>WFKR01000005.1:3835833-6459166 GCA_025331145.1 Rosa persica | reverse complement strand
CAACAAATGAGTGGCATCCATCACATCAACCACATGTGGAACAGGCAACTCAACCTCTGATGCCTCCACCTCATCCTCGAATATCACAACATGAGAGATCCTGTTCTTACCTCGGACTCTACCTCTACTTCTGGGTCTACCTTGACCCCTAGTTATGTCTCCTAAAAGGTCAATTACCTCGAAGGAATATCCATACATGATTAATACTCATATAACTCTCAACAAAAGTATAAGTTAATCAAGTCCATATTAAGCAAGTTACTAACACATTGAGGTTAATTCAACTCCTACTACGTCCTGACATCCTAGACGACCCCCTACACTCCCACATACCCAATGACATTATCAATATCGAAGAGCACACGATGGGGATCCGCTACAGATGGGTCATCACTCGAGGAGTACTGACTTGTCACCAAATATGTACCTTACGCTCTAATACCTACCTGTCACGCCCCGAATTTCGAATAATAAATTCAAATCCGAAACATTAGTATAACAAAACAAATAACGTCCTGAATTTTTTTCATAAACCAACATCTTACTAATCATAACACAAAACTCGTAGCAACTATCTCTCGAGTCAATTATTACAATACCAACATAAATATAATGTTATGCTCAAGGGAATCTATAAAACACACCAAAATAGACTAGGTGCTGATCTCAACCCTGCTGCCCTACTCAGCTCACTCCCCACCCTGATTATCCGGACCTGCAAGATTATTCGCTACACCGTTTGAATAGTGTACCAGGATTGTAACAACACAAAACCCGATAAACTTTCTGAAAACTCATGTGAGTAAATAAGAAATGAACGGTTGATTTATTAAGTCACAAATCATTTAATTCAAGTAAAACAATTCAATAATCTGAACACACAGAATAACCCTAACAATTAAATCACCAACCCAACTCACATGGCACAAAGTACTCACAATGCAATAACCCAGTTACCACCATGACCATACTCCCACTACAGACTAGAGCTCTATCTGAATCGTTACCTGTTACCCTGGCCCAGGTGCAAGCATCCGATATACTTCGGTTAATACTATAACCGTCGAACTTTGAGCATTTCTGCCTATAGAACAAACATACTTCGTTTGTCACAATGATAACCGTTGAACTTTGGACATTTCTGCCCTCAGAACAAAACACTCTGGTTATGATAACCATCGAACTTTGGACATTTTGGTCCGCAGAACAAAATATAAACAGAATCCCTCCCGATTCACAATGTCAAGTCTCCACCCATATCATACTCACAACAATACCAATTATCATTATAATCATGGCAATTAAATCTTTCATTCAAGTATATAAACGAAATCATTAAAAATCCGCATATTTCAATGTCACACCATTCCGTATAAAATCACGTAAATAAATAAATATATATATATATATATATATATAATCATTCACACTTGAATGACCACTAATACCAAACATAGTTCACACATAGTAAAACCAAGAAATTCATTTTATACATATACTTTAAATCTCATTTTCTTAAAACTATTTTCTCACACATAACAATTAATTGTGCAAATAAGGAAATTCGGTTCGTAAATAAACTAAGTGAGATTTACTCACCTCTGATCCCACTGCGTCTTCTCAACAGCTTAAATACGGTTCAAAATCGCCTGCCAACTCAATTCCATCAAACACCTAACCAAATACGATAATTAACTTAACGTACAATCCAAAAACGCACTTATATGAAGATTCAACGGTCGGATTTTCACCCATACCACAGAGGGTCATCGGGACAGTCCTACGATCATTATATCAAAACTACAAGTCTATCGGACGGTCCAAACTTCACATATCACAAATCGAACGATCGAAATCGTAAAATTCATAACTAATTCATACGATATCCAAAATTCACATGCTATATATCAAAATGATCGTATCGACATCTAGAATCTAAAAATGAGTAGAAACTGCTCTTGGGACCCCCGGATGTGGCTGGAAAGGGCCACCAGAGTTTATATGGTAGAGTCGTTGCCAACCACCGCCAATGGTGTCGGGGCTGGGCTACTCCGCTACGTTTCATCATTTTGAGAAACTTCTATAAATAGCACGAAGTGAGAAAACAAGTGGAAGTGCTCGAAAATACCTAAACAAGCCGGTTCGGCCGGAATTTTCTGCAGTTTCCGATAACTGCTCCGTTCACCGTGAAAACTGTCGCTTTGGGTCCGATCCTTCTTGTTGCGTGTTCTACTCCTTGATACGAGTTCAAAAGGCTAAAGAACTCGAGTTTTGGTGGTCGGAGCTAGTAGAACAATTGGTTTGAACTCAACTCAACCTGTAACCGAAACCGAGCTCCCACCGCAACCACAGGCCAAGAAGCGGCGCAAGGCTAACGGAAGAAGTCTGGTGTGATTTGGTGGCCGGAGGAGGAAGAAACAGGCCAGCAAAGCCGTGCTTTGTTTTCGGCCGACGGAGGGGAGAGAGAGAATAGTGAACAGTAATTCAACAGTTTCCACTTTTGGATATTTCTGCTATTTTGGGATATTTCCCGAAATAGTAGCCTATATATACCCAAAATGGAAACTTTTCCAACTGCGATAACTTCCTCATACGAACTCCGATTCTTGCGTTCCGCATATGCACGAACTCGTGTCGGTGAGCTCTACGAATTTCGTGAAGGAAGTTTTCTCAAATTTCTTACATATAAAAAGTCGATTTTAGTAAACTCTAAATAACGTTAATTTTCGAAACTAAAATCATTTGAAACCAAATTTCTCACGCAACAACATTCGAATCACACCCACAATTCATAATTCATATAATTTGACAAATATTGAATTACAAAATATTTAACTGAAATTCCGGGTCTCCACATTATCTTCTTCTTTTTATTGTCTCTTTTCTTATTCTGATTTTCTCTTATTTGTAAATATTAATTATTGGGCTCTTGGTTCTCGTTAAAATTATTAATTATACAAGAGAAAAAATGGTACTTTAAATTACAGGGAGGTGGGGTGCCGAGGAGAACTAGGTAGTCGGAAGATCTACCATGAAAAACAATATATATACCAGCCAATACTTGTAGAGGGCAGGTCATTGTTGGTCGTGGCCTGATCCTAACGATATTGTTTGACAGTAATTGGGAAATTTCTAGGGAGGTAGAAGACAATGGTATAGTGTTGGAAAGAAAGAAGTTCATGTAGTTAGTAGGAGGCAATTTAAGAAAAATATTGAGCGGAGGTCTAAATAACAATTAGGGAGGTTTGAATAGAAACTCTCATTTTTTATTAGTTAGAAGGATAAAATAGGGATTCAATTTTTACAAAAATTAAAACTAAGAGGTTTGAATAGAACCGCCCAAATGGGTACCTTTCTCTCCTTTTATTTATGTGTGAAATGTCCTTTTTGTTCTTCCTGAAGAATTCAATTTTAAAGAATTTTTTTAAATATTTAAGGGTTAGAACAGTAGAAAAAATTCAATTATGGTGAGCAAGTCCTCTTCTCTTAAATATAGTATAGATAAATTATAACAGAGTTTTAGGATGCAACCAATAACTAAAGTGATGTCATTTAACATGAAACATTAATACATCAAGAATTTCAATGGTCGGTGATGTATTTACCAATCATCTTCTCTTAAATATAGTATATATAGTATAGATAAATTATAACAGAGTTTTAGGATGTAACCAATAACTAAAGTGATGTCATTTAACATGGAACTTCAATACATCAAGAATTTCATTGGTTAGTGATGTAATTACCACTTAAACACTTAAAAATTAAAAAGAAGTCGTTGTCACCAACATTATAAGCCCAATTTCTGCCAAGAAAATTCTTCAGCCCAATACAACAACCCGACTAAATGTAAAAGCCCTTTGGGTTTCCTCAAGAGCCCACAACCCGCCCTTCAAATCGTACCCGACGACCCGCCGACCTTCCTCCTCTTTCAACTTCTGATTCCAACAGTCTCAAATTCTCAAAACGACGATCAATGGCCAAAACGACGCCGTCGCCGGCAATTCTCTTCCTCACCCTCCTCCTCCTAATCACGCCGCCGCCCTCCCAACCCCTCCCCTACTCCCAATACCGGACCCTCTTCTCCCTCGCCCACTCGCTCATGACGCGCGTGGCCAACCTCCGCGCCTCCCGCGGCGACCACGCCGGTTCGGACCGGGCCAGGAACATCGCGGCGAAAATGGAGAGCGGGTTGGGCCTCGGCGTCTGGGGGTTCATGTGGTCGGCGGGGTGGGACTACGTCAAGAACTACTCGTGGAGGGAGCTGCCGTACACGGAGATGTACGGCGCCGCTTCGGAGGCGGGCGAGTTGATGAGGTGGCTGGGTGAGTTGACTCGGAAGGAATCGGACTCCGAGCGAGCGGCGTGGATCGGTCAGAATTACCAAAATGTCTTCAGGGTCTCTACTTCGCTGCTGCGTAGGCTCCTCCGAGTGTTCAGTCAGTCGGTAAGCACCGTTTTGCTTTTTTTAACCCTTTAGTTTGGGTTCTTGTGAATTTTTTTAGTTAAAATGTTTAGTGAAAATGGTCTTTTTCACTTGGATCATTATGATAGGAAGTGACATTTTAGCCACACTTGGGTTGTAAAAACTTGTGTGTTTGCGAAATATGAAAATATCATAATATAATGATGATTTTGTGAAGTAAATACAATTTAGTAATTAGAAATATAGAAAGATGTAACAAATAATATTGAAACCATCGACACTTTACTTTGGTAATTTTTTTAAAATGATTTAGTTTGGTAATTTGATGTGTATAAGATGTATCAAACAATTTTTGAATTATCGACATTTACATATTTATTTTTTAAACTATCACTTTAGTACATCAATTTTATATTGTGTTTCTTTCTAGATTGATAGTTCAGATCGGTACCATTTATTTGAAAGTAACATTCTTTTTTAGTGTTGAGTTTCTAATTGATTAAAATTTGGGGTTTGGTTTTGCCGTTTTGGGCAGGGAACGTTGAGAGAAGTAGTGAAGGCAGTTCAAAGAGAGGTAGTGGAGGGCGAGTTATTGAAGGACTCTCTTGAATTGGGCAGCAATGACTTTCAAGGTGTGCTTCAAATCCTCAAGGATTTGGGAGTACAATACGGTTCGGCTCCTAGTTCTAAGCACCAAGATCTTTGACATCTCTCTACTCCAAGGTGCTAAGAAATTGTCCCATTTTGTAGTTTGTTGTACGAGTTTGAATTTCCTACTTGAATGTTTATATCGATGACTATGTCTTGTAGCTTGTTCTTGTGTCTCCTTTTCTCTTTTCCTTAATCTTTGCCTATAAAGATAGATCAATACTTTCTATTCGAGCTCGACCATGAGCTATATTACATCACAGCCCCCGGGAAAAAAAAAAAAATACATGGTTGTAGTGAGCTTAACAGAAAAAACCATGGTGATTATGTCCTTCACAGATGCTAGGAAATCATCTTTGATTACATCGTTTTAAACGAAATTTTATCATAACGTAGTTTCAGATTTGAACCATTATGTAATTGATTCAAGTAAGTTGGTTTAAAGTAGGTTTTACCAAAAAATGAACAAAAAAAATAAAATAAAAAGCCTAGCTGTACTCCTTCTATCACCTTCTTTCAAAAGGTAACAAGAATCAAGGAAAATAGACAGTGCTGGAGGAAAAGAACCATGGAATCATGAATAAGGCAATAGACTGACAAGCTCTGGCTGTTTTAGCCACAAATATGTGACTGCTAATCATGTTCATGCATTTTCAATTCCAGTAACAATACCATCAATCATGGCGTGGTATGATCAGACATTTGAAGTGCCTCTGGAGCCAGCTGCTCTAAATGTGAGCTTTTGCCATTGAAGCTTTGAATAAGGCTTGGTTTAGGGTCACACGGACCCAGCTGGTCATAAATAGGTCATGTGGTGGGTGATGAAATTTAAGAAGCCATATATATCATATATATTGTGGCATTGCCCCATCATTTTCATATATATGACTGTCTAGCTAAGTACCACCTCATCAACAACTACCCTAACTTAAATTTTCTCACTGTTTCTACGAAAAACACTTAATCGATACCTAGCAAGTGCTTAAAATCACGTGCTTATTAATGCTATCATTCCTTCATCTTATCCTTTCTTATTAGATTGGCCCAGATTTCCACTGAAAGTGAGCTATGAAAATTATGAAATGAGCAAGGATCTTGGTGCTGATTAAATAAATGCGTCATGCTCATTCAAGTCTGCACTATTACATTTGCAAGACTTTCACTTTTAGTCTTTTACATAGAAATCACGTCTCATGTTTTTGTTTAGCGATTGAAAGAAAAACTCAGTACATTATAAGTATACGTATTATTTGACCATTTTCTTTTAAACTAATATATAGTTAATCTAGACAAATAAAGCATTCGTTTTACAAATCCCTTCATTTTTTTAAGAAAGCAATAAACTCCATTGGATAAACTAAACAAGTTGACTACAAGTTTTTTCATGCATCTTGATTGGAGAAAGAAATAAACTCCATTGAATCTACCATTACCAACTTCCTAACTAGCTTTTGTTTAGAGCTTAAACTAGGGAGAGTTTACCAAATGGCTCTAGATTTTTGTGTACAAGCAATATAACATGCAGGGATCTATATTTATTCTGTGATAGCCCAAATTGGGTACTCATAAAAACGTGTACTTGAACAAGTGATAATCAAATCACCAATTATCAATGGGGTTAGATGTATTATAAGTTTGTTTTCAGATGCAGACAATGATTGCCTAGTCTTATTAAAGTGGAAAGTTAAAAAAGTGTACTGATGGGTTTCAATATCTAAAACTCCATGCATCCTTCAAGTATGAGAGATGATTTCGCACGTATCGGAAAGATAAAACAAGGTGACGTTAGTTTTTGTTGGCACCTATATACCAATGCAGCACTGCAATCGTGCATGAATCGCTAAAACATTATGAATCATCCCACTACAGAACTGATTGATTATTTTCAGTCTCTTACATTAGGGTTGGTTAGGTCGATAATCGTTGAGGCTAGCCCACCATTTTTGAACTCTCTTTAGGAAAAAGGGTTTACTAGAAAAATATATAGTGTTAGACTTGTAAGGAAACCAATCTGTCATATCTTCTATATTAAAGCTGATTGTCCTAGATGTTAGCTGTAGCTTTCCTTCTATGTAATATAGGTAGTAAATCAGTTCCTGACTTGTAGGAACTAGTTGTAATCACACTTGTATAAAGGAAACGTTTCTGTATCAATGAAAATATAACTTCAGCCTATTGATTTCTCCTTCTTTCATGGTATCAGAGCAGGGCTAGATCCTGACTCTTCTCATCTGCTGCACTCTAACATCTCGTGTAGCCTAATCTTCATTCCCTCATCGTTCAAGCCAACATGGTCAACGACGATGTCCTCTCACCACCACTCAAGGATCACGGCAAATCAAAGGCCGATTCCTCCAATCCTCCTACATCTGAGATGTCAAAATCTGACCTCTCTAATCCCTTTTTCACACATCATTCAGATCATCCAGGTCTAGTCCTAGTCTCTAAGCCACTGAATGGAGACAATTATGCGGGATGGAAAAGGGCTATGACCTTAGCTCTGAATTCTAAGAACAAACTTGGTTTTGTGAACGGCACAATAAAGGCTCCCTCAGAAGAGACAGACCCAGAAGGCTATGCGACTTGGTCGCGTTGTAATGATATGGTTCATTCATGGATCATCAACACCGTTGATTCAGAAATCACCGACAGTGTCATCTACTATCCTACTGCTCACGAAGTATGGGAAGACCTTCGTGAGCGATTCTCTCAAGGTAACGCTCCACGCATCTTTGAAATTCAGCGAGAAATCGCTTGTTTTCGACAAGAGCAACTGTCAGTCTCAGCTTATTATACAAAATTGAAAGGCTTCTGGGATGAATTAGCTACTTATTTAGAGATATCTCGTGGAGCACAGGCAGAACAACAAAGACTCATGCAATTTCTAATGGGGCTGAATGATACTTACAGTTCTGTTCGCGGACAGATTCTTCTGATGAGTCCCTTGCCAACAGTCCGTCGGGCCTATGCAGCGGTCTCTCAAGATGAGAAACAACGTTCACTTGGCGCCTCTCATCCCGCTGCGGATTCATCTTCAAGCGCTGCAATGGCAGTGCGCACTCCTGGAAGACCTCCTTTCAATTCAGGGAGAGGGGGACGCTTTGAGAAGCATGATCGACATACCCAGCGTCCAGACCGTAGTTTTGCGTCCCAGGAAGGACGCCGTTTTGATACCGAATGGCGACAAGGCTCCGGCAGGGGGAGACCTCATTGTACCTATTGTGGAGATCCCGGCCATTGGGTACAGACCTGCTATCAACTAATTGGGTATCCTCCAGGTCATCCTAAAGCGAGACAAGGCGCAGGCTTTTCGAAGCAATCCAGAGCAGCTGCTCCTTCGGCAAATCAAGTCAGCGAGGTTGTTGAAAATAATAGTGGGCCAATGGTAACACTCACTGAGGCCCAGTTTCAACAGTTTATGACTGCTCTTAGTAATCAGACTTTGAAGCCCAATTCCAATACCAGCTCGAGTTCCAAAGCAAACGCCGTAACAAAACCAGGTTTGTCCAAGGTTGTTTCCCGCAATTGGATCATTGACAGCGGTGCGACTGATCACATCACTTCGTCTACGCAATTATTACACAAAAATAATAATTGCTCTTTACCATCTGTTTTATTGCCTAGCGGAGACACAATTAATATTGCTGCTAAGGGATCATTACCTCTAAGTACCATGTTTTATCTTCATGATGTGTTATCTGTGCCTAAATTCAAAGTCGATTTATTGTCGGTTAGTCGATTGACGAGAGGATTAAACTGTTCAGTAACCTTCTTCCCATATTGGTGTATTTTACAGGATCTGGCTACGAGGAGGACGATTGGTTTGGGTGAACAACGCAACGGTTTATATTATTTGGTGGCATTAGCGACGGAGAAGTCCATGACCAGTCCTACCTTTCCCACCAAACGCCCGGCTTGTCATCTTACCATCACCTCCACCGATTTATGGCACAACCGCTTAGGACATTTATCATCCTCGTGTTTCGGTTTTATTGCTAAGAATTTTTTGCATGTTTCTGTTTCGTCAAATAATGCTTGCCACATATGTCCTTTGGCTAAGCAGAGTCGCTTACCTTTTCCTACTAGTACGATTTCCTCTGTCAAACCTTTTGAACTTATTCATTGTGATATTTGGGGTCGATATCGATTTCCTTCTCTTTCTGGTGCTCATTATTTTCTTACCATCGTTGATGATTATACACGTTTCACTTGGATTTTTTTAATGCGCCACAAAGATGAGGCCCAATCACTCATCAAACGCTTTTTTAGCTATGCTATCACTCAGTTTGATTCTCGTATTAAAACTTTCCGTAGTGATAACGGTGGTGAATTCCTGTCACTTCGCTCTTTTTTTAATGATAATGGTGTCGTTTTTCAACATTCTTGCGTTTACACGCCTCAACAAAATGGGGTTGTGGAGCGCAAACACCGACACATTCTTCAAGTGGCACGTGCTCTAAAATTTCAGGCACATCTCCCTTCTCAATTTTGGGGGGAGTGTGCCCTTACCGCTGTCCATATCATCAATCGTTTACCTTCTCCTATCCTTTCTTTCACAGCTCCTTTCGAACGTCTTTTTTCGAAACCTCCTTCCTTCTCTCATCTCCGTGTTTTTGGATGTTTAGCCTATGCTACTAACGTTCACCCCTCTCATAAATTCGATCAACGTGCCATTCCATCCATTTTCCTAGGCTATCCCATCGGTCAAAAAGCCTACAAGTTGTTTGACTTGTCCCACAAAAAGGTATTTACTAGCTGAGATGTCAAATTTCATGAACACATTTTTCCCTTTTCTCGGCCCAGTTTTGTTGCCTCCTCTTTGGGCCCCCAACCCGGCCCTATTCCCTTGCCCCTTGACCTATTCACTTCACCCTCTGCTCTTGACTTTTCTTTCTCTCCCCCTGCTTCGACTTCTCCTAGTCCCCACCCTTCGTCGTCCTCCTCCCCAGAAACCGATCCCTCCACCTTCCCCACCTCCTCTCCGCCGTCATCTTCGCCACCCCCACCGCCCCCACCACCGCCCCCTTTCCGTACATATTCCCGTCGTCGTTCGACGCAACCTCCAGTCAACGACACCGTTATTCTCAATCCGTCTGACCCTCCGTTCCCTGTTTCTCCTTCTTCTCCGGCGCCGGCCTCTGCTCCTGTGCCGCAGCTGCCCTCAACCCCTCCTTCCCCATCACCTCTCCCGGACGTGCCTATTCCCTGCTCCTACTCTTGACCCCGACCCTGTTCCCAATCCCGATCCGGCTCCTCTCCGTCGCTCCAGCCGCCAGCATCGCCCACCGGACCGCCTCACATATCATGTCTCCTCCAACGTTCCCTCAGACCACTCGTCCTCTTTGCTGCCTGGTCCGACCCGCGGTACCCGCTACCCCTTGGCCAATTATGTCTCCTATCATCGATATCTGCCGCAGCATCGAGCTTTCACTGCAAAGATCAGTCATGTTACCGAGCCACGAACCTATTCTGAGGCTGCCGCCCATCCTGAATGGCAAGCTGCTATGCTTTCCGAATTACAGGCTCTTCAGGCCAACAACACTTGGACACTGACTCTACTTCCGGCCGGTAAGGTCCCTATTGGCTGTCGTTGGGTTTATAAGGTGAAACACAAAGCCGACGGTTCTGTTGAACGGTATAAAGCCCGTCTCGTTGCTCAGGGTTTTACTCAGTTAGAAGGGGTTGATTATCAGGAGACTTTTTCACCCACTGCCAAGATCATTACTGTTCGTTGTTTGTTAGCTTTGGCTGCCGCTCGTGGTTGGCCGTTGTTTCAATTGGATGTGAACAATGCATTCCTCCATGGTGATTTGACAGAGGAGATTTACATGTCTCCTCCGCCTGGTCTTCGGCGACAGGGGGAGGAGCATCTGGTATGCCGATTACATAAGTCTTTATATGGTTTGAAGCAGGCTTCCAGGCAGTGGTTTGAGAAGTTTTCTGATGCGGTACGGTCAGCCGGGTATGTCCAATCTAAAGCTGATTATTCATTGTTCACTAGAAAGCATGGGGATTCATTTACTGCACTTTTGATTTATGTGGATGACATATTGATTACCGGGAATGATTTGGAGTCTATTGCTGCACTTAAAACTTTCTTACATAGTCAATTTCGTCTCAAAGATCTTGGAAAGTTGAAGTATTTTATTGGTATTGAAGTTTCGACTTCTAAACGTGGAATTTTTATATGTCAACGTAAATATGCTCTGGAGATTATTGAAGACGCAGGGTTACTAGGAGCTGCACCTGCAGATACTCCCATGGAGAAAGGTTTAAAGTTGTCTGATCATAGTGATTTGCTCAAAGACCCCGGAAAGTACAGAAGGTTAATTGGCAGGCTTATATATCTCACTGTTTCTCGGCCTGACATCACTTATGCAGTCCATGTCCTAAGCAAATTCATGAATCAACCCAGAAAAATGCATTGGGAGGCAGCATTGAGAGTGGTGCGTTATCTAAAAGGTGCTCCTGGACAAGGTCTGTTCTTTTCTTCCATTAATGATCTGAAGTTGAGAGCTTATTGTGACTCTGATTGGGCGGGGTGTCCTGTCACTAGAAGGTCTACCACCGGATACTTTGTCTTTCTTGGACCTTCTTTGATTTCTTGGAGGTCAAAGCGTCAAAAAACAGTATCTTTGTCTTCAGCAGAGGCGGAATATCGTGCTATGACAGGAACATGTTGCGAGTTGACTTGGTTACGTTTTCTGCTTAGAGACCTGGGCCTATCTCTTCGTGAACCAGCCTTGTTGTTTTGTGATAACAAGGCAGCACTACACATTGCAGCCAATCCCGTATTTCATGAGCGAACTAGACACATCGAGATGGATTGCCACTACATTAGAGACAAAATTCTAGATGGTTCTGTGGCCACGAGGTATGTGAATTCTGCTTATCAGCTTGCCGATGTTCTTACTAAACCTTTGGGGAAAGATATCTTTGTTCCTATGATTCGCAAGTTGGGAGTGCAAGACATCCACTCTCCAACTTGAGGGGGAGTGTAAGGAAACCAATCTGTCATATCTTCTATATTAAAGCTGATTGTCCTAGATGTTAGCTGTAGCTTTCCTTCTATGTAATATAGGTAGTAAATCAGTTCCTGACTTGTAGGAACTAGTTGTAATCACACTTGTATAAAGGAAACGTTTCTGTATCAATGAAAATATAACTTCAGCCTATTGATTTCTCCTTCTTTCAAGACTCACGGTATCAATTGAGCTGAATCTTTTTTCATTATGGTTATTGATTTACTCTTTTGTGAGTTTGAAAAAAACGCACTTCTAAATCATTCGAGATTTGTGTATTCGAATTCTCTTTTGGTTGCTTACATTCAGAAGTGTAGTTTTATGATATGAACCTTTCATCTTTCAAGTCAACTTTTAAAGTTCATCTTTGTAAAAAATTATCCAAATAGGAGATCATCAAAAGTTAATTTAAAAGACAAGTAGTTCAGACCACTAAACCTACACTTTTAGTCATACATATTCAAACTAGTTCGGACCTAATTAGTATCTTCCTTTTCACTATGGTTATTTACTTCTCTTATGTGGGTTGGATGGCTCGTACATCCAATAAATTCCTTCTTATTTTTCTTTGCGGGCAAGTTAATTTCTTTCTTTTGTAGGTAGGTTTTTACTGTTGATGGTGGATTCGACCATTGGAAAACCACCGACGAATACTGAGTCAATTGGCAACTTCAAGTTTTACCTCCTTCTTAGCGTATTGCTTTTCATTTATCTTGTCAACAATGGTAGGGGAATGGGTGGTATATACTGGACTTCAACCTATAGCTACGGCATGCAGTGACTTCAATGGCCTAGACATTAAAGTTGCTCACCAGCCAAAATAAATGGCATGTGTGGGTGGGTACATTTTCTAACCTGTGTAGCTACACCCTGCATGTTCTTGCTAGACATGTTACTGTCGAAAACCTCAGCCGGCCAGCCCTTAAATTTGATCTTTTTCTCATGAACCCTTTTCAAGATCATAATATATAGTTGTATTAGCTTTCTGTATTTTTAATTTTCTTCATGGATCAGTTCTGCAACCAACTAATTGCAGAGCCCAAAGTCAACACAAAATTAATGGACAGAGATTGTATGAGCTGAGGACCACTGATCGAGCAAGATCTACAGGAAGGTTGCCAGTGCACCATGCATGCAGATCAAACCCTTCGTCTCTCCTAGTCCAAAACATGGTGTTACAAAAAGTGGCATTATTAACTAGCTAAGGTTTATGTTTCATTTAGTATACAGTCAGCCATCAAGTTTTCATCAAGTTCATCATGATCTCCATCAATTATCTCATGAATATATGTTAATGTTCCTAGTTCAGATTAAGCATCAATCGACATGGAAGTCACTAAATAAATATGATGAGGCCGCGTTACTTTAAGCTTGATATACATTGTTTGCCCTAATTTCTTGATTTGTATTGATAGGTCACTGAACGGGTTTTCATCTCTAAACTAATGCTCACATATTCAAAAGTGTGAAGTGAAGACTACAACTCAAACTTCGGTTTCTGTCGATCCATTAATTAAGCTACACAACATGTAATGGTGCATAAAAGTTTTTTGACGAAATGCCTCAAAGAGATCAAGACGAGAAAATATGCAAGTAAGCTAATATGCAAACTTCTACATGCATCTCGTACCTAGAACAAGAGTTCTTCGATGTGCCATTGAATTGAGGGGATTAATAGGGTAACTGGTAACATGCACCAATTGTCTTGCTAATTAACTATAAACTGAAAATTATTTAGTGCTACAATAATATTGGTTGCTAGTGAATTATTTCTAAGCAGAACCGACAGGCCAAGATGTTCATTGGTGTACAAACAACATGTCGATCAAATACAAAGACTTATGAGGTCTTGGGATGCAAAATCTTTTAAACATTAGAAGAGATTTAGAGCAGAGAGAGTGAGGGAGAGGAATCAGAGCCGACCTTGGCTTGCCATACATTACAGTCTCTCATCACATTATATCCGCGTGAAATTAATGCATTCGAACTAACTCCTCAACTGTAAAAGCTAGGCCATCAAATGCCATTGCTTTTCTGTATATATACTCATCAACATCGCCCTTAATCCTCACACACACTCACAGACCCAAAACCAGCACCATTCTCCTTCAGCTTCCACCATTTATACCTTTCCCCGATCTTTAGCTGTTTCTTCTAGCAGCTGGCTACTTGATCAGAATTCTTTTTCTTTGCTAGGTTTTAGCACCTTTTGATTTCTTATAATTTCGGCATTATGGTGGGAATGGTGAAGAAAATGTGGGTGGTGTGTGTGGTGGTTTTGGTCTTGAACTTGGGGTGGTGCAATATTGGGGCAAGAGCTGAGCCACAAGTGCCTTGCTATTTCATTTTTGGGGATTCTTTGGTTGATAATGGCAACAACAACCAGCTTCAGTCCTTGGCTAGAGCTGATTACTTGCCTTATGGGATTGACTTCGGTGGACCAACTGGAAGATTTTCCAATGGGAAAACTACTGTTGATGTTGTTGGTAAGCTACTCTCCCACTCTCACCAACATTCACATGCTTTGCTCTCCAAATTTATCCTCATAATTGGCATGTTATATTGTCCAAGTCAAATATAATGTGGTTTCTTAGTTTGGAAGTGTTAAAAGAGACGGAGACAGCAATCCTTATCTATCAAAAACAAGTTTAGTTATTTCATACATAAATCTGACTAGCAGTTCCTCTTGAAAAATTTTAGTCGATCGTTTTACATAGTAGACATGGTTGTTTTATACTTTTATATAACAGATCATGTACATCTTACTATACCCTGATCACAGTAAATCTGGCATGCATATAAAATCTCCTGGTAAAATATTGCTAAGAAACCGTTTTTATAAACCGATTGCAGTTCTATCTGTATTGGCAAAAGGGTTTGTAACAAAAGGTGGGTAGGGTTGTGATTTTTCACCTTTTTTATCTTTAGAAAATAGAAGAATTTGAAGTAAAAAGGAAATCTTTCGTTTCATAAAAAAAAAATGTTAATTAAAGACATCCATATCTTGGATTCTTTGATTGGTGGATACCCATGCAGCCTTTAAACCCCGGATGGGATTATCATCTGAAATAAGTGGAGTTAGTTTGGTATCAAAGAATCTGCAGTATTCATAATTTATGGCAGTATTAAAGAGTGTACCTACTGTCTGAGCTTTCCATCGGTTTCTTTCAAGCTAGCGTCACCGCAACAGTTCACCAAATAACGTGGCCGTATAATTTAATTCATTGGGGGTAGAAGAAAAACTACTGCATGTGTAAATAGTCTAAGACTTGCGACTTAATTACTAGAACTGTAAAATTCAATAATCAGGATACTGACCACCAAGTGTCCTTTACATTATGATCTGCAGCTGAGCTTTTGGGTTTTGATGATTACATTCCGCCCTATGCAACTGCCAGAGGCCAACAAATACTCGGAGGAGTAAACTTTGCATCTGCAGCTGCTGGAATTAGAGAGGAAACTGGACGCCAATTGGTAATGACAACTCTTTATTGATTCACTAAAGCACTATGTCATTTATCTTACCAGTTTATATAGGTTGCGTGACTCAATTTGGCACCACTTCAAACAAGAGTAGAGTGGTCAGATTGACATCGGTAACGACATAACCTAATGTCTAACAAGAGAACGTCCTTTTGTATAACATGTATAATGATTCTGTTTTGAATATTGTAGGGCGGTCGGATTACGTTTAGTGGTCAGGTAAGGAATTACCAAAACACAGTTTCCCAAGTGGTAAACTTGCTAGGAGATGAGGACACAGCTGCAAATTATCTGGCCAAATGCATATACTCTATTGGATTAGGCAGCAACGACTACCTTAACAACTATTTTATGCCCCAATATTACAACACCGGAAATCAATACACTCCGGAGGAATATGCTACTTCTCTTATTCAGGATTACAGCCAGCAACTACGGGTTAGTTCTTTCCTCCCCCTCCCTTGATTTTTCGTCCTTCATAACATTGTACAAAAGTAGTATGAGTTTGGTTACACTAGGGCTGCCACTTGGTTTGGTAATTACCAAACCGACCGAGTACCAACCGATATTTTAGGTTTGGTAAACCGACTTTTTAGTAACCAAGACCGATAAAACCGAAATCGAAAATTACTGAAAAAATTGGTTTGGTTTTGGTAAATACCGAATCTACCGATTATCTAAATATTAGATTTATATACTATAATTTTCAATACACATACATGTATATTAAGAAATAAACATAAAAACTTTCATAATACTATGAACATTACTACATATACTACATTAATAGTACATGTATTTTAAGTAACCTACTCAAAGATGGTTAAATAACCTAATTTTATTGAAAATTGCTAATACTTGATGTCATATATACAAAAGAAGTTATAATTAGTAGATGAATACAAAGTTTATGACTATAAAATTCAAATTATAAAGAATTAATTGTTCTAAAATTGGTAATATGAAAAACCGAAATACCGAATTTGATAGATATAATTAAAAACCAAAAATTTTGGTCGGTAATTGATAGCTCAGTTTTGAAACCGAAAGCTTTGGTTTAGAAGTTGGTAATACCTATAACCAATTCGAACCGACCGAGTGACAGTCCTAGGTTACACTGAACCAAAAATATCTTTTGCTAGGCTGTACATGTGTATGTATTCAAGTACTTAATAGATATAATTATGAGATAAAACTTGATGTATACGAACCAGATTACAGATATTCATTAATATTGGTGGTGTTGGATATGCAGCTTTTGTACAATTATGGTGCAAGGAAGATTGTGTTGTTTGGAATTGGTCAAGTAGGTTGCAGTCCAAGTGAATTGGCTCAAAATAGCCCAGATGGAAATACATGCGTAGACAAGATAAACTCTGCAAACCAAATATTCAATGGCAAGCTCAAGGCCCTTGCCAATGAGTTCAACACTAATTTCCCAGATGGAAGATTTGTCTTCATAGACTCCTATGGCATTTTTGAGGACATAGTAAAAAGCCCAGCACAATACGGTAGATACACATCCTTGTTTTTAATCTTGAAAACACATGGAAAATTTATTTTGTGATAGTAACTTCTATATTATGTGAATTTCTTTGTTAGCCGATTCTGTTGAGAATCTTGACAGAAAGCATCGCTTGATCTTAATAACACAAATGACTGACCAATTAAGGAGGAAACCCAAATTATTAGTGTGTCACACTCACAAACAACCTAAAGTACATTTCTTGAAATGTGTCACTAATCCTTTTTCCCCTTTTTATTTCAGGATTTACGAATATAAATACAGGATGCTGTGGGGTGGGGAGGAACAATGGCCAAATCACATGTCTACCTCTCCAAACTCCTTGTCCAAATCGTAACGAGTATCTGTTTTGGGATGCATTCCATCCCACTGAAGCTGGAAATGCAGTGGTTGCGAGGAGATCGTACAAAGCTGTTCGTTCATCCGATGCTTACCCAGTTGATATAGCCAGCCTAGCTGCGCTCTAGTAAATCAAACTACGTCGTTTCAGTCTTCTAGCTACCGTCTATAAAATTGCAGCCGAATCACTGGAGCATTCCTGTTTGGTTTTTAAGAGTTTTGGAACCCGTCCAAATAGTTATGCATTGATATGTTCATGTTTATCTGTATTCATAATGAGTATACCAAGTGATTGTTGGTTCAAAAAAGCAAGTATGCACCAACTTTTTCTCAATTATGTTCTTGTTTTATGAGAAGTCTTGTCGTTCTATAGGGTTGATAGGTAAACTGTGTAAACCCAGACTGGGTTTTGGATATCTTGTGATTCTTGTCAGTTCATAGTATTATTGTTCGAAGTCAAAATCATCTTTTCCAGCTGTTGATGCTAAAAGTGTTCATTGCTTGTTTTGTACGTACTGTCAAAATGTCAATCTCCTTACCGTGGAAGGACCATCAGAACCATCTTTTTCATCCCCCTCGTCCCAATAAGTTCTACGATCGATGTTCTGGTTGACCAAATGATATTTCGTTCCAGAATAGCCAATGAGATCATTCAAATCTCGTCTGATTTTGAATTTGGATTAGGTCTCAATTATTATCTTAAATAATTTTTCATTAATTAATTGGAGGTTAGGTGAAACCGTGAAATGAGAATTGTCTTTTTCTGGTTGTCAATGGAATTCTCTTTGCATGTACTATTGTAAATGGCTTTGTCACTGCAATTCAAGGTCGAAATTGTGATGATGATGTTTAATCTATATTATAGAAACAGAACAAACATTCTAGCTTCACAACAATACACATGAGTCCATGTATATGTACTATATAGTATTAAAGAGGGATTCAAAGTCAAATATGTGATTACAACTCAAAGAATAAAAAACGTATCTATTTTACCCGTGACCAGTCACCTACTATTCACTATTTTTTATGTATATTTTTATTCTCTGGGTCACAAGTACATTGTATTTCGTACCCTGAATCGCTCTGTGTTACCTTGGGTCACTTTGGTGACCTACGAGCTGACTTGGTGATCCAGATCTTATTGGAAATTGTGTTCGTGACTCAAAGAGTGGAAATAAATACTAAAAAACACATATTAATGACCCAACGGGTGAACTTGCTCTAAAAGATATATCAGAAGCCTAGCAAATGCAGTGGGACAGAGGAAGATAAGGTTTAGAAGATGCGATAAGTAAACTAGAGGGAACATAGGTAATTTTATGTTGTAGATTGTCAATTTTGACTCTCCTTTATTATGTAAATAAAAAATGTACATTCACCTCTATATAAAAATAAATAAAATTAGGAAATCTTTAACTATACTTTGGAAGATCTGATATTCCAAAATTTAAACTATTTATCGACATTTTTACCTGAATTTAGGATTGAAAAACTTCATAAGTTGTACTATAATAAATCCAATTCATGTCATCTAGCATATAGATCCGACCCGAATTCAGGATTGAAAAACTTCATTAGTTGGACGCAACCTTCTAGTGGTAGAATGAAACAATGTGTCGTCAAATTTATTTCCATGTAGCAACATAGTAGGAAAGCTATGGTATTTGTAATGATACTTTTTCGTGATAGAGTTATCTATCAATTATGTCACCATTTGTCAAAACAGATGGAGTAATAAGCTATGCATTATTTGCTAATTGATGCATGTTAGAGTATATAACTTTAGGAGAGACTTGTGGTATTATTTCAGGACATTCACTTGATGCTTATTGAAATTTGGAGTTCAGGCTCTGTGTTCCCCCATTGTATTCTATGGTTTCATTAATTAAGACTTGAGGGCAACCGAACAAACCTATTTTTTTTTTTTTAAAAAAAAAAAGGAAGAAGAAGAAGAAAAATATAGATCTAATGGATAACAATTCGATAAGAATTGGTCTAAAGACAAGATACTAATAACTAGTAAAGTATACTTCTCAATAACATATTAGAATTTTAGGTTGATATGACATTACAAAGTTTGATTTATGATTAAATTTAGATCCGCGTATGTATTTTTTCGAATAAAGTATTGGGTCAACTATCAGTTTACATAAATTAGCACAATGGATTACCAAGAGATAAGACCTATATGGCTCTATGACATTATTGTGGAAGGAGGGTAATTTTGATACAGGGAGTCTATCCCAATTGTTGTAATACTTTCGAGCTAATAAAGTTTAGTTTTCAATAAAAAGGAAGAGAAAATTAATATAAACCTAAAAAATCAAGGTTTTTGACCCAAAGCACCAAAATGAGTCAAAATTATCACAAGTACTCTATCAACAGATTTTAATTCTCACTAAGCCAATTTGAAGTAAAATCACTATTCTGCCCTAAACCTAATTAATAAATTACATCATCTCTCTCTCTCTAATTCCTAGCTGACTTCAACTTCCGCCCGCGACATCACCTCTCACCCCGTAGTCAATGCAAACCGCGCAGCTAACAACCTCTCCTTCCAGGCTACTCCTTCGACGTCGTCATCCGCGCCAAGACAGCCCTCGAGCTCGCCTCCCAACACCGGGTCTCTCTTGGACAATGCTGAGGCTCTCTTCGCGTTTGCTCTCCACCAAGGTCAGATCTACCAGACTCGCTCTTTGAGGACTTAACCGAGCCATTAGCCGAAATAGTGCTGAGCTCTTCTCCCCCGCGTAGCTCTTGCCATTCACATCTCTTCCGTCAACGAGCCTTCATCTTCAGAGGTCGCCGGAGACAGCCAAGTACCGTTGAAGAGAGAATATTTCCGTTACGGATCGTACTTGTTATCTCCCAAAGCTTCAAGATGCTCCTACTTTTTTTATGAATTTTAGGTTTTGAGATTGAATTGGTGTTTTTGCATTGGGAGCAGATCCTGTCCTAAGCTCTCATCTTACTTGAGCTTCCTAAACTCGTAATGACAAAGTAACACGTGTATTAAATGCATCCAACAGGTCATATCGATTTTGCCCCACCACTTTATTTTATTTTGTCAATCTTTCCTCTAACCAAGTGCAGTACTTCGTCTTCTTCAAGTTCAAGTCCAGGTTCTTTCAATCCCTCATCATCTTCCTCTAAAATCATGGTCATATAAGAGCTTATTTTTAATTCTTCATTCTTGATTTTATCTCACTTGCCATTATTTTTCTTCGTTCTTCTGATTTGATATTTTTAATTGTTGTTTAATAGTCAAAAGGAGGTTGGAGATGCATAGCCTACCTATCTGAAAAATCATCAATTGAAGCATGAGAAAGTTCGTTCCATTAAAGAGGGGAAGAGAGAGATATGCCAAAGAAAAAAAAAAGCATTGATTGTGATGGAGCATCAAAGTAGCAGGAAAGAGCTCTAAAGAAGAGAGGAGGGAGACACCCAAACTATTTTAGCCGCATGGATTAAAAAAATAGTAGAAGCATATAAGCAGCTGAGTTGTCCACAACCGACTAGACCTTAAGTTCGAGCATAGAAGCATCAACATCAGCCAAACCCTCAGAGACGTGGGCTTGGGGATCCGGGTCAGAGTCTGGTTGAGCTTGGGCAAGACGAGGCTATAGAAAGACTTGAGGATGTAGTGGAAAGCGGAGGCGAGGAGTTTGAAAACGTCATCAGAGACAGAGATGATGGAAAAGAACATAATAAGGAGAGTAGACCGAGCAAAGCAATAGAAGAACAGTAGAGAGAGAAAAAAAAATTAGAAAAAGAATAGCTAAGCTTCTTGTAGACCATTAGATCCAATAATGGCTAAGTGTCAGAATCTCCCTTAAAGCTTAGGTAGCTCAGCAGAGAGCTTTGCTTAGGAGAGGATCCTGATCCTTTTTTTTTTTTTTGAATAAAGGGTGGTGCGGTTGTCCTCAAGCCTTCGTTAATGAAACTGTCGAATAAAAGAGGGGGACAATGAACCAGAACCCCATATTACAATACGCAACTTGAGAACCTCTTGAAATATTATCGTGGGTCTCAAATAAACAACTGTACTCAATAAAGCACCAACTAGCAAAGAGTGTTCTACTGACGACTCTATTTGCTTTGACATAGGTCACACAGCGGTGACACGACGGAAAGATAACTTGATCTGCAACTCGATTACAGCTTAGCATAATTTTCATACGCACAGCTTTCCTATCATGTTGCCACTGGACAAAACATCCAGCAACACTAAGTTTCATCTTGCCACTATGCTACAACGACCATTTGACCAAGCAAGGAACTCGCCGCCTACCTAGAGCAGACACATTACTGCTGATTGAAATATTTCCCACGTTTTTTGTCTTGCTTCAAAACACTATGGTAGTTTGTTAGCTTGATTCTCTTCGTATTTTTTGTTGTTCTGTCATTTCTAGGTTTGAGAAGCTTTTCTAAGCATTCTTTGATTTTTCGCTAGCTAATAGCTCCGACTTACCTTCAAGTCTTTAGGTCGGATGAAGTGATTATCTAACTTGATATTGAAGTCATGATTCTGAAAAAACTGTTCATTCGAAACCTAAAGTGGTTATACACCAAGTATCTCTAAGACTCTAACTTGAGCTTTTGGATTACTTTAGTAGTTATGTAATAAAAACAATATAACACTTGTATATACTAATGAAATTTTCTAATTACAGCTCAACTTCTGGGTTTTGACAACTACATTCCACCATTTGCCTTGCCTAATAGCTCGGACATACTCAAAGGACTGAACTATGCTTCTGGTGCAGCAGGAATTCATAAAGAAAGTGGGAGGCAATTGGTACTTAATACTCAATTCCTCATGAAATCTGCATTGGGCATACTTGAAGTGTCCAGATATATATATATATATATATATATGTCTTATAGTTGTTCTTATTTTGCAGGCTGCAAGAATCAGCATGGACAGACAGTTAAAGAATCACAAGATTACAATCTCCCGGATTGCTGACATACTTGGAAAGAAGAGGGCTAAAAAGCATGTACACAAGTCCTTACATTCAGGTGTAAAAAAGTGGTTGGCCAAAAAATACTTAAGAAAGTGCTTGTATTCAGTTGGAATGGGCAGTAATGACTACATCAACAATTACTTCTTGCCTCAGTACCATGACACCAGTATTTGAACAGGTTCTTTGGTTCTTATTATGTTTATAAAGAAGTTGCACAAATATGGTGCAAGGAAGGCGGTTTTGGTTGGAGTGGGACTGATAGACTGCACCCCAACTGCAATTTCTGCTGGCACAAATGGGTCTGTATGTGTAGATATAATGAACCTTGCAGCTTTACAGTTTAACCAAAGGCTTGTATCACTTGTGGATCAACTCAACAGCAATTTGACAAATGCAAGGCTCATCTATATTAACAGCTTTGAAATGAGTTCTGGAGATCCTGCAGCAGCTGGTACATAATCTGACATATTATCAGTCAAAGCATGAAAATAAGCTTGAGTTTCATCGAACTAATCAATGGTTTGAGTTTATTATGTTGGAAAGTAGATCTTGCAGTATTGAATTGGGATTGTCTTGATATTAAGTAGTTTTGATTCATTAGGATAGTCTGTATAGTCTTTTGATTCCGATTGTGATTGTAATTGCAATAGCTTTCTTTCCTTACTGGTCTCCTAACTTGTTGGAGAACCACAAAGGTGCAGTAGGTGCCTTGTATATATGTTACACGATTCAATACAATTATTCATTCAGCCAAATATGGTATCAGAGTAGGAATAACTTCTGGCTCTTCTTCTTCTTCTCTCTGCCGTCACTAGCAGCCTCTTCATTCCAATTTTTCTGCCAATTACAAGCAGCCTCTTCTGCTATTAAGTAGCAGCCTCACAACTTCTTTTCAATGGCAATTGGTGACGAGTTTTTCTCTGAAACTCCTAATAGTGGAATTGGTACCAGCAACACTTCCTCTGATGAAACTGCCAATCCACTTTTCCTTCATCATTCAGACCATCCCGATCTTCTGCTTGTCTCTAAGAAATTGTCAGGTGACAATTATAACTCATGGTATCACGCTATGAGGATATCCCTGGGTGCCAAGAATAAAATAGGCTTCATCAATGGAACCATTAAAGAACCCTATGTAGAAAAGAAACCTGATGAACATGCACTATGGCAGAGATGTAATGACATGGTACTTTCATGGATTCTCAACTCACTTGAACACGAGCTTCAAGATTCAATGCTCTGCTGCACCACACCACATGCTGTTTGGGAAGACTTGCGAGAGAGATTCGCGTTGGGCAACACCCCTCGCATATTTCAAGTTCAAAGAGACATTTACCGTATTGAACAAGGTCAATCATCTATTGCAGCGTACTACACAAAGCTGAAAGGCTTATGGGACGAGCTTGCTTCATACAATACTGTCACTTGCACTTGTGGAGCGCAAATTGATCGCAGTAAGTTGATGCAATTTCTTATGGGTTTAAATGAGTCTTATGCTGCTACTCATGGACAGATTTTGTTGATGAACCCCTTGCCTTCAGTGAGACAAGCTTATGCTTCCCTATTCCAAGAAGAAAAGTAACGGGAATTCGTTCCTCTCTTATTACCCCAGGTAGTACGCAGTGACTTTAGATCACAACCTCAGGTGCAAGAGAATCAGGCAATACCAAAGCAAGCAGTTTTTGTCCTCGTGCTCCAATCAAGCATTGCACTTATTGTGGCAAGGATTATCATACTGAAGCAACTTGCCATAAAAAGCATGGTTACCCTCCTAGTCATCATCTCTACAAAGGACCTAAGGAAGCTAGTTCTGCAAGACAACGTCAAGGAAGTCCCTCTGCTAATCATGTTGATGCTAACCCAACATTCAAGGAACTTCAAGGAATGTTTCCTAATCTCACTGAGGATCAGTACACTCAAGTAATCACTGCCTTGACTCCTACACCACAAATCCCTCAAGCCAATGCTGCTTCTGCAACTGAATATTCTACAGGTTTGTTACATTTTGCTCCAAATCATTGGATACTCGACAGCGGGGCAACTCATCATATTACTTCTTCTCCTACATCAATGATAAATATTAAGCATCCTTCTTTGGCACCAGTTTCTTTACCTAGTGGAGAGACGGTTGGAACTACTATGACTGGATCAATTCGATTTAATGATTCGTTTCAATTAAATGATGTCCTCTGTGTGCCAAGTTTTAGAGTTGATCTTATGTCTATTGGTAAAACAACCGATGATTTATCTTGTTCAGTGACATTTTTTCCATCTTGGTGTATTTTACAGGACTTAGCTACGAGGACGATGATTGGTGTGGGTAAGCGACGTGGTAACCTCTACTCTCTTATGGCGTTGGCTTCAACTTCTCCTTCATCTTATTTCGCTTGCAATCTTATCATATCCTCTGATCTTTGGCATTGTCGTTTGGGTCACTTTTCCTCTGCTCGTCTCCAATTTTTAGCTAATAATTCTCTCCATTTTAATTTTGATTCTAATCATAAATGTGACGTTTGTCCATTGGCGAAACAAACTCACCAACCTTTTCCTTCTAGTTCAATTTCAACTTCGAAGTGTGTTTCCCTTATTCAATGTGATATTTAGGGACGGTATAAAATCCCTTCTCTTTCTGGTGCTCATTATTTCTTGACTATTGTGGATGATTTTTTCCTATTTACATGGATTTTCTTAATACGACACAAAAGTGAAACAGAACCTTTACTCCGCTGTTTTTTTAATTATGACAACACTCAATTCAACACAAAGTTCAACAACTTCGTTCAGATAATGGGGCTGAATTTCTTTCATTACAAACTTTCTTTCTTGAAGAAGGGATTCTTTTTCAATATTCTTGTGTATATACACCGCAGCAAAATGGTGTCATTGAGCGAAAACATCGACATATCCTAGAAACCGCTCGTGCCCTTCGTTTTCAGTCACATCTACCCATTAATTTTTGGGGAGAATGTGTCCTTACTGCGTATATATCATCAATCGTCTCCCCACTTTGCTGCTTCAATGGAAAACACCTTTTGAAATTCTTCATAATAAACTTCCTAATTATTCTCGTATGCGAGTATTTGGGTGTATTGCTTTCGCAACCATTCCAAATCCGTCTTCAAAATTTTCTGCTCGTGCTACCAAATACATTTTTCTGGGTTATCCTATGGGACAAAATGTTTACAAACTCTACGACATTGAGACCTGAAAAATTTTCACTAATCGGGATTTTATTTTTCTTGAGGATAAATTCCACCATTTGCCAACCACCAGCCCAATCGAAACAAACCCAAAGGCCTAGTCCATTCCTCTTCCTTTAATCTCTGACCCTTTCTTCAGCCTTTCTTCTACCCCAAACACGCGTCGTCCTTCTCCTTTGCCTAATTCAGAGACCACGCTGTCTCCATCTTCACCACCACATATTTTCGCCGTCCTCTTCTCCTCCACTTGGGTCGCCCAGTTCTTCTTCGGTCTCCTCCCCTTCGTCTTCTCCTCCTCATTCCACTTCTTCCATTGATTTATCCAATCCGCCTCTAGCTGATGTCGAACTCGGCGATGCCATTACCTCTAACATGCTTCCAATTGTTCCTGTTGAGTCGCTTCGTCGTTCTCAACGCTCTCGAGAAGCCAACTTTCGCCTCAAGGACTACGTTTGCTCGCAGGTGATTCTGCCTCCACATCAATTGTCCTCCGCCTCGTCCCGTTTCCCACCAGGTACTTGGTATCCCCTTTGTCACTACCTTTCGTATGATCGGTTTTCTCCTGCTCACCTCCATTATATTGCTAATGTTAGTTAGGATGAGGAGCCGACTTCTTATGAGATTGCCTCAATTGATCCAAAATGGCAGGAAGCTATGAATTCTGAGCTTCAAGCTCTTATTGATAAATGGAGTCTTGTTCCTTTACCTCCTGGAAAACGCCCAATCAGTTGTAAATGGGTATA
This sequence comes from Rosa persica, assembly GCA_025331145.1. Classification (NCBI taxonomy): domain Eukaryota; kingdom Viridiplantae; phylum Streptophyta; class Magnoliopsida; order Rosales; family Rosaceae; genus Rosa; species Rosa persica. The sequence continues at coordinate 6,432,810 of WFKR01000005.1, read as the reverse complement.
TCGAGTCAAGCGCAAGGCTGACGGCTCCGTCGAGCGCTATAAGGGCTTGTCTTATTGCTCGGGGTTTAACTCATACCGCAGGTATCGATTATCATGACACTTTTTCTCCTACTGCAAAAATGATCATTGTCCGTTGCATTCTTGCTATTGCTGCTAGTCTCAATTGGTCCTTACATCAACTCGATGTCAATAATGCTTTTCTGAATGGTGATTTATTGGAGGAAATTTACATGTCTCCTCCTCCTGGTCTTTGGCGACAGGGGGAGAATCTAGTGTGTCGCCTTCACAAGTCGTTGTATGGACTGAAACAGGCCTCTCGTCAATGGTTTTCTAAGTTCATAGAGGCCATTCTTGGTATTAGTTTCTCTCAGTCTAAAGCTGACTATTCTTTGTTCGTCCGCAAGTATGGTACATCTCTCACTGTATTTAATCTATGTGGATGACATTTTGATCACAGGAAATAATATGGAGTCTATTAATGCTCTGAAACAGTTCCTCCATACTCGTTTTCATATCAAGGACCTTGGTGATCTGAAATTCTTGGCATTGAGGAAGCTCATTCCAAGAAAGGCATCTACATATCTCAACGCAAATATGCCTTGGAAATTATCAAAGATAGCGGCTACTTGGGTGCTAAGCCGGTTGAGTTTCCCATGGAAGAATCCAAGCTTTCAGACAAAGGAGAATTACTCAAAGATCTTGCCTCATATCGGCGCCTAGTTGGTCGGCTGATTTACTTGACTATTACTAGACCCGACATCACATACTCAGTACATATTCTTAGCCGGTTTATGCATGAACCTCGCTTGCAACATATGACTGCTGCCCTGCGAGTTGTTCGTTACTTGAAGTCATCTCCTGGTCAAGGTTTACTTCTCCATGGCAATAATTCTTTAAACCTGAAGGCGTTTTGTGGCTCTGATTGGGCGGGTTGTCTTATTACCCGTCGCTCTACTACTGGTTATTGTGTGTTCCTAAGATATTCTTTCATTTCATGGAGGACCAAGAGGCAAAAGACGGTGTCTTTATTAAGTGAAGAAGCTGAATACAGAGCAATGGCATGTACTTGCTGTGAGCTTACTTGGCTACGCTATTTACTGACTGATTTGCATATGCTTATTCCATGACCTGCTGTTTTACATTGTGATAATCAGGCTGCATTGCACATTGCTAAGAATGTTTTGTTTCATGAGAGAACTAGGCATATTGAAATGGATTACCATTTTATTCGGGATAAAATTGTTAAAGGTGAAGTTGTAACACGATTTGTGATTTCTTCACAACAATTAGCAGATGTGTTTACAAAAATTTTGGAAAAAGAAAAGTTCAAACAGCTCATGTGCAAGTTGGGAGTTATTGATATACACTCTCCAACTTGAGGGGGAGTGTTGGAAAGTAGATCTTGCAGTATTGAATTGGGATTGTCTTGATATGCAAGAATATATTGTATTAAGTAGTTTTGATTCATTAGGATAGTCTGTATAGTCTTTTGATTCCAATTGTAATTGCAATAGCCTTCTTTCCTTACTGGTCTCCTAACTTGTTGGAGAACCACAGAGGTACAGTAGGTGCCTTGTATATATATGTTACATGATTCAATACAATTATTCATTCAGCCAAAATATCTTTTCGTATATATGATAATAACATAACATGTTTTACTATTTCATTTGAAATATTAATTTCGTACTCTATTTCTAATATGTCATGGTTTCATGACTTCATCACAAGATATGTAAAAATGAATTTTAATTTATTTTGTTTGCAAGATTTAAGGTTTCGAACGTTGGGTGTTGTGCGGTAAATGAAGTTGGTCAATGTAAATTTGACCGAACTCCATGCAAGAATAGGACTATGTGTTTTGGGACGGATTCCATCCTACTGAAGCCTTGAACCAAATCACTGCAATAAGATCATACAGTAGTGCTAATAATCCTGCAACATTTATCCAATGGACATCAGTCACCTTGCTATGCTAAAATTTAATCATACAGTAGCTGCTTATTAGAAGTCATGCAAAATTGCAATCAGATACAATTAAGGCAACTTTCGTTTGCGCTCTGAGTTTTTTTATTGTTATATGTTATAAATTCAATATACTTTGTTTTAGAATGATGATAAATTTTTTTAAGTTGATAACAAACTAATCAACTCATGAATTTGAAAGTAGATTTGATTTCTACTTTGTAAATATTATAACTAAAAAAGTTTAGGATTCGATGTGCTTCTTTATTATTATTATTTTTTTTGGCCTTGTAGCTGACACAAGTTTAGTAGTCAACAAATTATTGTTGAGACCCTGATCTCTAGTCGCTTCCATCGCTCCATTTCAATGATTATCGTGTGTCGGACACAAGGATTGTTTTGGCTCCCTCGAATAAGTTCACATCATATTCTATAAGCATATATAGAACAAGAAAACACTAATTTTGGAGCTCGACAATGAAATGTAAGAAATCAAGGATTATAAACTCATTTTGAAGTTAATGTCCCTAAAACCATAACTATAAATCCAGCGCAGCCCAAAGCCCACACTTACATACATGTTGGAGAGGAAAGATCTCACATTGGAAAAGTGACAAAATATAATAAAACAGTGAGTGGCTCTTACCCAATTATACCGAGACCTTTTGTGATTAAAACCAAACACCTAACGGGTGGTTAAGTTGGAACAGTATCGGTACAATGGTGGGTCACGGACCACGCTTATCACTGTTTAACATGGTATTAAAGCGGATCGCTTTTCAATACATCGCCATCATGGACCCGGATATTGGTTCATTCATTAATTGATCGATTCACCAATCTCCTCTCCAATCATAGACCTAGTTTAGGTTCATTAAATTGGCCATCGGAAGTTTCCAATTGGATTGTTGCCAAGTGTCCGATGTGGACCTTGGATTGTTATGTGATTGGTCAAGTCTCTAATGTGGGACTTGTGATCCGATTTCCAATGTGGAATTGGGTTTGTCAATTAATTTCACGTGCAACCTAGCAATCTAGAGCTAAGTTGCATGTGAGGGGCGTGTTGGAGAGGAAAGATCCCACATTGGAAAAGTGACAAAATATAATATAACTTATAAGTGAGTGGCTCTCACCCAATTGTACCGAGATATTTTATTATCAAAACCCAACACCTAACGGGTGGTTAAGTTGGGACAGTATCAGTACAATGTTGAGCCACGGGCCATGCTTGTCACTGTTTATCAATACAAAACTAGTCAATTGGAAAATGAATTATTAGGTCAACTAGAATAATTATACAGAAAGCAGATAACCTCTAGGTGCATGCATATCAAATTGGGGTCATAAATGATGAACAGGGCCATCAACAATGGTCCTTACATGGGGCAGCTCAGGCTATGTCGATCCTATGAAGACACTCACTAAACTTTCGTTTCTTTGTTGCTAGTTTCTCAATCTTAAATGATACTAGTACAAAGCGCATGCCCACACACACACACACACACACACACTCAATAATGCATTTTTAAAATGAAGCATACAATTTAAAATTTAATCATAGTGACCATGGCAGAAATATTATTTTTTATTTTTAATATTTCAATATTCAATGAATCAAGGTTAAAATGTTAAATAGAGAAGAGAAAATTTTACAAACAGTACCTGAACCAAGGCCGACTCCTAACATCAGTACCCGACTATGCAAAACTATCACTTTGGTAGCCCAAGTTTAAAGCCCGACCCAAGAACGATACACGCCGTCCATAACACCGTTAAGAGCCCAGCCACGTGGCAAAACCTGAAGGGTAATTGGGTCATTTCAATCCAAACTCTCTCTCTCTCTCTCTCTTAGTCAAACCCAAATTCAAGAATTCCACCCAAATCACAGCACCAGTACCAACTCCTCCACTTCCTCCGCCTCCTCCACCACCACAAACCCAAACCATAACCCAAGAAATCCCAACATTCATGGAATCGCAGTTCACAAGCACAGTACACAACCAAATCCTTCACAGCTATCAATTTCTCTCTGAAATTCGTAAACACTATTGCACAGAGAGAAAGTCATTTTTTATTCTGGTAAAGCTGCGTATCACACAAACACACATCAGTGACCAAATGGCTGCCTCACCGCCTCAGTCCGATGCTCAACTGACTCTCCTCCCTCCTCCTCCACAAGAATCCGACTCTCAGATCTCATCCCTCCTTTACGGCAAGCTCCACTTCTCTCTTACCTCTATTATCATTTTTTATTCTAAACAATCAAATCTGAAATTTACTCACTCGCAATTCCTGTAGAGATTTCGCAACAAGGTGAAGCAGAAATGGAAGACATGCTCAAGTCGATTAGTCAGTTTGAATTAGGTGCTGAAGAAACTGTTTGATTTTGATTCTAATGCTAATTTTGAAGTCATGATTTGTTGTTTTTAGGGAAATTAATGAAAACTCTTCTCAAATAACGGAGAAGATTGATGAGTGCAAGGACTCTACACTCAAAAAGAGAGAGAGAGAGAGAGAGAGAGGTGAACAGTGAGGGACTCGAAGATTCAGGTCTGGCGGAGGTGCTGCAACACTAATCCGGGCCTAAGATTGCTAACGACCTTAATGAACACCGGCTTCACATTGCTCTGCAGGGCTTGTTGGGCCGACACCGGTCTGGCTTTGTTGGTGGTCGTCGGCAACATAGTTTCTCTTCAGTCCACAAACCCAAAAATCCAAACCTTAGAAACCGAAATTGAAATGGATTCCCAATTTCGATTTCTTTCTGATCAGTTTGAGAGAGAAAGAGAGAAACGAAGTTGCAATGTATTAAAAAAATAAAAATAAAAATTTGGGTTAAAACACGGAATGACCAAAATATTCCTCAAAATGTGTTAGGTGGCACAAGACTTAACACCGTTAATAACAGTGTGTACCATTCTTGGGTCGGGCTTCAAACTTAGGGTACCAAAGTGATAGTTTTGCATAGTCGGGTACTGATGTTAAGAGTCGGCCTTAGTTCGAGTACTATTTGTATAATTTACTCAATAGAGACAAGTCAGCCAAAATCAAGCAAGTCTTTGTTGTTCTTCACTCAACAGAGTCCACATGAATTGATATGGATGTAGACGAATCAGATTTTTAGTTTGATCCTATTTGATGTCCTCAGATGAATTAAACAAGCAACAATGGGGAGAAGCATAGACTTGGGGATCTAGCAAATCATAGAAAATCTCCTTTGATCTCTTCTTCGACCAAAACCTCACCATTTGGGGCCGTAGAGGTTGAGACTGAGCAGAAGGATGAGGGTAAAGCTTGAGAGAGAAAAGGTTGAGACAAGCAACAATGTACTTTTTTAACATCATGTGCAAGTATGATCGATTTAAATTATGTGATGTCTATGAATAAAATTCTAATAGTAACCTATGATTACACGTATTTCTATACATGTAATTATATTTTAAATACTAGAAATAAGTTAATCCTCAAATCAATTATTATATAATTAATTCATTTTTATTTATTTTATAAGAAATAAACAGAATTACAGAAATCGAGAGCTAACATGTGCAAAATTATAACACTTCAAAATTTTCGGCAAAAAGGCGATGAAAGTCAACAGTAGACCAGAGAGTTGACCAGGGTCAAAGTTATCGAGAGTGTGATTATGAGTGTGTTGGTGCTTCGTGGGAAGAAAAAAATATATAAACTAAATAATTGCTGCACGTTGCCTTAATTGAACCAAGGTTTAATTAAGAAAGCCCACTTTGGAGATGATCAATTAGGTAGCCCACCCATTCACCCTTTCACGTGGCCATCAGCTCTCACCTTCTTTTCTCTCGCCCAGTCACAGCCCACCAATCTAATTATTTTCCTCAGACGTCACCCCACACGAATGTATAGCAGCCGACCCTATCAATTAGAAAAAAAAAAAAAAAACTGCACACTGCGTGCGGCGCTTTGGGGGCAGCCTTTGAGGCCTATCCTCCCCTTTCATTTTTGTACTTTAGTTAATTTTCTTTTGGAAATTTAAAGGGTTACTCACGCAAAGTTTCAAGAATTCATCAAAACCTTCTACCTCTATAAGATTCAAGAGTTGAGTAATTGTGAGAGTTGTAATTCAAGACTAGTTATGTTAGCTTTTTAGCTAATTGTGACTATTTTTATCTTTTCATACACTTTTCTTCTCTTTTCTATTTGAATTTTGTAATTTTGATGTCTATGATTATGGGTTGGGGATTAGAGTTGTGTGTCCTAGCCTAAATTTTGTGTAAAATATGCTTATTTTAATGTAATGATGCAAGCTTCATATGTTGGATGCTTATATCTATTTTTGTTGGGTTAAAATACATGTCTAGAAATCTAGTCAACTCTAAGGTGTGTATTTTAAGTATGTCTAGGACGGAGTTAGAGACTTTGCCCCCTCTAATTCCCAAGCTAGAACCTTTCAATTCCGTATTCGAGAGGTTATAAGCATGGTGATTTACACTCATTACGTGATTGCTCAGACGGATCGCCTTAGTAGTCTAATTTCTCTATCTCTAGACCTTTTGATGTGACTTAGTGACCCTTGAACAGACTCTAATTCATGTTAAGTGAGTTCTTCCGGCCCTTGAAACGGAGTAGGAATACCATGAAAGGGAATTTTAGTCCTTGAACCTTGAACCACCTTGCATACAACTACCGCCAAAGTAGAAAATTTTGCATTTACATTAGATTAGATTCCAACACATAGAATTTAGGTGAAGGAACTTCCCTAGCACCCGACATTCTCATCTATTTGGTTTACACTTTTATTAATTTCTTTACATTTTTATTAATTGCTTTACATTTTGTTAATCTAAAATCATCTCTTAAATTATTGAACTCCGACTCATTGTAGGTAATCATCACTACGCTCTTAGTTTTTATTAGACTTTGGTGAAAACCAAAGCGGGGCATTGCTAAGGCTTGGTGCCTTATATTAGCATTTTTATGTGTTTTATTTTCTTTTATTTGCTAAGTGTCTCTAGTTCCGACTACCCAAAAATTGTGGGTTAGCCACTAAGCCCAGTGGTACGATAATTTTAGGCTTAATACTTCTCTATCTTGACACAATTCATACGCTTGCGAGAGTTTATGCATCAAGTCAACCTACTGAACAGGAACCAAAACACAAATATCAAATGACACATACCTATTGCATATGAAACAAAACACAAATACCTCGTGAGGAGGAATCAACCAAACGGCACACCTATTGAACATGAAGCTTCAATAAATATGTTTAGGGCTTGTGGCATCTTAAGTAATTTTTAACAAAAACATGTTTGATTTTTTATCCTTGTTTGATAGGAAGAAATCATACAGATATAGGGTGTGCATCAGATAATATATTGTCCATCTCAATTTTCAATTCATAAGGTCACACCATGAGTATCATACCCCTATATATTATTTGAAAGACAAAACTCTCTGCCTCATTTTTCTATTGTGGTCGAATCTCTACGTCTTATTTTAAAAGAGATGAATAGAACATCAAGAAAGATGACAAAGCAATAGCCAGGTATGCGGAATACTTGGAGGAAGGTGAAAATATAATTTCCTTTGTCTCCTTTCTTTGTTTTAAATGATGCCAGAATTTGACCAGAGAGCAACTCATTAATCGAAATAATTATTAGAGTGCGGTTATTATCACCCTATCATTTTCTTTGTTCACTATATTTGTTTATTACACTCTACATTTTAATTTTAATTATCTAACCCATTTCTCTTTTCAAAAATATCCTTATATGACATATCCAATTAAAAAAGATTTTTTTTAACAAAAATCTCTCATTTAATTTATACCAACAAATAATATGATATATTACAATTTCTAATAAAATCACAATCTGATTTACTTCAATTTTTCAAATTTTTTCTTTTAGTTTCAATATTCGTCTATTTCAATTCATGTCAAAAGAATAGTAAGTTAACAACTATGAGCAATGAAGAAATGATTGTTTTCTTCTCGTGTTTTAAATTTTTTACTTTTAGTGTTCACAAAGGAATAGCAAAGATTTTTTTTTTTTGATTGAGGGAGGTTAACTTTAGTAAGTTAGCAACACACACATCTTTCTGGCTATTCCAGCAGAGCCGGACTCATCCCTTCCGAACGCCATGAGGTTTCAAAAACTAGACTTGATGGTTTCAGAGTAGGCCATTCTATCGCCCCACTATCCCTAGTGGTTGGAATAGCAAAGATTTTATTGAAACATTCATGATTTTACAAATTAAATAATGAATTAATTATGAGGAGGCATAATTAAGATTTGAAGATTTGAAGCCACTAATCGACCAAAAAGGACGGCAAAAAAAACAAAAAAAAACAAAAAAAAAACCATCAGACCTCATACAAAAGTGGAGAGCTTGTCACGTGGGCTTGTCGGATTAGGGGGGGGGGGTCCATAACTAGGAATTAAACTAAATTCTTAAACTTTTGTACTCTACTGAGCCAGCTAACTGACAACGAAAATCTTGATGGCTTCAGGCCGAATTACAGTTCCGCCCCTGAGTGTTGCCTAAACCCGCTAATGACAAATTCTTTATCATTTCAGCCTATAAAATGCCCACCGAGATCGGCTTTCATTCTCTGCCATCATCGAGCTTCTTAATTATAACTGATTATATGCTTTAGGTTATTACAGTTAGGTCTAAACGGGGTTTTCGTTTCCTTTCTGTTATTGAAATGGCTTTTCAAGTGAAACCATTGGCGGTCATAATTGCTCTATCTTGGGTTTTAAGCATGCAACAACATTCTTCTTCTGTTAATGGAAAGCCACAAGTACCTTGTTTCTTCATTTTTGGAGACTCCCTGGCTGACAGTGGCAACAACAACTTGCTTGATTCTTTGGCTAAAGTCAACTACACGCCGTATGGTATAGATTTCCCCGGTGGCGCAACCGGAAGATTTACCAATGGTCGAACCACAATCGACGTACTATGTATTGACCTCTCTCTCCCTCTCTCGTTTTATTTTTTTATTTTAATTGAGATCACACTGTTTTTCTTTTGGCCACCAAGATGGAGATTTAATTCCAATTAGCTTGCGTGGGTGGGATTCGAACCGGAGTGTAGGTATTCCATACTTGGAGACTCTTACCAACTTCACCACTTCCGGTGCTTATACACTTCTTTTTTAATTACCCTCATTTTTTTATTTTACAGTTATTTATATAAATGCAGGACGTTACAAACTTAATTTTGAGTTGCTCTGATTTTAAGAAGTTCTATTGCAAATATTTTGATTTTAACCGTCTGAATTGGTGGTGAAGTTTGCTTTGTGCTCTCTCAAAGAGTACAGTAATGACACTATCTTCTTCTTTAAGGGACCCTTTTGGTTGCGAAGCATATTGACATTATTCATCTACATGTCGTTTAAGCATTAATCCTTAAAAAAGACCATGGTTCAGAACCTCAAATCCCATTTAGAACTTATTTTCACTAATTCGTGTAGAACGGGGATGGCCATGCTATATATGTACGTAGCTTAAGATTTAGGGGTTTAGCAGTACATGTGCAACAAAGGCACATATTAAGACTTATTCTTGATTGAGATATTTCCCACGTTTTTTGGCTTGATTCTCTTTGTATTTTTTGCTGTTCTGTCATTTCTAGGTTTGAGAAGCTTTTCTAAGCCTGCTTTGATATTTCGCTAGCTAATAGCTCCGACTTACCCTTAAGTTTTTAGGTCGGATGAAGTGATTATCTAACATGATATATATTGAAGTCATGATTCCGAAAAAACTGTTCATTCGAAACCACAAAGTGGTTATGCACCTAGCATCTCTAACTTAAGCTTTTGGATTACTTTAGTAGTTGTGTAATAAAAACAATATAACACTTGTTTATACTAATGAAATTTTCTAATTACAGCTCAACTTCTGGGTTTTGACAACTACATTCCACCATTTGCCTTGCTTAATAGCTCTGACATACTCAAAGGACTGAACTATGCTTCTGGTGCAGCAGGAATTCGCAAAGAAAGTGGGAGGCAATTGGTACTTAATACTCAATTCCTCATGAAATCTGCATTGGGCATACTTGACGTGTCCAGATATATATATGTCTTATAGTTGTTCTTACTTCGCAGGGTGCAAGAATCAGCATGGACAGACAGTTAAAGAATCACAAGATTACAATCTCCCGGGTTGCTGACATACTTGGAAAGACGAGGGCTAAAAAGCACGTACACAAGTCCTTACATTCAGGTGTAAAAAAGTGGTTGGCCAAAAAATACTTAAGCAAGTGCTTATATTCAGTTGGAATGGGCAGTAATGACTACATCAACAATTACTTCTTGCCTCAGTACCATGACACCAGTAAAAAGTTTACCACTGAGCAATATGCTGAAGCCCTTATCAAACAATATTCTCAACAAATAAAGGTAAGCTGTAATCATTTACCCTAATAAATGTCCTTGACTATAATTAAATTAACAACCAATTTTGAACAGATTCTTTGGTTCTTATTATGTTCATATAGAAGTTGCACAAATATGGCGCAAGAAAGGTGGTTTTGGTTGGAGTGGGACTCATAGGCTGCACCCCAACTGCAATTTCTGCTGGCACAAATGGGTCTGCATGTGTAGATATAATGAACCTTGCAGCTCTACAGTTTAACCAAAGGCTTATATCACTTGTGGATCAGCTCAACAGCAATTTGACAAATGCAAAGTTCATCTATATTAACAGCTTTGAAATGGGTTCTGGAGATCCTGCAGCTGCTGGTACGTAGTCTGACATATTATACAGTCACACCATGAAAATAAGCTTGAGTTTCGTCGATCTAATCAATGGTTTGAGTTTATTATAACAACATTACATGTTTTTACTATTTCATTTGATATATTAATTTCGTACTCTATTTCTAATATTTCATGCTTTCATCACAAGATATGTAAAAATGAATTTTAATTTATTTTGTTTGCAGGATTCAAGGTTTCGAACGTTGGGTGTTGTGCGGTAAATGAAGTTGGTCAATGTAAATTTGACCAAAATCCATGCAAGAATAGGAATGAGTATGTGTTTTGGGACGGATTCCATCCTACAGAAGCCTTGAACAAAATCACTGCAATAAGATCATACAGCAGTGCTATTAATCCTGCAGACACATATCCAATGGACATCAGTCACCTTGCTAAGCTAGAATTTTTCATAGAGTAGCTGCTTATTAGAAGTCATGCGAAATGGCAATAATCAGATATAAATAAGGCAAACTTTTTGTTTGTTCTCTGAGTTTTTCATCATTATATGATATAAATTCAATGCACTGTTGTTTTTGAATGATGATAATTTTTTTAAGTTGATAATAATCAACTCATGAATTTGAAAGTAGATTTCGATTTCTATTTTATAAATATTACAACTAAAAAAGTTTAGGATTCGATGTGCTTCTTTATTTTATTTTTGTGGCCTAGCTTGTTGCTTTTGACTGATAGTAATAAAAGAATGAGAGGGCAAGACTCCAGCTGACACAGGTTTAGTACGTACTAAACAAATTATTGTTGAGACCTTGATCTCTAGTCGGTTCCATCGCTTGATTTCAATGATTATCGTGTGTCGGACACCAGGATTGTTTTGGCTCCATCGAATAAGTTCACACCATATTCTATAAGCATATATAGAACAAGAAAACACTAATTCTGGAGCTCGACAATGAAATGTAAGAAATCTTTGATTTTTTTTTTTTTTTTAAGTAAGGGTTGGTGCGGCTGCCCTCAAACCTTGATTAGTGAAACATCAGAATATATGAAGTAGACATGAAACATAAACCTCAGATTACAAATTACATCAAGAGAACTTCCTGAAATAATAACAGGAGTCTCAACTAAAAACATGTATCATAACAAACATCAATTAGCGAAGAGTGCACGACTGACTACTCTATTCGCTTTACAAATGTGGCAACATACCAGAAATACAACTCTATTACGTAGAAGCATCCTGACAAATAAACCAGTTTTCCCACTATGGTGCCACCAGAATATAAATCCGATGACACTAAGTTTCACCCTGCCACTAGGAGGCAGCGACCATTTGACCAAGCAAGGAACTCGCTGCATACTTAGGGCAAACACATTACTGCTACTAAAAGGTTGCGACCATTTGCCAATGCAAGGAACTCGCTACCAACTTCGAGCAGACTAGGCACACAGAGTGCACACACCGGGACCAAGCCCACGTCCTCCAACAACAACCCTAATGAGTATGGACTTATTAACACTGCGGAAAATAGAAAAACACAAACCAAACAAAACTAAAAACAAATAGAGGCCCAAATAGCCAGGCCCTAAAACAAAGGCCCAGCACAACCACCACTCCCCACAAGACTCCAGCGCCGCAATCCACCAAGGCATCACCACAATCCACCAAGGTTGCTGCCAGTGCCTGCACGCTCTGCTGTCCCTTCACCTTGCACTGCCCCGCCACCGCAACGCATCCCAACGCCACAACACCGTCACAAATTAAAGCCAACCACACCAGAACATGGCCGGCGTCCGAGCTCGAACCCCGAAAAGAATCGAAACCCCACTAGGCTAGTCACTTCCATGAAATCGAGAACCCAGCCACCACCAAGCATCCATCCTTAGCCTAGACACTTGTAATAACCGGCAAATTGAACCCCGCTGGCAAATCGCACCATGTCGGAAGTCCCTATCAGCTCCCACCCACGATCGACGAAGAAGGGAACTAGATCCGCCACGATCCAAGTAGAAGCCACCAACCTCCATCCCTGAGCCAGACCTCCGCCATAGAGCCACGCTGCTAGCCTCCGTTATCATCCCCTCCCGGACCGGAACGCAGCGGCAGAGACTCTACCGGCGTTTAACCGGGAAAGAGCGCTTTCGTTCTCATTGTTTTTTCTCCGTACGTGAGGCGCGTTCTCTCTAGAAATCTTTGATTATAAATTCATTTTGAAGTTAATGTCCCTAAATCCACAATTCTGAACCCGATGCCGCCCAAAGCCCACACTTCCATACAGAACTAATCAATTGGAAAATAAATTATTAGGTCAACTATAATTGGGTAAAATCCTCATATAGTACCCAAATTATCACGAAATGCACTTTTTGATACCTATAAATTTTCAGGCAGTCTCGTGGTACCTGTACTATCCCTCTGTTAGCCCTTATAGTACATCCGTCTATTATTCCGTTAAAAATGTCTATGTGGCGGTCATGTGACACTCATATGAGTAAAATAGTAAGGGTAAAATAGTCTTTTCATTCATATTTAGAATTATAAAATTTAATATATTGAATATCTATAATTAAAAAACATTTTGACATAAAAAAAAACCCAATTTATTCTTCACTATTATCAGGATACTTGGGTCAATTAATTTAAGTACTTTTATTTTTGTTTAGTTTTTTTTATGAAAATCTAATATATATATATATATATATATATTAATTTAGAAATAACTTTTTTCTCGAAAAATTAATAAGATTAATCAATAGAGATGGTAGGTAAATCTAGATATTCACTAAATTCAATTCTAGGTCTTTCTTTTAACCTAGTCTAATTTGTTTTAATTTAGTTTAATCAAAAATTTGTAAAATAAATATGAAAAATAGGTGTTTTTACGATTTTACCTATATTTTAACGGAATAATTGACTGAAATACTAACATGGCTAACGGATGGATAATACAGGTATCATTAGACTCCCTAAAAATTTGTAAATACCAAAAAGTGCATTTCGTGATAGTTCAGGTATCATATAAAGATTTTACCCACTATAATTATACAGAAATCAGATGACCTCTAGGTGCATGCATATCAAATTGGGGTCATAAATGATGAACAAGGCCATCAGCAATGGCCCCTACACGAGGCGGCTTAGCCTATGTCCATATAAAGACACTCATCGAACTTTCGTTTCTTTGCTGCTAGTTTCTCAATCTTAAATGATACTAGTACAAACACACACTAAATAATGCATTTTTAAAATGAAGCATACAATTTAAAATTTAATCATAGTGACCATGGCAGAAATATTATTTTTTATTTTTAATATTTCAATATTCAATGAATCAAGGTTAAAATGTTAAATAGAGAAAAGTCAACCAAACTCAAGCAAGTTTCTCAAATCAACAATTTCACAACCATCTATAGGTAATAAGGATGGACATCCTGGATTCCTAAAGATAAAATCTAGCCAGCCTGCAACAAAGAGGACAAAAAGATAAGTTGCAAACAACAAATTGAATCAATTTAAAGCAATTCAAAAATAAATGCGGTGAAGAACTAAAGCAAATGTCATATATATAGCATATAATAAAAGTTACAGCCATGTGAACTCAATTAAGAACAAAAGAGAAAGGGACATATCCAACAATTGAGAAAAAGATTGGTATATGTGGAAGGTAAACTCTTGCCTTATCGGCTTATCCCACGAACTTTTGGGGAAGAAATTGTCAATTAGATTAATGCAAAAATAAAAAGGTAATATATGCATTCATGAACACACCATAAAAAGAACGACTAAGAAGGGATGGTGGTAATTTTTCTCTGGTTATGGAGGAAGAAGTTGATTTTTTCTTTCGTTGGAGTTTGATCGTGGTGCTGGTGCGTTGGATTGCTCGATGATATGGTGGCCAGGGCTGCAAGGTCAGCGGTGTGGCAAGGGATGCAGAGGTTCGTCACTCCACAGTGACGGCCTTCACTTGGATGGGAGGCGGCTTAGCGGCGCTGAGGCTGGATTAGTGGTCGGAACTTCTTGATCAATAGGGGATCAGAGTTTGCAGTCGTTTTCTGGCCATTTGTATTCGTACGTGCTTCAATGGCGCGACGGGCAAGGCTGCTGGACGGGAGAACTGGTGGCGAGGGTTTAATGGAGGTCTGGAGGCATCGCTCAGCATGGTGGTCAGCGGCGATGGTGCATGGCTACATGGCAGAATGGTCGCAATGGTGGCGGCTACTTATTAGATGCGGCGGCTGGGATGGCAAAGGCGGTACGATCAGGGTTAGGGCTCTGTCCTATTTTTTGGGCTGGAGTTTCTGTCAGTTGGGCTTCGGCTCCACTGGGTGGGCTTGAGATGCAAGTTTTGGTTTTTACATTTCTTTTTTTTATTATTATTATTATTTTAAACGGTTTACATTTCCTTTTATCTTGAAAGGATTCCTTTTCTTTTTTAAGAAGGACTTCGTATGTCTTCAGTTTGGAGGAGAATGTCGCCAAGGTCCCCTACTGTATCTCTGCTATTTTATTCCTTCTTTACTTCTTAGGTAGTGTAGGGTGTATTTCTGGATGTGTTTAAGCTTCTTAGCCTAAAATGGTCAAATTACTTTGGTAATGACTCTTTATGACAGCTCTGATGAGCGGGTCACTATGTGTAGTTTTGTTGAACTTTAATATTAGTTGACTATTCCTTTAAATTAAGAAGATATGATTAGAAGCGAAAACTTATCACCTCCAACGAATTTCTTTTTGTGTATGAATTTTCTTCTGGAATATTTAAGCATGCACTGAGTCTAGCGAAATATATAAAGAGAAAGAGTGGAGGTTGATGAAAGTGGGAGGGAACCGTTGCCATGAATGTGGGAGGTGAGAGAATGGATTCTGAATTTTTTTAAATAAAAAGTGGGCAGTTTTCCATAGGAGTTGGTAGTTTTTCCACATACTTATTTGGTATATTTTGAAGAAACGTTTTTATTTGTGTCAAAATTTCACCATTATTTTTTCTTTTTCAATTTTTCTATTTATTTTATAATTTGACCATAGTATCCCTATTTTTTTTATGAGTAGTAAAGTTTTTTAATATTTCAAGGTTATTTTGGTACATCTCTTCTGTTTTAGCTGACAAAACATTTTCTCTTAATAATAGTATAGATATAAATAGTATCACAATTTGGAGAGCAACCCGTTCGTTGAAATAATTATTATTCTTCTTCACCAAAAAAATATGAAACGTATGTTTTGCACTTTTGCCTAAACGAGCTAATGACAAATTCTTCATCATTTCCTAGCCCATAAAATGCCCACCTCGATCGGCTTTCATTCTCTGCCACCAGCTTCTTAGTCATAATTGACAATATGCTTTAGATAAGTCTAAACTGAGGATTTCTATTTTCGTTTTGTTATTGAAATGGCTTTTCAGGTGAAACCAGTGGCTGCGGTAATTGCTCTATCTTGGGTCATAAGCATGCAACAACATTCTTCTTGTGTTAATGGAGAGCCAAAAGTACCTTGGTAGCCAAAGGAAATACCTTAATTCAGCTCCGAGCGGAAAAGTCACTAAGACAAGAGCTAGGTAAGCAAGCGGGGAAGACCCTTTTTAAATAACTTAGCTCGAACGTTTCTTCATTTTTGGAGACTCGCTGGCTGACAGTGGCAACAACAACTTGCTTGGTTCTTTGGCTAAAGTCAACTACACGCCGTATGGTATTGACTTCGCCGGTGGCGCCACTGGAAGATTTACCAACGGTTGAACCACCATCGATATACTATGTATGCACCTTTTTTCTATTTTTATTTTTTATTTTTTAATCGACATCACATGGTATCCTTAAAAACTTTTTAGACCTTAGACTAATCTGTATCAGGGTGTCATGTCAGAACACTTCCTAGCTCCACCCGCCCACCCAGAATAGATTGAATTGAATTCCAATCAGCGTCGGCGAAATTCGAACCCAGATGTAAGGGATCAGCATCGGTGGTTTTCAAATTCAGATGTAGGGTTCCACACCTGGAGGCTCTTAGCACCTTGATCACATGTGGTGTTATGCTTATGCACCTCTTCCTTAATTGCCCTCATTTTCAATTCTACAGTTATTTATATACATGCAGGACGTTACAGACTTAATTAATTTTGAGTTGCTGTGATTCTAATAATTTCTATCGGTAATATTCCCAATTTAATTGTCTGAATTGGTGGTGAAGTTTGCTCTGTGCTCCCTAAAAGAGTGCATAAATGACACTATCTTCTCCTCCATTATGGGACCCTTTTTTCTGCTAAGCATGTTGGCATTATTTTCTACGTGTCGTTTAAGCATTAATCCTTTTAATTAACATGGTATCATAATTTAAAAGACCATGGTTCTTAACCTCTAATCCCATTTAGAACTTACTAGGCAGGAGGCCCGCGCGGCGCTGCGGGTATACCATTGATATGGTTGTATTTACATAAAAACTATGTTCTAGATATATTAGATACAGTAAAACTATATTACGCATTGTTCTACGTTATAGATATATTACATTGAAACACATTGTCATAGATGTATTACATCAAAACTACATTATAGGCAGATGTTGAAGGCTACAATGCTAACCAAAAATCTGGTGCCTTTTCCAGATTGCAAATCTGGTGCCAAAGAAGTAGTTGTTTATGTACATTGTGCCAAAAATGGTTAGGCTTGGGCAAAACATGTGAAGACGGATAGCTATTTACATCAAGTCTTCAAATATGTCTTCAAGTGAGTCTTCAAATGAATCTGTGAGGATGTCACCGCTGCAGTAGATGAAAGCAACATAAGAGTCGTATATGTTAAATTTTGTGATTAGTTTAAAGATTATAGGAGAAAGTAACTGTGCTTACATTTTAAGATTTTTGCTTGGATATGTTTTGGAAAGTTGTTTGTCGGATGATTGAATGTTCCTTTTTTATGTTGTTGGAACTTTGTCGGGTGTTGAGCTTGAGGGCTGGATGTTGCCGGCTGTTGAACTCGAGGGCTGAATTCTCTGTGTTGGATTTAGTCCACGAATATCTTCATGGATTCCCTTGACAATCACGTTTTGTGCAGTGCCTATTTCAAGTTCCAGCAGTTTGATTTGGCCCTCTATTCGGAGAATTTCTGGTGGTAGTATATTTGGATTGTCATGATCTATGTTGACGATGAGGTCTTCACATGTCGTACCAAATAGGTCCTCCGCCATTTTCCCTTTTATGATGGCTGATGCGTCATCAGTTTCATCATTTATCATTGCAGTTACCATGAATCTGCAAAAAGAGATAAAAGAAAAAAAAATTGCATTACGGTCAGTAACTGAAGTTAGTATTACGGAGCAAAATTCATAGTGGTGTTTAAAATTTTATTTAATACAGTAGAGTACACGAACATTGACAAAAGCTGCAACGCTATACCTTTATCAAAATTTGCGGATTCACAAAAGATGCAATATAGTTAAATTGAGAAGTCCATGACAATTGGAAACCGAAATCAAATATAAAAGGAAGTTTCAGATATTGTGGAAAGTGATGAGGCATAAGGCACGAAAACCAACCATGAAAACTCAGGTTTCTGGAAGCAGGTTAAAAACAGAAATGGCTGAGGGCAATGGATAAAGGGTACGCCTAATCCTAATAAAGTTTCAATCTTAGTAGACACAAATTGGCTCAATTGTTCTTGAACTTCTTCATTTCTACAATTGGAAAACGGAAAAAAGAAAAAATTGAGAATTTCAAACTTTAGCCTACAGTATAAACGTTCTTTTTATGCCTTATGGTTTATTTGTGGTTAGAAATCATAAGTATTCCATGAAAGTTTAGTCGAGCAATCAGAATTTTTATTCTGAAAGTTTAGTTGAGCAGCATGAAAGTTAGTACGTTACCTGTAAAGAGGTTGGCTCTGTGGCTTTTTCCTCATTTCCTTGAAGCATTTTGGGCAAGCCAAATAGAACCACCTTTCTTCTGGTACAAATTTGGCTATTTTCGCTGTGCAATATACCACTTCATTCTGTAATGTACAGCAGAAACAAAACATTAGAATGACATCGTATTTGTATATAGGTGAAGTAAGAATAATTGTTTTATTGTTCAGTAATTCAGTGTAAATTGTCTACCTTATATTTGTCTGGATCACAGATGTTTACATCACAGATATCTGTTTGACAGCCTGTAACTCTGCTGCAGTCCTTGGTTGTTTGGGCAGGTTTGATAAGATGTGTGCAGCATGATAAGGTTCTCCAAAGCTGCGTTTATATGATAATTTTTTTTAAATGTTAGTGAGGTTAGTTCAATTTACTAAATCCTAAATTTTGTGGAAAGATGAGAAATTCTATGCTTACTATTGTTTGTAGTCATCAGCCTCTTTCATATCTGGATTCAGGAAAAAGAAAGTGTTCCCTGTGTTTGATAGTGCAATTTTGTCTGCAATATGAAGATAGTTGAAGTGGGGATACTGTTTGTTTTCAAATTAAATTCTTATTTTATGTTTGAAGTTAGGATTACATACCCTGATACTTGTTAACTTTAAGGCTTGTGATAACCGCAAGTGCAGGTGCAGGCGATGTCCTAATAGCATCAACATCAACTGTGCCTGCAAGTCTCCCCACAAAGTGACTTGTACATCTTTTCTGTAATTGTAATTTCAATTAGTAGTTAGATAGGTTTAATATAATTCAATTACATGTTATGGGTAAGAAGAGGCGTGAAAAAATATGCAGGTGTCTTTTTTTTTTTTTCCTTGGTTGGAAGTTGCTGTGTTACCGTATATTCTGCATGTAAATATCACATCGCAACGTGATTCGGTTGTCAGATGTCAGTCTCTCTTCAGGAGGTTGAATCATCTTGATTCTGCAGAAAATGTCTGTTTTTTTTTTTTTTTGGTTTTTTTTTTTAAATGAACTGAGTTAGTTAGCATGCTGAATGTGGCTGTTTAAGAAGTATTTTAATACTGGAAAAGTTTAATGGTCAGTAGTTACCTGAGAGGATTTCGTTCTTTGAACGGCTAGCAAGAATACTGTAGTTGATCAAGTAGAAGCGATGTAGTGGAATAGAGACTGGTAATTCTGGAATGTGTTTAATAATGGTCTTGCCAGTGAAGTGGATTTGTGCAGGGTGTGGCACTATTTTGAAGCTTGGCTGGCTGTGGCTTGTAATGAAGCGGCCGATTTCATATATATTTCCTTGGACAATGCTGGATGCCAGTAGTTCGTAGTTTCCTCGTCTTATGTATCCGTGGATTGCATCATTCTACATTGTAAAATATGAAAATTTAATGTTCTTGCTTAATTAATAATGAGAAATGAAATAGGGTATTAACTATCTTACCATTTCATCCACCAATATAAATTGGAGGCCTTCATTTTTTTCCACTGGTCTGTATTTTTTTTATTCCCAACGCCTGCATACACGGACTCTGATCTGGATGTTATTTTGGCAGGGCTCAATGTCGCGAATTTGAACAGTGCGTATTGCCATGAGTTCCTGTACACATTTGGTTTAAATGTCAGTATGTAGTATAAATGTTTATGTGAATCTTGTTAGCCTCATAATAGACACAAAAGGAATGCAGAAAGCAAACAAATTCAGTTTGTTATGAGTTTTCTATAAGTATGTTGCTGAATTATGTTTTTTTTTTTTTGGATTCTGTTTTCTACTCATATACGAAAGGAAATGACATTGGCTAATATAAACTCGTTATGGGTAGCAATGCATTGAAGGAGAAAGAAGAAGCTGATTTAGAGTTAGCTGCTCAAAAGGTAAATGCTAACTTTCATACTGATCAATATGTGATGTCCCAGCATATATTATTATAAAAAACTTATAGCAGTATAATTGCTTGAATATTACTTAACTTTACAGGTAGTAAATAGATATCTACTTTGTGGTTACGTAACGAACTCAGCAAGATGATTATATAAAGAGCCTTAGTAATTTTCTGTTCAGAGAATCAAAAAATTGAAAATAAGAAAGAAAGCTAAATGGTCAAAAACAATACTCTATAGAATGAAATTTATGTAATGACATTACTGCAGATCTTCGGTCTAGCTACACGTTTAATTGCTGAACTCATTTAATTGTTAGGTTTTCTTATAGTCTAATTAATGCTGCGTTGTTAGTAGCAATAAAAACTGAACTCATACACCTGCGTCATTCAGGCCAATTTCCAAATCCCCTATTCTACACAATCAACTTCCCATTATGTTAAAAAATATTTTTTCGGTTGTATTTTTTTTTAAGATAATTTAAAATATCGTTAGATAATTTTGAAATGGAATAAAACTGAAATAATATTTTTAATATTTATTTTGTTTATGACATAAGCAGTAGATCATCGTTCGCACGGGAACGAAATCGAGGGATATCTTTGCACCCTGGAACCGACCCACCCCATTGCCGTTGTGGACGGAGTTGGTTATTTGCCAACCAAGTTGCTGTCGGCATCATAACTTGTGTTGCATGCATTTCCATCTCTTCATCTTCTTCATCGTCTTCTTCATCCTCTTCCTCTTCTACGCGTAACCTTTCTTGCCACTTATTGAACCAATTAGAACTCATTTCGAAAGTGTTTAAACAAAAAAAATGAGAGATTAAGAATAGAGAGAAAATAAAAGATTTAGAATAGAGAGATATATATATGAGGAAGTAGAAGGAAGATGTGAAAAAGAATGTTGAAGTCATATGTATTTATAGTGTAAAAAATTAAAATAAAATATTAAAAAAAAAACCAACAGCTAGCCGTTGCTGACGTCATGCTCCCGTCAGCATCCACTACGGCCCGTAGGCCACCACCAATCTGATCCCTTTTTTTAAAGGGGCAAAATGCTACTCAAAGTACCATTTTTGACCCTTTAATCCCACCTTTGGCCCTCCAATTTGGCATTTTGGCCCTTAAGATTTTGGGTTGGAGTCCAAAAGAGCTTTATTTTAACCTTTTACCCCTTTAGGAAGAGGGGTTGGAAAATGCCTAAGCGTTAGGGGTTTAGCAGTACATGTGAAACAAAGGCACATATTAAGACTTATGCTTGATTGTGCACCTACTATCTCTGACTTAAGCTTTTGCATTACTTTAGTAGTTGTGTAATAAAAACAAATATAACACTTGTATATATATACTAATGAAATTTTCTAATTACATCTCAACTTCTGGGTTTTGACAACTACATTCCACCATTTTCCTTGCTTAATTGCTTTGACATACTCAAATGACTGAACTATGCTTCTGGTGCAGCAGGAATTCGCGAAGAAAGTGGGAGGCAATTGGTAATTAGTACTCAATTCTTCATGAAATCTGCATTTGGCACACTTTGAAGTATCTATATATATATATATATATATATATAAGTTTGCTCAGGTGCGGATATCCGCACTTAAGAAAAAAGGTATGGATTTCCAGTTTTGACCCACTTTTTGATTATATTTTCACATCTTAACCGTTATGTTTTTAGGTCCTAATGTATAGATCAGCTCTGTAAATTTCAGCCAAATTGGTGATCGTTAAGGCATCAAAAACTGGAATTTATACGAACGAACCGAATTTGCCGAACCGGAACCGTTCGTATACATTGTTGTAAATTACAGTTTTGAATACCTTAACGATCACCAATTTGGCTGAAATTTTACAGAGGTGATCTATACATTAGGACCTAAAAACTGAATGGTTAAGATGTGAAAGTATGATCGAAAAATGGGTCAAAACTAGAAATCCGTACCTAACAAAAACTGCGGACGTCAGCAATGGAAAAGATATATATATATATATATATATATATATATATATATATATATATATATATATCGTAGTTGTTCTTACTTTGCAGGGTGCAAGAATCAACATGGACGAACAGTTAAAGAATCATGAGATTACAATCTCCCGGATAGCTGACATACTTGGAGAGAAGAAGGCTAAAAACGACGTTCACAGGTTCTTATATCCAGGTGTAAAACAGTGGTTGGCCAAAAAACACTTAAGCGAGTGCTTGTATTCAGTTGGAATGGGCAGTAATGACTACATCAACAATTACTTTTTGCCTCAGTACTATGACACCAGTAAAAAGTTTACCACTGAGCAGTATGCTGAAGCTCTTATCAAACAATATTCTGAGCAAGCAAAGGTAATATATAAGTAGTAATTATTTAATTAAACAGCAATAAAGGTAAACATATTTACGTACCCTAATAGATGTCATTGACTACAACTAAATTAACAACCAATTTTGAAAATCTTCTTTGCTTTTATTGTGTTTATATAGAAGTTGTACAATTATGGAGCAAGGAAGTGGGTTTTGGTTGGAGTGAGACTAATAGGCTGCACCCCAGCTGCAATTTCTGCCCGCAAAAATGGGTCTGCATGTGTAGACATAATGAACCTTGCAGTTCAACAGTTTAACCAAAGGCCTGTATCACTTGTGGATCAGCTTAACAAAAATTTAACATATGCAAAATTCATCTATATTAACAGCTTTGAATTGGGTTCTGGAAATCCTGCAGCTGCCGCTGGTACGTAGTCTGACATATGATGCAATCAAACCATGAAAATAAGCTTGAGTGTTCTCAATCCAATCAATGGTTTGAGTTTGTTATGACAACATAACATGCTTTACTATTTCAATTGAATAGGAAAAATTATCATTTTAGTAACCCAACTCTGGCTCTGTCGACACTTTGATCTCTATACTCTTAAAAATTTCACTTTAGTCACATGACATGTTTGAGTTTATTATGACAACATAACATGTTTTACTATTTCATTTGGAATAGGAAAAATTATCATTTTAGTCACTCAATTATGACTCAGTCGACACTCTGGTCACTATACTCTTAAAATTTTCACTTTAATCACTCAACTCAAATACTGTCTATCACTTTAGTCAACGCTGTCAACTTCATTGTTAAGTTCTTGTAAATAACTAATATTTTCATGGCATTTTAGTCAAATTGAGTATGGAATTTCTCCTTTTATTTTCTAGATATTTTGCCAAAAAAAAAAAGTTCAAAACTTTTCTCAAAGATTATTTTACTCTCTTTAATAGATATAGCCAAATTTAACGGTGTATTTTGTTTTTAAATTATTCCAAATTTTAATATTTTTTTAACAATTGGACCAAAACGTCCTTAGTTGTAACAGTGTAATGGAGCATTTAACGACAGTTATTAAAGTGAAAATTAATTGAAATTAATCATAGCCAATGGACATTAGCACCTTGATCAACTAAAAATTAATCATAGATTATCTACTTATTAGAAGTCATGAAAAATTGCAATCACATACAAATAAGGCAACTTTTGTTTGCGCTCTGAGTTAGTTATTGTCTTACGTTATAAACTCAAGGATTTTTATCGTAGCTGGGGTCTGAACTTTCTAAGATCGGACAGAATAGTACATAGACTTTCAAAGTGATCAAATAGATACCTGGACTTCCAAAACCACATCATTAAGGTGCTTCCGTATATATTCCGTTATTCCTTCATTAAGTGTAGGGGTAAATCAGATATTTTACTCAAATTGGCCACTAAAATGACTATCATAACCTCATCTAACATGGACAAACACATTTCCTTCATTTCTATCTTACCCTCTCCAAACTCTTCACTCCAACACTATTCATGTGAAACTTTCCATCAAAATTCACCTCCAATTATTGTCTCCCGATAAACAATAATAATATCCAACATTCCAACATCATGTTTTCTTAATTTTTATTGTTCTTCAAAAATAAGCCCAAATTGTAAATAATTTTTACAAATCAAAATTTAGGGAAAAAGGAAAAAAAAAGTGATTATACGACAAAGTATTTTGGAAAAGCGAAGTATAACGATAAAAATTAATAGCAATTCTAATTTTAGTGGTCAATTTGAATGAAATGTCTGATTTGTCTTGCATTTAAGGGAGGAATAAAGGAATATAGATAGAAGCACCTTAGTGATGTGGTTTTGGAAGTCCAGTTACCTATTTCATCATTTTGAAAGTCCATGTATCATTTTATCTGGTCCGAGAAAGTTCAGACCCTACCTGTGATAAAAACTCAATATATTTTTGTTTTAGAGTGATGAATTTTTTTTTTAGTTCATAACAAATTAATCAACTCATGAATTTGAAAGTAGAACTTGATTTCTATTCTAAATATTATAACTAATCAAGTTTATGATTGCATATGGTTTATTTTTTTTTGGCCTTGTTGCTTTTTATCGATAATATTAAAAGAACGAGAGGACAGCTCTCTCAAAACCCTAGCTGACACCGGTTTAGTACTCAACGACGATGATTATTGTAGAGACCTTCTCTAGTCATTGCCATCTCTCCACTCAGTGATTATAGTGTGTCCGACATAAGGATTTTTTTGGCTCCATCAAATAAGTTCCCACCATATTCTATAAGCATAGAACAAGGAAACACTGACTTACAGGTCATCATTTCACCTTTGGGCCCTAAGCCCGCCCCAAGTCCAGCCGGCCCGACCCTTTCTCAAATAGGGTAAGGTATGGGTCATGCAAATGAAGCCCGACCCATTAAACTTGCCCAATCGAGCCCTAATAATTTATTTTTTATTTTTTAAACATGTTTTTTTTCCTATAACATACAACTTATCTATTTCTTTGTAATTGATTTTGTAAGCTTTATTTTCTTTAATATTTTTTATTTCCTTTGTTTAAAACAACTAATTTTAGAAGATTTGGAAAAATAATTAATTGAATATAACCACCTTAACTAATATTTATAAAAAAGTTTTGTCCCAAAACCCTAGCTCGTCTTCCGACGTACTCGAACGACATTCGTCCGGTGGTAACCTGGCATCTATGTTGGCCTTAGTCGCGTGATGTAAGGGCTGCTTCCAGACGGGCCTCAATGGCTTGTTGATAGTTGTTCTCAATTTGTCTCTTTGCTTGGAGTTTGATGGCATCGCTGCCGGATCTGGGTATGTTGGGCGTTGTGGTATGCGGGATCGACGACAACATGGTGGGTCGAGGGGCAACGCACAGGTGATGGCTTTGATAGAGGCGTAGGCATCAGAGTTGTTTGGTGGTGACTTGGTGCGGTGGAGATCGATCTTGGTAGGTCGGGTCTTCACCTATTGGGTTTCGCTAAGGGCTCCGGTTGACCGCGTCAGGTGATGATGGTGGTGTTCTTCCTCGTGGCGGTGGCGGGGCTACTGTGTTAGATTGTTGGCAGCTTGGTATAGTGCGACAAGGGTTGGAATGTTAGGATGTTGTCACGCCCCGAATTTTGAATAACAAATTCAAATTTGAAACATGAATATAACAATTACAATTTACGTTATGAATTTTTTTCTCAGAAAACAACCATGCCTCACACCACTCAATAATACACAACCACAATCTCAAATTTCTTATTACAGCACTCACTCACCAAATCAAATTGTAAAGCTCAAATGAGCATAACACACCTCACAATATAAATGCTGAAACTCAAATACTACTACTCTAATGCAGTCCGATCACAACCTTGGTTCTCCTAACTTATAGGATTATCAGCTACACTGTTGAATAGTGTACTGGGATTGCAACAACACAAAACTCAATAAGTTTATGAAAACTTGTATGAGTAAATTGAGGAATTGCACAATTTAAGTTAACAATAACAAGTCATGCATTCATATCCCAATTCATACATTCAACCCCAATTTCTAAACCATTTCCAAGTAAGACTCACCCTCGACACCTCTCAAACATAAATGCGTAGTCGTGACCACAAGTAGCCCAACTGCTACTCTTCACGACATATGCTGACAGTTTTGGTACTCATGACCCCAAGTAGCCCACGTGCTACTCTTCATGACATACGATGGCAAACAGACTAGAGCTCTAACTGAATAGTAACATGTTACCTGGGCCAAGGTTCAATCTTACGATAATATTGCCACAGTCACTGTTGTGACATGATATGTAGATCAAAACATTTAAGAGTCGTCATATATGACTCAAATGTTACACTTGACTCCCTTACACTTCCTCACCAAACATCAACAATTACATGATATAATGTAAGTGCTCAAGATAATAAATCATCGATTTATCCATTCAATGTCACACCATCCAAATATATATTCCATGTAAATATATATATATATATACACACACGTAATCATTCACTCAGAAGTGACCACTAATACCAACTATAGTTCACATGCATTAAAAACAAAATTCATATTATACTTAAATCCATTTTCTTACCTGTGAGTCGCAGCTCTATGAACCATAGTCGATCAAGTTCATGTTATTTCAAACAAATCTTTATTTTCTTAAAACAATTTCCACACTTTCATAATTGAATATAAATCACTAAATTTCGGCTCGTAAATGAACCATGTGCGATTTACTCACCTCTAATCCCGCTACGTCTTCTTAATAGCCCAACAATAACGATCTGAAATCTTCCACCAATCGATCTGTCAATCACCTGTTCCAATATGATCTCAACTTAGCCAACAGCTCATAATTATACTTAAACGACAACTAACGATCGGATCCTCCTGAATCGTCCTTATAACATTTCCACAAATTTATACAAAAATCCGAAGGTCGGATTCTCACGAATCGCTTTTCGAATCACTATTTCACAATTATAAGAAGATCCAACGGTCGGATCTTCACCCGTGACCCCACAAGGTCATTGTAATATTCATACGATCAACATATCAAAATTTGAAGCGAAACCGATGGTCAGATTTTCAAAAATCTTAGACCGAAGATAAAACGTAAAAATGTTAAAAAGTGGCGTCAAAACTTAAATCAACCATTTATCAACTTTTTCTAAAATAACCTTGTAATATATCAAAATGCATAGATCATCGCCTAGATAATAAAAACTCAAAATTTGGTCCGACACGCCGCCACAAGTGGCCGTCAATGGGTGGTCAACGCGGGTCAACCACCTCAGATGCAACATTCATTAACTACAAACTTGTTCAAAATGACGATGTGAGCAATTTTCATACCTGGAGGTAAGCGAGATTTGGTCTATGATCAGTTTCTAAATCGAATCAGGGACGTCGAAAATTTCAACTCTTGATCTTTTGCTCCACACTCAAAATCGTGATGCAAGCTTACATAGGATGATCAGGAGGAGGAGGACAAACCAAAAATTCCAACGATCGGACAAGGGGACACCAGAAAATCGGTTTTCCTGCCAGGTCGGGTCGCAGGGCCTGGGGGCTCCTTCCATCCAGGTCAGGGGGTAGCGTTTGGGCGAGGCAACGGCGGGAGACAGCTCGGCGCGGCAACAGCAGGAGGCAGCTGGGCGCGGTGAGCACGGGGAGGGTCGGAGGATGCCGGAGGAGGAAGAAATCGTCGGGTCTGACCATACGGGTTAGGGGGAGAGAGAGAGAGATCGGAGAGCGAGGGGGGGGGGGGGCAAAACGCAAAACACTACTAGAATTATGGCCCCAGACATCGGCCAAAAACCGATGAGAAACAAAAACCAGACCGATGTCTTAGTGGGTGTTGAGAAAGATCCGGAAAATCCAGACATCGGTTTTTAGCCAATGTCTAGTATTATTTTACACATCGATTCCTAATTATAAATCGATGTAAATAAGTTTAAATGATAACAAACTTGCATGTTTTACTATTGTTAAACCCTCATTTTATTGTATTTAATGCTTAAAGAAATATAGATCATACATCATAAGTTTGCGTTTTAACATCGTTATTGATTTAAGAAACGATGACTGATAATGTTACAGACATCGATTTTCATAAACATTTCTTGTTGTTCATGATTTTGAAGTGTAATTTGCCACATATACCACAATTTTAGATTTAATATACAAAGTCTAGTATTGTATGAACCGATATATTTATTTAGATTAACATCAGTGTGTAAGTAAAAAACGATGTTAATTATCTATTGCACATCGTTTCTATTGAAGAAACGATGTCTGGTACTCAGTAATATATTGTTTTTGACAAAAAAATCGATGTCTATATATTTTAGTAACATCGATTTTCATTTTGGAACTGATATCTAGTACTCAATAATATATCGTCGTTTTTGACAAAAAATCGATATCTATATATTTTAGTAACATCAATTTTCATTTTAGAACTGATGTATCTCCATTATTGAACATTAGTTTTTATGGTTAAAACTGATTTCAACTTTATATCTAGACATCAAATTCTATAAAGAGAATGATGTCTACAAAATATGTAGCTGCTGCTATAAATTGCAATTTCAACAGTTGACGAGAGTAATTTGAATATTGAGGTATTTTATCTGAAATCATCATCCTTAACCGTTTACAAAATGGGCAAAATAAAACCCCAATTCACCTACTACAAGGCTAGCCTAACAATTAGTATTCATTTTTGTTCATAATTGAAGAAAGCGCTTCGTTTACTACATTGGAATCCTGAGCATATCTGAAGCAGTTGAGACTGACATTCTTCCCACTTGATGTGTTGTCTCCACAACCTGCATACATAAAACAGTTTAATAAACACTGCAGGGATATGAACCTAATTTCCAGGTTAACATAACTTCAAAGGTTGTTGGTATGTAATCAACCAGAAACTCTGAAAACAGTTTAATAAACACTAAGTAAAATAATGTTTACTAGAAAACAGAGATAGATATACAATAGCTTATATCATCTCACTGTAAAACACATAGTCGCCACTACTGCAACTCAAAGCAATAGAATAAGCCAAGAGATAATCATGCCATGTATCACGCATGAGTTATGTTAAATAAAAAGTGCAAAATGAGGGGTTTGCACTTTTGCAGAAAATCTAGAATCTGACTATGGTGACATGACCGGCGCCACAAAAGTGGCATATCATTGTAACTCTACATCTCACATAGATTTTAGTCTATGAATTCCTATTCCTTTCATTTAAAGTTACATATTAAATGTTTTATGAGCAACTGAGCATGAAATAAATTCAATAGAACAAAGGGGTATGATTGGACTCATATATTATTTCATTTCAATAAACTAATGTAAACCATGATAAAGCACAGAATCTGCATTAATGGACAATATCTATTAGTAAAATGGAAAACTACTTTCAAATCATAACCCAAAAATCAAATCACTACTTGGTCAGAAGCTCAAATATACACACAGACGTATACAGAAGGAACACATGAGATAAGGACTTTCCTGAGAGAGAGAGAGAGAGAGAGAGAGAGAGAGTTCTTGTGCTTGCTGGGATTTTGCAAATGAGTAGATGAGAAATCTTAAAAAAAAAAAAATAGAAAGAGTAACAACAGCTTAATTTAATCTCTGGCTCCACGGGCTCATTCTCAAATCTGTACAAAGAAATTTTCATCGAGCCACTTATGAAGGTTCTTTGGTTTTGAATCTAGAAACATATTTGTATTAAACAGTAAGAATGTCGAAGTCGACACACGGAAAAAATTAGAGAAACAATAAGCATTACCTACAACAGCTGCATTATAATGGAAATGAGAGGAAAAGTTAAACAACCAAAAATCTCTCAAACACGGTATTTTTGAAGGATCGATGTCAACAGTTTCTTAATGAGAAAGCAGCCAATAATATTTTAGGCCAAGAAAATGAGAATTATTGGAGTTCTACACAAATAAGGCAAATGAGATGGATGATAGAGGTTGATTTAATTTGGAAATTCCTAATAATTTGAACCTTTCACATTCAAAAAGTTGTATTTCTGCATACTCATGATAAGTTATTTCTACATTCCTTTCAACAGATTTCAAATTTGCCTTCATCCTAAAACCATATCTTTTCTTTTGAAGATACCATTGTAAAAAGATGTTGAGGAATGAATTCATAGGAAACACAGATAAGCGGACCATAGAGCGCTTATTAAAGAGAACAAACAATTTAACAGAACAATGAGTCTTTCTTAATCAATTTAAGATACAGAAAAAATAGTACACCTCTGATGGCTGTGCATTTTGCGATGCCAACAACTTGTCACTCTTTGCTGCATTACACAAACTAACAAATTAGAACACTGAAAGCAGCAAGCTACAGCTCAAACTCCTAAACATTAAATTTTTTTTCAAGTCATAAACCTGGGAAAGATCATGCCGTCTTTTCAGCCTCCCAAAGTTGCATATTATGGCATTCAAGTCTTGAACCTTCAAACTTCCACCTAATATGAGACTGTAAAATTAACTTAGAGTTAGTCATATCCCTATATTTCAGACGTGCTTCACCCTTCAAAATGTTTCTTTAAAACAGGAACCAAAAACAAAACTTATACAAACTTTAAACCATCATTTCAATGATAGAGAACAAATTGTTACCTACATCGCTAATGCTAGCAAAAGCCTCTCTGTACCATGGATATGATAATATGCAATATATGATATTAATAAGAGTGTGTATGTTTATAAGCAATGGAAGATTTTGAGTTTAACAACACAGTTACTCCAACTATAGTACAATACCAAAGTTCTGAATTTCATTACCAGAGAAAACCAAAGGATAATGAAATTCTGGACCTTCTTGATCCTCATCTGTCAAACTTGATACCATACTTTCTGCAACTAATCTATACTTTAGCTTATAAATAAAGACTAGATTACATATATGAAAAGCATTGAAATCTTTTGAATTGAAACACATTCACTCCAAAAAAAAGGTTGAAACTTTCCATAATAAACAAGACTAATTTCTTATCTGTCAAACTCAATACCCAAAAGCAGGCAAACCTCACAAGTGAAAACCATAGCTCCAATCCAGAAATGAAACACATTAACTAGACTTAATAAGAAGAAACCCACTAGCAGAACAGTGAAAAGCTGCAGAAAGATTCAAACTTTGAAAACATTGAATGAGGAAGAAAAAGACTGAAACAACCTATTGAGGTGAAGAAGCTACAGAAACCAAGCCCAAACAGAACACCAGTGGCCAAACTATTTACCTCGGACAACAGAAACCCCATTTTTGCCACTAGATTCTCTTCGAATGTCTGTTTTAACTTCTTGGGTGACAAACAAGCAGGCAAGAAAATGAACAGGAACACAAGTTGAAAAGAGAACAGAACTAAAATCAGATACTATCTTTTCAACCTACTCCAACTTCAGAATTTGGCGAATGAATTTCTAGCTCTATTAACTACCATAGCTCTATAAAATCTCTAACTTCAGAATTAGAACTAAAGCCAGTCTAAATAGCATAACCAATTGACACTCACCTGCCCAATCTGGTGAAGAACGTCCTCTTTGCTTTCGTAAAGCCCAACTTCCACCAAGAACTTCAAAAACCCATAAATCTAGAAACAAAATTCTCAGAAAACATAAAAGTAATAAACCTAAACAATTTTTCCAAATAAAAGAATGAAAATTGAAAACAGAGAAAGTTCTAAACAAACCCCTTCAAATTCAAACCAGGAAAGCTAGAGTTAACATGAAAAGCAGAAAAGCTTGAAGACAACGAAATTGGAGATGGAGTTCGGAATTTTTACCAGAGAGGTTTCGATGGGGACCAAAAGTACGGTGTCACGGCGCGGATCTCAGCCTCTGAGCTTCGAGGCTCCGGCTCGATCCACTTGATCTTCGCCACATACAATGGCTTCCCCGGCTCCGATATGTATTTCAGCTTGTGCTCTTAACACATCGGAGCAGATCGAAGCTG
Source organism: Rosa persica (assembly GCA_025331145.1). Classification (NCBI taxonomy): domain Eukaryota; kingdom Viridiplantae; phylum Streptophyta; class Magnoliopsida; order Rosales; family Rosaceae; genus Rosa; species Rosa persica. The sequence goes on along the minus strand of WFKR01000005.1, from coordinate 6,400,585 downwards.
ATAAGATGTCGTCGAGGCTAAAATTGATCTGCCTAAAAGAGATACTGAATTAATGGTTAGTACTTCGGGGGTTTGACTGAAATTCACCTGGAGAGGATACAACTGACCAATTTGGGAATTAGAGATTTAGGCTGGAAAAAGATGATGAAATGAGATAGAGAGAGTTGGGAATTAGGGATTTGGGCTGTAAAAAGAAGATGAAATGAGAGAGAGTGAGAGCGTGTGTTTTATGTCTTTCAAAATTTCAACCCTCGCACAAATTTTAGTTTTTCCGCTTCCGTGTTTTGTAATTTGGGTTTCCGTAATTTTGGAATGAAACTTTTAACACCCGCTATTTTAAAAAGCGATGTCTTGTAAACAAAAGAAATCGGTTTCATTCCACATCGATGTAAAAAATAGTTATCACATCGCGTTCATCTCAAACCGATTTCTTAGTGGCGATATCTAATGCAGTTATTCTAGTAGTGAAAGGAGAAAAAATTTCGTACTTTAAAAAAAAAAAAAGATTTTTTTGATATTTATAGAAAAATCTCAATTTTCAAATATTTGTAATAAATTCATACGAACTCCGAATATTACATTCCATATATGCTGCGAGATCGTATTGACAAGCTCTACAGCTTTCATGAATGAAGTTTTCCCAAATTTTGAAAGTATAAAAAGTTGATTTTCACAACTCTAAAATAACGTTTGTTTTGAAAATAAAATCGATTCGAAACCAAATTTCTCGTGCAACGACTTACAAAATAATCTTAATATTAATAATTCAATATCCGTATAATTATTGAATTACATAAATTTATTTAAAGGAAATTCCGGGTCTTCACAGATGTGGCCTATATTTTTAGTTTTTAGTTTTTGTTTTAGCTAAATAATTCCCGATTTTTTTAGGGCCCTATGCTTGTTAGGTTAGATTACTTAATGAGTCCTAATGAGGGTAGTTTTGCTTGTCTATTTGCTATATTTTTTCTATAGCTTATAGACTCGCTTTTAAGTGAGTGACAAGTTCGAATATAGTTGGTCTATCCTATGTATCACTGTGGTTTCACCACGAAGCCTTGTTCTGTCCATTGTGAAGCAGCGGGTGAATATGCAATGACCTTCTTGGCATGAGTTTTATCAATGGTATTACCATTAATTCAAAAACTAATATTTATAAATGTTATTAAGTTAATTTCAAATATATATATATATATATATATATTAAACAAGATAAAAAAAAATTAGTCTTGGATTATCTATATAACCATTGAGCCACATTTTGAGAAAAAAAAAATAAAAATATTTTTTTTTGGCTAAACAAAGTAAGGCCCTTTTCGGCTATATTCGGCCCTATTCAGAAGGCCGGTTCGGCCTGACCCAATGCTAATGGACGGGTAAGAGTTATCATATATAAGCCTTGACCTGGTCCTAAATTTTATTGACTTTGATTAGGTCCGGCCTAACCCGATCCTAAGCCTTAAAATCTAGGGTAGGGCTAGGCCCTAACCTGATCCTAACCCGGCCATGATGACCCTACACTAACTCTAAAACTAGACAATGAAATGTTACAAATTGAAAGATTATAAGAAATTCTTAGGTGGGGTTTCCCCACCACGTGGCTTTAGGGCCAACCAATCAGAAGAAATGAAATTTTCTCTTTTTTCCAAAACTGCTCATGCTTTCTAAAGTGCAATACCCAAAACACCCCTCCTGTTGGACATTGAGTAGTCCGCCCCACCACGTGACCGTACGGGTGCTCCACGCAAAATTCTCTTGAAAGATTATAAACTCATTTTGAAGTTAATGTCCCTAAATCCACAAGTCTGAATCCAAAACTTGTTAATTGGAAAATAAATTGTTAGGTCAACTTATATATCACAAGCAAATGACCTCTAGGTGCATGCATATCAAATATGGGTCATAAATGATGAACAATTATCAGCCATGGCCCTTACACGGCGGCTCGGCCTACGTCCGTCATATAAAGACACCCACCGAGCTTTCGTTTCTTTGCCGCTAGTTTCTCAATCTTAAATGATATTGTGCTTTAAATCATTATAGATCTAAGTTAGGTTTTCTGTTTTCTGTTACTGCAATGGCTTGTGGGATGAAGCAGTTGGTGGTGGTGATTGCTATGGCTTGGGTTTTAAACCTGCAAGAGCATTCTTCTTCTGTTCATGGAAAGCCACAAGTACCTTGTTTCTTCATTTTTGGAGACTCACTAGCTGATAATGGCAACAACAACGTGCTTGATACTTTGGCTAAAGTCAATTATTTACCAGCCTTATGATCGAGTTCCCTAGTGGCATAGCAACCGGAAGATTCAACAACGGTCGAACCACCGTCGATGTTCTCTGTAAGTACCTCTTTTTTACCTCATGTACAATTTTACTCTAAGTTGTTTATAGGTTGCAGAGTTAAATTTTTTGTTTGTGGTTTCAAAAGGCTAGGGTAGTTGGCTAGGTGGATAGCATTATCTTCTCCTGTCTTTGGTCTTTTGGCTCGAAAACGTGGCTACATTACTTAACCTAGTGACGACTTCAGTCTTTCTGATCGAAGTATCAGACTGTAATTCCAAGAAGTAAATAATTGTATTTAGAGTTAATTACATATAAGTGCATCTTTGAATGTTTTTTTTAGCTATTAGGCCACCAACTAATTTTTTCTCTCATAGGGCCACTAAATTAAAAATAGTGTTATATTTTAGATATAAAAACCAACATATTTACATAAATGCCACTAGAGTAAAAAGTTAACAACCAGTCTCTCTCTCCTCTCTGACAAGGTCTCATGTCCACTCTGGTCGACCTCTGGCCAACTCCGGCGGGTCTCCGGCTAACTTCCAACGAGACTCCGGCCAACTCGGCGAGTCTCCGGTCAACTTCTGTCAAACTTCGGCGACCATAAAAGCTACTGTCACTAACACCAAAAGCTATCGTGACTAGCAACAAAAACTACTCTGATGAAAATTCAGGCAACCTCCGGCGAGGTCACAAAAGCTACTATCATTAGCAATAAAAGCTACTGTCGCTAGCAACAAAAACCACGCTGGTGAGATTTCTGACAACCCCCGGCGATGTCACAAAAGCTACTGTCACCAGCATCAAAAGCTACTCAATTAAGATTTCCAGCAACCTTCGACGAGGTTACAAAACCTACTGCCACCAACAACGAAAGCTACTGTCACCAACAAAAGCTACGCTCCCCAAAACCAAAAGCTATTATCCCTAACAACAAAAGCTACAGTCATTAATACTAAAAGCTACTGTCACCAATACCAGAAATGTACTCTCATTAGTAACAAAAATTACCCTCAGTATCACCAAAAGTTACTCTCATCAATGTCAAAAGCCATAACCAAGCAGAATAAAAGCTACTCCCAGAGACTGAGAAAGCTATTCTTAGAGACTAACAAAGCTATAGAAATATAAAAGATACAACTAAAATAAAAGTGCTACTACAATCGAGAAAAGAAATCATATTCAATAATACAAAAAATGTGGGATTCAACAATGATATAACTGTGTAAAAAGTTGCTCCCATAGTTGTGAAAATCTATTACAATAGTTGTATAAAGCTATCGTCAATGTTGTAATGCTACTATCATTTTTCAATTGTGACGCTCTAATCCCATAGACATAATTTTGCCACCTTCAGCAAGAGACTTCATTTCCACATTTCTTGGTTAGCTGAATGATTTTTTGGTCAATGGAGGCTTCAATATCCAAATTCACATGATTTTCAAAGTCTATACTAGCCAAGTGTAAAGGGGAAGAATTCTACAAGAACAAAGATACAACAAAATATTAGTATTTGAAATAAAAACTAAAAACAACAATGTATTGCTGCGTTGCAACCATGACACTTTTTATCAACTAGATGATAAAAAATAAGCAATCTAAAAAGCTACTAACATACGGACAGAAAACTACTATCACACACGTACAAAGCTCCTGAACCAGTAATAAAAAGTTACTGACATAGGTACAGAAAGTACTATAAAACATTTTCACAGCTACTAGACTAGTAATAAAAAGCTACTCATATAGGTACAAAAAACTACAATAACACATGTACAAAGCTACTGGAATAGTAATAAAAAGCTACTGACATAGATACTGATTGCACGAAACTAGCTGATTATACATGTTGATAGTGTAACACAAATTCCAAACAAGAAATGATAGAGATACTAAATCACAACAAGAATAAAATTGAATTTCATTCAGAATTATGCTTTTCAATTTGATAGATTATTAGCTTCTAGTTTTGACATGAACGAAAACACAGAGTAACTATCAAAAATGCATAGTAGGTTTGTTTGGCATCAGTAGTAGCTTTTCATAAATATGCTAGTAGTATTTTTAGATAATAGTAGTAGATTTTCTTTTTCTTTTACAGTATATCAGTTATCTTAAAAAAAAACAAACAATAGCAATAGGTTTGTTTGACAGTAACAGTAGCCTTTTAATTCAAGTAGCATTTTCAGAGTATCAGTATCTCAAACTCAATATACAAATTAAACTCCATAACCAATCACATAATTTCCTATCAAATCGTTTCCATATGTCAGTTTTGTAACGCAACCTCTCTAGCAGCCAAAAAGTAAATGTTCCAAATGAGAAAGCAGACAATTGCCTATCATTATACAACATTGACATTAATTTTGTTACTCAGAAACCGTATAACCCTTGGTAACCTAGTAGATGGTCTTATATTGGTCCCCTCAAGTCCAGGACTACAATAGCAATAATGCTCCACACAAAGCATATCAACTCTTGATAATTTAAATCATAAAATCCCAAATCAGATTTCTCTACATTTACTGTTACGACCCGAATCAAAATTTATAGACTTACAGGTCTTTTGGACTGTAAACGAGAGTTATTTTAATTTTCGGTTCCGTTACAAACTTTTAGGGGGCCCTAAAAGATGACTTTTTGTTCAGCTCAAAATTTGAGAAAACATTCTTCATGAAAGTTGTAGAGGACGTTAAACCGAGTGCGTGCATATGTAGTACGCTTAAATCAGAGTTCTTATGAGAAAGTTATGATCAAAATATCAAAGTTACTATTTGTGATAATTTGTCTATAAATAGCCAAGTTACTATGGTAAGTTTCCATTTCGGAAACTTACCGAGCTCTCTCTCTCTCTCTCAGATTCCCTCTTCTTCTCCGACCTTTTCACCTTCTTCCGGCTATAACTCCTTCATCCGGCGACGAATTTTAACGTATAAGATGTCGTTGGAAAGCTCTCTTCCTTCTCTTTATTTCTGGGTTGGTTTAATATCTTCATTTGAACTGTGGAAGGTGCAGCAAGGAGAAGAAGAGGACGGTGCTGCTGTTTTCTTGGATTTTTGGTCAGAACTTGAGTTTCCAGCCACCTCCGGCGATGATTCTTTCTGGGTCTTGGAGATCTTGGATCATACAACCATCCCACAAAGTTTCTTGATCAAATTTGAAGCATGAAGGAAGAATCGAAGGTTTGAAATTCGGAGTCACTATTCACATTTGGGTTTACTGTTTTCTTAATTGTTAGTATAGTTCTAGTCATTTTCTGGCTTTGTGGTAGTTAAGAGAATTGCTTAGGAGGTTGGGATGAAGGTCCTGCTAAAATTTGATGTCCATCGGAGGAGTTGGCAGCTTCGTGAACAGTGGCGGCAGTGAACAGTGCGTCGGGTGAACAGTGACGTGAATTCTGTTTTTTAGCTAATTAAATCACATAGTTGATGAAGAGTTGATATATGTGAATTTGATGAAGTTTAGATGGATATCAAGGAGATTGAGGGAGTTAAGATAAAAGGAGACGTTTAGGAATTCTATTTAATTATCGTAAATTTAAATTTCCGTCATGTAATTATTTATTTACGAGCGTTATATTTATACAGGACGTAAGGAGGAAACTTCAAATAAACGGCAAGTTTAGCCGTATACTGTGAGTGGAGTTTTGTTTTAAATAATGATGCATGCATTTATTTTGAAATTATTCATTTATTTAATTATGATTTTATTTAGCGAGCATAATATTTTGTTTTGGATTATATTTTTGGTATTGGTTTTTCCATATGAATTTCGGATATGAACTTATTATGCTCGAATTTGGATTTATGATTTGTTTTTTTTAGAATATGAATTGATTATCGAGATTAATTATGATTTATCTCGATTATGATTTGAGAAATGGATTTGTGACACTATTTTTTTGGATATTGAGCTTTCGATATTTATCTCCGATATATGATTATTATCTGAAAATGTGATTTATGTGATTTTCGACGAATTATTTTCTGAGGTGTTTCTCCTCCTTACATAATTTATATGTGAGGGAGTCGAGGGTAGAGCTTGAGGGGCTCTGATATACTCGTATGGTGATAATGATTCTTTCCTGTATGATATTATTATTTAACTAGCGAGACTGGCCCGATTTCTTCTAACAGGCCAGGCTAGTCTGTTTTTATGAGTTTTCATGTGCTGAGAAATATATTTTATAAATGTGGCATGCATCGAAATTTTTGTAAATATTTCAAATTATGGGAAAGTATTAAAGTTTCGTTCAATTAAATTATATTGTTAATTATTTTTGTCCACTCACTCTAATGTGTTTTTAAATTACTTTCCCATGGGCCTTTTTTTTTTTCAAATGCCCCGTTTGCAGGCGATATTAGTCGAGATCGGGCGTACATGGTGTTGAGGCATAGCTAGCAATACTTCCGCATTGTAGAATCTATCGATCCTTATTCTCTTTTCATTTGTTTTAGAATTGCTCTGATAACTTATGAGAATTGTTTATTATGAAAATGGAGTTGTTGGTTTTTGGGGAGCATGATGGCTTCAGAAGTATAAGGACGGTATGCTAGAAGTGTAATTTGAATTCTTTGCAGGTTAGCCTTGTTCATTTTTGGGGAAAGTTCTGTTGAATTTTCTCGAAAAGTGGACCCCACATGGCCACCTAGAATTTCAGGGGGAAATTATGGGTCGGGTCCTGTCATTTACATTACCAGAAGCCAAAGTTCACAGACCATTTCACTAAAAATAGAAGAGATAAACTTGGATTGTAAAACCAAATCAAATAAACTAATGTGGATCTATTCAATCACCCACCAAAACAGTTTCATTCTACCGCCACATCAAAGAGATCAGAGTCAAACATAAAGAGACTACAGAATTCGCAAAATTCTCCCACATTATCCCAACATTAAAAAAGAACTTCATAAATTTCAAGATTCAATTCAATCCTAATTCAAACCAAAAGGAAACGCAGAATTTCAAGGCGAGAGTTACCAGATTAGAGTAAGTGGATTCAAAATATCAATAGTCTCATTGACAAGTGCACCTGCGATGAGCCCAAGGCTAAAGTCTTGAGAGCTTGATCTAGCTGCGAGCTTGAACCACGATAACCTGTTGAATCTCTCAGAGCTCGTCGACTCGCCCACTACATGAAGATCACGATCATCTGACTGTAACTTGAGGTTAAAGATCTCGATATTCGCAGAGGAGCTGAATGACAGATCCACCGCTCCCGCCATCGTCCCGACCTCCATATACATCACGTCCTGCAAGACCGCCATCAACCCCGATCTGTTCACACAAAGGTCAACTGTCAGAGAAATTGAGAAATATATTTGGATGGATCTAGTGGAATTGGGATCTGGCTTTTTCTAGGGTTTGGTTTTGAATCTGATCTCCCAAAGCATACTCCATGGTGCGCCAGTGAAGACGCGCAATCGAACAATTGGAAGCCGACGGAGACAGGATGGTGCGTCGCCGGAGACGCATGGGCCTTCCAGCAAAAAGTTGGTTGAGAGAGAGAGATCCATTTTTGAAAAAATCAGGTCTATCGAAGAAAATAGAGAAAGAGAGTTGAGAGTAAAATAGGTATAGCATAAATAATAGCCGATGGTTTTGACCTTAAAGTGGCCTTATGACTAATATAAGTCTCTGAATAGTACTTATATGTAATTTTCTGTTGTATTTAAACGGTCTCAAATAATTGCAGTTGGTGCTTTCATTTAGGGTAGCTGGATCCCTCCTCCATTTTGGGCCCTTCTGTTGGATATATAGTTATGTTGGCATTAAATTATTAACACGCATCTAAGGATTCGAAGCATTAAATATATATTTTCTTGTCAAATATGTACTTCTCCAGCTCCTGGTATTAGTGCACAACTCCAAAAGGCCTTGGGTGGTTTGAATTTTGAAACCCCTCCTCACTCATTGCGTATAAAGTGGGGATGCACATGTATCCTATATCATACGTAGTTAAGCTTTTGGGGTCTAGTAGTAGTTGTGTATTTATAACACAGACTTGTCTAACTGATTGAACAGTTCTTACTACAGCTGGAGAGCTTTTGCAGTTTGATCCTGCCGTTATCGTTTGCTATTGGGGTCTCACATCTCACATGCCCTTAATTTTGTCTTAATTATGTCGGTTGGTGTTTAAGTAATTCTCTAACATGATATCAAAACTCTTATTCCAATAAGTCGCTATTTGGTTTGCCAATATCAAACTGCATGCATCACATACTTCTTTTCACGTACTTACTTGTTGCATGTCTGTAAATTTAGTTTTTGGAGTTTCGTAGTTGTCGACCAAATACAAATACAAGACTTGTATATGCTAATTATGGAATATTTTCTTATTACAGCTGAACTTTTAGGCTTTGACAGATACAATTCACCATTTGCTTTTGTCAATGGCTCTGACATACTTAAAGGTGTGAACTATGCTTGTGGCGCGGCAGGAATTCGAAAGGAAACTGGCAAGCGATTGGTATCTTATTATTTCTTTATCACCGAATCACTTACTGACTCTGTTTTCAGGTTTCCGGCAGATTTCATGTGTCCACATTTGAGCAAATATAAGAGTATAAGACGTTATTTGCAGGGTGCAAGAATTAGCATGGGCAAACAGTTAAAGAACCACAAGATTATAATCTCACGCATTGTCGACATACTTGGGAAGAAGAGGTTAGCCCAAAATCACCTAAACAAGTGCTTATATTCAGTTGGAATGGGCAGCAATGACTACATTAACAATTACCTCGTGCCTCGGTATTACCACACCAGCAAAAAATTTACCACTGAGCAATATGCTGAAGTTCTTATCAACCAATATTCTTGGGAAATACTGGTAATTAGTTATTGTTAATTACTTAATGAACTCGTTTTCTTTCTCCATCATTGACAATTGAATTAGACAGCTTGTTTGGTTCTTATTGTGTTTGTAAAGAAGTTGTACAAGTATGGAGCAAGGAAGGTGGCTTTGGTTGGATTGGGACTAATAGGCTGCACCCCAAGTGCAATTTCTTCCTTTGGCACAAATGGGTCAGCATGTGTACACACATTGAACATTGCAGCGCAACTGTTTAACCAAAGGCTTGTATCACTTGTGGACAAGCTCAACAGCAATTTGACAGATGCAAAATTCATCTATATTAACAGCTTTGAAATGGGTTCTGGAGATCCTGCAGCTGCTGGTACGTCTATCTGATATGTTATGTTGTCAAACTATGAAAACAACAAGCTCGATTGATTGATCAAAGTGGTGGTTTGAGTTTAATATGACAACGCGATCTGTTCTGTTGTTTCACTTAAAATGTTTCGTTCTCTACTTATACTATGCTATGGTCTCGTTACAATTAAGAACTGTAAAAGTGAATATCTGCTTCGTTCATTTCAGGCTTCAGAGTTTCGAATGTTGGGTGTTGTGCGGTAAATGAAGTTGGTCAATGTAATATTGACCATACTCCATGCAAGAACAGGACTGAGTACTTGTTCTGGGACGGTTTCCATCCTACTGAAGCCTTGAACCGAATCACTGCAATCAGATCATACAATGCTTTTAACCCTGTAGACACTTATCCAATGGATATTAGTCACCTTGTTCAGCTACAAATTACTAACCGAGCAACTCCAGCTACCTAGAATTCTTGCAAAACAATCTTTGCGAATGAAAACAAGGCAGCTTTTAGTTGCTTCAGCTCAGTTTGTCATTGTATATTTTAAATTCGATAGTTTATCATTTTTAGAATGAAAAACCTCAGTATAATGAGTATAAGATGAGAAACGTGAACTTATCTTTATATTTTTTGAGATCGCCCTGGTCCTATATGACTATATTTTTAACAACCACAGGATAAAAAAATATTTTATATCATGAGATATCACAATGATCCAAACTCGTCCTCTTACAAAAGTTCTACCATATTCCGAAACAAAATACCTACATAGAACATACTGCAGAGAATTAGATCTAGCAGTGAAAAACTTCAGAAGTAAACCATACACCACCCTCTGGTAGAAGGTTTCATCTTCTATATGTCACTTGTCAATTGTCATAATGGTTGAACACGCCTGGCCGGACAATAGTCGACAATATTTTTCTCTTGCATATATGAAGACCCCAACCAATCATATACACACCGATTAATAATGCTAGGTCAATTTGATACAATAATGGTATCTACTGGTCACTTGTCTGTCATAGATCGATGTGGCTTATAATGAAATAGTTTTAACCAAACGTTTTCTTTCTGATTTGTTGAATGAAGTTGATGTGTCGTCATTCTTTTTTTTTCCTTTTATTATAAATTACAACAACAGGGGAGAGGAGTTTAGGACCTTTCACCTGTGTGCAATCACTTATAATAGAGCCTCTATAATACAGCCACAATAGGGAACTTTCTCTGGAGAATGAAGACAGCTACCTTTCCTTTTCCACCAAACTTGTATGAAGATTAGGTTAGCCTCAGTTCCTCGTGGGAAATATCTTCCATAAATACGAACACCTTGTCTTTTCAAGTTTTCTCCAGCCTCCCTCAAACTTTATTTTATGCTTTGAATCATTGGAATTCAAACCTGGGGGTTTTCTGTTATTTCAATGGCTTGTGCAATGAAGCTTTTGGTGGTGGTGATTTCTCTGTCTTGGGTACTAAGTATGCAACATTCCTCCTCTGTTCTTGGAGAGCCAGAAGTGCCCTGTTTCTTCATTTTCGGGGACTCACTGGCTGATAGTGGCAACAACAATGTGCTTAATACTACGGCTAAGGTCAACTACGAGCCATATGGTATTGACTTTCCTTATGGACCAACTGGAAGGTTTTGCAACGGCCGCACCACCGTTGATATACTTAGTATGCTCCTCTAATTCTTTGCCTTCATTACTAGTCACTGAATTGATTATTGCTGTTTATAGATTGCAGATTCGATTGCAAGATTTGTGCTTTCAAAAGAATAGCTGGATAACATAATATTCGATCTGCCCCATTTTGGGGTCCTTTTTGTTTGACAAACACTGTCCTCATTCCCGAACTACCTAACCTTTTCGGTCCCGACCAACAAGGGTTGGCAGGATTGGCAAAAGCAAGGTTCTTGCCTTGATTGGCACCCCCATCCAAGGTTCGAACCCCAGAGTTGTCAATTTATCCTTTGTTGGTAGGTTGCTGAGTGCCGAGGTCTTGCAGGACCCATGTGAACGTTGGTAAAATGTGTAAAATTTACGGGTGTCTAAGTCCATTGAGGTTTGATTGCCGATGTCTACGGGTCCTACCACCAAACCACTTCAGTGTGGTAGTGTGGGTTTTGAGTCGTTGTGGGGTCTGTCTACTCCCAATTGTAACCAGTTCGGGACCCAGATGCGGGCTCCTGTCAAGGCCTGCCTCGGATAATCCGGATAAACGGTCGATCATAAAGTCCTGGGCCGGCGGGACCTGCCTCCCCCCTCCCAAATCTTCTTTGCCAGAAAAAAAAAAAAAAAACTTTTCGATCCCGTGGTAGGGTCTGGTGATCCTCCACGTCATATTTCCTTTCTATATATAGTTATACTATTACATTCGTTGCCGACTTTAAAAAAAAAAAACACTCCATTTCTACCATTGATGGAACTCGATCTCCTAACCTCTTATATATAAGACCAAAGCCTTACCACCCCACCAAACACACACACCCATTCATTGCCAACTTGATAGAGCAGTTTGTACAAATAAAGAGTAGCAGGATAACAAATTCTTGTCCTCCATTTTCTGGTCCTATAGTCTGATGTGATACATTGTTAACCCATTACTTAACGACTTAAGCAGCTTTTCGGGTCTAGCAAATATGTTAAAGAATGTAGAGTTCAACATCGGACAATCTAAGCCTCTGCATAACTATACGTGAGATCTTGGGCTGAATGCCTAAAGTTGTACATGGTATAACAGTGAGATATTCATTCCAATCATACCTTATATCTACACAAGAAATTCCACGTGTAATCCGATGTGCAGTAGCAAGTGTGATCTTGGATTTAATGATTAATTTTGTACATAATACATATATAAAATGGTAAAATATATTAAGGTTTTCGGCTTCAGTGATTGTCTACGTCATATTTCCCAACTTTAGTTGACAATTACCTGTACTTTGAAAAGGATAGGTGAGAAAAACCATCTTCTCCCCCATTCCAGGCTGATTGATCATCTTCTCCTCACAGCTGAACTTCTGGGATTTGAAAACTACATTCCACCATTCGCTTATGCTAATGGTTCTGCCATACTCAGCGGTGTAAACTACGCATCCGGTGGATCAGGAATTCGAAGAGAAACCGGGATAACAACGGTATAAATTACATAATAAACTTATCAACTAATTTACTTTTGGCAAATGAATTAAAAGTGTGCTTTGTTGTGCTGCAGGGCACGGTACTCAGCATGGGAAAACAGTTAAAGAACCACAGGAAAACAATCATGCGCATCATCAGCATGCTAGGAAAGAAAAGCTTGGCCAGAAAGTACTTGAACAAGTGCTTATATTCAGTCGGAATGGGCAGCAATGACTACATTAACAATTACTTTTTACCTCAGTACTATAACACAAGTCAAGAATATACAGTTGAGGAATATGCAGTAGTTCTTGTCGAACAATATTCTCGGCAAATACTGGTAACATTTACTTAATAGATGTCTTGAACAACAAGATCTAAGTCGATTATCGATTCGGCTCTTACCGTCTTTATTTATCAGAGATTGTATGAGTATGGAGCAAAGAAGGTTGTTCTGAGTGGACTGGGACTACTAGGTTGCACTCCTGCTGCAATTGCTAGTTATGGCACGAATGGATCATGTTCCGAAGAACTCAACTATGCAGCCCAACTTTTCAACCAACAGCTTGTATCTCTTGTTGATCAGCTCAACAGCAATTTGACTGATGCAAAGTTCGTCTACATTAACAACTATGAAATCGGTTCAGCCAATACTACAGCTCTTGGTATTTTCATACATAACTATTAAATCTTCTGCTACCGTCATTACTCATTAAAAGTAGGGTAGGAGGAAATGTTAACTTTTTCGAACGGTTTGTTGTTGCAGGATTCACCGTTTCGGATGCTGGGTGCTGTACACTTAACAGTGGTGGCCTATGTGAGGCAGACACAACTCCATGCCAGAATAGGGCTGACTACGTGTTTTGGGACGGATTCCATCCTACTGAAGCTTTTAATATGTTCAGTGCCAACAAAAGCTACAGTTCGTATGAGTCTGCCGACACTTATCCAATGGATGTTAGTCACCTAGTTGAGCTAGAATTCAATCCTCTGGTGGCGGAGATGTAGATACCCAGAGGCTATGGAAATTTTCGGTGGGAATCTTATTTCACTTTTTCTTGGTCTGTAGGGAATCTTATTTCACTGTAATAGAGCTGTTTTTTTAACCCTTTTTTTTCAAGGGTTACATCAACAGTAAGATTGTGGGAAAGATGAGTATCAATCCAAGAAGTGGGTCTTCATCATTATATAAACACGTACAACTCTAAGCAGAGTAAGTAATGATACGAGCCACTGCATTCAAGAACAATATAGAACAATAAATAATGGGCGAGTTCCCTTTTACTGATACGTATTTGAATGAGTGGTTTTAGTTAGACATTTAAATTTGTTATTTGGAGCTCTTATATTGAGTGCAGCTCTAGTTTACTTTTCAGAATACTTGAAAAGTTAATTATACCTCTTTATTTTCATCAAAATACCCTTGAACATGAGATACAACAATCTGTTACTCTATTTTTTATTTGTATTTTCAACCACGAGAAGAAGAATAAATCAAAATCACATGATATTGCTCTCATATGAGTAAGGTCTCTCATCCTCCAAAATTAATTAGTTCTCGATCTTAATATGTTGTTGGAATCCCTTTGAACTTGTTAAAAGAAGAATTTCAAGAGTTTTGGGTTAGAAGATCGAGTAATAATTATTCATAATATTCAATGAATTTAGTTTAAGGAAATTTCAAACCATATTATTTTGAATTTACTTTTGTATTAAATGATGTGTCATCTATAGAAATTATTATTTTTACTTAATTTTTTTAGATAAATTATAAAACTATATAGGCAATATAAGGAAATTACGAGAAAAAAAAAACAATTTAGTTGAATGTTATATTTGGGGGAGGTAAGAAGAGTTTTTTTTTTTTTTTTTTGGATCTTGAACCAAAACACCAAAATTGGACAAAATTATCCCACTTGACCTACCAACAGTTTTTTATTCTCATCTACCCAATTTATCGTAGAAAGACAATTTAGCCTCATCCTAATTAACAAATTACAATGTATGCCACTCTCATCTCTCTCTCTCTCTAGCACGATTGACTCACTATTCTCTCCACGGTGAAGGACTGGGCCCGGCGACATTAGAGCGGGTTTCATAGCCGGTGAAGTTCAACCCGGCCACATTGGAGCTGGTTTCGTAGCCAGTGAACGAGTTCGGTCGTCAGAGTAAGAGGTTAATCAGAGGTTGGGGGACATTGGTGGAGTCGGCGTACAAGGCGAGGAAGCCGCCGTCGATGACCGGTTCGCGCTTCTTTCCACTTCTGCGATTCACGGCGGCTCGGCTCCGTCATCCGATCCCAGTCGCTGCAAAGCTGACTGCATCACAAAATTCAACTGGTTTCTGGCCATGAACCTCACCACCCAACTCTGGGTGCCTAAATCAGACTTTTTTTTTTTGGCAGAAGGAAAGGAAAAAACAAAATTAATGTCTATTGGGGGGCAATAGACGTTTTTAAATTGATATAATCTCTTCATTTTTTTCTTTAATCAAAGTTTTATTTGTCTAATTTTAGGAAGATTAGTTCTCAATCCGGCTACCGAAAGTTCTATTGAGGGGCAATAGATGTCTATTGGGAGCAATAAACCTTTCTGGGGCCCTATGAAATCTCCAACGACATCTTTAAGGGACTTCCGGGGAGGTTTTCAGAAAAGTTAGGTAGGCAGCGACAGGATTCAGGCTAAAGTTGACCAGAATCCAGCGGCCGGTGACTGGGTTCCAACGAAGCCTCATATGATTCTCTCTCTCTTTAAGTAACAAAGGAGTGAGAGTAAAATAGTCTTAAAAAAAAACTTAATGGGTTATTAGAGAAGACTTCTTTAGAGTGTTTTGGGTAAGGAAAATTAAAAAAACTTAATGGGGTAAGTGGGAAAAAAATATCTAAAAATGGGGTAAATGGACAAAACCTTTTTTTTTTTTCAATCATTTTTCTCTCTTTGTCCATATTTGTCTTTTCATATGACTTGATAAAGTCTATTAATAATTGAAAAAAGTTGGAGGTCCAAATATCAAATTTAGATGTCCAACTAGAATCCCCCTATTTGATTAGTATCTAAAACAGTAATTTTAGGAAAAAAATGGTGGTACGTTGCTATCTTCTCTGCCTCTCGCGAAAGAAGTTTCTCAGCAATGGCTACTTTTAGCTAGCGGCGGTTCTATTCCTTCGATTGAGAAAGGGGTCTTTTGTCCTCTCTCTCGTCTAAACTATGCTGGTGACGGCGGGATTGCTCAGTGGTATCCCCTAAACATAGGCTTTCACCTTCTTCCCCTCACGATTGTTGTTAGTTGTGATGGCAGTGCTGAAAATGCTATGGCCGATTGGATCTGGGATCGAACTTGCCTTGGAAGGAGGGCGGAGATTGGTATGCTCTATAGTGGTTGCTGGTTAGGCCCTAAGGTTGGTTTTCAGCATATGTCTAAGGGCAGCGGCGTTTGCTAGGTGGGATTTATTCCCCTGGATGTCGAGGTTAAGGAATTATTGAAAATATACTAAGCTATTAACATACTATAGGCCAAGATCAAACACCCGGCCCAAATCACCAAGCCCAAGAGGGCAACCCAAAGGAAGGCCAACACAGAGCCCAGTAAGGCCGACTTGACCAAGCCCAGTCTCCATTTCCTCCACGCACAGCATCTTCAATGCTACCTGACGTAGCCTCCACGACCTGCGTAGCCAAGCTTCATGCCACCATGGCCTGCGTCACCTTGACCCGCGCTGCCATGACCTCCATCGCCATGAAACCAGAATCACACGACCTGCGCCACTATCTATGTAGCACCTCTACAACTCATGTCACCGACGGTCCAAGTTAGCATACCAACTTTGTACAACCTGACCACAGCGCCTCAGAGGCTTCACACCAGACTCCAATGCCAAAACCACCTTGCCAAATCTTCGAGCAAACGACGCTCCTAAGAAAAGTCATCCCCCAGAAATAGCATCATAACTCCTGTTTGGCAGCAAACCATACAACGTTGAAGAGGCTAGAGGCCAACCCAGATGTCGGGCACCATCGGAAGAGATCGATCTCACTGAATCCGAAAAGTCAACCTTAGGGTTGCCGCAGCGCTTAGAGTTTTGGTTAGAAGAGGTTGTCGATTAGATTCCTTTGGTAAGAAGAAAAGATTAATAGTATTGATATTTTGAAAATGTACGGCTGTTACGACCCTACTAACTGTTTTGTTCACCATAAGTTTCATATTTATATATATATATATATATATTTTTTTTGGAAAAGATGTTTATGATTTATTAAATGATTAAATTCAGTATCCTCCTGAGGTTTGGAGGTAACTTCATATTAGTCTCTATCCTCTCAATTTAATCAGTTTACCCTTAAGCTTGTCAATTTTCCTCAACCGTGTCTAATTTCTCAGATTCCCTCTAAATCGAACGTTAACTATGATCATATGGCCCACTTTAAGGACTCAAATTGTCATTTCAAGATACAATAAAAAAATAAAAAAACACACGACAAAATACTCATCTTCGTCCTCTCCCTCCTTCTCTCTATCTCTATGCATTCTCGCCGCTCCCCAAAAACCCTCCCACGTCCTCCACCAAGTGGCCGAAGCAGCAGCAATACCTTACACCCTCGTCGTTGCCGCTGATCCCCCAAAAACGCTGTGACAAAGCTGCAAACTACAGCGTCAACAGAGAACCACCAGCATGCGCAAACACAACGTCGACGACCTTGGTCCACAGTGATGGCGGCCTGGAACCGATCCGGGGACGTTTGAGCTGTACTATGAGGATGGAGCAGGGTTAGGCCTTCAGCCACTGCCACGCGTCCAACATGTTAGATTTTTTGATGGGCTCGGGTTTCGATTGGTTGCTCCACCAATTTTCCCAATTGGATAACAGCGTTGGAAGATTGGACCACCGCCGGCTTCGAAAGCTTCAATCTTGAAAGTGTTCTTTGCAAATCTGTGATTTAATTCACTGGTTTGGTTCAAGCGAGTTTGTGTGGAAGAAGAAGACTTTGATAAAATAAAAATGGAAGAAGAAGACCCAGAAGCCGGAGTTGTCGGATTTGGTGGTGAGGGGCGGTCCGAGTACTCACCAAGCCCAACTTTCACTCCGAATCGGACGACTTCTTGCAGTGGCTGGAGAGTAAGTCCGGCACCGATATCTCTTCCGCGCTTTTGATCGGGTAATCCATTCTCGAAATGGCTCTCTTTGCTTCCAAGACCATAAGAGCCGGAGATTGCATATTGAAGGTTCCGTACAGCGTGATGTGGTAGTATTTGAATCTCAATTTCTATACTTTTAGCTGATAGGTGTATGTGAGGAGTCATTTGGCTGGTGGTTTTTGTCAGGATAAGTGATGGGTGTGTGCTGTGAAACATGTATGAGGTGGGTTTTGGCTGGGTGGTAAGGGGGTTCCTGGGATTGGGTTTTGTGAGGTTGAGGAAGCTTTGGGGATCGGAGGAAGAAGAAAGAATGTTTTTTTTTTTTTTCCGGCTTTTTTTTGTCCTGAAATGATCATTTTAGCTCTGAAAGTGGGCCGTATCGTTAGATTTAACGTTTGATTTAGATGAAATTTGAGAAATTAGACACGGTTAAGGAAAATTGACAAACTCAGGAGGTAAACTGATTAAATTGAGAGGACATGAACTAACATGAAGTTACTCTCAAACCTTAAGGGATAAACTGAATTTAATCATTTATTAAAATATTTAAATTATCCTAATATGAAATTACAATAAAGAATAATATTTTATTAAAAATTACAAATAAATTTTCTTATTAATCCTACATGATACGTAATTAAACTTCATTATTAATCTTTTTATTCATCGTTAAATCCGGTGAGACTGATTGACTAAGATTTTATGAGATTGATTGACTGAGAGAGACAGGGAGGAAGCCAAATAGAAAAAAAAAAAATTTGAGTTAAACCCTAGATTGAAAAAGGGTATTTTGGGTATTACAAATGGGTGAATAAAGTAAACATGAAATAAATAAATAAATAAATGTGTAAGGTGAGAAGAGAATGTAGGGTGACAATAGCCACACCCTATTTAAAATCTTGCATAAAAGTGCATGAGCCAACTTTTGACCTCCTAATTAAGTGTCATTATTCCTTTCAAAAAAGAAAAATTAAGTGTCATTATATATTTGAACAATATCTAAAATGTTCTCAAAATTTAATTACACCAACCGTACCATTAAGAGTACTGATATTTAAAAAGGTGCCAATTATCATCAAAAATTTTCTTAGTTATATAGTTGAGAGATCAAACCTGAACATCAGACTTAAGAATGAAAGAATCGTAGTGCATCTCGCTCCATCTAGAATATGTGGGATTCATTTGAAAAAATGTTAATATTAAAGCCATGTTATCAAATATAAGCCATGTTATCAATATGGAAGGTTTGTGTGGGTCTTGAATTGATGGGCTTCAACCCAACTCGGTGTGATCATGGGCTGACACAGACTTGGGCTTCATTTGTTTAGTCCTTATATAACTAATGCTTTTGTAACTACGTACATTCCATAAAATACAAGCAAAGGTGAGTAGCAAATTTGAACATTTGAAAAAATGCATATCACAACGCGCTTTGTAACATTGCACAAAATACCCAAATCTTTCAGTTTAGTCCCCAATTATGACCATCTATATAGATAAAAATTTCTTTGATTGATTGCCAAGAAATTAAGTTCTCAAACAGCTAATTTCTAGCTATGAAATAATATTGAATTATTTCAAAGAGATACATCAAGACATATTCAAAGAAATTAAAAAGAAAGAAACTTTATAAGGTTTTAATGGCCAAAAATTTATTAATCTTGACTGCTACCAATTCCCATTCCCCTATTTGGCTTCACAAGTAACAATATTTCGAAGGCATCTCTATATAAACTCCTCCATGCCTCCATCTTCTTTGCATCATCGTTCTGATAGATAATACCTAGCTAGCTAGCTCCTCTTCTTTGTACAATACCTTTCATTTTCCTTCCAATATTCGATCTAATTTCAAAATGACAAAAGATACACTGAAATGGTTAATGGTGATTGCTGTTTTGGTGGTTTCAATATCACAATCTTGTGTTCATGGAGAGCCACAAGTACCTTGCTTCTTCATTTTCGGTGATTCATTGGCTGATAACGGCAATAACAACCTCCTCACGACTTTGGCCAAAGTGAACTACGCGCCGTACGGAATTGATTATCCTGGTGGAGTGCCAACAGGAAGATTTTCCAATGGCAAATCTACTGTTGATATACTGGGTCGTATTCCATCTCAATCTATTTCTAAATTGCATTCGCGTGTAATTGTTTCCTTGTTCAGTTAAACATGCCTGATTTACCTAATATTAGCTTGTACAAACCAAGTGCATTTGAGTTATTAAGAGGCTAGCATGAAGTCAGTCGCAGATAATACAAAACTTTCGTTATTGGGTTAGCCATATACTTTACATGTTTCCAGCGATTCACATGGCATGCATCATCAATCTGTACATATTACAGAGGAGACAATCCAAATGACAACCAACTCATTAAGCCCTAAGACCATGCGCATTGTAGTTTGATGTTGATCTATGTATAGACTCCATATATACCATTATCATGCCAGATATGAGACTAATAAATTAAAACATGCTTACATATATATTGCAGCTGAATTTCTGGGTTTTGAGGCTCCCATCCCACCATTTGCAACTACCAAAGGACAGGACATTGTTAAAGGTCTCAATTATGCATCTGGCGCCGCAGGGATTCTAGCAGAAACTGGCTCCAATATGGTAATTATTCCCACAAGACTTAGTTACATATGCAGATATTTAATTAGTATATGAGAAAATTGGATGTAAACCCAATATAGAGGTATTGGAAAAAACTCATACATATTTTCTTATCAATCTACATGGCATAAAACAACCTACCTCACAGCCATGAACATCGCTAAATGTCATACATTTGGAATATGTAACCAATGAGACTCATAGCATAAAAAAATATATATATAAAGAAAAAATCAGTAGGCATTAAAATTTTAGAATTTGAAAGTCTTTTTTTTTTTAATCGTCACCTGAAAGTCAAGTATTTTAGCCAACTCCTCAAGTTAACATGGGTATAATAGGTTCAAACAAACCTATATGGTAGGTATGCAACTACTAAACCATTATACGAACTAAATTCTTAGTAACATTTCATCAAATACAATGAGTGCGCCACAAAAAAAAAAAACCATAAAATAGGTAACCAATGAAACTCATAGCATAAAAAAAAAAACAATAGATATTAAAGTTTTAGAACTTGAAAGTCATACCTACTACATACCTTTTTTTTAATCGTCACCTAAAAGTCAGGTATTTTACCCAACTCCTCAAGTTAGCATAGGTATAATAGGTATGGTTAGTAAAAAAGAGTAAAAAAAACATTAAAAAAATATAAAAGAAAACCATAAACACTGTTCTCGGCAATCTCAATCACATCAACAATTACTATCGATAGTAAGAATCAAATAACTTACTATGTGATTGTGAAACCCAAACAAAAGATATGCAAAAGTCTCTTCATATTTGGTTCATTTTTTTTTTCTTTGAGAAGTTCATATTTAGTTTATTTAAAGCAGCAATCAACTCATTTGAATTTGAAAAAATAGGCCAAATTGCATGATTCTAGCAATATCGATGACAATATTAAAGTTAGGGATTACAAAAACTACAATTAAAACAACAATACAAAAAGCTTTAATCATGGAATACATAACGTTATTAACAAGTAGATTATCGTAGGTTAATAAATTTCCTTCAATGGAAATTTCTGTAATTTTAAGGGAAAAAGGGTTGTATCATTTATCTTACATAATAACTTTGGGGTGTAAATTGAAAGAAATAATGAATGAATTTTACCTAACATTTCTTATAAGAATTGGGCCTATAATGAATTGCACTTAATGACTTAATCACAAGATTGATCTGTGCTTCCAGGGTGGTCACATCAGCTTCGATCAGCAGTTACTAAATCACCAAATCACAATTTTACGCATTGCTTCCATACTTCGAACAGATACACTACAAACCTTGCAGTACTTGAACAAGTGCTTATATTCAGTCGGAATGGGTAACAATGATTACTTTAACAATTACTTCATGCCTCAGTTTTATCCCACTAGCAAGAGATACACCCCTGAACAATATGCTTCAGTTCTTATTGACCAATATACTAGCCAAATACTGGTTAGTGATTCAACTTTCCATATTTTCGAGACTTGAAACTAGTAGTTGAATCTATCGAAAATTGATTGTTGGGGTTGGTATTTGTTTTTTGAAGACTTTGTACAACAAGTATGGAGCAAGGAAGGTTGCCTTGGTTGGACTGGGACTAATAGGTTGCACTCCTAACGCGATTTCAAAAACGAAGGGCACCGCATGTGTGGATGAATGGAACAGTGCGGCCCAGCTTTTTAACCAAAAGCTTGTACCACTTGTTGATCAGCTCAACACCAATTTGACTGATGCAAAATTCATCTATGTCAACAGTACTGGAATGAGTTCAGGGAATCCTACATCTGTTGGTAAGTTCATATATTTTAGGAGCATAATATCCTCTTTCTCTTATGGTTTAGGGCATTTTGGAGGGATGTTTTTCAAAAACACTTTCTGAAAAGCGCTTTTAATACTAGTAGCACTTTTTGTTAGAGGCCCAAAGAAATTTAGTTTAAAATTAATCTTGGTAGCTCTTGCACATTCACTGGAAATGGTCACTTCTATAAGTGCACTATTGGACTTATTTTACCAAACCCTAGCTGTAAAATAACACTTTTGATCGTTCCGAAGTGCTGTTAGCATTGCCAAACAAACCCTTAATTGCTTCCGTTTCAAATTAAGAAAGAAGATTAAGTGATTTCTTTTGTTGATAATCACAGGATTCAAGGTTTTGAACGTTGCGTGTTGTCCGGTGAATAATGTTGGACAATGTGTTCGTTCCGAAACTCCATGCCAGAATAGGAGTGAGTATGTGTTCTGGGACTCATTCCACCCTACTGAGGCATCGAACCAAATTACTGCATTCAGAACATACAAAAGTGTTGACCACACGGATAATTATCCTATGGATGTCAGTCACCTAGTTCAGCTTAAACTATAATCCCGCAGCTCTAGAAAAGGCAAAGCAAATAACTTTCATGTTGAAATTCAACAAGTCATTAAACTGTAGTCTTCTCAAGTAATATGCAATTTTTTTTTTCGAAATAATTAATAAGCATTTTTTATTAATGTATGAACCGAAATGCATGTAACCAATCTTTACGAATTGATCTACCACATTTATGCTTGAACATCAAACATGATAAAGATGCAAACCAAATATTATAAAAGATCGATGACGAATTCAACTGTTCGAAGTACATCTCACAGAATCTTAGTACATATTGCTGCAGCACTAAGTAATAATTATTTACAAACAAGATATCCCCTTCTAGTACTTGGTTGAATGCCAATACTAACTGTGGGAGAGGTTTTTTAATAACTAACCACAAAGCAGAGTTGATTTCTGCTTAACTTCCTACTTAACAAAGTGCTACTTGCAGCTAGCTAGCTTTCATCTGGGACTCATTCCACCCTACTGAGGCATCGAACCAAATTACTGCATTCAGAACATACAAAAGTGTTGACCACACGGATAATTATCCTATGGATGTCAGTCACCTAGTTCAGCTTAAACTATAATCCCGCAGCTCTAGAAAAGGCAAAGCAGATAACTTTCATGTTGAAATTCAACAAGTCATTAAACTGTAATCTTCTCAAGTAATATGCAATTTTTTTTTTCGAAATAATTAATAAGCATTTTTAATTAATGTATGAACCGAAATGCATGTAACCAATCTTTACGAATTGATCTACCACCAGGCCAAGCATACGTATATCAACTGCAAGGAGTAAAACAAAAGTACAGTAGCATTGAGACACAAAGAGCAAACAGGCAATTGCTATAGCTGTGTTTGATATACTTACACTAATTGAAGGGAAATCTGGTCATGACGCGAGTACTGATGGATATTGGGTTGCAAAGCATTCACTTGAAAATAGCTGCGAGCCTCGTGAAATGGCTGAGTCGGCTGCATGATCTCATAGCTTCCATGTGATAGCTTTGAGTATTTGCTTAAAGAAAAGAGAGAAAGGTTCTGAAACTGATCGTATTGCTTCACTGTAACAGAATGAGGGAGCAGACCCTATTTATACAAGGAATGAATGCACAGATGATGGCCACGTGTCAATCATCTGTGCAGAGAGCTAAATAACTTTATAACAACCTGGCATCACACGATTACAATGAAGTAAGCCTAACTGAAATATAAGTAATCTGATTATGCTAATTAAGCTGAGCATGCTAATTAAGCCCTAATTAACAATCCTAACTGAAAAACTAATTAATTAGGCTAACATTGTTAATACCCCTCCTCAGCTTGATGAGGGTAAAGCAAGCATCAAGCTATTGCAAAGACAGTTATGCTGAGGTGAACACATGCCTTTTGTGAATATATCTGCAAGTTGATCATGAGAAGAGACAAACTGAACTCGAATAGAACCAGCTTTTACTTTTTCTCTTGTGAAATGAACATCAACTTCAACATGCTTAAGCTTGGAGTGTTGAATAGGGTTTGAAGCCAGGGCTAGAGCAGAGATGTTGTCATAGTGAAGAACAGGAACATGAGCAAAATCAACATGTAAGTCTGTAAGCAGATTGATAAGCCATTGAAGTTCTGAGGTAGTATCTGCCATACTTCTATATTCAGCCTCTGTAGAAGATCTGGAAACAACACTTTGCTTTTTACTACACTAAGAAATTGGGGAGTTGTTGAGGAGAATCACAAACCCTGTGGTAGACTTTCTATCATTGGGATCCCCAGCCCAATCAGCATCACAATATGCCTGCAAATCAGCTTGAACTCTATTATGTTTGGAGTCAGAAAGACCCCTCCTGAAAACAATGCCATAATCCATGGTGGCTTTTATGTATCTTAAAATACGTTTTGCAGCATGTAGATGTTCCTCAGTTGGAGAATGCAAGAAATGACAAATAGAGTTAACATTGAAGACTATATCAGGCCTGGTAAATGTCAAATATTGTAGGCAACCAACTAGGCTTCTAAAATGTGTAATATCAGATTGAGTAAGAGGAGTACCAGAGTCCTTCAAAAGCTTAACACCAGATTGACATGGAGTGATATGAGTGTGACAAGCATCCATACTAACTTAATGAGTGAGATCTTTGGTATATTTATGATGAGACAGAAAAATGCCATCCTTGATATACTTAATTTCTAGGCCAAGAAAGAAATGGAGATCCCCCAAGTCTTTCATATCAAATTCAGTTTGGAGAGCAGTCTTGACTTCTGAGATAAGATCTTCACTATCCCCAGTGATGATAATGTAATCAACATATAATAGAAGATAAACCCTAGAAGAAACAGAAACTTTGACAAATAGAGAGAGATTTGCATAAGAGAACTTAAAACCAATAGAGGGCAAAAAGCTGGTAAATCTTTCATTTCATGCCCTAGGTGCTTGCTTCAGTCCATAAAGATATTTTTGCAGCTTACATACAAATGAGGAACACCCAGGATTTTCAAAACCACTCGGCTGAGCATGTACACCTCCTCATTTAGAATCCCATGTAGAAAGGCATTTTTGACATCCATTTGATGAAGTTTCTAACCATAACTAGCAGCTAGACTGAGAATTAATCGAATTGTAGTATGCCTCACAACAGGAGAAAAAGTTTCCTCAAAATCTACCCTATATTCTTGACTGAAGCCCCTAGCAACCAGCCTGGCCTTATGTCTAGCAATTGAACCATCTGAGTTTCTCTTGATTTTGAAAATCCATTTGCAGGACACTAGATTTTTGTCAAGTGGTAATGGGACAAGAGTCCAAGTATTTTGATGCATAAGAGCATCATATTCCTCCTGCATAGACTGTTTCCAAAAAGGAATTTTTAAGGCTGCTTTATAGTTAGAGGGTTCAAAATCAGCAGGATCACAACTGGGTTCATTGAGTACAGATAGGAAGCTTTTCTTCTGTACAATTCCTCTTTTGCCTCTGGTAAGCATACTATGATCATTGACTATAGCATTAGTCAATCCTTCCACAAGATGCAATATATTTGATTCTGACAAATTACTATTGGGAAGCACGTTCTCATTGGCACAATCCAAAACTACCTCAATACCAATGCTAGGCTGAGTACTGACACTGATATTGCCATTTTGCTCTTCAAACTGTATTAATGTGTGAACAGTGGGGCTAAAAGGAGACAATGAATTGTCAGTGATATTAGTATGTGAGAAATGATCATGAGGTGTAACATTGTGAAGAGAACCAAGATCACAAACTGTATTACTAAGTGGCATAGAGATCATATTAGGTGTATCACCAGTAGAAGCAATATTGTCGAAAGATTCATTGTGAGGATGAAGAATAGTGTCAGAGTTGGGAAGTGAACCTGTGGGAGTAGCTGCTGCAGAATGTGGGACAATTGTGGGCAAAAGAAGTTGAGGAATGGACTGAGTATAGACAAAGTAAGGCTGTACCATTGACTGTTGAGGCTGAACCATTGACTTTTAAGGTGATGTCTCTGTAGTTTGCTGACATGATAACTTGTTTTGTAGTTGAGCATATAGAAAAGTCTCTTAATCAAAAAATACATGCCTAGATATGATCATTTCTTGGTGCTCAAATGATAACATATGTAGCCTTTATATCCAGCAGCAAACCCCAAGAAAATATATTTGGTAATTTTGGCTTGTAGTTTGTTAGTCCTATATGGTGTCATGAGTGGGTAGCAGGAACAACCAAAAACCCTTAGGATATCTAGATAAGGTTGTTTATTGTATGGTGTGTAAAAAGAAGACTTCATATTATTTGGTGGTGTAGACATTCTGTTAATGAGATAAGTGGCCAAGGCACAAGCATGGAACCAAAACACTGAAGGCAAGAAGGTAGTTTGCATTAAAGTTACTGCAGTTTCTCTCACATGCCTATTTTTCCTCTCTGATATTCCATTTTGTTATGGGGTATAAGGACAAGAAAATTGATGCAGGATGCCATTTTGGTTAAGAAAGTTTTTGAAAGCAATACTAATGTATTCTCCTCCACCATCTGATCCAAGGTTTTTATGGAGACTGAAAAATGATTTTTAATAAAGGCACAAAAGGATTGAAAGTATTGCAACACTTCATTCTTATTTTTCATAAGGGAAATCCAAGTATACCTAGTACAGTCATCTGTAAAACAAAGTATTTGAAACCATCAATTGAAACATGAGGTGATGGTCCCCAAACATTTGAATAAACAATCTCAAATGGTTTTAAAGCCTTGGTCTGTGAACTAGAAAAGGGAAGTTTCTGAAATTTTCCTAGAAGACAAGCTTCACAGATGAGCTATTATCTAGTTTACTAACTATACTGCTTTTATTCAGCATTTGACTCACAACTTCACTAGAAGGGTGACCTAATCTTCAGTGCCAAATAGAATACTTGACAACTTTGCCAAGAAAAGTTGCAAATCAGTGTTAAGTAGATTAAGTTGAGGTAGCTGCCTTAGAGAGCTTCTGTAACTGAGCTGGTAAGTCAAATGGTACAGGGTAAAAGCCTTGTTTACTCAGTCCTTGGTAAAGTATTTTGCCCAGCACCTTGTCTTGTATAACACACATGAACTCATCAAACCAAATAGAGCAATTATTCTGTTTGCATAACTGATATATAGAGAGCAAATGAGCAGCAAGTTCAAGAATAAGCAATATGTTGTTGAGTTTAAGGTTTCCAAGCATTGCATCACAAGTGTGTGTGATTTTTAGAAAGTTACCATTACCAAGTTGAATAGAATCAGTGGCCTTGTAGGGTGCAACATTATTGAGGAGTTAAACTTCACTGATCATATGGTTTGTGGCACTAGAATCTGCAAGCCAGGATTGAGGATTTGGAGTGGCTGCAGCAAGCATTGCTTGAATTTCTTCAGTCTATTGTTGTTTCTGTTGTTGACCAGGAAAACCAATAATGTAATAACATCTATCAGCAGTGTGATTATCTCTTCCACAATATTGGCATTCAACATTAGAGCTTGATTCACCTCCAACATTGTAGCTGTTAAGAGACCTGCAAGTTCTTGCACCATGGCCTACTTTGCCACAGAGTTGGCAAGTGACATGTGCTCCAACAGTGGTGTTGTTGTTCCTGTTAAAAGTACCACCATTTGTGTTCCTATTAATGTCATTTCCACTTGCAGTATTGAAGCCACTTTGTTGTTTCTATTGAAGAATGGGCCGCTGCCACACCACCTAAATTGCCTTTTCCTCCAATGAAATTGTTGTTTATGCCTTTCCCTGCATAAAAACCAACCACGGCAAATGATGTGTCAAAGAGACTGAATGGTGTATATGAAGAGAATCCATAAGGAAGAGCTGGTATAGGAAGGTATGGAGACTGTGGAGTTGGAGGAGAATGTGACTGAGCAGCAGGCTGTTGTGGCAATGGACTAAAACCAGGAGGTACTTTTGGAGAATGAGTTGAAATGGCAGGTGAGCTGGATGTACTTGCAATATAAGCAGATACAGGGGATGAAGCTGAGACATTTGAAGTTGATGCTTGATTCTGAGCTAGTATGGCAGTGAGTGTCATTGAGGAGCTGGGCTGCATCTCATTTTCAATATTCACTTCAGCAGCTTTTAAAAGTGTCTTCAGTTCCCCCATTGAACATGTCACAAATTGAGCTCGGATTATTGTCTTGATTGCATCATACTCAGAGGGAAAACCACGCAGGATAACAACCACAATATCTTCATCATCAAGAAATACACCAACATTTTCTAATGCATTCCTGGCTAACTTGACCTTCTCCAAGTAGGTTTCTATATTATCAGATCCTTTCTTTAACCTCTGAAGATTAGACTTCAACTTGGAGAATGTTTTGATGATTAAGAGCAGCAAACTTGAGCTTAAGTTTAGCCCACATTTTAGCAGCAGATTTACTGCCAACAGCACAGGACATGGCAACTGGATTAAGTGTTTGTCCTAGCATATTCACAATACTCTGATCTTGAGTCTTCCAGGCAACAAACTCATTATTGATCACATTTGTAACTCCATCAGAGTCAAGGACAAATTGTGGTGGACAACGAATGGTTCCATCCACAAAGCCATAGAGATTCTGGCCTTTGAGAAATGATTCAAGCCTAAACAGCCACGTAGGGTAGTTTGTCTCATCCAATAGAATATTAGGCAGGTAAATAGTGGTTTGTGTAGTTTGAGTAGTAGTCATGACTTCAATCTTATCAAACTAATTATGTAACTTTCTGAGCTTGACACAAAGAATAGCTGCTTGTAGTGAAATCAAAGATTGAATATGACAGATATGTTGGTCTAGTATGAAATAGTACCAAATTTTAGCAAATAAGCTAGGGTTTCAACAGAATTTTCATTTTTCTTAGCTTATAGTAGTAAACAACAACTAGAACGAGCGTGCACAGATTATGATGAATCTAAGCTTCGAAGATGAAAAGGAGTACAGAAATGTCAAAAATTTCCAGTGAATCTTGAGTTAAATTGAACTTCCGAACCTTATACTAAATTCAAGCTTCTCACAATGAAATCAAGTACCAATTATAGTGAATCTGAGCTTCGATGATGTAAAAATAATAGTAAATCTCAAAGAAAAGTCTACTAGTTCTAATTGAAAATGAAGTACATATCTGTTGTTGCTGAAAATTTGATGATGAGCTTAATCGAGTGTATAGAATGTTCAATCCTTGCTTGAATCTCCAATGTATTGTGGTCCTTGATCGAACTTGGCTCTTGATTCCATGATAGCTTTGAGTATATGTTTAGAAAAGAGAGAAAGTTGAGAGAGAGGTTTTCTAAAACTGATCGTATTACTTTACTGTAACAGAATGAGGGAGCAAACCTTATTTATACAAGGAATGAATGCACAGATGATGGCCACGTGTCAGTCATCTGTGCAGATCGAGAGCTAACTAACTTTATAACAGCCTGACATCACACGATTACAATAAAGTAAGCCTAACTGAAAGTTAAGTAATCTAATTATGCTAATTAAGCCAAGCATGCTAATTAAGCCCTAATTAACAATCCTAACTGAAAAACTAATTAATTAGGCTAATATTGTTAGTACCATGCCCTCCTGCAATCGCATTTATGCTTTGCTGGTGCCTCTCATTCTCAGATATCTGGCTCTTCCACCACAATTCACATAAATCACTACTAGGTATTACAAGTGCTAACACAACACAAGCATGAGAATTTCAATTAGAGAGAGACCTTTGCTCGGAGGAGCTGATTATTGTTGTACAAGTCAAATTCCTGCAATGCAGACCAAGCAACACTAGGTTTAGTTAAACAAAGTATTAATTGATGATGATGTTGAGTCTGAGTGCAACCTCTTGAGATAAAATATTGGCATGTCAAGAACCGAAGTTAGAAGATACATAACCATAGAGTCATTAGGTACGCGCCAATCAGGATAAACTTTCTCTTTTTTTTTTTTTTAAGGCAACGGAAGACTGATTCTTTAACTTAAAATCATACGACCTTACTCGGTCAAGCGTGAGAGGTCCGAAGACCCCCCATATTACAAATCAATACTTAATTTAAAATGACTAAAATCCTAAACAGAAACTCCAAAATAGACTAATCCTAAATGAACTACAGTAAATAAAAATACATAATTTGAAAAAACTCTCCAACCCTACACTGTCCTAAAATTGAGCCAATATCCTGAATATCTTGACGCCTAAGACCCTTTTGGTGTATGTCGCAACATTCAACACACCTACAACAACATTCAAGGAAACAGGTGCAGGACAAACCACCCAAAAGACCCAAACCCAACCCAAGTGTGAGAGAAAGGGGAATTGGGCTACCCAAACCCAATTCACTGGACTACAACTCTGCAACCCAAGAAGGTAGAGGCCCAAAGGCCCACTACCCAAACCCTACGTCCCAACACCCAGCCAGCCGAATGTGGTTCTTCCGAGAAGCAGCCCGTCACTGCCTAATTAATCTGATGGCCTCCCCAGGCAAAAGACCATGGAAGCCATCCCGCGGCCACCAAAACTGCGCTACCTGCTGCACTCGTCGCAAATAGGCCGATTCTTCGACCTCTAGCAGATCGTCTCCAACCCCGCTTCTCCTTCAGACTCGACCATGTCACTGATCTCCTCCTCATCCAACCTGATGTCGCCACAGAGCAGTACGCGATCTCGTTTACAAACGCAGACAATACTTGAAACCTTCGACTTGATTTTACGAAGGATGCCGAGAATAGCCTCTGCTACACATGAAGGAGATGAAGCCTTGTCCTCCTCCCCCATAGAACGCCGCAGCCCCCTACTGCAGACAGGATTGAACGCTGCTGCACTGCTACGCGAAACCCAGGCCTAGGTTTCGGTTTCTTTATAGTTGAGAGATCAAACCTGAACATCAGACTTCAAAATGAAAGAATCGTACTAGAGCACCTCCATCTAGAATATGTGGGATCATTTGAGAAAATGTTGAGACTAAAGCCATGTCATGAGTACGGAAGATTTGTGTGGGTTCTAAATTGATGGACTTCAACCCAACTCGATGTGATAATGGGCTAACACAGGCTTGGGCTGCATGATTACTTTTGTAATTACGTACCTTAAGAAAAATTCAAGCAAACGTTAGTAATTTGAAAATTTGAAAATATGTACGACTATATCACAGGCACCTTGTGAAAATTGCATAAAATAGGTCTATGTTTGCATAAAATACCCAAATCTTTCAGTTTAGTCGCCAATTATAACCATCGATCTATACAGTCTAATTTCTTTGATTGATTGCCGAGAAATTAAGTTCTCAAACAGCTAATTTCTAGCTATGAAATAATATTGAATATTTCAAAGATACATCAAGACATATCCAAAGAAATTAAAAAGAAAGAAACGTTATAAGGTTTTAGTGGCCAAAAATGTATCAACCTTGACTGCAACCAATTCCCATTCCCCTACTTTGGCTTCACATGTAACAATATCTCGAAGCCATCTTATATAAACTCATTCATGCCTCCACCTTCGTTGCATCATCGTTCTGATAATACCTAGCTAGCTAGCTCCTCTTCTTTGACTGCAACCAATTCCCATTCCCCTACTTTGGCTTCATATGTAACAACATCTCGAAGCCATCTCTATATAATCTCCTTCATGCCTCCATCTACTTTGCATCATCGTTCTGATAATACCTAGCTAGCTAGCTCCTCTTCTTGTACACTACCTTTCATTTTCCTAACTATATTCTAATTTCATAATGACAAAAGATGCACTGAAATGGTTAATGGTGATTGCTGTTTTGGTGGCTTCAGTATCACAATCTTGTGTTAATGGAACGCCACAAGTACCATGCTTCTTCGTTTTCGGTGATTCATTGGCCGATAACGGCAATAACAACCTCCTATTGACTTTGGCCAAAGTGAACTATGTGCCGTACGGAATTGATTATCCCGGTGGAGAAACAACAGGAAGATTTTCCAATGGCAAAACTACAGTTGATACACTAGGTCGTATTCCATCTCCATCTCTTTCTAAATTGCATTCGTGTGTAAACTATCAGTTAATTGTTTCTTTATTCAGTTAAACATGCCTGATTTACCTAATATTAGCTTGTACAAACTAAGTGCATTTTATAAGAAGCTAGCATGAAGTCAGTCGCAGAAAATACAAAACTTGGGTTTAGCCATGCACTTTTCCAGTGATTCACATGGCATCATCAATCTTTTATCTTAATTATAGAGGAGACAATCCAAATGACAACCAACTCATTATGCCCGGACCATGCTCATTGTAGTTTATTGTTCATCTATATATATATATATATATATATATATATATATATATATATATATATAGACTCCATATTGTTAGCAATATATAATGTCACGATGCTTCTATCACTGTTAATAAGTTGTTTAATTAGAGCAGTTAGTTGGTTAATTAGTTGCTCTAATTAACCCTTAATTAGTTGCTTATCTGCATGAGCTTAATTAGTGACCTACAGCTGTAATACACGTGGCTTATCTTCGTGCTACTCTAGTTCCTTCACTCCTGAGTATAAGTAGGGTAGACGATACCTATTTTCATTGTATCAGAGCTTTATATCAATACAAAGTTTTTTTTCTCTCTTCTGGTATATTTCTTCATGAAAGCTTTCACACTACAAGAAATAACACATGTAATTCACGTTGTCAATCACTTTTGACAACGTTTGGTGCATGTTGTAGATGCCAGAGTCATTAAAAGTCCACGAGTCCTTAACATCGCGGTTTAGATGTTGTCAAAAAGAGGCAAAGCACATTGTTGTAATTATTCAACAATGAGCTTTGCACGTTGTCAAAAATTTTCGACAACGTTTTAAGCGCTTGTTGTAAGTTTTAACAACACTCTCAGCATGTTGTCTTTAGTTTTTCAACAACATACATGGTATGTTGTCATATTACTGAATACGTTGTTACAACGTTTCAGTATATATTATTGCACCCAATTTTCTGGGCTATGCTTTCATGTACCCTTATAAACATTCACATTACTTACACACATTCACATGCCAACATAGATATCGAGATATAAGCAATCTAAATATAACAGTCACAAAGCACTTCAAGAAAAATCACAGTAAAAGAGGCAGATAGATACCCGCAACTTAGATAGGTTATACTGCACTGTCCTTATCAGAGTAATGACCATTAATGAACCAAGAGATGTCTAGTGGAGGAGACGTTCTTTGTACCAGGGAACAGAAGGAAGTATCTGTTCATGTGAAAGTTAGATTAATATGACCCATATCTAAAATTACAACTTGTTGGCTACGGGAGGCAATCCTTACCAATTTGTGAATGCTTGCATTAAAAGATGAATCCTGACTAAGTATGAGAAGTATGATCAGCAACATGTAGATTTGATTAGATGTCCTTTTTGGAGCATCATATAACTCTTCCAGGATGGGTATCAACTGTCCATTTCATCATATAAATACAGGTCAGTATCAAGTGTTGATTTCAATTTAGTACCAAAGAATGTACCAAGATATTGTTAAATCATCAACTTAAGGCTATGACCTGTTTCCAAAAACATTAAATGCAAGAAAAACAGTATGTATATTAACACAACTTTCGCCACAAAATACTGGTCCGTTTCTTTTCTTCCCAATGACAGTGATCAGCTGCTGTTACATACCAGTGTATCCAAATCAGTTCGCACCAAGACATACTCCAGAAAGTCAGCATTTCCTTGCAATAAAGAGAAAGCAAAAGTGCAGCAGCCTCATCAGTCAAGTACCTGCAGAGGCAAAAAATGAGAAACTCAAAACGAAACTAGTACTTTCAGTTTGCATAGACCATCAGATATTGAGCACAGCTATTGAGTAGCATGCCCATGGAAATCACCACCAAACCATAAAGGACCACAAATTTTCACTTTTGAACAGCATATTGATATACATATATATGTTAACAAACAGGTATGAAAATCCTTGGCCTTAGTAATCTCTTTCTTTATCAAACAATGTTTGGGTGATGTATGAACTTGAGATCTTGAGAGTAGGACTTGAGGAGTAAACACTGTTAAGCATTAGAGCTGCAACAAGCCTCTACAATACAGCCTAGGAATCAAAAATAAAGAAAATATAAATTAAGTAGCAATGTGAAGCTAATTTGTTAGTTCTACACACTTTTTCTTTCATATGATGGTTATTTTTGCACACAAAAGACACCTAAAATGTCCAAACCCTGATTATCTGTCATTTTACTTCCATATACATAATACACACTTGCACTCCATCTTACGAAGCCCACAACCAGTTAGATGATAACACAAAAAAGAAATATCGTCTACAAACACAAGAATAAAAGGAAAAACAGATACTTACAATCCAAAGGTATCGAACAGAGAAGCAAAAGGTAACCTCAAAACTGGACCACTATGTGCATTACCCTCAGTATCTACACGATCAACTGCAAGCCAGAAAAATATGTACTCCAGTTATCTGAATGAAACCTCATAATAAAAATACATAAAGGGATAACTAAAGCATCTTACATTCAACATCCATTGCATGTTCCAAGGCCTTGCAGTAAGGGTTGTCAGAAAAATATCTACTCCCTTTCAAAAGCGAATTTGAAGTAGTGGTGTCATTACTGTTATTGGCTCGTTGCCCACAACACATTTATGATAATGAGTGAAAATAAGTAGCACATGGAGACTGCAGTCGGCCAAAAGACTTCTTGAGCCTTCACCACTTGAGACATTGCTGCATCAAGACATTGTCTAATAACTACAATGCGCTAAAAGTTACTCCTTCTGGTTTTCTATGACTAACTTGGTAACAATCACGTACGGCAATCTTTTCTAAAATGCATTCACATAGTAACGCAAGTATTTAGACTACAACTCATTCAATCACACTAAATTTATCTGAACTCTTGCCTATTCCAATTTGCCTTATATATTTTCGAAACTAAACAATTTGCATAACTATAAATGTCAAAATTCCATGCTACTCTACTCTATCTATTTTCTCAAAATGTAGAAAACTAGTCATAGATTGCAGCTAACTAAACTTTCTTAATCAATTGCAGATACAATAAGAGAAGCCCATTCAATTCCACATAGCCATATACTCAATTGCCGATTCAATTGCCCATGCTTCCAATTTCTGAACCAAAACATTGCCATGAACGAACAATAAGTCAAAAAACTACCTGTAATCAGAATCGGAGAAGCATTGCAGGAATCGAAGGGAGTTGCTCTTCTTGGGAACCAAAGACAGAGAAGCTGAGCTGAGCTGAAAGACGCTGTGAGAGAGAGAGAGAGAGAGAGAGAGAGAGAGAGAGAGAGAGAGAGATCTGAGCTTTTGAGAGAATTTGAAAATTTGAGAATGAAGAGCAATTGGTACCTGGAGACAAGTTGATGGCGGCAGGGAAGCTCCGACCCCGTCGAACATTATGAAGGTCACCCTCGACTAGGGCGAGAGCTTTTGGTGGCGGGAGATGAGCTTTTGACTTCGACTAGGGCGTTTAGTGACTTTGTAAAAGCTAGGTCTAACAAAATTTCAAATTTCTCTTGAAATTTAGAATAAAACGGACTAGTTTCCCTCACAATTTTTTTTTATTTCAAAATTTTGACAAAGTTCGCCACATGTTGTCATTCTGAAAATTTTTCAACAACGTGCAAACCCACTTGTTGATTACTTAATTGACAACTTGCAGATAACAACACACAAAGTAGGTTGTTGATAACCAAATTAACAATGTGTAAATGACGCGTGTGGTGTTAAATGGTTTACTACAACGCACATTATTTGCTCGTTGTCGAATACTGTAAGTAACAACTATCATTTAGAGCATGTTGATATTGTGATGTTGTGGTAGACTACTTTTCTTGTAGTGTCACATATATATACCATTTTTTTTATAGTAAATTTCTTTGCAAGGCATGCCAAATATGAGGCTAATAAATTAAAATTAACATGCTTACATATATATTGCAGCTGAATTTCTGGGTTTTGAGACTCCCATCCCACCATTTGCAACTACGAAAGGACAGGACATTGTTAAAGGTCTCAATTATGCATCTGGTGCCGCAGGGATTCGAGCAGAAACTGGCTCCAATTTGGTAATTATTCCCACAAGACTTAGTTACATATGCAGATATTCAATTGGTATATATCATATGCCGACATTGCACTTAATCACGATCTCGATCTGTGCTTGCAGGGTGGTCACATCAGCTTAGACCGGCAGTTACTAAATCACCAAATCACAATCTTGCGCATTGCTTCAATACTTCGAACAAATACACTACAAACCTTGCAGTACTTGAACAAGTGCCTATACGCAGTGGGAATGGGTAACAATGGTTACATTAACAATTACTTCATGCCTCAGTTTTATCCCACCAGCAAGAGATACACCCCTGAACAATGTGCTTCAGTTCTTATTGACCAATATACTAGCCAAATACTGGTTAGTGATTCAACTTCCCATATTTTCGAGACTTGAAATCTAGTAGTTGAATTTATCGAAAATTGATTTTTGGGGTTGTTATTGTTTTTATTTTGGAAGACTTTGTACAACAAGTATGGAGCAAGGAAGGTTGCCTTGGTTGGACTGGGACTAATAGGTTGCACTCCTAATGCAATTTCGAAAACGAAGGGGACTGCATGTGTAGATGAATTGAACAGTGCGGCCCAGCTTTTTAATCAAAAGCTTGTACATCTTGTTGATCAGCTCAATACCAATTTGACTGATGCAAAATTCATCTATGTCAACAGTACTGGAATGAGTTCAGGGGATACTACATCTGTTGGTAAGTTCATATATTTTAAGAGCAAATATCCTCTCTCTCATGATTCAAGGCATTTTGGAGGGATGTTATAAAAAAAAAACACATTCTGAAAAGCGCTTTTAGTACTAGTAGCACTTTTTGTTAGAGGCCCAAAGAAATTTTGTTTAAAATTAATCTTGGTAGCTCTTGCACATTCACTGGAAATAGTCACTTCTATAAGTGCATTATTGGACTTATTTTACCAAGCAGCTGTAAAACAACACTTTTGATCGTTCCAAAGTGCTGTTAGTATTGCCAAACAAACCCTTAATTGCTTCTGTTTCAAATTAAGAAAGAAGATTAAGTGATTTCTTTCGTTGATAATCACAGGATTCAAGGTTTTGAACGTTGGGTGTTGTCCGGTAAATAATGTTGGACAATGTGTTCGTTCCGGAACTCCATGCCAGAATAGGAGTGAGTATGTGTTCTGGGACTCATTCCACCCTACTGAGGCATCGAACCGAATTACTGCATTCAGAACGTACGAAAGTGTTGACCCCACGGATAATTATCCTATGGATGTCAGTCACTTAGTTCAGTTTAAACTATAATCCTGCAGCTCTAGAAAAGCCAAAGCAAATAACTTTCATGTTCAAATTCAACAAGTCATTGAACTGTAATCTTCTCAAGTAATACGCAATTTTTGTTAATGTATGAATCGAAATGTAACCAATCTTTACGAATTGATGTACTACATTTATGCTGAATATCAGACATAATAAAGATGCAAACCAAATATTATAAAAGATCAATGATGAATTCAACTGTTAAAAGTGTATCTCACAGAATCTTAGTACATATTGCTGCAGCATTCAGTAATACTTATACAAACAAGATAGCCCCTTTTAGTACTTGGTGTAATGCCAGTACCAACTGTGGGAGAGGTTTTTTAATTAATTAACCACAAAGCGAAGTTGGTTTCTGCTTAACTCCTACTTAACAAAGTACTACTTGTAGCTAGCTAGCTTTCATCTGTCGCCATAACACATATGCACCTTCCATTGAAGATGAAGTCAGCAGAAACCAGGCCAAGCATACATATATCAACTGCAAGGAGTTAAAAAAAAAAAAATTACAATGAGACACAGTACAAACAGGCAATTGCTATAGCTGTGTTTGATATACTTACACTAATTGTAGGGAAATCTGGTCATGGCGCGAGTACTGATGGACATTGGGTTGCAAAGCGTTCACTTGAAAATAGTTGCGAGCCTCATGAAATGGCTGAGAAGGCTGCATGATCTCGTAGCTTCCATGCCCACCTGCAATCGCATTTATGCTTTGCTGGTGCCTCTCATTCTCAGCTATCTGCCCCTTCCACCACAATTCACATGAATCACTACTAGGTATTACAAGTGCTAACAAAACACAAGCACGAGAATATCAAGACACAAAGAGTTGTATATTCTTAGAGAGAGACCTTTGCTCGGAGGAGCTGGTTATTGTTGTGCAAGTCAAGTTCCTGCAATGCAGACCAAGCAACACTAGGTTTAGTTAAAAAAAAAAGTATTAATTGATGATGATATGTTGAGTCTGAGTGCAACTTCTTGAGGTAAAATATTGGCATGTAAAGACCCGAATTTAGAAGATACATGAATCACAGAGTCATTACATCTTTGACAAGAGAATGGCTAAGTGAGATGATGGTTAAAACTCGATAGGTTTTGAGCGAGTTAAATGCAGCTAACTGAAAATTTTAAAGGGTAAATCAGGTTTCCCGAGGACTTTTGCCATACTTAACTTTCTATTCAACAAGCAAACGATACTCTACTTACAATGATAGTTAATGCTATCCTACTGTTTGTATATTCTCACACACAAAATACATCCATAAATTGCTTACAACAGGCTCCAAAAATGTGTTTAACTCATATTTCGGGGGAAACAATGTGCAAGAGGAAGTAATGATGAGCCAGTATAAGAGACTTACCCTTTTCTGCATGTACTCAATTTCGGCAAACAAGAGCTCATTCTGAGAGAGTTCAAAATTAAATAAATAAATAAAAAGTAAACAAAAAAGGGAAAACTTGTCAGTGGTAATTATGCAAAATCCACCACAAAGATATCAAATACTCAGATGGAAGAGATACCTTCTTGGATCTAATTCTGCTAATTGCTTTCTCAAGTTTGGTCTCCACGCCCTTGAGTTCCTTGATAGACATATTGCTCAAACCCTCAGCCATATAACCCCTGCATATCAACAGCATGTCAATATCTGCCAAGGTGAAATTATTTTTGTTATATATATATATATATAGGGTTGACCTAGCCTCTCTGAGGTTACCTGTTACTGTTCTGCAAAGTGGTTATCTGGGCACGCAGTTTGGCAGCTTCCTGCTGATAGTACTGAGATATATGAACATACACAAACTAATCGGTTTAGAAGCATCTCATTGAGAGCCAAAATGAAGATTAATTCAATTTTGAGTGACAGTTAATGCATGTATATTAGAGTTCACAAAGATGCTTTATATGTTTTACAAAGTATAAATGCAGATATTACAGATCACATTATAATAAACTTTATGAGTTATAAGTTCTGAAAAGGAAACCTGGACACATTTTCAATTATTGCTAGTTCAGAATACCCAGAAAAATATCTTTGTTTATACAAAGCAGTTTCATTACTCGCAAAAGTATTACGCTTCAATTTCATGACATTTCATGTAAAATCTAATATTGTGAAGTGCACATACCTGAGTAGTAGCTTCAGAGACAGATCCATTATTTGAAGAATCTGCACATGCCTTCTTGTATCGTTCAATTGTTTCTCTAACACTGCTATGCAATCATAGTATAAGATAAGATACTAGATATTAACGATGGATTACGACTGTGGGAAGTGCCTAATTGACGTAAAACATAATCCTTGACCAATGAAAGTTACAATTACTCGATAGTTTTATTATTAAATGTAACACAATTGGGGTTGTGTGGCATTACATCATCCATTCACGCACAACGTTGAATATGAAAGAGAATGATCCATATCCAGGTGTACCATTTTGAGATAAGAGAAACGACAGAACCCAAGAAAAGAGGAATAGCAGTCCTTTGATATAGAACATGAAAAGATATATCTCTATCAAAACAGCAAAACAAATGATGAATCATCTATAATCTTGAACTTTAACTGAAAAGGAAAATGCATGCAGTTTACTTCTTATCTGCAATAAAAGAATTTTGTTTTAACAAAACAGAATTAAAAGAGATGGCCTCAAGGAATAGGATGAAAGTTAACATTGGTAGCCAAAAGGGTGACCTATATACATCTAGTATTAAATGAAGGTAAATATACAATAATCTCTTGACCACAAAAATGAGATACAAAGAACCACATTATATAAATGGGGTTACCATACAAAGCAAAGGGTTGGACCTATCTGTGGCTTATTTATTCAACTTTCAAGACGAAGATTGTTGATATAACCTTTTCCTATAGAAAAGCCTTGAAACCAGAAAACAGTATACAACATATAGTTACCCTAATACTATATATCAAGCTCCTTAGTTATCTCATGAAACTTGCAATATCGTTTGATCAATAAACTGTGGCAGTGAACTATATTTTAGAAAGACACTAGAAGATATATGATCATATTTCAAGACAGTACTAAATGTCTAGTACTGTTGAGAGAGAGAGAGAGAGAGAGAGAGAGAGAGAGAGAGTTATGGAAGTACTTAAGGAACAATGACCAAGCAAACATGCAATAACATACCTGTTTAGACTTTAAAGTGATTAGGAAAACGTAACTGAAGTTTTCCAAGGTGAAGTAAAGGGTAATTGAAGTTGTTTCTACAAACTTAATGCTTGAAGTTGGAAAAAGAAAAAAAGAAGAGAAAGAAGAAGAAACATGATGATTGTTAAATGCTCTATATGAGGTAACCTAGAGTAGACCTTCATTCTTCATTAGCTCATCACCTCTATAAGCTAGATTAAATTTAAAAAAATAATAATAAGTTAAATAAAATTTATATAAATTCTAGACATTTCCTCAAATTAAGGGAGAAAAAAATCTACACTGTTGCCTAGTTTTTGGTACTAACGTTATATTTGACCACCACAATTAAGCCATTAGACTCATGATCAAATGAACCAACTCTCTGAGCTAGTTAACTGAATCTAATGAGGAATCATATATATCTCAATGTGCCAAGGAAGAAACCCGGCCAGTTCAGTGTGTTAGACTCAGTCAATTTCAATGTGATAAATGTGACTCACAACCAGATTACAGCTTTTTTTCCATCACGAAATAACTAAATAAAACCTCAAAAATTGAAAGTTAAGCTGAAATTATGATAAATCTCACACTTATTAGACTAGTAGTCAAATGAACTCACTCTCTGAGTCTCTCAGTTTAACTGTGCCTAATAAAGAGTGACATCTACCTCAGTCAAATTGATCAAACCCTCACTGTTTTCTAGGCACTCTGATAATACCTTAAACTTGTCGAGCTTGTGATTGGCTACCTGTTGCCACGATGGCACAGCTCCCCAATTTGATTGGGCGGAATTCACTCTGTCAGTGTTCTCTCTCCCATAAATTACACAAGGGACATTACCCGAAACCCTATCCTATTACCCACCTCCAAAAGCATATGAAAAACTTACTGACAGTAAATATATATTAAAAAACTGGTCTTTTCTGTCTGAAACTCTGATGACAACATCTAAGCCGTCTGTTTCAGCAGCAGTCATAATAAGCCAAAAGCTCAAAACTTCCCATTGGCTCGCAGATTTCGTACCTTTGTCTCTGCAACACGCTCTCTCTCTCTCTCTCTCTCTCTCTCCCCCCTCTCTTTCTCTCCCCCCACCCTTCAAAACTTGCACAAATATATCTATGAAAGATCTTCAGGAAATTAAAAGGGTCACTCAGGAATGCCAACAGTGACTCACTGATGACCCAGTTGAGAGCCGTGAGCTCATTGGCTACGGTGACTGAGAGCTTTAAGAGCAAATCTGAAAGAAAACTATAAAGAAAGAGATTTTATTTTCTATGAGATCCAAGAAAGAAGTTGAAATTTAGGGTTCAAGAAGTGAGGAAAGGAAAGAGAGGCAGCCCCACTGGGAATCATGACATAAACTCTTTTGTCAGAAATGAAGAACCGAAAAATCTTGAGGTGACGTGACCAAAGATTCTGTGAACCGAAGACCAAAACTAACCCTAACCAGAACACACCCATTTCCCAGAAAAGGATAAAAATTTAAGGAAAAAGAAAACATTTTGGCACTGGGTTTTGATTGGCTGTGAGAAAATATCTCAATTTTACTTGATTTAAGGGTGGCCCAGTACAGATCTTGGGTCAATTGATTACTATATGCAGTTGCTAATAAACCCTAATTAGGTAATTAAAGTCTCCTGTGTTGAACTTTCCAGGTGAGGAAAGTCAGATTTGAGGGAAGACCTCATCTGGGTGTGACTAGTTGTGGCCTGATTTGGTTGTTAGAACAAGGGAGTTCTAACACAGTTCAAGGAAAACTCATTTGGGTGTTTTGAAAAAGAAAAGGAAAAAACCCTAATTGTTTGTGCCCTTTTTTTTCCAGTCGAGGTCTTATCATTTTCTTTAAAGAAAATAAGATGAAATTGTACTTTTACTTTCTTGGTGTCCATAACTGACGTGCTATTAAGGAAGTGTCAATGAGATCGGGGACTGGGCTAATAGGAGCGTGACAGCTTGTGTTGTAGGCCTTCATAGCTTCATAGATGACATAGAGTGTTGCAGAGAGTGATCGAGTGAGAGAGAGAGAGACTAAAAAGGAGAAAAAGGAAACAGAAAAATTGACAGCAATGGAGGAAGGCAAGGAGCTGATCTCAGAGGCCTGCATACATTCCAAAACCCACTACTAGTTTCTATTTCCATCCCTTATATAATTCTTTTTCCATGTTTTAAACCAGATCTATGCTTCCACCAAACCAAGAGCTAAGAAATTGGTCATAAACAGAAAAGAAAAAAAATAACTAAAGCACATAGAAGGAAAAAAAAAAAAAAACAAAATAGAAGAAAGAAAGACAAGTGGATCTTTGGTTCAAGAAAGAGAGAGAATACTCCATCTCAAGCTCTCTCAGCTGAGTACCATAACAATGATTATGTTTTTGTTATTGAATCTACACCCAAAGATCTGTTGAAGAAGCAAGAATCTTCAACACCAGTCCCCAATCACTTTTTTAAACCACTGTTTTTGCCCAAATTTTGCCAAGACCACTCCTTTTTTGCCAAGAAAATTTCAAGAAAGCAAAAAACTTTGTGAAACTTGGACAAAATGAAATGCCAGGACTTTTGAGGGAATTGGGAAGAGGAAGAAGAGAAGAACCAAGTAAGTGTTATACCTGTTGTTGGAATACTCATAGAGGCGGCCACGGTTAGAGAAGACTATGAGAGCAACCTCAGCATCACAGAGCACAGAGAGCTCATAGGCCTTCTTGAGCAAACCATTGCGCCTTTTGCAGAAGGTGACTTGACGATTGGTGGTGTTTTCGATCCGCTTGATCTCGATCTTTCCCCTTCCCAATCTTCTTTGGGCATCAGCTTCCAGGATCGTGTT
This sequence comes from Rosa persica, assembly GCA_025331145.1. Classification (NCBI taxonomy): domain Eukaryota; kingdom Viridiplantae; phylum Streptophyta; class Magnoliopsida; order Rosales; family Rosaceae; genus Rosa; species Rosa persica. The sequence continues at coordinate 6,357,121 of WFKR01000005.1, read as the reverse complement.
GGGTTTGTTTTCATAGGCCATAGTTGCAGCTGAGAATCATCAGTCAAGTAGGGGAAGAAAAAAAAAGTTAATGTACAAATGAGAATCATCAATCAAGCAAAAAGGATCAAACTTTAATTTATGTACAAAATAGAATGTCAAAACACAGTTTCTAATAGTACTGATCTCTCCTATCTAGCTTTGATCAAGAAAAGCATGGTGTTACACTACAACTAGCTAACTAGCTCAAGAAATTGTGAACTGATGGACTAAAATTTAGTAAGTTCATTGCTCTTTGGGTTCTTTGACAGCAAACATCAAAGTACAGTTGCTGATCTAGCTGTGGAGCTAAAAACATGAATTGGACTAGAAGAAATACATGAATTGGACTAGAAGAAATTGTGAACTGATGGACTAAAATTTTTTAAGTTCGTTGTTTTTTGGGTTCTTTGACAACAAACATCAAGCAGTTGCTGATCTAGCTAGCTGTGGAGTACTCAAAAGTCAAAAACATGAATTGGACTAAAAAAGTGAGGCACTGAAGATTGGATTACCAGATGGTGTTTTGAGTATTTTGATCAATACCCAGATAAGAAAACAAAGAAAAAATGGAGATGATGAAAGAAACAGAGAGGTTTCTACCTTTTGGGTTTTTTCTTAGACTTCTTTTCTTTTCCACAATCTAAACAAGAAGATATGCAGAAAATGGAAGCAAGGGGGACTCAGAGAAGGGTATTTATAAAGGGAAAAACGATCTTTCCTCCATTATACTAATTTCCAAAACTTGGCTTCAATTTTAATGTGTATGACTTTAGTTATTATTACAAGGAAAGGTAAGTGATATAATACATTTTGTATTGGAGCTGAAGCAAAAGTAAAGAGAAACCATGGGAATCACTCATTTGATTCAGGGTCCATCAACCGTCCATTTTTAGTTTTTTACTCATTTATTTTATCAAAGATATACATTAATTCTTTTACCTGTGAATGATTGATGAGATATAGAGGAGGAAGAGACATGTTCAAAAAAAAAAAAAAAGAGGAGGAAGAGAGAGATGAAAGTACTTTCGATTATTTATTGGGGTGAATGAGACGTTGAGCTAGGTCAAGTTCCACAACTGCCTAGCCTTTTAGGTTAGAATCCTTATATGCAGAATCAGAAAAATTAGGAACAAAACTTGAGGAGGTCTCTCCTTTTTTTCTTTTTTTTAATATAATCTTAAACTATCAGTAGATTACTTTACAGTATAGTTAGTTTTTCTTGGTAGTACTCTGATATCAAGGTAAAAGCTAAGAAGGATATAAAAAGCAAATGCTCTTAATCATTGACGTATTTAGTGAAATTTTATTGCGATTAAACAACTATTTGAGTCGAATTCCTCATATTTCACTCAAATAAAATATATTTCACTAGATTAGATGGTCGTGTAAACTATTTATTTTGTTTAAATCTCTACTACTACAAAGCCAAACTCTCATTTGAGATTCGCACGCTCACCCATTATTTTTATTTTTTTTAACAAAACAAAGGTAGAGGCAAAAGCCTAGCGACCACTCTAATGAATAAAAGAAGAAAAGTGTACAAATGAGGGAGATTAAACCAAAACTTTCATAAGTAACTAAATCATGAAAAAAATTAACGAAACTCAGGAAGACCTAAAACATTGTTCATTACACAAAGAAACAACGGAAGAGAGGGGGAAGTCCTTCCATACATAATTAGAAGACGATGGAAACAAATTTAGATTGCCCATTTAAACACAATTGGTTAACTCTACATATTTATATATTCTATATTTTTCTAAGGAAAAGTTGTCAAAACATCACAATTCATTAACAAAAAAAAAAAGGACCGATGCTTAAAAAATACCCCACTAAACAAAAATTGCATGTAATAAAACCAGTGTATATAGCATGATGCAGTTAACCAATAGATTTGACGAGTACGTCATGCTCTGGTGGTCAGTTTATTTTGTACTCAATCATACCCAACTACTGTTGGATTTAAATATAAGAATGGAGAATAATGAACCGGATAAATTATTCTCACTATCTCATTATTTAACACTCTTAGATATAAATCCAACAGTAATTGAACATGACTAATACATATCAACTAACTACTGGAATAAAACTGTATATTTGACCCTGAAGCATAATTTCTCAAACTCTTAACACGCCAAGTTTCCTCCCTTTTTTATGATTGTGTTTGGTTAAATTAGCAATTCATAGCAAGGTAATCAAGCGTCAGACATGGCAACCTAAAAGGTAAAGCTGCCTGCATTCCCTACTAAATTCACGGTAAAATCGCTAGGCCTTGTTGAGACTCCAGGTGGAATGTTGGTGCCAAAAGAAATGATGATGCCTCTAGCCTGTATGCCCAAAGAATTAGTAGAAGGGGAGCATGCTACTGGTAAGAAAAAAAGGGGCAGGCCCTTAAGTTCGAAGAATAAGAACCCATCCAAAGCAACAAAGGTTTTAGCTGACGATGTCCTAAGTGTCCTGTATGCAGAGAAACCTCTTAGCCCTAGCTTGAAGGGCAAGGAAAAAAATGTAGTTTTTTTTTTTTTTAAACATTTGCCTATACTATGTCCTAGTTGTATCGTTGATAGACTTGCTTCAATAAGTGAGCACTGGTTGTTTAATGAATGGTCTAGAACTATGTACCATAGTGATATTCCCACAACTCTTGCGTATCTTTAAATGGTAGCGAAGGGGTTTAAATGGTAGCGAATGGGTATGTAATGGTTGTTTTGGCTTGAGTTTAATAACAATTAATCATTGATGGATTGATTAAAAAAAATTAGCAACGCATATTCGTTAACTTAAAAATCTTTATTTGATATTTTCCTTCATAATTGCATTTTTTTAATGTTGTTTTCATATCAGTGGTGATTGATATCAATCAGCCCTCAATTTTAAACATAAACACCCTACTCTTCATATGCATCAAGTTGCTACATAAATAATTCCCGTCGAAAAAAAACACACACACACACATTGAATTTCCATAAATGACCCTGATCATAATGAACTAGTTCTACAAAGAAAAAGGTGTAATCGAAAATAAAACAAATGGAGCTTATAACTCTGAGAAAGGTCGTGGTGGCGTTGGTTAACAGTTCGCATGGAGGTTGAACCATGGAGAGCTTGGCTACTTTTGCTCTTCATGCATCAAGGGCAGTCATCGATCGAATCAGAAAGTGAATGTGCCATGCTTATTTCAGCCATAATTGAAGAGGTGGACGGGTTGCATACTGAGATAGCTCGCATTGTGGATGATTGCTGAGCTTACATGAGAGCTATTCATTTTCAGATTCGACATATATACCATGAAGTATATGGTAAGCTTGTAGGTTGTTTAACCTTGTTAGTTTGTCTTATATTGATGGGTTATAGCAGTTAGATGAGACTCTTTCTATTAGTTAGGACGATATTTATGAGAATTCTTGTAATGTTTCTAATGTAATTTGGGGTTCACATTCAATGTCTTTTTTTTATTTCCCTCCATATATAATAATATGACGTGGAAATGATACTCCCAACTTGATTGGATTTCAAATATTTTTTTTTGAAAAAGGAAAAGGAAAAGGTGTAATAGTAGTTTTGATGCAGAGCGTGCTCTTGCTCTGTTCATACATGTGAGACTTTACTAGTTTACCATACATGAATTTGATCCCTAACTTGGAGTTTCCCATTTGATGCGAGCTATTTAGAATTTTAACATATATAAACTTTGAACCCTAAGTTGGAGTTGCACTAGCCTTTTGTTGCCGATTCGATCTAGCTCTAGTGGTTTTTAACTAGTAGCTATAGCTATTCTCCACCCGTGTGCAGTGTGCTGTCTACTGGTGGTTCTATTCATTGATCATGCCAAGTCACTTTATCATGATCGAATTGGTTTCTAGATGTACATGATGCATGTCTCTTTTTTCTTACCCACCCTTATTGGCACCATCTCAATCTCAAAACACATAATTAGCAGTTTAGCACCCAAATGTGTAATGTTGGCTATGCACATAATTAAGCTATTGAGCTATATCCTATATATCTAGCTCCACTTAATATGCAACTTCAACTTTGCTTGCAACTTCATTATCATCCCAGCCTGTATATGTAAATCTGTCGGTCTGACTGATATAATTAAGCTTAATTATCGAATATTCACGATCGGGTTCAGTCAATGGAGAATAATAAAAATGCATGTAAATTGAAATGGTGTATGTGCTAATTAAAGAGCCGTACGCTGTCTTTGTTTATTAACTTGAACAAACTAAACACCTCTAATTGCTAACTAATAATAAATTAAAAATACAATGTTGAATGAAATAGTGTATTATAGAGTCCTACAATATATTTTTTTATTGACGTGAACAAACTAAACACACCTAATTGTTAACTCTAAGCAAGCTTAATTCGACTCCCAGTCTCATACACGTACATTGCTGAACGAGCACATCAATTATTGAACATCGATTGTGACGGTGGAATATCCCACAAAACAGTAGTATATAATAATTCCATGCACATGTTCTTGTATGATATACTTGATGTGTACGTCAACCTGTTGTATATACGATCTTACATATGTACAAGCTCTTATATTTAATTATCGTGAAGGTTCGGTATGGATTTCCCGTTTTCCCCTACTTTCTGATCACATTTTCACGTCTTAATCGTTCAGTTTTTAGGTCATAATGTATAGATCACCTCTGCAAAATGTCAGCCAATTTGGTGATCGTTAAGGCATCCAAAACTGCAATTTACAACAATGTACATGAATGGTTTCGGTTTGACAGATCCGGTTCATTCGTGTAAATTGCAGTTTTAGATGCATTAAAGATCATCAAATTGGCTGAAATTTTGCAAGGATGATCTATATATTAGGATCTAAAAACTGAACGGTTAAGATCCAAATATGTGATCGGAAAGTTGGTGAAAACAGGAAATCCGTACCAAAATTTCGGTACGGACGTCCGCACCTGAGAATATATATATATACATACCTACTCAGAGCGAAGTTTCGCTTTGAAATTAAAATGCGCGTTAGAGTTTAGGGTCACTTTTCGGTCGCATATCCACATATCGATCGTTCCGTTTTTAGGTACTAATGTATAGATCATCTATGCAAATTTTCAGTCAAATTGATGATCATTAAGGCATTGATAACTGTCTTAAGCTAATAAGGTTCAGGTTGGACAGATTCAGTTCGTCCATTGGATTAAATGAGTTAAATACCTTAAAGATCATCAATTTGACTGAAAATTTACAGAGATGATCTATATATTAGTATCTAAAAACTGAACGGTCGAGATATGAATATGCGACCGAAAAAGTGACCCAAAACTCTAAATGTGCACTTTAATTTCAAAAGTAAAGCTTCGCTCAGGATGTGTGTGTGTTTATTAGCAAACTTCTATCTATTTATAGGTCTAGACGGGAAGGGATGGTGACTATCCATTCCCTCATGAATCACGTCAAGACTCTTGGATGGGTTTCACAAACAAGAAAATCTTACCCATCTCTACTATGAGGACCACCTTGACGGCAACTGCTACCATATAATATTATAATCGAAATTCCATATTCCCATATTTATCTGGTTTAGAAATCAATCCGTTCTGTATGGGATTTATGTTTATTCTCTAGCTTATGGTATTTTAAAACGTGGTGCGTCCACTTTTCTTTTTGACTCACTTCGGGATTATCTAGGGTTTCAAGTTTAATCTCAAGTTTCGAATGATGGTTCTACATCTTGAAAGTAATAAAACGCAACTGCAACCGGAAAGTTAAAAGGCGCGCTAACTGATGCGTTGCCGTTAGATCACCAATGATATACCGTTAAGTTTAGGTATACAAAGAAGATTTTGAAGCCAAAGAGTACAATGGTAAAAATGTTTCCGAATCTATATAAGTTCATGTTATCCCTTTCTTTGTCCTACTACAAGTAACTCTAGCTTCCATGGACATCTTCTGATGAGTGTAAAAACAAAGGTCAACAGAAAGAAGAACGAAAACAAGTCATCGTCAGGTTTGGAGTTATTCAATACGCACCCAACTTGAGTTGATATGACTCTGTAGCTATGAATTCCTATCTTCTCAAACACTTACTTACTTCTAGTACTAGTTTCCGATCTATCGAGTAGCTATGTTTCACCAAAACTCTGTCACTTCATCGTAAACCCAGAAACCAGGCAGGTCTGCATTATTTAGCTCGGAAGGGAAAAAGTAGTTTTAGTCCATGTGGAGATAACCTCTATCTTATTAGTAATACCACTTTAGACTTAAATTTATGTACTAATTAACACATAAAAACGTACGTACCAAACTAATTTTCTACAGAGTATTTGCAAATAGCAGATCTTTAGTCACAATGAATTACATTTCTTCAATGTGCTAGTCCGAGCCTAGTGTAACTAATATTCTTTGTAAAAAAAAAAAAAAAAAGATCACAAAAGCAACAAATTAACGGATTTATGTCTATCAAATGATTGAGATATATAGGTGGTTACTCTTCAATGCAAAAGACCTAACTGCATTAATGCATATTACAATTTCACCTTCTTACCTTGCTTTGATATCAGTTCTTCAACTCACATACTTGGCGTTTTCAATGAAAAAAGATGTTAATTCGAAATAAATTTAGAAAATTCTACCTACTATATAACATACTAATTTCAGCTTTTGATCGGCGTGTTATCTTTTTTGCTTATTATGATAGTGATTAGGTATAGATTGTTTCTTGCTACTAGAATAACTCGTCCGTAACAAACTAAGCTGCATATGGTGCCGCTTCTAGGTTTTTAAGTTCGTATTACGTACATGCCTCCCTCCTTTATATGCAAAGACTTGCCTGAACTACTTCGGCGGCTTTGGGTTTTAAGTCAAAGGGTTACATCCTTTCTCCTTTATACTCATTTCTGGGAAGATAACCTAAATTAGGATTAGGTCAAAGGGCTGCGCAACCCCACACAATGAGCCAGAGCCTCCGCCATATCACCATTTTCATTAGAGTTTGATGCTGGTAGTCGTCATTTCGGCAATAGTAATTTTTGTTGTTTAGAGTTTAAGCCAATATTTTCAGAATTTATGAACTATTCAAAGCCAGCTAGGAGTCCAATAACAAGTAGTACCACATGATCATCTGATAGTTGAAGAAGCCCTAAAAAGAGTAAAGGGAAAATAAAAGTGAGAAATTATTGGGATTGGGTCCAATAAATTTGCACCTTATTCGGTTGCTTTGTACAACTTTAAGTGTACCACCTAATAATTCCCCATGGCTCACTCTTTTTCAATAGCTTACCAAATTTAGTTATACCTTTGTCAAGTCTAAGTGGATATTGGTAGCAATTATAAATTTAGGGGGTTGTATATTGTATTTGGATTTGTGCAGACTTTTTGAAAAGTCCACAGACTCTTTAAAAAGTTGATAGACTGTTATGGATTTCTTAAAACTATTGATTTTAGCAACATGCTTTTATTGATACATGAAAATCTATATACTTTCTTATGATTGACTTCTATAGATTTCCTAGCATGTACAAATATTAAAAAAAAAAAAAAACAAATGCAACTCAAACACAAAACAAGATAATAACGCGTTGCCTTTTCAATGCTAAAGTATTGCCTCTTCAATGCTTAAGTATCTTTTAATAGAAATTGACTCAAATGAATGATTGTTAGTCTGTCTAGTGAGTTTGTTCTCATTCTAATCTCCCAACAACATAAAAATGTTTATGGTTAATTATTTCTTATCAATTTTGTTTTCGCCGATTAACATATATTGTAGCAATATTGGTAAATATCTTAATCTATAATCAATCAATTGAAATTCAATTGTTCAACCTTTCTTTGAACCATAATATAAATTCAAGTTAATGAGAATAATTAATTAATAAGATAAAATTTAGTATGTCATAGCAACACTGTTCAAGGTCTTAGGGGTAAACCCCAATATTTGGGTTTTAAGGTTTCATAAATCATTTTTATTGCTAGTAGGGTTTGAAGTATCTCAATTGAAAAAAAAAAATCACATTCAACAACTACAATGAACATGTTGGGTATTAGAAAACGTTGATATCATAAAATATTAGAGAAAAGACAAAAAATTAAGAAAGAGAGATGATGAAGGACCAACTTCTTCGTGCATAGAGAGAAGAACTTTGATAGATTTTTTTTTGTTTTTTTAAGAGGAAACTTTGATAGACTTTTTCAAATATTTGGTCTAGAAGCTGGAAAATTATTGGAGTTTGGTATGTATAGTTAACACTACAAAGTCCATGATTATCCATCATTTTCTAATTTCATAAGTATGAATGATATTTTGAATACCGCTATACTTTTATTCATTTTTAAAAGTCCCAATTAAATACCCCTGAATTTTGGTAGAATTCATGAAGTCTTTAAAAATCCTAATTGAATACCTCAAGACTTTCATGGACTGCTAAAAGTTCATATTAAATACACCCAGACTTTTAAATTTCATAGATTTCCTTAAAAGTTCCACTAATTCCATATACAATATCCCCCCCCCCCCCCCCCCCCCCCCCCCCCCCCCCGATGATATACACTAATTTCTTTCTTTGGTGAAATAATTTATGTGACATTATGGTCCAACTTTTATGCTATGCCCTAGACATACAGTAGTAGGGCAATGATGTAGGGCCTCAATGAGGCCTAAGATTTGTGGCATCAAATCCTAGGTGTTATGCCATGTAAGCAAATACAAATTTTATTTTCAATTCCATATAATAAATATTGCCACATCATACTATTGCAACACCAACTTTACCCTTTTAAATTTCCTTCTAGATGTTAGGGGATAAATCAATTACATTAATGAATTAAATTAGGTGACGGAAAAAAAAAATCTATTAATTTAAGAGATATGTCTACAAATTCTTTGTCAAATATTTTTCTTCATTTAAGGAAATAAATTAATATAATTTTTCTTTCCAAATAACATCAATATAGTCAAGAAATAGGCATTAACTTTTCTGTTTAAATATTGATTAATTTCATCCAAAAAATAGCACTAGTAAATTGAATTTGGAAAATATATATGTCTAAATTAAGAGGTAAGAAAAAATTCCAGCCATCAATTATCATCTACAAATCTAAATATAAGTGAAAATAATAATAATAAACTAAAATATAACGTGTAAACCCTACCTACATAAAGAGAAAAAAAAATGAACAAAAGAATATATATATATATATATAATCATATGAATATGAATTTTTCACATTATATTTTCAAAATTTACAAGAACCCATCAAATGTTGAATTCATATACATGTGTTATGCAAATCTATTGATCGAGTGTATGTGCAAATCTGTTGACTGAATTACATGAATTTTTTTCTATTCTTGATTGAAGAAAAAAAATTGTTAGTTAAATCTAAGCATGAGTGTAATGAAAAGAAAAAAAACCAAAATAATTTTTGTTTAGAAGAAAGTCAAAGTAACTTAGATTAATTAGATTTTGGAATGATAAGATGGTCTTTTTTTTTTTCAAGAATTACATGTCATGATTTAACAAATTGGTGATGTGTGTAGGTGACGTGACATGACACCTAAAATTGAGGCTACAAATCTTAGGCCTCATTGAGGCCACAAATCATTTCCTAAAGGCTCTTCTTTTTGGTCAGTTATGTAGGTGTTCCAAACTTTAGTAATCTTACTTGTGGTGAAAAAAGGTTTTCAAATTAGTAATATTGCTGTTAATTAAGAAATTCATGCATCAGTGAAGAATTTTCTAATTAAGTGCAATAGCTACTTTGAAATACTGCGCGCCTTCTAATTCTCAAAGGGCCTTTCATCACTTGATCGAGATTCGAGACTGCCATTGAAAGCAAAAGAAAGTGAAAGCTTACATCTATGTTTAGATAATATCTGTTAGTAGTTGTTTTCAACTACCCCACTTATTTAGTAAAGGTGTTGCTCATAAGCAACTTATCACAACCACTCCTATCTTCATCGCTCTGTAGTTATGATTCGGCTTCCTCCATACATCACATAGTGAAGTGATTATGTAAAGATTAAAACAACTTATGTAAGGACCTTATACATTCCATGTTTGTCGCACAAAAAGTGATGGCTGTTATCAACGCTATTGTTAGTTTGGAACTCTGGATTATAAAACGTAAGCATGCTTGATTAGAAATAAACTCGAATATTGGCAAATCTACTTTGGGGTTGACCGATAAGATAGATTGTGCTCTACCATGCACCATTTATACTTGCTCTTCGTACATAGTACGTACTAGAGACTAGAAGTTCTTAGTTTTCTCTTATTCAGTAATCTCATTGTCCCGAGGGGTTTTGGATCTCCCTCTCTATAATCTCTCTTTTCATCGAAATAATTTCTTCTATTAATTATAATTAATAATATGTCGCGACTGGTCCTTATGTTAACTCAAAATCTCCCACTAACAAAATGGAAGACTAATGCTACGAGAACAAATTATGATACTTGGTCATGAAAAATAAAAAATTTCCTTTGTCTTACAAGGAAAAAAAATCTCCCTGTACAATCAAGGTTCATGCAAAAACCAAATGAAAACATTCGTATAATTGGAGATTTTACCAACTTTTTTTTAAAATTTTTTTTATAAACTTGTGCAGAAGAATTTATTCACTAAAAATAAGTAGTGATACAAAGAGGAGGGCCAAACCAAACATCTTCAGGAAACAATATCTAACGAGTACCGAAATTGGGAAGACCCGAGTATTCTCCATTGTAGGAATAAAAAATAAAAGGTGGTGCAAAGACGTCCCACCAAACTAGACCATTAGAAGAACAACAAAAATTATCAAGAGCATCTGCACTTGATTATCTTCTCTGAAAATATGTGAGGAGCGGAATTTCAGCTGAGCTATTTGATGTGAATAATTATCCAATGCAACTCGAAGACGCTAAGATACCAAATGAGGAGAATCTGCCTCTAACCAGATATGCTTCCAATCTCTAATCCAAACTAAATCAATGACTTTAATAACTGTTCTTACCTCCATATCCATCGAACTGGGAATGTCAAGGTATAAGATTGAAGATTTTACGAGTGCTTAAGATTTTTTCTTTCTTCTTTATTTTCTTAACTAGACCATCAATTCTAAACGATCAGTAACTATAATTCAAGTATTGAACATGGAGTATGGTCATCATGCTTTCGTGACTTTTATCATATATCCCCCAATAACATGAGATGTCTACCTCTACCTCTATCTCCATCCTTTACTTTCTATTCCAACTTCCTTTGGCGACCAAACACATTGGACCGGCTGAAGTCATTTGCAATATATACGATTATGACCATAGAGAATATATAAAAGAATGTAATGCATGTTCTTCTTCCTCAACCATGTTGAATTCATCGGTAGTAGTTATGGAGATCGATGTTATATATTATTCACGTACTGCTCAACAATTGAGTGATGAAATTTTGTGACATAAAACACCGGTCTCTTATAATAGACTTTTTCTTCCTCAAAAATATAATTGTTCTTCTCCATTAGTTCTCAATAACAAGCTCGTTTAATTAAGACTATTTTTCCTGACCTAATGTGGGGTGTGTGTGTGTGTATGCTTATCCTAATTAATTACGAAAATTTCACTTTGGCTGGTTATACTCTACCTCCGATTTCTCAAAAGCCAAGAACAGTACGTATTAAATACTAATTCATGGTTCTCATGAATTCCAATTAATTGGAATACTTATAACAATGTTGATGCAATTGATGCGTCGAGATGAGGGATTATTAAGTACTACGTGGTTGGTAGGGCTGTCCAATCAGTGAAGATGTTAGGGGTTGTTTTGGATATTTCATTTTAATAAGTAAGGAAAGTTTTGAAACACACTTAAAATTTTCTAAATTCTGATTGGGTTACCCCACCACCATGTAGTACATTTGTTCTATGTAAGAATTTCTCCATAGAGATACATGGAGGAATGTATATGGTCTTGTTACGTTTGAACCATGCCAAACATAAAATAGTGAGGCACAAGATGTATCTTTCACTCCTGGAATTCCCGCATTGGGAAATTGAACCAATAGTACATGCATTTGAATAGCTTTGGACTTTACAAAAGGTAGAAATGAAACGAGAAGTTTTTTCATATTTAGTTATATTTGATATTCAGAGAGTCTAAGACAATTGCCTCATTCGAATCTCGGAATTGCCTCATTCGAATTTCGATCGATTGAAAACGTGTAAAATAAAACTCAAAAGTAAATTTAAAATTTGCTTTGTGGCCACATACGTAAATGCACTTTAGCTAAGTTGGTAATCAATCATTTTACTCTACAGAAGATACTCTTGAGATTGCAACGTATCAATATGATATGTTCCAATGGAGGAGACATGTAATAAAAATCCTTATTTGTTCATGTATTCACCACTCCAAAGGGACAAAGATCTCATCATTCCATTTCTTTTATTCTTTTGGGTGTTCTCTAGAAGTACAATTATTATTTCATATTCCAGTTCCATGCTTGCTTTGTCTGAAAGTTGCCTGAGTTGCAATTGTGGAAGGTTCTAGTTCACCAGAATGACAGAAAACTGTGAACATTTCTCCCAATTGCCAGAGTTTTGCAATGTCTTTTTGTGGTAATTTACATTTCTTTTTTGTTCTTTACTTGTTTAGTGGTTAAGGCAATCTTAGAGTTTGCTCTCGAAGCTATCGCTCTTACTGTAGGAATTTGTTTGATTTAGAGATGTACTTGACTGGTCCCAACTAAATTATGTTGAGATAGTTGGGGAAGCTCATTTGGCTCTAGTAAATCAGAGTCTCTCTCACACACTTTGCAAAAGCTTGCCCATTTATTTATTTGCTTCTTTTTATCCAAAAGACAAGCTTGAATTTAGAACCTCATCCAGCATCGTCCAGCATTGTCAATGACACATACCCCGAAACCAATAAATCATCAACGGACCACAAATAGGTTTTATTGAGAATACAAAATAATTTATGTCAAATAATGCCATATATCCAAAGCTTTGCTTACTGAGTTACAAACCTATCTCACGAAAGGCAAAACCAGAGTACTTCTGCTTCAGCATAACATCGTCAGTTCCATATTCAAGGCGATGCCAAGTAAATATTCTTGGATTACACATAAGATGCACTTTCATGCCTAATGCGATATACAAAATGCGGTTCTCAGCCCAAGTTATCAAAGGGGGAGTTAAAATAATCTTTGAAGAATTCAAATCTAATGACTATTAGTGGAGTTACACAACCGTATTCTACTGTCTTGTGAACAAAGTTTCCGCTATCAAGCTGGAGATGGTAACGTCTGCTAGCTGTTTAGACATTCATATAAGATTCTGTTTTTATATGCTGCCAGTAGAGGAACGTGATGAACGGCTTCTGCGGCTCAGACTGATATGATCTTTCCTCAACATGGCTTGTAGATTTGGAAAGCATTTCAATGGTCTAACCTGCACATATTACGTGGAGGGTAAGGAAGGACTGCTTCAGCAAGTATATGCAGGAATGTAAAAGTAAACAAAGTGACAGCAGGAAACCACCATCCTATTATTAGAATTCCCCAAACCCTTGAATAATTACTTCATGAATTCAAGCAGAGTATTTCAGGATTTACAGGCCATTTAATAACATTAATTTACCAAATGTGAAGGTTTTTTTCCTTCCAGTTATTCAGTTTCTCAAATTCATCTAATACTTATTCCAGAAAGATAAATCCAGAGAGGGAGCAGACCTTCCAACGCCTTTTATGGCCGATGGTGTTATAAATAGATTCCAACGTCAAGATTATTTGCCTAAACGATGGTCTTTTAGCTGGCTTCTCATTCCAGCACTCCTCAATTAACCTGTGAGCAGGTATCAGAACAAGATCAGATAATGTTTGTGACCCTAAGGAGAAAGCGCACACAGAGTTGAGAAAACAAAGTTTGATCGGCTTCTGGAAACTCAAATGCTACATTTGATGATACTCTGAGGAAGAGAAACTACACAAAACATGCTGGCAAAGAAGTACTATATGAAGGGGTTTGCATTGTCAGGAGAGACACCAATAACAAAATGCCCATCAGTAGTGACTGAAATTCCGGGGCAGAAACTAGAAACTGAACAGAAACTCTAATCAATAAAAGCAGAGAAAGTTGTTTTAGCAACACACTTACTCTCTAAGGCCATGTGCATAACGCTTTACCGGTGCTCTAAAAGGTGGGCGCTCTCTTGCAACATATACTTTTGGAACTTCACTATCTTGCTTGGCAGAAAATGGTGGACAGCCTTCTATCATCTGATACAGCATACTAAGGTCAGTAATGAAGCTTGATACATTTATTGATTCATGCTTAAGAAATGGTCATCTTCTTCATGATAAACACACAATATATCTCCTAAGTATTGATTTAAACTCTTTGATAATAAATTCATGTTGAAAGAGACAGTTGATGTATAACATGGGTGTGGAACTATGCACTAAGATGGCATGACAATGTCTTCATAGATGAAACTAGTCTAGGATTCAGAAATGAGCCATCTACCTCTTGTAGGATTAAAGCAAAAGAGAATACATCCACTTTTGTATCATATTCTTCATTCTTGGAAACCTCAGGAGCTATGTATCGACCTGTCAATGGAAATCAACAAATGATACTGAGTCACTCACAATCTACAACTTCAACCGATGGCATGTAAGTTTCCACAATGAAGGGCCACTAAATTATAGCAAAGTATATCTGCATAGGAAAAGAACCAGAGAGAACTACTTTTTTCCCTTTCAGAAAGATACTACCTAGGCAACACTGCACCTAATCAACGTATTAGTTTGGTAAGGATCTATTCAATATAGTATTGCCCAGAAGAAAATACTCACATGAAGCATCTTGACAAATCAAAGGCTTATCTTCTTTAACTGTCAGCAACTTGCTCACTCCAAAATCAGCAACTTTTATGGTCCCAGAATCATCTCGCAATATATTTCTGTCATCAAACTAGTTAGCAACATTAAAAGAAAAGCCTGCCATTAACACTATTAAGGCTATCAAGGGAAACAACAGAATCCTCTTTTGAAATTGTAATGTGAATATGAACATGAGTTCTTCAGGTGAAAGACCAGTAAATGAAGAAAAGATACTTAACCAAAAAAAAATTGGCCTCTTGGTAAATGCTAAGGCCAGAATGGAGATTAGGAAGGAAAAAAGAAGAAACTTACGAAGGCTCAAGGTCACGATGAATAATTGGTGATGGTTTATTCTCATGCAAATAATTCATTCCCCTGCATGATATCCAGAGATAAAGTGGTAAAGAACTATATTCAAGCGATAAAAAATGATTTTGCTCTCAAAACAAAAGTAAGCAACCAAAATACATGTTAGCTGTTTATCAACCAAGCCTCAATGCAGTGATAGTCTTGACTTCTGAAGCATTTATTATAGAATAAGTAAATCAGTTTTTACTTTAAATTGCCTTTAATACAGGAATGAAGATAAGATCTTGCAACTACAAATCCAATTATATTTTGTAAGCAGAGCATCCAAGCATTAAAATTTTAAACAAGAAAGAGCTGTTAAGAACTTATATCTAGAGGTTTTCAGGACTTGAAGCAAAGGCCAAGTTCAGAAGTTGGATTGGTTTAGGCAATAATGCTTTTGAAATTGCAAAAACTGATGCAGTCATTTAGATCCAGGATGCATATACTTGATAGGATGCTTATATCTACCAAACTTGGTAGCATATTGTGTTTGTTTTACACTATTCTACTCTGTGACAAGAGGAAAAAAAAAAAAACATATAAACATGAAAAACAAATGAAAAAGAAAAAAAGTTAAATTAAAGAAATGATGCCTCTCATTTCTTCAGAGCCTCTGGTAAGCCAAGAAATTTTAAATCCTGTGTTGAATCTTGGTGGACACAACAAACAGAACACATAGTTCTGTTTGCCATGACAAAAAAGGGAGAATAGAAGATGATGCTAAAGGAAATGCTCATTAGCTTACTAACAGAAGCCATCACCACTAAATAAGCAACCGGGATAAAGGGCCACAATCAAATCAAGGACAGACATTTCAACAAAATGGACAATAGCTCTGAAATTCAATCTATATATAAGATATATTAATGACCTCTTTCCACTTTGTATAACATTGTACTCTTGCATTTGAGTTTTTTAACAAATGTCCTCCTTTGTAATGCAAGAATCCTTTATTCTCACAGGTAAATTATAATTCATCAAATTTGTTATCTGTTGATATTCAGTAAATGATAATCAAGGCCAAATCAAAAGAATAACGGACCTTGCAATATCAAGTGCAAATCTCACAGCTGTCGATGGTTTCAATGCTCCTTTTCTTTTTAAAAATGCACGTAGGTCTCCCTGCAATAAGGCCAAAACAAAATAAAGATCTACAAAATTCTAAAATTTAAGCTCCAAACTAGCTACTGTGTTCCATTCTACTTCCATGCACCTCTGTAGAGGAATGTCAACTTAACAAAGTAAAGGCTCTATGTTACCCAGGAACTCTAATCTGACTGGCAAAAAAAAAAAAAAGAAGAAAAGAAATACAAGACAGAAGATGCAAGTAAATCATATTAACAAGGTTATGCATATTTAATTCTGCAATTAGCAATAGATCCTTAGAGCCCTATTTTGAGCACTAGTATGGACAAAAAAGCACAACGATCTAAGAGCAATGAAGCACCTCAAGCTTTCGCTTCACACTACCAAAACATGAGCTTTTGCTGAAACATTACAAAATATAACCATTCCTCTAACATTATGGAGGCACAAACATTGCAACCATTCCAAATGAGTTACTAGAAAAGATTTTAGAAAGATTAGATACCAAATACAAGCACAGAAAAGGGACAAAACCTTAGGCAAGTATTCTGTTACAATCATCATTGGACTACTTTGAGTTACTGCACCCAGAAATTGCACTACATTTGGATGCCGTATCTTTTGAAGCAATGCAAGCTCATCCGTAAATGCCTTCCTGCAGAAAGACCAAAATTGATCCATAACTTCAAAGACCATATAAAGCTCGAAAAGAACAAATTGGAAAAATGATAGAGTAGTTCATGAACAACGCACACTTTATCCTCATCAACAATTAGTTCCTCCGCAAGCCTTTTCACAGCAACCTGTATTCCGCGCCAAGATGCTAAATGGAAGGTTCCCTGGAACACAAAGAAACAGATGAGCACAACTAACAAGACAACAGGATATTAATCAACTAGCAATTAGCAACACGCTAATTCAAACACTTCTTATAACACATTCAAAACCATAGCAAATCGACATTAACAGCTTTTCACGATCATTTTTGCATAGGCAATTTGAACATTTAACCAGCATAAAAATATTTACCTTGGTTATTTCAACACTGTCAGTAAAATCAAGCTCCTTGGGATCAATTTCATATTCGGGAACTTCTCTCGCATACTTAACGCGCATTGGTGCCATCTGAACATTTTAACCAGCAAATATAAGCAAATCAAACAAAAACCAGCTCAGTAAAATCAAGAAAACACTACCGTAAATCAAAATTTTACCA
Source organism: Rosa persica (assembly GCA_025331145.1). Taxonomy (NCBI): domain Eukaryota; kingdom Viridiplantae; phylum Streptophyta; class Magnoliopsida; order Rosales; family Rosaceae; genus Rosa; species Rosa persica. The sequence goes on along the minus strand of WFKR01000005.1, from coordinate 6,339,611 downwards.
GAGGCTTCGCACCGCGCTTCTCCAGAAGCTTGATCACATCATGGTTCTTATAGTATATAGCATCTGCAAGAGGCTGTTTAAGCAAAAGTACACTGTCAAAATCAGCATCTTCTTCTCCGATTTCGAACTTTTCGTAACATTGTCATCTACATTTCTCTAAGTCTTGTACAGAATTAAGCTTAAGCAAGCAGAGATTAAGCAATTAAGACTAAAAAGCTTAGTGAACTTACGGAGCTCCCCCAGCGATCTTTAGTATTAACATCAGCTCCGCGCTCGAGCAGCAGCGAAACGACGTCGGAGTAGCCCTGACAAGCGGCGACATGCAGCGCCGTCCTATTATCGATGTCGCGGAAATTGACGTCGATGCCGGAATCGAGAAGCTCCTTGATCCCGTCCAAGTCGGCTTCATTGGCCAAGTACATGAGCCTCACTCGGGGATCGATCACCTCCAGCTCGTCCTCCTCGGCATCTCCGGCGGCCTCGGATTCACGCTCCGGCGCCAGCGACGACTGCTTGCCCAGAGTGAACCGCAACGGCGTCGTTTTCAAATCCATGAAAGCTGCGAAGTTCTCTCTCGCTATATGCGCGACGGGTTTATAGGAAGAAGAAAAGCGCGTGTGTTTTTTTTAGCTGTAACAGTGTAACGTTCTTCTTTTTCGTTTTCTTTTTTCAATTCGTCGTTTATACTTTTTTGGCGATAGCGCGTGGGGAGAAACTTCGGGGTAACGACTAGTACGCGAAGACGGCGCAGGGTAAGAAGGGTTTAGCTAATGTGCGCGGGTGAGGTGATTGCGCCATCAACGAACCGGTCGGTAAAGTGTAGCGGGTGAAGGGGTGAACCCTCAACTGGGTGGACCAGGCAGGGCTGGCGCGGGAGTATCGATCTAATGTGAAACCTTTATTATTATTGATTTATTGTTCTATCAATTTTTTTCTGGGTTTTATCCGATAAAGATTTTAATGATTAATTTAGGTTTGAGAAGAAGCGAAAACATTTTTTAATTTTTACTAAGATTATTATAGACAGCTGACCTAATTTATAGGTATCTGTTTATGTCTTAACTTTCGTCTTGAGTTGTAGTAAAATTGATTCTTTACTCTTTTTTTTTTATTTTTAAAAAAATTTCTTAACTTTTATAGATATTACACATAATGACTCATCCAGTAGAATTGTCAGAAAGAGTTGTTATATAAGTAATTGATTCATTACTCAATTGTGCTCTAACTGTCCGAATATAAGTGTACTTATATCTCTTCTACTCATGCTTGATCTTAATGTCAACATTAACAAGAGAAGACAAACTGTATCAAGTATAGAGGGAGAATTAATTGATACTTTGATATTCATTTGTTTGTACTTTGTCCTTCTGGATAACAAAATAATTTTCGACTTTATAGCTGTAACTAGATCCATGTGATAGTGGTGTGTACCGTTAGAAACTAGGAGTTGGTCCTAAATGTTGATGATTCCCTGGAAACTATTCTCTCCCTTATCCATTAGTTAAGTCTACAATATCACGTCACATGAAAACTACTGCGATTTGAATTGTCTTTCCCGACAAAATGAAACAAGTTAATTAACAACGACGTTTATATCTTCACTTTCCCATGCACATTTCTACTTCCACATTGAATCTGTTTGTACCAACTTCATGCAAAACTACCTAAAGACTAAACGATTTTCGATTTAGTTGACATTGTAATGTGGAATAGCATTCGAGAACTACAAGAAATGAAAATGAAGAAACTACAAATTAGGGTTTTGTCATCCTCTTTGAACCTAATTTTGGAAAATTCTGAGCTAAAATATCCACAGATCACATATGGCCAAACATGGAACATGGTTTCAAGTTTCATTTTCAACACCAACCAAGTTTTAGTGGAAAGTAAACAAAACTGAGGGGCTTCCTCAGTTTGTCTTACTCTTCAATGGATCATAATCAAGCCTCATAAAAAAACGAGGGATATCATAACAAATAGTGTATGAACTTTAGACTATTCTACACTTTGGTGTACCAACTTTTATAACTATCAGAATGATGTATCAAGTTTGCTCCAATCTTTCATTTTGGTGTACGCCGTTAAATTTTCCGTTATCTTTGCAATAAAAAAAAATTCCGTTATCTTTCATTTAGATTTGTCAATTTTTTTTTTTGTAAAGATAACGGAAAATTTAACGGCGTACACCAAAATGAAAGATTGAATCAAACTTGATACATCATTCTGATAGTTATGAAAGTTGGTACACCAAAGTGTAGAATGACTTAAAGTTCATACACCATTTGTGATATTTTCCAAAAAAATGATGGGAGAAATTAGTATATTCATTTTCTTAGCAAAGAAACTGTAATACCTCTGGCCATGATGATGAAACATGATTTCTGGATCAGAATTGACTTTGAGGCTGCGGTCATGCTGTAGGACGTAGTTGTACAACTCATTGTTTAATAGTCTTGTTCTTTCTTTTTGTCATTCTACTCTTGTGATGATATGGGATAAAGTCACATGAGATAAGCTTTAACTTAAGATCCAAGCTTCAATTTTTGACTGCCTTCCTTGTGCAACTTATGTGCAATTTTAAGATTTTGAACTCACTCAAATAAGAAAGCCACCATTTCCTGACTAGATCCTTTTTGGGTCTGTTCACGGATTTTCGGAATATCTATGACCATGAATTCTCTTGTTCAGTCAAGAATAAAGATTTTATAATTTATTCATGAAACATTTTTTTCTTTTAAAAAAAAAAGAAAAAAAAATCTTAGCCCACCCCACCCTTATATATATTAGTGAGAATCGAACACATGATATTTATAATGTTGAAATTATAACTTACCAACATGTCACATCTTACTGACCATTCATAAAACATCGATATTGTTTGGACCCAAAATGAGCATTTTGGCCTGACAAGGCACGTCTTGGAGAAATCGAGCCAATATCAGTGGCTCAAGCTATATATTGTCGACAAGTTCGAAATATATATTTAGAGGCTAAATAAAGCCTACTATGGAAGCGTGGAAATGAAAAGTCAACTTTAGCACATTTTCCTACTTCGGCTAGGAGAAACCGAGCTAAACAAGGAAGGAGGGGCGGCAGACTAACCATCCGAACTTCAAATGAGTTGAAACTTTCCAGATTCATTCTAGACATCCCAATGATCATTTCTTATGAAGAGTGCTAGAGCTTGTTCGAAGTGGAAAACCTTCAAACAATCATTCCAATTTTCTGCAGAAGCAAAACTGGAAAACTGGACCTGTAAGGAGTCCAGTAGCATTTTCGGCCCAACCACATGGAAATAAATTCTGAAATTTTACCACAATAATCTACATCCATGGTGGATCATTTCATATGAAGAAGTCGAAAGTTAAATATGAATTCTTAGTGGAGATAAAAATTAAAGGAATAAAGAAGTGTTAGTGCTCTCACCTAACAAAATCCACTAAGTGTTAGTGAATTTGGCCTAACAAATCCACTAAGTGTTAGTGAATTTTGCCTAACCCACTATGATTTGTTTAAAGGCCAAATAGTGTTGCTTGGAAGCCTATATATAGAGGCTACAACAAGTATCATCTGACCAATTCACTCATCAAAACATCTATAAGATGATCTAAGTTCTCTCTAGAGCAACCTCTTTAAGAGTAATTCCTCTCCTTCTCTTTCTCTTATCGGTGATCACACTCTAAGTTCTAGTCTCCTTAGGAGCTAACTTTTAGTACCACCAAATCCTCTGTCAAAGTGCTTTGGTCCTAGTCTCCTTGGGAGCCGACTGTAGTACCACGACCACAACGGTTACGGAACCAGCCAAGCAAGGGTAACGCCCTCGCAAACCAGCCAAGCTAGAGTCACGCTTTAGCAAGTTCTTCTCACTTCCCAGTGGTTTTCGCTCTGCTAGATCTACAATATCGAGTATCGATTGTGATTTTGAAAAGGCTCAGCAAAAGTCATCACCACGAGGCACAAAGAACCCCACGACGAGGTTGGTGCTCTCCTCGTCCACAATCGCTCAGAAGAAGTCAGGTCAAGGGACACCCCCGACGACCGCACCCGAACGGTGCTGGCACGCCCACGCAAGAAAAGAGACTGTTGACCAGCTCAAGAAAAAACCGGAGCCAAACAGATATATTTAGAAGAAACAATATTCAAACAGCAAAGAAAGTAGAATATATGACTCAGAAGAAAAATACAGTGCATACACACATTGCGTGTGTGCTGACGCTAATTTGAGGAGAAGAAGGATTCATGTTTCCTTTTGTCTATTCCGAAGGCAATGAGGAACTACTAGCTCCAGGTGTATCTGATAAGCATGAAGGGTCCTTTTCATCTGGAAAATTTTATTAATTTGGGGTCCCTCTATATTAAGTACTCAACAAGAGAGTTCAGTAGGCTTTTACTGCAGGGATTGGCAAGTAGACCAATCTAGTTTGAACACTAAATACATTTCTGTCATATTCATTATAACTCGTACCAGTAATTGGATCTACAGGTACTCATTTGAGAGGAAACACGTAGAAGATCTAACATTATTGAGAATTAGTGGCGGCCAACCCCTTAAACAAATAGCAGAAAATCAGAAATACAAAGCAAGACTAGCTGGCAGACAACCCCAGCTCTTTTTGTGACAGCTTTGAGCCTTTGACATTACATTAAAACTTCAACTTTACACATTAGAGTTGACAGGGACATTGGAACAGAGTGTCATTACAAGTTGAAACACAAACATCAAGAGACCTAATTGGGTTGGAGTGTGCACTCAGCAATCTTCTCCCAAGATTTGAGAGTTTTATCTTCAGTGTCAGTTCTGTACAATGCAAGGCGAGTAACGGGGAAGCTCAGACTAGCAATGCTCTCGTCCAGAATGCTGGCTTTCTCTTGAGCTTTTTTCTTATCTTCATCACTCAGATCTGCGTACAGGAGACTCAGATGTGGCATATACGCTGCAATTGATCCAACAATCATTAGTGTTAGAACAAGAACAATAGTCTTGGTACATACACAAATCATGCTTCAATTTACAAAGCAAGTAGGCACCATATGCAATCTCATCTTTATGTCTAAATGCTCAGCAAAACCATAAAAGAGTTGATTTACATGAAATTGGTAACCAACAAGTTTGTTAAATTTAAAATCGCATATTCTCCAAACCCCTATGGATATTTTTATAGAAATTACATGTTAAAGTAACACCACTGACCATCTATACTTCACTGACTAAATGCTAACCAACCGCATTACAAGAATTGGCTTGTCTTATGATATGGGCAAATCTACAAGTTGCTAAAACAGGTAATTTACCAACAAATATGCAGATGAGTTCAGTTTTGCATACTAAGCAGCAGTGTTGGCAATGTTTCTTCATTATCTACATCCTTACCATATCCATAAAAAAATTGGCTTATATGAAACAGCCAACCTACTAGTTTAGGATATCAACAAGTTCTGTGGATATATACAGAGTAGTCCAATTTGCAGACAAAGTTTGAGCATTCCCAATCTAATCTACATTGTCTAAATGCTCAGCAAAACCCATAACAAAAGTTGACTTAACCAAATGGGCAATCCACAAGTTTGCTAAAAAGAAATGGGCGTTCCACAAAAACCTATAATATTTACAGAGGAGTTCCTTTTGTGGTTCCCTGGTATAAAGATGTAACCTTGACAAATGCTAACTGGTATAACTCAACTTTTCAGGCATAGTACCAACTGATATCATTTCTGCTTCAATAGTTGCTAGTCAATTCAAAGCTAAGACCAATCATCAACAGCAGAAACATTTTCTCAATATTTCCCAATCCATACAGAACAGATAGAGACAAATATATTTCCTAAAATAACAAAGCACAAAAGTTTAGTCTATAAATATATCAGAACTCACGAGTTGAGCTATTGTAACCAAAATGCCCACAGCAGCTTGCACTAGCTTCCACCACCTGAACAAAAAGACACAAACTTTCAATCTCATTGTTTCATAATAAACAAAACTTGAAACCCATAAACAAAGTCTTACCTGAGGGGTGGGATTGATGAGGAGGAAGACACACTGGTAAAAGAAAATTCCGGTGGCGACGCTCTCAACTTTGGCTTCGTAGGCCTTCACGGCCTGCGAGGCCGTTTTAAACTTGTTGAGAGCGTCTTCAGGGGTCAAGGTGATAGCCCCCACGACAGTGATGTGGGGGTCGAAATAGGGCCCGTTGAACTCGGCGCGGAGGCCCTCCATGAGCTTTTTGAGCCTGGGGGTCACGTCGTCCGGTGGAAGCGCCCAAACGGAATAGACGTGCTTTTCTGGGGTGGTGGAAGCCATGAGAGTAGAGAAGGATTGGATGAAGAGAGAAAAGCCAAACAGTCCGAGAACGGTGAGGATCGGAAGGAGTTCAGTTCATTTCATTTCATTTTGAGGTATTCGGAGTAATAATGAAATTAATAGAATATTCGGGGAATAATTCAATATTTTTTTTTTTTGATTAGGGAGTCATTAGTAAGTTAGCGACACACACCCATACAGAGAATTTCACCACAAGCTAGCCACAAGGTATAGGAGAGGGGATTCGAACCCTGGTGTGGGGGTTCCACATCTGGAGGCTCGACCACCCCGCCATAACCTTGGTGATTAATTCAATATATTTTTGGATAGACTTTTGGTTCAATGGACTTGCAAAAAATTTAGAGAAAGACCAAGTTAAAGAAATATTTTTTATTTTGGGCTATTTAAAAGGGAGAAAAAAAGAAAAGACTTTCAGTTGAGGGTTTTGGGTTTTGGGCTTTGGGTTTAGCTCTTGTGGATGGTTTGAAGTTGGTCAAGCAATTGAACCTAGACAACATTGTTATGGAAAGTGATTCACATGAGCTAATTTCAGCTTTGGGAAATCACATAGAGAAAGGTAATTGGAGATCTACCCTTTTCTCATTGAGTTTCATCGCATCACGTCATCTTCTTAGCAATGTCTCTTGGAATTGGATCTCCCGTAAAGCTAACCGCGCTGCCGATGCAGCCGCAAAGCTAGCCAAATCGAGGTTGTGCACAAAAGTGTGGGTTAATATACCCCCAACCTCTCTTGTCTCTATTTTAACTAATGATGGGCTTCTTTGTCCTCACTAAGTTTTCATTATTTCTTTGTTATAGTTTTGCCTGGTATTCCTACCAGATGTTTCAGGTGTATTCGGTTTATGTACTTGTTTGTGCCTTCTCCCTTTCGGGTTTTCAATTGAAGTATTTTCAGACCAAAAAAAAAAGGTTGAGGGTTTTGATTTACTTATGAACAACTAGATGACCTATAACGTCAACTAGATGACCTACTACGTGATAAAAATGTTAGTAGAGATCAAAATAATTTCTCTAGTGGTGCACGTTAGGTAGTTTAGAGGTTGGTTTTTTCAACAGTGTTTTTTATTCGGCAATGGAGACGCTTATTGCTTTTAAGGGACGTTTTGGTGGCTTGGGATGGCGGTGATCTAGCGGTTCCACTGCTGGGTGTTGTATGAGCAGTTAAGGGTTGCAACGGCGATTGGCCTGAGGATATTTTGCTTTCATTGTTTCATGTTCCTCATCACGGTAAATCTGTTAGGGTTGCAGTATAGTGGTGACTAGGTGGCGATGCCGTCGTTTAGAGTATGGTGGTCCTAGAGCTGATCTTGGCTCGTGGACTTGGTGTTGTTGGGCTTGTTGATAGAGCTTGGATGGGTCTGGAGTTGTTATTTTTGGGCCTAAGGCTCTTTATTTGGGCCTCTATTTTAAACTTTCAATGCAGACTTTATATCTTACTTAGCTTGTTCGGCCTCTCATTTTTATTTTCAATCTTTCAATTGAGTCCGAGAAAACACTCTCCGTCTAGAGTGTTTCTTTGGGAACATGAATAAATTGGGGACATGTTTTGACTGTGTTCGAAGTTTTTCATGGTAGTGCCTGGTTACTTGATTACTTTGAGCTTTACTCTAGGGTTGCATTCTGTTAGATCACTTTAGGATTTTCTTTCATGGCTCATTTTTTGTCGAAATCCCAACATCTAGTGGATCATTTTGGTCTAGCTATAGCTATGATTTTTTTTATATTATTTCTATCAAAAGATTCCATTAATAATAATCGAGAGAAATATTACAAAATGGAGGAGCGCTCTAGAGCTATCTGGTTAGCTTTTTAATATAAAGCTAACCGGCTTTTAGATTAACTTTTCGATCATATATCAATATCTCAACCGTTTAATTTTTAGGTCCCTATGAGTAGATCACTTATGCAAACTTTCACCCAAATTGATGATTGTTTGTGTATTCATAATTATAATTTACTATATATGAACATGAACGGTTCAGGTTGAACATATTTGGTTCGTCCATTGATTTGATCTAGTTCTGTACCCAAACAATCATCAATTTGACTGAAAATTGCAGAAGTGATATACTCATAAGGACCTAAAAATTGAACGGTGAAGATGTCAGTATATGACCGAAAAGTTGGTTTAAAAACCAATTAGCTATAAAGCACTCCTTCATTTTATAATATTTCTCTTGGTTATTATTAATAGATTGACATTTCTTTTTTGAATTAAAAAAAAAAATCATAGCTACAGTAGCTGGACCAACTGTATACATGGTCTTCCGCTACCACTCCATCTACCATACGAAGAGTAAATGTACCCATCAACTCAATTGTTGATTTGACAACCAAATTGGTAATACCAATCCACTATTCATCTAAAATTGACAATTACCTCCATCTTATATAATGCATCAATAAAAGGCAATTTGATTGCCAATCCATTATTCACACTTTAAATTCGAATAATTCATTAATTATGATTGAATATTTATAGAGTTTTAAGAAAATATATTAATTTAAATTTTTCTTTCATCTTTCGGAGAATTTTTGCCGTGAAAAAAAGAATAGTTAATGTTATCATTTAATTACAGTCGTATCCAACGGTTGCAATTAACAATCATATCAAACAACCATTACATGAAATGACTTTTAACAACATGCCACATGTTTGTGGAGCCCATTGGCTAGGTTGGGCTAATTGGCTGACCAATTTTTGGTTAGTGAATTGGTATGACTGGCGGGGTCAATTAATTTGTATGACTACATTATAACGGAAATAACCGCTACATTCACCAAAATCAAGTTTCAGTCAATTGGTCAGCATACAGTAACCAGCTCGTGCATTTGCTCTAAACACACAAAATCTACTTCATATTATTGCGTCTTTACTCTTTAGCTAGAGGTCTATTGTTTATAACCGTGTAGAACTAGCTAAATATTGACAAAAGAATTCAATATGATGCTAAACTGAACTTTCATATATAAAAATCTAAAGACTAACACCAACACAGAGCTATATAAGAAATGAAATAGGGGAGAATTATCGACAACAATTTCTTGGGCATCTCGAAATAGTCGGCTAACCAGTACTTGAGCTCACTCATCCATCCACCATTGTCATAAAGTTCAAGAAAGTGAAATAAAACAATAATTTTTAAGAAAATCTAAAATAGATTCCATGTTTTCTTGATCGAGCTGTTACTAATCAGAGAGCTAATAACGTTTTCTGCTGACCTTTTAGTTGAAAGTCGAGTCGAGATCATATGGCACAACTCTTTAGATCATGTTATGGTCGAATGTCATATAGAACAAAAGTTTAAGCTGTTGCATATTAGCTCTTTGGTTAATGCTATGGCGCAATTCAAAATGCTTGTAGCTAGTTAAAAATTAAAGAGAAATTGGCTATATATATAGGCTGGATTAGAGGCAGACGCTCGCAAAGATGCAAAGGTGCAGACGTCGCTTAGAACAGCTCCGGGCTGCGCGGATGGTGGCATTGATCTTGTCGGTGCTTAACAGGCCTCCACCTTGAGAATTTTCTTGCCGGTGGACTCCTCCGTGACTAGTTCGAAGTCGAAATTGGTTTGCTCGGAGTTTTTGTTGAACTTCCGGTGCAAACCTGCGACTTCGATCACGTTGACCTTCAACTTGATGGTGACACTGTCCGGGGTGTCCCTGGTCTCCAAGGACAGAACCAGAGCCTCCATCCGGGCCCCCTCGAGCCTCTGTGAGCCACGTTCGCACTTTTGCATCAAGTGCAGACATCCGCTTCTGATCCTTTCCCTGCGCGCGCGCGCGTGTGTATCCTTTATAATGAAGACTAATTGAAGGCTTTAGACATACTTTTTAATCACATTTCCGCAAATTAACCGTTATATCTTTAGATATTTATGTAGATCATTTATGTAATTTTTCAGTTAAATTGAAAATCGTTAAGGTATTCATAATCGTGATTTATCTGTTATGACCATAAACGGTTCATGTTTGACAGATTTGGTTCGTTCATTGATTTGATATAGTTTGGGGGTACTTTAACAATTAGCAATTTATAAGAAAATTTTCAGATGATTTACTCATACATACATAAATATTTAACAATTACTTTTACCTTAATATAATAAAAAAGTAGGTCTCCTAAACTGATTTACTCATATATATATATATATATATATATATATCTTGCTCTGCTAAGGAGGTTCTTAATTTAGCTTATGGAATGGATTTCCATATTTTGATCACTTTTCAATCACATATTCACATCTTAATCGTTTTAGGTATATATGAGTAGACCATAAATTTTCAGTTAAATTGATGATCGTTAAAGCAACTAAAACTGCAATTTATACTAATGAACCGTATATGTCTGACCTCAACTATTCGTGTAAATTACAGTTTTGGATGCCTTAATGATCATCAATTTGGCTGAAAATTTGCAGAAGTGATCTACTCATATATACCTAAAAATTGAATAGTTAATATGTGAATATGCGTTCAAAAAATGGTCAAAGTATAGAAATCCGTTTCTTAAACTCAATTAAGGACCTCCTTAACATACAAAGCGCGCGCGCGCGCGCACACACAGGACCTCCTAAACCACGATCCCTCAAGAATTAACATATATATATATTTATACATATACATATACATATATATACACACACACACACACATATATATAGGATTTTTCTCAGGTAAGGATGTCCTTACCTAAGGTTTAGATACGGATTTGGTATTCTCACCCACTTTCCGATCACATTTTCACATCTTAACTGTTCTGTTTTTAGGTCCTAATGTATAGATCAGCTATGCAAAATTTCACCCAAATTGGTGATCGTTGAAGCGTCCAAAACTGCAATTTACACGAACGAACTGAATATGTCGAACAGAAACCGATCGTGTACATTGTTGTAAATTGCAGTTTTGGACGCTTCAACGATCACCAATTTGGCTGAAATTTTGCATAGCTGATCTACACATTAGGATCTAAAAACTGAACAGTTAAGATGTGAAAATGTGATTAGAAAGTGGGTGAAAATCGGAAATCTGTACCTAAGGCTAGGTAAGGACGTCCTTAGTGTACCGGACTATGTATACATATATATACACGAAACCGTTCTAAAGACGACTTCTGCATTGTTGTTAAAGTACGGAGCGGCGGGGCTTGCCAAACGGATGCGGGGGCTTGGATGGAGTCGCTGGCGACGGGGTTGCAGCTCGCTGCAGAAAACCTACAGTTGCAGGTCAGATTGCTACCCAGAACCTGCAACCCCGACCTCCTTCGACCTCGAACAATGCCCAAAACAGTCCGGATACCTCCGGCCTCCCTCCCTCCCTCCTGCAAGCCGCGCGCTACCGTCGCAGCCTGAAACGCCTCAGTTGCATCGACGTTCGCACTTTAGCGAAGTGCGGACGTCTGCTTCAGAACCGGACTATATATATATATATATAGTCCTTCTTGGCTAAGGACTTCCTTAGTTTTTCTTAGGTACTGATTTCCGGTTTTAACCCACTTTCCGATCATATTTTCACGTCTTAACCGTTCAGTTTTCAGGTCCTAATGTATAGATCACCTCTAAAAATTTTCAGTCAATTTGGTGATCGTTAAGGTATCCAAAGCTGCTATTTACCATTATAAATACGAACGGTTCCGGTTCGACAGATTCAGTCCGTTCGTGTAAATTGCAGTTTTGGAGGTCTTAACGATCACCAAATTGGCTGAAATTTTGCAGGGGGATCTATACATTAGGCTCTAAAAACTGAACAGTTAAGATGTGAAAATATGATCGAAAAGTGGGTGAAAACACCAAATCCACACCTAAGAAAAACTAAGGACATCCTTACCTAAGCGATTTGGTGTTTTCACCGACTTTCCGATTATATTTTCACATCTTAACCGTTTTGGTGTTTTCACCGACTTTCCGATATAAATTTTCACATCTTAACCGTTCTATTTTTAGGTCCTAATGTATAGATCACATTTGCAAAATTTCAGCCAAATTGATGATCGTAAGGCATCCAAAATTGTAATTTACATCAACGAACTGAAACCGTTTGTTTACCTCACCAATCTAAAATTTTACAGAGATGATCTATACATTAAGACCTAAAAACTGAACGGTTAAGATGTGAAAATGTTATCAGAAAGTGGGTGAAAACCGGAAATCCGTACCTAAAGCTAGATAAGGACGTCTCTAGTGTAGACGAACTTTGTATGTGTGTGTACACACACATATATACATATAAAAGGCCACACATATGGCTGGAATTCAAAGAGTACTTCCAGTAGCTAGCACTCACTGTCATCTTCTTATTAATCTTTGTTTACCTAGCTTTCAGATTCCGATAATAGTGGATATGGAACGCATATCATCCTTATGTTTTACCATTGTGGTAAGATACCTTATTAGCATACGTTTTCACTCCTTTGTGGCTTTGTTGGAGGCCAGCTGAAAAACTCGTGGCATAATATGGTGTGCCTAAAGAGTAATTACTAATTACATGTATATAACGTTCAAACAACTATTAGCTTATCAATAAGATCAGGTAATTACATATATATAACCAAACTGTACGTAGAGGACCCTCCACCAAGTACTAAATAAACACAAAAGCAATCTGTGTCTGCCATATAAACAAGAAAAGAGCTAGCTACAAAACATAATATACGTTCTTTGACTTCTTTCACATTACTGCACATCCATAGACTAAACAGTTCAACAGGCACTTAGCTAATTAAACACATACATGCATCTACTTATTTATTACCGCACACATACGTGTTCCTTCCGAGGAAAGGGAGCCCTCGTCTTCTAACCCCAATCATGCAACACATGTTGCAACTAAGGAAAGGGCGCCCTCGTCTTCATCTCAGCGCTCTTAATGTCGATGGCAAAACCCTTGCCGTGATTCTTCCAGTAGTCCGCCTGCGGATTGCTCCACTCCGGCTCCCCAATCTCCAACCTCGACTGGCTTATGGCGTCTGTGGATATGTTGTACTTGTCATCCCTCCTCGCCACCAGCTCCGGCTTCACATGCCCTAAGTTCACCGGTTGCGGTGACACCATCAGGGCAGGTGCCCCTAGTGGAAGCCTATCACCTAACCATACACAACAACTCAATCAATATGGGGTGCCAAAAGCAAAACCGTGGGTGGTAAACTAGTAATTTGTCTCATATCATAAGCATTATTGATAGAAAACAAAAGTTCAATTACCTCTATCAACCTGCCATGTGCACCAGAATTTGCCATAAGTTTTGGCCAAATTTTCGAGTTCCGGCCTGCCGACCATCTCGGGGACCCGGGGATTGACCCAAAGACCCGCTTTGATCTCATAAGCATGAGAGTGCCATAGTTTTTGCTCCTCCGGGGGCAAAGCCTCGAAAATCCGATCAGATACTATGTATTCCACACCTGCATGCATACATCAACAACTAAATTACCAAAACAACCACGAATAACTTTAAAACGACTGCGTTTGATGTTATAATAATATTACCGATGAGGCGGCCGTGGGAGCCATCGGAGTCGTAGACGGCGCACTGGAGGAAGTCCTGGTTGAGGCGATGGACGTAGTGGTGGGTCTCGATCTGACGTGTCGGGTCGTGGCCGTAGAGAGCGAAGGTGCACACGTGCTGGCTCATCTGGTTCACCGGCTTCAGCGACTGCATCATCTCCGCTCCTTTGTCCAGCACGTGCTGCCCCATCGTCATCGGCTTCCCAGGCGTCGTGGAGTCGTCGCCGCCGAGGACTGGGTTCGGAGTCGGTCTCTTGTCACTCGAGGCCATCTCAAACGACGTCGTAAGTTGCTCTGGTTGTCTATGATCAGTGAGAAGTAGAAATGGTTAGTGATCAGAGCTGGTTTTGAGGGGGTTTGAGGAAGTGGTGAGTGGGGACGTGGTGGGGTCTGAGACCTCCACGTGGACATGCAGCGAACTGCATGGGGGAGTGAGGTGGCTGAGGCTTGTGAAGTGAGGAAGCCAAATGGGGAAGATGGAGAATGCTTGGGCTACTTTGGTGGATATAGTGCCACCTGTAAGGTTCGTTTGGTTTCTATACAATCGTTAAATTTTGTATCTTTATTTAACATCAACTAAATTAATTAAATAAATAATCAGTGATAATTAGCTTTGCCGGCGGTTAGGGTTTTGTTCAAGAAATTTCACGTTCTTCTGGGAGAAAGGCAAAGAGTGGAGGCCGAATGTCATCTCAGGTAGTTTCAATTTTGGTTCCTCGTTCTAGTACACATAATTCTCCAGTTTGTATATATTCACTGATCCCTTTGAAAAAAATGAATTCATTGTACCCAAAGTTTTACTCAGATGTCAATTTGTGTCTGTATGTTCCATTTAGAAAATTAAAAATAGGTCACGGTGGTCTTCTGGTCAAATGGACAGAAACATATTGCATTTGACATCACTGTGAAATCTAGAGGTGTGTTTTGGCGAACAAGCCTAAATTTATAGAACCTTAAAGTTTTCACAATTGAAGGAGACATGAATTTTTAGCTTCAACTGCTTTGCTTTGAGGCTTAGTTAGAGACTACTAATGTCAAGAAGAAAGACAGTTAAGCGGAAAAATTTGTGGCACTTTTTCATTAGTGACTACTAAATAGATCATCTCGGGTTTCCCAGTTCTAGTTAGCTGGGAATATTTACTGTGAATATCCAACCCCTTTTTTTGTAGCGGCTAGCTTTTGGTTGTGAATTAGTTATGTATTGAATTTTGAACCCTAGCATTACAGTTTCCAGAGTTTAGACCATGATTCCCTAGCCCAAAGTACACGAACTTGTTAGTAGTCATGACCCCATATCAATCTGTGCAAACGTTTCTTAGTTTCTAATGTATTATCGTGTTATAAGAAGAACTGTATGTTGATTTTTCAGATTACTTTGTAATGAATGAATATCTTCAAAACATCAACTAAATTGGATCTTTGTATGTGGATCTTTTATAGACATACAAGTATCCAATTCGTTTTGGTAAAGTTATGTTTTTGTAATGATGCTTGAAATAGTTAGTTGAATAAATCATATTCGATTTGATTAATTTTTTATAAAACAATCCTTAAAACGGATATAGGAAGTGAACTTTCAAATCATCAGACGAGATTGTATAACGAAAACAAAAGAGAACTTGGATATACATACATTCAAATTGTTATAGAAATGCACGAGTACGTATTTCTGTGGTTCGATCCATATATATGGTTTTGGTTTCTTAACATTTGTATACCTATGAAGAGCTTCATTGATGTACGTGGACTCTGATGTTATCCATTTCCCGTGGTATCTTTATTTTTTTCTTTGTACATTGGAGTCTGTCCCTTATTCATACTTCTGTCGTTGTCCACTAATACTGGTAAATCAGCCCGAGCTTTGCCTCGAGAATTTTTTGTTACTGATCAGAAAGTGATGGTTAGTTTTCAGGCATTCTTCCAATAAGTCATGATTTGGTATTGAAATTTCAGCCTCTGGCCTGCGCATCAAGGTGAAGAAAGTTGCAAATGAAATAAGACTTGTGTCCCTTCAAAAGATTCATATCAAAGCACTGATCATACTACACCAAACTTTCAACTTTAGCTCGTATCATATTACAGATGCTAGCTAGAATGATCTTGGATTCTTAAGGTACGTGTTCTTTTTAGTAAGATGGGGGCGGATATGGTTCTGAACTACATAGATCCATTTATAAAACATTTTAGTATCAATTCAACTGTGTCTAACAGCTACAGGCTTTTAGCGTCTGAGATCAGCATTTGAACAAACTGTTACTGCAATCATTCCTTAAACTACCTAAACCTTGGTGAGCAGTGAGCCTTTTAGTGATGCCATCCCAGGGATCTTATGGGAACCTCGAGTCCTAACAGCATCAAATATGCTTGACTTTGTCTTCCCCCAGAATGGTGGTATTCCGCTAAGAAGAATGTAAAGAATTACCCCTGCTTTAGCCCCCAGCAAGTACCTCAGGCGCTATATAAAATGGACTCGCCACCAATGCGTGCAACTCTGACCTACTTGAACCAAAATATTGTCGAATATCTGACATCAACCCAAAAGTTGAATAAAAAACCTAACTCATCAAAAGCAAAGAAAATTTAGAAGTACCAGGCCTGATGTAAGTAGCAAAACCAAAGTCTGCCAATTTAATAGGGAGATGAAGAGGCTTTTGTCCAACAGAATATTCTCAGGCTTCAAATCTGTGTGGGAAATCCCATTTTCATGACAGTATAAAAGAGGATGCCTAAAGAGAACCCTCGCATCAGATTCAGAGAATTTCCTCCGGTTCTCCAATTGGTGGAAAAAGCACCCCTCATCTCTCTTTATCTATTCTCATTCATGGCCAGTGAAATCAATTCCATATAAATAACCTTGGTTCGGATCATGTTGCAGCTTCCCTTGCTTATCTGAGTATACTGCGTAATGGCACTGAAAGCACAAAGCTTGTATCAGAATTCAAAATCACAATTGAATTGAAAATTTACAAAGCAATAGCACACAATTGATACTCGATTGTCAAAGAGATAAAATTTGTTATATATAAGAAGCTATTGCTTTGAGGAGGTATGGATCTGGCGGAACTCTCACAATGAGATCCAAGAGTTCTTCTGAAGATTTCTCTAGCGTGTAAGGCTCCTCAAAGTCTCAAACAGTATATAATTATATATGCCATTTGATAATAATATAATATGGTTTTGAACAGGAAGGGAAGAAATCTCAACACGGATGATAATTAGAATTTTCAAGACACATGAATATTATAATACAGACCCAACCAAAGCACTGGTTAATTATGAAGCTTACCTTGCAACTCCTCTGTATTTGGATACACCACTTGAAAAGCCAGTGCTTCTTCTGTGAATAAACAAAAACAAAAGGGTCACTGACTTAAAATCTTTACAACAGTTAAGGTAGGCTGCTCAATGCTTAATAATTTGAAGATGAATAAATACCTTCTTACAGAGGCCAAGTATTCTTCTTTTGTTAAGAGTGGTCATTAGATCAATTTCGTTCTTGTAGTGACACCGGAAAATATGTAAAAGTTTATGTTCCCCAGTACTTGACTGCTGCCAAATCATATACTCTCGCTGCGGATTCTTCTTCATCATAAGCAATAAGCCCCTGCATATACATTCGCTATTAGATGATTCAAGATATGTTCATCTGACAATTAAGTGGTTCTGAGCAGTCTAGCTAGTAATTAAGTACTTATCTAGATAAACTTGCTTTCCCTTCTTCCTTTATGTTGGATGCCAAGACCTGTGTCGCATAAATGAGTTTCATATCAACCTGTCCATCCATGCCTGCATATAAATTCTTACCATTAGGCTTCTTCAACATTTAAACTTAGCCGAAGAGAAAAGGAAAAAAAAAAAAAAAAGCAGTAACAGACCTGCTGACTCCACGAAATATACATTCATAAATTCCAAATGAACAATACTTTCTTCTGCCCTTTATTCTTAGTTCGGTTCACACTTAACTTTGATTCTGTTGGTCCTTTACTAATAATAGCCGTCAAGGTTAAAACCACAAAGTTTACTATGATTGTATTGAATCCTCCTTTCTCATTTATAAAAGATGGACAGGTAGATCATACCCAAAAAATAAAGAAAAAAGAAAGGAATAAATTGTATACATACCATCTCTATATTCTTGTATTAGTATTAGAGAGAGAGGAATTAGTATTTTGAATTTCAAAGTTAACAGATAAAACAGAAGATTTTAGCCTGCACTCAAAAAAAAAAAAAAAAAGGTTTGCTAACAAAGTTTTCTTTTAGCTTGCCTGAAAGAAAATCGAAGTTTGAAAGTCATTAGTTTTAATATTTTCAATTGATCATAGGAAGATCTTATCCTGCAAAAAAAAAAAAAAAAGATTAAAATTTGCTGTAACAAAGTTACTCTGTACATTCCCCAATACTTACTTTGCCAAGAAGTTAGATTCATGGCATAGCTTTCTACAGTTGGTCTATCCTCAGCTTTCAGAAAATCAAAACTTTTATTGTATTTTAGAAGGCAAACAATATAATCTTCTTAGAGATTACATGAATACACAGAGAAATAAAAAATCGAATCATAAAAGGCATAAAATATTATATTTTCCCACTATGTCACAATCATCATATACTGTATGCAATTAGCAGTGTTCTAATTGCACAAATAGTATTTATGCACAACAATTAATAATAAAATTTTGCAAAGCTGTAAGTTATGTTTGAATGAAACCTGAGCTTTAAGCTAGTTTACCCTCTGTCAGAAAAGTAAGTATCAAACGATAAATGTACCTAGTTGCAAAACAAACAAAAATTTTTTGCTTTCACAGAAACAGAAAAAGTGGGACTGCGATTGATGAAAGTAATTAATCACAAATCACCGTAGAAAAGATGTGGAATAATCAGTAACTGCAAGTTGTTCATCTTCGTGTTGCTCTATTACGGCACAAACAATTTTAACAGTTATTTTTGTAATTCAACTTCTTGTATATTTGTTTGACATTTTATATAGTATTTATAAACTTTACACAAAAATACTATAATAAAATTGAATTCTTGTCAAATCAAATCAGCACTTCCTTTTAGGTTCTGAACATAGAAAAGTACATATAAGAAACTCCTGAACATATCAAAGATTAACTTCACTGAATTCGAAACCAATTACCTCAACTTCTGAATGAGAAGTGGCAATTTCCTTATGCTTCCCATCCACATTTTGTCCTGCAGCGTATAAAGCAGCCTGTGAAATAAATGCTCTGTTGTATAAAAAAACCCACTGAAGGAGCTATGACCATAAATGCATCTATTCCAGACCTAATTTAAACTCCCCAATTACCTGTCTTTGACGCAAATTTTCTTCCTTCCTGTGTGAATCATTCAAAAAATCAGAACCAAGGCATCAAACAAAGACAGAACAGATGCAAAACAACTCGATTTTACCTGCTTAGTAATCTGATCTGGCTCCAGGGATGCCTTCTCCTAGTGTTGCAACCTGTGAAAGAAGAATTGAACATGATCACGTAAACCCAACAAATTACAGCAATTGAAGCATGAACAAATCAAACCTACTGATTGAAATTCAGAAAGACAATCCATTAAGGCGCAGGATTTAGGAGTTTGCAGATGATATGGACTACCCCTCTGGGATTCAGATGATATAGTTTGTACTGATATAGTTAGCATAATACTCCTATATCATTCATTTCAACTGGAACTGACTCTTTGTTGTACCTGATAGGCTTAACTTGTTCAAAACTGATAATATTATGCTCCAAAGAGTGAGTTCCTAAAGCAATCGAATAGTATAGCATGATTAATATGATACCAGTCAGAAGCCTTTGGTCTTATCTAACTATCTCTGCAAGTCGACACTGATTGAAACCTTGAGTTATATATTCAATCATAATATTAGTGAAAAACTAAATATACCACCATATCTGTCTTCTAATTTCAGTAGCAAACTAAAATATTTTGATCCTAACCTCCCAAATAATTATTAAGTTTTGATTCTATTTGATACTATCTACATCTTTAAAAGATGTAGATCTAAAATTCATTTTTAGTTTAAAATGTTGATGTGATTAGATGAAAAAAAAAGATGAGAGCTTTCTCATCAATGGAGGCTTTGGTACAGAAAGCAAGTACCTAGTGTTGAAAAAGGAAAGACTAATCAAGACCTTTGGTGAGTTTGGTCAAGGGTTATAGTTGAATGGATTAACTAATGTCCATGGCAGTGAGAATGTATACAACTCATACAGGTCTAAAATTCATACCTGAATCCACAGTTACAGATGCTGATAGCTCACTATTTCCAGTGTCTGCAAAATCAAACAACAGATTTCAGACAATTCAAGACCACTATGGTCGCAGAGACTATAAACTGAATACAAAACAATGTGTAACACTTTTACCCGAATAACAATAAGAGATCAAGATGATGTAACCAACAAAGGAGCAGCGGCAGTAAAACAACACAAAAACTCTGTTGCATACAGTCTGCAAAACCCAAAGAAAACAATGTTGACATCATGAAAATTAATTAACATGTATTGACGAAGAAGATCTTAAACACAAACAATTTCGGACATATTTGATATCAAAGAAGATCCTCAGTTCTTTCGGATATACTAACACCCAAAGCCACTCTATTATTTTTAAACTGAACAAAAAATAAACAAAACTAACTAAAGACACTTTATTATCTTCTCCCAAACTTGAATCTGTACAAAACTAGAATAACCAAAACACCAAACAAAACTAACCAAATTAAATGAAATTTACCTCCAAGCTCCAGCAAAGAGTCCAAAAGCTACACCTCTTTCTTCTTCACTGAAAAATCAATGAACTGAACTTTGACCGTATCTTTCCTTCTTAATCTCGACAAAGCTTACAAAACAAAACAAAACCAACTGAACTTTAACAATCAACATCAACCAATCTGATCAAAAAATAACAAAATAAATTCAAGAAATCAAGCAAGCCACTATTTAATGTCTGAGAAATTCAGGAAAAGAAAAAAACACAGGGACGAAAAAGTCTTCTCAACCCATCTCTCTCTGTGTTTCTGCGGAGCAAAGAAAGAAAGAGACGGTGGCCCAGGGATTCAAACTTTAACAGAAGAAGAACAAAACCCAGATAAAAAAATAAAAAAATCTCAAACCTTGGGATTCAACAGTGAACCAAACAATCACAAACAACCCAACAAATCTTTCACGAAAAAGACTCATCAAACCTACCTGAGTCCCTGGTTTTGAGACTTAGTGCAATAGCAGAGCCCAATTCCTAAATCAATCACATATGAAGAAGATTCACACTGATTTGAAGAAATCAGGTAAAGAGTTCAGTGAGGAGAGCGAGAAAAGGGCAGAAAAAGGGGACTGCAGGAACCAAATAGAAATTCACAGATCAAAAGCAAGGAATGATTTGCAGGAGCACACTCTCAATCTTGGTTATATGGCTAAAGAAGAAAGAAAAACCGGCGGAGGTCAATTCTTTAGCTGTAGAAGAAAGAAGAAACCTCCCAGGTTGATGGCAGAGCCGTAAAAAAAGACGCATCTTCCCATGCTCAATAATGAACACGGTAGCAAAACACATAATCACATTCATATTGAATCACTCCATGCTCAATTAGTAGCACCATCACATTTGCATTTACAAAAATTTAGTACTTGTAACTTTTGTAAAACATGTGAAATAGCAAGTCTATGGAAATCAAAAGAACACTAACCAAGACGTTTCTATAAATCTAAAAACTTCAATTTCTCGACACATCAAACTAAAACCTAATTGGTCAAATATACAAAGTAAAACCCCGAGATTAATCAAATCGGCTACAAAGAACTGCAATTTGCACAATTCACTCTATACCCAAATCAACTTTAGCAAACAAAGACAATTCTAAAGTCTCCACATTTGGAATTTTCCAACTGTAAAACCCTAGAAACTAAAGATCCAAATGCTTACATGACTTGGACTGTATCCTAATATAAAAAAGACAATGAAATTCAACACTGTGCCTAATAGATTGAAATTAATAAAGAATTGGAGAGAGGGAAAAAGATGCGATCATCACCGGATTTAAAGAAAGAACAATCCGGGCACCCTTTTGCATACAACCTACATAATCAAAAGAAAACAACAATCACTATTCCAGCACAAAGAAAACACCAAAAAAAAAAAATCAAAATTCATATCAATTGAAAGCCAAAGTTTTGAAATCACTCAAAATCAAAACCTCACCTTGAACCTCTTTCAATCAATCACTCGAATCCCAAGGTCGAGGACAAACAACACTCCTAAAACATCAAAACCCATATCAATCCAAACCCAACCGCAACAAAAACCCCAATCAAAACGAATAAACATAAAACATAGAACGCACACTAACCTGTTCTCCCGCTCTCTCGATATTGACAGAAGATATTATATGATCGCCTGCCACTGCTCCAATTATTATTATTATATTATATTATTATTAACACAATACCATCTAATAAGGATTGAAATGAGTTACGGATTTGCCCTTTGTTTATTCTCAATTACAGTTTTGGTGTTAGTGAGATAGGGTCGTTTGCCGTTTTCGTTTATTCAGTTTCTTCACTTTTCCATTTCGAGAAGTCTCTATCAACATCAGTCGCTCTCCTTCGCCATATCAACATCAGCATCACGGTAAGATTTTACATTGATAGAATTAGCCCAATATAATAAACACTGATATTTTCATCAAACAATTACGATCATTCGCTTTACCAGATTGTTCATCTATACCCAAAATTATATTGTAACCCGTCTGATTCAAATGATTTGATCCAAGCTTTTGATTCGTTTTTTTTTTTTTTGAATTAGGAGATTATTCAGTTGCTTTTGTTGTATCATTAATTTGTCCTTTTACCCCGTTTGGCAACTTTGAAAATTTCCTGTTTTGGAAGTTTTCCGCACTGTTCATTCATGACGCTTTTGCCTTTTGGCCTTTCTGACTGCCTCAATTACAAGTTTACCATTCCTCTAAAGGCGATCGCTTTTGGTTTAGTCTGAGGGTGACGTGCGTTCTAGAATAGAAAGAGATTTCGGCTCGAATGAAAATCAATATTCTTCAATAACACCAGAAGATACTGGGTAAACATAGCTTCAATATCAGATCGCTAAACACAGCGATCCAGGTCAGCAACGCACCACGATCGGGATCGATCGATCTGGAACGCGGGTCGTAGGGGAGAGGAGCGATCCCGGTAACTCTTTGGGACTTGTCCTTTTGGTTTCATCAACTTTTCTTGTTCATGCTTGTTCCTAGCTAGTTGTTCCTACTGGCTTTATCTTTAGTGAGTTGGTCAAGCCTGGAAAGCTTAGCCCTGTAGGTGCCTGCGTGTTTCTTATCTTTAATTTGAATCACAAGTAGTGAAAAATATCTGGTCCAAATTTTCCTCATTGGTTTCTTCTTTTTATCTCTGCTACTAAGAATCCTACTCCCAACGATTCTTACTTTACTGAAAAAAAAAGAAAAAGAAAAAAGATTCTCTTCTTAATTGCTAGCGAGTTCAAACTCTTTGCAAATCCAACACTGCTTTGATCCAGAAAACTGGTGATCAGATCAGCACAGTCTCACTGTATTCTCTCTTCTCCCACCTTGCTTGATCTGTTTTGTTTCACATGCTAGTGTACGTTCATCATTATTATCTGTCGATTTATATCGTACATATAGACTTCCACCACTTAACGTAGTATTTGTTTTAATTATTTCTAGAAGCAGGGGATTTTTGCTCCAAGAAAGAGTTTGCCAGTCTGGACTTGTGGATTGATATACTTGTTTCCGTAATATGGCTTCTTCTGCGCCTGGCAGCTTTAAGTATGATGTCTTTCTTAATTTCAGAGGGGAGGACACCCGCAGGACTTTTACGAGTCATCTTCGTAAGGCTTTAGATAGGAATCAAATCAAATCCTACGTGGATAATGAAATGGAGAAGGGAGTGGAAATTGGACCAGCCCTTCTCCAAGCAATGGAGGAATCAAAACTTTCGGTAGTCATTTTGTCACAAAAGTATGCTTCTTCCACATATTGCTTGGATGAACTTGTTCATATATTGGAATTAAAGGAAAGACACCAACAATTGGTTATACCCATTTTTTATGGGGTAGATCCATCACATGTAGAGAATCAGAGGAAGAGTTATGCAGCTGCATTTGTTCAACATGAGAAACATTTCAAGGACACGCCAGACAAGGTGCTCAAGTGGAGGGATGCTTTAACCAAAGCTTCCCAGCTAGCTGGGTTTGATTCACGCAACATTAGGTAACTTTTCAACTTTTTGTTAGTTCATTTCTCGGACAGGTTAACTATATGACCTTAAGTCCTCAACTAGTAATTATCTTTTGTTGGTCATTATGCCAGCTCTGATGCCAAATTAGTTGAGGAAGTTCTGAAAGATATTCAGGAGAAGTTGAATTGCAAATACTCAAGAGATTTCACCCCACAAGATGTTGGTACGTCCGCCGCTCAATTTGCACACACAGATGTCTGCGAATTCTCCCTTTTTTGTAATTGTATTATAGTGTTATAATAAGGACCATCCATTTTCAAATCACTTTATAATGAATATCTTTGTTTTTTGGTCTGAATAGTGATGAATATCTTTGAAATATTAACTAAATCAACTCTTTTATAAACTTGAAAGTATCAAATACGTTTTGGAAAATGTTAATTTTCTAATGATGTTTGAATCAATTAGTTGACTAAACCATATTCAATTTGATTGATTGTTCATAAAAACGATCCTTGAAACGGGTGTAGAAAATGAACGTTCAAATCATGACATAATGGAAGCAAGTGAGAGGGAGAACTTGAATGTGTGTATCCAAATTATTTAGAAATGCAGGAGTATTTTCCCTTGTTTTATGGTTTCGGTTTTTCTTAACAACTGTCCTTCTTTAGCTAAGAAGAGCTTCATTGATATGGACACTGTAATGTTATCCTTTTCCCTCGCTATCTTTACACTCTTTGCACACTTGAATTTGTACCTTGTTCATAATTTTGTTTTTGTCCACTAAAATATTTGAATTTCTTGTGACTATATTATTCAGAGTTCAGCTCGGGGCAACTTATCAATGGTAATGAGCACAAGGCTAAAGATAAATGCTTCAACTGTCGTGGGATAGGACAGTGTGCCAATGACTGCCCTTTAGCAGGTGATGAAGACAGCCCTTCAGCAAGTGATGATGAAGAGAGCTTCATCCCTTCAGCAAGTGATGACGACGACAGCTTCATCCCTTCAACAAGTGATGACGAAGACAGCCCTTCAGCAAGTGATGATGACGACAGCTCCATCCCTTCAGCAATTGATGATGAAGACAGCCCTTCAACAAGAGATGAAGACAGCCATTCAACAGATAAATGCTTCAAGTGTGGTGGGATAGGACATTGGGCCAAAGACTGTGCTTTAACAGATAAATGCATCAAGTGTGGTGGGATAGGACATTGGGCCAAAGACTGTCCTTCAACAGATAAATGCTTCAAGTGTGGTGGGATAGGACATTGGGCCAAAGACTGCTCTTCAACAGATAAATGCTTTAACTGTCCTTCAACAGATAAATGCTTCAAGTGTGGTGGGATAGGACATTGGGCGAAAGACTGTCCTTCAATAGATAAATGCTTCAACTGTGGTGGGATAGGACATTGGGCCAAAGACTGCCCTTCAGATAAATGCTTCATTAGGTGATGAAGATATGCAGGGGATATTTACATACAAGCTTGACTGGGCTGAAACCTACCTGAGATTTGATAAATCACTAAAGGGGGGTGTATTCAATTTAGATTTTAATGATTCTGTCTGATTTTTTATAATTTGTGGATTGTTATGGATTTCATAGAATTCATGGATTGTTTTAATTTCATATGGATTTAAACAGATTCTAATGTATTGTGTTTTGCAAGATTTGTTTGGATTTTGATAAATTCATGGATTGTTATTCTAAAGGGTTTCCTATTTTGCATGTTGCATAGCATTAACAGAGAATTCAACTCCTGCATTTTTTGACTCGACTAAAAGAAAATTTTGAAGCAGATAAACAATTGAACATGATGAGATTGAGATTAATGGTTCCCATTAGTCATAGTGGTCTAGATCTTGATGAGATTTGTTAGACAACATGTATTAGCATTTCAACCCAGCTATTTACCTTTTTAGTTACACTCGAACTAGTTAATGCATCTCCTTATTTTTGTGATGCAACTTATATGCAAGATAAAGTTCAGTGTAGAACACAAAACCAGAAACAAAGTACTCCTCTCATAAGTAACAAAATCTTTCCATCATTGTAACACTTGTAGTAAGCTTTTTAGTCAAATATGCCTCTGAAGGTACATGAGGAAGAATGACAATAAAGATCATTATCCATGATTCAACTATAAAGATCATTATCCATGATTGTCATGAAATATAAATAAATAAACCTGCACAAAGATAACCAACTGTGAGCTCTTGGGGTTCCCTTTCTGCAAATTGCATATAAATCAGGAAATTGTTCCACATAATCTAGATGAGAATTCTAAGTGGCTCGAAGTGATACATCTGATGCAAATAAAGTATCATATAGAAAATAGGGAGCAACATTAGAGTCAATATGGAAATAGCATTGCGATGGAGAATTAGGAAGAAGATACTAAAATGGCACAAAAAGACTATAGTAAGCAGTCATTTGCAAAATCTACTGCACTAAGAATCTAGAACTTTACCTGTCCTACTATAGAAAAGAGTTTCTGCTTCCCCGAACAAGTATGAGAATGACAGAACTGGTGCAAGAACTATTCTACAAATACATCAAAATGTAATTAAGCATCACTGCTTCAGTAAATCAAGCTATAACTATGTCGTGCAGTATTAACAAAAGATTATATGGAGGGAGTGGCGAAAAACAATCAAGTAACATTAGAATAGAGATAGTAGACCTTCTATTGATAACAAAGATTGGTGGGAAAACAACTACTTTTTTTTTTTTTTTTCCAAATTAACAAGGCAAGCATACCCTGTCTGCAAACTTACATACTTCTATAAACAGTTACGTTATTGGCAAATACAAAGTCATTACTCATAACAAACCATGGTTTTCCTTGTCAACTGAAAGATTACACATTATCCATAAAGACATTAAGCTACACAGCATAAGCATCTGGCAAAGTGATTAAAGAAAAAGGGAGAAGCAAACAGTTTGACAAATGAGAAAGACCTTAATATAATCTCATGTTCATTTCCTTGATAGAACTTCAACTCAAGCTACTGAATTCTCGCAAGTAGACACTACACTTGAAAAAAAAGAAAAGAAAAAAGAAGAAGATTCAAACAAGATAACGTAGTAGAATAAAAGTTCCAAACATTTAAAACTGTCAAGCATTGAGATGAAATTGAAATGGGATATTCTCAAAAGCACCATTATCACACAAGACCAAAAAGCTCTTCCTTCGCTGGAAACCAATGCTTAATACGTAAACCTTATGTATGATTCTGAATAATCAACATCAACTATAATTCAAAGTTAGATATGAAAAATTTATTCTTAGAAGAGGTTTTACTTTATTGCTCTGCAAATTCCTAACAAAAAGCCTCTCTATATCTTCAGAAAGTTGAAAAACCCAAAAATCAATAATCATCATCAAAATCATACCTATTTCAATTATTTTAAAGTAGCACAGAGCAGAAACTTGAGGAGCTTTCTCTACAATTCCATGGACGTAGTTCTCGCCGAAGCAGCGGTGGTCAGTGTCATATTCTTAGCAGAGGACAGCGGCCGGATTTCTCTTGCTCATTGCCACCACTCGCAATGGCGGAGCTAGGATTTTAGAATGGGGTAGGCTAAAAAAATATTTTCATAAAAGTTTACTACTTCTTTTATTTTTTTTTAATTTTTTAATATTTTTTTAATGTTTTACAAACCACATCTTATATTAAAGACATATCAAACAATCAAATTGCTAGCTGATTAAAAAAAAGAACTTTATAACGTTTGATAGAAACTTGATAACGGAAGTCTAAAACAAAGGAATGTACCTACTCAAATTGCACCTTACGCCATTGAATAGAAGCAAAATCTTTAACTATTGAATCTGAATCATAATTCTCGGCCAACTCTTTTTCATTGTGGACAATGTTATCAGCCAAAAGGTCATTCTCCATCTTGTTGTGTAATATTGTTTGATACGTTTCATAGCTGAAAATGCTCTTTCTGTAGGTGCTGTAGAAACCAGCAAATAAGTGACATGATGATGCTCATTAGATGCAAGTGGTGTACTGCTATTCTGATCTCCTCTTATTTTCTTGAGCAATGAATCAAGAGTTTTTGCTTTCTCGGTTGGTCTATTATGATAAGACATTATATTTAGGGTTAAATTCTGTTTAGTCCCTGTATTTTGCCTCTCTCATCGTTTCAGTCCCTGACATTCTAATTTAATCTAAAAACTCCTTAACCTCACAATTTTCCTCCAATAGGTCTCTACCTTGGGTGAAATGTCCAATATACCCCTCAGTTATTTCTTTTTTCCATTTTAATTTTGTTTTTTTCTTTTTTCTTTTTCCTTTTTTCCTTGTTTCTTTTTCCTTTTTAATTTCTTATTTTTATTTTTCTTTATTTCCTTTTTCCATTTTAATTTCTTTTTTTCTTTTTAATTTCTTTTTTCCTTATTTATTTTTCCTTTTTAATTTTTTTTTCCTTTTTTTTTCTTTTTTCTTTTTAATGACCATAGTATTTTGCTACATCAGTAGCGCCACATTGGCGAATCAATCCAGATCGACCCGAAACCCCAATTCTTGTTCTCCATGCAGGACCCCAAAACCTCAGAGTTTGAAAAAATGATAGTTTTCAGTGAAAAGTTAAAGAATGGTAATTTTCAGTGAAAAATGGGATTTAGGGTTTAGGGTTTAGTGAAAAGTGGAGAGAGAAAGTGGGATTTGAGTGGGAGAGAGAAAAGTAGGCTGATTGGGAAATAGATGGGTTGTGGAGTTTGATCGGAATGGGATTGGTGGGTTGAGGAAGTAGAAAGTAGGCAGAACGAAAAAGAAAAAAGAACTTAAAAAGGAAAAAAATTAAAAAGGAACAAGAAAAAAGAAGAAAAAGCAAAAAAGAAATTAAAAAGGAAAAAGAAAAAAGGAAAAAAAGAAATTAAAAAGGAAAAAAGAAATTAAAAAGAAAAAGGAAAAAAGGAAAAAAAAGAAATTAAAAAGGAGAAAAGAAAAAAAAGGAAAAAAAAAATTAAAAAGAAAAAGAAAAAGAAAAAAGAAATAACTGAGGGGTATATTGGACATTTCACCTAAAACAGGGGCCTATTGGAGGAAAATTGTGAGATTAGAGAATTTTTAGATTAAATTAGAATGTCAGGGACCTATTTAAATATGTAACCATCACCAATTATGCAACAATAAAATCAAGTAATTAACTATTATAAAATCAAAAGTTAAGCACACAAACATTACTCTAACAATTCATTAAACGATAAAACGAAGAGCCAACTGATCAGCAAAAAAAGCAAACCCATAATCCCAAACCTTAATTGAAAAAGAAAAATACAATTGAAGAACTAATAAAGAATCCAACAATACATATGGAGTCAAACGTTGGTCAATAAAAAAGAAATATATATATATATATATATATATATATATATATATATATATACTAGTAGCATGTAGCATGTACACCTCTTAAACAAAGCCAGCAAGTTAAATTATATATTAATCAAGTAGCAATAGCGCGATAGGACTCAAATGGATTTGATTAATCAATTGTGAACTAAAAAAAATATATGAATTAAAAACCGAAGAGGTGCAAAAGATCATATACCCAATAGAAATAGAGGATAAACTTATACCTGAAGAGTGAAGAGGGAAAACGGCAGTCGATAGAAGAACCAAAGCTTTTCTTCTGGGTCTGATTGATTTTGGAGAAACAACAAGAGGAAAAAGAGAAAAAAGTTGACATAGTTTACTAAAAAAAGCAAGCTTTTTCTGCGACTATACCTCTTAAAGTAGAATACAAAATGAAAAATCAAATTAAATACTTCAAGAAAATAAATAATATTGACCTTAAAAAAAAAAAGATAACATATGGACTAGGTTTAATAACATATGGTCTAAGTATAGAGATTTGAGGTGGGCTAATTTTTAATATTTAGATTTTTAAATTAAAATTAAGCTCCAAGTAACATTTTTTCAAAATTTGGGATGGACTGTAGCCCACCGGAGCCCATGTGTAGCTATGCATTTGACCACTCAAATCTCGTCGGGGCGACGACTTGATTTTTTAGTAACTAGCTAGACGAGGTAGAGAATTGAGCGGAGCGCGGTGGCTGCGACGCCATCAATTGCGGCAGAGCTGGACATGGCTGATTGTTCTTCTCCAGATTGCTGTTCGTATTTCCATCTTCTCAATGAGAGAGAGAGAGAGAGAGAGAGAGAGAGAGAGAGGGAAAATTTCTAAAAGGGTTTGCTATTTATACCTAAGGTCCTAAAATCCTTCACAATCCATCACCTAATAGAATCCTTCAAATTCATTGGACATTTTTTTTTCTTTTCAGAGGGGCATCACAAGGTGCACCCTTCCAAAATAGGCGTATGCCACTTAAAGCGCTGCGCACACGGTATTCTTTAGTAAAAGACGAAAGAATAGTTCATTTTGTGCTTAACGCATTGGACTGTTGAATACCTCTAGACTTTCAGAATCCAAAACAATCTAATAGACTCCTAATTGAATACACCTTGGTTTAGTGTTTTAACTAATACTAAGCTCACCCAAGTTCGAATTGCATCAATAGCAATCTTTTAGTTATTTTTTGGGCTAAATACTAATTACTACCAGATGGTTTGAGTCCAAAATCAATTCAATCCATGAACTTCCAATTTCAACAAAAACACCCCTGTATTATCAAATCTCATCAAATAGGTCATTCCATCAAATGGCATCCTGACCTCCTTGGTTTATATATTAGCTCACTGACCCAAGAAATTAGAAAGAACGGTGAATTCTGCTACTTTTACTTTGGAATATCTACTAGTCCTCCATAAACTTAGGAGCCCGCAGACCTGATATTATCCAAAACAATCTAAGAAGACATTAATTCATACACGAGTTCACAAACCTCAGAAAGTAAATACATATCTAGAATTTTGACTCAGTTCTAATGCTATGCACAAAGACTGAATATCAAATCCCAACAGATGCACTATATACAAACAAAAGTAACCAGAACACTTTAGATTCGCACAATCGTTAAATTAGATGGGAGACCCAATTTCAAATTTTTCGAGACCTAATTTCAAACCTGAAACCCTTTAATCCCAATTTAGAAAATTAAAAATCCTAAACTCAAACTCTTTTTTTCCCAATTTTGAAATTTCAGAACCCTAATTTTCAAACTGTAAACCCGAAACCTTTGAATCCCAATTTAGAAGATTTGAAACAGTAGTACAAAACCTTAAATACGAAACTCACAGTAATGAGAGATTTCATCTCCACCCTTCATTTTTTTGGGTATCCAAATATCGAGCTCGTTGTTGGCCATGTTGAAACCTTCTCTGACACAAGACAAGCGAATATCTTCGCGCCTTCAATCAGGCTTCTCCATCTTTTGGGTGTCGCCCGGTTTCAAAGCTGAGAGTTAGGATTATGGGTTTTTCAAATTTTTTTATTTTTTTATTTGGGACTGCTTTAGGAAGAAGTCGCGTAATGGGAAGCGTAATAGGGTTTCTAGCTGTAAATCTGGGTTAAAAAAGAGTTATGGATAATTTTGGAATTTTCCCTTCTAAGTGGGCTATACTAATGCTGAGTTGGCATGCCACATCAGCTGTTTGGCATCTCCATTTGACGGAGAATTGACGGAATGGTCTATTTGACGAGATTTGATAGTGTAGGGGTGTTTTTGATGAAATTAAAAGTTCAGAGACTGAATTGATTTTGAACCCAAATCACAGGATAGTCACAAGTATTTAGCCCTTATTTTTTTTCTTACTTCCTATTTTCTTGATTTTTTCTAATTTTTTTTCTTTCTTCCAATGCATGTTGAGCTCGAAGTTTGATATTGAGCCTCCTTTGTGTGTGGATTTGTATCGGTTTGTTTTTATGTCTGTATTTTTTGTTTTATCTTTTGACTTGCATTCTTTTGTAAGATGTAAAATCATTATTTTATTCCAAATTTTTATTTATTTTGTGTGTGTTTATAACTATTTCCTATTTTCTTAATGTCTTCTAAATGTTTTTTGTTTCTTTCTCCCAATGCATGTTGAGCTCGAAGTTGGATATTGGGCCTCCATTGTGTGTGCATTTGGATCTGTTTGGTTTTTATGTTTGTATTTTTTGTCTTATCTTTGGGCTTGCATTCTTTTGTAAAAGAGTGATCCTAGTTGGACCTCCAAATTTGATATTTGTACCTCCAATTTTTTTTCCAATTATTAATAGACTTTGTCAAGTTATATGAAAAGACAAATAAGGACAAAGAGAGAGAAAAAAAAAAAAAAAAACAAATGCTCTTCTTATGTCCTCCAACCAAATATAACATTCAATTAAATTTTTTTCCCCGAAATTTCCTTATATTGCCTATATAGTTTTATAATTTACTTAAACAATTAAGTAAAAATAATAATTTCTAACATAGCCCAAATACAAAAGCACATTGAAAACAATCGGATTTGGAATTTTCTTAAATTAAATTAATTGAATATTATGATATAATTATTACTCGATCTTCCAACCCACAACCCTTGAAATCATTATTGTAGCAAATGCAAAGGCATTCCAACAACATATCAACTCTCTGATTAATTTTGGTGGAGGACATACCTACTCATAAGAGAGTAATATCATGTAATTTTGATTCATTATTCTTCTCATGGTTGAAGATAGAGATAAAAAATAGATTAACCGATATTATTGTATTTTATGTTTAAGGGCGTTTTGGTAAAAATAAGGAGGTCTACTTAGCTTTTCAAGAATTCTAAAAAGTAAATTAGAGGTATACAAAGCATGAGAGGTTCAAATAGCAAGTTTGGGGGTCCAACTAGAACTACCCTTTGTAAAATGTTAGGTCATTATTTTATTCGGGATTCTTAGTTTTTTATTTATTTTGGATGCAGTCTTAAAATCTGAGTGTGTTTATAACTATTTCTGAAGGGACCCTTATGAGTGAGCCGTTACTATACTACTTTTATTATAATAATATTTTCAACCTCTTTTCTTTTTTTAGTCAATACGAAAAAATTTATTTCCATTTTAGCATTAGTTTTTTTATTTATTTTAATCCCTACCCCTCCCCACCCATGATGGGGCTCGAACTCCTGACCTCATAAATGAGAGTTCAGAGCCTTACTATTTTAGCATTATTTTATTTTATAAAAAATGATTCAAAATTTTTTTCTTTCAATAATTTAAATAGTAGTTTTGGATGGGTTTTATTTTTTGCATCTCAATAAAAGTATATATATTGTCTAAGTACATCTAGTCTATGTGTCTGGCCCAAAATCTAGTGACTTGTCCAAGTTATAATAAGGTTAAGTCTTACAGATATGTTCGTAGATATCCTAATCATTGTACAATGATATTTCCTTGTAAGACTCTGATTCTTTGCTTGTAATCGTCTAAGAGGCCCTATTATCAATAAAAGTACAGATCATTCTCTCCCAAATTCTGATTCTCTAAAACACGCATCAGCACGAAGCCCTGACCCTGAAACCAAAAAACCAAAACCTTATAAACGAAAAAAATTCTCTGCCGTTAGCCTTGCCAGCAAGCCTCCTGCCTGCATCTGCTCGCGCCTCTACTCTTGCTAGCCTTGCTAGCTAGGCACGCCCTTGCGTCTGCTAGCCTTGCTGTTAGTCTCACTGATAGCCTCGCCTGCTACCCTTGCCTAGCCCTGCATGCCCTCACTTGCCTACTAGCCTTGCTAGGCTCGCCTTCAGCCTGTTAGACTCGCCTCGCCCTCATAGCAGCTGTTACGCGTTTATCAATCATTTGGATGATAAAAGATAATTATCTTTACTTTTTACCTTCATTTAGATTTGTTAGTAGGTTAAAATGTTGACTTTTTATTTCGTACACTTTTCGAGAAAACTTCCTTCTAGAAAGTTATAGAGTACAATAGAGAGAGATAGAGAGAACCCGAACGACATCGAATTTCTCGGCCTCGCCGGTGGCGATTCCGGCCACCTCCGACGGTGAAATCGGTCCCATTTAGATCGTCTTTCTTTCCTTTTCCTCCATGTGGCGGTGATGTTCGATGTTACTAGCAATAGGAAACGCAGCAAGCAATTGTCAGGCCGAGCTATTTTTCAATTTTCCGGTAGTTTTCTGACCACACCATCCCTTGGGCTTTTAAGCCCCCTTATCCATAGTCCTAATCCACCAACTCTCGCTCCGATTCAGCCGCAGGAAGGAGAATCAGAGATTTGAGCAATTTTGGAGATTTCGGGTTCGAGGTAGATTCTACCCTATACATTTGAAATTGATCAATGTTATATTTGAGAAAGTTTTTGGGAATGTTGTAAGGATCATGTTGATGAAATTTGGTGACCCAATTCAAGGTTGGAACAGGGGCACGTGGGCCCCACCAGTAGCCTCCTGTGGGGGATTGTGCGGAAGCGTCCGGCCATTCTGGCAGTGTTGCGCGTAGCAGATATTCGTTTTGCTAGATGAGTGAGAAGTTCCGCTAGCGGTGTTGCGCGTAGCGGATACTCGGTTGCCAGATCTAGCGAGGTTCCACTAGAGGTGTTGTGCGTAGCGGATATTCGTTTTGCCAGATGAGTGAGAAGTTCCGCTAGTGGTGTTGCGCGTAGCGGATACTCGGTTGCCGGATCTAGCGAGGTTCCGCTAGCGGTGTTGCTCGTAGGGATATTCGTTTTGCCAGATGAGGAGCGAGAAGTTCCGCTAGCGGTGTTGCGCGTAGCGGATATTCGTTTTGCCAGATGAGGAGCGAGAAGTTCTGAAACGTCCCGAACCTAAATTTACCCGTTTACTAGTCATTTGGACGGTAAATGATAACTAATTTCATTTTTACTTTGTTTCGATACTTTTAGTGGCCCTAAAAATTGACTTTTTGTTCGGGTCAAAATTTGAGAAAATGTTCTTCATGAAAGTTGTAGAGGACGTTAAACCGAGCGCGTGCATATGTGGTTTGTAAAAATCGGAGTTCGTATGCGAAAGTTATAAGCGAAATACTAAAGTTACTGTTCATGGTAAAAAGTATAAATTCGAATTTTTTACTGTTGCCGGTAATTTTTTTTCTCTCTCTCCCCTTCCCCGCGTTTTTCTTCTTCTTCTCCCCGAATTGTCACTTTTTCTCTCTCTCGCCTGCAACTCCGGCCTTCTTCCTCCTCCAGCCACCTAACGACGCAAAGCAAGCATCTTTGAACTCGTCTACGCCCCCTTTAGGCACCTGTGGTGGTGTTTTGCGGTGGCTCGACCCGTGGAGCTCGGATTTGAGCTATGAAGTTTACTGTAGCAATCTGGAAATTTCGTTAATTTTCGGCGATTCCGGCCATCTCCGGCCACCAAACCAGCATCGAAGGTCGGGTTTTTGCCAAGGATCATTTCCCCCCTAGCCTTGAGCCACGATTTGCAGTGTAGAGGAGGAATTGAAGATTTTGAAATTTCGGATTGGAATTTGTTATGCTCCATTTTAAATTTGTTATCTGAAATAATTTTCGACGAGTTGTTTTCCGAGATTATTTCCGGAAATGAAAGTATTATTTATTAGCGGATTTGCTTTTTCCGAGGAATCCTCGGAAATGGGATTTTTCATTGGAACTTAGGAACTTATTTGATTTTCGTTTATTGGTTTATGATTCCGAATTTATATTGGCGTGCGGGGTCACGTCGCTGGACTAAATTTCTTTTCTTGTAAGACATTGGGGATGTCTTACTGATTTTCGATTTTCGTATGGTTTTTACCCACCATACCGGGGTCGATACATTTTATTGCTAGCTAGCCTATTAGTACTCCTCCCTACTTACTATGTGTTTGTGGGTGAGTAGAGCAGAGCATGGGATGCTCCAGAGTGTGGGACACTCCGACCCGAGCCGAGAGGCTCCCTTCTATCGTATGGTGATACTTCTTCCCCATATATTATTTTATTATTTTGACTAGCGGGGCTAGTTCGATTTCCCTAACCAGAGGGGCTGGTCTTATTTTCTTGAGTATCGGAATTCTTTCCTTTGCTCGGTTGTGACTAGCCGGGCTAGTCGGTTTTCTTGAGCTGAACTAAAGTTACTGTATTTCTTTAAATTGCTGCATGCATCGGGTTTTTAAGAAGATATGTGCGGGAAAGTATAAATTTATTTTCTCCTTACAATTACTTATTTTTGTCCACTCACGCTAACGTTTTTATATACTTTTCCCCTGGGCCCTTCGTTTTCAAATGCCCAGTCTGCAGAGTAGCTGGTTCGACATAGTAGGATTCGAGGCATAGCATCTGCTGCTGTTGTCTTCATTGTAGGTTAACTGTGGAACCTACCTGTATTTTATTTTCTCTTTCTCTTTTAGATTGCTCTGATAACCTGTGGGATAAATGTTGTATGATTCGTATTTTAGTTGTAAATTGTGGAGTTGTTGTGATTTGGGGAGCAGGGTGGCTCCAGAAGAATAAGGATGGTTTATTAGAAGTGTGAATGTGTTATTTATAGGTTTTTGGGTAGTCCATTTTAGGGGTGACTCTGCTGAATTTTTGGTAAAGTTATTCCTAAGGTGGGCCCCACAGGGCCACCTCGGATTTCAGGGTGAAATTCGGGGCGGGTCCTGTCAACTTGGTATCAGAGCATTAGGTTGTTAGGTTCTGTAGACTTCTTTCCTTCCTACTACTTTATGTGCTTAGTGGCACCTAGTACCTTCCGAGTGATGGCCCGACCGCGGCGGATCCCCATCATATACTCTTCGGTGCTAGTGTAGTCATTCGGTATGTAAAGTAGATAGGTTAATGTCCTGATTCTTGAGCTTTATTATCCTTCTCTTCTTCAGGTGCTATGCCTCCTAGACGCCGAAACCGCAGGGAGACTCCTCCCGCTTCAGGAGATGGG
Source organism: Rosa persica (assembly GCA_025331145.1). Lineage (NCBI taxonomy): Eukaryota > Viridiplantae > Streptophyta > Magnoliopsida > Rosales > Rosaceae > Rosa > Rosa persica. The sequence continues at coordinate 6,302,783 of WFKR01000005.1, read as the reverse complement.
ATGGCTCCTGAAGGATTAGCGAACGCCTTGGGACATATTGTCCAGCAGTTGACTGCAGCGCTTCCTGGCTCCAGAACTGATTTTACCATGGAGCGAGCGAGGAGACATGGAGCGTATAGTTTCTCCCATGCTCCTGATGCTATGGACGCTCAGAATTGGCTGAACAAAATGGAGAGAGTTTTTACTCAGATAAATTGTCCGGATGACCGTAAAGTGGGCTTGGCAGTAGACTTTCTCGACGGTGTTGCTTATGATTGGTGGGACATGACTAGTAGGGAACCAGGAAATGTTGGTCCGACGACTTGGGAACAGTTTAAGGTACATTTTAATAGGCGGTACTATGGCACAGCTATTCGTGACAGGATGAAGTATGAGTTCTTACATCTAGAGAAAGGGGACAAGACCGTGACGGAGTTTGAGCAGCGGTTCACTCAGCTAGCCCAGTTTGTGCCAGATTTGGTAGGCACTGAGGAGGAGCGGATCTATAGGTTTATTGAAGGATTGGGGGGTGATTATCATCTGCAGTTGACAGCTGTACCATTCTATACTTACCATCAGGTGGTTAATGCTGCTTTGAGACTCGAGACTATGTTTTTGTCTGGTGTTCGACCTCGAGATGCGGGTGGCCCTAGCCAGGGTCCATCCAAGAAAGCTGCTTCCACTTCTGGTTCAGGATCTTCTGGAGGTAGTAGACGTGTCAGTTCGGATTCAACCACCCTATCGGATTTTGGAGGACTTAATATGGGAGTTGGTCAGTCTGAGTGGCAGTTCAGTGACGGCACGAGTCAGTATGGTGGTACCTCAGGGAGGTTCCATACTGGGAGTGATTATCCCCAGCGTCAGACGAGGAATGTGACGTGTTATCAGTGTGGACAGCCGGGTCATTATAGGAGGGATTGCCCTACATTGACTCATGGTGTTACTCCGGAAGTCGGTCAGGGTTCTAGTCACGTATCAGGAGGTTCATCTAGCGGCACTCCCACTAGTTCTGCCAGGGGCAGCACTCAACGAGGTAGTGGTCGTCGTGGACGTCCAGCGACTCAGACGAGACTTCATGCCATGTCTCAGCAGGAGAATCACGTTCCTCCAGATACTCATGACGGTATGACATTCTTTCCCTTGAGTTATTTCCTTATATTGTTTCACCGGGGAACGCGTAACCAGTAGAATTGGTTTAGCTAAGCCTTTAGTCGTTCGTGTGAATTTCGAGGACGAAATTTTTATAAGGAGGGGAGATTGAAACGTCCCGAACCTAAATTTACCCGTTTACTAGTCATTTGGACGGTAAATGATAACTAATTTCATTTTTACTTTGTTTCGATACTTTTAGTGGCCCTAAAAATTGACTTTTTGTTCGGGTCAAAATTTGAGAAAATGTTCTTCATGAAAGTTGTAGAGGACGTTAAACCGAGCGCGTGCATATGTGGTTTGTAAAAATCGGAGTTCGTATGCGAAAGTTATAAGCGAAATACTAAAGTTACTGTTCATGGTAAAAAGTATAAATTCGAATTTTTTACTGTTGCCGGTAATTTTTTTTCTCTCTCTCCCCTTCCCCGCGTTTTTCTTCTTCTTCTCCCCGAATTGTCACTTTTTCTCTCTCTCGCCTGCAACTCCGGCCTTCTTCCTCCTCCAGCCACCTAACGACGCAAAGCAAGCATCTTTGAACTCGTCTACGCCCCCTTTAGGCACCTGTGGTGGTGTTTTGCGGTGGCTCGACCCGTGGAGCTCGGATTTGAGCTATGAAGTTTACTGTAGCAATCTGGAAATTTCGTTAATTTTCGGCGATTCCGGCCATCTCCGGCCACCAAACCAGCATCGAAGGTCGGGTTTTTGCCAAGGATCATTTCCCCCCTAGCCTTGAGCCACGATTTGCAGTGTAGAGGAGGAATTGAAGATTTTGAAATTTCGGATTGGAATTTGTTATGCTCCATTTTAAATTTGTTATCTGAAATAATTTTCGACGAGTTGTTTTCCGAGATTATTTCCGGAAATGAAAGTATTATTTATTAGCGGATTTGCTTTTTCCGAGGAATCCTCGGAAATGGGATTTTTCATTGGAACTTAGGAACTTATTTGATTTTCGTTTATTGGTTTATGATTCCGAATTTATATTGGCGTGCGGGGTCACGTCGCTGGACTAAATTTCTTTTCTTGTAAGACATTGGGGATGTCTTACTGATTTTCGATTTTCGTATGGTTTTTACCCACCATACCGGGGTCGATACATTTTATTGCTAGCTAGCCTATTAGTACTCCTCCCTACTTACTATGTGTTTGTGGGTGAGTAGAGCAGAGCATGGGATGCTCCAGAGTGTGGGACACTCCGACCCGAGCCGAGAGGCTCCCTTCTATCGTATGGTGATACTTCTTCCCCATATATTATTTTATTATTTTGACTAGCGGGGCTAGTTCGATTTCCCTAACCAGAGGGGCTGGTCTTATTTTCTTGAGTATCGGAATTCTTTCCTTTGCTCGGTTGTGACTAGCCGGGCTAGTCGGTTTTCTTGAGCTGAACTAAAGTTACTGTATTTCTTTAAATTGCTGCATGCATCGGGTTTTTAAGAAGATATGTGCGGGAAAGTATAAATTTATTTTCTCCTTACAATTACTTATTTTTGTCCACTCACGCTAACGTTTTTATATACTTTTCCCCTGGGCCCTTCGTTTTCAAATGCCCAGTCTGCAGAGTAGCTGGTTCGACATAGTAGGATTCGAGGCATAGCATCTGCTGCTGTTGTCTTCATTGTAGGTTAACTGTGGAACCTACCTGTATTTTATTTTCTCTTTCTCTTTTAGATTGCTCTGATAACCTGTGGGATAAATGTTGTATGATTCGTATTTTAGTTGTAAATTGTGGAGTTGTTGTGATTTGGGGAGCAGGGTGGCTCCAGAAGAATAAGGATGGTTTATTAGAAGTGTGAATGTGTTATTTATAGGTTTTTGGGTAGTCCATTTTAGGGGTGACTCTGCTGAATTTTTGGTAAAGTTATTCCTAAGGTGGGCCCCACAGGGCCACCTCGGATTTCAGGGTGAAATTCGGGGCGGGTCCTGTCAAGTTCCGCTAGCGGTGTTGCGCGTAGCGGATATTCGTTTTGCCAGATGAGGAGCGAGAAGTTCCGCTAGAGGTGTTGCACGTAGCGGATATTCGATTTGCCATATGAGTAAGGGAGGGGTTCCCTCTAGCATAGGGGCACTAAACCTGGATGATTGATATGCTCGCCCCCTTTTATGGCTTCTGCCATGTGGCCATCATGTGTCGGTCTAACGTTTGGGATTGCGAGTTCTGAGCACGCCCATCTCTTCATCATTAATGCGAGTAATTATCCACTCAATCTCCGATGCGACGTCTCGGTTATTCTAGAAACTAAATGCGATCGTGGGACACGTGGGCGGCTAGAGAGTGAGATCGCTTTTTGGCGGACAGCCTGGATTTGACTGATGTTGATATTAAAAGGAGGGAAAATTTTGAGGTTGTCGCCATTATCTCTTCTTCAAACTTCCTTGTCGTCATCAAGCTCTGTTATCTGGCATTCGAGAAGTGACTTTTGCCATTCGAGGGAGAGATCGGTGTTTCAGTGCGCAAGGGATCCCTGGAAGTGAAGGCGTAGAGTGCGAACGCTCCTGACTTCCCACACCAGTAGGTTAGTGACTGAGTACTTTCAGTTTTTTTTTTTCTTTTTTGCTCTGCTACTTTCTCGGTTTTGCGATTTGAATGGTTTTTTTATGTCTCGCTGGTGTGTTCTGAGGGTGGCGTATGTATTTCCGAGGGGGGGTCTCTTATGGTGTTTTTGACAGAGATGAGGTTTAGGGATTTCTGCTAGATGGTCGAATCTGGGTTAGTATGGATTGGTGTTCTTGTTTTGGTCAAATCTGGGTTAACTGTTCTTGACATGCCTGGATGAAAATTGCCGTAGGGGTAGCTTAGATCTTGTGATGGCTAGCGTCGTAGAGATTTCGAGCAGTGAGGATTTTGGGTCTGACGCGTCGTTCAGCGAGGCAGATTGGATATTTATTGATTCGTTGCGTCCGTCTGGCCCTACAGGAACCTCACTGTCGGAACTGCTAGACATCTTACCTTTACAAACCATACCTGGGGACATGGCCATGGCTCGAGATGGGCGACCAGAGGGTTCTAGGCCCACGGAGGATGATGGCAGACTCGAGCGGTGTGAGGAGAGGCTAGCGAGCAATAGTGCAGCTAGTGGCTCCGCTGATGGGGATGACGTCGGCGAAGAGGAAGTGAAATCAGCCTGGTTCCTGTCTGATGGAACCGCGGTTGATGAAGCTAGAGGCGGTATGACCTCAGCCGCCGTCAGCCGTCTGAAGCGGGCGTATCGCCTACCTGGAGTCGTGAAGTTGCGTCCGCCAGCTGCTAATGAGAGAGCATCATTCTTGCCGGCGAGGCACGCCGCTGTTCATGAGGCCATTTTCTGCCAAGGTGTGACCCTTCCGTTGCTCCTCAACCTCCAGATTTTGGTTTGTGAGTTTGGCCTCGCCTTTGGGCAGCTTTGTCCTAATATGTGGTGGTTGCTGATGGCGCTGAACTCATTATGTCGCATGTCCGGTTGTGAGGGTCCAACTGTGGTGGAGGTATTGAACTTCTTTGAGTTGGTGTATGTGAGGCACTGAGGTTGTAGTGGTCAAGTGAATTTAAGTCGGCGGCAAGGGGCGCCCAAGTTAATCGAGAACCTGAAGGATTCCATGTCGCACTGGCGGGGAACCTTCTGTGTTGCCACCGATGGGTGGGAATACCAGGCGGGGCCGAATGATGGGCAGTCGACCTTTCAGATTAAGTAAGAGTTTCAGCCCATCAGAGGTTGTCGTCAACCTCCGCCACTCCAGATTTTGGCTTTGCTTATTACAATTCTAATCGCCTCACCCTTTTTTTTTTTTTTTTTTAAGCGGGCTTGCGTTACAACCTGACTCGCGAGGAGGAGTGCCGCGTGGCGAGGATTAGAGGGTATTGGCAGAACCCCAACCTGCTTGACCTCAGGCTTCTCACCGGTTGGGAATTGTTGGTCGCTCAGGAGCTGACTCGCTCCCTTGGTAAGTAACTTTCAGTGATTTGTTTCCTTAGTCCAGTTTGTGGCGGGCTAACTTGTTATTTGTTTTTGTAGAATCTCCGCCGGGAAATAGAAGGAGGCAAGACGCTTTTGCAAAGGCAATGGATCGTGCAGAGATGAATGATTTTTTGGAGGGTATGTACGCTCAAGGGCTGGCGGCCCAGAAGACTGCGGTCGACCTAGAGACATTGGCGCTGAGCCAGTCCGAGGCGCCGGTGGTGTTGCCAATGCCTCACCATTCCTATCTTGGTGCCGATGGTTTGCCAGTCGTTCAGGCAGGGGCTGCAGTCAGTCGCGGCATTTCTGGCAGGAGATCGGCTCCTGCATCCGCTGTGCAGGTGAGGGAGAGAGTGGTCGCCACACGGCATGGGTCCCAGAAGGAGAAAACAGTGGCCACTAAGGTGCCTGTTACTGTTGCGGGGTTGGAGCTGCAGGAGGCCTCAAGGTCTGTCGCCGCTGGTGCTGAGCAAGAGTTGCAAAAGAAGCGGCGTCAGAATGTCGAGGCAGAAGGGGTGAAGACCATGGGGGTCCGCCAACAGAAGAAATCGAAGCAGGCTGTTCCGGAGAAGACCGTCTCCGCCAGGAGGGGGGAGACTCGAACTAGTGACCTGGACTCGTTTGCCTCTTTTACTGAGTTTCTTACCGACATTGAGTGGGAGTATCTGTATCACCAGTGCGAGAGGCTGGGGTTTGGTAGCCTGGAGGAGGTAGTTCGCTCCACCGCCCTTGATCAGTCGCCCTTCAGCTCTGCCTTTGGGTACCTATCTATTGGGTTGCACCAGTTGTTTCTGGCGACGTTGAGTAAGCCCCATACTGAACGACAGCTGAAGGAGAAGATTAGCGGTCTCCAGAGGGAGCTGGCGGGAGCCAAAGAGAGACTGGGCGGCACCTGTCCAAGGCCGAATGTGATATGTTAGATGCCCTTGGCAAGCTGTCTGTCACCGTAGAGCGTGACCTCGAGCTGAATAACGATGTCACTAAGCTGCAGCAGGATATGGCTCTGTTGAAGGATCAACTGGCGGCCAAGGTCAAGAAGATTGAGATCCTTCAGCGGGATTCTACCGGCGAGTCTTCCGCGGTGAAGAGGTTGGCGGATGCAGTTGCCCGGCTAGAAGCAGAGAAGAGTCGCGCGGAGGCCGCCATTGTCAAGGCGTTTAAATAGTCCGTCGAGTACAAACATGCCATGGCGGAGGTGGTAAAGTCTAGTGCTGCTGCTAACCTGGATTTGCTGAGGCAGAAGGGTGCTATAGACTGGGTGAAGGCATCCCAACCAGCCAGACCGGCGGTGCAGACAGCGCCTTCTGCTAGTGGGGTGGCTCCTACTCCCACTGAGGGTGTTCGCTCAGGAAGTGGGGAGAGCGGTGAACATCTGGCGAGTGATTCTCAGCGGACTCCACCTCCTACGCGGTCTGAGGTTTCACGTGCCGGCTTTCTGGCTGCACACACTCGACCAGATGGCACCATCGTGACTCCTAGTCCGATAGCTCATGGGTCCGATCAAGCGAGCCATATGTCAGCGCAGTGACTGCTAGCGGCAGGCGAGGATGGCACTGCAACTTCCCAGAACCCTTGACGATCGGCCATTGCAGTACCGCTGAGATCTCTTTATGTCTTTTTTTTTTTTTTTGCCGCTGAGGCTTTTGTAACTTTCGAAAATACTTTTGGGCGGGGAGTCCCGATCCCTAATAAATTCAACTGATTATTTGATTTTGAGATTCTTGTTGTGGTATTCGTCGTTGAATTGTGTTGGTTGTATGCCGCCATACTGTTAGAGCCCTGACTTGTGTTAACTAATAGAAACATTAAAGGAATTAAAATTGTTCCAAGTGCACGAGGTAGAGGACGTGGTCAGCCGAATTTTATTGGCGTTGCCAGTTAATTCTTTTGCATGGGCTTGGCAACAATGGTTTGAATGATTCCTCGTTTCATTTGTGACTGACGGATCAGTGCTTACAAAAGTGGGGTTGTACCCGTTGGGTAGCTTCCTTTAGCTAAATATTGAACAAAAATTTAGCTAAGTCAAGATGCTCTTAGGTAGCGGCATGGCTATTTGTAGTAATATCAGAGGTGCTAGGTATTCCAAGGGTGGGTCGTTGTGACGCCATCCTTGTCCATTAAGTAGAAGGTGCTGGGGCTAACGACTTCCGTAATTTTGTATGGACCTTCCACGTTGGGCGGAGTACCGTCGTAGGTGGGATGACCTCCTTCATTACCCAGTCCCCCAGTTGGAGGTTCCGGGCCTTGACCCTTGTGTTGTAGAAACGCGACACCCGCTGTTTGTTTTGTAAATTTTGCAAATGGGCCTTGTGTCGTTTTTCCTCTAGAAGGTCCTTATCTAGTCTGACGCCTTCGCCGTTGGTCTCAGGGCAGTAACCTTCGACTCTAGAGGTGGGTTGAGTGACCTCAATAGGCAGGACAACTTCTGTTCCGAACATCATGCAGAATGGTGTTTCACCTGTGGCGGAAGTTGGGGTAGTCCTGACGGCCCACAGGACTTCAGGCAGTTTTTCCGCCCATAAGCCTTTGGCGTTGTCGAGTTTCTTTTTTAGCAGCTTTTTGATTATCTTGTTTGCTGCCTCGACTTGGCCGTTGGTTTGGGGGTGAGCGACAAATGCAAAACTCATCCTGGTGCCCAAGTTGGCGGTGAAGGAAATGAGCTCCCTGTTGTTGAACTGTGTGCCGTTATCTGTGATGATTGTGTGGGGGACACCATAGCGGCAGTAGATGTTCTTCCAGAGGAAGTGAATTACCTTGGCGGTAGTGATTGCTATCAGAGGTTCCGCCTCTATCCGCTTGCTATTATAGTCGATGACGACGATGATGTACTTGAACTGTCCTTTTGCTGTTGGGAGCTTTCCTACTAAGTCCAGGCCCCAAGTTGAGTGAATCCATAGGCCAATGATGATTGAAAGGGGTTCCACCGGGGCGTGTGGGAAGTCAGCATATTGTTGACATTTGTGGCAAGATTTCGAGATCTTTTTGGCGTTGTCGCTGAGCGTGGGCCAAAAGTAGCCCTGTCGCATTGTGCGGTTGGCCAGAGATCTGGCGCCCGAGTGGTTTCCATATTCCCCGCGGTGTATTTTTGTAAGTACGACCTTTCCTTCCTCTGGTGTTAGACATTGGAGGTTGGGGTGAGTGAAACCCTGGCGGTAAAGTTTACCATTCTGGATGTTGTAGCGGGTTGCTCTCCGCTGGAGTTGTCGTGCTTCGACTTTATCTGCTGGAAGAGTCCCCTTGCGTTTGTACTCGACAATTTCGTCCATCCAACTGGGCCCGACTTCAATGTTAAAAATCTTCGCTAGGGTTTTTTTGATGCTTGGTTTGTCAAGACTCTCCACCCTTGTGTCTGCCGGACTTTGATGCGGTTGAGTGGTTGTCAGTCTTGACAGTGAATCAGCCTTGGCGTTCTTTTCCCTGGGGATCTGTGTGATGGTGTGGAAGTTGAATTTTTTAAGAAGCGTCTTGACGTATCCCAAGTATGCCGCTAGCTGTTGATCCTTGGCTTGAAAACTATCGTTGACTTGGTTAACGACTAGCTGGGAGTCGCTGAAAATGTTGACGCTGTCAGACCCAAAATCAATTGTGAGGAGTAGGTCATTCCCCCCGGCCCCGTCAAGATGATGCCTGCGCCGCTGGCCTTTGCGCAAGCAGAGCCATCGACGTGTAAGTTCCAGTCTGAGTGCTGGGGGGTTGGATCGTCAGCGATTATTATTTCTGTGCCAGGCTCAGCCTCTTTGCCATTTATAAGTTGTCGCTCTGTGAACTCAGCAATAAAGTTCGCTACCGCCTGGCCTTTCATGGCGGTCCTAGGCTTGTAGTGGATGTCAAACTCGCAAAGCTCGATGGCCCACTTGTTGAGGCGCCCCGAGTGTTCAGGGTTTTGCATTACCTGTCTTAGCGGCTGATTTGTTAGAACATGGATTGTGTGGGCCTGAAAGTATTGACGGAGGCATCTGGCGGCGACGATGAGTGCAAGAGCGAGTTGTTCCAGTGGGGGATATCTTGTTTCTGTCCCGTTCATGCCTCTGCCGGCATAGAATACGGGGAGCTCTTCGTGACCGTCCCGTCGGACAATGGCACAGCTTACCGCTGATTGTGATACCGCTAGGTATATATATATATAATGTTCCCCCTTGTACAGGAATAGAACGGAGTGGGACCACTGCCAGGTATTCTTTCAAGCTTTGGAATGCTGCGTCACAGTCCGCGTTCCAGTCGATGACCTTCTTGTGGGTTCTCTTCAGCACTTTGAAGAATGGGAGACATCTGTCAGTAAGTTTGGAGATAAACCGAGAAAGAGCCGTTAGTTTGCCCTGGAGGCTTTGAAGGTGTTTCTTCCACTCTGGAGTCTTCATGTTGAGGATGGCTTGCACCTTGTCAGGATTGGCTTTTATGCCCCGTTCACTGACTATGTAACCAAGAAATTTGCTGGCGGTGACGCTAAAGAAACATTTTTCTGGGTTGAGGAGCATGCCGTAAGCCAAGAGAATGGTGAATATGATTCTGTGGTTTGCTACGTGTCCGCTAGCTTTTATGATTTTTACTAACATGTCGTCTACGTAGACCTCAATGATTCTTCCCAGATGTTTGGCGAACATGGCGTTCATCAGCCGCTGGTAAGTTGCTCCAGCGTTCTTCAGACCGAAAGGCATGACATTGTAGCAGTATAGGCCCTTGTAGGTGGTGAAGGAGGTGCACTCTTGGTCGCCGGGGTGCATCTTGATCTGGTTGTAGCCGGAGAATGCATCCATCATGCTGAGCAGCTCGTGTCCAGCGGTTGCATCGACCAGTTGGTCTATGCGAGGTAGCGGGAAGCTGTCCTTGAGGCAGGCCTTGTTGAGGCTCTTGAAGTCGACACACATCCTCCACTTTCCGGTAGGCTTTTTGACCATGACCAAGTTGGATATCCACTGGAGGTAGTTGACTTGGCGGATGAATCCAATGTTCTGGAGTTTGGCAACCTCTTCCCCTATTGCTCGATACATTTCCTCCTCAAAGGCTCTACGCCGCTGTTTGACAGGGTAGGAGGATGGTTTGATGCTTAGTTTGTGTGTTATGATCTCGGGGAGATGCCTGGCATGTCAGCGTAGGACCATGCAAAAACGGCTGCGTTGTCACGCAGAAATTGGGTGAGCTCATCCGCTATCGCTTGGTCAAGTTGAGCAACGATGCTGACTGTCCGCTCAGGGTGTTCGTCTGAGATGCTGATGATCCTCAAGGAAGTTTCTGGGTTGACAGGATCTTTTTTTATATATTTCTTTTCGTCCTCCCTAGGGTCCTTAAAGATGTTTGGTGCTGGTGTGTGGTTTCCCACCGTTAAGATCTCATGGCGACGTGCCGAGCGTGCCACGTTTATGGAATAACATTTTCGTGCCAGTTGCTGACTTCCCTTGACACAGCCTGTCCCGTTGGGCGTAGGAAATTTCATGAGAAGCATATATCCGGCTATGATGCACTTGAGCTTGTTGAGTGCCGGTCGACCAATGATGGCATTGTACGAGCTGAAACAGTCTACAATGATGAACTCTGTGTGGATTTCTGCCGTTCGTGGGCTAGTGCCAATACCTAGTCGCATGTAGTCAGAACCCAATGGTTGTGTGACGTCATCTGAGAAACTAAGCAATGGTTCATGATCCTGTAGTAATTTCCTATTCCGTAGGAGTTTGCTGTAACAACCGTTGAAGATGACATTTATAGCAGAACCGCTGTCGACCAGGACTCTTCCTACTGACCATTTGCCGAGTATGGCGTCGATTAAGAATGGATCGTCATGGGGAAAATGTACTCCGCGCTCCTCTTCCTCTGAGAAGGTAATGGGTTCCCAGCCAGCCTTTGGCAGTTTTGCAGACCTCTCATAGCAGATGTTGCAAATTTCGTTGGGGTGGTGAGCATGCGCATAACGCTTCCTTGCCCTGTGAGACATGTTGGTGATTGGGGCGCCACCATCGATGGTTTTGATGCGGTCCATTGGTTTGATGTTGGCGATCACGGGTGGCTGTTGGCCCACTTTGAATTGCTCCATCTTACCGTCTCGGTATAGAGTTTCGATGGCTGTTTTGAGGGCGTGGTAGTTGTTGGTATTGTGACCGCTGTCCTCGTGGTATTTACACCATTTGCCAATGTTTCTCGGTTTTCCCATCCTTGGGTACTTTCTTGGGGGTGGTGGCGGTATCTGATCTTTGCACTGGTTGAATATATCCTCGTATGATGTTGTGAGGACTGTAAACACTGCATGCCACTAGGAGGGCTCCGTCTTATTACGGTTATCCCCCTGAGATGAGCGGTTGCCCCTATTGTAGTGTTGGTCCCTCTGCCACTTGCTCTGGTAATTGCCTTGTTGCCACTCTCTCTTCTTGTCAAATGGTGGCGTAGCGGTGGTCTTGCTAGTGGTTTCCCGATGGTTGGCGGCGGGCTGGGCTACGTTTACAGATGTTGGTGGTGGTGGTGGGCTCTCTCCGTACGTGATGAATTCTGCTTGTGCATGGATGACAGCTTCACTAATGACATGGTCGTAAGCGGCGTTTGGATGAATGTAATTGAGGTGATAGAGGAATGGTCTTTTGAGGAGTCCCTGCTTGAAGGCTGCCAGTGCCATTCGGTTATCAAGATCGCGACACTGAGACGTTGCCGCCCGCCATCTGGTGACGAAAGCCTTCAATGACTCTGTCGTCCCCTGCTTGAGGTCGAACAGCTGAGTTGTGTTGTGATGTCCGGCGGCCAACAGAATGAACCGAGCAAGGAAAGCATTTGACAGTCCTTGAAATGAGTCAATGGATTCTAGCGGACATTCAAAGAACCAACTCATTGACTCACCATCCAATGTTTCACTGAACAAGTGGCAGAGGGTGGCGTCATCGAATCCCTTGTTGTTGGTGACCTTTTTGAAGGTGTCCATGTGGACGAATGGGTCAGACGTGTCGCTGTAATGTGACGTCTTTGGTGTTTTTACATGTGCTGGTCTGACGGCCTGCAGAATTCTGGCTCTGAATGGCCCTGGTCTGGATGTGAAAAGCGAATTTGGTGTTGGTGCTGGGACGCCTGCCTCCGCCAGGGCTAGTCTCTGCTCCAATTGCTGCATCCTTTCTAATATTAGGGCGGTGGCATTGCCAGCTAGCCCCACTTGGGGGTTCTGCCGGATTGACCCGTACCTGGCGGCGTGTGGGTTACCTTCGGTCCTAGTTCTGACTGTCGAGCGGTTGGTACTTGGTTGTGATTCCGCTTCTTGCTCCATAATTAGGCAGGGCGGAGGGGGTGGGCCCCTTAATTCTGGCGGGTTTAGCGGCACTTGCATCTGTACAATTGGTACATGTATAATTCTGTCGGTCTTGGGTTGACTGCCTCTAGTGCTCCGTGACTGTTCGCTCTGTGCTGTATTAGCGTTTGCCTCCAGCGCCTTTTTCAATTCGTCGAACCTTGACATTAGCGTGGCCACTTGTTTTTGGGCTTCCGCTTTTTCCCAGCGCTCTTGTTCGGGCTCCCTGTTTGCTTTATGGAGATCCGTCAGTGCTAGTTCATACATAGCGGTAAGGTCCTGGACCGCTGGGCGACTGCTGCCTGGCTGGGCCTCCGCAGTAGTTTGGGTCTGCTGGACCTGAGATGAGCCCTGGGGGCCCATACTAGGATTGGTTGGAGTGTTGAATAGTGCTCGATTAACGTTGACTGCTGGGTCAATGCTAGCCGTGGGATTGGCGGGGTTGGGGTTGGCGGGTTGGCCCGCTTGCTCCTCGACGTTTTCCCCGCTACTGTTAGTCATGGTACAAGTTGCCGCTAAGAATTTGTTTAGATGACTTAACTCAATGATAAGTGACGAAGCCTTTGTGTTTGCTTCCCACAGACGGCGCCAATATTAATGCTTGATATTTAGCGGTAACTAAATATGATCAACGCAGGCCCAGTGAGCGGACCGTTACTTGATATTACCGGTATTCCCGCTACCTGTCAAGTGAAATACAAAGAGGGCGTCAGAGGGAGACCGAGTCGGGCGGTCTTCTCTTCTCCGATGTCTAAGTTAGTCAATGTATTTGTACTGACAGGATAACAGTAGGCAAGTAGTAAATGTGTAATTAATGAGGAGAGAGGAGTTAACCTTTTATAGGTGGAGAGGGAGCTGGTCTTCTCCATGCTTTCGATGTGGGACTGACATGCTTCAGTTCCCAGTTTCTGGAGCTTCTGATGCTGTGCTGGCGCGGCGCGTGGCAGCGCGTCAGTGGTGATCTGGGAGTAAGTCGGGGCTTAGGCAGTAGCCTACTTGGCTGTGTTCCCATAGGTGACTCTTATAGCGGGAGCTGGTACTTCTGGCGATGGTATGAGCGTGGCTCATTGCAGCTAATTATGCTAGGCAAATGCTCATGTAAGTACAATTTTAATGACTCATCACTGCCTTGGTGGATGCTGAATAACTGGCTGGAGTTGTGGTATCCGTCTGTCATGAGGATGAATCGTGACAGAAATGCGTTTGAGAGAGCATAGAATGAGTCCATGGAGCTTGGCGAGCATTCGAAAAACCAACTCAGTGCCTAACCATCCAATGTTTCACTGAACAGGTGGCAGAGAGTGGCGTCATCAAATCCCTTATTATTGGTTACCTTTTTGAAAGTATCCATGTGTACAAACGGATCTGTCGCGCCGCTGAATAGGGTTATCTTGGGAGTTTTGGCGAATGTGGGTCTAACGGTTTGCAAAATCCTGGAGGTAAATGGGCCTGGCCAGGCTGCAAAGAGTGGATTTTGTGTTGGCAGTAGTGTACCAGCTTCTGCTCTGAGCAACTCTCTTCTAGTTCCCTCATTTTTTCCAGTATCAAAGTGGTAGCGTCGACAGTTGGCCTAGGCATTTGCTGGGTAGGTCTCGCCAATTGTTGGCGGGGTGCCAGTGCACTCCTCGTGCCCTCTGCTCTCCAGCACTGAATGAGTTATCGTATTGTGGTTCCAAGTCCGCTACCTGTTCTTGTGCCAAGGCTGGTGGCGGTGGCGGTAGCCGCTCAGCTAGATCAGCTGGGTTAAGGGCGACGCCCATCTGGATTATTCGTACAGGTGCTGTTCTGGTTACTGTGCTCGGGCTGAGCCTCGCGCTCTGGGAATGTCCGCTTTGAGTTGATTGCGTATTTGCCCCTAGTGCTTTTTTCAATTCGTCAAATTTTGACAATAACGTCGCCACCTGATTCTGAGCCTCCGCCTTTTCCTTTCGTTCTCTTTCTCGCTCTCTGTTTACCTTGTGTAGGTCCGCCAGGGCTATTTCTAGCATGGCGGCCAGATCCTGAACTTGCGTTTGACGGCTTGGGCTAGTCTGGTTTTCTACCATAGATTGTGGTTGGGGTACCTCTGGGGTGTCAAGGTTTTCACCGTCAGTGTTTACCTGTGTGGTAAACAATTCGTGGGTGACAGCTGCTAGGTTGGCGGGGTTGGGCTGAGGGTTGACGGGCTCGCTTGCTTGTTCCTCAGTGTCATCGCCGCTTCCGCTATCCATGGTAGGTTACGGGGAATGACTTGATTTAAAATCGAGTTCCCACAGATACCGCCAATGTTAATGCTAGTAATACCGCTATGTGATACCGGCTTCCGTTAACGTGGACGAGGGTCCAATCTTCCGATATGTGTATGATTTGTGGAGTTCCGCCGATCTGTCAAGAGAAATATTTGCGTCAAGAGGGGAGACAGCGGCTGGCGGTCTTCGCTCCTCCGATGCTAAAGTTAGACGATATACTTGTATTGACAAATGTGGCGATCGATAGCTATAAAAATGGGTCATCAATAGAGAGAGAAGCGAACCTTTTATAGCCAAACTAGTGAGTTGCCTCACTCTTCTTTTCGATGTGGGACTGACATGCTTCAGTTTGCTGGGTTCTGGCTCTTTCTGTAGAGACAACTTCAGGTGGCGCGTGTCGGCGCGTGGGAGCATATTTCAGCCTGGGGCCGGTCTGTCGGTGTTGACTGTGTTGCTATGTTTTCGGTAGTCACATAGTTGATATATTTTAACACGTAATGTTGGCGGCATAAGTGCTGATTATGGCCGGCAAGTATGTGATGTATATACAGTAGGCTATATTAGTGTTAACCAAATAGTCACCCTTAAGTATACGGTGTACAAGTAATGGTATATAGATTTAAGAAAGGCTATCGAACCTATGAGGATTGGATTTCTTTCACTAGCTAGGGTGTTAACCTAAGGAGAGCTAGAATATGTAAATGTACAATTACAAACCTAAATTCACAAGGAAATCTAGGCTCATGGTGAGTATGTGCATTGTGGTGGTAGTGAAGTTGTTTGTTGGATAGAGTGGTGAACCAGATTAAAATAAATGCTCAAATGTAAACTGATTACTACCCTGTAGTTTGTTTGGGTCCAAAATCAGTTCAGTCCTTAAACTTCTAATTTCATCAAAAACACCCATTCACTTTCAATTTTGATCTAAGAAGTTCAATCTGTTAATTTTCCATTAATTGAGTCCGTTAACTTGCTGACGTGGCTCATATGAGACTTATGTTTTATGATGTGGTGTTAAGGTGGTATGCATAGTCAGTTTGGAAGTGGGTCTCACAATTAGAAATCTATCAAATAAAAGGTTTTTAAACAAATAACTCAACTATAACTGGAACCCACAACAAAAAATTAATGAATCTGTTAATTTTTCATCCGTTAACTTGCTGACGTGGTTCATATGAGACTTATGTTTTATGATGTGGTGTTGAGATGGTATGCATAGTCAGTTTGGAAGTGGGTCTCACTATTAGAAATCTATCAAATAAAAGGTTTTTAAACAAATAACTCAACTATAACTGGAACCCACAACAAAAAATTAATGAATTGGACCTATTAGATTAAAATTAAAAGTACAAGGGTGTTTTTGGTGAAAATAGAAGTCCAGAGACTGAATTGATTTTAGACCAAAACTACAAGGTAGTAATTAGTATTTAGCCCTAAACTAAACTACGTACTCTAAACTAAACTATTAATATAATGGATGAATTTAGGGGTTGGATTGTCTACCACTAACCTCCTTTGCAAGTATTGAAGTTCAAAGGGATCTTGACCAAAAGCACGAAAATGAGCCAAAGTTATCCCACTTACCCCAACAACAGTTTTTTATTCCCGCTAACCCAATTTAAATTAAAATGACGACTTTGTCCTCACCTTAATTAATAACTACATAATGCCACTCTTTTATCTCTCTCCTATCTCTCCAACACGATGCCCATGATGCCGGCCCCCCTCCCTCCATCCCCGTCGCTACTGACTCTACCACCATCGTCGTGGAGCAAGAAGGAATGGGTCATCTCGGAAATCGAAAAAGACGACATCGTCAATGCCTCCTAGAGATCGAACTCGCTCCTCCGCCACCCTCTCCACAACCGGAAAATGCTGTCTCTGCCAGATCATGGCGTAGGGGATGAGTTTATTTTGATTAACGATGGATTCAGCGGCCTTGTTCTTCCTTTGGCTCTAAGGCTCGAGATGGAGAAGACGAAGGAGATGCTGAGGACGATGAGGATCTCAGCTTCCTCGAAGAGCCCCGACCATGGAAGCTCCGGAGTTGGAGGATAAATCTGATTGGAACTCGCCCAACCGACCAGTCGTAGCGTAAACTCGTCGTTCTCGGTGGTTGAGGTCAACGAACATTGGAATTTGGATGAGGAGTGATATCTCCGGTCGTTAATGATGCCGGAGATTAGGGACCGTCAGCAACCGCTGAAGAACAGAAGAGACGTGGGTGTCCAAATCAAATTATTTTATTTTTTTTGTAAGTAATGGGACAGAAGGAAAAAAAAAAAGTTTTGAATGTTTACTGGGAGGCAATAGACGTCCACTAGGGGGCAAGCGACGTTTTGAATTGATGTAATTTTTTTTTTTTTGTAATCAAAGTTTTATTTATCTAAATTTAGGGAGATTAGTTCCCATTCTGGTGACTGAAAGTCCTATTGGGAGGCAATAGACGTCTATTGGGGGCAATATACATCTATAGACTATCGGGTAGATGTCTATTGGGGGGCAATAAATGTCTATTACCCCCTATTATGAGGTAATAGATGTCTATTGGGGTAATAAACATTTACGGTGAGGTTTTCAGAAAAGTCCGGTGAGGTGGCGGCTGCTGACAGAAATCCTGCAAAAGTTGACCGGAATTCGGTCAAAGTTGATTAGATTCCGGCGACAGGTGATAGGAATCCTGCAGCCGGTGACTGGAATCCTACGGCAGGTGACAGGGTTCCGGCGAAGTCTCCTATTGTTTCTCTCTATTTCTAAGTAACAAAAGGGTGATGGTAAAATGGTATTAAAGAAATAATAAAACAAAAAAAAATCTTAATGGGGTAATAGGAAAGACCTCCTTAGAGTGTTTTGGGTAAAAGAGAATTAAAAAAAACTTAATGGGGCAAATGAGAAAGAATCTCTAGAAATGGGGTAAATGGACAAAAACATACATATGATGTTATTCTAATTTCCCAATTACCGTATTTGCATCTGGATAAGACTACAAAGGCTTAAACTCCTTTAATGGTATCAATTCCAACCAGATAAGTCTAGAATTAACTACCTGAAAACAAATTGTATTACCGGTTAAGTCTCAATTCATTATTCCTAGATGTATAAAGATTTGAGTTTAGATAATCATGCAAGCAAACCAATCCTAGATCTAGGTGATTTTAACTCACAACTTTCACATGCACATAGAGGATGCTATCAATGTTTAAGGTTAACTACTCCCTAAATATTTCTTTCATGAGATGACAAACACAACACATTCAAAGTAGTTAAGTTTGAATGGATGCATTCACTTCTTGAATTAGCATATGAAGATGAAAATTACAAATAACATCAAATGTAAATTAAAACATTAATTCACACAAATTTAACTAGGGCTTTCAACCTTAGCCCCAAAAGAACAACTACTCATTTATAATCATATAAATTAGCATCAAATACTACACAGAAAACAGCTTTTTGCGATATATATATTGCGAATTAAAGGCCACGGATAATTGACAAAAAAGATAAAAAAAAATTGCTCTGAGCCAAACCATTCGCCTTACAATGGTTTTAAGTAACGCCGCAAAAGCTTAGTAAAAGTTCGAAGATAACTGCCATTCGCTACAAATAGCAACACATCTTGTATTTGAGATATTTTAGAATTACTTTGTATTGACCGTGCCTCGGCCAAGAGTTAACTGCTCTTAGTTTCCCCTAAACCTCAAATTGATACCCATCAAGAAGTTGCTGTAACGGATCATCTTCTTCCTCCTCCAAAAATAGGTCTTCACTTCTTGACGCTCTTCTCCTCTTATCTCAGTCACAAAAACCCTAAAACTCTGAAATCCAAAGGTAAGCTCTTTCTCACTCCTTTCTTCTCTAACTTGCTATTTTGTGTTTTCGGCTGATTCTGGGTTTGTTTTATTTGTATTGGTTTCGTTTATGCTTGTTTAATTCGGAGGATTAATGGATAGATGTCTTTGAGCTTTAATCCAAGTGTGATAGATTCAATTTCTAATCTATTTTACTTTTTTCCTCTTCTTAACTTTATTTGGTATCCAAACAGAATGCTTTTGCCTAGTGGGTATTGCAATTCTGCACCAAGTTTATACTTTAGACCTGTATCCGTTGTTTTATCTCAACTCTTTGGACACTCAGAGACTCAAAGAGTGTGCCTTACATGTTTATTCAATGGGATTGCGAATCTACTACAGTTGAGCTCCGGATTGTTTACGTATGTCATTGCTCTCACTTTAAAAGATTGTTGTGTTTTTTCTTTCTTTCCTCAAATGGATCGATTCATATCTGATTGTTGGTGGTTAATTATTGCAGTCTTTGGTCCAATAATGTTGTTCGCCTTCACCCCTGAAGTCGTGTTAGAATTCCCATCATTCTCTCTTAATTTCTCCCCCTATATACCATTTTGTTTTGATGACTGTTAGTGAAATTGATAGTGAAATGTATAATGCTTTGTTGTTTTAATTTTGTCATTTTGAAGTTTTTAAGCGCTTGACATGGCTTATGGACTTAATTAAACGATATGCCTTATATTTGCATAACCTATGATGATATTCTTAGTTAGCTGGTGTAGTAGAGTTTGGCATATCCTTCTATATGAAGAGTCTAAATGATCTAATTTGTGATCCCAATAGTGTTACTAGCATGACTAATTCTCAATCAATACATTATTAGAAGAATAGTTATAAGAATTTATAAAATGAAGGGGCCAATGTTTTGAAGTAATAGTGTATCATCATTAATTGAGACCCCTAAGACGTGCATAATGCTTATTTATCTTGATGATTTGGGTTCTCATTTGCAGCACCATCAGTGGTAAGCAGCTCGAGAATCCTTTAGCTTTCTTTGCAGCAACTGGGTAACTTTCTTTTCTTTACATTTTTTGGCTCTTTTTATTATGCCTACACCTTATAGCATCAATATATATTTGACAAATTGAATAATATGCAATCTTGTTCAAGTATGCATTTAGGTCATCTGTGTTTTACTTTTTCGGGTAGATTTGGGTTCCAAGATCAATTGCTTTTGCATCTGGCTTAAGTGTGATTACTTTTTGTTTATAGAATTCTATCTATGGCATGATCAAATATTTCTTATGTTCATTTGCAATCATTATTTATTATTTAGTAACCTAGATGCTTTAAGCATATTGACTTATCAATACAATCTATGGACCATGTATAGGACATTTGACTGATTTGAGCTATCTACCTCGAAACGATTGTAAAGAAATCAAAATACTTGTGAAAGGTTGATACAAGCTTTAGAAATGTGAAGCCTTATACCATAAGCAGGTAAATAGTTTCTGGTTTTTTAGTTGTAATTAAGTTTTCTACTTTATTTTTTTATTCAATGGTTGATGATTCACAATATTTATATTTGCAGGTCCTAGTATTAACTGGTGTATACAGTAAAGTTACTTTGACAGTTGTAACAATTTGTTCATTCTGAGTTTTGTAATTTTGTATTGGTACTCTGTAAGTGTACATTATATGTCAGGCAATATGATCTTATAAATATTATTTAAGTTGTTGAAGTATTATATGGAAGAAGGTTAGTCATTTGTGAGGAGATGATATGTTACAATTTCAGATTTGCAGCAGCTTGCTGTTGCAAATCAGAATTTCTTTTCGCCCTTACCATAGTATTTGCGACGGTAACGTAGTGTCACAAAAACCATCATAAAAAGAATTTGCGACAGCACTAAAAGCGTCGCAGCAGCGTCGCAAATACTATTAGCGACGGTTGAAAATACATCGTAAATAATGGACAATTATTTGCTACACGATTATTGCCGACGGTTCAATTACCGTCGCAGACCGTCGTAAATAACTGTTTGTGAAATTTTTCATCCGTCACAAAAAGTTTTTTTTTTTTTTTTTGTATATAAATCTATGAAGTACATCAAGAGAAATTAAAGAATAAGGAAAGAATGAAACTAGTTAAAGCGTGACAAATTAATGGCTAGCTCCTCCTTTATTGCTTCTTGAATCCTCTTTGATGACGGAATGGAAGGATAATGAACTTTTTGTTGATGATGTAATGAAGATATGATACTTCTTTAGCTAACTTTTAAATGGTAGTGATGGAACGGTGGTGGTGGTGGTGGTGATGGAGTTTTGGCAGTGGAAGATGGTAATTGTGGTGATGGTGATGGAGGAGATGGAGTGGTAAGAGGAGTATGGGTTTTATGGATTTGGATTTTCGGAGATGGATATGGAAGTTTTGTGAAGGAGATGGAGATAGAGAGAAGATGTAATGGGGTGGTATGGATGATGTCTAAGAGTGTAATGAATGATGCTTATATAGAGAAGAGAGAGAGGAGTAAAATGATGAATGAAAGCAAAAGGGATCAGTTCAAGCATTGTAAGACGCATGGATGTGGAGTATGAGAGTGGTAATAGATCATAAAAACAAGGGAAAATGGTATGGAAGAGATAGAGTAAAAAGAGGGAAGTAATGATAAGCTATGAGAGTGTAAAGTAGAAAAAGATGACTTAGAAGAAGAGAGGAGCAGCTAGCTCTCTTTACTGTGTATGGGAAACATGAAAATGAAAAGTTTTGGAGTAGTTTTGGGTCACCAAAGTCAAGCTGACAAGCATGGGAGATGGAGTGGTAAGAGGAGTATGGGTTTTATGGATTTGGATTTTCGGAGATGGATATGGAAGTTTTGTGAAGGAGATGGAGATAGAGAGAAGATGTAATGGGGTGGTATGGATGATGTCTAAGAGTGTAATGAATGGATGCTTATATAGAGAAGAGAGAGAGGAGTAAAATGATGAATGAAAGCAAAAGGGATCAGTTCAAGCATTGTAAGACGCATGGATGTGGAGTATGAGAGTGGTAATAGATCATAAAAACAAGGGAAAAGGGTATGGAAGAGCTATAGTAAAAAGAGGGAAGTAATGATAAGCTATGAGAGTGTAAAGTAGAAAAAGATGACTTAGAAGAAGAGAGGAGCAGCTAGCTCTCTTTATTGTGCATGGGAAACATGAAAATGAAAAGTTTTGGAGTAGTTTTGGGTCACCAAAGTCAAGTTGACAAGCATGAGAGAGAGAGTCTGCAAGAGATGCCTATTATCTAAAAGATAGTATGATGTACTAATTTTACCATAATCTTGTAGGATTCTTCTAAGACTTTCCTTGATAATCTCAACATCATAAACCTTCCAAAAATGCACAGCAAAACTATCCAAAAAGGATTCTCAGCAAAGTAGTTATCCTTATTTGACTAGGATACGTTTTCTTTCTCTGAAGCTTTTTTCTTGGACTAGGTTTGACTTGTTGTTGCCATGTTTCTGGATGGTTCTCGACTTATCCATGATCTTGACATCGTATCTTCAAGAATTATCAATAATATTCTAGAAAAACTCGAAGTAAGTCGCCGGAAAAGATCTCCCAAAAAGCTTCGTGAAAAGCTGACAATTTCTGCCTTATTGGAAAGCCTATTTTGCACTTGATTTCATGCTGTCTCGTTGATGATTTTGAGCAGTTCTTTGGCTTACGTTGAAGTACAACATCATATATTTAAGGAATGTTGGCCCTTTCTATAAAGATGCAGTTGGAAGAATGCAAGGAGCGCTCTCCAAAACTGTTCCCAAAAAGCTAATTCTGAAACCGCAGTTTTCTGCTTTGCAACAACTGTTTGCCTAGCGATTTTTGTAGACTTTTCTTGTACTCTCCGGCCAAAGGAGTGATCAAACTTAGTCCTTTGCATCAGTACTTCATGATTCATGGCTTGATTGCTCCATTTAAACTCCTATTTTTCTAGGATTGCTTCACGAAGTACTTATGCCGCCAAAAGTGGTGGTGCATGGAAAATTCGTTGGAATTCCACTTTTACTCCTCTTGTCAAAATTTTCTACAAAACATGGAATTAGATTAGTCAATACTAAATTAAACTTTTAGAACAAGTAATTTTCATATTTTAGAGCACAAATATATATATTTATATATATGAAATATGATCCAATAATTAGTTGAGGTCT
The DNA here is from genome assembly GCA_025331145.1 of Rosa persica. Lineage (NCBI taxonomy): Eukaryota > Viridiplantae > Streptophyta > Magnoliopsida > Rosales > Rosaceae > Rosa > Rosa persica. The sequence continues at coordinate 6,280,256 of WFKR01000005.1, read as the reverse complement.
GGCGTACATGGAGTTGAGGCATAGCTGTCACTGCTTCCGCATTGTAGGACTTATCAATCTTTTACCTTTACATTTTATTTTCTTGTATACCTGGTGTATTAAATTGCTCTGATAACCTAGTGACTAAATGTTCTTAAGCTGAGACTTCAGTTGTGTTATGGAGTTTGTTGTGAATCGGGGAGCAGGGTGACTCCAGTAGTTAAGGGTGGTGTTTGATTTTGGAAGTGTATTATTTTAGAACTTTACTTAAAAGGTTGGAAGTTTGGTGCCGCAATTTCTTATGGTCAGGTTCCATTGATTCACGTGGAGTTCCTTTACTTGCTTGGAAAAATTGTTGTTATCCGATGGACAAAGGTGGTTTAGGTCTCAAGCAATTGGTGGCTCTAAATCGTTCTCTGCTTCTCAAAAAAGCATGGGATATTTTTACTTCTACATCTGAGGGTTGTACTTTACTTCGTGCTCGTTTTTGGCGTGATGGGCGGCTGAGAAGTTCCTATGCTAGCTCTTCTATTTGGTCTGGGTTGAGGCGTTTTTGGCCACAAATTTTTGAGAATAGCAGGTGGTTAATTGGTGACGGTTCAAAGATCTCTTTCTGGAGAGATTATTTTGTTGGCAGGCCATTAGTTGATTTACTTGGATTGCATGATGGAATTGTTAGTCAACTTGATGGTACTGTTAGTGATTATATGAAGATGGAGCGTGGAATTTTCCACACTTACTTCAACTACATTTCCCAGGTTTATGTGCTTTTGTGCAACAACAAATTCCTATATCAATGGATGCTCATGCAGTAGACACTTTAGTTTGGATGCCTTCTTCATCAGGTACGCTTACTGCTAAGGAAGCTTTTAATTTCTTAAGGCCCAAACTTGCTTCGATTGAGTGGTGCAAACTAATTTGGTGCAAATATGTTGCTCCGTGTATGTCTCTTTTGGTATGAAAGTGTTGCGAGGCCGGGTCCTTTGTGATGATTTTCTTCAAAAACGTGGAGTCTCTCTTGGTTCAATTTGCTTACTTTGTAGGAAGCATGGTGAGTCATTAGAGCACATATTTCTTAGTTGCCCTTTTGTTGCGTCAATATGGACTTGCATGGTAGAAAAATTTGAATTGGGTGGTCTTCCTGGCACTTTATTGGAGCTTTTATTCAAAGGCCATAGAGTTGGTCGTAGTCCTCAATTAAAGGAGTTATGGACAGCTTGTTTTTGCTCCTCTTTGTGGTTCATTTGGCGAACAAGAAATAGGTGTAAGTTTGAGGGTATTGAGCCTAATGTCATGCATGCTTGTAGGATGATCTCAGGTTATGTTAATACTTCCAGTAACATAGCCACTGGTTGCATGTTCAATTCTACCCAGGATGTTTGTGTGGTGAAGAGATTTGGGGCTTCTTGTAAACCTCGTCGTGCACCCTGTATCATTGAGGTTAATTGGCATCCTCCTTTAATTGGTCGGGTTAAAATTAATACGGATGGGGCATGGAAAAGGAACTCACCGAGTGCGGGTTATGGTGGAGTTTTTCAAGACTATAAGGGCGAGGTTCTTGGTGCTTTCTCCTCTAATATAGACATCCCAAGTGCAGTTGCAGCTGAAGTAATGGCGGTAATCAAAGCTATAGAGTTGGCCTGGGTTCGAGATTGGAAGCATGTATGGTTAGAAGTTGATTCATCCCTTGTTCTCACTTTCCTTCGTTCTCCTCATATGGTACCTTGGCAACTCCAAGTAGAGTGGGGGAATTGTCTTCATTGGATTTCGCAAATGCACTTTCATTCTTCACATATTTATAGGGAAGGAAATCAGGTGGCTGATGCTTTAGCGAATTTTGGTGCTTCATTGTCTGATTTGATTTGGTGGGATTCGATACCACATTTTGCTGCTTGTTTTTTTGTTAGAGACCATTTAGGTCTTCCTAATTTTCGATTCAACTAGTTTGTAGTTTTATTGTTCTTCAAGAGGCATGTCTCTTCAATTTCTGAGGGGCTAGGTTGTTGTCTTCCCCTTGCCGGTTGTGATGTACTCTTTTTTCTTTTCATTTCAATAAATTATCCTCGTTTCGTCAAGGTTTGCTAAAAAAAAAAAAGATCAGTCATATATAATAAAGAAGTGTATTGTTTTTCTACAGGTTTTGGATAGTCCATCTTTAGGGGTGACTATGTTGACTTTTCAGTGGAGTTATTCCTAAATTAGGCCCTGCAAGACCACCTTGGATTTCAGGGTGAAATCCGGGGCAAATCCTGTCAACTTGATATCAGAGATGGTCCACGTGTAGAGAGAGAGAGAGGCAATGCCTCTGGCCAAGGTGGTGGCCCCACCAACAATAAGGGCCATCCAAATCGCGCCCCAAAGGCATATCGATCAAAGGAGTCTGATCATAGAGATGCTTGTCTTCGATGTGGAGCGTCCGGACATTGGGCAAAGGCATGCACTACATCCTAAGGGCCATCCAAATCGCGCCCCAAAGGCATATCGATCAAAGGAGTCTGATCATAGAGATGCTTGTCTTCGATGTGGAGCGTCCAGACATTGGGCAAAGGCATGCACTACATCCTAGAATACTGCAAACACGTACAAGATGTATCGTGAAGCGAGGTAAGGAAACTACATGGAACAAGAAGATCAAGAAGGTGATCTCAAGCTAAGGGTGGAAGACCTTAAATCAGGCCAAGATCAAGAGACTGGAGGTTTTGTACAAGTCTTTATTTTTTTCAAGAGATGTAATAAGGCAATTGCCACAGTATTTTTAGCGGATGCCATTGGTTTAGTTTTTCTTCAATTAGGCTCATCAAATGTGAGGATGATATCGAATAAAGTTTTGAGATAAGTGGTACTTAAGTGAGCTTTGCTCCACCGACATCTCTTCACTTGTCTGGTCATATTTACTTTGGAGTTACCGAAAGAAGTTAAACGACTACCTTTGTTTTGCATTAGCTAGTTTCAGATTAGATTTTCTTTATGGTTAAAGAAACAATGATGTACATCGTTAGCTTGTGAATAAAATTTTGAATTATTTTCATTATGACTCCATTTATTTCTGAGCTTTTCTTTTAGGAATGGACACTAGAGAACTTCAATGTCTTGCGGATAGTGTAACTACACATGCCATTCTCCACCATAGGAAATTATTCTTAGAGATGTTGTCTACATATTCCTCTGTGACTACGATGGTTGGGCTATCAGGATTAGTTCAAGGACATGGAATGGTCCAATTCCTCTTGCCTAATAGCACCTTGATTACTGTCATCAAAGACCTCTACGCTCCTAGGGAAAATCTAACCTTATTGAGCTTTAAAGACATTCAAGCCAACAGATTCCATGTGAAGACGCATACTGAGAATGAAAAAGAGTTCTTTTGCATTACCTCCAATGATTAGGGACGAAAACACATCCAAGGGAAGATTATGTGTCAATTTAGTGGACTTTATGTCACTACAATTCGACCTATTGAACCCAATAACGTAATAAGAGAAGATCTCTAGGATTTTGGCACATATTGACTTTGACCGACTAGGACATCCTGGTCTTTGTATGATGATCCGTATATTAAAGACTTCGCAGTGACATCCATTATTTCAAGCGAAACGAAGCATGAATCAAAAGTTGATTCCTGGACCAAGTGTGACCACTACTGTCGTTCCTAGCGCTGCTGGTGCTGTCTCTTCCCATTACACCATGGCCGACGTCAATCGTGGTGATGTTGTAATCACCAATTTTTCTTCTAATAGCGTTTCAGACACACAGGACCAACCAAAATCCTCATTGGTTGCTTTTAAGGACCCTTGCTCATTTTGCAAAGCCTGTTCCTTAGGGAAATTAGGACTAAGACCATCCTAAGCAAAGGATACAAAAATGTTCATTCCGTTCTTGCATAGAATCCAAGAGAATATTTGTGGACCAATTCAACCAACTTCCGGACCTTTTAAATATTTCATGGTGTTAGTTGATGCGTCGACACGCTGGTTACGTGTTGCATGTTTGTCTAATTTTGCTTCTAATAGCGTTTCAGATGCACAGGCCCAACCAAAATCCTCACTGGATGCTTTGAAGGCCCCTCGCTCATTTTGCAAAGCTTGTTCTTTAGGGAAATTAGGACTGAGACGGTCTACACAAAGGATACGAAAATATTAATTTTGTTCTTACATAAAATCCAAAGGGATATATGTGGATCAATTCAACCAACTTGCGGACCTTTTAAATATGTTATGGTGTTGGTTGATGTGTCGACACGCTGGTCACATGTTGCGCTCTTATCCACTAGAAATGTTACTTATGCTAAACTCCTAGCCCAGATTATCCATCTATGGCTTACTACCCTGATCACCCTATTAAGTCAATTCGACTTGATAATGTTGGAGAGTTCACATCAAAAATGTTCAATGACTATTGCATATCATTGGGAATTGATGTTGAGCATCCTACTCCTCATGTGCACACCCAAAAAAGTCTCGCGACAACTGCCAATAAAGGACTACAAATGGTAGCTCATACATTGGTTATACGCGCTAATCTCTCTGTTTCTGCTTGGGAATATGCAATACTACATGCTAATTCGTCTACTACCCACTATCACCTAACCATATTCTGCGTTACAGCTAGTGACTGGGTACGAACTTGATATCTCGCACTTACATATCTTTGGGAGTGCCATTTATATTTGTGCCAATTGCGCTGCCATAGGGCACCAAGATGGGTCCACTTAGACGAATTGGCATATATGTGGATATGAAGCTCTAATGATCGTTCACTACTTGGAGCCCTTGACAGATGATCTCTTTACCGCACGTTTTGTGATTGTAACTTTGATGAGACAGTCTTTTCATCGTTAGGGGGAGAGAAGAATGTCAACATTCAACAGGAATGAAAGGAATTGTCATGGTCTGTCCCCACTTTGTCTCATCTCGATCTCCGTACCGCACAATCCGAACTTTAAGTGCAAAGGATTATCGAGCTTCAGAACGTAGCAGATACTCTGCCTGATGCATTTTCTAACATTGCTAAAGTGACGAGATTACACATACCTGCTATAAATGTGTCTGCAAGGATTGGTGCTCCTAAGGTACTAGGAGATGGAACCAATGCCCCTATTGGAAGTGATGTGGTGTCACAGGCCGCCAGCCCCGCAAGGAAGAGCTGGAGGCCAACTGGTTCGAAGTGTGTTCACCCTAGAAAGAGAGTAACTGAAGCATAACCAGATCTTTTGATCATCAACACTCAAAATCCATCCTATAAGAATGTTTCGGACTATGGTTATGTCCAAGAGACATCATTGGGGGACGCCTCAACGTTAGAACCTATTCCTAAGAATGTAGAGATCTCAGTGAATTACACTAGTGTACATGGGACATGGGAGAGAAACTCGATCATCATTGATGATGTATTCGGGTACTCCATTGCGCGTGAGATTATTGAGTCCGATGACATCAAACCACACTCCTTTGATTAATGCCAATGTAGAGCAGATTGGCCTAAATATGGAAGGATACAATCTAGGCAAAACTAGATTCTCTAGCGAAAAGGAAGGTATTTGGGTCTATTGTGCCAATACCACCTAAGATAAAACTCGTTGGACATAAAGGGGTCTTGTTAGAAAGCTTAATGAGAAAAACGAGATTGTAAGGTACAAAACTCGCTTTGTGGCCCAAGACTTCTCACAAAGCCTTGGAATCGACTACGAGGAGACCTATTCTCCGGTAATGGACATCATTACATTCTGCTACCTTGTCAGTTTGGTAGTTTTTGAAAAACACATGCAGCTTATGAATGTGGTCACTACACATCTTTATGATCTAGATACGGAAATTTACATGAAAGTCCCAAATGGACTTCAGTTACCTAGGTCAAGTGGCTCTAGACCACGGAGCGCATTTGCAATGAAGCTGAAACGCTCACTATATGGATTAAAGCAATCTAGACAAAGGTTGTATAACCGTATAAGTGACTACTTGATTGGGAAGTGATATGTTAACAATGAACTATATATACCGATGCGTTTTCATAGAGAAAACAAGTTCCAGATTATCACGGTTTATTTTGATGACATGAACATAATTGGAACCCTTGAAGAGTTAAGGGAAACAGCTGAACACTTGAAATCAGAGTTTAAGATGAAAGATATTGGGAGAACACGATTTTTTCTCGGTTTGAAACTTGAGCACCGTGAAGATGGTATCCTGATGCATCAATCAGCTTATACCCAAAAGAGGCTTAGAAGATTTAATACTGACAAAGTTAAACCTTCAAGCAGCCTCATGGTCATCCATAATCTTGATCCTAAAAAGAATCCATTTCATCTTAAACATGATGACGAAGATGTATTAAAAACAGAAGTGTCCTATTTAAGTGTAATAGGCGCATGATTGTACTTAGCTCAATGCACTAGACCAGACATCTCATTTGCAGTTAACTTGTTAGCTAGATATAACTCTGCGTCAAAGCGACACCATTGGACTGGCGTAAAGGATATCTTTCAATACTTAAGTGGTACGATTGATATGGATTTATTCTATTCCTACAGAGAGGTGATGAATTCAAAACCCATCTCACACCAAGAATGCCGCCAACATTAGCATACAGAAAGGTGATTGATAAGAGCACCACGTTTGGGTGTCACAAGGAGGAATGTTTAAGAACATCTAGTTTATCTGTCTGGCCCAAACTCTAATGACTTGTTCAAGTTGTAGTATGGTTAGTCTTACAGATATCTTCATAGATATCCTAATAATTGTAAGATTATGTTTTCTTGTAAGACTCCGATTCTTTACTTGTAATCTTCTATATAAAGAAGCCCCTATTATCAATGAAAGTACATATCATTCTCTCTCATATTCAAATTCCCTAAAACATATATCTAATATATTTTAGTTAAATACTGGCACTGTGCTAAATTTTCCTATCACTTCAATAAAAAAATAAAAAAATCAAGCCTACTCCGATTTTGAATCCTGAATCTGCCACTAAAGATATGTATAGAAGGAAAATGGGAAGGGAAGCCTACTCATCCTTGGGGTGGAGCAACTATGGGGGAGGAGATGGATCATCTGTGGGAAGAATTGAATGATTCAAGTGCGGCTGCCCAGGACATTGGGCCCAAGATTATCCTTATGCAGCTGATCATGAAATGCATGGATGCGGCCAAGCGAGAGGGGAGGACTCAAACAATGACTCCATTGTTTACTCATATGGTGGAAGTAGAAGCCCCCGGACATTGGCAACAAGAGTGCCCTTCAACAAATGGTGGAGGTGGAAACGACTATAACTTTGATTGAAAGAGTAGAGAAATTTGAGGTTTATATGCTTGGGATGACCATTTTGAATAGGGAGAAGTCATTATGTGTTTATATATATAGTTAAATACTATTTACTCCCTATACTTATAGGGTTTCATCGTTTCAATCTCTGACGTTCGAATTTCACCTAAAAGCTCCTCAAACTCTCAATTTCCCCCCAGTTAATCCCTGCCATCAAGTTTCGTCCAAATTGTCCGTTAAATTGCTGACGTGACATCCATTTCACACCAAAATGTCTATTTTACCCTCACTATTTTGTTTTTGTTTTTGTTTTTTTTCTCTTTTTTTGTTTTCCCCTTTCTTCTTCCAACTTTCTCTCCCCCTCTCCGTCTTCTTCTTCCAAAAACAAACTCAGCTCTCTCTCCATCTTCGTCTTTCAACTGAAGGAGGAGGAGAATATGGACTTGCTCGCCATCACATCATGGAGCTCGAAGATGTTGGATGCTTCACCATCCTCATCACCGACGATTATGAAATCAGCGAAAATCCAAACCAAATCCCTAACCAAACCATCCTCAGATTCTTACCTTCCCCTAAACCAAATGAAATCCCTATCAATACCAACCTCAACCTCAACCAAATTGATCAAATCCAACAAAGTCCAAATCTTTACAACTCCTCAGATTCTTACCTTCACGAATAGGTCCAGCCCGATCCCGATTCCAATATGTCTTTGCAGCGGAGGAGGCCGGAGCGATCTGAGTCGCGAAGGGGGACGAGGAGGTCGTGGTGGTAGTGGTGGAAAGACTAGAGTCGTCGATCGACCATTTTCCTAGAGTTTCAGAGTGAGTGAAATGCAACATATCGGACAAGGTAGACGTCATTGACTCGATCCATGTGGCCAGTGCCTGAGCCGGTGGCCGAGAAAGCCTCTTCTTCGCCTATCTCGACATGGAGAAATCTTCGCTTCGATTGTCATCGTCGCCGTCCTCAAAGCTATCTTTCGACAACGCTCTCCGACCAAACATGCAGTACAGAATCTGGGTTGTGCGATTTGTTAGGAAAGTGGGTCGAGTACTGCGATGTGGATGTTGTTGGTTTTGGTGTTGAGCTTGAAGAAGTCGAATCAAAGAGTAATGAGGTCGAACTAGAGAGAAAAGAGGTCAGAGAGGAGCAAGAGAAAGCTAGTAGGGAGATGGTGGAAGAAGAAGGGGTAAAAAGAAAAAAGGAAAAAGAAAAAAAAAACAGAGAGAAAAAAAATTAAAAAATAAAATAAAATCAGTGATGAGGGTAAAATAGACATTTTGACGTGAAATGGATGCCATGTTAGCAATTTAACGGACAATTTAGACGGAGCTTGACGGCAAGTACTGATTGGTAGGAAATTGAGAGTTTGATGAGATTTTAGGTGAAATTTAAACGTCAGATACTGAAACAATGAAACCTTATAGGGAGTAAGCAGTATTCAATCATAATCTATATATATATATATACACACACATAAATAAATAAATATATATATATATATATATATTTATATATATATATATATTTATGTATATGGTAGCTCCCAGCCTTTTTCATGTTCTTTCGCCTTAGATAAAGAAATGTTTCAAGCATTTGAATACGAGGTTTAACTTTTAAGAGGTAGTATTTAACTATTTACTTGTGTTTGATGAATGATAAACGTGCTGGATTTTTTTGTTTTGGTTCTGTATGTAGTAAAAGACTAGGAGATCGAGTCTAGACGCAACTATCAGCTCTCAGAGCTGTAGTGAAGGAAGGAGTACCACATCGGTGAAAGGGAAACACTAGGGGCGTTGAAATACTGATGCACGTGCTGATAGCCCACGACCTAGCTGTTCTATAGGATCGTATCTTTGTATGCTAGCATCATATGCTTATGCATTTGAACTGAAACTGTCCCATGATGAACATAACAAATATAATTAATTACGATTACTAGCTGAAAGCCTGAAAGGAAACAAACTTATACATATATTGAAAACAATCTAATTTTGCACCCATTACATACCAAACCACATTCATGAAAAAATTCCTATTTCTTTTAGCCTAAGCTTTTAGAGCTCATCCTCCTTTTTGTCATCTTTTGAGACCAGCATGGGACTCCCTGGCCTATACTTGTACCTCCTTGAAACAAACAGATAAAGGAAGAAGTTGAAGAAGCTCATCCCTGAAAGCAACCAATAGAAAAGGTTCAAGTGGTTCCTGTTGATGTTGTTCCCAGCCAGCCAACCCCCATTGCTCCCATGTGTTGCCACATTCACAATCTTAACCAACACTGTGCTGAAGAAGTACCCGAGTGCCATTGAGCTCCATAGGAAGCAAGTCGAGATCGACTTGAGCCCTTTTGGTGCCTCCGAGTAGAAAAACTCAAGAAGACCGACGTAGGTGAACATGTCAGCGATTCCGAAAATGAAGTACTGGAATGACAGCCAGAATGTGCTGATGGGGAGTGGCTGCAGCACTGGGATTGCATCCAGCATGTTGTGGTCTCTCGCCACGTCTTTTCTCTTGACTTCCATGATTGCAGCCACTCCCATGGAGATACAGGAGAGGACTAGGCCGACGCCTATGCGCTGTAGATGGGTGATTCCGGAGGGAATGCCGGAGAATTTGCTGGCCAAGGGGACAAAGATTCTGTCGTAGACGGGGATTATGATCATGAGGAACATGATTGGGATGATGGGGAGTGAGGCTGGTGGGATTTTGAAGTTTTTGGTAATGCTTGTGTCCATGGTGAGGCCTTGCTGGATTGAAAAGGTTTGGAGCTGAGCCAAGCAAAGAGTCATTATGATTGTGCATAGGAATATGGGCACCATGCCTAGTATTATCTTTGCATTTTCGACTTGGGTGACTCTGCAAAGCTTCCATGAGTTTAGACATTCGGCGTTATAATTTTGCCCTCGTTTAATTGCTGCCTTGTCCAAGAAGCCAAAAATGGATCTGTGAGGTAGGAATTCATCTTCAAGTGAAGCTTCCTTGTCTGCCTCTATCTCATAGAGATCTGAAGGGTTCTCAGGAAGGGTGAGATTTCTGTTGCGGACCGCGGCAACATACACCTGAAAAAGGACATGGAGAAGAAGTTAATTACTTGTTATGTAAGTAATTTTTCTAAAGAAACAGAGTATAGTTGGAAGTATTCATTAAGCATATATCTTCATGCAGCCGTCTCCTTCCTCTTAGATTCCCTCTAGGCTCTAACTAAAAACCAATAGAAAAAGAAAAGAAAAAAGATTGTGTACACCTGAGCCAAACTAAACTAATTAGAAAAAATATAGATATATATCATATTTTATCTAGGATAAAGGCGGTCTCATATGCTTCCATCTTTCAAATATCAACAAATCATGCATCCCTCATTCCCTCACGTGATTGTATCGTTGCGAGAAGTCTATACGTTCGATACATTATTTATGTACAATAATGTGTTGATCTCTCTTATCACATAATAGAGAAATTATTGTATGTAATATGGAAACAAACCTGTATAATTTCGATTATTGCACTAGTTCCTCGAATAGCTTGTATCCGGTACATAGGCAATCCTGAAAAGAAGACGACGACACCCAAGAACATGGCGATTGTAGAAATCCCAAATCCCCAATCCCATCCTTTATTGTCTTGGATCCACACAATTAGTGTTAGGCTGATCACACCACCCAGACATACTGCTAGTAAGAGCAGGTTGAAGAAGCTCGACATCTGCCTCGTCTCTTTTGGATCTTTTTCGTCAAATTGATCTGCACCATGTGATGGCAAGGTAGCTTTGACTCCCGCAGCTCCAGCTGCCAACAAGTAGAGAGCAATGAATAGCAAAGCAGCATTGCCACCAGTAACTTTCTCGCAAGAAGAAGTTGGATCAAACACGTTACAGACCGGTGGCTGGAGACTTGGATAGTGAGCTTGCACAGTTAACAATCCTAGCCCCTGAACAATGTTTCAGTACGCGAATGCATGTCAGTATCTTACTTGTAAGAAATAAATCATGTCAATGAATAAATCCAAATTTGATTGAATAAACACGGACACATTATAGAGTGAAAGTTTAGTAATTTTTGCTTACAACGAACTCGAAGCAAGCTGAAATGAGAAGGGTTTTGAATCGGCCGAAGAATGTGTCTGCAAGGATGGCCATGACAATGGAGAGAATATAACCAGTGCCGGCGAAGTTGGTAAGTTGGTTAGCGGCATCAGATATTTCAAAATGCATCACCCCATTGAAGTATGTAACCAAGTTAACCGCCAAAGCCAAAGTTGCCATGTTCTCAAAACCAAATGTAGCTGCAGTACAAACATAGTGTTATTGAATATTAATTAGCTATGCCGGCCATGCTAATTACAATCTTTACAATTTGAGTTTACTAATTTACCAAGTATGAGAAAAGCAGTTCTCATTCCTCCATGTTTATGTTTCACAGCTGTCCTTCCCTTCCAATCCACCTTTCCTTCAACAAACTCAACCTTCTTTTCCTGGGATGGTAGTAAAGATATATTACTCATTCGTAAAATCAAAATCGAAAACAAAACATAAAAAAAAAAAAAGACCATTTTAGTTAAACTTACCATCTCCATAGCTACAATGATGAATGATCTCTCTTGAGCAATGCCTCTGGTGCTAGATGTTCTGGGGAAAGGGATGAGAGGCTAAATGAAACTGAAGTTTGTATATATAAGACTTTAATAAGGTAGAGATGGTTGTGGGAACTATGGAAGTTGATGACGAGAGACAATTATTTGTCATGACCAGAATGCCCTTGAGTTTTGTTGGAATGCTGGTGCATGTTTTGCTATCACGTTGCCGACTTGAAGTGGGAGAGATTCGATCATTCGAATCACATTGTCAAAGATTGGACAAGAGGAAACATGTACGACGACGGCAAAGTGAGAGCTACCCCTTTAACCTTTACTAAGAATAGAAACAATGATCGTATATATTGGCTATTGATGCTTAGCAAACAAATTGTGTATGTCATTGTATTTGTAGGTTGTATACGAGTTAGTAAGTAGGGAAAAATTCTCAAATGGTACCTGGATTATGGTCAAATGCACATTTTGGTACCTAAACTTTCAAAACTACCCTCGTAGTACCTGAACTATTGCTCTGTTTCTCCATATGGTACTTCATCCAATCTGCCGTTAACTTTGCCTATAAATTTTTTTTTTTTTTAAATGAATGTCATCCTATAAGAATGAGCCACGTAGACAAAGTTAATGTCAGATTGGATGGAAATACCATATGGAGAAACGGAGCAATAATTCAGGTATCATCAGGGTAGTTTTGAAAGTTTAGGTACCAAAATTTGCATTAGACAATAGTTTAAGTACCATACGAGGATTCTTCCCTAATAAGTATATTGTCCAGCTTTGTTCTAAGGTGAATAGATGTTAATGGGTTGATTTACATCTTGATCTTGTAGCCTCCGAGTGCGCTTCACGGTGCACCTAATTCTTAAAAAAATTCAATTTTTCATACTCAATATCGAGAGTATCAAAAAGTAACGTTTTAGTCCAATTACAGAAATTGGGACATGATCCGAGATCACTTTCAACAAATATATGAATTCACAAGACTCACTTTTGTGTGTTTATACATAAGAAGTTGAAAGACGCCTTGATAGATATATGAAAGGTAAAATGCTGTTTCATTGCATTAATTTAGAACCGAGATTGTTTGAACAATGAAGTGAAATATGACAAAGCACTATATGTGAATTATGGAATGTATAATTAATTCTAGATATACTCAGTCATTTGTTTGCTATCGATTAGTGTAAAGTGTAAACTCATGAAATGGCAAAAAAAAAAAAAACCCCATGAAATGGGGAAAGCTAGCTCCAGTTGTTGTACCTAATCATAGTGAATTAAAGAAGTTTTAATTACTTGGTAAAGGTCTTTTGTGATAGGATCGCCAAAATTTTCAGTTTTTAACCATCCAATCTCTGCAAGATTTCCTATTTCAGGGTACAAATGAAATGAGAAGCACTGTATAATAATGCATCAAATGAGCCTGAAACTTCATAAACAATGAAGTGTAATATGCATGAAGAGAAGTCCCCTAATCTGAATGGTAGAAATTGAGTCTATAACTCTAAACTCAGGAAATATTGTAGGAAGCTAGACACCTACTCATAATTGAAAACAGTTTCAATTACCAGCTGCAAATTTACACTATCAAAATTGCATCATTTCCTATTACATCGAGGGGCATAGGGTTCATAGTTTCCTTCCACACAGGAAAACGGAAGCTTTATACAATAATGCAACAAAATTGGGCAAAAGAATAGACTGATTGATTCATAAGCAGGAAAAGAAAAGTAGACGGGGTAGGGATGAAGTATTCAAAGAGTAATAGTTGAGTGTATTCCAAAAACACGAGTACCTTTCATGATCTAATTCTAGAACTATTACTCCAGAAAAGTTACAGAAGAGTCTCTGCATTCACGTAATTCCAAAAGCATCTGAACACCAAGCCTGTCTTTGCTCTTAGAGAACATTTGCTTTTGGACACTAGCAACTTACCAGTCGCTTTTTGCAGCTATTGTTTACGGGTCACAGCAACATAGTTTTCACGTAGTCACAAACCCTTGATTTGTTAATGCCAAATGTCTTGTCCGATAAAACTTTGCTCTTTAGCGTGGGGGATTGCTAGCTCAACATGAAAAAGGACTTGTATGTTGTCATTCTACAAATGAGAATATAAAAAGAAAGCTGACAAACTATCCCAAAATCTAACACTCTCATACTGTGATGCCTGTTATTAAGAATGAATGATTGAGTCTCAACCTGCCTGCCCCAGTCGCAACTGGAGCTATAACCTATCAGGTTCCTCCCAAAATCCTTGAGGTTAAGAAATTTTTGTACGCGACTGTATAATCTTCCTGTAAAATCCCAAATGTCAATTTCAGCCAATGTTCGGACGCGTTATCGATCGTGGGATTCAGGCTTGTGTAAGCATATATTCCCTTATAACAATGATTAATGTTCATGTAACAGTAGATTGACATTGGTGTTGTGTACGCTGAAAGTTGGGAGCAAGCAATAAATTTCTAGACGGCTTAAAATATGGTTTAGCATATGGTGGAACCGTGGAACTAATCCAACGTCCAGTTGTGTTTACAAGTCTATTAGAATTTAGAAGGATATTATGCTAATTACATGTTGGCGAAAGTGACAGATGCTCTCTGGGTTTGTTTATAAGAGAGACAAAGTACATAGTACTCATCACTCAGCTGTAGTTACTACTGTCTCGCTTCACGAGGAAAGAGCTTTATTGTAAAGTACATGGTATTCATCACTATGCTGTGTTACCATTGTTTCATTGATTGCAACTTGCAAGTGCTTCACAAGAAAAGACTTCTCCTTGTAAAACACGAACTGAGATATAATGGTTTATAACTTCATTGACGCTCATCAAAAAGTCAAATTGGATTCTCAACAAGTTGATGGGATTATTTTTTGCTCCTCCAGTCTTGGTCCAAGTTGATAAATTGATATGCATTCAAACTATTAAAACAGACATGAAAGAAGCATTGCACCATCAACAAACTTTAGTTTATATGATTATTTAGCATACATAAGCATTGATGTCACTGGGAAAGGTTTATATATAATTGAACAACAAGTATATAATTATTCAACAACATAAAAAATTGTCGTCTGATTAAAGAAAGAAAAAATTCTCAACCAATTCTAGAAGAAAGCCCGCAGATAAATGATGAGGTGACCATCAAATGAAGATGACAAGAGACAAAATGTACAGGAAAGAACTCAGGGATTGCCTGTGCAAAGAATGATTGACTATTTAGTTTTTAGTGGAAAAAGCCTACAATTACCTTAAAAAAAGAGCAGAGGATCAGTAGTTTAGCAAGGAGTATTTTACACGCAATACAATCTTTCCCTTGTCCACTCCAAGCTTAGCTCCTGTGACTAACCAATGTCCAGGAATATCTTGCGGCCCCTTTGACATTTCTGTCAAGTCTACTAACTTTGCTAGTTTGTCCTTTTTGTCATCAGAGTTTCTGCTATTTGAATGTGATGAAGAAGAACCATCAAGCCTCTGTGCAGAAGAAGGGGCGGCGGGACTGTGATCCCACACAGACCGTCGGATTGTGCAGCCTGGTACTTTTGAAAAGAGGAGTTTGAGGTGCAAAACATTTTTGGCACCAAAATCCCAAACACCAAGCTGAGCGCCTGTGACAATGTGAACACCAGAGAGGTCACCAATAGAAGTCTCTACGTGCTCTATTGGTGCAGTGCTTACGTGGGAGAAGTTCTTCCACTTGATTGGCTCAAACCAACGACTGTCTTGCTCCTCTGGACCTTGCCACCTAGGTGCACCTATGGCTATATGGGCATCCCAATGGGGTTGAAGAATCTTGGGAAGGGACACTAGATGCTGCAAATGTATGGCAAGTCGGTTCTGCTTGCTGCCTTCTAGGTTAAGCCTGAGCCCTGTGACAGGCTTACGGCCTACTGTTACCTGCAGAATTAACAAGTTTTCAACATAGGTAGAGTGACATCACTGTTGGACAAAAAGAGATATAGTGAAGGTGAGACACTGTCAGGTAAGGAATACTAGAAATAGCAGAATCTTAAATGAAATGTTGAAGGAATGAGACAGCCCTGTGCAATAATTTGACAGGAATAGTTATTAAAGGACTAACAAGAACCAAGAAAATACCTGATCCGGACTGATATAAAGCTTGGGACCCATCAAGCTGAATTGAAGGGATGAACAGACAGGTTCTTTCCTTTGCAGATTATTTTGCTCTGGGGCCCAAACCTGAGCAATTTGAAAGTCCAAGAAATACTGCAGATCTTCAATTGGAGGCTTGTCTGGTGAAAATAATTACAAACACGAATGTTAAAAACAGTGAAATTGGAGATACGTGGTTGTAGAAAGACCATGAGAAATACTATTCCTAAAACCCATGAAAAGGGGATTTCAGAGACATAGTTTTCTTTCTGGCTTATCACTTACTCGAAAACAACAGCAAGTTAGGAGGGCGAATAAAAGGTAAAAACTCATTACCCAACAACATAAATAAAGAAGAAAATACAAATCAAGACCATTAATTTACAATGTGATACTTTGTGCTAGATAGTCCACGATTAGCCCGGTCTATGATAAGGATAAATCTCACAGAAATAATGAGGCTTTCTTCATTCCGAAGATTCTGTAGGTGCCATGGGGGTACAAAGTCTAATATGCAGGAACACTGGCTCAACTTCACAAGCTTGGGTAACAGAAAAGTTCCAAATAACTAGTATTTAGTGAGCATATATAAGTCGAGGTTTAAAAGGCACAAAAGTGTTTTTCAAAACTGTGTCGGTCTTTTTAGATTAGCAATCTTCTGCCCCACTGCATATCACTGCTCCTGGCTAGTGCTACGACCAAAAATTACAAAGGCATGACTTCACTCCCCTAGCCCCTTTTTTCTTTCTATGCAAGCCAAATATTATAATGTATCAAGAAAATTATCTTCATCAAAATATGACCACTGAATAATTTTTGGAATAAATTGTGCTAAAATGATTACAGTATTTTTCTTTTAATAAAAAATGGCAATTAGGATCTAAATGAGGTCTTGGAGGTTTTCTTTCCCTAGTTGGTAGAATTAGGTAACAACATACTATTTACATAGGGGATCATGTAATAATTCAACTAAAAATTGAAACTAAGATTTGAAATAAAGCCCATTGAATTAAAAATCACATCTGCATTAAAAAAAAAAAAAAAAAAAGTGAACTAGAGATTGGTGGTGGGCGGGGAATAAAAAGGAACTCTAAGATTGGGGCTTACACTCTAGATATAACTCAATTGCACGGCTCAAGTGCTTTATTCCAGGCACTCCTTCAAGAAGAGAAACAATAGGTGTAAATGTCATATTGATCACATCTGGTGCTAGTTGTACTGTCTCCGCCCACTTGGAATGACTCTGCTCAAGATCATCACCTCCCCTTCTCCTGAAGATGACCGTAACATCCTGAAGAAAGAAAGAAGATGTAAATGGAAGAACAATGAACAGTAACTTCAACTGGGAGAAGCAACATTTTCTTCAACTGGAACTTGAGAGATTTTCTCGAGTTCCATTAGACTTGAAAGTCAGTGGAAGCTAGAAGATCAAATCTCCATAGTAAGACCACACACACACACAAAGGAAATGCATATGACACAAACCTTGTCCTTGTATTTTAAGGGGCCAGCACTTGACTGGGCTTTTGAGTCCAGAAACCTATCATCACCAATGTCTTTCACATAATTCTGAATGTCCGATAATGATAAAGGAGATGACTGGTGCTGCCTGATATAGACCACATCTCTCCCACCAATTGTCGCAGATGTGACTATATGTGTACCAAAGTTCTCAATGAAACTGAATATGATCAAGAAAATATGTGAGCCGGAGAATAAATATATAAATAGAACAAGACAAAAACGAAACAAATAGTGTGTCAAACTGGTTCTTTCCAGACTGAATTCATTTAAGTTCTATTCAGAGAAACAGTCAGTACTTATTTGCATACAGATATTGCAGGTTGGAGCATTTTAATCTTCTCAACATGAACCAATGGGACACCATTTCCAAAATATTTCATTAAAATATATAACTGCAGAACTACCCAGCATTTAAGTTCTATTCAGAGAAACACGTGGTACTTATTTGTATACAGATATTGCAGGTTGGAGCATTTTAATCTTTTCAACATGAACCAATGGGACACCATTTCCAAAATATTTCATTAAAATATATAACTGCAGAACTACCCAGCATAAGGAATTTCACAGAATGCATACCACTAAGCTTCTAGTTAGTATTAAGTCATGTTTCAATAATGGTTCCTAGTATCCTTTTAAGTACATATATCTGCACAAAGGACAGACAATTTAAAATCAAGTACCTCGCTATTTATATGAACATATGTTAATCAACTAATTTATCATCATCAAGCTCTTCAAGTGTTTATTATCACCTATTGATCAAAATAAGAATGAAAAAAATATATGAAATGGAGAAGTTGTTACACCAAGTGATCACTGAACAGGCACTGCCAAATCACATTGTCCATTAAATCTGATTATGAATTTATCCTTTATATAAGTGTTTTACGGAGAGGATCAGAATCTGTTTAAAAAATGGACAGATGTCTGTCAGGTATAAAGTACAATGAATCTACCATATTCATATGCAGTTACTTACCTTGCCAAGGCTGCAGGATCCCAAGAGTAAGGAACAGCACGCTTGATTTCATCACGCAAAACCAAATTTTCTGTTTCTAAGTTGACTTTGTATAGGGGAATAAAGTATCCAACCATAGCAAGGGATTTGGTTGTTGCTGCATCAACTTGCCAAGAACCGGTGAAATTAAACATGGCATTGAAGCTTCCCAGGGGAATTCGGGTTGATATACCTGATTTCTTATTAAAGTATTCTGCCATCTGCAATTTCAAAGGAAAGCATTTAAAGTCAGAAGCCTGGAAGAGAAAAAGATTCAATCTTTTATAACTATTAGACGATGCAATGGAATTCAACCACATGAAGTGCTGACATACACTTACAAGCAATTACAAGACACAAACACAACTGTATCCATTCGACCACGGAACCCCAGCAAAGGAAGAATTGTACTTCACTATCAAATTAGAAAACTTGAAAACAAACAAAGATGCTAACTTTTAGTACAGAATCTGTCATCCAAAGTTAAACCAAGAAATCTTAAATCCTAGCAAACCCAATACTGAACCAAAGTTTCAGAAATGACATAAGCAGCCAGAAGAATCCTGGTAAAGCTCAACAGAACTACAAGTTGATGGAATTCAAATAAACTCAGCACAGAAACAAATGAAATATAATCAGCATAATCACAATATTGATGATAAACCAATGCCAAGACCAAAAATCCAAGCAATAGCAACAAGCCCACTTCACCATCAAAGCAAACAACTTCTAAAACAAACCAAGATACAATCACAGAACACTAATTGAGCACCAGACCAATCCAAAGTTCCAAACTTTATATAAAAAAAAAGCCATAACCCATGAACCGAAATTGGATCAGCAATCACCTCATGGAAGCTACAGACAGGGACTCTCTCAATGGTTCTCTTCCCAGGTGAGCAGTCAATATCTGCAGGCACATTTGGCACCACAACCCCATCAGAAACAGCAAGATCTTTAGCCCCACTCTCATCCAGATTCACAAGCCTTGACCCAGGTGCTCCTTTGCAATACAGAAGCCTGATATCCGAAGTCACATCAAAGCCTCGACCCAGAGCTTGGATTGAATTGGACAGAGTGGTCGTCAAAGCTTCTGAGCTCGAGCTTCTTGTTGCCATAGGAAACAAGGGTCTCTGTCTTTATGTCCCAAAGAGAGAAGAAGAAGAAGAAGAAGAAGAAGAAGAGCTGAACAAGAAGAAATGCTCGACTCTCTTTTTAAGTATCTAGGGGGTATTTTTGTTTTGGATTTTTATGGTGGCTTTGGTTTCAAAGACTGTATTTTTAAGTGATTCTTGTTCTTTGTTCTAAAAGGTGGCTTTTGACTGTAAGAATGGCTATAAACGCGTTTAATGTGCTTATATGTGGCTCAATTGCTGTGGGCACTCCATTTGTTGCTTCATGCACTCCATGTGTGTATATGTATGAAATTGACTGAGATGAAGAGATTCAGAGTTGACTGGTCCTCTTTTTAAGGATGAAGTCAAAGCTCTATCAGAAAGTCAAAGCAAGCCAAGAGGGGGCGCATAGGCATACATTGTATGTGTTAGTTTTAAGTTCAAAATAAGCCTTGATTAGAAGAAGTACTAATTTCATTTCATGCATGGTTTTGATTTTTGGACAATGAACAAGTCATGATCTTGCCCCATCAACCCCTTTGGTGAGATTCAACAAACAAATTGACTTTTGTCCCTTTTGTCTAGAAATGATAGAAAATTACCAAGTGCATATATGATGACCCAACAAGCTCATCAAGATGGACTACTTACTAGTTTTCGGTTCACCAAGAGCAAACCTTACAATTCTCCAATCCTCATCATTCTCTCTAAATTTCTGTACCCAAGTTTCTAAATCTATCACTTTGGTACCTGAAGTTCGGACCCCGACCCAACTTTAGTACCTAGAACACTGTTGGCCGTTACGAAATTAGTCAACTGTCAAACTTTGAGGGGTATTCTCGTCCTTTCACTAGGTTTCTTCTTCTTCCTCGAGCTCTCTTCATTTTCTTCTTCCTCCCAACTTTCCCATCAGCTTCTCCAGACCATTGCCAAAAGAATGAAATCCAGAATTGGGGCAAATTAACTTCATTTCTTGGGCGCAGGTTGGCAGGCTGGAGGCTTGATGCGCTGGTTGGGCTGCGCAGGCATGGGACGTGGGGCACGGGGCTACTGATGAGGGGGCAGTAGGCGTTGTGCGTGCAAACGGGGAGCTAGGCGATGCGCTGGGCGAGGTTGGGCAGCGACTGGGCGAGGCTGGGCAGCGCTCGCCCTGGTGTGCTGGTCTGGCCGACCATGGGGCTTTACGGCAGGGGCTGCTGCAAAGCAAATCGAGAAGATAGAGAAAGATAGGCAGAGATCCAGAGAGAGGAAGAGAGCAAAGGGACTCAAGAATAGGGCTGGGTAAGTAAATGACGCAAACACCCCATCAAATACACCACGTGGCACATAGGTTAATGCCGTTATGGACGGCAGGTACTTATGTTGGGTCGGGCGAGATATTTGGGGTACCAAAGTGATAGTTTTGGAAACTTAGATACCGAAATTCGGAGTCGGCCATAGTTTGGGTACTGTTTGTATTTTTTTCCCTTTATTTTAGCTCAAGATTTTGCCATTGGTGGTTGTGGCCATCCTTTTGTGGTCACTTGAATCAAATTGTTAGAAGGACCACCAAAACCTAAATTAAATCAAGTTGTTATGTTAATATTTTTTTTAAATAATTTTTTTTGAATTTTTTTTTTCAATACGTGTATTTATTATGACGAGTGTCTAAATTCTGATAATATTGTGACGTTGACCGATATAGTGTTATCATGAAAAGAAAAGAAAATTAGCTTGCCCTAATATATATATATATATGTATATTAAAAATCAATTTTTTTTTTGTAAATATTATTTGTTGTTTCAATATGTTTATTTATTATGACGAATATAAACTGATAATATTGTGATCTTGACCGATATAGTGTTATCATGAAAAGAAAAAGAAAAAATAAATAGTCCTTCTTGGCTAAGGACTTCCTTAGTTTTTTTTAGGTACGGATTTCCGGTTTTAATCCACTTTCCGATCATATTTTTACATCTTAACCGTTCAGTTTTTAGGTCATAATGTATAGATCACCTCTGAAAATTTTCAGCCAATTTGGTGATCGTTAAGGTATCCAAAACTGCAATTTACCATTATAAATACGAACGGTTCCGGTTCGACAGATTCGGTCCGTTCGTGTAAATTGCCGTTTTGGATGTTTTAACGATCACCAAATTGGCTGAAATTTTGCAGGGGGGATCTATACATTAGGCTCTAAAAACTGAACGGTTAAGATGTGAAAATATGATCGGAAAGTGGGTGAAAACACCAAATCCGCACCTAAAAAAACTAAGGACATCGTTATCTGAGAAAAATCATATATATATATATATATATGTCAAACCTACTGCTGTCCAACAAAAGTTGTTATGTGGTGATGTAAGAATGCCATAATGTAGTAACAGTAATTATATCCATATAATTCTCTTGTACTGACCTGGTCATGAGTTAATAACCATCAAATGCAAATTTAGAGAAGTACTAAAAACTAATTGCCTAGCTTTAGGGAGGCTTTGAAACTACGAACCGAACAGGTGTGAGGTTAATATATGAAAGCCAGAATAGAATACCCTAATTTGGGAAAAAGTGCAGAGAAATTCAAGCATAACGGTTTCAAACATTCCCAACCGAACATGCATTCCCCCTCAATATAAGCCCTCCTCCATTTCACCTCTCTCATCCTCATCTATAAGCAGCCTTGGGTCGAAACCGAGGAGGCGGTGCAGACCCAAAAGAAAATAAACATGAAAGCCTCAGGCTGCATACTATCTTTCCTTTTTGTCTTCTCTTCTATTTTATCCCTTTCTGTAGCTCTAACAGATGCCGAAGCGTCCTTTCTTGCCCATCGCCAGCTGCTAACACTCCCGGAAGGCGGTGACCTACCCGAAAACTACGAAAATGGGGTTGAGCCGAACCTGAAGTTCCCTAACCCCAGGCTTCGACGTGCATACATTGCACTCCAGGCTTGGAAGAAGAGCATATACTCCGACCCTCTAAAGACAACTGCAAACTGGGTTGGTCCTGATGTATGCAAATACACGGGAGTGTTCTGTGAAAAGGCTCTTGATGACCCAAAAATCGACGTCGTGGCCAGCATTGATCTCAATGGGGCTGACATTGCAGGATTCCTTCCTGCTGAGTTAGGCCTGTTACATGAGGTTGCGGTGTT
Source organism: Rosa persica (assembly GCA_025331145.1). Classification (NCBI taxonomy): domain Eukaryota; kingdom Viridiplantae; phylum Streptophyta; class Magnoliopsida; order Rosales; family Rosaceae; genus Rosa; species Rosa persica. The sequence continues at coordinate 6,257,547 of WFKR01000005.1, read as the reverse complement.
CCACATCAACTCCAACAGGTTCTGTGGTATCGTGCCCCAAAGCTTTTGCCAGCTGAGTCTCCTCCACGAGTTTGATATCAGCAACAACCGGTTTGTGGGTGAATTCCCTAAAGTGGTTCACTGCCTTCCGGGCCTCAGGTACCTGGACATCAGGTACAATGACTTTGAGGGGTGTCTGCCACCTGAGCTATTTAATAAGGATCTGGATGCCTTGTTCCTCAACAACAACAGGTTCAGATGCAACATTCCAGAGACAATTGGCAACTCCAATGTCTCGGTCCTCGTCATCGCCAACAACAACTTCGAGGGTTGCATTCCTAGCAGCATCGGGAAAATGAGGAACTTGAACGAGCTGATCTTCTCGAACAACAAGCTAGGCGGGTGTGTGCCACCCGAGCTCTTCCAGATCTCGAACGTGACTGTGCTGGACATCAGTTCAAACTCATTCAGCGGCATCCTGTCGAAATCGTTCAAAATCGAGAACGTGGAGGAGTTCAGCCTTGCAAACAACAACCTAACCGGGTTTGTTCCTGAAAGCATTTGCAAGTTGCCTGGCTTGAAGAACTTCACATTCTCCAACAACTTCTTCAACGGCGCGGCCAAAGAATGCGTGCCAACCTCAAGGCAGGACATGGTGATGGACGACACAAGCAACTGCTTACCAGACAGGCCTAAACAGAGGTCACCCAAAGAATGTCAAGCTGTGGTGAGCAAGCCAGTGGATTGCAGCAAGGCCAAGTGTGGAGGTGGCGGAGTGCCCTCAAAGCCGCCAACGCAGGAGACACCAAAACCACACCCTCCTCCTCGCACCATACAGTCTCCTGTGGTTTTCTCACCACCACCAGTGCACTCTCCTCCACCGGCCCCAACCAACCCTCCCCCTCGTACCATAGTAAGCCCTGTGCCTCAATCACCACCTCCAGTGCACTCTCCCCCACCACCGGCCCCCGTCCACTCTCCACCACCTCCAGTGAAATATCCACCACCACCGGCACCGGTCCACTCTCCACCACCCCCAGTGCACTCTCCTCCACCACCCGTCCACTCTCCCCCACCCCCAGTGCACTCTCCTCCTCCACCCTCTCCACCACCACCAGTGCACTCTCCACCACCTCCAGTCCACTCTCCTCCACCACCAGTGCACTCTCCTCCACCACCTGTCCACTCTCCACCACCCCCAGTGCACTCTCCCCCACCACCGGTCCACTCTCCACCACCTCCTGTGCACTCTCCCCCACCACCTCCTGTGCACTCTCCACCACCACCGGCTCCGGTCAACTCTCCACCACCTCCAGTGAAGTCTCCACCACCACCTGCACCGGTCCACTCTCCACCACCTCCAGTGCAGTCTCCACCACCACCTGCACCTGTCCACTCTCCACCACCTCCAGTGCACTCTCCACCACCGCCGGCTCCGGTCAACTCTCCACCACCTCCAGTGAAATCTCCACCACCACCTGCACCGGTCCACTCTCCACCACCTCCAGTGCAGTCTCCTCCTCCGGCCTCACCACCACCAGCAGACGACTTCGTACTCCCACCAAACCTGGGATTCCAATACCAATCACCGCCTCCACCTATGTTCCCAGGCTACTAAGCAGCTGTTGCCCTATATCAACTGCTCTACCCTACATCGTGACTACTCTCTTTATAAGGTTTAAAACGGCGTCACAGCATACACCACTTTTGTTAGTTGATCAGAGCTTGTATAGTAAATTCGAGACATCAAGCTCTAAACCTTCTCGATTGTACGCCTACATAATGCAATAAAGGACGTTATCGGCATAACGTACAATCATTTTTCTTTTCATTTTCATTTGTCTCCACTTCTGTTTAAGTGCATGCAAACCACAGCTGGCTTTTCATAAATAATTAAATTCACTAAACGGATTCCAAATATATTGGATTTGAATAAACAACACTGATCAATGAATTGAATATTCTATAATTATCGTCCATATGTGTCTAAGCTCTGCTCTTACCAATATGACCAATATGAAGATGCTTTGCTAGCAGTCATGCATGCATGCAGAAGCCTCAGTGAACATTTTCCAACTAACATTTCATTTAGTCAAGATCGATAGAGACACCAAGTTGTTACTTGTTATAGATTGAAAGGACACATAAAGCAAAAGTACTATTTCCATGAGCATGTAAACATAAACTAAACTCTTCAAAATCTAAACGTACGCTATCGAGAATCAAGATTAAATGTATGGCTATATATCCTGGACAATTCCTCAAGAGGCCTCTGGCCCCCTGGCGTCGGATGAATAAATGAGGCTCCGAGTCTCGCTTGGGATCTGTTGATAAATCAGATCTTGAAAGTCATCCCTTAAGGCGTTAAACCCCAGTTCATCACCATACACATCACCCGGATTTCTACTTAATTCATGAATTGCAGCTCGGCCTTCAAGCATGCTTAGTGCTGCAGATATTGTAGGTCTCAGTGCTGGTGATCGATTAGTGCATAGCAGAGCTATACGTTTATCATTATCAATGCTTCTTCCTTGTTGAACTCGGATTCCAACTTTGGATCCACTAGCTCCATCAGATTTTCTTTTTGTTGCAAAACAAGGGCCTCCAGGATTGACAAGAAATGGATGACCAATTTATTAAATGGATTATAAATTAATCCATTTAAACAAATGTGATAGAGATCTTACCCAATCTAGAAAGGCATACATAATTCTCATTGGGCCGATATTTGATGTTTCTCCAAAACTGCCTGGGCTTAGGCGAAGTAAGCCTGTGCCTAGGGCCTCTAAATGTAACGGGGCCTCAAGATTTTAAAACTCAGCTACAGCACTTTTGTAAAGAAAAAATAAATAAATAAAAAAGAATTTTACTCATTCTTACCATATTCTTCCGTCATTTATCAAAAGAATTTAAAATTACTCCAATCATCAGATTTTTTAGGCTCAAATTACGATTTAATTGTACTTTTTTTTTTTCCAATTTGTGTGAATCCAATTTTATTTTTTGGCTTTTCTCTGCATTAAGGGTGAACTTGTTCTATTTTTCTGTGTGCGCAACCAACCCTCCTGTCAACGACAGCCAACCTTTTTATATTATAAATGAACGCATTTGGCTGCATCTAAGAATAATCCTATAAACAATAAGAAATGTAAAACATTTCAGAAATGTACATAACTTACAGAACTTGAAAATTGACATATAACAAAGTATACAAAAACAAAAACAAAAACAAAACAGAAAGGAGTCATTGAATACCTTGTAAACAATTCCAAAGCCACTTTCCCCAAGCTTGTTTGCAGCATCAAAGTTGTTAGTGGCAGCTTTGATTTGTTTGAATCTAAAGAGTCCAGTTTGCAGATCTAATCCTTTCAGCTCTGTCCATGTGACAAGATTAATTAGCATATTGAAATGATTTTTCAAGGAGAGCTTGGGGCCTTTTGCTTAACAAAGCTAAACATTGGAAGACTGAAGCAACTACAACAGACAAATACCTCGAATTGACTTCATCATACATTTCCAAAGAAAAAAATGGACGGTAGGGGGAGAATGAGTTTACTTCTACTTTTGGTTTAAGTCAAAGGATCATGTTTAAGTTTCTTTGCTCCGATGAGTTCATTCTAGTTCCTGGTGACAATAAAGTAAATGTAGACTGCAATCGAATTCTTGGGAAGACTCTTGATATCCTTTTAATTTTCACTCACACAGATAATCTTCATGGATAAAATTCAAGTTTTCGAGTCCTTTAAGTTTTCTTTCCGTACTGGATTTAGATTACCTTGTTCCCTAGAGGTCCTGCCTCCAAAGCAGCTTCTTAACCAAAGAATGCCAAAAACCATGAAGATAAGGCATAAGACTAAAGCAACTCCAACTGCTATGAATATTTTCCTGTTCCTATCACCAGGCGGCTTAAAATCTAGAAGAGAGAACAAAGCACAGAACAGTGATCAATGTTTAACAAGAGTACTCTAAAGTCTAAAGTAAAGAGAAAATTGAATGTTTAAATCACTTACCAGACTGAACTGAGATAGCCGATATAAGAGAACCATTTGTCCCTCTCTTTGGGGCATGTTGTCCCTTTCCCAGCCCAATAAAAGCGGATCTCTAAAGTGCTAACATTGACTACTGCTTTAAATACTTTAATCACTTCCTTATCAACCCCCTGTGCTTCCTTTTCAATATTAAAATCCTTCAATACCAGTTTTTCCTGTAGAAATTACCATAATTATTCGTTCAAGTTGAAAAGTGCAAAAGAAGGGAGTGACTAAGAATTTTAATCAGGAAAGTTAGAACAAGAAAGTCTGTGGACAGGTGCTTAACACCTGAATATAGACATCAAAAAATCATCTTCTAACACCATAATAAGACCTGTTGTCTCTCAGAACTATTTCTGCAAAGTGTAGTTTCACAGTGTAATTTCCATCTGCTAAGCAACGAGCATAATATGTGAGTGAAAGAAAAGAAAGGAGGGCAGTTCTCTACAATTCCGAGTTGTTCATTTTGAGAATGGAAACATTGTTTGCCATGTAGGCTTGGTCAAAGTTCATATTCCCATAATCACCAGTGCTACTAAATCCCCAATTAACTGTGTCCTGAAAAAACTTTGCTCCACCTCCCGAGGCTTCTTCCCCATCGTACTTGATCGATGCTTCCAATGGTGGTTGGTTTTCCACCACAATTAATATGCAATGAATACTCACTACTAGCAAAACAAGCCTTTTCACACAGAAAAGGTTGTCACAGACCTTCACACGGAAAAAAATCGTGTATAATGTATTATACTACACACAGATTTCCGTGTGAATGTTTTTGATACAATTATATCTTTACATAATTAAAATAGAGTGCGGCTATTGCCACCCAATCATTTTCTTAGTTCACCATACAAATACATGAATTATTGAAAGACTATATTACCCAAATATAAAATGACTAATAAGTACACTAATATTTAAAAATCCAATATGTAAGAAAAAATAAATACAAAAATAATTAATTAAATATAAAGACTACTTAATTTCTCATTGCATAACATTAAGTTTTATCTTCTCCACCCAAATTTGAATTTATTACTTTTTTTTTGTCTCTTCATCGTTAATTCGTTATTCAATTCACAAAACATTTAGTGTTAACTTCATTAAAACTTTTGCGATACCCTTTATGAACATCCAAATAAAAAATTTAAAACACCAAAAAAAAATGTCAAATCTCTTCTTCATTGCTCATAGTTGTAAATTTACTCGTATTTTTCCGACTAAATAGAGAACATTGAAGTTGAAAGAAAAAATAAAAAAAAATGGAAGTAAATTTAATGAGAGATTTTCGTTAAAAATATTTATTTTTCAATGGATATGTCAATAAGGATATTCTTGGAAAGAGAGATAGGTTAGATAAGTAAATTTAATAATTGAAATTAAAATGTAGAGTGTAATGAGTAAGTAGGGTGAACAAAGAAAATGATAGGTTGGCAATAGTCACACCCTTAAAATAATATTATACACAATATCCGTGTATATTTCTTTTTCCAATATCTGTAATGTTCTCTTCCTTCGAGTTTCTATCTCATAAACATCTCTCTCTCTGGGTTTCTCCCTCAGATCTATTTCTTCTGGTTTCTCTATTTCTCAATCGATGAAGGACTTTGGAGATGGATTGCAACTCTCACAATCCGATCTGAGGGTGGAATACTTTGGAGGACTTCTCTGCGCAGATGATTGGGTGAGAGTTTGTACTCCTTTGTTTGATTTATGAAGATGAGAACCTAAAATTTCTAACCTGGGTTAATGCATTTCAGAGCACTGGGCTAATGAATTTCAAAGGGAGGCATGGGTTTCAATTTCCCTTCTTTACTATTTCTTGTAGATCTGTCTAATCTTGCTGGTTTTAATAGGATGTTTCGACCCACTTCTCTTCCAAAGTCCCTAAATCGGATTCGAATCATAATGGGTCTCCCACTTCAAGTTTGGATTCGTGATCTTCGGCCTCATCTCGATGCCTAGAAAATGTATTGTTTTCTTTCAATTGGGTAAAAAGTCTTGTTTTGTTTTCATGTGTTGTCAGGGTCATGAGTCCTTTGCATCTCATGAAAGTCTTGAACAACTTCACCGATTAATTTTGTGCTTGGCATGAATATTTTACACGGACAGACTTTTCCGTGTGAAAGAGCATTAGCAACGCTCGCAACACATACAAATTCTGAATCCGTTGCTGCACTGTGTGAAAAGATGAATACACACAGATTTCTGTGTGTATTTTTAGGTATTTACACAGATTTTGTCCATGTGAAAGTGCCTGTTTTTCTTGTAGTGCTGTTCTTAGTGTTCTATATAGAAAGAAACAGATAATAGAAAGGAGGACATAAGTGAAATCAATATTCAACACAGAAGTGTAAACCTCAAATATTATACCACAGATTTAATTACCTTTTGAACATGGATAGTGTGTGTGTGTGTGTATATATATATATATATATATATATATATAAACAGAAGCATTAGCTTATAAACAATTACTGATGAAAGAAGAATAAACTCGTCAGGGTTGAAGCTTACGAGTTGTTCTGTCTGGAGAAACTTTTGAACTCATTACTGATGAAACAACAGACAAGTCACCTTCACATTTAGGTAACAAAAGAAAGCTAATTTGGAGCAGGCTAATGAAACGAAGAAAATGGAGATACTACTCTTACAAGGTTTCTCGACATGTAGTTGGGACAGAGTCCCTTGAAAAATTGTTGTAAGAAAGACCTATTATGCTGCACACAAACATGAAGTTATCCATTAAGTGACTGAAATGTCAAGAAAAGAAATTTCAGTATACTTTGGCAGGAATCTTCTAACATAAAATACGTAACCTGCACAGAACAAAGATGAAATGGTTCAACATTTCAAAGATACAAAGGTAGATTTTGACCTAATTAACCACTCATGAAACTGTATAACCTAGTCTTCTTATACTTCTCAGCTGTAAATCATGTGTGGATAATCCTATCCATCCTTATAGAGAAAAAGTTGTGTAGTTGGTTTTATCTCTTTCACACTAACTTAGCATAATAGTTTATGTATCAAGAAGCTATACTGGTAATCATACACATTGGGGAGGCCTCAGAAGCACGAAAACTAAAATGAGATAGCAAAAGTTGCAATGTACATTTTGGTGTATCCAGTGTGTGCCAACGATAGGTATGAGGTTATGAACATAAGGTTTTGGGATGAAGAAACATACTAGCCGCTATCTCTATTTTTGATCCACTCCGGAAGCCCAGTAAGCCAGTTCCTTGTCCGATATCTGATCATTGAGCAGTATGAATTATGTAAACAAAAAAAATTAAAAATTAAATACTACATTTAGGATGAATTTACACTGCTTACGTTGTGGCCAATCCTAATAACTTGTCAAGATTTGGGATGCTCCCTTTCAATCTGTTGAAGCTAAGATCTCTTCAAAATGGAAAAGAGGGGTGGGTAATGAGAAGCATCATATTGCCATATTGGTAACAACGACATTCAGCAAAGCCAAGCTACAAAATGAGTGACTTATAGTCAGGGAATTACAAAACTTGCAGGCTTGTCATGTTAGATATATATTCTGGAATTGATCCTGTCATATTGCAGCTCCTTAACATCCTGCAATATGGAGCAAACCACATAAGAAAAATGATTGCTATGAACCTCTGGATTATTTTAATTAGAAGATACTAAAACTGTAAAGATCACTCACAATTTCTGCATGTTTTTCATGTTCGACAAGTTTGGAAAACTTGAGCTTTCTCCGCTTAAGTCACTGATTACTCTGCCTCACAGAAATGATAAGAAAGACAAAATCCTAATTCAGTAACGATCTTTCAAAGCAAAGAACAGAAAGAATGTGAAACTAAGATGACTGCTAAGTCACGACTCACATGTCATATTAATAAAGGCAGAAAGAGTAGAAGGAATGGGCCCTTCAGAGCCACCCGCTTGCATCTCTCTGGCGAAAATATTTTAGAGCAATTGAGATTACACATGAAGTATTTGTATACAATTAAAAAGCATAGCAGAAAATTAAAGATCTCTTACAACATCTGAAGTTCTTTCCAACTAAGAAAATATTTCGGTATTTTTCCAGTGAAATTGTTACTGCCAATCCAACTGTATCAACGTTAAAAAATAATGTCATAACTGTTTAAGGAAAAACGTAAATTAATAGAGAGAGGGAGAGAGTAATATTTCAGAGAGAATGGAGATTCAAATGTATTTATTCATCTCATACAATGGGGTATTTATAGGGATACATTTGTAGTGTGAAAGCTCAAAGAGAAAACCAAAATGATAACCATCTCAATGATGAATTATGTCATGCTTGTTGCCCCTTGATAAAGCATGTTACATAAGTCTTCATACACTCAAGTACCTATGTTTATACACTCAAGTACCTATCTATACACTTAAGTATTTGTTACATGATATAAACATACATAGTATAATATATTTATACCACAACACTCCCCCTTGGATATTTCATGTCAATAGTATTGTGTTGGTGGTGCGCTTCGAACTTACCTCGTTAAAAACCTTGCCAAGTAATAAAATCCTGTGGGAAAAAACAACCTTGGTCGAAGGAGAAAAAGAGCACAACGCCACGTCGAGTGTGAAGTATGTTTCTGGATACTCTCCCTGATTTAAACTCCCCTTGAAGATTGTGGGAGTTCAGATATCCTTCTCAATCCGATACTCCTTACATGTTTCTCGAAAGGGGATTTTAGTAGTGACTTAGTAAATAAGTCAGCTACATTATCTTCTGATCGGATTTGATTTACTTCAATATTTAGAAGTGTTTGTTGTTGCTGACTGTAGAAGAATTTCGGCGATATATGCTTGAGATTGTCGCCCTTAATGAAACCTAATTTCATTTGCTTAATACAAGCTGCATTATCCTCGTAAATGCATGTAGGTTCATTTGTGGTAAATTTCAAACCACATGTTCCTCGAATGTGTCTATTTACAGACCTTAGCCATATGCACTCACGCACGGCTTCATGTAGGGCAATGATCTCTGCATGATTTGAGGAAGTAGCAACAAGAGTCTGTTTTGTAGATCTCCAAGATATCGCGGTGCTTCCCATGGTAAAGACATAACCTGTTTGGGAGCGACCTTTGTGAGGGTCAGAGAGATACCCTACATCAGCAAAGCCCGTCAAAACATCATTATCATTTTGATGGACGGGAGGAGGAGAACGTTGGTCACTATGGATAGTGTTGCCGGCGTTCATATTTCTTTTCTCTCTATAGGGATAAAACAAGCCCATATCAATCGTACCTTTCAGGTATCGAAAGATTGTCTTTATACCAATCCAATGGCAGCGTGTTGGCACAGAATTATGTCGAGCTAACAAGTTTACTGCAAATGAGATATCCGGTCTTGTGCATTGAGCTAAATACAATAATGTGCCTATCGCACTTAGATATGGTATTTCAGCCTCTAATAAATCTTCGTCCTCATCCCTTGGACGAAACAGATCTTTTCTGGGCTCAAGACTACGGTTGATTATGAGAGTACTCACAAGCTTTGCTTTATCTTCATTAAAGCGCCTTAGTAACTTTTGAGTATATGCTGACTGATGGATCATAATCCCATCATTACGATGCTCGAGTTCTATTCCGAGATAAAACCGTGTTTTCCCGAGATCTTTCATCTCAAATTCAGATTTCAAATATGTAGCAGTTTCTTTTAACTCATCTAGAGTTCCAATTAGGTTATGTCATCGACATAAACTGCTACAATTGCAAATCCGGATCTTGTCCTTTTAATGAACACGCAAGGGCATATTTCATTGTTAACATATCCCTTCTCAATCAAGTAGTCACTTAGACGGTTATACCACATCCGTCCGGATTGTTTCAATCCATATAGTGAGCGTCTTAATTTTATTGAAAACGCGCTCCGTGGTTTAGAGCCACTTGATTTGGGTAATTGAAGTCCATCTAGAACCTTCATATATATCTCTGAATCTAGATCCCCATAGAGATATGCTGTAACCACATCCATGAGCTGCATGTCAAGTTTTTCGGAAACTACCAAACTGACAAGGTAGCGGAACGTTATAACGTCCATTACGGGAGAATATGTCTCCTCGTAGTCGATTCCAGGGCGTTGTGAGAAACCTTGTGCCACAAGGTGGGCTTTGTATCTAACAACCTCATTTTTCTCGTTACGCTTTCTAACAAAGACCCATTTATGGCCAACAGGTTTTATATTTGGTGGTGTCGGTGTTATAGACCCAAATACCTGTCTCTTTGTTAGTGAATCCAATTCAGTCTGGATCGCATCTTTCCATTTGGACCAATCTACTCTTCGTTGACATTCTTCAACGGAGCGAGGTTCGATATCATCGTATTCTATAATTCCTTTTGCAATATGATATGCAAATGCATCATCAATAGCCATAGAATTTCTGTCCATAATTACATGTATACTAGTGTAATTCATGGAGATCTCTCTATTCTCTGGAATTGGTTCTGCCATTGGAGCGTCCTCCAATGATGTCTCTTGGACATAACCATAATCTGGAATTTTTTCATGAGATGGATTATTTGTATCGATGATTAATGGATTATTTTGTGTCAAGCTCGCTTTCTTTCTTAGGCGAGAATCCATCGAACTTATGGGCCTCCCGCGCTTCCTGGCAGGAGCCGTGGGTCTAGCCACTGCATCACCCATAGAGGGGATGTCATACCCTTTAGTTTTAGGGACATCAATCCTTGCATGTACGTTTGTAGCAGGTATATGTGATTTTGTCACTTTAGCGATATCAGAAAACTCATCAAGCATTGATTCTGCTACGTTCTGAAGATCGAGAATCCTCCACACTTCTATTTCAGACTGTGTGGTTCGGGGATCAAGATGAGACAAAGTGGGAACGGACCACGACAATTCCTGTCTTTTCTGTTGAACATTAGTGTTCTTGTCTCCCCCTAATGACGGGAAGACTGTCTCATCAAAGTGACAATCCGCAAATCTAGCGGTAAATAGATCACCTGTCAAGGATTCTATGTAGCGGATAATGCTTGGAGAATCATATCCAACATAAAGGCCTAAGCGTCTTTGAGGGCCCATTTTGGTGCGCTGTGGCGGCGCAATTGGCACATAGACTGTACACCTAAATATGCGTACGTGTGAGACATCCGGCTCATACCCAGTCACCATCTGGGACGCAGAAAAGGGTTGGGTGGCAGTGGGTCTCAGACGAATAAGTACAGCTGCATGCAATATTGCATAGCCCCAAGCAGAAATAGGGAGATTGGTGCGCATAACCAATACCCTGGCAACCATTTGAAGTCTTTTAATGGCAGCTTATGCGAGTCCATTTTGGGTGTGTACATGAGGGACAAGGTGTTTCACCTCAATCCCAATGGACATGCAATAATCATCAAAAGTTCTTGATGTAAACTCTCCAGCATTGTCAAGATTAATTGACTTAATAGGATGATCAGGCTGGTGAGCCCTTAACTTAATGATTTGTGCTAGGAGTTTAGCAAATGCAGCATTTCTTGTGGATAAGAGCATGACATGTGACCAACGTGTCGATGCATCAACCAACACCATAAAATATCTAAATGGTCCGCAAGTTGGTTGGATAGGTCCACAAATATCACCTTGTATTCTTTGTAAGAATGATATATTTTCTTTAGTGTCTTTTGCATAGGATGGTCTTGATCCTACCTTTGCTAAAGAGCAAGCTTTGCAAAACGAATGATATACTTTAGAAGTAACTCTTTGGACCAATGTTTGGTTCGTACTTCTTTTCGTTTTGAAGAATGGATGTCAGTGTGAAGTTTTTAATATACGGAGCATCATATCACGATCTGGATGTCCCAAACGGTCGTGCCAAAGCCTGTATGTGTCAGGATCCCATAAATTTTCATTCATGACATGGTTGGATTCAATAACTCTAATAGTGGTTGCATACAATCCACTAGAGCGACACATAAATTTCTCTAATACTTGTGTATTTCCGTAGTTTTTAGAGGTGATGCAAAAGAACTCTTGTCCATTCTCACAATGTGTTTCCACATGAAAATCATTGGCTCTGATGTCTTTAAAGCTTAATAGGGTTCTTCCAGCCCTTAAAGCATATAGAGCTTCGGTGACATTAATATTTGTGCCATTTGGTAACAAAAATTGAGCTGGTCCTCGATCATGAATCAATTGTGATGGTCCTGCCATTGTAGTTACTGAGGATCGACTAGGTGTCATCCATAAAAATAATTGCCTATGTCATAATATAGTATGTGTGGTGCCAGTATTAAGAAGGCATTCCAATTTTCCGGAAAACATACTGAAAAAGAATAAAGTTCGGAATATTAACACATGTCTATAACAGTGAATGATAATGCGATACTTTATTAATAGGGAAAATAGCCAATGATTACATCAAAGTTTTTCATAAGTCTATTCCAAAAATCAAACTTTAGACAAATTGTTGTCACTCAATCCGTTTGGTAATTCCAATATGACCAGGAAAGTAGAGAGATGTTGGTGGAGCGAGGCTCGCTTAAATACCCCGATCTCAATTACTTTCCTAGACATCATACTTCATTGGGTACACCACATGAGAAGGAGTTAATAAAATTGTTATTTATTGACTAAGGCACATTTGTTGTTCTTGGAAAATAGAAAAAGGATTATTCTAATCAAAGTCTGTGGCATCCTTGTGCTCTTCATTTACAGCTTTGAAGTCCTTAACGGTAAGATTGATATCTTTACTATTTTGATCTTCAGCAAGGTTGGCTTCTTGCTCTCTTGCTTCCCTGTACTCCTTGTAGCTTGCAGCTAACTGGGTACTTGCATGACATTGCTTAAACCAATGCTCGATTGATCCACATCGATGACACATGTCATTGTGGTTACCTCCCTTCATTTGAGGTGCAGGTTTTGCAGGTTGTGCAGGTTGTGGATATTCTTTAGGAGGGTTGTTGCTACTACCACGGTACATGGTGCAGCCTCCACGGCTCATGGTGCTATTTCCACGGCCGGTGTTGCCATATCTCCCTCTTCCACGTGTGGAGTTGTCATCACGTGTGCCCGCTCTAAAGTTGAGGTTTCCTTCTTTATTTGGGCGGTTATATGGACATGTTCGTCCTTCATGTCCCCTATTATTAGGGTACACATGTCCCCTATTGCTAGGGTACCGCTCCTTGTGCCCTCTCTTAGGTGCATTATAATTTGACTCACGAACGCTCTTGGTTCCAACGGGTCTTGAATTATAATTCTTTACGAGAATGTTGTCGTGTTTTTCAGCTACTGACAAAACATTAATGAGCTCATTGAACCTCGTAATTCGTCTAGCATTTACTTCAGTGCGATATTGCTTTGATAGTAAAATTGCTGCAACGGGGAAGGTGGAGAGAGTTTTCTCAATTAGCTCTTCTTCTGTGAGGGGTTTTTGACAGAACCTCAACATGGATTTGAGACGAAGAGCTTCTGAATTGTACTCAGCAATAGACTTGAAGTCGGAGAAGCGTACATCGTTCTACTAAACCTTCAAGTCAGGGAGGAGGGAATCTTGGATATTGTTAAAGCGCTCTTGTAGCGCCTCCCACAAATCCTTTGCATCTTTGATATACATGTACTCTAATCTGAGTGCTTTGTCTATATGATGTCGCATCAAGATGATTGCTTGTGCATACCTTTTGGGTGTTCGAGGGAACGCAAGGGCCAGGTCTGGTGCATGGATGATTGGCAATATCCCTTTCGATGTGAGATGGCTCTCAACGTCGGTTTTCCAGCTATGGTAATCCGAACCTGTTGAGTCAAGGATTTGAAAATCGAGTCTAAGTTCATTCGACATCCTTGAAAATAAGAAGAAAATATTAGTTTCGGAGTTTAAACTTCCACGAAAAATAATAAGATTTCCGAGCTATGCTACCAAGAAATCAATTTCCAAGAATCATTGTGAACACTCTTAATTCATTGATTACGGACGCTCTTAGTTCGTTTGGCGTGAATTTCTATAATTCCGCTTTTGATTGTAGGTTCCCGAGAAAAAGGAAAAAGGAGAGAAAATGAATAAAAACTCAAAAATGGAAACTTTTAGTATTTAAAACTTACTTGTTGAAATTCGGAGCAAATTCACTTCTGAACAGATCCCACTTCAAATGGTGTACAAGTTTCAAAAAGATTCCGTCAGGGCTGAAATTTGGAGGTCAGATAGAGGAGACATAGATGAACAATTTTAATGAAGAAAGTATTTTGATTAGAGGTCCTGAACAAGATGTTTCAGGACGTGCAAGCAAGCTGATCTGTATAGGAACGAGCGCAGGGGTAGCGCACGGTATGGCTAGCAAGGGCTAGGAGCTCGTGCTGATAACGTGTTTAAGGAAAAACGTAAATTAACAGAGAGAGGGAGAGAGTAATGTTTCAGAGAGAATGGAGATTCAAGTGTATTTATTCATCTCATACAATGAGGTATTTATCGGGATACATTTGTAGTGTGAAAGCTCAAAGAGAAAACCAAAATGATAACCATCTCAATGATAAATTATGCCATACTTGTTGCCTCTTGGTAAAGCATGTTACATAAGTCTTCATACACTCAAGTACCTATGTTTATACACTCAAGTACCTATCTATATACTTAAGTATTTGTTACATGATATAGACATATATAGTATAATACATTTATACTATAACAATAACCTGTTTTTTCTTTCTTTTCTTCTTGCTGGAAACACTTTGACTATCTAAAGTATAGTAAACTCACTTACAGTGTTTTTAATTTGGTCATATTAGAGAGGGCCACAGGAATCTGTCCAGTGAGGTTGTTAGCTCGAAGGTAGCTGCAATTAGTCATCCATGGGAAAACCAAAGAATATTTAAACAAAAACTTAAATTTAACGTGCAAATCAAAGAATGGAAGACAAGAAAATAGGCACACTCACAGGTCTTCCATGTTAATCAATCTTCCCATCTCCGGTGGAATACTTCCAGAAAATAAGTTCCTCCAAGGCCCTGAAGCCATAGTTACTTTAACGTCACAACCAAACTAAAACAATTGGTGCATGCATCAAATTCAGTCTAAATAGGGTAAGAAAGATTGAAATCATACAAATCTCGGAGATTAGTTTATGTTCCCAAAATAGGTAGGGATCGATAGGTCCTGATAAGTTGTTCACACTGAGGACCCTGCATTGGGTACATTGCATTTGTTCAGTACTCAATCTAGCGATGAATTGCAACATCAAACGTAAGCCTACATATCAATCACTTACAGAAATTCCAACTTGGTAGAACTACAACCCCATTCTGGTGGAATTCCGACCCAGATTACGGTGAGCAAGAACAAATAGTTTTTTAGGTAGTAAAATCTAATAAGCTAACCAAATAGTGGAAACTAAAGCTTTGAAGTCTAAATTCTAAAACATACAGTTCCCTAAGGTAAGGTAGCTTCACCAGTGATGGTGCAAGCACACCATCCAGGTCCTGACCCACAAGAAGACTGCATTATTGTTAGTTGGTTACCAAAAACTCCGGAAGTTTCAGGAGATATTTGGACACGTGCTTCATGCTAGCTGTTTCCAGTCATTAAGTCTCTTTCGTCGGCTAATTAGTTAATTTGTTACTAATTAGTTGATTAGGTTAATTAGTTAGGTGTGTGTAGTGTGGTTTCACGTTGTGTATAAATAGCAAAATAGCTCTCTCATTTTCGGTAATGAAGTATTGAGAATCAATATACGAGTATACACTTTTCTCTCAAACTATCTTCCTCTCCATTTCGTTGTTCATCTTCACAAACCCTAGGTCTTCACTGGTACCATGGCTATCATGGTATCAGAGCTCTCATAGATCCAGCACCTGTGATTCATGCTTCTACATCCATTATCTTAGTGCAATCTCAATTCTTGATTCGGACGTGCTGTGATTTGAAGCCTCGATTATCTTTGGAGCCTAGATCGAGTGAGGTGAATCGCACTTGTCTCTGATGCTTTATGTAGTGATCTATGTATTTTGAACTGTGATCTTGAACAAATGAGCAAAAACGTGTGTAGATCTTGAGCACTGTGATTAATTGAGCAAAACTTTGTATGAGTTAAGCATGGAATGAAAATCAGGGAGTTCAATTACATATAGAGCAAAACTAGAGGAAATATTGTGTTGTTTGATATCTAAATCAGAGCAAATTGAGTAAATTGAGTTGTGGCTGAGTAAATTGAGTGAAAAATCTGAGCAAAAATAGTGTCAATTTGTGTACCCTCTAGAAATTGTTGAGACTGTTACATTTGATATCTCTTTAGAAGCATCGTGTCCAATCTTGCAGAAGAACTATTAATGGCACCTCGTGTTGTTACTACACCTGCTCTTGCTCACTCGGATGTGCACACTCACTTTTGAGTATGATCAGAACTTCATCAAATGGAGTTTTCAGTTTGAGTCCACTTTTGCTGGAAATGGCCTCTTTGGCTACTATGATGGTACAGAGTTAGCACCTCCTCGCTATGCTCTTACAACTGAAGGTGAAGCCACTAGTGAAAATACTGCAGCATATAAGGCCTGGAAGCAAACTGATATGGCATTGTCGAGCCTGCTTATGGCAACACTGAATGAAGATTGTGGATGTGATTATTGGCTGCAAGACATCTAGACAAGCCTGGCTTACCCTTCAAAAACAATTTTTTGATGTGTCAAGAGTGAGCATTATGCAACTAAAGACTGAGTTACAAACACTTTGAAAAGGTGGTGAATCTATTGAGAAGTACTTGCAATGTGTGAAAAGTGCTCGTGACCAACTATTATCTGTTGGAGTTGCTATTCCTGATGAAGATGTGATCATAGTTATTTTGAATGGACTGCCTGAAGAATACTCAACAGTTAGGACTGTGATAGAAGCAAGAGAGACACCAATTAATCTTTGTGATTTGAGGTCCCAATTACTCTCTGCAGAAAGGCACATTGAAGGAAGTTTTTCTTTTCATTCTAACATGAGTGCCATGGTAGCTAGAGGAGATGAAACCAGAAATAGAGAGAGAGATGGTGATAGCAGAGGATGAAGTCTCAAGGATGACAGTAAGACTAAGAGTGGAAAACAAAGTGGTGGCAGTGTTGAATGTCAAGTGTGTGGAAAAAGAGGTCATACTGTGGACACATGCTTTCGTGTTCACAAGTGTCAAATTTGTGGCAAATATGGACATCTCACAAGCACATGCTATCAGAATCCTGAGTATAAAAGCCAGCAAGCACCTCCAGCCAGGCTATCCAGCAATGTACTCACACCTGAGTGTCAAATTTTCTCTAAGAAGGGTCACAGTGCTGCTAACTATTTCTACAGAACTGATGTACCTGCTGGACATCCATCCTTGTCCATTCTAACTCGTCAAATCTGTGGATTAAAAAGTCATGTTGCCTTAAATTGCACTCATAAGACCAACTTTGCCTACCAAGGATCTGAACCTCCTACATCTCTTACTGCATTAGCTGCTCAATATTCTGGAGGTTACAATAGTAGTTTTCAACAATCTCAAGGTAGATATCTTGTACCAACTGGAGCATCCAACTCTTGCTTTCCTGGTGGCTTCCATCCAAGTAGTGGTGCTTCAACATCTACTTCTGGCTACTTAATGAATCAAGCTGGTACATCTACTACATCAAATGCTCATGCCAACAATGAAGTGTGGGTAGGAGATTTTGGAGCTCACACCATATGACCTTTGATCTTCAGAATTTTACATGCCATTACTCAACCATACACTTCTGACAACAACAGTACCATTGGTAATGGTACAGGTTTGAATATAGCACATACTGGTTCTGGTTATATCAAGCATGATGATCATATCCTGAGACTTAACAAAGTGTTGCATGTTAACAGTCTTGTTATGAATCTGCTATCTTTTACAAAAATTTATCGAGATAATCATTGCTTTATAACACTTGATGAGAATGATATTGCTATGCAGGACAAGGCATCCAAAACAGTTCTCTATCAAGGAAAGAGTAGTGAGGAGGGTCTGTTCCTCTTCAAGTCACCATCTGTTGCTTCAATACCTGAGTTGTCTCATACTACCTTACTTGGATCTCCCATATCATATCCTGTGTGGCATCAGCGGCTAGGTCATCCCACTCAACCCATATTGTCCAAAATGTTGTCTTGTTCTCAAATAAATTCACCTAGTTCAGCTTCTAGTACTGTTTGTACACATTGCTTAGAAGGAAAGATGCATAGACTACCTTTTCCTATTTCAGTAACCAAAAGCTCTCATCCTTTTCATAAAATACACTCTGGATGTGTGGGGACATGCTCCCTGCCTTTCTATTGAAGGATATAAATACTATGTTACCTTCATTGATGATTGTACAAAGTTTGTGTGGATTTTTCCACTTATTAATAAATCAGATGTTCTTTCCCAATTTGTGAAATTTTGTGCTTTTGTTCATACATAGTTTGATTCAACAATTAAAATCTTTTAAAAAGATAGAGGGGGTGAGTTTAATAGCAAAGCTTTCCAAAATTTCCTAGCTTCTAAAGGAATCCTACATCACATTACTTGCCCTTATACTTTTCAGCAAAATGGTGTTGCTGAGAGAAAGAATAGACACATTGTAGAAACAACCATTTCCCTGATGTCTACTGCTGGTCTCCCAAAACATTTTTGGTTTCATAGTGTAGCTCATTCCTGCTATCTTATCAATAGGATGCCTTGCAAGTCACTCAATATGAATGCTCCCTATGAGCTACTGTTTCACAAGGTTCCAGATGTCTCTCAACTTAAGGTGTTTTGTTCTTCCTGTTATCCATATCTTCGACCTTATACTCATGACAAATTAGATCCCAGGACTACACAATGTGTATTCTTAGGATATGCCACTGGCTACAAGGGAGTCTTCTGTTATAGCATTTCTCATAACAAATTGTGGTTGTCTAGGCAAGTCATCCATGATGAGTCTTGTTTTCCATTTCTATCTCTTTCTTCATGTGTGTCTTCCCTTGTTGATCTTGTCACATTCTTTCCTTCATCCACATCTCCCACTACGTACTCTTCCCAGGAACATGCATGTCCTTCATTCTACGGTTCCACTTAGTGAGGTCCCTACTGAGTTGGAGGGGGACAATGGTGCTAGTAATAGTGTAAGCAGTGGTGATGTGACCATTGAAGTAGAAGCTACTGATGATGTGTTCATTCTACGGTTCCACTTAGTGAGGTCCCTACTGAGTTGGAGGGGGACAATGATGCTAGTAATAGTGTAAGCAGTGGTGATGTGACCATTGAAGTAGAAGCTATTGATGATGTGTTGATAGAAGTAGAGGCAAGTAGTGATCAAACTGATAGTACTAATGAAGTGAGAACTTGTGAGTAGAATGTGTCTAGGGTTAATCAATGTGATGATGTTGTTATTGGTGTTCCTGAAATAAGAAGTGATGGTCAACTTGATCACGAGAATGCTGTTGATAATGATCAACTTGATAGTGGAGGAGCCAATGAAGGCCTTGCAGCCAGTCCAGTTGATGGTATGAATACAAGTGAGGTTACTGCTTTACAATTTGGTGGAAATATTAATAGTGAGAATCTTCCTTAGGAATTGGAGTTCATTGTGAACCAGAATTACAATGATCACAGTATGATGACTAGAGCCAAAAATGGGATAGTTAAACAGAAAATTTTTGAAGATTTTTATTGTTTCTCTGCCATTGCACAACAAAAGCTCTATGATGAGTATCCTTTTTTTAGTGGCTTCACTGCTATATCAGATATTAGTGATGTTGTTGAACTTAAGTCATTCAGGGTAGCTAATGGTAAGTCTGAATGGGATCAAGCTATGTTGGAGGAGATTGATGCCCTAAAGAAGCAAGGTACTTGGTCTCTTATTCCATGTCCCAAGAACATAAATATCGTCGGAAGCAAATGGATATACAAGATTAAGAAAAATCCAGATAGCTTTATTTCAAGATACAAAGCTAGGTTAGTAGCTCAAGGATTCAGTCAAGCTAAAGGCCTTGATTATGATGAGATCTTTAGTCCTGTTGTAAGGCATAGCACAGTAAGAGTTATATTGGCACTTGCAGCTATGAACAACTGGGAGTTAAGATAATTAAATAGATGTTAAAAATGCTTTTCTGCATGGAGATTTGAAGGAAGAAGTCTATATGGCTCAGCCTCAAGGTTTTGTTGATCCTGTACATCCTGAGCATGTGTGCTTATTAAGAAAATCTCTCTATGGTCTAAAGCAAGCTCCATGAGCCTGGAATGAGAAGTTTACAATTTTCTTACCAAGTCTTGGATTTACCTTTTCTCATTTTGATCCAAGTCTCTTTATTAGACATACTACAGAAGGAATGATTGCCTTGCTATTGTATGTACATGATATAGTGATACAGGCTCAGACTCTAGAGGTATTCATGAGGTTATCTATGAACTAAGTATGGTCTTTGACATGAAGGATTTAGGCACATTAACATACTTTCTGGGATTAGAAGTAAACAAAGTGCAACATGACATATTTCTCAGTCAAACTAAGTATGCTAAGGATCTATGTGCCAAGACAGGAATGGATACTGTTAAACCATATAGTTCTCCATGTCTTCCGCATTATCAAATGACAAAGGATCAAGGTACACCACTTAAGGATCCCACTGCTTACAGAAGTATGGTAGGTGCTTTACAATACCTAACCTTCACTCGACCTAATATAGCTTATGTTGTCGACACTGCCAATTCGTGACAAACCCTACTGATGTGCATTATGCTGCAGTCAAAAGAATCTTAAGGTACTTACAGGGATCATTGCATAATGGTCTCTTCTATAGTTCTACTGGTGCTTTGAGCAATACTGTGGATGTTAAAGCCTTCTGTGATGCTGATTGGGCTGGAGAAGTTATATATACAGAAGCGCTCTACTACTGGATTTGTTGTATACATTGGTTTGTGTCCAGTTTCATGGCAGTCTAAGAAGCAAGGTACTGTGTCACGAAGTTCTACTGAGGCTGAATACAGAAGTCTAGCTAACATGCTGCTGAGATTAGCTGGATCAGGCACTTGTTATGTGATTTGAAGATTAAGATTCCTCGTGCTCCCTTGCTTAAATGTGACAACTTGTCAGCTCTGGCCCTAGCATCTAATCCAATCTTTCATTCCAAGATCAAGCATTTAGATAATGACTTTCATTTTGTTCGAGAACATGTGCAGCACAATGATCTTCGCTTGGAATATGTTTCCACCACAAAGTAGACTGTTGATATTTTGACAAAATTAAGGATTACCTTCACCTATCTATCGGACACATTCTGTCAATCTCAGACTAGTTACTGAAAGCATTCATGGTTTATTGAAATCGAAACAGAAAGAAACAACAAGAAGGAAAACGAAGAAGAACGCGGAGAGAATTTTATGACTACATTGTTACTGACCTTAATTGAAAACAAAAAGAAACAGCCCCTTTATAGGCAACAATTACAAAAGACAAACTACCCTTTTCATATTCCTAACAGCCCCCCTCAACCATATGCTTGGGTATCAAGCATAATGGTTGGAACCTACCATAACTAGTTCCTCTTCAATGCTTGCATAACTTGACGATAGTATACTATGTCAATTCTGCTTTGTTACTGGCTCAACATATTCAACAGTAGCCAAGTCATACCAGCAATGGTATTCCAAACTTCAATTAGAAGGTAAGTCGACTCCCTGTGATCTTCATTCTTGAGCAACTGCATATGAGGAAGACATTGTGACACACATTCAACAGCAGCCAAGTCATCTGTAGCAGAGCAGGTCATTACAAGCGGCCTTGTTGACAAATATCAATTGTATGAGTAAACTGGAGCATCTTCATCTATTGACAAAGGAGCTTCCATTTACATGTCAATTGTCAAAAGGACAGGAAGTAGAACACTAGGACTGTAGCTTTTGTTGCACTAAAAGTGACCAAGATATACATGCTACTACCAGATTTCTTTATACCCTGTTGCTAGCTCCAGTACCATTAACACTTCTCCAATCTACCAAAATGTCCATGTAAGCAGAACTCCACCCAAATATAGACCATGACCAATAATAGTTGTATGCACCTCGAATTGAACATAGCCATGCTTGTCAAACCAGAGCCATCCATTCAAAAAGGAAAAGAAAAACTTTTTTCTATTCAACTAACTCTTCTTCTTTTAATAATCACTTAAATCTTATTCTTCAAACTGCATTCAATTCTTCTTGTTCAAACTATATACAACTAATTCATCTACTTGTTCACGATTCAATCAATTCATCTTCTTCAAAATTCACTTCTTCGTTCACAAATATTTACAACTAAATCTTCAACTTGTTCAAAATCAATAATTCTTCTTCAAAAAAAAGATTCACTTCTTCTTTCAACATTCAATCAATTCTTCTTCTTCAAATATATACATCTGATTCTTCTATTTCTGCAAAAATCCATCAATTCTTCTTGAAAATAGCATTCAAAATTCAACTAATTCAACTATACTTTCAAATTGACGGATGAAAACTGGATATAACAACCGAGGACAGAGATTCCATGATGGACAATAGCTCAAGAGCAGAAAAGAGAGAGATGCCAATCGGAAAGAAATTACCAAACTCTCTGTGATCGTACAAAACCATGGAGATGAGTCCACACACAAATTTCGGTGGAGGCTGCGATGATTATATTGCGGAGGATCCGATGCAAGTTGAGGCGCTGGAATAGGCGACGACGTTTGGCATTCTCGGTTTGAGTTTCACTGGAGAAGCTCTCTCCGATCAGAGAGAAAAAGGAAACTGATTATCACAAGCATCAAGCAAGGATCCATGGCAGAGGGAGATAGTGAATTTGGGAGTTAGGGTTTGGAATTGGGGAAAATCAAAATTGAAGGAAACTGATAACGCGGAAGCAAAAGATAGAGGAAGCAAGAACATCTAGGTCACCGATCGACCTGAGCTCTGATACCATGAAAGCATTCATGGTTTATTGAAATCGAAACAAAAAGAAACAACAAGAAGGAAAACGAAGAAGAACGCGGAGAGAATTTTATGACTACATTGTTACTGACCTTAATTGAAAACAAAAAGAAACAGCCCCTTTATAGGCAACAATTACAAAAGACAAACTACCTTTTTCATATTCCTAACAGTTACCCTAGCTGAGCTTGAGAAGGGGTGTTAGTTGGTTACCAAAAACTCTGGAAGTTTCAGGAGATATTTGGACACGTGCTTCATGCCAGTTGTTTCCAGTCATTAAGTCTCTTTCGTAAGCTAATTAGTTAATTTGTCACTAATTAGTTGATTAGGTTAATTAGTTAGGTGTGTGTAGTGTGGTTGCACGTTGTGTATAAATAGCAAAATAGCTCTCTCATTTCGGTAATGAAGTATTGAGAATCAACATACGAGTATACACTACTCTCTCAAACTATCTTCCTCTCCATTTCGTTGTTCATCTTCACAAACCCTAGGTCTTCACTGGTACCATGGCTATCAATTATAAGGACCCAACACAATATGTGTTATGAATGGTTTGGTGAAAAATACAGAAAAGATTGTAACTTTTTCACATTGATTCATAATGTTACAAATGCAAATTGAGTAGAGAATTAGGGCACACATACATGGTTTGGACATGGCACACACTGTCAGAGAAAGAACAGTTGCAGAAGAGGGTGTTGTTGCACTGATCCGTATGTGGGATTGAGAAATTAAGTTGGTATATTTCTACATGGATCACTCAAATTCCAGTCCTTTTTATTCAGTTGTGTAGCAATTTCATCAAGGGCTTGCAATCCCACGCCCACATAAACAACAAAATCTTAATTTTTTCTTATTAATTTAAGTTGGAACAAAAAGGAAGCTATAAAGCCCAATAGAGTCATAGCCTGTGCTTCAGATGTGATTTGTGTCATCATCAAGCAAGTTCATCGAATTATTG
This sequence comes from Rosa persica, assembly GCA_025331145.1. Lineage (NCBI taxonomy): Eukaryota > Viridiplantae > Streptophyta > Magnoliopsida > Rosales > Rosaceae > Rosa > Rosa persica. Next base: position 6,233,688 of record WFKR01000005.1, on the reverse strand, counting down.
TTATGAATTCTTACTCACTTCACAACATGGATGGTCAAACTTTTTCCTAGTTTTCAAGTAAACCCTTATCTTTGATTTGTGAATATAATTTAATTAGTTTCTCTGCATAATTAAGTACAAGGAGAAGCCTTTGTTCTTTTTTCAATAAACAGTAGAACAATTAATCTTACTCTTCACTATTCAACTTCAATTCCATCAACTTGCATTCGATAAAAGAACATTGTGCTTCATAAAGATTATGCATTTCAGATGTATTAATTGAAGTATGCTACTTGAAACTGCGATTATACAAGAAATGAAGGCAAAGGCCCCCGAGCCCGAGGTTACCGGGGATCTTGTAGGGGCACCAAATCAAGGCCGCCACCCTCGCCCTGGGGCGCAACAAAAAGTCTTCAAAAAAAGGCGCGAATTGGAAAGTAAGAAGCTTTACCTTCATCAGATGCAAGAGTCCCCGAATGTGCTTTGGGATTTGATTGGTCCAATCACTCCAATGCACATAAGCACAAAGAGAGGAGCGATAGCTTGAGAATGAGTTTATATACTGCAGCTGAGGCCGGCATACAGCTGCAGGTCCCTATGAAACTAATCATGTACTAAGTGTAATTAACACACTTAAGAACAGCTTCGTAGCCCTAATTAGCAGCTAATTGTTTTAACTGATTACAACAGAATTAAGGCTGCTCTTCTATTTTCTTCATCTTCCCCGCCATCCCTCTTCCTTCTTCTCATGTCCTTTCCATCAATTCTCTCTTCTTTTTCTTTCCTATTCCTCAATTTCTCAAATTTCTGATTCTTCATGGTTAAGATGCATATCCTTCTCACCCATCAGACTCCACTTCACCGATTGCTCGTTGGTCCTTCGGAGCTCCGACATCAGCGTCGTTTGGCTTGTCTCTTTAAATGGGATTTTCCCATCACCACGCTTAAATCCGATGAATAAAGTAGTGCATCAAGGGTCTGCATGGTCTTCGGCTGTCTGTCCCTTTAATCCCTTTGCGGATCGTTCCTTTTTTCTTATGTTTTGGTTCATGTGTTTGTATCTGAGGATGTTTTTGTATGGTTTAGAGATTTGGGTTATGGAGACCTTTCGATGGGTTCTGTGCTGCTGTTTTTGCATGAGATTGTTTTGGTTAGACTCCAAGTTTTCGCCGGCCGATCTGTTGACGTTTCTGTGTCACCATTGGGTTTGGCTTGTGCCGGCGACGTCACTACTCTCCTGTCTTGAGGGCTGTTTGGGCTTGTTTTTTGGGTTTATTTCTTTAGGCTTGTTTTGGGCTTTTTACTTGTAATGTAGTTCTTGTTGAATAAAAATCCTTCCATCTTCAGAAAAAAAAAAAAACTAGTGGATCATGAAAAATCTATTCTCAACTGCAATCATTGAAAGAAGCGTGAATTATATATTTCTGCATTTTTTTGTTGGACTACTATTCATGTCTTTCACAATTAATTTCAAAGAAACCGACCAGCAAAGCTCTTCAAGTCAGTAACTAATCTCTAGAAATTTACTAGAACACTCCAAATCGATGGTTGCTTTTATCATAAACATAAAGAATTGAAATTGAAATTTCGGTGTAATGCATGCTTAAATGTAGATTTTTTTTTTTAATTTTTATTAAGATCACATGACATCCTTAAAATATTTATAGGCCTAGAGACTAATCCGTGCTGAGAGGTCATGACAAAACGCTTCGTCCCCTTAGCCACCAAGAATAGATTGAGATTCAAACTCCAATCAGTGTCGGTGGGATTCGATCCCAAATGTGGGGTTCTACACCTGGAGGCTCTTACCATCTCAACCACCTGTAGTGGTTATGTTTGAATGCAGGTTTAGTGGTGTGATCAATCAAAACCCCTTCCCAAATTGTACAAGCTTCTTCCAAAACATACAACTTTCTGGATGTAGATCATGATATCTATACAAATGGATCATATATATATATATATATGTATATATATAGACACACAGCAAGGTTCCAAAGAGGACGTCCTTGCTATAGTTAATTTGCAGATGGGTCAAGTACAGCCGTCCATTTCTTTAAATGAAATGCAACGGCTCAGAACAATCTCCTTGAAAACCAAAACGTGGGTCGAACTAATATGTTCCACAACGATCAACTGTAGACTTTCCACTTTGGTTGCATCAAAGTCTCTGCTTCTGGTTCGATCAGTTCTCCACAATCTCTTCTCATCTCATCTCCAAATACTAGAAAGAGAACTCAGGTTGCACGATTGTTGCAATTGAAGCTTTCTTTTCTCCTTTCTCTCATGAAAATTGCATCTCTCTTATGGTCCCAACATCCCTTGAAGTTTTCACGCCAAAAGTTTCAGACTTGGAAGCAGAGAAACACATCTATAGTATGGATTCTCTCTCTTTTCTGATTTGTTTGATTTCAAATTACAAAATCTAGGGTTTTTTTTTTTCATATTTGGGACTTTTCTTCTTTCTATTTTTGGGTTTTGTTTTTGTTTCGATTGTTGATCTTATGTGTGCTTTTCAGTTTCAAATAAATGGAGTCAGAGGATGATCAAGTTTATATTCCTCAAGTAAAGGCAGAGTTGATGCCTAAATTATGCCAAGAGTTTGAAACAATAGATGATGTTGCTACTTTCTACAATAGATATGCAAAAGAAGCAGGGTTTAGTAGTAGAAGTCATTCTAGTGCGACCAACAAAAATAAGAAACAACTTATGAGGAATGAGTATGTTTGTTATAAGCAAGGAGATTCCAAAGTTGAAGGAGAAAAGCGTAAGAGAGGATTACCAAAAGTGGGTTGTAAAACGAGAATTGCAGTTGTGAGAAAGAAGAAGTCTGGAAGATATGCAATCTCTGTATTTGTTGAGGCTCACAACCATCCATTAACAAGCCCACCTAGAGTACATTTGTTGAGATCTCACCGTCGTGTTTCAGAAGTTAACACAGTTCTATCACAGCAACTAAACTTGGTGAATGTGGAGAAACATAAACAGTTTGAATTGTTTGGTGTTCAGGTAGGTGGCATTCAAAATATTGGTTTTATACAGCGTGATCTATATAATTCTGGAAGAACTTGTCGTGAAGAGAAGAAGGGGCGTGATGGAGATCTACTGTACATGCATTTTGAGAATGAGAAAGAAAAAGATTCTTCTTTTGGGCTGACTCAATTTCAAGACGAGCTTATAGCTTTTATGGAGATGTAGTTATCTTTGATACTACATACAACACAAATCGGTATGGAATGATTTTTGCACCATTCACTGATGTTAACAATCATGGGCAAACAATCATCTTTGCTTGTGCATTCTTGAATGATGAGACAGCCGATACTTTTATTTGGTTATTCAAGGAATTTCTAAATGTTATGCCAGGATATGCACCAGAAAATGCCCCCAAGATGATCATTACCGACCAAGATCCTGCTATGACTAAAGCCATTTCAGAAGCACTCCCACAAACATTTCATAGATATTGCAGTTGGCACATTCTTAATAAATTTTCTGAGAAGTTAGATGCGATTAAATATCGGGATTCCTATCAAGACTTTCATAGCTGCATATGGAATTCAAGTAGTAGAGAGGAGTTTGACTCAAGATGGATTGAAATTATTGAGAAGAGTGGGTTGAGCGATAACAAGTGGCTAGAGTCGATATACGAAATTCGTTCATCATGGATACCAGCATATTTCAATCATGTTTTCTCAACTGGAATGTCAAGTAGTCAAAGAGCAGAGAGTCAACATTCTTTCTTCAAGAATTATGTTTCTAAGTGGAATTCATTGGTGGAATTTATGGTTCAGTTTAAGAGGGGACTTCTTCACCAACGACATTATGAGTTAGAGGAGGATCATATTAATATTGATGAGAAGGCAAAAACTGTCATCTCCATTGACATAGAAGATCATATGGCTAAGGTTTATACCAGTAAACTATTTTATGAAGTTCAAGAACAGTTGAGAGAGAGCTTCAAATATAAACTTGAACTTGTGTTTGAAAATGTCACTCAAGAACAGTTTAAGGTTATACGAAAGAACATTGATACTTGTAAGTCTCGTGAACTTACTTATGAAAAGAAATATGATTTTGCATCATGCAGCTGTAGAATGTTTGACAGTCAAGGTTTCCCATGTCGGCATGTTTTGGCATATTTGATTAAGATCCAAGATGTTGATAAATTACCTATTCAGTACATCTTGAAGAGATGGACTAAAGCTGCAAGACATAGAGTTGTGTTAGATTGTAATGGAATGGAGATAAAATATAACAAAGCTTTACTTGCAAGGAGGACTAAACTATTCCAGCATGCTACATATGCAATTGATAAGGTTATGGTGAGTGATGAGGCTACCAAGCTGTTTATGGAAGCATTGGATGCTTTTTTGGAGAATATTAAACCATTAATTAGTAATGAAGGTGGACAAATTGCAGTAGATTTGGAGACCGAGACCAACAATGCTACTATTCGGCATGTTTTTAATGAACCACATCAAGTGAGAGCAAAAGGGTGTGGGAGAAGGTTGAAGAAAGGAAAAGAGAAGAGGAAAGTTAAGGTAAATGCCAGTCAAGGTAGGCAATGCCATGGATGTGGACTATTTGGTCAGTCACATGACAAAAGAAATTGTCCAACACTTCATGGAAGGTAAGATACCTGTGTTTGATATTATTGTTCATGGCAACATTTTTATCGATTGATATTGATGACTTTATTTTTGCTTATTTATGTAGACCTGCTATTGATGAAAATGGAGATTCACGTTCCACTAGTATGGATGAGGATAGTTGTTCATCATCTCATTTGGCAGAATAATGTCTCAAACATATCAGTTCACTACCAGAAAACATGCTCTTTAAGGTAAGCTTTGAGTTTTCTGTATTTGGTATTTTTTGGATTTTGCATCTGATTTGGTCAGTTTAAGGGATATTGCTACTGTGCTTTTGTTTGATTTGTTCAGAAATAGCATTTGGTTTTGGTTTTGAGTTTCTTGAGAAATAGCTACAGTGCTTCTGTTTGATTTGTTCAGAAATAGCTGCAGTAGATTGGTTTTGAATTTGTTGACAAATAGCTACTGTGCTTGTGTTTGATTTGTTGAGAAATAGGTATTGTGATTGGTTTTCAGTTTCTAGGGATATTGCTACTGTGCTTGTCTTTGATTTGTTCAGAAATAGCATTTGTTGATTGGTTTTGAGTTTGTTGAGAAATTGCTATTATGCTTGTGTTTGATTTGTTGAGAAATACCTATTGTGATTGGTTTTCAGTTTGTTGAGAAACAACTATTGTGATCTTCATTTACAAGTTTGGTTTTGAGTTTATTGAGTCTGTTTGATTCAGCAGGTTTTGGATGCATTTATAAGCTACTGTGCAGGTTTGATTATGCAGGTTTTGGATGCACTGATCAGTTTATGGCAAGGCAGTGTTTTGGTGGTCTCTTTGATTCTACAGGTTTTGGAAGACATTTTTGGATCATTTCAAGATTATATGGTAGAGTGAGGATCATAGTGAATTCATTATGTAATGGTTTCAATTGTGGATACTCAATTGTTGCTAATTTGTAATGATTCCAGATGATTTGTAATGATTCCAGAAAATGAGGTGTGGAATGACTTAATATGCAATGTTAGACTCAAAATGTTTCAATCTGGAGCAAAATGACTTAATATATTGTGTTAGACTCAAAATGTTCCAATCTGGAGCAAAACTTTAACATTGCATATTGACTCAAAATGTGGAGCAAAATGTGGAGCAAAATGACTTAATATACAATGTTAGACTCAAAACCATGGCATCAGAAGTTCAAACTGCAGCAAAATGACTTAATATGCAACATTTGTCAATCGGATACAATATACAAAGACTAAAGCCATTTCATTCCTTCTATAATTCTGTACAGTACAACAAATGAAAAATAGCTTAGCAAGAGCAAAGCTCTGTGATTCCAGAAAATGCACGGTACATTCGCATGTTCTATACATTCACATTACATTTAGTATTTACTACTACAAACATTCCACCAATGACCACAGTTTTCCTATCCCACAGCCAATACATTATGCAGCAACCAACCAATCCACCTCCCTCAAATATAATCGTCACTCACTGCCAGTGCATCCCAAGCTTGAAGAATCAAACGCATCACAAAATTCATAACAATATTCACCAATAACAGCAACAAGCCAATAGCCAACCTGAAATCACCTTGCAAATACAAAACCTGAAAAATCACACACACTAGATCAGTATCCTAAAAGCTCTATTGAAATTTCATGTGCTTCTAACAAATAAATGACTTTTACATAACTATCAGCTCTCTCAAAACTGAACATGTCAATGTTTACAATCAAAACATTGCAAACATGTTTAAACAAGCTTGAACTCTTCTTCTAGACTGCTAAAAGTGAGGTTGAGGCTTGGAAGCAAAAGTTCAAATAAATTTGCACATGTAAATTCCATGTAGAAGTTCATTTGAACTTTTGCTCTAAGTCTCAACCTCAAATTACATTATAAGCATTTTACTTTTCTAAGATCTGTGTTCTTTGTACTGCTGATAAACAACACTGCCAACTGAACTTTGCTTGAACTTCCTTCCAAACTTTTTGAATTGCTCCTTTAATTTCTCCTTCTGCCAAACACTTCTATCAAATCTATATACAAAATCAGTAATCCCAAATCAGTAATCCAAAATCAGTAATTCCAAGTCAGTAATCCCAAATTAAATTTCCCAAAATTAGTAATCCCAAATCAGTTCTACCCAATCTTCAGTAATCCCAAATCAGTAATCCCAAATCTTCAAAGTCAGAAAACTCAAAGCTTTACCTTATATGGCGACTTGAGGACCTTCATCGAGGTCTTCACCGGTTCACAGAGCTCCATTGATCGCGTCATCGTCGAACCCAAACGGCAGCAGTGAGGATGACTAAAGAGATGATGAGGTTCGGCGGGGACTGATATCGGGCTTCGCAGGAGGAATCACTCCAGCACTGTTAATGGTTTTGGGTGAGGAGACTCATCCCAGTGTTTTGTTGTTGGGTGGAGAACTGATCGAACAAGAACCAGAGACTTCGATGCAACCAAAGTGGAGAGTCTACAGTTGATCGTTTTGGAACTAATATGTTCGACCCGCGTTTTGGTTTTCAAGGAGATTGATCTGAGCCGTTGCATTTCATTTAAAGAAATGGTCGGCTGTGCTTGACCCATCCGCAAATTAACTATAGCAAGGACGTCCTCTTTGGAACCTTGCTATATATATATATATATATATATATATATATATATCGTATAATTCTTATATCATATAATGAAGTATCACATGAGTGGATATGTAGGAATCAAAATTTGCCGAATAACTCATGTTATGATCTTCTACATCTTAGGTCTTCCTGTTTCTTCATCTGGCTTATGTTATTATTGTAGCATTCAGACCGAATGACTATGAAATTACGTTGATACTTCCACATATTATTATTATGGGTCTCTATTTTTTCTCCCAGGAATCCTTAATGTTTGAATGCAGGTTTAATTTGTAACGTAATATTGCTAGCTGTTAATTCAAAACCTTCTATAGTCTCCATTTATTGACTTCGTTTTATGCCTGCCAGACTTTGCAAGCTGGCTCCTCCGTGTGGAAGTGGAATCATCCTATCATGTCATGCAGCATATATGTGGAGAAAGTGAAGTGACAGAGAAGGTTCACACGAGACTTGTGGCAAATTCATTTATCGACAAAGTGAAATGAAACAGAATGTTCTGAAAGACTCGGTCAATAAATTAATGGAATCCCTTAGATTTTAAGATTTTTGTAATGTGATTATTGCAGTTTTTATTGTTGAAAATATGATGAGAAATTTGATTTTGGAAAAACAAAGGATGTTGTTAGATGAAAGTGTTATCAAGTTTTTCAATTGAGATTGAAAGACTTTTTTGATTTGTATTACACTGTCGTGCTCTTGTTTACAACTATATTAAACTTTGTCATGGATCGAAATTACTTGCCACAAAGCTAACAAGTAATTCTGATATCCATTAATAATTTGATTTTGTGAATTATTATGTGGCTGGAGATGGATGGGAAAATGTGTGGAATTGTTATAATTAAGAGGAACTGGCTTGATATATATAGTTCGATCAATATATATATATATATATACACTACATATATAGCAGGTAATTAAGGCAGGTACGAATTGTTTTGTCATCGATGCAATCCATTGATGAGTGATTGAGAGCATACGCGTAACACGTTGAGCAATTGGGTGCAGTGTACGTAGCTTTCGAAATGCAATTGGGACATTCACAAAGGCACAAAGCACGTTGTGCTGTCTGCCCCGATGGACTTTCCAGCAAATTAAACCTAATCAGAAGTTCAAAGACTCGACTTGCTAGCTAGCAATTATTTATTTATATATATATATATATATATATACACACACACGCGCACTAAAGTAGTATTTTCCTTATGAATAGTGGATTGACTGGCTTTCCCCGCGCTCCCTCTCTATTCTTACTAATTGGCCGTTACCTCTTTATTCTTAGAAGTTATCTCAGAATAAAAGAGAAAAATAAAAAAAAAACTCACTGACTGCTACTAAGCATTATTTAATTCCATACTAGATTACTAGCATTGGCCTACACACGGGTCTGTGTAGGAACGAGGAAGGATGGTTTTTTTTTTTTTTTTTTAAATGATTGTGTGGGGTTGTAGTTAAAAATAGTGGGATTTTCCACCCTCCATGCTACATTTATTATTTTTTATTTTGTTAATTGACTTTCTTATTCTTTATTCAGAGTATTTTAATGTATTAAAGATAAATTGGTTAAAAAACAATAGTTATGAAAAGCAAGCTCTTTTTTTTTAATAACAGTATATATTATACTGAGCAATTACGTTTGAAGTTAAGCATATTGGTATACTCAACCAGCAAAGTAGTATTTTTCTTTTCAACTTAACAGCAAATTGTCACTCACAAATTGCAAATTTTTTTTTTGGTACTGTGTAATAGTTATTAACAACATTCTATCTATTCCCCAGTGCTTCAAAATACAAGTGCACAAGAACTGCATGGTAAGCAAGATTATAGACTCAAGGACCATCTTCAGAATAACATCAGCAGAATATCAATGAAGCGATGGAGATACTTTTTACTAAAATGACTAAGCATTTTTTTATAAGACAATGGGTAATACATTTATGACCACTGTAAATAGAAGACTAATGAAGCGATGAAGCCATGAAGATCTTTTTTGCTTCCTACATGGCGATCGTTTGCAATGAAATCAAATCTACCCTCTTTTGTACAAAGGCTGCATAAAAGATGCAACTCTGTAAACTATAACTCCATGCAACTCTGTAATACAAAATGTAATCTACCATCTTTTGTGTCATTTAAAGGTTTCCCCATATAATTTACTCTTATTTTTTAATTAGCTATTGAAGTCATCTTTGTCACATTGCTAAAAAAATCTACAACTACTTTCCCATTCTTTATACGAGACAAAAAATTGATAAAAAATTTAAAGTAGGAAATCTGCCCCGTGTCATCACGCGGGTTCTCACCCTAGTTAAACCGATTGGTACTTACATGGGTCAATATACAAATTCTGACATATAAAATTATAAACTAGCCATGTTTAAATGGATCAATTTGAGAACAGGTTTTGCAGTAGAGATGGTGGTTATTATGAATCATAAGTTTGATCTTTCTTGTTGAAGATGGATATGCAAAATGCGTGGATTTCACTGTTCATAATTGGAACCTATCAGAAGCTCCTTTTGTGCACCCTTCAATTAAGGACTCTGTTTTCTGCTCTAGGAAAGACATCTCCAACCCTTGTAGCCAAAGTCAAAATGACACTTGCTATCCAAACTGATCATCTCCAACAGAGAAAAAGGTAGAGTCAAAATGACTCTTTCATCAAAAGATGTTTCAAAATGATTAAGGATTGGAGAACAAAAGTCATGTTGGAGCTGTGGGCCATGATGTTGGTTGTGCATGTTTCTTCTCTAGTCTCAACATGCCTAAAAAATTATGCCGCCTGATTCACTTGCCATTTATTTAATTCAAAATGGAAGGCCAAATAAATTGGTACAAAAAAGTAAAAGGTAAATATATAATTGTTTAATTTTTAATCTAACGGTCAGGAAAATGTGATAGATTAAAACGGCTAATAAGTAAGTAACAAATTTTTAAATGGAAAAAACTTGAAATAAAAAATAATTTTAAAATTTAATTAATGACAATATATTATATGAAATAATTGTGTATGATATATAAATTCATATTGTCGTTAAATAATTGTCTAAAATGATTAAAATTCTAAAATGGCTATGACTTTTGACTAAAGGGTTGGAGATGCCCTAAAGGAGTCGAGAATTTCTTTATTCTGGTCTGAATTAAGGACTTTGCAAACTGACCGGTGTCGTGTGGAAGGGGATTCATCATATCCTGTCATGTGGCAATGCGAAGTGAAGAAAGTCAAGTCATGGAAAAGGTTCATGAAGACTTATGGATAAAGTGAAATGAAGCATAAAGTTCTTAACGACTCGGAGTGAACTTTGTTTTTTGTTTTTTGTTTTTTTGTTTTTTTTGAAAGAAGTGAACTTTGTTTAATGAAGGGGTTTTTCTATTTTTGGATTGGAATTAAAAGGACTCTGTTTGTTAGTTTTTGATTTGAATTATATTGTTGTGCCATAGTGGGTGTGGTTGGAATACGCCCGATGTAAGTTACGTCTCAATCACAGCAGCATACGTGGCGCATGAATATGCACATAATTTTTTAAAGTCACGACAATTTGTAATTGCACAAGGTTAGTGGCATTTTCATAAATTTTTTTATTTTCAATACCGAAAATTTAAGTCTAATTTTACTTGTACAGCGTTATGAAGAAGAAAAAAAGTTGGTGACTTGTTAGATAAAATAACACCAAAAAATAAGAGAAAATTAGATATAAACCCAAAAATATAAGCTTCTATTGAGAAAAACCCGTAGATATTTTTCTTTCAATTTACACCCACTCTACATAAGCAAACAATCCATATAGAGTGAATTATGATTGGGGTTCCAAGTATTATTTCAACCTAAAGTTTATGCCTAAAGTAATCTGACCTAGCGCTCTGTTAGGGTTTATTGTCAACCACTCACCTTCGACAAAATTTTCAAAATTTCCAAACTTCGATGGCCATGGCCATTGCTAGCCTTGTGGCTAATTGTTTCTTGCTTCTTATTGTTTTCGTACTGTTGATTGGAGCGCCGCCTTGGATTTGGTTCCTAATGGTTGCTGTCTGGGACGGTAGTTATGGTGTTCTGGTGGTTTCTTTGAGGCTAAAGTCTTGATAGTGTGGATCTGAGTTGGTATGTATTGGGCATTATTGATTCAGATGACAGATGCTCAGATTTCAAGTCAGATTTTGCTGGTTCTGGATTGAAGGACATGGTGGATGTTCACAATGTTCGCTATGGTGTTAGACATGGTGGTTCTCTACACCGTCGAAGAGTTGCCGGAGCTGGGTTGGTCAGGCAGGATTAGGTGACCGATCTAAGCTTGGTTGACGTGATGGTGGCGCCGTCCTTTACTGGCTGGCAGATCTAGGCGCTCTAGCTCCCAGGTGTTGGTGGAGCAGGTTGCATTGGCGATGACTGTGAACTCTTCACTAGCGGCTGGACGGAGGCAGTGGACGATAGAGGCTAGTCTTGGTGGGTGGCTTGGGCCTCCAAATGGGCTTGCTTTTTTTGGGCTAGAGTTCCTGGTGGGTTGTTTTGATTTGTGCTGGTGGGCGTAGTGGTTCTCGGCCCATCAACAAAGTGGCATTTTGTTTGTTTTATGTTTGGTCATGATTCCTCTTTTCAAGGTAGAGGGCGAGATTGTGCAGATTGTGGAGTTTGCTACTACAAAGGGTAATGTGGAAGGTGTTATGTTACCTTCTACTAATAGTTTAATTTAATTCTTGTTTGGATCGCAAAAACCGGTGCCTTAGTTGAATCATTTTATGTTCACTTCGAGGCTTATTGGTTTTTGTTAGAATAATAATGTGTGAATTTCCTAAAAAGTGGGTGTACTCGGGATTTTTTGGAATGTTATTATACTAGGATAGGGTTTCATGAGGTTCGAAGGAACACTTCTTTCTGTCGACCCCTTAGTGATTGAATCAAAATCTCTTTCCATATTTTGAAACAATAATACCTACACAATAACAAAAGATGGAAAGAGATTTTGATTCAATCACTGAGAGAAAATGTTCTTCTTGCTTGAAAGGAAGAGCGGGGGAGGGGGGGGGGGGTGTGGTTTGGAAGCATGCACGGTACTTCTCGCCTTTATCTTTGAGGGACAACTAAAGAAATGTTCTGAAATAAAATAAAAGGGTTGGAGATGGGGTCATGAAATGGGCAAAAATCTTTTGTTATTGTGTTTTCACTCCTAAGCTCACATTCAGTGCCTCTCTACATACTCGAAAAATGTCTAATTATAAGGTACGTATCTTGTTCTTGGATTACTTTCTTCTTCTTTTTAGGTATATTGTCATATTAATACCATGATAGCTTTTCACTCTCAACTACTGTATTTCTATTTAACCTACTAAATATTTATATGTAAGTGAGGCTTGAAAAACCATAATGCCTTCAAGCTAAAAAAAGGTCGTATATTCTACGATCATAGGTATAATATAGTAGAAAACCTAACAAAGAGGTATGATACCGAAAAAAAAAAAGATTCTAAAATAGAGGTGTCATACAAAAAGAAACAAAAAATAAACCTCCTATATATCAAATACATACTTGAAATCAAATTAACTAGAAAACCCTAACAAAAAGGTATGATACAAAAAAAAATATCTAATATAGAGGTGTCATACAAAAAGAAACAAAAAATAAACCTCATATATATCAGATACATACTTGAAATCAAATTAACTAGAAAAAGTGTTTTGATGATCAGGTATCTTATTATATAGGTATAATATAGAGACTTTCAACCTAATTAACATGGTCAACTCGCAAAGTCGCAATGATAGAATACCTAAGAACCTAAGAAAGAGGTTGATATGAAAAATGATTCTCATAAATAGGTTGATATGAAAATTCCTAGAAGTCAAGTTAGCTAATCTTTAGGTTGTAATTTAAAAAAAAAGATCTATTAGTTGGGTAAAGATCTAGTGTTTGGTTGTGTTTGCTATGTTCACTTTCAAGCTATTCATTGAGACAAGCTTCATCCTAGAGCTGCAAGATGCATTTTTTTTGGGTATTCAACTACATAAAAGGGGTATAAATGGTATAATCCAGTCAGTAGGAAAGTCATTATATCAAGGGATGTGAAATTTGATGAGTCTATTCCTTATTTCGCGAGGAAACTCGATGTTAATGATCAGGGGGAGTCATTCCATGATCTGTTCACTCTGCCTAACTCTACTATTGATATTGAAAGGTGCTCGACTGTGCATGTTCCTTCCTGATTAGGAGCCTCATGATATTCAACATTTCCCTCATGATCATGAGTTAGAAAAAACCTCATACACAAGAAGTGCCACATGTTCCAACTGAACAACCTGAGCCTATCCCCCAAGTGCCTCCTAGAAGAAATCCAGTTTGAAAAAGAAATCCTCTTGTAAGGCTCCTTGACTATGTTGCCTAAACATCCAAGTATCACATGACTGATTTTAGCAACTACAAAAAGCTGTCACATGCACATTCTGCCTACCTTGGTGCACTTGATAATGCCTATGAACCTCAAAGTTTTCAATAACCTAGTCAACATGAAGTTTGGAAACAAGCCATGGAAGAAGAGCTCCAAGCTCTTAATGACAATGAAACTTGGAGTGTTGTCAATGTTCCCAAAGGAAAGAAAGTAGTGGGAAGTAGATGGATTTACAAAACCAAGTTCCATTCTGATGGAAGCATTGAGAGACATAAGGCTCAATTAGTTGCTCGAGGATTTACTGAAACCTATGGAGTGGGTTACAAGGAAACCTTTGCACCAGTTTCAAAAATGAATACTGTTAGGGTATTGTTGTCTGTTGTGGTTAACCAGGCTTGGTCATTTCACCAAATAGATGTCAAAAATGCATTTTTGCATGGAGAACTAGAAAAGGAAGTGTACATGAAGCTTCCCCTAGTCATCCCCAATCCAATGATCCTGAAATGGTGTGCAAGCTTAACAAAGCCATCTATGGCTTAAAGCAGTCTCCACGAGCTTGGTATGCTAAACTCAGTTATGTTCTTGAAGAAGTTGGATTTCACAGAAGCAATGCTGATTCTTCATTCTTTGTTCGCCATGGCACTCATGGAAAACTTGTTGTTCTCATCTATATATGTTGATGATTTAACGATCACTGGTGACAGTGTAGATGAGATCAAGTCTCTTTAACAAGCACTTCAAAACAAGTTTCCTATAAAGGATCTTGCCTCTCTCAAATACTTTCTTAGTATCGAGATGACTTCTGCTCACAAAGGTCTTTTCCTGAACCAAGGAAATATGTGCTTGATCTTCTACAAGAAGCAAATATCATGGATTGCAAACCAGCTCGTACTCCTCTTAATAATAAGCTTCAATTGGATATCAAGAGTGAATCTCTTTTGAACTTGAGTTACTACCGAAGGTTAGTTGGAAAACTCATTTACCTCACCATTACTCGGCCTGATATCTCTTATGCTATGAGTATTGTTAGTCAATTTATGCATGCTCCTACTATTGCTCACTTGAACATTATCAAGCGCATCCTTAAATATTTTAAGGGTTCAGTTGGAAGAGGCATCATGCTAAAAACCAATGGTAATACAAACATCGTGGGATATGCTGATGCTGACTGGGTAGGAAATGCACTTAATTGAAAAAGTACAACTGATTTTTGTATTTTGTTGGTGGCAACCTTGTAACATGGATGAGAAAGAAACAAAGTGTAATTGCTAGATCCAGTGCTGAGGATGAATATCGTGCCATGGCCTCTTCTGCTTGTGAATTGATTTGGCTTAAGGGTCTCCTTTCCAACTTAGGATTCTCCAGTAATCAACCTATATCACTTTTCTGTGATAACTAAGCTGCAATTCACATTGCCTCAAATCTTGTGTTCCATGAGCGTACTAAACACATTGAAGTTGATTGCCACTTCATCAGAGCTCAAGTTCAATCCAAAGTGATTGAAACTCATTACACCATAAGCGAGGATCAGTTAGCTGATATTTTTACTAAATCTCTTCATACTGCTCATTTTTAGAAGATTCTTAGCAAGCTTGGTTCAATCAACCCTCTTGACCCAGCTTGAGGGGGAGTATTGAAGATTTGGTGATTTGGTCAAGATATGGTTAACTTGCAAGATATGGTTAACTTGCAATTTACGTTTGTGCATGTGGTGAATCCTCTATTATTGTAAAGCAAGCATGGTGGTGCTGCTGCATCATCGTATAAATAGTCTTTTCTCTTTCAATCGAGTTTAAAGCATGGTGAAGCAAGCCTAAAGCATGGTGTCCTTCCTTATTGACTTTCGTCTATTGTAATCAGTTTAGGTAGGACTCAAAGTGTGAATCCTCTTAATCTTTTTTCTCTTTACTTTGTCTATATATATATATATATACACTCATTCCTGTAAAGGTTCAACACAATTCAATACAAAGAAAAATTGCACCATCAGTTTGTGTTGTTCTACACTTCTCTCTAAATCCTTGAGCAAGTTTCTAGTATTTTGAAGCATATTACCTACGACGTGGGAATGGCGTTCTCTGGAGTTCTGAAGGTGATTTGCTTGGTGGTGCTATCCATGGCTGCACTGTCGTTTGGTGATGCGAAAGCAGCGATTACGTGCGGTCAGGTGGTGAACAAGCTGATGCCATGCGTTGCCTACGTCCAAAACGGTGGGACTCCAGCGGTGGGTTGCTGCAGCGGGATAAAAACCCTCTACGGCATGGCTCAAACCACCCCTGACCGCCAGAGCGTGTGCAACTGTTTGAAACAAGCAGTCATCGGAATTCCGTACACCGGAGCTAACGCCGGTCTTGCTGCTGGCCTTCCCGGCAAGTGTGGTGTCAACCTTCCCTACAAGATCAACCCTTCTACTGACTGCAAAAGGTATATATATGAGCATCACACATTTTAAAATATATGCAAAATGTCTTCTGAACTAATGTTTGTGATTGTCTTGTTGCAGCATCAAGTGAGAGCTAGCTAGGTTGCTGATGAAGCTCACCAGCTACTTCATTTCCTCTACAGGATCTTAGTATGGTGTGAGAATAACGTGGTGGTTTAGTGCTTGATGTGCTGGTGATGGCTTCAGTAGTATTACTGCTCCTAGCTAGTATTGTTGTTTTTTCATCAGCTACTTTGTTGTAGCTAGCTTTCAAGTTTTTTACTTAAACGTGTGGTTGGATTTAACATAAATCAAACCTACTTTCTTTGTTGGACTGGACTATGTCTAATATCTAATAAAGTAATTTATTCATGGACACTTCATATATTTGCTTGAGGTGACTCCTGTTACTACTAGATTAGCAAAACAAGAAATAACTACCGGTTAATCCTAACTGACTACCCAAGGATTGAACTTTATCATGCATAAGAAGGGAGGCCAAGATAGACATTTTCATATAACAAACTCAGCAATGAAGGCAGGGCGATTATACATGTGAATTGATGGCATGCACTCAGTTACTATACATGTCAGTGATCCATCTTCATACGCATTAGATCCTGAAAGGAATCAACAAAACTAAGAGTTTTTCAGAGAACTTGAAGAAGAAGAAACAGAATTGCAAAATGGATTCCCGATTACAATGTGTAACTACAGCTTTAGTTTTATATTTCTACATCTAATTTTCAATGGAAATTACACTTTTACCCTTAACACGCCCCCGAAGCTGATGGGAGGGTAGCCTAACATCAGATTGCAACACATGAAAGATTTAGAAGAGAGCAACCAAGAATGCTTGTTTCAACCAGGAATTAATGCCAGTGATTGACATAGCTTCATAGGATGAGAGGCCTGCCTACAATGCTGTGTAATTTTATTCGAAGAAGTAGACATGAGTTGCTTAGTGCCTTGTGTTGATAAAGCTTCAATTTCCTTGAGCAATTCATGTTGCCATTCTGATATCTCAGAGGAAACTGGAGTTCCAGAAAGAAAAGCACTGTCATTTGAAATCCCAATTGAAGCTGAAGGATTACTGGACATTAAAGTAGGTTCAGTAGGAATGGATGCTGTCCTTGATCGAGAGTAGAAAGAAGCAGTCATAGCTTTAGGCACTTCTTGAGTTGGTGGTCGAAAATCATAATGATGCCTATGTAAACATTCAGCTGCACCATGAACGGTTTTAAAGCAAATTTGACATTGTAAATTAGAACCGATAGCAAGAAATTGCCTAGGAGATGGTCTTTGAGAACATGTCAGAGCAATGTGGTCAGAATTGTAGCATATTTGACAAGATTCAGTAATGTCCACCACACAACTCTTGTTCTGTTCTGAAAATCCTGTTGTAGTTATTGTTGGGCTTACATGGCTAATGTGATTGTTTCTGTACACAGCTTGTGTCAGAAGTCCCAGCATACTCACTTTTGTTGAAATAACTGTACCCTCCAGAATTTTCATAACCGCCAAAAAACCTAGGACCATTTTGTTTTCTGCTATAATACATCCCAGGTTGCTGATAATGAACTTTAAGTCTTCCTCTTTGATTGAAGCGCTTGTAATCACCAAAGTTATCATTAAAAGTAGGAGAAGTTGGAGTAGTATATTGAATGTTATTGATATAGAATTACTGATGATTCAAGAACCATTCCAGATCGAAGAAACCTCCTATATTGAGACAAATCCAAAAGTCGAGTCCAACTGAAATACACACCAGGTGTTGGACGAAAGAATTGTGAGAGATCTTAGTCCAATAGTTACAAATCGATCACTAGCAGATCGATGCGGTGAGAGCTTCAGAATAATCTAGGGTTTTGTAACCTCAAGAATCAACAGAGTTTGAAATCTTGTTGATTAAACCCTAGGTCAACGATCAACCTGAGCTCAGGAATCAGCAAAACTAATTAAGAGTGTTTCAGAGAACTTTTTTTTTTTTTTTTTGGCAAGAAGTTTTTCAGAGAACTTGAAGAAGAAGAAGAAGAAGAAACAGAGTTGCACAGCAAAATAGATTCCCGACTACAGCTCTAGTTCTTTTATATTTCTACATCTAATTTTCACTAAGAAATTACAGTTTTACCCTTAATGTAGGATTTGCACAAATCAGTAGCAGAAAATCTCTATTTCGAGGAGAAAAAAGATCAATTATTTCTGTTTGTATTTACTGTACATATGGGTCTGATCCACTGTAACTGTAGTCTGTTACAAGCTTCCGTGAGGGCCTGTGCCCCGATAAGAATTCATAACAGACCAGATTGATTTGACTTCTCTCCAATCCAACAATATGGTAGAATCATACCGATTGATCAAGATGAATCGGATTCCATACATCAATTTAGATTTCAACAAAAGAAAAGTAAAAATTAACATCCATATCCATATGAGCTATGAAGACACTAGCTAGCACTTGTGAAGAAGCCAAGCCTCGTTAAGTTTTTGTTAACATAAAACTTTTTGCATCAAAAGCTAAAAGCTATGGAGAGTCAAGATTAAATGTATAGCTATCTTGGACAGTCCTTGAGGAAGAGGCCTCTGGCCCTTTGGCATTGGATGAATAAATGCGGCTCCGAGTCTCGCCCGGCCTCTGTTGAATATTCACATCCTGATGCTCATCTCTTAAGGCCTTGAACCCCAGTTCATCGCCATACATACTTGAACTCATATTTGATTCATGAATAACAGCTCGGCCTTCAAGCATGCTTAGTGCTGCAGACATTGTAGGTATCAGTGCTGGAGATGGATTACTGCAGAGCATTGCTACTTTGATCATTCTCATTGCTTCTTCCTTGTTGAACTCGGATCCCAAATTTGGATCCAGTAACTCCATCATATTTTCTTTTTGTTGCAGAACAAGAGCCTGCAGGGTTGAAGACAGTGAATCACCAATACGTCAAATGGATAATTGATGCCACATAAAGTACATGGTTTTATTTCAACTCTAGTTGTTCTTGTACTCAACGAATGTGATGGAGATCATACCCAATCTACAAGGCATACATAGTTCTCATTGGGCCGATATTTGATGTTGTTTTTGCCAGATACGAGCTCTAATGCAACAACTCCAAAACTGTAAACATCTACTTTATCAGTTAGGTAACCCCATAGTGCATACTCTGGCGCCATGTATCCTCTGCACAACAAATAGGAACTAATAAGCATATTGTGACTTCTAATTCCCATGGCATCACAAAAGGGTAAAATGATCCATCATTTTCTGATTAGTGTAGAGTACCAGCACCGGTGTAAACATAATTCCCTACTATATTCAAGTTTCACAAAATATAGTTAAGGATTGAAAAAAGCAGTTAAGAGTCTTTTGTGAAGGAAAAAGAGAAGATATGAAAGCTTCCTCACATGGTTCCAGCTACTCTGGTGCTAATATGCGTCTTCTCTTCTTCGTCCAGCTTGGCCAAACCAAAGTCAGAGATTTTAGGGTTAAGGTCCCTATCTAGCAGTATGTTAGTCATTTTGATGTCTCTATGAACAATTTTCAGTGTCGATTCCTCATGCAGGAAAGCTAGCCCTCTCGCAATGCCAATACATATTTTTTGCCTCTTAGGCCAGTCCAGTTTCAGTAAAACTTCTTGTGGACCTGTAATTAAGAAAAATAATGGAAAAAATTAGATTCATATTTCAAACTAGTTCGAAGCTGATAACATCAATACCATCCACTCGTAAATTTACCAGCTTACCAAACAATGGATGTGCAAGGCTATTGTTCTCCATATATTCATATACCAGGAACAACTGATTTCCTTCGATGCAACATCCATACAATCTAACAAGATTTGGATGTTGCAAACCAGAAATCATCCCTATTTCATTCACAAACTCACGATTTCCTTGTTTTGATTTTGATGAAAGTTGCTTAACAGCAATAGTAGTACCATCTAATAAGTCCCCCTATAAACAACAAGAAATGGAAAACATTTGAGGAATGTACATCATTCATAGAACTGCAAAATTTACATATAACAAAGCATACAAGAACAGAAAAAGGTACTTGAAACAAAAAGGAGTCATTGAATACCTTGTAAACAATTCCAAAGCCACCTTCACCAAGCTTGTTTGCAGCATCAAAGTTGTTAGTGGCAGCTTTGATTTGTTTGAATTTAAAGAGACCAGTTTGCAGATCTAATCCTTTCAGCTCTGTCCATGTTACAAGATTAATTAGCATATTGAAATGATTTTTCAAGAAGAGCTTAGGGCCTTCTTCTTAACAAAGCTAAACATTCTACTTAGAATACATTGGAAAACTGAAGCAACTGCAACGGAGAAATACTGGAATTGATTTCAACATACATTTCAGAAGAAAAAAAAAATAGTAAGTAGGGGAAGAATGAGTTTACTTCTACATTAGGTTTAAGTCAAAGGATCTTGTTAAGTTTCTTTGCACCAATGAGTTTATTCTAGTTCCTGGGGACATTAAAGCACTTGTAGGCTGAAAACGAATACTTTTTGGGACTTGATATCTTTTTAATTTCCACTCATGCAGATGATCTTCGTGGATAAAATCAAGTCCTTTAAATTTTCTTTTCATACTAGATTTAGGTTACCTTGTTCCCTAGAGGTCTTGCCTCCAAAGCAGCTTCTCAACCAAAGAATGCCAAAAACCATGAAGATAAGGCATAAGACTAAAGCAACTCCAACCACTATGAATATTTTCCTGTTGCTATCACCAGGCTGCTTGAAATCTAGAAGTGGAAACAGAGCACAGAATAGTGATCAATGTTCAATAAGAGCACTCTAAAGTAGAGAGAAAACTGAATGTTTAAATTACTTACCAGACTCAACTGAGATAGCTGATATAAGAGAACCATATGTCCCTCTTTTTGGGACATTCATAGTCCCTTTCCCAGCCCAATAAAAACGGATCTCTAAAGTGCTTACATTGACAACTGCTTTAAATACTTTAATCACTTCCTTATCAACCCCCTGTGCTTCCATTTCAATATTAAAATCCTTCAATACCAGTTTTTCCTGTGAGAAATTGCCGGAATTATTCATTCCAGTTGAAAAGTGAATAAGAAAGGGAGTGACTAAGAATTCTCACTAGGAAGTTGGAAGAAGAAAGTTTGTGGATGTTGTAGTATAAATCGTATATATACCATATATGTCTATATCATGTAACAAAATACGTAAAAGTATTTAGATAGGTACTTGAGTGTATAATCATAGGTACTTGAGTGTATGAAGACTTATGTAAACATGCTTTACCAAAGGGCAACAAGCATGGCAGAAAATCATCATCAAGATGGTTATCATTTTGAGTTTCTCTTTGAGCATTCACACTTCAATGTAATCCTATAAATACCCCCTTTGTATGAGATGAATAAACACATTGAAATCCTCATTCTCTCTGAAATTTTACTCTTCTATTCTGTTTATCAAATCCTCTAGTTCTTAAACACGTTATCAGCACGAAGTTGCTCTAGAATTAGAATCGAAAAATTGACGAAAGAAGAGTTCTTCATCGATAGAAGTCATTTTTCAAAACCTACAAAAAATTCCCAAACCCTAGCTCAGATTAAAGCCCTTGATTCCAGGAGCCCGGAACCGGTCTCAGATTCACAGGAACCGGCCGGAAAAGGCCTGAACCGGCCGCCGGAAGCCGAAAAACCGAACCGGACCGCTGCCGGACCGCTGCCGAGACCTGCCGAGGTCCTGCCGAGGTCCTGCCGAGACCTGCCGAGCAGCTGCCGAGAGCTGCGCAGCAGCTGCCGAGGTGCTGCCGAGGTGCTGCCGAGTCCTGCCGAGACCTGCCGAGAGCCCTGCGCAACAGCTGCCGAGAGCCCTGCGCAGCAGCTGCCGAGACCCTGCGCAGCAGCTGCCGAGCAGCTGCGGAGACGCTGCGCAGCAGCTGCCGAGCAGCTTCCGAGACGCTGCGCAGCAGCTGCCGAGCAGCTGTCGACACATCTGTCGACAGATTTGCGCGGCGACTTTCCGACGACTTTTTCGACACTTTTCCGGCGACTTTTCCGGCGACTTTTTGGACGATTTTTCTCGACTTTTTCCAACGATCTTTCCGGTCAACTCCGATAATTTTTCCGGTCAAAAAATTTCCGGCAACACTATTCCAAGGTATTCTTTACTAAAAGTTCCCGTTTTTGAGTTTTTATTTATTTTCTCTCCTTTTTTCCTTTTTCTCGGGAACTTACAATCAAAAGCGGAATTAGAGCAATTCACGCCAAATGAACTAAGAGTGTTCACAATGATTCTTGGAAATTGATTTCTTGGTAGCATAGCTCGGAAATCTTATTATTTTTCGTGGAAGTTTTAACTCCGAAACTAATATTTTCTTCTTATCTTCAAGGATGTCGAATGAACCTAGACTCGATTTTCAAATCCTTGACTCAACAGGTTCGGAGTACCATAGCTGGAAAACCGACGTTGAGAACCATCTCACATCCAAGGGGATATTGCCCATCATCCATGAACCAAATCCGGCTCTTGTGTTCCCTCGATCACCCAAGAAGCATGCAGAGGCAATCATCTTGATGCGACGTCATATGGACAAAGCACTCAGGCTAGAGTACATGTCCATCAAAGATGCAAAGGATTTATGGGAAGCATTAGAAGAGCGCTTTAACAATATCCAAGATTCTCTCCTCCCTGACTTGAAGGTTCAGTGGAACGATGTACGCTTCTCAGACTTCAAGTCTATTGCTGAGTACAATTCAGAAGCTCTTCGTCTTAAATCCATGTTGAGGTTCTGTCAAAGACCCCTCACAGAAGAAGAGCTAATTGAGAAAACTCTCTCCACCTTCCCTGTTGCAGCAATTTTGCTATCAAAGCAGTATCGCACTGAAGTAAATGCTGGACGAATTACGAGGTTCAATGAACTCATAAATATTTTGTCGGTAGCCGAAAAGCACGACAACATTCTTGTAAAGAATTATAATTCAAGACCCATTGGAACCAAGAGCGTTCGTGAGGCAAATTATAATGCACCCAAAAGAGGGCACAGGGAGCGGTACCCCAGCAATAGGGGACATGTGTACCCTAATAATAGGGGACATGAAGGACGAACAGGTCCATATAACCGTCCCAACAGGGAAGGAAACCGCAACTTTAGAGCGGGCGCACGTGATGGTAACTCCGCACGTGGAAGAGGGAGATATGGCAACACCGGCCGTGGAAATAGCACCATGAACCGTGGAGGTCGCACCATGCGCCGTGGTAGTAGCAGCAACCCTCCTAGGGGATATCCACAACGTGCACAACCTGTACAAACTGTACAACCTGCACAACCTATACCTCAAATGAAGGGAGGAAACCACAATGACATGTGTCATAGATGTGGATCAATCGAGCATTGGTTTAAACAATGTCATGCAAGTACCCAATTAGCTGCACGCTACAAGGAGTACAGGGAAGCAAGAGAGCAAGAAGCTAACCTTGCCGAAGATGAAAATAGTGAAGATGTCAATCTCACTGTTGAGGACTTCAAAGCTGTAGATGAAGAGCACGAGGATGCCACAGACTTTGATTAGAATAATCCTCTTTCTATTTTCCAAGAATGGCAAATGTGCCTTAGTCAATAAATAACAATTGTATTAAACTCCTTCTTATGTGGCGTACCCAATGAAGTATGATGTCTAGGAAAGCAATTGAGATCGGGGTATTTAAGCGAGCCTCGCTCCACCAACATCTCTCTACTTTCCTGGTCATATTCCATTGGAATTACCAAACGGATTGAGTGATAGCAATTTGTCTAGAGTTTGATATTTGGAATAGACTTATGAATAACTTTGATGTAATCATTGGCTATTTTCCCATTAATAAATTATCGCATTCAATGTCATGGACATGTGTTAATATTCCGAACTTTATTCCTTTCAGTATGTTTTCCGGAGAATTGGAATGCCTTCTTGATAGTGGCACCACACATACGATATTGCGACATAGGCAATTATTTTTATGGATGACACCCAGTCGATCCTCAGTAACTACGATGGCAGGACCATCACAATTGATTCATGGTCGAGGACCAGCTCAATTTTTGTTACCAAATGGCACAAATATTAATGTCGCCGAAGCTCTATATGCTCCAAGGGCCGGAAGGACCCTATTAAGCTTTAAAGACATTAGAGCCAATGATTTTCATGTGGAAACACATTGTGAGAATGGACAAGAGTTCCTTTGCATCACCTCTAAAAACTACGGAAATACACGAGTTTTAGAGAAACTTATGTGTCGCTCTAGTGGATTGTATGCAACCACTATTAGAGTTATTGAATCCAACCATGTCATGAATGACAAATTATGGGATCCTGACACATACAAGCTTTGGCACGACCGTTTGGGACATCCAGGTCGTGACATGATGCTCCGTATATTAAAAACTTCACACGGACATCCATTCTTCAAAACGAAAAGAAGTACGAACCAAACATTGGTCCAAAGAGTTACTTCTAAAGTGTATCATTCGTTTTGCAAAGCTTGCTCTTTAGCAAAGGTAGGATCGAGACCATCCTATGCAAAGGACACTAAAGAAAATATACCATTCTTACAAAGAATACAAGGTGATATTTGTGGACCTATCCAACCAACTTGCGGACCATTTAGATATTTTATGGTGTTGGTTGATGCATCGACACGTTGGTCACATGTCATGCTCTTATCCACAAGAAATGCTGCATTTGCTAAACTCCTAGCACAAATCATTAAATTAAGGGCTCACCACCCCGATCATCCTATTAAGTCAATTCGTCTTGACAATGCTGGAGAATTTACATCAAGAACCTTTGATGATTATTGCATGTCCATTGGGATTGAGGTGGAACATCCTGTCCCTCATGTACACACCCAAAATGGACTCGCAGAAGCTGCCATTAAAAGACTTCAAATGGTTGCCAGGGCATTGGTTATGCGCACCAATCTCCCTATTTCTGCTTGGGGCTATGCAATATTACATGCAGCTGTGCTCATTCGTCTGAGACCCACTGCCACCCAACCCTTTTCTGCGTCCCAACTGGTGACTGGGTATGAGCCTAATGTCTCACACTTACGCATCTTTGGGTGTGCAGTCTATGTGCCAATTGCGCCGCCACAGCGCACCAAAATGGGTCCTCAAAGACGCTTAGGCCTTTATGTTGGATATGATACTCTAAGCATTATCCGCTACATAGAACCCTTGACAGGTGATCTATTTACCGCTAGATTTGCGGATTGTCACTTTGATGAGACAGTCTTCCCGTCATTAGGGGGAGACAAGAACATTAATGTTCAACAGAAAAGACAGGAATTGTCGTGGTCTGTCCTGTCACGCCCCGAATTTTATGAATAACTATTCATAAATCCGAAACATGAAAATTTTTCTTTTCTTAACACACTCACCACACGAAATAAAATCAAACCGACTTAGTCTCGGTTAATTATTACAACATAAATCCAAAATGTAATGTAAAGCTCTAAATGAGCATACACACACAACTCACACTAAATAAATAACAAACAGCTGTAACACCTAAGCGGCTCGGTCACCTCCCTGGTTATCCTGACCTGCAGGAATATCCGCTACACCATTGAATAGTGTACCGGGATTGCAACAACACAAAACCCGGTAAGCTTATGAAAGCTTGTATGAGTAAAAGAAGGAACTGTTACTTAATTTAAACTCATTTATTCTCACACACAGCAACACTCAAATATTTCCACATATACAAATAATAACAATCTCAATCAACACCAATTCAATATAACAAGACAACCCCACACACTACTTTCCCCACAACTCTCTTCATCGTATTTATAAAAATACGGTACTTGACAGACTAGAGCTCTAACTGAATCGTAGCCCGTCACCTGGCCTAGGTTATGGCATCCGACATATTTATCAATTATTGTATTTCATCAATATGCATACCTATATACATATTTAGAACGTCCAATAATTTCACATACTCAACCAATCGTATCCCATCATCCACACTAGGATTAGAGCGTCCGATTACCCATACCCGTCATTACCTTGACCCTAAACTCATAAATGAACCCAATATATAATATCACATTCTGAAATAAAACACACCAAGATATATCATATTATTATGGGATTACACGATTGTAATATAATCAACTCCATCATAGCATCAATCAAACAATCCACTCATCAATATATATTTTCCACGTAAATATATATATACGTAATCATCCACTCAGGAATGACCACTAATACCATCTATAGTTCACACAAGAAAAT
The DNA here is from genome assembly GCA_025331145.1 of Rosa persica. Taxonomy (NCBI): domain Eukaryota; kingdom Viridiplantae; phylum Streptophyta; class Magnoliopsida; order Rosales; family Rosaceae; genus Rosa; species Rosa persica. Next base: position 6,207,416 of record WFKR01000005.1, on the reverse strand, counting down.
TATGAAATTCATTTGTATAGTTAAAATTCATTTTACTTACCTATGGACTGTGGTAATTCAAGTCCATGAAATTTTAAAACAAATATTTAATCCACAAATATTTTTCACACAATTACCAAAAATAAATAAATTAAAAAGCTCGGTTCGTAATATGAACCACGTGAGTTTTACTCACCTCGAACTCCTGCTGCGTCTTCTATATATATATAACTCACAAAAATCCAATGCTCGTCAACTCAAGCCGTCAAGTACCTAATCAAGTACGGTCTTCACTTAGCAACGAAGCATGAAATAAACCTAAATGATGATCCAACGGTCGGATTTCTAAAATAAAGATAATCCAACGGTCGGATTCTAAAATAAAGATAATCCAACGGTTAGATCCTCACGGATTACCCATGGAAACATCCTATCAAAATTATACGAAAATCCGATGAACGGATCTTCCTTAATAGCTTCCCGAATCACTATTTTATAATTATACGATGATCCAAAAGTCGGATTTTCGCCCGTGACCACACAAAGTCATCGGGACAGTCATATGAACAACATATTAAAATTTGAAGTAAAACCGATGGTCTGATCTTCGTAAATCTCAAACCGAAGGTAAATTGTAAAACCGTAAATAGTAACGTTAAAACAGAAATTGACTATTTAACAACTTTTTCTAACATGACCAAGTTATATCTCAAAACGCTCGTATGGATGCATAGATCATCGTCCAGATAATAAAAACTCAAAATTCGGTCCGACGCGCCGCCACACGCGGCGGTCAGACGGTGGTCAACGCGGCGGTCAACGCCGGTCAACCACCTCCGATGCAAAAGTCGTCAACTACAAACTTCTTCAAAATGAAATTTTGAACAACTTTAATACCTGACTTTTTCGGAGATGAGGTCTGGATCGTCCTAGATCGGGCTTTGAAGTTGGATTAATCTCGGCCCTCCGATCAGTCTCCAGATCGAATCAGGGACGTCGAAATCTTCAACTCTTGATCTACCACTCTACACTCAAAATCGTGATGCAAGCTATATATGGGGATGATCAGAAGGAAGAGCACGTCACGAAAATGGGGACGATCGGCCCGTGCACCACCGGAAAAGAGGTTTTCCGGCCGGGTCGGGTTTTCACTTTGGGAGGAGGCTTCGATCCACGTCTGGAGGCGGCGGCGGGGCGCGTCGATGGCGGGGATCGCCCAGGCGCGAGGTGGCGACGCGGGAGAAGGCCGGGTCCGGCGGCGGCGAGGTCGGGAGGCCCGACTTCCAGTCGGGTCGGGTCACCGGGTCGGAAGGCACAGTGACCAGACCGAGAGAGAGAGACGGGGGACTGATGTGCAATAATGGAATTTTTTCGTCCTTCACAACAAACTCAGATTTTTCCACTATTTATAGAAAAATTTCGATTTTCAAATATTCATAACTTATTCATACGAACTCCGAATAATACGTTCCACATATGCACGGACTCGTATCGACGAGCTCTACAACTTTCATGAAGGAAGTTTTCCCAAATTTTGAACGTATAAAAAGTCGATTTTCACGACCCCCTAAATAACGTTCGTTTTTGAAAATAAAATCATTCGGAACCAATTTTCTCAACCCACGACAATCCAAATAATCTCAATATCACAATTCAATTTATATAACAATTATTGAATTACATAAATTTATTGTATGAAAATCTGGGTCTTCACAGTCTACCCTCCTTAAAAGAATTTCGTCCCGAAATTCAAGCATGTTCGTCCACAAAAAGCTGAGGATATCTCTTCCTCATGTCAGACTCCAATTCCCATGACGCATCACCCTCATCATGATGACTCCACAACACCTTCACAAGGTCAACCTCTTTCCTACGAAGTTTCTTTGTAGACCTATCCAAGATACGAACAGGTTCAACTACAAACGTCACATCCGAGTTCACTTCGATCGTACCGTGATCAATCACGTGAGACTCGTCTCGTACATACTTCCTGAGCAGAGACACATGGAAGACACTGTGCACACCCGACATGCTAACAGGTAAAGCAAGACGATATGCCAAGTTACCAACCCTTTCTAGAATCTCAAAGGGTCCGACATACCTCGGTGCGAGTTTCCCCTTCTTGCCAAATCTCACCACACCTTTCATAGGTGAGACTTTCAAGAACACATGATCACCTGTCTCAAACTCCAACGGTCTCCTCTTCAAGTCGGCATAACTCTTCTGTCTACTCTGAGCGGTTCTGATTCTGTCCCGAATAGTAGTGACCTTCTCTGTAGTCTCCTGTACAATCTCAGGTCCGATGAGCCCTTTATCCCCTGCTTCCGCCCAACAGATAGGAGTCCTACATGGCCTACCATAAAGAGCCTCATATGGAGCCATACCGATACTAGAGTGATAACTGTTGTTGTAGGCAAACTCTACCAATGGCAGATGATCCGCCCAACTACCCTTAAAATCCAGAACACAAGCTCTGAGCATGTCCTCCATCACCTGATTCACTCTCTCGGTCTGTCCATCTGTTTGTGGGTGAAATGCAGTGCTCATAGCAAGAGACGTACCAAATGCCTTATGGAACCTTCGCCAGAATTCTGAAGTGAAACGAGCATCACGATCCGAAACGATCGTCACAGGCACTCCATGAAGTCTCACTATCTCGTTCACATATATCTTACACAATGCATCACCTGAGTATGTTTTTGCCACCGGAAGGAAGTGTGCTGATTTGGTCAACCGGTCAACAATCACCCAAATCGAGTCATAACTTTGCCTGGATCTGGGCAATCCAGTCACAAAGTCCATAGAGATATCTTCCCATTTCCATACAGGAATCGATAAGGGGTTCAGCATTCCTGCTGGTCTCTGATGCTCTGCCTTCACCTGTTGACAGGTAAGACATTTCGACACGTGTTCCGCCACATCCCTCTTCATACCATACCACCAAAACTGCCTCCGTAGATCCATATACATTTTAGTACCTCCTGGATGTATAGTATATCGAGACCTATGTGCTTCCCGCATGATCTCCTCCCTGAGGTTATCAACACTTGGTACATACAATCTCCCTCGAAATCTCAACCCTCCATCAGCCCCAATCAACCACTCAGAAGGACCCTCCACATCCGAGTCAGCAGTCATCTCAGCAATCCTCGCCTGAGCAAACTCATCAAGTGTCTGACCCTGAATGATCCTGGAGATCAAGGTGGGCTGTAAGGTGATACTACCGAGAAAGATTCCCTGTCCTGCTCCTGCGGGCATAAGGTCAAACTCAGATGCAGCTTCTAGCATACGCCACTCCTGCACCATAATCGATGCCATGATTACCCGCGGTTTCCTACTCAAAGCATCCGCCACTACATTCGCCTTTCCGGGATGATACTCCAAGGTGAAATCATAGTCCTTAATGAGTTCCATCCATCTCCTCTGCCTCATGTTCAACTCCTTCTGGGAGAATAGATACTTCAAACTCTTGTGATCAGAAAAGAGTTCAAATTTCTCACCGTAAAGATAGTGTCTCCAAATCTTCAAGGCAAACACCACAGCTGCTAGCTCTAGATCATGAGTAGGGTAATTCCGCTCATGTACCTTCAACTGTCTAGAACCATAAGCAACAACACTACCATTCTGCATTAACACACACCCCAAACCCTGATGAGATGCATCGCTGTAAATAACTAATCCACCACCACTAGTAGGAATAGTCAACACCGGAGCTGTAGTCAATCTAGTCTTCAGCTCAATGAAAGCCTTCTCACACTCATCCGACCATACGAACTGAGTGTCCTTCCTGGTCAATTTGGTCAAAGCCGAAGCAATACCAGAAAATCCTTCAATGAAGCGCCTGTAATAACCGGCCAATCCAAGGAAGCTACGGATTTCTGTAACCGTAGTAGGGCGACTCCAACTCATCACTGCTTCAACCTTCGAAGGATCCACAGAAACTCCATCCTTCGAGACCACATGACCAAGGAACTTGACTTCACTCTGCCAGAAGTCGCATTTCTCGAACTTGGCAAATAGTTTCTGCTCTCTCAATGTCTGTAGCACTATCCGCAGATGTCTCTCATGCTCCGCTGACGACCTTGAATAAATCAAGATGTCATCAACGAACACTACCACGAACTGATCCAAGTAAGGACTGAACGTACGGTTCATCAAATCCATAAATGCTGCGGGGGCATTCGTGAGACCAAAAGGCATGACAAGAAACTCAAAATGTCCATACCTGGTCCTGAACGCCGTCTTTGGAATATCTTCCTCCTTCACCCTCAACTGGTGATATCCAGACCTCAAGTCAATTTTCGAGAACACAGTAGCTTCTCTAAGCTGATCAAACAAGTCATCAATCCGAGGTAAAGGGTACCTATTCTTGATGGTCACCTTGTTCAACTGTCGATAATCCACACATAGACGAAGTGAACTATCCTTCTTCCTCACAAACAACACTGGTGCACCCCAAGGAGACACACTTGCCTGAATGAACCCTTGTGCAAGTAAGCCCTCAATCTGCACCTTCAACTCCTGGAGTTCAGCTGGAGCCATTCGATAGGGTGCTTTCGACACAGGTGAAGTACCTGGTATCACATCAATAGAGAAGTCCATTACCCTTTTCGGGGGTAACCCAGGGATCTCCTGAAACACGTCTTCATACTCTGAAACTACAGGAATCCCTGTAATCTTCGAAGTACTACTCCCAGATTCAATATGGGCCAGAATTCCTATCCTCATGGTGATGTCAGACTTCAGGCAACGGTAATGAAACACCGGTTGTCCCGGAACATGGAAGGACACAATCATCCTAAAGCAATCAATAACAGCATGGTTCGGGCTCAACCAATCCATACCCAAAATCACATCATACGTGTGATCCGGAATCACAATCAAAGATGCAGAGAACTCTCTGCCACCAATCCCAATAGGGCAATCATCACAAAGCATGCTAAGCTCAAGAGACACACCGAGAGGTGATGTAACACACAATGATCTAATCAGAGGCATAGCAATCAAACCCAAAACATCCACAACCGAACTAGATATGAAAGAGTGTGAGGCTCCCGTATCAAATAGTACTCTAGCAAGAAAGTGATAAACAGATAAGGTACCTTCCACTCCCGTGCCTGCCTGACCAACGGCAAAGACTCTAGCATGAGCAGGTGGTAGTTGCCTCTGCTGGTTACCCTGCACTCTACCCTGATTTCGAGGACACTCTCTAGCCTGATGCCCTGCCTGTCCACAACTGTAGCATAACCTACCCCGTGGCTTCGTGCACGCACGAGAGATGTGGCCCGGCTCGCCACAGTTAAAGCACTTCACTGAAGCTGCTGGTGCTATCTGCCTGATAGGCATAGCCTGCACAGGAGGAGCTACTGCTGCCCTAGCTGGAGTCTGATGCTGAAACTGAGTTCTCTGTCTCTTCCAGAACCCACCCCTGAAGTCTCTAGCTCTACTGCTCCCTGCTATGGCCTTTCCCTTACCCTGGAAGTCTCTCTCAGCAGACTCTTTCTCTCTACGAATCAGGTTCTGCTGCTCAATGATCTGTGCCTTAGCCAAGATCTCTCTCTTGGTCTTCAGTTCCAAGATAGCTACATCCCGCTCAATAGAAGGGCTCAACCCTCTCTGAAACTTCTTGGCCAAGTCCTCATCCTCCATCTGCCTCACATACTTGTACAATCTGGAGAACTCGGCATCATACTCAATGACTGTCATCTTCCCCTGTACAAGCGCAAGGAACTCTCTCTCCAACCTCTCCTTCACTGCTGGTGGAAAGTACTTCTCTCTGAACAGCCTCTCAAAGCCGTCCCATGTCAAGGTAGACACCTCAATGCTCCTCTGAGTGACGTTCCACCACACTCTAGCCTCATCCTTCAGCATGAAAGCGGCTAGCTTCCTCTTGTCGGTCTCAGTGCAATCAAGCAGATCGAAATAAGTCTGCAAATCCTCTATCCAGCGATCCGCCACCATATAATCTGTGCCTCCTCCAAACTTGGTTGCTCCCAAGCGAGTAATTTCCCTTGCTAGCATCAGCAAGCGAGCAGGATTATCAATCACAGCCACAGGAGGAATAGGCTGATCCTCATAAGGTGCATCTTCCTCCGACTCGAATACTTCTTCAACTGGAGGGGCCCTACCCCTTCCTCGGCCTCTACCCCTGCCACGAGGTCTACCTCTACCCCGACCTCTGGCTTCGTTTCCCTCAATCTCCATTACCTAATAAGCATGATATACTTGATTAATACACGCATAACACTTAAACAAAACATAAGTCAAATGCAAGTCCATATTAACCAAGTACTGATCATACATAACGATGCTTAAATTTCCTAAAAATACTAACGTTCCTAGCCAACCTAACGCACTCACATACCCAATGACATTGTCAATACCGAAGAGCACACGATGGGGATCCGCTGCAGACGGGCCATCACTCGGTAAGTATTGACATATCACCAAATATGTACCTTACGCTCTGATACCAAACTGTCACGCCCCGAATTTTATGAATAACTATTCATAAATCCGAAACATGAAAATTTTTCTTTTCTTAACACACTCACCACACGAAATAAAATCAAACCGACTTAGTCTCGGTTAATTATTACAACATAAATCCAAAATGTAATGTAAAGCTCTAAATGAGCATACACACACAACTCACACTAAATAAATAACAAACAGCTGTAACACCTAAGCGGCTCGGTCACCTCCCTGGTTATCCTGACCTGCAGGAATATCCGCTACACCATTGAATAGTGTACCGGGATTGCAACAACACAAAACCCGGTAAGCTTATGAAAGCTTGTATGAGTAAAAGAAGGAACTGTTACTTAATTTAAACTCATTTATTCTCACACACAGCAACACTCAAATATTTCCACATATACAAATAATAACAATCTCAATCAACACCAATTCAATATAACAAGACAACCCCACACACTACTTTCCCCACAACTCTCTTCATCGTATTTATAAAAATACGGTACTTGACAGACTAGAGCTCTAACTGAATCGTAGCCCGTCACCTGGCCTAGGTTATGGCATCCGACATATTTATCAATTATTGTATTTCATCAATATGCATACCTATATACATATTTAGAACGTCCAATAATTTCACATACTCAACCAATCGTATCCCATCATCCACACTAGGATTAGAGCGTCCGATTACCCATACCCGTCATTACCTTGACCCTAAACTCATAAATGAACCCAATATATAATATCACATTCTGAAATAAAACACACCAAGATATATCATATTATTATGGGATTACACGATTGTAATATAATCAACTCCATCATAGCATCAATCAAACAATCCACTCATCAATATATATTTTCCACGTAAATATATATATACGTAATCATCCACTCAGGAATGACCACTAATACCATCTATAGTTCACACAAGAAAATTATGAAATTCATTTGTATAGTTAAAATTCATTTTACTTACCTATGGACTGTGGTAATTCAAGTCCATGAAATTTTAAAACAAATATTTAATCCACAAATATTTTTCACACAATTACCAAAAATAAATAAATTAAAAAGCTCGGTTCGTAATATGAACCACGTGAGTTTTACTCACCTCGAACTCCTGCTGCGTCTTCTATATATATATAACTCACAAAAATCCAATGCTCGTCAACTCAAGCCGTCAAGTACCTAATCAAGTACGGTCTTCACTTAGCAACGAAGCATGAAATAAACCTAAATGATGATCCAACGGTCGGATTTCTAAAATAAAGATAATCCAACGGTCGGATTCTAAAATAAAGATAATCCAACGGTTAGATCCTCACGGATTACCCATGGAAACATCCTATCAAAATTATACGAAAATCCGATGAACGGATCTTCCTTAATAGCTTCCCGAATCACTATTTTATAATTATACGATGATCCAAAAGTCGGATTTTCGCCCGTGACCACACAAAGTCATCGGGACAGTCATATGAACAACATATTAAAATTTGAAGTAAAACCGATGGTCTGATCTTCGTAAATCTCAAACCGAAGGTAAATTGTAAAACCGTAAATAGTAACGTTAAAACAGAAATTGACTATTTAACAACTTTTTCTAACATGACCAAGTTATATCTCAAAACGCTCGTATGGATGCATAGATCATCGTCCAGATAATAAAAACTCAAAATTCGGTCCGACGCGCCGCCACACGCGGCGGTCAGACGGTGGTCAACGCGGCGGTCAACGCCGGTCAACCACCTCCGATGCAAAAGTCGTCAACTACAAACTTCTTCAAAATGAAATTTTGAACAACTTTAATACCTGACTTTTTCGGAGATGAGGTCTGGATCGTCCTAGATCGGGCTTTGAAGTTGGATTAATCTCGGCCCTCCGATCAGTCTCCAGATCGAATCAGGGACGTCGAAATCTTCAACTCTTGATCTACCACTCTACACTCAAAATCGTGATGCAAGCTATATATGGGGATGATCAGAAGGAAGAGCACGTCACGAAAATGGGGACGATCGGCCCGTGCACCACCGGAAAAGAGGTTTTCCGGCCGGGTCGGGTTTTCACTTCGGGAGGAGGCTTCGATCCACGTCTGGAGGCGGCGGCGGGGCGCGTCGATGGCGGGGATCGCCCAGGCGCGAGGTGGCGACGCGGGAGAAGGCCGGGTCCGGCGGCGGCGAGGTCGGGAGGCCCGACTTCCAGTCGGGTCGGGTCACCGGGTCGGAAGGCACAGTGACCAGACCGAGAGAGAGAGACGGGGGACTGATGTGCAATAATGGAATTTTTTCGTCCTTCACAACAAACTCAGATTTTTCCACTATTTATAGAAAAATTTCGATTTTCAAATATTCATAACTTATTCATACGAACTCCGAATAATACGTTCCACATATGCACGGACTCGTATCGACGAGCTCTACAACTTTCATGAAGGAAGTTTTCCCAAATTTTGAACGTATAAAAAGTCGATTTTCACGACCCCCTAAATAACGTTCGTTTTTGAAAATAAAATCATTCGGAACCAATTTTCTCAACCCACGACAATCCAAATAATCTCAATATCACAATTCAATTTATATAACAATTATTGAATTACATAAATTTATTGTATGAAAATCTGGGTCTTCACATGTCCCCACTTTGTCTCATCTTGATCCCCGAACCACACAGTCTGAAATAGAGGTGCGGAGGATTCTCGATCTTCAGAACGTAGCAGAATCAATGCCTGATGCGTTTTCTGATATCGCTAAAGTGACAAGATCACACATACCTGCTGCAAACGTACCTGCAAGGATTGATGTTCCTAAAAATAAAGGACATGACATCCCCTCTATGGGTGATGCAGTGGCTAGACCCATGGCTCCTGCTAGAAAGCGCGGGAGGCCTATAGGTTCGATGGATTCTCGCCCAAGAAAGAAAGCGAGCTTGACACAAAATAATCCATTAATCATCGATATAAATAATCCATCTCATGAAAAAATTCCGGATTATGGTTATGTCCAAGAGACATCATTGGAGGACGCTCCAATAATAGAACCAATTCCAGAGAATAGAGAGATCTCCATGAATTACACTAGTATACATGTAATTATGGACAGAAATTCTATGGCTATTGATGATGCGTTTGCATATCATATTGCAAAAGGAATTATAGAATACGATGATATCGAACCTCGCTCCGTTGAAGAATGCCAACGTAGAGCAGATTGGTCAAAATGGAAAAATGCGATCCAGACTGAATTGGATTCACTAACAAAGAGACAGGTATTTGGGTCTATAACACTGACACCACCAAATATAAAACCTGTTGGCCATAAATGGGTCTTTGTTAGAAAGCGTAATGAGAAAAATGAGGTTGTTAGATACAAAGCCCGCCTTGTGGCGCAAGGTTTCTCACAACGTCCTGGAATCGACTACGAGGAGACATATTCTCCCGTAATGGACGTTATAACGTTCCGCTACCTTGTCAGTTTGGTAGTTTCCGAAAAACTTGACATGCAGCTCATGGATGTGGTTACAGCATATCTCTATGGGGATCTAGATTCAGAGATATATATGAAGGTTCCAGATGGACTTCAATTACCCAAATCAAGTGGCTCTAAACCACGGAGCGCGTTTTCAATAAAATTAAGACGCTCACTATATGGATTGAAACAATCCGGACGGATGTGGTATAACCGTCTAAGTGACTACTTGATTGGGAAGGGATATGTTAACAATGAAATATGCCCGTGCGTGTTCATTAAGAGAACAAGATCCGGATTTGCAATTGTAGCAGTTTATGTTGATGACATGAACTTAATTGGAACTCTAGATGAGTTAAAAGAAACTGCTACATATTTGAAATCTGAATTTGAGATGAAAGATCTCGGGAAAACACGGTTTTGTCTCGGAATAGAACTCGAGCACCGTAATGATGGGATTATGATCCATCAATCAGCATATACTCAAAAGTTACTAAGGCGCTTTAATGAAGATAAAGCAAAGCCTGTGAGTACTCCCATGATCAACCGTAGTCTTGAGCCCATGAAAGATCCGTTTCGTCCAAGGGATGAGGACGAAGATTTATTAGAAGCTGAAATACCATACCTAAGTGCGATAGGCGCATTATTGTATTTAGCTCAATGCACAAGACCGGATATCTCATTTGCAGTAAACTTGTTAGCTCGACACAGTTCTGCACCAACACGCCGCCATTGGATTGGTATAAAGACAATCCTTCGATACCTAAAAGGTACGATCGATATGGGCTTGTTCTATCCCTACAGAGAGAAAAGAAATGTGAGCGCCGGCAACACTATCCATAGTGACCGACGTTCTCTTCCTCCCCTCCATCAAAATGATGTTTTGACGGGTTTTGCTGATGCAGGGTATCTCTCTGACCCTCACAAAGGTCGCTCCCAAACAGGTTATGTCTTTACCATGGGAAATACCGCGATATCTTGGAGATCTACAAAACAGACTCTTGTTGCTACTTCCTCAAATCATGCAGAAATAATTGCACTACATGAAGCCGTGCGTGAGTGCATATGGCTAAGGTCTATAAATAGACACATTCGAGGAACTTGTGGTTTAAAATTCACCACAAATGAACCTACATGCATTTACGAGGACAATGCAGCTTGTATTGAGCAAATGAAATTAGGTTTCATCAAAGGCGACAATACCAAGCATATATCGCCGAAATTCTTCTACAATCAGCAACAGCAAACACTTCTAAATATTGAAGTAAATCAAATCCGATCAGAAGATAATGTAGCTGACTTATTTACTAAGTCACTACCAAAATCTCCTTTCGAGAAACATGTAAGGAGTATCGGATTGAGGAGGATATCCGAACTCCCACAATCTTCAAGAGGAGTCTAAATCAGGGGGAGTATCCAGAAACATACTTCACACTCAACGCGCGTTGTGCTCTTTTTCCCTTTCGACCAAGGTTGTTTTTTCCCACAGGGTTTTATTACTTGGCAAGGTTTTTAACGAGGCAACTTCGATGCACACCATCTACACAATACTATTGAACATGAAATATCCAAGGGGGAGTGTTGTAGTATAAATCGTATATATACCATATATGTCTATATCATGTAACAAAATACGTAAAAGTATTTAGATAGGTACTTGAGTGTATAATCATAGGTACTTGAGTGTATGAAGACTTATGTAAACATGCTTTACCAAAGGGCAACAAGCATGGCAGAAAATCATCATCAAGATGGTTATCATTTTGAGTTTCTCTTTGAGCATTCACACTTCAATGTAATCCTATAAATACCCCATTTGTATGAGATGAATAAACACATTGAAATCCTCATTCTCTCTGAAATTTTACTCTTCTATTCTGTTTATCAAATCCTCTAGTTCTTAAACAGTGGAGAAGTTCTTAATGACTACCTGAATATAGACATCGAAAAATCGGCTTCCAACACCATAATAAGACCTGTTGTCTCTCAGAACTATTTCTGCAAAGTGTAGTTTCACAGTGTAATTTCCATTTGCTAAGCAACGGGCATAATATGTGAGAGAAAGAAAAGAAATTCGGGCAGTTCTGTACAATTCCGAGTTGTTCATTTTGAGTATGGAAATATTGTTTGCTATGTAGGCATGGTCAAAATTCCTAAGCCCATAATCACCAGTGCTACTAAATCCCCAATTAACTGTGTCTTGAAAAAACTTTGCTCCACCTCCCGAGGCTTCATCCCCCTCATACTTGATGTGTCCAATGGTTATTGGCTTTCCACCACAATTTATATGCAATGAATACTGCTCTGAACAGAAAGAAACAGATGACAGAAAGGAGGACACAAGTGAACTGAAATCAATATTTTATATCAACACAGATCTTTAAACCTCAAATATTATACCACAGATTTAGTTACCTTTTGAACATGGATAGAGGCAATTGGAAAGAATTCTACATTGATATATACAAAAACAGAGGCATTAGCTTATAAACAATTACTGATGAAAGACAATGAAACTCATTGGGATTGAAGCTTACGAGTTGTTCTGTCTGGAGAAACTTTTGAACAAATTACTGATGAAACAACAAACTAGTCACTTCCACATTGAGGTTAACCAAAGAAAGCTAATCTGGAGCAGGCTAATGAAATGAAGAAAATGGATATACTCTTACAAGGTTTCTCGACATGTAGTTGGGACAGAGTCCCCTGAAAAATTATTGTAAGAAAGATCTACTATGCTGCACACAAACATGAAGTTATCCATTAGGTGAGTGAAATGCCAAGAAAAGAAATTTCAGTATATTTTGGCAGAAATCTAACATAAATACGTAACTTGCACAGAACAAAGATGAAATGGTTCAACATTTCAAAAATACAAAGGTAGATTTGGACCTAAATAACCACTCATGAAGATAATATAACCTAGCCTTCTTATACTTCTCAGCTACAAACAGTACTTGTATGGATAATCTATCCGTCCTTATAGAGAAAAAGTTGTGTAGTTGGTTTTATCTCTTTCACACCAACTTAGCATTAAAATTTGTGTATCAAGTCTCTATACTGATAATCATACACATTGTCGAGGCCTCAGAAGCATGAAACTAAAATGAGATAGCAAAAGTTGCAATGTACATTTTGGTATGCAGTGTGTGGAAACAATAGATATATATATGAGTTTATGAGCATAAGGTTTTGGGATGAAGAAACATACTAGCGGCTATCTCTATTTTGGATCCACGCCGGAAGCCCAGTAAGCCAGTTACTTGTCAGATATCTGATCATTCAGCAGTATGAATCATGTGAAAAAAAAAATTAAATTAAATACTACATGGGGGCTGAATTTACACTGCTTACATTGTGGCCAATCCTAATAACTTGTCAAGATCCGGGATGCTCCCTTTCAATCTGTTGAAGCTAAGATCTCTGCAAAATGGAGAAAAGGGAGAGGGTAATGAGAAGCATCATATTGCCATATTGGTAGCAACAACATTCAGTAAAGCTAAGCTGCACACCACAGAAAAGAAAGAAAAGGCATGAAAAATAGTTGGGTTATATTCAGGGAATTACAAAACTTGCAGGCTTGTCATGTTAGAGATATATTCTGGTATCGATCCTGTTATATTGCAGCTCCTTAACATCCTGCAATATGGAACAAACCACATAAGAAAAAAGATTGTTATGAACCTCTGGATTATTCTAATTAGAGGATACTAAAACTATAAAGATGACTCACAATGTCTGCATGTTTTTCATGTTCAACAAGTTTGGAAAAACTGAGCTCTCACCGCTTAAGTCACTGATTACTCTGCCACACGTAAATGATAAGAAAGACAAAAGCCTAATTCAGTAAATGATCTTTCAAAGTAAAAAAGGGAAAGAATGTAAACTAAGCTAACGGTAAAGTTATAAGCCAGGACTCACAGGTATTTCATATTACTTAAGACCGAAACAGTAGAAGGAATGGGTCCTTCAAAGCCACTTGCTTGCATCTCTCTGGCAAAAATATTTAGAGCAATTGAGATTACACATGAAGTATTTGTATACAATTAAAAAGCATAGCAGAAAATTAAACTCACAACATCTGAAGTTCTTTCCAACTAAGAAAATAGTTCGGTATTTTTCCAGTGAAGTTGTTGCTGCCAATCCAACTATATCAAAGTAAAAAAATAATGTCATTACCCTGTTTTTTTTTCTTGCTGGAAACACTTTGACTATCTAAAGTATAGTAAACTCAACAGTGTTTTTAGTTTGGTCATATTAGTGAGAGCCACAGGCAACTGTCCAGTGAGATTGTTAGCTCGAAGGTACCTGCATTTAATCCTCCATGGGAAAACCAAAGAACATTAAAATAAAAACTTAAATTTAACATGCAAATCAAAGAAGGAAAGACAAGAAAATAGGCACACTCACAGGACTTCCATGTTAATCAATCTCCCCATCTCCGGCGGAATAGTTCCAGAAAATAAGTTGCTCTCCAGGGCCCTGAAACCATAGTATCATCAATGCCACAACCGAACCAAAACAATCAGTACATGCATCAAATTCGTTCTAAATGGCATAAAATTGGGTAAGAAAGATTAAATTCATACAAAGCTCGGAGAGTAGTTATGTTCCCCAAATAGGCCGGGATAGGTCCTGATAACATGTTCACACTGAGAACCCTGCATTGGGTACATTGCATTAGTTCAAATGTTCAATTACATACATGAATATTAATAGGACAACCCAAAGATAAGCCTAGAAATCAATCACTTACAGAAATTCCAGCTTGGTAGAACCCCATTCGGGTGGAATTGAACCACTAAGGTAATTCTGCTTCAGATTACTATGAGCAACAAGAAAATAAGAGTATTTGAGGTGATAAAATCTAAAAAGCTAAAACAAATACTAGAAGTTAAAGGTCTGAATTCTGAAACATACAGGTCCTTAAGGTAAGGTAGCTTCACCAGTGATGGTGGAAGCACACCATCCAGGTCCTGACCCACAAGAAAACTGCATTACAAGGAACCAAAACAATCATGGGTTATGAATGGTTTCGTGACAAGTACAAAAAAGATTGTAACTTTTTCACATTGATTCATAATATTACAAAATGCAAATTGAGTTAAGAGAATTAGGGCACACATACATGGTTTGGATATGGCACACATTCCCAGGGAAAGAACAGTTGCAGAAGAGGGTGTTGTTGTACTGATCCGTATGTGGGATTGAGAAAGTTGGAATATTTCTACATGGGTCGCTCAAATTCCAATCCTTTTTGTTCAGTTGCTCAGCAATTTCATGAAGGGCTTGCACTGCAAAATAAGCAAAATCTCAATTTTTTCCTTTTTAATTTCTTCAAAGTTATATTAGGAAACAAAAAAGAGAACTTAGAAGGCCCAATACCCTCATCAGCTGGAAGAGTCATGGCCTGTGCTTCAAATGTGACTTGGGCCATGCAAATGACCACTATGAAGAAGATGACCGTCTCCACTGGATTGTTCCTATAAATTCTTCCCATTTTTCTTCACTACCGACTTCACATTCATTCAGCTATGTATGAACTATACCAAGCTTTTATAATATCATCATCCATGGGATTTTCATGGAAGATTAAACTATTTCTTACTTGTCAAGCAAACCGTTTTCTTTAATTTGTGGTCATCAAGTTCAATTACTTGTCCAAATTTCAGGGCCAAGTGGCCAACACGTGTTTTCATAGTTCATCCCCCTCTTTGCTCATGTGTATTATAGATTTGGTTCAAGCAAGGTAATGGAAAATGTATAATAGACCAGAATAACAGATCAAGTAGACTAGCTAGGTTGACCAAATTCTCATTTCTCTGAATAAGGACCTGATTAAGTATTATCTTTCAGCTAGAAATAGGAATCTGGTTTATCAACTTGTAATGTGAAAAGTGGTGGATTAGTACTTAGGCTAAGTGATCGAGGTCAACTAGTTATATTTGAAAACAATTAACCTCTTGACTAGTAATCGACCTCAATTCTTTAATCTTTATCTCGACTCCCAACTTGCCTAGAAGACTTTGATTCAAAAATGTTAACCAGCTATACCGAGAGAAGAAAAGACATTGACTTATATAAACATTTCATACATCTGCATCGATCTGATCTCCATTAATGTACACCAATACATGAACAAAGTAAACAACAAACCCTAATCTTGATTAGCCCATGGTGCTAATAACTAAAGCTTTTCGTTGCTTTTGAGTCTCGGTTGGGGATTTCACATCTCTTGCCAGTCCAATAGCTTGAAGCAATCTTATCACATACCAAGTAAAGTCGATCTGCCACCATTCCAGACCTTGACGAGCTGAGAATTCAAAGGCATGGTGGTTATTGTGCCAGCCTTCTCCTAGCACCAGGAATCCCAAGAGCCTGAAACACATAGATCAAGTAGAAACTAGGTCAATAATTACTATAAGAAATTATAGATATAGTAGTGTTCACCAAAGGTAATTACCAATTGTTCCTAGACAAATCACCGGTCTTCCATACTTGCTTTCCCCACATGTGGCCAACCGAATTAACCAACAAAGTTGCATGGAGAACATATACCACTCTCACTCCCTGTAAATCATTAGGCAAACAAAGTAACTACATCATCAATGATCAGGCGCACTAAAGAAGTTTCGATCAAAATCATATTAATGTGTTTCACCACATATCTTACCATTCCCCAAATGAAGAAGGGAGTCCACCCAGGAGATATAGCAAAGCTCCAAGAAGAAGTGAATGTAGAGGGTAAGTGCAATGAAGAAACACATAGAATGGTTGCCTCTTCAGATCTCCAACGTTCTTTAGTCCTCCATACTGCACAAATTAAAAGTCAAGCTACCTCATTTAAAAGGTTCAACAAAATGTATCTGCAGTTTGTGTCAGCTAGAAAAAAGAATTCTCATAGGGAAAGGGTGTATATAACTATATATAACGCTTCTAGCTCCTACATATCCAATTTGTTAGTATGTATAATGAGACTTGTATATAGTAGTTGTATGAAAGAATTTGTTGTGATATAAAGAGAGAGAGAGAGAGCTGTGCGTATAGGACAATTTTACTTTTCCAAATCGAGAATTGCTATCGAGGATCCAGCCCATATGACTAAACCAGAAACCCTTAAGGGGGCTGTGGGTGTCTTTCTCTGTGTCGGTAAATTGGTGGTGATACCTATGTGTGCTCACCCATGCAATTGGACTACCCTGCAAAAAAATAAACATTTTTTTTCTTCATATAAAAAAGTACAAAATATAGTACTAGTTGAATGTTCTGACTTTAAAATGATGTATCTTCGCTCATACCTGAAGTGAGAGAACCCCAAAATAGGCAAACAAGTACTCGAGCCATTTCGGAAGCTCGAAACTCTTGTGGGCAAGATTTCTATGGTACGACAGCGTGATCCCTAAACCCGTCACATGAACCAGAATGTGGACTACACAGAATGCACCCCAGGTGAAATGAAAGGGTGCCAATAGACACAGGCAATGCATGAGCACAAGCCCAATAGTTGTGACAACATCTTGTAAGTTCCATTCTCTCCCCCAAAACTCTCCACACGACTTGTACCACACCCCCATATTGTATTTACGTTTTTATAGCCAGCTTCTTCTTTACCTTCTATATATAGAAACTTATAATACATATTACATGTATGTATCTAGCGAAGCAATTTAATAGCCGTCATGGATCGGATATGGTAGATGCATGGTATACAGTTCTGAACAGCTGTGATAGGTGGTGACTGTGGCATGGTGTGGTTTCAAGCTTTGAATGCAAGAGCTTAATATTAATTCAAGAGGCGATGCCTGCGGGACACGTATTTGAATTTGATCAATACTGGATATGGGCATCTACTGTGGAAAAACATTTAAAGCCTCAAAGGAAAGTCAGGAGTGAGTTTCACCATGGGAAATTTCCATAGAAATGTGTAGGATGTCAGATGCTAGTAATTTTATCAAGTAGGACTGCTGTTGGTCGATGTCTTCTTTCCCTCCAAAACTTCGAGACCCAAGCTTTATGTTTATTACATTAGGTATAGTAGGGGAGAAGAGGTTTGAACGTACGTGCTGAGACCTCAAGGTACAAACTTGCTCTTAAGGGTTCACAGTTTAGAA
The DNA here is from genome assembly GCA_025331145.1 of Rosa persica. Classification (NCBI taxonomy): domain Eukaryota; kingdom Viridiplantae; phylum Streptophyta; class Magnoliopsida; order Rosales; family Rosaceae; genus Rosa; species Rosa persica. Next base: position 6,189,379 of record WFKR01000005.1, on the reverse strand, counting down.
ACCCTTTAATCTAAGCTATACATATGTTTTTTTTTTTTGAAAATGGTTTGGAACCTAGCCTAGCTAGGAGGCTCAGCCGCACGCCCGGTTCCATTTATTGAATTAAAATTTTGCATCAGGGGGGACATATAACCTGAACCCCGAGCTACAAAAGAAAGATTACAATGATCCTCATAGAGCACGTCCTGAATAATAACAAGCGTCTCCTCTAAAGAAAACTCATCTAAATTACCACATCTAGCAAGGTGAGCTAATCTATTGGTCACACGACAGATATGTTGAAAATGAAACAAAGTAAAAGCATCAACATACCTTCTACAATCATCCAAGATCCTTCCAACGATCGAAAAATCATCATCAGTTGCATGTAATGCACTCACCAAATTCATGCAGTCACTTTCAACTTCAATTTCCTTCCAGTCCTGTTGAATTGCAATCAATAACCCTGCCCTAAGAGCTTCAGCCTCCATATGAATGGCTGACTAAGCAGGGTGAAAAGGTCGTGCAAAACTAGCCACACACGTTCCCTCAATGTTTCTGACCACAACCCCCACACCTCCACCAGCAGTTTCAGCACAAAAACTTCCGTCAATATTAATTTTCAACCTTCCTCTTGGTGGACAAGTCCACTTGATGAGTGGTCTCTTGGCCTTGCCTCCTTGACATTTATGTAATTGCCTATAATCATCAAGAAAAGACGTAGCCCATGCATGCATGTTAGTGGTGTTGTAAACTGACCCTTTCCAAACCATATTATTCCGCTCCATCCAAACCACCCAAAGGGCCATCAAGAAATATTCCAGCTTCTCACCATTAAGTGCATCAACCATATCCCAAAACCAAATATCAAGAACAGTAGAGGGGTGCTTATCGGGTTGTAACTCCAGCGAACTATGCATCCAGAAAGCTCGCAAAGCAACACAGCTTTTGAACAAGTGTAAGCTATCTTCCACACCATTAGAACAGTACACACATCTCACGTCTGAGAGCTGGACCCTCTTAACTAGGGCAGCTCGAGTGGGTAACGTTCCCTTGACCAGACGCCATGCAGAGAAGAAAGAAATTGACAAGAGAAAGACTTTGAAAAGCAGAGAAGATAAAGGTAATAACTCTTGTATAATTGCTTGATATGTTCATGTACAGTAGGATGCTATTTATACAACAATTGATGAAGACCTAGCTACTACTAGACAATAGATCACATGTGCTATCTGAAGGAGTTGTCTGATGTACAATTGAAGTCTCTGGTTTGGGTGAAGTCTGGAGCTGACCATATAACAACAAAGAACTGGTTTCTTGTACTATAGATACAGAGCACGAGTTGTCTCCTCTTGTGGGGAAGAATTCTAGATAGTTCCTTTGGGTAAGGATTGCCTATGTGCATCCTCATTGCTGAGGCTACTGTGGTGATCATCTTGTTGTGAGATTATAGTGTTATTAGGAAAGGCATCCCCTGCAGTATTACAGGTAGACGAGCAATTTTCTGTTAAAAGTCTCAACTTTTGAGGACTTGTTTAAGAACAAGAGGAATTGACACACAGAAAGAAAGAGTAATATTTCAGAGAGAATGGAGATTTCAAGTGAGTTTATTCATCTCATACAAAGGGGTATTTATAGGAATACATTTAAAGTGTGAAAACTCAAAGAGAAAACCAAAATGATAACCATCTTGATGATGATTTTCTGCCATGCTTGTTGCCCTTTGGTAAAGCATGTTACATAAGTCTTCATACACTCAAGTACCTATGATTATACACTCAAGTACCTATCCAAATACTTTACGTATTTGTTTACATGATATAGACATACATAGTATTTATACATTTATACTACAACACTCCCCCTTCGATATTTCATGTTCAATAGTATTGTGTTGGTGGTGCGCTTCGAAGTTGCCTCATTAAAAACCTTGCCAAGTAATAAAACTCTGTGGGAAAAACAACCTTAGTCGAAAGGGAAAAAGAGCACAACGCGCGTTTGAGTGTGAAGTATGTTTCTGGATACTCCCCCTGATTTAGACTTCCCTTGAAGATCGTGGGAGTTCGGATATTCTCCTCAATCCGATGCTCCTTACATGTTTCTCGAAAGAGAATTTTGGTAGTGACTTAGTAAATAAGTCAGCTACATTATCTTTTGATCGGATTTGATTTACTTCAATATTTAGAAGTGTTTGTTGTTGCTGATTGTAGAAGAATTTCGGCGATATATGCTTGGTATTGTCGCCTTTGATGAAACCTAATTTCATTTGCTCAATACAAGCTGCATTATCCTCGTAAATGCATGTAGGTTCATTTGTGATAAATTTCAAACCACAAGTTCCTCGAATGTGTCTATTTATAGACCTTAGCCATATGCACTCACGCACGGCTTTATGTAGTGCAATAATCTCTGCATGATTTGAGGAAGTAGAAGCAAGAGTCTGTTTTGTAGATCTCCAAGATATCGCGGTGCTTCCCATGGTAAAGACATAACCTATTTGAGAGCGACCTTTATGAGGGTCAGAAAAATACCCTGCATCAGCAAAACCCGTCAGAACATCATTATCATTTTGATGGAGGGGAGGAGGAGAACGTCGGTCACTATGGATAGTGTTGCCGGCGTTCACATTTCTTTTCTCTCTGTAGGGATAGAACAAGCCCATATCGATTGTACCTTTTAGGTATCGAAGGATTATCTTTATACCAATCCAATAGCAGCGTGTTGGCGCAGAACTATGTCGAGCTAACAAGTTTACTGCAAATGAGATATCCGGTCTTGTACATTGAGCTAAATACAATAATGCGCCTATCGCACTTAGGTATGGTATTTCAGCTTCTAATAAATTTTCATCCTCATCCCTTGGACGAAACGGATCTTTCATGGGCTCAAGACTACGGTTGATCATGGGAGTACTCACAGGCTTTGCTTTATCTTCATTAAAGCGCCTTAGTAACTTTTGAGTATATGCTGACTGATGGATCATAATCTCATCATTACGGTGCTCGAGTTCTATTCCGAGACAAAACCGTGTTTTTCCGAGATCTTTCATCTCAAATTCAGATTTCAAATATGTAGCAGTTTCTTTTAACTCTCTCTCAAATATGTAGCAGTTTCTTTTAACTTATCTAGAGTTCCAATTAGGTTCATGTCATCGACATAAACTGCTACAATTGCAAATCTGGATCTTGTCCTCTTAATGAACACGCAAGGGCATATTTCATTGTTAACATATCCCTTCCCAATCAAGTAGTCACTTAGACGGTTATACCACATCCGTCCGGACTGTTTCAATCCATACAGTGAGCGTCTTAATTTTATTGAAAACGTGTTCCGTGGTTTAGAGCCACTTGATTTGGGTAATTGAAGTCCATCTGGAACCTTCATATATATCTCTGAATCTAGATCCCCATAGAGATATGCTGTAACCACATCCATGAGCTGCATGTCAAGTTTTTCGGAAACTACCAAACTGACAAGGTAACGGAATGTTATAACGTCCATTACGGGAGAATATGTCTCCTTGTAGTCGATTCCAGGGCGTTGTGAGAAACATTGCGCCACAAGGCGGGCTTTGTATCTAACAACCTCATTTTTCTCATTACGCTTTCTAACAAAGACCCATTTATGGCCAACAAGTTTTATATTTGGTGGTGTCAGTGTTATAGACCCAAATACCTGTCTCTTTGTTAGTGAATCTAATTCAGTCTGGATCACATTTTTCTATTTGGACCAATCTGCTCTTCGTTGACATTCTTTAACGGAGCGAGGTTCGATATCATCGTATTCTATAATTCATTTTTCAATATGATATGCAAATGCATCATCAATAGCCATAGAATTTCTGTCCATAATTACATGTATACTAGTGTAATTCATGGAGATCTCTCTATTCTCTGGAATTGGTTCTACTATTGGAGCGTCCTCCAATGATGTCTCTTGAACATAACCATAATCTCGAATTTTTTCATGAGATAGATTATTTGTATCGATGATTAATGGATTATTTTGTGTCAAGCTCGCTTTCTTTCTTGAGCGAGAATCCATCGAACCTATAAGCCTCCCGCGCTTTCTGGCAGGAGCCATGGGTCTAGTCACTGCATCACCCAAAGAGGGGATGTCATGTCCTTTAGTTTTAGGAACATCAATCCTTGCAGGTACGTTTGCAGCAGGTATGTGTGATCTTGTCACTTTAGCAATATCAGAAAACGCATCAGGCATTGATCCTGCTACGTTCTGAAGATCGAGAATCATTCGCACTTCTATTTCAGATTGTGTGGTTCGGGGATCAAGATGAGACAAAGTGGGGACAGACCACGACAATTCCTGTCTTTTCTGTTGAACATTAGTGTTCTTGTCTCCCCCTAATGACGGGAAGACTGTCTCATCAAAGTGACAATCCGCAAATCTAGCAGTAAATAGATCACCTGTCAAGGATTCTATGTAGCGGATAATGCTTGGAGAATCATATCCAACATAAAGGCCTAAGCGTCTTTGAGGGCCCATTTTGGTGCGCTGTGGCGGCGCAATTGGCACATAGACTGTACACCGAAATATGGGTACGTGTGAGACATCCGGCTCATACCCAGTCACCATCTGGGACGCAGAAAAGGGTTGGGTGGCAGTGGGTCTCAGACGAATAAGCACAGCTGCATGCAATATTGCATAGCCCCAAGCAGAAATAGGGAGATTGGTGCGCATAACCAATACCCTGACAACCATTTGAAGTCTTTTAATGGCAGCTTATGCGAGTCCATTTTGGGTGTGTACATGAGGGACAGGGTGTTTCACCTCAATCCCAATGGACATGCAATAATCATCAAAAGTTCTTGATGTAAACTCTCCAGCATTGTCAAGATTAATTGACTTAATAGGATGATCAGGGTGGTGAACCCTTAACTTAATGATTTGTGCTAGGAGTTTAGCAAATGCAGCATTTCTTGTGGATAAGAGCATGACATGTGACCAACGTGTCGATGCATCAACCAACACCATAAAATATCTAAATGGTCCCCAAGTTGGTTGGATAGGTCCACAAATATCACCTTGTATTCTTTGTAAGAATGATATATTTTCTTTAGTGTCCTTTGCATAGGATGGTCTTGATCCTACCTTTGCTAAAGAGCAAGCTTTGCAAAACGAATGATATGCTTTAGAAGTAACTCTTTGGACCAATGTTTGGTTCGTACTTCTTTTCGTTTTGAAGAATGGATGTCCGTGTGAAGTTTTTAATATACGGAGCATCATGTCACGACCTGGATGTCCCAAACGGTCGTGCCAAAGCTTGTATGTGTCAGGATCCCATAAATTGTCATTCATGACATGGTTGGATTCAATGACTCTAATAGTGGTTGCATACAATCCACTAGAGCGACACATAAGTTTCTCTAAAACTCGTGTATTTCCATAGTTTTTAGAGGTGATGCAAAAGAACTCTTGTCCATTCTCACAATGTGTTTCCACATGAAAATTATTGGCTCTTATGTCTTTAAAGCTTAATAGGGTCCTTCCGGCCCTTGGAGCATATAGAGCTTCGGCGACATTAACATTTGTGCCATTTGGTAACAAAAATTGAGCTGGTCCTCGACCATGAATCAATTGTGATGGTCTTGCCATCGTAGTTACTGAGGATCGACTAGGTGTCATCCATAAAAATAATTGCCTATGTCGCAATATAGTATGTGTGCTGCCACTGTCAATAAGGCATTCCAATTCTCCGGAAAACATACTGAAAATGAATAAAGTTCGGAATATTAACACATGTCCATGACATTGAATGCGATACTTTATTAATAGGGAAAATAGCCAATGATTACATCAAAGTTATTCATAAGTCTATTCCAAATATCAAACTTTAGACAAATGGTTATCACTCAATCCGTTTGGTAATTCCAATAAAATATGACCAGGAAAGTAGAGAGATGTTGGTGGAGCGAGGCTCGCTTAAATACCCCGATCTCAATTGCTTTCCTAGACATCATACTTTATTGGGTACGCCACATAAGAAGGAGTTTAATACAATTGTTATTTATTGACTAAGGCATATTTGCCATTCTTGGAAAATAGAAAGAGGATTATTCTAATCAAAGTCTGTGGCATCCTCGTGCTCTTCATTTATAGCTTTGAAGTCCTCAATGGTGAGATTGACATCTTCACTATTTTCATCTTCGGCAAGGTTAGCTTCTTGCTCTCTTGCTTCCCTGTACTCCTTGTAGCGTGCAGCTAATTGGGTACTTGCATGACATTGTTTAAACTAATGCTCGATTGATCTACATCTATGACACATGTCATTGTGGTTCCCTCCCTTCATTTGAGGTGTAGGTTGTGCAGGTTGTGCAGGTTGTGGATATTCCCTAGGAGGGTTGCTGTTACTACCACGGCGCATGGTGCGACCTCCACGGCTCATGGTGCTATTTCCAGGGTCGGTGTTGCCATATCTCCCTCTTCCACGTGTGGAGTTGCCTTCACGTGTGTCCGCTCTAAAGTTGTGGTTTCCTTCTTTATTGGGGCGGTTATATAGACCTGTTCGTCCTTCATGTTCCCTATTATTAGGGTACACATGTCCCATATTGCTAGGATACCGCTCCTTGTGCCCTCTCTTGGGTGCATTATAATTTACCTCACGAACGCTCTTGATTCCAATGGGTCTTGAATTATAATTCTTTACGAGAATGTTGTCGTGCTTTTCGGCTACCGACAAAATATTTATGAGCTCATTGAACCTCGTAATTCGTCCAGCATTTACTTCAGTGCGATACTGCTTTGATAGCAAGATTGCTACAACGGGGAAGGTGGAGAGAGTTTTCTCAATTAGCTCTTTTTCTGTGAGGGGTTTTTGACAGAACCTCAACATGGATTTGAGACGAAGAGCTTCTGAATTGTACTCAGCAATAGACTTGAAGTCTGAGAAGCGTACATCGTTCCACTGAACCTTCAAGTCAGGGAGGAGACAATCTTGGATATTGTTAAAGCGCTCTTGTAGCGCCTCCCATAAATCATTTGCATCTTTGATGGACATGTACTCTAGTTTGAGTGCTTTGTCCATATGACGTCGCATCAAGATGATTGCTTGTGCATGCCTCTTAGGTGTTCGAGGGAACACAAGGGCCGGGTCTGGTGCATGGATGGTGGACAATATCCCCTTCGATGTGAGATGGTTCTCAAAGTCGGTTTTCCAGCTATGGTAATCCGAACCTGTTGAGTCAAGGATTTGAAAATCGAGTCTATGTTCATTCGACATCCTTGAAGATAAGAAGAAAATATTAGTTTCGGAGTTAAAACTTCCACGAAAAATAATAAGATTTCCGAGCTATGCTACCAAGAAATCAATTTCCAAGAATCATTGTGAACACTCTTAGTTCATTGATTACGAACGCTCTTAGTTCGTTTGGCGTGAATTTCTATAATTCCGCTTTTGATTGTAAGTTCCCGAGAAAAAGGAAAAAGGAGAGAAAATAAATAAAAACTCAAAAACGGGAACTTTTAGTAAAGAATACCTTGAAATAGTATTGCCGGAAATTTTGACAGGAAAAATTATAGGAGATGATCGGAAGGATCGTTGGAAAAAGTAGAGAAAAATCGTCCGAAAAGTCGCCGGAAAAGTTGTCGGAAAGTCGCCCCGCAAATCTGTAGACAGATGTGTCGGCAGCTACTCGACAGCTTCTTGGCAGCTGCTACACAGCGTCTCGGCAGCTGCTGCGCAGGGATCTCGACAACTACTGCGCAGGGCCTCGGTAGCACCGGCATCGGTCCGGTTCGATTTTTCTGCTTCCGGCGGCCGGTTCAGGCAGTTTCCGACCGGTTCCGGCGATTCTGAGACCGATTCCGGGCTTCTGGAATCAAGGGCTTTGATATGAGCTAGGGTTTGGGGATATTTTGTAAGTTTGGAAAAATGACTTCGATTGATGATGAACTCTTCTTTCGTCAATTTTCGATTCTAATTCTAGAGCAAGTTCGTGCTGATAACGTATTTAAGAACAAGAGAAATTGACACATAGAAAGAGAGAGTAATATTTCAGAGAGAATGGAGATTTCAACTGAGTTTATTCATCTCATACAAAGGGGTATTTATAGGAATACATTTGAAATGTGAAAGCTCAAAGAGAAAACCAAAATGATAACTATCTTGATGATGATTTTCTGTCATGCTTGTTGCCCTTTGGTAAAGCATGTTACATAAATCTTCATACACTCAAGTACCTATGATTATACATTCAAGTACCTATCCAAATACTTTATGTATTTGTTTACATGATATAGACATACATAGTATTTATACATTTATAATACAACAGGACTGTTTTTATAAACAATACAAGAATCAATCAAATGAATGTAGTTGAGAGTTCCTAGTAATATACAAAACATGAACATGGTTGATGTCACTATATTTGCAGTCTCTAATGCATGTCTTGGATTCACTTGCTTGTAAAGTCAAACTTCAATTTAGGTAGTAGCTGCTTTCTGTGGCAGTGTGCTAGGGCGACATTGTGCTTAATTTCATTATCGGGTCCCAGGTTTAACTGTATCAATATTCAGGACTGACGATGAGGAAGAGGCTGTCCGTTTTGAATCGGAGTGAATGAAGCTTCGAGTCTCCTCAAAGCTCTCTTGCATATTCGGATCAGAGTCCTCCGTAAAGGCCTTAAACCTCATTTCATCATCATAGATACTTGGATTTATGGTCACTCCATGAACAACAGTTCGGCCTTCAAGCATGCTCACTACTTCAGACATCGTGGGTCTTAGTGCCGGTGATGAATTGGCGCATAGTAGAGCTACCTTTATCATTCTAAGTGCCTCTTCCTTGTTGAACCTAAAACCCAACTTTGGATCCACCAGCTCCATTAGATTTCCTTTTTGTTGTAAAACAAGGGCCTGCATTGGGGAAGAAAGTGGAGATGAAATTTGTAATAAGCAAAACAAGACCAGCAAGAAAATAAGAAGCCATTTCATGTTTTACTAATTTGATAAAAGGAATGTCTTACCCAATCTAGAAGGCATACAAAATTTTCATTTGGCCGATATTTGATGTTGTTTTTCCCTGATACCAGTTCCAATGCTACAACACCAAAACTGTAGACATCTGCCTTATCGGTTAAATAGCCCCATAAAGCATACTCCGGCGCCATGTATCCTCTGCACAATAACAACCATTCCATGACTCCTTGTTGACTTCATAGGGATATTATTCAATGATACCAGAATATGTGGTCACTTTAATCTCAATGATACTTAGGATGCAAGATTGCTAATAATGAAATTATTGTCGAATAAATAAACTAATCGACCTAAGAAAAACCTTGTCATCTAAACCAAGAAAAAGAACAAAATGAGTGAATGAAAGGGTGCTTACATAGTTCCAGCAACTCTGGTGCTAATATGGGTATGCTCCTCTTCGTCAAGCTTAGCCAAACCGAAGTCAGCTATCTTAGCATTAAGGTCCCTATCCAGTAATATGTTGGTTGGTTTGATATCTCTATGAACGATTTTCAAAGTTCCATCGTGCAGGAAAGCAAGACCCCTTGCAATACCAACACATATTTTCTGCCTTGTAGGCCAGTCCAATTTCCGTAGGCCTTCCTCCGAACCTGAATATAGCAACGATAACTAAAGAAATGTAAATTCATCAAGCTAGTTATCATATATATACCCTTCTAAATTTTCCAGCTTAATTACCAAATAAAGTATGTGAAAGGCTATTGTTCTCCATGTATTCGTAGACCAAGAATAACTGATTTCCTTCCGTGCAACATCCATACAATTTAACCAGATTTGGGTGTTGTAATGCAGACATCATGCCTATTTCATTCACAAATTCACGATTTCCCTGCTTTGATTTTGAAGAAAGTTGCTTAACGGCAATAAAACTACCATCCAATAATTCACCCTGCCAAGATAACAAAGCATTAACAAATGAAATGAAAATACATACAAGTATGAGGAAGCTTAAAAAGAGTTGTAGAATACTTTGTAAACAGCTCCAAAGCCACCCTCCCCAAGCTTGTTTGCAGCATTAAAGTTGTTAGTGGCAGCTTTAATTTGTTTGAATCTAAAGAAACCAGTGTGCAGATCCAATCCTCTCAGTTCTGTAATGTAACAAAGTTAGGAATACTTGCAGGTTAACTTGAAGCTAAAATGGCAAACATAAGACTCCAATTGACATTCTTGGATAGATGTGCAATCAGTGTATGGACCATTTTAGAAATTTGTACGATACTGCGTGAGCAATATGCATTACTATTATCTTTTCAAACCAAAACTTGATTTGCACAGTTATCTACTGTACCTTCTTCCCTGGTTGTCTTGTGTCCGAAACAGCCTCTTAACCAAAGAATGCCAAAAATTAAGAAGATAAGGCATAGAGCTGAAACAACTCCAACCACAATATAAATCTTCCTTTTGCTGTTATCAGGGGGATTGAAATCTAGAAGTGAAATAAGAGCCAAGATGAGGGATCATAAGATTGTAGTTTACAAAAGGTACTGCAATATAGCTTAAGAATATTTCTTATATGGCAATATATGAGATATAAAAGTTTACAAAAGGTACTACCATATAGTTTAAGAACATTTCTTATATGGCAATATACGAGATATAAAAGGTTCAGATTAAGAATTTAAGACAGTCGTTGAGATACAAATAAGGCACAAAGAAACCAAAGGTTAATATAAGGAAGTTGTGGAGTCGATCTGTTTGTTCCCTACTCCTCTAAGCAAAAAGGCATGGGATATGCCGTTTGAAAAACTAATTAAACATATGACTACTGAGTACTGACTCTTTACCAATAGATGAGGTCAACTTTTATTTAAGCTTCAGAAATTTAATTTTCAATTTTTTAAAAAAATAATAAGAAATTTTGCAGATTATAGTAATATATTCACACCACAACAAAGTGTTCATGGGTAAAACCTTGCAAAAGAAGAAAATTTATTCAATTTTGCATTTCATAATCCCAGCCATGCAAATCATGGAAAACAATTTGCTCCAGTTGGACAACCAGTGAACTAGAAAGAATTGACCGATAATGTATATCAAGCTAAATCCTCCTTTTTTCACTATTAATCTTTTTAGTGTATATGGCCATGATTAATTGAAAAGCTTCTCTCAGGATTAATACAACACTGTATAACAAGAAAAATCATAACTAATTACTTACCAGACTGCACTGAGATGGCTGATATTAGAGAGCCATATTTTCCTCTTAGTGGAACATTAGTTGTCCCTCTCCCAGCCCACTGAAAGCGGATCAGTAAAGTCTTAACATTAACAACTGCTTTGAATACCTTGATCACGTCCTTATCAACCCCTAGTGCTTCCTTTGTAATATCAAAATCCTTCAATACTAGTTTGTCCTGCAATAAGTTAGCAGAAAATAAGACAGACCAACAGTGATTATGAAAAAACTAGGTAAATTAAAGAATATCGAGAGTTGTGAATAGGAAGTTAGGTTATGACAGAATAACTTCGGAGAACAGTTAGATTTATCCAAGTGATTAGACAGTAAGTAATATAGATATAAGATTTACCTATTATGACATTTTGGTGGATAGATGCACTTTATATATATATATATATATATAGAATAATCCTACATTTCACATCTCTACTTTTTTCAAATGATGCATGCGTTACTCATTCCCTGTGAAATGTTATATTATATACATAAGTAAAAAATACTACAAATGGCTACCTGGATATAAACATCAAACATTCGTCTTCCAACACCATAATAAGACCTGTTGTCTCTGAGAACTATCTCTGCGAAGTGTAGTTTCACAGTGTAATTTCCATTTGCTAAGCAATGGGCATAGTAGGTGAGAGAAAGAGGAGAAAGTCGTGCAGTTGTGTACAATTTGGAGTTGTTCATTTTAAGTATGGAAACATTATTGGCAATATAGTCCTTGTCAGAACTCCAAGCATCTACGAAATCACCAGTGCTACTAAATCCCCAATTGGGTGTGGCCTGAACAAATGTTGCTGCACCTCCTGAGGCTTCATCTCCTTCATACTTGATGCTTCCGATGGTGGTTTGTTTTCCACCACAATTTATATGCAATGAGTACTGATCTATACAAAGGAAATGACATATATAATAAGTGAAATCAACAATATGTTCTGTAGATTTTCCACATTATATTAACACAGAAGCATACACCTAAAGTTTGAATTCCAGAACAGTTTCAATTACCTTTTGAACATGAGTTGAGGCAATTGCTTAGTATTCTACATTACAAATTGAAAATTCTGTTAGATTATGAAACTTAACAATGAGAAATAGAAATTCGCATGAAATTCATTGAGTGAGAGGCTTACGAGTTGTTCTGTTGGGAAATACTTCTGAACCAATTGCTGATGAAACAACAAAAGTAGTTACTTCCATAGAAAGTAAAGTATGTTTATCTCAAGAAGGTTAGAAGTAAAGAAACTGAGAAGGAATTGCACTTACAAAGTTTCTCGACAAGTAGTTGGGACAGAGCTCTGAGAGAAGTTATTGTAGGAGATATCGATATTGCTGCACACACAGATGAAGCTGAATATTAACTAGAACTCCGATAAAAAAAACATCAACATATTTTGGTAAACTAACTTAATTTGGAAAGAATGATGAATATGTTCAACTTGCCAAAGATATAAAGATAATAACTTAAAGCTGAACAACACTAATTGATACTACTAGATATCAGAAAGATTGTGATAAAGTCTGTTAGTTTACAACCAGTCCCAAAAGTTTAAGCTTTGAGGATGTGTTCACTAGTAGTTTATATTCTGACAAATTAATGATTATAAAGACTCCGATCCTCTACAGAACCACACAAACACATGCTATAGCTAAGCTGTTACAACTATATGCTGTGTCATAACCTACGACCAATTACCTGCAATGAACCAAATGATTCTATACAATTGCATGAACTTTCAGACTATGACAAATTATGTCCAATTCATGCTGGTAAGATTAAGTTATCCTTCTTCATATCCTTCGAGCATGTTAAGATTTGATGCTGCACTTGTAGTGAACTTAAATGCAGCTTCTGCTATTATGAACTGGTAGCAGTTACTGTTAAAGCTGGTGCTATCTATCTTAACTTCTTAATATGATATTAGTATGTATATGATCCAAATAAATGAAAAGGATGAAGCAGAAATTAACATGTAATATATGAGATGAAGAAACATACTAGCGACTGTCTCTACTTTTGATCCAGTCTGGAAGTCCAGTAAGCAAGTTACTTGTCAAATATCTGATCACCAACCAACAGAAACTGGTTCAGTTCAAAAAAGAGCAATCGAAACAAATGTTTATGTGGGGGGCTTTGGGGGGGGGAGGGGGGTGGTGTGGGGGTGTGTGTATCAAAGGTTATGCAGAAAGAAGGAAGCGTAAAATGCTTTTAAAGATAATCCATACTTATACAGCCTTTTTGCTTATGTAATTAATGGTAGTATGTATCATTTAAGCTGTCGAGTGTGAAAAGTTTAGGTCGATCAGTTGCTTTATCTGTGCGTTTGGGAACATCCTAATCTTACTCGTATTCTCTTTTTTGTTTTGGCTAAGGAAAACATCAAAATTTGATATGCAAGCTAACTACCCTCATGAATTTAACCTTACATTGTTGACAACTGCATTATATTAGCAAAATTTGGAATGGCCCCTTCCAATCTGTTGAAGCTTAGATCTCTGCAAAAAGGGGAAAAAAAGGATTCAACCAGAAGTCATAAACATAAACAACAATGGGAACATGCAGAAAGATTATTAATGACAATAGTGTATAAAACACAAATGAGTTGATTAACTATCATGACCACTCTGATTTAGTTAGCCCCATGTACATGTGATGTATAGTTGTTCAAGGACCGTAAAGAATGCACCAAATTCAAGGTTGGGTTGCATAGGATGCCCTATATGTATAAAAGTGAAAAAATTTGGTATCACATCAAAACAAACTGAAAGAGATGGAGGTTAAAGTAATATGCTAAACTATAAAAACAGTGAAGTAATGTTCCACAAAATTTTACATTTGGCTCTAGAATGATTCAACAATTTTAGCATTGTGAGCCCAAGAAAAAGTGCCAAGTTCATCAATTTCTAACATAGCCTAATTATTAACAGAATAGTCCCTTTATTTTTTTGTAAGATCAGAAAACTCGACCACACAGAATAATCTTACTTCACTATATATTTACATACGTAATCAGTTTGTAATACAACATCAGTACATTATAGAACCATACAGTATAAAGCAAACTTTTAAGGGCTGATCATGAAAAAGCAAAGAATGAATAAACAGAAGACTTACAAAACAACCAGGTTTGTCATCGTAGATATATATCCAGGGATTTCTCCTGTTATATTGCAGCTCCTTAACATCCTGCAATTTTAACAACTCATATAAGAAAAATTCTATTTGCAAGCAGTTTATATCAATCAGAAAATAAATTAAAAGTATAAAGATGGCTCACAGTTTCTGCATGTTTGTCATGTTTGATAAATTTGGAAATTCTGAACTCTCACCACTTAAGTCACCAATCCTCCTGGAAAGGGTCATGTCATGCGAATTTATAACAGTACAAATATCTATGGTAATCATCTAAGGTTTTTGTTAAACTTGAAAAGCGTCTAAAGATCTCAAGGAGATTTTGTAGACACAAAAGTGAGAGCTTAGAAAAGCCAGGACTTACAGGTCTGCCAAATTCTTTAAGGCAGAGAGACTGGATGGAAGGGGCCCTTCAAGACCACTCGCTAGCATCTCTCTGTAAGCAACATAATTAATGGATTTAGATTATAGCCAGCTGAAAATATCTTCAGAAGAGATGAAATTGTATAACGGAAAAGCTTCTTACAAGTTTTGGAGGTCTTTCCAACTTTGAAAGTAGTTGGGTATTCTTCCAGTGAAGTTGTTACTACCTATCTGACTGTTAAAAAGATGAAAAAAAAACCTAAAGGCTGAACTCTTTCATGTGGAAAGAACCTAAAGTAAACTCTTTCATGTGGAAAGAACCTAAAGTAAGGTACAGAAAGATCACGTACAGTACTTTTAATTTGGTCAGATCAGTGAGAGCCACAGGCAACTCTCCAGTGAGATTGTTAGCACGAAGATAGCTGTAATTACCAGTTGGCAGGACGAAACCATTGTCAATTATCATTTTGACTTGCTTATAAATTCACAATGCAAAACACTAGAAAATTATGGAAAAAGAAAAACAAAAACTAAAAGATAAAATAAAAGCACACTGACAGAAACTCCATGTTAGTCAATTTTCCCAGGTCGGAAGGCACAGGTCCAGAAAATGAGTTGCTTTCCAAGGCCCTGGAAGCATAGTCACTCGAGGTCAGAGCAAAACAAAGCCAACTGGTACCCAATTAACTCTAGATGGTAATGAAAGAGGTTGATAAAGATAGATTTGGTGCATACAGAACTTGGAGAGTACTTATGTTTCCCAAATAGCCAGGGATAGGTCCCGATAAGTTGTTCACGCTGAGAACCCTGCTCTGGGTACATTGCATTAGTTCAGTTATCGGCATGACTATTAATTGGCAAACTCAAACATAAGCAAGATTCTCACTTACAGAAATTCCAACTTGGTAGAAGCCCATTCATGTGGAATCGAACCACTAAGATCATTCTGACCCAGATCACTATCAGCCAGAAGAAAGAGTGGTATTAGATAGAAGCTTAATAGTTATTTGGGTTAAAGGGAAAAAGAAAATAATGGAAATTTCTTCATACACTTGCTTAAGATAAGGTAGCTTAGCCAGTGATGCTGGAAGAACACCATCTAGATCCTGACCGGTAAGATTACTGCACAATAAGGATTTGAAAGATCATAGGTTATTAATGTTGGGTTCAAAATCCCAGAGTAAAGTCTCAAGAAAGTAGTCATGAACAAGGACATAAAATTGTTACTCTTGTATGTTCAAAGGTCAATGTAACTGGAACAAGAGGGAGGTAGTTAATTTGTTAAGAGACCATATTTAGTGCCAGACTTGGAGGTCTATGCACTCAAATTTACTGAGAAAATTGAATTCTTTAGATATCTATATAAACAGACTGAATTCACTGAAACAGCATAGTGATTCCAGCATATACCAAGAATTCATCATAGTGTTTGGATGCCAAAGACACCAAGGCATGAAAGGTATTTTGGGAAATAAGGGGGTTAAGAAACCGAAATGGTATATCAAGTTGGCTGGTCCTTTTGGCAGAAAACATAGATTCTTTCTTTACCAAGTCTAAATCAGTTACATCTTTAGAAAAGGAGGTTAAAGACACACTATCAACTGGTCAAAACCTAATGCACACCAAGTAATCTAAGATATATCTCACATAATCATAATCATAACACCCTTATTCACTTGCCAATGAAATATCAACCTATTTAAAGTTCAGAAAAACACGATCTTGCCTTAGCTGATGTTGAACATCAGTATCACATTGGTCAGACTAGTGCCTAATACAACCTCTCAACCTATGAAATCAATATTTCACTGAATTGAGCAAACATAACAAAAGTGGGGCTTGTAAAAAGGCACATACAGGCTTTCAATGTGACATACATTGCCGGAGAATGAGCAATTGCAGACAAGAGTATTGTTGTACTGATCAGTATGTGGGCTCGAAAAAGTTGGAACATTGCTACATGGATCACTGAAATTCCAGTCCTTCTTATTCAGTTGTTCAGCTATTTCACGAAGGGCTTCCACTGCCAAACCCACATCCACAAAACAAAACATCAAAATCATTCATAAAATAGAAGCAAGGAAAACGGAACTGGGGTATGATAAATCTTCTCCTAACAAACAGTATAAAAATCTCATACTCTGCACAGCCCAATTCCTATTCCTATTCCAATTCCATCAACATTAAAACAGCAAGTTCATAAAAGATTATGCATTTCACGTGTATTATGTATACTATTTGAAACTATGATTCCAAAGTAAGAAGCTTTACCTTCATCAGGTGCAAAAGCCCCAGATTGTGCTTGAGATTTTATGGGTACAATGCAAAAAAGCACAACAAGCACAGCAACATAGCTAAAGAAGATGGGTTTTTGACTATTGAGAACTTCTGCCATTTTTCTGCACAACTCAGTTGCCATTCCATTCTCTGTTTCAGCTGCAAAGCTCTTTATAATATCTATCCATTCTGTACAGTAACAATTTAAATAGTTTATCACAAATCTTAAAGTAGTGACCCTTCGATTTTGTGAAAAGGAAATGTGCTTTGATGAGTAAGCGTTTTGGCTCTACTCAAACATTCAAAAGTTATGTGTAAATTCTATACGGAACTTCTATATGGTCAATGACATGTATATAGTATCACATTTTGTGTCCCATTGTTTAGTAGCTTCCTGCTGAAACTAAGAAGAATCTAAGACCTTCCCACATACTTTGACAATAAAAACAAAAATATATTGTAAAGCCTGAAAAGAGTCGAAGACTAAGCTTTTTACCAAATTCTGTGGATTTTTTTGTGGCAGTTCTTTACACTCATCCGGTGAATACAATTCAAAGCCGTGAGCCAGTTGAGTACTCAACACTTGTTCACAGAAGAACTGGGACTTGCACAAGTTTTGACAAGTGTCTCCTCTTCTTGTCCTTTCTAGAATAGAGGAAGAAAGAAAAAAGATTTGGACTAGGAGATGAGAAAATAGAGTTGATTGATTACAGGTGTGGAGGCATAGGGGGCGTTGGCGCCCTCCGTAAATCTTTCCCTATCTCATTCCCTATCTCCCTATCAAATTTTGACACCTAGCATTGTTGTCTCCGCAGCCTAACCACCTTTTACCAGCCTACTAACTCTGGTAAACTCTAACCCAACATCTTTAACTCTACCAAAACACTAAACCCAACGTATGCGGAAGAAACGTGTTCCATTTTACATAAACTAAACCCAACAAAGCACCCCACCAATCAGACTCGCCATCTAGTTTCATCCCAAAAATATACATAAACTATAACAACCCACAATCTCATCCTCAAAAATATACATAAACTATTACAACCCATAAACATGTTCTCGAAGCTTCACCATCATAACAACCCACAATCTCATCCTCACCCTCACCACCCTCAGCAGCAGTACCACCACCATTTCTCCAACCCGTTTCAGTCTTTCAGATAACCCCAGTCCGCGAATGTCAGCCCCAGACTTTTGAAGAAGAAGACACCAGCCGAACCAATAGCGGCACAGCCACCAAGCCACTTGTTTCAGATCCCAACAACCCCATCGGCGCCAACGGCGCCACCATTGAAGTCGTCCGCTGGCCCAGGGGCCACCCTCCCGACTCCAAGAACAAGCCCAAGCCGCCCGTTATCATAACCCAAGACACCGAGGCCGCCATGAGCCCTTACATTCTTGAAGTCCCCGGCGGAAGCGACGTCGTCCAGGCCATCTCCCGATTCTGCTGCCGCAAGAACATCGGCCTCGTCATCCTCACCGGCCCCGGAACCGTCGCCAATGTCACTCTACGTCAGCCGTCGACGACTCCAGGAGCTACTGTTACCTTCCATGGCCGCTTCGACATCCTCTCAATCTCCGCCATGTTCCATTTTTGAAGAGGAGTTCCAGACAAAAAGCAAGACAACCGCAGCAGAAAAGGAAGAAGAGCTGTTGGGTTTAGTGTTTTGGTAGAGTCAGAGATGTTGGGTTAGAGTTTACTGGGGTTAGTAGGCTGGTAAGAGGTGGTTAGGTCGAGGAGACAACACTGCCAGGTGTCAAAATTTGATAGGGAGACAGGGAAGGGGATAGGGAAATAAAGACAGAAGATTTGAAGCCCTGTAAATGCTTGAGCATGGAGACAGACAACAATGACTAGCCACACATGTGTGGGTCCACACGATGATTAAGCTTAATATATACATGATTCATTGTATTATTATTATGGCAGCCGTTGATTATCGTAACGAGTATTTTTGTGTTAGACTCACTTTTTAATTACATTTTCGTAAATTAATTGTTAGATATTTAGATATTTATGTATAGATTATATATGTAATTTTTAAATTAAATTAAATATCATCAAGGCATTCATAATTGTGATTAATCAATTATAAACATGAACGGTTCATGTTTGACAGATTTAGTCCGTCAATTGATTTAATCTAGATTAGCACATTAAAGATTATCAATTTAGAAGAAAATTTCAGAAATGATCTACTCATACATGCATAAACATCTAACGGTTAATTATCATAATATAATTGAAAAATAGGTCTCTTAATCCGATGATTAGAAAATCTTCAACTATTCCTCATTATAGTGTTTCTCATTAGAATGACTCTCATTATTATTATATTCCTGGTAATATACATAACATGAACATAGTTGATGTCACCAGCTTTGCAGTCTCTAGTGCATGTCCTGGTTTCACTTGCTTGTATCCTAAAGTGAAACTTCAACTTTGGCAGGAGTAGCTGCTATATGTGGCAGCGTGCTCGGGCGCAACATTGTGCTTAATATCATTATCGGGTCCCAGGTTTAACTGTATCAATATTCAGGACTGACGATGAGGAAGAGGCTGTCCGTTTTGAATCGGAGTGAATGAAGCTTCGAGTCTCCTCAAAGCTCTCTTGCATATTCGGATCAGAGTCCTCCGTAAAGGCCTTAAACCTCATTTCATCATCATAGATACTTGGATTTATGGTCACTCCATGAACAACAGTTCGGCCTTCAAGCATGCTCACTACTTCAGACATCGTGGGTCTTAGTGCCGGTGATGAATTGGCGCATAGTAGAGCTACCTTTATCATTCTAAGTGCCTCTTCCTTGTTGAACCTAGAACCCAACTTTGGATCCACCAGCTCCATTAGATTTCCTTTTTGTTGTAAAACAAGGGCCTGCATTGGGGAAGAAAGTGGAGGTTGAAATTTGTAACAAGCAAAACAAGACCAGCAAGAAAATAAGAAGCCATTTCATGTTTTACTAATTTGATAAAAGGAATGTCTTACCCAATCTAGAAGGCATACAAAATTTTCATTTGGCCGATATTTGATGTTGTTTTTCCCTGATACCAGTTCCAATGCTACAACACCAAAACTGTAGACATCTGCCTTATCGGTTAAATAGCCCCATAAAGCATACTCCGGCGCCATGTATCCTCTGCACAATAACAACCATTCCATGACTCCTTGTTGACTTCATAGAGATATTATTCAATGATACCAGAATATGTGGTCACATTAATCTCAATGATACTTAGGATGCAAGATTGCTAATAATGAAATTATTGTCGAATAAATAAACTAATCGACCTAAGAAAAACCTTGTCATCTAAACCAAGAAAAAGAACAAAATGAGTGAATGAAAGGGTGCTTACATAGTTCCAGCAACTCTGGTGCTAATATGGGTATGCTCCTCTTCGTCAAGCTTAGCCAAACCGAAGTCAGCTATCTTAGCATTAAGGTCCCTATCCACTAATATGTTGGTTGGTTTGATATCTCTATGAACGATTTTCAAAGTTCCATCGTGCAGGAAAGCAAAGGATATAAAAGTATTAAGACTAAGAATTTAAGATACTTGTTGAGATACAAATAAGGCACAGAGAAAGCAAAGGATAATGTAAGGAAGTTGCATGTGGAGTCTGTTTGTCTTTCAACTGCTCTAAGCGAAAAAAGCAAGGGATATGCCGTTAAAAAGCTAACATATGACTACTGAGTACTGACTCTTTACCAATATATGGATAGGTGAATTATTATTTTAACTTCAGAAATTTAATTTTCAATTAAAAAAATGATAAGAAAGTTTGCAGATTAAAGTCATATATTTACAACACAATAAAGAGTGCCATGGGTAAAACCTTGCAAGAGAAGAAAAATGACGATACAAGAGAAGAGAAGAAAAAACATAGAAAAGTTGATATAAGAACTCCCACAAGTTGCAATATCAAATTATTCAATTTTGCATTTCATAATCCCAGCTATGCAAATCAAGTAAAACAATCCACTCCAGTTGGACAACCACTGAACCCGAAAGAATTGATTAAAAATGTATATCAAGCCTAAATGGCAGCCTAATCCTCCTTTTTCACCATCAATTTTTTTAGTGTATATGTAATCATGATCACATGGTCATGATTAATCGAAAGGTTTCTCTCAGGATTAATACAACGCAGTATAGCAGAAAAACTCATTACTAAATTACTTACCAGACTGCACTGAGATAGCTGATATAAGAGAACCATATTTTCCTCTTTGAGGAACATTAGTTGTCCCTCTCCCAGCCCACTGAAAGCGGATCAGTAGAGTCTTAACATTAACAACTGCTTTAAATACCTTGATCACTTCCTTATCAACACCTAGTGCTTCCTTTCTAATGTCAAAATCCTTCAGTACCAATTTGTCCTGCAATAAGTTATCAGAAAATAAGACAAATAACCGTTATTATTCAAAACTAGGTAAATTAAAGGATATCCAGAGTTGTGAATAGGTAGTTAAGTTGTGAGAGAATAACTCCGGAGAACAGATAGATTTATTCAAGTGATTAGACAGTAAATGTAACATAGATATAAGATTTACCTATTATGACATTTATCCTCCAAAATAGCTTAATATATTTAGATGAGCCTACCTTTCACATCCCTACTTTATTCAAATAATGCATGCATTACTCGTTCCCTAACAAATGATATATCATACAAATAAGTAAAAAATACTGCAAATGGCTACCTGGATATAAACATCAAACATTCGTCTTCCAACGCCGTAATAAGACCTGTTGTCTCTGAGAACTATCTCTGCGAAGTGTAGTTCAGTGTAGTTTCCATTTGCTAAGCAATGGGCATAGTAGGTGAGAGAGAGGAGAAAGTCGTGCATTTGTGTACAATTCGGAGTTTTTCATTTTGAGTATGGAAACATTATTGGCAATATTGTCATTCTCAGAACTCCAAGCATCTACGAAATCACCGGTGCTACTGAACCCCCAATTGGGGGGTGTGGCCTGAACAAATGTTGCTGCACCTCCTGGGGCTTCATCTCCTTCATACTTGATGCTTCCGATGGTGGTTTGTTTTCCACCACAATTTATATGCAATGAGTACTGATCTATACAAAGAAAACGACATATATAATAAGAGAAATCAACAATATGCTCTGTAGATTTTCCATATTATATTAACAGAGAATCACACACCTAAGGTTTGCATTCCAGAACAGTTTCAATTACCTTTTGAACATGAGTTGAGGCAATTGCTTAGTATTCTACATTACAAATTGGAAATTCTGTTAGATTATGAAACTTAACAATGAGAATTAGAAATTCGCATGAAAATCATTGAGTGAGAGGCTTACGAGTTGTTCTGTTGGGAAATACTTCTGAACCAATTGCTGATAAAACAACAAAAGAAGTTACTAACAAAGAAAGTAAAGTACGTTTATCTCAAGGAGGTTAGAAGAAAAGAAACTGAAAAGGAATTGCTCTTACAAAGTTTCTCGACAAGTAGTCGGGACGGAGCTCTGAGAGAAGTTATTGTAGGAGACATCTATATTGCTGCACACACAGGTGAAGCTCTACGTTAACTAGAACTCCGAGAAAAAAAAAAAACATCATTAAAGTATTTTGGTAGACTAACTTAATTAGGAAAGAATGATGAATATATTTAACTTGCCATATTTATAAAGATGAAAATTTTAAAGCTGAACGACGCTAATTGATACTAGTTAGATAGGAAAAAGATTGTAATAAATTCTGTTAGTTTACAACTAGTCCCAAAAGTTTAAGCTTAGAGGATGTGTTCACTAGTAGTTTATATTCTGACAAACTGATGATTGTTGTAGTATAAATGTATTATGTATAAATGTCTATATCATGTACTAGATACTTGAGTGTATAATATAAGTATAAAGACTTATGTAACATGCTTTATGCCAAGAGGCAACAAGCTTTATGCCAAGAGGCAACAAGTATGGCAATTATCATCATTGAAGATAACCATGTGGAGTTGTTTGATGATGATCATAGTTACCAAATTGGTTTTCTCCTAGAGCATTCACACTAGCTTTGTACTCCTATATAAACCCTCAATTGAGAGAAAAATAAACACACATTACTCTCTCTTTCTCTCTGGTAATTTATGCTTGTCCTCAAACACGTTATCAGCACGATATTGCTCTAGAATTAGAATCGAAAATTGACAAGAGAATAGGAAGTTCATCATCCAATCGAAGTCATTTTTCCAAACCTACAAAAAACCTCTAAACCCTAGCACATATCAAAGTCCTTGATTCCAGAAGCCCAAAACCGGCCTCAGAACCGACTGCCGGAAGTTCTGAACCGCTGCTTGACCGTTGCCGAGCAGCTGCTGAGACCTGCCGATAGCTCCTGCCGAGCACCTGCTGAGAAGTTGCAGAGAAGCCCTGTCGAGACCTGCCGAGACCTATCGACAGCACTTGCCGAAACCTGTCGAGAAGCTACCGAGAAGCCCTGCCGAGACCTGTCGACAACACTTGCCGAGACTTGCCGAGAAGCCCTGCCGAGAAGTCCTGTTGAGATCTGCCGAGAAGTCCCTGCCAAGACCTGTCAACAGCACTTGCCGAGACCTGTCGACAGCACCTGCCGAGACCTGCCAACAGATCTGCATGGCCATTTTTCTGCGATTTTTCTGACATTTTTCCGGCGACTTTTCCGGAGATTTTTCGAACAATTTTCTCAACTTTTTCCAGCGATCCTTCCGGTCACCTCCGACACTTTTTCCAGTCAAATTTTCCGGCAACACTATTTCGAGGTATTTCTTACTAAAAGTTCCCCTTTTTTGAGTTTTTATTTCTTTTTCTCCTCTTTTCTTTTTCTCGGGAACTTGCAATCAAAAAGCGGAATTATAGAAATTCACGCTAAACGAACTAAGAGCGTTCGTAATCAATAAACTAAGAGTGTTCATAATATTCGGACTAAGAGCATCCGCAAGCATCAATTTATGACCCTATTAAACATCATTGTTTCGGTCTAATCTAAATATTCTTGGAAATTGATTTCTTGATAGCATAGCTCGGAAATCTTATTATTTTAGTTTTCGTAGAAGTTTAAACTCCGAAACTAATATATTTTTTCTTCTTATCTTCAGGATGTCAAATGAACCTAGACTCGACTTTCAAATCCTTCACTCAACAGGTTCGGATTACCATAGCTGAAAAACCGACATTGAGAACCATCTCACATCGAAAATGATATTGCCAATAATCCAGGCCCCAAACGCAGGCCTTGTGTTCCAACAAACACCTATAAAGCATGCACAAGCAATTATCTTGATGCGATGCCATATGGACAAAACACTCAGATTAGAGTACATGTTCATCAAAGATGCAAGGGACCTATGGGTAGCGCTAGAAGAGCGCTTTGATATTATCCAAGATTCCCTCCTCCCTGACTTGAAGGTTCAGTGGAACAATATACGCTTCTCCGACTTTTGAGTTTGTTGCTGAATACAATTCATAAGCTCTTCGCCTCAAAGCCATGTTAAGGTTCTGTGAAAAGTCTCTCACAGAAGAATAGCTAATTGAGAAAACTCTCTCCACCTTCCCCGTCGCAGCATTTTTGCTATCAAAGCAATATTGCACTGAAGTCAATGCTGGACGAATTACGAGATTTAATGAGCTCATAAATGTTTTGTCGGTAGCTGAAAAGCACGACAACATCCTCGTAAAAGAATTATAATTCAAGACTCGTTGGAACCAAGAGCGTTCGTGAGGCGAATTATAATGCACCCAAAAGAAGGCGCAAGGAGCAGTACCCTAATAACAGGGGACATGAAGGGCGAATGGGTCAATACAACCGCCCCAATAAGGAAAGAAACCACAACTTTAGAGCGGGCATACGTGATGGCAACTCCACACGTAGGAAAGGTGGATATGACAACATCGGCCGTGGAAGTAGCACCATGAGCCATGGAGGTAGCATCATGCGCTGTGGTAGTAACAGCAACCCTCCTAGGGAATATCCAGAACGTGCACCACCTGCACCTCCAATGAAGGGAGGTAAGCACAATGACATGTGTCATCGATGCGGATCAATCGAGCAATGGTTTAAGCAATGTCATGCAAGTACCCAACTAGCTACATACTACAAGGAGTACATGGAAGCAATGGAGCAAGAAACCAACCTTGCTGAAGATGAAGATAGTGAAGATGTCAATCTCACCATAGAGGACTTCAAAGCTGAAAATGAAGTGCACGAGGATGCCGCAGACTTTGATTAGTATAGTCCTTTCTATTTTCCAAGAAAGGCAAATATGCCTTAGTCAATAAATAACAATTGTATCAACTCTTTCTCATGTGGCGCATCGAATGAAGTATGATGTCTAGGAAAGTAATTAAGATCGGGGTACTTAAGTGAGTCTCGCTCCACCAACATCTCTCTCTACTTTCCTGGTCATATTTCATTGGAGTTACCAAACGGATTGAGCAAACTACAATTTGTCTAAGTTTGATTTTATTCTGGAATAGACTCTAGAAACTTTGATGTAATCATTGGCTATTTTCCTTATTAATAAAGTGTCGCATTATTATTCAATGTCATGGACATGTGTTAAAATTCTGAACTTGATTATTTTTCAGTATGTTTCCCGGAGAATTGGAATGCCTTCTTGATAGTGGCACCACACATACAATAGTGCGACATAGGCAACTATTTTTATAGATGACGCCTAGTCGATCTTCAGTGACTATGATGGCAGGACCATCACAACTAATTCATGGTCGAGGACCAACACAATTTATGTTGCCAAATGGCACAAATATTAATATCATTGAAGCTCTATATGCTCCAAGGGCTGGAAGAACCCTATTGAGTTTCAAAGATATAAGAGCCAATGATTTTCATTTGGAAAGACATTGTGAGAATGGACAAGAGTTCCTTTGCATCATCTTTAATGACTACGGAAATATGCGAGTATTAGAGAAACTTATGTGTCACTCTAATGGATTGTATGCAACCACTATTAGAGTCATTGAATCCAACCATGTCATGAATGAAAATTTATGGGATTCTGACACATATAGGCTTTGGCACGACCGTTTGGGACATCCAGGTCGTGATATGATGATCCGTATATTAAAGACTTCACACGGACATCCATTGTTCAAAACGAAAAGAAGTACGAACCAAAAATTGGTCCAATGAGTTACTTCTAAAGCCTATCATTCATTTTGCAAAGCTTGCTCTTTAGCAAAAGTACGATCAAGACCATTCAATGCAAAAGACACTAAAGAAAAAATATCATTCTTGCAAAGAATACAAGGTGATATTTGTGGACCTATTCACCCAACTTGCGGATCATTTAGATATTTTATAGTGTTGGTTGATGCATCGACACGTTGGTCACATATCATGCTCTTATCCACAAGAAATGCTGCATTTGCTAAACTCCTAGTTCAAATCATTAAGTTAAGGGCTCACCACATTAATCATCTTATTAAGTCAATACGTCTTGGCAATGCTAGAGAGTTTACATCAAAAACTTTTGAGGATTATTGTATGTTCATTGGGATCGAGGTTGAATACCATGTCCCTCATATACACACCCAAAATGATCTCGCAGAAGCTGCTATTAAAAAACTTTAAATAGTTGCTAGAGCATTGGTTATGCGCGTCAATCTCCCTATTTCTACTTGGGGCTATGCAATATTGCACGCAGCTGTGCTTATTCGTCTGAGGCCCACTGCCACCTAACCAATTTCTGCGTTCCAGATGGTGACTGGGTATGAGTCTAATGTCTCACACTTACGCATATTTGGGTGTGCAGTCTATGTGCCAATTGCGCCACCACAGGGCACCAAAATGGGTCTTCAAAGACGATTGGGCATTTATGTTGGATATGACTCCCCAACCATTATCCAATACATAGAACCCTTGACAGGTGATCTATTTACCGTTAGATTTGCGGATTGTCACTTTGATGAGATAGTCTTGCCATCGTTAGGGGGAGACATGAACACTAATGTTCAACAGAAACGACAGGAATTGTGTTGGTTTGTCCTCACTCTGTCTCATCTTGATCCCTGAACAACACAGTCCGAAATTGAAGTGCGGAGAATTCTCGATCTTCATAACGTAGCAGAATCGATGCTTGATGCATTTTCTGATATCGCTAAAGTGACAAGATCACACATACCTGCTGCAAACGTGCCTGCAAGGATTGATGTCCCTAAAACTAGAGGATATGACGTCCCCTATAAGGGTGACACAGTGGCTAGACCCATGGCTCCTGCCAGGAAGCGTGGGAGGCCCATAGCTTCGATGGATTCTCGCCCAAAAAATAAAGCGAATTTGGCACAAAATAATCCATTAATCATCGATACAAATAATCCATCTCATGAGAATATTTCGGATAGTGGTTATATCCAAGAGACATCATTGGGGGACGCTCCAATGACAGAACCAGTTCTAGAGAATAGAGAGATCTCCATGAATTACACCAGTGTACATGTGATGATGGATAGAAATTCTATGGCTATTGATGATGCATTTGCATATCATATTGCAAAAAGAATTATAGAATATGATGATATCGAACCTCGTTCCGTTAAAGAATGTCAACAAAGAGCAGATTGGTCCAAATGAAAAGATGTGATCCAGTCTGAATTGGATTCACTAACAAAGAGACAAGTATTTGGGTCTATAATGCTAACACCCCCAAATATAAAGCTTGTTGGCCATAATTGGGTCTTTGTTAGAAAGCGTAATGAGAAGAATGAGGTTGTTAGATACAAAGCTTACCTTGCGGCACAAGGTTTCTCACAACGCCCTGGAATCGACTATGAGGAGACATATTCTCCCGTAATGGACGTTATAACGTACTGCTACATTGTCAGTTTGGTAGTTTCTGAAAAACTTGCATGCAGCTTATGGATGTGGTTACAGCATATCTCTATAGGGATCTAGATTCAGAGATATATATGAAGGTTCCAGATGCACTTCACTTACCCAAATCAAGTGACTCTAAACCACGGAGCGCGTTTTCAGTAAAATTAAAACGCTCACTATATAGATTGAAACAATCCGGACGGATGTGGTATAACCGTCTAAGTGACTACTTGATTGGGAAGGATATGTTAACAATGAAATATGCACATGCGTGTTCATTAAAAGAACAAGTTCCAGATTTGCAATTATAGCAGTTTATGTCGATGAAATGAACCTAATTTGAACTCTAGATGAGTTAAAGAAAACTGCTAAATACTTGAAATCCGAATTTGAGATGAAAGATCTTGGAAAGACACGGTTTTGTCTCGGAATAGAACTCGAGCACCGTAGTGATGGGATCTTGATCCATCAGTCAGCATATACTCAAAAATTACTAAGGTGCTTTAATGAAGATAAAGCAAAGCTTGTAAGTACTCCCATGATCGGCCGTAGTCTTGAGCCTGGAAAAGATCTGTTTCATCCAAAGAATGAGGACGAAGATCTATTAGAGGCTGAAATATCTTATCTAAGTGCAATAGGCGCATTATTATACTTAGCTCGATGCACAAAACCGGATATCTCATTCGCAGTAAACTTGTTAGCTCGACATAGTTCAGCACCAACACGCCGCCATTGGGTTGGTATAAATACAATCTTTCGATACTTAAAAGGTAAGATTGATATGAGATTGTTTTATCCCTACAGAGAGAAAAGAAAAGACGGAAGTATGGGATAGGACCCCATAAGGCAAAACGCCATCTTCTGTAATGAAGACGCCGGCACCACCATCTATGGTGACCAACGTTCTCACCCTCCCCTCCATCAAAATGATGGTGATGTTTTGATGGGTTTTGCTGATGCAGGGTATCTCTCTGACCCTCACAAAGGTTGCTCCCAAACAGGTTATGTCTTTACCATAGGAAGCACCGCGATATCTTGGAGTTCTACAAAACAAACCCTTATTGCTACTTCCTCAAATCATGCAGAGATTATTGCTCTACATTAAGTTGTGCGTGAATGCATATGGCTAAGGTCTGCAAATGGACACATTCGATGAACTTGTGATTTGAAGTCTACCACAAATGAACCTACATGCATTTACGAAGATAATGCAGCTTGTATTGAGCAAATGAAATTAGGTTTCATCAAGGGCGACAATATCAAGCATATATCACCTAAATTCTTCTACAGCCAGCAACAACAAACACTTCTAAATATTGAAGTAAATCAAATCCGATCAGAAGATAATGTAGCAGACTGATTTACTAAGTCGTTACCAAAATCCCCCTTCGAGAAACATGTGAAGAGCATCGTATTGAGAAAGTTATCCGAACTCCCATGATATTTAGGGGGAGTCAAAATCAGGGGGAGTATCCAGAAACATACTCCACACTCAACGCGTGTTGCGCTCTTTTTCTCCTTCGACCAAGATTGTTTTCTCTCACAGGATTTTTATTACTTGACAAAGTTTTTAACGAGACAACCTAGAAGCGCACGACCTAGACAATACTATTGATATGAAATATCTAAGGGGAAGTGTTGTAGTATAAATATATTATGTATAAATATCTATATCATGTAATAGGTACTTGAGTGTATAATATAGGTATAAAGACTTATGTAACATGTTTTATACCAAGAGACAACAAGCATGACAATTATCATCATTGAAGATAACCATGTAGAGTTGTTTGATGATTATCATAATTACCAAATTGGTTTTCTCCTAGAGCATTCATACTAGATTTATACTCCTATATAAACCCTCCATTAAGAGAAGAAGAAACACACATTACTCTCTCCTTCTCTCTGTTAATTTATGTTTGTCCTCAAACAATGATTATAAAGACCAATCCTCTACAGAACCACACAAATGCATGCTTTAGCTAAGCTGTTGCAACTATATACCATGTCAGAACCTATGACCAATTATCTGCAATGAACCAAATGATTCTATACAATTTCATGAACTTTCAGACTATGACAAATTCTGTGCAATTCATGCTGGTAAGATTAAGTTATCCTCAGATCGTTCGAGCATGTTAAGATTTGATGCTGCACTTGTAGTGAAGTTAACTGCAGCACCTGCAGCAGCTTCTGCTATTATGAAATGGCAGCAGCTAGAGTTAAAGCTGGTGCTGTATCTATCTTAAATTCTTAATATGATATTAGTATGTATATGATCCAAAAAAATGAAAAGGATGAAGCAGAAATTAACATGTAATATATGAGATGAAGAAACATACTAGTGACTGTCTCTACTTTTGATCCAGTCTGGAAGCACACTAAGCAAGTTACTTGTCAAATATCTGATCACCAACCAATAGAAACAGGTTCAGTTCAAAAAAGAGCAAAAGAAACATATGTTGATATATACACACACACACATATATATATAGGTTCAAAGGTTATGCAGAAAGAAGGAAGAGTAAAATGCTTTTTAAGATAATCCATACTTGTACAGACTTTCCCTTATATAATTAATGGTAGTATTTATCAATCCAAGCTGTTGAGTGTGAAAAGTTTAGGTCGATCAGTTGCTGTATCTGTGTGTTTGGGAACATTCTAATCTTACTCATATTCTCTTTTTTCTTTGGCGAAGGAAAACATCAAAATTTGATGGCAATGCATGCATAAAGTACAAACCAAGGGAAGGGTCCTTATACATCATTATGAAGCTAATTAGCCTCATGAATTTATCCTTACATTGTTGACAACTTCATTATATTAGCAAAATCTGGAATGGCCCCTTCCAATCTGTTGAAGCTTAGATCTCTGCGAGAAAGGAAAAGAAGGATTCAACCAGAAGTCAAACTTAAACAACATTGGGAACATGCAGAAAGGTTGACAATAGTGCAAACCACAAATGAGTTGATTAACTATGATGAAGACTCTGATTTAGTTACCCAAATGTACATGTGTTGTATACTCGTAAAAGACTGCACTAAATTCAAGGTTGGATTGCATAGTATGCCTATATGTATGAATGTGAAAAAATCTGGCATCACATCAATGACTAAACAAACTGTACGAGATGGAGGCTAAAGTAATATGCTAAACTATAAAAACACTAGAGTAACATTCCACAAAATTTTGCATTTGGCTCCACAAAGATTCAACAATTTTAGCATTGTAAGCCCAAGAAAAAGTTCAAGTCTAAAATAGCCTAATTATTAACAGAACAGTCCTTTTTTTATACATATAAAACTTCACTCTATATTTACATATTTAATCATTTTGTAGTACAACTTCAGTAACATTATTGTTAGCGACATTAATTCCTTGCCTCAATCAAGCCTGATCTCTTCCTCAAATCAAGCTCATTAACACTAAAATCTTCTGGAAATGTCAGTTACGGTATTAGCTAGCATTGATATTAGGCTAATCTTGTGGTTCTTGCTATAACATGCAGTTATTGTTAGGCATGTAATACTCTGCTATATATATGTACACCTGTAAATCATTCATCTATGAAAATCATATTCAGCATGGTATCAGCCTAGGATCCTTCCCTGTTCCTATTTCTGCGTCTCTATCTTCCTGCTTCTTTCTTTTTCAGAACTCCATGGCTACCACAACTCCCACCGTTGCTTCTTCTCAAAACACCGCCCAATTCACCAAACTTAGCGAAACCAACTACTTAACTTTGCTTCGCCAAATCAAACCTTATCTTCATGGTCAAAAGCTATGGGGCTATATTGATGGGTCCATTCCCTAACCATACAGTATAAAGCAAACTTAATGGCTGCAAATCATGAAAAAGCAAAGAATGAGTAAATAGAAGACTCACAAAACATCCAGATTTGTCATGTTAGATATATATTTAGGGATTTCTCCTGTTATATTGCAGCTCCTTAACATCCTGCAATTTTAACGACCCATATAAGAACAATTCTATTTGGAAGTAGTTTATATCAATCAGAAAATAAATTATAAGTATAAAGATGACTCACAGTTTCTGCATGTTTGTCATGTTTGATAAATTTGGAAATTCTGAACCCTCACCACTTAAGTCACCAATCCTCCTGGAAAAGGTCATGTCATGCTATTATAAGAGAACAAATATCTATGGTAATCATTTAAGGTTTTTGTTAAATTTGAAAAGCATCTGAAGATCTCAAGGAGATTATGTAGATACAAAAGTGAGAATTTAGAAGCCAGGACTCACAGGTCTGTCATATTCTTTAAGGCAGAGAGACTAGATGGAAGGGGCCCTTGAAGACCACTCGCTTGCATCTCTCTGTAAGCAACATAGTAAATGGATTTAGATTGTAGCCAGCTGAAAATATCTTCAGAAGAGATTAAATTGTATAACAGAATAGCTTCTTACAAGCTTTGGAGGTCTTTCCAGCTTTGAAAGTAGTTGGGTATTCTTCCAGTGAAGTTGTTACTACCTATCTGACTGTTTAAAAAAAAAAAAAAATGAATGACATAAGGCAGAACTCTTTCCTGTGGAAAGAACCTAAAGTAAGGCACAGAAAGATCACTTACAGTACTTTTAATTTGGTCAAATTAGTGAGAGCCACAGGCAACTCTCCAGTGAGGTTGTTAGCGCGAAGATAGCTGTAATTAGCAGTTGGCAGGACCAAACCATTGTCAATTATCATTTTGACTTGCTTATAAATTCACAATGCAAAACATATTTTAAAATTATAAAAAAAAAAAAAAAAAAACTAAAAGATAAAAGAAGAGTATGCTGACAGAATCTCCATGTTAATCAATTTTCCCAGGTCCGAAGGAACAGGTCCAGAAAATAAATTGCCTCCCAAGGCCCTAAAGGCATAGTCACTCGAGGTCAGAGCCAAACCGAGCCAATTGGTACCAAATTAATTCTAAATGATAAGGAAAGAGATTGATAAAGATAGATTTGGTGCATACAGAGCACTGAGAGTAGTTATGTTTCCCAAATAGCCAGGGATAGGTCCCGATAAGTTGTTCACACTGAGAACCCTGCTCTCGGTACATTGCATTAGTTAAGTTATTGGCATGAACATTAATTGGCAAACTCAAACATAACCAAGATTCTCACTTACAGAAATTCCAACTTGGTAGACGCCCATTCAAGTGGAATCGAACCACTAAGATCATTCTGACCCAGACTACTGTCAGCCAGAAGAAAGAGTGGTATTAGGTAGAAGCTTAACAGTTATTTGGTGATAAAGGGCAAAAACAAAATAATGGAAATTTCTTCATACAGGTGCGTAAGATAAGGTAGCTTAGCCACTGATGATGGAAGAACACCATCTAGATCCTGACCAGTAAGATTACTGCACAATAAGGATTTGAAAGATCATAGGTTATTAATGATGGTTCAAAATCCCAGAGTGAAGTCTTAAGAAAGTAGTCATGACTCATGAACAAGGACATAAAATTGTTAAACTTGTATGTTCAAAGGTCAATGTAACTGGAACAAGAGCG
This sequence comes from Rosa persica, assembly GCA_025331145.1. NCBI lineage: Eukaryota > Viridiplantae > Streptophyta > Magnoliopsida > Rosales > Rosaceae > Rosa > Rosa persica. Next base: position 6,156,095 of record WFKR01000005.1, on the reverse strand, counting down.
AGGTAGTTAATTTGTTAAGAGACCATATTGAGTGCTAGACTTGGAGGTCTATGCACTCAACTTCACTGAGAAAGTTGAATTCTTTAGATATCTATATCAATAGACTGAATTCACTGAAACAGCAAGTCATTCCAGCATATACCAAAAATTCATCATAGTGTTTGGATGCCAAAGACACTAAGGCATGAAAGGTATTTTGGGAAATAAGGGGGTTAAGAAACCTAAATATGTTTAAGAACAAGAGGATTTGATAAACAGAAAAGGAGAGTAAAATTTCAGAGAGAATGGAGATTTCAATGTGTTTATTCATCTCATACAAATGGGATATTTATAGGAATACATTTGAAGTGTGAAAGCTCAAAGAGAAACTCAAAATGATAACCATCTTGATGATGATTTTCTGCCATGCTTGTTGCCCTTTGGTAAAGCATGTTTACATAAGTCTTCATACACTCAAGTACCTATGATTATACACTCAAGTACCTATCTAAATACTTTTACGTATTTTGTTACATGATATAGACATATACGGTATATATATACAATTTATACTACAACACTCCCCCTTGGATATTTCATGTTCAATAGTATTGTGTAGATGGTGCGCATCGAAGTTGCCTCGTTAAAAACCTTGCCAAGAAATAAAACCCTATGGGAAAAAACAACCTTGGTCGAAAGGGAAAACGAGCACAACGCGCGTTGAGTGTGAAGTATGTTTCTGGATACTCCCCCTGATTTAGACTCCTCTTGAAGATTGTGGGAGTTCGGATATCCTCCTCAATCCGATGCTCCTTACATGTTTCTCGAAAGGGGATTTTGGTAGTGACTTAGTAAATAAGTCAGCTACATTATCTTCTGATCGGATTTGATTTACTTCAATATTTAGAAGTGTTTGCTGTTGCTGATTGTAGAAGAATTTTGGCGATATATGCTTGGTATTGTCGCATTTGATGAAACCTAATTTCATTTGCTCAATACAAGCTGCATTGTCCTCGTAAATGCATGTAGGTTCATTTGTGGTGAATTTCAAACCACAAGTTCCTCGAATGTGTCTATTTATAGACCTTAGCCATATGCACTCACGCACGGCTTCATGTAGTGCAATTATCTCTGCATGATTTGAGGAAGTAGCAATAAGAGTCTGTTTGTAGATCTCCAAGATATCGCGGTGTTTCCCATGGTAAAGACATAACCTGTTTGGGAGCGACCTTTGTGAGGGTCAGAGAGATACCCTGCATCAGCAAAACCCGTCAAAACATCATTTTGATGGAGGGGAGGAGGAGAACGTCGGTCACTATGGATAGTGTTGCCGGCGCTCACATTTCTTTTCTCTCTGTAGGGATAGAACAAGCCCATATCGATCGTACCTTTTAGGTATCGAAGGATTGTCTTTATACCAATCCAATGGCGGCGTGTTGGCGCAGAACTGTGTCGAGCTAACAAGTTTACTGCAAATGAGATATCCGGTCTTGTGCATTGAGCTAAATACAATAATGCGCCTATCGCACTTAGGTATGGTATTTCAGCTTCTAATAAATCTTCGTCCTCATCCCTTGGACGAAACGGATCTTTCATGGGCTCAAGACTACGGTTGATCATGGGAGTACTCACAGGCTTTGCTTTATCTTCATTAAAGCGCCTTAGTAACTTTTGAGTATATGCTGATTGATGGATCATAATCCCATCATTACGGTGCTCGAGTTCTATTCCGAGACAAAACCGTGTTTTCCCGAGATCTTTCATCTCAAATTCAGATTTCAAATATGTAGCAGTTTCTTTTAACTCATCTAGAGTTCCAATTAAGTTCATGTCATCAACATAAACTGCTACAATTGCAAATCCGGATCTTGTTCTCTTAATGAACACGCAAGGGCATATTTCATTGTTAACATATCCCTTCCCAATCAAGTAGTCACTTAGACGGTTATACCACATCCGTCCGGATTGTTTCAATCCATATAGTGAGCGTCTTAATTTTATTGAAAACGCGTTCCGTGGTTTAGAGCCACTTGATTTGGGTAATTGAAGTCCATCTGGAACCTTCATATATATCTCTGAATCTAGATCCCCATAGAGATATGCTGTAACCACATCCATGAGCTGCATGTCAAGTTTTTCGGAAACTACCAAACTGACAAGGTAGCGGAACGTTATAACGTCCATTACGGGAGAGTATGTCTCCTCGTAGTCGATTCCAGGACGTTGTGAGAAACCTTGCGCCACAAGGCGGGCTTTGTATCTAACAACCTCATTTTTCTCATTACGCTTTCTAACAAAGACCCATTTATGGCCAACAGGTTTTATATTTGGTGGTGTCAGTGTTATAGACCCAAATACCTGTCTCTTTGTTAGTGAATCCAATTCAGTCTGGATCGCATTTTTCCATTTTGACCAATCTGCTCTACGTTGGCATTCTTCAACGGAGCGAGGTTCGATATCATCGTACTCTATAATTCCTTTTGCAATATGATATGCAAACGCATCATCAATAGCCATAGAATTTCTGTCCATAATTACATGTATACTAGTGTAATTCATAGAGATCTCTCTATTCTCTGGAATTGGTTCTTTTATTGGAGCGTCCTCCAATGATGTCTCTTGGACATAACCATAATCCGGAATTTTTTCATGAGATGGATTATTTATATCGATGATTAATGGATTATTTTGTGTCAAGCTCGCTTTCTTTCTTGGGCGAGAATCCATCGAACCTATAGGCCTCCCGCGCTTTCTAGCAGGAGCCATGGGTCTAGCCACTGCATCACCCATAGAGGGGATGTCATGTCCTTTAGTTTTAGGAACATCAATCCTTGCAGGTACGTTTGCAGCAGGTATGTGTGATCTTGTCACTTTAGCGATATCAGAAAACGCATTAGGCATTGATTCTGCTACGTTCTGAAGATCGAGAATCCTCCGCACCTCTATTTCAGACTGTGTGGTTCGGGGATCAAGATGAGACAAAGTGGGGACAGACCACGACAATTCCTGTCTTTTCTGTTGAACATTAATGTTCTTGTCTCCCCCTAATGACGGGAAGACTGTCTCATCAAAGTGACAATCCGCAAATCTAGCGGTAAATAGATCACCTGTCAAGGGTTCTATGTAGCGGATAATGCTTGGAGTATCATATCCAACATAAAGGCCTAAGCGTCTTTGAGGACCCATTTTGGTGCGCTGTGGCGGCGCAATTGGCACATAGACTGCACACCCAAATATGCGTAAGTGTGAGACATTAGGCTCATACCCAGTCACCAGTTGGGACGCAGAAAAGGGTTGGGTGGCAGTGGGTCTCAGACGAATAAGCACAGCTGCATGTAATATTGCATAGCCCCAAGCAGAAATAGGGAGATTGGTGCGCATAACCAATGCCCTGGCAACCATTTGAAGTCTTTTAATGGCAGCTTCTGCGAGTCCATTTTGGGTGTGTACATGAGGGACAGGATGTTCCACCTCAATCCCAATGGACATGCAATAATCATCAAAGGTTCTTGATGTAAATTCTCCAGCATTGTCAAGACGAATTGACTTAATAGGATGATCGGGGTGGTGAGCCCTTAATTTAATGATTTGTGCTAGGAGTTTAGCAAATGCAGCATTTCTTGTGGATAAGAGCATGACATGTGACCAACGTGTCGATGCATCAACCAACACCATAAAATATCTAAATGGTCCGCAAGTTGGTTGGATAGGTCCACAAATATCACCTTGTATTCTTTGTAAGAATGATATATTTTCTTTAGTGTCCTTTGCATAGGATGGTCTTGATCCTACCTTTGCTAAAGAGCAAGCTTTGCAAAACGAATGATACACTTTAGAAGTAACTCTTTGGACCAATGTTTGGTTCGTACTTCTTTTCGTTTTGAAGAATGGATGTCCGTGTGAAGTTTTTAATATACGGAGCATCATGTCACGACCTGGATGTCCCAAACGGTCGTGCCAAAGCTTGTATGTGTCAGGATCCCATAATTTGTCATTCATGACATGGTTGGATTCAATGACTCTAATAGTGGTTGCATACAATCCACTAGAGCGACACATAAGTTTCTCTAAAACTCGTGTATTTCCGTAGTTTTTAGAGGTGATGCAAAGGAACTCTTGTCCATTCTCACAATGTGTTTCCACATGAAAATCATTGGCTCTTATGTCTTTAAAGCTTAATAGGGTCCTTCCGGCCCTTGGAGCATATAGAGCTTCGGTGACATTAATATTTGTGCCATTTGGTAACAAAAATTGAGCTGGTCCTCGACCATGAATCAATTGTGATGGTCCTGCCATCGTAGTTACTGAGGATCGACTGGGTGTCATCCATAAAAATAATTGCCTATGTCGCAATATCGTATGTGTGGTGCCACTATCAAGAAGGCATTCCAATTCTCCGGAAAACATACTGAAAGAAATAAAGTTCGGAATATTAACACATGTCCATGACATTGAATGCGATACTTTATTAATAGGGAAAATAGCCAATGATTACATCAAAGTTATTCATAAGTCTATTCCAAATATCAAACTTTAGACGAATTGTTATCACTCAATCCGTTTGGTAATTCCAATGGAATATGACCAGGAAAGTAGAGAGATGTTGGTGGAGCGAGGCTCGCTTAAATACCCCGATCTCAATTGCTTTCCTAGACATCATACTTCATTGGGTACGCCACATAAGAAGGAGTTTAATACAATTGTTATTTATTGACTAAGGCACATTTGCCATTCTTGGAAAATAGAAAGAGGATTATTCTAATCAAAGTCTGTGGCATCCTCGTGCTCTTCATCTACAGCTTTGAAGTCCTCAACAGTGAGATTGACATCTTCACTATTTTCATCTTCGGCAAGGTTAGCTTCTTGCTCTCTTGCTTCCCTGTACTCCTTGTAGCGTGCAGCTAATTGGGTACTTGCATGACATTGTTTAAACCAATGCTAGATTGATCCACATCTATGACACATGTCATTGTGGTTCCCTCCCTTCATTTGAGGTATAGGTTGTGCAGGTTGTACAGTTTGTACAGGTTGTGCAGGTTGTGCACGTTGTGGATATCCCCTAGGAGGGTTGCTGCTACTATCACGGCGCATGGTGCGACCTCCACGGCTCATGGTGTTATTTCCACGGCCGGTGTTGCCATATCTCCCTCTTCCACTTGTGGAGTTACCATCACGTGTGCCCGCTCTAAAGTTGCGGTTTCCTTCCCTGTTGGGGCGGTTATATGGACCTATTCGTCCTTCATGTCCCCTATTATTAGGGTACACATGTCCCCTATTGCTGGGGTACCGCTCCCTGTGCCCTCTCTTGGGTGCATTATAATTTACCTCACGAACGCTCTTGGTTCCAATGGGTCTTGAATTATAATTCTTTACGAGAATGTTGTCGTGCTTTTCGGCTACCGACAAAATATTTATGAGTTCATTGAACCTCGTAATTCGTCCAGCATTTACTTCAGTGCGATACTGCTTTGATAGCAAAATTGCTGCAACGGGGAAGGTGGAGAGAGTTTTCTCAATTAGCTCTTCTTCTGTGAAGGGTCTTTGACAGAACCTCAACATGGATTTGAGACGAAGAGCTTCTGAATTGTACTCAGCAATAGACTTGAAGGCTGAGAAGCGTACATCGTTCCACTGAACCTTCAAGTCAGGGAGGAGAGAATCTTGGATATTGTTAAAGCGCTCTTGTAGTACTTCCCATAAATCCTTTGCATCTTTGATGGACATGTACTCTAGCCTGAGTGCTTTGTCCATATGACGTCGCATCAAGATGATTGCTTGTGCATGCTTCTTGGGTGATCGAGGGAACACAAGAGCCGGGTTTGGTTCATGGATGATGGGCAATATCCCCTTCGATGTGAGATGGTTCTCAACGTCGGTTTTCCAGCTATGGTAATCCGAACCTGTTGAGTCAAGGATTTGAAAATCGAGTCTAGGTTCATTCGACATCCTTGAAGATAAGAAGAAAATATTAGTTTCGGAGTTAAAACTTCCACAAAAAATAATAAGATTTCCGAGCTATGCTACCAAGAAATCAATTTCCAAGAATCATTGTGAACACTCTTAGTTCATTGATTACGAACGCTCTTAGTTCGTTTGGCGTGAATTGCTATAATTCCGCTTTTGATTGTAAGTTCCCGAGAAAAAGGAAAAAGGAGAGAAAATAAATAAAAAACTCAAAAACGGGAACTTTTAGTAAAGAATACCTTGGAATAGTGTTGCCGGAAATTTTTGACCGGAAAAATTATCGGAGGTGACCGGAAGGATCGTTGGAAAAAATCGAGAAAAAACGTCCGAAAAGTCGCCGGAAAAGTCGCCGGAAAAGTTGTCGGAAAGTCGCCGCGCAAATCTGTCGACAGATGTGTCGACAGCTGCTCGGCAGCGTCTCGGCAGCTCTCGGCAGCGGTCCGGTTTGGTTTTTCCGCTTCCGACGGCCGGTTCAGGCCGTTTCCGGCCGGTTCCTGTGAATCTGAGACAGGTTCCGGGCTCCTGGAATCAAGGGCTTTAATCTGAGCTAGGGTTTGGGGATTTTTTGTAGGTTTTGAAAAATGACTTCGATCGATGAAGAACTCTTCTTTCGTCAATTTTTCGATTCTAATTCTTGAGCAACTTCGTGCTGATAACGTGTTTAAGAACAAGAGGATTTGATAAACAGAAAAGGAGAGTAAAATTTCAGAGAGAATGGAGATTTATTCATCTCATACAAAGGGGGTATTTATAGGAATACATATGAAGTGTGAAAGCTCAAAGAGAAACTCAAAATGATAACCATCTTGATGATGATTTTCTACCATGCTTGTTGCCCTTTAGTAAAGCATGTTTACATAAGTCTTCATACACTCAAGTACCTATGATTATACACTCAAGTACCTATCTAAATACTTTTACGTATTTTGTTACATGATATAAACATATACGGTATATATATACAATTTATACTACAACAAAATAGTATATCAAGTTGGCTGGTCCTTTTGGCTGAGAAGATAGATTCTTTCGTTACCTAGTTTAAGTCAGTTACATCTTTAAAAAAGGAGGTTGAAGACAACTATGAACTGGTCAATGCCTAATGCACACCAAGTAATCTAAGATATATCTCACATAATCATAATCATAACACCCTTATTCACCTGCCAATGAAATATCAACCTATTTGAAGTTCAGAAAAACACGATCTCGCCTTAGCTGATGTTGAATATCAGTATCACACTGGTTAGACTAGTGCCTAATATAACCTCCCAACCTATGAATTTCAATACTTCACTGAATTGAGCAAACACAATAAAAGTGGGGCTCGTAAAAAGGCACATACAGACTTTCAATGTGGCATACATTGCCGGAGAATGAGCAATTGCAGACAAGAGTATTGTTGTACTGATCAGTATGTGGGCTCGAAAAGGTTGGAACATTGCTACATGGATCACTGAAATTCCAGTCCTTCTTATTCAGTTGTTCAGCTATTTCACGAAGGGCTTCCACTGCCAAAAGCACATCCACAAAACAAAAACATCAAAATCAATCATAAAATAGAAGCAAGGAAAACTGAAGTGGAGTATGATCTTGTTCTGAACAGTATAAGTATCTCATACTCTGCACAACCCTATTCAAATTCCATCAAAATTGATTGGATGAAATCATTAACTTCATAAAGATTATGCATTTCACATGTAATATGTATATTATTTGAAACTAAGATTCCAAAGTAAGAAGCTTTACCTTCATCAGATGCAAGAGTCCCAGATTGTACTTGAGAATTGATGGGTCCAATGCAAATAAGCACAACAAGCACAGCAACATAGCTAAAGAAAATGGGCTTTTGACCAGTGAGAACTCGTGCCATTTTTCTTCACAACCCAGTTGGCATCCCAATCTCTGTTTCAGCAGCAAAGCTCTTTATATCCATTCTGTGGTAGGAAATTACCTGTCCCGTAAAAGCCTATACCAAACCTGTCATTTGCTTAATATTTTGACAGCTGTCCATCGCTTAACAGTTTCCTAACCCCGTAAAATTATCTTAGACAAATAACAAAAATTAAACTAAAAATAAACTCCACCGCTTCTTCTCCGCCCGGTGCCAGAAGTGTATACCAGAGTTGTCATGGAGAAGATCTACGTCCACCGCTCGTCGTCCTCATCATCTTTCCAAGAGGACAAGTCGGCTAAGAAGGTCGATACCGTCAAGCCCAAGGTTGAGGAAGACCTGCGCATGATTTCGTCAAGTCCAAGATTTTCAGCCCGACAGTCTTGATTGCATACATTATGTCAACTTGATATTCATACATTATGTCATCTTGATATTCATACATTATTTCAAGAGATAGAGGTTTGGAAATCAAGGGACTAAGAAAATTCAAAGAACACAGGTCGTCACAGGCTTCAATCTGGATTCTCTGTGATCTTGTAAACCCAGTGAGCAGTCTTCAATGCAGTGATTGGATTCGTCTGATTTTTGGGTTTGCTTCAATCTGGGCTCTTTGATTTGGCTTTTCCCTTTGAGGAAAAAAAAAATATTCAAAGAGAAATTTGTTGTCCATCTTGACCCACCCAGAAACACACTTTCTTTTCCTCCCGTCAAGTTTTCCTGAATTGTTAAGTTTATTTAGGTCGTAATTTGGCTTCTATTCAACTTCTTTGCCACATTTGTAAATCCATAGTCATGAATCCAAGTTAGACACTTCTCCCATTCTTCATTCTCCTGCAATTTTTTACATTATTCAATTGACTTATTGGGATTTGTGGATCTCAATTAGATCAGTTAGATGATAAAAAGATTTATAGATGGAATCGCTGAATGTGGACCTAGAGATTGGTTCAATTGTTCTAGCTGCGTTTGGTGAGAAAGAAAATAGGAGATGAAACCAGTTTGGATTCGTCATTCGATGACCATGGTTGAAGCCGCGAAGAACACGAAGGAAATCATTTGGTTGTTTTTTATTTTATAACTAAAATAAAATATGTTTAACAGGGACGTCTCTGTTAGTAGAGAAGACAGGTGGCTAAAGTTTACTGGAGGGACAGAATAGGGACAGAGATTTTGGGAAGTTTCCTTCCGGCAGGGTTCTGGCACTATTGAAAAATCCAAAACTTTTATAAGTCTATATGGTCAATAACACGTGTACAGCAGTACAGTACACATTTTCTGTCTCGTCGCTCTCGTGTTTAAATGCTTCCCGCCGCTGGAACCAAGGCCCTACCCGCCCACGGCCCACGTTCTTTGACACTTGAAGAATGCAATGTGAGAGCCTGAAAACACTGGGATCCCGAAAAGACTCTACTTTTACAGCCGTCGTGGTGGATAAAACTCAAAGCTGTGAGCCAGTTGATTAATAAACACTTGTTCAGAGTTAATAATATATATTCGTGGTTAATGTTTTTCTAGAGTGACTTGAAATATCTGAAAATAACAATTCCTCTATTTCCTTCCACCAAATTTTTTCCATGCATACATATACCCCATTTTTCGATTATTCAGTGAAATATAGAGAGTTTCCTTTCTTTTCTTATTGATTTTCTTTGCCGGCATTTACTCTACTATCGATCGTTCACGTACCATCAGAGCGACAGAGCCCGTCAAGAAATATCCTCAAAGCAACCTTACGTTCAATTGTCAAGATCAAGCTTTCAGTTTCCATAGAAACAATATTAGTAGTGTTGGTCCAACAGGCTGACTTTTTTTTGTTTTTTGTTTTTTATGAAAGCCCAACAGGTAGACTTGCATGTGAGATGTTTGGAAATTAACCATTCATGGATATGTTCAGTGGCGGATCCAGGATGTAAACTTGGGGTGGGCTAATCTAAGGCTTGCTACCAAGATTTTTTTTTTCCCCCATCAATAATGCTTGTAAAAATTTTGAGACAAAATTGTAAAGAAATGTTAATAGAAATTGTCGTAAGAAAATCGGGAAAGAGAGAAAAAAATAAAGGCAAGAAAATTTTAGCAGGAAAGAAGAAGGGAGCCCTTCATAGGGAAAGAGAAAAAAAAATAACAAAGGAACAAAAGAAGAAAATGGGAGAGGAAAATGATAAAACAACCAAGAAAACAAGCATTAATTGCTGTCAACAAGTTTCGAACTAAGGTCACTAGGAGAATAACCAACCACTTTGCCAACTGAACCAAACATGAATATGAGAAACTTTAGCACTTATAATCGATCAAATATTGAAAGAATTATGGGTTGGGCTATAGCCCAACCAGCCTCCGACGTAGTTACGCCCCTGGATATGTTATGTCATAAACATCATAATTCAGATTAGGCTGCCTCCATTGTCAACATTATTGTAGGAATTTCCCTTCCCCTTGTTCAAATTTGAGATGAGTTGGGCCATTTTTTAAATTTTCATTACGTCTGCTATTTGGCTTCAGTGTGAACTCAAGTGTAAAGTCCCAAGTAATCAGAATCTAGATAAATTATTGAGTGTGTTTGGATGAGAAGAAAAATGATTGAATTTAATTAAAAGTGAGGATTATAATTTCAAAAGTAAATTCCCTTATTTGACATTATCAAATTGGAAATTTTTTAAATTTTTTTGTAGAAAAAAAAGAAGGAATTCATTATTAAATTCCTCACTTCAATTTCTACCAAAATATGTGTCATTTACGAATTCATTTTGAGTATGTGGGCCCGAAAACGTAGGAACATTGCTACATGGGTCACTAAAATTCCAGTCCTTATTTAGTTGTTCAGCTATTTCACGAAAGGCTTCCACTGTTTGAGCCCAAAAAGTATTTTTAGCCGGACCCTTAGAGTGGCAGATAGTGTGGGCCGACGTAGCGGCCTATATAGGGAATAAGTAGCAAGCCCAGCGAATGAATCCAGGCAGAGTCCCCGCGAAGCTCCACAGAGGCCCAAGGGAGCCCACTATCGGGAATCCACTTGGGGTAATCATTATATTCTTGACCCACGTGGAGGTCAGAGAGTGCAGTACATCTTAGCTCACGGTGGAAGAGGGATGCTAGGCGTGCTATGGGATATGATCACTTTTACAGAGAATCAGGAATATAGCATCATGGCTATATAGTGCACCATTAATGCAATGCGCTCGCGGGGATTCAATTAAACAACCATATCCCAAATGCCCACGGCCAGCGAGGAGTCAGTTTTGCTCCTATTTTAGCTATATCCGGATTAATTAACAATTAATCTACGATATTCATTGTGACTCCCAAGATAATGCTGTTACAGATCAGATACCCTTGGTCGAGAATAGAATATTCTACACTTTTTTGAGGACTGGGAATTCACAGAATAGCCTATATCTGAGGCTAGCACGAGAAAATAAGGACGCCCAATTCATCAACTAATTTCTCTGATTACCCAAGTCTCTCTGGAGAAAACAACCTCTTTCTACGATTACCCAAGCCTTTCTGGAGCAAACAACATTTCTCCTCTTACATGTGACCACACTCCAGTCCCAGTCTCTACATGAGCCGACTGTCAGTGTCACCGAATCCTCTGTCAACGTACGTCTGTCCTAGCCTCCTTGGGAGCTGATGGTAGTGCTACGACCACAACGATTACAGAACCAGCCCAAGCAAGGGTAACGCCCTCGCAACCCAGCCAAGCTTTAGAAAGATCCTAACTTTTCCCGGTGGTTTTCGCTGTGCTCAATCTGCAATATTGGATATCGACTATGTCTGAATAGAAGAAAACAGAAAGAATCTAACGACGAGATTGGTGCTCCCCTCGTTTATAATCGCTCGACAGAAGTCGGGTCAAGAGACACCCCTGACGACTGCACCTGAACAGTGCTGGCACGCCTACGTAAGAAAAGAGAATGTTGACCAGCTACAACAAAATTGGAGCCAAGCATCCACTGCTAAACCCACATCCACAAAACAAAACTTCAAAATCATTCAAAAAAAGAAGATTGAATTGGTATGATAAAGCTTGTCCTAACTTGTTCTTTTTTCTAACAAACAGTATAAAAATCTCATACTCCGCAAAACCCAATTCGAATTCCAATTCCATCAACATTGATTGGATAAAACTAGGGATGCCACTTGGTTTAGTAAGAGCTAAAATCGTTTTACTACCCTGAGCTTTATACTTAAAATCGGTTGTGCTCCCAAAAATTTAATTTGATTGCATGTACCCTTGTACTCTCCAATTTGATCAATTATGACCAATCCTTCACTATTCTATCAATTTATTTATATATTGTTATCCACTTATACTAGTTTTTAGCCTTTAATCATGAAAGAAACACACTATTTACATGATCAACACTTTGACCCTAAGTGGGCATGCATTGTCATTGATTTATGAAGAAATTAAGAAATTAGTGTACTAATGATTATGATTCATCATATTAAAGAGTATAAGGGCATATGTGATTAAATTAAAAGTTCGGGGGTACAAATGATTTTAGACATAAAGTTTAAGGTGGTAAAATGAATTTAACTCATTTAGTAATTACCAAACCGACCGTTTAGCAAACCAACTTTTTGGTAACCGAGACCAATAAAACCGAAATAAAAAATTACCGAAAAAATTGATTTGATTTCGGTAAATACCGAATCTATCGATAATCTAAATTTTAACTTTATATACTATGGTTTTTAATACATATACATGTATATTAAGAAATAAACATAAAAATTTTCATAATAGTATAAATATGACTACATATACTACACTAATAGTACATGTATGTTAAGTAACCTAGTCAAATATGGTTAAATAACGTAGTTTTATTGAAAATGACTAAAACTTGATGTCATAAAAAGAAAGCTATAATTAGTAGATGAATACAAAGTTTACGATTATAAAATTGAAAACCTAGTTTTGTTCATTCTAATTTACATTAAAAATAATTAGTTGTTCTAAAGTTGGTGATACTGAAAACCGAAATATCGAATTTGGTAGATATGATTAAAAACCAAAAAAACTGGTTGGTAATTGGTAGCTCAATTTTTAAATCGAAAGCTTTAGTTTTGAATTTGATAATACCTATAACCGATTCGAACCGACCGGATGACAGTCATGGACAAAACCATTAGCTTCATAAAGATTATGCATTTGACATGTATTATGTATACTATTTGAAACTAAGATTCCAAAGTAAGAAGCTTTACCTTCATCAGGTGCAAGAGTCCCATATTGTGCTTGAGATTTTATGGGTACAATGCAAGTAAGCACAACAAGCACAGCAACATAGCTAAAGAAGATGGGTTTTTCTGTTTATTTGAATTGTAGTTTTTAGAGGTCAGAACTTCATTAGTTTTTCTATTTTTTGGCTAGGGGTATGTGGGTGTTGTCCTCCCTTCTTCTGTTTGTAACATCCAGCTTTTTAAATAAATCTGGGAGGCTCTCTCCAATCATTTTAGAAAAAAAAAAAAAAAGCCAAGAAGATGGGTTTTTGACCAGTGAGAACTTCTGCCATTTTTCTTCACAACCGAGTTGGCATTCCAATCTCTGTTTCAGCTGCAAAGCTCTTCATAATATCTACACATTCTGTACACTAACTATTTAAATAATTTCTCTCACATCTTAAAGTAGCGACCCTTCGATTTTGTGAAAAAGAAATCCACTTAGGAAGCATTTTGCCACCATTCAAAAATCCAAAACTTTTCTAAGTCTATATGGTCAATAACGTGTACAATACATATCTTGCGTCTCGCCACTCCCGTGTTTAAACGCTTCCCGCTGAAACCAAGAGCCGCCCAAATACTTAGTAGTGGGAGACTATACTTTTATAGTCGTCGTCGTGGATACAATTCAGAGCTGTGAGCCGGTTGATAAACACTTGTTCACAGAACTACTGGGATTAGCACACTTTTCGACTAGTGTTCTTCCTAGAATAAAAGAATAAAATTTATACAGTTGACTGTGTACAGGTGTGGATGCACGAGTGGCATTGGCGCGCTCTGTAATTGCTTGCGCATGGAAGACAGACAACAATGTCTGGCCACACACGTGTGGGTCCCACAGGATGATTAATCCTCTGTCTCCTCCCCTGTATCCTGATCAATCTTTGACACATGGTCTGCCATTTAAGACAGCTGACAGCAATCTAACTTTTCATTTAACTTCTTTATTTTTTGGATCTTACAATAAAAAATAGTGTTCGAAAAAAAAAATTATGAAAAATAGACTGCGTCTCTATCTTCATCCAGATGGAATCTCCACCGTCCCATCCCATCACTCTATGACTCTTATCCCTCGAAATCACAGCACCACCAACTTGAAGAACACACCATCTGAATCCCTAACCTCTAAGCAGCATAACATCTCATCTGCTCAGGGATGAAAATCATGGCAGATCTAGACAGGTTGATCTTTCAATTTCTAAATTTCTTTGCCTCTCATACCCATGTTAATCATGGCTGGGTTCTTGAACTTTGCTACTAAGACTACATAAATTTTTCCAACTTCGTCAACATGAACCCAGATTCCAACAAGAACCCAAATTTCATACAACTCCATTAACAAAATCAAATCAAAGCGACCAAATGATATAAAAGTAGAGCCGCCCACTTCTAAAACAATCGCAAGGAAGAGAACCTGGATGAAGATTCAATCCCTTTCATTGCCAAAATTGAATTTGACCCATAATTAAAATCCAACATAGGAAGCAAAACCAGATTGCCCATCCAAAAAGAGATCATAAATGTGACGGTGACTGATTTAAAGCGAAAACAAAATAAAAATCTGCCTACTTTTCTTTTCTAGTGAGTATTCAACTTCGAGAGAGACGCTTTGCATTATGTTTTTTTTTTTTTTGTGTAATTAGATTTTTATTTAGAATTTTATTTTGTTTTGTTTCTAGTTAACAAAGTTAGATGACTGTTAGGTGAGTTGGTATGAAATGACACATGTCAACATGTTAATGGAGGGATGAGAAAAGAGACAGGAAATTAGGGAGAAATTTTTCCATGCTACCGGCAAACCACGTGACATTCACACGTGGTGTGACGCTTTAATTAGATTTCGACATGTGTATAACTATTACTCATAAGTTACCAGCAAAGAATCTTCTCTATTTGACAATAACTATTACTCAAAAATTTCAAAAGTTATTGTCAAATAGAGAAGATTCTTTGTTGGTAACTTATGAGTAATAGTTATACACATGTCGAAATCTAATTAAAGCATCACACCATGTGTGAATGTCACGTGGTTTGCCAGTAGCATGGAAAAATTTCTCTCACCGACACTCACTTATGATTTCTACGCGTCAATGTTTTCCTGACACAATTAAGCACTACTTTGGGAGCTGAGATCAAGCGTCTTTTTGATCAATTATTATAAGTATTTTCATTTGGCCAAAGTTTTCTTTTAGGACAATGATAAAAGATGTCATTTTGAAGTGTTTTATTATAATTCAGATAACACAAATGTCATCATGATACTTAAGGTCACCTCTTAATAACCTGCCACTGAAAATACGAATATTTACAAAAATTGCCGCTGCAGGCCTGCAGCTCTCTCTCCCTCTCGTTATCCAATCCCAACATCTGAACCCTTATCGACCCTAACCAATCTCTCTCTCTCTCTCTCTCTGCCCCGCCTTCGTCCGCACCTTCAAGGAGCACGTCCACTGTGTTTACTCTGCCTCAGGCAACTAGAATGACGACGACGATGGCGGAAGAGTCAGCACCACTACGACGTCGTCCAACTACAGCTTTTTCCGCGAAGACCCATCGTTCTGGAAAGATCACAACGTCCAGGTAGTTAGAGATTGAATTTTTGAAATTTATTTTGTGCCTTTCAAGATGTGTATTGAATTGGTGTTAAGATTGTTAGGAGGCTTCTGTTGTTGAAGTTTTCGAGTCTGAGTTGTATGGGATTTGATGTTGTTTTTGATAAGTTGAGAGGATTAGTTCTTAGAAAACGATTCATGAAGCTTCTCTGAAATTGATGCACTTATATAATCTTATATTTGGATCGGAATGCATTTTATTTTGTCCTTTTCTCTTTGATAGAGAAGTGAAGATGAAGATGCTGAGAAGAAAACAAAGATAAAGACAGTAAAGGAAACAAGTAGTCAATGGGAGCTTCTAAATGATGTTAAAGTGATATGGTTGTGTAATCCAAAGGAGGTGACCGAAGAAGAGTATACCAAATTCTATCAGACCCTTGCCAAGGATTTTAGTGAGGACAAGCCTTTGCCATTGAGCCTTTTCTTGTTGATTATTGCAGTTGTTCTTCTAAGTTTCGAGGAAGGGTTGAGCAAAAGGTCTAATGGTGGCAATTCTGACCAGATATCATCATATTCTACATCATATTCTATAATATATGATTTCTGAGCCTTAATGCTACAAAGAAATCGATTTCCAAGAATATTTGGATTAGACCGAAACAATGATGTTTATATGGTCATAAATCGATACTTATGGACGCTCTTAGTCCGAAGTCTTACAAACACTCTTAGTCCGTAATATTTCAATCCTCACAAATGCTCTTAGTTCGTGGTTTACGAACGCTCTTAGTTCGTATAGTGTGAATCCCCACGATTCCGCTTTTCAAGAATCGAACCCATGTTATAAGAAATGTGGGATGTAGAAGAAGGGAGGTTGCAAGTTCCCGAAGAAAAAAAAGGAGAACTTAAATTTCAAAAGCAAGAACTTTAATCTTAAATACTTTTCGGAACAAATTTGCTTCTGAACAGCTTCTGCTTCGATTGGTATACAGGCCTCAAAGGAACTCCAATATAGCTGAAATTTTGAGGTCAGATAGAAAAGATAGAGACGAACAACTTTGATGAAAGAAGGATTTTGATCTGAGGTCCCGATCAAAATGTTTCCAAGCGTGCAAGTAGACTGATCTGCACTGGAACAAGCGTCTTGCTGTGCTGCAGGGGCAGCAGGCGTGCGGCGATGCTGCAGGGGCAATAGGCGGCACACGGGTGCATAAGGGCTGCAGGGGCGGCGTGTAGGTGGGCAGCAGCGGCTAGGCTAGCTCGGGCTAGGTACAACTGTGGAAAAGGTGATGCTGAAGAGAATTTCGGTTTTTGGATTTTTGGTTGTTGTGGTTAGAACTCGTGCTGATAACGTGTTTAAGAATAAGATCATTCGAGAGAGATTTATGAGAGAATTGTCTTTCATTATTGAGAATATGAGCCCTATATATAGGGATTACAAAGTACATGTTCTAATGATACAAGGAAAACTATTCCGAATAGGACTAGGAATTCTAGAACATTCTCTCCTATTACAATCATGGAACTACTCCTAGTTTGATTAGGCACACAAAGCTGATTTTCCTTCAACACAAAAACTCTTTCCTTGGTGTCAATGTCACTAAGAACTAAGGATTAAGTTTCTAGAGATCTGAAGACCTAGTAGTACATGAAGAATCAGTCCATGATACATCTGATGAACGAAGGAGGCTCTAAGGATCAATGTAGCTTGTTTGAAATCGAATTGAGCTGTCATTTACAATTTGATCAAATTGTTGTCTCAAGGCTGACATCCTCATTTTATCACCATAAATGCTAGGATCCATGATCAACTCAGGGACGGGGATACGCCCTTCTAGCATACTCGCTACTACGGACATGATAGGCCTATGCAATGGTGCTGATTTGGTGCATAACAAAGCTACTTTAGTGTTTAGCCATTCTAGTGGCTTGTTCCTTGTTGAAATCTGATCCAAGCCGCTGATCCACTAGTTTTTTTTTTTTTTGAAGAATAGATAATTTCATTACTTATCAATGACCAGAAGGCACGTACATCAGATGCTGTCTCATACCAAAATCATAAATGACACAAGCTGCCAAGCAAAAGACAGGTTACCCTCACTGTTAACATATATGCTCATTTATTGAGCATAACAACAAAGGAACAAAATCCTCACTACTGACCTCCATTTGAACAGTAACCTAGTTGCCTAGAGACCTCAATTTGTGTCCAACTAGAGAAACTAAGATGAAAGTAGTAGAAGACCACACTTCTAGTATTAGGCAAGAAGACCAGGAAGGTTTAAATCTTTTCTTTGCCCTTGTCTCTAGGGCTAGGAACAGTACTAATAGCTGCATGATCTTCATGAAGAGGTTTGACGCTGTCATACTCTTCAAAGCAAACCAGGACTCGATCAAAACACCAAACCCCACCTCGGAGTACCTTGTTGCGATCTTGCACTGGTTCAAAGGAGAACAAGAATAAATCTCCAGCCTATTCCTGAACGCTAAATTCTGTGTTAGGATGAACCGGCTTGTGGGTCAGAGGTTTTCCAATCAGAGAAGATTGGGAGGACCTATGAATGGGGCCATCGCCAATCTTTCCTAGGTCAGAAGCGCTGCCTCCTTCAGCAAGGGCAAGGGAAGCAGCGAAGCTTGCTGTGACAGCATCAATGGAAGCCATCAGATGGAGAGAAGTTGAGAAGATAGTGATAGCAGGAAACTAGGGAAGGAGGCTAGGGCGTTGTTGAAGACTAGGTTGAGAGGAAAACTCTCCTAGGGTTTTGTCATATTAGGTGTATGTTAGGGTCAAGGGAGGAGATGATCCATCAGCTCCTTTAATTTCCCTTTTTGTTGTAAAACAAGGGCTTGAAGTAAGCAAGGGATATAAATTAGCAATGGAATGCAAGTATGCAACTCATAAAAAGATGACCAGGTTGAACGGACAAGTCCTTGAAGTAATAATGACCGTAAACTGTGATTCCAGTGCATGTACTGAGGGGATTTGAATGAAAATATCTCTTACCCAATCCACAAGGCATACAAAATCATCATTTGGTCGAAACTTCATGTTGTTCTTTCCAGGCAACAATTTCCAATGCAACAACCCCAAAATTGTAAACGTCAGCTTTGTAGGTCAAACAACCCCAGAGTGCATATTCCGGTGCCATATATCCTCTTCACAACAAAACAAAGGTCGGTTTCTAAGACAGCTGATTCACTCTAGTATGATGCATTCCGTCTTAAGCATAGCCAATGTCAGTAGCATATGAGTGCAACATTACATGCAAGTCTCATATTTGGTTCACATTTCAACAATGAACTTACATATGAAAGAGAGATTACATTAATTGTTTACTTACATAGTTCCAGCAATTCTTGTGCTAATATGTGTGTTCTCCTCTTCGTCAAGCTTGGCTGAATGAAAGTCTAAAATCTAGCATTCAGGTCTTGGTCCAGTAATACATTCGTAGTTTTGATGTCTCTGCATACAACCTTCAGAGTTGATTCCTCGTGTAGAAAGAGGAAATATCACCAATGGTCACTGAGTTATGACTTATTCGACACTTAACTCACTGTATTTTCAACAATATCACTTAACTCACCCAGTTTTACATCCGTTTTTCACTTAATTCACTGCCGTTAATTCTACCGTTAGAAGCCATTAAAATTGATGTTATATTTGTCAAAACACTGAAAAACCATTTTTAACTTAAAAAAACTACATTTATTGGACTTTTTTTCAATTTTTTTAAATTTCTGAAATTTCTAATAAAAATGATTTTTTAACTTAAATATAATTTGAAAAAAAATTGTTTTTGTTTTTTTTTTAAATAGTTAAAAATGCATTTTTTAGTGTTTAGACAAATATACACTCAATTTACATTTATTAGACTTTTTTCAATTTTTAAAATTTTTGAGATTTCTAATAAAAAATGATTTTTTTTAACTTAAATATAATTTGAAAAACAAAAATTGTCTTTTTTTTTTTTTAAAAAAAAGAAGAAGTTAGAAATGTATTTTTTTAGTGTTTGGACAAATATACTCTCAATTTTAATAGTTTTTAACTGCATAATTAACGACAGTGAGTTAAGTGAAAGACGGATGTAAAACTGAGTGAGTTAAGTGATATTTTTGAAAATACAGTGAGTTAAGTGTCGTATAAGTCATAACTCAGTGACCGATGTTTTCCCCTTGTAGAAAAGTCAAACATCTTGCTATGCCTAGGCATACCTTTTGCCTTGTAGGCCAGTCCAGTTTTAGGACGCCTTTCTCTTCCTCTGGACAGGCAAGTAACATAGATTTTCAATGAATAAAGTGCTTAATACATCATTTTTTTCTAGATCAGATATGCTTACCAAACAAAGAATGCGCAAGGCTGCTTATTTCCATGTATTCGTATACCAAAAGTAATTGATTTCCTTCAATACAGAAACCGTATAACCTAACCACATTTGGATGGTGTAAACCAGATATCATGCCAATTTCATTCACGAACTCACAATTTCCTTGCTTCGATTTTGAAAAGAGTTGCTTAACTGCAATTGTAGTGCCATCCAATAACATGCCCTGCATTAAACGGGTAATTCAATTTTCATTCATTATATGAATTCAAGGCCTATAAATAAGGATCGTAAATGAAAACTACACTACCTTGTAGACACAACCAAAACCACCTTCCCCAATTTTATCTAAAGGATCAAAGTAATTAGTGGCAGCTTTAATTTGCCTCGAGGTGAAAAAGCCAGTCTGCAGATCTAGTCCTCTCAGAGCTGTCCAAAGAAGCAGGTTAGAATATTAGTAGTGTTTTGAAAATTGATAAAATTTCTTTTGACTTGGTATCTGAGTGTGTGTTTCTTAAGTTCAGATGGAATTTGAAAGAATAACGCCAATGTGATACTTGAAATTGGCATAGTAGATTTACAGCACCTTCTTCCCTTGATGTCTGGCTATCCACCAGACACCCTTTCCACCAAGAATGGATGAAGAAGAAGAAGAAGAGGCACAAAACTGAAGCTCCAACTGAAACTCCAACCACAACATGCATCTTTCTTTTGCTATCATGAGTTATAGGAGGCTTGAACTCTACAGAGTTAAAAAAAAAGAAAAAGAAAAAAAAATCATCAAAAAGTACAAGCTTCAGTTCTATGATATACAGCCACAGCTACCGCAGAACAACTGAGAATGGTTAGAAAGCTGGAAACAGATACAGTAAGTTTGTCCTTTGATAATTCTTAAACTATACTGCTTTGATTTACAAATTTCCAGTCGACTGCAATTTAATTATATACTCGTCTTTTTTGGTTCCTTTTCTGTTCTGATTAAATAAGTACAAAACAATTTAATGCAAAGCCTCAAGGGGTTTATACGTCTTTTGATTCTTTTACTACTTGTGCTTATGTATAAAACGAGATACATCCAAGTCGGTGGCAGAGCTGCCGAAAAAAAAAATTTGAAGCGAGGGAAAAAGCGGCATTCCACTTCGAGCGAAAGTACTGTTAAATGGAGAAAAAATGAACACCAACGCAACTTTAGTATATAGTAAATTCCGAGACGTATGTTTATTGTATTAGGTATAGTGGGGGAGAAGTTTGAACGTAAGTGCTGAGACCAGGGTACACTGCAGCATTACTGGTAGACTAGGAATTTTCTGTTAAAGAGTAAGCTTTTGGGGACTCCTCTTACAAACAATACAAGAATGAATCAAATGAATGTAGGTGAGTTCCTGGTAATATACATAACATGAACATAGTTGATGTTACTATCTTTAATTGCAGTCTCTAATGCATGTCCTGGTTTCACTTGCTTGTATAGTAAAGTCAAACTTCAATTTAGGTAGGAGTAGCTGCTCTCTGTGGCAGTGTGCTTTGGCGCGACATTGTGCTTAATTTTATTATCGAGTCCCAAGTTTAGCTGCAGTCTCTAAATCAGGACTGACGATGAGGAAGAGGCTGTCCATTTTGAATCGGAGTGAATGAAACTTCGAGTCTCCTCAAAGCTCTCTTGCATATTCGGATCAGAGACCTCTGTAAAGGCCCTAAACCTCATTTCATCACCATAAATACTTGGATTTATGGTCACTTCATGAACAACAGTTCGGCCTTCAAGCATGCTCACTACTTCAGACATTGTGGGTCTTAGTGCCGGTGATGAATTGGCGCATAGTAGAGCTACCTTTATCATTCTAAGTGCCTCTTCCTTGTTGAACCCAGCATTCAACTTTGGATCCACCAGCTCCATTAGATTTCCTTTTTGTTGCAAAACAAGGGCCTGCATTGGGGAAGAAAATGGAGATAAAATTTATAATCGAGGAAACAAGACCAGCTAGAAAATAAGAAGCCATTTTATGTTTTACTAATTGATATAAAGAAGATCTTACCCAATCTAGAAGGCATACAAAGTTTTCGTTTGGCCGATATTTGATGTTGTTTTTCCCTGATACAAGCTCCAATGCAACGACCCCAAAACTGTAAACATCTGCCTTGTCGGTTAAATAGCCCCATAAAGCATACTCTGGTGCCATGTATCCTCTGCACAATAACAAGCATTCCATGACTCCTTGTTGACTTCATAGAGATAATATTCAATAAACTCAAGGTACCAGAATATGTGGTCACATTAATCTCATTGATACTTAGAATGCAAGGTTGCTGCTAATGAAGTTATTGTCAAATAAATAAACTAATCGACCTAAGAAAAACCTTGTCATCTAAACCAAGAAAAAGAACAAAATGAGTGAATGAAAGGGTGCTTACATAGTTCCAGCAACTCTGGTGCTAATATGGGTATGCTCCTCTTCGTCAAGCTTAGCCAAACCGAAGTCAGCTATCTTAGCATTAAGGTCACTATCCAGCAATATGTTGGTTGTTTTGATATCTCTATGAACGATTTTCAAGGTTCCATCGTGCAGGAAAGCAAGACCCCTTGCAATTCCAACACATATTTTCTGCCTTGTAGGCCAGTCCAATTTCCGTAGGCCTTCCTCCGAACCTGAATATAATAAAGATAACTAAAGAAATGTAAATTCATCAAGCTAGTTATCATTTATATAACCTATCCACTTCTAAAATTTCCAGCTTACCAAATAAAGTATGTGAAAGGCTATTGTTCTCCATGTACTCGTAGACCAACAATAACTGATTTCCTTCCGTGCAACATCCATATAGTTTAACAAGATTTGGGTGCTGTAATGCAGACATCATGCCTATTTCATTCACAAATTCACGATTTCCCTGCTTTGATTTTGAAGAAAGTTGCTTAACGGCAATAAAACTACCATCCAATAATTCGCCCTGGCCAAGATAACAAAGCATTAACAAACGAAAATGAAAATATCAAAAATTATGAGGAAACTTGAAAGAGTTATAGAATACCTTGTAAACAGCTCCAAAGCCACCTTCCCCAAGCTTGTTTGCAGCATCAAAGTTGTTAGTGGCAGCTTTAATTTGTTTGAATCTAAAGAAACCAGTTTGCAGATCCAATCCTCTCAGTTCTGTAATGTAACAAGGGAGGAAATACTTAACAGGTTAACTTGAGCTAAAATGGTAAACATCAGACTTCAAATTGACATTCATGGATAGATGTGTAATCAGTGGACTTACGGTACTGCATGGGAAATATGCATTACTGTTATCTTTCCACAACCAAAAACTGATTTTCACAATTATCTACTGTACCTTCTTCTCTGGTTGTCTTGTGTCCGAAACAGCCTTTTAACCAAAGAATGCCAAATATCAAGAAGATAAGGCATAAAGCTGAAACAACTCCAATCACAATGTAAATCTTCGTTTTGCTGTCCTCAGGTGGCTTGAAATCTAGAAGTGAAATAAGAGCCTAGATTAGTGATCATAAGATTGTAGTTTACAAAAGGTAGTACCATATAGCTTATAAACATTCTTATATTAGCAATATGTGAGATATAAAAGTATTACGATTAAGAATTTAAGATACTAGTTGAGATACAAATAAGGCACAGAGAAAGCAAAGGAAATGTAAGGAAGTTGTGAAGTCTGTTTGTCTTTCAACTCCTCTAAGCGAAAAAGCATGGGATATGCTGTTAAAAAGCTAACATATGACTACTGAGTACCGACTCTTTACCAATATATGGAGAGGTGAATTATTGTTTTAACTTCAGAAATTTATTTTTCAATTAAAAAAGTGATAAGAAAGTTTGCAGATTATAGTTTTATATTCATACCACAATAAAGAGTGTCATAAACCTTGCAAGAGAAGAAAAATGACGATACAAGAGGAAAAAACAAACATAGAAAAGTTAACACAAGAACTCCCACAAGTTGCAATATCAAATTATTCAATTTTGCATTTAGTAATCCCAGCTAGGCAGATCAAGTAAAACAATCTACTCCAGTTGGACAACCACTGAACCTGAAAGAATTGATCAATAATGTATATCAAGCCTAAATGGCAGCCTAATCCTCCTTTTTCACCATCAATTTTTTTAGTGTATATGGAATCATGATCACATGGCCATGATTAATCGAAAGGTTTCTCTCAGGATTAATACAACGCAGTATAACAGAAAAACTCATTACTAAATTACTTACCAGACTGCACTGAGATGGCTGATATAAGAGAACCATATTTTCCTCTTTGAGGAACATTAGCTGTCCCTCTCCCAGCCCACTGAAAGCGGATCAGTAGAGTCTTAACATTAACAACTGCTTTAAATACCTTGATCACTTCCTTATCAACCCCTAGTGCTTCTTTCTAATGTCAAAATCCTTCAATACCAATTTGTCCTGCAATAAGTTATCAGAAAATAAGACAGACAACAGTTATTATTCAAAACTAGGTAAATTAAAGAATATCCGGAGTTGTGAATAGGTAGTTAAGTGTGAGAGAATAACTCCAGAGAACAGTCAGATTTATCCAAGTGATTAGACAGTAGAAGTAACATAGATATAAGATATACCTATTATGACATTTATCCCCAAAATAGCTTAATATATTTAGAATAAGCCTACCTTCACATTCCTACTTTATTGGAACAATGCATGCGTTACTCGTTCCCTATCAAATGATATATCATACAAACAAGTAAAAATACTGCAAATGGCTACCTGGATATAAACATCAAACATTCGCCTTCCAACACCGTAATAAGACCTGTTGTCTCTGAGAACTATCTCTGCGAAGTGTAGTTTCACAGTGTAATTTCCATTTGCTAAGCAATGGCCATAGTAGGTGAGAGAAAGAGGAGAAAGTCGTGCAGTTGTGTACAATTCGGAGTTGTTCATTTTGAGTATGGAAACATTATTGGCAATATAGTCGTTGTCAGAACTCCAAGCATCTACGAAATCACCAGTGCTACTAAACCCCCAATTGGGAGGTGTGGCCTGAACAAATGTTGCCGCACCTCCTGAGGCTTCATCTCCTTCATACTTGATGCTTCCGATGGTGGTTTGTTTTCCACCACAATTTATATGCAATGAGTACTGATCTATACAAAGGAAATGACATTTATAATAAGACAAATCAACAATATGTTCTGTAGATTTTCCACATTATATTAACAGAGAAGCATACACCAAAGGTTTGAATTCCAGAACTGTTTCAATTACCTTTTGAACATGAGTTGAGGCAATTGCTTAGTATTCTACAATACAAATTGAAATTCTGTTAGATTATGAAACTTAACAATGAGAAATAGAAATTCGCATGAAATTCACTGAGTGAGAGGCTTACGAGTTGTTCTGTTGGGAAATACTTCTGAACCAATTGCTGATGAAACAACAAAAGAAGTTACTTTTAAAGAAAGTAAAGTATGTTTACCGTCAAGGAGGTTAGAAGATAATAAACTGAAAAGGCATTGCTCTTACAAAGTTCCTCGACAAGTAGTTGGGACAGAGCTCTGAGAGAAGTTATTGTAGGAGATATCTATATTGCTGCACACACAGATGAAGCTCTATATTAACTAGAACTCCGAGAAAAAAATATCATTGAAGTATTTTGGTAGACTAACTTAATTCGGAAAGAATGATGAATATATTCAACTTGCCATAGTTATAAAGATGAAATTTTACGACACTAATTGATACTAGTTAGATATGAAAAAGATTGTAATAAATTCTGTTAGCTTACAACTAGTCCCAAAAGTTTAAGCTTAGAGGATGTGTTCACTAGTAGTTTATATTCTGACAAATTGATGATTATGAAGACTCCAATCCTCTACAGAACCACACAAACGCATACTTTAGCTAAGCTGTTATAACTATATGCCCTGTCAGAGCCTATGACCAATTATCTGCAATGAACCAAATGATTCTATACAACTGCATGAACTTTCAGACTATGACAAATTCTGTCCAATTCATGCTGGTAAGATTAAGTTATCCTCAGATCCTTCGAGCATGTTAAGATTTGATGCTGCACTTGTAGTGAAGTTAAATGCAGCACCTGCAGCAGCTTCTGCTATTATGAAATGGCAGCAGCTACAGTTAAAGCTGGTGCTATTATTAATATGATATTAGTATGTATATGATCCAAAAAATAGGAAAAGGATGAAGCAGAAATTAACATGTAATATATGAGATGAAGAAACATACTAGCGACTGTCTCTACTTTTGATCCAGTCTGGAAGCCCAGTAAGCAAGTTACTTGTCAAATATCTGATCAACGACCAACAGAAACAGGTTCAGTTCGAAAAATATCAATAGAAACAGATGTTGATATATATATATATATATATATATATATATTGAATGGTTATGCAGAAAGAAGGAAGAGTAAAATGCTTTTTAAGATAATCCATACTTGTACAGACTTTCCCTTATATAATTAATGGTAGTATGTATCAACCCAAGCTGTTGAGTGTGAAAAGTTCAGGTCGATCAGTTGCTTTATTTGTGTGTTTGGGAACATTCTAATCTTATTCATATTCTCTTTTTTCTTTGGTGAAGGAAAACATCAAAATTTGATAGCAATGCATGCATAAAGTACAAACCAAGGGAAGGGTCCTTATACATCATTATGCAAGCTAACTACCCACATGAATTTATCCTTACATTGTTGACAACTGCATTATATTAGCAAAATTTGGAATGGCCCCTTCCAATCTGTTGAAGCTTAGATCTCTGCCAAAAAGGAAAAGAAGGATTCAACCAGAAGTCATAAACTTAAACAACATTGGACATGCAGAAGCATTATCAATGACAAAAGTGTAAACCACAAATGAATTGATTAACTGTCATGAAGACTCTGCTTTTAGTTAGCCACATGTACATGTGATGTATACTTGTATAAGGACTGTAAAAGACTGCACCAAATTCAAGGTTGGGTTGCATAGTATGACTAAATGTAGGAATGTGAAAAAATCTGGTGTCACATCAATGACTAGTTGACTACACAAACTGCAAGAGATAGAGGTTAAATTAATATGCTAAACTATAAAAATACTGGAGTAATATTCCACAAAATTTTGCATTTGGCTCTAGAAAGATTCAACAATTTTAGCATTGTAAGCCCAAGAAAAAGTTCAAGTCCACAAACTTCTAAAATAGCCTAATTATTAACAGAATAGTCCCTTTTTTTTTTTTATTTTTATATGTAACATCAGAAAACTCGACCGCACTTTCACTCTATATTTACATATTTAATCATTTTGTAATACAACTTCAGTAACATTATAGAGCCATCCAGTATAAAACGAACTTTTAAGGGCTCCAAATCATGAAAAAGCAAAGAATCTGTAAACAGAAGACTTACAAAACAGCCAGATTTGTCATGGTAGATATATATTCAGGGATTTCTCCTGTTATATTGCAGCTCCTTAACATCCTGCAATCTTAACATAAGAAAAATTCAATTTGGAAGCATTTTATATCAATCAGAAAATAAATTAAAAGTATAAAGATGGCTCACAATTTCTGCATGTTTGTCATGTTCGATAAATTTGGAAATTCTGAACTCTCACCACTTAAGTCACCAATCCTCCTGGAAAAGGGAATCATTTAAAATTTTTGTTAAATTTGAACAGCAGCTGAAGATCTCAAGGAGATTATGTAGATACAAAAGTGAGAACTTAGAAGCCAGGACTCACAGGTCTGTCATATTCTTTAAGGCAGAGAGACTAGATGGAAGGGGCCCTTGAAGACCACTCGCTTGCATCTCTCTGTAAGCAACATAGTAAATGGATTTAGATTGTAGCCAGCTGAAAATATCTTCAGAAGAGATTAAATTGTATAACAGAATAGCTTCTTACAAGCTTTGGAGGTCTTTCCAGCTTTGAAAGTAGTTGGGTATTCTTCCAGTGAAGTTGTTACTACCTATCTGACTGTTTAAAAAAAAAAAAAAATGAATGACATAAGGCAGAACTCTTTCCTGTGGAAAGAACCTAAAGACTAAAGTAAGGTACAGAAAGATCACTTACAGTACTTTTAATTTGGTCAGATTAGTAAGAGCCACAGGCAACTCTCCAGTGAGGTTGTTAGCTCGGAGATAGCTGTAATTACCAGTTGGCAGAACAAACCATTGTCAATTATCATTTTGACTTGCTTATAAATCCACAATGCAAAACACTTTTGAAAATTATGAAAAAAAGAAGAAGAAAACAACAAAAACTAAAAGATAAAAGAAAAGCACACTGACAGAATCTCCATATTAATCAATTTTCCCAGATCCGAAGGAACAGGTCCGGAAAATAAGTTGCTTTCCAAGGCCCTGAAAGCATAGTCAGTCGAGGTCAGAGCCAAACCGAGCCAATTGGTACCAAATTAATTCTAGATGATCATGAAAGAGATTGATAAAGATAGATTTGGTGCATACAGAGCTCTGAGAGTAGTTATGTTTCCCAAATAGCCAGGGATAGGTCCCGATAAGTTGTTCACACTGAGAACCCTGCTCTCGGTACATTGCATTAGTTAAGTTATTGGCATGAACATTAATTGGCAAACTCAAACATAAACAAGATTCTCACTTACAGAAATTCCAACTTGGTAGAAGCCCATTCACGTGGAATTGAACCACTAAGATCATTCTGACCCAGATTACTATCAGCCAGAAGAAAGAGTGGTATAAGGTAGAAGCTTAAAAGTTATTTGGTGATAAAGGGAAAAACAAAGTAGCGGAAATTTCTTCATACACTTGCTTAAGATAAGGTAGCTTAGCCAGTGATGCTGGAAGAACACCATCTAGATCCTGACCAGTAAGATAACTGCACAGTAAGGATCCAAAAGATCATAGGTTATTAATGTTGGGTTCAAAATCCCAGAGTAAAGTCTCAAGACAGTAGTCATGAACGAGGACAGAAAATTGTTACACTTGTATGTTCAAAGGTACTGGAACAAGAGCGAGGTAGTTGAAGTTGAAAGTTGTTAAGAGACCACAATGAGTGCTAGACTTGGAAGTCTATGCACTCAATTTTACTGACAAAGTTGAATCTTCTTTAGATATCTCTAAAAATAGACCAGATTCACTAAAACAGCATAGTGATTCCAGCATATACCAAGAATTCATCATAGTGTTTGGGGATGCCAAAGACACTAAGGCATGAAAGGTATTTTGGGAAATAAATCTTGTATGTCAAGTTGGCTGGCCCTTTTGGCTGAAAACGTAGATTCTTTCTTTACCAAGTCATCAGTTGCATCTTTAGAAAAGGAGGTTGAGGACAACTATGAACTTATCAATACCTAATGCAGAAGTAATCTAAGATATATATATATATATATATATATATATATCAGATGATCACTGTCATAACATCCTTATTCACTGGCCAATGACATATCCACCTAATTATACTTTAGAAAAAAACAATCTCGCCTTAGCTGTTGTTGAACACCAGTATCACATTGGTTAGACTAGTGCCTAATATAACCTCTCAACCTATGAACTTCAATACTTCACTGAATTAAGCAAACATAACAAAAGTGGGGCTTGTAAAAGGCACATACATGCTTTCAATGTGGCATGTATTGCTGGAGATGGAGCAATTGCAGACAAGAGTATTGTTGTACTGATCAGTATGTGGGCTCGAAAACGTAGGAACATTGCTACATGGGTCACTGAAATTCCAGTCCTTCTTATTCAGTTGTTCAGCTATTTCACGAAGGGCTTCCACTGCCAAACCCACATCCACAAAACAAAACATCAAAATCATTCAAAAAAAGAAGCAAGAAAACTGAAGTGGGTATGATAAAGCTTCCCCTAACAAACAGTATAAAAATCTCATACTCTGCACAGCCCAATTCCTATTCCTATTCCAATTCCATCAACATTAAAACAGCAAGTTCATTAAAAATTATGCATTTCACATGTATTATGTATACTATTTGAAACTAAGATTCCAAAGTAAGAAGCTTTACCTTCATCAGGTGCAAGAGTCCCAGATTGTGCTTGAGATTTGATGGGTACAATACAAATAAGCACAACAAGCAAAGCAACATAGCAAAAGAAGATGGGTTTTTGACTGTTGAGAACTTCTGCCATTTTTCTTCACAACCCAGTTGGCATTCCAATCTCTGTTTCAGCTGCAAAGCTGTTCATAATATCTATCCATTCTGTACAGTAACTATTTAAATAGTTTCTCTCACATCTTAAAGTAGCGACCCTTGGATTCTGTGAAAAAGAAATGAACTTTCTTTAGCAAGCGTTTTCGTTGACTCAAAAATTCAAAAAGTTTTATGGTCAATAACATTATAGGATAGGCAATTTGTGTCCCCTTGTTTAATAGCTTCCTGCCGAAAATAAGAAGAATCTAACACCTGCCCACATTGTTTAACATTGGCAACTGAAGAAAGCAATGTGAAGCCTGAAAAAACTATACTTTTACCAAATTCTGTGGATTTTCCAGTGGCAGTTCTTTAAACTCGTCCTGATGTACCCAATTCAAAGCTGTGAGCCAGTTGATTACTCAACACTAGTTCACGGAAGAACTGGGACTTGCACCAATTTTGACTGGTGCTCTTTCTTCTTGTCCTTCCTAGAATAAAATCCAAAATAGAGAAACAAAAAAGTTTGGACTTTTCGAAAGAGATAGAGAGAATAGAGTTGACTGTATACGGGTTGGGAAGTATGGGCGGCGTTGGCGCGCTCTGTAAATGCTTCAGCATGGATGAAAGACATGCGGCCACATGTGTGGGTCCCACAGGATGATTAAGCTTAATATATACATGATTCATTGTATTATTATCGGAGAAATGTTATAATATGTTTATGGGTCCTTGACCCATAGCCCGAAAATGGACTAAAATTAGCCTATTCACACCTCAACATATTTTTATTCCCACCAACTTCATTTAAAGAAAAATAATAGTTTTACCCTCAGACTAATTAAACAATTACACTATACCACACTCATCTCATCTCTCTCTCCGATCGGCTCTCTGTCTCTCTCTCCTCTCTCTGTTTCCCTCTCCCTCCCCCTCCCTGATAACGAGCACCATGTCGTGGCCGACGGCATCGTCTTCATCGGAGGAGGAGGACAAAGACTGATGGATCTCAGACCACCGAGTCCTCGATCGTCGTCGTCGTTAGCGGAGAAGCGGCGAGCGGAGGGGGGTTTAGGGTTTAGGGGATTGGGGATTGGGGTTTTGTGGATACGAGTTCGATGTTGGTTGGCCTCTTCTCGCCTCCGTTGAAGCCTTCCTTCATCCTTCGGTGCTGGTTTTAGGTCCAGCTCATCGGCGTCGAGCGCAGAGCTTCTCGGAGGATTTCAATACGGGTCATGTGGCTTCAAGAGTTGGGTTGGTTGGGTCGCTAGCGCCGTTGCCAACAATAGACGTCTTCTGATGCCCGCGCCGGATCAATCTGATTTGGTCAATACTTGCAAGACTCCTTGCCCAATTTCTGATGTTTGTTATTGACCTGTGTGTCCCTGACTTATTTTTTTGCAAACTTTATGTCCTTAGAGGGGGATAAAACCTTCAATACTTTTTCTTTTTTTTTTATAAAATGGTGGCAGAAGGAAAGAGAAAGAAAAAGAAAAGTTTTATCAGGACAATAAAGGTCTATTAAGAAGTATAGAAAAATCTTAAAATGATACATGAATTATGGTCCAATGCACATTTTGGTACCTAAATTTTCAAAACTATTCTAATGGTACCTGAACTATTGCTCCGTTTCTTCATATGGTACTTCCGTCAAATGTTCCGTTAACTTTGCCTACGTGGTTAATTCTTATTGGATAATATTCATCTCCAAAAAAAAAAAAAAATTTATAGGCAAAGTTAACAGCACATTTGACGGAAGTACCATATGAAGAAACGGAGTAATAGTTCAGGTACCATTAGGGTAGTTTTGAAAGTTTAGGTACCAAAATGTGCATTGGACCATAATTCAGGTACCATTTAAAGATTTTTCTCTAAGAAGTAATACTAATCTATTATACGGTTTATTGAAGAGCAATAGACGTTTTTAAATTGATATAATCTCTTCGTTTTTCTCTTTAATAAGAGTTTTATTCATTTAATTCTAGAAAGATTAGTTCCCATTCCGGCTACCGAAAGTTCTATTGGAGGGCAATAGACGTCTATTGCCCCTGTATAGATGTCTATTGGGCAATAGACGTCTATTGGGGTCAAAAAAACTTTTTCGGTGAGATTTTCAACAAATTTTGATGGCCGGCAGCCGGTGACAGGATTCCTGCGGTCGGTGACAGGATTCAGACGAAAATTGGCTGGATTCCGACGAAGTTGGCCGGAATATGGAGGCCAGTGATCTGCGTCCAGTGACGGGAATCCGGTGGTCGGTGATTGGTGTCCAGTGACCGGAATCCGGAGGTCGGTGATCGGTTTTGGCGAAGTCTCTTATGGTTTCTCTCTCTCTCTCTAAGTGATAATGGGGTGAGGGTAAAATAGTATTAAAAAAATTAAAAAAGAAAAAAGAAAAACTTAATGGGGTGTTAGAGAAGACCTCCTTAGAGTGTTTTGTGTGAGAAAAATAAAAAAACTTAATGGGGTAAATGAGAAGAAAATCCCTAAAAATGGGGTAACTGGACAGAAACCCTTTTGTTTAATAATCATATATAAGGTAGTCCATCTCTATCAAGTAGGCTAATTACATGATTAAAGTAACGGAAAGTTTCCTTTTACAGAAAGAACACGTCTTGCAATGTTTATTTGTTGATGTTTCAATTCGACTGAACTCACGTTGGAGCTAACAAGAGTATCTCCAATGAAGATGTCTTTTAGCCTGTGTCAAATTCAAAATTTTACAGGTAATATAGTAAATTTGACATCTTAATATTTTGATTAATCTTTGCTCCAATAGAAATGTCAAAATTGAATGTTATTTTAAAGAAAGGCTGAGAAAGAGAGAAAAATAATAATAAAATAAAAAAGACATGAGATTTGAGGTTGTCAAATTTGACCTTGAGCCTCAATATGTCAAATCCTGTGCATATAATATATGAGTTGGAGAAGTGTTTCTGTTGTCAATTATATCCGTTGGTCCTCCACGTGACAAAAGGCATCTCTAGTGGAGATGTTCTAAGTTCATAAATCAAGATATAAGCGTTTACAAGAATTAATCTGGCGAAAACACACACATTCGGGTTAAAGATTACTTTTTGATACTTTGAAGATGCAATTTAGATTTTTTTGAAGAATGTTTACACTATGGTATGAGAAGGAAAAAAGAAAAACAGTACAAGAAACTCTTTCCTTGATGCCTACGTTACCAAGAACTAAGGATTAAGTTTGTAGAGATCTGAAGACGTGGTAGTACCCGAAGAACCAGTCCATGGTACATCTGATGAACGAAGGAGGTTCTGAGAGTCAGTGTAGCTTGTTTGAGATCGAATTGAGCTGTCATTTACAATTTGATCAAACTGTTGTCTCAAGGCTGACATCCTCATTTTATCACCATAAATGCTAGGATCCATGATCAACTCAGGGACGGAGGTCCGCCCTTCCAGCATGCTCACTACTACGGACATGGTAGGCCTAAGCGATGGTGCTGAATTGGTGCATAACAAAGCTACTTTAGCCATTCTAATCGCTTGTTCCTTGTCGAAATCTGATCCGAGCTGCTGATCAACCAGCTCCTTCAAATTCCCTTTTTGTTGTAAAACAAGGGCCTGAAGTAAGCAAGGGATAGAAATTAGCAATGGAATGCAACTCATAAAAAGATGACCCAGTTGAAAGGACAAGTCCTTGGAAGTAATAATGACCATGAAACTGTGATTCCAGTGCATGTACTGAGGCGATTTGAATGAAAATATCTCTTACCCAATCCACAAGGCATACAAAATCATCATTTGGTCGAAACTTCATGTTGTTCTTTCCGGCAACAATTTCTAGTGCAACAACGCCAAAACTGTAGACATCTGCTTTGTAGGTCAAACAACCCCAGAGTGCATATTCCGGTGCCATATATCCTCTGCACAACAAAACAAAGGTTGGTTTCTAAGACAGCTGATTCACTCTAGTATGATGCGTTTCGTCTTAAGCATAGCCAATGTCAGCAGCATATGAGTGCAACAGTGCATGCAAATCACATATTTGGTTAACATTTCAGCAATGAACTTGCATATGAAAGAAAGATTACATTAACAGTTTACTTACATAGTTCCAGCAATTCTTGTGCTAATATGTGTGTTCTCCTCTTCGTCAAGTTTGGCTAAACCAAAGTCCGAAATCTTAGCATTCAGGTCTTGGTCCAGTAATACATTCGTAGCTTTGATGTCTCTATGTACAACCTTCAGTGTTGATTCCTCGTGCAGAAAAGCCAAACCTCTTGCTATGCCTAGGCATACTTTTTGCCTTGTAGGCCAGTCCAGTGTTAGGACGCCTTTCTCTTCCCCTGGACATGCAAGTAACACAGATTCCGAATCAATTTAAGTGCTTGATACATCATTTTAGTGTCTTTTTTCTAGGTAAGATATGCTTACCAAACAAAGAATGAGCAAGGCTGTTATTTTCCATGTATTCGTATACCAACAGTAATTGATTTCCTTCAATACAGCAACCGTATAACCTAACCACATTTGGATGTTGTAAACCAGATATCATGCCTATTTCATTCACAAATTCGCGGTTTCCTTGCTTTGATTTTGAAGAGAGTTGCTTAACTGCAATTGTAGTTCCATCCAATAATATGCCCTGCATTAAACGGGTTATTCAATATTCAATCATTATGAAATCAAGGCCTATAAATAAGGATAGTAAATGAAAACTATACTACCTTGTAGACACAACCAAAACCACCTTCCCCAATTTTGTTTACAGGATCAAAGTTATTAGTGGCAGCTTTAATTTGCCTCAAGGTGAAAAAGCCAGTCTGCAGATCTAGTCCCCTCAGAGCTGTCCAAAGAAGCAGGTTAGAATATTAGTAGTGTTTTGAAAATTGATAAAATTTCTTTTGCCCAAGTATCTGAGGGTGTATTTCTTAGTTCACATGGAATTTCAAAGAATAATGCCAATGTGATACTTGAAATTGGCACAGTAGATTTGCAGCACCTTCTTCCCTTGATGTCTGGCTATCCACCAGACAGCCTTTCCACCAAAGAATGCCAAAAATGATGAAGAAGAGGCACAAAACTGAAGCTCCAACTGAAACTCCAACCACAATATACATCTTTCTTTTGCTGTCATGAGTTTTAGGTGGCTTGAACTCTACAGAGTATAAAACATAAAAATAAATCATCAAAATACAAGCTTTAGTTCTATGGTATAGAGCCACAGCTATGGCAGAACAACTGAGAATGGTTAGAAAGCTGGAGACAGATACGATAAGCTTGTCCTTTGATAATTCTTAAACTATGTTACTTTGATTTACAATTTTCCAGGTCCATTGCAACTTAAATATATACTCGTCATTTGGTTCCTTTTCTGTTCTGATCCAATAAGTACAAAACAAATTATTGCAAAGCCTGAAATAAAGTTCTTAAAACAGACATAAAAGCGTGTATGTGCAAATTCAGAAGATTACCAGACTTTATAGAAATGGCTGATATAAGGGGTCCATAGACTCCTCGTCTCGGGGATGCTGTCGTGCCTTTTCCAGACCAATGAAACCGAATCTCTAATGTTTTGTTTGTAACTTGAACTGCATTTGTTTCCATAATGTATACCTTATCAACCCCTTGTGCTTCCTTTACAATGTCAAAATCCTTCCATACAAGTTTCTCCTGTAACAAATGTCATGAATGAGAAACAATGTGTCGGCATTAAGAGTTCATTAACGGTATGATTCAGTACCTGAATATAGACATCAAATATCCGTCTTCCAACACTGTAAAAAGATCTATTGCCTCGGATTATTATCTCCGCAAAGTGAAGTTTCACAGTATACTTTCCATCTCCTAAGCAGTTTGCATAATATGTGAGAGAAAGAGGAGTGAGGCGTGCATTCGTGTACAACTGAGAGTTTTCCATTCCAAGTGTTGATACATTATTTGCTATGTAGTCTTTAGAGGTGAGGTCAGTATCCCAGAAAAATCCAGAGCTACTGACACCCCAGTTAGGTCTCGTCGGAACAAATTTTGCTCCTCCTCCAAGATCTGTATCATCTTCGAATTTGATGTCTCCAATGGTGGTTGCTCTCCCACCACAGTTTATATGCAATGAGTACTGAACTGTTTGGTAATAGCAAATAAACAAAAATTCAGATACGAGAAAAATTTGAGTAGATAAATGAAACCAGAATATAGTACTAGGCCATTTACTCTGAGGTCACTTGCAAACCTAAGTTATCAACTGAATTCTCTTTATAAAATCTTTACAAAGTTATATAAGTGAACAAGTTGGAAAACTAAAGCGTATATCTGTAAATCATTTCTTGGATTCTGAAAGATGTATAGTTACCTTCTGTACATGGAAATTTGTCCAGGCACGCTCCGGATAATCTAGATTATGTGAAAATCAGCTAATATATTACGTGCATAAAGTGCAAAGAAAACAAATGGCTACATCATCAGACTATTTAGTAGAAGCTTACGTGTTGTTTGGTACAGCAGAGCTTTTGAAGACATTCCTGATACATGCCCAATCAGTTGACAAAGAAAAATTAGAGTTGAATGGCGATAGCACAGCGCGCTTCATATGACAACTACACAGAAAACAGTTCTTACAGGTATTCGCTACATGTAGATGGCTCAGAGATCTTCGAAAAATTATTGTAAGAAACATCTATTTGGCTGCACATACATACGATGAAATTGTAAGCCAGTATAAATCTACCGAAATTTGAGGGCATCAATAAAATTGTTAGTATGCCTAAATGATTAGTTAATGACAGAGAATTGTGGTCATTGATCATTTAAATGCAAGACCACAAAAGTACATTTCTGTTACTCATTCCTGCAATTCAATACAGATGAATAAATCTTGTAAAAGAAATTTACTTTAACTGACAAATTCTAGCTAGTCCAAAATCCCACGTGTTTCTTGATATATGTCTTCATGAGTGTAAAACAGTAAGTTGATATAGAATCATATATTTCTGCAAGTTTCAGTAAAAAAATAAAAAAAAATAAAAAAACAAAAATGGAAACCAAATCTGATGTAGGCTAGAAAACATACTAGCGGTTATCTCTGTTCTTAATCCATTCTGGAATAGAGCCATTGAGCAAGTTGCTTGTCAAATACCTATTCCGAAAGAAATCACAGTCACATTTTGTTGAAGTAATTATTACTTAACTACAAAAGTTGGTTACATGAGATAAATTTATGCTTATGTTTATGTGAAGATAGTATATACAGGCAGGGGGCCTCCCATCATGATGTATGCTAGTCATGACATTCATGAAATTCGCAATTTCTTACAAGTACTGCAATCTGTTCTGAGTAAGATCTTCAAGATCAGGAATACTTCCTTCCAATTTGTTGAAGCTAAGATCTCTGTAAAACAAGTGGAAGTTATAAGAACCCAAAGCTTACTCTTTAGACGCTTAACTGAGCAGATGAACCTCATTAATCAAACTGCTGTCGAGAAAGTATTATTGACTGTGCCTTGTACTTCAAAAAAAAAATAGCAGAATGAAAGATAGAAAGTAATAAAATAGCAGTATTACAAGATATTTAATGCTGTCATTGCTGATAAATCATGAATAGGTCCAGATAAATCACAGCTCCTCAGCATTCTGCAACATATGACTTCATCTTAGCATTCTTGGGGATAAGCAAGGATTAGTCTAAAACTATGATGAATAAAAATACATCATCTTTTGGACTTACAATCTTTGCAAGCTTGTCATATTACTTAAGTTTGGAAACACTGAACCCCCTCCATTTAAGTCACTGATCCTTCTGCATAAATGACATCCGAAATTATTGATACGCCAAAAAAAAATCCCGTGATATCAAGCTATAATGTAAATTGTTAACTGTAGATTACAGTTTTTAGTGTCAATGCAACTGAGAGTTGGATGCGGAACTCACAGTTCTGTTAAATTACTCAAGACAGAAATGCTAGATGGAATGGGGCCTTGTAAACCACTAGCTTGGATCTCTCTGTCAAAGACATAATTCAACAATCAGAGGTTAGACCAGAATTTTTTTTTTTTATTAATTCAGTTTTGGATATGTAAGAGCAAAGTGCACTAACAATTGCGTAAGTTGATTCCAACTCTGGAAATAATCCGGAATTCTTCCAGTGAAGTTGTTACTACTAATTCTCCTGCATAAAGGAAAAAAAAATCATAACATGAAGCTGACCTCTTAACAGGAAAGTTGGGAGTAATATTAGTAGAGGATGTGAAGGGCCACTTACAGTTCTGCTAATTTGCTCAGTCTAGTGAGATTCACTGGCAACACTCCTGTGAGATTGTTTGTACTAATAATGCTGTAGACACCAGAGCCAACTTATCAGTTGGTACTTCCTTATTCGACTACTTAATACTTAGAGCTAAAATCATTTTTCCACCTTGAACTTTACACTCAAAATCATTTGTGCTCCTAAACTTCTAATATGATCGCACGTGCCCTTACACTCTCCAATGTGATTGATTATAGCCAATCCTTAACTAATCCATCAATTTCTTCAAATAGTGTTGTCCACTCAAACTAGATTTTGGTCTTCAATCATACAAGAAACACACCATTTACATATTCAAAGCTAAAAACTGACCCTAAGTGAACTCTCATCATCACCAATTTATGAAGAAATTGATGAATTAGTTTACTAATGGCTTTGGTTGATCATATTGGAGAGTATAAGGGCATATATGATCAAACTAGAAGTTTGAGGACACAAATGATTTTAGATGTAATGTTCAGGGTGGTAAAATGATTTTAGCTCTAATACTTATAACAGAAAAAAAAAAGAAAAAAAAAGGTAAAACAAACTGGTGTTGAAAAGAAGGAGCTTACAGATTCTGCAAGTTAATCAACTTCCCAAGCTCAGGAGGAACAGTTCCAGAAAACATGTTAGTCTCAAGGTTCCTGAAAGCATATTCTCCTTTTCATCAAAGCAGGCTAAATCAAACGGAAATTAAACTTGATTTGACAAACAAAATGAAGAATTAGATGGACATAGAGGCAGAGCATACAAGTATTTTAGAGTGGTGATGTTTCCCAAGAAGGCAGGGATTGGTCCAGTTAAGTTGTTCACATTAAAGGACCTGCAGTTTACTCACAGTCTTAGTTCAATCATCATAAGCCATTATTGGACAATAAAGAATATGGAGTTAAGAATTGAATTTACATATATTCCAGCTTTGTAGAAGCCCATTCACTCGGTATATTACCACTAAGA
Source organism: Rosa persica (assembly GCA_025331145.1). Classification (NCBI taxonomy): domain Eukaryota; kingdom Viridiplantae; phylum Streptophyta; class Magnoliopsida; order Rosales; family Rosaceae; genus Rosa; species Rosa persica. Next base: position 6,116,846 of record WFKR01000005.1, on the reverse strand, counting down.
AAGTTCCTCGTGAAATCGCTGTAAACAAGGGCAAATATATTAGTTATTATAACACTAGCGTTTGAGAAAAACTAAAAATTTTCAGAGGAATCATGGTACATTACAAAATCCTTACATTTGTGTAAGATAGGGTAACTTTGCAATAGATGGTGGAAGAACACCAGCAAGATCTTGCCCTCTAAGAATACTGTATATGAAAAATGTCAGAGCTGATCATAAAATTCAAACTTTGCAGGAAAAAGGCTAGGAGTCATGATGTAAGCATTTCATTCCCATAAACAAAGGGAATTCTCCTAAATTGGAAAGGAAAGGAAAAACACACACACACACACACACACACACACACACACACACACCTAGACATCTGCTCACACACTTGCTGTGCATGAAAAAGCAACTCAAAGATTGCAATACAAACCCAGTATCAATAAGCTTCATATTGACTTACATGTTAATGACATGACACGAGCCATCAGGGAAGGAGCAGTTGCAAGTGAGGGTGTTGTTGAATAGAGGCCTGTCAGCAGGCTTTGGGGTAGCCCAGCTTGTGTGCGTTGTGTCATTCAGGCACGGGTCTACTGTGAAATCCCAGTCTTTTTTTCCTGTTTGTGTAGCAATTTCTTCTAGGGCTTCAACTGCATGCACAAATGAAAACCCTTCAGGTTTCTATACTTTCTGTATTTCTCAAGCAAGAATTGAGATTTTCATTGAGAATACAATATAAAAACATCGGTAGACGCATTAGCATCTAGTCGTTGTAGTATAGTGGTAACGGCGTAATTTTCTTTTATTTTTACCTTTTAACAAAAAACTAATATTGCCGCCCCAGATACCCGGCCAGTTCTCAATCAAATAGACGCTCAAGGTTTCATAATTTTGTTCCTTCCTTTCAGAAAGGAGACCAGAAGGGGAAAAGGGATTCAAGCTCTTCGAAAAACCGACATGTATACATTTTTAGGTGTGAACTCACTTTGGTGTTGTAGACGAGCACCAAAACCGACGAAGAAGAAGACACAGATGAAGAATAAGGATGGTGTACCTTCAGAAGCAGGAAGACGAGTTGTAAGCGCCTCAACTTTGAGTAATCCAGTATTACAGAGAACCAGTATCACCACCACGATGAGGTTCATGATGGTTTTCCGACGACTATTAGGAAGAAGTAGTCCAGCTCCAGTTGCCATCTTTATTTTCTTCTTGCATCCAATACTAATCTGCTTCCGGATATTTGTTCCTCCTTGATGAGCTAGCTCGTCGGTCGTAAAGTAAATATCTCTGCATAATTTTTAGCTGGTGGCTCGCCTACTATATATTACTGATAAATGATTAATAATTGAAGGGACCCTCGAAGACAAAGACCTGTGGATGAGGGAGACCATTCCATATCGAAATAAAGATAATATGTGGGATTTATTAATGCATGTGCTTTTTGGACGTTAAATTATAGTTTAGGCGCAGACGTTGGACCGATCGATCTGGTTTCACATTACTGTTGAGATTGTCTGCGTTTTTGGTTGATCTAGCTATAAAATGCAATCGAAAAGAGAAGAAGATGAATACTGGACTACGTACGATGTTTATTCTTCTTTATTTTTGGGTCAGAGGACTGCGATGGTGATGTCTTGTCCTTCGAATCTTGGTACGTAACCTATGTTTTACTCGTAAATGCCACATTCTAATATGTTTACCAACTTTTTTCTTTTTGTAAGTAAAACTAATTTGCTTCAAACCTTTAGGATATTAATTCGCGAAAGTTTTGTTAATTTCTTTTTTTGCTATATTAGAGAGGATCGAGTCTATACTTTAACCGGTGTAGTTAAACCAAATTTACATTTTCCCCCGCCACTTGAGTTATTTAAAGGCATGCACTTTGTGAAACATAAATCATCTCAAAAAATAGTCTCACAACATATTTTGCAATTAGGTTGAAATGTTGTTCTTTGTCTCTTTGGAAGTGATTTAAATTCGTAACATTTGATGTTTTGTGAAAATGCCGCTTATTATTGGTGAAGATTTTACAATGCACCTAATGCATGTATTGATTTTCCATGTTACATGACTTCATCTTAGTCATTGGCGTGTTCATCTTAGTCATTGGCATCATCCTAAACCTCTAATTTTTTTAACTTGTTACCTAGGCTTTAATCAGTAATTTATAATATTCAAAATAAAACTATTTATTTGATTAATGTCAAGGTACGTGGAAAAAGAAAAAGGAAAAGAAAATTTTAAAAACTATAAAACTAATTACAGTTCATGCCTCAATTCCATGAAAACTTAACCCCATAATTTTCTATAAAAAAAAAAGTAAAAAAACTTTAACAATGATTCCTCACCAAAATCTATGAACTATAACTCTATAACCCACAATTTTTGACTAAAATTGCATTTTCTTATAATGTCACCTAAAATTTTCCCACTCTCAAATAATATTCTAAGCATTTAAATCTACTAGGCCAGTTCTCAATCAAAGAGAGTATTGGAAGCATTTTATTTTTCCTTTTGAGAGGTAAGCGGGTTGGGTTGGTACTCTTAATCGCGTGTAAGTGGGTGGATTAGCACTCTTAATTGCATTTAATTTTTTGATTTAAACCCAAACACCTAATAAGTGGTTTAGTTGAAAAATGTCCTTACAATAATGGTAGATAGCAAACTTATTGTTATTTAACATGTTATCAGAATGGTTTATATTCCAATTACATTCTGACCCAAATTCATGGACTCATGGTGGTGGTGAAACTATTTCCATCTCCTTTTCTCTTTTAAATGAGGGGAAGGAGCTAAGCTTTCACGCTTTGTTAGTGTAGAAGTATTAGAATCACATCAGTTATCACGTAAGGTGAAATGTAGGTAGTACCCAAAAAGATGATTCACCTAACATTACTTTTACGATAAAGCAGACAAATTGGAAGTCTAGAATAAAAGGTCTTGGACTCGAAATATCTAATCAATCTACGGAGAAATAAAGAAACTGGAGTTGACTGCTTGCAGGGGTGGAGGGGCAGGGTCGGCCTTGGCGCCCTCTGTAAAAGATCGAATCTTTTTTTCGGTCAAGTATGGAGACGGACAACATTGCCCGCGGCAACGCGTGGGGAGTCCCATACGATGTGCTACGTTGGACAGACCTGGAATTCACTATCATCGAAATGTTCTAATACGAAACACGATATGTAACATGGTGTATTTGATAATCTTCAACTCTAACTTGAATAAACTTTATAGAGATCTGAAGACTCAGTAGTAATAGTAGAACCGGTCCATGGTGCATCTGATGAACGAATGAGGCCATGACTTTCACTTGGGGAGCTCCGTTGTGCAGTGCTGTGATCAAACTGCTCTTCGAAGGCTTTTAACCTCGTCATTTCATCACCGTGGATACTTGGATCCAGAACCACTTCATCCACGGCGGTCAGCCCTTCAAGCATACTCACTACTTCAGACATGATAGGTCTAAGTCCAGCTGTTGGATTGGCGCACAGTAGAGCTACTTTGATCATTCTAATCGCCTCTTTCTTACTGAAATCGGACCCCAACCTCAGATCCACCAGCTCCAGTAAGTTCCGTTTTTGTTGCAAAACAAGGGCCTGAAAATAAGCAGAGAGAGAGTGGATGACCACAAAATAGTTAAACATATATGTTGTAGAAGAATTTTTGAATGAACATTATTTATCTTACCCAATCCATAAGACACTGAATGTTCTCATTGGGTCGATATTTCATGTTGTTTTTTCCTGCTACAATTTCTAATGCAACAATTCCAAAACTGTAGACATCTGCTTTGAAGGTCAAACAACCCCATAGAGCATATTCTGGTGCCATATATCCTCTGCACAACAATTAAATGTTTGTTTTCACCGACTGATTAGTCACTCTAATGCAAAGAATTTTCACATAAAAATAGAAATGAGAAGTATCAACATTATATAAGTAAGACATTACATGTAAATCACATATTTTGTTAGCATTTCAGCATGCATTTATGCTGTCAATATGAGTTACTAAATTACTATAACTGATCGACAACTTCAATATTGTACTCAGAAAAAGATTAGTTTCTTGTTTGTGTCATAATTAAGATTTTGGAGACAGAAAGCTGGGTGGAAAAATGCGTAGACAAAATTAGCCTCAAAAATGAAGTTGATGCAATATATATGACAGAAGCTTACATAGTTCCAGCAACCTTGGTGCTAATATGAGTTTTCTCCTCTTCGTCAAGCTTGGCCAAACCAAAGTCCGAGATCTTAGCATTGAGGTCTTGGTCTAGTAACACATTTGTAGTTTTGATGTCTCTATGTACAACCTTCACTGCCGATTCCTCGTGCAAATAAGCCAGACCTTTTGCTATGCCTAGGCATATTTTCTGCCTTGTAGGCCAGTCCAAGTTTAAACGATCATCCTCTCGACCTGCAATTAACATACAAACCTAATAATTGGGTCACTTTAGAACCTCTGAATGCATGATTTCAGGATTTGTTCCTTGACATGATGAGCTTACCGTACAAGGCGCGAGCAAGGCTATTGTTCTCCAGGTACTCATACACCAACAATAACTGGTTTGCTTCAATACAACATCCATACATTTTAACCAGATTTGGATGCTGCAGACAAGAGATCATGCCTATTTCGTTCACAAATTCACGATTTCCCTGCTTTGATTTTGAAGATAGTTGCTTAACTGCAATTATAGTACCATCCAAAAGTGTACCCTGCATTAAGCATATCAAATTAGTTTTCAATTTAAAAAAAAAAAAAAAAAACTAGGCCATAGAAAGTAATTTGAAGACATGAAAAAGGCAAAAAGTAGAAGGAAAACGATAATAGGATACAGTTGTATCATACCTTGTATACGGGACCAAAACCACCTTCTCCAATTTTGTTTAAAGGATCAAAGTTATTAGTAGCAGCTTTAATTTGCTTCAAGGTGAAAAAGCCAGTCCGCAGATCCAGTCCTCTCAGAACTGTCCAAAGAACCAGGTTAGGATATGAGTAATGTCTTCAAAATTCTGATACAAATTCTTTTGACATAGTATGAGTGTGTATTTGACATGGAATTTGAAAGAATAAAGCCGATATGAGCATAGTAGATTTGCAGCACCTTCTTCTCTTGATGTCTGACTATCCACCGGACAGCCTTTCCACCAAAGAATGCCAAAAATTAAGAAGAACAGGCACAAAACCGAAGCTGCAACTGAAACTCCAACCACAATAGCCACATTTGTTTTGGAATGCTTGAACTCTACAGAGTAAAACAAAAAACAGAGAAAATCATCAAAACATTTCAATGATATACTGCCGTAGATAGGGCATAACAACCGAGAATGGTCTATCCATTAATAATCGACCAAGAATGGTAATCTGCTTGAATGTTTCATAAATCAAATATAGGCATGTAGCTATAAAATAGGAAACAGATGCAATAATCGGAACTAAAAATAAGATGCACATAAGCTTGTTCTGTGATAACCTGGGTACTTCTTAAAGTGTACTAGCTATCATGATCTACATATTCCAATTTATTGCAATGAAAACATAAGCTTGTCCGTTGGTTCCTTTAATTTTCTGTTCTGAACATGTAGAAAACAAATGGATTGTAAATCCTATAATAAAGTTCTTAAAACAGACTTAAAAGTGTGCATGATCAAATTCAGAATATTACCAGGCTCTATAGAAATGGCTGATATAAGGGGACCATAGATTCCTCGTCTAGGGGATGCTGTTGTGCCTTTCCCGGACCAGTGAAACCGAATCTCTAGAGTTTTGTTTGTAACTTGAACTGCATTTGCTACCTTAATGACTTCCTTATCAACCCCTGGTGCTTCCGTTACAATGTCAAAATCCCTCCATACAAGTTTCTCCTGTAACAATTGTCATCAATGAGAAATATTCTGTGTGCATTAAGATTTCATTAATGGTATGATTCAGTACCTGGATATAGACATCAAATATCCGTCTTCCAACACTCTGAAAAGATCTATTGCCTCGGATTATTATCTCCGCAAAGTGAAGTTTGACAGTATAATTTCCATCCCCTAAGCAGTTTGCATAATATGTGAGAGAAAGAGGACTGAGGCGTGCATGAGTGTACAACTGAGAGTTTTCCATTCCAAGTATCGATACATTATTTGCTATGTAGTCTTTAGAGGTGACATTAGTATCCCAGAAAATTCCAGTGCTACTGGTTCCCCAGTTAGCTCTCACTGGAACAAATTTTGCTCCACCTCCAAGATCTGTATCATCTTCAAATTTGACTCCTCCAATGGTGGTCGCTCCTCCACCACAATTTATATGCAATGAGTACTGAACTGTTCAGTAACAACAGATAAATAAAAAATCAGATAAGAGAAAAATAATTGAGTAGATAAATGTTATCAATATAGTATCAGATACCATTTACTATGAGGTCATATGGAAACTTCAGTTAACAACTAAGTTCTTTGTACAAAATCTTTACAAAGTTAAATAATTGAAAAGCTAACCATCGCTTGATTCCAATCTATCCAATCAGATTTTGATTCTAAGATATGTATTGTTACCTTCTGTACATGGATATTTCTGCAGGCATGCTCCAGATAATCTAGATTAGTGAAGTATAATAATCAGCTTATGTAAGAAGTGCATAAAGTGAAAAGAAAAGAAAAACAACGGCTTCATCTACACTGGTAAGTATGAAGCTTACGAGTTGATGTTTGGTGCAGAAAAGCTTTTGAAAACGTTCCTGTCCAATCAGTTGAAAAACAAAAATTAGAGGTGAATGAAACCATAGAGTGTTTTGTATGCCAACTACACAGAAAAGAGTTCATACAGGTATTCGCTACATGTAGATGGCTCAGAGTCCTTGGAAAAATTATTGTAAGAAACATCTATCTGGCTGCACACAAATATGATCAAATTGTAAGCGAGTATAAATCCACAGTAAAGTACATGTTAGAATATTGATAAAAGTTCATTTAAATGCTTAAAGGATTAGTTAATGACAGAATCTAAGTCATTGATGATTTTAAATGCTTCAAACAGTAGATTTGAAAAAGAAAAACTGAAATATTCTATTAACAATTGGTAATACTAATAGGTTTGTCTGCTAGACACCTTAAAGAAACAATTAAAATAAAAAAACTAAAAATGAAAGCAAATTTGATGTAGGATAGAAGACATACTAGCGGTTATCTTTGCTCTTAACCCAATTTGGAATAGAGCCATTGAGTAAGTTGCTTGTCAGATACCTATTCCAAACGAAATCACAGTCACATTCTGTTTAAGTAATTATTACCTAACTACAAAAGGCGGGTTACATGGGAAAAATATATGCTTATGTATATATGAAGATAGCACATGAAGGGGAGGCCCCCTGCATCATGATGTATGCTAGTCATGACATATATGAAATTCACATTTCTTACAAGTACTGCAAATTGTCCGGATCCAGAGCCATAGCTTCAAGATCAGGAAAACTTCCTTCCAATTTGTTGAAGCTGAGATCTCTGTAAGATAATAACTAGAGGATGTTATAAGAATCGGAAGCTTACTATTTGGAAGCTTAACTAAGAAAATGAACCTCGTTGATCAAACTGCTGTCGAGAAAGTATTTATTGAATGCGCCTGATGTACTTGAATGAATAGTAGAATAAAAAAGATTAAAGAATAGAAGTAAATTACAATTTATTCAACCCTGCCATTGCTTTTAAATCAGGAATAGGTCCTGATAAATTACAGCTCCTCAGCATTCTGCAATATAAATCAATATGAGCATAGTTGGGGATAAACACGGATTAGTCTAAACTATAGATGAAAAAAATGCAACATATGTTTTAGACTTACAATCTTTTCATGCTTTTCATATTAGTCAAGTTCGGAAATACTGAACCCCCTCCGTTTAAGTCGCTGATCCTTCTGCATCAATTGCAACATAGATATTTGTTAAGCAAAAATAATCCCTTTGATATGAAGCTATAGTAAATTGTCAAATGTAGAATATGTTTTCAGTGTTATATTGTTAATGCAATGAAGAGCTGGATGCGGAACTCACAGTTCTGTTAGATTACTCAAGACAGAAATGCTAGACGGAATGGGGCCTTCTAGACCACTAGCTTGGATCTCTCTGTCAAATTCAGAATTTAATATGGATAGAGATTACACCAATTCTATAATTTATGAATTATATCAAAATAGCTAAAGCACTTACAATTTTATAAGTTGACTCCAACTTCGGAAAAAGTCTGGAATTCTTCCAGTGAAGTTGTTACTGCTAATCCTCCTGTACAAAGAGAAAATTCATAACATGACAGCTGAACATTATTTAACAGGAAAATTGCGAGTCATTATGTGAGTGTCACTTACAATTCTGTTAGTTTGTTCAGATTAGTGAGATTCACTGGTAACACTCCTGTGAGATTGTTTGCACTAATAATGCTGTAGATCGATACCAGTACCAACTCATCAGTTACTTACTTTTTTGGGCTATTCATCATTTTCTTTTAAATCAATAATAAGAGAAAACAAACTAGGTTTGGAATAAAAGGAGCTTACAGATTTTGCAAGTTAACCAACTTCCCAAGTTCAGGAGGAACAGTTCCAGTAAACATGTTGGTCTCTAGGTTCCTGAAAACATAATCTGCGTTTCATCAAAGCAGGCTAGATAAAATGAAATTTAAACAATTTAAACTTGATTTGACAAAGACAATGAAGAATTAGCTGGAGATAGAGGCTGGGCATACAAGTATTTTAGAGTAGTGATGTTTCCCAAGAAGGCAGGGATTGGTCCAGATAAGTTGTTCGCATTAAAGGACCTGCAGTTTACTCATAGCCTTAGTTCAATCATTATAAGCCATTATTGGACAACCAAGAATATGGAGTTAAGAATTGAATTTACATAAATTCCAACTTTGTAGAAGCCCATTCACTCGGTATATTACCACTAAGAAAGTTCCTTGTGAAATCGCTGTAAACAAGGGCAAACATATTAGGTATTATAACACTAACATTTGAGAAAAACCTAAAAATTTACAGAGGAATCACGGTACATTACAAAATCGTTACATTTGTGTAAGGTAGGGTAACTTTGCAATAGATGGTGGAAGAACACCAGCAAGATCTTGCCCTCGAAGAATACTGTATATGAAAAATGTCAGAGCTGATCATAAAATTCAAACTTTGCAGGAAAAAGGAGTCATGATGCCTTACATTTCATGTACCCATAAACAAAAGGATTCTCCCAGAACGGAAAGGAAAGAAAAGAAATAAATATATATATATATATATATATATCCCTTCTTGGCTGCGGATGTTCGTACCGAAGGTTCGGTACAGATTTTCCGTTTTCCCCCATTTTCTGATCACATTTTCAAATCTTAACCGTTCAGTTTTTAGGTCCTAATATATAGATCACCTCTGCAAAATTTCAGCCAATTTGGTGATCCTTAAGACATCAAAAACTGCAATTTATAACAATGTACACGAATGGTTCCGGTTTACCAAATTGCAGTTTTGGATGTCTTAACGATCACCAAATTGGCTGAAATTTTGCAGAGATGATCTACACATTAGGACATAAAAACTGAACGGTTAAGATCAAAATATGTCATCGGAAAGTGGGTGAAAACCGGAAATCCGTACCGAAATTTCAGTATGGTGTCACCTGAGAAAAATCCTATATGTATGTATGTGTGTGTGTGTGTGTGTGTGTGTGTGTGTGTGTGTGGGGTCATTCCACTAAGGGATCAAATTTTTTCGGTCTTTTATAGGAATAGGTATTAGACAAACTTTTCGATTATATTTCAGCATCTCAACTGTTCATTTTTTATGTCCTAATGTGTAGATCACTTCTACAAATTTTCAGCTAAATCAGTGATCGTTAAGGCATCCAAAACTGCTATTTACACGAACGGACCGAATCTGTCGAACCGAAACCGTTCGTGTTTATAATGGTAAATTGCAGCTTTGGATGCCTTAACGATCACCGATTTGGCTGAAAATTTGCAGAAGTGATCTATACATTAGCACATAAAAACTGAATGGTTGAGATGTGAAAATATGATCGAAAAGTTGATATAATGTCTATCCCTAGAAAAGACCCAAAAAATGAATCCCTCAGTAGAAGGGCCTTGATATATATATATATATATATATATATATATATATATATATATATGATTGAGATGTGAAAATATGATCGAAAATTTGGTCTAATGCTTATCCCTAAAAAAGACCAAAAAAATGAATTCCTCAGTAGAAGGACCTTGATATATGATATATATATATATATATATATATATATATATATATCCACACACACCACGCCTAGATATTTGCTCATACACATGCTGTGCATGAAAAACCAACTCAGAGAGTGCAGTACAAACCCAGCAAAATATTATAGCGGAATTAGAAACACACACATCAAACAGGATTAAAATGCACCTACATGTTGATGACATGGCATGAGCCATCAGGGAAGGAGCAGTTGCAAGTGAGAGTGTTGTTGAATAGAGTGTCAACAGATTTTGGGGAAGTCCAGCTTGTGTGGGTTGTGTCATTCAGGCACGGGTCTACGCTGAAGTTCCAATCTTTTTTTCCTATTTGTGTAGCTATTTCTCGTAGGGCTTCCACTGCATACACAAATCAAACCCTTCAAGTTCACAGTTTTCTATATTGAAATATTTTCATTTTCGAGATGATTGTCAATTTTGGTGCGCAAATGCTTTCAAAATTCAACTTGCGACTCTAGTTGTATTTTTTTAGTAAACCAATGCCACCAATTTTTAAAGGAGATCAAAAGAGAGAGGATATTCAGATATTCTATGCACCTTTTATCTTTCTGCATTTTTACAATCTACCGACTACTGTAGTTGTGGGTGAACCGTGGCATTTTGGAATTGCCAAAAAACAATGGAGACCACATATATATATATATATATATATATTTAAAAATAGAGATAAAAGTTTTCGGTCCCACTTAAGATATAAAATAGAATAAAATAAAATAAAATCTACCCGACCAGTTCTAAAGAGATTTGTGTACTGGCATTTCATTTTTGGCCTTTTTAGAAAGAAGATAAGGAAAGAAAGGAGATTCAAACTCTTCAAAAGACTCTTTCGATCGAATCTATGCATATAGGTGCGGCAGCTGGCTTTGGTGGTGGTAGCCATAACTAAGCGAGCTCGCATACACCGTCTTTAAAGCGACCTCACATACACTTGATGTGTAGAGATAATTATATTACTCAGACGAAGAAAAAGGATGTGTACCTTCAGTAGATGGAAGACGAGTTGAAAGAGCTTCCACTTTGACTGATCCAAAACTGCAGAGAACTAGTATCACCACGAAGTTGAGGTTCATGATGGTTTTCCGATCACTATGATCAGGAAGAACACCAACTCTAGTTGCCATGTTCGTTTTCTATCTTCTTACGTCGACTTGATCCGATAAACCTACCTGCGCCCAGATATATACTAATATTCCTTGATGAACTAAAGCTTTTTGCTAGCTAGCTCGTCGGTTTTTAAAGTGAATATCTCTGTATCATCTACAGCTAGTAGATATATAGTATTGCTAAGGGACCCCTATGGGACCGGGACTCGTGGATCAAGGTGTGACTTCTCTATATGAGAATAGCTAGAAATATTATCATTAATCCATGCATTTGCCTTCAGTACGTCACAACCTACAGTTAGAGACTTGGACCGATTGAGGTGTGCTGGTCGACCCATGGATTATGAAACAATTAAGAGGGAAGACTGACCACGTTGAATCTTGGTACATGCGTAGACTTTTTGCATAGCAATTACTGACACGCTTCTTATTCTAAACAGACGAACTGGTGTTAGCTTAGTGATTAGAGCGTCTACTATTTAAAATTCAGGTTCTGAGTTCGAGTCATCATGAGGATAGGAGTGAAATCATTTGATCCTCTTATAAAAAGAAAAAAGAATAGACCTAACAAAACAGAGTATCGTTTCTTATGAAGTTGGTTTCATATTATTTATCGTATAACATGATAACAAACTATTAAGCTATGATATAGAGGATACTAAAAGCAGAACTGAATCATTAAGTTTTGTATTAATCCTGAAAACTTATTAAAACTTGTTATGAATATAACTAAAATCTTATAAACTTAAAGTAAATCTTATACAACTAAAGTACTTTTTCCTTTTTTAAAACTACGTATAGAATTTGTGGTCGTGAAAACTGAAAAGTGAGTAAAAAGTTACGATTAAAATTGAGGTGTTCCTGTCGATACTCCATCTCTATTAATAAAGCGAGCAACCGTTTCGAACTTCCGATTTTGTCCCTGTTTGTGCCCATGATTTACAGAGAAACAGAAAGGAGACGGGTGGTTCGCATGCAATGGGACGACACCTGGCTTCTGCGGATGGTTTTGGCGTGGCATTGCCCGTGGTTTTGATCTGATGGGAGACGGAGATATCAACGAGAGCTTTGATTTGGATTCTGCCGACATAGAGAAAAAAAGAGGAGACGAAGAAAGAAACTTGAAATATCATGTCACGCTCTGGAAATTATGCTAGCCCACACGAAGGTGAATGACTCTCTCGCTCTTTTCTTTATCAACGATATTGGGGTTGACTGATTGTATATAGAGTTTTTAATTTGATGTTTCACCAGTCTACTCTGGGTTTGCTTATAAATATAGGGAACAGATTCCTACAAGAATTTCAGTGAAATTTGTTCTGCAATTTTAATTGGGTAGTGAGAATTGTGATTAGGCGAGTTCGGTTGGGATTGTGAGATTATTGTCGAATTCGTGAAATTCGAGGTTTATGGGAAAAAAGCTGACGTGGGTTGTGTGAAATTTTGATACTTTTGCTTATTGAAGAATAGGGTTTTTGGAGTTGGACAGTGAGTTGAACTGGGTTGGGTTGTGTTCTCCCTGTTTTGGCGGCTGAATTGAATTCATATCTACCTTCAAGTTCAAACTGAAAGAGCCAAGCAGAACAGCTTAGTTCTGGAGCTTCAGCTTATAGCTATTATTTCTCTGTCATACGACCCCTTTTCTGGGTTTGTGTTTTCCCTTCCCTTTTTTCATTTCTGATTCTGGATATGCTCAATTCCTCATTGTCTTTCTCTATCAGGAATCTTTTGGGTGCTCTTTTTACTTATTACTAATGTGTTGGCTGCTACTTACCATGATGTTTGTTTCAAAGGCTTTTACCTTTTATTATTCTTCATGAGGAAAATTTTACCATTGTTTAGGTAATTTTTGAAGCTTGCATTTGTTTTTTTAATTGTTTGAGTTTTCAAGATGCAAAGTTTTTATTGATTGACGAAATGCGTATGGCTGCTTTTGTCAGCCTCGGCCCTTATATTGGTTTAAGTGGAATGTGATGATAAACCTTTTTGAATTCCACTATGTCTATTTCTCAAACAAGAGGCTGAGTTATGTCTGATTCTAATGAAAGAGGCTGAATTATGTCTAAATGAATTTTTCAAATTCCATTATACTAATTTTAATAGAAGAGGCTGTGAATACAAGGGTTTTTATTTTTTTTTCCCTTTCCGAAACAATGACAGTACAGTCAGTACTTACTGATGTGCATTCTTCATATAGTAATCTGGCATTTTGAAATTGTAGCATTCATGAATTTTGTGGAAAAATACTCTTGCTTCACAGATCACTAACTTTACCAATTCCCTGATGGTGATGGAGTGCAAGAAGGCCTGTGTTTTGTATCTTGGTTCTAAAGTGATGGGTTTCGTATCATTTTCATTGTAGATTTTCATCAATATTCCATTTTGGTACTATTGTCTCCACTCTTGACTATACGAACCAAGAGTAAGTTTGTTGTGGTTCTCCCCCTGCTAAGGTCCCTGAGACTCTTCTCAAGTAAGTCTTTGCCCTCCATTATTAGCCGTCAAAGATCTGATTTTGACTCCATTAGAAACTTGACATTTGCGAAATGAACTAAAATTGTGTATATTTTCAGGTCCATTCCAGCTGAGAAGATACTGATTCAGTATGGTGGTTTCAAGAGAGAAAATGATACCAAGTTCTTCTTCTCTGAAGATGGTTCTGTTTTTGAGCAACTCTCAAGGCCGTATCAAAGCAAACCATAGAAATTGATGCAGCTCAGGTACTAATAATTTTTTTATTTGTTAGGATACCGAAAACTGATGAGGATAATAACAGAAGTTTATTTGAGGCTGCTTTTTGGTTCTCTAGCACATTTTGCACAGAATGTGTGGCATTTGGTTGTTTTGGTTTTTTGTTTTTTTTTTTTCCTGATTCTTTTAATTGTTTTGTATGTGAAGATTTTGTTGGGTAGATTTGCCAACTGTTCGTGTAAGAATTTGACAATAAAAGGAAACACAGGTTATGGATTCAAAATCATAGACCTATCCAACAAAACACCAAAACCCTTCAACCATGTGGCAAATTCACTGACTGTAACTATGCTATGCTTACTCAAAATGACATTTGGAGTTATTTTACACTTTGAATCATTTTGTGCTTACACAGTTAGCAAATAGATTGAGATGCTGATTTTGATATTGGGTTGTCAAGGATTTTGCTTGCAGGTTTGCACTTGCGGTTTGCACTTGCTACTACGCGCGTAAATGAAGTAGTGCTGCATTTGAGTGTTGCAGATGCAAATCCACTGTTTTTGTAACCAAAATGGATCAACACCCACCCCTGCTAGGGCAGCCATTTTTTGTAATGAATGTTGATAAATATTTTCATTAGTGGCAGTTTCTTGCCATTTTATTTATCAAGGATATTGGGGTGTAATTTGATTAGCTTCATGATGACAGAAATGTATCTTTTACGGAGAAAATGTGTTAAATTTTGGTTATGTAATATCTTGAATGTAATGTAGATTATGTTTTTTCCTGTACTCATTCACTGATAGTTTGGTTACAATATGTGAAGCATTATAATAAATAAAGCAAGAATGAATCGCACGCCCGACATACACATTTCCGCAGAAAAGCTAGTCAATTAGAAAACAATTAGAAAACGATTAAGAGAGAAGACGACTACTTGGAACTTACGTACGTAGATTTTGCAGTCATTACTAATAATTTCTTATTTTAAAATGAGGAAAGTGGGTGATTTATTAATCAGTAGGGGGCTATTGAAGTCAAAAACGATTTGCACTAGAATTGACGCCCGCACGTTGCTGCGGGATGTTCTATGTTTAACTACAACTAACGCAAAAATTTGAAACACTATATAAGTAACAAAAGTATTTCTTACAAATTCCAAGACATACATATTGAAAAAAAAAAAGAAAAAAAAAAGAAGTTAGGCTTAGAATCAACTATTTTACATTAACTCCTCTGATGTGTCTTTAATTAATTCATGTTTGCTGCATCTTTCTCATTTGAGGGATGTCACTGGAAGTCGGGAATAATTATAGTAACATACAGGTGGACTGAAAGATCGGATGCTTTTGGGAATTAGGAAGTTAGGGATACTGAAATAGAAGAAATGGAACTATGTTGTGTCAATGTTTGGTATAAAAGATGGTCACTTTACCTTGAGATAGGGGTGTGGTGATGTTCTTTATCTTGAGATAGGGGTGTGGTGATACTGTGGCATCATTACCTGAAACAAGTAATCACTTTAAATTTAAGATCATAATCAATGTTGCTTGATTAATTTGATCTGAATGTTAATTGTTTATAAGTTGGTACCATTTTAATAAGTTGGCACCAACTATAATATGTTTAACAACAGTGGTTTCTCATACTCCTGCATATGAATCAGCCCGAACAAATAATTTGAAGCTTGAGATATTGTGGGTGGTCATTTAAGTAATGCAGTACAACAAAAAGAAACCACATGATATTCAGTGTATCACAATGAACTGCATTCGTCAACAATTTTTCACACACAAGACAACGAAAGCTTACCTCAATAAGAGCCTCGGAGTTTTGCCCCTCTTTATGTAATGCAGGGAAACGTGAGAATTATATAAGCATACTATTAAGCGTCTTCCACATGCTTTATGATATGGGATCTGCAAATGTGCAAAATATGTATTGTAGTTAGACCATTAATATTATCCAATGTAATATGATACAGTTAAGACAAATTGTATATTGGTAAGGGTGGTTTGAAGGAAAGATACATACCAAACGATACAGCAGTGACGTGCATTTGGATCATGCGCAAGAAAATTTCTTTGAAGATGAATGTACGATATAACCTTCTGCTCCCCTCCCTTCACCTGGAACAATTGCATAGGAAAGAATAACTTGTAAAAATTAAAATATTTGGTAACAAACTGTAGACTTTTGAATCTCATAAGCAAATTTAGGTCAATACAGTGTCGAAGTATGAGCGAAACGTAACAAACTAAAGAAGCTAATAAAATCTTTCCAATTATGAGGTCCTGGCAAGCTTAGCCTCATGAATCTTTACTTTTTCCTTAGGATAGAGCTTCATATAGAATGACAGAAAAGTATCAAGGAAAAAGTAAAGATTATTGACTCTTTCATATTTCAGACCCAATTAGAACTTATCGTTTCAAGTCAACCTTTTTAAGATATATTATCCTAAAACTTTACATTCGAAAAAGGATCATCTCCAAAAATAATAGGGGAAATGTCACAAACAATACCATGGCATAGAGAACTTACCATCTCCATGCTCGGACCGCCTTCATCTCCATTACCTACATCCAGTTCGATCTAATTCTTGTTGGAAATTCTAGCCCCTTAATGGCCTTAAGCCTTCCTTTGCTTGGTCGGACTCAACCGGGATCTTGAGAAGTGTTCCTCCCTTTTAGAGCCTACGGGAGAGCCACAGCGCCTACAACCTCTTACTGATGTCGGAGGCCGATTCTCATGGGAGATTTCAACTTTCCTAACACAGAGCTCAGCTTCATCACGGACCTATTATAACTCACGTCCTCTGCTTCAGGAAGCACAGTGTCGACATCATTTAAAGAACGGTGCACATCAACACCATAAGGATAGCGCACAATCTTTTGCTCGTCGGGCAAAAAGACAACGCTGATTAGAGAAACGAATGGCGAAAAGGAACGCCATTGGATGTAATACCCGCAATTTCCATTTTAAATTCGAGTGATTGTATCGAATGATTATTATGCGATTTCACGATTTATGTTCGATAATCATTCATTTTTACAATTATCGAAGTTTCGAAACGTTTATTTTAACGAAAAGCTCGAAATACTCAGGTTGAGAAATCGACTTTTTCTACGTACGAAATTTGGAGAAACTTCCTTCATGAAAGTTGTAGAGCTCGTCGATACGAGTCCGTGCACGTGCGGAACACGAAGATCGGATTTTTTCTGAATTAGTTATCGAATTTCGAAGTTTTCCGAAACTTGTATATATAGAAAAATTTTGGAAACCCTAATTTTTTTTTCCCTACCGGTTCCTTTTTTTTCTGTTTCTTCCTTCTTCTTCTTCTTCTTCCAGTTTCTGAAAAAAACTGGGTTTTTTCTCTCTCTCACCGACGCTCTTGACCGAAAAAGGGGAGAAACTTCTCCTTAATTGTTCTCCCTCCACAGACCACCTCTCGACCTCAAACCAAGTCCTAGGCGTTCGTCTCGTGCTGCTCTAGCTCCCGGAGGCAGTTTCACAAGGCTGCGCGGCCCGTGGCGGCGGCGGCACAACCCGAACCGAAAACGGCCATTTTCGGTTCGATCTCGATATCTCGAGCTACACTCCATCATTTCACTTGATTCTTGTCTCATTGAGCTCGCCTCAACTTCCTCTACAAGCACCAAGAAGGACCGGAACTGGGTCGAACGTTTTCACGTTCGTCGGAGCTCGACCCGAACGGATCGAAATACCAAAACTTTCGATCAAGATATCTCGAGCTATACACGATCGTTTCTTGTGATTCCAAGCTTGTTGAGTTCGCAAGGAAGTTCTGAACAAGTTTCCAGAAGGGATCGGGGCCTGAGGTTGCAGTTTTCACGTCGGTTTTCAAGCTCACCGATTTCTGCATTTTTTCCGGCCGCCGACTGTAAATTGGTAATTTCGATGCCTTCCCGTCATTTTTAGGTCTTGTGCTAGTTATGAAAGTTTCTCAGAATGATGAAATGAAGGGGACAAGCTCGGCCCCGACACCATTGGTGG
This sequence comes from Rosa persica, assembly GCA_025331145.1. Taxonomy (NCBI): domain Eukaryota; kingdom Viridiplantae; phylum Streptophyta; class Magnoliopsida; order Rosales; family Rosaceae; genus Rosa; species Rosa persica. The sequence continues at coordinate 6,098,779 of WFKR01000005.1, read as the reverse complement.
TGGTCGGTGGCGGCTCTGTCCCTAACTTCGGCGGCCTTTTCTGGCCACCTCCGGAAGTCTAAAATTTGGTTTCTATCCATTTTATGATTCTATGTTTTGATACGATCATTTCGGCGTATTATATGTATTTTTCGGATATCGTATGAATTAGTTATGAATTTTGTGATTTCGATCGATTTGGGTCGTTAGATTTTTGATCTGTGAAATTATGACCGTTGGATGAACTTGTAAATTTGTTATGATGATCATATGACTGTCCCAGAGGCTTTGTGTGGTCATGGGCGAAGATCCGACCGTTGGATCATCGTATATGTGAAAAACGGTAATTAGGGGAGCGATTCGTGAAAAACCGCTCGTCGGATTTTAATGTAAATTAGAATCTGACCGTTAATTAGTGGTTAAATTATGAGTTGAATTTGTTGGCTAAATTCGAATCACATTTGATTAGGTGATTGACGGATTTTAATTGCGTGGGCTATTCGGCGTTAATTATAAATTATAATTTATAATTATATTGAAGACGCAGCGGGAGTTTCAAGGTGAGTAAAACTCACGTGGTTCATATTACGAACCGAGCATTTTAATTTATTTATTTTTGGTAATTGTGTGAAAAATATTTGCGGATTAAATATTTGTTTTAAAATTTCATGGACTTGAATCACCACGGTCCATAGGTAAGTAAAATGAATTTTAATTATACAAATGAATTTCATAATTTTCTTGTGTGAACTATAGATGGTATTAGTGGTCATTCCTGAGTGGATGATTACGTATATATATATTTACGTGGAAAATATATATTGATGAGTGGATTGTTTGATTGATGATATGAGTGAGTTGAATTGATGAGTTGAATATATTACAATTGTGTAATTCCATCATAATATGATGTATCTTGGTTGGGTTGATTTCAGTATGTGATATTATATGTTGGGTTTGTTTATGGGTTTAGGGTCAACGTAATAACTGGTGTGGGTAATCGGACGCTCTAATCCTAGTGTGGATGATGAGATACGATTGGTTGAGTATGTGGAATTATTGGACGTTCTAAATATGTATATGGGAATACATATTGATGAAATACAATAATTGATAATTATGTCGGATGCCATAACCTAGGCCAGGTGACGGGCTACGATTCAGTTAGAGCTCTAGTCTGTCAAGTACCGTATTTTTATAAATACGATGATGAGAGTTGTGGTGAAAGTTGTGAGTTGGGTTGTCTTGATATATTGAGTTGGTGTTGATTGAGATTGTTATTATTTGCATATGTGGAAATTATTGAGTGTTGTGGTGTGTGGGAATAAATGAGATTAAATTAAGTAACAGTTCCTTCTTTTACTCATACGAGCTTTCATAAGCTTACCGGGTTTTGTGTTGTTGCAATCCCGGTACACTATTCAATGGTGTAGCGGATATTCCTGCAGGTCAGGATAACCAGGGAGGTGACCGAGCTGCTTAGGTGTTACAGCAGTCATGTTATTTATTTAGTCGTGATGTGTGTGTATGCTCATTTAGAGCTTTACATTACATTTTGGATTTGAGTTGTAATAATTAACCGAGACTAAATTCGGTTTGATTTTATTTTGTGTGGTGAGCATGTTAAGAAAAGAAAAATTTTCAGGATGATTATTTTGAGTTGTAGTATTTTCATGTTTCGGATTTTGAATTGTTATTATAAAATTCGGGGCGTGACATTGGAATCCTAGGCAGCGACTCAGGTTGAGAGGAAACATCCCTATCTAACCCACACGTACCTTATGAAAGGAGAAATTTTATTTGCGGAACTGACTTTTCGTATTTAAATTTAGACCTCGCTAATTATTCACCATGTTCTTTATATGTATGAACTATGAAGTTGTTTTTCACATTGAACATGCATTTTCACGATATTAAAAAAAATATTTAATAATGACAAACTAGCCTACAAACACATGCTTTGTATGTATTAAAAAAAAATCTAGGTTAGAAAAGAAAATAGTAATTTAAAAAAAATGATTTAAAAGGAAAATGTTAGGAAATTATATGATAATGGTAGCTATCTGCAAATAAAATTGATTATATGTTTAAGGACACCTAGTTGGTGTGTATGGCCCAAACTATGATTACTTGTCTGAGTTGTAATAGGGTTAGTCTTACCGATATCTACGGAGATATTTTATTCATTGTATGATTCAGCTTCCTTGTAAGATATAGATTCTCTACTTGTAATCCTCTATATAAAGAGACCCATATTATCAAGGAAAACACAACTCAATTCTCTCCCAATTTGAAATTCCCTAAAACACGTTATCAGCACAAAGCTCTAATCCTGAAATCCTAAAATCGTAACCTTCAAACCTTAGCTACCTCCACCGTATACCCTAAAGCCCTTGATCCCAGGAGTCCAGAACCAGAGGCGAAACCACTGAAATCGGTCGGAAAGACCCCGAACCGGCCATCGAAAAAATCAAACCGGCTAGGTTAGCTCGCCTCGCCTCGCTAGCATCGCTTCACCTTTCCTATCGCACAGCTCAGCGCTCCCTTGCGCCAGCGTTAACATCGCTTCCTTCCCAGTATCCTCGCAAGCATGCCCTCAGCATTTGCCGAAGTAGATAACCTCGCTAGCACCTTAGCCCAACGCTGTGTTAGCCTCGTCCAGCTTACAACATGCCTATCTAGCCCCTACACAGCCCCGCGCCTCGCCCCGCGCATACTTGCTCGGAAGATTAGCCTCGCTAGCATATTCTGCACGCACTCTCAGGCACACAGCACGTACAGCAGCTCTTCACGCACAACAGCCCAAGAAATAGGTTAGCCTAGCCTGCAGCCAGCCCCAGCCAAGTTCTAGCCAATAACCGACCACCGCGGGTCACCACTAGTTTCCGGCGACCTATTTTAAGGTATTTTTTTATTAAATGTTCCTGCTTTTAGTACTTTCAATTCCTTTTTCTTCTCTCAAGGACTTGCAACCTCCCTTCTTCTATCCCCCTTTCTTCTTCACAGGGGAGACCTAAGCCGAACTGTGGGGGTTCGTGCTATCTCCAAGCTTAAAGCTTGTTGAGATCTCCAAACTTAGAGTTTGTAGAGAATTTATGACCGACCACTTACATCATTGTTTCGATCTAATCCAATATCTCTTGGAATCAAATTTCTTGGAAGCGATTACGCTCAAAAATTTCTATTGTTTCTTGGGAGCGATTACACTCAGAAATTTTTATTATTTTTGTGGTAGCCTTTTTGCTCCAAAACTAATAGTTTTTTTCTTGTTCTCTTTCAGGATGGGTAACCTGAACAAACTGGACTTTGCTCCATTGGGAACAACTGGCTCTGGATATCACAAGTGGGTTCGTGATGTCCGGTAGTATCTCAAGGCCAACGAATCCTGGATATGATTCTTGAGCCTAGCTAGGACGTGTTAACTGTTGCGTAAGCTCAAGCTTTGGTAGCAAATAGAGCAGCCTTGGAGGCAAATAAGGTAAAATCCATCATCCTAATGACTCGTCACATGGATGATTCACTCCAGTACGAGTATATGAATGAAGAAGACCCTAGAAGGTTGTGGATCTCACTCGAATAACGTTTTGGCAACGTCCGTGACTCCTTGCTTCCTGACCTAGAAGTGAGATGACATAATCTCCACTTCTGTGACTTTAAGACAGTTCTTAACTACAACTTGGAAGCACTTCACATTAAATCCTTAATGGAATTCTTTGGAAAAGATATCACATATGTGATCTTGATTGAGAGGACTCTCTCTACCTTCCTCGTCTTTGCTTTGATGGTTACTAAGAACTATCAAATAGATGTCACTACAAGACGGATCACAAGGTTTCATGAGCTCATTGGAGCCATGAATGTCGCTGAAAAACATGACTACATCCTTGTGAAGAACTATAATTCGAGACCCTTGGGAATAGAGCATATTCCGGAGTCCAATTATTGTCACGCCCCTAAAGGAAGACGCCAAGAGCGAAACCCTAAATCTAAGGACAATTCTGGACGTTCTGGTCCATAATCTTGCTCTATTGAGGAAGGTAACCGCCAAAATAAGAGGACACGGAACCAAAGAGGTCAACGTGGAAAAAGAGAGGGAGGCAACGCCTCTGGCCATATTGGTGGCACCACCAACACTAAGAGCCATCCTAATGACGCTTTCAAAGTGCGTTAATTATAGGAGTCTGAGTACAGAGATGTATGTTCTCGATGTGGAACATCCGGTCGTTGGGCACACATTTTTAGAGCTTGTGAGAATGTTGTCACCACCTACAAAGCATATTGTCAATCAAGAGAAGCTCACTACATGGAACACGAAGACCAAGAAGGTGATCACGAACAAAGGGTTAAATACTTTAAATCAGGCCAAGATCAAGAGACTGGCGATTTTGAATCAAGTCTTTATTTTTCCAAGAGATGTAATAGGCAATTGCCATATATTTTTGTAGTAAATGCCATTGGTTTAGTTTCTCTTCAACTAGGCTCATCCAAAGTGAGTATGATGTCTAGGAAGGTTTTGAGATAACTGGTACTTAAGTGAGCTTTGCTCCACCGACATCTCTCTACTCATCTGGTCATATTTATTTTAGAGTTACCGAAAGAAGTCAAACGACTACCATTGCTTTGCATTAGCTAGTATTTGGATTAGATTATCTTAATGGTTAAGAAACAATGATGTACTCCATTGGCTTATGAATAAAATTTCGAGTTCTTTTCATTATGATTCCAATTGTTATTCTAAGCATATTCCTATGTGACTATGATGGCTGAGCAATCAAAATTAGTTCAAGGACATGGAATGACCCAAATTCCTCTTGCCAAATGGCAACTTGATTACTGTCATAAAAACTCTCTACACTCCTAGGGTAAATTGAACCCTATTGAGCTATTTGAGCCAATGGATTTCATGCGAAAACGCATATAGAGAACGGAAAAGAGTTTCTTTGCACTACCTTTAATGATTGCGAAACAAAGCGCTTCTTAGAGAAACTTATGTGTCTCTCTAGTGGTTTTTATGTCACCATTATTCGAGCTGTTAAATCCAATAAAGTTATGAAAGGAGATCTCTTGGATATGGACACATATTGGCTTTGTTACGACAGAATAAGTCATCCTAGTCATGATATGATGATCCATCAATTAAAGACTTCACATGGACATCCATTCTTTTGAGCGAAATGAAGCAAGAATCAAAGGTTGATTCCTGGACTAAGTGTGATCACCGGCGCTGCCTCTGGTGCTGCCGCCATCCACCACCAGTCTAGGGCTAGCGTAGTCAATATCCATGACATTATGGATGGCGTTCATCATGGTGATGGCGCCCCAGGTGATGCTGCAATCACCAACTTAACTTCCAATAGCATTTTAGATGCTCTGGCCCAACCAAAATCCTCATTGGTTGCTTCTAAGGCCCCTTACTTGTTCTATAAAGCTTTATGGATATTAGGACCTAGACCGTCCTATGCAAATGATACGAAAATACTCATTCTATTCTTACATAGAATCCGAGAGGATTATATGGACTGATTCAACCAACTTGCAGACGTTTAAATATTTCATAATGTTGGTTGACACGCAAACATGCTGGTAATGTGATTGTGCCATTGTCCACTTGTTATGCTGTTTATACTACACTCCTAGCACATATCATATGACGACGGGCTCACTCCCCTGATCATCCTATTCAGTCAATTGGACTTGACAATGTTAGAGAGTTTACATCGAAGACTTTCGATGATATTTGCATATCACTAGGATTAATGTTGGACATCATATTCCCATGTACATACCCAAATGATCTCGCGGAAATGACTACGATGGTAGCCCGGATATTGGTAATGTGCACCAATCTTCCTATATCCGCTTGGGGTGATGCAATATCGTATGTAACTATGCTAATTCGTCTACAACCCACTGCTATTCAAACAATCTTATACTTACGCATATTTGAGTGCGCTATTTATGTACCAATTACTCAGCCACTGCGCACCATGATGGGTCTTCACTGACGAATAGGCAAATACGTTGGTTTTGAGACACCAACAATCGTCTGCCACTGAATGCCCTTGCTAAGCGATCTCTTTACTGCTAGATTTGTGGATTGTCACTTTGATGAGACAGTCTTCCCATAGTTATAAGGAGATAAGAACAAGGATGTTCAGTAGGAACGACAGGAATTGTCGTGATCTGTGCCCACTATGTCTCATCTCGATCCCTGTTAATGTGACAAGATCACACATATCTGTTACAAACATGCCTACAAGGATGGACGTCCCTACTACAGGACGTAACATCCTACACAGAGGTAGGTATGGCACTGTTAATGTCTAAGATTCAGTGGTAGCTAAACCTCGGTTAATGCTGGTCCGCAAGGCAGACCGATAATTCAGACACTCTTGGTATAACGGCTACCTGTCAAATAAAATACACAGGGCGTCAGAGGGAGACTACGGTTGACAGTCTTTTCTACTCCGATGCCTAAGTTAGGTTGACAAAACAACGGTAGGTAAGTAGTAAATGTGTAATTAATGAGGAGAGAGGAGCGGACCTTTTATAGGTGGGGAAGAGACTGATCTCTTCCTTGCTTTTGATGTGGGACTGATATGCTTCTGTTTGTAGCTTCAGATGCTTCAGCGAGGTGATATTGGTACAGTGGGTGGTTGCAGGAGCTCAGGCGATAGCTTGTCTGGTGATATTTTCGTAGTTCACACCCTTGATTCCTATTTGGAACTTTTATCAATGGCATTAGCGTGGCTCATTGTAACTAATTATGCTTGAGGCAAATGCTCATGTAAGTACAAGTACCCTAAGTCCCCAGTCAAGGAAGGCAATCTTGGTTGGGGAGTTGCCTAGCGGTTTGAAGCGTTACTACTGCTAGTCTTACGAAAGCATAATTAGCATCAGTGTGTTGTCAACCATGTATTAGTTCTAATCAAATGCTTTATACCCTTTCGGGTGGGCTCCTACTAGGCCCCCCAGGGAGTCCCCCCCACTCCCCTACTAAGATAGACCTCTGTTTGGCTGGTGTATTGTTTGTTGAGGGGAGCTGCGTTAAGCAGCGGGTGTTGGGTGACGGAGGTCAACGTGCCTGATCAAGGCCGACGAAGACTGTGTTGACAGGTCCCCTTACTTTTCCCTGAGGAACAGAGCCTGACTGCAATGCTGCGTAACGGTCGTTGTCGTTATAATGTGTTGCCTCGGGAACCGCCGTTGGCGGGGTCTTTCCGCTGAGAGGTAGTGGTGAGAAGCGTCGCTAGCGTAGTGTTGCATAGCTGGGATCTTCTTGCTTGCAAGCTGAATGTGAGAAGTTCCGCTAGCAGTGTTGCGCTTAGTGAAAACTTTCTCGCTTGCAAGATGAAGGTGAGAAGTTCCTCTAGCAATATTGCACTTAGCGGAAACTTTCTCGCTTGCAAGATGAAAGTGAGAAGTTCCGCTAGCGGTGTTGCGCTTAGCGGAAACTATCTCGCTTGCAAGATGAAGGTGAGAAGTTCTACTAGCGATGTTGCGCTTAGAGGAAACTTTCTAGCTTGCAAGATGAATGCGAGAAGTTCCGCTAGCAGTGTTGCGCTTAGCGGAAACTTTCAGAAACTTTCTTTCTTGCAAGATGAAGGTGAGAAGTTCCGCTAGTAGTGTTGCGCTTAGCGGAAACTTTCTTGCTTGTTGATTGATATGCCTGCATTTGACGACTGAATTGGATTGGCGTTTCATCTGACAGCGCCCGACGCGTGTTGGGTAATCATTGCGTTGGCGTGTGGGTGTACATCTTCTCAGCATGCTCGTCGTTTCGCCATTAATGCGAGTAAATGTCTCTCTGTAACTGAGGCGTCGCCTCGGTTAACCTGGATAATGGGTGTGATCGTGGGACACGTGTATGGTTCCTGTGCGATTGCGTTTTTTAGCAGATGGCTCTGATTCGTATGATGTTGACATAAAAGAGGGGAAACTTATAGGGATTTGACACTTTCTCTAAACTTCAAACCTGAGTCGTCGTCTTCAAGCCTTGTTCTGTAAGAGTTTGGAGGAGTAGGTTCTGTAAGTTAAGAGTGAGGGTGTTGAATTTGGAAGAGGGAGGCTATCCCAAGGGTAGAAGTAGGCATCTGCGAGCGCACACGGTGAGCATACTTCACATACTCTAGGTTGGTGATCTCTGACCACTGTTTTGTTATTGTTGTTTGTTTGTTCTTGTGCTTCTTGATACTTTTACCTCTGAATAAATTCTTACCATTATGTGACAACGTGTTTGAGGGTCTAGAAAGGTGTGTAGGTTGGTTTTGGTGGTTTTGGCAAAGGGTTGATGGTTGTGAGTTTGCTAGATGGTCGAATCTGGGTTTGGAGGGATATGTGTTATTTTCTGCTTTGGCGTTTTTGGGTTTTGTTTGAACTTGTGTTCGTGGTGTTCTTGGACAGAATCTGACATAGGGGTAGTTTAGATCCATTTGGAACTAACTGATTTGGGTTTTAGGGTGTTTGTGATGGCTAATGTCATAAAGATCTTGAGTAGTGAGGATTCTGGGTTTGACGTGTCACTTAGCAGTTCAAATACGGTTTTTATTGACTCTTTGCATCCGTCTACCCCTACAGGAACCTCACTGTCCGATCCGCTAGATATCGAACCGTTGTGCACAATATAGCTGACTATGGTTGGATATGCACAAAGCGGTAGGGGACGAGCAGAAACCGCTGGGTCGGCTGGGGAAGATACCATCTCCTACCAACGGCGAGACCAGCTGTTCTCCAGTCACGGTGCTGCCAGCAGTTTGTATGAGGAGAGTGGCAATCCTGGTGATGATAGCATCGCTGTGTCAACATGGAAGTTATCGGAGGGGACGCCGGTGGATAAAGCGAGCAGCTCGATGTCGCAGTCGGCGATTAATAGGTAAAACGAGTGTTCAAGCTTCCTGGGGTAGCGAAGCTAAGGGCACCGCTGAGAAATGAGCCAGTATTGTCTCTGCCAATGGGGTACGCAGCTGTGCACGAGGCGGGGTTTCGCCAAGGGGTTCCGTTCCCGCTGTTGCCGAACATTCAAATACTATTGTGCGAATTTGACCTCGCCTTTGGACAAATCTATCCAAACATGTGGAAGCTGTTTATGGGGCTAAATGAGTTGTGGAGGATGTCCGGCTATGAAGGTCCAACCGTGGCTGAGGTTGTGCACTTCTATGAGTTAGTATACGTGAAGAGGAAAGGGTGCCGCGGGCAAGTGAACTTGAGCTGGCGTACCGGGGCGCCTCGATTAGTCGAAAATCCTCCGGACTCTATGTCCCCCTGGTGGGCAACCTACTGTGTTGCAACCGAGGGTTGGGAATATGATGCAAACCTGAACAAAAAGGGGCCAACCCATAGGATTAAGTCAAAGTTTCAACCTATCCGAGGTTGCCGCTGTTCGTCATTGTAATATATATATATATATATATATATATTTTTCAAGTCCGCAATATCCGAAACTAACGCTTCTCTTCTTCTTGGTGGTGTGTGTAGCGGGGTTGCACTTCCTGTTAACGCCGAAGGAAGAGTGCCGCGTGGCTTGAATCACCGGTTGCTGGAAGAATCACAACCTTCTTGATTGGCGGCTATTGATTGGCTTGGAGTTATTGGTGCAGCTGAACTTGACTCGGCTCCTAGGTAGCTACTGTTGCGTACACTTCCTTTTAATTTTGTTTATTTTTCTGAGTTCCATCATTGCCTTTTCGGTTTAACTTGAGGCTAGCTTTGTAGATCATGTTCCTGGCAATAAGCTAAGTCATGCCACCTTTGAGAAAGCTATGGACAGCGCCGGCCTAGACAAGTATCTGGAGGGCATGTTCGCGGCGGCGATGAGTGCGCGGAAGACGACCGTCTATCCGCAAACAAAGGAGGTCAGGCCCTCTGAGGATGAAGTAGTGCTGCGGATGTCGCATCACTCCAACCTTATCGCTGCGAGGGAAAATGTTGTTCACCCTACCTCTGCTCAATCAGAGCACGCAGTGGTCAGAGAAGATCTGCTTGAGAAGGTCGTGGAGAGACCTCCTGGAGCCCAGCGTGCTATTCAAAAGGAGAAGGCTGCATCGCGGAAAGAAGTTGGCGCCTTTGAGGCCCTGACCATAGCAGACCTGGAGCAGGATGCATAAGTTGGACAATTGTTGCTGGTGCAGCATAGGTTATCACCGTTCAGAGGAAACAATGGTAGAATGACGTCGAGGAGGGTGATGACGTGATAGACGACATGCCGCTTTCTCTGTGCCAACAACAAAAAAGGGAGAGGAAGGGTGGTGAAGCGGTTACCGATGTCGCAGTCGAGGAGGCAGGGGAGGGGGGCTTGATTCTTTTACCTCATATGCCGAGTTTTTGACGGAGAGTGAGCGGGAGCTGCTCTTCTATATCTGCGAGCGGTTGGGGTTCGGAGGCATGGATGATACCATATGCGACACTCCCCTGCAACAGTCGCCATTTAGCTCGGCCTTCTGCCATCTCGCGGTGGGGCTGAACGAGTAATTTTTGGCGATCTCTAAGGCATCCACCTTAGAGGTGCAGCTGTGCACCGAAGTCGAGAGCCTGCAGAAAGAGCTGGTGGATGTGAAGAAAAGACTCGATGAGTGTGAGCAGCAACTGTCGAAGGTAGAGGTAGACCTGGTGGATGCGCGGGGGAAGTTAGAGGTTGCCATTGAGTGGGATGTTCAGCATAATGCCAAGGTGGAGGAACTGCAGACGAAGCTTGCTAGCGTCGGGGAGCAGCTGACGGGCAAGGCGAAAAGGCTAAACACTGTACAGCGGGGTCTGACGAGGTCAAGCGGCTGCAACATCGGGCAGAAGGTTGGGAAGCGGAGAAGAAGAAGTTAGCCATCGCGGCTGTTGAGGCCTTTAAGCAGACGAAGGAGTACAAAGACGAGCTAACGAAGGCCGACATAGCTGGTGCTACCACTAACTTCAACAAGTTGAATGCCAAGGGTGTAATCAATTGGGATAGGGCAGCCCAAATGCAAGCAGAGCAGAGTCAGCCGCAGACTACTGAATATGGACTAGACTCCTCGCAGCCCAAAGGCCTGCGGTCTGGTAGCGGTGAGTCTATCCAATAGAAGGGTGAAGGAGCGCAACAGTCGCCGGTGCCGACGGTCTCCGATACCTCTCATACCTAGTTCATGGCGGCCAACACCCACGATGACGGGATGATGATTACTCCGAGACCTACTGCCCCTTGTTCTGACTAGATGAGTAGCTTAGTGGTGCAACCTGCGCAGGTGGACGGTGACGGTGTCGCACCCCGCAAGGAGAGTCGCAAGATGCATAGGATTTTGTTTTTGTATCACCACTGAGGCAATTTATGTTTCGTAGTAAAACAATATTTTGGTTGGGGAGTCGCAGCTTGAGCTTTCAATGAAGTAATGTTATTTCATTCTTTGAATTTTCAAAGTGTGGGATTGCAGTTGACAAATACTTGCGTTGTTTTTTAGTGTTAGTATACTGCTAGAGCCTGACTGATGCTTTTGTTTATCAATGAAACATTAAGGGAATTAAAATTGTTGTAAGTGCACAAAGTAGCGGACGTGGTCCGCTGAACTTTATAGGCGTTGCCAATTAACTGTTTGTGCTGCGGAGAACAATGGTTTGAATAATTCCTTGTTTCATTGATAGCTGAGTGATTAGTGTTTACAAAAGAGTAAGAATACCCGTTGGATAGCTTCTCTTAGCTAAATATTGTACAAAAATTTAGCTAAGTCAAGATGCTCGTAGGTTAGCAGTATACTTACTTGTAGTAATATCGGAGGTGTTCAGTATTCCAAAGGTGGGTCGTTGTGATGCCATCCTTGTCCCTTAAGTAGAAGGTGCCGAGGCTAACGACTTTTACTATTTGGTATGGTCCTTCCCAAGTGCGGTTGGCAGTGGAATAACTTCCTTCATTACCCAGTCCCCAAGTTGGAGGTTTCGGGACTCTGGCGTTATAGAAACGCTATACCCGTTGCTTGTTTTTCAAATTGTGCAAGTGGGCCTTGTGACATTTTCCCTCGAGGAGATCTTTGTCGAGGTTGATGCCTTCACCGTTGGTCTCGGAGCAGTAGCCCTCGACCCTAGCGGTAGGTTGGGTGACTTCGATGGGTAGGACGGCCTTGGTCCTGAACATCATGCAGAATAGTGTTTCACCTTTAATGGATGTTGGGGTTGTCTTGATGGCCCATTGGACCTCTGGGAGCTTCTTTGCCCATGAACCCTTGACGTCATCGAGTTTCTTTTTTAGCAGCTTCTTGATTATCTTATTTGTCGCTTCAACTTGTTTGTTATTTGGGGGTGTGCACAGATGCAAAGCTCATCTTAGTACCTAGATTATAGGTAAAATATATGATTTCCTCATTGTTGAACTTTGCTCCGTTGTCTGTGATGATGGTATGGGGGACGCCGTATCGACAATAGATGTTCTTCCAGAGGAAGTGGGTTACTTTGGCGGTAGTGATTGCCGTTAGCAGTTTCGCTTATATTCATTTGCTGTTGTAATCAATGGCGACGATGATGTACTTGAACTGGCCCCTAGCCATTGGTAACTTGCCAACTAGGTCGAGGCCCCAAATGGAGTGAATCCATGAGCCGATGATTATTGAGAGGGGCTCTGCTAAGGCATGGGGACGGTCAGTTTATTGCTGACACTTATGGCTGGACATGGAGACTTATCTGGCGTCGTCGCCGAACGTGGGGAAAAAGTACCCTTGCTGCATGTTGTGATTTGCTGGGGATCTGGCGCTGATGATTACCACATTCCCCATCATGTATCATTGCTAGAACTACATTTCCCTCCTCTAGGGTCAGGCACCGGAGGTTGGGATGGGTGAACCCCTAGCGGTAAGGTTTGCCATTCTGTATGTTATAGCGGGTTGCTCTCCGCTTAAGTTGCTGCGCTTCGACCTTGTCCGTTGGCAGCGTTCCATTGTGCTTGTATTTGATTATTTCTTCCATCCAGCTGGGATTGATCTCAATGTTGAATATTTTCGCTAGGGTTTTGGTGATGCTTGGCTTGTCAAGGCATTCCACCCTTGTGTTCGCCTGACTTTGGTGTGGTTGAGCGGTTTCCAATCTTGCCAGAGAGTCTGCCTTAGCGTTCTTTTCTCTGGGGATTTGTGTGATGGTGTGGAACTTGAATTTCCTGAGCAGAGTTTTGACGTATCCCATGTATGTCGCTAACTATTTGTCTTTAGCCTGGAAACTGTCGTTGACTTGGTTGATGACTAGTTGGGAGTTGCTGAGTATGTTGACACTGTCAGCGCCTGAGTCGATGGCCAGGAGTAGGCCTGCAATGAGTGCTTCATACTTCGCTAAGTTTTTCGAAGCTATGAAGTTGAATTTTAGCGCGTACTCCACGTTCAGTCCCCCTGGTCTTGTCAATATGATTCATACTCTGCAGGCCTTGGTGCAGGTGGAGCCGTCGACATGGAGGCTCCATTCCTATTGTTGCCTAGACATGGGCTCCGCGGTGGTTGCTATGACGGTGTGGCCTTCTTCTGTTCTCACGGTGGGCTCGTCTTGGCCCTCAGTGAGTTCAGCGGTGAAGTCTACTACTGCCTGGCCTTTCATAGTGGTTTGCGGTTTATATTCGATGTCGAACTCGCTGAGCTCGATTGCCCATTTGCTCAGGTGATCGGAGTGCTTAGGGTTCTGCATGACTTGCCTTAGCTGTTGATTTGTAAGGACATGAATGATGTGGGCCTGGAAGTATTAGCTGAGGCGTCTAGCGGCGACAATGAGTGTGACAGCGAGCTGTTCCAGGAGGGTGTATCTTGTCTCAGCTCCGTTCATACCCCTACCGACATAGAACATCAGGAGTTCTTCCTGACCTTCCCTCGTACTATAGCGCAGCTCACTGCTGATGTGGATACCGCGAGGTATATATACAGTACCTCACCTGGCACAGGTATGGAGAGAAGTGGGATGGCCGCTAGGTATTCTTTTAGGCGTCCAATCAATTACTTTTTTATGGGTCTTCTTCATGGCTTTGGAGAATGGGAAGCACCTATCAGTGAACTTGGAGATAAAATGAGATAGTGTGGTTAGTTTGCCCTAAAGGCTCTGTACATGTACCTTCCACTCTGGATACTTCATGTTGAGGATGCCCTGTACCTTGTCGGGGTTAGCCTTTATACCCCCCTCGCTAACAATTTAGCCCTGGAATTTGCTAGCTGTGACGCTGAAGAAGCATTTCTCAGGGTTGAGGCACATACCATAGACCAAGAGAATGGCGAATATAATGCAGAGGTTTGCCACGTGTCTGCTGGCCTTGATACTTTTTATGAGCATGTCGTCCACGTATACCTCTATTATTTTGCCGAGGTGTTCAGCAAACATTGCGTTCATCAACTGCTGGTATGTTGCTCCAGCGTTCTTCAATCCGAAAGGCATGACATTGTAGCAGTACATGCCCTTCTCTGTTGTGAAGGTGGTGCACTCTTGGTTGCTGGGGTTCATCTTAATTTGGTTGTAGCTAGAGAAAGTGTCCATCATGCTGAGTAGTTCGTGTCCCTCTATTACGTCGACCAGTTGGTCAATGCATGGTAGTGGGAAACTATCCTTGGGGCAAGCCTTGTTGAGACCTTTGAAGTCTACGCACATTCGCGATTTTCCGCTGGGTTTTTTTGCCATGACCAAGTTGGACATCCACAGGGGGTAGTTGAATTGGCGGATGAATGCAATGCTTTGTAGTTTTGCTACATCTTCCCCTATTGCATGATATCTTTCTTCATCATTGGCCCATCTCTTCTATTTTATTGGATAAAAGGATGGTTTAATACTTAACTTGTGCGTGATAATTTCAGGGGAGATGCCCCACATGTCAGTATAGGACCATGCCAACATAGCAGCGTTATCTCGCAGAAATTATGTGAGTTCCGCTGCTATCTCGGGGGCGAGCTGAGTGCCGATGCGGATTGTCCTCTCAGGGTGCTCGTCAGAGATGCTGATGACTTTTAAGGATGTTTCTGGGTTGACAAGTTCTTTTCATACTTTTTTTCGTCATCCCTGGGATCATCAATTCTATCTGTCAGCGGTAGGTGATTTCCTACCATTAGGATTTCACGCGCATCGAGCGCGTGACAGTTGTTAAATAGAACTCTCATGCCAGCTGTTGGCTTCCTTATACACAGCCCGTGCCGTTGGGGTGGGGAACTTCATGAGAAGCATGTAATCGACAATGATGCATTTCAACTTGTTGAGTGTCGTTCGGCTAATGATGGCATTGTAAGAGCTGAAGCAGTCAACGACGATGAAATCGGTGTGTACTTCCGTTGTGAAGAGGCTACCGCTGATGGATAAGCTCATATAGTCGGAACCGAGTGGTTACGTAACGTCACTGGAGAAGTTGACCAGCGGCTCGTTGTCTTGTAGAAGCTTTCTATTCCACTGAAGCTGGTTGTAGCATCCGTTGAAGATGACATTTAGAACGAATCCGCTGTCAACCAGGACTCCCCCCACTGACCATTTATCAAGTATTCCGTCGATCAAGAATCGGTCGTCGTGAGGGAAGTGCACTCCTTGTTCCTTTTCCTCGAAAATGTTATTGGCTCCCACCTCGATTTTGGTAGCTTAGCGAATCTCTCATAGCAGATGTTGCAAACTTCCTTGGGGTGGTTGGGGAGCGCATAACGTTTTCTTGCCATGTGGGACATGTTACTGATAGGAGCACTGCCGTCGTTGGTGTTAATGAAACGCATAGGCTCGATGTTGGCGACAACTGGTGGTGGTTGTCATACCTTGAACTGTTTCAGCTTGCCATCTCAATACAGGGTTCCAATTGCTGTTTTGAGAACATTGCAACTGTTGGTGTTGTGACCATTGTCCTTGTGGTATTTGCACCATTTGCCGGTGTTCCTCGGTTTTCCCACCCTTGGGTATTTTCTTGGGGGTGGTGGTGGGACCTGATCTTTGCACTGGTCATATGTCTCCTCATATGAGGTCGTAAGGACTGTAAACACTACGTATTGCTGAGAGGACTCTGTGAGCTTATTGCGGTTGTCACTGTGGAAAGGACGATTGGGCTTATTTTGGTACTGGTGATCTTTTGCTGCTTGCTTTGGTAGTTATCTTGCTGCCAATCTCTCGTTTTATAGTTAAAGGGTGTGGCGAGAGATTTGTTAGCGGTTTCCTGTTGGCTGGAGGAAGGATGAGTTGTCTTTGCGGGCATTTGTGGAGGTGGTAGTACTTCTCCATATGTGATGTATTCTGCCAGCCCAGACCGCTTCGCCTCCTCATCCCGGTCCTCCCTACAGTGGTCTCTTATGATGATTTGCACCGTGCACGGCGGATCGAAGCGGCGAAGCTAGGATCGATCAGACCTGACCAGAAATCCCAACTCTGACGACGGCAGCGCTTCAAACTGGTCTTGTTCTTCTAGTAGGAGCTTCCTCCTTCGACCATTGGTAGTGTTTTGGATGATTCACACCAGAGCATAGAACTCACAGTGAACAGTGGATTTTGGCTCGTGGCGGCATCTAAGCGGAGTTGGCTCAAACCCCAGGTATTAAAGTTGCTCTACTTGGTATTCTTGACATTTTGGATGTTTGGATTGTGGTGGTTTTGAGTTTGGCCGGCTGTGGTGTGCCACCGAATGTGGCGGCCCTTGATAGTGTTCCAGCCATGTGTGGGGTAGTTTTTTTTTCCTATTATCATCTAATTGTCAATACGAGCATTTTGATATATGGCTTGTAGCATTTAGAGATAGGGTGAGCATGTTAGGGTTTTTAGCGATTTTGATTCGCTTGGTTTTCGATCTGTGAGGATCCGACTGTTCAATCAACTTGTAGCTTTGACATATCGATCATAGAAGTATTCCAAAGACTTTGGGTGGTCTCGGATAAGGTTTCGCCTCGATTGGCGTTACTTTCTAGGTTTTTGTTCAAACAAGGGCTCGCACTTTAATCGCTTTGTGTTTCGTGTATTAACAAGAGACTGTATGTGATTAGGTACTTGACAAGGTTGTCTTGGACGATTATTGGTGAGTGTGTTATCTCGGTTCTGTATAGAAGACGCAGCTGGATTCTGAGGTGAGTAATCTCACAATGTTCATTTACAAACAGATTTATCTTATCATTTTGGGAAGTGTTGATTTCTAAGTGTTAGGATTTGTGAAACATTTTAGGTCACAGGTGACTTATTTAAATGTTTGATCGTTGAACCGGGAGTCATTGATGGAGATCAATGACAGAGAATCTTTTACTTTAGATTCGGGTAACATTTTGGGTCCATTGTGACTTGCTTAATGTTTTGGTCTTTGTACTATGAGTAATTGATAGAGATCAATTACGGGGAATCGTTTACTTTAGATTCGGGTAACATTTTGGGTCCAGTGCGACTTGCTTAATGTTTTGGTATTTATATCGGGGATCCAAAAAATTAAGGGTTGAGGATCGGGGATCACCACTGGTGATCAAGGATCACAAATCGTGATCGAGGGTCGCGAATGTGACTGAGGGTGGGTTATCGGAACCATGCCCTTAGCTGGGGTATAGTTACGATCAGTTAGATCTCTAGTCTGTCCGCCATGGTATCTCATGGGGATAATAGTGAGGTTACTTGTGACTCATGAGTACAAGTTTTTAAAAGAGAGTCTTGGTATATTCTTTCTTTTATTGTCCATGATGGATGGTTTGTCATAATGTGACACGTGTTTCCTTATGAGAAAAGGATGGGAAGGTTTGTCATAGCATGAGTTACTTGTGTGAGTTGTTTCCTTAATCGAAACGGGTGAGTTTTTCCCGTGATTTTTGTCAGTTGTTTCCTTAATTGGAACGGGTGGGCTTTCTTGTAATTGGAGTGAGTTGTTTCGGTTGTTGTATTTGAGTTTACTCATGCAAGCTTTCATAAACTTACCGGATTTATTGTGTGGCAACCGGGTGCACTATTCGATGATGTAGGGGATAATCCTACAGGTCAAGGTAATCGTGGTTGAAGCTAAGTACCGATAGTTGCAGATTTACGGTAGGAAGCCAATTTTGTGACTTTACCATTGTTAAGATTTCCACTTGTATTAAGCTCTGAAGAGCATTTACTTATTATGTTGTTGTGGCAATTTAAGTCGTAAACTTATGTAATATTTGACTCTGGGAGCGAGTCTGTATTGACATAGTGGGTTCAGGGCATCAGTATGTACTTGGTTAAAAGGAAAAAGTTTTCTAGGTATTCTGTATTGATGGCTGAACCATTCACGAATATATAATTCTGGGATTATATTGATTTTTAATGTTGTTTAAAAATCGGGCCGTGACAGTTAGTCTTACCGATATCTACAGAGATATTCTATTCATATTATGATTCAGTTTCCTTGTAAGACGCAAATTCTCTACTTGTAATCCTTTATATAAAGAGCCCGATATTATCAATGAAAGCACAACTCAATTCTCTCCCAATTTCAAATTCCCTAAAACATTATACTTTTTTTTTGTTACATCAACAACTTAGAAATACAACAACTTGTCTATCTCTTTTAATTTTTATTTTGATAATCCTTCAAATTAAAATTAAATTTAAATTAACATATGATCTAAGGACTGTTAGGTGTTTTCACACTCTGACTGACAAAGTGAGTTTTGTTAAATATAATAAAATATAGATAAGTTGCGAAGCAAACCTCTACCATGTCATAGAATTATCTTCACTAAATTGAGGCACAACATTTTTAAAAGGTATCCATTTTATTATTGAAGTAGAAAATTAATTCTTTATACCAAAGTTTTTTTTTTTTTTAATCAAGATCACGGTTCCTCAAAAGCCTCTTAGGCCCAGAGACTAATCCGTGCAGGGAGATCATGTCAGAATGCTTCCTCCCCCCTAGCCACCAAGATTAGATTGGAATTTGACTCCAATCAGCGTCGGCGGGATTCGAACCCGGATGTGAGGGTTCCACACCTGAAGGCTCTTACCAACTCAACCACCTGTAGTGGTTCTCCTTATATCAAAGTTACCTAACCTCCAAATGGACTTTGCGAATACATAAATCATCTTAACAAAAAGTTATTAGGAATGAGGAGACTTTCTTTGTAACTTTAAGATTGTGACTGCAATAGGCAAATTCAACGGAAGTCGAAATATGGATGACTATTCTACTTGAAGAGCCATTTTGTTTCTCAATTCCCAATCTGTCAACAAATTAGGAGGAATTTTTTATAATAGAAGAGTTAATAGAATTAGATAATGGAATGTTTTTAGCCACTAAATAAGATTACTTGTATTAAAAAAAGAAGAAGTAGAATTTGGATAATATTTCCGGACTTCTCTCGCAAAAGAGAGAGCTAGCACAAAAAATGACAACATAGGCTTCAATTCTATGTACAATCGAATTGTTAAATCCATTAAGTGTCACTTTAGTTTTTAATAGAAACTAAGCAAAATTTTGACTTTAAGAGGAAGAGTTAACTTCAATAAATTAACTAGCTACATTCTGATTACTTGGGATTTCACATTGAATCCAAATAGCAAACTTAACGGAAACCTTTACAATATGTAAAAAGGCCCAAATTAACTCATCTTGAACCTTCAAGGGGAAGGGGAATTATCCAAGCCACTTGTGAGAAAATTGACTCTACAAAACTCGGACTGTTTCTTGGTCGAGTTTGCCAACTACTCTTAGGATATTCTTAGTTTCATACCTAACTAAATTCTTTAATTACATTGCGGGATCTATCTTCCGGCGACATTTCACTTTTTTCACTTTTTTGGTCATTTCACTTTTTTTTTTTTATCCACGTGCTTGCCATGTCAGCAAACAGACAGCGCCATCAGAAATTTTGGACGGGAGTATCACGTTGATACCAATTTAGGTCTTTGGGTATCACATTGATACTTTTGAGAGTTCAGGTATCAAATTGGCCTTAGCAAAATAGTTTGGGGACGGTAGATGAATTTTTCTCAAAAAGAAAAAAGGGTAAATTGGTCGTTTCACTTTTTTTGGGGATCCACGTGCTTGCCACGTCAGCAAACAAACGGCGCCGTCAGAAATTTTGGACGAAAGTATCACGTTGATACTAATTTAGGTCTTTGGGTATCACATTGATACTTTTGAGAGTTTGGGTATCAAATTGGCCTTGGCAAAATAGTTTAGGGAATGTAGCTGAATTTTTCTCTTAAGAGAAATAAGTTTCACACTCCCAATTTACAATCCACACTCTTCATTTTTTTGTTAACTTTGAATGAGCGTAACTTTGACTTTATTACCTGTTCGCACCGTTTATAACATATCAAAAAGAAAAAGATATAAGATAGCTAGTTGAAAGAGAAGTTTCGATCATTCACCAATCAAGTACATCTACTTGGAAGTCACATACTACACATGTTTGACATCATGGACTTTTCTTTTTGTTGTGTATTTTAGTTTTCCATTCAATCCATGCATGGGAACTTTTCTTTCATTTCAACCTTCTTTGTCTTAATTGTCCTAAGCTTGCATTCTAGATTAGCCCTTCAGACACTGTCAGACGGAAATTGGTATGCAGAAATAATTAATTGCTACCAGCTACTAAATAGTATGTCTAAACATTGTCAAGAGATAATTATTGGTTCTGGAGTGACACCAATTTCGCATTACTATGAATTAAAGAGTTAAAGACTATGTTTATAGAGATCTGAAGACGTAGTAGTAGCAGAAGAACCCGTCCATGGTGCATCTGATGAACGAATGAGGCTGTGACTTGCACTTGGGGAGCTCCCTTGTGCGGTACTGTGATCAAACTGCTCTTCAAAGGGTCTTAAGCTCGTCATTTCATCACCATGGATACTTGGATCCAGAACCACTTCATCCACGGGGGTTCGCCCTTCAAGCATGCTCAATGCTGCAGACATGTTAGGCCTAAGTGCAGCTGTTGGATTGGCGCACAGTAGAGCTACTTTAATCGTTCTAATCGCCTCTTTCTTACTGAAATTGGACCCCAACCTTGGATCCACCAGCTCCAGTAAGTTCCCTCTTTGTTGCAAAACAAAGGCCTAAAAATAAGCAGAGAAAATGAATGGATGATCACAAACTAGTTACATACATATGTAGTGAAAGAAGTTCTGGATGAAGATTATTTATCTTACCCAATCCATAAGACATTGAATGTTCTCATTGGGTCGATATTTCGTGTTGTTCTTTCCTGCAACAGTTTCTAATGCAACAACTCCAAAACTGTAGACATCTGCTTTATAGGTCAAACAACCCCATAGAGCATATTCCGGTGCCATGTATCCACTGCACAACAATTACATGTTGTTTTCAGCGACTGATTACTCACTCTAATACAAAGAATTTTCACATAAAAATAGAAATGACAGGTATCAACACTATATAAGTAAGACATTACATGTAAATCACACAGTTTGTTGGCATTTCAGCATGCATTTATGCAGTCAATATGAGTTACTAACTTAATTACTTTAACTAATTGAAAACTTCAATATTGTACTCAGAAATGAAGTTGATGCAATATATGTTACAGAAGCTTACATAGTTCCAGCAATCCTGGTGCTAATGTGAGTGTTCTCCTCTTCGTCAAGCTTGGCCAGACCAAAGTCCGAGATCTTAGGATTGAGGTCTCGGTCCAGTAACACATTTGTAGTTTTGATGTCTCTATGTACAACCTTCACTGCCGATTCCTCATGCAAATAAGCCAGACCTTTTGCTATGCCTAGGCATATTTTCTGCCTTGTAGGCCAGTCCAAATTTAGGAGATCATCCTCTGGACCTGCAATTAACATACATACCTAATAATTGGGTCACTTTAGAACCTCTGAATGCATGATTTCAGGATTTGTTCCTAGACATAATGAGCTTACCGTACAAAGCACGAGCAAGGCTATTGTTCTCCATGTACTCATATACCAACAATAACTGGTTTGCTTCAATACAACATCCATACATTCTAACCAGATTTATGTATTTTCCTTCTGTCATATGTGCTTCCCCACCAAAATCTTGCACACATTTGTTCCAAGTCCTCACAAAAATTCTTGTTAATCAAAAAACACTCATGGTATAAGTTGAAAGAGCTTGAGCCACAACCCGAATTAGATATCCTTACCTACACCACTAAGCATCTTCCCTTGCCAACTTTTAAGTGTCTTGGCCAAGTTGCCCTTTATATACTGGAAGGTTGCAGTTTTCTTACGTCCCAAATATCTTTCATGACAATCCACAATCTCCACCCCCATCAAAGAAGCCACCTCTTCATGTACTTCATTACTGACGTTTTTACTAAACACAACTGAGCTCTTATTAAAGTTCACAAGTTGTCCTGATGCTCTACCATAAGTCTCAATCACATCCTGAATCTCATAGCATGCTTCAAGAGAGGCTTGAGCATACAACATACTATCATCTGCAAAAAGCAAATGGTTAACAGAAGGAGCTTCATGACAAACCTCAATACCAGACAGAAGACCAAGCAATTGTTTTTGTTGCATTAAAGTTGAAAAATCCTCAGTACCAATCAAAAATAAATAGGGTGATAGAGGATCGCCCTGTCTCAACCCCCGACTAGGTGTGACAAGCCCTCTAGGTTTTCCCCGAATCAAAAATGAAAGTTTGACTGTACTGACGCACTGCATCACTAAAGCAATCTAAACTCTGGTGAAGCCAAGTCTCTCCATAACCTTATGGAGAAATAGTCATTCCATTCTATCATAAGCCTTGCTAAAATCCAACTTCAACGCCATACAACCATCTTGGCCTTCTCGTTTATTATGTACAAAGTGCGCAATCTTATTGGCAACTAGTATATTATCTGTTATCAATTGCCCCTGTATGAATGCACTTTGATAAGGAGATATAATGTCCGGCAATAGCACCTTAAGCCAGTTTGCATTAGCTTTTGAACAAATTTTGTAAATAACATCGCAAAGTGCAATAGGTCTAAGATCTGATATTCTCTCAGAGTTATCAACTTTTGGAATTAAGCAAATATGTGTGAAATTCACCTGCTTCAACAAGTTTCCGGTTTGTAAAAAGTTTTGTACCGCTTCTGTCACATCCTTACCAACTACTGACCAATAATGCTGGAAGAAGAGCGGTGGCATCCCATCAGGGCCAGGTGACTTTGTAGGATACATTTGGAATAGAGCAGAGCGTATCTCATCCTCTTAATATTGCTCACAAAGTGTCTCATTCATGGCTGGTGTCACACATGGTTCTATATCTGCCAAAGTGTGATTCATGGCGTCCATATCAATAGGTGAAGCCGTGAACAAATTGGTGAAGTATTGGGTAACAACCTGCTCTACCTCTTCATCATCATTACGCCACAACCCTTTCTCATCAAATAAACCATGAATGACATTTTTGCGTTTTCTGTTTGCTACCTTTCTATGGAAGAAACCGATGTTCCGATCTCCCTTTCAACCAACACACTTTTGCCCTTTGTCTCCAGAATGCTTCCTCTTGAGATAGAAGTGTTTGATGTTTTCCCATCAGCATTTTTTTCTCCTCTTGTATCACTGCTGTAGCGCTAGAGTCTAATAGTTCCTCCAATCTAGCACATACACCAAGCATCTACTGTTGCCGATATTTAAACGTCTCCCTCTGCCACTTATCTAGGATAAGACTGGTGTGAACTGTCTTTTTTACTACTTGAAACATAGGAACTCCAGTAAACTCAATTGCCCAACTCTCTATGACAAGAGAATCACAATCTTTATGTTGTAACCAGAGAGACTCGAACTTGAAACCATGATGTTTTGGCCTCCTTGGTATTGGAACTGCACTAGTTTGGAGGAAGATTGGAATATGATCAGAGTCACTTGGTGGCCAATGAATCACCTTAGCATATCAGAAGATGTCAAACCAGGATGGGGTGCAAACTGCACGATCTAATCTGAGATGCGTATCAAAATTCCACCATGTAGCTCTAGAGCCCTGAAAACCTAGGTCAAGAAGATAGCAATACCCAAGAGCCTCTCTGAAGCTACGCATCTGCCTTTCTGCTCTAGGAGATCCATCAAACTTTTCTCCATTGTTAAGAATCTCATTAAAATCTTCGATCACCACCCACGGCAGTGAATCCATGTCCCCTAGATCACGTAGCAATTGCCATGATCGATCTCAGTCCGCAGTACGTGCTTACCCATAAAAGCCAGTTAAACGCCATCTTGGATCTCCCAGTCCTCCATGGATCTCTGCATCAATATGATGCGCAGATCGTGTTCGAATCCGAAGATCAACCTCCACACTCTAGAAAATCCCTAGCCATCCTGCTTGACCATCGCTGAGTACTTCCTTAGAGTTAGGAAACCTTAACGCTTGGTGCAGCGATCGAAAATCCTCATTCCTCCTAATCTTCGTTTCGCGCAAAAAAACAATCTGAGGCTTATTCTGAACAATCAAGTCTTTCAAAGCCCTCTTTGTAGTGTCATTGCATATCCCCCTGCAATTCCAACTAATAATTTCCATCGAAATGGTAAGTAGATCTTCCTTCTAGAAACCTAGAAAGCAAACCCTAGCAGAGCAGATGCTAGGTCAAAAATTTGTAATAGATATTTTCTGCCATAATAGTGAGTAGTTATTAATGACCCACTCACTGCTGACAATGGGTAGTATAAGTAATTATATGTAGAGAAAGTGGATTATATTGTTATCTCTTTTAATTATGATTTCTGACTTTGTAATTAACCATATTCCTTGATGTAGAACGGATGACAACAAGAATCGAGGAGTAGCTTGATCGTAAAAAAGGAAAACCCGGTTTGCTGCAAATTTGGTGTTTGGTGTCAGAATTGTGATTGCTAAACCTTTCTGAGAAGGAATAACATCAGGAACAAAACTATGTGGGCTTTTTTGGGCTTTCGGGATCATTTCGGACCTCAAAATTGTGATTTGCTATTTTTCCGCATTTTAGGTTTTCTAGTTCGATTTGGATTTGTTTTGTTTTAACCCGTGGGTTTTAGGGTTTCATTGTTTGTTGCCCTAAGGTTTCTTTTCTCATATATAAGCAACCTTGAACCGCTACAGAACCTGTCTTTTATATTTTTATCAATCAAATTGAGAGTTTTCTCATCTATCTCTACTGGACTTCAGAATTCTTGTTTTAGGTTTATTGCTTGTAAACTTAGAGTTACTTTTAGACTGCGTCATTACTCCTTTAATATTAAGAATAAATTAAAATTAACATATGATCTAGGGGACTATTAAGTTTTTTCACACCTACTTCGGCTGATAGAGTTTTTTCACACCTACTTCGGTTATGTTAAATATAGTTTAATTATTGCGACGTAAACCTCTACTATCTCATAATCATCTTCACTCAAGTGAGACACGACACTTTCAAAACGTATTCGTTTTGTTATTGAAATTAGACAATTAACTCTTTATAGCAAAATTACCTAACCCTCCAAATGGACTTTGCGAATACATAAATCGTCTAAAAAAAGGTTATTAGGGACGAGAAGGCTTTCTTTATAGTAATTTTAGGGGTGTGAGTGCAATAAGCAAATTCAACAACAACCGAAATATGGATTACTAATCTATCTATATGACAACCCTTGTTATTTGGTGCGTGTTAAATACATAGAATTAGTGGAGGCTCTTGTTATTGTTCGGGATATTTTCTCGTTGGTTATTGTAATTTGAGATTTAAGCTTTTATGTCTCATCCATTGTATTCAATAATTTTATTAATTAAGGTCATGAGCTGCACCCGTCCTTATTTAAAAGGAAAAAAAACTACCTCAAGAGCCTGTTGTTTCTCGACTCCCACATCTGTACAAAACTACAAATTAGGAGGCAATTTTCTATAATAAAGGAGTCAGCAGAATTAGATGATGGAATGTTTTTTAGCCACTAAACTCGTTTTACAAAAAGAAGCAGAATTTGGATATTATTTTCAACCAAGGTGGCTTTTGGCCTTTGGCAAAAAAGTGCTCAATTCCTGGGGACAATTCCTGACCGCGTAAGGTATGTGTTTTGCTTTGATGACATAGATGATAAAAGTAAGACTTTTGGCTGCATGGTCCACTAAGATGAAAGGTGCGGTCAATGCATGGTGGTCATTTGATTGAATGGTTGCATATGGTGTGTGATGCTTTGTCTTCTTCAGACACGGACGTGTTTTTCATGCATTTATGGGCTTTGTGGAATGAAAGGAATAATATGCTTTGTCTTCTTCTACTATTCCAGCCCTTTGAATACGGCAGCTTTGTCTTCTTCTTGGGCTATTAAATTCCTGAATGATTTACCAGTGGCTACATCCTGTGATGGAACAGAAGAATAGTAGACAGAAGACTAAGTGGCAGCTTCCCCCAGGTGGGAGACTCGAATTGAATGCAGATGGAGTTTTCTTGGTGGCTACAGGTCAAGGGGGAAATGGGGCTATCGTGAGAGACGATAACGGAGTGTGCTTAGCAGCTACTGCACGTCCCTTTTTCTAGGTTAGATCGGCTTTCCAAATGGAATCAGAGGCTGTGTGAGCTGGACTCCTGCTACTTATTCACCAAGGTATGGCAGATGTTGACATTGAGATTGATTGTGCTGCAGTGATTTCTGCACTTCGTGGAAATTTGGAGGACTTCTCTGAGGTAGGGTGTATTGTGGAAGATTGCAAAGCATATTTAAGTGCTATTCTTTCTTTTTCTCTAAAGCATGTTTTTCATGAAGCAAATGGTGTTGTCTATAGATTAGCGTATCTTACTAGTGTGTCTTCCTTCGATAATTATTGACTAGATGAGACTCCTGTGATTATCTAATATGTACTCAATGAGGATTCTTGTACTAGTAGTTGAGGAATATGTAATATGTCACCCTCGCTGTACAATCACCATTCTTCTATTAATAATAATATCGGGCGTGCGGTTGAACCTCCTAGTTAGGCTGGGTTCTAAACTCATTTAAAAAAAAAGGAGCAAAAATACAAAAGATGATATATAAATATTCCCTTAATCATTGCCACATATTTTTTTTGAAAGAAATATAGATTTCATTATACGCATACCAAGATAGTCATTAAATATTCCCTTAATCATTGCCGCATAGGCTTCAAGTTACGTGGGTATAATCGAATTGTTAAATTCATCAGGTGAAATTTTAGTCTTTCATTTTCTTTTAAAAGACGTCAAGTAAATATTTTGACTTTAGAGGAAAGATTTTTTCAACTTTAATAATTTATCTAGATTCTGCTAAAATTCACATTCATATACTCACAAACTTAGAAGCTAAGCTACAATGGCAGAAACCTAATCTGATGAGGAAGAAGACGAAGCAAAAGGGAGGAAAAGACTGGTATTGATGCTTAGTAATTTTACAAAATGATAGAAGCGTACAAAATGAGAGAGGGAGTAGCTATTTATACTAATTGACTGAAACTAATTAGCTGACAGATTATTCTAGATTAGCATTCAGATGAGGGCCACGTGGCTATCAGGGTACGGTCCAGATTTGATCTTCAAGCAAGTCAGTTGCACATGATGAAGTCATGCAGGACACCTGAACAGAGGGGTTGATCTGCTACACATTGCTGAGGCTCAAGATTATTTCTGTAGCACAAGCTGTTAATTAGCTGGCTAGTATCACATGCAAGGCATGCAGTTGTACTTGCACACATGCTGAGATCACCAGACTCATCTTCATGTTGGGCCTGCTCGGCTTTGCTTTCTGCTGTTTTGCTCTCAGCACTGGCATTTCTACTATCATCGATCACCACTCATCACCTTCACAGATTCTTGTTACTTGGGACTTTACGCTTGAGTTCACATTGAATCAGAATAACAGACGTAATGAAAATTTTTACCGTCTGTTAAATGGCCCAAACTAAACTCATCTCAAATTTGAACAAGGGGAAGGGAAATTCCTACAATAATCTTAACAATGGAGGCAGCCTAATCAGAATTCAGTATATGACATAACATATCCATGAATGGTTAATTTCCAAATGTCTCACATGCAAGTCTGCTTGTTGGGCCAACACTACTATTATTATGGAAACTGAAATCTTGATCTTGACAATTGTACGTAAGGTTGCTTTGAGGACATTTCTTGTCGGGCTCTGATGGTACGTGAACGATCGATAGTAGAGTAAATGTCAGCAAAAAAAATCAAAAAGAAAAGAAAGGAAACTCTCTATATTTCACTGAATAATCAAAAAATGGGGTATGTATGCATAAAAAAGGTTTGGTGGAAGGAAATATAAAAATAGTTTTTTTCGGGTAGTTCGAGTCACTCTAGAAAAACATCAATGACAACTATATATTGTTAACTCTGAATAAAAATAACTTTAACTTTATTATCCTTTCGCGTTTATAACATATAAAAAAGAAGAAGAGAGAATTAAAAGAGAAGTTTCACACTTTCATCAATAGCTGATTGGAGCATGGGTGATTCCTTTAGCTGGGGTGCCATCTGCTCATGCTACGGAGGCGTTGGCTGTTCTTAATGGGATGCGGTTGTGTCTTCAGGAAGGAAGAAGAAGGTGGAGATTGAAAGTGATGCAGCAAAGGTAATAGAGGCTATTAATTGGAAGGCGGGAAGTGGACCTCAGCAATGAGGACCACATAAAGCTGAAGCCACTTTTGAGGAGGTCAGTTGGAGGAAAATTCCACGCACATGTAATAAAGTAGCACATCTGCTAGCCAGACATGCACTTGTGATGGAAAAGCTGGCTTTAAATCTTCTGTCCCCAATCATCTGTCTCCTCCCCTGTATCCTAATTAATCTTTGACACGTGGTCTGCCACATAAGGCATCTAACAGCAATCTAACTTCGTTTAAGTTTTTTTTTTTTTTTTTCTGATCTTGCAATAAAAATTAATGTTAAAAAAAAAAAAACAATTATGAAAAACAGACTGCGTCTCTCATCTTCTCCCTCCTCCCCATCTCATCTCTTTATGACTATCCCTCTCTGGTCCATATGGAATCTCCTCATCCTATCTCATCACTTTATGACTCTATCCCTCTCAGATTCATATGGAATCTCTACCTGCACACAGCACCAACAACTTGAAGAACACACCATTTCTAACCTTTAAAGCAATTATGCACAAGCAGCATAACATCTGTTCAGAGATGAAAGTCATGGCAGATCTGTTGAAGCTGATCTTTCAATTTATAGATTTCTTTGCCTCTCATACTCATGTTAATCATAGCTGGGTTCTCTGAACATTGCTACTAAGACTACATAATTTTCTTTCGACTTCGTCAACATGAACCCAGATTCCAACAGGAACCCAGATTTATACTACTCCATTACCAAGATCAAATCAAAACGACCAAACGTTATAAAAGTAGATCGACCCACTTCTAGGACAATCGCAAGGAAGAGAACCCGGATGAAGATTCGATCCCTTTCGATACCAAAATTGAATTTGAACCATAATAAAAATCTCCAACATAGGAAGCAAAACCATATTACCCATTCAAAAAGAGATCAGAAATGTGACGCTAACCGAATTAAATCGAACGCAAATCAAAAATCTGCCTGAGTTTTTTTTGTAGTGAGCATTGCTGTGTGAATTCAACTTGGAGGGAGACGTCTTTGTATTCTGCGTTTTTTTCATTCCTGTGTAATTAGAATTTTATTTTGAATTTTTATTTTTGTTTTGAGTTAACAGAGGTGAGTTAGTATGAAATGACACTTGGCTTCAAATCTTCTGTCCCTATTTCTCTATCCATTTTCCTGTCTCCCTATTAAATTTTGACACGTGGCATTTGTTGTCTCCTCACCCTAACCATCTCTTACCAGTCTACTAACATCTGTATCTCTAACCCAGCTCTAACTCACCCTAGTTTCTCTTACCAGTCTTGCTTTTTGTCTGGGTCGTGGCCTCAGCTTCCCCACAAACTTTTTCTTCTTCATCATCTCTCGTATCTAAACCCAAAACCAGCTGTTACAGCTATGCTTCCACCTCAGTGTTGCCAAGCTAAGCTTTTTGGATCTGAAGCTTGAAAGCTTTGGACTTTATGGAGTAAAGGGGTCAAGGAGAGGCAGCAGAGTTCACTGCACTACCGGACCTGGTATGGCTAATTGTGTTCTCAAAACTTTTTCTTGATTTGAAATTGGCTTATCTGTACTGGGTTCTTTGTTAAACTTGGGGAAATCAAGAACAAGTGGGTTCAAATCTTGTTCTATGATTTGGTGTTCATGGAAATTTATGGCTGAGATTGGTTGGTTTGGAATTGAAAGTTAGAAATTTTGTTGCTTTGGTGTTTTTGTTAAGGTGAGAAATGAAGATATAGTCTTGGAGTGCTATAACTTTAGGTTTCGTAGTGAAGTTAGTTGGGTTGTGCTATAACGTTTTTATCTGAGAATTTGGTCCTTCAGGAATCAATCACGCAAAGTATACAACTCTTCGCGTTGAGATTAGCTACAATAGCTGCACAAAGAGCAATATCAGGAAAGAAACTAGCACAGCAATAAGATAAGTATTGGACTGATATACAAAACCTGAAGGTAGGTGCAATGGAAAGAAAACAACAAAGAATGTTGACTAATATGCCAAAAAAACTCGGTAAATTTTCCAATTCGTACACTGCTTTGGACATTGGATATGTTAAATTGTAAATAGCAACTGTGTCCATCACCATCAATATATATGTGGGACAAGAGGAAGCTCCAAATATACCAATTAACCATTCAACAACATCAACTTATCTATTGATGCTGAACTTTCACGTCACGTCACCTTTCATGGTGTCTTTTAAAGACATGAAAACCATAACTAAACAAAAATGGAAGGTAAAGCAGAACTTCAAGTATTGTTTCCGGTGAAACATTCTTTCTCAAAGGAAAAAGCTCCAAAATCAGAGTAACCCACATCTTTAAATGAGGACCCAAATCAAAGAAAGTTTGTCTGAAAACAGAGAAAAAATTTCTGAAAACCCAGAACCCCAGGCTAAAAACCAGAGAGAGATAGCTGGGGATAGAAGATTTGAAGCCGTGGGTGGGTTTTAAGAAACTAAGAGTTGGGTTAGAGATACAGTTGGGGTTAGTGGGTAAGAGATGGTTAGACTGAGGAGACGACAAATGCCACGTGTCAAAATATGATAGTAGGGAGACAGGGAAAGGGATAGGGAAATGGGGACCGAAGATTTGAAGCCGCTGGAGAGCGTTAGATTGCTGACAGCAATTCGACCAAACCAACGAGCATGGGAAGTGAAGAAAACAAAACCAAAGACAGAACCAAAGAGCCTTGATCCAGATACACAAAGAATACCAAATTGCAGAACATCATCAACTAGACCCAATCTTTCAATCTTTG
Organism: Rosa persica; assembly: GCA_025331145.1. Lineage (NCBI taxonomy): Eukaryota > Viridiplantae > Streptophyta > Magnoliopsida > Rosales > Rosaceae > Rosa > Rosa persica. Next base: position 6,067,656 of record WFKR01000005.1, on the reverse strand, counting down.
ATTATGGCGGTTCTTTCCCATTCTCCATCCTCAACTGTATCAATCTCACCCAACCATACCCAATCACCTATCACTCTGACCCATTCTCGACTCAATTTCTCGGCCTTTGTTCATCTTCTGGGGATTGCCTCTCAATTCTTGACTCAACTTCTCAACCATTTTATCTGTTCGTGTTGTTTGGTTTCAGTTCAATATCGCGAATCCTAGACTGGGAGATTTGAATCCAATAGAAGCTCTGAATCACATAAAGTACGACATCCCTCTCACGTCGGAAAGAAGCTCAAGAACCGAAGGAGGACAACGACGACCCAATACAAATTCACCATCCCAGATCTGGAATTTTTTTTTTTTTACACTAAGAACTCATGCTAAAGCTCAAAACAAAAGAGAGAAAAAAAGAAATAGAATCAGAAATTAAGCAAGAAAAACAAAGTCAATATTATCATGATGTGAACAATTATTATTTCTTTTTGTTATTGTAATTCAATTTGTTTTAATTCAAGCATCTTTTCAGATAGGGCCAGTTTGGGAAATTGGCTTCCATGTGGGTCTCATTTTGCTGAGTTAGAAATGTCATGTCAGCAACTTAACGTTTTAAATTGACAGAATTCTAACATATGGATTTATTGAATGAAAAATACTAATGTGCGGGTGTATTTGATGAAATTGAAAGTCGAGAGACTGAATTAATGTTAGACTAATATCACAAGGTACTAAACAGTATTTAGCCCTATTATTTAAGTGCAAGAATAAGACATTAGAGAAGTTGTGGTGCCGAGCTGCCACCGCTCTATTTCGCTCTTTAGCAGATAAACAACTACAAGGTACAAGCACTCAAGCCTATGTTGTTTCGCTGAAGAGCATTCAGACCGCGCTTCATCATAAGTAGAATAAAATCTATAAGATTCCGTACGTTCAAGACAACCATCAGCATGCCTGAGAACTATCAAAAGACTTTTGTAGTTTTGTATAGCTTCTCTCAAGATAAACATTTCTTGTCCTCTAATGCAAGCTTTAGTGCATTGAATGAGTAACACATCAACCTCTTCAGCCTTCAAACCAGGCAACAGCAAAACAGAAAACTCTTATCAGAAGTTCCCTCTTGAGATAAAGATCTCTAGAACTTCCAGTTCACATTTCAAATCCACGAAACATTCTATATCTGATGAAAAGAGAAAAAACTACAACGTGGTTGACCCACCCGAATATTAGGCTTACATGAATCCCATTCACCGACCCATAGTAACTTGGTGTTCAATGTAGGCAACACTCTAGCAGAGCTTACTACAAATACGGAACCTCATTCTTCACTATTGCTAGGTATCGTTTGCTATGGAGTCAAACATCAGGGCTGTCAATTGTCGACAACCCCTGTATATCAAATAACAATGTCAACTTTGTAGAACCATCAATCTGTATGCATCAAACCAAATCGAAGGAGAGAAGGTAATAGGTACTCTCTAATCCCTAAAAGAATAACCAAATAATAGAACCAAAAGGGAGCATATATACGGAAAGAAATTAGTATGAAATGGAACTGCCACTCTGCAGATACATTTACTATAGAATTCTCACTTCTCGGAAGGGGGTACTGATTCTGGGTTGATTTCACAGGAGTCAATGCCAGAAGTGGTAGAGGTTGAGCAGAATGTTTGGACTGTCATTTGTGTTTGGCTCATAGTTCAACTGTCAGTTTCCCTCTGCCGATGGAGGTCTCTCATGGCCTTAAACCTCAAATCCTCCCTGTAGCTACTCGGTTCTGGGATCACGTCCGGAACAGCTATTTGTCCTTCAAGCATTTTGACCACCTCAGACATCCTAGGCCTAAGTGAAGCAGAGGCGTTTGTGCATATCAGAGCTACTTTGATCATGATCTCTGCTTCCTTTTTGTCAAACTCAGACCCCAACTTCTCATCGACTAGCTCCAACAAATTTCCAGATTGTCGCAAATGACAAGCCTGCACATGTTTATTGCAGTTTCACTGTGAATTACTAACAGTGATAACAACCTTAATGCAATATATAATCAGCATATGGAAATGGTAAGAATACCCAATCTAAAAGACAAACGCAATCATCACTTGGCATGTAAGCATTGTTGTTCTTCCCACTAATAAGTTCCAAAGCCACTACTCCAAAACTGTAAACATCTGCTTTGTAGGTCAGGTGACCCCATAGTGCATATTCCGGTGCCATGTACCCTCTGCAAATCAAGATGATAAAATTTGTTACTCAGCTATAAAAAAAAAAAAAAAAAAAATTGCCAACTTAGCTAGACATTATGGTAAGCATGGCAAAACAGCAACAAGTCAATTTAAATACAGACAGGGAAACTGACATGGTCCCAGCAACTCGGGTGCTTATGTGCGTCTTCTCCTCTTCATCAAGCTTTGCTAGTCCAAAGTCAGATATTTTAGGGTTTAAGTCCACATCAAGCAGCACATTAGTTGCTTTGATGTCCCGGTGAACAATTTTTAGTACAGATTCTTCATGAAGAAAAGCAAGTCCTCTTGCTATCCCAATACAAATCTTACGCCTTGTTGGCCAGTCCATTTTGATCTGAGTGTCTCGACCTACAAAATATTCAAGAAAATGATCCTTAGTTTGACTTTTTTCTTTTTCTTTCTAGAAATAAACAGGCCAAACAAATTTCCAAAATAAAACAAAACTCAAGTACTTAGAGAGTACACAGAAAGAAACCAAAACACAGAAAACTAGAAACTAATACAACTCAAGGCTTTACACTTTAGGTTATTGATCAGTTGCATCTTAATTCACTTTTGTACTTATACAGTTGAACAACTAACAGCATAAACTAATACTCACCAAACAAAGCTCGAGCAAGGTTATTGTTCTCCAAGTACTCGTAGACCAGTAATAACTGACCTCCTTCGATACAGCATCCATGAAGTTTCACAAGATTCGGGTGTTGTAAACAAGATATCAAGCCAATCTCATTTAAAAATTCACGATTTCCTTGCCTTGATTTAGAGGAAAGCTGCTTCACTGCTATCACCGTACCATCAGGCAATTGACCCTGTATCACAACTCTTATTCAGAATTATATATGCCAATGCAAAAGGGGAGACCTATAATACAACAAAAAGGTCAATGTATACATAACCAAAGTACCTTGTACACAGGACCAAAACCACCTTCTCCAATTTTGTTATTGTAATCAAAGTCGTTTGTGGCAGCTTGTAGTTGTTTTAAGGTGAAATTCCCCATCGGGGTATCAGATTCTTTTCCATCTGTCACCATGGAGGCACAAAAAAGGGAGTAAGCCAATTAGTGTCATGTAATCAATATAACTTCTTGCTTGAGAACTCAAGAAGTGCAATTGTTAAATTATGTTTTCCCTTTCATTTCATTACTTCTGGAAATGATTAGTAGGACTCCATGAATCTGAATATGGGACATTTCAAATGATCAAGTACCTTTCTGTCTGCCCAGTTTTCCTGGTAAGTTGCCTCTCCACCATAGGATTCCTAAAACACAAAATACTAGGCATAGTGCTCCTACTACAACCCCAATGACAATTTGAGTATTTCCCATATTTCCACCACTTGAGCAAGGTTTGGAATCTGCCAGTGTAACTATAAGTTAGCTTACAAGAATAAGATAATAGGAGAATCATGGACTAATAATGGAAAACCTGATAAGTAAAATGTAAAAGAGGTTGAGAAGGGTTCACTAGAGCCTTCATACAAAACTATCATACAAGGATTAAAAGCAAATCTTTCTTTACATGCATTGTAAGCAGTTGAATGACTCACCAGACTTCACTGAAATAGCTGAGACAAGCGGACCATAAACTCCTCTGTCAGGAATCCTGGTTGTCCCTTTACCCGCAAAATAGAATCGGATCTCTAAGACATTATTTGTCACACTAATATTATGTTGTATTACTACTGGAGTTTAAGCCAACGTGGCCTGATCTTCAATATTGAAGTCTTTCCACCATAGTTTATCCTGAGACAAAGTTCTCAACATTACATCTCTTTAATCCTTTAAAGAAACATTTTTAACAATGTAACTAGCTACCTGAATATAGATATCAAATATACGCCTCCCAAGACTTGTAAATGTTTGGTTATTTGTAAACTGTATCTCCGCAAAGTGCAGATTTAGAGTATAGTCACCATTGTCTAAGCAATAATGAAAATAAGTGATTGAAATTGGAGCTCTGCGTGCCGTTCTATATAATTCAGAGTGATTCAAAGATGCCAGAGATACAGAGTAACGTGTATTTTGGAAATCGTTGTCATCCAAGAAGTCTCCGGTGCTACTAAATCCCCAATAGTGATCATCCTTGAAGAAATACTCTGCAGTGCCACCTTCAACTCCTCCATCTCCTAGATACAAAATGCTTTCTTTATTTTCTTTGACGGTAATGTCATTCCCACCACAATTTACATGCAAACAAGTTGAATCTGGCATAATATATCAAAAAGAATAATAAGTGAGAGTATCTGAACTCAACTTTGGGTAATAGATAATGAAAAAACAAAACAACTGTTAGAATTTATGTATGTAAGATTAATTTCATAATATTTATCTCTGAATTAATTTAATTCAGCCAGAATTGATTGTTTTTGCAAGAAAGACTTTAAATCAGAAGTATTTACTTTTTGGGGTGTACAATCTTTATCGGTTACCATTTTATAACTAGTTTTGCTTGTAGAGCATTGCACGACATTCGAGCCAATTTGAACAAAAAGAAAAATTCAAACCAATCAGAACATATGCTTACAACGAGGACAAATCAAATTCTTCAAGCACGGAAGACCTCTCCTTCTGTGATGAGCGAGTGAAATATGTTAGCAACGATTGTACACCATACAGATATTGAACATCTCTACTTACAATGGAAAGAACAGAAACAAACTCAGGTAGAGAGAAATAGTATCTTACAAGTTAGTCTCTGATGAAGAGCTTCGAAACAAGTTCAGGTTTAGATTCCTAATATCAGGACAAATAGTCAAACCAGTATCAGTTAAATCGATATAAACCAGCAAAAATTACATAACTATTCACTAGAGAGTATTCTGACTTGTTCTCCTGACAAGCAGATTGCTCAGGGCCTTGCCATGTGAAGTTATTGTACGAAAGATCACTGCATAAAAGCATAAATAGTAAAGGTTACTCTCTTTTTAAAGAAAGGATACAAGGTAGAAGTGATGATGTCCTAGAATTCCAGTGAGTAATAATATACACATGAGAAAGTAAATTGCATATATGAATAGAGAAAAAGGAATTATATGAAGCATCCAAAATGAAGACACATACACATTGCTTCCATCTATGAAGATTGATTCTGGTACACTTCCCCTCAAAGAGTTGCCAGTTAAGAATCTACAGAAAGCAGGAACTGATTTTAGAGTTATGTCAAAGTTAGTACTAAATTAAACTTAAAACAAAATTCAAAAGCTAAGCAGACACCAAACCTAAATAGTAAGCTTGCATTTGTTTGATTTTGTATGACCATTGTTTGAGCTATAAAATCAAAATATCCGAAACTTATGTAGGTGCATTTGTGTGCCCATATGTGTGTCACAGCACTTTTGTCCCTTCCCCAGAAACACGTCTCAGCATTTTCCATAAACTTTTAAGCGAAAAAACCACATGCAGTGGACCTTGCAGTTTATAAGTGAATCAAGCAAAAATTTCTACTTACAGGAATCTTAAACGCTCTATGCTGATTGTGGTTGGAATTTCTCCTATCAACTTGTTAAAACTCAGATCCCTATCACCATACAAAAATATAATCAACGTCCATTTACGGTCATCAACATCACATGTAATCAATATATTATCTTTGCAAGCTTTACTTACAGCATTTCCAGTTTCTGCAGTGTCCATAGGTAAGGAGGGATCTCTCCAGAAATGTTACAGTTTCTCAGTATCCTAAAATACATAACAGAGTTGTATTAACAAACCCTTATCAAATATAAAAAAACATGTTCACCATATCTGATAATACAAACACTAGACTTACAATTTGCCTAGGCCAGTCATGTTTTCCAACATAGGGAAATCCTGCTCTGTTCCATTTATATCACTAATCCTCCTATATAGATATGACACCACAATAGGAAAAAGAAAGGATTAGTTCACTTGGGGGGGGGGGGGGGGGGGGGGGGGGGGGTGGGTGTGTTGGGGAAGGGAAAAAGGAATCCTAAATAAAATTGAAAAGGCCGTTTACGTACAACTCAACTAAATTACTCAGGAGAGATATGTTTGATGGGATAGGTCCACGAAGCCCACTCCCACGTATTTCTCTTCAAATCCAAAAAATGTATAAACATTAAACATAAGAAATAAGCATGAAACCACAGGGTCACCTATAAAGAAAAAAGATAGCCTGAAAGACAGGTGAAAATTGCATCAGAAGAAAAGATCTTACAATCTATTGAGTTGTTTCCAATTCTGTATAAAATCAGGTAAAGTCCCATTGAAGTTGTTATCATTTATCCTACTGCATTGGACAGTAAAATGGTATTATTTTGGCATGTAAACCACTTTTGCTTATTATAAATGCAGTAAAAACTTACAAGTCTGTTAGATTTCTTAGCCCAGCGAATGTTTTTGGTATGTTTCCAGTCAAATAATTGGAGGACAATATCTTGAAATTACAATACCAAAGCAACAACAACTTTTACCTATCATTCAGCCTTCTGCAATGGTAACAGAGTATTGAAAAGTCAAGACTCAAAGTTCCCCAGAAAGAAAAATGTTCCTTACAGACTTCCCAAGTTGATTAAACTGCCAAGCTGAGGAGGAACAACTCCAGAGATTTGATTTGCTTCAAGACTCCTGATTATTTAAAAACAAAAGAAAGAATGTTGAAACTAGAAATATATGATGACAGAAGACGACCCAATCTACATGATCAATAACTGAGAAAAGTAATAAAACTCACAGGTTTGTGAGAGTGGTAATATTTGCCAGCTCCACTGGAATCTCCCCTGATAAGCGATTTACAAGAAGAGAGCTGCACAGGCCTTCTAATTACTTGGTAGAACAAGAACAATCAACTCAAAATATATGATCAACAAAATTGAGAGAGCTCACATTGAAGTTAACTGCATTGAACCCCATTCTGCTGGTATTGTACCACTAAGATAATTGTAAGCCAAATCACTGCACAAAGATGAAAAATGTTGGAGGGCACTCAGCAAAAAATAACTGTTTTAGAAATGTCATCAGACATCATTTTCAAGCCTGAACTATATAAATGCTCTTACATTTCTCTAAGGTAAGGTAGTTTCACCAGTTGAGGTGGAAGCGTGCCAGGTAGACTAAACTTCTTGAGGACTCTGTCAGATTAAAATATATGAATTCAGATACTAAGCAGAGAACAATATTAACAAGAAAGCAGAATGATAATAACAGAGATTGCTTTGAAATTAATGATTGTGGTGTTCATTTACAATTATCTTCTCTTTGTGAGAAAATCCTTCTTTTATACGGTAATAATATTGGCAACTATACTAACCTCCAATAGATTAAGGTGAAAATAATCAGAAATTTAACATTAGCTGAGAACTTCTACCTCCAATGCCAAAGCACCTTGGCACCTACCATTAGATCAGTTTAGCTGAGAACTTCTAGCACCTAGTAGATAAGGAAGGTCAAGGAAAGTTCTCGCAATGCAAGGAGGTACTGTACTTCACTTAACCCCATCGGAGGTCAGTATAGTTTACCCTACGCAGTATAGATATCAATCAAGTATAACAACCTCAATCGTTATTTTTTTTTTCCTGATAAAGTTAATATCAAAATACCAACCCGTATCCTGATGTATAATCATGTATTGAAATTTAAAAGCATCTAGCAATAAGATGAGAGAAGTATACAGATTTACAATGTGACAGACAGTGCCGTTGCATTCACAATCAATGCTTCTCTCAGCATCCTTTGGCGGCTCCGTAGTTACCCCAACCATTTCAATTTGGCAAGAATCACCATTGAACTTCCAATACTTAGCACCCAGTGTCCGAGTAATTTCTTCTAGAGCATGAACTATCCACATTCAAACCACATCACATCATGAATATGTATATTGAAGAGGGAATGGAAGCAAACCAAGTTTAATACTTTAATTTTGATACTTAGGCAGCACATGAAAGCAAAACATGTTAAACCAATATAAAACAAGATAAAAGAAACTGATGCCCCAAGTAAGAAAGCCCCTCAAAACACTGAAGCCTTTATCAGAATTCGGTTGCCACACGCCAATTTACCATTACAGATACCTTCAAATGAGAATTAATGACCAATACCAAAGGACCAGAACTTTATGCACAAGTAAATGGCCAAATGAGAAATTCTAGCCAGAAAAGAAACAAAAACTATTGATTCTTAAGAAAAACGAAGAAAAACTAAGTGGGTGTGTGTAAAGGTCCGTGCTGCTACCCAAGAACCCAAATTTAGCCCAATAAATCCTACATTTTCTCATCAACCGAACCAAGGGTTTAAGCAATAGAACAAGGAACTGGGTCTTACTTTCACTCTGGGGAACTTCAGACTCGGCAAATCTCAACAAGCTGAATAAGCAGCTTAACAAAGTGAGCAATATAAAAAGCAAGCGGCTTTTGCTTCTGGGTAGCATGATGATGAAGACTGGAGAATAAAGATTGAAGCTTTTGGGCAGTAGTGAAATAAGTAGTGCAAGACTGGTAGGGGAATGTGTTATCTTCTAGATGCTGATTTACAATGTACTAGTCAGACAAGCAACGTTTGAAGTTTGAACTCTGAACTATTTGGTGAAAACGACCATGGGGGAGACTGAGGAAAGCCGTGGACGTCTTAGGTTGGACTGTGTTTTGTCCTCTTCATAATTTATTCAGTTCTGATTGCTATAGTTTGCTCGTAAAATATGTATATTTTCAGGATTTAAATAAACAAGGTTAAATTGTTTATATAATTAGCTATGATTTTGTGAAAATGAGTGAACATGGTTCCGATGATGAATAACTAAATAAATAAATAACTAATTAATAAATTTGAAGATGTCACGCCCCGAATTTTAAATAAAGAATTCAAATCCGAAACGTGAAATTTAATACACTCAACGAATTAACATCCTGAATTTTTTTTTTTTTAACAACCACACACCTCACACACTCAAATTACATAACCAAATCCTCAATAAGTTTATTTATTACATCACACTCTCTCCAAGTATAATGTAAGCTCAGATGAGCATAACAAAACTCATAACAGAAATGGAATCAAAATAAAAGTTGCAACTCCTAACCAGCTTTGTCTCCACCCTGATTATCCTGACCTACAAGATTATCCGCTACACCGTTTGAATAGTGTAACGGGATTGCAACAACACAAAACCCGGTAAGCTTTCTGAAAGCTCGTGTGAGTAAATAAGAATGAACGGTTGCTTTATTAAATCATAATTCTTTTAACTCAAGTAAACACCCAACAATTTCAACATCCACAAAGAAAACTACAATCTCAATAATCAGTAACTAAAATCAACAATTCTAAAATTCCCAATAATTAATTACGAGATCTAAACTTACATCTTTCTTCTCAAAACCCCGAAAGCTTATTTAGAAAAACGGATCAAATGAATCACGCGTCACTCATCTTAACAAGATGCATTCATCCCCACAATATGTAATAATATTTCTTAACTTTCTACGTGTCTCACCCATCACTGCGCTCCCCAATTAACTAAATAAAACATTAATCATGCATAGAAAATTAATGCAGGAAATAACCAAAATACATGCAATCAAAAATCATAGTAAATCCCTGCATATAATTTAGTTCAGGAGATTACATTAAAATCAAACAATAAAATGAAAAACATAAATAAATGGAAAATCAAACGGTAGAAATAAACAAGGAAAATAAATGGAGATATTAAACAATATAAACGGGAAAGAAAAAGAATAGAAATTTAAACAAAAGAGATTACCGGAAGAATTAATTACAAACATTTTCAACTCACTCATCCAAAACTCAACACCTTTTACCAAAAGGACCCTTACAAGTCACATCGTGACAAATCATAGGAAATGTTAACCTAACAAATCAATATGAAAATCTGGTCCAACCTGAACACATTGGCAGACAGACTAAAGCTCTAACTGTATCGTAGCCCATCACCTATCTTAGGTTATGGCATCCAATATACTTAATCAATCGTAGCCCATCATCCACTTAGGATTAGAGCATCCGATATACTCAATCAATCGTAGCCCATCATCCACTTAAGATTAGAACATCCGATTCTCTCATACCGGTCACTACGTCGACCCTAAATCCATATTCGAGTACAACAATATACTTTCACACAATATGATCAATAATTCCATGATACGTACTATTATTGTGTATATATGTACTCAAAATACAACTCCAAAAATCATCAATCCATTCTCAATCATATCATCCCTCAATAACACGTCACCCATGAATTTCCAATATAATTTCACCAATACTTATATGTTTCTGCCATAAGTAAATATTCAATTCAATAATCTAAATAAAATCACCGAAACAGAGAAATCACAACCTTTGACTCTTAGATCTTCAACGCATTCCGAAAAGATGGAAATATCATTTCCCAAAATATATTATTTCCCAAAAGTTATATCCCAAAACAATAACAATCTCACTCATACACGTTGCATATTACCACAAAATTACTAGTACATATTCTCATATAGTAATTGCTCAAAATAATATTCTAAATAAAATAAGCATTATTTATTCACTCAATACCACATTGTCCAAATATATACCTCACATAAATATGGTAATTCACATTTCAATCCATAATAAAACTAAATCATCACAATTTCACTCTTCAATGTCATACCAATACGTATATAATCACGTAAATATATATATATATATATATACACACACACACGTAATCATCCACTCAGGAATGACCATTAATACCATCTATAGTTCAAGTATAAAAATCGTGAAATTAATTTGTATAATTAAAAATCAGTTTACTTACCTATGGACCGTAGTTGATCAAGTCCATATGATTCAAAACAAATATTTATTCTATAAGTATTTTCACACAGTTACAACAAAAATAAGGTAATTGAAAGTACTCGGTTCCTAATATGAACCACGTGAGGTTTACTATTGGATCAAAATTCATATACATAGTTGTGCCCTAAAACATGGAAATTACTTGTTTTAAAGTCCAATTTAATGTTGATTAATCTAATTCCATTATTTTCCTAATCTTATACTTTTACTTAAGCTTTTTGTTTATTTATATAAATATTTATTATGTTTTCTTTATCATACTAGGAAATGATGGATAAGCATGAAAATGAAAATTCAACTTTAGCACATTTCCTACTCCAGCTAGGAAAAACTGAGCTAAACAAGGACCCGCCGGGGGCGGCGGAATCCTAACCAAACGAATTCCAAATGAGTTGAAACTTTTCGGATCCATACTAGACATTCTAATAATCATTTCTTATGAATAGTTCAAGAGTGATTTAGGAGTAGAAAGCCTTCAAAAGATCAGTCCAAGTTTCTGCCTAAAAGACCGAAAAAAGCTGCAAAGGAGGACATGTACTGATTCCTGTAACAATTTCGTCAAAACCATGGTGCCATAAATTCTAAAATTTTACAAGAATAATCTACACTTATCAACGAACATTTGCTGTGAAGAAGTCAAAGACAAAATCTAAAATCTTGATGGAGATTTAATTGAAGGAAGAAATGAGAAGAAAACTGTCATCTTAACTTTGGTGACCCAAAACCACTCCAACACTCTTCATTTTCATGTTTTCCCATGCACAATAAAGAGAGCAGCTGCTACTCTCTTCTCCTAAGACATATTTTCTACTCTACACTCTTATAGCTCATCATTATTTCCCTTTTTTTCTCCATTAATTTCTCCATAACTCTTTCCCTTAATTTTAGGATCTATTACCACTTTCATATTCTACCTCCATGCTTCTTACAATGCTTGTGCTGCTCTCTTTTGCTTCCATTTATCATTTTCCTCCTCTCTCTCTTCTTTATATAAGCATCCCTTCATTACACTCTTAAGGCATCACTCATTCCACCCCATTACATCTTCTTTCTCTCTTCATCTCCTTCATAAAACCTCCGTCTCCACCTCCCAAAATCCAAACCCATAATATCCATACTCCTCAACCTCCATCACCACCACCATTACTCCATCACTACCACTCAAAGTTGGCCAAAGAAGCATCATATCTTCATCACCATTCCATTCATCATCACCTTCAAGAAGCTTATCATCCATCCATTCCACCATCAAGGAGGATTCAAGGAGCATCGAAGGAGAAAACCAAATGAGGAGCTAGCCATTGATTTGTCATGTTTCAACTAATTCATTCTTTCCTTAGCTCTTTGATTTACCTTGATGTACTTTATAGATTTAGTGCTAATCTGTATGATTATGAGTGAGTAGTTATTTTGTTAGGGCTAGGGTTGAAAGCCTTAGGCAAACTTTTATGAATTGTTATTTTAATTTACATGTGATATTATTTGTGATTTTCATCTTCATATGCTAATTCAAGAAGTGAATGCATTCATTCAAACTTAACTAATTTGAATGTGTTGTATTTGTCATCACATGAAAAAATGTTTACGGAGTAGTTAACCTTGAGCATTGATTGCATGATAGCATCATTTATGTGCATGTGAAGGTTGTGAGTTAAAATCACCTAGACCTAGGATTGGTTTGCTTGCATGATTATCTAAACTCAAAGCTTTATGCATTTATGAATAATGAATTGAGACTTCACCGGTAATAGGAATTGTTCTTAGGTAGTTTATTCTAGACTTATCCGGTTGGAATTGATAATATTAAAGGAGTTTAAGCCTTTGTAGTCTTATCCGGATGCAAAGAGGGTAATTGGGAAATTAGAATAACATCACTTGTATTTGAACTTTAATACTTGCAAGGGAGGTTAGTGGTAGACAATCCAACCCCTAACTTCATCCATTATTTTACTAGTTTAGTTTATAGTAGTTTAGTTTACATTTGAGCATTTAATTTAATTTAATTTGGTTCACCACTCTATCCAACAAACAATCTCACTACCACCACAATGCACATACTCACCATGAGCCTAGATTTCCTTGTGAGTTTAGATTTGTGATTGTACATTTGCGTATTCTAGCTCTCCTTAGGTTAACACCCTAGCTAGTGAAAGGAATCCAATCCTCGTGGGTTCGACAACCTTTCTTAAATCTCTATACTATTACTTATACCTCTTATACTTGAGGGTAGCTATTTGGCTAACATTTACTCACCTCGAAATTCCCACTGCGTCTTCAAATTAACACAAATCACAACCGAACTCGCTCACCATGTAAAATGTCAATCACCTTGGAAGCCGACGGTTCCAATGAACCCTAGATTCGAAAACTTCAAAATTCGATCTCCACATATCGAATCGCTGCAACCCACTTTGGGGAAAAGAATATACATCCTCGGATATGCAAAAGCCCTTCAAGAATCAGGGCCAAAGGTGACCGGAGGAGGGAGAACGACAGTGGAGAAAGGAGGCGATTTTCAGATCAGGCCGCACGGCTTCTCGGCCTTGTAACGGCCACCACGGTGGCTATTTCCCGTCGATGTCTTCTGGAACATTTTAGCCAATGTCGAGGCGAGCAAAATTTCTTTTGGAGTCAAGTCGATTGGTGACCGGATGTGGGAGATATCAGCCGGTGAAGGGAAGAGCAGCTCAGGCGATTTTCAGCTAGAGCTGTGCAGGTTCTTGGCCTCCTAGCGCCCTCCACAGCTTGTTTTTCACCTCGATGTCTTCTGGGGAGTTGTAAATGACGTCAAGGCGAGCAAAATTGCTTTTAGAATCAAGTTGATTGGTGGCCTGTGGAGGAAGATATGGTTGGACAAAGGGAAGCTCAGAAATCGCGACGGGAGAGAGGGAGAAAAAGGAAAAGTTTCCGGAAATGGAAAAATGAAAATATTTTCGGAAATTTCCAGAAATGGGAGCTTTATACTAAAATAGAAATTTCTTCCAAAATTCATAACTAATTCATACCAACTCCGATTTTCACATTCCACAAATGCACGAACTCGTATCGACGAGCTCTACGACTTTCATGAAGGAAAATTTCCCAAATTTTGAACATATAAAAATTCAATTTTCAAGACCCCCTAAATAACGTTCGTTTTTGAAATAAAACTGTTCGAACTAATTCCACCACCTCTCCAAACTTCGTACTCGTGCCTATGACCACGATGTCATTTCTAAAAGGTCATAAGAAATTAATTTGAATTTTCAGGGTATTATAGAAGATAAGATACAAAAATACCAAATAGACATGTGAGATATGTGAGTCTTGTTTGGATTATTATATAGTTCCGAGGAGCTGAAATTTTACATGCAGAACCCAGAAAATGATAGTACATGGTACGATGGCCCCATGGACCTGAATCACCTGGGGCCGGGCACCGTACAAATTGCTTAATTCCCACCAAATATTATTATGACTATTCTCAAAACAAAACAAAACAAAACAAAAAAAATATTATTATGACTATCAACCAAAAAAAGATTATTATGACTGTTTTGCTTTCAGGTATGTTAGTTTGTTTAACTAACCAATAAGCTTATAATTTTAGACGCATGATAGGACTTAATAAGATCGAAGTATTTTAGTCAGAAAATTTCTATTTTCAGAAATTTGATTGAAATGTTTTATGAGAGACTGATCCATAATATACTGATATTAGCCGATCCAACATTAAGAAAGCTTGATACATGATAGATTTTAGTCATTTTCTAGTGTTTCAGCTTTAACAACATCAATCGTCATCCATCCTGTTTAAACCCAAAATGAGCATTTTGGCCTGCCAAGGCATGTCTTGGAGAAATTGAGCCAATGTCAGTGGCTCAAGCTATATATTGTCGACAAGTTTGAAATATATATTTAGAGGCTAAATAAAGCCTACTATGGAAGCATGGAAATGAAAAGTCAACTTTAGCACATTTTCCTACTTCAGCTAGGAGAAACCAAGCTAAACAAGGAAGGAGGGGCAGCAGACTAACCATCCGAACTTCAAATGAGTTGAAACTTTCCAGATTCATTTTAGACATCCCAAGGATCATTTCTTATGAAGAGTGTCAGAGCTCGTTCGGAGTGTAAAACATTCAAAAAATCAGTCCAATTTTCTGCATAAGCAAAACTAGAAAACTGGACCTGGACTTTCCGGCCCAACCACATGGAAATAAATTCTGAAATTTTACCACAATAATCTACATTCATGGTGGATTATTTCATATGAAGAAGTCGAAGGTTAAATATAAGTTCTTAGTGGAGATAAAAATTAAAGGAATAAAGAAGTGTTAGTGTTCTCACCTAATAAAATCCACTAAGTGTTAGTGCTCTCACCTAACAAATCCAATAAGTGTTTGTGTGCTCAAACCTAACCCACTATGATTTGTTTAAAGGCCAAATAGTGTTGCTTAGAAGCCTATATATAGAGGCTACAACAAGTATCATCTGACCAATTCACTCATCAAAACATCTATAAGATGATCTAAGTTCTCTCTAGAGCAACCTCTCTAAGAGCAACTCCTCTCCTTCTTTTTCTCTTATCGGTGATCACACTCCAAGTTCTAGTCTCCTTAGGAGCCAACTTTCAGTACCACCAAACCCTCTGTCAAAGTGCTTTGGCCTAGTCTCCTCGGGAGCCGACTATAGTACCACGACCACAACTGTTACGGAACCAGCCAAGCAAGGGTGACGCCCTCGCAAACCAGCCAAGCTAGAGTCACGCTTCAGCAAGTTCTCCTCACTTCCCAGTGGTTTTCGCTCTGCTCGATCTACAACATCGAGTATCGATTGTGATTTTGAAGAAGCTCAACAAAAGTCCTCGCCACGAGGCACAAAGAATCTCATGACGAGGTTGGTGCTCTCCTCGTCCACAATCTCTCAGAAGAAGTCAGGTCAAGGGACACCCCCGACGACCTCACCTGAACGGTGCTGGCACGCCCACGCAAGAAAAGAGACTGTTGACCAGCTCAAGAAAAACTGGAGCCAAACATTTTGGCACGCCCAGTGGGACATATTGCGAGCTGTAAATCACACCACTATTAAGAAGATGAGGTTGGTGAGGGGTTGTGAATCATAACGGAATAGGTGAAGTCTCTTTTGTTAATATTGACCTAAACTCCTTATTGGTGCCTAGTTCAGGTCCATTAAGGTTAAGGGCGGTTTTTATTAACACTTGTTGAACTGTCTTCACACTTATGATCTTTCTCATCTTAGTAAGTATAGCCTATGTGAAATGGTGTCTAGAAAGGGGACAACGTTCATAACAGGCTATTGAATCCAAAAGTGCGTGGAAATGGGTCTAAACCACTATGTGGGAGCAGTTCATGCCAAAATGGATTCTGTCTCTTTTGTTCGCCCTCCCCCCACCTGGCCATTTCAGTAAGGTTGCCCAAAGGATTTGAAAAAATGTTTGTGTCTAGGCGATTACACTTGGGCCGCAAGTCTAAACCTTGATTCATAGTGTCTTATTGAATTCAGCTACTTATTCAATTCAGACTTCCAGAAGCCATTGGGAAGTCAAGCGTAAACCCTTATCAAAAGGTTTACGTTAACTGCCCGAAACATAAGACCTCCAGTTACAGACCATACTTGCATGCAGACTATCGTGGTCTTTCCGAAGAACAGGTAATCCAAAGATTTTCTCCCTACCCTCCATCGACAGAGACGTCAACTGAACGAGGAGGAAATCGACATCCTACTACTGAAGGCGAGCAAGTTCCCGCCGCCCAGCCTAATCAAGCTAGCGATACGTCTAGCATCACCCAGGAAGCCGCGAGCGCAGTTACAACTATTGACTTTATGCCTATTCTCATTCCAGAAAATGCGACCATAGAAGAGCGGCTTAATATCCTTCAACAGAATTCTGCCGCATACCATGAGAAGATGGAAAAAGCCTTTGCGGAGGACCGTCGACGGCTTGATGAGTTCACGATCTTGATCAAGAGGCTTGAGCTAGGGGCACAACAAACACAAGGGCAATTGGATGGCATGAACCAAAAAATGCAGAAGAACCACGAAGAGCTGTTGGTTGCAAGTAAACACATTGCTTTGGAAGCCGCGATGATTTGCAAAGAAGGATCCAACATCGTAACCTAGGTGGCCATGCAGAAGGCTGACCTCGATCAGGCCAGAGAGGTTCTACATAAAACACTGGGAGATCCTAGCGCCATTCTAGACTCTCTAGGTTAGTCCCACATATCTGCTAAGTGCATACCACCAAATGCTCGCGGCAGCAGTACATCCACATCCGTTACTACCGCATCAGTCAGAGGTAAAGAGACTACGCTGGCAACGGGTTGGAAGAACAACGCCGCGTCATCAGTCACGCAAGGGACCAGGACTTTGAAAATCAATGAAGGGGCCTTTGTTGATCATAGCCCGTTTCCCCAATATGATAGTGACGGAGTTGAATACGTGCATCAAGATCCACCTCCAGCAAGCCATTATGGTATCGACTGGGTTGAAAGTCCAGCGAAGGTCACCACAACCACAAAGGGTCACCTAGCAGTGGGTTATACGTCGCAGACATCAACCCGACATAAAATGACCCATGGAGGTGGCATGTCTTTAGTTAATCAGGCTTCACGGGCGCCACCGCTGATCTGGCCAGAAGGTACAGTGGTTCACCCACCTCCTCCTGATCCAAGATTTGTAAGGAGAGAGGAGGTAGAAGCAATGATCAGGGTCGCGAACTAGAGGCCTAACCTGGAGGAGGCCTACCAGGGGCCCTTCCCACCGCATATTACACAGACATCTTATCCTAGGTGATATAAGAACATTACGTTCTCTACTTTCTCGGGAGAGGAAGTCGAAATGATGCGGCCCATTTGGTTAGGTTTCGAGTACAGTGTGGCCAGTACCAGAACGATGACAATCTGAAGTGTAATATCTTCGCTACTTCTTTATCGGGGTCTGCCTTCCCCTGGTTCACTAAGCTGTAACCAGGATCAGTTGCAAGTTGGCCCGCGATGGAGAAGCTGTTCAAGCAAACCTTCAGGACTATCGAGCCGGAAGTAGATCTGGCTTCACTCACTCAGATGGCTCAGCAGCCAACTGAATCTGCTATCATGTACCTTCAGCGCTTTCAGATCCAGAAAGGAAAGTTGAACGTGATTCTGCCGGAGAAAGAACTGGTGAAGTTGGCAATCAAAGGCTTAAAGCCCCGCCAACGTAAAAAACAGCATGGAAGCATGTTCAATTCCATGGGGGAACTTATCACAGAAGTAGGAAGTTTCGAGCACTTGCTCAGGGAGATGGACGCTATGAAAAACGCCTCGAAGGGGACATACATCCCAGGGAAATGCCGAATAGTGGCTGCCCTCAGCCATCAATCCAGTCCCTTTGATCCTTACTATAAGAGTGAGGAATCTAGTACAGCAGAGTCTGACGAGTCTGAAGAAGACGAGATTACTGCTCTGGAACTCACCGGAAAAAAGGCTTCAACGCTAAAGCGACTAAAGCTGTGCAAAGAACCGGTGAAGCTCAAGTCGGTGGTTTTCACCAAACCAGAGTTCGCAAGTTATACTTACAATGCGAACAAAGCGCATGAAATCTTGGATGAAATGATTGCCGCGAAGATGGTGAAAACCGACTTCTGCCTATTTCCCAAACCAGAGCAGCTAAGGGGGAAGAAATACTGTAAACTCCATAATATGTGGAATCATAATACAGCCGATTGTGTTAAGCTAAAGGATCAGATCCAAATCTGGTTAAATAATGGTAGTTTGCAAGTAGAGGCGCCAACAACAGCAGCAGCGTTGGTGGACCTAGATCCCTTCCCAAATACCGGCATTAACATGGTGGACGTGGCATGAGGTGAAAAAGATCAGCAGAATCAAATTCCAGACTATGCGGTTAAGGATTTGATAAGGGCTGGAGACAAAGCCGTGAAGCGGGAATCCAAGACTCGTTTACCCATTGTCCTATGCTTACGGTGTAAGGAAGAATGTGACACTCAAGCCCTGCATGAGGAAACATCCCAGACTGTCCGGTTTGGATCTCTACCGCTAATACGGTTACTATCATCCTTTAGAAACTTCCAACCATGCAGCCCAAGAGTACACAGTGGTTCAGAAACTCCTTCTCCAAGGGACTCAAACTTATTCAAAAAGTTGAAGACCGCGAGGGAAGAAGGGCAAGCAGATAAGCGGCAGGGGGTTTTTACCAGACCTTACATTCTGCCAGTGTCGACATCCTCCATCAAAGAAGGGAGATGGTTTACACAGAGAAGAAGGTCAAGGCAGTGGAGATGAGCTCTTCAAAGAAGAGAAAACTCCAGCGGAGGTTTGGAGAAGCAAAGCGTACTTTGGAAGTACTAGATCAAGGACTGATCAAACCATCGCAATTATTGAAACCTCCAGAAGAGTATCAAAGACAATTGGAGGTACTGGCCTCTGAGAGATTCGTTTCCCTGCAAGTTCAGAAACCGCAGCCTAAAGTATCACGCTAAAGGCAAAAGCCACCTGCCCCCAAGATCAGCGCTCAGGAGAAGTCCAGGGTTCCCGTGAGGCAAGAACCGCCGCCAGCTCGTAAAGTCAATGTTTGGCGGAGAATATCTCGCAAAGGAAGAAATACCGAGCCTTCCATCTTTGACAAGATGAGCGCCAAAAACAATCGGTCCGCGATTGTGTAGAATGTTCGAAACTTGGTGGTCACTCTCCCAGAAGAAGTGCCAGGGACGAAACAAATTTCAGAGTCACTGAACCAAATTCCTATAGTACAAGAGCACGAACAAGCCAAGGTGGTGGTCCCCGCAGAGGAATCATTGATTGCTTTCATGGTTGAACAGTTTAACGCCGATATCCCAGCAGATAAACCCAAGCTCAATCTTGATGATGACATGGACGAAACAGAAATGGTGGATATCTCTTGCAATATGGTTTATGTATTCCCTGCTAAGTATGCCTTACCAGTCGTTGTGCAGGAATGCGTAGAAGCTGACGCAATTGGAGAACAGCAGTTGCAGTTCACTTCAACCGTAACAACGCCTGTGAACGAAGCAGTGCTCCTTAGGACTGAAGATGCTAAGAGCAAGGGCTTGTTAATGTGCTTCACAAGACCCACACCCGCCATGGTGCAACACATGCGACCTTTGTATGTCACAGCAGAAATTAATGGGACTAAGGTTAGCAAGATAATGGTTGATACCGGCGCGGCTGTGAATGTCATTACTACAAGGACCATGCAACTTTTGGGAATCAAGAAGGAGAAGATCCAGTCTACCTCTCTCACATTGAAGAACTTCACGGGCACAGTAACTAAGACGTTAGGTTTACTGTTCCTAAAAATCAAGGTGGGTCCCTCAGAAAGCGTTTATGCGTTCTTCGTTACGGATTGTTACGCGACCTACAGTGCCATCCTGGGAAGAGATTGGATTCACCGAAGCTATTGTGTTCCGTCAACACTCCACCAAGAGCTAATTATGTGGAATAGGGTGACAAATAAGGCTGAGATAATTAAAGCAGACCCTCGCCCGTTTTCTGTTTCCGCGAATTACGTAGATGCCAAGTACTACTTGGAGCCAATTACTCCATTGCAAGTGTGTAGCATCGACAATAAAGGCCGCCCCATAGGGGTGACGGCTTTTGAGTTGGCACAGTGGGGGCTCACGCTCGCAAAAGAAGACCTAGCGAGGCCCGGCCATGTTGTGCCCCACGCAATGGATTATTAATGGATTATGACCTTCCAGAGGAAGGGATAGAGGCCTTCCATTCCTTGTACGAGAGGCTATCCTCATACTTGGTGGAAAAAGAGGCCTATGATTGAGTGGCCACCTTAGAAATTGTTTATGAAAAGTTCACAGACCAAGAAGAGGAGGAAGAAGAGATTCAGCTTGCTCCAGCGGCATTAGATGACAAACCTTCGAAGGTTAGGGACCCTACTGAA
The DNA here is from genome assembly GCA_025331145.1 of Rosa persica. NCBI lineage: Eukaryota > Viridiplantae > Streptophyta > Magnoliopsida > Rosales > Rosaceae > Rosa > Rosa persica. The sequence goes on along the minus strand of WFKR01000005.1, from coordinate 6,046,707 downwards.
AAGGTCAATCTGGGAACAATTGATGAGCCTATAGAAGTGGCTATCAGCACTTACTTAGAGCCTAGTGAGAAACAGAGGCTCGTTGACTTATTGTTAGAATTCAAGGACTGCTTCACGGAAAAATACGAGGACATGCCAGGCCTATCACCAGACTTGGTATGCCACCAACTACCAACACTGCCTGATAAGAGGCATTTGAAGCAAGAGCCGCGAAGAATGAACTCAGAGACCCAAGTTCTGGTCAAAGAGGAAGTCGAAATGATGCATAAGTCGGGCATTATCAGGGTAGCCAAGTACAATCAGTGGCTGTCCAATATAGAACCTGTTCGCAAGAAGAATGGCAAGATAAGGGTCTGCGTGGATTACAGAGACCTTAATTTGGCTACACCTAAAGACGTCTACCCTATGTCAGTGGAAGACATGTTGGTAGATGCAGTTGCAGGGCACGAACTGTTGTCTTTCATGGATGGCACAGCGGGATATCACTAGATACCTGTCGGGGAGGAAGATAGACACAAGACCGCATTCCGCTACCCTGGGTTCAGAGAGCCATGAACCTGATCTTCCACGACATACTTGGGAAGATCTTAGAGGTTTAGATTGATGACGCCGTTGTGAAGTCTAAGAAGAGTGGAGATCACTTCACGGATCTCAGAAAATTTTTCGAGCGCATGTGGCTACACAAGCTCAAGATGAATCCCGCCAAGTGCGTTTTTGGAGTTTAGGCAGGCGATTTCCTGGGATTCATTGTCCATCAAAGGGGCATTGAGGTCACTGAGGATAAGGCAAACGCGGTCATCAACATATCTCCCCCGCGAACGAAGAAAGAATTACAGCGACTACTGGGTAAGATCAACTTTTTGCTACGTTTTATTTCTAACTCTGCGAGCAAAATCCAGCCCTTTTCCCCACTACTGAAGTTGCAAGGACAGAACGAGTTTGTGTGGGAACCTAAACATCAAGAGGCTTTTGACAAAATCAAGGCCTATCTGGCGAGCCCGCCAGTGCTTGTTCCTCCCAGAGCTGGATTTCCATTAAAGTTGTATATTTCAGCGGTTGAGGCTTCCATTGGCAGCCTCCTCACTCAGGATGATGAAGAGGGTGTCGAACATGCCATCTTTTACCTAAGTAGGACACTCACAGATTACGAAACAAGGTACACTCCAATGGAAAGGCTGTGTCTTACATTATACTTCTTAGCATGCAAGTTGCGGCATTACATGTTGTCCTTTACTACTTGCATCATTGCTCAAACCGATCTAGTCAAGTATATGCTATCACGACCTATCCTAAGAGGCCGTATTGGCAAGTGGGTGCTCGCCTTATATGAATTCTCACTACAGTATGTCCCACAGAAAGCGGTAAAGGGGCAAGCCATCGCGGACTTTCTGGCACATTATCCTATGCTAGATGTCCCCACAGTTAGAGATTTAGAGGTCGCTGCCACAACTTTAGATAGACAAGATTTGGCGTGCTTACCAGAGTACGCCGCGTTGTATCAAGCCACAGTCTTACTCCAGCCCTGGGTGTTATATTTTGACGGGTCAAGAACAAATACGCTAGCAGGAGCAGGAATTGCACTGGAGAATCCGACTGGAGATCACTTTTCGTACTTATTCTAGTTGGAGTTTTAATGTACCAACAACCAGGCAGAATATGAGTCCTTAATTATAGGCCTAGAAGTACTGCTGGAAATGGGAATTAGAGATGTACAAATACTTGGCGATTCTCTCTTGGTTATCAATCAGTTGTGCAATGAGTTCAGATGCAATAGCTTCACGTTGGTCCCTTATTGGAACAGGACATTAGAACTGTTGGACCAATTTGATAACGTACATCTTGAGCATATTCCTCGCGAGTGAAATTTTGCCGCGAACGAGTTGGCCCAGCTGGCAACAGGGGTAACATTGAGATATGTCATGTGGGAGAGAATCCTTAAAGTCGAGCGTCGCACCCTTCCTTCATGGATGGCGAGAAGAGACCCTCCAGACGATATGTCAATCACAACCCTGGAATCCATTGACATGGATTGGCACATCCCTTTGATCAATTATCTCAAGCATCCTGATCAGACCACAGATAGAAGGATTCACTATCTTGCCCTCAACTACTTCCTCAGAGGTGGTGAACTTCGCAGACGAGGAGAAGATGGCATGGATTTTAGATGTGTTTATGGCCGCGAAGCCAAACAACTCATGCGCCAAGTTCATTCTGGCATTTGTGGAGCTCACCAAGCAGGTCCAAAGATGCGATGGTTGCTCAGACAACATGGATATTTTTGACCCAGTATCTTGAAGGATTGTATCATGTTCGCTAAAGATTGTTTGGACTGCCAAGCTCATGGGCCGGTCCAGCATGTTCCTAATATTCCAACGTAGCCCATTATACAGCCTTGGCCCGCAAGAGGATGGGCACTGGATTTAATTGGGATGATTCACCCACATTCATCACTTCAACACAAGTTCATTATCATCGTGACTGATTTCTTTACAAAGTGGGTTGAAGCAGAACCTTTGAAGGAAGCATCTGGTGGCACGTTGCGACAATTCCTATTCAGAAACATCATCTGCAGATTTGGGATCCCAGAAGTTTTTGTTTCAGACCGTGGGGCAGCTTTCATGGGTGGTGAAGTTGATAAACTGGCATGAGAATGGGGAATACAGTTCATCCATTCCAGTCCGTATTATGCTCAGTCTAACGGTCAAGCGGAGGCCAGCAAGAAGATCATTATCAATTTGCTGAAGAAAATGTTGGAAGCTAATCCACGACAGTGGCATGAGACACTTTATGAAACTTTTTGGGCCTACCGCACCTTTAAGCGGAATCCCATCGCAACAACACCTTATGGTTTGATGTTTGGCCATGATGTCGTCCTGCCATTGGAAGTCAACGTCTAATCATTACGAGTTCAAGAGCAACATCATCTCATTGGAGAAGACTACGTTCAGGCTATGTGGGAGGAACATGAAGACCTTAGCGAAAAGTGCTTGGAGGCTTTAGATAATTTGGTCATGGAAAAGCAACGAGTCGCTCGTGTCTATGACAAGTGGACGCGGGGAAGGAGTTACAGCGAAAAAGAGTTGGTTTGGAAAGCAGTTCTCCCGCTTGGTGAAAAATTAGATGGTCGCGGCAAATAGACTCCAAGATGGGAAGCAAAAGCAGGTTGAGAAGATCCAAAGTTAATATACTGATCCTCATGTTTCCAATTGGTAACATTATCAGTACCAACAAGCCCTGATCTTTGCATGGGCACATGAACATCATAAGTGGACCTCTTCTTCTGCTTCTCCCGAGCCCTTTGGTTCACGAACCAATAATAGACGTTCTTGACCTCGATCTTGCCATACCATTTCAGCTGGAGACAGATCCTCTGAATCTGCTCTATAGTTGGGGACCTTTCGCCCTTGTTGTAGAAAAGCTCCTTGAGAATTCTTATCTGATTTGTAGTAGGAATACACCTAGTACTGCTCCTCCTGCGAAGCATGTTAGCACTACTCCCGGCTGCTTTGTTACTTCCTCCATCCTCTGTTGGATGTCGGTTTTGTGGTTCCATTGGTGATGGATTGAGAGAATGCGAAAATTGAAGAGTGGTGATGATGAGTAATTAAGAAAGATTGATGTTAGAAATATTCGAGTTGATGAAACGATTTTGGGATTAGAAATTTGGGTTTATAATGTGAAGGAAGATATAGGCATGCAAATATCCACCCTTGGATGGACGGTCAAAGAGAAGACTCAAAATAAGTGTCAGTAAAGCGTGATTAAAGTTGCCCTAAATCTCGGAAAGAATGGATTGTTGGCACGTGGGGAAACTAAACGGTTTTCGAGGAGGTAACTGTTCTTTTCACGAGATTATTTTTTCACGGTGGAGTTTTCAACAGCTAATTAATGCAAATTGAACTGGGGCCAGCAAGTGGATCCAAAAGATAAATATTTTCTCAAAACCCTCATCGCGAGGCTCGTTTTGACGCAGAACATATTTTAAAAGTTCATATTATTTTCAATATACAACTATGGGGGCCTATATTTGAGGACTTGCGAGACACAATTATTGGCTTCTCAAGGATATTGGAATATTAGGATAAAAAAATATTATTGTATTCATAAAGTGGCTTTGCGGCCAAAAGCAGTACATTCATTATAAAGCCAAAGGTGGCTAAAATACAAAAACAGGAATCCTCGGATATCTTTTGAATCTTTCCTCAAGTGGAAGCAGCTATGGAATCCAACGTCGAGTTAAACAACGCCATTATACGAAGGAGGGGCAGACTTCAGGGAATAAACAAGAGAAGTAACGGAGCCTCCGTGCCCCATTTACATGGAAGAGGTAGAGGAATACAACATAGGCTTGGCCAACACCATTATCCATGAGAAGGGGAGACTCCAGTGAAAGAAAATGGAGCCTCCAAGCCCCCTCAATTGGAAGCAGCTATGGAATCCAACGTCGGTTGAGCTGCGCTATTATCTCCGAGAAGGACAGAAAGTAAAGGAACCGAATATCAGCTTGAGTCTCTGCACCCCCTCTAGCCATGGTAACCACCATTAGTTGGACGTGAAGTATAAGAACAGCCATTCTGTAGCTTGAACCCATTCCTTCAAAGAGCCCATCCCTTCTCATCCCTCCAAGATTCTTTCAAGAAGAGAAAGGGGGAGAAGGAGGTGAGAACCAAAGCCCCTTCCATCTGGAGGGCACAGCACGGGCCGGGTCCAGAAGGAAGGAAACAGAGGAGGAAAGATGAACCACAAAATGGCCTTCCTCCCTTTCTCCGTTTTGCTCCGCGTGTGGGATTCTAACAAAAATGATCTCGCATGATCGTGGATCCCACACTCGGAGCCCCCTCGTGTTTTTAAACCAATCTGAAGCCTGGCATTGCTGTTGCAAAATTCCAGAAGGGCAAAACAAGGGGTTGCCTAAGATTACGCCATAAGGCCTAACCCAGGCTTAAGATTATGCCATAAAGCCTAAAATTTAGAGGCTAAAGGTCATTTCATGAGGGGAAAATTTGTGAAGAAGTAGAAAAAGAAGCATGAACTGAAAGGACATTTCTTGAATATTTCAGAAAAGTTGTTGTGAGTATTCCCTTCCCAAAATACAACTATTTATAGGGACTTCAGGCAAATCCCCACCCTTAGATGAAGCTCAATTTCAAAACTGATGTCAGTAAATCGAGATTAATGATTCCAAATCTCGGGAAAAAAAGGACTAGCAGCATGTGAGGAGCGGTTTTTGAGGAGTTAGCTATTATTAGAGGACTAATAGCATGTGAGGAGACCGAACGGTTTTCGAGGAGGTAACTGTTCTTTTCACGAGATTATTTTTTCACGATCGTTGTTTTTTAACGAGTGATTAATGCCTTAAATCTCGGAAAAAAGGGGATTAATAGCATGTGAGGAAATCGAACTGTTTTCGAAGGGGCCTACAGAGATTGGCCCACAAAGCTCAATTTCAAACAAAGTTCCTCCACGTGGTGTTTCGCCGCAATGGCACCAGCTTCGGCCTGAGCGGCCCTTTCTCTGATACGGGCGAGGTTGCGGCCCATTTCTTCAGAAGCAGCCAAAGGTTCATCGAGTTGAGGTTCTTCTGCAACAATCGCATTCTCAACAAAGGCTAAATGGGCTTGGAGGTTCTCGATCTGAAGTTTGAAGTCAGACCTTTGGATTTGTAGTTCCCGCAGGTGGATGGCTCGTTCATTTAAAATATCGCGGGAGATGTCCATTTCTCGAGAGATACTATTCAAAGCCTCTTGAGCGTTGTGAGCCTGGGTGTTCACAGTCGATTGACGTCAGCGGGCCATATCAAGTTCATTCAGCAGAGAGTCGATAGCACTAAATTTCCATGAAGTCAAAGCCTTCTCCTGGCGAAGATACCTTAGAGCTTCCAAGACTCGCGGGAAGATGTCAGTCTCCAATACCCGAGGACCTAGATGTTCGCGAAGCACCAACTTAGCCTCATCCACAGTAGAAGGAGGAGTTACCTCCAACACCCTTATCAATCTCTCGAATCTGGTAGGAGGAAGAGGCGGGGGAGGCGCCACAGGATCATGAACCACCAATGCAAAAGGGTGGACAACTTCCTCAGTTTCTTTGTCTTCAACAGGTTGGTCTGTCCCTTCAGCCGCAGGAGAATCTGGAAACTTAACTCACGGCTTACCATGGGCAAGTGGAGCAGATTTAAGCACAGAGCCCTCGGCTCTGACAGTTGTCTCATTTATTCGCGAGACTTGGGGGGCACCACCACCGTCAGTATCATTTTCCATCTCTGGGAAGACTGTCCCACCGATAGAACCCTCAGCGTTTGCAGCCACCTCCTCAGTACAAATAGAATCCCGATCAGATTCAGAAATGTTAGAGAGCGAGGTTGGATCAGAAAGGGAAATGGAAAGCATTGGCCAACAGTGGCTTACCTCTCGAGTTGTCGGGTCAATATCTAGCACGTGGTCTCCAAGAGGAAGAGGCCTCACCTCACTTGGACCTCTAGTGCGGCGAGAATCTCTATCGTCATCAGTTCCTCGTAAGCGGCAAAAGCCTCAGAGTGGCTTTCCACGCTTTCATGCTCCGAGGACTCATCATCGGAGATCGTTATTAGAATGGTAGGACCTTGTAGATGCTCTGTAGATGTGGGAGATGGAAGAAGTGCCACGGGGTTAGTTAATGCTTGAACTAGCGAGAGAGTTGGCTCTTCTGCAGCGGCTGAGGATCTAGCCTCGCTCAGGCGAGAGGGATCAGTGGTCCTCTGACGGACCTGTCAAAAGATACATAATGAACATCCTGCCCAAATTCTAAAATTTAAATAGAATAAGACGGGGCCGAGGTTTACCAATCACATTCCCAGAGGTTCGTCATCTTTAAAACTCTCTTCGACGGATTGAGCTCGATCGCGTTTGCAAGCAAAGACAGCAGTGGCATGCACGACAAAAGAATCACAACTCAAAAAGGGGGAAAGCACCAAAAATGCAAGTTTTGGATCGTTCTTACCCAAATTACCTCAGCAGAATCTTCATCATGAGAGGATTCTCCCTCAGGGGTCTCCTCTGTTATTCCTTTTTGTTTCCCGGCCTGAACAGAGGCTGTCTTGCTCCGGGTAGTTTGCTGCAAAACACACTCAGGAATAAGAGCGGGAAAATCAAGACAAGGAAAATGAATGGTGAAGAAAGACAAAAACTTACTGTTGCCCTAGGCTCGTGGATTTGTATCCCTGGACACGATGAGCGAGAAGGTAAAGTAGGTCGTGGGGGTTGTAGGGTTGGAGAAGCGCTCAAGAATCTTGCGGTCCTCCAGACCAGGACTGCTTATGCCACGAAAGATCTGGATGAAGAGTTCGTCAAGTGGCAGGTCCCAATAGTTCATGGACACTTCTTTCCACTAATCAGCATAATCATCGTCAACATCGTTGATGGGGTACAACACTTTGACCCAAGGGGGAATCACTATCAAAGTAAACTGACTCTGAAAGGGGGCAGACCCAGGTGGGGCTAATCTCCGCCAAGAGGTGTAGTAATTGGCAGAATCAACCAGAGGCCAGGGTACTAATTGGGCCAACCCAAATTGGCGAGCAAAGTGGTTAGGGGCATAGAGCTCATAACTTACGCAATCAGTGGCAAGACGAATATCCAAGCAGGAGATGACGCGACAAAAGGCCAGGAGGGCTCTTTCGCTATGATCCCGTCTACTGGGCAAAAAGCCATTGTCAAGGGGAGGAGGGAAACGCCTAGAAAGGACTATTTTTGGGTCCGGCATCTCTCCTAGCAAGTACAAGTAAATAAAACACTCGGAGTAGGGAGGATCTCGATACCTTACGCTGCGGCAAAGCCAGTTCCCCAAAAGGGAATTGACTGGAGGTTCCTTTGGAATATCATTGCAACGAAAGCAAGGGAAATAAATCTGTAGCTAAAAGAAAGGGCCACTAATGTCGGTATCGAAGTGGCGCATTACGGCTCTATAAAGGGAGCGATATAACGCACCCAATACAGGTTGCCCAAGGCCAACGCAAATACCATTGTAGAGAGCAGTGGCTAGAGAATTCCAAGGCCCAGTAGGTTTGTTGGAAGAAGTGCAAAAGATAAATTTGCAAAGCCAGAATTCCAAGAATGCAATACCTCCTGGGTGCAGTAACAGTCGCGCCAGATTGGGTAGGATCTGCTGTGATGCCCCTGACTAGCCATATCCATTCTCAAAGAAAATTGAATGCCATCAAACTGACCATGCAAATAGGGATCAAAGTCAACAGGCAACCCCGTGATGGTAAGAACATTCAGCAAAGTTATGCTCATATGCCCAAATCGGAAATCAAATGTATTGCTGGAGGTGTTCCAGAAGCAAAGAGCGGCGGCTAGCGGTGCAGGGCTAGTATTATAGGGAAGACAGAAGCATAGATCGATGGTTTGGGTGATACCCACAGCATCCCATCGGGCCAAATCTCTCGCTCGGACCTCCTGATACCAAACCTTTTCCTCGAGAGCGATGGTAGGTCAGAAGCCCACTTTCCTCCTTGGCCCCCAACTACTAAAATCACCAAGCACCTGCAGAAGAGCCGCTATGGGACGGCGGATGGGAAACCCATAATAGGCCATAACATCATCTGGCAAACGATCGCGAGGTGTGGGACCCAGACTCGCTTGACTATCACAGCCACCAAAGCGCACCAGTCGACTTCTCTCCTCTCCGGTCTGACTTTTACATCGAACACTCATGTTAGTCCGCCATGTGAATGTGGCTTTCTCAGTGATTTCATCTGCCTGATCGATAACGAATGGTTTCTTGGATGTCATTTCTGGGTCACAAGGAACACTTCTCCATTACACCTTGATTTATAGATTAGATGTTTTTGGAGATTAATTTATTAGCTGGGCCAGTGAGTGGCCCTAGTTGATAATTAATGAATCACTATTCTATTTTGAGAATCGCATCTAAGGCGACAGTGAAGATATTCCACATTTTCCTACCACCGCAGGGCCCAGCATAATGGCCTGATTTTTTTTTTTTTAATAAAACATGATTAAAACCAATGCGGTTTTAGATGCTAAAGTTGCAGCAAATATGGTGGTTTCACTTCGTCACATGTCATGATGACGATAACCATGATTCAATCATCCTCTTCAGCATAAGATTAGCGAAGGATTAAATGGCAGCAAACAGTTTGCTATTCAACATCTTATTTTGCCAAGTACCGTGGTCCTTGATCAAACTTGATCTAGCCAGCAAAAAGGCTCCAAACACCTACATTTGAGAAAATCAACAGAGAACCAGCGATTAAGGCAGATACTTGCTGCTATACACATGGCGAAGCTACCACCAAAGAAGAGAAGGATCCTCATTCGCAATCAAAAGCAGTCTCCTTCGCATGGGGGGCACGCTAAAGTTCTGATATCCTACAACTTGCCTAAGTTTCGCCAATTCACTGCATACCAGACATCAGATACGGGGGCAATAAAGTTGGCAAAGAAAGCATCAGTTCATGACAAAGGCAATTCAGATTGTGGCATCCAAGCTTTATGGCCTATTTAGAGGCCTCTATGGAATCAATCAAGTAATTTCAGTCAAGCCAATACAAGTGGCTTCGGAGCAACGATATTATAAGAGTAGTACTGATTCAAGACCTCTTCAATCAAGACGAAGACCTTTGACTTCGAGGTCTGGGGGGCAATGTTTGGACCCAAAATGAGCATTTTGGCCTGACAAGGCACGTCTTGGAGAAATTGAGCCAATATCAGTGGCTCAAGCTATATATTGTCGACAAGTTTGAAATATATATTTAGAGGCTAAATAAAGCCTACTATGGAAGCATGGAAATGAAAAGTCAACTTTAGCACATTTTCCTACTTCGGTTAGGAGAAACCGAGTTAAACAAGGAAGGAGGGACGGCAGACTAACCATCCGAACTTCAAATGAGTTGAAACTTTCCAGATTCATTCTAGACATCCCAATGATCATTTCTTATGAAGAGTGCCAGAGTTCGTTCGGAGTGAAAAACCTTAAAACAATCAATCCAATTTTCTACAGAAGCAAAACTGGAAAACTGGACCTGTAAGGAGTCCAGTAGCATTTCCGGCCCAACCACATGGAAATAAATTCTGAAATTTTATCACAATAATCTAAATTTATGGTGGATCATTTCATATAAAGAAGTCAAAGGTTAAATATGAGTTCTTAGTGGAGATAAAAATTAAAGGAATAAAGAAGTGTTAGTGCTCTCACCTAACAAAATCCACTAAGTGTTAGTGATCTCACCTAACAAATCCACTAAGTGTTTGTGTGCTCAAACCTAACCCACTATGATTTGTTTAATGGTCAAATAGTGTTGCTTGGAAGCCTATATATAGAGATTACAACAAGTATCATCTGACCAATTCACTCATCAAAACATCTATAAGATGATCTAAGTTCTCTCTAGAGCAACCTCTCTCATTCTCTTTCTCTTATCGGTGATCACACTCCAAGCTCTAGTCTCCTTAGAAGCCAACTTTCAGTACCAACAAACCCTCTGTCAAAGTGCTTTGGTCCTAGTCTCCTCAGGAGCCGACTGTAATACCATGACCACAACGGTTATGGAACCAGCCAAGCAAGGGTAACACCCTCGCAAACCAGCCAAGCTAGAGTCACGCTTTAGCAAGTTCTCCTCACTTCCCAGTGGTTTTCGCTCTGCTCGATCTACAACATCGAGTATCGATTATGATTTTGAAGAAGCTCAGCAAAAGTCCTCGCCACGAGGCATAAAGAATCCAACGACGAGGTTGGTGCTCTCCTCGTCCACAATCGCTCAGAAGAAGTCAGATCAAGGGACACCCCCGACTACCGCATCTGAACGGTGCTGGCGCGCCCACGTAAGAAAAGAGACTGTTGACCAGCTCAAGAAAAACTGGAGCCAAACACATCCGAGTCATCACATGTATATGAACATCTTCTGAATAGATTAGTTACAATGACTCAGTTTTAATATCTTGATATCTATTTCTACCTAAGATCATCACTCCATTTCCACATAACTGAAAAACGAAAAACGAAAAATAAAAAAAAAAGTAAAAGATTTAGTGTTCACTCCATTTTGTTGGTGAAGAGGCCAACTCATTTTTTTTTTTCGATAAGGAAAGAAAAATTATAGTGAATAACCCCTAAAATGACCTAATCCATGAAAGTCAAAATTAAAGGCATGAAGGACAGAAAGAGGGAGGCTGTGATTCCAGCTGGCTATGTCAGTGTCGTGACCCAAATCAGTAGGAGCATCTGCAACAAATTTCGCCTCAGCCAAACGTGCTTGAATTCAATGTCTAAGAAATGAGAAGCCAACATTTTGATGTCAAAAATTAGCATATGAATCTTCCAAGGAACAGTGATCTTATTGTTAACACAGTCGATCAGGGTCTTTGAGTTGCCTTCAGACATACCATGAAGAACAGCAGCCTATAGGCCTGCTCTTAGAGCCAAAGCTTCAGCTACAAGGACATTAGAATGACCTAGCCTTTTAGAAGAGGCTAGGATAGGAATACCTTGATCATTTCGGATAATAAAACTTGTAGCACCTTGTTTATTATTTCGAACAAAACCATCAAAGTTGAGTTTAACAAAATTAGAGGGAGGAGGAAGCCACTTAATAATTTTAGTATTAGGAGAATGAGTCTTAACAGAGGCCAACTCTTATTAACTGATGTATTCTTGTTTGATAAGTTGTTGACAAACAAATATAGCCAAGTTGCAAATATCTACAAATATAGCCAAGTATCTATCTTAGATGGTAGGATGGTAATAGTAGCCAAAGCTTAAGTTGAAAATAAAAAAAAATATATATATATGTCGGAGACAATAAAACAAATAATTATTTCAATCTGTAATGAAGGTAAGATCCCTGACTATTGAAAAGGGCAAGCGATTTTCCATGCTAGCTTTATAGATCATCGGCACCATCTTTTCTCAGTTTTCATGTGCATGCCAACGACATTTCATTATTCAAACTTAGGTCGACGTCTAGGAGCTCGAACCAAAACAAGAATTCAATGGCATATGCAGCTAGCTCACACTTGGAGAATGAACAAAGCAAGTTTTACTTCGTCTCTAATGAATCCCTTTTCTTTGATTCTAGCTAATTAAGAATAATCAAGCCAACATGTGGAATAATGAAGACAACTTCTACTTTGAATGGGTTGATGTTTGCTTTGAATAATCAAGTCGACTATAGTTGTTTTTCTTTTCTTTTCTTTTTCCCCAATGAAAAAATGAAAGTTATAAAGAAGAGTCACGGGTACAATTAATTAAGACCCAAATGAAAAAAAAGAATTGCTCCAAGTCATCACTGTTTAGTTTAAACTTCAAAGGAGATTTGAGTGACTAGCTTGCTTTGTTTAGGCACGACCTTACGAGAAGAAATCACTAGTATGAAATCAAGGATTTCAAGGGGTTTTGAAATTTGGCCCAGTTTGTAACATGCCTTGACTAGCAGATGACCTTTTCCATGAAAAAGAATCACAAAAGAACGAGACATCTCAACCCTTCCTAACTAAGCCTTGATTTTGAGGGAATGGTGTGGATATATGTGTATGTACGTTCACTACATAATTAATTAGGCTGCTACAACTATATCAATTTATTGTCAAGAGGATTTTGATCCTAAGCTGCTCTAACCCTCAAGTTGTTAGTATAAGTTTATAATTGGCATTCCCTTTTTTAACAAAACACTACTTATGAAGAAGCCCAAGTCATGTGTTTATTAATTAAGCTCAAAGTGTGAGAGCCCAAGTCATGATTATCCTTGTGGTTGAATTGCTGTCGAAATACCATCTTGAAGATCAGTTTGCTGTTAGCTTCCCATCTTAGCATGATAGTTCAATTGCAACTTGCCTCTTCTTCTCTTTGGGGGCTGCCTTGCTGTCAAAGACCAAGACCAAGTTTGAAGAATAGTACAATTGCAACTTGCTACCTCATCTTAGCTTGCTGCCTTGTTGGCGTGCTTCCCAATCCCATACATCTTAGCTTGCTGTCTTGACCAACATCAAGCTTCAAACTTGAAGATCAAAAGAAGATCCCTCTTCATCATGGCTCAAGTAAGCTCATACATGACATCTCCTTCACAAAGTCAATGGTTTTTCATGGGTTCCCTTCTTGTGTCAGCCTTGATTAAGGAATTTAGGAGTTAGCTTCTAGATTTGGTTTTCCAAATTGAAATGTGGGGGAATGGGATTTCATGTACAATCTGAAATTAAGGTCATGGCTTTACCTACTCCAACTGAGCTTAGGGGGTTGTTAAGAGAACTGATTTTCCTCTTCCTCCTATATATACTTGGTTACTTTGTTCATCCTCAGTATTGAAAATACTTTTGTTTTTTCAGTCTCTTTGTTTATCAAGAGTTTATCTCTTTGGTTTTTTTGCTTTTCAAAGTGTCTTGTTCCATGTTGAAAACAATTTGAAAAACACAAAACCATTCATGCATATTCATCTCTTGCATCCCATGAGGTCAATTGGGTATTGCAAGCTTCAAAGGTAAAATCTTCAAGAAGAACTTGTTGTGTTCATTGCTTGTGTCTTAGTAAGATTTCATAGTTGTTCACTTGTGTAAACAATTAGCAAGAGTTAAGTACAAACAGTTTAGTGAGTCAGTCTAGAATGGTTGCCGAGTTCAGTGCAATCACTGTGTTGTAATCTTGTAATTCGGTTTCATAGTGAATTGGTTTTGGTCTTTCAAGAGTAAATGACACGCAGATGTTTTCCCTTGATAGGGTTTTACTGCGTCAACAAAACATGTACTCCTTATTGCTTTAGTTGGTTTGGTTGATTGTTCAATACATTCTGTTCAATATCAGCACCCAGTTGCAATCCCTGAGAAAGTTTTAGAACGAAAAATTGGTTGTGAGCCTATTCACCCCCCTCTAGGCTCCTTCTAGGATCTACACAAGTCATACCTTGAAGTAGAGGAAGAGCGAAATGTTTTAGTAGTTGGCAAACTCTGAGGCTGGCTTTCACTTAAACTCTGCCTTTTCCTCTAACAATGGACGTCCCTCATAGTGTTGAATGAACCTCAAATCTTTGGTATAGGAACTTGCTTCCAGGGTCATGTTCGGCACTGCTGTTCGTCCTTCAAGCATGTTCACCACCTCAGACATCGTAGGCCTAGGCATCGGAGAAGCACTTGTTTAACATGTTTGCTTTGGTCTTGGACTCACATCTCAAACTAACGAAATTTCCATTTCTAGTTTGCTTTATACATTAGTCACCTTACCACTCAAATTCACCTTCCACTTTTATCTTGATATAGCTTTGTATTCACATCACTACCAGAGGTTACTACAAATAGGGAACCTCATTCTTCACTATTGCTAGGTGTCGTTTGCTATGGAGTCAAACATCAGGGCTTTTCAAGTGTCAATTGATCAACAACCCCTGTATATCGAATAACATTGCCAACTTTGGGGTTCAAATAGAACCATCAATCTGTATACATCGAAATGAATCGAAGGAGAGTAGGTATTCTCTAATCCCTAAAAGAATAAGCAAATGATAAAATCTTAAAACCGAAAGGGTACATTTTTTTTTTCTGAAAGGGAAAAGGGTACATATTTACAGACAGCGAAATCAGTATGGCAACGGAGCTGCTACCCTGCAGATACATTTACTATAGAATTCTCACCTCAGCGAAGGGGGAATTGATTCTGGGTTGATTTCATAGGAGTCAATGCCAGAAACGGTAGAGGTGGAGCAGAATGTTTGGACTGTCATTTGTGTTTGGCTCATAGTTGAGCTGTCAGTTCCCCTCTGGTGATGGAGGTCTCTCATGGCCTTAAACCTCAAATCCTCCCTGTAGCTACTCGGTTCTGGAATCACGTCGGGAATGTCTTTTTGTCCTTCAAGCATTTTGACCACCTCAGACATCATAGGCCTGAGTGAAGCAGAGGCATTTGTGCATATCAGAGCTACTTTGACCATGATCTCTGCTTCCTTTTTGTCAAACTCGGACCCTAACTTCTCATCGACTAGGTCCAACAACTTTCCAGATTGTTGTAAATGACAAGCCTGCACATGTTTATTGCAGTTTCACTGTGAATTACTAATAATGATAGCAACCTTAATGCAATATGTAATCAGCATATGGAACTGGTAAGAGTACCCAATCTAAAAGACAAACACAATCATCACTTGGCATGTAAGCATTGTTGTTCTTCCCACTAATAAGTTCCAGGGCCACTACTCCAAAACTGTAAACATCTGCTTTGTAGCTCAGGTGACCCCATAGTGCATATTCCGGTGCCATGTACCCTCTGCAAATCAAGATGCCAATATGTGTTACTCAGCTATAATAAAAAATTTGCAAACTTAGCAATATGGTAAGCATGTCAAAATAGCAAGTCAGCAACAAGTCAATTTAAATAAGGACAGGGAAACTGACATGGTCCCGGCAACTCGAGTGCTGATGTGTGTCTTCTCCTCTTCATCAAGCTTTGCTAGTCCAAAGTCAGATATTTTAGGGTTTAAGTCCACATCAAGCAGCACATTAGTTGCTTTGATGTCTCGGTGAACAATTTTTAGTACAGATTCTTCATGAAGAAAAGCAAGTCCTCTTGCTATCCCAATACAAATCTTACACCTTGTTGGCCAGTCCATTTTGATCTGAGTGCCTCGACCTACAAATATCCAAGAAATTGATGCTTAGTTTGACTCTTTTTTTCTTTCTAGAAATAAACAGGCAAACAAATTTCCAAAATAAAACATAACTCAAGTACTTAGAGAGTACACAGAAAATTATAAACGAATACAACTCGAGGCCTTATACTTTAGATTATTGATCAATTGCATCTTAATTAACTTTTGTACTTTTGTACTTATTAAAAATAAAAAATAAAAATTTAAAATAAAAAATAACAGCATAAACTAATATTCACCAAACAAAGCTCGAGCCAGGTTATTGTTCTCCAAGTACTCATAGACCAGCAATAATTGACCTCCTTCGATACAGCACCCATGAAGTTTCACAAGATTCGGGTGTTGTAAACAAGATATCATGCCCATCTCATTTAAAAATTCACGATTTCCTTGCCTTGATTTAGAGGAAAGCTGCTTCACTGCTATCACCGTACCATCAGGCAATTGACCCTGTATCACAATGCCTATTCAGAATTATGTATGCCAATGCAAAAAGGGGGATCTATAATAGAACAAAAAGGTCAATGTATACATAACCAAAGTACCTTGTACACAGGACCAAAACCACCTTCTCCAATTTTGTTAATGTTATCAAAGTCATTAGTGGCAGCTTGTAGTTGTTTTAAGGTAAAATTCCCCATCTGGGGATCGGATTCTTGTCCATCTGTCACCATGAAGGCACAAATAAGGGAGTAAGCCAATTAGTGTCATGTAATCAATATAACTTCTTGCTTGAGAACTCAAGAAGTGCAATTGTTAAATTCTGTTTTCCCTTTCATTTCATTACTTGTGGAAATGATCAGTAGGACTCCATGAATCTGAATATGGGACATTTCAAATGACCAAGTACCTTTCTTTCTGCCCAGTTTTCCTGGTAAGTTGCCTCTCCACCATAGGATTCCTAAAACAAGAAATACTAGGCATAGTGCTCCTATTA
Source organism: Rosa persica (assembly GCA_025331145.1). Taxonomy (NCBI): domain Eukaryota; kingdom Viridiplantae; phylum Streptophyta; class Magnoliopsida; order Rosales; family Rosaceae; genus Rosa; species Rosa persica. The sequence continues at coordinate 6,030,148 of WFKR01000005.1, read as the reverse complement.
CAACCCCAATGACAATTTGGGTAGTTCCCTTATTCCCACCACTTGAGCAAGGTTTGGAATCTGCCAGTGCAACTATAGTCAGCTTACTAGAATAAGATGATAGGACAAAAAGGACAAGAAAATTGGCCACAAAATGATGAGCAAAACTGTAAAAGAGGTTGAGAAGTGTTCACTAGAGCCTTCATACAAAACTTTCATACAAGGATTAAAAGCAAATTCATTTCTTTACATGCATTGTAAGCAGTTGAATGACTCACCAGATTTCACTGAAATAGCTGAGACAAGGGGACCATAAACCCCTCTGTCAGGAATTCTGGTTGTCCCTTTACCCGCAAAATAGAATCGGATCTCTAAGACATTATTTGTCACACTTATATTATGTTGTATTACTACTGGAGTTTGAGCCAACTTGGCCTGGTCCTCAATATTGAAGTCCTTCCACCATAGTTTATCCTGAGACAAAGTTCTCAATATTAAATCTCTTTACTCCTTTAAAGAAACATATTTAACAATGTAACTAGCTACCTGAATATAGATATCAAATATGCGCCTCCCAAGAGTTGTGAATGTTTGGTTATTTGTAAACTGTATCTCTGCAAAATGCAGACTTAGAGTATAGTCACCATTTTCTAAGCAGTAATGAAAATAAGTGATTGAAATTGGAGCTACGCGTGCCGTTGTATATAATTCAGAGTGATTCAAAGATGCCAGAGATACAGAGTAACGTGTATTTTGGAAATCGTTGTCATCCAAGAAGTCTCCGGTGCTACTAAATCCCCAATAATGATCGTCCTTGAAGAAATACTCTGCAGTGCCACCTTCAACTCCTCCATCTCCTAGATACAAAATGCTTTCTTTATTTTCTTTGATGGTAATGTCATTCCCACCACAATTTACATGCAAACAAGTCGAATCTGGCATAATATATCAAAAAGAATAATAAGTGAGAGCATCTGAACTCAACTTTGGTAATAGAGTAATGAAAAAACAACTGTTAGAATTTATGTATGTACGATTAATTTCATAACATTTATATCTGAATTAACTTAATTCAGCCAGAATTGATTGTTTTTGCAAGAAAGACTTTAAAATCAGAAGTATTTACTTTTCGGGGTGTACAATCTTTATCGGTTACCATTTTAGAACTAGTTTTGCTTGTAGAACATTGCACGACATTCGAGCCAATTTGAACAAAAAGAAAAATTCAAACCAATCAGAATATATGCTTACAATGAGGACACATCAAATTCTTCAAGCACGGAAGACCTCTCCTTCTGGACAAGTGGGTGAAAATATGTTAGCAACAATTGTACACCATACAGATATTGAACATCTTTACTTACAATGGAAAGAACAGAAAGCAACTAAGATAGAGAGAAATAGTATCTTACAAGTTGCTCTCTGATGAAGAGCTTCGAAACAAGTTCAGGTTTAGATTCCTAATAACAGGATAAAGAGTCAAACAAGTATCAGTTAAATCCATATAACCAGCGAAAAAATACATAAATATTCACTAGAAAGTATTCTGACATGTTCTCCTGACAAGCAGGTTGCTCAGGGCCTTGCCATGTGAAGTTATTGTACGAAAGATCACTGCATAAAAGCATAAATAGTAAAGGTTACTCTATTTTTAAAAGAAAGGATACAAGGTAGAAGTGATGTTGTCCTAGAATTCCAGTGAGTAATAATATACCCACAAGAAAGTAAATAGCATATATGAAAAGAGAAAAAGAAATAATATGAAGCATACAAAATGATGACACATACGCATTGCTTCCATCTTTGAAAATTGAGTCTGGTACACTTCCACTCAGAGAGTTGCCAGTTAAGAATCTACAGAAAACATATCTGTCATAGTTAGTACTAAATTATACATAAAAAATAAAAATAAAATAAATAAAATAAAATAAAATCAAAAGCTAAGCAGACACCAACCTAAATAGTAAGATTGCATTTGGTTGATTTTGTATGACTGTAGTATGAGCTATAAAATCAAAATATCCGAAACTTATGCAGGTGCATTCGTGTGCCCATGTGTGTCACAGCACTTTTGTCCCTCCCCAGAAATATGTCTCAGCATTTTCCAGAAACTTTTAAGGGAAAAAACCACATGCAATTGACCTTGCAGTTTATAATTGAATGAAGTATAAAGTTCTACTTACAGGAATCTCAAACGCTGTAAGCTGATTGTCGTTGGAATTTCCCCAATCAACTTGTTAAAACTTACATCCCTATCACCATACAAAAATATAATCAACGTCCATTTACGGTCATGATACATCACATGTAATCAATATCTTATCTTCGCAAGCTTTACTTACAGCATTTCCAGGTTCTGCAGTGTCCATAGGTAAGGAGGGATCTCTCCAGTAATGTTACAGTTTCTCAGAACCCTAAAATACATAACAGAGTTGTATTAACAAACCCTTATCAACTATAAGAAAACATGTACACCATATCTGATAATACAAATACTAGACTTACAATCTGACTAGGCCAGTCATGTTTTTCAACATAGGAAAATCCTGCTCCGTTCCATTTATATCACTAATCCTCCTACATAGATATGACACCACAAAAGGAAAAAAGAAAGGATTAGTTCACTAAAGAGAAGGAAAAAAAAAAAAAAAAAGAGGAAAGGAATTCTAAACAAAATTGAAAAGGCCTTTGACTTACAACTCAACTAAATTACTCAGGAGAGATATGATTGATGGGATAGGTCCACGAAGCCCACTCCCATGAATTTCTCTTCAAATCCAAATAATGTATAAACATTAAACATAAGAAATAAGCATGAAATCATAGGGTCACCTATAAAGAAAAAAGATAGCCTGAAAGACAGGTGAAAATTGCATCTGAAGAAAAGATCTTACAATCTATTGAGTTGTTTCCAATTCTGTATAAAATCAGGTATAGTCCCATTGAAATTGTTATCATTTATCCTACTGCATTGGACAACAAAATGGTATTATTTTGGCATGTAAACCACTTTTGCACATTATAAGAAAACCAAATGCAGTAAAAACTTACAAGTCTGTTAAATTTCTTAGCCCAGCGAATGTCTTTGGTATGTTTCCAGTCAAATAATTGGAGGACAATATCCTGAAATTACAATACCAAAGCAACAACACCTTTTACCTATCATTCATCCTTCCGCAATGTTAACAGAGTATTGAAAAGTCAAGACTCAAAGTTTCCCAGAATGAAAAATGTTCCTTACAAACTTCGCAAGTTGATTAAACTCCCAAGTTGAGGAGGAACAACTCCAGAGAATTGATTTGCTTCAAGACTCCTGATTATTTCAAAACAAAGAGAGATTGTTGATAGTAGAAACAGAGGATACTAGTAGACGGCCCAATCTACAAGATCATGCAGTAACTGAAACAAATCCTAAAACTCACAGGTACGTGAGAGTGGTAATATTTCCCAGCTCCTCTGGAATCTCCCCTGATAAGCGATTTACAAGAAGAGAGCTGCACATGCCTTCTAATTATTTCAGAACAAAACAATCGACTCAAAATATATGATCAATAAAATTGAGAGAGCTCACATTGAAGTTAACTGCATTGAACTCCACTCTGGTGGGATTGTACCACTAAGATAATTGTAAACCAAATCACTGCACACAGATGAAAAAAGTTGGAGTGCACTCAAAAAAAAAAAAATGCCATCAGACATCAATTTTGAAGTCTTGAACTTTATAAATGCTCTTACATTTCTCTAAGGTAAGGAAGTTTCACCAGTTGAGGTGGGAGCGTGCCAGGTAGACTAAACCTCTTGAGTCCTCTGTCAAATTGAAATATATGAATTCAGGTACTAAGCAGGGAATATTATCAAGAAAGCAGAATGATAATAACAGAGATTGCTGTGAAATTAATGATTAGTGGTGTTCATTTACAATTATCTTCTCTTTGTGAGAAAATACTTCTTTTATACGGTAATAATATTAGGAACTACACTAACCTCCACTACACTAACCTCCAATAGATTAAGGTGAAAATCATCAAGATTATCACCATCAGAAATTTACAATAGCTGAGAACTTATACCTCCAATGCCAAACCACCTTGGCACCTACCAGGAGATCAGTTTTAGCTGAGAACTTCTAGCACCTAGTAGATAAGGAAGGCCAAGGTAAGTTCTCGCAATGCAAGGAGGTACTGTACTTCACTTAACCCCATCAGAAGTCAGTATAGTTTACCCTACGCAGTATAGATATCAATCAAGTATAACAACCTCAATCGTTATTTTTTTTTTCCCTGGTAAAGTTAATATCAAAATACCAACCCGTATCCTGATGTATAATCATGTATTGAAATTTAAAAGCATCTAGCAATAAGATGAGAGAAGTATACAGCTTTACGACGTGACAGACAGTGCCGTTGCATTCACAATCAATGCTTCTCTCAGCATCCTTTGGCGGCTCCGTAGTAACCCCAACCATTTCAATTTGGCAAGAACCACCATTGAACTTCCAATACTTAGCACCCATTGTCCTAGTAATTTCTTCCAGAGCATCAACTATCGACAAAAACACCATCCCATAATAAGTACATAGATTGAAGAGGGAATGGAGGCAAACCAAGTTTAATTTTGACATTTAGGCAGCACATAAAAGCAATACATGTTTAATCAACATACTACAAAATCAAAAAACTGATGCCCAAAGTAAGAGAGCCCCTCAAAAAAGTGAAGCCTTTATCAGAATTCGGTTGCTACACACCAACTACCATTTCAGATAACTTTAAATGAGAATTAATGAAACCAATTCCAAAAGACCAGAACTTTATGCACAAGTAAATGGCCAAATGAGAAATTCTACGCAGAAAAGAAACAAAAACTATTTGATTCTTAACAAAAATGAAGAAAAACCAAGTGGGTGTCTGTAAAGCTCTGTGCTGATACCCAAGAATCCAATTTAGCCCAATAAATCCCACATTTTATCGTAAGCCAAACAAAGTGTTTAAGCAATAGAACAAGGAAGTAGCTCTTACTTTCATCTTGGGGAACCTCAGATTCAACAAATCTCAACAAGCTGAATAAGCAACTTAAAAAAGTGACCAATGTAAAAAGCAAGCGGCTTTTGCTTCTGGGTAGCATGATGATGAAGACTGGAGAATAAAGATAGAAGCTTTTGGGAATTCTGGGGAGTAGTGAAAGAAGTACTGCAAGACTAGTAGGGGAATGTGTTAATCTTCCGGGGGGGGGGGGGTTTGATTTACAATGCACTAGTCTGACGATGCATGTAATTGGTTGACATTAAAGAAACACCCATAAACAGTGAAAATGCTTTGGTAAGCAACGGTTGGAGTTTGAACTGGTTGGGCGAAACCTGGGGCGATGGTGAAGAAAGCGGTGGGACCTCTAAGGTTGGACTTTGTTTTGTCCTCTTCCTAATTTATTCAATTTTGATTGCTATAGCTTGCTCATAAAATATCTATATTTTCAGGATTTAAATAAGAAATGTTAAATCGTTTATATAATTAGCTATGATCTTGATGCTGAGTACGTGGTTCCAATGATAAATAAGTAAACGACCAATCGATCAAGTTGAAGATAAGATACAAAATAGATAATTGAGATCCGTGAGTCCTGTTTGGATTATTATATATTTCCTTTTTTTTTTCGTTAATGATTATTATATATTTCCTTAGGAGCTGGATTTTGCATGCTGAACCCAGACAGACAGTATAGGATAGGATGGCCATGGACGTGATGGGGTATTATTGCCCGGCACCGTACAATTTGCTCAAGGCCGCCAAGTACTATTATGACTACTTTGCTTTCGGGCTTCGTTTGACTAACCAATAAGCTTATAATTTTGGACGCAAGATAGGACTTAATAAGATAGTATTTTCTTCTTCTTCTTTGGTACAAATAATAATTAAGATGGAGTATTTCAAGTAGGAAGCTTCAATTTTCGGATGTTTGATTGAAATGTTTTATGAGATACTGATTCATAATATACTAATACTAGCTTATCTAATAGTAAGAAAGCTTGATACATGGTAGATTTTGGTCATTTTTCATTGTTTCAGCCTTAACAACATCATCAGTCATCCGTCGGAGTATTATGTCAAGTGTATGAACTCTTCAGAATAGGCAGAAGAGGTCGGTTTCAATTACTCGGTTTCAACAGTTCGACGTTTAGTTCTATCTAAATTCATCACTCAATTTTTTTTAAAAAGAATAATTCATCACTCCATTTTCATAACTGAAAAACATAAGAGAAAAAAGAGAGGGAATGATTTAGTATTCACTCCATTTTGTTGATGAAGAGGCCAACATACATGTTCTTAATTGTTTGATAAGATTGGTTGTTGTTAAGAATTAAACTAAACTAAGGTACATCTAATATATTTGCAACTAGGCTATATTCGTTTGTCAACAACTTCACATAAACTAATATAGTTGAAGAAGAATTTCCACGCTAGTTTTATAGATCATTGGCAGTTTGGCACTACATTTTCTCAGTTTTCATGTGCATGCCAACGACATTTCATTATTCAAACTTAGGTCGACGTCTAGGAGCTCCAAACGAAACAAGAATTCAATGGCATGCGGCTAGCTCACACCTAGAGCATGGAGAAAGCAAGTTTTACTTCGTCTATAATTAATCCCTTTTCTTTGATTAAGCTACCTTGTACGTTATTAAGAATAATCAAGCCAACACGTGGAATGATGAAGACAACTTTTACTTTGAATGGGTTGATGTTTACTGTAATGCCTAAATTTTTTTTGTTTCCGAGGGAAATGACGACCGAATTGCATTACTCAATTAAAGAGCACAATGAGAAGCCATAAAGCTTCTAATATCAGGAGGGACAAGCCACGCCATGAAAGATTAAAAGAAGAATGTAAAGCTAGTTTAGCTAAATTATAGGTAGCCATATTAGCTTCACGATACAAGTCTCAAGGAAGAACCAACCAACATCCCAAGAGAAGAGTTGACGTCCTCAATAATAAGACCCCAAGATGAAGTCTCCTCCTCCTCAGCCTCAATACCAGAAATTAAACTCTGACAATTTGTGTCAAACATAATAGGAGAAAGATGAAACTGACTGCCAGGGAACAAGTAGCCCTACAAGCCATGGCCTCAGTAATATCTGGAGAGGCAACAGAGTTGACCTTAATACAAATTCCACCAACAATATCACCCATAGCATCTCGAAGAACCACTGTTACTCCGCTAGAGTTGGAGGAGAAATCAAAGGCTCCATCACAATTGGCCTTAAGCCAGCCGGAAGGAGGCGGTGACCACACTGTCCTACCCCTCAATACAGTACTACGAGGTGTAGCCAAAGTAGATTGAAAAAACATGTCATATGATCTAATCTGAAACTGTAAGTGTGACAGGACCTACCCCGGATGTCACCCTGCAATCCGAGGTGGCTCTGTGGGGCCTACCTTAGGAGAAATTTTACCATAAAAATTTGGCAGAACTTCCTCTAAAAGTGAATTATCCAAACTTGTAAAAACATTTTATTCCTTAACCATTCGACTTCCACAAGTGAAATAAAATAAGACTAACTCAAATCTTTGATATCACTTTATATTTCTACTAACACCACTGAAGGACGGTTATCAGAGCAATCTAGACAAAAGAGCTAAAATGGAGTACAAGTAGGTTCACTTAATCTACCAGAAGTCAGAAGCTATGAATATTATGTCTCGACGCCTACGTACGCTATATCTCAATCTATATGCAGACTGGGCACATAAAACCAAAAAACCCAGGAAAAACATTTGAAAACTGTTAGAGTGAGTGGACGAAAAATAACTGTTTCAAAGGAAATAAAAGAATATTCAATGCTTTTCCAATTTTTATTATCTTAAAAGCCAAGCATGCAGTAAGGTCTCAAGAAATACTCTTAATCCTTCTCTTTAATAAAGTCTCAAGCTGAAAACAAATCCTTTGTAGTTCATCTCAAATTCCTTTCAAAACCTTTCAAAAGAAATATTTCAAAATATTTTAAAATACCATCTCAAAACTTTTGAAATCTCAATAATATTTATATAAGAAAAATAGACGATGACTAGAGGGAACTGCAGACTAGTCATTTCATGCCACCTGGAGAAGACTGCCGACCGAATGAGGAGGTGATGACTAGAGGGTATTACCGACTAACCATAGATAGTTAGAGGGTATTGCCGACTAACTATCTCATGCCATCTGGAGGAGACTACCGACCAGATGACATGTCAGAGAGTACTACCGACCGAAATATTCTGGAGTGGACTACCGACCAGACTATTACCTGGAGGGGACTGCCGACCAGGTAATACATGCATGCGCTATTTTAATTACCTCCTCAATTCATAAACTGAAATCAACTCGTGAAATCCCGATAAATCATTTATATTCAAATATTGAAAAAATCATACACATACTATTTAAATCTCCATTTATTCTCAATAACTTGATATTCAGAATCTCAATAGAAATTATCATATGAATTGATATTTGAAAATCATAACATCAAGAATTCTCGATAATTTATAAATAACTTGTCGGAAATATACTCTCAAGAAATCCCAATAAATTATAAGCAGGTCGTAAATCAACATGATAATTAAATATTAAAATATAATACAGCATGCATCATTAATGTAAAAATCAATGTCCACCCACAGTGAATTAGCTAAAGGCCTTCATCTAGTGGAATCCTCGTATATTAGGCTCTACTCATCCTCTTACAGCTCTTTGTTCCTTCAATGACCATTACAACCGATAAGTAATCAATTAATAATTCAATTGCTCAATTTCTTTAGAAGTTACTCATTTATTCTTATTCACTAATTAATGAAAACTATTCCAATTTAACTTATCTATTGTAGTATAATCTCTCAAAAAAAAAAAAATCTATTGTAGTACAAGATCCATCAAAATACATGATCGCGAGTTGCGGCACGGGGTTTCTGGGTTGGAGGCTTCGCTGACCATGTGTTTTGCTGGGTTAGATCCGGTCTTCGAGCGTCGTGCAGCGTCGATGGTGGTTGTCGACTCTGATATCGGTAGTAAACGAGGCCGGTTGCTGGGATGTGTAGATTGGTGCTTCGATCTGGACGTCGTTGTTCTAAGACGTCGATTGAGGTTGTTCTTTTGAGGGTGGTGGATTTGAGGTGGCGGCTCACGGCGATCTCCAGCCGGCTGCCTAGACGTCGGTGGATGATTTACTGATGTGGGTAGGAAGGCCGCCAGAATTGATAGCAGTGGTGGAGGCGGAGTGGCAGAAGCTGATATGGGCGCCTGCTAGGTCTCCCTTGTGGGTTTGGATTTGGGCCTGGGTCTCTGGGCCTGGGCTCAACTTTGGGCTGATGGGGTAGAAGTCCTTGGTCTCTATAAAAAAAGTCTCTAAGAAGGAGAAAGTGAAGAGGGTATCTGCTGGTATGAGCTCCAACTCGAAAGGGAATGAGCTTGTTATTTATTAATTTATTTCTGTTAGGCATGAACCTATGTGAGCGGGGACAAGCTTCTATGAGTCTTGTATGACGTTTCTAGTTTCTAGTTTGTACCACAATTGCATGATTGGCAAGTTAGAGCTAGTTGAATGATTTCTTTTCCGTAGAAGACGAGGTTTGTTCTATTATTGTATAGGCTCGCTTAAATGTGAGCGTCCAAAAGATTTTAATGATATGCTCTAGCTTAGATAGTTTAATTCAGATTTTTCTTGTCGAGTTTTACTTATGTAAGTTATGGTAGACTCTAACCTTTTTCAAAAAAAAAAAAATATATACGTGATCGCACTACTTTCCATAATAATAATTGGATCAACCTACTTGACATTTTACTTAGCATTTTGACCTTAAGTAGTTTATCCACGTTTATTAATTCCGGATAACTCCGCTCTTATAATAATTCTGGAATATGATAATACAAAATTACTTCGTTGTAAATTACTGCTTAACCTTAATCAAAAATCCCACTCAACCCTAATTGATGAGATATACCACACTCATTACCGATTCCTTTATATCGTTTCGAATGCAAAATTCCATACCAATTCCTTACGAATTAAACATGCTTACACATTCTTTAACAAAAACCAAAGGATAAATAGCCGGCAATTCCATTTATAAAACGTCACCATAATCAAACCAAATCACCATTTGGTTAATTATTGCACCATATCACCATCACTGCTCTCTTCCATTCATTTAACCATTATCAATCCCCTTTCCCCTGTCATGCCAAAATTCTAATATAGTTCAAGCAACACAAACTAATTTCGCTTCAACAATTTCCGAAACCATATCTTCACTAGTACAATAACGCAAGGCAAAATATATCAACCCAAACTGAATCCAGCAGCTCATTTTCTCCAAAAATCCCAATTTTCTCGATTCCAACAACACCTCACACAATCCAAATTAGACAACAAAAGTTTAGGGATTTCATTCTTCATCAAACTAGCATCTCTAATCAAGTAGGATTACGAAAATTACCTAGAAAGATCTGGAAATCCGGCAGCCGAGCACGGCGGAGCTGCAAAGCTCCACGCGCCCGCGGCGGCGCGTGCGGTGGTTCTGGCAGGAATTAGAGGTCGGGGTTTTGGGCCGGTGGCCGGAAATGATGATTTCCGGTGATTGCAGAGGGAAGAGAAGAAGAAGAGAGGTCGGGGAAAGAGAGAGAGAGAGAGAGAGTGACGCAGCCAAGAGGAGAAAGGGAGAAAGGGAAATGGGGTGGATGTATGTGTATGTTCACTACATGATTAATTAGGCTGCGGCAACTATATCAATTTATTGTCTAAGAGGATTTTGATCCTAAGCTGTTCTAACTCCCAAGTCATACCTTGAAGTAGAGGAAGAGCGAAATGTTTTGGTAGCTGGCAAACTCTGAGGCTGGCTTTCACTTAAACTCTGCCTTTTCCTTTAACAATGGACGTCACTCATAGTGTTGAATGAACCTCAAATCTTTGGTATAGGAACTTGCTTCCAGGGTCATGTTCGGCACTGCTGTTCGTCCTTCAAGCATGTTCACCACCTCAGACATCGTAGGCCTAGGCGTCGGAGAAGCACTTGTTTAACTTGTTCGCTTTTAGTCTTGGATTCACATCTCTAATTAACCGACCAAATTTCCATTTCTAGTTGGCTTTATACATTAGTGATCTTACCATTTAAATTCACCTTCAACTTTTATCTTGCTATAGTCTTGTATTCACATCACTGCCAGAGGTTACTACAAATAGGGAACCTCATTCTTCACTATTGCTAGGTATCGTTTGCTATGGAGTCAAACATCAGGGCTTTTCAAGTGTCAATTGATCAACAACCCCTGTATATCGAATAACAATGTCAACTTTTGGGTTCAAATAGAACCATCAATCTGTATACATAGAAATAAATCGAAGGAGAGTAGGTATTCTCTAATCCCTAAAACAATAAGCAAATGATAAAACCGAAAGGGTACATATTTACAGATAGACAAATTAGTATGGCAATGGAACTGCTTCTCTGCAGATACACTTACTATAGAATTCTCACCTCTGCGAAGGGGGTATTGATCCTCGGTCTCTCATGGCCTTAAACCTCAAATCCTCCCAGTAGCTACTCGGTTCTGGGATCACGTCAGGAACGTCTTTTTGTCCTTCAAGCATTTTGACCACCTCAGACATGACAGGCCTAAGTGAAGCAGAGGCGTTTGTGCATATCAGAGCTAATTTGACCATGATCTCTGCTTCCTTTTTGTCAAACTCGGACCCTAACTTCTCATCGACTAGGTCCAACAACTTTCCAGATTGTTGCAAATGACAAGCCTGCATATGTTTGTTGCAGTTTCACTGTGAATTACTAACAATGATAACAACCTTAATGCAATATATAATTAGCATATGGAACTGGTAAGAGTACCCAATCTAAAAGACAAACACAATCATCACTTGGCATGTAAGCATTGTTGTTCTTCCCACTAACAAGTTCCAGGGCCACTACTCCAAAACTGTAAACATCTGCTTTGTAGCTCAGGTGACCCCATAGTGCATATTCCGGTGCCATGTACCCTCTGCAAATCAAGATGCCAATATTTGTTACTCAGCTACATCAAAAAATTTGCAAACTTAGACAGAATATGGAAAGCATGTCAAAACAGCAAGTCCGCAACAAGTCAATTTTAAACAGGACAGGGAAACTGACATGGTTCCGGCAACTCGAGTGCTTATGTGTGTCTTCTCCTCTTCATCAAGCTTTGCTAGTCCAAAGTCGGATATTTTAGGGTTTAAGTCCGCATCAAGCAGCACATTAGTTGCTTTGATATCTCGGTGAACAATTTTTAGTACAGATTCTTCATGAAGAAAAGAAAGTCCTCTTGCTATCCCAATACAAATCTTACGCCTTGTTGGCCAGTCCATTTTGATCTGAGTGCCTCGATCTACAAAATATCCAGGAAATTGATGCTTAGTTTGACTTTTTTTTTCCTTTCTAGAAATAAACAGGCAAACAAATTTCCAAAATAAAATGAAGGGTCATTGACCCAAAGCACCAAAATTAGATAAAATTATCTCACTTACCTTAACAACAGATTTTTATTCCTCATTCCTCAATTTAAACTAAATTGACAATTTTGCCCTCAACCTAATAAAAAAACATCGATGCCATGCTCCTCTCTCTCTCTCTCTCTCTCTCCCCAGAGCCTCGGTGCCAGTCACCTCGTTGCCGTCGTATTCGGTCACCAAGAATTTCCAGAAACCGGCTGACGTGATTAACCAATTGGAATTCAATTACAGACAGAGGACTTCAACGCCGGAGCCGGAGGAGGAGTCGTGGACGAATTGAGGCAGAGGACTTCAACACTGGTGCAGGAGGAGGAGTTGTGGACGAAACGACTCCATCCGGTGCTTTAGAAGGTGAGGGCGAAACAATGAGTATGGTTTCTGATAGCTTGGGAGATTTGGTGCAGCAGGAAGAGAGGGTTCCGGTTAATCGAGGAAGAAGAAAATTGGGTGCCCATATCATTTTTTGGGTGCTCAAATCAGATTTTTTTTTTAAAGTAACGAGACATAAGGAAAGCAAAAAAAATTTTGAATGTCTATTGAGGTGCACTAGACGTTTTTAAATTGATATAATCTCTTCATTTTTTTTTCTTTAATCAAAGTTTCATTTGTCTAATTTTCAAAAAATTAGTTCCTATTTCCGCTACCAAAAGTTCTATTACTAGACGTCTATGGGGGACAATAGAGAGCAATAGACGTCTAAAAGGGCAAGAAATCTTTCCGGCGACTTATGAAATCTCTGACGACCTCTTTGGGGATCTCCAGCAAGGTTTTCAGAAAAATCCAGGAGGCGGCGACCGGTGACAGGAATCTGGCGGCTGGTGACCGGCTCCGGCGTAGTCTCCTCTAGTCTCTCTCTCTCTCTATCTAAGTAACAAAGGGATGAGGATAAAATGGTATTAAAAAAACTTAAAAAACAAAAAAAAAAACTCTTAATAGGGTATTAGAGAAGACCTTCTTTTAGAGTGTTTTTGGTAAGAGGGAATTAAAAAAACTTAATGGGGTAAGTGAGAAAAAATCCCTAAAAATAGGGTAAATGGACAAAAACCCAAAAACTCAAGTACTTAGAGAGTACACAGAAAATCAGAAACGAATACAACTCAAGGCACTTTAGATTATTGATCAGTTGCACCTTAATTAACTTTTGTACTTCTGTACTTCAAAAGAAGAAAAAAAAAAAACTAACAGCATAAACTAATACTCACCAAACAAAGCTCGAGCCAGGTTATTGTTCTCCAAGTACTCATAGACCAGCAATAATTGACCTCCTTCGATACAGCATCCATGAAGTTTCACAAGATTCGGGTGTTGTAAACAAGATATCATGCCCATCTCATTTAAAAATTCACGATTTCCTTGCCTTGATTTAGAGGAAAGCTGCTTCACTGCTATCACCGTACCATCAGGCAATTGACCCTGTATCACAACTCTTATTCAGAATTATATATGCCAATGCAAAAGGGGAGACCTATAATACAACAAAAAGGTCAATGTATACATAACCAAAGTACCTTGTACACAGGACCAAAACCACCTTCTCCAATTTTGTTATTGTAATCAAAGTCGTTTGTGGCAGCTTGTAGTTGTTTTAAGGTGAAATTCCCCATCGGGGTATCAGATTCTTTTCCATCTGTCACCATGGAGGCACAAAAAAGGGAGTAAGCCAATTAGTGTCATGTAATCAATATAACTTCTTGCTTGAGAACTCAAGAAGTGCAATTGTTAAATTATGTTTTCCCTTTCATTTCATTACTTCTGGAAATGATTAGTAGGACTCCATGAATCTGAATATGGGACATTTCAAATGATCAAGTACCTTTCTGTCTGCCCAGTTCTCCTAGTAAGTTGCCTCTCCACCATAGGATTCCTAAAACAAGAAATACTAGGCATAGTGCTCCTACTACAGCACCAGTGACAATTTGAGTAGTTCCCTTATTCCCACCACTTGAGCAAGGTTTGGAATCTGCCAGTGTAACTATAAGTCAGCAGTACAAGAAAAAGGTGTGAAATGAACAGGGAAAAGAAAAATTGGCCACAAAATGATAGGCAAAGAGGTTGAGAAGTGTCACTAGAGCCTTTATACAAAACTGTCATACAAGGGTTAAAAGCAAATTCATATCTTTACATGCATTGTAAGCAGTTGAATGACTCACCAGATTTCACTGAAATAGCTGAGACAAGGGGACCATAAACTCCTCCGTCAGGAATCCTGGTTGTCCCTTTACCAGCAAAATAGAATCGGATCTCTAAGACATTATTTGTCACACTTAAATTATGTTGTAATACTACTGGAGTTTCAGCCAACTTGGCCTGGTCCTCAATATTGAAGTCCTTCCACCATAGTTTATCCTGAGACAAAGTTCTCAACATTAAATCTCTTTACTCCTTTAAAGAAACATTTCTAACAACGTAACTAGATACCTGAATATAGATATCAAAAATGCGCCTCCCAAGAGTTGTGAATGTATGGTTATTTGTAAACTGTATCTCCGCGAAGTGCAGACTTAGAGTATAGTCACCATTTTCTAAGCAGTAATGAAAATAAGTGATTGAAATTGGAGCTATGCGTGCCGTTCTATATAATTCAGAGTGATTCGAAGATGCCAGAGATAAAGAGTATCGTGTATTTTGAGTATCATTGTCATTCAAGAAGTCTCCGGTGCTACTAAATCCCCAATAATGATCGTCACTGAAGAAATACTCTGCAGTGCCACCTTCAACTCCTCCATCTCCTAGATACAAAATGCTTTCTTTATTTTCTTTGATGGTAATGTCATTCCCACCACAATTTACATGCAAACAAGTCGAATCTGGCATAATATATCAAAAAGAATAATAAGTGAGAGCATCTAAACTCAACTATGGGTAATAAGTAATGAAGAAAGAGCAGTTAGAATTTATGTATATATGATTAATTCATGATGTTTATCTCTTAATTAAGTAAATTGAGCCAGCTTTTATTGTTTTTGCAAGAAAGACTTTAAAATCAGAATAATTTACTTTTTAGGGTGTACAATCTTTATCGATTACCATTTTATAACTAGTTTTACATGTAGAGCATTGCATGACAGTCAAGCCGATTTGAACAAAAAGAGAGATTCAAACCAAATAAAATGCTTACAACGAGGACAAATCAAATTATTCAAGCACGGAAGACCTCTCCTTCTGTGACAAGCAAGTGAAAATATGTTAGCAACAATTGTACACCATACAGATATTGAACATCTTTACTTATGATGGAAAGAACAGAAAGCAACTAAGATAGAGAGAAATAGTATCTTACAAGTTACTCTCTGATGAAGAGCTTCGAAACAAGTTCAGGTTTAGATTCCTAATAACAGGAAAAATCGTCAAACCAGTATCAGTTAAATCCATATAACCAGCCAAAAATACATAAATATTCACTAGAAAGTATTCTGACATGTTCTCCTGACAAGCAGGTTGCTCAGGGCCTTGCCATGTGAAGTTATTGTATGAAAGATCACTGCACAAAAGCATAAATAGTAGAGGTTACTCTATTTTTAAAAGAAAGGATACAAGATAGAAGTGATAGAAGTGATGGTGTCCTAGAATTCCAGTGAGTGATAAAATACCCATGAGAAAGTAAATTGCATATATGAAAAGAGAAAAAGAAATAATATGAAGCATCCAAAATGATGACACGTACACATTGCTTCCATCTTTGAAGATTGAGTCTGGTACACTTCCACTCAGAGAGTTGCCAGTTAAGAATCTACAGAAAGCAATATCTGATTTTAGAGTGTTATGTCATAGTTAGTACTAAATTATACCCAAAAAAAAAAAAAAAATCAAAAGCTAAGCAGACACCAACCTAAATAGTAAGATTGCATTTGGTTGATTTTGTATGACCGTAGTATGAGCTATAAAATCAAAATATCCGAAACTTATATAGGTGCATTTGTGTGCCCATGTGTGTCACAGCACTTTTGTCCCTCCCCAGAAATATGTCTCAGCATTTTCCAGAAACTTTTAAGGGAAAAAACCACATGCAATGGACCTTGCAGTTTATAATTGAATGAAATACAAAGTTCTACTTACAGGAATCTCAAACGCTGTAAGCTGATTCTCGTTGGAATTTCTCCTATCAACTTGTTAAAACTCAGATCCCTATCACCGTACAAAACTATAATCAACATACATTTACGGTCATCAACATCACATGCAATCAATAATTATCTTCACAAGCTTTACTGACAGCATTTTCAGTTTCTGCTGTGTCCATAGGTAAGGAGGGATCTCTCCAGAAATGTTACAGTTTCTCAGAATCCTAAAATACATAACAGAGTTGCATTAACAAACCCTTATCAAATATAAGGAAACATGTTCACCATATCTGATAAATACAAATACTAGACTTACAATCTGACTAGGCCAGGCATGTTTTTCAACATAGGAAAATCCTGCTCTGTTCCATTTATATCGCTAATCCTCCTATATAGATATGACACCACAATAGGAAAAAGAAGGGATTAGTTCAGTAAAAGGAAGAAAAAGAGAAATAAGGAAAGGAATCCTAAAGAAAATTGAAAAGGCCTTTTACTTACAACTCAGCTAAATTACTCAGGAGAGATATGTTTGAAGGGATAGGTCCACGAAGCCCACTGCCATGTATTTCTCTTCAAATCCAAATAATGTATAAACATTAAACATAAGAAATAAACATGAAATGAGAGGGTCACCTATAAAGAAAAAAGATAGCCTAAAAGACAGGTGAAAATTGCATCAGAAGAAAAGATCTTACAATCTATCGAGTTGTTTCCAATTCTGTATAAAATCAGGTATAGCCCCATTGAAGTTGTTATCATTTATCCTACTGCATTGGACAACAAAATGGTATTATTTTGGCATGTAATCCACTTTTGCAGTTTATAAGAAAAGCAAATGCAGTAAAAACTTACAAGTCTGTTAAATTTCTTAGCCCAGCGAATGTCTTTGGTATGTTTCCAGTCAAATAATTGGAGGACAATATCCTGAAATTACAATACCAAAGCAACAACACCTTTTACCTATCATTCATCCTTCTGCAATATTAACAGAGTATTGAAAAGTCAAGACTCAAAGTTTCCCAGAAAGGAAAATGTCCCTTACAAACTTCCCAAGTTGATTAAACCCCCAAGCTGAGGAGGAACAACTCCAGAGAATTGATTTGCTTCAAGATTCCTGATTATTTTAAAACAAAGAAAAATTGTTGATACTAGAAACAGATGATGACAGTAGACGACCCAAACTACAAGATCTTGCAGTAACTGAAACAAATCCCAGAACTCACAGGTATGTGAGAGTGGTAATATTTCCCAGCTCCTCTGGAATCTCCCCGGATAAGCGATTTACAAGAAGGGAGCTGCACATGCTTTCTAATTATTTCAGAACAAGAACAATTGACTCAAAATATATGATCAAGAAAATTGAGAGAGCTCACATTGAAGTTAGTTGCATTGAACTCCATTCTGGTGGTATTGTACCACTAAGATAATTGTAAACCAAATCACTGCACACAGATGAAAAAAGTTGGAGTGCACTCAGCAAAAAAGATGTCATCAGACACCATTTTTGAAGTCTTGAACTTTATAAATGCTCTTACATTTCTCTAAGATAAGGAAGTTTCACCAGTTGAGGTGGAAGCGTGCCCGGTAGACTAAACCTCTTGAGTCCTCTGTCAGATTGAAATATATGAATTCAGGTACTAAGCCGAGAATATTAACAAGAAAGCAGAATAATAATAACAGAGATTGATGTGAAATTAATGATTAGTGGTGTTCATTTACAATTATCTGCTCTTTGTGAGAAAATCCTTCTTTTATACGGTAATAATATTGGCAACTACACTAACCTCCAATAGATTAAGGTGAAAATCATCAAGATTATCACCATCAGAAATTTACAATAGCTGAGAACTTATACCTCCAATGCCAAACCACCTTGGCACCTACCAGGAGATCAGTTATAGCTGAGAACTTCTAGCATCTAGTAGATAAGGAAGGCCAAGGTAAGTTCTCGCAATGCAAGGAGGTACTGTACTTCACGTAACTCCATCAGAGGTCAGTATAGCTTACCGTATGAAATATAGATACATCAAGTATAACAACCTCAATCGTTTTTTTTTTTTTTCTTCCTAGTAAAGTTAGTATTAAACTACCAACCGGTATCCTGATGTATAATTATGCATTGAAACGTAAAAGCACCTAGCAATAAGATAAGAGAACCATACAGCTTTACGATGTGACAGAGAGTGTTATTGCATTCACATTCAACGCTACTCTTAGCTTCCTTTGGCGGCTCCATAGTTACCCCAACCATTTCAATTTGGCAAGAACCACCATTGAACTTCCAATACTTAGCACCCATTGTACTAGTAATTTCTTCCAGAGCATCAACTATCCACAATCAAACACCATCACATAATAAGTACATAGATTGAAGAAGGAATGGAGGCAAAACCAAGTTTAATTGTGACATTTAGGCAGCACATAAAGCCAAAACATGTGTAACCAACATACCACAAAATCAAAAAACTGATGCCCAAAGTAAGAGAGCCCCTCAAAAAAGTGAAGCCTTTATCAGAATTCGGTTGCTACACACCAATTACCATTACAGATACCTTTAAATGAGAATTAATGAAAGCAATTCCAAAAGACTAGAACTTTATGCACAAGTAAATGGCCAAACGAGAAATTCTACCCTGAAAAGAAACAAAAACTATTGATTCTTAACAAAAAATGAAGAAAAACCAAGTGGGTGTATGTAAAGCTCTGTGCTGATACCCAAGAATCCAAATTTAGCCCCATAAATCCCACATTTTCTCATAAGCCAAACAAAGGGTTGAAGCAATAGAACAAGGAATTAGCTCTTACTTTCATCTTGGGGAACCTCAGACCCAGCAAATCTCAACAAGCTGAATAAGCAACTTAAAAGAGTGACCAATGTAAAAAGCAAGCGCCTTTTGCTTCTGGGTAGCATGATGATGAAGACTGGAGAATAAAGATAGAAGCTTTTGGGAGTTCTGGGGAGTAGTGAAAGAAGTAGTGCAAGACTAGTAGGGGAATGTGAGAACTTGTCAGATAATGCATGTAGTTGGTTGACATTTAAGAAACATCCATAAACAGTGAAAATGCTTTGGGAACCAACGTTTGGAGTTTGAACTGGTTGGGGAAAGTGGGAAACCAGGGGGATGGTGAGGAAAGCGGTGGACCTCTAAGGTTGGACGTTGTTTTGTCCTCTTCCTAATTTATTATGAAAGGTTAAATCGTTTATATAATTAGCTATGATGTTGATGCTGAGTAAACGTGGTTCCAATGATAAGTAAGTAAATGACCAATGAATCAATTTGAAGATAAGATACAAAATAGATAAATGAGATCTGTGAGTCCTGTTTGGATTATTATATATTTCCCTAGGAGCTGGATTTTGCATGCAGAACCCTGAATCTGATGGGGGTATTATTATTGCCGGGCACGGTACAATTTGCGCAATGCCGCCAAATATTATTATGACTACTTTGCTTTCAGGCTTTGTTTGACTAACTAATAAGCTTATAATTTTCGACGCAAGATAGGACGTAATAAGATGGAGTATTTTAAGTAGGAAGTTTCAATTTTCGGAAGTTTGATTGAAATATTTTATCAGATACTGATCCATAATATACTAATACTAGCTTATCCAACAGTAAGAAAGCTTGACGCCTTGATACATGGTAGATTTTGATTATGTTTAATTGTTTCAGTTTTAACAACGGTCATCCATCTGAACATTATGTCAAGTGTATGAACATCTTTTGAATTGGTTGGTTTTAGTGACTCAGTTTCAACATCTCGACGTTTAGCTCTAACTAAATTCATCACTTCATTTTCACATATATAACTGAAAAACAAAAAACAAAAAAGAGAAGGAATGATTTAGTGTTCACTCCATGCATTTTGTTGATGAAGAAGCCAACTCTACGTGTTCTTGTTTGATTGTTGTTAAGAATTAAACTAAACTAATGTCCATCTAATATATTTGCAACTTTGGTATATTCGTTTGTCAACAACTTGCACATAGACTAATATAGTTGAAGAATTTCCACGCTAGCTTTATAGATCATTGGCAGTTGGCACCACATTTTCTCAGTTTTAATGTGCACGCCAACGACATTTCATTAATCAAACTTAGGTCGACGTCTAGGAGCTCGAAATGAAACAACAATTCAATGGCATGCGGCTAGCTCACACCTAGAGAATGAACAAAGCAAGTTTTACTTCGGCTATAATTAATCCCTTTTCTTTGATTAAGCTACCTAGTTAAGAATAATCAAGCCAACACGTGGAATGATGAAGACAACTTTTACTTTGGATGGGTTGATGTTTGCTATGATGCCTAAAGATTTAAGTCTACTATAGTTGTTTTCCTTTTTTTTTTTTTTTCTCCGATAAAGAAAAGAATTTACAAAGAAGAGCCACCGATACAACCAAGACCTAAAAAAAAGAAAAGAATTGCTCCAAGTCATCAATTGACATGTATGATCAATATTTGTTGTTCTGTTCAAACGTCAAAGGAGATGTGAGTGACTTGCTTTGTTTAGGTACGACCGTTCGAGAAGAAAGTTACAGTATCAACTCAAGGATTTCAAGGGGATTTAAAATTTGGCCCAGTTTGTAACATGTCTTACATTAACAGATTTTTTTTTTTGGCAAAAATAACGGAAAATTTAACTGCGTACACCAAAATGAAATATTATATCAAACTTGATACACCATTCTGATAGTTATGAAAGTTGGTACACCAAAGTGTATAATGGCCTAAAGTTCATACACCATTTGTGAAGATATCCCTGAAAAAAAATCACAAAAGAATGAGACATCTCAGTCCTTCCTAACTAAGCCTTGATTTGGAGGGAAATGGTGTGGATATATGTGTATGTTCAATACATAATTAGGCTGCTACAATTATATCAATTTATTGTTAAGAGGATTTTGATCTTAAGCTGTTGTAACTCTCAAGTCATACCTTGAAGTAGAGGAAGAGCAAAATGTTTTAGTGGTCGGCAAACTCTGAGGCTGGCTTTCACTTAAACTCTGCCTTATCCTTTGACGTTGGAGGTCCCTCATGGCGTTGAACCTCAAATATTTGGTATAGGAACTTGCTTCCAAGGTCATGTTCGGTACTGCTGTTCGTCCTTCAAGCATGCTGACCACCTCAGACATCGTAGGCCTAAGCGTTGGAGATGCATTTGTACATAACATACCAATTTTTGTTTAAGAACAAGAGGAATTGACAAACAGAAAGAGAGAGTAATATTTCAGAGAGAATGGAGATTTCAATGTGTTTATTCATCTCATACAAAGGGTATTTATAGGAATACATTTGAAGTGTGAAAGCTCAAAGAGAAAACCAAAATGATAACCATCTTGATGATGATTTTCTGCCATGCTTGTTGCCATTTGGCAAAGCATGTTTACATAAGTCTTCATACACTCAAGTACCTATGATTATACACTCAAGCCTATCTAAATACTTTTACGTATTTTGTTACATGATATAGACATATACGGTATTTATACATTTATACTACAACACTCCCCCTTGGATATTTCATGTTCAATAGTATTGTGTAAATGGTGCGCATCGAAGTTGTCTCGTTAAAAACCTTGCCAAGTAATAAAACCCTGTGGGAAAAAACAACCTTGGTCGAAAGGGAAAAATAGCACAATGCGCGTTGAGTGTGAAGTATGTTTCTGGATACTCCCCCTGATTTAGACTCCTCTTGAAGATCGTGGGAGTTCGGATATCCTCCTCAATCCGATGCTCCTTACATGTTTCTCGAAAGGGGATTTTGGTAGTGACTTAGTAAATAAGTCAGCTACATTATCTTCTGATCGGATTTGATTTACTTCAACATTTAGAAGTATTTGTTGTTGCTGATTGTAGAAGAATTTCGGCGATATATACTTGGTATTGTCGCCTTTGATGAAACCTAATTTCATTTGCTCAATACAAGCTGCATTATTCTCGTAAATGCATGTAGGTTCATTTGTGGTAAATTTCAAACCACAAATTCCTCGAATGTGTCTATTTATAGACCTTAGCCATATGCACTCACGCACCGCTTCATGTAGTGCAATAATCTCTGCATGATTTAAGGAAGTAACAACAAGAGTCTGTTTTGAAGATCTCCAAGATATCGCGGTGCTTCCCATGGTAAAGACATAACCTGTTTGGGAGCGACCTTTGTCAGGGTCAGAGAGATACCATGCATCAGCAAACCCATCAGAACATCATTTTGATGGAGGGGAGGAGGAAAACGTCTATCACTATGGATAGTGTTACCGGCGTTCACATTTCTTTTCTCTCTGTAGGGATAGAACAAGCCCATATCGATCGTACCTTTTAGGTATCGAAGGATTGTCTTTATACCAATCCAATGGCGGCGTGTTGGCGCAGAACTGTGTCGAGCTAACAAGTTTACTGCAAATGAGATATCCGGTCTTGTGCATTGAGCTAAATACAATAATGTGTCTATTGCACTTAGGTATGGTATTTCAGCTTCTAATAAATCTTCGTCCTCATCCCTTGGACGAAACGGATCTTTCATGGGCTCAAGACTACGGTTGATCATGGGAGTACTCACAGGCTTTGCTTTATCTTCATTAAAGTGCCTTAGTAACTTTTGAGTATATGTTGACTGATGGATCATAATCCTATCATTACGGTGCTCGAGTTCTATTCCGAGACAAAACCGTGTTTTCCCGAGATCTTTCATCTCAAATTCAGATTTCAAATATGTAGCAGTTTCTTTTAACTCATCTAGAGTTCCAATTAGGTTCATGTCATCAATATAAACTGCTACAATTGCAAATCCGGATCTTGTTCTCTTAATGAACACGCAAGGGCATATTTCATTGTTAACATATCCCTTCCCAATCAAGTAGTCACTTAGACGGTTATATCACATCCGTCCGGATTGTTTCAATCCATATAGTGAGCGTCTTAATTTTATTGAAAACGCGCTCCGTGGTTTAGAGCCACTTGATTTGGGTAATTGAAGTCCATCTGGAACCTTCATATATATCTCTGAATCTAGATCCCCATACAGATATGCTGTAACCACATCCATGAGCTGTATGTCAAGTTTTTCAGAAACTACCAAACTGACAAGGTAGCGGAACGTTATAACGTCCATTATAGGAGAGTATGTCTCCTCGTAGTCGATTCCAGGGCGTTGTGAGAAACCTTGCGCCACAAGGCGGGCTTTGTATCTAACAACCTCATTTTTCTCATTACGCTTTCTAACAAAGACCCATTTATGGCCAACAGGTTTTATATTTGGTGGTGTCAGTGATATAGACCCAAATACCTGCCTCTTTGTTAGTGAATTCAATTCAGTCTGGGTCGCATTTTTCCATTTGGACCAATCTGCTCTTCGTTGACATTCTTCAACGGAGCGAGGTTCGATATCATCGTATTCTATAATTCCTTTTGCAATATGATATGCAAACACATCATCAATAGCCATAGAATTTCTGTCCATAATTACATGTATACTAGTGTAATTCATGGAGATCTCTCTATTCTCTGGAATTGGTTCTACTATTGGAGCGTCCTCCAATGATGTCTCTTGGACATAACCATAATCCGGAATTTTTTCATGAGATGGATTATTTATATCAATGATTAATGGATTATTTTGTGTCAAGCACGCTTTCTTTCTTGGGCGAGAATCCATCGAACCTATAGGCCTCCCGCGTTTTCTAGCAGGAGCCATGGGTCTAGCCACTGCATCACCCATAGAGGGGATGTCATGTCCTTTAGTTTTAGGAACATCAATCCTTGCAGGTACGTTTGCAGCAGGTATGTGTGATCTTGTCACTTTAGCGATATCAGAAAACTCAGAAAACAGATCAGGCATTGATTCTGCTACGTTCTGAAGATCGAGAATCCTCCGCACTTCTATTTCAGACTGTGTGGTTCGGGGATCAAGATGAGACAAAGTGGGGACAGACCACGACAATTTCTGTCTTTTCTGTTGAACATTAATGTTCTTGTCTCCCCCTAATGAAGGGAAGACTGTCTCATCAAAGTGACAATCCGCAAATCTAGCGGTAAATATATCACCTGTCAAGGGTTCTATGTAGCGGATAATGCTTGGAGTATCATATAAGCGTCTTTGAGGACCCATTTTGGTGCGCTGTGGCGGCGCAATTGGCACATAGGCTGCACACCCAAATATGCGTGAGTGTGAGATATTAGGCTCATACCCAGTCACCATTTGGGACGCAGAAAAGGGTTGGGTGGCAGTGGGTCTCAGACGAATAAGCACAGCTGCATGTAATATTGCATAGCCCCAAGCAGAAATAGGTAGATTGGTGCGCATTAACCAATGTCCTGGCAACCATTTGAAGTCTTTAATGGCAGCTTCTGCGAGTCCATTTTGGGTGTGTACATGAGGGACAGGGTTTTCGACCTCAATCCCAATGGACATGCAATAATCATCAAAGGTTCTTGATGTAAATTCTCCAGCATTGTCAAGACGAATTGACTTAATAGGATGATCAGGGTGGTGAGCCCTTAATTTAATGATTTGTGCTAGGAGTTTAGCAAATGCAGCATTTCTTGTGGATAAGAGCATGACATGTGACCAACGTGTCGATGCATCAACCAACACCATAAAATATCTAAATGTTCCGCACGTTGGTTGGATAGGTCCACAAATATCACCTTGTATTCTTTGTAAGAATGGTATATTTTCTTTAGTGTCCTTTGCATAGGATGGTCTTGATCCTACCTTTGTTAAAGAGCAAGCTTTGCAAAACGAATGATATGCTTTAGAAGTAACTCTTTGGACCAATGTTTGGTTCGTACTTCTTTTCGTTTTGAAGAATGGATGTCCGTGTGAAGTTTTTAATATACGGAGCATCATGTCACGACCTGGATGTCCCAAACGGTCGTGCCAAACCTTGTATGTGTCAGGATCCCATAAATTGTCATTCATGACATGGTTGGATTCAATGACTCTAATAGTGGTTGCATACAATCCACTAGAGCGACACATAAGTTTCTCTAAAACTCGTGTATTTCCGTAGTTTTTAGGGGTGATGCAAAAGAACTCTTGTCCACTCTCACAATGTGTTTCCACATGAAAATCATTGGCTCTTATGTCTTTAAAGCTTAATAGGGTCCTTCCGGCCCTTGGAGCATATAGAGCTTCGGCGACATTAACATTTGTGCCATTTGATAACAAAAATTGAGCTGGTCCTCGACCATGAATCAATTATGATGGTCCTGCCATCGTAGTTACTGAGGATCGACTGGGTGTCATCCATAAAAATAATTGCCTATGTCGCAATATAGTATGTGTAGTGCCACTATCAAGAAGGCATTCCAATTCTCCGGAAAACATACTGAAAGGGATAAAGTTCGGAATATTAACACATGTCCATGACATTGAATACGATACTTTATTAATAGGGAAAATAGCCAATGATTGCATCAAAGTTATTCATAAGTCTATTCCAAATATCAAACTTTAGACAAATTGTTATCACTCAATCCGTTTGGTAATTCCAATGAAATATGACCAGGAAAGTAGAGAGATGTTGGTGGAACGAGGCTCGCTTAAATACCCCGATCTCAATTGCTTTCCTAGACATCATACTTCATTGGGTACGCCACATAAGAAGGAGTTTAATACAATTGTTATTTATTGACTAAGGCACATTTGCCATTCTTGGAAAATAGAAAGAGGATTATTCTAATCAAAGTCTGTGGCATCCTCGTGCTCTTCATCTACAGCTTTGAAGTCCTCAACAGTGAGATTGACATCTTCACTATTTTCATCTTTGGCAAGGTTAGCTTCTTGCTCTCTTGCTTCCCTGTTCTCCTTATAGCGTGCAGCTAATTGGGTACTTGCATGACATTGTTTAAACCAATGCTCGATTGATCCAC
Organism: Rosa persica; assembly: GCA_025331145.1. Classification (NCBI taxonomy): domain Eukaryota; kingdom Viridiplantae; phylum Streptophyta; class Magnoliopsida; order Rosales; family Rosaceae; genus Rosa; species Rosa persica. The sequence continues at coordinate 6,003,722 of WFKR01000005.1, read as the reverse complement.
ATCTATGACACATGTCATTGTGGTTCCCTCCCTTCATTTGAGGTGAAGGTTGTGTAGGTTGTGCACGTTGTGGATATCCCCTAGGAGGGTTGCTGCTACTGCCACGGCGCATGGTGCGACCTCCACGGCTCATCGTGCTATTTCCACGGCTGGTGTTGCCATATCTCCCTCTTCCACGTGTGGAGTTGCCATCACGTGTGTCCGCTCTAAAGTTGCGGTTTCCTTCTCTATTGGGGCTGTTATATGGACCTGTTCGTCCTTCATGTCCCCTATTATTAGGGTACACATGTCCCCTATTGCTAGGGTACCACTCCTTGTGTCATCTCTTGGGTGCATTATAATTTGCCTCATGAACGCTCTTGGTTCCAATGTGTCTTGAATTATAATTCTTTACGAGAATGTTGTCGTGCTTTTCGGCTACCGACAAAATATTTATGAGTTCATTGAACCTCGTAATTCGTCCAGCATTTACTTCAGTGCGATACTGCTTTGATAGCAAAATTGCTGCAACGGGGAAGGTGGAGAGAGTTTTCTCAATTAACTCTTCTTCTGTGAGGGGTTTTTGACAGAACCTCAACATGGACTTGAGACGAAGAGCTTCTGAATTGTACTCAGCAATAGACTTGAAGTCTGAGAAGCGTACATCGTTCCACTGAACCTTCAAGTCAGGGAGGAGAGAATCTTGGATATTGTTAAAGCGCTCTTGTAGCGCCTCCCATAAATCATTTGCATCTTTGATGGACATGTACTCTAGTCTGACTGCTTTGTCCATATGACGTCGCATCAAGATGATTGCTTGTGCATGCCTCTTGGGTGTTCATGGGAACACAAGGGCCGGGTTTGGTGCATGGATGATGGGCAATATCCCCTTTGATGTGAGATGGTTCTCAACGTCGGTTTTCCAACTATGGTAATCCGAACCTGTTGAGTCAAGGATTTGAAAATCGAGTCTAGATTCATTCGGCATCCTTGAAGATAAAAAGAAAATATTAGTTTCGGAGTTAAAACTTCCACGAAAAATAATAAGATTTCCGAGCTATGCTACCAAGAAATCAATTTCCAAGAATCATTGTGAACACTCTTAGTTCATTGATTACAAACGCTCTTAGTTCGTTTGGCGTGAATTTCTATAATTCCGCTTTTGATTGTAAGTTCCCGAGAAAAAGGAAAAATGAGAGAAAATAAATAAAAACTCAAAAACGGGAACTTTTAGTAAAGAATACCTTGGAATAGTGTTGCCGGAAATTTTTGACCGGAAAAATTATCGTAGGTGATCGGAAGGTCGTTGGAAAAAGTCGAGAAAAATCGTCCGAAAAGTCGCCGGAAAAGTGTCAAAAAAGTCGCCGGAAAAGTTGTCGGAAAGTCGCAGCGAAAATCTGTAGACAGATGTGTCGGCAGCTGCTCGGCAGCTTCTCGGCAGGTCTCGGTAGCTGCTGCGCAGCTCTCGGCAGCACCTCGACAGGTCCTCGGCAGCACTCAGCAGCACTCGGCAGCGGTCCGGTTCGGTTTTTCTACTTCCGGCGGCCGGTTCAGGCTGGTTCAGGTCGGTTCCGGCGATTCTGAGACCGGTTCCGGGCTCCTGGAATCAAGGGCTTTGATATGAGCTAGGTTTTGGGGATTTTTTGTAGGTTTGGAAAAATGACTTCGATCGATGATGAACTCTTCTTTCGTCAATTTTCGATTTTAATTCTGGAGCAACTTCGTGCTGATAACGTGTTTAAGAACTAGAGGAATTGACAAACAGAAAGAGAGAGTAATATTTCAGAGAGAATGGAGATTTCAAGTGTGTTTATTCATCTCATACAAAGGGGTATTTATAGGAATACATTTGAAGTGTGAAAGCTCAAAGAGAAAACCAAAATGATAACCATCTTGATGATGATTTTCTGCCATGCTTGTTGCCCTTTGGCAAAGCATGTTTACATAAGTCTTCATACACTCAAGTACCTATAATTATACACTCAAGTACCTATCTAAATACTTTTACGTATTTTATTACATGATATAGACATATACAGTATTTATATATTTATACTACAACAAATAAGTGATAAAGATGGTTAATTTAGTAGAATTGTCAGTAAATGCAAGTTATCCTTTGAGAATCAGATATTCAAAGTAATACGCTATTTTAGTAGAACTGTCGCACCTCTTTGTCTGCCCCCTTTACCTTACAAGAATCCTTTCCACCAAAGGATCCCCAGTACGAAGAACATTAGGCAAAATGTCCCAGCACCAACACCGGAAATGATATAAATAGTTTTTCCAGTTCCAGTACTGCCTCTACGAGGTTTGAAACCTGCCCAAAAGAACAAACCTCACGAGTTGGTCTCATAACAACACCTTTATCCTTAAGGTCTCAAAAATGGTCCATATGTCGAAAATAGTTGTCAGACAACCTTTGGACAATCTCATACCCAAATATCTACCGAGATGGTAGTAGTAAACTTATAATGTAGTAAACATGGACAAGACTAACCAGAAACCACAGAAATAGCTGATATAAGGGGACCGTAATCTCCTCTCTCAGGAATCCTCGTTGTCCCTTTTCCAGCCCAAAAGAATCGAATCTCTAAAAGATTACTTGTTACACTGACATTAAATACTTGTTTGACTATCCCTTTCTGAGCCATACCTGCCTCATCTTCAATGTTGAAATTCTTCCAAACCAATCTTTCCTGTGACAAAGTGATCATATCGAAACCTCAAGTTGCAACTGTATGAAGAGAGATTTGATTAGTGTTATAGTTTTACCTGAACATAGATATCAAAAATACGCCTCCCAAGACTATTGTATGTTCTGTCATTTGTGAACTTGTTCTCTACAAAGTGGAGAGTGATGGTGTAAACTCCATTTTCTAAACAGTAGTAGAAATAAGTACGTGAAAGTGGAGATACGCGTGCTGTTGTATATAATTCAGAGAGATTTGAGGATGCCAAAGACATAGAGTAGCGTGTGTTTAGCCAATCGTAGTCATCCATGAAGTCACCAGTGCTACTAAATCCCCACATACTTTTGTCATTTCTAAAATATTTTGCACTACCACCTTCAACTTCTCCATCTCCTTCATAAACGACATTTGAGTTAATTACTCTCTTCCTTGATAGTTATGTCATTTCCACCACAGTTGACATGCATACAATTTGAATCTGTCCCCCCAAAAATTGCAGTTAGTGAGAGACTGAGAATACATACAAGATAAAGTATGGAAGAACTTATACTCACATCGCGGGCAGCTAAAATTCTTTATGCATGGAAGAACATTGCTTCTGTCACGGAAGGATTAATAAGGAAAAATTGGAACACTTTACGTATATAAATTTTTACCCTGTTTTAGAACTTTTTGTAGTTGAAGTTAATTAATTGAAATTTTGAAGATAATATTAATAGAGCTCAAGCAAAGAAAGAAGCATCTTACAAGTTGTCCTCCTTTGAAGAGCTTCGAAACAAGTTTAGATTCAGATTCCTGGTAAATTAATAGCTATTATTTTTCATAAACCACCATACGACAATATAAAATTATAACCTACAGAAATGTGAGATTGTAATCTGACTTTTGTTCTTGACAATCGCGTTTTTCAGGGCCTTGCAATGTGAAGTTTGTTGGGAAAATTACTAGAATGGAAATAATAACTCTAACCACAAAAGGATAATATGCAAAGAAATAAAATGAGTAAAGGAAAGTGAACACCGGATATAACGTGGTTCGGCAAGGTGCCTACGTCCACGGGGCAGCAACAACAAGAACTTCCACTATGGCAATATGGGTACAAGAGATACATAACTTCAAGAACACTACTTGAAGGAAACTCTCTCTCTTACACTTGTTTTGCTACCTAACTACTACCACACTTTCAACAAGAAGTGGACACTCTTCACTCTCTACTTGGATGAAGATGTTTCTTACTTGAATGATTTTGTTCTTGCATTTAATGCCTTTATATAGGCATTGCTCTTCATGAAATTCGACATTCAATGTATCATGCATGGAAGCAAAGTCAAGCTTCCTCCTTTTTATGTTCAATGTTGGCATGCTAATTGAGCATATTTCATTCCAAGTTCACTGAAGAAGGGCATAGCACCTTGTAGAGAGTCATGCTCAAATATTGGGTGGAATCTCTCGTACGATATGTCCGGTGGTATGAGGAAGCCTGTTGTGATTTCATTTTACCTTTGGAACAACTATTAGATCCACCTGCGGTTTGTCTACGTCCTGATCGGAAAGACCTTTTAAGTAAGGTTCACAAATATGGTCTGATGTTATGACTAAATCCGTCAGCGTCGCTGTCCGCTACCTTTAATAGGCAGCGCTATATGAATGTTGAAGTTGTGCAATCTCGTCTTTGGTTAAGGGCCAACTCTTGGTTGGAGTTGATTTAACGGACCGAAGAGTGTCACTACGATAAGTTTCATTATGTAAATACCGAAAAAAACTTGTCGTGGGAGCAGCCAAAAAAGAAGAGACATGAATTCATTGAACAACAAAGAAAGAAATCAAAAATTGCTGCACCTACCTTAGTTATTCAAAGATGGCAGTAGCAGCCCTAAATCATTCAAAGAATGTAGCTCTCTTTCAAAGAAGGCAACAACCATTTTTCTTCCTTCCTATTGCAGCAGCCCCATTTTTTGTCAACGTTTGCTGCTCCATGAATCACTCTCCTTCAGATAAGGAGGGACTAATTCAACAATCTCCCCCTCCCGACCTAGATGGAGGGATTCGCCAATCCTGACGCTTTTCTGCAAAACTCAAGTTTCTGTTGTGGCACAATTTTAGTCAACATATCTGAAATGTTCTTGTTAGTGTGAATTTTCCTCAACTGGAAAAACTTCTTTGACACTGCATCTCGAATCCAATGGTAACGATGATCAATGTGCTTAGTGCGAGGGTGATACATTGAATTTTTGCTCAAATGGATAGCACTTTGACTATCACAATGCACCACAAAATTTTCTTGGCTCACGTCCAACTCTTGAACAAACCTTTGCAGCCATATCATCTCCTTGCCGGCTTCATTTGCTGCTATATACTCTGATTCTGTGGTGGATAGGGTAACACACTTTTGTAAGTTGGACTGCCATGACACAGCTCCCCCAGAAAAAGTAAATAAGTATCCAGAAGTGGATTTTCTATTATCATGGTCTCCTACCAAATCTGCATCTGTAAACTGCTTCGAGCTGAGCTTAAAGTGACTAGCAAGTGGAGTAGCAATTGGCTTTGCTTTCTCTATATGGAACCGCTCCAATACCTTCTCGATATATTTTTCTTGTGATAACCACAACTTCCCATTCTGTCTATCGCACAAACACAACTTTGAGGTGCCCCTCAAATATATGAATATCCACTTGACAGCTTCCCAATACTATCTGTCAGGGTTAGAAAGATATCTACTAACAACACCAACTACATGTGCAATATCAGGGCGAGTACATACCATGACATACATAAGACTACCAACAACTGATGAGTAAGGGATACCTGTCATCTTGTCTTTCTCTACTTGTGCAGTTGGACATAATAATCTGCTTAACTTGAAATGATTACCTAGGGGTGAGCTTACTGGTTTAGCTTCTTTCATGTTGAACCTTTTAAGTACCCGTTCAACATATCTCTCCTATGACATCCATAATTTCTTCATCTTCCTATCACGAGTAATCTCCATGCCCAAAATCTGTTTTGCTGGCCCTAAATCTTTCATATCAAAAGACTTTGATATATCTGCTTTCAACTTGCGAATCATAGAAAAATCTTTGCCCACTATCAACATATCATCAACATAGAGTAACAAAATAATGAAATTACCTCCAGTAAACTCCTGGATGTATACACATGGATCTGCATCCGTTCTCTTGTACCCATAACTCACCATGAATGAGTCAAATTTCTTATACCATTGCCTGGGTGCTTGTTTAAGCTTGTATAAACTTTTCTTCAACTTGCAAACCATGTGTTCCTTTCCCTTGACCTCAAAACCTTCCGGTTGCTCCATGTATATTTCTTCTTCCAAATCACCATGAAGAAATGCCTTTTCCACATCTAATTGCTCCACCTCAAGATCCATGCTAGCTGCCATGCCCAAAATTACTCTGATAGAAGTCATCTTGACAACTGGTGAGAAGATCTCATCAAAATCTATTCCTTCCTTCTGCCCAAAACCCTTTACTACCAAATGAGCCTTGAACTTTGACAACTGTTCATTTTCGTGTCTTTTCAACTTGAACACCCATTTATTTTTGAGTGCTTTTCTACCTTTAGGAAGCTCCACCAACTCGTAGGTGCCATTGTTCAATAAGGACTTCATCTCAGGCTTCATCGCCAACGTCCACTTGTCACAGTCTGCATGAGTCTTTGCCTCTTCAAAGCATTCAGGCTCTCCATCATTGGTCAACAGAATGGATCTGGAATGTGGATCATCTCCATCACTAGTCACAATATATTGTGAAGAAGGATACTTGGTGTTTGGCTTTGGCATTCTGTTGGATCTTCGAACTGGTACTTAGGCATTTTCTAGCTGCTCCCTCTGATTAGGCTCCTCCTGATCATGATTCTCCTTATCATTATCTTCAGGTTCTGCTGCTTCTGCTTCTGCTTCTGCCATATCAGGAACATCTTCATTTACGATATCTTGAGTTTTGTCACTAGGTTCTTCTTGAAGCGGTGAAGAATCATAAGTGAGGTGGTCTGCATGTTCTACTTCATTTTTGTCAAAATCTGCAATGGTTTGACCTTCATGGAACACCACATCTCTGCTTCTGAATAATTTCTTGGTCTTTAGATACCACTGTTTGGACCCAAAATGACAACCACAACCGGTAGCCCATCCCTTCGTTTCCATATCCAAGAAAGATACACGGCATGGCCTTGTCATCTAGCTTTGATCTTTGCTCTTTTGGCCCATGTGCAAATGCTTGGCAACCAAATACCTTCAAGTGGGAATATGAAGCACTTTTACCGGTCCATACACCTATTGGAGTCTCCAAGCCCAACGGTACAGTTGGTGTTCGGTTGACAAGGTAACATGCGATTGTCATTGCTTCGCCCCAAAACTTCTTTGCCAGGTTGGCCGTTTTCAGCATGCTTCTCACCTTTTCTAGAATGGTGCGGTTCATTCTTTCTGCTACGCCATTATGTTGTGGGGTGCCAAGAATTTTTTTTATATGCTAGATGCCATGCTTCGAACAAGAATCTTTGAACTTATTCGAAATGTACTCTCCGCCATTATCACTACGGAGACATTTGAGGGTTCTCCATGTCTTCCTTTCCACCATGGCATGGAACTCCTTAAAGGTTTGAAACACCTGATCTTTTGATTTCAACAAATAAACCAAACCTTCCGTGAAGCATCATCAATGTAAGTGACAAAATATTTATTATGACCTAGTGATTCAACTTCCATGGGGCCACATGCATCAGAGTGTACTAGATCTAATACATTTTCTTTCCTTGTAAATGTTCTTGTGAAACTAATTTTATGTTGTTTATGAAATAAACAGTAATCACAAGAGTCATGTGAGGTACCTTTGGCAAAGGGAATTAGAGACTTCTTTGCCAAAACTTGCAATCCCTTCTCACTCATGTCACCTAGCCGCTTGTGCCATAGACTTAGAGAAGAATCGTCTACAATATTCAACTCTCCTTTGCATATCTTGTCATATGTCTTGTGGAGGGTGTAACACATTTTCCCCCTAGCAACCAGCCTCCACTTTTGATCACCTCCATGATAATGAAATCCTTATCGGTAAAGCACATCAGTTGACATTAAATTGAAACGTAGACCCGAAACATGCTTAACATCTTTTAACATGAGCTTGTTGCCCAAATTAGTCTCAAAACAAATATCTCCAATTCCTGCAATATTGGAGTAACCGTCGTTGCCCATCTTGACAGTACCAAAGTCACCGCCTTTGTATGTAGTGAAATACTCCAAATGTGGAGTAGCATGGAAAGAGGCTCCGGAATCAACAATCCATTCAACACCAGGACAATCATCAACATGTAAGCATTCACCTTCAAGACAAAGGAACTCACACTCATCATGAGACATGAAAGCTGCAGTATTTCTTGTGTCATCCTTCGGTTGAGGATTGCCTTCTCGACCTTCCTTTGGATCTTTCTTCAACTTGTTGCAGTTCTTCTTCATGTGGCCAAAAATACCACAATGATGGCATTTTCCATTTAATCTTGTCCTGGATCTGCTCACACTCCTTCCATAGCGTTTGGGTCCTCTGCTTTTGCTCCTTCCTAAAGACTTGGCTATTGTCCGACCTTGAAGATTTTCTTCTGGTTTCTTCATTCAATATGTTAGTTTTAACATTATCCATTGGCAATACACCATATGGAGCAGAATTACTTACAATTACAACGAAGGTCTCCCAATTGTCTGGTAAGGATCCTAATAGCAACAAGGCTTGCATCTCGTCATCAATCTTCATGTACATCGTGACCAATTGATTGATTGTACTTTGGAAGTTGTTGAGGTGCTCGGTCACTCTAACACCATCTTTGTACTTCATGTTTATGAGTTCTTTGATTAGAAATGCTTTCTTGGCAGCAGTCTTCTTCTCAAACAAGGACGTCAATTTCAACCATAATTCATGTGCGTTGGTTTCATTGGACACATGGTGGAATACACTGTCATTCACCCATTCGCGAATATGACCGATGGCTTTGCCGTTCATCTTCTTCCAGGGTGCAGGCGAAGTTCCTTCTAGCTTGGCCTCATCTCCTTCAATTGGCTCATGTAAATCTTTGCAATAGAGAATATCTTCCATTCTCGGCTTCCATGTAATCCAATTAGAGTGGTTGACTCGGATCATGGTACTCCTTGAACTTTCCATTCTAACGCTTCATGAACCTGGGGCTCTGATACCACTGTTGGGAAAATTAATAAAATGGAAATAATAACCTCAACCACAAAAGGATAATATGCAAAGAAATAAAATGAGTAAAGGAAAGTGAATACCGGATATAACGTGGTTCGGCAAGGTGCATATGTCCACAGGGCAGCAACAACAAGAACTTCCACTATGGCAATGTGGGTACAAGAGATACACAACTTCAAGAACACTACTTGAAGGAAACTCTCTCTCTTACACTTGTTTTGCTACCTAACTACTACCACACTCTCAACAAGAAGTGAACACTCTTCATTCTCTACTTGGATGAAGATATTTCTTACTTGAATGATTTTGTTCTTGCATTTAATGCCTTTATATAGACATTGCTCTTCATGAAATTCAACATTCAATGTATCATGCATGGAAGCAAAGTCAAGCTTCCTCCTTTTTATGTTCAATGTTGGCATGCTAATTGAGCATATTTCATTCCAACATTCAAAAATTGTTGCACCTACCTTAGTTATTCAAAGATGGCAACAGCAGCCCTAAATCATTCAAAGAAGGCAGCTCTCTTTCAAAGAAGGCAACTACCATTGTTCTTCCTTCTTATTGCCGCAGCCCCATTTTTTGTCAACATTTGCTGCTCTATGAATCAGTACTCTCCTCCAAAACCTCTTTGACAATGCATCAGACCAACAAGAACATTTCAGATATGTTGACTAAAATTGTGCCACATGAGAGCGATTCATGAAGCAGCAAATGTTGACAAAAAGTGGGGCTGCTACAATAGGAAGGAAGAAAAATGGTAGTTGCCTTCTTTGAAAGAGAGCTACCTTCTTTGAATGATTTAGGGTTGCTGCTGCCATCTTTGAATAACTAAGGTAGGTGCAGCAATTTTTGAATGTTGGAAGGAAATATGCTCAATTAGCATGCCATCATTGAACATAAAAAGGAAGAAGCTTGACTTTGCTTCCATGTATGATACATTGAATGTTGAATTTCATGAAGAGCAATGCCTATATAAAGACATTAAATGCAAGAACAAAATCATTCAAGTAAGAAACATCTTCATCCAAGTAGAGAGTGAAGAGTGTCCACTTCTTGTTGAGAGTGTGGTAGTAGTTAGGTAGCAAAACAAGTGTAAGAGAGAGAGTTTCCTTCAAGTAGTGTTCTTGAAGTTGTGTATCTCTTGTACCCACATTGCCATAGTGGAAATTCTTGTTGTTGCTGCCCCGTGGATGTAGGCACCTTGCCGAACCACGTTATATCCGATGTTCACTTTCCTTTACTCTTTTTATTTCTTTGCATATTATCATTTTGTGGTTAGAGTTATTATTTCCATTCTATTAATTTTCCCAACAAAGTTGTTGTATGATACATCACTGCATAAAGAATAAAAAGAAAGTATCATGTTCACAACATAACCAATGACTCTAAATATAGAAGGGTAATGCAGCTACTGGTTGGCTGCAAAGATATAAAAAAGAAAAGAACCAAATAAAGGTGAAAAGAAAACATTGCAGATAAAGAACATACACATTCTTTCCATCTTGCAAAACTGAATCTGGCAGGTTTCCACTAAGCAGATTTCCGATTAGAAGGCTGATCAAAGCAACACCAAATATTAGTATGATACTTCAATCCAAATCAGGAAAAAAGTAATGACTTCACAATCTTAGGTTGCATCTCTCTGACATGTTTTGGCCCATACGGTAAAGTGTTGAGATGGAAAACTGTTCAAGATTAGTTTGTGGCCATTCGAGTGTGCATATGCTCGTGAAAGAATACTGAAAGCTGAAACCATATGACTAATTTATCCAGAAGTAAAAAATAAAGAATCAAAACTGATAGTTTTCTGCTATAGAAACTGATAAGATATACAAGTCAAGAAACTTCACACACATATTTCAGTCGCTCGGTGCCTGTTGTGGATGGAAGTTCACCCACTAACTTGTTAAAACTGAGATCCCTATCATATCATACAAGACACAGCAACAATCAATTAAGCTCCATTAACACAATTTCATTAATCAGGTCTAGTGGAAACATAATATAATTAATTGTTTGAAGCATTAATTATATGGTTGCACTGTCGGACACATTCCTCGTCCAGTATAAGAATGAGTATCTGTCACTATATGATTTATTTTTTTCTTCCTTTTTTTGCTTCTGTCAAAATATAATTGAGCAGACGACTCAATTCATCACTAGAGTGGGAAACTGTTGCAAATTCAGTGTTTCATTGCAAACACACATTGATTACTTTCAAAGGCTGATAGACACATAATTGTTTGTGTCTGTTGGTGATAATGTTCAAACATCAAAAGTAGTTTATGCAACTTTCATTACTTACAGCATTCCCAGATTCTTCATGGACCAGATATATGTGGGGATCTCTCCGAAAATGTTACAGTTTCTCAGAACCCTAGAATTAGTTAATAAATCCGCATCAAAACAGCTCATATATGATGTTTGGAAATAGGAATACACACACACACACAATTTTAATCTCCAAGAGCTAATGAGCAATCCCAAAAGAATTGTTTCCTTTTGAATAAAAGAGCTACTGGATTTTGATCTGAGAATCAATGAAAATGGACTTTTTTAATCTGCTCTTGAGTAGGAGATCCTAATTGTGTGCGTCTGTGACTGTCTGAGCAGTTATTTACTGAGGAAGCTATCAACTTACAATCTTACTATTGCTGTCATGTTTATCAGCTTAGGAAATTCCTGATTAGGCCCATCCATGTCACTAATCCTCCTGTATAAAAATAAGCCATGATGCACAGAACTTTTAATCAAATTTGCTGCCCTTCATAGCCATGCTATGCATACGAGAGTACTAAATTGACAGAGTTTGATGTGTAGGAGAAATAGGAGTTGGATGTAGGAACCAAACAAGGCTTTGCGTAACGACAGTCAAGACAAACGATCATTAAAAAAATATGCAGGATGTGCAGCCAATAAAGTACTCACAGCTGATTTAAATTGAACAAAAGAGAAATATTTGATGGAATGGGACCAGCTAGTCCACTTGAATGCATTTCCCTTCGAAAAGACAAGATTTCGTTAAGCAAAGAATGATCATCTGCTTATAAAATTTTCAATATTCAAAGGTCAATGTAAAACTTTTTTTACAAACGGAAAGGATCTTACAATCTATTGAGTTGTTTCCAGTTCTGCACCCAATCAGGGATTGTTCCATTGAGGTTGTTATCATTTAAACGTCTGCATTGTGCATCAGGTTTGTTAGATTTGACACAGGGATCAATATATAAGTTGCAAAAAGTATATGTGAACCTTACATATCTGTCAAATTTGTTAGCCGAGCAAATGTCTTTGGCAACTTTCCGGTCAGCGCAATAGAGGAAAGCACCCTGCATTCACAAAATGCAGGACATGGAACGAAACACTTTACAAACTCAACAATCCTTTCTATAAATTGAGAAAGAGAATTGGATGCTTACAAAGTCTGCAGATTGATCAGGTAACCAAGCTCAGCAGGAAGAATGCCAAAAAACTGGTTTGCTTCAAGGGACCTGTATATGAAAGAAATGAGAATCATTAAGAACAAGGATTATCTGAGTTCTAGAATATTGATATACAAACCAAATTTCAATACGTACAGGTACTTGAGAGTAGTTATATTTCCCAACTCCTTTGGAATTTTCCCCGATAAGCGATTAAAAAGAACAGATCTGCAGAAAGTTCACTAATAATTATACATCATCGGTACCTAAACTAAAATTTGATCATATAGATTAACAAGGCTCACATAGAAGTTAATTTCATTGAAGTCCATTCCTTCGGTATCGTACCATTGAGATAGTTGTAAGCAAAATCACTACGAGTAAAGAAATATAGATATAATCAATAAACATTCAAATCTTGAGAAATGTATATCAAATACAATAGCTCTTACATTTCACGGAGGTAAGGGAGCTTGACTAGTTCAGGTGGAAGCAAACCAGGTAAACTATGACGCTTGAGCAATCTACAAAACAGTTAACAAAGAACTGAAGTATCAAGCACAGAGCTATTTCTACTGAAATTCAGAGGTAGCTAGTAGTAAGAGTAATAACCATCTAAAATTAGAAAAAGAAAAAAAAATACCAAAAATAGGTTTCTGTCATGGAAGACTTTTTCTAAAGCCAGAATGGAACGATCTATGTAAAAGATAGTTAAGACGTACAATCTGACGACATGACAAACTGTGTTGATCTCGAAGTGGCATTCACATTCAGTAGTGCTCTCAGATTCCTCTGGTGGCTTCTCTGTTAGACCAACCATTTCAATCCGGCAAGCATCACCATTAAACTTCCAATATATTGCGCCCATCGTGGAAGCAATTTGTTGGAGAGCATCAACTAAAAGGTATAGATATTCAAGTAATACATGCATCAGATAACAAACCAATATAGAATGAGATGAGCATATATTTACAGAATAAATTGCCAGACAGTGAGAAGAGCAATCAAGCTCTATGCTCATGAGTCATAGACTTCTGATGTAAAAAGCCACAATCTTCTGTTTGGTTGCCAAGAACTACAGAAATCAAATAAGCGAAAACTACCCATTTTTTGTTTATGAAATGCAAAAGATCAGACTAACTAACCCAAGAAACTTCGATGAGACCCAACTTTGTTCTTCTCTCATTCATATTCTCACACACCTTCTAGGCATAGCCAAATACCGGCCAATAATAGAAACATTGAACTACTCACCTTCCTGTTGAGGCACCCTAGACTCAGCAGGTCCTATCAGCTTGAAGCAACTCAATGCAACAATGAAGCAAACAGAGAGTTTACAAGCCAACATGATCAAGAATTGTGAAATGGTGTTGGCAAACTAAATGGGTTTATGCAAAAGCAGCTAATGCACCTACTACTCAGATATCCTGAATATTCAACATTCATAAACTGTCATCTCCAGCCCACCACTGTTATAGTCAGCTGTTTCAGACCAAGCATCTTCACTCAAGGTGCAAAATACGTACTTGTGGGACTTGAGATATTCATAGCCTCACATAGCTACATCTAAATGTAAACAAGGCCCCAAATTTAATATGACCGATACAGCTGTACGATTAAATAGTTTTCGATTGTTATTTTCATTAGTCATTATTAAATTTGACTTTAGATTTTATTTGTCAGCACACACGAACCCTAAACTTGTGGAGCGATAAACATTTTCCTCAAATATTCTTGAAAGGACACGTTGGCACCAAAAGTTTAAACCTTTCAAACGTGTCAACCCCACCTGGAACCACCCAAAGGCTTTAGCTTTATCCAAACCAGAGGCAAAACGACGTCGTAGCTTTACCGATTCAGATTAGCTAACTGGGTGTGTTCACTCGCTCTCTCTCTCTCATCCAATCCCAACTCAAATGGAACAAGATACCGAACTTCCAATCGCAAGCAACCACCAAAACGTCGACGTTTTCTTCGACGCCCTCGACGATTTCTCTCCCTCCTCCGCCGACGACGACGACCAACCAGATCAATCCACGTCATCCTCCACCCTCGATGGCCCCGATTCCAAACCCTCTCCGACCTCCCACCTCCGTCTCCGGCCCTCCCGCCGAGAACTCTCCGGCGACGACTCCGAGACCTCCACTTTACACTCCTCCCAAACCGACCCAATCAACGACGCCAGGCTCAATTACCGAGGCAGAAAGTTCAGACTTCGCCGGAATTTGAAGCCGCCGGAGTCGATTCAGGACCCGGTCGAACCGGTGCCAGCTCCGAGCGACCAGAAAGACGAGGGCTCGACTGTAACTACCGCCGCCGACGATGGCCGAGGCGGTGACTCGGCCGACTCGGCCATGCAACTCGGTGACACTTCTTTCAACCCACTTTTGTTCATAGCTGGATTGGTAATCAAAGCAATTGGGCTCCAAATTAATCTGATAATTAGCATTGTAACGTTCCCAGCTTGGATTTTGTATAATTCTTACATGCTTTTGGTTGACCCTTTACAAATTGTGGGTAGAGGGAGAGAGTTTTTGAGGGCAAAGTTGGTAAATTTATCGGCATTGGCTGCCGGAGCGGTTAGTCCTTTGGTTGGTGAGTGGTTGAAGGACAAGGACTCGGTTTGGAAGGTGGCATTGCGATTCGGGTGGGGTTTGCTTTGGGCGTTTTATGTAGGTTTTTTGTTGTGTGGTCTTTTGGTGTCGTCGCTTGTGTTTAGTGGGGTTTTTATGAGGCACATTGTGGTTGAGCCGCTGCAGATGAAGGAAATGTTGAACTTTGATTACACCAAGCATAGTCCGGTGGCCTATGTGCCGGTGGTGTCGTGTGCAGGGGTCGGTTGTGGTGTGGATTGTAAAGAGAAGGTTCGGGATGGGGGGATTTTCGGGTATAGGGTTATACCTCCCGGTCACAAATTGGCGGCTAGTGTTAAGTTTGTGTTGCCTGAATCAGAGTACAACAGGAATCTTGGGATCTTTCAGGTACTTTCAATTTTCTGTTTGTTTGTTTCAGAGTTTTATCCTTAATCTTGTTGTGTGGTTGATGCATAATGAAATCCATTGTTTTCTGGTTTGCTGTTTTGTGATAGAATTCGTTCATTCTCAAATTCTTGCACCTATGAAACTAGAACTGGTTGAAGTGATCAATGGTAATGGTTGAGTTTTGGATTTGTGTGATGGACTTCATTTACTTCAAGTAGCATTATGCACACACCTAACGTGTGTCACAGTTGTCAGTCAATGTTATGTAGGCACCTCAGAGTAGTAATTAGTATGGATTCTTCAAAAGAATATGGTGTTGCTGCCTCTAGTTTGGAGATATAGTCCCCAGTTACCATCATCATGAAATCGTTTGCTGCAACAACGGTGGTTAGGTTGTTGATAGGTTGAAGCAGTGGGAAGAAAGGATCTAGTAAGATTTATTTTCAGATCAGTGAATCTTGTTTTTTTTTTTTTTTTTCTCTGGACTAAATCAGCAAGAGAAAATGTCTTAGTTAAATCTCTTCTGGACTCTGCATTTAGTAAATAAATCAACTGCTTCTTCTCACATTCTGAACTGGATGGGGTGACCTCAATCCACTTGTTAAAGGAAAAATAAATAATGAGGTATTGGAAACTAGTTCATTCTACATTTGTACCATGTGAATTGCAAACCAAAAGACTCATGTTCTAGGAATCTGAAAGTCAGAGGGAGGAGAGAAATGCTATTTGCTTCGTTTATGTTTGTGTATGGTTTTAATCTCTCACTTTTACTGGTCCTTTGTTTTCTGTATCTGTGGGATGTATACTAGTTACAATTATTTCATCATGGTGCTCGCTGTTTTTGTTTCCATTTGATGATGTTTTATGTGACTAATTTCAATTTGTTTATGTAGGTCAGGGTACAGTTCCTGTCTGCTGAAGGTAAAACCCTGGCCAGTGTGAGCCATCCATGCATGTTATATTTTAAAAGTGAGCCAATCCGCCTTTTATTGACGTTCATAAAGATTGCTCCTCTTATATCTGGCTACATTTCAGAGTCCCAAACTCTGAATCTGAAGTTCCGAGGGTTTGTGGAAGGTGATATTCCTACCGCCTGCTTAAAAGTGACAATCGAACAACGTGCAGAATACAACCCTGGTGCTGGTATTCCCGAAATATATGATGCATCCATGACCTTTGAATCGGAGCTTCCCCTGTTTAAAAGGATTATATGGAACTGGAGGAGAACTTTATTTGTTTGGATGAGTATGATGACGTTCATGATGGAGATGCTCTTTTCTCTTGTCTGTTGTAGACCTCTAGTTATTCCGAGAGCAAGGCCAAGGGCTGCTTCTGTCAGCACCAGTCCCACTCAAACTCAGAGCAGCCCGCCAGTACGAAACTAGCTGGAAGATGCTGGTATGTATTAAGGTAGGGTATTAGGGTGACCCTTGATAGATGTTCTCACTGTTTAGCCTATTAATCAGTCGTTAGCTTCAAATTTTGCACCCATTTTTTTAATTCTTTGAACAGCAGTGTAAATAAGGCCGAATGTGTTTTGGAATTTAGTTTCCGTATAAATGCTGGAAAGTGCATATGCATTTTGTTATACATCTTTATTCTATATTCATAGATGTAGCCATTGTATTTTCAGTTTTGTAAATTATGTATACTTCAAGAATACTGAGCAAAGTAATGTTAATCGATTATGATTATCTCTGAATTGATAAGCATATCTTAGTAATCTTGGACATTTGCTGAAAGGCAAAATGCCAAGGGAATCATGTGATCATTTAAAATCAGATGTATGGACTGGTTTCATGTTCTTCTGACTTCTAGGTATTTAAACTCCGGTACGACTGCGCAACTCAAAGGTTGAAGATAGACTTGAATTCATGAGAGGCTCATTAATTGAAAGGCACGTCTTGTTGGAATATTAAGACTTGCATGCGAGTCCTACAATGATCTCATTCCGGAATTTTTCAACTCTCATAACTGTGTACAAATGTGTATATCTATCGTCATGTTACGTATGTCTTTGAATTCTCTCATCAAGTGATGTACTCGGTGCTCTATGTTGAGTCATGAATCACGAGGTAAATACATAATTGTATACAACGTGGTGATAAAAAGAATTTATATAAGGATTATCATTCTCAAATTGTTATCTCTCTTCTAGCGATGAATCTCAAGCAGATTGCTACATAAAGTACGATTCCGTGATACGTAGAATGTTAACGATAAGGATGTCTATTAACCATTGGACATTTATGTGTAAGAATCCACTTTCCCGTGCCATATATGAACAGGTCTCATGTGATCCGCACCGGATTTTCAGAATCTTCAATCTCATCCTTACCTGCCAAGGCATTTTCCTTGAATCATTTCTCTTCCTATTCCATTCCCCACGTGTTTCCAGTACGTCATTTAGAGTAAGGTACATATTCTAATCCATTATGACTCATATGATAAGAAACATGAAAACATACTTTCCATTCCAACAAGAAAACACACTTTGATTTCCCAACCTATGTGGATAAGAATAAAATTACAAATATGGTAACATTCAAACATGGGAATTCAACTTTCCCTTTTCTAGCCTAATTACCACGCTTTTGGGGAAGAGAAACAAAAGGGTGCATAAAGGTCTCTAGTCTCTACCTCTCCTCTTTTTTCTTTTTTTTTTGGTCTGCTTACCTCTCTTCTCTCTAATATACTGAAACTACTTACATAGATAGGAAATGACCTGTATATGGCAAATCCCTCTTCTTCTATCTTCCTCAATTAGGTGCGGCCTGAGCCTTTCAAGAAAGATCCAGTCTTGGTGAGCTCTCGCAGTGGCTTATCCGTAAATCGGATAACATTGTAGACCAGGGCACCACATACAGCTCCAAGAGTTGGTGCCACTAGGTAAATCCACAGGTTTTTGTAATGGCCCGAGACAATTACAGGCCCTAAGCTTCTTGCTGGGTTCATTGATGCTCCTGTAATTGGACTGCAGAATATGCCCAAATCACATCAGAAACTAATAGAATGAACACAGATTAAAAAACAAACAAACAATAAAAAACAAAGAAGACAAAGTTCTTCGTTTGACCTATGGAAAACTTCCAAAAGGGAAAATATATCTCTGCTTATTACTAATAAAATTTCAATGGATAGGAATGATATATTAAGAAGACATTAATAAGAATTATACCCTGCAAACATCACGTTCAGAAGAACCGTGGAGCCAATGGCAATCCCCGCCAGCTCTCCAATCTGCATAAGCAAACAGTATGGAATATTATTATTGATACTTTAATATAATAAAGTTTCGCTGACATTTTGGAAATCATTGCCCGAATCAAGTAATATGATAATATACTAGCCCAATCAGTTAAGCAAGTTTACTCACCAACCGTATTAGGCAAACCATATTAGGTTGTTCTTAATTGAAATATCAGAGCCAATGTTGAGATTAAGAGGTAGAATAGTACTAACCGCTCTGTTATCAGTGGCCACACCAGAAACAACAAACATGAGGTAAAATGTGATGATGAACTCAATCACGAAAGACTGCAACAGAGTTCCACTAGGACTTGTTCCTGCAAAGTGGTCTTGATGGTGGTTAAATATGAGCCTAAGGGTACCACTTGCGAGCGTTGATCCAAGGACTTGAGCAATAATATATGGGGGTACCTATAGAGAGAAAGCAAAGCAAACAAAAAAAAAATTGAATTAGAAAGATAGGTAGTCATCAAATTGAGGTTGATTTACGAGAGATACAGTGGTGTAAATTTATGCATGAAGCAGAGGCATTTCTCGATAACAAGGACCTGTTTTCTAGTGTCGAAGTGCTTTAGAAAGCATTTCACAGTGCCACTAAGCCCTCTGCTCAGAAATTTTCTGTCAAAGGCTGTAAGTAACATCATTTTGTATTCTTGAAATGGTTTTGGGCAATTTCAGAAGCAATGTTAAACGAGCTTTGACAATACAACATAATTTAATCCCTAAATCATATATTCTTCTTTTTTTTTTCCCTTTTTTATGAAGGACGCGGATTTTGCGTTTGAATGATGCAAACTGCGTGTCTATGCCAAAACTAGTCAACAATGCCTTCTCGAAGACTAGTCATTCTTACATTAATCGCCTTCAAGAAGTAACACATTTTTTTAAGATAACACATTGATCTCAGCGTGTATTAGGATAGCAAACCATTTCCAAAGGAAAAAATTTATGAAATAAAATCATGGGTTGGTTTGATTAGCTCACCTGTTTCCATGGAAACCTCCTAGTAGTAGCAAAAGCAATTGTGACTGCAGGGTTGAAATGGGCACCGGAGATGTGACCCACAGAGTAAATCATGACCATCACAACCAGTCCCCAAACAATTGCAACCCCCGGAAACGACACCGTCTTGTCAGTGTCAATATTCACCACCACAGCCCCACAACCAGCAAATATCAAGAAATATGTCCCCAACACCTCAGCGATGACCTGAAAATATAAAGACCTCAACTTCAAAAATTTGATGAAATGGTTTGAAACTGAAAGAAGACATTTCTATTGTACTTGGAACTAAAAAGTAACAAGATTTATGTCACCTTCTGCATAAAGGGTACACAGAGAAAGCTACTGCTTGATTCTTGGTTTGTTTTGGAGGAAGGTCTGCCATCTTCAACATTGAGAACATGGTTTCCGTTACTTGCATGATTCTCAGCCATGGCTTCAGAGTACTAAAACAGCTGAGGAGAAAGAAAGAAAGAGAGAGAGAACAAAGCGACTCAGAAGGAGAGAATTGCTTGTGCTTGTTTTTCTCAAATTCTGAAGTGAGAAAAAACTCAGGAGGACAACTCCAATTTATGGAGTGCAAATCGGTCCAAGGACACTGAAGAGAGAGAAAGAGGAGGGAGAGAGTTGTTGACCTGTTGGACAGGGATGGGCTTTTTGTGCTCTTGTTGGTCTTTTCTTTGTTTTATCAAAAGGGCTTATGATTCATATGAAGGTTTCCATAGGAGATATCGTTGACAATTGTGGCATGTATGGCTTGTGAAACAGCAAAAAAGCATTCAAGGCTGCTTCAACTGCCCACCGGAATTACAGAGAAGACATTGATGGCTTTCCATATCTTCTGGTCACTATTAATTACGGCCACCCGGTTAGGCATGCCAGTAACCATGCAAGAATGGTTACTGGTTTGAATTGGCAAACATGGAAAAAATAGAAAGGGGTTTATCCAATTTCAGCTTAAAAACTGTCTACTTGCTCCACTAACAGTTTTTTAACCTCATTTAACTAAAATACTCTAAGAGATTATTTCCCTAATACGTAATTAATTCTTTTTTATTCTTTTTATTTATTTTGAGACTTTTTTGCCATCTCATTCTTTCTCACTTAAAGAGAGAAGTCATCCTCCACCTTGATGTGCTCCGGTGACCAATGGCTGGCAGCGGACTCCGGCGACTGGTGACCAGAGTCCTGCGTCCAATGACCGGAATCCAATTGCCGGATTGGTGACCGGATTCCGGCGTCTGATTTTATTGCCCCCCCAATAAACATATTATTGCCCCCAGTAACAAGTTTATTAGGGATCAATAATTAATAAACAATGAAGATGTTTATAATTTTGAAGGTTTTGTAGATTTATTCAAATAAATAATCTTATTATTGCCCCTCAATAATCATATTATTACCCCTCAATAATCATATTATTGCCTCCCAATAATCATATTATTACCTACTAATAATCATATTATTACCTCCCAATAACCATATTATTACCCCTGATAATCATATCAATTTATATATTCAATTGTACATGTTCCTTCCCCACTCTCGGAGCTCAAAGTATACCACAAAAAAAAGTGCTATGGGCACCCAGAAATTGCTCTAGGCACCAGATCAAATCGACCAGAGCCGCTTCACCTATACTCTTCCAGAGCCGAGCAATTTTCCAGCACAGTGTTCATTCCCTTGGCTCCGAAGGTGCACGATCCACAGGATAACTTCTTCAAACCTTGGAGTTCTTTGTGGATGCCAGCATGCCTACGTCGGTCAAATCGCGGCACGCGCGGAGCTTTAGGTTGGTGAGGTTCCGACATGGCAGTGGGATGGGAGCTTCAGATCGGTGATCGGTGATTGAGGGTGGTTGGCACCAGATCAGTGATCGGCGATTAGCACCAGAACGGTGATCGGCGATTGACGGTGGGCTTGAGGTCGACGAAGATGGGGCTTAGGATGTGCTTGCCGTCGTCGGGCTCGAGGTCGACGAAGAAGGTGTTGAAGGCGTGATCGCCACTACCGGCTGGAGAGAGAGAGAGAGTCCGGGAGGAGAGAGAGTCTGAGAGGAGAGAGATCTGTGAGTTTCAATTTGATTAATGGGGGCAAAACTGTCAGTAGATGTTGAATTGAGTAAATGGGGTTAGAAAAGTCTTAGTGGAGCAAGTGGGCAATTTTTAAGCTGAAATTGGGTAAGTGGTCACGACCCCAAATAGAAAATGTCATCAAGAAATATCCTCTAAACCTAAACCCAACCAATTTAATAATTGTGTCAAAAATACAAACTCAAACTCAAATATTTATTAAACGGGTGACCCCACCCGCGATGATCCGCCTAATCCATTTAATAAATAGATTGTTTTGGGTTGAATTGGATGATCCATTTAAACTATATAACTTGATCCATTTAAGACATTTAATTGAAAGATGTATGAAATCTTGAAATAATAGTACATAACTTCACTACTTGACCCAATTAAGACATTAAACCCCTATATGTGTAAAAAAAAAAAAAAAACTACTTATTTTTGATAGGTTTTGTATGTGAATTTCATACAACCTAACTAGATCCTTTTAAAAAAGAGAGATTTTATTCACACATCTTCAATTACTAGATGCACATCCCTGTTTTTTGAAAATTTTTTAATTACCTTTTACCCTATGACCAAATTTTAAAAACCTAAGAATGTTAATTACATTCTCAAATCACGAACGCCAAAGATTTCAATTTGTTGTTCTCTTGATAAAATTCACAACACAATGCAATTCTTAAAAGCCTTGATTTATGCACAATGATGAATAAGATTGCAACAAAAAGTGAATCCCATAGCATAACAAAATAAAGGGCATGTCATGTAGTTGGATATAATCGTGGTTCGTGAATGGTAAATAATAGTTGATATAGAAGGTCGCTTGGATTCCTTTCCATGGCTTCCAACAAATTTCATAGGAGGTGAGAGTCTTTCCAACTATGAACTCAAATTTCTTTATTTTTCATAAAGAAATCATCAGGTTTTCCTCTCTTCAGTAACTTTTTATTTACTTAAATCATCAAAAAGATGATCAGGGGTGAATCAAGATGATGAACATGGTTACAAGAAGTGGCTTTGTGAGAGATGGCAATGAACCGTTTCATTGAAGAAGACGATGAACTAGGTTGTGGTTGAGGTGGATTTGGGTAAAATAGGTAGTTTATGGGAAAACATTAAGACCAAAAAATTCGGATTGTATATTTAGTAATTGGTGATGTGCGGATAAAATTTCTCTTTAAGAAATTGGTTATACAAGTTCATTTCGTATTAACGTGTTGACATGCAAATGATCCGCCTTTTAATCGCGCAAGTTTCAAGTCATGTTATTGAGTCGTATCGGAATTGATAATCCTAAAATAAGGTGTTAAATCCACATAATTATAAAATAGGTCAACTGCGGGTCAACCCCCAATACAGGTTGGTTGTTTGTTAAACATGCGGGTCTAGAGGTAACCTGCTAACTCACAAGTGGCCCTCGTAACCCGTTTATTCCATTAAATGAGTAAACTCGAGTAAACCTATATACACAACATATTAAAATTAAAATTTAATAAATTTCAAGTGCTTACATTGGCATATCAATTTCACAGAAAAGAAAAAAAAATTAAAAATGGCATATCCTCACTTTTTTCATTAGTGTAAGTCTTATATATGAAATTTATAGTGATAATATTTCTGAACTTGCATTCATGTAACCTAAAATAAATTAAGGACTAAATTTTGTTTACCACCCTGTACTTTCAAGGATTCATCAGTTCAGTCCTTGAACTTCTAATTTAATCAGAAGAGTTCTTGAACTCTCTAATTTCATCAAATAGATCCAATTCATCACTATTCCTTCAATTTTCGGAGAAAATTTCCAAACTACCTATTTGCATTCACAACATTGACGCGTCGGCAGGCTGCCTAGCAATGGGTAGTTTGGAAATTTTCCCTGTGAGAATGTCCCACGTCAGCATTTAACAACGAAAATTGACGGAATAATGACAGATTGGATCGATTTGATGAAATAAGAGAGTGTAAGGACTTTTTTGATTAAATTAGAAGTACAGGGACTAAACTAATGAACCTTTGAAAGTACAAGGTAGTAAGCAAAATTTAATCCATAAATTAAATTGGTTAGTCCAACTCTTTTATACAAGCGAAATAGGTCAACTCGATTCTACTTTTGAAGAGTTGTTTACTAGACGAAGTGCCCATGTTAGGTCATATATATCCCATTTGAAAATCAGTTGTGTTTGAGTATAAATTTCTTAGGTGCATTTAATACATGGATCAAGTTTGAATTTTCAATATATGAACCCGACATGAAATGACACATCTATTTCTTTTCCTTTTTAGTGTAATAATCTCGTTGTATGACCTCTATGCTCTTCACCACATTAATTGGATGTTGGCAAAATGTATTTGATCGGTCTTTCATTTCCATCTCCTAAATTATCAAAGGTGAGACTGTTCTTGCTTTTGATTCAAATTCAAACACAGCTATTCGCTTTGTAGAAGATAATGGCGAGCTAACTATTCACTCTCAACCTGGGGGAGGGTCTATTTCTGTCACTCTTACTCTCCATCTAGGCCTACGCATCAAATATCAAATTCTAACATCTTGCATCCAATTTCTGGTCTATCTACCCTGACAGAGAATGATCATCCTATGCTAACCAGAAGCAAAAGAGGAATTGTGAAGAAACAGTGTTTTCTGTCAATTATGTCCACTCCTAGCACTGAGCCGTCTGAACTTGAACCTAGTTCATACAAGATTGCAATGCAAGTGCCTGTTTGGAAACATGCAATGCATGAAGAATATGATGCTCTTATGAAGCAGCAGACTTGGTCACTTGTTCCTTTGCCTCCTAATAAGAATTTATTCTCCTGCAAGTGGCTGTTTAAAATCAAAAGAAATGCTGATGGATCTGTTGCAAGACACAAAGCAAGACTCGTTGCAAGGGACTTCAGTCAAGAATATGGAATTGATTATGAGGAAACCTTCTCTCCAATTGTAAGACACACCACTGTGAGGCTTATTCTAGCTTTTGCTACTTATTCAGGATGGAATTTGCATCAAATGGATGTCAAGAATGCGTTTCTACATGGTCAACTCACTGAAGAGGTATATATGTCACAACCAGGAGGTTTTGAGGATGCTTCTGTTCCATCATCCTATGTCTGTAAACTTCACAAGTCACTTTATGGCCTGAAACAGGCTCCTCGAGCTTGGAATGAAAAATTTACAAAGTTTCTTCCATCTATTGGCTTCTCACCCTCACATGTTGATGCTAGTCTCTTTGTATTACTGGTAACTCAATAGCATATATGTTGCTCTATGTTGATGACATTATTCTTACAAAAAATTGTGAGATCCTAATTAGTGAGATCAACCAATCATTGCAACTTGAATTTGATATAAAGGACTTGGGTAGACTTCACTTCCTTCTTGGTTTTGAGATTCAGTATTTGAAACATGGAGGTCTCTTTGTCACTCAACATAAGTATGCTACAAACTTACTTCACAAGGCAGGACTAGATGATTGCAACACCCATCTCACACCATGTCAATCTAGGGTTAAATTGCTAAAGGACACAGGAAAACCTCTTGACCCTCATGTGGCTTCTCATTTTAGAAGTATTGTGGGATGTTTGCAGTACCTTACTTTCACCAGACCAGATATTGCTTTTAGTGTCAACGCTGTCTGCCAATTCATGCATAATCCTACAGATGATCATCTTGTTGCTGCCAAAAGAATACTCAGATATGTTAAGGGTACTATGGATGTTGGTATCTGGTTCAAGAAGAAGATGCAAGATTCTATCTCCCTTAGTCTTAATGCCTACTGTGATGCAGACTGGGCTGGAGATTCCAACGACAGGAAGTCCACCACAGGTTTTGTTATTCTACTTGAAGGGACTCCTATTTCATGATGCAGTAAGAAGCAATTTGCAGTGTCTCGATCATCTACTGAGGCTGAGTATCGTAGTATGGCTGATACTACCTCTGAACTCCAATGGTTGCTTCATCTTCTTGCATATCTGCATATTGTGCTTAGTGAGGTACCAACTTTGCACTGTGACAATATCTCTACTCTAGCCTTGGCTACTAATCCTGTGTACCATTCCAAGCTCAAACACATTGAAGTTGATGTGCATTTTACTCGAGTACAAGTCAAAGCAGTCTCAATCAAACTTCAGTTTGTTTCTTCCAAAGACCAGCTTGCCAATCTCTTTACCAAAGGTCTTTGCTCTCCCAAGCATCAGTACTTGTGTGACAGCCTGATGTTGATGACTCCTCATCAAGCTGAGGGGAGGTGTTAACCATATAGGCCTAATTTCATGTTTAATTAGTAGCTAATTAGTTAAGTCTGCTAATTACTTTTGTGCATGGTTAATCAATTAGTAGCCTACCGTTGTTATCCACGTGTCCTTCTCATGTTATCTCATGTCTTAGTATAAATAGAGGTGTACTCTCTCATTTTGGGTTGTAACAGAATAGCCTCATATATAAAATTTCTATTTTTCTCTCTCAAATATCCAAGTTCTCTTGCTTAGCTTTCACAGACAGCCCAACTCTTTTGTTTTAATGAAAGAACAATATTTGATAAGGATTGTTATTTATCATCTGTGAAAAAATTATCAAAAATGATCTCTAAATATATTTTATGAACAAAAATGTATTTTATTTCAAACTTGTAAACAAGGTGACGAATTTCACAGGTGGCTAAAAAAAGTCTAGAGGGAGAGCAAGAGAAAACCCTAGTTCGACGGCGGTTTCCCACGCCGTACTCAGTGTCAGCGCTCGAGTTTGACGGATTTAGCCTTGTGAGGGTGACCTTAGTTATCGGTGTTCTACAAGGAGGAACTTGGTGGAGGAGATCGTGATTGGTGGCTCGGTTACAACAGATCAAAGGTTGAGATCTCATCTGCATAGCGGCAGTGACGGTCGATCGGGGTAGGTCGGTGGTGTTGCATATCAAGGTTGAGGAATAGCTGATTGAGGTTGAGGCATACCAGATCAGCGCCGAATACAATTGACACTAGGTTAGGGTGTTTTTCGCTGGTGGTGTTGGATTGCTGGTGCATATCCGGTTTGGTCTTTTGCCGGATTTTGATAGACTAGTTCTGGTGCTTTGCTGATTGAGGAGAGATGGCGTGGTGGAAAGGCCGACCGTCGGAGAATCTGATGCCGGCGGCGGAGGCGACTACCTGGCAATGTGTTTGGGCTTCTATTTCAGTAACTCGGCTTAAGGCTGAGGCCTTTGGGTCTGGGCTCCATTCGAGTATGCAGACTATCAAGAACAGCAAGAATACCAACTTGTTGCCGAGGTTGTTAGCTGCTATTTTTTAATTCCTGCTATTAGACAATTGGATGCAAGTCTTGTTTAGGTAGGGGTAAAGTTTATAAGCTTTTCTAAGATGTTTCTAGTTGTGATTTGTACCACAATTGCGTACCGGCAAATTAGACTAGATGAATGATTTTTCCTTAAGAAGCGAGGTTATTCTTGCATAGTTAGGCTTGCGTCTTGCTAGCATTCTATAGAATTTAATGAGTTTAGTTTCGCTTAGATAGGTTATCCGATTTTTTGGATTTTCTTATGTAAGTTTTGTTAGAATCTGGCCTTTTTTTTTTTTTTGGAAAGTGAGAGATAGACTAACTCCTCGTCCCCTCTTGCCTGTTTTCATGGCTTGATTATTAATGCAATCAACTTCTATTAAAAAAAAAAAAAAGGTGACGAATTTCACAATAACGTTAGCAAACATTTCATAATATTTTTCCATAATTTACACTATTAAGAGGTAACGTGTTCTTTTAAAGACTAAAAATATCAGCTATGATTCACTATTGCACTTATACTTTTTTGTCCGGAACTTAATAAGTCTGTAATTAGCAACTGAACTAAATTTTGTGGTACCATTTAAAGCTACCGAAGGAAATGTAGGATCAAAGTATGTAAACTACAGTGATAAGGAATTGCGCCCCATACTTGCTCCAAATCCACCCACAGGGAAAAAAGTAAAAGAAAACTGCAATATTTTGGAGAGGAAAACTACTCCCACAGTTAATTAATCTAAAAAGATGCTAGACCCAAAAAAGACACATAAATTTTGAATTAAAATAGGTTAATCATTGTTCATTCGGCTTGGAACTACAGCAAGACAGCACCTTTCAATTGTTTAAGAAAACAAATACAAATTAAGAATATCCTGATTAAATAAACAAACCTTCTAGCCACACATAGTCTATATGTGTGCAGCAGAGGTTAAAAATACCAAGTAACTTTTTCCAAAACAACAAATACTAATGAGTATCCTTGTCATAAGATTATATATGTATCTAGTAAACTTTTTCCTAAAGGACTATTCGAAACATTGGAGAATCCAAATAGATATACTAAGGAAGAAATCCATGAAATGGTAAAAGATTCTGGCCGGTTTGTTTTTCCCTCAACCAGTTTTACTAAGTAGACAAATAAATTTGCCTACTTGAGTGATGATATCAATTTTGCAGTCTGTCACAGTATATTCTGGATTTAACACTTGAAAGCAAGCAAACAAGGGCCATTTCAGAAACTACGCCAAAGAGCCATAACAACTCAGCCAACTCTTTAAATACTTGTCTATTTCCCTGTTATTGTGTATATTTTGTCGAAAGTTACATGACTACAGCTCTATGATATTTCAACTTAGTTTAATATACATTTTTGTTGACATGCATATATATTCTCTGCCGGTTTGAGTTTTTACTGTTTATTTTTTACATTGTGATTGATATTATCTAACATGGTTAGAGTCAGGCCTGACTCTTGCCCAGTGATGAGACAGCCGCCTTAGGCCACGGGCTTCCGACGGGCCTTGAAGATATGACTTTCAGTATAATTTATATAAGGGAAAACATCATCAATGGTCCCTGAGTTATGACTTATTCTACACTTAACTTACTGTATTTTCAATAATATCACTTAACTCACTCAGTTTTACATCCGTCTTTCACTTAACTCACTGTCGTTAATTATGCCGTTAAAAACTATTAAAATTGAGGATATATTTGTCCAAACACTAAAAAAATGCATTTCTAACTTCTTCTTTTTTTTAAAAAAAAAAGACAATTTTTTTTTTCAAATTATATTTAAGTTAAAAAAATCATTTTTTATTGGAAATCTTAGAAATTTAAAAATTTAAAAAAGTCTAATAAACGTAAATTGAGGGTATATTTGTCTAAACACTAAAAAAATGCATTTCTAACTTTAAAAAAAAAAAGATAATTTTTTTTCAAATTATATTTAAGTTAAAAAAATAATTTTTTATTAGAAATTTCAGAAATTTAAAAAAATTGAAAAAAAATCTAATAAATGTAGTTTTTTAAAGTTAAAAATGATTTTTAAGTGTTTTGACAAATATACTCTCAATTTTAACGACTTCTAACGGTAGAATTAACGGCAATGAGTTAAGTGAAAGACAGATATAAAACTGAATAAGTTAAGTGATATTGTTGAAAATATAGTGAGTTAAGTGTCGAATAAGTCATAACTCAGTGACCATTGGTAATATTTCCCCTTTATATAATATGTATAAGCCCTGCGCTCAAATTATCAGGTACTGCAATGGAAAGTTGCCTTTGAAGGGTATTTTTCAAGAGGCGTTTGATCCCACTAATGACATTTTTGCTTCTATTTTCTTATGTTTAACTGTTATTTAATCACCTAGCTAAATTTCGGATAATTGGTCAGATAATTAACCCCTATTATCCGTCTCGACCTTTAAAGAACAAACCCTTGCTAGGTACAAACAATAGAGCATAGACTAGAAGCTGGTGATGGTGACAAATCTCTCTCTATTCATAATTGGACAAGTATGATCACCATTACAGCCCCAGGGAGTACGATGCGCGGCATTCTATAAAATCTATACACATGTTGATAAAATCTGTAGAAACAATGGACCTTAAATCTTGCCAAAGAGAAAACTACAAGTGTAACCACACCAATATGATCTCAGAGATATATATTGAACCGATCAAGAATCTAGCTCTAGATGTGCCTCAATAATATACATAATTAGGGTCATGAAGTGATAATTAAAACTTAATTTTGGCTTGACCCCCATCAATTAGTGACATGAATCTACTCATTATGAAAATTAATTATTAGCATAAACAATATTAGTGCATGCAAACATCAAGTTCTCTTTCAGTCTTCCACCCAGTTCAAAAGAAGAGCAAAATGATGAAGTTTAGAAATTTTGCTACCCAACTAACAAAATTGTAACAATTTTTCAATGCGCATGCATAATCTTAACCTCCCACTATTCACCAATTTCTGAACAGTCAACACCCTACATGCTAGTATATATTAACCGCCCCATTTGCAATTTGGCATTCTAATATTGAAGCATAATTTTTCTGGTATTATTTGTTGGCGTGAGTTATACAGTGTATTATTAGGGTTGTATATCCTGTATATTAGTAGGAATATTCTCTTCTGTTTGTTTCCTAATAGGACACGGACACGTTGTATCTTGTATATATACTCTGTTCTTGGAGAAGATTAATAACACACATATCAGAAAACCCTAAAATCCCTTTGTTTCTTGGTTCCTTTTGACTTGGTATCGGAGCGGGTTACCCACGTGTGCATATTTTGCGGCCACACGGGCTCCACGTCACCCAAAGTTGTCCACGTGTATGGCTTGAAAACTCGCCACACGTGCAGGGGCGTGTTGAGAATATATACATCCCATATGGGAAAAATGAGACCTTGCTAGTGGGTTTTTAAGGGTTTGGGCCACTCCATCCATTGCCAATTAGTTTTGGATGTGAACCTCAGATTACTTTATCATGGTATCAAAGCAATTCTGATCACACCTTGTTCCTCAAACGTCAGTATGGTAAAGTGATTGCATTGATTATTTATGTTGATGACATGATTGTGACATGTGATGACTTGGAGGAGATTCAAAGGTTACAGGGTCAGTTATCTTCTGAATTTGAGATGAAAGATTTGGGTAACTTGAAATATTTCTTGGGAATTGAAGTTGCTCGTGGGAAGGATTGTATTGTATTGAGTCAAAGAAAGTATGTTCTAGACTTGCTGGCAGAAACAAGTATGCTTGACTGTTAACCTGCCGATACGCCTATCGAACAAAACCATCGATTAGCAGAGTATTTGGATCAAGTACCAACAAATAAAGCGAGATACCAAAGGTTAGTCGGACGATTGATTTATTTATCTCACACTAGACCGGATTTAGCTTAAGCAGTTAGTGTGGTGAGTCAGTTTATGCATAATCCCAGTGAGGCTCATATGGGTGCTGTATTTCGTATTTTGCTGTATTTAAAGTCTGCTCCAGGGAAGGGGTTAATTTTTTCAAAATACGATTATCTAAATATTTCTGGATACATAGATGCAGACTGGGTAGGTAATATTACAGATTGCAGGTCTACTTCGGGCTGCTTCACTTTAGTAGGTGGTAACTTGGTTATGTGGAAGAGCAAGAAACAGAAAGTGGTGGTTCGTTCTATTGCAGAAGCAGAGTATAGAGGAATGGCCCGAGGACTTTGTGAGATGTTGTGGTTGAGAAATTTGTTGAGAGATTTAGGGTTCAAGCAGAACAAGGATATGCCGCTTTATTGTGAAATAAGGTTGCAATTGAAATTACTCACAACCCTGTTCAACATGATCGTACAAAACATGTGGAGGTAGATTGACATTTCATTAAAGAAAACCTTGATAGAAATGTCATTTTGTTTACTTTCGTTCCTACTGAAGAACATTTGGCAGATATTCTCACAAAGGCTCTCTCAAGTGAAGTTTTTTATGACTCACTCTACAAGTTGAACATCTGTGATCTGTATGCACCAACTTGAGCGGGAGTGTTGGCGTGAGTTATACCGTGTATTATTAGGGTTGTATATCATGTATATTATTAGGAATATTCTCTTCTGTTTGTTTCCTAATAGGACACGGACACGTTGTATCTTGTATATATACTTCATTCTTAGAGAAGATTAATAACACACATATCAGAAAACCCTAAAATCCCTTTGTTTCTTGGTTCCTTTTGACTTTATTCATGTAATCTTGTATATGCTTTTCCCACTAGAATTCACACTTTGACCAAGACATGCATATATACATAGAGATCTACATGATTCACGGGGATATATATGTAGAAAGCTAATTTCCTGGGTTTGATTTGAGTGGCAGGCAAAGACCCTCGTGATCGACCTTGCACTTACTTAACTCAAAGAATATATTGCCATCTAATGCCTACGCTTTTAATTCTTTTTTTTCAAGTTGTTGGTTAATTATTACCTCCATATTGGATCAACTACTTTAATTTGATACCGTACACACTGAATTTTAGTGAAGTTTGGTCAAAGTCATTTGCTTGCATACTTATAGTCGTACGATTAATATCATGCTGATTTTCAGTTACTTCCAGAAAAGTTGGAGCAAAGCACGAAAAAACTATTGAACTGGATTGCTCTGCCAGGGAAGTGAATAATTAACCAAAAGAAATGCTAGGGATAAAAGTCAATGAGCACTACTGATGTCATTCGTATGCTCTGCTTCGCCTCATTTGGTTCTAGAAAAGCCTACCACATTAACAGAGTCTAAAAGACTAGAACTTGATGAACTTATGGGAATTGTATATGCATAGTGACTTGCGAGCTCTGGCAATATGCATGGCTCAAAATAAATATATGGGAGGATCGATCTCTTTTCTGAGTTGCCTGATGACTTTTTTTGCATATTATTTAGTAGACATATACAATTTAGGTTATGATCGTGAAGAATATATGTAAGAATGTAAGATGGTCCATCCCAATGGTCTGTAGCATAAATGTTGTGAAATATCTAACATGTGAACTCACTGTACACAGTCACACACACACACACACACAGAGGATGAGGCTTATACATGTGCTATTAGGATGAGACTTATCGATGTGTTGTGCAAAAATTTAGATTAATTGTGGGGTATTTATTTTCACCTAATCTAAATGCGAGTTATTCGTGGATGAATGAAGAATGTTTGCAGATTTTGAAAAAATGAATGGAGTATGCACTTTTTAACATAAGTAGAATAGTAGATGGTCGCAATAATTCATGCCTAAATTTTTATTTAATTATTAATTTCATTTAAAAAATATTACTTCCGGATCTAGAAATTGATTAAATTAATTTTTTGTATTCAAATTTTACAAATTTAAGGCTTTATTTTTTGTTTTATGAAGAATGTATGCGCTATTCTTACGAACACTCTAAATAGTACCGAGTGTTTGGGCTCCCATTTACCGCAAGGGTAAAACGCCTCAATAAAGATTATCAAAACTCAAAAAAATCTCAATGGGTCTAGGTGTCGTCTAGCATGCTAAGCCAACACTGATACAGCCATAATTAAGTCCATAACCAGGTACGTAGCTAAAACCCTAACCTCCCAAATCGTCTTCTCCAAAAGTTTTATACAAGCAAGTCGGATTGTCCGTACGGCACCAGTTATTTCACAATGAGGCCCTTGACTTTCATCAAGTACAACAACAACAACTGCGATATCCTCTTCTCCTGCGCAAAAGATCACAACCCTAACGTCCGGATCGCCGACAACCGCGAGCGCCTCGGCACCTACTTGGGCCACAACGGCGCAATTCCTCTTCTTCTATTTTCATCAATTAGGTGCCGCCTGCACCTTTCAAGAAAGATCCACTCTTGGTGAGCTCTCGCAGTGGCTTATCCGTAAATCTGATAATATTGTAGACCAGGGCACCACATACAGCTCCAAGAGTTGGTGACAGAAGGTAAATCCACAAGTTTTTGTAATGGCTTGATACTATTGCAGGGCCTAAGCTTCTTGCTGGGTTCATTGAGGCTCCTGTAATTGGCCTGCAGATGCCCAAATTACATGAGAAACTAATAGAAATGAACACAGATTAAAGAACAAACAAAGAAGACAAAGTTCTTAGTTTGACCTATGGAAAACTTCCTAAAGGGAAAACATATCTCTGCTTATTACTAATAAAATACCACTGGATAGGAACGATTATATTAAGAAAATATTAATTAGTTTATACCCTGCAAACATCACATTCAGAAGAATCGTGGAGCCAACTGCAATCCCAGCAAGCTCTCCGATCTGCATAAGCAAACAGTTTGGGACATTATTAATGATACTTTAATATATTAAAATTTCAGGGTGCAGACATTTTGGAAAGCATTGCCCAAATCAAGTAATATAATAATATACTAGCCTAATCAGTTAAAAAAAGTAACTCACCAACCCTATTAGGACAGGCAAACCATATTAGGTTGTTCTTAATTGAAAAATCAAATCCAGTGTTGAGATTAAGAGGTAGAATAGTACTAACCGCTCTGTTATCAGTGGCCACACCAGAAACTACAAACATGAGGTAAAATGTGATGATGAACTCAATCACGAAAGACTGCAACAGAGTTCCACTAGGATTTGTTCCAACAAAGTGGTGTTGATGGTGGTTAAATACGAGCCTAAGGGTACCACTTGCGAGCGTTGATCCAAGGACTTGAGCAGCAATATAAGGGAGTACCTATAGAGAGAAAGCAAAACAAACAAAAAAGATAGGTAGTCATCAAATTGAGGTGTGCATGAAGTACAGGCATTTCTCGTTACGCGAGATACAGCGGTGTAAATTTATGCATGAAGTACAGGCATTTCTCGATAACAAGGGCCTGTTGGATATTGTCGAAGCGCTTTCTAAAGCACTTCAATTCACAGCGCCTCTAAGCCCTCTATTCAGAAACTTTTTGTCAAGGGCTGTGTTGGGATCAGATAATTAAGGAAATGAAAAGTAAGGAAATTCAAAGTTGGATCATAATTCTCTTTTTCCAAACTCAATGGCGAGTACAAAATATAAGGATGATTTCTCATCGGTTACAAAAAGGGAAGCTGACGTGTGGTCGGGACCACTATTCACGTCCTTCCAAAGCTAACAGCTCTTAGCTAAACTAATAGGCCTAATGGGTTGTTACTGATGGGCTTAAGAGAGATTTGTTGGGCTGATCCTAACAAGTCCTCCCCTCTTTAAGCAGCAGGGCGACCTCGGCTGCCAAATTGGGGAAAACGAGCTGTGATCTATTGAGCTTCCTCCCAAGTAGCGTCCTCTGATGGCATACCAGTCCACTGAATGAGCCAATGCCTCACCGATCTCTTCTTCCTTTGAATTACAGCCATATCCAACACTTTAGCAGGGGACCAAACTATCTCACCCTTATCATCAAACTGAGGAAGAGTCTGGGAGCTGGGAGCGGTGTCGCCGATGCGCCGTTTGAGGAAGCTAACATGGAACACAGGGTGGATTTTGGATGAAGAGGGAAGATCGAGTTTGTAAGCGACCTTGCCGATCAGTGCAGTAATCTTGAAAGGACCGTAGAATCTAGGGGCTAACTTGTGCGATGGCCATTTGATCGAGGATCGTTGTCGGTAAGGATGCAATTTGAGGAAAACTCAGTTGCCGATGTCAAATTCCCATTCCTTCCGATTCTTGTCCTCCTGTTGTTTCATACGATTCTGGTCAAGGGTCATGTGATGGCGAAGAGATTGCAGAAGTTCATCACGGATGTGCAAGGAGGTGTCCACCGCATGCACAGCTGTTGTGACCGGAAGATACCAGTTAATTGAAGGTGGTGGAGTGCCATAAAGGGCTTGAAACGGGGTCATCTTGATGGTGGAGTGGTAGGATGTGTTGTATCACCATTCTACCCAATGAATTAGGTTGTGCCAAGAGGAAGGTTTGTTAGCAACGAACCACCGGAGATAGTGTTCGAGGGAACGGTTGACTACCTCGGTTTGGCCATCCGATTGTGGATGGTAGGCGGAGCTCTTGCACAGTTTGGTGCCTTGGAGTTTGAAAAAGGCTTCCCAAAAACGGCTGAGGAAGATGGGGTCTCGAACGGAAACAATTGTTCGTGGCATCCCATGAAGCCGGAATACATCACGGAGGAAGATGTCAGTGATCTGCGAAGCAGTGTAAGGATCCAGAGTGACCTGCCTCCAGGGAAGAGTGAAATTCCTAGAGAATTTTGGCACGCCATTCCGTTGTTTCAGGTACAAAAATCTTCCCTTTATATATGAGTTTGTTGTCCCTTAAGGAGAACCCCTTTTTTTTACTTTGGCCTTGCTGGAGGGCTTGAGAAATGACTTGTGCTTCTGGGTCCTTTAGGCATGCTTGTTGGATGTGGGCCAAACTGTCGAAAACTGGGGCAGAGAGTGCTTGTATCGTACACAACTCATGGCGGCATGAAAGGGCATCCGGGACGGTGTTGAGGTGGCCAGCCCTGTACTCGATCTTATAGTCGTACCTAAACAATTTGACAAGCCATTTGTGCTAGGCCGGTGTGGTGATACGTTGGTCCAACAGATGTTTCAAAGTTTAATGATCGGTGAGAATCTTAAACTGACCCCCCTAGAGGTAAGGCCGCTCACTTATCAACTACATATAGCATGACCAACAATTCTTTTTAATAAACTGAAAGAATTTGATTCTTTAGAGAAATGACCTTACTGAGATATGCAATAGGGTGCTTTTGTTGGGAAAGGACAGCACAAATACCCAGGCCATTGGAGTTGGTTTCCACCGTGAAAGGTTGAAAGAAGTCCGGCGTGGCTAGAACAGGGGTGGTGGTGACGACCAGTTTCAATCTGTTGAAGTAATCCTCCGCAGCGGGTGTCCAAATAAAATTCCCATCTTTGAGCATTGTGGTCAATGGTTGGGCTATAAGCCCAAAATGTTGGACAAAGTGTCGGTAATACCCAGCCAGGCCTAGAAAGCAACGAAGCCCTTTTACTGTTTGTGGTTTGGGCCAGTTAGTGAGGCAGCTCACTTTTTCTAGGTCCACAGCGACCCCATTGCTTGTAATAAAGTGGCCCAAGTAATTGACTGATTGTTGAGCAAATGAGCACTTCACCAATTTAACTTTCAAATGATGATATTGTAGGGGACTTAGGACTTCATCTAAGTGTTGAAGATGTGATGTAAAATCAAAGCTATACACCAATATGTCATCAAAAAACACTAATACGAACTTGCGTAAAAATGGCTTAAACATATGATTCATCAAAGCTTGAAAAGTATAGGGTGCATTAGAGAGACCAAAGGGCATTACCACAATTTCATAATGACCTTCATGTGTACGGAAGGTGGTTTTGTGAATCTCATCCTCACACATCCGGATTTGATTGTAGCCGGCTCACAAGTCCAACTCGGAGAAATAGCGTGCACCATAGAGTTCATCAAGTAGCTCATCGACAACCGAAATCGAAAATCGATCTTTGACGGTAACGGCATTGAGGGAGCGATAACCGACGCAAAATCTCCAAGTACCCTCTTTCTTACGGACCAATAGCACTGGTGATGAGAGCAGGCTTCGACTAGCACGGATAAGCCCATTGTCCAGCATCTCCTTCACTTGGCTTTCCAACTCAGTTTTTTGAGAGTGGGGGTACCGATAGGGCCTCACATTCATTGGGCCTGCCGTGGGTAGGATGGGATGAGGTGGTCAATGGGCCTTTTTGGAGGAAGACCCGTTAGGGCTCTAAATAATTCCGCATAAGTGGTAATGAGCTGTTGGATTTCCGGAGCATGGGCCGCAGATTAGGGAACTTTGGGGCCTGGAAGGTATGGGCCCGAATCCAGTTGTTCTTGAGACATTAAGGCCATGAATGCGTTGTGGTCCACGTTTTTGTGCTGCTTGGTAAGGCCTTGTAGCACATGACAACGACCCCCAGCCATAAAGACCATCAGCTTCTCGAGGAAGTGCCATCCCACAAATCCCAATGTATCCAACCATTGAGCACCGAGGAGGAGGTCACAACCTGGAACATGTAAGAGTAAAATTGACGTTGTAAACTGATAAGTTTGAATGTTGACCGAGACATCCATGGCTTGGGTTGATGTGGACGTTACGGTTCCAGCGGCGGTGGTGAATTGAAGTGGGGTAGTGTGCTCGATGCGGAGTCCCGGGAGCTTGGCGGTATTCGGATTAAGAAAGTTAATCACTGAGCCACAATCCACGAAGACGTCGATTGTAGTGCCATTAATGGACCCTTTGAAACGCATCATCTCATTGAGGGCGGTGTTGATGATGGCGTGAAGGGGAAGAATCGAATCAACATCGCATGTCTGTTCCTCGTCCTAAGACTCGTCAGGTTGTTGTTCCTCGAGGGGAGTGAGGGCATCCAGAATGGCCATCCCGGGCTTCTTACAGACATGTGATTTTGACCACTGCTCATCACAACTGAAACAGAGTCCCTGCGCTCTGCGTTCTCTGTGGTCATTAGGGGTCCACTTTCGAGAAAGACCATAGGCTCTGGGTCTTGGGTAGGTTGGGAGATTATGTTGGAGTTGAGCGGATTGAGGATTGTTTTGGATGGTAGTGGGGACAGAAGGGTTATAAGAGTATGATGGGTTTCTGGTATAGTACGGCCAGGACGAGGTATGGCCCGGTCGGGAGGAGCGATTGTGATTCAATTTCAACTCATAGCGGCGGGCTAGTCGTTGAGCAGCGGTTAGTGAACGAGGTTCCATGGCTATCACATCGTGCTGGAGATCTTGTTTGAGGCCGCCGAGGAAGATCCATAAGAGTTGGGAGTCGGACAAGCTCGGAGCACAGCAAGATAGCTTTGTAAAAGCGGTGATGAACTCGTCCACCGTCCCGGTTTGCTGTAAGTGGGTGAGGGCTGTTTGGAAATCCTCATTGTTATCGGTGCCAAAGTACTCGAGGAAGGCGGAGGCAAAGCATCCCAAGTGGGAGCTGGGTTCCTTTGCTCGAAAGCATTCATCCACATACATGCATCTGGGCCGAAGTGAGATACCACAGTTGCAATGTGTTAGACTGGAGGAATTTCTTGGGCACGAAGGTGTCTCTCTGCCATGGTGAACCATTCAAGTGAGTCCTCACCGTAAAATCGAGGTAGGTCGACCTTGGGCGGTTGGAGGTGGGGGTTCAAAGTTGGGATGTGTTTGGGTTGGTGCGGGGAGCAGAGGTGGGTGTCGAGTGAGGTGAGTATAGCGAAAGATTGAAGCGGGACAGAAGTGGATGAATGGAGGGGTTGGTGTTGAAGAGAGGTGAGTATGGAGTATTGAGGAAGGGCTGAAGTGTACGGTGGTGGGATGCGTGGAGATGAGCCAACCAGATTGAAAGAATGGGTAGTAAAAGGGGTGGGAGGGAGAGAAAGGGCCAGTGAGGATAAGGACACAGCCGGGGATGGGATGGAACCGAAGGTAATAAGGGGTAGTTGTGAGTGTGTATGTACCGGTGTTTGTGGAACTGTAGTGGCTGTAGAGTGGATGTGTTGATGCTATTGGGTGAGGGCATGCACCAGTGTGCTCTGCAAGGCCGCCATTTGGGCGGTCATGCAGTTTTGAAAGGTAGACTGGTTGTGGTTGATTGAATCGATAGATGAGTAGAGCTCCTCCTGAAGTAGTTCAAGAGAGTGATGAAACTCGGCCATCTGAAGACGATTAGAATCTTCTGGTTGGTAGGATGAAGATGCTAATTGAGTAGCAGCATTGGAAGTGGGTGGTGAAGGGGGTGGAGGTGGGACAAAGGCAGTGAAAGTGGGGGTGGAAGAGGGGGTGAAGGTTTGCAAGGCTCTTATCGGAGCCATGCTCTGATACCAGATGTTGGGATCAGATAATTAAGGAAATGAAAAGTAAGGAAATTCAAAGTTGGATCATAATTCTCTTTTTCCAAATTGTGAGTACAAATATAAGGATGATTTCTCATCAGTTACAAAAAGGGCAGCTGACGTGTGGTCGGGACCACTATCCACGTCCTTCCAAAGCTAACAGCTCTTAGCTAAACTAATGGGCCTAATGGGTTGTTAATGATGGGCTTAAGTGAGAGATTTGTTGGGCTGATCCTAACAGGCTGTAAGAACAACATTTTGTTATTCTTGAATGGTTTAGGGCAATTCAGGAGCAATGCTAAACGAGCTTGGACTATACAATACAATCTAATCCATAAATTTTATTATTCTTTTCTTTTTTCCTTTTGTTGTGAAGGACGTGGATTTTTAGTTTGAATGATGACTAACTGCTTGTCTAAGCCAAAAGTAGTCAACAATGCCTTCTGGAAAACTTGGTCATTCCTACGTACATTAATCTTATTCAATAAGTAACACATTTTTTTAAGATAAAACATTGATCTCGGAATGTATTTGGGTAGTTTACCATTTCTAAAGGAAAAAAATTTATGAAATAAAATCATGAGTTGGTTTCATTAGCTCACCTGTTTCCATGGAAACCTCTTAGTAGTAGCAAAAGCAATTGTGACAGCAGGATTGAAATGGGCACCGGAGATGTGACCAACAGAGTAAATCATCACCATGACAACCAGTCCCCAAACAATTGCAACCGCCGGAGATGACACCGTCTTATCTGTGTCGAAATTCACTACCACAGCCCCACAACCAGCAAAGATCAAGAAGTATGTCCCCAACACCTCAGCAATCACCTGAAAATAAAAAGATCTCAACTTCAAACATTTGATGAAATGGTTTTGGAACTGAAAGATCACAATTTTGATTGTGCATGAAACCAAAAGTAAGGGAAATTAGTAAATAGATTTATGTCACCTTCTGCAAAAAGGGTACACAGAGCAAGCTACTGCTTGATTCTTGGTTGGTTTTGGAGGAAGGTCTGTCATCTTCTACATTGAGAACATGGTTTCCATCACTTGCATGATTCTCAGCCATGGCTTCAGAACACTAAAAGTCTAAAACAGCTGATGAAGAGAAAGATAGAAAGAGAGAGAACAGAGTGGCTCAGAAGGAGAAAATTTCTTGTGCTTGTTTTTCTCAATCCTGAAGACTGAAGTGAGAAAAAAAACTCAGGAGGACAGCTCCCACTTATGGTGTGAAACAGCAAAAAGGCATTCAAGGCTTCTTCAACTACCCACCGTAATTACAGAGACGATATTGATGGCTTTCCATATCTTCTTCTAATCACCGTTAAGTACGGGTACCCGGCCGGTTAGGCATGCTGATCTTGAACATAATATTGAGGATTTGTTTAATGTAAGATGAGAATGATACTGCTTTGAATATAGAATGTCGTTAATTTGGATATTTGCATGCTCTAGATTTCCGCTCCTAAGATGAGATGTATTATCTGCATATAACTACCACAATGATAATGGGTAGTTATCTGGAGAACGTGGGATTATATATTTATTTCTTTTAATTTTGATTTTTGATTTTGTGATTTACTATATTACTCATTCAGTATTAAAATTAAATTAAATTTACATATAATTCAACGACAATTGATTTTTTTTCACACTCATTTTGGCTGATAAAGTAAATTCCATTAAATATAGTATTGATTAACGGTGTAATTCTATGATTCTACATTTGATACACACCTTGCTGATGTAGTGATGTGACATTTTATTATCCCTTGTATACCTCATCAACGGCTGATATTGAAAGCCAAGGATAACAAAAGTTAATTAATTGCCAATTGGAGAGGATCTTGATCTTATTGTTATTTGGAGTTGTCAGTCCTTAAACTTAAACTACTCGAATAACACAATTCGAAACCCCCAAGATATGTTATTGAGCGGGCGGGTCTTGAGTTAACATGTCAAGTGCCCGCTCACGAGTGAACCTTATAACCCATTTATTTCATAAAATGGGTAAAGTCAAGTAACTTACACACACAACCTATTAAAATTTAATAAATTTCAAGTGCTTATTTCATCACTTTTTACTTTACGGCAAGTCGTAGATACAAAATTTATAGTGATGATTTTTGTGAACTCGCATTCATGTAGCCTAAAATAAATTATATCTGTCGATTCAACTCTCTTATACAAGCAAAATAGGTTAACTCGGTTTTACTTCTG
Organism: Rosa persica; assembly: GCA_025331145.1. Classification (NCBI taxonomy): domain Eukaryota; kingdom Viridiplantae; phylum Streptophyta; class Magnoliopsida; order Rosales; family Rosaceae; genus Rosa; species Rosa persica. The sequence continues at coordinate 5,962,292 of WFKR01000005.1, read as the reverse complement.
AAGAGTTGTTTACCAGATGAATTAATCCATTTGAAAATAGGTTGTGTTTGGGTTTAATTTTCCAACACATTCATTAATTGGATCAAGTTTGAATTTTCATCTTATGAACCCGACATGAAACGACACATAGACAACACTACTGTTTCCTTTCCTTTTTAGTGTAATAATCTCTTGTATGACTTCTCTGCTCTTCACCATAATAATAGGATGTTGACAAAATTAATGTATTCGGTCTTTCATTTTCATCTCCTAAATTAGCACCCTGCATCAGAAGTTAGGCACCAACCCTTCTGTTTTACTGAAAGAACAATATCTGCCAAGGAGTAAGGACTGCCATTTTGAGTGAAGCGAGCAAATTGCAATTTGCCAATTTCACACGAGTCCATTTGTAATGGAAAATGATTGTAAATGCAAATATTGTAACTAGAAGGCTGTTACACTGTTATTTATCATTTGTGAAAAAATTATCAAAAGTGACGAATATACGTTATGAACAAAAAGTAATCTTCTTTCAAACTTTTAAACAAAGATGATGAATTTCACACTAATTGTTTAAACCCAAAATTAACATTTTTTCCCGACAAGGGGGACTCGAAGAAAACCAGGCCAATATCCGTGGCACAAGCCTATATTTTTGATAAGTTCAAAATATATCGTTTAGAGGCTAAATAAAGCATACTTGGAGACCAAGCAATCTTGAGGTAAATTTGAATATTCCTTGATTTACTAGTAATTATCAGTATGTTTGATAATTAATAGTGATTGGCTTGGTTGTCAAGACTGTGCAAAACGGGAAGATAAAATAGAGGGCCGAGATTACGCGAGCCATGCAAGGTAATTAGCAGGGCCCCATATATATCTCAATCAAAGTCGCGAGCGTGAGCAAACTGGGTTGATATAGCCCCTGCAATTAAGATGGACGTGGAACAAGGGGAAGCACGTGATCATCCTTGATTGCAAGTAACAAGGAATATGTATAATTGTTGATGCATGGCAGAAGATCAATTAAGGAATGTGAACTTTGTGGCATGGAAAAAGGCCAATACGTGGCTAACATATTCACATATGTATACATGCATGGCAGATGGGTCAATTTAAGGAAGCTATCAACCTTAATTGTGTGAGTGTATAATGGCTCATGCAGGGTGGACCAATCAAGGAAAGGATCGTGGACGTATATGAGCCATGCAAGAATCAAGACTGCTCACATATTACAATTAAGGGAGGATGGCCCATCAACTGTTCGCTGCCAATAAGATGCAAGGAGTCATGGTGCTATACAATCAAGTTTGCTCGCGAACGTCAATAAGAAGATATATACACAAGCTAATTGCATGTTGTGATGAGGTTGTGATGAGGTTGGTGCTCTCCTCGTCCACATCGTTTGATCAAGAAGTTAGGTCAAGGGACACCCCGATGACTGCATCCCACGGTGCTGGCACGCCTGCGCACATGCTCAAAAGAGACAGTTTGCAACCAACTGGTTTTGGAGCCAAACATTTTGGCACGCCCAGTGGGACCACACTAGAGTCTTTTGCATTCACCATCATTGGGATGCCAGGGAAAGATCTTTACTGAAGGAACTCCTAAAGTGAAAAGATGGCCAATGTTGCCACCATTGGCGATACTACGGAAAGAGAGGCTTTCGTTCTGAAGCCTTTCCCAAAAGGAGCGACCATCGAGGAACAGCTCGCGATCATCATGGAAAATCACGAGAGACATCGTGTAAAGATAGCCGCTGACTTTGACAGAGAGATCGCAAGGACAGACCAGATCATACACGAACTAAACAAGCGCATCGCCCAAAGTGCTGAGGATACTAAGCGACAAATCGCACAATCAGAGAGTGCAGTACGGGCTCATGTCAGAGGTATCGCTGATGAGCAGAGTCAGCGACAAAAGGAAGTCATGGTGGCCATCATGAACCAAAACAAACAGACCTCATCGGAGTTCGCGACCTTACGCAAAGAAGGTTCTAGCTTGGCTACTCAAGTCAGTTCGCATAAAAGCGAATTGGAAAGTCAAGAATCTGCACGCAAAGAGGTTGTTTCTGAGATTGAATTACCTATAGGTGGCGATAAACCTAAACGCCTCACTGGTGAATCACATCCTTACACAGAGGTTGCCTATGGAGAAGATCATCAACAAGATTGTTCTTCTGACAATATAATTGTCTCTGAACAAATATCTGAATTCTCCACTGATCAAGCCAAATATGTGGCTACTGATCAGATGCTTGGAGGGCATGATAGTGCCCAGGTTCACCCCCTTGAGAACCAAAAGCAGATGCATAAGCATTTTAATTATGATGCTACTTGACCATGGCCATGCAAAGGATCAAAAGCATGATCAAAGTGGTCCACTCAATTATCAATCAAGATGGCATATTGCTGCTGAAGCACTTGACAATCAATTGAAGCACGGCCCACCTTGTTATCATTAATTTAGAATTGGCCATGCTACTGGACGTATGGTGAAGATGATCAAAATCATGGCCAACTTAATTATCAATTAAGTTTTGGTCTAGAGAAGCCAACTTGTGGCTTTATTAATCAATTCAACTTGTAGTTCTTCATATATGCCTCAAGGCCAGGCGGTGGCTTTGATATATGTAGGAGACACATCTACAACCCACCTTGGAAGAATGGCCAGAATGATTATTCTAGTGACCAATTTGTCATTCGTGACTGTAAATTTAAGTATCATCAATACAAGTTAACTCTTGTTTATAGTTATTCAAATTTCTTGCAAAAGAAATTTGTTTATGATACCAAACAATCCATAGAGGCATCTCAATATGATGTCTGCAAAGAAAATAGAGGCAAACAAATATTAGATATGCATATCTTTGAAGAAGAGACAATTCACCACTTTTGGTGACTCTAAATATGATCTCGATGCGGAGCCAATCTATGATGATAACTATAATTTAATTATTGGTTCCAAACATCATATGCAGGAGTTCAAGTGCTTTGAGGCTCTTGATTATAAGGATTCATACCAACAAGTGGTCAAATATAATAGCCAATCTGTGGCTTATTCTGAAGACACCATGTTCTATGACATGGTCGTTGGCGACAGAGTCGATCTTGCGACATCATCATCTCCAAAATGGCAACGGAAGATCATGCTTTGTCAACCAACAAAGATACTTGGGGGGCAATATTACTCCTCCTATGAGTCAAATTTCTTCCAAGTTTTCGACGCGAAGTATCTTTGTTCTTTTCCTACAAGCTCTCGCAAGAAAGGTTTTCTTACTACAAATTTTGATACATCGGAGCTTGGAGTGAAGCATAGGTGGCCTCCCCCATGACCTTCTAGAGGTTAGCCAAATGAGTCGCCGCTAGCGTCTTTCTTTCTTTGATTTTAATTTTTTGTCAATTATCAATTCGCAGTTTTCTTTTTGTTGAAAAAAATGGAAAGAAAAAGTACAAAAAGAGTTTCAAGTTTGTGGATCGCGGAGGATACAAAAATTGTATTCTTGCCTAATAGTGGCTTGAACTTTCTGATATATTTAGAGGCTATTGGTTTTGGCCTGGGCACATATATTAGAGGCATTTAATATGCCTAGTATGGTATCAGCAATGGAAGAGGTCAAGTTGATATTTTTGCAAATACTTGTGGAGAAAAGCTGCATCCCTCTTGAAGGAAGTGTTGGAACAGAGACTCAACCTCGAGAAGAATTCCTCCTTACCAGGATCTTCTTCTAGGGGATTTCCTCTTCACCAGGATCTAGCTTGAGGAGGTTGCTCCTCACTTGAATTCCCTTTGAGGAGATAGTCAGCAAATCTTCACGAGGCCCTTCACATTTGTTCGCGAAGAACATTTGTTCACGAGCTTAAGGCAAATATCAGAAAAACCTTCGCCAGAAACAGTAGTTCGTGAAGAATATTTTCACCAAGCTTACTGAGATTTCTCCTCAAGAAGATTTCTTCTTACTAGGATCTTCCTCGAGAGGATTTCCTCTTTACTGGAATCTGCTGTGAGAATATTTCTCTTCAATGAAGTTTTGGAGAAGATATCATTTTGAAGGCCAACACCTGTGGCCTTAATCAAATTTTTACTTTCTGAAGCAACCTTCGCGGCAAGAGGAAAACTTTGGAATGATGGTAGACAGCTTTTGACAAGGTCTTCGCAGCAAAGCTAGTAATCGTATGAGGTTTGGGAATGGAGACAAGATGAGCATAAGAGCTCGCGAACCAAAACTACCAAGAAAAGTTCTAGTGGCCTAAATTTATTTGGGGATTAATTTATTGGCGAGACCAGCATAGTGGCCTGATGTTTTTAATTCAGGATAATTAGAGCCCATACGGTTTTACTTGTCGCAAGCAAGCATGGCGCCTGCATGTGCTATGTTGGTGGACTCACTTGGACACATATGATGGTTGTTTATAACCATGATTTAATCATGATATCGGCATTTGGGTGTACATGCATCTCGCGAAGAACGGTTAGCAAAAAGAGATTGGCCACCGCGAAGAGTCCAGAAAAGATAATTATAGCAGGAAGTTCACGAACGTTCACAGCCGAAGCCCATTCTCATCGAGGCGAAGTGTCGCGAGCAGCTTGAAGGGTTTATGAGGCAGAGAGTAAGTGCAACAAATAAAAATATTTCGTGAAGCAGCGTGTTTTGGGACATGTATCGGCTTATCTAGCTATATAAGAGCCAGCGAAGTGGCTTTAATTACATGGTCTGGCGAAGAATGGTTCGCGAAGGAAAACTGGTGATTGATATATGTGTGCTCACTATTCACACACATATATATATATACACTATTATTAAGAAAAGATGTGTTGTTAGCCAAAACTGATTTTTTTTTACCTTTTAACCCTCAAATATTAAAATATCATGGATTACATTTTAACATCAATGACAAAAATGTAAAAAGAAAAATAAAAAAATAACTATTTCAAACTCCCCACTACTCTCACACTCATCGGGTGTGTGTGGACATTTTCTAGTATATAAATAAGTAAGAGGGAGAGAGGCCATCCAACAGATGTACTTGCAGCGAGAGTGTGCATGTGCCATGATTTTTAACGATACGTGTCATTCCAAGAGGCAGCGAATGGAGGCAAAGAAGCATTCAGTTAAGATGGCGTGAAGGCTACATATTCACGACCACAAACATCCCTTTTGCTTGGGGGAGCAACATATGGGGCAGGTAGTAATATATGATTGGTCTTTGCTAGAGACACGGGATGGTCAAATGGAGTCATGATCACCATTCTTTAATGGCCAAAAACATGTGGCCATAGCTTAGCCTCTCATCTTTCTTCCTTCAAGTCATGACACGTGTGGAGGTGGGACAAGGCTGTACCGTGATCATCAGAAATACAACAGAACCTCCTGCAAACATGTGTGCTCTTTGATTGAATGATAGCAAAGCTCCTGCAAACATGAAGCATAGAGCCAACATAGTGGCTTGATGGCTATTAAGCATAATTAAAATCTATGTCGTGTTAGTTGTTGCGATGCATGCACTTCGCGAAGTGATGAAAAGCATGGTTCGTGAAGGAAGGCACTGGTTCGTTATTGGATACACTCCGTGAAGCTTCTAAGGGCCGCGAAGGCTATTCATTCACAATCAAAGGCAGCCTCTTTTAATTCTTCGCATGAGGGGCACGTATAGAAGAAGTATTTCAAAAAATTTTTGGCATGAGTTTAATGCCAAACTTTACAATTAAGACTTATTTAAGTGTCTTAATATCAACAAGGCCAATATCTGTGGCCTTTTATTATTAGAAGCATCCATTCTATCTTAACATATCAGACCAAGTCTTCATGGCGGATAACAAGAAATTCACCAAAGATAGTTAAATAGCATCCGCGATCAAAGTATTAGGTAACTTGGTGACATTCATACTTCATGGCCTAATTAGGGGCCTATCTAGGATCAGTCTAGTGATATCAATGAAGCCAATGTACATGGCTTTAGAGCGACGTTATCGCAAGATCAGTGCTGATTCAAGACCTCTTCAGTCAAGACGCGGACCTTTGACTTCGATGTCTGGGGGCAATGTTTGAACCCAAAATTAACATTTTTTCCCAACAAGGGGGACTCGAAGAAAACCGGACCAATATCCGTGGCCCATATTTTTGACAAATTCGAAATATATTGTTTAGAGGCTAAATAAAACATACTTTGAGACCAAGCAATCTTGAGGCAAATTTGAATATTCCTTGATTTACTAGTAATTATCAGTATGTTTGATAATTAAAGGTGATTGGCTTGGTTGTCAAAACTGTACAAAACGGGAAGATAAAATAGAGGGTCGAGATTACGCGAGCCATGCAAGGTAATTAGCAGGGCCCCACATATATCTCAATCAGAGTCGCGAGTGCGAGCAAATTGGGTTGATATAGCCCATGCAATTAAGGTGGACGTGAAACAAAGGGAAGCACGTGATCATCCTTGATTGCAAGTAACAAGGAATATGTATAATTGGTCATGCATGGCAGAAGATCAATTAAGGAAGGTGAGCTCCTTTGTGGCATGGAAAAAGGCCAATATGTGGCTAGCATATTCACATATATATACATGCATGGCAGATGGGTCAATTTAAGGAAGCTATCAACCTTAATTGTGAGAGTGTATAATGGCTCATGCAGGGTGGACCAATCAAGGAAAGGATCGTGGACGTACATGAGCCATGCAAGAATCAAGACTATTCACATATTACAATAAAGGGAGGATGGCCCATCAACTGTTCGCTGCCAATAAGATGCAAGGAGTCATGGTGCTATACAATCAAGTTTGCTCGCGAACGTCAATAAGAAGATACATACACAAGCTAATGCATGCCGCAAGGTACAAAGTCCTCGCGAAGATATATTGCAATTAATGCATATCCTACCACATCCAAGAAGATTACGTTCAGGACTCTAAAAGATAATTTACCTTGCCTAGAAGATTGCTACAACAGAGTTAATCTTTTATTACTTACGATAATTATTAAAACTATTAAGAGTTTTGATTTGATTCAAAGACCAATAACTATGTCCTAAAATATAGTATTTCATTCCTGTTAAGAAAGAGAATCTGCAGCAGTCTATATATAGAGGCTAAAACAGAACAACAAAATACAACTCTCAAACTAATCTCTACGATTACCAAAGCCTCTCTGGAGCAAACCTACTTTCAACCTCATTGAAACCCGGCGACCGTACTTCCAGTCCTAGTCTCTCCAGGAGCCAACTATCTGTACTACAGCTACCGATACTACCAGCGAAGCAAGGGTAACGCCCTCGCAACCCAGCGAGGCTAAAGATACGCTTTAGCAAACCCTGTGCTTTCTTCAAACTTCCCAGTGATTGCTCTGCTCAACCTACAACGTTGAATATCGATTCGGTGACGGGAAGAGATCACAACCAAACCCTTATCCGTAAGGCAAGAAGTCTTTTTCCGGAAGGCAGAGAAAAGAACCTTGTGACGAGGTTGGTGCTCTCCTCGTCCACATCGTTTGATCAAGAAGTTAGGTCAAGGGACACCCCGACGACTGCACCCCACGGTGCTAGCAAGCCTGCGCATACGCTCAAAAGAGACAATTTACAACCAACTGGTTTTGGAGCCAAACACTAATTTTTGCAAACAGTCTGTAATATTTCTCCGTAATTTACACTATTAAGAGGTAGAAACTATCATTTACATGGCTGTAAACTTGCCCGTACTTAATAGGTCCGTAATTGATAAACTTGCCTGATGCCACTTACCAACTCGATCTACTTAATAGACTTGCCCAAGAAGCCACAAAGCTTTATCAATCCTACTCTCCACCTCTGAATCTCATTCTCTAAATCTTCATTTTTTTATGCACTTTTTCGGATGAGTCGGTTGTTGAGACAATTCATGCCCAATTGTTTTTATTTAATTATTAATTTTGTCTAAAAAATATTACTTTTGGATCAAAATAATTAACCACTAGGGATAGTGGGGCGGTAGAAGGTCCCAGTTTGGAAACCCCAGGTCTGGCTTTTGAATCCCCATGAGGCATTGGTGGCCAGCTAATGAGTGCTTAATACCCCGTGGCATTCTGAAAGGATTAATCTGGCTAACCTGAGATACCCTCGAAGGGGGTGTGTGTGTGTTGCTAAATTTCTAACGCTAACCTCTCCCGATCAAAAAACAATAATTTTGATGAAATTCGTTTTTCTATATTCTTTCTTTTGAGAGAAGGAAATGCATTGCATTAAATTGCTAAACGCAATTGAGATACAAGTACATAATAAGTAGGGGAAAGTCAAAATGACAATCCATAACCTAATATGAAAGTCAGGAAACAAAAGCATCGCTACTAACTAGTTGCGCTGCCTGTAACTTTCACAATAAAATACTTATAACCAGAAAATGGAAAAAGTGGAAAAATGTCTTCACTTCTTCTCTTGAATCTAATCTAGAAGTTCTTTGGTTAAAGAACATAAATAGTGGTGGCCTCGTTAAAACCTTGTTTGGATAAAATCCAGTGGGAAAAACTCCAAACCAAGGAAAGAGTACCACCCATACCAAACTTGTTTGAAAGCTCTCTGAAAACGGACACAGTAACTGAAAACACCAAAGCACCATGACTCGTAACAAGAGGAACGAGATTTTGAAGAACAAGATTCAGCAACTAGTTCCTTTGGAACCAACAGTAGGCTGAAAAGATTGGGCCTCGGGTCCGAATCAACTGCATTGGTTTCTAAGTAACAGTTTCTGAGTAACCGTTTCATAACCGAAGGCCTGAACCACCACTTTTTCCGGTGCCGCCGGAACACCGCCTTGAAGGTGGTTAATGGAACTCCAAGCGCTGCCGGGAGCAATGTAAGGGTTTGTCGACACGAGTCAAATTTCACAAATTTATGGCCTCTTATTTTCCATGAATAACGCACACGTTATTGATTTGTTTTTTTTTTTTTTTTGGAAAATTGTGTGCGTTATTGATACGAACAATCTAATTGGTGCCCGAAGTGAAAGTTCACCATGTGATTTGAGCCCAGCTTTTTACCGCAATTGTAAAAGCCTCAAAAAAGTCGATCAAAACTCAAAAGAATCGCAATGGGTCTAGATGTCGTCTAGTAACCCATCACCGGTTTCACTGCCATAATTAAGTCCATAACCAGGTACATAGCTAAAAACCCTAACCTCCCAAATCGTCTTCTCCAATTTCATACAAGCAAAGTCGCATTGTCCGTAGACCACCAATTATTCTCAATGAGGCCGATTCTGCTGAAAGGACACGAGAGGCCCTTGACTTTCATCAAGTACAACAAGGACGGAGACCTCCTCTTCTCCTGCGCCAAAGACCACAACCCTAACGTCTGGTTCGCCGACAACGGCGAGCGCCTCAGCACGTACGTCGGCCACAACTGCGCCGTTTGGTGCTGCGACATCTCCAGAGACTCCTCGCGCCTCATCACCGGCAGCGGCGACTCCACCGCCAAGCTCTGGAATGTTCGGACCGGCGAGCAGCTATTCTCCTTCGACTTCAAATGTCCGGCGAGATCCGTCTAGTTCTCCGTAGGCGATCGCCTCGCCGTCATTACCACTGATTCCTTCATGGGAGTTCCTTCTGCGATTCACGTCAAACGCATCGCTAAGGACCACGCCAATCGTTTGTTCTCTCAATTTATGTGATTTTCAATCTGTTTACTTATTTTTATTGCACTAAGAACTGTTCTTTCATCATTGTCGAAATTTCAGTCTGTGCTTTTCAATTTGTGTAATTTTTTCCAGAGACTGGTGAGTCCGTTCTGACACTGAATGGGCACCAAGGAAAGATAAACAGAGCTATATGGGGGCCTTTGAACAAAACTATCATTAGCGTTGGAGAAGATTTTGTGATTCGTATTTGGGATTCTGAGGTGATTAATTTGATTGAATTTCAATGTTGCTTGCATTGGAATATAATTGTACATTTTGTTCTGTTGCTTTTGGTTGGATTGCAATTTAGTCTAGGTGTGAGTCTTCTCGGTGTATGTGTTTAACAATGCTTGCAACTTACATGTATTGATGTATGGTTTGCTGAATTTCGTAGCTTATATGAAATCAAATTGACTAGTGCAATGAGAACCAAATCATTTTTTTAAGAGTGAATTGATTGCAAATTTTGCTTAACACAATGCGTATAATAAAAAAATTGCCATGTATGTGACCAACATTACAATTGTTTGTTGGAGATGAGTTGTGTTTACCATATTCTTTGAAACTTGCAGACTGGGAAATTACTCAATAAGAACAAGGCGGCCATTGGTCACAAGGAGGAGATAACATCGCTAGTAAAATCTAAGGATGGTTCTCACTGTCTAACTGGTTCCCGAGATAAATCTGCCAAGGTACTGCATCTCATATACTTTGTTTTTTTGTTTTGAATTATGTTTAGTTAATTTCTGTATTATACCGAATAGTGTTGTGTAATTGCTACTTCAAATTCATTCTTTCAGCTCTGGGATACTAGAACATTAACTCGTATCAAGACCTACGTGACGCAGCCTCCTGTCAACGCAGTTTCAATGTCTCCTCTGCTTGATCATGTAATGAATCTCCCATTGGTTTGCTTAATGATGATACTTACTAGAGTAGATGCTTACAATTCATTCATGCCACTGAACTAGTTCCTTGTATCTCTTATTTATATGCATATTGTTTTGTTCCCGTTGTGCTTTCCAGGTCGTGCTTGGTGGTGGCCAGGATGCCACTAAAGTCACCACGACTGATCATCGCGCAGGGCATTTTGAAGCCAAATTCTTTGACAAGGTCTGTCATACTTGTTTTTTTTTCTTTTTCCTTTCTTTTTATAAACGTTTCAGTTAGTTATGAAGGTCTTCAGTACATGATCTCTGTTTTTCTGATATTCTTAATATGATTAGGTTCATGAAAAGGAGATTGGAACTGTTAAAGGGCATTTCTCACCTATTAATGCTTTGGACTTCAATCCCGATGGTAACAGGTACATATGGTTCAGCTTCGTAGGATTCATTTTAACAAGAGTATATGTTTACTTTTTGAAACTAATTTTATCTTCTTACATTATTTTCAGTTTCTCAACCGGAGGTGAGGATGGTTATGTACGTATAAATCATTTTGACCAGGAATACTTCAGAATCAAGGTTTAGGCTTGTAGTTTAGTTTGATATTATATCATTTCGAGTGATGGATGTGCCAGCCAGAAGCGTTCTCTGTTCCTTTCCATATTGATCAGCTCTACTGTTGTAGTACAGGCTATTAAATCATTTCCTGTAGTTGCTTGTTGATGTTAAAAAGAAAACATCTCTGTAGTGGTTTTTTTTTTTTTCCCTTCTATATGTGGGACTATTATGGCTAGCCTCCGGCCTTGTTGAATTTACTTGTAATTTTAGATGCAGATGTTAGTAGAATTTTGATATTGTTTATGATTTTACTTGATAATGTCAGAAAGAAAAAGAACGCATAAATGAAATCGCTAAACGATTTTTATTTTTTACTAATGAATAACTTATCGGCAAATACTGTGAAGAGATTCCGACTACCGACTGTTGGGATGGCCTTATTAAGCTTTGATCTCAACTTTTCTAACCGCGTGGGGAGTCAAATGGGCGTGATGATCAATCAAAGCACCCATTTTCTTACCACTTTTTATCCCCTCATTCTTGATCATGCAATATTGTCACAATCAACTACCATGTTGATAATAGGAGTGATCAAGTTTGTTGAGTTGATATATTTATGAAATGATCGATTTTTCTAAGTTTGTTGAAAGATCGATTAGGTTGTGCTTGGTGCTGGTCAGGATGAATCAAAAGTCACACACATTAGGTTAACTGATGACCATTCATCCAATTTTTATGTAATTTAAAAGTTGTTAGTTATACAAAACTTTGTTTAGCATATATGAATCATGAACATTGTGTTACAACTGGCAAGTTTATTTTAGAAATCTCATCTCATATGAACTTTTTGTGTACAGATTATTAGGAATGTAATTTAATTGGAAAAATTAGATTCGAGGTATTGGAGAAAATTAATAGTTATTAGTAGACTATGTGTGTTCTAACCAACAAATGAAGTATCTTCCATCCTATACTCAGAAGCAGGGCTTTACTCAAAATTAGAGCCAATTCTACATAGAGTTGCAAGACTTTTGTTTTCTTTTGTCCAATTCGGGTTTTCGGGTTTCAGGTTAAAATGCCCAGGCCTAGTTACATGCGTAGTATATCTTTCTGATCTAAATGCAACTTTCTTGCCACCACTTTGCCCGACGTCGTAACCATGGCAGTTCTCTACTGGCGTTCTGCTACCGATTCAAATTGGTGGTGGCCCGACGAGGAGGAGCGCCTTAGGAACTGTTGGTGACAGCGATTATGGTGGCTTGAAGTTTTTTGGCTGGAAGGAACCACATGAAGGTTTGGAGGCGTTCCTTGGAATGGTGGTTGTCAAATTGTACTGCGGTGATTTACTGGAGACTGCAGCTAGGTAGAGTGTCGGACAATACGGCTGCTGGGATTGCAATGGCCTTACAAGATTGTTCAAACTATCTGTTTACCCTACCTAGCATATCTGCTCTCAAAGAAATGCATATATATATTTAGGACCGAACACATGATCAATTTGCAAATTCATTTTGGGTATTAGTTATTATTTTTTTGTTTATTACTTTGGCAGCTATTAATTGACAGTAACTTTTTGTACTCATTCTTTGTCGAAAAAAAAAATTTGTACTCATTTAATCTGAAATTAAAATTGATTGGTTTTCTATATTTTTATAAATTTTTAACAAACTCTAAGCCAGATATGCTTTAGTTTTGGACATAATTGTTTTTGTCTCCCAATTGGCCTTCCATATTTGTTTTCTTTTTATCTTCTTTAATTGGCAACCTTCTATTAATATGTGTTTACCAGAATGAAAACATTAATTGTAAAATATAAAGTTATAAACAGAGGACGGAATATGCTAATATCAAATTCCAAGCATATATAATTTGCTATTGAAAATTAGGAAAACTTACAATCCCCTTCTTCTTTTGGTCTGAAATTATTTCTATCAAATATATAACTATTTCTCTTTACAATAGTAGATGACGAGGGTTCGAAAGTTGGTAATTTTGATTTTGTTTTGTGTTAGTCAAAATAGAACGTTCTTAGTCAAACAAAATTAAACGAATATTGAACCCGATTTGACTATTAGCAAAAAACTCACTCAAGACTAAACCGGGTAACCAAAAAACCAAACCCTGAATGCATGGATATTCAGCTTTAACAAGAAAACCCCCCTGTTGAACCAAAGCAACCGCCGTTAAACAAACTCACCCGCCCTTGGCTTAACCATTAACAGACCTCTCAGCTAAGCCGCGTCCATCTAAAACAAACGTTTAAAAACCCTCCCACATTCTTAAAATCTCAGATTCCCAAAACATTTCACCGCTTCAATCCCTTTCACTCTCAAAAAGTTAAAATCACAAAGAGCTTTATTAAAAAAAAAAAATTCACAAAGAGCAATTTAGAGAAAATGGTGTCCAAAGTAATGAAGATTAGGGCTAGCAAGTTTTCATCCATCAAGAACCGCGACGGCATAAGGCGGCACCACCACCGCAACTCCTCAGTAAAGAAGGCCGCCGCCGACTCCAAGGTCGTGCTTGCCCGCACTGGCATCCACAAATGCAGCTTCAAGATCCTAACCCGAACCCAAACTCCAGACCCGGCCTGCCCCGACCCCGGACCTCAAACTACACGCCCCCCACTCCCGCCGTTAACTTTGCCGGAGAAGAGAACCGTGTTTCTCGACCTGGACGAAACACTGGTGCACACTGAGGCCACAGTGCCCCAGCGCTTCAACTTCGTCGTCCGGCCCATTATTCGTGGCACCAAGATGACCTTCTACGTGATCAAACGTCCCGGCGTTGACCAGTTTTTGCAAAGACTGGCAGAGAAGTACGAGGTGGTGGTGTTCACGGCGGGGATGAGAGAGTACGCCACGCTGGTGCTGGACCGACTGGACAGGCAGGGCGTGATTTCCCACAGCCTCTACCGCGACTCATGCAAGGAGATGAACGGAAGGTTCGTGAAGGACCTGTCCGGCTTGGGACGTGACTTGCGGCGAGTAGTGATCGTGGACGATAATCCCAACTCGTATTTCCTCCAACCGGAAAATGGGGTTCCGGTCCGGCCGTTCGTCGATGACATGGCAGATGGGGAGCTGGGGAGGTTGTTGGAGTTTTTTGAGGGAGAGGGGTCACGTTGTGCTGAGGACATTAGAGATGCTGTCAGGGAGTATGTTCATGACAAAGGATGGGTTTCCGATGATAATGACGATGACGAGAAGGATGAAGATGATGATAATGGTGGTAGTGATGATGATGATGATGATGATGATGATGAGTTGAAGACGGGGAACGGAAAGTCCACTAATGTTGCGGTATCAAGAACCATTAATTCATCAACACCATGCTGCTTGATTAGTCTGCATGAATATTCTCTATCGGGAAAACCAGTAGCTATGGAGAGTAGGATGAAGATGGTGATCTTAGGAAGTTTGGTATTGATCATTATCAATGTAATTTTTTGCTTTCGCGCATTTTTGTTACATGAATGGAAATCAAAGAGTTGAAGATTTTTATAGATTTTTTCATTATACAAAGTCAATTCATTTATAGATTTTTTCCATTTATAAATTGAACTAAACAATTCACGTTACACAAATATACCCTAAAATAAAATTGGCAATTTGACACTGCTGAGTCTCAGGTCATTACACAAACAAGCAAGTCTCTCTTTCCTCGTATGCAGCATGCTAAAAGAAAATAAATAAATAAAATCATCAAGCGTGACCGAGCACACTAATATCCCAAACTCAACCATCTATCATGTGCAGGGTTTTGTAGACCTCGATGAAACAAACAAAAATTAAAGATGTGCATAGCTTGATCACCGGTAACTAGTTACATACATCCGAGCTATATTTTTCTGCTAGCTAGGCTGTGTTTTCTAACCACAGTGATGTAAGCGGAGTGGGAGTGGGCGCGCCATAGCTGATGCAGTTGGACAGGAAGGGTACATAGCAATTCCAAACTGACTTTCCCGAGGACCAACATTTGTAAGAATTCTCAAGTAGCCATTTTGATCCAATTTTCACTCCCTGAGTTCTTTTGTAACCAAAAGCCGGTGCCATCTTCAGTGGCTCCATACCCAACAATTAATTGTAACAAAATGAGTGAGGTTTGTGCCACATTCACCGAACAGTAACACACCCAACACCCCCGCGCGCGCATATGCCTTAAAGGCTTCACTATTGATATCGATCGAAACCTGGACAGGTTGCTTACAGTTATGAGCAGATCGTTTTCGCTATTGGGTGGCAGCATTTCATAACCAGTTATCTCGGCAACATGCTCCTCTGTATTGGTAGCGTCACCTGTTTTCGTGTCATCACCCTATGGCCTGGGTAGTTTTCTACTATTCTTCAGTGGTGATCCCTCCATTTTGTATTATGTACTTAAAGAGTTAAAGGCAGATTCCTGTTTACCAAACTTGCAGCCTTGGTTATACTGATCTCTGATACAATCAATAAGTTGTTGCTCAGAGAGTAAGAGCAGTCGGCGACTTTGGATTTTGGTTACAGCTTGAGGTTACAGAAAACATACTGGTGAATTTGATCGCAGTTCTGTAGTTATAGTTTTGATTATATGTATATATAGTACGTCACGTAGTTGGTGATGATAATTTAATCAATATCTTCAAGCAGTTCTGGTGATTAATATAATGGAATTGCAAAATCTCTCACATCGATCATGAGCAGCATTCTATTGCTGCAGATAACCTTAACCGTGCGAATCTAGCTTTATTTTGGTTTACATGATGCTTCTAGGTTTTCCAGGCTCCGCAAGGGAGTACAAACTTAGTCATCATGTCTTCTACTTATTCAGAGTCAAAATTAGAATTTTTATATATAAATGAGAGATTTATCTATTAAATGAAGGATTGTTGACAATTTTGATTAAAAAAAAACGTAAAATCATATTATAAGAAAAGAAAAATGAGAATTTCTATTCCGCTTAGTAGTATGATATATGTTCAGTAATATTGTAAGTTTTCGATAGAATCTTCTAACGGTAATCATAAACCGTACATATATTGAATGTTTATGGTTCATTATAAAGTTTTTAACACATCACACAAAAACAGAAAGCCAAAAACCGCACCTAACCAAATCAACAACATAGCCTTAGCTTCGGTTCCGAACCTACCTGACGACCGTTGCACCGAACCAAAGTTTAAAAACTCCCCCAACCCTCATTTTCTCAGTACCAATTTTCAAACTGCAACCTCTCTCTCTCTCTCTCTCTCTCTCTATTTCAAAGAAACCAGAGAAAAAATGGTGGCCAAGTTCATGAAGAAAAGCCCAAGCAAGTCGATCGCCACCAAGCGCCGTCACCACCGCCGCTCCTCAGCCAAGAAAGCCGCCACCGCCGCCTCAACCGCCGTCCTCTCCTCGCTAATCACTTGCCAGCGCCGCCTTATCAAGCTCTTCAACAAGCTAGCGCGTGTCGGCACGCCCAACCGCCACAAAGGCTTCAAGATCCTCAAGAAGACAACCGCCCAAACCCACGACGCGACCCGACCCGAAGAAGCCCCGGTTTGCCGTGCGCTCTTCTTCGCCGGGGGCCCGCTCCCGCCGCAGACGTCGCCCGAGAAGATGACGATCGTCCTCGATCTCGATGAAACCATGGTCCACTGGCAGGCCGGACCGCCGCCGGAGAAGTACGACTTCGTCGTCCGGCCCAGGATCGACGGCATGGTGTTGGATTTCTATGTTCTGAAGCGTCCCGGAGTGGACGAGTTGCTGGAGAAGCTCGGCGAGAAGTATGAGGTGGTAGTGTTCACGGCGGGGCTGAGAGAGTACGCTTCTTTGGTGTTGGACCGGTTGGACCGGAAGCGCGTGATCTCCCATCGCCTGTACCGCGACTCGTGTAAGGAGGTGGATGGGAAGTTCGTGAAGGACTTGTCCGGCTTGGGCAGGGACTTGAGGCGCGTGGTGATCGTGGACGATAATCCGAACTCCTACGTGCTTCAACCGGAGAATGGTGTCCCGGTCCGGCCGTTTTTGGATGACATGTTGGACCGGGAACTGGGGAAGCTAGTGGAGTTTTTTGAAGGGGAGCAATGTGGTTGCTGTGAGGATATGAGGGATGCTGTGAAGAACTATGTTGCTGCTGGGGAATGTGTTGCGAAAAATGACGATGAATTTGAACCTTTGCAGACCTAGTTTCTTTAATTTCTCCATTGATTTTCCGTTTTGTAAAGTTGAACAGGCATGTTCAATTTCGATTTGAATTCGATCTGAGTTCTCATTCAGATCAGATGCCACTAAGGGTTTATGGTTTAAGTGAGTTGTTCAATTTGTGATTGTGATCAATGGAGTACAATAATCGAGGCCAAGCTTATCGAATCTGTGGATTGTCTATTGAATTGTATATACTTAAATACTACTATTATTCTTTAAGTAACATGATACGTACGGTATTGACATAGTGTATCGGATATACAAAATAATCTTTCGTAAGATAGAATAACGATGCCTAGTTTGGTAGCCGTTTCTTGCTGCGCGCTGTTGGGGATACATGAAGTCTTCGAGTAGGAAAATTTGCCAGCAGAGTTGTGATCTGAGAAATCATCAAATGATTGGATGAGGGTTTGTGTTTGAGATGCTAATCAGGTACTGACTAATCACTACTAATGCTGCCGAAGTGTTGCAGTAGCTATATATAGGAAGTTGTGAATTTGTTACGGAATCCACATCCTCCTCCTGCAATATAGGTCTTCGAAGCCCTGGATATATGGACAACCTCACATTCTTCTGCTCTGATTCAGCAACTGATCTCAGAAGAAGGTAGTTCTTGGGTAAGTCTTTAAGAGTGAGAAGAAATTTTAACCTCCACGGGAGCAAAGCTGTAATTAGCTTTTGTCACTTTGATTCAACCAACAGGATCTCTGTTGTACACGTATTTCGTTTATCCATTTACCTGAAAGTTAATAGCTTAACTAACTGCAACCATCCCAAACTACAATCGAGATGTAACCATGTACAAGACTTGGTCATTTACACATTCCTCTTTTCTAACCTCGTTTCAGTTTGAGAACCATCACGGAGAACGCGCCCCATGCGCTGGTGTTTTTCTGAGAGGTTGATGTTCCGTCCGGCGGCGCGTCCTTGGGACGCTGTCATCGGACGGGCCTGTGAGACTACAGTGTGCACTGGCGGGGCTCTATGGCTTAGGCGCGGCCTGGGAAAGGTGGATGCAAGGGTGAAGGGTTGGACAGTTCTAGTCCGATCGACCCTTCTCTGGTCGTGGGCGAGCACAGGGATAGAGCGGCGACGATGGGTTGTTGACTGACGGCGAGAGTTGGGGTCCCAGTCTCCTGTATTGATCGGGTTTCTGTCTGAGGTGATTGGATTCAGCGGATCGGGGCCTCGATCTCCTAGCAGAGGTGGTCCCAAAAGGGATCTATCGTGCTTTGAGGTCCAGCCTCCATTGGCAACTGAGATCGTCGGCCGATAGAGTCAGAATACCAGGTTGATGACGCCGGTTCAGTGGCAGCGGGAATGGATGTCTGCAGCTAGTTGGCAGCGGAGTCGGTGCCGGGATCGGAGGACTGCAACTATGGATTTCGTTGGGGTCTTTGGAGGTTGGGCCGGGCTTAGGGAGTTGGGCCCTTGTTGGTGGGCTGCTGTTTTTAGTTGTTTAATTACTAGTTGGTTTGTTCTGCAGGTTTAAGTTGTGTTTTATTTTCAATAAGTCCCTACCGAGTGCATTTAGGAGTATGTGGGCTTGGTCCCGGTCTGTGCACTCTGTGTGCCTGGTCTGCTCCAAGTTGGTGGCGAGTTCCTTGCATTGGCAAATGGGCGCTGTCAGAACCCATCCCGAAAATCCTCTCAAATTTTCAAGATGGACTCTGCGGGGCCCACTTTTAAAAAAAATTCGACAGAACTTCCCTTAAAAGTGGACAACCCAACCTGTAAGAAAAACAACAAAAAAAAATTTTCCTAAATCCAAGATCCAACAACATGCAGTCATCCTACATTTCACAACCGTCACAAATTATTAAGCAAAACCCAAGCGTAAAGGTAGTAAAATTTATACAATACAACCTGGGGGTTCTAATCTTCAACTCTATAAGTAAAACACGTCTCTGACAACGAAATTAATACACAATAATACTAAGTCTCTCGGTTATCAGAGCAATCTACGATAAAATCAAATATATTACATGAGGTAGGTTAATATTAACCTACGAAAGGCAAGTGGCAGAACTGGTGCTAAGCCTCGATCCTACGCCGAACAGCAACACTGCGAACTGGGCAAAGGAAACCGAAAGGCTCAGGGGAAAGTAAGCAATAAAACGTTAGTTATGAGTGGACAAAAATGTTTAATTAAAAAAGAAATGTTTCTCACTTTCCCACATTTATTGTTTAGAACGTTCTTATGCATGCAATAGGGAACTAAAGATTTTAAATCACTTTCATGACTAAGCCAGCCCCGATTGCTTGAGGGAAGTTCGACCGACCCTGTTAGTCGGACGAATAAATAAATAAGTGAACAATTTAAAAGGTATGGGGAAAAACGTCATCACCATACAATAAAATAAAGTGAGCCGCTAAGGCTCGGGTCGGAGTGTCCCACACTCAAGAGCATCCCATGCTCGGCTCTACTCACCCACTAACACAAAGTAAGTAGGGAGGAGTACCAATAGGCTAGCTAGCAATAAAGTATATCGACCCAGGTATGGTGGGTAAAAACCATATGAAAATCGAGAATTTGTGAGATTTCCTCGAAGTCTCACAAGAAATGAACTTAGTCCAACGACGTGACCCCGCACGCCAACATGATTCAAAATTATGAATCAATATACTAAAATAAAGTAAGTTTATAATCTCGAAGAAATCTTCCATTTCCGAAGATTTTTTTGAGAAACCCGAATCTACTAATAAATAATGATACTTTCATTTTCAGAAATAATCTTATCGAAGATTATTTCTAATAAAAAGTTTGAAATGGAACAAAACCACTTTTAATCGGCAATTTAAACCATAAATAATTTCATAATCAAAAATCGAATAATATGCTCATTAAATAAAAGATACTTTAAATAATTTCGTAACTTAAAAGATTTAATTGCATGCATGAATTAAAATCAAACGTCCACTCACAGTATACGACTAAGCTTGCCGTCGATCCGAACCCTCCTCGTGAGAATCCTCCTCACGTCCTGTACAATGTAACGTTCATAAACCGATAAGTACAGGACGGATAAAAATTAAATTCACCAAAAACACAACCATATCCCAATTGTTATTATTTACTTAAAAATCTCCAATTTCACTTTTCTAACTTCATTTCTTTACTTTGAGCTTCCGATTAAGGAATTCCGATACACGGATTATCCGTGAATTAATCAATGAATTTCACACCATAACGAAAACCATATCTACACTTCACGAAATTAATTCGAGGTCACCAATATGGAAACTACATTATACCAATGATTAAATAGCCAAATTATGACAGTCAGAAACCTGCCCTACACCACCTCACGCGCCGCCCACAGTGGCGGCGAGTGGCGGTTACTCTCCGGAATCAACCTCCTCCTATGGCCACCAAATTTCAGATACAACATCAATTCTACCCACTGGTCATTTCATTCAACTACAACACATTCAAATAACAATCAAAACCAGTCGAAATCAATGGATGAACATAAACCCAGAAATTTTCCAAGAACCCAAGAATTTCAATTCAACAATTCGACTTCTACACAGCAAATCGAGACACAAGGCCATAGGGGAAATGATCAGTGAAGAAAACCGAACCTTCGACACCGGTTTGGTGGCCGGAGATGACCGAAATCGCCGGAAATCGCCGAAAAACCCAATCTGCTACAGTAAACTTCGTGGCTCAATTCCGAGCTCCTCCGGTCGAGATACCGTGAAATGCAACCATGGGCATGACGAGGAGGAAGAGGCGAACCTAGGGATGTCTGGGTTTCGTCGTGGGGCGGCCGGAATCGAAGGAACTTGGAGGAGGAAGATTCGGCCGAACTGGAGGAGGAAGAATCGGGGGAGAAGAGAGAGATTTGGAAACTTACCACAGTAACTTACTATTTAAAGAACTTACTATGAACAGTAACCGGGAATAGTAAATTTAGTTTTTCACTTATAACTTTCGCATACTAACTCCGATTTTTACGAACCATGTATGCATGTTCTCGGTTTAACATCCTCTACGACTTTCATGAAGAACATTTTCTCAAATCATGACCCGAACAAAAAGTCAACTTTTAGGGCCACTAAAATCATATAACGGAGTAAAAATTAAGTGTAACTGACATTTACCGTCAAATTAATAAAAATCGAAAATTCTAGGTTCGAGACGTAACAATCTCCCCCCCCCCTTAAAGAATTTCGTCCTTGAAATTGACATACCTGTTAGAAAAGGTGGGGATACTATCGTCTCATTTGATCCTCTGGTTCCCAAGTAGCTTCTTCTACCATATGATTACTCCAAAGTACCTTAACTAATGCTATCGTTTTGTTCCTGAGTATCTGCTATCTTCTATCCAGAACTTGAATTGGTTTTTCTTCATACGTTAGATCTTCCCGTAATCTTATGGGCTGCTCTTGAAGGATATGAGAAGGATCAGCAATATACTTGCGGAGCATGGAAACATGGAAGACATCATGTACCTTGGACAGTCTTGAAGGTAGTACTAGTCGATAAGCGACCAAACCAATCAGTTCAACAATTTGATATGGTCCGATGTATCTGGGGCTGAGTTTTCCACGTTTTCCAAACCTTACAATACCCTTCCAAGGTGATAGCTTTAGAAACACCCAATCACCAACTTGAAATTCTAGATCTTTCCTTCGATTATCCGCATAACTCTTTTGTCTGCTCTGGGCTGCCTTCAGCTTTTCTTTAATCACTTTCACCTTTTCAGTTGTAATCTGCACCATTTCTGGACCAATAAGCTTCCTTTCTCCTACTTCGTTCCAACACAAAGGAGTACGACACTGTTTTCCATAAAGGGCTTCATAGGGAGCCATGCCAATGCTGGAATGATAACTGTTATTATATGCAAATTCTATCAAAGCTAGGTGGCTGTCCCAATTTCCCTTAAACTGCAAAACACAAGCTCTCAACATGTCTTCTAGAGTTTGAATAGTTCTCTCCGTTTGCCCATCTGTTTGCGAGTGAAATGCAGTGCTGAACTGAGATTGGGTACCCAAAGCCTCCATCAGCTTACGCCAAAACTTTGAAGTGAAGCGGGGGTCCCGATCAGACGTAATAGAGACAGGTGTGCCGTGAAGTTTTACTATCTCATTCATGTACAACTCCGCATATCTATCTATCTTATAAGTCTTCTTAACAGACAGGAAATGCGCGGACTTGGTGAGTCGGTCTACAATTACCCAAATGTTGTCATGACCATTTCCGGTACGTGGTAATCCGGATACAAAGTCCATAGTGATATGTTCCCATTTCCATTCAGGTATTGGTAACGGTTGTAGCAAACCCGAGGGCTTCTGTCTTTCGGCTTTCACTTGTTGACATACCAAACATCTACTTACATAAGCTGCAATTTCCCTCTTCATATTAGGCCACCAGTAGTATTCCTTCAAAGTCCGGTACATTTTAGTCCCGCCAGGATGCACGGCATAAGCAGAACTATGGGCCTCCTCTAATATTTCTTGTTTAAGATCATCTCGGTCTGGCACATAAATTCGATTTCCGAACATCAAAGCTCCATCCCTGCTAATAGTGAAGTCTACTCTAGTACCATTTTCCACTGCCTCTTTCAGCCGTTCTAGATATTCGTCATGTTGTTGTGCTTCTCGTACTCTATCAATAAAAATTGGTCTCACCTGGAAACTGGCTATTAAGGCTGCGGATTCTTCAGTCACTTCCAAGTTAACTCCAGTAGCTCGTAATTCGTAAAGAAGTGGAACCCGCACTGCTTTCAAATACGATAAGGAAGGAGAGGGTGACATGGTAGGATATGATTTCCTACTAAGAGCATCAGCTACTACGTTGGCTCTTCCTGGATGATACTCGATCGTACAATCATAATCCTTGATCAATTCCAACCATCTTCTTTGTCTCAAGTTTATATCTCTTTGCGTAAGCAAATATTGTAGACTCTTGTGATCCGTGAAAATTTGACATCTGGCTCCGTACAAATAGTGTCTCCATAATTTAAGTGCAAGTACCACAGCGGCAAGCTCAAGGTCATGCGTCGGATAATTCAATTCATGTGGCTTTAGCTGTCTGGAAGCATATGCAATCACGTTCCCATGTTGCATTAAAACACAACCCAAGCCTTGCCTTGAAGCATCACTATACACCATAAATTCCCCACTATCGTCAGGCAACGCTAACACCGGAGCACTAGTTAGACGTCCCTTAAGTTCTTGAAAACTTTGCTCGCACTCCTCCGACCAGACAAACTTCACACCCTTCCTAGTCAGTCGAGTGAGAGGAGCTGCAATTTTTGAAAAATCCTGCACGAATCGCCGGTAATAACCTGCTAGGCCCAAGAAGCTACGAATCTCCGTCACTGTAGTAGGTCTTTCCCAATTTAACACTGCTTCTACCTTCCGAGGGTCCACATTAATGCCTTCTGCAGAAACAATATGGCCCAGAAACCCTACACTGTTGAGCCAAAATTCACATTTATTAAACTTAGCGTACAACTGTGCTTCCCTCAAAGTCTGTAGCACAACCCTCAAATGCTTGATATGCAGGGAATCATTTCTAGAGTAGACCAGAATATCATCAATAAATACGATCACAAAACGATCCAGATAAGGACGGAATACTCGATTCATAAGATCCATAAAAGCTGCAGGAGCATTGGTTAGTCCAAACGGCATTACTCTGAATTCGTAGTGACCATATCGTGATCGGAAGGCGGTCTTAGGAATATCAGATTCCCTTATCCGTAATTGATGACACCCGGATCTTAAATCAATCTTAGAAAATACTGTAGCTCCCCTCAACTGATCGAACAAGTCATCAATTCGCGGCAAAGGATATTTATTCTTCACCGTAACCTTATTCAACTTTCTGTAATCAATGCACAATCTCAAAGTGCCATCCTTCTTCTTAACAAATAAAACCGGGGCACCCCACGGAGACACACTAGATTGAATGAACCCTTTATCCACTAATTCCTGTAGCTGAGTCTTCAATTCTTTTAATTCAGCAGGGGCCATCCGATAAGGTGCTTGAGATATAGGTGTTGTTCCCGGAATCAAATCGATAGTAAAATCTATCTCTCTTACAAGGGGTAAGCCAGGTAATTCATCTGGAAATACATCGGGAAATTTCCTAACCACTGGTATATCCTCAATACTCAACTCCTCCCTACTGGTATCTACCATGTGAGCTAAGTAAGCCTGACAACCCTTGTTCAAAAGCTTTTCAGCCGTTAAAGCTGAGATTAGGCAAGAAGGAAGAACATTCCGATCACCCTGCAAGAAAATTATCGGCTTCCCTGGACTTCTAAACACTACAATCTTGCGAAAGCAATCAACATTAGCCCGGTGAGTTGCTAAAAACTCCATTCCCAAAATCACATCGAATTCCATAAGATCTAAAGGGATTAGATCAACTTCCAAATCAACATCATCAATCAAAACGCTACAACCCTTATAACCCACTCTATCTTAAATGATGCTCCCACAGGCAGAGATACATACCACTCGCCCATAAGGGGCGACAACGGTACATTTGCAAAACATGCAAATCTACTTGACATAAAAGAATGCGAAGCACCAGGATCAATTAAAGTATAAGCAGGTTGACCAAACACAGATAACATACCGATGATAACATTTGGTGAATCGCGGCCCTCCTGCTGAGTCATAGCATGTAATCTTGCATGAGTCGTGGGACGTCCTCTCTGACCTCTACCCTGCTGGGAACTGCCACGAGCTACTGCACCGGCGCGCGTACCGCTGGAAGAAGCAACATTACCACTAGTAGAAGTACCAGCGGATGACTGACCTGTCGCCTGAAAAGGGGTAGATGCAACTCTTTGGGTCAACAGGGGGCAGTCCCTTTTAAAATGATCTTGCTGTCCACACTCAAAGCACCCCACTGACTGATATTGCCCATACTGGGCTGGCTGACTAACTGGAGTTCTGTGCTGACTGCTAGAACTAGCCCTGCTCTGTCCAAACTGACGTCCACCCAACTGTCCCCGATTGAATCTCCTGGTGCGCCCCCCCCCCCGCGTCTAAAACGAGATCCAGCACTAGATCCACTACTCTGTCCACTGTCTGCTGATGATCCTGAACCGGAGGTGGAAGCTGATCTCTTCGATGGGCCCTGGCTAAGACCGTCTAAGTCTCGGGGTCGAACTCCCGATAGATACATAGTCTCCAGTCTCAGAGCGGCGTTAACCGCCTCATGATAGGTGTAAAAGGGTATGGCTGTTAACTAGACACGATAATCACCCCCCAAACCTTCAATGAACCTGTAGATCCGCTCCTCCTCAGTACTTATCAGATCTGGCACAAACTAGGCTAACTGGGTGAATCGCTGTTCAAACTCCGTCACCGACCTGTCCCCTTTCTCTAGATGTAGAAACTCATACTTCATCCTGTCACGGATAGCTGTGCCATAGTACCGCCTATTAAAATGTTCCTTGAACTGTTCCCAAGTTATCGGACCGACGTCCCCCAAATCTCTGCTAGTCGTATCCCACTAATCAAAGGCCACTCCGTCAAGAAAGTCTACTGCCAACCCCACTTTTCGTTCCTCTGGGCAATTAATCTGAGCAAAGACCCTCTCCATCTTGTTCAGCCAATTCTGGGCATCCATAGCATTCGGAGCATGGGAGAAACTATAAGCTCCATGTCTCTTTGCTCGCTCCATGGTAAAATCAGTCCTGGAGCCAGGAAGCGCTGCTGTCAACTGTTGGACAATACGTCCCAAGGCATCTGCTAATCCTCTGGAAGCATTCTCGTCTCCTGGAGCGGGAGGAGTCTCCCCGCGATTTCGGCGTCTAGGAGGCATAGCACCTGAGATTAAAAAGAAGATTAAACAATTTATAGTAAAGATACCAGGACAACTACCTTATACACCTGAGAACATACTAGCATCGAAGAGCACATGATGGGGATCCGCCGTGGTCGGGCCATCACTCGGAAGATACTAGATGTCATCAAGTACATAAGATAGTAGAAGTGACAGGAAACAGAAAACCTAAAGCTCTGATACCAACTGTCAGAACCCATCCCGAAAATCCTCTCAAATTTTCAAGATGGACTCTGCGGAGCCCACTTTAAAGAAAAATTCAACAGAACTTCCCTTAAAAGTGGACAACCCAACCTGTAAGAAAAACAACAAAAACAAATTTTCCTAAATCCAAGATCCAACAACATGCAGTCATCCTACATTTCACAACCGTCACAAATTATTAAGCAAAACCCAAGCGTAAAGGTAGTAAAATTTATACAATACAACCTGGGGGTTCTAATCTTCAACTCCATAAGTAAAACACGTCTCTGACAACGAAATTAATACACAATAATACTAAGTCTCTCAAGGTTATCAGAGCAATCTACGATAAAATCAAATATATTACATGAGGTAGGTTAATATTAACCTACGAAAGGCAAGTGGCAGAACTGGTGCTAAGCCTCGATCCTACGCCGAACAGCAACACTGCGAACTAGGCAAAGGAAACCGAAAGGCCCAGGGGAAAGTAAGCAATAAAACGTTAGTTGTGAGTGGACAAAAATGTTTAATTAAGAAAGAAATGTTTCTCACTTTCCCACATTTATTGTTTAGAACGTTCTTATGCATGCAATAGGGAACTAAAGATTTTAAATCACTTTCATGACTAAGCCAGCCCCGCTGGCTTGAGGGAAGTTCGACCGACCCTGTTAGTCTGACGAATAAATAAATAAGTGAACAATTTAAAAGGTATGGGGAAAAACGTCATCACCATACAATAAAATAAAGTGAGCCGCTAAGGCTCGGGTCGGAGTGTCCCACACTCAAGAGCATCCCATGCTCGGCTCTACTCACCCACTAACACAAAGTAAGTAGGGAGGAGTACCAATAGGCTAGCTAGCAATAAAGTATATCGACCCAGGTATGGTGGGTAAAAACCATATGAAAATCGAGAAATTGTGAGATTTCCTCGAAGTCTCACAAGAAAGGAACTTAATCCAACGACGTGACCCCGCACGCCAACATGATTCAAAATTATGAATCAATATACTAAAATAAAGTAAGTTTATAATCTCGAAGAAATCTTCCCTTTCCGAAGATTTTTTTGAGAAACCTGAATATACTAATAAATAATGATACTTTCATTTTCAGAAATAATCTTATCAAAGATTATTTCTAATAAAAAGTTCGAAATGGAACATAACCACTTTTAATCGGCAATTTGAACCATAAATAATTTCATAATCAAAAATCGAATAATATGCTCATTAAATAAAAGATACTTTAAATAATTTCGTAACTTAAAAGATTTATTTGCATGCATGAATTAAAATCAAACGTCCACTCACAGTATACGGCTAAGCTTGCCGTCGATCCGAACCCTCCTCGTAAGAATCCTCCTCACGTCCTGTACAATGTAACGTTCATAAACCGATAAGTACAGGACGGATAAAAATTAAATTCACCAAAAACACAACCATATCCCAATTGTTATTATTTACTTAAAAATCTCCAATTTCACTTTTCTAACTTCATTTCTTTATTTTGAGCTTCCGATTAAGGAATTCCGATACACGGATTATCCGTGAATTAATCAATGAATTTCACACCATAACGAAAACCATATCTACACTTCACGAAATTAATTCGAGGTCACCATTATGGAAACTACATTATACCAATGATTAAATAGCCAAATTATGACAGTCAGAAACCTGCCCTACACCACCTCACGCGCCGCCCACAGTGGCGGCGAGTGGCGGTTACTCGCCGGAATCAACCTCCTCCTATGGCCACCAAATTTCAGATACAACATCAATTCTACCCACTGGTCATTTCATTCAACTACAACACATTCAAATAACAATCAAAACCAGTCGAAATCAATGGATGAACATAAACCCAGAAATTTTCCAAGAACCCTAGAATTTCAATTCAACAATTCGACTTCTACACAGCAAATCGAGACACAAGGCCATAGGGGAAATGATCAGTGAAGAAAACCGAACCTTCGACACCGGTTTGGTGGCCGGAGATGACCGAAATCGCCGGAAATCGCCGAAAAACCCAATCTGCTACAGTAAACTTCGTGGCTCAATTCCGAGCTCCTCCGGTCGAGATACCGTGAAATGCAACCATGGGCATGACGAGGAGGAAGAGGCGAACCTAGGGATGTCTGGGTTTCGTCGTGGGGCGGCCGGAATCGAAGGAACTTGGAGGAGGAAGATTCGGCCGAACTGGAGGAGGAAGAATCGGGGGAGAAGAGAGAGATTTGGAAACTTACCACAGTAACTTACTATTTAAAGAACTTACTATGAACAGTAACCGGGAATAGTAAATTTAGTTTTTCACTTATAACTTTCGCATACTAACTCCGATTTTTACGAACCACGTATGCATGTTCTCGGTTTTACATCCTCTACGACTTTCATGAAGAACATTTTCTCAAATCATGACCCGAACAAAAAGTCAACTTTTAGGGCCACTAAAATCATATAACGGAGTAAAAATTAAGTGTAACTGACATTTACCGTCAAATTAATAAAAATCGAAAATTCTAGGTTCGGGACGTAACAGGCGCAACCTTTTAGTAGCAGTAATATGTCTGCTCTAGGTAGACGGCGAGTTCCTTGCTTAGTCAAATGGTCGCTGCCGTCTAGTGGTAGGGTGAAACTTAGTGTCGCTGGATGTTTTGTCCAGTGGCAACATGATGGGAAAGTTGTATGTATGGAAATTATGTTAAGCTGTAATCGAGTTGCAAACCAAGTTATCTTTCCGTTGTGTCACCGCTATGTGACTTATGTCAAAGCAAATAGAATCACCAGTAAAACGTTCTTTGCTAGTTGGTGCTTAGTTGAATACAGATGTTTAGCAGAGACTCATGATAATATTTCAAGATGTTCTCTAGTTGCGTATTGTAATCAGGGATTTTGGTTCATTGTCCCCCCCTTATATTCGACAGTTTCATTAATGAAGACTTCAGGGCAGCCGCACCACCCTTTATTCCAAAAAAAAAAAAATAACCTCGTTTCACTTTTGCATTAAATTAAAAATACACGCTGTCTTTGCCATCAGCGCTCCTTTTTAGCTTCTTGCGTTGCACGTTACAAGTGCATAATGTAAAAAACTACAGAAGTTACTTATTACGAAGTGAAGGTCACGGGTTCAAATCATGCCACACATGACTTAAAAGAACAATTTGTGGCATCACTAACATACCTTAACAGTGTACACATACCAACTCCTATTATAGAGCTGCTACGTGCTAGCCATTGCAGGGTTCAAATCTAGATTTGCCAAGGAAATGAAAACCCTCAAGCATCTTCATGAAGTGAAGGTCACGGGTTCAAATCGTGCCACACATGACTTAAAAGGACAATCTGTGACTAACAATCTAACGTACATACCTTAACAGTGTAAACATATCAACTCCTATTGCAGAGCTGCTACCCGCTAGCTATTGCAGGGTTCAAATCTAGCTCTGCCAAGAAAATGAAACCCCTCAAGCATCTTCATAAAGGAGCTTTAAAATCCAAAAATTCAAAAACCTAAATTCCCTAAAATGAAGAGTTTTCCTTCAACAAAGTCCTCAACTAAATTATCCATAACACCTTGTTTCTCAACTTCCATGCTGGTCGAAATCCAAAGATTGATCTTTTCTAGAACAAAGTCCCCAACCACTTACCCTCTGGAGCATCTTCAAGAAAAGAGCTACAAATCCAAACATTCTAAAACCCAACTGCCCTAAAATCTAGGGTCTTTTCTAGAACAAAGTCCTCAGCTAAATTAGCCACGCATGATCAGTAATCACACTCAACAACTCTCACATTGTAGCAACAAAATTTGCACAACGTGCCACAATCTTTTAAGCCATGAAATCAAGAATCAGTTGAATTAATTGCACAAATCTGAAGCACATTCATCACAAATTAGCTGAATGAACAACATGTACATGTAACTCAATGAACAAACAACAACACATATTAGTCGATTCCGAGTAAAGCGAAAAGATTTGAACAACAACTCAGTAAACAAACTCAAATGCAATCATAGTAGCTCAAAATTTTTGGCTGAATCGAATCAATTTGCAAGTGAAGACCTGAGGGGGCAATCGGATAGCCTCGGACTTGAGGAAGCACATGTCGTCGAGGGATTCGCTCCGGCACCACCGGCACTTGGGGTTCTGCGAGCACTGCGCTTCCGACGACATGTCGCAGCAGCTGCGGATCTGATTCTTAGCCAACCGGACCCGATTCGCAGATCCGCCGGAGAAGGTTGATAAGACGAGGATAAGGAGGAGGAGGAGGACTGGGGCGAAGCTCTTGAGTTTGGGAGTTGAAGCCGAGGTCTTGGCGGTGGTGGTTGCCGCCATTGGAGGCTGTGTTTAAGTTCGTCTCCGCCGCGTCGCTTGCTCCGATGTTGGCAAGTGCTGAGTTCAATAAATTTTTTTCGGACAAAATATGACTCTTAACTATAAATGTCAGACCTGATTTTTTTACTATTTATTCTCTTTCTTGGCCCCAAAAAAGAAATTATTTATTGTTACTAGCTAATTATCAGAACAACCTAAATATGAGTTTTGCTCATTCGAATTTAATAAAATTCGAAGTAATTCTAGTTGATTTAAAGAAAATAAAATAAAATAAATTGTTTTACCATGTTTGTTTATGTTTGAAGATTGAAAATTAATTGTTAAGTGTTTCTAACCAGTTTCATAATTTTAAGCAACACAGTGGTAATTAGAGGTAAGCATTTTTCAGTGTAATCGACAACCATCTAAACATCAACATTAGTTTTTTAGTTTGCTTCAATTGTCAGTTTAGTCTCCTGTAAATGACGGTGTAACTATCATTACTGATCTCTTTTTCTTTTTCACTCTTCACTCTAAATCTCTAATAATGTAATTTAGGTATAAAATATGTTGTTTGGCGTTTGCTTAAACATAATCTACACCAAGCAAGTAAAAGAATAATGAAACTATAGTTATTAACGATGTTGATATTTTTTAAAATTAAAATTTAATTTATTTAATACGAGAGTTATCACTAACATCTAGACCATCAGATAGTAACACACTTTAAATAACAGTAATCTTATGTAAGTTTTCTTTTTTGATTTTTTTTTAATCGCTAGCGTCATTTTAACTGCTTTAACGAGTTAGTAATATACCAAACAGCTAGTATTCAAACTAAGATCTACGAATAAAAGTGGAATAAAAGTACCCAATGTAATTTCGATAATAATTAATCAATTTTCGTGAAGTATAAACTAAATAAAACTCGGAAAGCAATAACAGATAGGAAAACGTTTAAGAGACGAACACTGACCGACACGCCATTACAGCTTCATTCCCAAACCAAATTCCTCTATTCTCCGATTACTCAAAAGCCTGGGTTTTTCCAATTCGTCTCTTCCAAACAATCTCCTTTATATTCCCAACATCAACATAGAGCAAAAGCTCGATATAGGTTAAAATTTAATGGACGGCGATCATCACAACCCCAATTCTGAACTCGAAGCCGAGGCTTTGCCTTCTAGGGTTTCCGATTTTTCGCTGCACGAAGACAACC
Organism: Rosa persica; assembly: GCA_025331145.1. NCBI lineage: Eukaryota > Viridiplantae > Streptophyta > Magnoliopsida > Rosales > Rosaceae > Rosa > Rosa persica. The sequence continues at coordinate 5,930,534 of WFKR01000005.1, read as the reverse complement.
CCAATTCGAAAGTTCAATACCCGCCGGTAATATTCAATTTCTCTTTGTTTGTTTCTGAAATTGGGCTTTATGAATCTGTTTGTTTTTGTCTGTGTGTGATTAAAGTTTGAATTTTTAATACCCTAAAGTACGTTTTGTATTGTTTTGGGTAATTTTGGAATTTGATCATAGTATTTGATGATGAATCATAATAAAGTCTCAGTATTGAAGTGAAAATTTGGGTTCTGTGTGATATGGAAGCAAAATTGGAAAGGGGAGATGGGAAAAATTAAGTCTTTTGGTGATTGATCATGGTTTACTGGCTGTAAATTTGACTTTTGGCTTCCTGTTTGCAACTTGTAAAGTTCAAATCAGTTTAAATTTGGATTAGCTAAAAGGGTACTGTCTTTTGATTACAGATCGATAGAGAAGATAAAAATCATACAGAGAATAAGTATAGTGATGAACCGAAAATGACAGAATCTAGAGAAGATGACTGTAAGGTACGTGGGAAGGATAACGAGGCATCAGAAGCCTGCCGTTCGGAGCAAAAGAAGTATTTTTATTACGATGCTCCGCATTTTGAAGATACAGGGGTTTGGATACCTGTTTCCGTTCCCCCCATGTTGCAAACGGAGCATGAAGAGTGGGCGAAAGGTTTTTCCGCAAATGGGGGGTTCTTTCCCGAGAATGACATAGGTTGGGGCCAGTTTATTGGGGATGAGAAGGAGATGACCATGTGGGATGTGATGGTGGAGATGTTGCTTGCAGCCCGTGGTAAAGTAAGTTCATTGGCTTCCCCTGATATATATGGATGTAGAGTTTCATGGATGTCGGACAATCTACTTGAGCAAGCATGGCAGGAAATGGCCCAAACACTCACAGATGCTAACCTGGCTCATGTACACGAAATTCTGGAAGCAGATCCACCAAAGTGGCTGGCCGATAGTTCTGCGTCTTCATGTATGCTCTGTGGCGTGCAGTTTCATCCAATCATGTGCTCTAGGCATCACTGTCGGTTTTGTGGAGGTATATTTTGTGGTGACTGTTCCAAGGGAAGGAGTCTGTTGCCCAAAAAGTTTCGTGTTTCTGATCCTCAGCGAGTCTGTGATGTATGCTGTGTAAGACTTGACTCTGTACAGCCGCATTTAATGGACCAAGTAAGTCATGCTGCTCAGGTGCCAACCCATGATCTTACTGACCTTAGCACTTTAAGATCATGGGTTAATATTCCTTGGGGACGGTCCATGGAGTATGAGATATATAAGGCGACAAATGCAATCCAGTGTTATAAGAAGGTAAGAGTATAAAGTGTCAAGACTGTCTAACATGTATGTTTGATGCCTACTGTTTTGAAAGACAGTGAATTAAACGTACAATTGCTGAAATTGTGTTACAGAATCTTTATTTGTATTGGTTGTCTAGTTTAATGCTGCTGCAAGAATTAGTTCCTTCGCTGATCATAACATACACAATAATCATTAATTTGGTTATTTGCAGAATATGTCTTCTCTATATGAAATTAACATGGATTCTTATTGAAAGTACCTCATGGATTTAATTGGTCAGGTATGTGCCCTAAAGCCTGAGAAGTCAATTCCCGATGCCATTCTAAGACAAGCAAAAGGCCTTGCAATAATCACTACTGTCAAGGTTGGAGTTATGGTTACCTACAATATAGGTACAGGACTTGTGATTGCTCGCAGAGAAGATGGCTCTTGGTCCCCTCCATCTGCTGTTTCAACCTTCGGTGTAGGATGGGGAGCACAGGTGAAATATTTTCTCTCTTAACATTCAATTGTAATTTTCTGTCAGATCATATATTTTATTCAGATTTTGTCAAATAGAAGGAAGGAACTACATTTAAGATGTAATACAGACCAAAAGCATTAATTCGCGATGGTTTTCAAGAAACATATGATTTTTGCAAAAATACAACTCTTTTGCTATCTTCATTTTGAATTGAACATTCTTGTGTCATGTTTATTTAAGATGTTCGTAATGTGATGTCCAGCCTGCCAAACTTGTCGTTCCAGTCTTGTGTGTCTTTTTTATATATCTGTGGACTTAAGATATGTACCACTTCCGCGTTTTTGTTGCAGGCCGGAGGGGAGTTGACAGACTTTATCATTATTTTGAGAACAAGTGATGCTGTAAAGACATTCAGTGGTAATGCTCATCTGTCAGTAGGAGCCGGCTTGAGTGCTGCTGTTGGCCCCTTTGGAAGGGCAGCTGAAGCTGATTTTCGAGCCGGTGATGGTGGTTACGCTGCTTGTTATACGTACAGCTGCAGTAAAGGTGTGTGTATATTGATGTTCAGTATCTTGTTTACCTTTTGGAATGTGTTTCTTTGTCTTTTTCATATTGTGCAGTGTTTTCTTATTAATAACACCACCTATCCTTGGATTTGCAGGCGCATTTGTTGGATGTTCACTTGAAGGCAGCATTGTAACCACCCGCACACAGGTGAATTCTCAATTTTATGGCAGCCAGTCACTGAATGCATCAGATATACTTCTTGGCTCATTGCCTAAGCCACCTGCGGCTGCTACACTGTATCGTGCACTTTCAGATCTATATCAGAAGCTTGATCGTTGACAAAGTTGTACGCGTCTTATTTATGTGCTGAACCACTGATCGTGGGGTTGATGGAATAAATTGTTGAACCGTGTCTATATGTTGATGTGCATATGCTGTGAAGGTTCTTTGCTGCCATTCTTTGCCCATGAAACACTTCCTGGGGTATAGCATGTCCAACGGGAGTACAGCAAGGGAACAAAAACGTTCCTTAATAGATAAAGCTTTTTCTATTGTCAAATAACCTTATCAACTTCCTGTATATATTCATACCATCTTCCTTTGTATTTGTAAATATGACCCATTGGAGAAAGCCAGAAACTTGGTGAAGAGAAATCTTTCTTGGAAGACTTTGATTTGTTGAGCATTATTTGCTTTTCTGATTTGTTTTAACAGCAAGTGTTTATTAGTGATGTCCCATAGAATTCATGTTACTTCTAGGGTTCATTAAGGGAACGAGTGACCTACATATAAGGAGTGTGAATTCCAGTCTCTCCCTAGTGTTTTGATGCCTATGCTGTTCTCTTCCGATGTCGTGTAACCAAATCGGTTGGCTAAGAAGCTAAAGATGAGGTTCCATTTCTGTTGGCTAAGAAGCAAAAGATGAGGTTCCATTTCTGATTACAGTGGCAGCAGAAAATCGATTCCTGCTCTCCGATTCTTGTTTATGAACTTCGCTATTTTTGGACTTTCGGAAGGGGTGGTTGAAGCAAGGTTGAAATCTGCTTGCTAAAACCTATTATTGGATGATAATTTAGTAATGAATTTGGGCACGGTAAAGCAGCAGAACTGTAATTGAAACAATAAGAATAGCGATCATTTAGCAAATCCAACAATAGTATCGCATGACATCGGTCAGAAATCCATAGCTTTGGTTAACTTTCATATCCAAATTCTGTCTCAATCTCAAATCCGAAACAAACAAACATCCAAGACAGAAAAAGCAATCCTAACTGTAAACATCCAAGACAGAAAAATCAATCCTACCAACTGTAAGGGGGCAAAGGACAAAAACATAAATTGAAGAATGAGTCTAAAGAAGGGGCAAACACCACCATGAACTATTTATAAATTCAATTTTTAGTTCTCTATTGTTGAGAAAAAAAATGAAAGAGAAGGGGGCAAAAAAAAAACAGCTGCTCCTAATTACTGTACTTCTAACTGACTTAAAACACCCAGGACAAGAAGTTGAACTCTCCCAATCCATCCTCTCAAGCCTGTCTCTATCTGCAGCACGAAGATAAGTCCTTGAACAAAACCAGAAAAAGCGAGAAACTCTCCAAGCACCAACATCCAGCCGAGAATCGATGCCCACTTTACCTGGTTTTAGTGCTCCCAAGAGTGAGTTCAAGATCATCCGAAACACATTCCTCGATCCTCTCACCTTCCCATGGTTTCACTAACCCTGTTGCATTGCTCCCAAAGGCAAACTCAGCTGCCATCCCATCTGCCATTGGAACATCGCCACTGTGGTCTAGACCTGCAGGAACTACTGGGGAACATGTTCCGCTTTGGCCGGGAGTCCACATCCGAGACCCACCCCCTGACAAGGCCTCCTTCAAACCAAAAGGGTTCCGTGACACCAGGCTGAATGTAGGGGATGACGGCCCGCTTTGGAGCCCGGCAAGCCATCCCGAATCAGGAAGAGCCTGGCGACCGGGGCTTGGCGGGGTGGATGAGGGCAGGAAAGAATAATGCTGGCTACCCCAGTTTGAGCCAGCCACAGCTTCATCCCAATCACTTTTGGTTCGAGGAGTACGCGAAGTTGGGGAGCTCAACGGTGGTGTAACTGGAGCACTAATGGAGCCCCCTGGAATGAACAGCTGCGGGAGCTTGGATGTGGCAGAGGATGAGCCTGACGATGAGAGGGTTTTAAGCCATGGGATGAGAGAATTGGCATCAGCATTGCCGTTTACATTTGCCGGATAGCGAGCTGGACTCGGGAAGGAAGACGAGGCAGGACTGGGATTGTATGATGCACATGGACTCGGATTGTAGGATGCACATGGGCTCGGTTGGTATGATGAACATGGACTAGCTGATGTCGACCCTCCCATTATGTCCATGCGATCCACAGGTTTGCATCCCTGCAGCAATCATCACATCATCTATGGTGAGACAAAATTGTTCAAAGATTTAACATTTCACAATACTTCACTACCCAACAAATTGAGACATACTGCAAATTTCTAGCAGTCCCAACCAAAAAAATAAAAAATTAAAAAAATCCAAGCTATCCAGTCATTCTACCTAATCATAGAACTTTAACTAATGTCTACCTTTTGTACACTCTTTTTCCATCCCAACCTAACTTATACTAGTTGCTGTTTTTATCACATAAATACATTCTAGCGCACAAGCAACATTAGTGCCCACAACCACAATATAATATGTACTTAAAAATGGTGGTACAACTGTCTGTAAGTAATTGACCAATTGCACTCAAAATCAGAGACACGTAAAAGAGGAAAATAATGTACAACTGCGGCTAGTTAATGGTTCTCCGGCCCCCCTCCACGACACGCCACCTCCCAACATGTTCCCTCTTCCTACACGCTTTACTTTACCTTTGCTTTGCTTTACTTTCACTGTCTCTCAAACACACAATTACAATTTTAACCCAGATGGGAATCCAAGAATTTCTACGCAAATTTGAGATAACTATATTCTCTAACACCAGGTCAATAAATTGAAAATGAAACGAAGAAGAAAATAAAAAAGCACCGCCCCCTAGAGCCATCATATGCCCATGTTATCTATCTACGCGTCATTAGCGGGCAGTCGCCGCAAAATTTTCAAACAAATCAATAATGCGTGACAAAATTACCAAAATGGCCCCGCGTCCGAAGCAGTAAAAGGTGAAAATTTTCCGATTATCGGAATCTTTTTCAGAATGAGCAGAAATAGTCCCCCACATATATATATATATATATATATATATAGAGAGAGAGAGAGAGAGAGAGAGAGACTGATGAAAAGGGGTGAAAGAACATTCACTTGAATTAAAGCCAAGTGAAAGTTTTGGGAGGTGGGAAAAGCCCCAGATGACAAAACTACCCTCCAACAGAGACTCGTACGTTTTATAGACAGACGTGTCAGTGAGTTCAGATGTAAGGGTATTTTGGGACCAGGAAAAAAGCTCCTGCAGGTCTCTTCTGAGCTGTGCAGTTCATCGTGTTCATATAAGAAACCGAAACATAGCGAATCTCAAAGTCCCCTCGTTTTCCGTGCGCTACGCCCAGTCGTCATTAACGTAACGTACACCGATAGATGCGAAACCAATCAAATCAATAATATACAAACCAACCTCAACCGTCCGATCACTACGATCGGAGCCACTCCACTTGCTTCTGCTAACCCAAACCGCACGCGGCGGAGGTTAGCAAAAAAAAGAAGAGGCTAAAACTGAAACAAGATTCAAAGACAATCGGATCCGTAACGGAAACGGAAGCGATTCGTGCACCGGTGACCGGAAAATTGAGTAGTAAATAGTAACTGATAGTTTACCTTCCGGTAAGTGGTGCCGTCTTCTTCGACGGTCCAACCGGCTTCGTTGCAGAGAGCTTTGAGGACCTCGTTGTTGTCGCAGTGCTTGGGGAGCTTGTAGTTGCCGTACATACGGAGGCCGGAGTAGATCTTCGCGGCGATGGCGCGGCGCCTCCGCTCCCGCTTCTTGTTGTTCTCCCTCTCCTTCCACGTAGGCATTCTCGTCCCCGACGTCATCATTAATCGGCGGGGGTTTGGTCGGGATCCGGACGGAGAATTCAGACCGGCGGGAACCGGCCGGCGACGACGAGGTGGTGGTGGTGTTTGTTGGCGGTTTGGAGTATGGGAGAAGAAATGAAGGGGGGGTTTGGACAAGGCGAGCTAAATACAAGTGGTGGATGTAAATGGGCTTGGTTGGGTTGAAAACTACGAAACTGCCACTGCTTTAATTTATGGCTCTGACTCCGGAATCACGGGGCTTAACACGTGTTTAGGCTTTTTGAAAAGGCGGGGAGGTGCGAGTGGCCTCGTGGCCTTCGACTTTCGTGGTAGCTACCCGGCGCTGGGGGAGACGACGTCGTTTGGTGTTTTAGTAGAACCTGACGTTATTGCTTGCTAATTTGTGTTTACATTCATGATTATCGTTTTCGCCAACAGGGGGCAAGTTGACTAGGGGCTAAAAGGGGAGGGGTAGAATGGGAAATTGAGGATGTAAGGTGGATAGGATTATGATTAGAATTGTAATAATGGTTCTGTGGACCATCGAAATTCAAACGGTCGTATTCAGTTTGACCAAGCTGCCTTGGCTAGTTTTGACGATCTGCCTTTGAGCCCTAATGTTATCCGTCAAACCAGTTGGGAGTATTTGACTAAGCTTTCCGGTTCAACTAATTCAAGAAATTAAAAAGGAGTGATAGTGAACTCGTTTGAGGGATTCTAAGCAATAGTACTATTCGGATGAAAAATCTTAAACAAAATGTTGGAATCTTATTACAAACCAATCATGGATAGACGATAATTGTATTTCTGTAGGTACATACAAAATATCAAAGACTTGGTTCTTCAGTTCGCTTTAATATGTCTCCTCATACAAAGTAATAAAACATAAAACCTTAAGATTATATCCGCTTTGCATTTTAAAAGCGTCATCAAGCCTGAAATCTTTTTCACAAAAGTGCTACTAAATGAGTGAAAGTTCGAATTGTTCAACACACCAATTACAATTGAGAAAATCAAAACTTTCGTATTCATAGTATCTCTTGTATTGCATATCAAATCACAAAATATCGTTGCTACATTACCCATTTTGAAGCCTGTCAATGCGTGGTTAGTGCAATGGACGAACCTAAGCCTAAATTTGGACATGAATTATTATGGCTAACTAAAGACAAAAAAGTTAATGATGGTGCTTAGGGTTTTAATTGCCGATAAGAGCAACTTGTGTAGATTAGCTTAGGGCGGTGATGAGTGTATAATCAGAAGTCAAAGAAACATGTCATGAGTGGGACAGAGATTGCGACCGATGGGCCGGGTAGGGTGGGCCATGGCGCGGAGGGGCCTGGTTGCTTGCCGGCGTGCGATGGCTACGATAGAACAGAGATGGTGCTGCTTTCTTTTGTCTTTTGTCTGTTGTCAGTGAGCCACTGACATATGCGAGCTGAGAGAGAGAGAGAGAGTTGTTTGTTGGTGGTGCAGTACGTGTGATATGATACCATGAGGCTTCTTCACCAGAGAACAAAGGTCCGATCTCTCTAGTTTCAGGTATGGTTATGGCTACTGATCCGTATAAGAAACTGACATGATTGACGTCCAGTAAGTGATGAGTTTTTTTCTGATAGGATCGAGCCAGGGACGTTGTACGGGCCCGCCCTTGCGCCACCTTGCCAGCTAGCTTCTCGTGGATGGTCTGGCTCAACCTCCCCCAATCATCCTTGTCTTCGATCGGCCGATTTGTGGCTTTATATATGCCACCTGGTCATCGGAGTTCTACTATTCGATCGACCACACTGTCCGATACTGCGTTGGATCAGTGTTATCTGGATCGCATGCCGTTTCGGTACGAGAATGCGGTATGTTAGCCATCTAGGTACGTGATACGCTAGGGTTTATCTTATTCTATTTATTTTAATTGATATATAGTAAAAGTAAAATTCATCAAGTAATTTGTAATGAAGATAAAACCATGAAAATGAATTTAATCTTTTTGCGATGGTCAAATCTATTAAATTAGATTAGTTTAAGCATTAAAACACATTTAAAGTAAATAGCTTTTTCTCCTTGCCTTTATCCAAATAGAAGGAAGGCATTAAAAATTATTTTTAATAGATAAAAAGAGGAGTTGCATAACTCTGCAAGTATTTCGCGTGACTGAGAATGGTAACCCGTCAATTTTGGTATTTAGAATCATCAGAATTCGAGTTTCAGATCGGATTGTCAGAATCTGCGATCCAGTTCGCGAACGCACCGTATTCCAGGTCGTGCAATCTGAATCGGGGGTCGCCAGCAATCCGAGCGATCTCGATAAAACTGCGTTGGACACGATGGAGCATTTCACACTCTAGAGTGTGTAAGATAATTTCACAAAACAAGAGCGCTGAGGAAGAAATCCACGTAGAGATAACTTCTACAAATGGGCAAAATGAAGTGACGTTGTTAAGTCATTAATTTGTAAAATTAACAATAAAAAATGAGTTCGAACTTCATTGATGTTTGAAAATATTGGGTTGAGAATTATAATAATAATGAAAAAAAAAAACACAGAATGATCAGCAACAAATAAATTTCTACACTCTCAAGGTGACGTGGGCTTGTCCCGGTATGCACTCTCAGTGTGTCTTGTCTGGCCTAGCCAGGATGCGAGCTGTTTGCTTGATCAAATGGACACAACCTCTTAGTGGCAGGATGAAATAGAGTGTCGTCAGATTTATTTCCATGCGGTAACATAGTAGGAAAGCAGTGTTATTTGTAATTATGCTTCTTCGTAATAGAGTTGTCTTTTCGGTAAGTCACCACTGTGTCAAAGCAAATGGAGTAGTCATTCGTGCACTATTTGCTAATTGATGTTTGTTATAATACATAGATTTTGTAGAGACTCCTTGTATTATTTCGGGATGTTCTCTTTATGCTTATCGTAATTAGGGGTTCAGGCTCTTCGTTTCCCCTTTGTATTATGCAGTTTCATTAATCAAGACTTAAAGGCAGCCGTAACAACCCCTTTAAAAAAAAAAAAAATTCTACATGCTCATCTATATCACGTTAAATCATAATTTAGTTGTTTAGCTCATATTATATTCACGGAGCTTAATGATAGTTGGGCGTAACAAGGATTGATAATGAAGCAAAGTAACGAGCACAACTATAGACGTATTCAACTTCACCTTATATGAGACTTCTTCTTCCATTCTTCGATTCAAGATCAGGACTCATCTTGTATGACAGTATGCTAGTGTACTATACACTCTTTGTATTGTGTAAGTTTATATTTTATTACATCAAATTTACCAACAAAAAAAGTCTGTAATATAACAACACTAGAAAATATTTCTATTTCTATTTTCAAAACATTGAAGTACTTGTTTAACCAGTCGTGCATCTAGGGCATAAAGATTTGATTTGGTTTATACTTTAATTTAGTATTAATGTAATCCATCCTAGGTCTACCTTATTAATCTATGCCTAAGAGATTGGAGCAGCAAGCAACCTGCAAATTTTGGCAGCTTCCTATTTGTAAACCGTTGAAGATAAGCTTAAGAAATGAAAATTATGAACTAAGCAAACAAGGACAGCAGGGTCATCCACGTCCAGAAATTCAACCACCTACACGTGCGCCGCGGACTCCACGATCGCATCAAAACCCGATTGCAACCCACACCCTCGGGTCCGCCACGGCCCCTGTTAGGTCAGCCGTGAGAGTGAGACAGAGGCTTTTGGCGCCTTTTTTTGTTTATTGTGTTCCCCGTAGTGCGTGGCACCGATTGTTGGGGTTTTGGTTAGTTGTGGTGCGGATCCACCTTTAATCATGTCCGTCCGTCGCATCGGCGGGGCCACGTGATGTCCGATTTGCCCGCCACCCACGAGGCATTGACAGGCCTTGCCTCATTCAATCTCAGCTCCTCTGTAACCCATGAAGCCGCTACCTTTTTCTCTTTGGGCTCTTTTAATGGGCTTTCTGGGCCTTTGTAGTTGCATGTTATGGGCTGAAAGGCTAACCCTGGACAAGGCCTAAAGAAAAAGTGGGCGGCCCAACATTTGAAGGTTGAAGAAACGGATATGTACAATGGCGGTCAGGGGCGGAATTAGGATATAAAGTTTGGGGTGTCAAAGGTTATAAGTTTATTATTTTGGCAATACTAATTATTAAGAAGAGTGAAATTCACAGTTCCACATTCCTCATTTAACAATCCATATTCCATAATTCATATTTCTTTTTTTTTTAGTAACTTAAATTTTGTCTTTTTATGATAATTTTGACCAAAGAAGGAAATAAAGAGTGTGGAATACAAATTAAGGAGTGTGGATTTCACTCACCATTATTAACTCTTTAAGCTGAAAAAGAAAATTATATATTAACTCATTATAGTTTTAAATAGTCTTGAAAAGAGCTGACTTGTATTTGTGAAGGGGTTCAATTGAAGACATATTTCATATTTGGGTTAAACACTGTTTACTCCATGAACTTTTACCCAAAAAACACTTCAGTCTCTGTTTTTCTAACTTCACATGTTTACTCCTTATACTCGCAATTTCGGACCAATAGGTCTATTCCGTTACTCGCCATCCAAAATCTTCGTTAAGTCGATGACGTGGCAATTCTTCTGCGTCAAAATGTCTATTTTACCCTCATTTTTTTCATGTTCATCTCTTTATTTTCTCTACTCGACGAGGACAAACTCCTCTCGCTTTCTGCTACAATACCCATGAGATCGACATCGACACCTCCAAGGCCAAACCAGACCCATCAAGCGGCTTAGGATCTTCCTCATCTCTCATAGCTTATTCTTTAGGTTACTCTCACTCTTTCTCTCATATGGGAATATCTTGAGGCGAAGGGAGAGATCCAGGTTGGGGACGGAGGCGAAGCAGGTCAATATCGAGTAGACTCAATCGTTGAGGATGGGACGATCTGGGTTTCGAGGCAGAGGGAGAGATCGAGATAAAGAACAGAGGCGAAGCAGGTCGGGGTCTCAAAGCATGAGGGAGGTGCAGCGGTGTAATTCTGGGTTTGCATTGGCTCGGCGGTGCAATTCAAGTTTAGGAGGATTCTGAACCCGAGTTTGTGGTGATTCAGACTTAGAGCTTTTTTTATTTGTATTGGCATTCGATGAATTGAGCAAGTTGTGTAGTGAGTTTGTCAGCAATGAAAAGAAGAAAATTAAGAAACCCAAAAAATTGAAATCTTGAAATTGAAGAACTGAAGAAAAAGCTCAAAATGGCGCACCAAATGTGCTTTAACTGCCTCCAGCGCCGGATTGAGTTGGAGTTCTTTGACAAACTTGTCTTCATCCATGGACTCTCCAATTCTGTTTTTTTTTTTAGCTCAAACGCCATCGTTCAAGTCCAGGTTAAATTCTTTACCCCTTTGTCTCATCCATGTGCATTAATTACCTACAAAAGTTCAGTGTTTTTTATTTTGTTGAGAAAGTTGAATACTCAAATTTCTTGGGTTTTGTCAGTTGTCTAGTTCAAGTGGAGAAGCTGCTTTAGCTCCTCAATTTTTGCTCAGTATCTACCCAGTCATCACTATGATTACTTGACCAAATTTGTGTAGTGATTTGGCTCAATTTGATTCTAGAAATGAATTAGCTTTTGATTTGTGTGTGGTAGAGTAGCTCTAGTGTTTGATTAACTAAATTGCAACTCAAATATGTGATTGTTGATTTCAGTTGCTGACTGGTTTTTAGAAATTGATGTTCTTGTGGTGTATTTTGTTGCATTTTCAATACACATGGCCAAATTGGTGTGAGAAGGGGGGTTCATCGGAAGAAGAAGTGAAGAAGATTGAGGAGGTGAAGAAGAAGAGAGAGTTGGAAGAAGAAGAAGATATTGAAAAAAAGAAAAGGAAGTGAGGGTAGAATAAACATTTTGCGGTGGAAAGACTACCACGTCAACGATTTAACATAATTTTTGGACGAAGAGTAACATAATGGAGTTATTAGTTCAAAATTGAGAACATAGGGAGTCAACATGTGAAATTAAAAGGATAAAGACTAAAGTGCTTTTTAGTTAAATGTTTATAGTGTAAACAGTATTTAACCCTTCATATTTTATATGATACATAAGGCAACAATTGAAGATTTGGATAAATGTTTCGGGGCCCGGGGGGGGGGGGGGGGGGGGGGGGGGGGGTTGGGGGTTGTTTGGTCCGCAACAGCATACATGATAGCAAGTCTGTCCCTGATGGCGGCCTACTATTGGAAGGTCAGACAGAAATACGAAAAGTAATATTTCTCAACAACAAATAAGTTAATATTTGATTGTTTTCATACTAGTGTATAATTAGATGTCTTGTCCTTGTAATGCATGATAGTACGTCCGCCCTGTGATTGCGTCCTACTATTAGATAGGCAGACAAAAATATGAAAAATAATATTTTTCAGCGGTAAATAAGTTAATATTAAGTTATTTTTGTACCAGTGCATAATCGTATGACAACCGGTCTTATCACGATCGAGTTTGTTGATTGATACCCAAAGCCATTTTAGGTATCGACTCTTTGGAAATATCTTGCGCTGAGTATTAGGATCACAATATGCTATACTCTTTATCCCATTACCTTCTCTTAAGTTGACAGATAATTTATGTTTCAAAGGTCACATTTCCTGAACAAACCCCAAAAGTCTTGAGACATTTTTAATGGTGATATGGGGGAATAACCAAACAATTTTTATACTAATCTTTAACCAAAACGTGTGGTGGCGTAACGGGCTAATCTCAAGCCATGTGTACGGCTGACGTTGGGAGATGCTTACCTTTCCTTTGAAAAACAGCCTTCGCTTTTAAACAATCAAATCCCTTGATTATAGAGGGCCGCCCAGCAAAGCACGCACGTCACTCCCACCCCCTCCTAAGTCCTAAGCACACAAATATTAAAGACAGATGAATCAGGTGCTTCCCAAATCCAATAATAGAAATCAGAAAACGTGAATGCTCAAGCAAACCCTAAACCAGAATCATATACTAATCAGATTTTTTCTTGCCAAATTTTGCCTCTAATTAACCCAATGCAAAATGTTTCTGTTGGGGATGTTACGGTGAGGATGTAGTTAAATTGACGGTTGAGTCAAATCGAAAGTTAACGAAATCATAGCTATTTGTTATCTGTGACATGTCAAACCGTCAATTCTTTCACAGTAACTTACAAGTTAACATTCTAATTACACATGACTAAAAATCACTATTTCCACGTATCACTCGTCTTTATTAGATAAATCAAACGTATTATATAATACATAGCTTCACCCACGAATTTCTCGTAATGCTAGATTCAGACTAATTAATCAAGTATCCAATCGAAAGTAATATCCAGATAATTCCCTTCATTCCTTTCCTATGAGATATCCTTCTTTTTCTTACGGAGATATAGAATAAAACAATTTACATAGAAAATTCTTACGCGTTTCGAGGACAAAGTATGCCCAAATATTTCGAGAAGCACGACCCAAACGAATCGTTTTCGGGATTTGGGAGTCTGCCGCAGTAGCCTTCTCTGCAACTTCGTTAGTCCCCCTCGTCTTATAATTCGTTACTTGCTCCAAGCTTTTCTGAAATGTAGTGAAGTTAAATTCTTTGAAACTGTTTCAACGATTAGTCAAACTGCGTTTCCTTTCTTGTTCTCTTCAATTTCTCCAACGAAAAACCAAATATGCGAGTATTGGGTGGTTTTTTCTGGGCATAAAATTGCGGTAACAGCACAACCTACTCTGTCCGGAGCTTCCATTATTTCTCTGGGCGAGCATTTCCTTCCTCCACACCATTTGGGATTTTGGATTTCAGGGATTTGCGATTGAAAATCTCGTTTTTGTGTGATTTGAATTGGTGGATGAAGATTAAAGGATTGAAATTTTGGAGTTTTGAGGAGTAGCTGACACATTGCTTACTGGGTTTTTTGGATCAAAGTTTTTTGGGGTGATTAATACATTGCTTGCTGGGTTTTCGATTTGGGGTTATTGGGTTGGTGAATTAGGATGGATGAAGTTCAAGGCATTTCTGGATCTTTGCCTCCTTTTCTTTCGAAGACATATGAAATGGTGGATGATTGTTCGACTGATTCAATTGTGTCTTGGAGTGCGGGTAATAGAAGCTTCATTGTCTGGAACCCTCCGGAGTTTGCCAGAGATTTGTTGCCAAAGTATTTTAAGCACAACAACTTCTCTAGCTTCATTAGGCAGCTCAACACATATGTAAGTGGCTGAGATTCCCACTTCAGTTCAGATCATGTTTGTTTTGCCTTGTTCTTTAACATTGGGATATGTGTGATTGGAGTAATGTTTGGTTTGCTAATTTTGATTTGAATGTGTTGCAATAGGGTTTTCGAAAGATTGATCCGGAGCAGTGGGAATTCGCGAACGATGATTTTGTTAGAGGTCAGCCACAGCTTATGAAGAACATCCATAGACGAAAGCCGGTGCATAGTCATTCTGTGCCGAACCTCCAGGTCCAAGGACAAGGACAAGGGAGTACATCGTTGTCTGAAGCTGAAAGAAAGAGTATGAAGGATGAGATTGAGAGGCTTAACCATGAAAAAGAACGCCTTGCGGTGGAGTTAGAGAGGCATGAGCAGGAAAGGCAGGGGATGGAGTTGCAAATGCAGTTCTTGAAGGACCGCTTGCAACATATGCAACGGCAGCAGCAAACCATGGCGTCTGTTGTGGCTCGAGTTTTGCAGAGACCAGACATTGCCCTGCATCCTGTACCGCAGTTTGAACCCCGTGGCCGAAAGAGGAGGTTTTCAAGTGTCGATTTGGCCTATGATCAGGTCAGCATCGGAAGTGGTCAGATGGGGAGTTTGGAAAATGTAACTAGAGGAAGTATGGAGACGGGAAAGGTACTGCAATTGGAGTCTTTCCTGACATTTTGGGAAGATACCATTCACGATGTTACTGAGACTCAACTTCAGGCTAATACAGACTTGGAGTTAACTGAATCTACAAGCTGTGCCGAAAGCCCAGCTGTCTCCTGCATGCAACGTATTATTGACCATCAATCTAAATCCACAGCAATCGATATGAATACGGAGCCTGCTGCAGCTGTTTCTCCTGTGCCCGCTCGAAGTGTTTCTCCTGCACCTGCTGGGAGTGTTTCTCTTGAGCGTGCTAGAAGTGTTTCTCCCGAGCCGACTAGAAGTGTTTCTCTTGAGTGTGCTAGAAGTGTTTCTCCTGAGCCTGCTAGAAGTGTTTCTCTTGACCCGGATGCCTCGAAACAACAATCATCGAAAGAACAAACAGCTAAAATTACTGGTGCTGGGGTCAATGACTTGTTTTGGGAACAGTTCTTGACAGAGAATCCCGGTTCAACAGACTCTCAGGAAGTACAGTTAGAAAGAAACGATTCCGATGGTAGGGGGAACGAAATTAATCCAAGTGATCATGGCAAGTTGTGGTGGAATATGAGGAATGTAAATAACCTTACAGAACAGATGGGGCATCTTAGTCCAGTAGAGAAAACATGATGCTATTTGTTTTTTCTGGGGTTGTGCTGTCCAGTAGCTTACATATTATATTTTAGGTATGAATGTTTATTTTCTCTTTAGGGCACACACACACATATATATATATATACATATATATCTTTTGTGTTTTGAGTTCATTTTCTTCTTGATTCTATCTTTAGTTCAGTCGAGTATCTTACCATATGCTAATTGCTATTCTTCTACCTTTGAAACCAAATAATAACATTAAACTTCTGGCCAAATTCTACATACCCTTTTCTTTTAGTCTCGTATCCTTAGGAGGGACATGTATGTTACTCAACAGGCAACACTTCTTGCATTAGTCTACACACTAATGGTGCTATCAGAATTATTTCAAGGAATACTTCTCCATCTACAAGAATCATGTTATTCAATTTGTTTTGAGTATGCTCCTTAGAATTTGCAACCAAACCCACGCCTCCCCCACCCCACCCTTGCTAGTGAAGATGGTAACTGGTTGCTTTGAAGTTTAATAATCTCAATTGTGGCGTATTCCTTCTCTGCTTCTCTGGTATTTCTTGCAAGTTGAATGATGGATCTTTCAGCATATAGGTAAGCCAGAATTGTTTACAGTTGTATCGTAAACATTGTTAGTAAATTGGTAGTTTCACTTTTCAACTTCAAATCCAGGGTGGATTCTGTTGTAACTGTGAAGTTAGGCTTGTTTATGACATTCACACATGTTGAAGCAATAGATCAAAGCTATAATTGCAGCTAGAAATGTAACAGTGATAGTTATCTATTTACAATATGATCATAAGTTTGGCTACCACTAACCAAAAAAAAAAGAAGCTAGTCATTGCAACATTTATCATTCTGTAGTTCAATACCACAACAGGTTTGATTCAAATCAAACCATACCTGCCGGAATACCTTGATGATGAGATCATGGTATTCATCGGAATTCAGTGTCAGGTAACAAGCTAAGAGCTCTTCAAGATCGTCTGGCCGGGTAATCTTTTTCTCCACAATCATCTCAACCATGGAATCTCTGAAGTCCTGTTGCGGGTCGAATGAGCACTTCACCACCGCAAAGCTATCCAAGCCTGTTCTCACCTGCTGCACCTTTCTCTCCTTAGCTGCCTTTTTCGCTTTCGCCATCTCTTGGAGAGCTTTGATTTTGCAGATTTCGACTCTTGAAGCTGTTCTTGGAGAGCAAACTCTGACTCTGTTACTCCGCTTTGGTCTTGGTTTCCTCTGTAAGTCTCTGCTTATGTAGAGAGATTTCCTGTGTTTCTCATTCTTTGCCATCACCTCTTGTATTTTCCTATCCTTCAATTTTTGCCAATCTGAAGTCGGCTTTTCTTCAGAACCTTCTTCTTCAATTGTTTTGAGATTTGAAGATGCATAATGATATTTCCTTGCACCAGAAGCCAATCCGTGCTTACTATCTTTCTCCTTTGTCAACATTGTTCTTGCTGCTAACATTTCCAGTACATCATCCTCTTCGCCCGTTTTGCTTGATCTCTCTTCTGATTCCTCTGCTTCTCTTTCTAATTCTAACCCCTTCTTCCCTGAAACTCCTTTATTTCCTTTCCTCAACTTCCACTCTTTAGCATTCCCACTTTTAATCATGCCTATCACCTTCGAGGGCTTAGCTTCAAATTCTTCATCGGATTCATACCGAACCGATCGTAATGCACCTCTACTCTTCTTCTCTCCTTCAACACTATCCTCCCCAAACGACAGCCTCCAATATCCATCAACACCATCATCATCACCGTAGAATCTGCCACCACCCCCACTAGCAATCCTTGGTGAACCCAAAGATGGAGAATTCCGCTTCCCTCTTCGATTTACTTTCCTGGGTTTCGGCTCTGAATTGCCAGTCTTTTGCTTGAACTTCGAAAGCCATGAACTTGGAAAGACATGGGAGATCAAAGAAGGCTTAGAAGTAGAAGAAGAAGAAGAAGCAGCAGAAAAGGAAGGTGGAGGCTTTTTGTTTTTGCTACCACTACCCCACTTCATTGTTTATGTGTGACTACTTCAATTCTCTTCTTTTGGGTTGAGAATAGTTTGAGGAGTTGCAGAGAAGCAAAAGGAATTGGAATTGAAACTACAGGATGAGTAATTGTAGCAGCTAAAGGAGGGTCGGTTAGGGTGTTAATAGGAACGTGGGGTCTTACTGTGTTTTTCAAAAGAAAGGCCCGCCCTAAATCTTGTGACCACTTCAAGCACTTTCCCTACTTTTCTGGTTTCTACCAGGCAAAAAGATTGGTGCCCATCATTATGGGACCTCTAGCCTAGTGGCCCCAATAATCCTTACACTAATGAAAACTGAACCCTCTTGAATCTTCTTTGGTATGGAACTTAGATCATAGAACAAACGCACCCAGAAACATAATTAAAAGGTTTATGATTTAGGTAGTACTGTGTACGAGGATATTAAGGATGATGGGTAGGATTTAGAATAGGAGAAGTCCACTATTGTGATTGAGTTGGACAACTACTAGGCTTAAGAGGTTGAGGCGAAAATGTTCAATTGCATTGTCCTTGCAATTTGTTTTTTTTTTTTTTTTTTGAAAGAACTTGCAATTTGTTTTTTGTTTGGTTTCTTTTGGAGCAGAAACAGCAAGGGGAACTGGATTGTTTTTCTTTTTGGTCATATACTGTTTAGATGAACCAGATGAGTTGCTTTTTTTTGCTTTGTTCCTTTGTCTTTGGTTCTGAATTTTCATGACTTTTTACTACTTTAGTCAAAGAGAGTAGTAGTACAATGGGCAAGAGTAGTTGAATGTAACAGGGTTGTGTGAATTGGGTGACCAGAAAGTTGAGGAAACCAAACTTGATGGCTTTGCTAATATTTCTGATTTGGGCTTGTAAGCTTTTAATGCATTTATCTAAAGTTATTTGGATCTGGTGGATTTGAGTACTTTTTTGTAGAAGCCCAATGCAGAATGTAAATGAACTTAGCCAGCTCAACCAACCAAAGGGAAAATTTTGGTTTAGGGTCTATCACTTTATTATAGCTATCTACTTCCTTTTACAATATGTCATAAAAAGTGGATTTCTGATTAAGGGTTTTTTTGGCTTGTTTAATCAACACTACTAAGAGCAAGTTCACCCGTTGGATCAGTGGGTCACTTACTATTTACTGTTTTTTAGTGTATATTTTCATTCTCTGGGTCACGAAATACACTGTGTCCGTGATTCAGGACACGAAATACACTGTACTCGTGACTCAAAGGGCAAAATAACACATAAAAGCAGTGAATAGTAGGTGATCTGGTGACCCAACGGGTGAACTTGCCCTAAGTATATTCTTAGTTGAGGCATTTCAAAAGTTTATAATGTATAGTGATTAAGATATATCTCCAAAAGCTTGTGTATGAAGAAAGGTACCAATCTAGCATTTCCAGTTGGTAGGTGGCAGTAGCGATGATTTCAAACGTAGAAGGGTCCATTTTCAAGTTCGTTCCAAGGTTTGGTCAATAGGGCCAGAACCACATTATCGGATCGTGCAATTCCTCCATATCCTTCATATTTGGGTCAACTTGTGCATCAATATTGATAGGTAAAAAGTAATTCTAATTGGCCAAATGCAACAAGATCTTAGTCTGAGGTTGTTGGTTGAATGGTGGATCCATATTGAAGTTGAGTATACAAGAAATATTCTTTGGTTTGGACTTTGGAACCATAACACTCGAGAGAATAAATTGCTTGTCATTTTCCAAAACAAGTCATGCAACTTGTGAACTGGGTTTTTCTCTTTTTACTTATTTAGAATGAACTTTTGTATGAGAGCTCTGTTTTACATGGGGTCCTAGTCAGTTGCAACATCAAATCTTCTTAAATGAAATTTGGGATGGTAGTTTACTTTGTTGCTTCAAATGGGATATTCAGAACCAGTCAGAACTACAAGTTTCTCCTTTATGTGCTTTCTTTTTTATGGCGTGGGGTGAGATATCTCTTTGTCCCTTTCTTTTCTGATGTTCAAAGTCATTCTGGTGGAAGTGTCAACTCTAACCTTGTATGAAACAGAATGTGCACCAAACTGGCCAATAATAATAGTAAACATTTCACAAGAATGAGTATGCTCCATGCAACAGAAAGCAAAAATCCTGACAATGAAGTGATTCCCAAATAAAAGACGGAACCATCTCCACAGTAGTTCTGTTTATCATTTTTCCATTCTTCGGTAGATAATGCACACTAACACATCTTAAACTTCTTCAATGGCTAAACAAATCCCAAGTTCTTTTCTTCTTGTTCTTGTTCTGGGGGAGCTTTTCTTTGGAGGGGTTGTGAATGTCCAGAGTGAGTATACTTCTGCAGTTGGTGATCCAGAAATGAGAAGAGACAGTCTTCGGGTTGCGATAGAGTCATGGAATCAATGCAATGAGGTTGGAGAAGAAAATCTTCAGACAGGTAGCCCAAGAGCTGCTGATTGCTTCGACATATATAGAGTTTATTCTCCACAGACAACCAGTAGGCTTCCTATCCTTCTCTATTTCTTTGTGAATTTTTAGGGGATGATGAACACAACTATTTTCTGTGCACATTCATGCCTCGTTACTTCAGTAAATTTGTATATGAAAATTTTGCTATGGCTTTTAGATGTGCATGTGTTTTACATTAGCTTTGCCTTATAGAAGTGATTTGTTTTATTTCAGGTGACAGTTGCTCTATCTGCAATGAGATGCCCTATGTATTAGTCCACAGAGTCACAGATGCAGACAACAAGTTAAGGACAGGAGAGCCTTTTCTTGGTCTGCAACCGAAGTCTCAGTTTGATGTAGACCTTTACGTGGCGGATAAGGAACTCTATTTGGGATCTAAATGTGAAGTTGATGACACCCCAAATCCATGGCAGTTTTGGATGATCATGCTCAAGAATGGCAACATGGACACTACCGCTGCCAAATGCCCGAAAAATGGCCACAAAGTTGGGCCATTTAGGCCTGACTACAACTCCTTTCCTTGTTTCGGAGATGGCTGCATGAAGCAGCCATATATTTACCATGACTATACCAAGTTGCAATGGCCTGATATAACTACTCTAAAGGGAAGGTTTTTCGGGTCGTGGGACTCAAACTGGGATGTGAGTAGAGGAATGATGGGGAACACTTCTTACTATTCTGTTACTTGGGAAAAGAAAATTGGAGAAGGAAGTTGGGTTTTCCACCATGTCTTGAGGACTTCAACAAAGTATCCATGGTTGATGCTTTACTTGAGATCAGATTCCACACATGGATTTTCTGGTGGCTACCATTATTCTACAAGAGGGATGTCCAAAATTGTAAGTCACCCATTTCCTTGTACTTAAATGTGTCCAATGGAAACTGTAACCACTTGATATTTTCTTTCATTTTGCATATTTTCTTGGCAAAAAGGAGTTTGAAAACAAGGTATCTATAAGTAAGCATACCTATATAAAATGTTCTAGGACAAAGTTTAGCAATTGCCTCCTCAACTTTAAACAGTTTTCTTCAGTGGGCATCCAACCTACATGTTTTGTTAACGAGAAACAATAAAAAACTGGTCATAGTTCAGGGGAGAACCACTGATCTTTAGTCCTATTCAAAAGGCACATACATGTAGCTTTCTTTTAGAAGTTTTTCTTGCAAGCAAAACATTTTTGTGGATTCGTACGAATGTATTTGGTTTGCTCGAGATTGAGTGATCAATGATGAATTCACCTTGATATGCAGATTCCAGAATCACCAGATTTTAAAGTGAGGTTCACCTTGAATGTGATTAAAGGAGGGGGTCCTCACAGCCAGTTCTACCTAATGGACATGGGGAGCTGTTGGAAGAACAATGGGCTGCCTTGTGATGGCAATGTGACTTCAGACGTCACCAGATACAGTGAAATGATCATAAATCCACAAACACCTGCATGGTGCAAGCCAGAAAAACTTGACGTATGTCCACCTTACCACACATTCTCTAATGGAACTAGAGTTCATCGAAATGACACATCCCGCTTCCCTTATGCGGCTTATCACCTACACTGCTCACCCGGAAATGCAGAACATCTTGAAGCTCCTTCTAGTTTGTGTGATCCATATAGCAATCCTCAGCCTCAGGAGATAGTTCAAATCTTGCCACACCCTGTTTGGGGTGAGTATGGGTACCCTACAAAGCAAGGGGAGGGTTGGATTGGGGATTCAAGGACTTGGGAGCTTGATGTTGGGAGGTTATCACAATCACTTTACTTTTACCAGGTTTGATACTTATTGTGATGAAAGACTAAATTTGATCCAAATGGTTTAAATGTGAACTAACAGAACTAGTGGTTAATTTGCAGGATCCAGGAACTAGACCGGCTAGAAGGCAATGGATGTCTATAGATTTGGGGACTGAAATTTTCAAAGATCCTGATCAAGTGGCTGAATGGACTGTTAGTGACTTCAACATACTTGTGCCTGAGCAATGAATGGAGACGAAGAGACACTAACTAGCTTGATTGTTTGAGCTTCAAACAATCCGATGTTAAAAGGCCTAAAGGCTACCTTCTACCTGAAGGATTGAATTTTAGACAGAATCAATCACCAATCTTTTTCTCCTATCAAATTTTGGATATTTAGTTCAGCAACATAAACTTACACAACAAATAGCTTGCTTGAAAGTTAATGCGCAGCAGAGCAGTCCCAAAACGGCTTTCTCATATAGGTTTTAATTGATGCCTACCATTTTTACAGTCTGAGTCTCTCAGATTATTTCCCTCTATATATCTTTGTTATTGCAACAATATAAAAAGTAGTTTTATATGTTTATCGTTATATTATCTAGGAAGTTATATTTATTGATTAGACAAAACAAGCTGTTATCATTCATACCCAAACTTCATCGAATCTCAAATGTTTAAAATTTTTAGATGATTTCTGAAATCTTTCACTTAGAAACAAATGGATATAGAAAATATAGTCTGCATCATCTCTATTGCTTTTTTTTAAAAGGAAATTATGGAGTTTTATTCAAATAAAGGCATTACAATGGCGGGACTCAGAGCCTAAACCTTGTCGAACTATGAAAGTCATCCAAAAGCACATCCTGAATAAGAGCAGAAGCCTCTTGCATCAAAACAAAGTATATATTGCTTCACAGCTCCAGATTAATGAAATAATATTGAGTACGTACACATCCATGAAAGTGGTTCCATACTCTCCTCAATCTAACATCGAGTTTCAATATATTTGAATGAAATCATTATATTAATTGAGACTGTTGAGTCATATTTTAATTTCCACCAACATTTCATTTCATACTTGGTTGCACTTGTATCTAACTAAAGGTATAGTTGTGAACTTGTGATAAATATTAGTTTCTAACTCTAAAAGTACTACTATCATGTTGAATAAGACATACCTTCACACTGAATTCAAGATAAAACAAATGAAATATGTGTGCATAAAATCGGCTCTATTTTCACATATCCGACACTCGAATGAAAAACAAACCCGTACTCATTTTTGTGCTTTCATAATGTGAAGTCTATTCAAGTTTCCTTGCACATTGAAGTGGTTAGAGAATTCTAACCTTTCTTTTAAGGACTGTAAATCCAGGAAGCAAGGCTATATAATCTTTGTTTATCTTTAAAGTGTTCTAAACGACCAAATTCATGGATACAGATGAATGGCATATATGCAACATACACCTTTCAAACACAACGATGATTACTCAAAAACAAAAGAAAGACGCTATGTCAAATGCTCCATATGGTTGTAGTGATCCAAATTACCTGTGGCATAAAAAAGAATAGCAGCCCTGAATTGAAAATATGAAATGATTAGTTAGTGATATTTGTAGTTTCGGAAAGATTAGTAGTAACATGACTACACCTGAATTGAAAATAAATTCACTGTACTTAAGAGAACGAGGTCATCAGAATGCAGGTTCTGCATTTCAATGTGAAGCTGAGGCCTGTAGGGCAGCTTTGCTCCTAGCTATTCACCAAGGATGGCGAGAGATCGACGTTGAGAGTGACTCGTCGGTTTTAGTACATGCTATGAATTACCAAGGAGAGGACAATTCAGAGGTTAGTCGAATTATTGATGATTGCAAAGATTATGTACTTGCTTTTGATGCTATTGTAATTCGACATATCTTTAGAGAAGCAAATAGTGTGGCGGATAGACTTGCCTATTTTGCTAGTTTAGGTCAGATTACTGATCTATATTTAAGAGAGGCTCCTGGTTATTTACAGGATATCCTCTATGAAGACTTTTGTAAAGCTTCTACAAATGCTCGGGGTACAGGTATTACGTACCACCCCCCCGATGCATCTATCAATTTTAAATAATAATATGGGCGTGGGGATGAGCCTCACAGCTTGACTGAGTTCCAAACCCTTTTTCGAAAAAAAAAAAAAAAAAAAATGAGGTCATTAGTGTGTTTTTAATGTTAATACATAGCTATAATTTCCTCGAACATTTCATTTCATACGATTTTGCCTATGAATCTATAAAAACCTAATTACGTACAGGAAAATTCTACAATGTGTTAAAGTATAACATACATACAATTGCCTTAAAAGTGGTAAAATGAGTCCTCAAAGTGGTAACATGAGTCCTTAAAGTAGTAAATTTTCTTAGTTACAACATGAGTCCTTAAAATAGTAATATTAGTCCTCAAAGTGGTAACATGAGTCCTTAAAGTAGTAAATTTTCTAAATTTACCATATGAGTCCTCAAAATAGTAATATTAGTCCTCAAAGTGGTAACATGAGTCCTCTATGAAGACTTTTGTAAAGCTTCTACAAATGCTCGGGGTACAGGTATTACGTACCACCCCCCCCCCCCCCCCCCGATGCATCTATCAATTTTAAATAATAATATGGGCGTGGGGATGAGCCTCACAGCTTGACTGAGTTCCAAACCTTTTTTTCAAAAAAAAGAAAAGAGAATGAGGTCATTAGTGTGTTTTTAATGTTAATACATAGCTATAATTTCCTCCAACATTTCATTTCATACGATTTTGCCTATGAATCTATAAAAACATAATTACATACAGGAAAATTCTACAATGTGTTAACGTATGACATATATACAATTGCCTTAAAAGTGGTAAAATGAGTCCTCAAAATTATAATATTAGTCCTCAAAGTGGTAACATGAGTCCTTAAAGTAGTAAATTTTCTTAGTTACCACATGAGTCCTTATGTTACGTCCGAACCCAGAATTTTCGATTTTTATTAATTTGACGGTAAATGTCAATTACACTTACTTTTACTCCGTAATATGATTTTAGTGGCCCTAAAAGTTGACTTTTTGTTCGGGTCATAATTTGAGAAAATGTTATTCATGGAAGTCGTAGAGGATGTTAAACCGAGAACATGCATACGTGGTTCGTAAAAATCGGAGTTAGTATGCGAAAGTTATAAGCGAAAAACTAAATTTACTATTCCTGGTTACTGTTCATAGTAAAATTCTTTAAATAGGAAGTTACTGTGGTAAGTTTCCAAAATTGGAAACTTACCCGGCCTTTTCTCTCTCCTCTCCCCCGATTTCTTCCTCCTCCAGTTCGGCTGAAACCCCTCCCTCTGAGTTCCTGCGATTCCGGCCGCCCCACGACGAAACCCGGACGTTCCTGGGTTCGCCTCTTCCTCCTCGTCATGCTCATGGTCATATTTCATGGTATCTCGACCGGAGGAGCTCGGAATTGAGCCACAAAGCTCACTGTAGCAGATTGGGTTTTTCGGTGATTTCGGTCGTCTCCGGCCACCAAACCGGTGTCGAAGGTTCGGTTTTCTCCACTGATCATTTCCCCTATGGCCTTGTGTCTCGATTTGCTGTGTAGAAGCCGAATTGTTGAATTGAAATTCTAGGGTTCTTGGATAATTTCTGGGTTTATGTTCATTCGTTGATTTCGACTGGTTTTGATTGTTATTTGGATGTGTTGTAGTTGAATGAAATGATCAGTGAGTAGAATTGATGTTGTGGATGAAATTTGGTGGCCATAGGAGGAGGTTGATTCCGGCGAGTAACCGCCACTCGCCGCCACTGTGGGCGGCGCGTGAGGTGGTGTAGGGCAGGTTTCTGATTGTCGTAATTTGGTTATTAAGTTGATAGTATAATGTAGTTTGCATATTGGTGACCTCGGATCAATTTTGTGAAGTGTAGATATGGTTTTCGTTATGGTGTGAAATTCATTGATTAATTCACGAATAATTCGTGTATCGGAATTCCTTAATCGGAAGCTCAAAGTAAAGAAATGAAGTTAGAAAAGTGAAATTTGAGATTTTTAAGCAAATAATAACAATTGGGATATGGTTTGGTTTTGGTGGATTTAATTTTTATCCGTCCTGTACTTATTGGTTATTGAACGTTATATGGTACAGGACGTGAGGAGGATTCCTACGAAGAGGGTTCGGATCGACGGCAGGCTTAGCCATATACGGTGAGTGGACGTTTGATTTTAAAGTCATGCATGCAATTAAATTTTCTAAGTTACGAAATTATTTAAAGTATTTGTTATTTAATAAGCATATTATTCGATTTTTGATTATGAAATTAGTTATGGTTCAAATTGCCGATTAGAAGTGGTTATGTTCCATTTCGAACTTTTTATTAGAAATAATCTTCGATAAGATTATTTCTGAAAATGAAAGTATCAATATTTATTAGTAGATTCGGGTTTCTCGAAAAATCTTCGGAAAGGGAAGATTTCTTCGAGATTATAAACTTACATGATTTTAATATATTGATTCATAATTTTGAATCATGTCGGCGTGCGGGGTCACGTCGTTGGACTAAATTCCTTTCTTGTGAGACTTCGAGGAAATCTCACAAATTCTCGATTTTCATATGGTTTTTACCCACCATACCTGGGTCGATATACTTTATTGCTAGCTAGCTTATTGGTACTCCTCCCTGCTTACTTTGTGTTAGTAGGTGAGTAGAGCCGAGCATGGGATGCTCTTGAGTGTGGGACACTCCGACCCGAGCCTTAGCGGCTCACTTTATTTTATTGTATGGTGATGACGTTTTTCCTCATACCTTTTAAATTATTTACTTATTTGTTTATTCGTCCGACTATCAGGGTCGGTCGAACTTCCCTTAAGCCAGCGGGGCTGGCTTAGTCATGGAAGTGATTTGGAAACCTTTGGTTCCCTATTGCATGCATTAAGAATGTTCTAAACAATAAAAGTGGGAAAGTGAGAAACACTTCTTTCTTGATTAAATATTTTTGTCCACTCACAACTAACGTTTTATCGC
Organism: Rosa persica; assembly: GCA_025331145.1. Taxonomy (NCBI): domain Eukaryota; kingdom Viridiplantae; phylum Streptophyta; class Magnoliopsida; order Rosales; family Rosaceae; genus Rosa; species Rosa persica. Next base: position 5,903,645 of record WFKR01000005.1, on the reverse strand, counting down.
TTATTTTCCCCTGGGCTTTTCGGTTTCCTTTGCCCAGTTCGCAGTGTTGCTGTTCGGCGTGAGATCGAGGCTTAGCACCAGTTCTGCCACTTGCCTTTCGTAGGTTAATATTAACCTACCCCATGTAATATATTTGCTTTTATCGTAGATTGCTCTGATAACCCTAAGAGGCTGTATTGTATAAATCTTACTGCCTTACGTTTGGTTGTTGCTTAATGACTGTGGTGGTTGTGAAATATATGATGACTGCTTGTTGTGAGATCTTGAATTTAGAAATATGTGTTTTGCCGTTTTTCTCACAGGTTGGGTTGTCCACTTTTAAGGGAAGTTCTGTCGAATTTTTCTTAAAAGTGGGCCCCGCAGAGTCCATCTTGAAAATTTGAAAGGATTTTCGGGATGGGTTCTGACACCTTAAAATAGTAATATTAGTCCTCAAAGTGGTAATATGAGTCCTTAAAGTAGTAAATTTTCTAAATTTACCATATGAGTCCTCAAAATAGTAATATTAGTCCTCAAAGTGGTAACATGAGTCCTTAAAGTGCTAAAAATAGTGGATGTATGAGAAATGTTAACATACCCTAGCTTTACCCTGATGTACAAACTATTAGTTAGTTTTTAAGTGACTTCTAATCTTATGCATTTATAATTTGTTGTCATATTGAAGATTACATACCTTCACATGGAAAGTTAAGTGGGTTAGGACCTTTAAAATAAAGACTCCCCTATTATCACATATATTGAGTTTAGTAATGGGGCAGTTTTCCATGTTACATTTGATTACTATTATAAAAATCAAGAATTCAAGATTTACAAGGGCACAAGTGTATGTGATATCAGATTCATACAACTTGAGCGATCACTTGCTAATTCTTGTCTAAAATTTCATGTCCTAACGTAAAAGCAGATCATAATTCGACTGGAACTGTTAAACTTTAGGAAAAGTTAGATGTTCAGCTAGTTTTGTGAAAGATTAAATTAGCTCTTTTTTTCTTGGTTAAATTATCAACTCTTTTATTAATTTAAATAAAAGAGATGGAAAATACAAGCAAAGGAATGGAGGACAACACCCATGCCCCAAGCTAATAACAGAAGATCTAATGAGATACTAACCTCCAGCTAACAGATTAAAAACAACAAAAACTACAACTCAAATAAACCGGAAATTCGGAAGACCAAATAAGTCTCCAATTGGTCTAAATGTGAATTAACAGTACTAGTGGTTAATTGACTTGTAGGATCCAGGAACCAATCCAGCTAAAAGGCAATGAATGTCCATTTTCAAAGAACCTGATCAAGTTGTTGTCTGGACTTTTAATGATTTCAACATGCTTATGCCTAAGCAATGAACACCACCAAGGAGACAAAGACACGGTATCTTGAACGAGACAAAGATACAGTCCCTTGATTACTTGAGTTTCACAATATATTGGTTCATCCTATTATAAGGTTAAAGACGCTTCTCCTTCTCCTCAATCTCTTTCGACGCAAAATTAATCGGAAGATGATATTTTCAATTTTATTTAAATAGACATTATGTCATCACCTTTTAATTTAATCTAAATAAATCTAAGTATGAAAACTTTTTTGTTGAAAATAAGTATATGACAACTTGTTCAATAAGATGACCAACTACAGGTAAATTCGACTTTTGCCCTTTCATAATGTATCTGAACACATATTTTAGTTTTCTCCAACATTTCATTTTTTTTTTTTTGCAATTTTATATATTAAAATGAAACGTGTAGCTGTTATAAGCCTTTAGTTTTAACTTTGAATTTCCTGTGCATTTATTGTTCATTATCATGCTGAAGAAGACATACATACCTTCACATGAAATCTAAGATAGCTATAAGAAATGAAATCAATTAATTGCTCTAATTTCACATAGACGACATGAAAATCGGTAGTTGGATGTTTCCGGTGTATATTCTCTTAATTTTGATAATTTATGAGGAGACATGTGATATGAACTCACCCATCTTCTGTGACATGGGATTTGCACGTGAGCTCATCAAACTTGAATTATGGAGAATTAATCAACCACCCATTTAATATTCTCTGTCCAAAATTGTTTTTTCCTTGACGTAAAAAGCCCGATTTCAGAATTCCTAAGCACGATTTGATTCAATAGACTGGCTCAAATTCAGTCGTATGCACATAGTGTGAATCAGCCCTCAAATGGACCATTCTTGGTTTTTAGCCAAAAACGAAACTTAAATTCTTCTTTGTTTATGGTGGGGAATCAAGAAGAAACCATGTCATTTAGTGGTGTTGTGGTCGCCATGTTTCTCGTGCAATGGCCTCTACTATTAGTACGTCTGATTAGACTGAAAATTCCAACACACGGAAACCGAATGGACTTCAACTTAATCCATCAGTATTTCATCGAGCCATCTTATGCTCTAGATATGCCTGCCTTTGTTTCTAGTGTGAGGCCGGCAAAAGAGACTTTCTGGGTTGAAATAACGTTCAACCATCTTTTATAATAATAACCGTTTCAAATCCCCGACCCTAAATCCAAGGTAAAGAAAAGTTTCTGATTGAACAGACTAACCCGCCTTGGAAGCAACGTATTAAATTGTAACTGCATCACAGTCTGAATGGGGACAATGGCTACTATGAAATATCCAAGACTTTTCTTGCCGGCCAGGCAACTTCAAAACGACACAGAAAACCAGTAAAATGTTTTCATGGAGAATGAGAGATTGCCTAGTTTTGAGGGTGAAAAGGTGATCTAGTACGTACAGTGGACAGTGACTTCCACAGAGGCTTTGCCAAATGGAGGAAGAAGAAGCACACAAAGTGCCGTTACTGTTATTACCACCCCAGTCGTTTTTTCACATTTCCAGCCACGGAGAGGAGAGTTTCATCTTTTACTCGCGACCCAGAAAAATCTACATCCATTACTTTATAGGTGAATAGTCAATAAAACGGTGATTTTCTTACATAAAAAAAAAACAAGGAAGAAAAGGACCAAGAATATGGGGTATAGGCTGTTGAGCAATATGGGTGTCGTGTAAACTATCATTAGCAACCATCATTGCCACAGCTGCTGCAAAAAGCTTCAGCTGACCACAATGTTTTTCATCATCTCCAATCTGATAGTAATAAGTGCTTATATGGCCAGTGAAAGCGATGCCCCCACTTAGACCCTGCCCATTACAAAAGCTCTCAATCACATGAAGATTCTGCTTCAAGTGGAAATTTCCAACAGACTCAGGTGGGTGCCTAACAGAGCAGCATACCCTTCAAAGAAAAGCAAAAGAGACCAGTGAAATCTTCCCATGTTTTCTTCAGCACATATTGCAATTCAAAACTACGAAAACTACAACCGTTAGATAGATCACTGTTTGGTGCGCCATCAACTCATTGGATATGAAAGGTTGATTGCCAATGTAATATCACCATCTACCTGAAAAAAAAAAAAAAAATTGGAGACGGTATTCCCAGCATAGTGATGTGACCCTGACATTCATGATAGGCTGATAAGAATCTAATGGATGAAAGTGGTTTGGTCTATGGGACCTTGCCAAACTGAAAACTACTTGTTCATTCAAACAATTAAATGACAATTAAATGAAAGAAGAAATATTTGTCCTATCTTACATCATTCAGGACTAATCCCTAATTTAGTCTCCAGAAAGCTCCTACTGCTAAAATGTCTTCATCCCTATCATTAACTAGCTGAGACTTTTCCCAAGTGCCAACACCAGTCTGAACTCCTCCATCCTACAAAAAATGGTAACTCCCAACTCCACGCATCACCAGTTCAGTTGCAAAATGAGTATTTTTCAGAAACTTTCTTTTTGTCAATAATAAAACCTGGTAGTATATCGACCTAAAATCCACATCTACTTGTGTAAATTATGACTGCAATTGGAGTGAATCAAAATTAGGCATGAACCCTATTGAGCATAAATAAGTTATTTTGCAGCATGAATCAGAAGCATTAACTAGGCAGTGCATGTGTAAGAATTACATATCAATGAACGATAAATTTCTGCATCAGAACTCAGAACCATATATTATGAAATCTATAAGCCATATGAAAATCCTGAAACTGCAAATTCATAATGTATCTGTAATGGTCTTGACACGTAGTTAACACTTGCTGCTTTGGTTACCAAATCATTGAGGATTACATGTATCTAAAAATTACACGAAAAGATTGACAACAGAAGATATGCTGTTAAAGCACATTGGGAAAGATATTCCTGTAACTTCTTTATGATTTCAATGAAAGAATGTGTAAATATTTCCAACAAAAATGGGGAGCACATATAACAAGGAAGACTACAACTCTAGGGTGGATGTTTACCACTATAACACAGGCACCGAAATGGACATTTGCACTGAGACATCACCAGCGAAACCCGTATCACGATTTGCAGCTGAGTTGCCTGCAAATGCGTATCCTACTCCAAGACCACCATAATGCATTGTTGACGCACTCTCACACCTTTGAAACACTCTAGCAAGAGACGCCGCCTTTCTTCTTGCTCTCTTTGTACCGGTGAAAAGCAGCGTCTGAAGCAAGCCAGCCAAAGATGGTGCCTTGACTACTCTCTCCGTTGCAGCAGCTCCACCACTCCGACACAACTCGAGCAAAGCTGCAACTGCATTTTCTTTACCCCTTGGAGTCCCGCAACGCATCATCCCTATTAAACCGGCCACTGCCATTTCCTCTTTCCCTACTGCTTTAGCTCCAATTGGCTGCCTAACAATCAAGGCCAAGGCACCTGCTGCTTCCTCAGCAACGCCTTCAATTCCCAATGCACTTACCAATGCTGTTACAGCCCCAGCCTCAATCATTCTCGCGCAATTTTCTGTGTGCGTGGACAAGTTAAACAAAGCAGTCACAGCATCCTTCTTTCCTCTTTGGGTGCCATGTAACAACAGCCCTGCCAAGGCTTCAATTCCCCCTTCCTCATCCGCTATTCTCTTCTTGTAGTCATGAACTGCAGACAGACTAAACAACGTTGCCGCGGCATTCTCCCTCGCTTCCATTGTGTGCCCAAACCTCAGCACATCTACAATCGATCCCAAACACCCTTCTTCATCCATAATCCTGCTTTTGTTCTGGTCATAAATCGACAGGTTAAGCATTGCCGTCACAGAGTTCTCTTGTGCAACCGAGTTTGGAGAAGAGAGCAGCTTCCGAAGATGGGGAATTGCCCCAGCTTCCGCAATGAAAGCACGGTTCTCTCTTCCAGTCTTGGCCAACAACCGAATCTCCCGAGCAGCTATAGTCTGTGCACATGTCGATCCATCCTCCGCTAGCCGCTTGATCAGAAGCCCTGCTGTAGCTCTGTTAGCTGCAAGTGCAGCCTTAGAGGGAGAAGCCCCTGCATAGCTTTCCGCCGATGCTTCAGTACACTCGGGAGCATCATAAGGAACTCCATAAGCAATGCACCACTGCAAGATCAAATTCCTCAACGCCCGATTCGGAACAAGCCTCGTATTAGGCAGCATTTGACCTGTTTTCGGACAAGTACAATGCCCCTCTTCCAGCCACCTCGAAATCGAAATCCGATCATACGTCTGCCCGGTCGAGATTATCACAGGCTCTCTCATCAAATCCAAACTAATTGGGCAGCAAAAATCTTTCGGAATCGTAACAAAAGTGTCAGCAATCTCCTGACTAATCAAACCCTTCCTCGGCTTCTTCTGACTCCCAACTCCAACTCCCACTCCCACCTCATCCTCCTCGAATCCGAAAAGCAAGAACCTGCAATACCTCGTAAACGCCACAAACCCATTAAGCACAGACACTGTAGGCTCAACATCCCCCTCGTGATTCACAATCTGCTCTTCCAAGAACTCAATCTCATGTCTGCAGCTCTTGGCATCCCTAATCCCCAATCTCTGGTGGAAAAACACCCACACGTCATCCGATTTCGGCACCCTTCCCTTCTCAAATTCATTAAGGAAACTAAACAACTGAATCCTCAACTCCTCGTCGGCTTTGTCGATCAACAGCCTCGCCCTCCTCGCCTGTCTCTGCAGAAGCTCAATCTGCTCCCTCACGTCCTCCCCCAACTCAACCTCGCCAATCGGAAAAACGTCCAGAAGGGTCGAGATTTCCTGATTCAAGTCGTGGAAATGGCCGGAGATCGGATGGTGCTGGAGCAAAAGCCAGAGCTTACTGGACTGGGCGCAGTAATCGAGGAGAATCTTGGATCTGTAGAGAAGCAGATAAAGCTCCTTGAGGCAAATCACGGCCGTCCACGGCAGAGTTGACCCGGGGGAGTCGTTCAAGGACTCCAAAAGCACGAGAAAGACCTCGACTTTCCGGACCAACGACCTCGAATTCCGTCTCTGGAAATAGAACAACTTGTCTGAAAACGACGACACAATCTCCGCCGTGACCGAAACCAGAGTCTGTACAAGCGCCACGTCGGAGAGGTCCACCGGAGCTAAAAAGGCCTCCAGAGACGGCGACCTCCGCCGCCGTAACGAAGAGAATATCGCCGCGGAAGCCATAGAAAACAATTGCGAAAGGAAGAAGACAGTTTGGGTATTGTTTTGTTTTGTTTTGTTGGGTCTTGATTGAATGGGAAAGTTTGGAATGGTTTTGAAGTCCCGGATTGATTGTTGAATGCGCGTTTTGGAAAAGAAGGGGGGGGTGTGACTCACCAGGAGTTTATGATTTTCCACGAGGACTTTAGTGGGGAGTTTGTTATCTTTTTCTTCTCTGTCGACCAAGCTCTGTGAAAAGGACCCTTCTTTTGGGTTTGGAGAGTCTGACGGATGGCATAGGAATTGCGGAGGAAGAAGAAGAAGAAGAAGAAGAAGGAAGATGAGACGGACTAACATCCACAAACATTATGTACTGCGCCACAATTTTTCCATTCCTATTCGTTCCTACTACTGCTGCTGCTGCTTTGTGTGACCAAAAAGGACATGCCTTTGCATTCTATTTACTTCTTTTGACTTTGGACCTTGGATTCTCTTGTGAGGTCACCATGTCCCCCCCACCCCCTTCCCTTTGCTTGAGAGCTTTTATTAATGGCTTTCCTGCAAACTTCCCCTTCCAGCACACGGTAATGACTAATGCATCACCACGCCATGCCTATGTGTTATGTTATGGCAACTTTCTGAGACTTAGGGCTGAAGGGATGGCAAGAGTGACTATTGGGTTTGCCGTTTGTGTAATTTCTTTTATTTTATTTTATTTTTCTAGATAAAAAAGGAGAGATTTTGGTGATTGGCCAGCGTCAGTTAAGTATTTTTTTAGTCATCTTTATGTATTTGGAATTTTTTTTTTAGAGAAATCAATTTCATGAATTTAATTGAATACTTGTTAGTGCGTTTTGAAAAAGCACTTGAATTTTGACACTACACTCTTATATTCTTGAATAAAAACACTTCTAGTATTAATACACTAAACGATAACGTGATATTCTAGGTCTGACTAAATATTCGAGTGCGAATTCTCCATTCTCATTTGACTTAATAACGAAAAACGATAATTACCATAATCGTTGATTCTTTATCCAAATCAATATGGCAAGTGTCTAATCATACTCTCTTATACCTACATTGCCCATGAGAAGCAACCAAAAGATTCTCTCTTCTTCTTTTCCTTTGTCCTAACTCCCAAAATGAATGCCCTACACAACTAAGGTCTACATCCATGTGAAAGTTGAAAATTCATGGTAGCCAAACAAAAAAAGCACCATCATTATAGAGCAAGAAGAGGGAATAGAATCTAATCTTAGGGTAGCTCTCCTTCTTCAACCTTTAACGTGTTCTAGTGTAAATTTCTAGGGTTCTTGAGGGGGTGTTGAGAATATGCATGATTGGGTCGTTTCACAACAAAGTAAGCAATGCAAGCGTCGGATTGAATTCAAGGATTGACTGCATATAAAGTTTTCTAGTTGTGGGGGGCCACGCATCTTTATAGGCGCGTTGAAAAACCTTTTGGGGTTGCGATTTTTATGGGGGGTATATAAGTCATTTAGGGTGGGTTAATGAGCTTTTTGGGCCTCTAATGTCCACGCTGGCAAAGTTTCCGTCGTTGACTAAAACGTCCGAAAACAAAAGTTTGACTAACGGAACCTGCCGAGCAAGAACAAGTCGGGTATAGTACGCAACCCGTGGCGGGTTAACTTTCCATTTTGGTTCTTTACAGCGGCATGATAAGTCAACAGTTGATAGTTAAAAGTAATTTTTTTTTTCTTCATCGCTTATGTTGAAAACTACTCACTCTATTCGTGAAGTTGCTTTAAATATAAATGAATTATTATGTGTAATTATGTTTTTAATTGTCTTTTCAGCGCTTGGACTATTTAGGGGGAGTAGCTAAGTGTAGTCTCTCAAAATGGAGTCAGTTATTTAGTTTAATAAGATTATTTAATCTATGAAAGTTTAGTTTGAACTGAATAAACCAAGATTTTGTTTCATGTTTTTCTTATGTTGTTTTAGGTCAAAAGATTTGGCCTATAATTAGGATTATCCTAATGGAAATGCAATCCTATGATACCATTGACCATTTGATTTTCCAACTATGAGCCAAAACCCCAAACCGAGGAGTACCTAATACCTTTCGCCAATGATAAAGGTTAGACGTTAATGTAAGAATTTAATCCTTAATTGATTCCAATTCTCAAACTCAAAAAGGATTTCTAAATCAGAGTTGTTGAAGCCTTTACAAATTTAGGACAATTGTACTTACAAAACTATATTTAGTTCAACAACCATCCTCCTATTATTATAATTCCTTTGTTTGTTTTTGACTTTTTGATGTATGGTTATGAATACTACAAACCTTTGTCAAAGGGCTATCATTGAGAATGATAATTAAGTAAATAGAAAACGTAACATCTATTCAATTGAAATTTTTAAAGTTTATTTTTAGAACGATAAGTATAACATCACATTACCTAAGTTAGTAACACCTTCACATTCATGAGTTACATCATTGTCATTATCTCATATTACAAATTGAAGTCACAATTTATCGGTTAAAATTTGTTTTTTTCTAACATTTATCCTATTTGCTAATGTTATGATCTTGTGATGTGTAAGAATTTCTGTAATTATTCTTTTAATGATGAAAACTCACCAAAACTCCAAAAGAGTTTCTGCTCTTTTTTCACCTTAAGATTCTCCCCTTCACTATTACTATCAAAAATCACGCATCTGCCATTACTTCAACTCATAGCGTTTTTTCTATTCAATATAGAAATCGGTTAACATCGATCTCTGGTCTTAGCTACTAGTTTTTTGTTAATTTAACAACAACTGCAAAGCATCATATAAATATCTTTGGATACTAAAATGAGCATTGTTTAAAGTCCGAAACGCCCAGAGGAATAGTCCTGACGTCTAACCGGCTATGAATAACATGCCAAGCGACGGCAGACCATGTTCTTAGGTTACATTGTTTGAGTTGAAAATTTCACAAGCATTGCATATGATACAATCAAATCACATGTATTGCATATCATATCCATCTAATGTTGTTTCGTAAAAGGTGCATAACATGTTAATCCGCACAAGAGTTGTAAACTCAGACGTTTCAGATTCGAAATTTGTTCCCACACATTTTACATTCTGAAACTACCAAGTATAGAGTAATCTACAAATAATTCAGTGTATTTGGAGTTCATCTCACGATACATGCATGGCGAATTTACGATCATAAGTTACCAAATCAAACTTGTGGAGAGAAGGGCACTCCATAAAGAGAAGACCTAAAGGGAGGGAAAGGCTTTGTTTTTGAAAAGCCAAAAAGTTTGAAGTTCCTATCTAGAAAAGCATTTCCAATTTCAAAAAAGACCGACCGCGGACACGGAGTTTGAAACTGTGAGTAAGATTGAGATAATACCAGGTGGGCTTAATTGGCAAATGACAACCAAGTCAACAATTAAGTATTAAATAACGAGTGATGCCAACCCAGAAAATGACAGCAAGTTCAGATTCTATGGTTCATACCAGAACCGTTGACAAAAAGTACAATAGCTCATCAAATGCTGTGGAAGCAAACAGGGTGTTCAATCAAGCAAAATATTTTCGAAATGCCCCAGAACTTTTTATCAATTTTGAATCTGTGTTTGGTAAAAATAGTTAATATACCTACAACCCCTGACTATATTTATTTGAATCAAAAGCACAACATAGCTTGCTGAACCTGTTTTGTTTTAAATGATGAGCTGTGAAAGGAAGAAAAAGAAAAGAAACTTGAATCATGCAGAACTTCAACTTTTTTTTTTTTCTCTAAATATAACTCGTACTCTTATTTGATATAAAAGGATTTGTCGGATAAATTGATCTAATGAACTGAATGAAATTGGCTAAATTGGCTAAATACAAGAAATACAGATGAGGTTGTACAAAACCTTCATAGCTAGCCAAAACTATTCTTCTCATACTACCTTGGAGATCTTGAAGAGAGACACTTGCCACAGGAAACAAGCTTCAGCAGTGAATGTGGTCTCCTTGTCCTCATTTTCAAACGTGAAAGCTGCATAGGAAATACTATTGATAAGTTACTTCTTCAAAGGGATCAGCTTGAAAAGCATTATGTAAGCTACTGCCTGACTGATCCAAACTCCCAAACAATAGAACTAACTCACTAAGCATTATGCGAACATTGTAAAAACCATCACGAATTACCTTTCGACGAGCTACTCTGGATGCTTTCCAGCAAATCAAACTTCTCGATTGAGATTCCAATCTCCTGTCGATTTAGCTAGTATAAGCGCCTTTTCAAATAAAAAGAACCAAGGAAGAGCACTAGATATTGATATCATGGTTTGAGTGCTGATTTTTTATGAATTAAATAGTCACATGAGAAGTGTGGTTGTCTTGTCAATGACCAAATTCTGTTAAACCCCAAGGTGAATAGAAAATAACAAGGGGATTGACATCCACACTGTCTTTTTCACATTCCACTGAGTCCTCTTTGTGTTGAAGTCAGGGAAGAATGAAGATTTAAGTACTAAAAAACCAAAGGTGTGCTGGTAAAGTGGGGAGTGTGGATTTCACTCCCCAATCATTCAGAAGAAAAATGGAATTGCAGAACTTACAGATTATCTTGTTCAAGCTTTTCAGCAATAGAAACTGCTTTGCGTTGTGACCATCCACTGAGCTGTGAGCATCCTTCTGCCTGTTGAATTACATGTGCGAGGGACACCTTGCCTCTGACAAGGCTTTGACTCTGACTTTGTTCCCCAACTCTATGTTTCATAGATGCTTCTCCCCTCCGTGCGGTAGATTCTTTGTGGTGATCAATCTGACCACTACCCTTGCCTTCCCTAGGAGAAGCAGCTACCTCAACAATTTCACTCTTCCCCATTTCGCGGGTGTCAGGGTGTAGGTGTTGGGCATCTGTGATGACACTATTTTTATCTCTAATCTGGGACAAACCATCCTTAGAAGCGGGTATGATAATAGGCTTCTGGGCCCCTTCCTTAGTATCTTTTTTTGATAGACATCTTATTTCAACTGTCAGGGGAGACCCGAGAACCATCTCAAACGCCTGTAATATCTGTGCTCTAAACTTTTCTGCTGTAGATTTAGTCATATGTGAAGAGAACATCAACTGCACAGTGGGAGCTGCAAAAGAGATGATTAAAATCACATGAAGAATCAGAAAATTATGCAAATCAGATTGTTCCACGCACAGGAGCACAATGTAAGAGACTTCACTTTGGGAAGTAAATTATAAAAATCAGGTCATTTGAGTAAAAAATGAAGCCAATTCAGTGCCATACTAAAGGAACAAAACAGTCCGAGACAATTCATATCATTTTGTAGTTCCCAGAGAGATGTAGAAGGAAACTTGTCAAGTAGAGATTGATAAGTAAATAACTGATTTGAATAGGTAAGATAGAATTCGGACATGTGCGGCTTGAGAGACTTAACCATAGCGTAAAATTATGCATATATAGACATTGAATCGTCCAGTTCTTTGACATCAATGGAAAAGATTAGAAGCACTGGAACTATAGATGGGGAATTCAGCTAAAAAAGAGGCACAGCATTCTCTGATCATGAAAAGCAGTGGCATCAATATAATTTCAGAGGTCCTAACATGTTTTTAAAAGACATAATGTCCTGTATTTAACTCGCTTTCATCTACATCTCTTGATCCTTAATCCAAAAAAATCCTACATGTCACTGCCTAGAAGATTGACTCTATCATAAAAACCTGTGTGCATGCAGATGTGCAAGTACTAAATTGGGCCGTAAAGGCCATTCACAAAAGCATTACGCAAATTAAGGCATACCTGCACCAAAACTGACTGATATTAGCTTCCCTTCTTGGTACAAAAACTCTTTTATGCGATTATATGGAATTTTCTCAAGCACCTCCAACCAAATTTCTTCAATTGCTTTATAGCTTCTGTCAACATTATTCATCCCACTCCCTTTTACTATGTCAGCAGAGTTTGTAGCTATAGCCATACCATCCCCAGCATGACTTTTTCTATCTAAACTCCTACCTTTTACTGAGCCATTGCCATAGAAACTGGAACTTCCGGCATTTTTAACATTTGTTGGCAAGCCTCTGTCATAACTAGGAACATCCCTTACACCAGCATTATTTAAGGCCAAAGGACTGTGATTGCTAGTGCCTGCAGAAGAACTAGGCAACATGTACTGCTGATCAGGAGCAAGTTGGAGAAGCGCAGCCGTTAGCCATGTCAACTTGTCATTTGATGTCCTCAATTGCTTTTCAGCCTCAGATAAAGTTTTCAAAGCTTGACGCAGTTTTTCCATGTCTTCTTTTGATACTGCAACCCGTTAATTTGTTTTGTTAGTTGACTCAAAAATGGCAACCTAATTAAGGCAGGGACTTAATGGGAAATTATACTATAAGAAGTCTCCAATAGAGCATTTCATATAACAAAAAGAAGTTGAAGCATGTCAAATATACTACATTGAAAGACTGTAGAGAATAACACTAGTTTCATATGAATTTCACGACTAAAGATGAATAGGTAATTACATAATTAGACACCGAATATGAACATTACCCACCATGAGTTCAAAAACTGTTTTTTTGTTATTTATTTTTATCAAACAAATGGATTGTTTAATTAAACTTTCCGACTCACATGGTTGGTGCCGAAAGAACTTCCTTCTACACCCTTCTTTGGTATAATCATAGCTGCCAGCAAGTATATCTGTAATGACTGTTGCAAGTTGTGACATCAAGGCTAATGGCTCAACACCACTTTCCATTATCACTCTCAAATTCTTCACAGTATTAACTGTGTCTGCAGACAATGCTAAATCAAGCAGATCCACCAATCTCTCATCAGAGATAAGCCCAACCTGCAAACAGGGTCAAATCTTTAGGCACTAATTGATAACAATAGCTTTAAAAATATAAATAGAAAGAAGAATATTCGATTGAGTGGAAACCCATAAGTAAAACATGGCCCTCAAAGTAAAGAGCTTCATCAAGTAAAAGTTTCAAGATATGCACAGGTTTTTTTTTTTTTTTTGGCAAAGCTCAAGGAGCATCCCCATTCACCCACATATTTGCTTTATTTCCCAGGTCACAAAATTATGTTTGACATTATAATATGGTAGTATCCAATTTTCCATATATACATTTTTGACACTTTTGTAGAGTATAGAGAAACTCATTCCCAAAATTTCAATTAATGGATGTATGAACAAGCACAAATTGCACAACTGTCAAACCACTAGGTTTAACCTTGCACATGATCACATAATTCTACTAGTATGCCCAACCCTCCAAAAAGATTAGAGTCCTGGTTCCACATGTATAAACTCTACCAGTGATCTGTTGTTTTACATGATGACAGTACTATCTGTTTCAAATTTCAAAGTCCGTAAATAAAATAGAACAGAACAAGCTGTCACTAAACTTTGGAGCATAAGACAATGACTATTGAAATGAAAAAAGAAAAAGAAAAAAAAGAGAGAGAGAGAGGATAATCTGGGGAATCTGGGATGTGGAATACACAGTTACTAAGCTACAAGAGAAATAATATAGCTTAAAACAGAAACCAGGATGTTAATATGATAGAAGAGTTTGGGAGGATTCTGTAGAAACTCTTACATTGAAAGGATAGCATTTACAGACAAACAATGAACTGTGATAACAACGTTATTAAAATGGTAATGCACCTACACAGTGAATATTTATACCACCAATGAAATTTTAGTACCACACATTGATGCAACAAAAGAAATTGAAAAATTCCATTTCAGGATTTGACAATGATAAAGAAGGTGTATAATAAAATTTAAACATCCCTTATCAGAAATGCTCAAGCATATTAATCAGCTCCACTTTGCAAGGCAATGTATTAAACAGAAGAAAACACTAATTTCAGCAGAAAAAGAAAGAACTTACTAGTTCCTGAACTAGAGGAACAGAGATTCTCTGGCCAAGCAAACTCAGTTGCTCTAGAGTCATCTCAGCATCCCTCAATGAACCATCTGATCTTGACGCAATAAGTTTCAGTGCATCCTTGTCAATTTCTAAGTCGTCGTTGGTTGCAATCCATTGCAAAGTGTATATAATGTCTGCATCCTTTAGCTTTGGGAAAAAGAATTTCTGACACCTGGATATGATTATGTGAGGCAAAACATCAAGACTTGAACAGACAAGGACAAAAACCACACGTCTGGGTGCTCGATCAATGACCTTTGATATGGCACTCCAGCACTCCTGGGATAAAGTATCACAGTCATCGAAGATGAACACTCTGTACTGTGATGGCAGCTGGGAAATACTCATACTGTCAAGTAGGCCCACGATGCTCTCAAAGTCAATATTACTAACAGGGCCAACTTCCCTTATATTTCTACTCTTACCGACATCATGTGCAATGCAAGAATTGCAACAGCCGCAAGGCTTTGGACAATCCAAAGACTGGCAATTCAAAGCTCTAGCAAATATGCGAGCACAGGATGTTTTTCCTGTACCATGAGGACCATAGAATACATAGAGCAACCCGACTTTCTTTTTCATGACAGCATTGGAAAGAGCTTGCACCACTAAATTCTGTCCCACAAGATCTCTAAAGGTTTTTGGCATGTACTTCTGCGTCAGATTTTGGTGTCTGCCATGGCGATGCCCCCTCACTTTGCGTTGATCACCAGATCTAGCTTCAGAAGCAAATTCAGAACCTACATCATGCTTGAATAGATTATCAGCATATATACCTAGTTCGCCAGAGTAGTCATGTACCCAACCAGCGCTTTCCTGTGACCCGGATGCATCAACTAGTAAAGGCAATGCCTCGGCATCACATTTAGTAGAAGAGCTCGAATTATCAGAGGCCATAGGCATGTCAGAAATGTCTATGCCATGAGCACCCAGACCACCTTTCTTAAACCTTGAATCAGACATACCACATGAAAAACTCCTTCCAGCTATGTCAAGGAATGATTTGCCTCTATCGTGGATCCTTGACCAATTCCATGGAATCCCGCACCCATTTCCGGGAGCCCTTGTGACATTTTGCTCCTCATACTCATCCTCTCCCTGCTCCTGCTCCATGTGATACTTTGAGTGAGCTGACCCATGACCTAAAGTATTAGAAGCCACAGACAAATCATTACGAGCTCCAATGTCTCTGGAAGCTACAGAAGCACGGCTTCTTCTGTCACCTCGAAATCTCCGCCGTTTTACCCTACTCAGTCCACTGCAATTGCCTCGAATGCTGACTTCCGGTTCCTCAACAATTCTTTCCTGTCGTGACCGTCTTCCAGGTAGATGAATGTTGGATGATGCTAAATCATCACTATCCATCCTAACTTCATTCAATTGCTCCGAGAGAGTCTTCATCTGAACACCTTGGATGTGCTTTCCCTTTTGTTTACTTTTTCTACTTTTTGATTCTGAATTTCGGGAAACAGTGTCATGACTTAAATCACGACCCTTTTGATCTAGTGGGGACTCCTCATTGCCACCCAAAATATCAATCCTATTGCCCTTCTGACTAGATTCTTCTCTTCTAACTCTTCTACCATCCCTCACTCCACTCTTGCTTCCATGTTCACTCATTCCAGCTAACACATCATTCTCCCCATTAGCTTCATCTGGAGCAACTCTTGATGTTCTGAAACTTGCTATAGGTGGAGAACTTGCCAACAACCTCCTACCTTCCCTTCGATGCTCACTTCCTACCGACCTTCTCCCCTCCCGCACCAGGGGAGCATTTTCACCTTTCTTGGAAAGCATTTCAACAATGGAAGGAGACTGCCATGAAGGAGGGCTCGCAGAAGGGTCCCTGAGAGATCGAGACCTCTGAAGGACAACCAAGTCCCTCATAAGTGACCTATCGGCCAATATGGGGCTGTGCTTGTGCATATGGTTCTTCAAGTGAATGCAATTTGTCAAATGAATGTGGTTGCGCAGATGATCACTAATGTCACCATTTGCATCCTTGAGAATTCTATCTCGGACAGCCCTGGTCATGATCAGACCGTCTTCTACGTGTCCGATACCAGAATCTCCTCCGAATTAATGAAACAAATTAAACTGTTTCGCATGGTTTCTCTCAATCTTTACATAGATGGGAGTACAAAAGCTACCAATTTCCACCAATGACAGTCCCACTAACTGTTTAGCAATGCTTGAGACAATGCCATAAATCACCAGCAATCAATTAAACACCTTTCATCAAGAAGATAACTTCAAATCAATCGACACCATTTCCAATTATAACAGCAGACTAGCAATTTTGCAAAGTCCCTCAAAAAGCATAATTTCTCACTCAAAAACAATTAACCCCCCATAGTTCATCATAAACGGCACCGAAGCACAAATCTTTAAACTACTAAACCCAAATGGAACCCCAAAAAACCCAACTCCCTCACAGTCCCACTGTAGCAACTAAACAGAACCCACTTTCCCAAAACCTCAGAAGCAATCAAAACTACAAACCCTTTTGCCCTCAGACCCCAAAGACTCCACCTTTATGACAACAATGGTAGAGAATTAACGCAAGGCTGAGATAGAAAGAACATGAAGTAGCATCCAAAAAGAGCAAAAAGCTGAAAAGGGTGCACTCCAATCACCTGTAATCAGAAAAAGCTGTGAACCCGTTTCGATCATTAACTCCACCCAGATCTCTCGCCGAGCTTCACATGCACTCCATGAGGTTCTATTGCTTTCAGAGACCAACAACACCTCTAGAAATTGAGAGTGAGAGTTCAGGAGCAAAAGGGTAGTGAGAGAAAAGTTTTGTATAGGGAGAGAGGAGAGAGAAGAGAGATGTGGGTAGATTGGTGAGATCTGTTTAAGAGACATAAACAGAGAGACACCTCTGTAAGACACCTCTGTGAGCAGAACAGAACGCATTGCAAGGATTATAAAGCGGTTTGTTTGAGCATGCAACTCAATTGGTCTCTCTATTATATTTTATTGTCTGTTGGATTTTGTATTTTTCTTCTTAGAAAAACAGAGTTTCAAGTTTTCGAATTGGGAACCAACAGCCAAAACCCAACGGCTCCGTTCATGTTAAAGCTAGGGACACTGTAGCGGGAATTTGATGATGGTGAATTGGTGATGATCATGTCATAAATAGATTACAGAGAGAGGACCCCTAAAGAAAATTGATTGATTTGGTTGACATTGACTGTGGAAGCTTCAACTTTTACTTCTTTGATTTATTTGACACTGTATCACTGTTAAACCCAATTTAAAGGATTTTGTTCCATTTAAAAAGGGTTGTTTTTCAATTAGCATCAAGGAAGTTTAATGCTTTTCTAATTTGAGGATTCATTTTCTATAATGATAGAGGAAGTATTAATATTAGTTCAAGTGACATGGAATGCGTGAGATGTTGCGAAATTCAAATCGTATTGTAATTAAGAATATAAGGTTTGAAAATTCACATGTGTAAACTATTTTATCCCAAATTTGTCTTTAGTAGAGACAAAAAAAAATTTAATTATATGTAAATTGCATATGGGTGGACTTTACTCAAGTCGGAAAAGTCTAACATAAAAATAAGTGGATTTACTTATATATGACCAAGTAGAGCGCTCTGCTAGGGTTTGTGCCTTTGTGGTGCAACGACCCTATTGTTCGTTGTTACCTATACCTAATCTATTCATGGAGAAACCTTTAGGCTTTAGCTTATTCATCTTTGTCTTTATCGTCTTCAGAGGCAGTGCATCTTTAGAGAGGAGTTTGGGCGCTGCTGGGGTGGTGTCGGCATGCCAAATTTCTGTTGGTACGAGTTCGGAGGTAGGCGGTGATTATTGGGAGAAGTGGGATCCGGGTAGAAGCCTTGGTGATCTCAGTGGGTCTCCTCTTCCCGGCGGTGTTGTTAAAGTGGTGGGGAATCGATGGGTGCGAAACAGGGCTATCCTCTGGCCGAATTGCACGACGGTGTGGGTGTCGTACCACACTGGTGGATCTATCCTGGGTGGTGTTGGAGTCCAGTTTTGGGTCCTCGTGTTCTTCAATGCCAGGGTGGTGTGGCATACGATGGGCCATCGTTAAGTGGCTTGACGGATATGGGGAGTGTCACCGGCGGCAGGATCATTTGGCCAGATGCTGTAGGGATTGGGAAATAATCCATTGACTCTGGGCTCAAGTTGGTTTGGACTTGGGTGTTTGCCTCAAAATCGTCTCGGCCGAAATGAGGACCAAGGAAATTGCGGTTGAATCGTCTTTCTGAAATTGCGCGGGCGTGTCAACTCGCGGTCGAATGGCAGAGCGAGGTTCAGATCTGATTTGCGCTTATATCTGACTTCTTATCAAGTGATTGTAGGCTGAGGAAGGAACCCTCTTGGCCGTTAGGTTCTAATGCCTCTATTGCAAGGACTTCGGTTAGGTGTCAATCCTGACCAGGATCTTCTATCACGTTCAATTCTTGGGTAAAGTCAAAGGTTCGGGTGACGAGCGAGAGATTTATCGGGTGAAGGTACTCGCAAATCACGGTAAAGACGAATGTGAAGTTTACTCGGTTGTCAAAACATTGTGAAATGATATGTGTATGAATAGCGAATCAGATCGATCCAATCCTGACCAGGCTAAAGAGATCAATGGACGATAATTCTACGTTACGAACTGCTCCTAAGTGCGAAAAGTAAAGTGCTTGAATGTAAAGTATTGAATTGAAACTAAGAAATTAGAAATGAAAACAAGTTGTAAAAATTGAATTGAAGGCAAAGTACCTATGAGATAGCAAGAGAAAAGTTTGTGAATAAAATTTGTATATTGATTTGTTTGTGTGGTGCAGGACCTTTTACAATGAGTTTAAAGCTCCTATATATACAAATCAAAACCTAGGCTAACTTGCTCTCTAAGACGTGGAATTCAAGTAGGATTCATCTTCCTTTTTTGGGTTGATTCATCCATAAATGTTATGATTTGTCTGATATGTGGAATCTTCACAATTGAAATCCTTAATTGATTTGAACTCTTTCCTTGTGAGGATTCCTTCCTTAAACGAACTCCTCGGTCGGTGTTTGTCAGTTGGGCTTGGCTGAGCATATCTAAGCTCCTTCTCGGCCCATCTGCGTAGTCACTCGTTTGAACTTGGATTTTCCAACCATGTAATCGTGTGATCCACTTTATCATCTTTTAGGTTGTTCGATCCAAAATTTCAAACCTCAACCGAGTGATTGAACGATGTCTTTATCTCAGAATCAAAACTCTAATCTCAATCGAGTGACCGAACAACGCCCAGTCATACGACTTAAAACTATAATCTCGATCAAGTGACCGAGGAACTCTGATTTCGGTCAACACCTTCATTTCGGCTGTATGACCTAAATTTTATATTCTCGGTAGACCTAATGCTTATTTGACTAATTTCCTCATCTCAGCTGAATGACCAATTAATTTCATTCTCGACCGAATGATCGAGTGACTTCATTCTTGGCCCTTACTTAATTTCAACCAAAATTCTCTCTCATCCAACAGCGAGAGCTCAATAGGTCGACGTGTAAAAAACATGTGCAAACATTACGTCGGAGCTACAATGGGTGGACAAAGGCAGCAGGTTTTGGGCCTCCACAGTTTTAGATCCGAATTTGGGATCAAGGTGGTGTTTGCAAATGGTTTCGGATCTGGGATCCGGGAGGACATTGGGCTTGGACTGCAACCCATTATCTTTTGTGGGCTATTTGTTTATTACCTTGGAATGGGGCTCTTGTGCTATATTGGTATTGGATCCAGGACCCTATTCTATGGTATTTGTTCGTGAAAGATCGTCTACCAACATGGTCATGTTCTGACAACCTTGGCTGGCTTCGATCTTTAGGTGGGAGAATGCCTTCATTTCGGCGCCAAGTTGACTTTGGTCAATTTGTGCGTTGGAGTTCGATGGGTAGTCAAACCACCGACTACTCAATTCACTACACGGTTGCAGTCAGTAGTGTAAAATCAGGGTGACATCTTGTCGTTGCTGCTCTTGCGTTATTAAGTTTTTATATTTCATATGTATTTTTCTTTTCATACTGTTTGCTTCTCTTCTTAATGTCTTTTGGCATCGTATCATTGTAATCTTTCAATTTCAATAAATGGTTGACCTCATTCGATTAAAAAAAATGTGTAAACTATCAATTAACAGTTTTTTTACTGTTTTAAGTCAGCCAAAAATCTACGTCAACATTTGTCACAGATTGAGGGATTATTTAACGACTTTGTCATTACTAAACCATTACTTATAACAAAATAAGTAATTGTTAAGTTCGAACAATAATATTTCAAGTGATTATCGAGGTTATTATATAATTTAGCACCCTGAAATTTGCCTTTATTAACTCAGTTCGTTATTTGTCTCTTTCAACTATGTCAGTAGAGCTATTAACAATGATGAGAATTCCCTTGACTGGCGATATGTTTGATGAAGACTGATATTGTTGTGTAGTTTATCACTTGTCATTTATTTTTCAACAATTAAATTGTACATGATTCAAAGAGATTCTTAATTTTATTACGCTTGAAGGTATAAGAAGTAAAGAATTTAACTACTAACATTTTATTACCGTAAATGTTATGTATTGAAATCAATTACTTTAAATATTTGGCAAAAAGTAGCCTAATCCAAAAAAGACAGGCAGGAAATGACAACTTTGCAATAAACCAACGGGATATCTTCACAAATGGTGTATGAACTTTAGGCCATTCTACACTTTGGTGTACCAACTTCCATAACTATCAGAATGGTGTATCAATTTTGCTCAAATCTTTCATTTTGGTGTACGCCGTTAAATTTTCCGTTATCTTTGCAAAAAAAAAAAATCCGTTATCTTTCCTTTAGCTTTGTCAGTTTTTTTTTTTTTTTGTAAAGATAACGGAAAATTTAACAACGTACACCAAAATGAAAGATTTGAGCAAACTTGATACACCATTCTGATAATTATGAAAGTTAGTACATCAAAATGTAGAATGACCTAAAATTCATACACCATTTATATTTTCCCAATACCAACCAAATTTAAATTGATTTGCTCAATCAGTGACACATCCTCTCAAATCTCTTAAAATGGTTGCGTGCTTTTATTATGCGCCACAAATCATAATGCACCATCCTTTCTGTTTGCGCACAATTATTCACTATTCTCTCCCTCTCCTTCTTTTGTTTAAATATATAAGGTACGTTGATTGATTGGTTGATTGATTGACAATGGATGTTAGAATTAGTGCATTCCCCAATTAAATGAAATTCGGCACAACGACTGTGATTCATAAGCTATAGCTACATTGGTCCCCTATAGGTTAGGCCAGACCTAGCCAATTTTTAATGAATGAAAAAGAAAGTAGAAGAAGATTCTAGGCTAGCGCATCTCTTATTTGTGTGTGTTTCTTTTCTTTTTTTTGGCCACTGGTATCTCAGTGTTCAAACTTCAAAGATTGGTCAAGTATCACTGTCACTCTCACGTGTCACCATTGAACTCACCAATGATGATCTCTTCTGATTTTCAGAATGATGCTCGATCACCATTCTGAGGAAGCTGGTGGTTATTTTACCGTACATCCAGATGTATGAGCATCTGTTTAATCAAGAACGTTGATTAGGTTTGATGACTGATTCCAATAATTAATGAGGGATCAGATTGAGCAGAGCAGCATTCATAGCAATTGATAGGCAATAAGGATATAATTGAAGTAAAAATGATAAGGAAAGAAAAACTGGACGCTCTCTGTGTGTTCTTTTTGGTGAAAATAGATATGATTCTCTTTTTTCTGACCATTATTTGATTTTTCTAAATTAGATCAAAGTCATAGGATTCTCTGTCACACTTGTTTATTTAGGGGAATCTTTGATGCAAGAAAAACTGTAAATTATTTGGACAGAGTGTAATTATTTTAGCTGGAAATAATCTAGGTGGGTGGGAAGGGGGAGGCTGTAGAGAAATGTACGAATTATATATAAGATTCATCCTGTCAATTATTGCAGAAAGAATTTCCTCTGGTTAATACTGTCATTGTCATCGAGATTGACTTGCTCAATCCTATAACTTGATTAGCAGCATTATAGTGTTGTTTTGTTGTTTTCTTTTTTGTTGGTTTTTTTAGTTCATATAATACCAATCCTAGCCTTATAAACGCATCATATGTAGCTTGTTTGATTCTGGTTGTTTTAGTGATAAGCCGTAGACAAAGAAATGGGCAAAGAATCAATGCACAGCAAACAAGCTAGAAATCCCAGAGAGGCAGAGACCCCCACACCCAAAATCCTCCAATGATTAATATTAGATCATATATATATGGCTGGGGAACAAATAAAATGGGTTTATAGATAATGTCACAGCTATAAAAATGCATACATACACCAAGAAATTGGCTCCATATGTTGGTGAAGTTCTTATATATAGTATATAATCAAATTTTCAACCAAATTGATCGTTAATGTATCTAATTGGCTTAAACCAATTGACGGACTGAATTTGTCTAATCTGAATCATACTAGCTTTAAGGGAGTTATCAATGCCTTAACGATCATTAATTTGACCGAAAATTTACATAGATGATCTATACATTAGTACCTAAAAACTGAACGGTCGAGATGTGGATATGCGACCGAAAAGTGATCAAAAACTCGAACTTCACACTTTAATTTTAAGGCGGAGCTTCGCTCTTGATAGGATCTGTGTGTGTGTGTGCACACACACACAACCTTTCTTGACTAAAGACATCCTCCTTACCTAAGCTAAGGTAGGATTTCTAGTTTTTGGCCACTTTTCGATCACATATTTACATTTTAACTGTTTAGTCTTTAGGTCATAATGTATAGATCATCTCTGTAAAATTTCAGCCAAATTGATGATCGTTAAGGCATTCAAAACTGCAATTTACAACAATGTACACAAACGGTTCTGGTTCGACAGATTCGGTTCGTTCTTGTAAATTGCAGTTTTGGATCCTTTAACGATCATCAATTTGGCTGAAATTTTACAGAAGTGAGCTATACATTAGGACCTAAAAACTGAACGGTTAAGATGTGAATATGTGATCGAAAAGTGGCCAAAAACAGAAAATCCGTTTCATAAACTTAGGTAAGGATATCTTTATCTGAGAAAGCTTGTATATACATACACACATATAAATATATGTATATATATATATGTATGGGTGGTTACTGAGAAATTGGTAATGGAGGGGACCAACGTATTTACTAAGGGGTGGTGAAGGTGGTGATGAATTAATACTGAAGTAAACAGTTGGTTTCTAATAATTCATAGCCCCAAAGCCCCAAGAGAGGGGCTTGGATTTTCAGTATAAGTTAATAGATTCAGATTTCAGAGGTTAGTCACATGTGATATTTCTAGGATTCTCATAACTGAAGTAATATATGAGAGGGAGTAGGACCGCATCAAATGATGCCTGCATCCTAGCTAGGGCACCAACTAATTAATATTGTACTTGTTTATTTGCTCAATGGAGAAATGAACGACCACAGAACTAGATCATGTGTAAATGTTACATATTGAGAAACTGAAATGATTAATTTAGGCACGTTCAAAGATAATCGAAATTCCATGAATAGCTAGCTAGCATTGCTTTTGACATTGTTTCCATGTTATATATTGCAATTTTGTTGAACTTGGGAAGTTTCATATATAGGTACGTCATTCGAAGTTAATTGAGTACAATTTGGACGATAATCAAAATTATTACACAATATTACATTTTGACACCCTAATTTAAAATATTCTCATCGTATTATTCGAATGCAACTCAAAATGTGCTCAAGTGATTCCTCTGACCATACATGCGTATTGGACTAAAATTCATTATTATATGGTTATGGCAAGATTAAGTTCGTAGAAAGTGCATCTTGTCATCGGTTAACAGTATGTTGGAATAGGCCAACAATCAAACTGAAGTGAGTAATGACATTGTTACAATTTTGATATAATAAGTAGTAATATGTTAGAAATAGACAAAATAGAAAATACAATGAAAATAATCCTAACATGTAACTCTTATAAACAATATTAACTTATCCCTCACATTTGATACACTTGTCTCTCACAATTCTTTAAAACTGTTTCTTAGGTGAGCAAATCTATTAACTTATATATGAGAGCTTCTATCATACATTCACGCACGACATACTATACATTTTTACAGTCAATTCTTAAGCTGATCCATATATTCAAAATGCATGCATAATAATAAGTCAATACTTGACCCTCACCCTAACTAATTGAAAAATTCAGCAAGTGTATTATAGAATTTTCATGTTTTTATCTGATAAAACCAAGAAGGTGACAAGTACCAAATACCATTAATAATGTGTCTTTCTACTTGCTTCGGGTACTCTGTACTATTTTTTGCTGTTCTGCATTTATGTTTTGTGCTTAATTTGGATATAGTAAGAAACCCTAACTGTACGTAAATGTCTCATAATATTTGGTAGATATGGTGGATGAAATGTTTGCCTGTTAGTTGCATGTGGGATGTGGGTTACTGATCACGAATTTCCCATAATAAATTATCTATGGCCGGTCTGGTGTGGTTACTGGCCATAATGTTCCTCATGCAGTACTTTGGAGCCAACATGAAGTCCATGTCGTCGTTCGGTGACCTAATGGAGACGTACACATAAATATTAACGAAGAAGAAGATCGAAGATGGCCGGTGAATCGGTACGGTGATCGATAACGAGCTAGTTACATAGCTGGCCTTTTGTTTATTTCTCAGCAAATCTTTGACTGCTGCTTTCCGCGACTGATCATAGCATATAGGTAGCCAAACCCTAAATTATTATATTGACTGGTACCAAAGTGAAAAAGTGAAAGCAAATTATTGGGGTCGCAAGAGCAAGGTTTGTCGTTATATAAACATGGTTGAGTATCAAATTAAGGTCCCGATTATTATTGATTAAAGCAGCTCATGCATGAGATCTCTACCCAATATATATGCAGCTGACTTTGCTAAAGCTGCCTCAGCTTTTTTCTTAAAGGGTTTAAGAGGGGCTTTGTATATAAATGTGGAGGGTGGAGGCCATCATTTCTATTAATTGGAAAAGCTCCTTTTATGTCTAGTTCCGGAGCGACAACGATACGGGTATGTGTTCAAAGCCTTAATATATTTCAGTTTAGGGAGTGGTGTGATCTCTAATCTATAGAAAAGCGGTGCCTCAAAGTGTGTTAATTTCCACTGATAATTAGTCAGTGGCATGCCAGTGTGCATCTTTGTGGCGGCTTCGCACTCCGTTGCTATGCATAGGGTTACTCATGTATAGATAGGGGCCGGCTAAGACAAAGCGACAAATTAGATAGCTTAATTAGTATTTATCGAGCATAAATTTAAGAAATGGTTCTAATTAACGGAGTATCGAAATTTCGAATGAAATATACATATTGTTGCGTTTTTTTAAAAAAAAATTATAAAAAATTATAAAAAAATATATATATCTATATTATGATTTTTGAGTTTTGTCAGTTCAAGAAGTGTTTGGGGGGCTTTGGATCTGCATGAACGGGTTAAAGGAAATATTCATAGTAGAGAGTAGAGACCAAGAGAAAGTTTGGATACTATGGTCAAGATGAGGATAAATTCTACCATATATGCTCAAAATGTAGGGTTTAGGTTCCAAGACCAATTAATCGTGGACATTTTCTTTCGGTAACTGAAACTTCAAACTCGTCAGCCCAAGAAGGCACTAGGCCCAGCAAAGTGGGCAAGGAAGGCCGAAGATGGTGGTGGCGCTATAAAAAGTCACCGCGACAGCGTGAGCTGCTAAGCTAGATTGCAGATACTGGTGGCAGCACAATAAACCCGCCATTGTAAGAATGCAATTTTCCATTCTATTAAAGTGGATACTAATTAACAAAACATTGCACTCAAAGTGGAAACTTTATTAATTTGAGATATGACATTGCCAAAAAACACAAGAAGCATAGATAGATTTAAACGTAGACATGTGACTTCTCAATTACTTTTCTTGTACATCCAATATCTTCCTCAGGAACTCCTTCAAAATCCTCTAATTAAGCTAATTGCTAGTTGTTCATATGGTATGTGACATATTATTTATAGCGAACTTATCTCTAATAATGCATACTTATATCAGGCTGACCCCGACTTCCCCAAGCGGCCTCAAGAAAAAGCTACGTTCTTCCCTATGCATTATCCCTTGCTTCTACGTCCCTCCGACGCCTCCCTTTCCACCCCGAAATCAGCGCTCTCTCACCATCACCACCACGAGTTCTCCTAGCTGAAGAACAAGTGTCGGAAAGTGATTGGCCGCATGGGCCGCCACAGCGGGAGGAGGCACTCCCGGGACTTCAAGTACAACGAGTTGAGTTACGCGCTCAACTTTGATCACGAGGACGTAACCCAACATGGATGACGACAGCTTTCCCCTCAGAAACTTCTCGTTGAGGTTGCCGCATTCCCCGACGACCGAGTCTGCTGCCGCTTCTCTGGCATCCAAGGAGAAAACCGCTTGTAGCTAATGAAATCCCCGCCTGAGGGATTGAGGTAATTCATTATTGATTGACTAGGCTAATTGTATTTCACTGTTTATACATTAATGCTGTATATAAACGCACACCAGCTACGTAACCTTCTCGATCTGCATGGTTTTTTATCTTTCTTTTCTCTGTAAATTTTTCTCAATTTTGTTTTTCATTAAAATGTTCTTCTGCAGAATTGGATTTCGAGTAGGGGAGGTTATCATTGAATAATTTGTTACCTCTCGAACACTGTGTTGTATTTACCTAGCCCTGGGTCTAAGAAAAAAGAAAATACTAACGACTAGCTTCCTCTCAAAATTATCCATGAGTTAACATCGTGCTAATTAATTAATTAACACGCGACAGGACCAAAACCTTAGAGTCCTAGACCAATATGCCACCATGGCAATGATTGGAAGTTTCCTACAACGGTACAACCCTTCAAGAAATAAAAATTAAACAAGACGAAATAAATGTTAAATAATTTGCAGCAAAATGCAGTTTTTTTCTGAACTTTACAATGCATGTATATAGATCGATGTAATAATAGTTGGCAAACAAATGGATTCTATAAGATTAGATTGCGGAGGACTCTTATATATGAACCAAAGCAGGTTGCAAAGCAGATGAACCAAAGGCGTCTTGAATGGTTGAATTGATTCTTAACTCTAAAATTACATCTAAATACTTCAGTTCTATGATATGTGATTGCATTGCTGAGGTCTTGTTTCAGGAGCCAAACTGCATATGCTTTTCAACAGCACCTTCGAGCTCTTTTCCACATAAACTGGCGCGTCAGGTTTAAGTACATTCCAATTCTGAACTAAGGAACATCTTTCAGAGGAGGAGGAGGAGCATTCTTAATTCCTTCGATACAGTGATATGCACTTGAAGCCTCACTTTTAGACCTGAAAAAGAAGCGGTAGACGTGGAAGTCGCCCATCTTTGCCACCCAACGGGCCACTGTTAATTCCTCGCCTTGTGGACTATCAAACAGAAAAAAGAAGAAAAAAAATTGGTTTAGCAAGACTGGATGGTTTGATTGTTCTAAGAAGTCCTAACCTAGCCGCAGCTTTTGCCTTGATAATTAGACCTAGACCTACATTGTTCACTATGCCTGCCGCAGTTGTCCTCCAGAATTTGGCCCAACCGCTCAAATTCCATCACACCCGACCAGAGGTTGGTCAGCCCCAACCAAAAAAACTTTGCGCCTCATCGGACGACGAGATCGCCCTTCCCGGTATGCTTTTGATTCATCGTTGTGTGTCTTACTTTTGGGGATCTAAACCCTTGTTGAATTGAACGAACATAATTCTGGTCAATATATATATATAGTGTGTGTATATATACATCTTTTTTTTTTTTTTCTTACTCGTCATTCTTGATTGTTGGAACTCCAAGCAGGTTGCAAAGCAGATGAACCAAAGGCGTCTTATGGAATATATTATTGCAGGTTTTGCGATAAAAAGGGTAATCACATCACTGCAGCGTGCCCCTGGGACCCGACAGTGACTGTGATTCCGATGATGAAATTGACCCACGAATTGTAGAATATAGTGGGGAACGGGAGGGATATTTATGGTTTTGTTTATTGGGATGTGGTTATATCTCTTGTACATTTGATCATGGTTTCACCAGAGGACTATATGTTGAAAAGCATTGGTGACATTTGTCATAAGGTTGGTCACTGGACTTATGAGTGCTCAATCAAACCAACATACCTATTTTCATCCAACTGAAGAAGAATCTGACGTCGCAGCTGCTGCAGACATGGGCAAGAGTACAGAAGTGCTTGAGATGAAGGAATAATGATAAACTTATAGTTAATTGTACGCTTTGTCATTGTGATATTGTCTGAAATTTTACTGATTGGGAACTAAGTTTTAGTTATATTTATTCTTATATATTACATGGAGCTTTGTAGTTTATGATTTGTCCACATTTAATTTACAGTCTGTTGTAGTATAAATGTATTATAGTATAAATGTCTATATCATGTAATAGGTATTTGAGTGTATAATGTAGGTATAAAGACTTGTGTGACATGTTTTATACCAAAAGGCAACAAGCATGACAGATTTCATTATTGAAGAACAACTAAGTGGAGTTGTTGATGATGATCATGGTTATCAAATTGAGTTTCTCTTAGAGCATTCACACTAGCTTTGTATTCCTATATAAACTCTCCATTGTGAGAAGAATAAACACACAATTACTCTCTCCCTCTCTCTGTTAATTTTCGTTTGTCCTCAAACACGTTATCAGCACGATATTTCTCTAGGATTCGAATTGCAAACCGACAAGAGTAGAGGAAGTTCATCATTTAAAGCTGTTCAGCACGCTCGTTCCTGTGCGGATCATCTTGCTTGCAGCCCTGAAAAGTCTTGTTCGGAATCTCTAATCCAAATCATTTCTTTATCAAAGTTGTTCATCTCTGTCTCTTTTATCTGACCTCTAACTTTCAGCCATGTTGGAGTTCTTTTGAGACCTGTACACCATTCGAAGTGAGAATTGTTCAGCACGCTCATTCCTATGCAGATCAGCCTGCTTACACGCCAAGAAACTTCTTTTTTGAGACCTCTAATCAAAATATTTTCTTCATCAAAGTTGTTCTTCTCTGTCTCTTCTATCTGATCTCCAAATTTCAGCCTTGTTGGAGCTGTTTTGTGATTTGTAAACCATTTGAAGTGGGATCTGTTCAGAAGAGATTTTGCTCTGAATTTCAACAAGTAAGTTTTAAAGATTAAAGTTCCCGTTTTTGAGTTTTTATTCATTTCTCTTCTTTTAGCGGACTTGCAATCAAAAGCGGAATTATAGAAATTCACGCTAAACGAACTAAGAGCGTTAGTAATCATTGAACTAAGAGTGTTCATAATATTCGAACTAAAAGCGTCCGCAAACATCAATTTATGACCCTATTAAACATCATTGTTTCGATCTAATCTATATATTCTTGGAAATTGATTTCTTGATAGCATAGCTCGGAAATCTTATTATTTTAGTTTTCGTGGAAGTTTAAACTCCGAAACTAATATTTTCTTCTTATTTTCAGGATGTCGAATGAACCTAGACTCGACTTTCAAATCCTTGACCATAGCTGGAAAACCGACGTTGAGAACCATCTCACATCGAAAGGGATATTGCCAATCATCCAGGCACCAAAAGTGGGCTTTGTGTTCCAACGAACACCCATAAAGCATGCACAAGCAATTATCTTGATGTGACGCCATATGGACAAAGCACTCAGATTAGAGTACATGTCCATCAAAGATGCAAGGGACCTATGGGTAGCGCTAGAAGAGCGCTTTAACAATATCCAAGATTCCCTCCTCCCTGACTTGAAGGTTCAGTGGAACGATGTACGCTTCTCCGATTTCAAGTCTGTTGCTGAATACAATTCAGAATCTCTTCGCCTCAAAGCCATGTTGAGGTTCTGTAAAAAACCTCTTACAGAAGAAGAGCTAATTGAGAAGACTCTCTCCACCTTCCCCGTCGCAGCAATTTTGCTATCAAAGCAAATCGCATTGAAGTAAATGCTGGACGAATTACAAGGTTCAATGAGCTCATCAATGTTTTGTCGGTAGTTGAAAAGCACGATAACATCCTCGTAAAGAATTATAATTCAAGACCCGTCGGAACCAAGAGCGTTCGTGAGGCAAATTATAATGCACCCAAGAGAGGGCGCAAGGAGCGGTACCCTAATAATAGGGGACATGTGTACCCTAATAATAAGGGACATGAAGGACGAACGGGTCCATATAACTGCCCCAATAAAGAAGGAAACCGCAACTTTAGAGCGGGCACACGTGATGGCAACTCCACACGTGGGAGATGTGGATATGGCAACACCAGCTGTGGAAGTAGCACCATAAACCGTGGAGGTCGCAACATGCGTCGTGGTAGCAGCAGCAACCCTCATAGGGAATATCCACAACCTGCACAACCTACATAACCTACACCTCAAATGAAGGGAGGTAACCACAATGGCATGTGTCATCGATGTGGATCAATCGAGCATTGGTTTAAACAATGCCATGCAAGTACCCAACTAGCTGCACACTACAAGGAGTACATGGAAGCAAAGGAGCAAGAAGCCAACCTTGCTAAAGATGAAGATGGTGAAGATTTCAATCTCACCATTGAGGACTTCAAAGGTGTAAATGAAGAGTACGAGGATGCCGTAGACTTTGATTAGAATAGTAATTTTCTATTTTCCAAGAACGGCAAATGTGCCTTAGTCAATAAATAACAATTGTATTAACTCTTTCTCATGTGGCGTACCCAATGAAGTATGATGTCTAGGAAAGTAATTGAGATCGGGGTGTTGAAGCGAGCCTCGCTCCACCAACATCTCTCTACTTTCCTGGTCATATTTTATTAGAATTACCAAACGGATTGAGTGACTACAATTTGTCTA
Source organism: Rosa persica (assembly GCA_025331145.1). NCBI lineage: Eukaryota > Viridiplantae > Streptophyta > Magnoliopsida > Rosales > Rosaceae > Rosa > Rosa persica. The sequence goes on along the minus strand of WFKR01000005.1, from coordinate 5,872,360 downwards.
AATTTGATTTTATTTTGGAATAGACTTTGGAAAACTTTGATGTAATCATTGGCTATTTTCCTTATTAATAAAGTATCGCATTATCATTCACTGTCATGGACATGTGTTAATATTCCGAACTTTTTTTTTTAGTATGTTTTCAGGAGAATTAGAATGCCTTCTTGATAGTGGCACCACACATACTATATTATGACATAGGCAATTATTTTTATGGATGACGCCTGTCGATCTTCAGTAACTACAATGGCAGGACCATCATAATTGATTCATGGTCGAGGACCAGCTCAATTTTTGTTGTCAAATGGCACAAATATTAATGTCGCTGAAGCATTATATGCTCCAAGAGTTGGAACAACCCTATTAAGCTTTAAAGACATAAGAGCCAATGATTTTCATATGGAAACACATTGTGAGAATGGACAAGAGTTCCTTTGCATCACCTCTAATAACTACGAAAATACACGAGTATTAGAGAAACTTATGTGTCGCTCTAGTGGATTGTATGCAACCACTATTAGAGTCATTGAACCCAACCATGTCATGAAAAAAAATTTATGGGATCCTGACACATACAGGCTTTGGCACGACCGTTTGGGACATTCAGATCGTCATATGATGCTCCGTATATTAAAAACTTCATACGGACATCCATTCTTCAAAATGAAAAGAAGTACGAACCAAACATTGGTCCAAAGAGTTACTTCTAAAACATATCATTCGTTTTGAAAAGCTTGCTCTTTAGTAAAGGTAGGATCGAGACCATCCTATGCAAAGGACACTAAAGAAAATATACCATTCTTGCAAAGAATACAAGGTGATATTTGTGGACTTATCCAACCAACTTGCAGACCATTTAGATATTTTATGGTGTTGGTTGATGCATCGACACGTTGGTCACATGTCATGCTCTTATCCACAAGAAATGCTGCATTTGCTAAACTCCTAGCACAAAGGGCTCACCATCCTGATCATCATATTAAGTCAATTCGTCTTAACAATGTTGAAGAGTTTACATAAAAAACTTTTGATGATTATTGCATGCTAATTGGGATTGAGGTTGAACACCATGTCCCTTATGTACACACCCAAAATGGTCTCGCAGAAGCTGCCATTAAAAGACTTCAAATAGTTGCTAGGGCATTGGTTATGCGCACCAATCTCTCTATTTCTGCTTGGGGCTATGCAATATTGCACGCAGCTGTGCTTATTCGTCTGAGACCCACTGCCACCCGACCATTTTTTGCATCTCAGATGGTGACTGGGTATGAGCCTGATGTCTCACACTTACGTATATTTGAGTATGCAGTCTATGTGCCAATTGCGCCGCCACAGCGCACCAAAATGGATCCTCAAAGACGCTTAGGCCATTATGTTGGATATGACTCTCCAACCATTATCCGCTACATGGAACCCTTGACAGGTGATCTATTTGCCGCTAGATTTGTGGATTGTCACTTTGATGAGACAGTCTTCCCGTCATTAGGGGGAGACATGAACACTAATGTTCAACAAAAAAGACAGGAATTGTCGTGGTTTGTCCCCACTTTGTCTCATCTTGATCCCCAAACCGTACAGTCTGAAATAGAAGTGCGGAGAATTCTCGATCTTCAGAATGTAGCAGAATCGATGCCTTATGCGTTTTCTGATATCGCTAAAGTGACAAGATCACACATACCTGCTGCAAACGTACCCGCAAGGATTGATGTCCCTAAAACTAGAGGACATGACGTCCCCTATATCGGTGATACAGTGGCTAGGCCCATTGTGAGAAGAAGAAACACACAATTACTCTCTCCCTTTCTCTGTTAATTTTCGCTTGTCCTCAAACACAGTCTTGTTTGTTCCAAAAAAAGATGAAAGAATTACTCATTTGCAACTCAGAAAGCAAGGCTAGCTTGAACATTCAACCATGAATTCAAGTTGGAAATTCCTTACGTAGATTTGAAAGATTAGTTGAAATTTGTTACTCTCTTGTTTAGAAATTCAATTTTTTTAGCGTGCCTTTCTCATCAACTTGCATTTGTTGTGGTCTGTTATGTACTTCAAATCCTTTTTAGGAATTTGGTCCTGTGAATATACTTCATGTCACTTGAATATGACTATGTTCATGTTGCTTCATTTTTGCAGTAATAGCCTTTTGTATCAATTGTTTATTTTCTTACTTGCTGAATAAGTTTGATGCTGATAGTGAAAGAACAATGGTACATGAGCTGTGGTTGTATGCTCCATGTGAAAATTTTTACATGCTGCATTAGTTGGTTGTCACTACTACACTGGGGACTTGACCTTTTTCTTGAAACTTGCTTCAAACTATGAATAAAGTATGAGGACATTGAATTCTTAGTAGTAAGTTCTATTTTATTAGAGTTTCATTTGCTGTTTTGTAATGCAAGTCATGTAAAATTTAGATGACGTTGACTGCAAGATTGCCTAAGTTACGATTTCCTTTTATTAAATCTAGTGTGAAAATTGTCTAATTTATATATAGTGCTGCTATATCTTACAATTTGATGTCTTATCTAGATATAGTGTGGAGATCTCCAGAAATCTAGTGAAGATGGAGGAAAAGAAGCTTTTTCAATCATCACCTCAGCAGCTGAGTCTGCACACCGTTATACTTTGCCTACCAGACATCATATTTGCATTTCAATTTTGTGAATTAATTCTTTGAATTTTGAACATTGGTGAACGTATACGTAATTAGTGAGAAAAAACATAGAAGTTTCCCATATCTTGGCATACCAGATTTTTTTTTTTTAATCTTTTTTTTTTTTATCAATAATCCACACTCATTGCGCAAATTAACGACCATTGGCACAAGGATCCCCTCACGCCTTGTGGAATTTAATTATTGCTGGTCTTTAGATCACCTCAAGCCTTGTGGCACATGGATGCACGGTAACTTATTGCGTCAAGATCAGATGGCTCATTGAGGACCTAGCAAGTACTTTCTTGTTAATAGACTTGGTATATCTGTGGTTAGCTTGAGCAATTGATCGAGTAGTACGTGTTGTAAGATCCCTCTTCTGAGTTTGACCCATAGAATTCATCTGAATATGCAGTAGGTTGATTTACTAGTGATGTCTTTCTTGTACAACCAGAATTAGTAGTTACTGCCTTGCAAAAATGGAGACGATTGAAGAGCTTGAATAATTGCAATTGTTTGATGACATTTCATTCCTCTGTTTCTGTGGCCAGTACTTTCTTTTGACATTGTTTGTGCTTTGAGGGTGGAAGACAATATGATTGAAAATATAAATTTCAATCATATTTTCTTCAAATTAGCAATAACTAATAGCTGTCAATTTATCAGTTAGGTACATGCATCAAAACATAACACTATAATCATTTCCAAAGCATTGTACAGCATGCATACAGAAGCTAGCTGAAGTACAAGGTGTGATAACATTCACAGAATTAGAATCTAAAAAAGTTACACACAAGCATTCTGTTTATCACCGAAACAAATCTACCAAGGAGACCCTGCTTTGTAATTACACTTAGATATTACAAAAATAATTCAAAAACTTCCTAATCCTCATCAGAAGAAACTTTTCGCTTCTTCTTCCACTTGTAGGCAGCTTCTAAAATCTTGAGATTTGTCGTCTCACTTTCTTCTGGGAACAGGTAATCAATGTATTCCGCATACCCGGCTGGACCGTCTGCAGTTTCTATTGGCCTCCTCTTCTTCAGTTTCTTTGGCAGCTTAGATTGAACTAGGCTAATATCACCCAGCTTCCCAAAGCTAGCTTCCAAATTCAACCATTCTTCTAGCAACATATTTCTTTCTTCCTTCAATTGAGGTTTTGAATTTCTAAAATAGTCAAGAGCCTTCTCAAAAACCCTTCTAGCATATTCAATACATTGTTTCTTCTCTTCAACAAGATCACCCTCGGCAGGAGCTTCTGCTGAGTCTGAATCCTCGCCATTTCCCACCATAGTAGATGCCTCAAATTTTGCATAACTCTTCCACACCTTTACATGTTTTGTCCGGCCTAGTAGTCTCTCGTAAAGCAGTCTGGTTCTCTCAAACTCAAATTCAGACAGTTCAAAATCGATGTATGCCTTCCATAACAATTCAGGCATGTCAAGTTCTAATTGGCTGATTGTGAGTTCAAAAATTGCTCTTGCTCGTTCTATATCGCCCAAAGATGTCTCTAACTCTGCATACTTGATCCATGCATTGCAATTGTGGGGTGACCACTCTAGATGCTTTTCATACAACTTCCTACAACGATCAATATTTCCGAGTTGCAGCTCAATCTCAATGTACTTCTTAAAAACCTTCTCCTTAGCTGCCTTACCTATTGCATTACCGAGAATGTTGCGTGCAGCTGCCATATTCAGCTGTCGTATCTCAAACTGCGCAGCAAGAATCCATATTTTTGCAAATGAGAACTTCTCATGAGGAATCAGCTTGAGGCACTCCCTATAGACCTCTCGTGTACGTGCCACATCTCCAGTGTCAAGCTCCTCATAGAGTGCATAGTTAATCCACAGATAAATATATCGCTGCCAATACCGCTTCTCAGGAGCCGGTGGAACATTAGCAACAGCTCGCTCATAAACCTCTCTGATTCTCTCCTTGTTCCCTGCACTCTCTTCTAGCCTTATGTAATCAAACCACGAGTCGTAGTTAAGAGGATTCTTCCTAACCTCATCCTCATACTCAAACCTCTTCTTTCCCACAATCGCATCCTCAATCCCTTCTCTATGCCCATATTGCTTCTCAAGAGATACAAACTTGTTATACAAAACCTCGGCTCTTCCTTTGGGTATGTGATCCAGTGCAAATTTATAGATACACCTTGCTCGCTCGGTTTCTTGGCATACCGAATCCAAGCTTCAACTTTCGGATGACATTGTACAAATCACTCGAAAATCGATCTAGCACGCTCCACCTCGTTGTACCAAAGCTCAAACTTGATGAAGGAGAGCCACATTTGCTGGTCCGGCATCCAACTCATCCACCACTCGAAAATCCGTCGAGCTCCGGCCACATTCCCGATCACCTCTTCCATGTGAATGTACTTGTACCAGAGCTGGTCTACTCTAGGCAAGAGCTGTACAGCCCGGTTCCACACGTTCCTTGCATGGTTAATGCATTTGTTCCTCATCTCCATCTCTACGTACCTTATCCACAGAGTGTGGTTCCTGTAATCGACTTCTAGGGCTCGCTCCCAAACCGATCGTCCGCGCTTCAAGTCCCCCTGAGCCTCCTCCCAGGTTGCATATTTGACCCAAACGCTGACATTCCACCTCACGCGCCGGATTTTATCCTCAAACTCCCTACGGTTTTGGAGACGGTAATCGGGTAGCTCAGTTGGGTCTGTGATTTTCTGTTTGGGAGGTCGGAGTTCTGCCTCCTGCCACTCACGATCCTCCCGGAGGAGTTGCTCGGCGGTGATTTGAATAGGGGCTGGTGCTTTATTCTTAACCCTAGTTGGTCGTGGTAGCTTGACCGCCGTATCTTTTTGGGTTAGGTACCCTAGCGATGGGTCTGCGTCGACCTTGTAGTAAGGACTGATTGCCATGATTTTTGCACAAGTTACAGTTTACAAGAATAAAGGAAGAACGAAGAAGACGATGGCAAAACTTATAGGGACACGACGGCTTGAGTAATAGTTTTAAACAAGATATTTTCCTTACTGTAGGAGGTTTCCTTTGTCCGAGTGGATGGGGATTACACGCTTTCATATTCCTGTTCGGATAAAGTAAAGTGTTTTTTTATTTTTCTTCAATTAATCAAAAACTATAAAAACAAGTTGCAGATCCCATCCTCCTCCCAAAATCTCAACTCCTTTTATCGATAAATGATAAATGGAGGGTTTAGCTTCCATCAGGGCTGTCCTTTCTTTCACTTGCAGACCCAAACGCTCCGTCTCCGGCACCAGACCAAGCTCGCTCTCTCTTCCTTCCTCTACCATTGTTCGAGCTCAACAGGTTGCAATGGCTAGCGAAGTGAAGCCGATAAAAGACGAGCTGAAAATCAAAGTGGGGGAGGTGGGTTTGTTCCACAACGAAGTTGCCGCTGCGCAGGGCATCAAAATCAGGAGGAGGCCACCGACAGGGTCACCTAAGCACTATGTTGGGCCTTTCGAGTTTCGATTGGAAAATGAGGGCAATACTCCGAGGAATATCTTGGAGGAGATCATATGGCACAAGGACATAGAAGCCGCCAGGTGGAGAGAGAAAAAAACCTCTGCATTCGTTATTGAAAGACTTGCAGAAGGCTCCCCCTGTTAGAGATTTTGTTAGAGCTCTCAGGGCGATCAATGAAAGAACTGGACTGCCTGGGTTGATAGCTGAAGTGAAGAAGGCTTCTCCGAGTAGAGGTGTTTGAGAGAGGATTTCAATCCGGTTGAAATTGCCCAAGCTTATGAAAGTGGGGGAGCTGCTTGTCTTAGTGTTTTGGCAGATGAAAAGTATTTTCAGGGAAGTTATGAAAATATGGCAGCAATAAGAAATGCAGGAGTTCAGTGTCCTCTGTTGTGCAAAGAATTTATAGTTGATGCTTGGCAAATCTACCATGCTCGATCCAAAGGTGCAGATGCTATTCTTTTGATTGCAGCTGTTTTGCCCAACCTCGATATTAGTTAGGGGAAAATCCTCAATTGGTATCTGAACTATGGTCCAATGCACATTTTGATATCTAAACTTTCAAAACTACTCTAATGGTACCTGAACTATTGCTCCGTTTCTCCATATGGTACTTCCGTCAAATGTGCCGTTAACTTTGCCTACGTAGCTCATTTTTATTAGATGACATTCATCTCCAAAAAAAAAAAAATTATAGGCAAAGTTAACGGCACATTTGACGGAAGTATCAGACGGAGAAACGGAGTAATAATTCAGGTACCATTAAGGTAGTTTTGAAAGTTTAGGTATCAAAATGTGCATTGGACCATAATTCATGTACTATTTAGGGATTTTTCTCTATTAGTTACATGATTAAGATATGCAAGAAGCTTAAAATGGCAACCCTGGTTGAGGTGCATGATGAGAAGGAAATGGACCGTGTTCTTAGAATCGAGGGGGTTGAGTTTATTGGCATCAACAACCGCAATCTTGAAACATTTGAAGTTGATACTAGTAACACAAAGAAGCTGCTTGAAGGAAAGCGTGGCGAAATGATCCGTGAAAGAGACATAATTGTGGTAGGAGAATCTGGACTGTTTACTCCTGATGACATTGCATACGTGCAAGAAGCTGGTGTTAAAGCGGTTTTGGTTGGAGAGTCAATTGTGAAACAGAGTGACCCGAAAAAAGGAATAGCTCAGCTTTTCGGTAGAGACATTTCCGTTGAGATATGAGTGAGTTAGATTAGGGAGATACACAGTCTACTTGTTCAAAGGCTTAAAGCCTTAAGGATTGAAGTTTGACCTGAGAAGAGGTTGAACTGCAAAACTATAATCTTGTACTTTTGTCTTGTCCTCAATGAACTTATGGTCGAATAAAAAAAAAATTGCATAGCTAGCTACTCGGTTTCAATGCCCAAGGCGAAAAGGAAAATTATTTTTGTCGCAATCGTTGTACCCTTGTAGCAAGGTAAGTCAGTTTAAGATAAAATATTATTGTACGAGAGGTTTCTTTGTGAAAGTTTAGAAGAACTAGTGCATATGGTGTATAATTTTTTATTCTCTCAATTTATCAAAAACTAGAATAGTAGTTGCTTAGTTAGGTTTTAATACCCGTGGAGAAGAGGAAATTGTCGATACTAAGCGTTGCCTCAAATCAGGGGAAGAATGCCAGATTCTTGGAGGTTGCAACCATGGGATGGAAGAATAGGGAAGAAGCAGAAGCGCGCCGAGAGTGAGAAGATGTATGAAGAAAGAAGATGGGAGGATTATTTAGAGATGACTGCTTAATGAATTTTCTCAAAAGTTGGAATAGAGTCTGTGATTTTGAGTGTCCCTTTGTGTGCAGGTCTTGGTACACAACAACCCTCAACACTTTATGTAGGCAATATCTCGTATTTCCATCATTTGAATCGTTTCCTTTATTCAATGATGAAAACGAACTTCAACATCCTTAGTGTTTTGGTCCGTTTTATGACAAATTTGTAGATGAATATATATGGAGTTGATAAGAGTCGTTTCTATATCACATGTTTCATAAAATTGGTAGTCAATCGTAGAAATGGTAATGCTACTACACTCAAACTACCTGGATTTTATTCAGAAGATCGAGGCTTTGAGACATGTTTATGCCCTCTTCTTAAGACATTATGGTTGTTGGATGATCTAGTGCTTTTTAAGCATTCTCAAATTATACCCGAACTGATTGGGTGGTGGAAATTTTTAGAGCGATTGTATTTGGGGAACGACTTGTACAAAATTGAAATGCAGTTACACACTTACATGTATATGAATAAAAGAATTATTTGCTTGAGTAAACATTTTGAGGCGTTGTTGACAATTGACAGGAGTTCAGTGTCCTCTGTTGTGCAAAGAATTTACCACTGATGCTTGACAAATCTACTATGCTCGATCTAAAGGTGCATATGCTATTCTTTTTATTGCTACTTTTTTGACCGACCTCGATATGTGTTACATGGTTAAGATATGCAAGAGGATTAGAATGGCAACCCTTGTTGAGGTGCATGATGAGAAAAAAATAGACCTTGTTCTTGAAATCGAGGGGGTTGAGTTTTTTGGCATCAACAAACGCAATCTTGAAACATTTGGGGTTGATTCTAGTAACACAAAAGTAGCTTCTTGAAGGAAAGTGTGGTTAAATGATGGGTAAAAGAGACATAACTGTGGTAGGAGAATTTGGGCCGTTTACTCGTGATGACATTGCAGATGTGCAAGAAGCTGGTGTTAAAGCGGTTTTGGTTGGAGAGTCAATTGTGAAACAAAGTGACCCCAAGAACGAAATAGCTCAAATTTTTGGTCCAGACATTTCCGTGTGAGATATGAGTAAGTCAGATTAGGAAGATACACAAGCCTTAAACACAAAAGTTTGACCTGAGAACATGTTGAACTGCAAAAATATCATCTTGTAACTTTGTCTTTTCCTCAATGAAGATATGGTCGAATAAAAAAAAAAAAATTGCGTAGCTAGCTAATCCGTTGGCGAAAAGGAAAATTATGTTTATCGTAATCATTTAACCCTTTTAGCAAGGTAAGACGGTTTAAGGATAAAATATTATTGTACGAGAGGTTTCCTTGAGAAAGTTTTCAAGGATTAGTGCACCATATTGTAGATTTTTTTTAGTTCTCTCAATTTATCAAAAACTAGAATATTAGCTGCTTAGTTAGATTTTAAAACCCGTGGAGAAGAGAAAATTGTCAACACCAAGCGTCATTTCAAATCAGGGGAAGAAGGTAAGATTCTTGGAGGTTGTGACCAAGGGATGGAAGAATAGTGAAAAAGCAGAAGTAGAGAGTAGAAGATGTATGAAGACAGAAGATGAGAGGAACCGACTACTTAACGAAAATGTTTTCAAAATTTGGAATTAATCCAAGTCCTATACACAACAACCCTCAATCCTTTATGCTGTATTTCCAGCATTTAAACCATTTCCTTTGTTCAGTGATGAAAACCAACTTGAACATTCTCAAAGTTTCAGTCCATTTTATGACAAATTTGTTGATGAATATGGAAATGATAAGAGTCGTTTTCGCATCATATGTTTCATAAAATTGGTAGTCAATCGTAGCAATATGATTCTCAAAGACATGTTTCAAATGTATGCCCTCTCCTTAAGATAATGTGGTTGACGGATGATTTGGTGCTTGTTAAGCAATCTCAAATTATTCCAAAGTGAATGAGAAGGGGAAATTTTTAGAGCCATTGTATTTGGGGAACAACCATGTATAAAATTGCATTGCTGTCACAGATGAAAAGGGGAACTATTTACTTGAGTACACATTTTGAGGCGTTGTTGACATTTACTTGCCCATCTGCTATAATGTTTTTTATATGATCTTAGTGCAGTTCGGTACTCACTGTAATAATTTTAAGGATCTATATTATATTTGCATCAGGCATTGGTCCAGCTGAGGTATTCACAACAGAATTTAACATGATTTATAGTTATTTCTTATAAGGATACAATTATCTCTTCATGCAAAATTAATTTATATGTAGTATATGAATATTTACTAGGTACATTTAAAAAAACTCTAAATTGATGATGATACATGGAGTTGACTGTAGTACAAGCTAGTAATTTGACAATAGAAGTGTGGTATTCGAATAGTTCAGTTTTTACATCACTTTTTAAATATTTATTATTGCGAAACATTTTGTAAAAGTATATAAAAGACATTTTCTGGATAAACAAGATTTCTATCTATTTAAACGATGTCCAATTTCGTTAATTTTTTTAACAGATTGTATTTTCAATTTTTAACTGTTTAGACGATACTCTATCATAATTTGTACCTAGGTTTCAAATAAAAAAAAAAAAAATTTTGTAGCTAGGTTATAACGGCAAAACTGTTCCTCTTCTCTTTCTTTTGGGTAAGATAATCGTGGTAAATTAGTTCAGCCACATCACCAATAAAATCTAACCCTCGAACAAATCCAACGCGCCAAATTACGCCAAGAAACGCGGACCAATCCCGTGCCTCACATAAACACCGTGGAGGCGGTAGACGCCGTTTCCGACTGCCACGTCACCCCACCTTCTTCTCTTTCTCTTACACTCTTCCACACCTGGTCAAATTTCCTCTTCCTCTTCTCTCTGCTTCAATCTAGGGCACCCAAAATCTCCGATCTTTCCAACCATGAACGCCTTCAGGCTCGCCGGCGATATCACCCACCTCATTAGCATCCTCGTCCTCCTCCTCAAAATCTACGCCACCAAATCCTGCTCCGGTAAGTTTCCGCTTGACTTTCCCCCCAAATTCTACACTCACATTTTTGTTCCGAGTCCGATCGGGTCACGTTTCTGTGGTTAGGGATCTCGCTCAAGACTCAGGAGCTCTACGCGGTGGTGTTTCTGGCGCGGTACTTGGATCTGTTCACGGATTTCATTTCGGTCTACAACTCGGTGATGAAGGTGGTGTTCATTCTGAGCTCGGTGGCGATTGTGTGGTGTATGCGGCGGCACAGAGTGGTGAAGCGGTCATATGATAAGGAGCTGGATACGTTCCGCCATCACTATCTCGTTGGAGCTTGCTTTGTGTTTGCTCTGCTTGTTCATGAGAAGTTCACGTTTCAGGAGGTGACGAATTGTTTAACTTAATCCGAGTTTTATTTTATTTTATATATAGCCGTTTTCGGATTTACGTTTTGTTGTCTTGTTGTGCTTGTGTGGAGCTTTGCTAGTTTATGCCTTCAATCCTTGTTCTATTCAATTACCATTAACCTTGAGGCAAATCAATTTAGGTCATCCCTTACACCTATCGAAAAGCCCCTTTTGTGTTATTGTTAATCGTGTTCTTAATTTTAACAGTTGATGTTTCGGAACGATAGTTATCGAATATGTAGTTAAATTTAAGTTTCTTATGGAGTTTGTAATTCGTATTAACTGTTTGTTCTGGTCTTGTTCTTCATTTGTCACTGTTATATAGAAGTTTTTTTTTTTTAATTACCTTGTGGAGGAGATCTAGCAAAATGATGGTTCTCTGTTGCATCTTGGTTCTGACATTTCTGGGGTGTTTATACACTATATTAAAAAGTCATGCTTTGAATCCATTTCTTATCGGGACAGTTTGACTAGTTACATACTTGACTGAGACTTCTTATTTTATTTTTGTATAGTTATAGTATCAATAATTATTTTCTGGCAAGAATTTAATGTTTGGAAGGTTGATTCTTGGTCCCGGATATATTTTGTAAGAAATATGTCCCTGCGCCAACTTCCCTAAGCCATAATGGTGCACATGCAACATAGTGTACTTCTAATGCTGAAGTAAAACTATTTTCAGGTCTTCTGGGCATTTTCAATATACTTGGAGGCAGTTGCAATTATTCCGCAGTTAGTTTTGCTACAACGAAGTGGAAATGTGGACAATTTGACAGGGCAGTATGTTTTCTTTCTGGGGTAAGTATATACACTTTCCCTCATTGTCATGTGCTTTAAAGTTGAATAACTCATTGGTGTCTATTCTTTGAAGTTCAAGTCAATACAGTTTTCTCTTAAAATTTTACTTTCTGTACTATCATTATTCACTGTCCGATTTACCAGATATATCCCCTGTTTCTCTTGTCACATGTTATGAAATTACAAATGGGCCAATTTCTGATCTCATTTTGTTTTGCTATCATAATTGAGAAGTCATTGTTGAAATACTCAGTTGTAATTTGTAACAGTCAACTTCATCGTATCTCAACATCTTCAGTAGGTTTTCATCCAATGAACAACTGCCTATTGCCTTAAGGAATCTTGCCCCACCACCATATAGCTTAATTATATTTAGTCTTAAACCAAGATGGACAGTTTAGAAATGTCTGCTGTGGATGTATGCCTAGCTTTTGATGGAGTGAGAACTATGCATATGAATATTTCTTTTGGGGAAGTTTTGTTGAGGACCCTTGATATAAGAAAGGATGATATCTCTTTGTTTGTTTCGGAAAGCAAACTGTTTTTATGGAATCTGGACTACCCAGCAGCGTGGATGCACTTATGGCTGGGTGGGTGGCGTACTTAACATGTATTTCTCCTCTGAAGAGGAGTACAGGCCAGCCCTGCATTTGAAAATGAAAACTCCAAACTTACTCTTGTTTCTATGCAGATCAATGTCTGAAAATCTTACTCGTATAGTCTGATATGTAATGGGTGTTCAGAACATAACATTTACTTGAAACACGTAGCAGTTGTAGAGTTGGTCTCTGAGTTGGTACTGTGGTTACTTTTAGAGGTGTGAGTTTCATAAGGAATGTTTTGGTTCTTTCTTCCTTGAATAGATGCTGAAAATATTGAAATCAAGAAAACCTTGCAAATGCAGCAGTTTAGTCACATAAAATGGCTGCAAATGGTAGATTTAGAGGTTCTGGTGTCAGTGTGTGCAAATGTCATGCATCTCGGGATACTTATGTTTCAAATTGCAGGGCCTATCGTGCACTGTACATACTCAACTGGATCTACCGCTACTTCACAGAAGCGAAATTCAGTCGATGGATCGGTGAGTTATACGAGAAGCGCCGAAGAAATATGTTATCCTTCTTTTTAAAGTTCTGTTATTGCTTTTTGTAGAGTTTGGCCGACTCCTTCTCTCTTGTATGATTTTGCAGCTTGCATCTCTGGTTTGGTTCAGACAGCTTTGTATGCAGATTTTTTCTACTACTACTTTCTCAGGTAGCAAATCCTGGTACCTTCTTTCCAATGATCCTCTCTAGTATCTCGGTAGATTTTTAACAGTTAAATGTTGTTTGTTTTGCAGTTGGAAAAACAATGCAAAGCTTAACCTGCCAGCTTAAGCGAAGGAGGTCTAAATCTGAATCATTGTTATGGTTTTCTACATCATGGTTGGTAAACCAAGTTGCGAGTTGATTCTTCGAAGGAAGCATATACGGACTGTGTAGTTTTGAATTAGGATACAACCCCGAATCCAAAACATGGGGGGTACTAGTTAGTGAATTTTGGGTGGAGTTTTACCCATCTCATACACAATCTGACCTACTAGTTTTGTGACCTTGTAAAAGATGATGAAATTGCTGATGAGTTTTATGTACCGTCTTCAAAGAAAGCTGTACAAGAGAGAAGAGTAGTTAATGCCATCTCATGGGGCCTAATCCAATAAGGAAATAAAATCCGATTTCAAGTAAAATCCAAAATCCTCTTGAGAAACTTTTTTTAAAAAAGAACTTACACGTGGCAAATCGCAATTGGTCGGCTATTGTGCCAAGGAACACACAAAGACGATATCTCCGTAAACCAATTAAACGTCTTGAAATCTCTGATATCTCTGGTAAAACACCCTACTCCTCTGTTTTGCATGATATAATTGCTTTAGATTTTGTTTAGATTGCTTTAGTTGTTGCCATTGATCGCTTGAAGACCAAGAAATCTGATTAAAACCCTAGAATCTCAACTATTACTGAGCCTAAGCATATCCTTCCTCTGTTTTAATGCACCTAAAACCCTTTTATTTCCTGCATAGATATGTTTATTGCTTACAGCTTAGGTAGTGTACTGAACAACACTAGTTTGCAATTGGTTTGATTCCTATCCCATGTCAGTGTATGCTGTATCTTATTTCGAATAGATGCTAGCTAGCAATCGATTCGCCTCAATGGCTTAGAGGAGTTAAAGCCTTTTTTCGAAACTGCATGCTTAGCCTAAATCTTTTGTCTGAAGAATTTTCGGTATATGAACATATGAGAATGTGCTAATGAATTCGATGCAGGTTGGCCTGGTTTTGATGCTAGCAATGTCAGGAGAATTTAAAGTGCTGCATTTAGTCAGACCGTTTCTTCCGTTTCTACCGGAGGTTGAAAGTGCTAACAGAAAGGTCCGCTTGTCTGAGAAGTTGATATATACCTTGTTTGCCCTAGGCATCTTTCTGGTGTGCAGTCAGCTTCCACTGTATGGAATACACTCTACAACTGGTGCTGATCCGTTTTACTGGATTCGTGTTATAATCGCATCTAGCCGCGGGACTGTAATGGAGCTTGGCATTAGCCCAATTGTGACATCTGGAATGGTGATGCAACTCTTGGCTGGTTCAAAGAGATTAAAGTGGACAACAATGTCCGTGAGGATCGTGCATTATTGTGAGTTTTCTTACTCTAATTGTTTACTTCAAAAGTTCTCACCGCCTTAGTTGTTTCAAGTTGTGAAGAACTTTGCTTTAGGAGCTGCTGGGTTTATTAGGTTTAAATCTGTGCACACTAATGTTTATTTTTCAATTCTTATTCCTGTAAAAACTTGTGAATATTTTCAATTTGTCGCTTGCTTAGGATTCTAATGATCTGCTTTTTATCGGCTTCTAAATGCAGAAACGGGGCACAAAAGTTGCTCGGAATCCTCATTGCTGTTGGTCAAGCTGTTGTCTATGTCCTATCAGGAATGTATGGTCCTGTTGGTCAGCTTGGCGTTGGGAATGCCATTCTTATCATAACTCAACTTTGCTTTGCTGCAATTATTGTGATGTGCCTAGATGAACTTCTTCAGAAGGGATATGGTCTCGGATCGGGGATCTCCCTTCTCATAGCTACCAACATCTGGTATGCTCAACTCCAAATACACATTACATTGGCATATTATATGTTCTATGGTGTTTCCTTACTTGGTTTATGGTTGAATATGCAGTGAAAACATCACTTGGAAGGCTTTTAGTCCCACAACTATAAACAATGGCTGTGGAGCTCAATTTGAAGGTGCCCTTATTGCTTTGGTCCATCTCCTGATAACAAGGACAGACAAAATACGAGCTCTTCGCGAGGCTTTCTATCGGCAGGACCTACCTAATGTTACAAATTTTCTGGCTACAGTTTTGATCTGTCTTATTGTCATCTACTTCCAAGGCTTTCGCGTGGTTGTACCACTGAGATCAAAGGGTAACCGTGGACAACAGGGATCGTATCCTATTAAGCTTTTCTACACCTCCAACATGCCAATCATTCTTCAATCTGCTCTTGTCTTCAATGTTTCCTTTATCTCCCAGGTAAGTTGATATGCAATAAAAATTGAAGTCTCTTAAATAAGCTGCATCTATTTTCAATGACATGACAGTTATTTCTCGGTATAGTTGCTTTACAAGAGTTACGGTGGGAATTTCGTGGTGAACTTGTTGGGGAAGTGGAAGGAGTCTGGATATTCTAGTGGCCAGTTTATTCCAGTTGGTGGTCTTGCTTACTATGTCACTCCACCAGCAAGGTGATCCAACATTGAATTGCTTTACCCTTAGTCATTCCTTTGCTATTTCTTAATACTTGAGTGAGCAAAAGCATGTACTGTTAACATCTAACACTGATTTGGTTTTAATTGCAGCTTGGCAAATATGGCAGCCGATCCGTTCCATGCTCTATTGTACCTAGTGTTTATGCTTGCAGCCTGTGCCTTATTATCAAAAACTTGGATTCAAGTCTCTGGTTCTTCCGCCCGAGATGTAGCTAAGCAGCTCAAGGTATTTTTGGGCATCCTCATCCTAGACAATATTTTTCTCCCGTGTACCACTGGATTCACCTACATAATTCTCTATGAACAGTTGTGACATTAGTACAGTTTTAGGGGGACAGGGGAAGCTTCATTTATGCACATAACTACCTGAGAGTATAATTTGGTGATCAGTAATGAAGAGAATCTTACATGTCTTTATTAGAATTTAACATTTATATTGCTGCATTGTGTAGGACCAAAACATGGTGATGCCTGGACATAGAGAATCAAACTTGGAGAAGGAACTTAATCGCTATATACCAACTGCAGCTGCATTTGGAGGAATGTGCATTGGTGCCCTGACTGTTTTAGCGGATTTCATGGGAGCAATTGGCTCAGGAACTGGGATTTTGCTTGCGGTTACAATCATATATCAGTACTTTGAGACATATGAAAAAGAGCGCGGCAGTGAACTCGGCCTTTTCAGCCTTTAAGCCCTAAAGCTCCATAGACACAAGGAAATAGGATTTTGCTTGCGGTTACAATCGTATATCAGTACTTTGAGACATATGAAAAAGAGCGCGGCAGTGAACTCGGCCTTTTCAGCCTTTAAGCCCTAAAGCTCCATAGACACAAGGAAATAGTTTCAGTGAATGATAATGTAATAGTACTGTCTCACATATATAATAACATAGCCCATAGGGATAGAATCGATATCAAATTTGTAGTTTGTAAGAGCCTTACATTCCCTACTTAGAAGGAACCTGTTAATCATTTAACATCTATGATTCTTTAATTCTACCATCTTTCATCATTTTTTTTTCCTTTTCCTTTTTACTATCTGAGTCTTTCATCTTCTTTAAGTTGAGAGTATTCGTACGATTTACTTTATATAGTCAGCCATTGGTAATACACCATCTGATTTGTTTTACTTTCCCCGCAATCATGTTGCTTCCCCTGTACCGGACAAACTTCATACTTTAGATATATGGATTCCATTGTTTTGCAACTTTAAGCAACTTTTGGCTTTGTTCTTTGTACATTAGTTTCAAAATTCGACCCTCTATCAGGCAAAAGATTTGAAAAGTTTATGATTGAGTTCCTCAGGCTATAACTTTTGCTGATGGTGATGCTTGTTAATCACTCGTGTTTCTGACAAAGTTATGCTCAACTAAAGTAATGTTAGGAGCATATGCCCATTTTCTCAATCAAGCTTGTTTCTTTAGCAAATGGCATGGTTTCCCAGTTCAAGTTTTTGAGATGAGTGGGTTACTCACTAACAACCATGTGTGTTGAGTTCTCATACCATTTTTGGGGTCAAACCCAAAGTTTCGACATATCATTTCAGATATTCACTAATCCGAAAAACTAAACTATGGAGTTTATGACAACATATTAGACCTTCGTGGTAGAAAACATTCAAAGCTATTGATGAATAAGCTTACATACACAAACGAGCATGAGAACATGAGAAAATAAGTGGGTTGTTTAAGGCCTAGTTTGGCCCCGAGGTGATTAATTTAAAAGCAGTTTCAGCTGTGTTGTGAGTATAATCAGCTGTAAAATCAAGTAGTTGAGTGTTTGGTGAACTTTGCTTTTAGTAGTGTTGTGTGTACAAAGCAATGTTTAAGTGTTTGGTGAACTTTGATATAAAAGTGCTGTGGGACCAAAAAGAACATGAAAAATTTAAGGAATTAAGATGAGATTAATTTTATTTCTCGATGAGTAGTAACGACATTTGAGATTTTTTTTTTTGGAAAATTCTATTGAAGTGAATCTTCAATTTATTGACTCGAGAAGTATGCGTCACGACCAATCTGTCGTAATTTCTGTGAAATCTTTCGGATGTTAAAACTATTTATTACAAATTTGGGACTTTCGGGAATTAAGAAATTTATTTTAAATAAAAATAATAATTGCGGTTGTTTCATCACTCGAATACCTCACTAATTAAAAGAGCGAAAAACATACAATGATCAAATATGTTCATATTCACTAATACAGAACACCAAATAGAGAGCCGATAACTAAATAGGACAAACTCATCCATCAAAATATATGAATGCGCAGTAGCTTAATTTATGTGGTGTCCTTCCTCCATACGAAGAGAAGATTTTGTCTTCTCTAGGACTACACCCTTAATTAGATTCAAAGAAAGCTATGGTATTGTTAGAGTGTGGTTGTCCATAATTGTCTAGAAAGCCAATATAACTATCATCATTTTTCCCAGAGAAGAGACCGGTTGAATTGTGAAGTTGATGGAATTTGTGAGGGCAATATAGGTAAAGTCAATAAGTGATCTCAACTTCTGAAATCTCTTAATCTAGAAGCAGTAATATAGCAGCTTGTGAATTATATCTTGAGAAGTGGAAGATTGAATTAAATCAATAACCTATTGGTTTACCAAACACCTAATCTGACTTAAATTAATAAATATGCAGCTTAGGCTGCCTAAACCTTGGGGCCAAACTAGCCCTAAGTCCGGGCCATGAGACTAGGAGGACTAAGCTTGAGCTTATGATCCCCAATTTAATGATACAAAAAAAAAAAAACACATATAATAAAAAAAATGCCACTTGTTGCGACAAATAAATAGCTGTTAAAAGCCTCACTTAAAAAAAAAAAAAAAAAAAAAAAAAAAAGCAACACACATTTTTTTAGAAGTCTCCCACAAAATGAAATAAAATGGACACACATATGTCAATGAATTCTTTGTCACCAAAAGCCTCATAAAAAAATAAATAAATAAAAAGAGGCCGTGACAACTTATCCAATTTGAGCTTAAAAATTGTCCACTTATTTCACTAAGAGTTTTTTTTATTTCAATTTACTCAATCTAATATCTATTGACAGCATTGTCCTCGTTTTAATTAACAAATCCTCCCCTCAGACTCTCTCTCTCTCTCTCTCTCTCATCTCATTCATTCTTACCGGTGGACATGGCCTGAATCAGTATGAAGAACCTGAACACGCGGCTGTCGCCATTGGCTTTAATCTCCGATTGGCAGCGTGTGAGCTCAGTGGTAGTTGCCGCATAGACCACAGACCACAACGAAGTTGAGTTCCTAAGTCTTCACAATGGGATCAGAATCAGTGAGGAACGAGAGTAATGCTGGAGAGGCAGCCGAAGTTCGAATTCGAGTCAGGGTTGGGTCTGAGATCGAGTTCCAGACAGGCGAGACGGCGGAGGTGGAAAATGAAGACGAGGGTTGCGACCTTGTCGTCGTTTTCGAGAAGCTGAAATAGAGACTCCAAAGCCTTCTTCTTGAACTTGATGCCGCCGATTTGCAGGAGGGTATTAGACGCGTTGTGCACATCACCCGAGATCCATCAGAGCAGTGACTGGCCTTCACCCGGAAATGCTACCGTCTAGGATAGCTTGGTCTCGCAGTCCTCCAACCCAATCCGGTCGCATCTTCCGCCGCCCAATCCTGTCACGACCTCCAAACCACCGTCGGGGGTCACAATTTACCATTTTTTTTTTGGTAAACTATGAGCTCCAAGAATGGGGAAGGATAAAAAAAAAGTGTAAACATGTAGAATTGAACATATAAATTGATCAATTGTGCATGTAGTGTATTCATTTTGGTTTTGGGAGTTTTTGCAATTCACTGGAGAGCAATAATATGATTATTGGGGGGGGCAATAATATGAGTATTGAGGACAATAATATGTTTATTGAGAGGAAATAATATGATTATTTGGTATTACTAGGGGTAATAAAATCTGACGCGGGAAACCCATGGCTGGATTCCGGCAAGGTATTCGATGAATTATTTCTCTAAATGGACAAAGAAGGAGAGGGTAAAATTATCCTAAAAATAAATAAAAAGTAATAAAGAATACTTAATTGGGTATTAGGGTAAAATATATGTAAAATATTGTGTAAGTGGGTAATTTCTTACAATGTTTGAGTAAGTGGGATTAATTAACCTCAAAATTAGATAAATAATCATTTTCCCAAAAAAAAAAAAGATATGAATCGACCCACTCTTGTTCGAAAGTTTGACAGTGCATCTAATATACTTATACTTTATATTAGAGGACATCATCTTAGCCATTTATGTCATATAAGTTCTAGTTTATGAACCTATTATTTAGGCTCTAACTCTTTTTTTTTTCTTTTCCGGAGCTTGGTCACGTGAGCTGGTAACCTAAGTGGGGTATCAAGGTGTTCCTTTTCCGAAAAAAAATAAAAATAAAAAAAATTATTCATTTATTCTCAAGGTGAGAAAGAAAAAAATTATTAATTATAAACTAATTACAATTCGTGCCCTAAACTTATGAAAAACTGGACTAGGCACCATAACTTCTAAAAAAAAAAACTACTTATTCAAGACCATGACTTTTACCCAAAACCGAAAAAACTCTTTTGAGGTTCTGGTGTTCTGCAAATGGAATATGTTCTAAAAATCATGCTCTACGAATGGTAAACTTATGGTAGAGGAGAATTTCCAAAAAAAAAAAAAAAAAGTTTAGCATGTTTCGACATGTCATTGAATTTCAAGGGTGTCCATTGAATTTCAAGGGTGTCCATGGCAAGTCCTAGTGTGCCAAACCTGGCAAGTCCTAGTGTGCCAAACCGGGCAAATCCTCAATTTTTTTCAATTTGTCATTTTTCTTAATTTCACCATTGATAAAACAAGATTCTTAAAATGTGTTCCAATTGATGGATCTCTTACAGATTTTTTTTCATAATTAAATTTCAAATTTCTTCATAAATAAATCTATTGTTATATGTATCTTATGCACGTGACTTTCTATATTGAATTTTGATCTTGGTTCTCAATTGCATAAAAATATTTTTGATTGAAATACATTCGTCTACTATGCTACGCAATCTTTATTTTAAATTCATTTAGTAAATATTTTTTATATGATTAATAATAAAAAAAGTTCAAACTATAGATTCCTAATTATTAAAATGTATTACAAAATCTCGTGCATCATAGATTAGCATCGCCTTCAATCTCCCATGGTTAATAACAAAGATTTTGAATCCAAGGGTTAATGGCTCCTAGGACTTCTTGTAGCATAAACAGTGGTAGCACGTAGCTAAATTCCAGAGGTTTCCTAAAGTTTTCCCCCAAGACTTTGAGTTGCACCCAAGATTTTCTCCACTGGAAAGCTGTAGCCTAGAGCAGATAGACCTAGTTTGACTCGCTCTGGGATGACAAGACATTTCTGCTCTATTACCTAGTCTGGCCTGGACAGCTGATTCTGCACCGAGAATCACTGAAACTATAATGTTCACTGAACTAGTCCCAAATCTCAATTACCATGAAGTTCTCAACCCCTTTCTCAAGGGCTGTTTGAAATTTATAGCAACTGGAAGGCCATGTGAATGTTGAATACCCTGCACTCCTACAGTAAGTCCCACTTCAACATAAACACACTGCCACAGTAATTTGTATACATTTGCATGCTTAACAGTTACCACTTACTTTCTGTAAAAGAATATGATTTCTACCCCCTTGGGCCTTCTCTACGTTACTCTCGACGTGTTAATCTTAACAAACGCATTGCAAAATTGTTTCAAAATTGATAGTTTCTCATCCGACACTTTGCTGCCAGTACGTTTTGGCAGTTGGCACCCATAACTTTTTCTTCTCGAATTCGTAGCAGCCCAAAACGAGGGCTCATGCGAGTCAAAGTAATAAAGTAAGTACACATGACTACAATGATATAAATACATATTTTTGTGTATTATGAAGTATGAACGTTTACCCCCTAGCAACCCTTTACATATTCTCACCAGAATATTCTCAAAATTTGTTTCAACTTGAGATTGAAATGCATCCCCAAGTTTAACTGACTCACTAATATTTCGACCAAAAAAAACAAAGTTGCACTAATATGAATCATGGGGAGGAGCTTGATAAAATTATATCTGTGGTGCTGAAGAAAAGTCATGTGGAGAAATCATGAAGTTGTATTATTAGGACAAAGAGTATTATTTGGAAAACATAATTATAATGCAAACAAATCATGCTACATACTCTCAAGTTTGTTTGCCATTAGCAAGATATATATATATATATATATATATATATATATCTTGCTCATCATATATATATATATATATATATATATCTCTTGCTCACCAAACTAATTAATTGCATCTATACCTAATTATATGTAGTTCTATACGAAAGGAATTATTGCTTACAACCTTAAAGCAGAAAAGTTCTCTTGTTATCGTAATTTACACTACACTAATAATCAAATTGTCTTCTATTTCTTAACCAAGAAGCTCCCTGGATGAAATAATTCGGCATGAATATGGCTATATATTACAGATAGAGAATGAAGAAACTCTTAGATCATGAAAATTTCAACTAAAAAATTGGTGTAATACATGTGTTTGTCTACGTAATGATATATCCTAAAGCAAAGTTGCATGCCAAGAAAGAAAAAGGTTGTGTTGTATAATTTTGATATAACCAATTACTAGATTATACATATATGTCCAGAACATTCGTAAAAGAGAACTTTTGTATACCTAAAGTTTTAATATTCAATTGACCAAAAAAAAAATTTTAATATTAAGTTTTGTCTTGAAGAATCATTACAAATCATTCTTGCAATAAATTTGTCTCATTTGATTTTAATCATTTTCATTCCAGTTTTATCTGAGAAATTGCATTTGTACCAATGACTAAGCTATTTTCATTTGGTTCGCTCTTAAAGTGATCATTGATAAAGTAATCAGGGAGTTCGCATATAAAACTAATTGACAATGTCTCATTTTTTTCATGTGGGATTTATACTCTCAACATACCTCCACACGTATGACGAAATTTCAAGTCATACATGTGAACAACTTATATTGGATGACGTGGAGCCCGTGTATGAGCAAGGCATGCACACGTGGGATAACCCGCTCTTGCACCATGATAAAATAATATGGGTTTCGCATCCAAAATCAATTGGTAATGGATTAAGTGGCCCAAAACCCTTATAAACCTATAGACAAGATCCCATTTTTCCTACATGAGATTTATACTCTCAACAATCATTTATGGTGGGGTACATAATAGATCAATTTTTCGAATATTTTCTTAGAAGTTCGATGAGCCTACAGTAATGGTAAAAATTTAATCAAAATGTTGTTGTATTTCAATAAACATGAAATACAAGCAAACTTAAATGAGAAAGATAATGATGGAACTAATTGCATGTGTTGGAAACTTGGAGTAAATGTGTTTCTGGTCCCATGATTGACCCTAATTAAACTTACAAGCGAGTGTCGAACAAAAGTACATGGTCTATACAAACCATCCTTAATGAAGGCTAATTATGGACATGCACAATCTCATCGGTCCCTTCTTTCTCAGAGCCTGCGAGTTCATTTTGAGTTCTTAACAGACACGTCATGAGTG
The DNA here is from genome assembly GCA_025331145.1 of Rosa persica. Lineage (NCBI taxonomy): Eukaryota > Viridiplantae > Streptophyta > Magnoliopsida > Rosales > Rosaceae > Rosa > Rosa persica. Next base: position 5,848,981 of record WFKR01000005.1, on the reverse strand, counting down.
TTAATATAAACTGATAGCAAAAACGATTATCTTGTCTGTTTTTCTATCATAAACGAATACAAATCCCAGTCTTATATCCTAAAATCAAAGTGCATGTAGTTTTCTATGACCAACGCACTGAGCAGTCTAAGCTATATACTTTTTGGGTAGGGATGGGAGTGATTTCATTATATTGACGTTTGATACTTTGATTGCCCTACTTGTTTATAATAATGTCGAACGCGCACTAATTTGAATTTCGAAACATATACCAAAGTTATCCAACTATCCACTATCTGTATCTATGTATCTATCTTTTTATAATTACTAGCTCCATTTCTTGAATATTATAGTTAATTATCCTTGTGGGACTGGGACAACGCATGTTCAAACTTCAAAGGTAGAAAAGCTAAGAACGAAACACACAACTAGAATGGGGACTATTTTGTTCAAAGGTTGAAACTAGATTGGTCCATCATCAATAATAGTCACATTAGTTTGCTCACTTTAGACTTCTTAACATCATATTAAAGGAAAATGTCTGAATTAGTAGCGAATTTAAAATTTTAATTTCTCAATATGTATAAAATAAAAAAATCTTCAATTGAAAATTTAAAACTTTACGTAATTAGAATACAAGTAACATGATGAATTTGACTAAAACACGATTATAAATATCACTAGAGTCAAGTAATTTCGAACACAATTCAATTATAAATAGTTAACCTGATAAGACCTATATATTGACGCTCCCGATCTTACTCGCTTGAAGATGCCTAATAATTATGGTGCCCACATCAATCAAATTACTGTTGATATCGTCACATTCTTCTTTCGGCTCTGTCTCTTTTGAAATGCAACTCCTAGCTAGCTCTAGTCTATCAGGTCCCTGCATTGCAGAGATTCAATTAATTCAGAACCAATGAACCATATCTGTCCCTGCCCAAAAGCAGGAAAACTGTTGGATCTGTTCAAAAGAAAAATGCAAGAACCAACACAATCTGCATATTTAACTGGTAAAAAACTAAAAACTCATTAGTGATAATTAACTATTTGTTATAACAGTGTCATTAGTGCATAGTTTTCCCCAAAACCTGTCTTTGTCTTGCTTCTGTTTATTCTTAACAAATTATAAAACCTCTTTTATTCAAGAACAGAAGAATATGTTCATCAATCCCTTTCCTTGTTTATGTTGTGCAAATTGCACGTTCTAGCTAAACTTCTCAGAACCACATGACTTGCTGATAAAAGTTTGTTAGAGCAAGTGCACCCGTAATCAAGAAAAGGCAAAGTCGATAAGTCAAGAATTCGACCAGTCAAGTTATTATTCACTGCTACTGGACATAGGTTTACACCCGTTGTTTTTCTTGCCCGGTCAACACTGTTCACGTAATTCACTGTTCATATTTTACTGTTCACATAGTTCACTGTTCGCCATTGAATTTAGCTGTTTAAATTACTGTTCATATTGTACTGTTACTGTTCATATTTTACTGTTCACGTTGGAATCAAAATCACTTAAGAAGCCAACCCAGCGCTGCCAAGTGTCCTGCCTCTTTGCTTTTCTTCCTGACGTCACCCACGTTCCTTACAATATTGAGCTGGCAGCTTCATGACTTTGGGCAAGAAAAAAGTCACAGTCTTGCCCTTTTTTTGACCTCAGTCATGCAAAGCCAAGCTTTGCCCAGTCAAGCAATCACCGGTGGAAGCTTCATTTTCATTATGCCTGATCACCACATCATCATTCTCCCCTTTTGCCCGGGCAAAGCAAGACCGGTGCACTTGCTCTTATATATACTTGTCAAAACTAAATGATATACCTTCACTTTCATATTTAAGAGAAGAAAATGAAAGCAACTAAACCCCCTTTTCTTCTTCTCTTTCTTGCACAATCGTTTCAATTATAGTAAACAAAATATCATAATATATGTGTGTGTGGTTGAACATATCAGTTATAGAAGTCTTAAACATTATTGTTTTATGCTTGGAGCAATGCTTATCAAATTAAGGAAGTTGACCTCTGCGCAGTGGATCTTTCTAGGTTTTAGCTTTTAAGTATTTATATCATATATCAAATCTAAAGCTTCTTGTTTCTGTTATAGAATTGCAGTCAGCAGTGTTGCTCTCTAAGGCTCTTGAGCTCACAGCATTGTGCATCAGATTGGTTTTATTGTTGCAAATATTATAAGAAATTAAGAGGCAGTAGAATAATGAGATTAATATCTTTTGATAACTTCACAAGTTGCAGACTAGCTAGCTGAGCAGTAGTGAATGTTTTTGAATCTTAAGAAACCATATGGGACACTACATAGAACAGAGCCCGGAAGACTACCTAACTTGATATTCATATTCTTTAACAACTGTATTACAGTGGATTACAACATGTATCATGCATGTGCTTAAGGCTGTTCCCCTCCCACCTTATATTTGTACAAAACGAATACTCATGCTTTGTTAGAGATAACATTATTGAGAGTGATATAATTAATCTCGCAGTCGGCTGGATGTGAGTTCTACCAAATTAGTAATCCCAAACTTGTGTGTATAATAATCAGATACCTGTCATATTCATAGCCTCTTTCTCCTCCTAAATTAACTAAAGTGATTCTTTAAGTACCTTTATCTCTTACTCTGTAATATAGTAATTGAAATCGGACATTCATGAAGTTTTTCTTGCAAGAATCATTCTTGTGAAAAATCAATTGAATTAGAAATCATTTAGATATTGGTTATTTTGGTTCAATAGAAGAAAAAAAAAGTAAACCCATTGAGCAATAGTAGGTGAATCACATTTTTGAATACCACATGCATCCCACCTTATATGGCAGCTGATGTGCCAGAAAATCTAATCTATCATAGAATTTCATGTCATCTGTTTGATTACATATTTTTGATTTTCGATCTTGCTTCATAGAAATTAGGAAAAATAGGAACGTAAGAAACTGAAAATTTCTATTAAGTTTCACAGTACATAGTTTTTTAAATTCCTTAATCGTTACATACTCCGATTAATGATAGAATTTTCTCCGCAACTTTGGAGGGAGATTCCAAGCTCCCACTCAACTACTGTAAGGTTGTTAATAATTTGACCAATGTTGGTGACAACAGTCTTACAGTACTGACCGTCTGACCTCTGAGTCTTCTTCCTGGCTCTCCCAGGGATCCCATGGATGATGATATAGTCTTGACATAGTAGGGTCCATGATAAGACGGTACCAATCAATTACTCACAATCAATCCCTCTGTGTACCACCATTTATAACTCACCACCCCAAAAACCTAAAATAACATATACACACTCGACTTTTCTATCGGTTCTGATCCCCCAAGTATCTATATCCCTCCCTCCCCTTTCCTTTTTCCCGCGCTTTATAAGCCCCCCCCGGCCTTTTTTTATCACCTCCATCTCTCCGGATTATTTTCTTCAACCTCATTAGTCAAAATTTGCGCCTCTGCTTTCTCATTAACTTCAATCCCTTTCAAACACATTTATTCCCTCCCACCCAACAAGTTTTTGTCTTGAAGTCTAGCTCTATTGGTCTCCATCTTCTTCTCATTTTTGTTTTTCACTGTTTCCAGATGGATACTATCAGACCCAAATCGGCTCCGATCAAGCGAAGCAAGCTGTTCAGGACTTTCCACAAGGTCATCAGCCTCCGAGCCGCCACCAAAATCGCTTCCAACAATGGCATTTGCAAGCTCAAACCGAATACCAAAGCCACCAAAGAGGAGTACGATTTCGAAAAGATGGAGGATCTCAAAGCCAAGAACAGAGCAGTCATGGAGGCTTTACTGGCCAAGCTCTTCGCCGGAATCACTTCCATTAAAGCAGCCTATGCCGAGCTCCAAATGGCGCAAGACCCTTACAACAACGAAGCCATTCAGGTGGCTGACCAGGCCGTAGTGGACGAGCTGAAAGCCATTTCAGAACTCAAACGCAGCTTCTTGAAGAAAGAGCTCGATCTCTCGCCGCAAGTGACTCTAATGCTGGCGGAGATTCAAGAACAACAGGGACTAATGAAGACATACGAGATCACCATCAAGAAACTAGAGTCCGAAGCTCACCGCAAAGGTTTAGGCATTTCCACACTCAAATCCGAACTCGAAGAATTAGTCTCAACCAACAACTCCTTGGAATACAAGCTCAAATCCAGCGGACCTCTCTCAATCTTCGACAATCTTCGCCTCTCGAAGCTAACCGCAACCCATTTCGCTCAGTTTCAGCAGCAGACGGTAAGATCCATACGAAGCTTTGTCAGATTGATGAACAAAGAAATGGAATCCGCAAGCTGGGACCTCGACACAGCCATCAAGTTCATCGAGCCAGAAGCAGAGTTCTCGAAACAGAGCCATCGCTGCTTCGCATTCGAGTCCTTCGTCAGCAAAACCATGCTCGAAGGCTTCAACAACCCCAACTTCGGACTCCCCAGCGACTCATTCCCTCCCAATCACAAAACCCACCACCACTTTTTCGACCAGTTCAACAAGCTCAACCCCGCAAACCCAAAATCCTTCCTCGCCCAGAACCAAAACGCGTCATTTTGCAAGTTCACCAGAGCCAAGTACCTCCAACTAGTCCACGCCAAAATGGAGTGCTCCCTCTTCGGAAACTTAAACCAGAGAAAGCTCATAAACTCCGGCGAGGTTCCCGACACTGCTTTTTTCGAAGCCTTTGCAGAAATGTCGATGCGGGTTTGGCTTCTGCACTGCTTGGCATTCTCGTTCGGTCAACAAGTCTCGATCTTTCAGGTCAACAAAAACCGCAGATTTTCAGAGGTGTTCATGGAGTCCGTCACCGTCAACAACGATTCCGATACCGATTTTTCCGTCAGCTTCACAGTCGTGCCGGGGTTCAGAATCGGGAAGACGGTGTTTCAGAGCCTGGTTTACTTGTCTCCGGTGAGTAATCTCCGGCGAATTTGCGACTAAACTTAGCTCGCTCCGGTGGGTTTAGGCAGTTTTTGTAAATGGTGAAATCAGAGCCGTTGGAATTGGTGCGGTCCCACAGTGGTAAGTGTAGGCTAGCTGTAGTAGAAAAAGGTGATAGGGTTGTCTTCCCCAAAATGGTTCTCTAACTTCTCCTTCTCTTTTCACTGGTGCTGAGGTAAGCAATTTTTAGCATAAGCATATTTTCTGAAATTGGGTCAGAGAAGATATGATCCGGATCTGTGGGTGTCTGTCCTAAGTAGCTAAGGTAAAAATTCTCCGTGAAATGTCTTTGGGCAGTTGTTGTAATGCAATCTGCTAGTGTAATATTATAGGATCAAGAAAATTCTACTATGTTGTTCAGTGTTAATCGAGAAGAGCCATATTAGGGTTCAAACGACCCAGTACACATTCAACATGAATGTAATGATTTATGTGAAGTCATTGAAATAAGTGTATGTAATGCAATTAGTGAAAATTTTAAGGTGATTCAGAGTTTTTAAATTTTGGAATCAGCAGATTTTAGATTAGTTAATGTCAATGTTTGCGATATTCCTTAGATGATGAGTTAATCCAACAACTTTCAGCTCTGAAATGTTAACGAAATATTATAAAATATGATTTCAACTGGGATATGCTGTGTTTCACTTTTGAATATATACCTGTGTATCAGGGTGGTTTGGCAAGGACTAGGATATTTGGATTTTGGTGGGTTTGTGTGTGTACATGTATAGCTGGGTAGGACTCTAGAGGTAGGTGATTGGGAAATGAAAAGTCTGAGCATAATTCACGGGCTTCTGTGCCTTGTAAAAGACACCGTAGTTTCTGACGCACTTCTGGCTTTTGCTTCTATGTCTCTGTGTAGGTTTCTAGTGCTAATCAGCTAATACATGTAGCCAGCCAGCATTCCTTTACCACATACTCAAATTTTTGGCTCCATTATATACTCACAGGAAGAATACTGTTTGCATGGGTGGCATTTAGAAGCTTGTGCTTCCCTTTTTTAGTTATACATTACATTATTCTTTCTGTTCAATCTTCAATTCCAAGTGAACTTGTATAGGTTTGTTTTCTTTTGTTATACTCAAGAGGATCTAAGTTTTGATTTTAACTTGGTTCTAACTCGATTTCTTATGCTACTTCGTCATTTGGGCTAATCCTAAGAGCTTATAGATTTGGATCTCTCTCTTCCTCACTCATTGTCTTGGATTATCCAACATTTGACGATAAATAAGCAAAACCTTGGAATTATGTCTGTTGGAAAATAATATATAGGGTGACCACCCGTCAGAGATAATGTTGGTACTTGGGATCTGATTCTGTTAAGTTCTGAGATGCTTGGGCACTTGAAATGTGATTCTCGATGCAAATTGCAGTCCTTGTTTGTTTGTTTATACTTTGTCCCGGTCCTTTCTCCTACTTCTGATCATTTACCAGATCACCGCAGAAGGTAAGATTTCTCAGGAAAGACACCATCTCAATCATTAGACACAATGAATAGGACACCACTTCCAATTGGGAGCAAACCCAAAATAAAAAACTACCGGAACGAAGTTACTAACTTGGCAGTTTCAGGAACCTGAGAGATGCATTATTTGGGACCTGAAACATGCATTATTTGGGACATCTTCAAAAGCGTGATCATTTCTTGCAAATATTGCTATGTAATGTACAGATTCAATAAGCAAAGGAATTGATCCCAGAAACAAATGGCAAAGCAAATTCACTCCAAAAAGAAAAACCAGTATATTGTTTCAATGGGCATTCTGACTGTGAAAAGCACAGACCCTTTATACTTTCCCACCATTAGCATAATCTACATCCTTCCTCAGACATGTCAACCTTCTAATGAAAATATGATCCAACAACTGATTTGATTTCCTTTCTAAGTCCAAGTCCCCCATCAAATCCTTCAAAAGTATGCGCTGATCTAGAAGTTCTGTTTTTTTTTACCAAGTAAATCCACTATACTATAATCCACACTCAGCATTGATTGTCTATGCACAGAAGATATCAAATCTAGTGATGGTTGGGAATTGGCTGCAAACATTCATTCAGAAGGTCGCAGAGGATGTTTTCTCCCATAGGTCGCTTCCAGAAAGCAGAAAAGGATCATCACTTTCTTCAATCAAAGCCCAGCATGCAGTTAACCATCATTGCCTTACTGAAGAAGACACTGGAGAATAACAAAGTCATGGAGGAAGGTTTCAGGGGCTTCCTGCTTCGCCGTCTGAGGAAGGCGGAGAATCTGAAGCGTCTGCAAGAGCGTCAAGCATCATTATGACATCAGTAGGGTCATCCAAATAGTACTTGGCTTTACTGGGTTTCTGTCCAACGGTGCATGCAAAAACACTCGTATTTGAGGAGATGACACCATTATTAAGTGCATTGCCGATAATCTCAAACATGTCCTCATCAGATCTATCATCACCAATGCACAAAACAAAATCTGCCTGCTTCCCACTCTCGTGCATCGATGTGAATACCTTTTCAGCGACCAGGCCTTTACTGACACCCTGAAAGCCACAATGAAAGTAAGATTCAACCATCATGTTTATTTTTACACAATTAATTGGATTGCACTAACCCCATATGGTAAATAATATCTACTGCGATACTTATTTTCTCATCAGCAAACAAACAATTTGACTAAAAAGTTCTCAAATGATTGTTGCAAGGCTATTTCAAGAAGAAACCTTCATTACCTAAAAAAAACACACTTCAGTACTTTGGGGTCACTAACTTACATTATCTGAAGCCATAATCACTAAGTTCCATATCAAAGAAAGTGAGTGACCTACCCACCTTTAGCATTGATTATGCACACGTTCTCAGAGTTTAAAAACCTCTGTTACTGTTATCATGCACTAGCCAAACTAATCGAGGTGGCTTCCTCAGAAAGACATACAAGGTCAAAGTACTACTTTAAATTTATGATTGCATAGAGAATTTATCGACTGAATCCAACTCACAGGAGAAGAAAACAAAAACAACACTCAAGACTAGCAAAAATAACTGAAAAAAATTTCTACAGATATAAGAGGGTAGTGGTATCGTGTATCTTCCATTGGTTCCAACAATAAACTTAGGAGATTTTGCAGTAGTGAAAATGGGAATAGACAGTTGTGGTGACAGTCCTAGTTTATATTAGAATCCAACAAGAGGGTGAAAAATTGAATTCATATAGAGGTTGAAAAATTTGGAAGGAGATTAAGAAAATCACCTGTGGCTTTACTTCTACAATATATTGACCACTCTTGGCAGCTACTGGTTCATTTGCCAACACACTTTCTAGATGGTCCAACAATTCTTTAGCCTGGCTGGATCCAAAACCCGGGTCGGCATCTCGATGGTGCCAAACCAATGCACTCTCCTTGGTTTCAATAGAAGATCCATCAGTGGCTTCTGTATACAATTTCATAACTGGCTCAGCTATCTGTATCCACCCAAAATCACTACTCTGTCCACAAATTTCCCAATCCTTGTCGGCAGACCACCTAACATAACACAATCTATATGAGTACAAATTTCAAGGATAACTTTGTTATAAATAAAAACAGATATATACATATACCTTACAAAATAAAGGATAACTTTGTTATAAATAAAAACAGATATATATACCTTACAAAATAACCGTGTTCAGCAGCAATTCCAAGTTTCTTGCAAGGAGAAAACCACTTGCTCAAACTATCCCTTCCTCTTCCACTGACCACAAAAACAGTGTTTTTAACATCACCACAAAGTGTATTGATTAGGGAGATGACCTCTTGACTTGGGGTCTTATTTATAGATGTTTGAGGCATCACAGTGCCATCATAATCTAACAATATAGCCCTCCTCTTAGATTTCACATAGGCATTCACAATGGCATCAATAGACAGTTTTCTGAAGTTAGGATCCAGTGCTATAACCCTGAAGCCAAAACCCAGACCAATTCCCCAGCAACGTCTTCTGAAATGGTCTTTGCACGTCCTCTCCATGTCCTGGAAAACACTTCGTGACCAGTAAGCCACATCATGTGTACTAACATACCTATAATGCTTCTCATGTCTCAACTGTTTCTCCGGTTCAACCATTGAAATTGCCTCATTCATGGCCTCAGCTGTTGATTCAACATTCCATGGGTTAACACGAATTGCACCACTAAGTGAAGGTGAACATCCAATGAACTCTGATACAACCAGCATGCTCTTCTTGGGACCACTGGATTCTGATTCAGATTCTGATGTAGAGTTCCCTTGCCTGCATACAATGTACTCATATGGAATAAGATTCATCCCATCCCTCACAGCAGTGACCACCACACACTCGGCTACTGTGTAATACGCAACTCTTTCACTAAGAGAGACTGGTTTATCAATGAAGACAATGGGTTCATATCCATTCTGACCATATTTTTCATTTATCCTCTTGACGCTTGCATAGATTTCAGCCTGTGTTTCCTCAAGATCTTTCCCTCTTCCCCTAGCTGGATTTGCTATCTGTACCAAAACTGCTCTCCCCTGCCACTTAGGGTGCTGCTTCAGCATCTGTTCCATTGCCAAGAGCTTCAAATTGACACCTTTAAAGATGTCCATATCATCAACACCAAGCAACACAGTCTTTCCTTCAAACTTTTGTTTTAGTTCTCCTACCCTCCACTCCTTATCTGCAAGTTTTAACACTGACTGAATCTGCCCCATGTGAATCCCAACAGGCATGATTTTTATCCCGACTGTCCTTCCATAATAATCCAACCCAATATAACCCCTTTTTGACTGATACTCCAAACCCAACATTCGACTGCAACAAGACAAGAAATGCCGAGCATAATCAAAAGTGTGGAAACCAATAAGGTCCGAATTTAAAAGCGCCTTAAGAATCTCTTCCCTGACAGGTAGAGTCCTGTAAATTTCTGATGACGGGAAGGGGCTGTGAAGAAAAAAACCCATTCTCAATCTATTAAACCTCCTCCTCAAGAAGGTCGGCAGCACCATTAAATGGTAATCATGAATCCATACATAATCATCCTCAGGATTTATGATTTCAATCACCCTTTGTGAGAAGATCTTATTTGCAGCCACATATGCCTCCCACAAAGTCCGGTCGAACCTTCCACCGTGATTTGCTGAAAACGGAAGCATGTAATGAAACAAAGGCCACAACTGCTGCTTACAAAACCCATGATAGAACTTGGTCAAAATGTCTGCCGGCAGGAAGGCTGGAACACACTTAAACCTATCCAACAGAAGCTGCGACACATCATCTTGTTCATTCGAATCCACCTCTACATTCAAAGAACCTACATACAAAACCTCCATTTCTTCGGGCAAACCATCCTTTAACTGCAATAGCAATGAGTCCTCATCCCAACTAAAACTCCATCCTTTGTTATCAGGTCTGCGCTTAGCTTTTACCGGCAGCTGATTAGCCACAATAATAATCCGGTCCTGCACAATCGACGACGGAACATCCGACGACACACTATTGGCGTTATCATCATCAAGCTCCGATATGACCCCGGCAACGGTCATTACTCGTGGAAGCCTCTTCCTTTCCCGACCCATTATCGGAAAGTTGCCGGAAGCTAGATCCAAAAGGTTGGTATACGATTTGGACATCATCTTGAATAACTTTGATTCAAGGGTTTCCCTTCCACTCAAGAATCTTTAACCAAAGATCTCAGACCAGACCCAAGATTCCTTGCGTCTTCAAAATACTAAAATTTCAGTACGATCTGTAATAAAACGAAATAATCAGCCATCATTACAAAAGCCAACAATCAAAATTTAATAGCAAACTAAAGCAGGCCCAGGCCCCCCTATATTCAAAGTATCTAAATTCGATTTCAATGATAGCAAATCACTATTTATTAATACAATCTCCATATGCCAAAACCCTCAACACAATACTGAATCTTGCAGGTTTCTTATAACCAATCAAAAACGAAAGGAATAAACTTGAGGGTTAAAAATGAAATTATTGAAGGCAATGATTGCAATGGAAAGTACCTGTTACGGGTTGCAAGAACAAATTTTGAATCGTACCCAGGAACAATTTGGATCTGAAAATTCAGATAAAGAATGAAAACTTGATGATTTGAGCAAGGAAATGAAATCTAGGGTTTTATCTTCTGGTCCTCTCTTTAGTTTATCCCCAAGAGTCACTTCTTCTTCCTTCTCTCCCCTCTCTCTCTCTCTCTCTCTCTCTCTACAATATACCAATGCGTTCTTTTTTTGGAGGAAACCAAAGAAAAAAGAAGTAATAATTTTTTCTGGAAATAAAACAAAAGAAATTAAAGAATTGAAGAGGATAACGTTGCCCAGTAGGCTACCCAGTACTGCCAACTGGCTCTTTGCTGGCGCGTCGGCTCCACGTGCCTCCCGCGCTATCAATTACTACTCCCTAATGCAAGGCACTAGGTGACGTGGCGGAAATCGCTCAGGCCTGCGGTGGCGCACGACACACCGTGTGAAAAGGGGTGGGGACACGTCGACTTTTGTGGTGGGGCCGACGCGTCGTTTTTGGGATGAATATATCCACACAGCGATGTGAAAATGATCTCATGTTTTGCGTACTGAGGTTAAATATCTGCCGTCCGCCGGTGGTGTCGTGACACGTGGCGACAAGGAGTTGACGTTGTTTTCGGCACGTGCCTGCTACGGCTCTGGTTTCTGTATGTGTACTTTTTTTTTTTATTAATTTCTGTAGGTGTACTTGGAAGTTGGAACACTAGAGTTCGTTACCACTTACCGGGATAACTATGCCCAGAAAAAGTCTTGTTTACCGCGTAGAGAAGACTGTGACATAAAATCTTTTTATTTATTTATTTAACGATGCCTTGTAATTGAATGCTGTGTTGGTTAATTACTGACTTATAAACATGATCAGGGGAGAGGTTATAATGTTATATCGGTCGTTCGAGCTCCTAACATATTAGTCTTTGAATCTCATATGTTTTTAGACTACATCAATCAATCAGAAAAAGGAGAGTGTCACAAAAAAATTATAATTAGAGGACAAAAACTCAAACCTCAGTCATATAATTTCACCTTTTTTTTTCTTTGAGATTTCTCACGTGATTAAGAATTGAGATTTGATCTACATACTCCTATTTTCATATTTTTGTTTTTAGATATCTCATGTGATTAAAGCATATTTAGCAAATTCTCTATTTTGACTCCTTAGCTATTTTGGAGAGTATGTTTAGTTTTTTATCTATTTTAGCAGCTGCACCAAACTCCTAAGTGGTTCTTTATTATAACTTTTAGCTATCTCGCTCCTAAATATAGAGAGCGAGATGAGGCTCTCTATAATTTAAAACATTCATTTTAAGTTATTTTATGTAATTTATAAATACATTTAAACTATTTAATCTTTATTTAAAAAATAATATAAATTTAAAACTAACTAAAATAGAGAGCATTGATGCAGACATAATTCTAAAGTGGTTAGTTAAAATGAATTTTTAACTGTTTTAGCTAAAATTTAACTCAAAAATAACTATCATTGCTAAAGATACTTTTAATCGATTCAAATTTAATATAACAATAAAATCATAATTATTGTTATCCCATGCTCAGAATTAGATAAAGTAAGAAAGAAGTAGAATGAGAAGTTTTAAGCTATAAATCATAGCACTATCATGTCATTATCCACATCCAAATGCCACAAAAGCATTAGACATAGAAAACTTGGTACCAAGGCATTATCGTTCAACTTTAGGATAGAGTATAGCCCTAGACCATCGTGGAAGCAACCCTAGCCATATTGCCCAAGTTGCCACATGATCGATGCTACAATAATACCAAAAGAAAAATCCGGATAAGGTGAAAATGGGAGATGACGTCACCTACGAGTTCACGCACCGACGTGGCAGGCACGTGGTTGGAAATTGGAAAGAAAAATTAATGGTTTGGTAGTGGTCCGGGAATTATTTTCATGGTTAGGGTTGAAGGACCATAGTGAAATGTCGCTTTCGTCCCCGCTGGAGTTGGTGTAGGGTTTCAATTGTACCTGGCTTCTTGTTTAATAAACCAATGAAACGAGGGGTACAAGATCTGATACGTTACTGGGTCATTAAGAAAAATGTGTATATATATTTAGACTATGAGTCATGGAGTTTGACCAAATTGGTGGGTGTTTTCTTTTGACCTAAGATTTTGCTTACCTTATCTTTCATGCAAGACAATGGTGAAAAAGAAGAAGCATGCGGTGTGTTTCAAAAGCAATGTGTATTTTATAAAGCACGCACGAAGAAAGTGCTTAGGGCATCCACCCGAATATGCTTTGGAGACTCCACGTTTTATTATGGATCTTGCTTGAGATCATGAGATGCTTTCAAAGCAAAACAGTCTCTCGATTTGAAAGAGTTGTTGGTGTAATGGAGCTTTCGAAGGCTATAGTTCATTTAAAAAAAATAAAATAATAACCCAACCTATTTTTATTCTTGATAGGGCTCGAACTTCTGACCTCTTATATATGAGATAAAAACCTTACTATCCCACCGAACACACACACACTCAAAGGCTATAGATCATTAGCTCTATGAGTGAGTTGTGTGTTATGGGGGAAAACGTGGGTTGAAATATACTACGTAGATCAAACGGGTCTAGTCCTTTATTGAAATTGTTATTGATTTGCTGCTTATATAACTAATTATTTTGGTTTTCATAGTACTTAAATAATGTTGTTTTAGACATAAACACAAAATCAACACTATAAACTTAAGAACAATTCTTAGGTTCACTCTTCAGGTGAATGGACATATTCACAATCTCCTGCGATTAAGGCATAATAACTTTATAATTTTATAATCCGACCATTCGTGTTGTATAACGTAATACAAATATTAGTTATGTAAAAACCAATCAAATTGAAGACCTTTTAGTTATTCATTTATATGAAATACATGGACTGTTCATCATAATAATAGTAAGTGTTGTTAGAACTATCCATTTGTTTGATTCAATTAGATAATCAAACGATTTCTGATTCGATTGATTTTTTATAGAGATGATCTTTAAAGGCTTATTTATGGACCGTTGGATTATAAATTTATTAAGTAAAAATATGTTAATCAACAACAGAGATGAATATGCTAAACTGAAAAATTATTCTAAACTTAATATAAGTTTCTATTCAACTCGTACAATAAGACCTTCATTCGTTAAGTCCAGTTCTCTTGTTCAAATAGATTATTCTATAGAAAAGTTATGAACCATGCCTCCGTCTTATAATTGTCTTAAAGAGAAGGCCCTCAATCTATACAAATAGACTGTGATATATTTATCAGTATATTAGATGAGGATCTTGTTCTGTTACAAGATTAGACTCCTTTTTAACCTTTTGCGCCAGAAAAAAGAGGATGTCGATCGATCTATACATACTTTGATGTTGAATATATCCAAACAGATTAAAACAAGTAGGAAGTGTACAACCAGACATATTCATACTCAAGTGCGCTCTCTCTCCCTATCTGAACCATACAATATAAAATTGACTACGAGGAGAGAGATTGCTGGCCATAGAGGCCACTTTCATAGAAGTCACACTAGCATCATTGGGATCTTTCATTGCAGTCCTTGAAAGTGGGGCATTTTGTAAAAGGTAATATTTTTAACACATCCACACTTGCACAAAAGAGAATCTTGCCAGTGAAAAACAGCACATACACAGGTACAGTTGTCAGTGTCAAATTAAGCACAAGGAAAATGAGAGAAGCTACTGCAGAACGTTAGAAAAGGCAGCACAATTAACCAATTTTCGGAAAATTAATCCGTAATTAATTAAACACTAACCTTATGCTGTTACCATCCTCCTAAGCTTGGTCATAATTCTGACCAAACTGAGACTATCAGATAGTCAAAATGTCATTAAATAATGATCGACCACGCTCTAATCATAAATAAATATGATAAAGTAATTTGAGATTCACATTCAAAATCAATTTGCAATAGATAGAGTAGCTCAAATTCTTATAAACCCATAAGTAAAATTATATTTTTTTAATGTGGGAGTTATATTTAGGGTTTTTGTCTATTTACCCCATTTATAGGGATTTTCTTCTAATTTACCCCATTAAGTTTTTTTAATTCTCATTTACACAACACTCTAAGGAAGTCTTCTCTAACACCTTATTAAGTTTTTTTTTAAGACCATTTTATCCTCACCCCTTTGTTATTTAGAGAAAGAGAGAGAATGGAAGAGAGATAAACCATATGAGACTTCGCTGGAGCCCCGTCACCGGTCTCTGGATTCCCGTCAATTTTCGTAGGATACTGGTCGTCACAGGCCGCCGCCCACCGGACTTTTCTGAAAACCTCGCTGGATGTTCCAAAGATGTTGTCGGATATCTCATAGGTCGCCAGAAAGATTTATTGCCCCTCAATAGACGTCTATTGTCCCCTAATAGACGTCTATTGTCCCCTAATACACGTTCGATAACTGAAGTATGAACTAATCTTACTAAAATTGGACAAATAAAACTTTAATTAAAAAAAAGAATGAGAATATTATATCAATTCAAAACGTCTATTGCCCCTCAATAGACGTCTATTAAGGGGTAATAGACCCTTAACAGACCTCTATTGCCCCAATAAAGGTGTTTTCTTTTTCTCATTTTTCTTTCATTCTGGGCCTTGTGCCCTATTTTACCAACAGAAAGAAAAAATATTTAGGCAAAATATTTAGGCACCCAGAGAAAAGCTCTGGGCACCTGGTTTATCATTCTCCACTGCCAACGGTTTTAGTCGAGCCCCGGAGAGCTGAGTTGAGCGTCGGAGACGTCCGGGCTCTCCAATCCCAAACTACAACATTAACCCTGACGACGAATCGGGGACAGAGTTCTCGTGCATCGGCATCCGGTCACCAAAATCGTCTTCCGGCTAATTGGATCCTCTTCCTTTTTTGCTGGTCACCAAAATCATCTTCGGGTCAGGAATCTAGGCTCGGCCTTGTCAATCGGAATCCGAGGCGTCGAGTTGAGAAGGATGAGAAAGAGAGACAGAGAGAAACGGCGTTTAGAGAGAGTCAGGTTGCAAAAGAAAATTGATGTCGTCGGCGAGGAGTCTTGATATGGATTTGGAGGCTCCAGTCGCCGTCGCTATCGATAACTTCATCGCAGGTGAGAACGCCGTCGACTAAGAGTGGAGCAACCGGGGGGGGGGGGGGGGAGGAGACAAAGTGGCAGTAGCTGTAATTCCGTAATGTGTTGAGGGCAAAGTGGTCATATTGTGTAAGTGGGAATAAAAAACTATTGCTGGAGTAAGTGAGATAATTTTTACTAATTTTGGTGCTTTGGGTCAAGGACCCTTATATTTATACACATTCTCAACACGCCCCCGCACGTGTGGTGATTTTTTAAGCCATACATGTGGATAAGTTATATTATGTGACGGTGAGTATGTGTGGCCATCGCTGAAACCAAATACGTGAGTAATTCGCTCTAGTACCATGATTAAGTAATTTAAGATTCACATCTAAAATCAATTGACAATAGATGGAGTAGCATAAACTCTTATAAACCCATAAGCAAGGTCCAATTTTTCCCATATGGATTGTATATATTCTCAACACGCCTCCGCACAGGTGGCAAATTTTCAAGATATACACGTGAATAACTTTTGGATGACGGATTACCCTCATGTCCATACCTAACGACCACAAGTCGAACCTTTTGTTTTCATGTAGTTCCTCATTTATTTTCTGGAACATTACAGATGAAAATATCAAATGTCATGACAACTCTAGAAAACCAAGATGAGCTGATGAAAGAAGTTAAATCTCCCCAGAAAGAAAACCAGCAGCTCCGGCGATAGCTCAGATTCTCATTCAATAAATTTGTGAACAATGAGTGAGAAAAGTCAATAAGAAGGGAAAATGGTTATAGCAATACAGGGGTGTGGATACAGTACACATTCAAACAAAATTCCCCCCATGTTGTAGTATGAAGGAGATGCAGAAAAGGAGTTGACTTTTGCAGCAGAAAGCGAAGAGATGTAACAAATCTACTTATGCCTCAATTCCTGATTAAGCTCAATACATCACTAAAAGATGTAACGAATCAGTTATAAAGACCTTACATATAAATTAGAAGAGATATTTGATAGTGGGAAACAAGTAACTAGGAGTAAAGATTGCCTCTGACGACTGTAGAAATTGATCAACAACTAAGGAAATTCAATAATGATGAATTATTTTCGTTGCAAAAATGTATCATTCTACCCAAAATGTATGTAATTATGTATCTCCATAGATACATTCGCACATAGTTCATGAGATAATCATATTAATTAATTTTTTGTATTTAACATAGATGATTTTCCCATATCAATCACCCATACTCTCAATTATGCACACTGACACAGCCAAAGTGCCAGAATCAATTTAGGCAATCTTTGCCCTTTTATCACCACAAAGATGCTTTCAGATTGTCTTCGTTATCCAGAATATGAATGGTATCACTTGGAAAAAGTATTGAAAGAGTAGAGACCCCTTTTTATCTCTTCAATAATTCATTTGGTCCATGACACTCAAAAGCAATTCAACATCAAAGATCTAATGCAAATCTAATTCAGCACAGAAATGTTGACGCTACAAAGGGCCAACAAATACAGTCTGCGGTCAGAAGAGACCAGAAAACAGCTTGTCACCAGCCCATTGCTTGTGACACTTTTTATCTCATCAGTAATTCATTTTGGTCCATGACACTCCAAAGAATAATTAACATCAAATCTAATGCAGCACAGAAACGTTGGTATGAAAATATCGATGATTGCAATCATTGCATTAGTAAGTCGCGTGACCCAAAAACAAAATAAAGTAGCTGAGACGATTAATACGATATAAAGTAGGGATAGCACGCCATTTCTATAGTTGAAACTCCATATTTCTCCTCTTTTCCACTTTCATTCTCAATCAGACCTTGAAGTAAGAACATGGCCGAAGCACTAGTTAACGTTCCCCTAGAGCGTTTGGCTACGATCGCCCTTGACAAGGTCAAGCAAAAGCTAAAACTGGCGGTTGGGGTTAAGAAAGAAGTCAAAAACCTCACCCGCAGTCTGGAAGCTATTTAAGCTGTGCTCGAGGATGTGCAACAGAGACAAGTGATGGAGGCCAGTGTGAAAAGGTGGCTAAATGAACTAAATGATGTTTCCTATGAGATGGATGACGTGCTTGATGAGTGGATCACTACAATTCTAAGGAGGCAAATGGAGAAACAAGAAAGAGAAGGTGCAAATAGTGTTGTTACTACTAAGAAGGTATGCTTGCTGTTTCCCTCCTCTTGCTTTTGTTTTGGTCGAGTGAGATGTTAAAGTCATCGCCGCCACATTGCTGTGAGGATAAAAGACCTAAATGAAAGATTAGCTTTAATCAATAAGGAAAAACAGAGTTTCAACCTTCAAAACATCAGAAGAGGCCCTGAAATCCTTCCTGAACGACAAAAAACTACTTTTGTTGGTGACAAAACATTTGGTCGAGATAAGGAAAAGAGCAGCATATATAGTAAGCAAGTTGTTAAGTGAGTAGTCAAGATTGTGAGGTCCCTCTTATCATCCCTAGTGTTGGGATGAAAGGAATGGGGAAAACAACTCTTTCCCAACTAGTCTTTAATGACGTACGAAATGGTGAAGAATCATCTCCATAGGAGAATTTGGGTCTGTGTCTAGCTCAGACCCTTTTGAAGAGATAAAGATTGCTTAAGCTATCCTTGAAAGTCTAGATCAGAGCAATACCTCAAACCGTTCAAATGAGCTGGGCTCTAATACAATATATATATATATATATACAGTCCTTCTTGGCTAAGGACTTCCTTAGTTTTTCTTAGGTACGGATTTCCGGTTTTAACCCACTTTCTGATCACATTTTCACATTTTAACCGTTCAGTTTTTAGGTCCTAATATATAGATCACCTCTGAAAATTTTCAGCCAATTTGGTGATCGTTAAGGTATCCAAAACTGCAATTTACCATTATAAATACGAACGGTTCCGGTTCGACAGATTCGGTCCGTTCGTGTAAATTGCAGTTTTGGATGTCTTAACGATCACCAAATTGGCTGAAATTTTGCAGGGAGGATCTATACATTAGGCTCTAAAAACTGAACGGTTAAGATGTGAAAATATGATCGGAAAGTGGGTGAAAATATCAAATCCGCACCTAAGAAAAACTAAGGATATCCTTACCTGAGAAAAATCCTATATATATATATATATATACATTGATTGAAGGCAAAAAATTCCTTCCTGTCTTGGATGATGATGTGTGGAGTCCAAAACTTCGTCAATGGGAAGAATTGATCAAACCTTTACGTAACGGTGCCAGCCTGCCAGGGGTAGTAGAATATTGGTGACCACTCGAAAGGAGGAGGTTGCTACAATGATGAAAGCCACCACTCAAATGATACATTTGAAGCAGTTGAGTGAAGAATTTTGTTTGTCATTGTTGTATTATCATGCAGGCGTGGACATAAGTAGTGAGTCTAACATGTTTCAAAACATTGGTGAAGAGATCGTAAAAAAGTGTGATGGCTTGCCTCTTGCTGCAAAAACATTAGGTGACCTCATGCACGACAAGAAAACAACTAGAGGAAAGATGTTTTAAATAGTATGTTATGGGAGCTAGAAGAGATTGAAGCACATGTTTTTCGACCACTATTATTAAGTTATCATGATTTGTCTCCAACAATCCAATGTTGTCTTCTGTATTGTATTATATTTTCAAAAGACTATGTTTGATAGAGACAATTTGATTGAGTTGTGGATGTCACAAGATTATATAAATGTAAAAGACAATGAAAAGAAGACAAAAGGTTAAAAGTATTTTAATAACTTAG
Source organism: Rosa persica (assembly GCA_025331145.1). Classification (NCBI taxonomy): domain Eukaryota; kingdom Viridiplantae; phylum Streptophyta; class Magnoliopsida; order Rosales; family Rosaceae; genus Rosa; species Rosa persica. The sequence goes on along the minus strand of WFKR01000005.1, from coordinate 5,829,259 downwards.
TAATGTGGTCTTTTTTTTTTTCAAGATGTTGAGGTGTATAAATATGGAAGAACAAGCTGCAAAATTCATGTTGTACATGACTTTCTACAATATCTGACTAAACATAAGTGTTTCAGTTTGGTGTTTGAGCGAGATGCTAATGAGAGAATGGAAATACCTAATGGTAAAGTTCATCATTTGAACTTAATGTATACATCTGGGAGTAAACTTTCAGATTCTTTTCTCACTAGTACAAATTCGCATAGCCTTGTAGCTTTAAGCAATTTGACCCAAAGGTAATTGTACAGTTGAATTGCCCTAGGACAATAAGCTTAAGTCGGATGGGAGAAATTCCAAGGAAGATAGGAGGACTGATACATTTGAGGTATCTAGATTTATCTTATAGTTGGAATTTGGAGGAACTACCTGACACTATGAGTAATTTATACAATTTGCAAACCTTGCGATTGGTTGGTTGCTCTGGTCTCAAGAAAGTAGATTTGGGAAGGCTTAGAAACTTGACGCATCTTCATGTTCGCGGCTGTGTGAAGTTGAAGTTAATAGGGATTGAGATGTTAACAAAATTGCAGACACTGGACAGGTTTTATGTCTAAGCTGGTGATGAAGGAAACAATTATAAGCTCTGAAAAACTTGGACCAGCTCCAAGGATTTCTTAGTATTAAAAATGTGGGACATGCAAATATGGCTGAGAGTATAGCAGTAATGGTGAACAAGGCCAACCTCCTGCTATGAGAATGCTATTACAATAATGCCATGCCTTTTTTCCTTGACAATTTCTCGATGCGAGGAGCTGAAAGCTTTGCCGGACTTCCTGTGGAAAACACCACTCCAGAAGTTGGACATCAGCCAATCTCCAATTCTCCAACACATTTACAGACAAAGGTGTACAAAAAGGAGTATTGGGCCAAGATTCTTACATCCCGAACATCAAATTAGTTGATGTTTAGATCCAGCAGCAAGATGTCCAAGACTCCAAGGATGATGATGAACTTTATTCCTTCTAGGATGAGTGAGGAGGTCTATCAGTCTGAATCATCCACTCCTTCAATCAGTTGCTTCCGGTAATTATATATATATATACATGCTCATAGTTCATGTAATGTACGTGTTTATTGATCTAACATCGAAAACTGATCATTTATATTCACAACTTCTTGTTATTTTCGTGTTATACATTGTAGGGATGCATGTTCTATGTATGACCACAAGTGAGGTTCTTTCTCAATGAATCTTCATGACTGTCCATGATTCAGAATGAGGCATAAACAAGTTGGATTGAATCCTTGTAACCAGATTAAGTCCGAGGACGACAATTCCCCTGAAACCACTGCAGGTATTTTCAATTGAATACTTGCTCTTCATCATGTTACATATGTTTTAATGAATTTGGTTTTACATTTTGAGGGTGTGTTCTAAATGTAGATTTTGTTGATGGACTTGTTATGGGTTTCTTTGGTGTACCTAGGGCTGCTAGCTGCTTGTGCCCTTTCTACTGATTTTAACTTGTACTTTTTTTTTGTATAGGTGGTAGGCGCAACACGCGTACTCTGTCTTGTTTCAATTTTTTGTCATCTTTGATATCGTCATCTTTTACATTATTCTTGACTTTCAACATTTTGGCACAGTTAGCCATCTCTGTGAGACTGACTAGGACTGAGTCGAGCATTACTGATTGCTTTAGTGTTTTTTTTTTTTTTGGTTACTTGGGTGTACCTAGGTTGGAGTTGAGTCAAGCAGCCGAGGCACTAATCTCGCCGAAAATTGACAAGCTGTATGATGATCATGAGTCATGACAGATCAAAGAAGGATAATTTTGCCCCAAAATAAGAAGCATGTTTCATTCACATTTGTTTCCCATCGCCGTTAGGAGAATCCTAGAAGAGGATTGGGCAAATGATCGTCCGATATTTAATTGCAAGAGCAGTCGAACTTCCAAATCGAAGTCATGGCAGCAATAGAATCACTGGATGGACTTATGCAGAGGAGGGGATAAGTGTCCTTTAGAAGTCTAGTATAGGAAGACATGAGGAATCTTCATTTCTATTATGAGAAAAATTCAGTCAGCGTCCCCAAACTATTCTGCCAAGGCCAATTTGATACCCGAACTCTCAAACGTACCAATGTGATACCCAAAAGTTTATATTGACATTGACGTGATACCTCTGTCCAAATTTTGTGACTGCTCTATCCATTTGTTGACGTGACAAACATGTGGGTCCCAAAAAAAGGCATAATCGACTTTTTATCCAAATAGACCTAGTTGAACAAAAACTGATTTAATTTTATTTTTTTTCAATTCTATCTCCCAATTTCCATCTCTATCTCTATTTGGACCTCAGTTTCTCAATTAGGTTTTTCTCTTCATATTTTCCCTAATCTTGGATTTTCAGATTCCAGCTGCTACTTGTTCAATTCCTATAAGAAAAAGGTGAATTCTATCATTCTATTTGGGGTTCCTCTTTTCAAATTTCACTTGCGAATTCGAACCTGATTGTTGGGAAAATTCACCGAGACCTTGAATGAGAGTGTCCCACATGAGATTCCTCGGAAATTTTGAAGCTTTGGCCACTTGGGTCCTCATGAAATGCTTTGCATCTTCATATTTGTGCACTTTTAGGAGAGTCCATGTGAGAATTGAGAGAGTTTGGAAGTTGCCTTTTGATTTGGTTCAACTCCATTTGAGAGAAGAAGTGGATGACTATGTTGAATCTACAGGTATGTGAAAGAAAGAGAAGGAATTAGATGATGGAATTGAGAGTGCGAGTGCAGCCACGTTTGAGTAAAGTTTGAAGAGGTGGGAGTTTTGGAAGATTGTTATGAGAAGAAGACGAAGAAGATGAAAAGGATTAGCTGGGTTTGGTGTGGAAGAACCTAGAAAAACAAAAAATGAATATCAACTCTAACCCAGAAGAACCCAATTCTAAATGACTCCTTCTTAGCTCCTAACTCGGTCAATTCCACCAACTCAAAGTTCCACCGTACTCCACCAGAATCACCACCTACTACCAACGACGGTTAGCCTAATACAAGTTTGACTTTAGATCGAGTGCCCAAAGTCGAGCTTTTTTCAAAACTCCATCAGTCCAAAAAATTGGAAGGATAGGAATGGCGTTGGATGTTGCTGAATTCCTCTGGAATAAGTTCTTGAAGCCTCTGGCAAAGCTAGACTTTGAATCTGATTCAGGTTCAAGTTCTGTTACCATCTGTCTCTCCAATTTTCATCAATAAAAGATCTCGAGCTTGCGCTAATCTTGCTATTCAAACCCTGGACTAAAACCTTCAAGCGATCTTCTCAGGAGGTTATCAATGCTTGGGAACTGAATTGGGTCGGAGAGTTCTTGCAAGAAGGCGTTGTATCTTTTGACTCTGGCGGCTACCTCTTTGGCTCTTTCGATTTTCAATCTTGAGCTTGCCCTAATCTTGAAACCACCTAGGAGAGTAGGAGACTTCGATGTCTTCATGGGCATAAGAGGAATTGGGGTAGTAGTAAAGTAGGCTTAAGCATCATCGACTCCCTTGATGATGATGTCAAGTTTTATGGGAAAGTTTCCAGATCATCAGAGAAGAAGAAGATGAAGAAGGAAGGAAGAAAAAAAAGAAAAAGAATGAATTAATAAAAGAAAAAGGTAAATTGGTCTTTTTCTTTGTTTTCTGTCTTCATGTGCTTACCACGTCACTTTTTTTTATCAAAACTGTCATGAATTTTGGAGGATGTACCACGTCGATGTCAATATAAGTCTTTGGGTATCACATTGGTACGTTTGAGAGTTCAGATATCAAATTGGACTTGGCAAAATAGTTTGGGGACGGTGGCTGAAATTTTCTCTTCTATTATTTCATATAGCATAGAAATGCACTTGCTGTATATCGCTTTTGGTGTTCCTGCTCTGCTTTCTGTTTTCGTTTTCCTCATTCTTTTTATGGAATCGTTAAATAGACCTGCCCATAATTTAAATTCCGTTTTGTAATCTTAATCTATAAATTCATCATGGATCACTATTTGGTAATATGGTTCTTGATACTCAACCTATTCAACGATTTTATAAAACAAAGTCTTGTTGAACACATATCCCATTGTATCATTATCATATGCTTTGAGCTCAATACTATTTGGGCTAGTGGTTATTGCTTACTTTGTAAGGTCCTGAGTTAATTTAGACTCACAAACTCAATTGCAATATTATAAGTTGTTTATGAGAGTTTCTATTAAAACTTCCAAATTTGCTCATTTGACCTCTCATACTCTTTACACCTCCTTTGTGCTTTTAAATACAAATATTTGCTCTCTAAACCTCCTTTTGAATTCCTTAAATAACCTTAGTTATATTATTCACATATAAAAAAATAAAATACTCATTATACCTCTAATTCACGAACTACACCTCCATTTCTTTTTTTTTTTGTTCTTTTTTGCATGCAAACCTAAAAATGCCCAAATAAATTTCTAGAACTTTAAATCATGAATCAAACGGTCATAACACAAAAATTGATCAAGCAGTCATAATCAAACGGTTAGACATGATTCCTATATTTCTATCCCTTATAAAAAATGAAAGGTTATTCAAAAATAAAAATGAAAGGTTACAGAAATTGATATAAATAAAAAAAACCCGGAACCAAAAAAAAAAAAAATCAACAAAGAAAGAGCACGCAGCTCATGAAGAAAAAAAAACTAAAAACCACCGACTCCTACCCAAAGCTCATCCTCCAACCAAATCTTGAATGACACTAGGAACTCAATAAAAGTTTTGAAACAATTTCTTAGTCTTTAATTTGTGTTAAAACTAAGGGGAGAGGTTTGTATATAAAATATATATTAGTTGATTATAATTCATTGTCTATAATTGTCATTTTACAAGAGAATATATATGTAATTTATTAACTCAAAAGATATAGAGGTCAAATGAATAAATTTGGAGGTCTCAATAGAATTTCTCGTTATTTATTAACATTTTTACTAAAAATCTTGAAGATTGCAGCTACTTGCCAGCAAGTACGGCCATACACCACCACCAAGTACAATCACATACCTACACATACACACTTTAATAGTTCTTGAGATTATCGAATTACATAATTTCATGAATGATCGGATCGAGATCAGTCCGATCTTCTTATATTAGTTACCTAACTAGATGAACGGGGCTGTCCACCCAGCAATTCATAGCAATCAAACTCTCAAATATGCACATTGGCATTACTTTCCCCACTTTTTCCTCAACCAAACTAAGTTGCTTCCGGATAGTCTTTTCTTTTCTTTTCCACTCGGGAAAAAGTATCGAAAGAGTAGAGACCTTTTTTTATCTCTTCATTACACAATAATAAAAGTATTAGTTACAAAATGTTCAGTAGTGCACTATATTCGTGCAATTTCTTTTTTAACCGTGACATGACAAACCTGAAATCTTATTTGGTGCACTTGTTGCCCATCTCCATCTGTACGCAGTAAACTGGACATACGCCTCTACCCACAGACAATAGTTCCTCTTCTAGGATACGTATGACTTCTTCGAATGGGGGTCTTCGAGAAGGATGACCTGTGCACCTCTCTATCAACCTGCAAAACAAGAGGCACATAACAAAATTAAAATGAAAATCAAACGTACGGCTTTGTTTGAGATTGCTTTTGTAGAAGTGATTTGGTTACGTAATGCTTTCACTAAAATTAGTTTTATTAGAAGCACATAGATTTTTTTTCCAAGAATTTCAAGCGTTATAAGCACTAAGAGTGCAAATTCCAACCGCTTCTTGAAAAAAAAAAAAAAAAAAAAATTCTTCCTTTATTCTGATTTCCCAGAATATACTTTTATGTTTTGCCAAACACTGTCTAAAAGCTGAAAACTTCTAACAATTCTAGAAACTTATTGAAATGACAATAGTTGGCAAAACACCACCTCACGTTTTAGTAAGTATGTATATACTATGAAGGCAATACCATTTTTGTCGTCTCAAACAATACTGAATCAAGACTATCTCTTCATGAGATCAAGAAGATAAAATAAGGGGATTTATCAGAGGATTTACACTTACTCTTGAATTCTATTAGAACATCGACTTAAATGGAATCTCGGTTTAAAATCAACGAGTTCGTGTTGATCAGAGTTTGTGTTGGTCTGGAAGTGCATTCCTTCTAGCATCTGTAGATTACACATGAATATGTATAAAATGATGTTAAAATACTTGATAAACATTGACAGCTAAGTTGGTTTACATAGATATACACATATTGCTATATACCTGATAATATATGAATCCGAACGTCCAAATATCTATCTTGGTTAAATCCGGTGTACCATCACTGTTTTGCCCTGTGAATTGAAATTGATTAAAGACATAACATAAATTTGAAGATTAGGAGTAAGCTCACTCGTTGGTTACTGAGTCAAGGTCACTGAGTCAGACACTATTCACTGTATTTTTATGTTTGTTTCCACCTGTTGGGTCACTAAGTCACCAGGTCAGTTTTAAACTGACCTAGGTCACTTTGGGTCAGTTTGTAGGTCAAGAAATTGACCCAGAGAATGACCAAGAGTGACCTAGTGAGCCAACAGATGAAAACAAACATAAAAAAGCAGTGAATAGTGTCTGACCCAACAACCGACTGGTGAACTTGCTCTAAATGTATGGAAGTTGATGCAAAGTACATACTTCCATTTTGATATGGGTTAATTTGTTCATGCAACATTTGAACCCAATACTCCCCAATCTTCAAGTGCCCACCTTCATCCTGAAACAAGTTTCTACTCCAAAACGGAAAATATGATTCACAGATTTATTGAAGCACATGTCATATAATCGTAAACTCAAATATATTAGAGTAGAAATCGGGGACTTGAGCAAATTAAGGGAGAGTGTCAGAGAGAAAAACACATTCTCATGGAATTTACTTCTTGTAGCATATTAAAACATGAGAAATAGACGAGTTTGTGAATAGGGTACCTGGTACTCAAATGGCTGTGAACTATTGGGGATGGCACGTGCTTATGAAGATAGTTCATGCCCCTGCCAATTTTTGCATGTTAAATCTTGGAACCCACTTCTTCATATGATAACAATGTCTATTGAATTATTAGAAGCCTAAAAAGTGAAAATTGGATATGAATATTTTCAAATTCATGCCAAATTCAATTACTGAAAATTAAGCAAGAAGCAAAAGCAATTTAATTATACCTAGCAATATCAAGTGCATAGCGTAGAGCGGTAGGCACATCAAGACGTGTTCTTTGCGTCAAAATATCCTCGAGATTGCCCTAGAGTATACAAAAACCAAAATACAAAAAAATAAGAAGAATGAGAAATATAGATTGATCATCTTATAAGAGCAATATAATTGATTAACAGCAAGGTTTACTTTTGGTAGATACTCGGTAATTAGAACCATCTCCTCTTGCTGCACAATTGAACCAAGAAATTGCAATATATTGGGATGTCTAAGCTCACGTAAGAGAGTATTATCCTTAGCAGAGAGTATCCTGTATGAAGATTGAAGAATTAACAAGCTATTTTTATCCAACATTGTTCGGAGTTTGTCTTAAAGTCACTAACTTAAACTAAGAACTGAATCTAGTAGCAGGTACAGAAAAGAATATAAATCATTTTCAGGAACCAAGGCCGGCCCCAAGTCTTTCAAGGCCCTGGCTGACAATCATTTTCTTTTGATAACTTGAATATAAATCTTGTAAAAAGTCTTTATTTCTAAATTTGTCAAGAGTTTACCAAGGTTCTATCGGGTGTTTATCATTCCAACTTTATTAATTAAATGTAATACTATTAGTTTGCTTGGTCAGTTTTTTTGTGTGTTTATCACTCTAGAAAGACACACATACTAATATACATTGTGCTTTACATTTGGTGCCCCATTTGCTCTGCGGCTCTGGGCTGTCGCCAAGCATGCCCAGTGCTGGGGTCGGGCCTAACAGGAGCACATATGTCTTTTTTGACAACGGTCATTACGACCCAGATTCCACGCCACTTCACCTTTTCAGATTCACCAAATGAACCCTGCATTTTCATATCAATTGATTTCGTGAAGTTATCTATAGACTGATTCTAGCTAGGAGGAACAAGAATACTTCATACAGGATAATGCTAGATCAACCAAATTTTGTTATATACCTGTTGAATCGCTGATGAATTATCTGTATCTAATTCCGTCATGTCAAACTTCACATCATTTGAATCTTGTTCATGTCGAACGGTCTGGTATCCAAAAAAAAAAAAAATTAAAACAGTTAATGATATCTTCCACCTCCCACAAATGATCACTACTTACAACGTCCAACAAATTAAGGACTTTCCATACAAAAACTTTATGTGCATGTAAACATGATAAGAAACTTTCCACATAAGGACATGAATTACTGATTGGGAAGCCTTCAATTGCTTGAGTTCATCAAGTACATATTCAAGTATCTGTTCTCAACGTACCATATATACTACTTTGCTAATTAATTACCATTAACTGATCACTGGTAAAGTCATTGGCTCCATTCACTTCAAGAATCCTGCATATATCTCGATGTCCATAGAGTCTTGCATCTGTCAAGGGCTTCCCAATAAATAGTAAAAAGAGATATAAGAATCCCACATTTCAAGACTTAATTGATACGAGACTATATATGTAATAAGAAAATTGCTATGTTCTTACAGTTCTTCTCCATCGGTCTTGGAGATTAACATTGGCCTTGTAGCACACGAGAAGCTCAACAATGGGAGTGTGACCCTCACTCGCCGCCAGATGCAGCGCCGTCCTATTATCGTAGTCTTGCACATCAGGAGATATGCCTTGGATCAACATCTGGTTCAGTCCAACTCGGTCGCCTCTCGAAGCGAAGCTCAAGAATTTCCCTATCAGTTGCATGTCGAAGTCGTCGCGGGCATGGAGAATCTCACCCATCGTCTTCATTTAAATCTATGGAGAATTAGTTTCCGAGTCTTGGACTGTTGAAGGAGATCAAAGAGGTGCTTCAACAAGACTGAAAGGGCAATGAAAGAAGATAGGGACGTATTTTATATGGCCTAGTGACGTGTTGTGGCGGGAAAAAGGGCGGTTATAACCATGATGGAGGCTTTGAGCATAACGACCTCTTTATCAGAATTTGAATTTTATATGCACCAAATTGATCGCGATGCCATAGTAATACAAAAATGAAAAATTAACGGATAAGGTGACAAAATGGGAGCGGTGACTTTTATAAACTCCCCGTATATGGTGAGTCTTGGATGAGATGCAAGTTTTCAAAGGAAACAGTCCCTCAGATCTCAAAGAGCAGTTATTGCCTTGTTATTGGTCTGAAGGAGCTTCCGATGGTTATAGTTCATTAGCTTTATTACCTGAAATGTGCGCAATAAGGAAGAATGTGATTGAAATTGACTAGATTAGTCTTTATCTAAAAAAAAGGAAATTATGTGTGCCTATCCGGTTCTTCCACTGAGAATGACTCTAAATCATTTTCCGATATTGATGTCGATTTTGTGCTCATGTCTTGCTAATATATGTAATTTTGGTATTTGAAAGGGAACTATTATTCTAAAACAATCGAGTTTTGAAAATAAGCACAATATCAACACCGGATTTAGATTTTTATTTGACTAGTACAATGAGACATTTATAATTTCCTACATTCCGATCTCTATTGCCTCAAAACATTTTTCTATATGAACCATGCAGCCTTAATTAGTGATTTTGGTAGAAAAGCATAAACCCTCAATCCATATATAAATAGATTGGGGTAATATATATATATATAGGATTTTTCTCAGGTAAGGATGTTCTTACCTAAGGTTTAGGTACGGATTTGGTGTGTTCACCTACTTTCCGATCACATTTTCACATCTTAACCGTTCAGTTTTTAGAGCCTAATGTATAGATCCCCCCCTGCAAAATTTCAGCAAATTTGGTGATCGTTAAGACATCTAAAACTGCAATTTACACGAACGGACCGAATCTGTCGAACCGAAACCGTTCGTATTTATAATGGTAAATTACAGTTTTGGATGCCTTAACGATCACCAAATTGGTTGAAAATTTGCAGAGGTGATCTATACATTAGGACCTAAAAACTGAACGGTTAAGATGTGAAAATGTGATCGGAAAGTGGGTGAAAACCGGAAATCCGTACCTAAGAAAAACTAAGGACGTCCTTAGTGTAGCCGGACTGTGTGTGTGTGTGTATATATATATATATATGTGTGTGTGTGCGCGCGCGCGCTACATAATGTATAGATATTGTATTGTGTTTTGATGACAGATTAGTAAGTACTCTTTCCAAATATTCTTTTGTCCTTCAAAAGTGAATCTGTATTTTCATGTAGAATCTATCCAAACAGATTAAAACAAATAGAATAAATACAACTGTGCATCTGTGTGCTCAAGTAGAGTCTCTCTCTTTGAACCATACAGCATATAGTATATATATGACTATTTCTTAGAGAAATAGAGAGGCTACCTTCATAGAAGTTCCTTACTTGAGCATCATTATTGCAGTCCTTGAAAGTGGGGAATATTGAAAAAGTTGATATCTTTTACATCCACATTCCACACTACTTGGTCAAGAGACAAACAAAGAATATTGCCAATGAATGACAAGGAAAACAACACACTTGTCAATGTCGAAGGACAACCAGAACAAGAGAAGATGCTACACGACACTGGAAAAAACAGCACAACCTATGCAGTTGGAGATTAATCCAATGCCAATAACAGTATTAATCACTAACCTTATGTTATTATCATCCTTCTTGGTCATAGTTCTCTGACCAACTGAGACTAACAGAGAGTCCAAAATGTCATCAAAGACTGACCAAGTTTCTATTGATTTGGCCATCACAATTGTTGGGAAGTGGAAGGAAACTTATGGATGGATACCAATATTTGCAGCTTTTGCTGCAATTTTCATGGCATTTTTGACTGGTGCCAACAATCTTCCAGCTCCGGTTAGTGGCTTCGTAAACAAAATTTAGATGATCTTTAGGTATAACGATCATGTTCAGGAGCTTATGTAGTGAATTCACCAAAACTTGGTCACATTGTTTTCAGTCATAACAAGACACACTACATGGAATTTGGTTTTCATGAGTTTCCCATTTTATGAACCTCTAACAGGTTTTTTTCCTTCAATTTCAGTTCTCGACGCCAATTGGATCTGGGAGTTTGACTCTTCTAAAGGCATTTGTAATGGCTTGTGTGATTTATGTTCCTGGAGCAGCCTTTGCAAGTTCCACCAGTACTGTCGATGCCTTATTTTCTTATGTATGGATACAAAACATTTGGCCTAAAAATTAAGTTCTCAAAAAAAATTTTGGTTTTATTTCGCTAATGGAGTTCACTGTTTTCCCAGTTTCTCAAGGAAAATCAGCCCAGTGAAGGTTTCTTGATGTGGAGTCTGGTAGTTGTTCTCATCACTGCAGGTGCTACATGAATTTCTTAGTACTATAATACTTCAAGTCATGTTATTTTTAGTAGAAAAGTTTATGAAAGTTTATTTCATATAACATCTTTATGCGGCAATTTGGTCAGCAATTTGGCTTGCTCTGGCTACATATTTACAGCTACCAGTCTCATCCCTGCAATCTATACAAGGTGCTCTATTAGGAACAATACTTGTTACTCAAGGTTTTGGCTACATACCATTGTGGAATAAGGTAATGCAGACATGGATTTAACTAGATATTGAAAATGTTGTAGTTGACACTATGATTCACATGCTCAATGGTAAAATCAATGCAGAATCAGAACCACAATTTCATTGGTGGAGGACTTGTTTGGATTGTTCTTGAGTGGACTGTTGCTCCATTAATTGCCTTTCTATGCGCATTCCTCCTTCTTGCTCTGATGAAGGTTTCTCTTCTTCGCCATGAAAATGCCGAAAAAAGGATTCTTGTTTTTCTCCCAATTGACTATGGAATTTCAGCTGGACTGCTTTGCCTCTTTCTCATGTATCAGGTTTCTTACTATAAACTTAAATATTAAGAATTCTTCATTACTCTTGCATGATAAAAAGAGCCTTTGAAATTTTAATTTAAACCATCTTCCCAGGTATTTAACATTAATGTTACATGTAACATAATAGATCATACTTGTAGCCCAAGCATTTTTTTTTTTTATCTGTCTTGACTTTACCACATTCACTTAAAGCTGTCACATGAAGTCACCAAGTTCAGATAAGAGAGTATTGGAAAACCAGAACACACACACACACTCTATTCCTGCTTCAATTTTTATCTACCAAAGAGAACAATGGAATTGTGAATAAAAGTAGGGAAAATTACTGGTCTCCCCTTTAATTTTGGGTGCGTCGACAGTTCAGTCCCTCGCATTTTAAATTAAACAGTTTAGTCCTTATTCTCTTTAGTTTTCACACAATATGTCCAAAATGACTATTTTACCCCTCACTTGCTCTTTTTTTTTTTAATTCTTCTCTCTTTTTTTTTTTTTTTTTTTTTTTCTGCTTCTCTCTCTCCTCCCCCCTCCTAAAAACAAAAGGAGGAAACATTTTTATTTATTGGTAGGGGAAGATATATATATATATATATATATATATATATAGAGAGAGAGAGAGAGAGAGAGAGAGAGATGCACAAAACATAATTATTAAAAAAAAGGACTCCTCCTAAAAACAAAGAGAGGGAAACTTTTTTATTTGTTGGTAGGGGTAGATATATATATATATATACATATATATATATATATATATATATATATAGGGAGAGAGAGAAAGACACAAAACATAATCACAAAAACAATTAAAATAAAGGAAAAAAAAATGAAGTGAGGGGTAAAATAGTCATTTTGGACCTATTGTGTGAAAATTAAAGAGAATAAGGACTAAACTGTTTAGTTTTAAAAACGAGAGACTGAATTGTCGACTCACCCAAAGTACAAGGAGGGACCAGTAATTTCCCCATTAAAGTATCATTTACGTTGTTTTACTTTTACCCCTGACCAATATCTGTATCAAATATATTCCTGCTTCACTGTTATCCATATTATTATTCTTTGTTCTTACATAATTTGTGCTTTGACAATTTCAGGTGTTACCACATATGATAGCTCTTTATAGTTGGGTGATGATTGTTGCAGTTGCAGTGGCCACCTTGACTGGAGCTCTATTATCTTTGGTAACATGTTATAACAATTTAAGTATTTGTTTGGGGGCCTTTTCTTACTAGTGTTCCTGACCAATGTCTGAATGTGTATGTAACAGCTGGTTGTGGTTCCTTTGGCCATGAAAAAACTAAAAGCAACCAAAAATTACAAGACCATGAAGAGAAACATGAAAAAATCTTCAGATCATAGTAAAAGTAAATGCATAGAAAGCCAAGATCCAACATTTAATGACACAAAATCAGCTGATGATGAAGCTCAGTTTGAAGAAGCCTTGAAAGATTTCATGCAGATGAGAGTCCTTGACACGGTGTATGAAGAGGACGAGAGGAGCTGGGGTTCACCGGACTCATTAGTCCAAGAACCTGAAAATAAGCTTGCTGAAGATCAATCTTCCGCTTCTCAAGATCAGTCTAATATAGACAAATCTACTTCATTTAGAAAGTTGCTTGAGTCTACACCAAATCAGTTGGTTCAAAGTCACACAAGGAACTTTCAGAAGATTGAGAAAGCAACACCAACCGGGAATGCCTTCCAGTTTCTAACAGGTTCATCAAACTCATTTTTTTCTCCTGTAAGTCCTGCACTCCTGCTCCTCAAGTTCTCTTTCATATAAAATCTTTTCTCTCAGAAAATTTCCCTTGCCAAACTGTTAATATGGACCATTGGAATATTTGTTGAAATCTGTGGTCACAGTTTTGAGCAAGTAACATGTCATATATCTCATGAGAGACCACAGAATATGCTTATTTTATGCTAACCCTCATGCTTATGCAATGGAAACAGGTAATGGAATATGACAGGCATACCCTCATTCGCCATGCTGTAGCCGAGAAATATGATGATGTGGAAGATTTCTTCAGTTTTCCCCATCTTATAGCTTCGTGCATCTTTGCGTAAGTCCATATCTGTTTTACTAAAGTCCAAACGACATAGTTTTAGACATAAGCACAATATCAATACAAAAAAATATCAGCGGAATCCAGATTCTCACAAACTTTACACTACATTATAACCTTAAAAATGATGTTGATGTGCAGGCTTATACAATCAACTAGTGAAGTTGCTGCTGTTGTTAGTCCATATGGAGCTATTCTTGATGTTTTTCGTAATAGAGAAAAATATTCTGGAAATGAGGAACATGTGGTGAGTAGAATCAAGTCATTCCTCAGTGCAACGCAGAGCTAATAAACATCATGCTGTTAATCATATAACTAACCAATCATATTGTAGGGATCAATCCATGTGACTTGGTGGTTCAAGGCAATTGGTGGATTTGGTGCAGCCATTGGTTTCTTTCTGTGTGGGTTTAGGGTGACTCAGTCACTGGGTGGGAGGCTGACTTATATGAGCAACTCAAGAGGGTTAGCAGCACAATTGTCAACTGTGGCAGCAATCATCATTGTCACTAAGATTAAGCTTCCTGTCTCAACCATTCATGCTTTGGTTGGATCCTTGGTAGGAGTTGGGATTGCAGATGATCCTCGGGTGAGATTAATCTTCTACTTGTTTATTCTTAAGGCTAAATTAGGAGTTTAGGATAACTATCTACCACTAAGATTGTAGTTCAGTTCACTGATTTAGCCAATACTTGTACCTAAATGTCCTAAAAGATTAAATTTGCTTAAATAACGAGAGCCATTTTGTTGCACAAAAATCCACTTGGTTAGGAAAATTAGACTATTATCATTTTTTGGTCGAACAAACGAACAAAATTAAATGATATACTAAATAAAATTTAAGTAATTTATAAAAAAACTTGAACCTTTATGAAACATTATCCAAATTATCAGTATGCATATTGTAATTAGTTGCGATATATATGCATAATCAAAAGTTCAATGATAGTATTTGATCTCAAAATTCACCTTGATTTTTTGCAGAATGTGAACTGGAAGCTCCTATTCAAGTTCATGTGTGGGTGGGTGATGACCATAGTCTTTTGTTCTGGGGTTGCTTATGTGATCTTCTCAGTGTCCATACACTCCCCAGCTTATGTAGTGCGCTAAATCTCAATCATCACCACCAATTTCTTTCCCCTCTGTATCTAAAATTTTGTTTTTTTTTTTTTTTCCCAGATGTGTAGCAATCCCTCTCTTAGTTATGACCAATCATTTTCAACTCACTTGTAATAACCATTTTGTAGTAACTACATTCACTACTAGTTCGGTTACCTACGAAATATCTTTAAAGATATATTAGATATCACTCAAAATACCGGTAAGATCAATTCAAAGGATTTTAAAACTTCATCAATTGTTAGTTATTAGTCAATTACAATGTCAAGATCATTAATCATTATGAAGAATATGAGACACTGTCTTAAAGTGATTTGACAATTAAATCCTCAAGGACCTCAACGTCAACTCTATTAGAACAACAAAACGGTGCGTTTAGGTGGTGTCCAAACAAACACCACGTGCTAAAACACTGTGCGCGAAAGACGTGGTCTTTCTAACTTGTGCCCCCTTTGTGGTTCTTTCCCACTAAACCAAGCGCCGCCTGCGGTTTTTACTCTTCTTGGAAACCCAGTAACAATGGCGGCTTCTTTGTCACCACCACCACCGTGCTCAACTTCACTGATTACCCAGAAACCATGTTTCATTGTCAATTTGGGACGTGGGTTTTTGAAAAGTTTCGACCTTGGCCATCAGAGGGCAGTAAAGTTGAGGTCTTTGGAGTCGTCTAAGGAGCCGGTGGTCTTTGCTAGCACCAACAATGCTGTGTCTGTCACTGACCCTGTGCCTTCAGTGACTCGCTCTAAGTGAGTTTTTTGTTCAATTCTAGCTTTGTTCTCTCAGTGATTTTTTTATTTTTTATTTCATTTCTTTCTGGGTTTTGCTTTGGGTGTATTGAGCATTTTGGTTTTGGTGAACTTGGTGAAGTTTTCTGGGTGAAATTGGGTTCCTTTATGTCTTGGGAGTTTTGGCTTGAGCTCAGTTTAGTGGGTTTTGTTTCATCAGTTACCTGATTGAGGTGTTTTGTTATATTCTGTTGTTGCTGTTTGTGGAAAAGTGTTGACTTTTTCAAATTGGTATTTAGATTGTATAATTTATTTAAGGTTGGTAGATTTACTTTTGATGGAGACAAGAATCACAATTTTTCTTTAAGTTACTGTTCAGTTTGAAGTTTAGTTCAAGGAATGAGCCAATTGAGTGTAGAAATGAGTTTGCCCTTCTGTCTTTGGGAGGTGAGTAGCAAAAGTGAAAATGGTGGTGGGTGGATTACTATAAAGGGCAACTCTGTGTGTATTTGATCCTTTGTTAATTTTATGATGTGTAGATAAGTAAGTCTCAGGTTATAGACCTGAACTGTAGTTGGTGAGCCTGGATAAGGGTATTGATTCCATTGACAGTATCTTGTCAGTTCCCCTTGGAATTTAAACCTGTCAATTGGGCTGATTAGGCTTCTCCCTTTACTGATTCTAAATTCCACGTCATGCCTGCATAAAACTCCATTACACTTTTGTCATGCAGCCATGAACTTTAATCTGAATAGGCTATTGAGAAAGTTTTCTTTAAATTTCTGATGTGTACATATACTATTTCAAGTTATGAGCTCAGATTATATATCATTTCAGGGTGAAACGCCATACGATTTCAGTGTTCGTTGGTGATGAGAGTGGAATTATAAACCGAATAGCAGGGGTTTTTGCCAGGAGGGGTTACAATATTGAGTCCCTTGCTGTTGGCTTGAACAAGGACAGGGCTCTCTTTACCATAGTTGTCTCTGGCACTGAAAATGTTTTGCGGCAAGTTGTTGAACAGCTCAACAAGTTGGTGAATGTGATAAAGGTTATACTTTATAATTCCTTAGAGATCTTATCTTATGGTATTCTTTTTGAAATTTATAATTGAAACTTGGCAGTTCGGTCTTGTTCAAAAGTCATATTCATCCGATATGAAGTTAAATTATTTTTATTCTGTTGTTAATTTTTGGTATAAACTGAATGAAATTCAACCTATAACTCTGTTATGCTTAAACCAAATATATCGATAATACAACCATCTATATTTCATTGCTGGTGGACCACAAACATGTGGTGGATGTTTCAAAATAATAAAGGGTTGGTATGCGTAGGCTAAAGAATATAAATCTGTGAAATTTGGATTCAAATGCTTGAAATAATAAAGGGATAGCATGCACAAACTCAATTTATTAGGAACTGATTCTGCTTTTCTAGTGTCCTTCCAACAAAATTTACTTTTGCTAAATATTTGCACCCAAGTGCTGTAGGCGATCATACACTTATGTTCTCTGACATGATAAAACAGCATGCTATGAGCTACAAGTGGTGAGAGATCATGACATAGAAACATCTAACATGGTTTTGCTAGGTTTCCACCTATTTTCTGTTCCAGCTAATGAGTAATCCTTTTCCTTAGAGTGAATGAATAGGCTTAAAATTTACCAACTACAAAGCAAACAATTGAAAATCAATGCCTACTAATCCTTATATATCTGATTTCAAGAACTGAGATCCTTTGCGGGCTTGCTTCTGCATCATCTTCACTTATAGTTCTACTTTGTCAGGTTGAAGATATCTCAAGGGAGCCACAAGTAGAACGTGAATTGATGCTTATCAAACTTAATGCAGATCCAAGCAACCGTGCAGAGGTAAAAATTCAAATCATTCAAAAAATGTTTGGATAAACAGTCTTCTATGGGCACAATCATGTGTGTCTGTGAGATAATTACTCTGATTCCTTCCAAGAAACTGCCTCCCACTATATCCTTGCTTTATTTCTATTTATGAATAACCAAGGTAAGTCTATTGAAATTTTTGCCCAACCGTTGCATGTATTCTAGCTGTTATTGTTACTGCATGTTTGGGTTTCGTTTGTTCTAGCCTTCTAGGTGATTATTATTCGAAGAAACAACGGTCATTTTCTAGTTTGACAGCTATGAGCACCATTCTTAGACACTCATTTATCATCTTGGGAAATCCTTGCACCTCATTTTGTTTGTGTTCTCAATTTTTTAGATCATATGGTTAGTGGACATCTTCAGGGCAAAAATTGTGGACATCTCTGAACATTCACTGACAGTTGAGGTAAATGTTGTCAGATCCTTTGTTCATCCTCCAGTTGTGAATTGCACTTCCATTTCTTGTGGTCATTGACAATAAACTTGAATGTGTTTGGTTTTAGGCATGTAGGCTCTAACACCTCTGTGGATGTCTCAGGTTACTGGTGACCCTGGGAAAATGGTTGCTGTTCAAAGAAACTTGAGAAAATTTGGAATCAAAGAACTTGCAAGAACTGGAAAGGCAAGTTGTATATTTGCATTGGCATGTTTATCATTTATCTGTGTGTGTATGTATCTGTTAATACTGTAGCTGAACTGAAGAACTATTTTTTTTTCTTGGGTTTTTAATACATTATGTACATACTTTGTATTGAGTTTTCAATTTGACTGTCTTGACAGATTGCTCTGAGACGAGAAAAGATGGGTGAGACAGCTCCTTTTTGGAGATTTTCTGCAGCTTCTTATCCTGATCTTGAAAGGACAATGTCTGATGATGAAGTTGCAGTGAAACCAAATCATTCAGCCAATGGTGCTGCTAGTATTGCCTCACAGGTATATATCCTTTTAAGATGTCCTCTCTGGAAGGAGACCCTAAATATGTCTTACCTATTGAGGAGATTTTTATTCTGTTTCTTTCTTCCCATGCATGCGTAAATGAGTTTTATGGAACCATTCTATAGGACTGAAAGGGATTCTCCCATCATATAGTCAGTGTCTGATTCACATGCAATTAATTGACTAACTTGGCATATGATTCATGATGACATTTATAGGATGCACAACAAAGCATACCTACTTTGTTTAGTAAAGTTCTGTGTCTCTTAAAGAAGGTAATTTAACTATGTAACTTAAAGAAGGTAATTTAACTATGTAACGGTTTGAAATTTCAAATAATTTTTAATATTCTAGAGGTTAGAGCATTTAATAGGTGATTGAGCTTCTTTATATGTTGAATTTTGGATTGAACGTAAGTGAATCTCATTTCATATTGAAGGGTGATGTTTATCCTGTGGAGCCCTATGATGACTTTCCTTCAAATCAAGTACTAGATGCTCATTGGGGTGTTCTCTATGATGAAGATGTAAGTTATCTTACAACCTTAAGTGCTTTATGTGGTAATTCCATCTTATAATTTTTCCTAAAAGGATGGCTATTCGTTTCACTTCTAAGTACAAAAATCTTATTTTATGAGGCGTACAAGGTTCCAAATAGATTTCTTTGCCTAGATTTTTGGCATAAAATATTTAATTCATGTGTAAACTCTACAAATCAGTGCCATTATAACCTAAACATTTGTATTATTCAATTTATTCTTACAGTCAAGTGGGGTTCAATCACACACTTTGTGTATGCTTGTGAATGACGTACCAGGAGTCCTGAACATAGTTACAGGAGTCATATCTCGAAGAGGTTATAACATTCAGGTTAGTTGATTCAGCTGAGCTTATCTTTCTAAAATTGCTTATCTTTGGCCTCTCCTCATTGTGACTATTGGCTTTCACTGCATACTCCTAGAGTCTAGCTGTGGGGCCTTCTGAGAAGGAAGGGCTTTCTCGCATTACAACTGTTGTTCCTGGTACTGATGACTCAATTACCAAGCTGGTCCAGCAACTTCGCAAGTTAATAGATCTTCATGAGGTGATGTTTCTGAACTTACATGTTTGCAAGCTCATTGTGGATTTACAGCATTTGTTTTTGGGGAAGACTTTAATCTCCAGAAAAGAGAAAAAGATTGATACATAGTGGCTACTAGAAAACTTTGCATACTTTGTTTGTAGTTATGAATTGACCATCTTCAAACATTCAAAGTATTAAGAGGGTACTATAAAACCCCAGTACACTTAAATTGGAATTCCTTTTTGGGAAGTCGAATGTTATATTAATGCATTGCAATCTGTTCTTATATTCTCCGTCATCCATCCTTTCTCAGTTCAATATTAATAGACTAATGAATTCAATTTTGAGTAGCTTATAAAAAATAGAATTTATTCATGCCTTTTTGGATGATAGAAAATGGTGGTTGTCTCTCCAGGTTCGGGATATTACACACTTACCATTTGCTGAGCGAGAGTTGATGTTAATAAAGATTGCTGTAAACACTACTGCTAGAAGGGATGTTCTTGATATTGCTGGCATTTTCCGTGCTAAAGCCGTTGATGTTTCTGATCACACAATTACTCTTGAGGTTGAGTCTCTTTCCTTCCTTCAAGTCAACATACTGTGCTTGTTCAGTACTTCAATTTTACCAGCAGGGTAGAAAGCGTTTCTGCCTTTTGAGCACTGGTATTAGTTGGGGTTACGGCTCAAGCATTTTTAATCATGTTCCGGACTGACTACATAATACTAGGGACTTGGCATCTGTTATTGCTTTGTTTCAAAACATATCATTAATCCATCTATTCATAATTGTTTCAGCTTACTGGGGATTTGAATAAAATGGTTGCACTGCAGAAGTTACTAGAGCCCTATGGGCTTTGCGAGGTTCGTCTTTTCATTATATGTTGTTGTAACCAATGACTAATTGAAACTATTGTTAAAACGCTCATGCTCATGCTTTTGTTGCATGGTCTTGTTTCTGGGTTTCCACATGAGTGTTCAATGATAGTTTCAATTGATGCCAGGAAGCTGCACTCTCTTTGACAGATGATGCAAATTCCAATTATGTGTCATATAGACATTCTTCCAACAGGGTTCTAGTGTTCAGATAGTCTAAGAACTTGGTCGCCGAGTTCTTGGATGGTTCTTATTTCCTAGATCTTAACAGTACTTTACTACTTAGGTTGCACGGACTGGGAGAGTGGCATTGGAGCGGGGCTCTGGTGTGGATTCCACTTCTCTCCGTGGATATCCCCTTCCATTATGATCCAGCGGTTTACCACTGGATTTTTATATGGCTGACCACGTAAAGTAAGTTTTTCTTTTCCTCCACTTTGATGGGCAATATTTTCACCTGCTGGCTATATTCATATGAGGAAAACATCTGAGTTAAGTCTTTTGATTATCCGTGTCAGGCCTCATGGAAGAGTGTGACACGCATTCAGAAGAAGATCCAAATACTTATATGTTGCATTTTTCTTCTTGTACGAGTAGTATGTAGGAGCTTGATCAACCTAGTATGTAGGAGTAGCAAGTACTTGGCCATCAGGCAGACCCATGCAGGTTAAAGTTAAGGCAAGGCTGTGTGTCTAAGCGTAGTGTTCAAGACTTTTGTTAATGAATTATGTACTATAACAACCATATATATGTGAAATTGTATCTTCTCATAACCTCTACCTATCAACTAATATTGTTGTAGTCATTCTAGATCTCACAAGCTGTTCACCTAAAAATGTATCGATCCCTGACAAATGAGTTCAAAAAGGATCTAAATTTACACGAGCCAGTGAGCCCACCCAATAAAATCAGGTGAAAATATTTTTTTATATATATAATAAAATGTAAAAAAAAAATGGCCCATACAGGTCTCGAACCTGTGACCTTCGCGTTATTAGCACGACGCTCTAACCAGCTGAGCTAATAGGCCCGTTGGGAAGTGTGTAATAATTTACATATTTAACTTTTGGATGCTCTCACAAAGGATGAATTAGAATTTGTCCTAAAGAAGCATTTCATGAATTGGTCCTATAGTTGCTTGAGATTTCCATTTTATAACCTTGGATTAGAATTTGTGCTCCACCTCTTGGGTGGGTTGGGTAGTTGTTGATGATGATAGTGCTTCACCTTCCCAAAAGCATGTGAATGTGATGTTTTCCTATTTGAAGTTCTGAACCAGCCCTCTTTCTTGAATTTGGTTTCAGAGAAACGCCTTTCACGCTCATCTCAAAAACCAATTTGTAATCTGCCCTACCAGAATTAGATGCCAAAAGTTTGTAATCCAATATAGATAGCTACACTTCATAACTTTTTCCAAAACAGATCCTTCATGAGCCTTTTCCAAAAGCTGAGATCTAATAATTAGTAGACGAAAGAAAACCCATTTTCACTATCCTTTTGTGAGATAGTGGAGATCACTTCAAACTTTCAATGTCGAAATGATGAAATGGTGGGATATTCTTTGATTAGATGAACTACTGAAATTTTTGTAAGTTGACAAAATCCTCACGAAGTGTGCTCATCATTCAAATAGTCATCTATTCCATATCATGGAACTGAAAAGGTATGATATATGATTGGAGAAATTGGAAGGTAGGAGATCAAACTGGACTAAATCAATGTCAACAAGCTTTTATTTACAAGAACATGAACATCATGGACAGAAAATCCAGCCGACGAAATTATCTTATTCCTTAAACTTTCCAAAGTATCATCATTGATATCAATGCTAAAATCTATCTATCCAAAAAGTAATATGTGATGCTTCATTTCACTATAACCACATGTTCATATTGCATGCAATTGTACACATATATAACTTCGATTGATGGTGTCCTATCGTCCTCACTATCTCAGATTCTCAGTCTAAACCAATTCTTGCTGGCTATTCGTCATGCACACCTTCAGTCATAAACCATGTTGCTTCTTCACCATCAAAGTTTTGATTTCTCTCTCAGTTTTGGCAGCCATAACATCAGCAACTAGAACTTACCCGGTGGCTCCAACTGATCACAGAACACAAAGTCTAGGCGCTTTAGAGATGAGTGCACCATCTGTGAATAACAGACTGCTGATGTTAGATTTGCAGCACCAGGTCAAGGTGGAAGTGGCTTCTCAGGATCATGCTCATGTTCTATCAAGGCGTCCTAAAATCCCACCTTCTGGTCCAAGCCACAGGACCAACAAGACACCTAATTCCTCAAGACATTTGCTGCTAGCTAGTTCATGATTTGATTTGGTTTAGTATAGTATAGTTTTGGATTAATTTGATAAGTTGTTCCATCCTCTTCTATATAAAGGTAACTAAACTCAGTCTGTTATACCTAATGCCATTTGACTTAGTTCTGGATTAGTCATATGGTCTGTGTATCCCATTTATTACTTGGCATTGAAGCTAGCATTGACAACTTACAAGTATCAAAACAGAATGTCAATAACAATATTTGATATCCTTTAACATTGTCGTTATGATTTGATAAAGGGTTACATCAGCACTAAGAAAGAATTAATAGTTTCATGTTTTAATAAAGTGTAGAGATAATATGAAATAGTTTGTGTTAATTACATCCAAGAACTGAAGTAAAGGCCATGAAATATGCTACAAGAGTTAATCAACTGAGGGTTTGCTGAACATGACGATGGTTTGGCAGCACAGCTTCTGCAGAACAAGCTAGAGCATCGTGGTCTTAATTTTTTTGAGAGCTGCTAAAGCATCTTGCATGTTCATCCTCTATTCCGGTGAATCTGCAGAACAAGCTAGAGCCAATCTCATAGTGGTTGATGAACAATCCCACTTGCTGACAAAAGCTTGACCTTCCTTGTCCCACGTAAATTGGCATCAACATCTTCAAGTAGGGTATCCGCAGATAGTGCATTTGCAATCCATTGTTTCAAACTCAAGTTCCCACCAAACACCTTATCTGTTGGCTTATTTTTTGTGAATGTTTTCATCAGTACAATACCAAAACGGTACACATCCCATCTTCTCCTAACTATTCCTTCCATTCCATAGTCTGCCATGTATATGTGGATTCATATATATATATGACAAAATGAAAACTAAAATCAAGGGAATTGAACCTCTACATAATTCAAGACAAGTGATAAACAAAAAACATCACCCGTAGCCATATAACCAATTGTGGCTAGGGTTATAGTTTGTAACAGAGAATCACCTCCGCTCAAGAGTTTTGCAATACAGTAACATGAGCAACCATATCATCATCATCTAGAAATATGTTGTTGGGCTTTAAATCACAATGGATAATAGGTGTTCCATAACCATGATGAAGATGTTCCAATGCCGATGCAATTTCTTATCATCATGTTCAACCTCTGTTTATGAGAATAAAACCACTTGTCAAGGCTCCCATTGGACATGTACTTCAGTTGGACAGCTTTGAAATTGATTCGATTGCAACAACTGATGACTTCGATAAGATGTCGACGACGAAGATTACTTGGCATTTCACATTCAACGTCAAAAGATTCAAAACTTGTGAAAGCCCCTTCCGGGAAGAAAAAAGAAGAAGAAGAAGAAGACGAGGTTTTTGCAAGAAAAATAACTCTACTCTTACGTATGAAATACTTTTTTCAAGTTTTCAGACTTTGCTAATTTTGGAACTTCAGTTTGACGCATTATTGTACAAGTCTAGTAATTTGTGGCTGGTGCGGTAATCAACTTGATTCTTTTTAGAAATGATGTCGGCAAGAAAAATATAGATCTTTTCACTGAAATTGAGATTTCACAAATTCAAATATCCCTAGACACCCAAAGCTAGGGTTATATAATTTGAGGTTTAAATGCAGGTTTTGTAGTTGATCATATCGTGGTTAACTTTGATTCTAGTTAATTTCTACCTAGCTTCACAATTCTAGTTATTTCTTTTTTCACGCTTTGATTGGGCCATGAGGATCTAATTAGATCAAAACTGTGTTTTTTTTTTTTTGGTGAATAAATCAAAAGTAGGTTCAGATGTGACCAAATAGTTGCTTTTTCCCCCTTTGTTGAATCACTTTTCATTACAAAAGTTGTGTGACTGCAAGATGCTGCCACCAAACTCCTCACTGTATATCTCAAAAACAAAGCAGCAGCATCCAAGATAGTTCCTCTCTTTTTGGTTAGTGGCCAGAATATCTACACTTTATTTTATATTTTCCCTTTCATAATGAACTAATCAAATGACTCTCAATTTAACAACTTCAATATTCCAAACATTAAACAAATTACACTAAAACAGTGGGGCAAAAGTCAAAACCTTATCCTACATTCATATATGATTGTTTTTTGGAAAACGAGAAGAGACATGTATTTAACTTGAAAGGAGAAGGAGCATAGCAAAATCTCTGAGAAAAAGAGAAACATTTCTTTGATTTTCTTATTTGCTATGGGCAGACTATTCTCTTTGATTAGAGAAAAAACTTTGCAATAATTTTTGAAAAGTATTTTGTTGATATTATAAGAAATATATATAAAATTCAATAGTCTTATGTCATAATGCACTTCAATCGTAGTCTCGTAGGCAGTGTAATGTATCTCTGAAATTGAGAGATTTTTAAAGATGTTTGGGGCCTCATTGAATGTTATTCTTTTTTATTACTGAAAGGTGACGTATCCATTTTTATGCATTCAGTTTTGGGCCACTGTTTACCTAATTGATAATATTATATTTAGAAGACAAAGTGTACGTATATAAGATAGATATATCGCAATCTCAATATCTTTCAAATTATACTTTCAGAATTTGGACAATTCAAAAACACATTCATCCATTTCCTATTCCCTAGAATCCTTTTGTCGCACCAATTTAATATTTGCCCTTGATATCTATACATCAATAAAAGAGTATTTGCAAAAGTAAAGAAAGAAGTAAAAGAACAATGTTGAATGTTATTCAAGCAAAATAAATAAATAAATAAATGTTATTGACTTCAGGAGATACTTCAATATTAGAAAGCGCTGGACGAAGCATTTCGTGAAACAGAAATGTAATTTTTTGAGGATGAATATGTATGGTGAATAAAGAAACACAATATTTGCATCATTTCTCTGTTTTTGATTCTTTCTTCAATCCCACTCTTTCCTAATTCTCAAAAAAAAGAAAGGAAAAAGAAAAAAAATCCCACTCTTTCCTACCCATTTCTTCACATCACCTAGCTTCAACTCTCATTCAAGATTCTTAGAAATCACAATAACATCTGATTACCAATTCACCAATCACCATGTTCATGCCTGTAAGCTGCTCAAACTGCAACACATATCTGCAGTTACCAACAGGTTCTCAGATTGTATGCTGCTCCAGATGCATATTGCGCTTTGCCTACTCAAGGTGTCCTCCTCCTCCTCCCCCCCGGTCATACCCCTTCTCCTCTTCCTCCTACAACAACCGCGGCCCTTCCCTGTCATATGCCTTCTCCTTTTTCTCCTACAACAACCGCCCTTCTCCGCCTTCTTGGTTGCCTCGCCAACGCAAGCGAGCCGTGATATGTGGCATAAATTATAAGGGAATGGGAAAGAACATGGAGCTCGAGGGCTGCATTAATGATGCGATTGCAATGCAGAATTTGCTGGTCAGGGAGTTCAAATTCCCTGCGTCTTCCATTCGCATGCTTACTGAAAAAGGAGGTCATCAGCCTCCTACCAAAATAAATATAACGATAGCACTGCGTTGGCTTGTGCAAGATTGTCAAGCAGGGGATTCGTTGGTGTTTTATTTTGCCGGTCATGGTGGTCAACAGCCCAACAACACAGGAGACGAGGTGGACGAACTAGACGAGACACTTTTGCCCTTAGACTACAAGACTAAGGGAGTGATCGTTGATGATGAGATCAATGAAATGATTGTCCGACCTGTTCCGGCCGGTGTCAAGCTCCATGCTATTGTGGATGCTTGCCACAGTGGTACTGTTCTTGATTTGCCATTTCTCTGCAAAATAGACAAAAGCGGCAGGTGGTTCTGGAAGGACCAAAGACGACCTCAAAAAGCTGGTGTTTGGAAAGGAACGAAAGGTGGAGAGGTCATTTCCTTTAGTGGATGTAATGATCATCAGTGCGCTGTAGAGAAAACAATCCCACGGGGTGCCATGACTTGGGCATTCATCGACGCCATTGATCGTGGGTGTGGAAATACATATGGCAACTTGTTAATTGCAATGCAATCTACCGTCCTTAAGGATTGTATTGATACGGATTCCGCCATACAAGAACCACAACTAACTTCAAGTGAAGTATTTGATGTGTTCACAAGGCCTTTCTCACTATAGAGAGCTAGCTAGCTGGCCACTCTTTTGGTAAGCCAAGATCCAATCTTCTTCTTGTCCGCAACTGTGCTCTTTGTACATCTAATTCTACCCTCGTTTCTTCCCAATTGTCATTCTTTCTCTAATTGGTTCTAGGCGTGAAGTTCCTGTAAAGTTACTCATTTACATGTAAAATGGTTCTATTTTCCTGTTGTTTGTCTTGGGAGTAATGAGATTCAATTCCTCGAAAGAAAATAATAATAATGAGTATCGATTCCTTTTAAAAAAGAAAAAAAAAGGTAATGAGATTTGATTCTATTACTGCCTTTCAACAAAAGAAGTTTGCTTAATAACAATATATATATATATATATGTATATATATGAAATGCATCAAATCAAGTTTTGAATCTTTTCTAGAAGCCCGAATGTCAGTAGTGTGGCGCATTAATGTAATTCTAGTAAGTAATTGGTCCATCGCCCCATGCAATGATAATTTACTTGATTAGTTGATTACTTTAGAAATGATGAATGCTTAAAAACATGGGAAAGCTCTGCGTATGGTAGTTATGTTTTGCTGTAATCGGGTTACAGACCAAGTTATCTTTATGTTGTGTCACCGTTGTGTTAAAACAGTTAAAGCAAATAGAGTCGCCAGTAGAGCGTTCTTTGCTAGTTGGTGATTTGTTGAGTATAAGCTTTTAGTAGAGACTCATAATAGTATTTCAGGATGTTCTCTTGCTACTTATTGTAATTAGGGTTTATGCTCAATATCCCCCTGGTATTCGACAGTTTCTTTAATCAAGGCTATCAAGGTTTGAGGGCTACCGCACCGTCATTTTTCTCAAAAAAAAAAAAACAAAGATATTAAACATCCTTCTTCTGAGAACTCTTCACTCAAAATTCAGGTTCAAAAATTCAAGTATGACGCACAAAGCTAGGGGGTGGCGCGCTCTATAATTGAGGTTTAAATGCAAGTTTCGTAGTTGATGAGTCGATCAGATTGTGTTAATTTTAGATACAAGTTCATTTGTACCCTAGCTTCACAGAGGATGGCCATGGGCCTAGAGGGATAAAGCCCAACCTGGCTCTTCGATACCAATCCAACATGGAAAGCCCTTGCAAAGAAGCCCAATCTTGTTCTTCATCAAGCGTGACATGTTAATGAAGACGTTAATTTTCCAATCGGAAGGTTATTTCCAATTCACGATGTTAATCAGTAATGTGATCCGAGTGGTAGGCATCGTTGCTATACCTGATTAAATCAAGTCTTCCCCTGTAGCAATCAAACCAATCACGGATTCTTATTGGATGAGATCAAAATCAAAAGGTACTCTATGAATTTAGGTTTTGCAGCCCTGGGGTATGATTTTAAAGCTCATGTGACTTTCACTTGAATTTTCAGTATGATCAGATGGATGGTATTGCCTGCCTTTGTGTTGGTCCGATCCTGAGCCTCCTTGTTACCAAGTAAGCTTTGAATTTCTGTTTTATTTTAATTACATCTACCATTGAATCAGTGATTGTTCAGAAGTAGAAGACAAAAGAAAATATAGTGTTTAGGTAATTTCAGAAACAGCAGAATTACTGAATTGCTATTTTAATACCAACCAGTTACCTTAACTAGGAGATCCCACGCATCAAACTATTACATCAATTAAAGACTGAATCAAATGCCATGAAACATTCTATAGAAACCCACCAATTGAAGGTCTGCTGGACAAGACGACTGTTCATACGCCAAACCTTACGCTGCGTCCTTCAAAAACTTGATCTTGATGTTACATTGCTGCAACATCTTCTTTATAGATTTTTTTCCGGTAAGTCTGCAGAACAAGAAAGAGCCAATCTCATAATCGAAGACAAAGAAAACCTCTCTTTCTACATGTAATCACCTAAATCCCTGTCTGATCATGCTATATTCTATATGACTGCTTGATTTGAAGTTCTTTGATTTCTCTGCATATTAAAACTCAAAAGTCCCTAGTGTTGGCTAATTAATAGTTAACTACTTATACAGTCAAACTTTGGTGATTAGCTCCAAATATATACTAAAGCCTTGGTAGTTTTTTGTAAGATAGATTCTGGTTGTAGTTGGAAGGATCCTAGTCAATTCATTGTAATACAAAACTTATACTCTGAATGGATAGGTAATTGTGTTGCCTATTCCTCTGCAATGATGTTTATGCTTGCAAGATGGGAAAGTCTACCTGCAGTAACATATCTACCATTCCATCTACTATTGCATGCATCAGTTCAAGCATAGAATAATTTCAGCCAGTACTCTACTCGTGTGTGGCGGTTGACTGATGCCTGAATTCAAAGAAAATGTATGTTCATAACAGCAGATAAAATACAAAGCCATATCCTGGAATTACTATTATACTACATCAACTGGCAAATCTCACACAATGTACACTTTTGCAAGTTTCAACGAAGTAGGACAGAGTCAAATGCCATATGATATGCTATAGTCTATAGAATTCATCACTCGTTTGGCAGCTACTTCCTGGAACTTCCTTTATAAACTTTATCTTGATTTTATTGAGTGTGGCTAGAGCCTCTTGCATATTTATCCTCTCCTGGTGATTCTGCTGAACAACCAAGAGCTAATGTCATAATCGATGAAAAACAATCTCTCTTGCCCACAAAATCATGATCTTCCTCTGTCCCAAGTAGATTGGTATCAACAACATCAACTATTGCATCTTGATATAGTGAATTCGCAGCCCATTGCTTTAAACTCATATCCCCTACAAACATTTCATCTGTTGGCTTCCTTCTTGTGAATATTTCCATCACTACAATACCACAGCTATACACATCCCCCTTTCTCGTAACTTTTCCTTTCATTCCATAATCTGATAGATACAGTCAAAAGAAAACTAAGCTAGATCTCTTCACGATTAAGGACAACAAAAAAAGTTGAAAGATAAACTAGCAATAGGACATTACCTGGAGCCATATACCCAATTGTGGCTAGGGTCATGGTTTGAGTCATAGAATCTCCTCCACCTAAGTGTTTTGCAAGGCCAAAATCAGCAACATGTGCGCCCATATCCTCATCTAGTAGAATGTTGCTCGGCTTCAAATCACAATGGACAATAGGTGTTTTATGATCATGATGAAGATATTCCAATGCCGAAGCGCTATCTATCATTATGTTCAACCTCTGTAGGATACTCAAAGAAAAGTTCTGAGAATACAACCACTTGTCAAGGCTCCCATTAGGCATGTAGTTCAGTACCACAACTTTGAAATCAGTTTGACTGCAGCAACTGATGACTTTGATAAGATTTCGATGACGAATATTGCTTAGCATTTCACATTCAATGTCAAAACTCTTGAAAGCCCCTTCTAGTTTGAGATTGAAAACCTTTACGGCAACATCTATCCCATTTGAAAGTGTTCCTTTATATACTGAGCCAAAACTCCCAATGCCAAGTAAATTGCTTTCGTTAAATCCATTAGTCGCCCTTGAAGCTATAGTCTCATTTTCTCCATAAAAGATGACGTAACAGGGTTGTGTCTCTTGCAACTTCCACTGTTCTTTTTGTTCGGAGAATCAAAATCAATACAAGGCCCAGTAGGAATACTGCTGACAAGATCCATGCAATAATATATTTCACTATTGATGCACCAGCTTTCCTTTTGCATGGTGGAACATGAAACTGCGATGCACCACAAAGCTCACTATTAGAGAAAAATGATTGAGCAGAGAAGTTTCTAAAAGGTCTGTGGAGCCTGTTCGAAGACAAATTCAGATACTTGAGATGTGAGAGTTTTTCTAGAGATTTTGGAAATACTCCAGACAGAGTGTTATTGGATACATCCAAAGGTTCCAAGCTTCATGAGTTGCCAAAAGAGCTAGGAATAGATCCTTGTAAATGATTTATTGCCAAGGAAAGATTACCACATCTTGAAGACCCCCAACGCTGCTTGGTATAACACCAGATAAGTGGTTGTTTGATATATCTAAATCTATCACAACTTTCAAGCTACCAATACCTTCTGAGAGAGACCCAATCAGAGAATTGGATGAAAAGTTCAAGTGCAAGATGTATGTAAGTTTCCACAAGGTATATGGTACTATGGAATTCAACAATTGGACCTGAGTGATAGACTTCTTAGAGCAACTGCAAGATTATCCAAGCAAGAAGGGAGAGAACCAGAGAGTTGATTACCTTGCAAAAGTAAGTTAGCTAGGTTGTCCAGTTCACAAAGTTCATCTGGAATATATCCTCTCAATTTGTTATCATTCAATTGCAAAGATTGGAGATTCTGAAGTCTTCCTATTGACGCTGGGATTGCTCCACTCAACTGATTGAGTCCCAAGTTTAAGATTGCCAAGCTGCTCAAGTTTCCAATATCGGTGGGAATGTTACCCCTCATGTTGCAATTTTCTAATCTCATTTCTTGAAGTGAAGTAGAAAGATTCCCAAGGGAAGCAGGAAACGTATCATTAAATGGATTGTTTGACCATAGCAATGATACCAAATTTCTAAGATTTGGCACACATGAGAAAATGTTTGCTTCTGGAGTAGAGGTATCAATGGTCAAATTGTTTTAGTCTATGTCAAGCATATGAAGGTTTGTTAATGAACAGAGCGTGGTAGGAATAAAGCCGGAAAATGAAATGAATAAAGCCGGAAAATGAATTAGAAGCATTGGAGATGGACTTCCCTTCAGTTTATAATTCCCTGCCAAATAGAGCTTTTGTAGGTTCGGAAGGCCAATGCCAAGGTTCACTGGGAGGCTACCTGTCAGCTGATTAAGAGTAAACGACATTTCTTTGATCGTGGACATATTGAAAATGTTGCATGGAATGAGGCCTTTGGAAGATCACCAATCTCATGTGGTATATTACCTGCAGGTGCCAATGTCATAGCCCACGTTTAAATTGAAGGCATAGTCTACTCTGTTTTCTTGAGAAAATTATCTGCTTAACACACTCATTCATAGCAACACCAAAATAAAATGTGAGTAGAGATTGATTATATCCTTACCTGTCAAATTGTTGCTGCCAATAGATATCTCCTGCATATAGGTCAAGTTTCCAATATTTCTGGGTATGCTTCCACCGAAATTGTTTCCTTACAATCTTAATCGAAGAAGCTGTTTGCACTGCCATAATTTGGATGAAAATGTACCATCGAAATGGTTGTAATTGAAATTTAACTCTTGAATGCTCGGAAGGTGTTCACATAGATTGTCAAGTAGACTACCATTCATGTTGTTTCTATGCAAGGACAAAATAATCAAGGGAAAATGTTTATTTACCCAAATTTGAGCTACACTAACCTCATTTACCTAAACATCTTATAAGATTGCCCACTCACCCAACAAATTACATATTTTTTTGCCCTAATACCCAATTAAGTTATTTTTTTCATTCATTTTTCTTTATTTTTTGGACAATTTTGACCTCGCTCCCTCTGTCACTCAGAGAGAGAGACTTCACTCGACTCCGGCCGCCGGCGTCTGGCGACTGGTGTCCGGTTTTATTGCCCCCCCCCCCCCCAATAAACTTTTTATTACCCTTAATAATACTCAATAAACTTTTTATTACCCTTAATAATACTCAATAAACTTTTTATTGTCTCCCCAATAAACTTTATATCCCCTAATAAACTTTTTATTACCCCCCAATAAACTTTTATTGAGGGAAATAAAAGTCTCCGGTGACCTCTTTGCGAATTTCCAGCAACCTTTGGACCAGTGATCGGAGTTCGACGTCTTATTTTATTGCTCCCAATAAACTTTTTATCCCCCCCCCCAATAATACCCAATAAACATTTTATTGGCCCCCAATAAACTTTTTAAAAAATTATTGGGGTTAATAAAAGTCTCTGCCAACAGGTGATCGGATTCCGGTGACCGGAGTCCGGCGAGACCTCCAATGACTTTTTAATTATTTAAAAGGTAAACTTGTCTTTTTACATTTAAATTGGGTAAGCGGGCACACAAATCTTTTAGTATAATAAACTGGCATTTATTAGGCCCAAATTAGGTAAATGGTCAAGAGCCCAATAATCAAAGAAGACATGTTGAAGATAGTCACAGGAATAATCCCTGTTAGTGCGTTTTCTTGCACAAGCAAGTACTCCAACTTATTCAAAGTGCCAATCTCGTTGGGAATTTCTGAAAAATCAACACGTACGTACATATTCATGTAACTTCTGCATTTTCTAGATTATTTGCTAAAGGAATCATTCTTTTTGGTCTGATATTGAGTTAATTAATGAATAAACAAGTTGCATTATGCATGGTTAATGATCCATTTAGTTTTGCACTTCAGCAAAGCTGGTCTAAGTCATACCTGTGAATGTATCACCCACAGGAAAGTTAAGTTTCCGATTTCTCTTGGTATTCTTCCTGTTATAAGATATTAAGATATAAGTCATACAACTTTATAAGCTTAATAATACATAAGAATACTAATTATGGAGGACTAGTGAGTAATGTAACATTGTTTATATGTACCCGATAACTGGTTATATCTCAGATCAATTGCTTGTAGTGCAGATAAGTTGAAAATGGCAGGAGGTATGGAACCTGAAAACTGATTGCCACGCAAAACCAAGGTTTGAAGTTTCGATAAGGACCCAAACCATGATGGAATTAATGGGTCCTAGAAAGTTGTTGTATTGGAAAGTGGAAACTAAGGAACTCCAGTTGGTGCAATAAGCCAATTCTTGGGGGATGGTATTGTGGTTCTATTATTTGTGAAAGCCAGACGAATCAGAAATGACAAGTTACTTAGTTCCGGAGGAATAATGCCTGTGAGACCAAAGTAAAAGAATAAAAATATTGACAGTATAAGGCAGAATATACATTACCACAAACTCAATTAAGAAACCTAGATCGATGAAGAAATCTAAACATTCTAATCAACTGGCAATAAGTAGATAGAGAAGGCCAAAAACTTTGCCCCTCATATGAATGTGTAATATAAGTTGGGTGACATGAAACACGTGTTGGTAACATATTTTAGCACCATAGAAAAATCACCCACTTTATTGTACAAAAAATTAGACCCAAAATCATATCATATGGGCGAAGAATTTCAAACCCTCTCATGCGAAGTCGACTCAAACTGTTAAGTGACCAAGATAAAGATAAATTGTATTTTCTCTGTTCAAAGTTCCCGAGAAATTTACAAGGTATTAAAAACATCCATGCCTAATAGTGAATATGTTGGTATAATACCTGATAGCTGATTATAGCTTAGATCAAGTACTTGCAGTGAAGATAAGTTGAAGATAGTGGCGGGTATGGGAACGAAAAACCGAGCTTTCAAGTTTGAATAAGA
The DNA here is from genome assembly GCA_025331145.1 of Rosa persica. NCBI lineage: Eukaryota > Viridiplantae > Streptophyta > Magnoliopsida > Rosales > Rosaceae > Rosa > Rosa persica. Next base: position 5,794,983 of record WFKR01000005.1, on the reverse strand, counting down.
ACCCATACTATGGTGAAATGGCTCCCATAAAGTTGTTTCATACCAAGCTAATCAACTTCAACCGGCGCAGACGAGCCAATTGCTCAGGCAAATTAAGTACCATGGAAACTGTTATTTCTCAAGTGCAGCTCAACAAGAAATGATAGGTTGCCAAGCTCCGGAGGAATATATAGTACCTGTGAGACCAAAGTAAGAAAGATTCAAGACCGCAACTCTAAGGTGGCGTGTACTGCAAGTAACGCCCGCCCAATTGCAAACAGGGGTGGCGGTGGATTAATTGGTGAAAATCATGTTTTGAGGGTCGCTAGTGATATGGGCTTTGAGAGCAAGAAGAGCAGACTGGTCTGTGGTGACATTCGTTTGTGCTGCTGCTGCTACTAAGTTAGCCAGCAACAGCATAATAATTGACGATAGGAGGAATCGAGTTCTCTCCATCGCATGCATATATGATATGTGTGGATGGAGATCGATCGAAATGTGTGGAATCTTTTTTTAGACTGAAAACCAAGAAGAAAACAAGTGAGGAATCGATCACAGGAACTATGAAAACACATTCCTTGACTAATTATATTAATAGTAGTGCCAGGAAAATATGAACACTAAAATAGGAATGAAATCCCAACCAGCATAATGTGCCGGCCTTTAGCTGAGCTGGATGATAACCTTAATAATTAATGTAATTTGACTAACAGATAACTTAATAAGCAAAAAAAGATATGAAACCAATGATGTTTTGTAAGTAACGAGGGTGTATTCAATTCAGATTTAAAAGATTTTGTTTGAGTTTTTATAATCCATGGATTTACTTAATCCACGGATTGTTTAAATTCTATATGAACTTTGATTGATTCTAATGGATTGATTTACTGGTATTTGTTTAGGTTTTACAAGTCCTTATGATATTTTTGATAGGTTAATTAATTTTTTCTTCTTTTAAAGCAATGGATGTATGGATCCAACTATAATGCTATATTAATGATAAAAAAAGTGTGTATATATATATATGGCAATCTACCATTCTTTATGTTGTATGTAATGATATATGAATTATAAGAGAAAACTAATCAGTCAAAATGTTACACAAAAAATAAAGTAGTAAATTAATAACATAATTTATTTCATATCTAATTTACAAAAGAAACATGTGTGTATGTATCATCTTAACAATATCATTGAAAGTGAGCTTACGGAGGTGTATTCAATTCAGATTTTAAAAGATTTTGTTTGAGTTTTTATAATTCATGGATTTACTTAATCCACGGATTGCTTAAATTCTATATGGATTTTGTTTGATTTTAATGGATTGATTTACTAATATTTGTTTAGATTTTACAAGTCCTTATGATATTTTTGATAGGTTAATTTATTTTTTCTTCTTCTTTTAAAGCAATAGATATATGGATCCAACTATAATGCTATATTAATGACAAAGAAGTGTGTATTATATATATATGGCAATCTACCATTCTTTATGTTGTGTGTAATGATATATGAATTATAAGAGAAAACTAATCAGTCAAAATGTTACACAAAAAATAAAGTAAATGACATAATTTATTTCATATCTATTTACAAAAGAAACATGTGTGTATATATCATCTTAACAATATCATTGAAAGTGAGCTTAATTAGCTAGAAGGATTAAGGCTTCCAGAGCTATAGTGATAAAAGAATTTAATGAAATTTTTAAAAATCAGTATACTTTTGAATATCTGCAGAATAAATAGTTAATTCGAAATTTTAATTGAATACATCAAGATTTTAAAAGATTGTTTAAAATCTCAATTGAATACCCATAGACTTTTAAAATACAAAAAAAATCTTGTAGACTCTTAAATGAATACACCCCCTAAGACTTTCGGTAATAATCATGATATATATAATCAAAAAGTCGTATTTTATGGTGTAAACTTTATATTCGATCTATGATGTAATTGATTCGCGTATATATTAATAATTCTCTTGTCCTTATCAATCTTATTTGGACCGTGTTGGGTTTCCTCTAGCACAGCTTCCAGCTTCTACTGGACTTACCACCACTGCGCCCTATTTTAGTGTTCAAGTCCCAAAAAAAAAAAAATCAATGTTCAATACATCAGAATAAAATTCAAAGTGGAATTATAGCCACTAATTACCTCATGCCATCTAGTAGATCTCACAGGATATACACTTGCATCAATTAAGGAATAAATCAAGTTAATCCCATGACGTATGCTAATACTCTATATAATTCACCAATTTAAAGTCTGCAGAACACCAGGACGGTCACACCTTCTGCAGCTTCATTTAAAAGGCTGATCTTGATTTTCTTGTGTGGCTAGAACCTCTTGCATATTTATCCTCTCTTCCGGTGATTCTGCATAACAAGCTAGGGCTAATCTCAGACTGGATGATAAACAATTCATCTTGCTAACAAAAGCTTGACCTTCATCTGCCCCTAGTAAAGTCTCATCAAGAACATCAAGTAGCGTATCTGCCAATAGTGCATTTGCAACCCGTTGCTTCAAACTCATGTTCCCACCAAACATCTCATCTGTTGGCTTCTTTTTTGTGAATGTTTCCATCACTAGAATACCAAAGCTGTACACATCCCCTCGTCTGGATACCCTTCCTTCCATTCCGTACTCTACAATAAGTGGTTGTTAAATATCATATCATATGATGAAAACATAATTATAAGTTATGTTCTTCATAATAGAGGACAAACTTAGGGCCATATACCCAATTGTGGCAACGATCATGGTATGAGTTATAGAATCTCCACCCAAGAGTTTTGCATGCCAAAATCAGCAACATGTGCAACCATATCATCATCTAGTAGTATGTTGCTGGGCTTCAAATCACAATGGACAATAGGTGTTTCATAACCATGATGAAGGTATTCCAATGCTGATGCAACATCAATCACTATGTTCAACCTCTGCAAGATGTCCAAAGAAAGGTTATGAGAATACAACCAGTGGTCAAGGCTCCCATTAGGCATGTAGTTCAGTACCACGACCTTGAAATCAATTTGACTACAACAACTGATGACTTTGATAAGATTTCGATAACGAATGTTGCTTAGCATTTCACATTCCATATCAAAACTTGTGAAAGCAGCTTCTGTATCTAAATTGAAAACCTTTATGGCAACATCAATCCCATCATCAAGTGTTCCTTTATATACTAACCCAAAACCCCCAATGCCAAGTAAATTGCTTTGGTGAAATCCATTTGTTGCCCTTTGAATCCCTAGGTAAGAAACTCGTCTCCAAAGAAGTGAAGGTAACAAGGTTGTTTGTGTTGCAGCTTCTGCATTCCTTTCGTTGCGTAAAATCAGCAACCAAATAGAGGTCACTAGAAGCACTGCAGACAAGACTCCTAGAATAATATATTTCAAATTGGATTTCTCAGCTTTTCTTTTGCATGGTGGAACATGCAATCGAGGTGCCCCACAAAGTTCACCATTTGAGATGAATGATTGAGCAAAGAAATTTTGAAAAGGCCCACCTGTTGGAATTTCTCCTTGGAGTCTGTTGAAAGATAAATTCAGATACTTGAGATGTGACAGTGCTTCCAGAGACTTTGGAATCACTCCAGACAAATTGTTTTTGGACAAATCTAGAAATTCTAGGCTTGGCAAGTTGCCAAATGATGTGGGGATAGAGCCTTCGAAGCTATTATTTGACAAGGAGAGATTAAACAAATCCTCAAGACCCCCAATGCTTCTTGGTATAGTCCCTGATAGATGGTTACTTGAAAAATTGGCATCTATCACAACTTTCAAATTACCAACATATTCTGAGAGAGGTCCGGCTGGTTAGAGAATTGGATAACAAGTCTAAATGCAAGATATATGTAAGTCCCTACAAGGTAGCCGATATCATGGAATTTAACAAATTGGACGCTAACAATAGACTTCTTAGAGCCACGACTAGATTACTCAAGCATGAAGGTATAGAACCAGAGAGTTGATTGCCAGACAAATATAAATCTACTAAATTTTGTAGGTGGCAAAGTTCATATGGGATGTTTCCTTGCAATTTATTATGATCCAAAATTCCAAATACAAACCTTGGAGATTTTGTAATCTTCCCATTACAGTTGGAATTGATCCACCAATTTTACTGTATCCCAAGTCCAAGTCTCTTAAGCTGCTCAAATTGCCAACATCATTAGGAACGTTGTCGCTGATGTTGCAATAGCTTAAATATAACTTATGAAGTGATGAAGAGAGATTCGCCACAGAAACAAGAAGAAGGGCATCCAATGGATTGCCTTGTAAAGACAAATGCTCCAAATTTTTTAGATTAGACAAACAGTAGAGAAAGTTTACCTCTGGAGCAGAAGTATCAATCTTCAAATTGTTCACCCCATACTGCAGCGACTCTAGAAGGTTTAAGGCGCAGAGCATGCCAGGAATATAGCCAAAAAAGAAGTTATTGCCCATATTTAGTCCAGTGAGCTTAGAATCATTGGAGATGGATTTGGGGATTACTCCATCGAGCATATTCGTTGATGCATAAAACACTTGCAGGTTTGGAAGCCCAGAGCCTATATCTGATGAGAGGCTGCCTGAAAGCCGATTATTGGTAAAAGATATTAGTCTAATCGTGGACATGTTGAAAATTGAGGATGGGATTTGTCCACTGAAATAATTTGCATTGAATGACAAGACCTCTAAATTTGGAAGATCACCAATCTTATGCGGTATCGTTCCTACCACAATGTCTCCCCAAGTTATTTGATAAGAAGTAAATCGTGATTGAAGTATATAGAATGAAACATACACTGAATAATAGAGTTCACATGGGAGGTACCTGTCAAATGGTTGTGGGAAAGATAGATATCTGTCAACTGGGTTACGTTGCCAATGCTTTTGGGTATGCTTCCAATGAAGTTGTTGTTGTCCAATTCTAACTCAGAGAGCTCTTTGCATTGCCATAATTTGGATGGAACTGGACCATCAAATTGGTTGTGAGACAAAAGCAATTGTTGAAGACTAGGAAGACGTTGGCATATATTGTCTGGAAGACTACCATTCAAGTTGTTTCCAAACAGAGCCAAAATTTAAAAAAAAGATATGTTGAAGATAGACACAGGAACATGGCCTTTTAGGGCATTTTCTTGTACAGCCAACAACTCCAGCTGATCTAGCGCTCCGATTTCATTTGGAATTTCTGAAAAATCAAGATGCATGTACGTATATATTCTCATGATACTACAATCTGCGTGTTTGTTGTTTGTCCTTATAATGCACTACAACAAAAAGCCGAGACATACCTTCAAAACTGTTTGTGTCAAGGTATATCTCCTTCAACATTGTTGAATTTCCGATTTCTCTAGGTATTCTACCTGTTAATTTAAATATATTACTTTCCTAAAAAGAATGTATCATCAATGATGATTTGATTTTTTTTGAATGTCTAGGGCTCACAATGACATTTCGAGGCTTTCTACTCATTTACTATAGTATTTTTTTTCCCATCTTTTTTTTTTTCTTAATCAAATCAACAACTTATATATAGTAACTAGCCTATTATGAGTCGAACTCAGTACCTCTCACTTATAAATAGAAGACTTATGTCATTATATCAAATGATAATTTTTTTTTTTTTCCCTCCACCTTGTCCATTTGAATAGGCCGGATAATTTTCTTTTTCCTTTTTTTGGTGCTCCAACGATAAGCAAGACTGCAAGACATCTATTTTTCTTTCCTAAGAAAGTACTAGAGACGCTGTTGGAGAAAAAACATCACTTGTTGTTGCTCTAAGAAGAACAAGTTATATACAAGCTACATGTGGAGAGAATTTTAATTTTCTAAATAAATAAGAGTAAACATACATAATCTGTAATTTTAATGTAAATAAATTATCATCAATGCACTGTAGCTAGAGAAACTTATTGCAGTACTGTACCTGATAGTTGGTTGTTTCTCAGATCAAGTACTTGCAGTGTAGATATGTTGAATATATCATTGGGTAAGGAACCCGAAAACTGATTACCATACATAAAGAAAATACGAAGTTTGGATAAGGATCCAAACCATGACGGAATGGCTCCAATGAAATTGTTAAATCCGAAGTGAATCACTTCCAACCGGCGAAAATGAGCCAATTCCTTGGGCAAGGCACCCTGAAAACTGTTATTCATGATCTGTAACTCAACAAGAAATGACAAGTTACCTAGCTCGGGAGGAAGGGTGCCAGTGAGACCCATGAAAGAGAGGTTCAAAGCTGCGACTCTCTGGTGGCGAGCAGCCCAAGTAACGCCAACCCAGTTGCAAACAGATGTCTTGGTCGACCAGTTGGCGTAGATCATGTTGTGGGGGTCACTGGTGATGTGGGATTTGAGAGCAAGAAGAGCAGACTGGTCTGTGGTGAGATTTTTAGTCTGTTCTGCAATGGTTAAGCTAGCCATACAACAGTAGTACCGCTCCAGCAACAAGATTATCGATAAGAGCAACTGAGTAGTTCTCTCCATTGCTATTGAATTTGTTGTGTGGCTGGATGTGGCCTCGATCGACGTAAATCAATCTTTCTCATATAGTTGCATTGTGTGGTACTCAGGCCTTGTATAACTTATCCCTCACAATACGTCCTAATGACTTGACTATTGCACACAGGTAGGTCAGCGTACGCATACGAAAAAGACTGGTTGGAATGCAGCTGGCTTCATTGTTGAGGAATAATGGAGATGGAAAATCAACAGTACCTTTGGAATATGCATGTTTTGCACTTAGTATTGTGGTTAACTGCGAGTCATGCTAGGCCGCAAGCCAATCGGATCCGATAATTGTGTTCCATTATTGGGAGTTTTCCTGTCTTCTAGGGTCCTCAAACATGTGGAATCCACATCGATCAGTTACCGTTCTATGGAGAAAGGGGAATGAAAACAAAGTCGAGTTGATCATCATTATGATGATAATAAATGTCCATTAATGAGCAGTGAACATCGTCATGGATACTTGGGAAAATAATGTCTACAAAGGTCAATCTGAAACCAAATCATAATGTACGTAATATATAAGGCTTTTACGATTCTTCACTAATTATGTATACATTAATTAATTCTTGATACATTATGATCACTGAGGAAATTAGACTAAGCTGGCTCAAACTTAAAGTGCGCAATAACCAAAAAAAAAAACTAGTGTAGCCTCTGTCGATCTATCTCTCCAAAGTTATTGTATACTTTGCATATACGTTGCGCTGATCTCACTGTACGTGTGAATACTTTGCATATATGTATATGCTGCAATTGGCATGGGAAACCATATATGCTACGGTATAGGTAAATTGTATGTGAACAACATCAATTTTCACTAGGGCTGAATCTGAGATTGTACAGACCTGAGGCATACAATTAAAATGTGGCCTTAGATGAAGTTTAAATAAATTTTTTTACTTCGAATAGCTATACAAAATATGTTTTCCATTATACAAATAATATCAACAAAAAATATAAAAAATATATTACAAAAGCCGCATTACCACAGCACTAACGCAACCAACATGTATTTAACTCGCAAAGGTACTATATATTTTATTATGTATACTGAAACTCAGAACTCCCAATGCCTGTTGGAAGCCGGTGGCCCGAGACGGCTGCCTCAGGTAGCAACCCTCAGGGCCGGCTCTGATTTTCACTCACCCTATACTTGAAGAAAATGTTTGTTTATGAACAACTCTAGCATATTTTTAGATAATTAGCATCAATGATCATAGAATATATTGGAAACCGACACCTGAAATTGAAATATAAAATGTCAAGCTAATTGTTCTTAAACCGCATATACGTGTCATTCTCTCCAAAAAAAAAAACCGCATATACTTACATAAGCTTTTATGTTGAGTAGTTAATGAATTAATCAGTACTCACACCTTGATTGGGCTTCTTCTTCTTTTTGAAGGGGATTGGGCTTCTTCTTTGTTGTAGGTAGATCATGAAGAATTTAAATGATTAAATGGGTTTCCACTATCACTGGGTTGATTCCATTGGGCTTGTTGCTGTGTCACCAAAGTAGGGTTGCATTTTTTAGGCTGTTTGATTTTGGTATCACTTTGCGAAGAGCTCGACTTATAATATGAGGAATGAAGACCAAAGAGATCAATCCTTATCAAACCAAGCAACACGGCCATAATACAAGAACACAAGAAAGATTAAGAGATTAGAGTAATGCTAGCAATTTTCTTTATTTAACTTTTTTTATATTTGTGTTCAACCCGACAGAACTAATGCAAACAAAGCATAAGAGGGATCACTTGACCTTTGGATAACTAACAAATGGTTAATTTAACTAGAATTTTTGCCAGCATTTTCATTGGCACCATTTTACCCACAGCTCTACTCGTACTGTAGCTAACTTTTCTTAATTTACCTCATTAACAAAAGGCCAAATTGAACTTGGTGCTTCAGATTATCAAATGAGGTTACTTTGTTGAGAATATCAAATCAAATAAGCTCTTATTCTCAAAACTCCTCAGAGAACATAACAAAATGACGAAGACATGGCAAGAAAAGTATTCTTTTCCTTTCAGAACTTTCACTGAAATTAAGGTTCAGATAATATCAAAACTTGAAAGTCAAACCGTGAAAATATCATTGCGGGGTGGGCTGTGGTGGCGCTGCCTATTTTTGGGCAATCGTGGTCACCCACTAACCAGTCAATGTCCACGCACCAAGTCTATCCCGATCGATGGCGGTGGATCCATCAAGACAAGTAGGTGACTTGTTTAGCACGTAATACCCACTACTTGACTCGCTCCATTACATTTACTACACCGTTACCATTTCATTTCGTGATGTTCAAAGACAGAAAAACCATTTCATTTTATGACTAACAATACTATTGGAAACTATATAATTATTATTTCTTGAAACCCAGAGCCTTCCATCTGTTTTATATTATTTGTGATCCTAGGCAGCAAAATCAACTTGCGCATCTCTGCAATATTTATGGGAAAACTGAAGCCAATTAATCAGAGCCCAGAATCACAAAGACTACACATTTGGGGAGTTCCAACGTTAAATAAATTTAGTATTGGGCGGTCTGTGGAGCCTCTGTGTTTTTTGGAAAAGCCACGTTGTCTTCTAGTTTGTAGGTTTTTCTCTCCCACCAACTTCACAATGCGAAGGAAAATGAAAGAAGAAAAGGAGAGGGAATTTATAGGTTCCTCTTGTAGTTATTTAGAGCTAGGTTCGTTCTTGTACGTTATGCACTTATGCCTGATGTGGATTCATTCATGTTTTTGATTCATTGATCGAAAGTTTCTGCTGGCTAGACTTGCTTTGAGAGAAAGAAAAAAAGATTCGGTGACCAATTAAACTAGAAGAGAGGTTAATTAAAGAGAATTATGGAGAGGCTTAATATGGCCTGCTCACAAAAATGAACCTTTAGGAGGAGTTGCTCTATATATTTGGTGTCAGTGGTGTCCAAAATATATGACTGAGGTAATTAGTCTAATCATACTGAAAATCAAAAGGGTCATGAAAAGTCTTGATGGAAGATGGGCCAAAATGAATTTTGCTGCCAAACTTTGGGATGTGACTACTCATCGATCAATATTCCTTTTCTTTAGTTTGATTATTTTTGGTCCCTGTTCTACTTTTTAGGAAGGCTAGAAGAAATAATGGTTGTGGAGGGAAGGAGATGTGACCTAGCTACTTGATCTTAGATAGAGAATCCATGATTTGAAAGTTTAAAGATAAGATGGTCATCGCTGATGAGAGAAACATGCATGTAGGTTCTCATATCAGGTTTCTCGGATTGATCCTAGTTAATCTTGATGGTTAACAAAATTGGAGTGATGCAGCAATCTTGTCTTGAAGCTAGCTAGCTACTTATGTATATTTTCTTTAGTTCATTAATTTAGAAGTTATAAGCTACCATATATCTCCCGGGCCCTTCCATTAAGAGATCGTTTTAAGGAATTCTTTGCGTGACTCACTTTTCAATCACATATCGGCATCTCAACCGTTCCGTTTTTATAACTCTATTAAGGTATTAAATTAGATTAAATCAATAAACAAACTAAATCTGTTAAACTTGAACTGTTCATGCTTATAATTGTAAATCAAAATTATAAACGCATTAACGATAATCAATCTGGCTGAAAATTTAGATAAGTGATTTACTCATATAGACCTGAATGGTAGAGATGTTGATATATGATCAAAAAGTTAGTCTAATAATCGATCCCTTAAAATGGCAAAAAAAAAATCTCTCACTAAAAGGGCTATGACCATACATAAGTCTAATTTTATACACACACACCTACTACTAATTGATGGTTTCTAGTGTTAATCTACAAGTTAAATAAGTTCTTATTATTTGTTTTGTTTCATAGGTTAGAAAGAATATGCAGTTACTTAAGTTTAAACCTGACTAAAGTCTTGCATATTAAGTAAATTGTGAATTGTAATCATATTTACACAATGGTTGGTCATTTTTGAGTCGATCGAATTTAGAACATCTCACTTAGAATTGTAAAGACTTGTATCATTAGACTTCATGATTGTGCATGGACATTATGAATCACATTCATTGAATTTATAACTCATGGTAAAAAAATTTGATCATTAATTCATGCAGCAATCTCCTCTTACTCTCTTTTGTGAGTTTCACTAACATTGATGATCATAAGTAAACTCACTAACCTTAATGAATCTCAAAACATGAAATGCGCACATTTATAGTGGAAAAGTAATTCTAAGCTATGTCGACGTCATTCTCATTAGTTTATCTCGTGCAAGATCATAACAGTTTGCTCAACTAATTAGGGAGTGTCATAACAAATTAACAAGTTTTATCCTAGTCTGTTCCAAAAAATTTTAAAAGAATTCTTCCTTCTTCGTTTTTTGGAAAATCTTTCTGTAAAGAACTAGAGGACCATACTTACGCAAGTTTTATAGCAAGCAATAACCATCAACAACAATCAGTCAATTGGCTTTTGTGATGACAACTCTCAAAAAGGCGCGTTTTGCCTTTTCAACACTTTTCTTTTCACCTTAGAGTTGGGAGCCAAATGGCAATGCCATATATACAGGGTCCATGCAAAGCTTTATTTTAATTCAACATTTATCAAGGAAAGCTTTATTAATTTGTACAAGTTTAGAAGACGCTAAATTTCCCAATAACAGAAGATGCTTATAACAATTTGCTACGAATGAGTACAAGAATTAATGACAAAACCGCCTTGTTCTCTAAGAATTGAAGCTCCACCAACCCAGATAGAATACAGCTAGCATATGTATGAAAGTGAAACTATAGTTATTTTTAAGAGAGAGACTTTAATTAATTAACTACATGCCAACCCTGGTAACCAAATGCAAGCCAGATCGCGAAGAAAATTCTGAAAATTAATGTTGGTCACCGTCTCTACTTTTAGGGGATTGGTGAAAGTAAAGATACTAAGAGCTATTATATTATGATTCGCTTGTTAGTTTTCTTTTGGATAGAGGATAAATTTTGCGCGCAACTGTTTATTGTGATATATTTGAACCGAAAGAAAATAAGAAGAAGAAGAGAAAAAGTTAAATTTGGCTACAAATATTTGTAAACTGTGTCTTCAATATTGTAAGGGGATGCAAGTTACAAATTGGAAAGGAGATGAAAGAGAAATCACTACTACACTGTCTGTACGTTGCAATTAAACAATTGCGCTGAAATTCTCAACTAAACCCAACACTAAAGAAAAGGCTAAAGGAACCCCAAAATTGTATAGAAACTAATGAAAAAATATATGGTCGAATAAGTCATAAAACCGGCTGGTATAGTAGTACTAATGGCCAACGCCGGGGCTGGGAACAGACTGCAGAAACCGATCGTTGCCGACCAGATGCCTCCGAGCAATGAGCTTCTCGTCGACGACTAACGCATGACCCTTCTTGCTTGGGGTAGAAGCCGGCACCGTACCCTTCGGAAGGGCACTGAGGAACAGAGATCCATCCAACGAATTCGACACAGCTTTCTTCTTGAACTGGTACTCATTCGTGTCGAAAAGCCTTCTTCCTTCTAAGGTAGACACAACCGTGGCAAACACCATCAAGAAAACGAAAGCCAAAACGCTGAGGCGAGCCATGGAGATCGTGAACAGTGCAGAAACTGAGAGACAGAGAGAAGAGAGAGGGACTGAGGGAGAGAGAGAGGGAGGGAGTGGTTTCTGGGTCTCGTGTTTGGTGTTTGAAGGTTTTCGAATGCCGAAATGGGGGTGGTTTGTTGGGGTTAGGCAGCAGGGAGGCTCCGCATATATAGGTGAAGCAAGTGAGAGAAAGCTAACGTGCTGCGACCGCGTGGCGGCGGCTAGAGAGAGAAACAGAGGAAGCAGCTTAAGGGATCACGTTTGGTGTTGGCCAAGTAAAGATCAAAATTGGAACAGACAATTGGACTACTGAGTATCTGAAGTCGCTTAGTCGCATTATTAGTCAGAGTAATGTGACGTGAATTTAATTTCATTTCATACTGTTACTGTACACCTATCAGAGCGCGAGAGAGCGCCGCGTGGAGAGGAGTATTTGGTCCGGTGACTGTGAGCTAAGCCGCCGGCCCATGTTTTTCTTTCTCGGTACGTATGTTCATGACTATATGCATATTCCATATACGCCACCGTCAAATACCGAACCCTCCCATCAAATTTAGTGCTCGTCGGTCGGCTTAGCTGCTATACTCGGTGGCTCGGCAATCATTAATAAGTTTTTTTCTTCGGAAAATAGTAAAAATATTTGTGTTAAAAAAAAATTTCACTTATTTAATGCAGTCTCACTATTATGGAGAGAAACATCATTAGGTTAATTAGATACCGACTAGCTAGTTAAAACGATTAACGATTATCAAAATTAACAATGACTCAGTTATTATGTCTGATAAAAACGATTATAAATTATATATTATAGACTAAGATTAATAGAATTACTTGAATAAGCAATGGTGTGGTCACCATTAAAAAGTCGGAGATGACACAGTGAACTTTAGAAGAAAGGTAGCTACCTATGTATTGCTTCATTTGTTCTTTAACAATGTGGCATAGTTTGGGGTTCTCACAATGTTTGTTGGTTATTGTCATTATCGCCTCTATTTGTTTTCACCACTGGTGTTCTAGTCCACTACAATTATCCTGTTAGACCAATTGGTCATTGTCTATGCTTTGTTGTGTTCTTGACAGTGTCATTCTGGTTTATGGTTTTTTGCATCACCTAGTAACCTAATTCCCGAGTCTGATAAATATTCGAGCTTGTTGGATTTAGAGTTTTGATTTATATGATTGTGTGTCGTCAGATCTAGTTACCTAACATGGTTGGTGTTATAGGTGGCCCAATTGAGGTGCTTCATGGAGGAGGATGGTAGTGTTTTATAGAAGATCTTAGATCAACGACGATATTTATGGATCGTTTTTGGGTTATATTGATTAGGCATGACTGAATCATTTGTTCGAACTATAAGTTTACAGTGAGCATAAGAAGGTCAGACTAGTTTGGTCAATTCTTATATTAGACTGTTTGACCAGCTAATCTATGTAACCGGCGACATTAATTAATGCTCTCATTTTCTTTTTGAATTATAGTACCAAAAAATATTTTCATGAACCTTTCATACCAAAGTGAGTAAAAGAAAGTTGTTGGGATTAAGTGGAATCCATTCTATTTAATTACTTGTTGGGATCAAGTGGAATAATAAATGCCTTAAATTTGAGAATTGCTGATTCATATAAAGCAACTTTGTGCAAATTAATGGCCATGCAAGGGAGTTAGCATATGCCATTCGCAGATCATTTGTACTGGAAAAACTGAATTCGATGCAATCATAATCATATCCCAAGATACGTTAAGCAATCGAAAAACTGTGACTGATTGGTAATTGATTAATATAGTCAAAAATCTGGTTCTTTTTATTTATTGTCATTTTAATTAATTTGTAGTACCCAAGCCGCTTTGTGATTTTGAAGCTGATTGAATGAGCTGAAGCTAGCTGAACTTGTGGATGGGAAGATAAAGTCAAAGCCGTGGAGTTGAGGAACACAAATAAGATCCAAGTGGCCCCTAACAAAACGATAAAAATGTACAAGTGAAGCTTTTCTCTCTTTACGTGGAAAAGAGTAGAATTGGAATTTGTATGAAATATAAGAGAAGAAAATGAGGGCCACTTTACTTAAATGTCAATGGTCTCAAAGTCACATTGCAATGTTAGAAAGGGTTTGGTCTGGCTAATCGATCCATTCATCTTCTCCTCTCTTTTTTTTATCTTTGAGAGAATATTAGATTAAACAATCATAAAAAGTCAATACGATATATTACATATAAGTGATATAACATAACTTAAGCTTTTGAATTCATAGACTGCTATGCATATTCAGCCTAATAGAGACGAGACATTATCCAACCCCGAGCAGAGCTTTCCACAAATCTTTTACTCTTAGAGTCATGGTAGAAGAACAATGGGAAAACGATATTTCCTTGATTTTCTTCTCTTTGAATACAATATAAAGGTTTCTTTCCACACCAAAGTGGAAAATTAATCTAATACTCATTTTGACGTGCAAGCATGTCTTTCCTGTATACAATAGTAAAAGTTAATTGTTGAATTGAAGCACAGAGAGTAAACCCTCCTATATTTTTTGGTTCACTAAACTTTAATAAGTAATTAAGAAAAATTAGTTCGGAAGAATTGATTAGCCAGTTGCTGCCAAGTTATAAAATGCCAAATGGAGCTTATTTTAATTAACAGTAGAGCACCTGTCATGTACTAATTAATTAAGCCAATATCCCTCTCTTTTGTCTCTGTAATTTGTTTTGCATTAACCATAACTCAAATGACCTTGACTATTTCTTTGGATTCAGGAGAAAAGATATATAGTATTTTAATTTTTGGCGCGATTAGTACCAGTTGCTACCAAGTATCAACATTCAGCATCATTTTCAAAAGAAGCAAACAAGAAAACCAAAACATGGTTTCACAACAAGGGGAATCGACAAAATTTAAACAGAAAATTAATCGGATGCCAAGAACAGAAACTCTCCTCGAGTGCCTTTGCAACCTCAGATAGCGGAAATATGTGCTGTACCATACAGTGGGATTTGCAAAAACACTTGTTTAATAATTAATCACAATGCCAAATTACACCCATGTACGACATCTACATGTCGTCTAATACTTTACCAGCTCTCTGGTTTTTTTTTTTAGTAAAGAACTGGTGCGGCGGCTCTCAAACTTTGATTAATAAAATTGTCGAATAAGGAGAGGACATTGAGTCTAAATCAGTTCTCTAGTTTTAGTCAGCATATATTCGTAATCTTAGGCATATAATGATCTAAGTTCCACTAGAATCTTACAAATAAGGTAGTTTACGATAATTATATATTTGGTTTTTATAATATATCCTTAATATAATTTATATTAGAATAGAGTTGATTATTTTGAATTAGGCTCTAAAATTAGTACAACGTTAATTTAGAGTTTCTTACTCAATTTTTTTTTTCAAATTCTGAAAGTTAATCCTAAACTAAGAGCACTAAATAAATCTCAAAATAAAAAACAGTCGCCAAAGTAAATTCTTGACCATGCAAGAGGAATTTATTAAGAAAATAGAAAGTTACAAAGCGAATGGAGGTAGAGAAGGCATAAAGAGTAACGCCACCATACTACTACTCTAAATTAACCAAATTAACGAAATCAAAAATTAAAGAGACCCAACATATTTCTATTATAATGACTCACAAATAAACAAATTGCATTAAACGAAACACATATAGTACAACAATTCCCTTATAATAAGTTAGGCATTGATACGTGGTTGTGTGGGACTCTGCTTTTGCAGAGAGGCCATGGAACATGTCGGTTACCTATCAAGTTTGTAATGTTATTATTGATAAAGTAATATGATGTTTACATCTAAAACAAATTGGCAATTGATGGATTGACCCGAACCCTTATAAACTCATAGGTAATGTCTCATTTTTCGTATGTGGTCCAAAACAAATTGACAATAAATGGAGTGGCCCAAACTCTTATAAACTCATAGGCAAAACAAATTGCAATGAATGGAGTAGCCCAAACCCTTGTAAACTTATAAGCAATGTCTCATTTTTCCCATGTGGGATGTATATATTCTTAACACGCTCCTGCACTATGACTTTCAAGCCATACATGTGGACAACTTCGGATGACGTGAAGCCCGTGTGGCCGTGAGGTATGCACATATGAGATAACCTAGGTCTGATACAATGATAAAATAACATGAGATTCACATCCAAAACCAATTGACAATGAACGGAATAGCCCAAACTCTTATAAACCCATAGGTAATGTTCCATTTTTCCCATAGAGGATAGCATATATTCTCAACAATTATGCAACAATCAACCACTCAAAATAATATTGTTTAGTTACACAAATCATATAAAATAGGAATAATAATTGAAAATAAAGAATCAAATTCCCTCACTATGTCCAAGCATATCTTAGTACCGCAAGGCGTCAATGAACTATGCTAGACGTGGACTACAGTATTTTACAATTTAGAGCCACAAAAATATTAATTCTTATTATTAAACATGGTTATGAAAGTTGACTACTTAATTAACCTGTACCTAGGATGCCATAGGACTAAAGAGAATACTTAAAATTCTTCCATGTTAGTTTTTAGAAGAAGTGGTTAGGATTAGGGAGTGCAGATTTGGCTTCTTGTAATCCAGCAATTATTTCTTAATGGTTTTTCTTGTAGTGCACTAACAAATAGGGGTTTTTCTTGTAGTGCACTAACAAATAGGGCATTGACAAGATTGGAGTGTTTGACCTTGTATTATTTCTATATCGTATTCACTGTTGACAGGGTATGGTCGCGTAGTAGTGAATGGGATTCATTCGTGTTTTGTCTAAGAAAGTCAGCAACAACTATCAAATGAGACACATTAGATGGACCATCATTTAGTAAATTAATCAAATTACTTCTTCATACTTCAACTCTAAGAGAAATTTAGAAAACCAGAAGATATCAAAAGATTTTATAAAATTTTTGGTGATCGACAATCCCTCATGGGTCTTCTTGCTACTCCTAATTAGATATGATATAGAACCGTTTATTTGATTTTGTAGGACCTTATTGCTCATATTGTTAGTTTTGATTCTCATAAAAAAAATGTTAGTTTTGATGGGTTTAATAGTTTATTTAAACCTTATGGAAAAACATGAACATATGCAAGCCTTATCATGTAGCTAGGTTGATCTTTATATGAAAAGAATTAAATGAATAAGAATAAGGCATGCCACATTAAACATCACCTCATGATCTAAACGGTCAAATTAATTACATTATTACAAGATACCCTAAATCTCAAGCTTTGTTTGAGCTTTGATACCACTTTGTTATGCAAATCCGATTGGCGAGTCCAACATTAGTTCACGCTCTCGACACACGTCAAGAAACCAATATATGTAAATGAGATCCGATTTTCTCACGACATACATTTTAGTATAATTAATACGTTGCTTTACCATTTATTTGCCGATGAATGACTAACTTTTCTTACAATAGATTACAAACATGACCCTAATTCAGATCCGTAGTTTCTCCGACATTGCTTATATGCATGATTCACAAAGCGATTATGATTCAAAAAAAGAAAATCATAGTGGCCTCCCATATGACGACCTATAATACTGTGTTCATTACAGACAAAACCATGTCAATATTGTTGACTTAAATGCTACCAAGAACTAACCAAACATGCATCAGTTGCCAACATTATGCAGAAAAATAAGCTCAAAAGCAAAAGAAAATCAAAGGAACGAGTTGAATTTCCTGTAGTGTCGGCGTGAACGTCCCCAACAAAGAAGAAACTGTAGGGCAGAATGTCAACAAAGAACCCTAAAACCATTCACCTGTGTCAGCAGCTCAGGTGTCTAATTTAGACAACTTTTATCTGATATATCTTAATTCTTGGACCAATGTAAATTCAATAAAGTTTCTACACGAGGCAAACAATGCTCATATAATTAATCTTTTCTGTTTAGCGTGACTCATAGAATATATCAGAGAATTCAGCATGATCAGTCATTAAATAATATTCCATTTGCAATTAGATTTCCATCATGTACTATACAGTATACAAGAAAGTGAGCTAGCTGGAGTACGTACTTTTGCATCCTTCAATTTCAACAAGAATGGTTTTTTCAGAACTGTAGTTCTTCTGACATTCGATCCAAGATGGCCCGGAAATTAATGGTGGCCGGCAGCACTAAATACATATATGACAATTTAGGGAGGCAGATGCACACGTGAGTTTGTTTCCTCTTGGAAAAAAAAAACACTGAAAGCTAGGAAAATGTCGCCCCTCTTTTCACACAGAAATTAATCCAGACTAGTCCGTATAGGACTCGAGACACATGGTTTGAAGTTGGCAATTAACTAGTTTAATCACGTCGTGAATTTGATGTAGTCATTTGTTGTCTATAATACTAGTTGGACTTTTTCATCATGTCAACGTCAATATCGGACTCGCCCATGCTTGTAGGTGTGTGTCACATTCGTGTTCATGTCAAGTAATAGTTTACTTTATCTAGAGCCGCTACTTCACGTCGTGTTATCATTTCCACCGTGTTACACAGTTATAGTATAACTGCAATTCCCAATGGGCTCGGCCACTGGGTGAATGAATTTTTGTTGTCTGGGCTGAGTTTGATTTTTATGCCTTAGTAGATCGCAAGGGCTGTTCATTCAAATCTTATGTTTCATGGGCCTCATGGTTTATGGTTCTAGCGGAGCTTAAAATATCCGTACCAACCAACTTAACTGAATAGCAATGGCTCAATGAGCGAACCATATTGCGTTAGGCTTCTACTAGGAGTCGTTTCCAAGTTCATAACTGTCAGACTGACTGTTAGTATGTGGTCGGTATTTACTCCAACCCAAATGTCAGCAACAAGATAAATACCCAGAAGAGACTGGAAGGTATTTTTTAACTCTCCTGGAAAATGGAACTTGGTGTCATTAAGCTCTCATCTTCCTCAGCTCTCAATCTTCAGGTATCTACACACTGCCAGTGTTAATCCTTATCTTCTATATGCAAACGTTCAATAAAGTTGTAGTCTTTAGTAGAATCAATGATTAATAAGCATGTGTAGGAACAAAGCTTCGCTATTTTTGTTTCTGGGTACTCTAATCCAATTTGGTTCATTGCTGGTTGTCTATCTAATTGAGAAAGTGGGTTTCTTTATTTGCTATGTAATAATAACCTTGCCAATACTTTATTTAGCAACACCCAAGTGTAATTTTATTTTGTGAATGAGCATGTTTATGTGAAAAGATTGAGGATGAACTGATATGGGTCTTCATTGAATTGTGCCTATAATTGTTTATACTGGGGAAAAAGAAACTAGTGCAGGAGAATAGTATTAGTTGGTGATTTTACTTGTTATAAGTTTAAAACTCAATGATGGTTTGGTTGCAGGATTTTTCATCACCTGTTGGTAGGAAACTTATTAACAAACCCTCACTTCCTAAACCATTTCTTCAACTTAATGGCAGACCGCAGACCTTCCTCAACCAACTAAACTCTGATCGTCTCCCTCCGAGAACGTCGAAAAGATCCATATTAGCACAATCTGGAAGTCCGGGTTGGGACTTGGGTAGATTCTTGAAAACTTTATTCTTCTTCAATGAACCCCCCTCTCCTGCTAAGGTTGGATACTACTAAAATTTTTGACTTTATTATAGGAATTGAAAGATAAACATGTCTCTCAACTAACAAAAATTTGGCATTTGTGAAGATCATTGAGTCTCTAGTCAGCAAACTATCCAACCCGTCACCCAGTGAACCAGTAAAGAGAATGGAAACTTCTGGCACTGTCCTAGTGGCTGGAGCAACTGGTGGTGTAGGTCGAAGGGTAGTCAACATCTTAAGGAAGAAAGGAATGCCAGTTCGAGTATTGGTATTATGCTCTTACCTTGTTTTAGCATACTTATTGCGTGATATCTTGACTCGTGACCATCTCATTTCATTCACACTTAAATGACCTTTACTGCTTAAATTTTATTCTCTCAGGTTAGAAATGAAGAGAAAGCAAGACAGATGTTAGGCCCGGACATTGACTTGGTGAGCTAGCAACCTATGTTTTTCAGTTTCCTTGGTGGAATTTTGGTTGTGTGATTCATATTTGGTTTGTGATGTGGCTTCATCTGTTACATTTAACGTTGTTAACGTTGACTACTTTTTTTCCCTGCAAAACTCTCAGATTGTTGGAGACATTACTAAGGAGAGTACTTTGATCCCCGAGTACTTCAAAGGAGTCAGGAGAGTGATTAATGCTGTTTCTGTCATTGTTGGTCCAAAGGAAGGGGATACTCCTGACAGGCAAAAATACAGCCAAGTATGTTCTAGACATTGTTGAGATGAGAAAACTCCATTTTAACTTCTACATATTCTAATATTGGCTATAGTTAAATTATAAGCTTGCCTAGCATATATTCCTTACACTGTAGACGGTAGATCCTAGCATATATTCCATGCTTTTTTTTTTTTTAATTTTATCTTAAGCAGGTATTTGACTTTTAAATTAATGTGCTGCAGGGTATCAAGTTCTTTGAACCAGAGGTGGGAAGAATTGATTGCTTACATTCTGTATCTGGAGTCAGATTTTTTTTTTTTTTGTATAAAGTTTAATTTTGTAAGTTTCTTTTAGTAACTATGAAGCTTGGTTTATTGATTGAACCAGATCAAGGGAGATTCGCCTGAAAAGGTGGAATACATTGGGATGAAAAATTTGATTAATGCTCTAAAACAAAGTGTTGGACTTCAAAATGGAAAGCTACTATTTGGATATGAAGGTACACTCTTCTATATCATCATCCTATGCTGTGTCATTTCCAGTAGTTTTTGTACAAATAATTTGGAATCAAATAGAATACTTTTTTGAATTGAATCACTAATTGACAATTTAAATTGTAAGATCAAGCTAACCAGTTCCATAAGATGAATTATCTAAACAGCCATTCATAGATTCCTTGGTTGAGCCAGGAAAGAATGTGAATATTGGTCTGGCCAGCACAAGTCACTGACTTTTCTATGGGATTCTACAGTCGAGTATTTGATATATCAAAATGAACTGAAATGTTTGGTTTTAACTTTTATGCTTGTAACGTCTTTGGAAAAACATACCAAAAAAAAAAAACAATTATGATTCTTTCTCTGACCCAATAACAAAAATTAATAATTTTCTTTCTTCTAATCTTCAGGTAATAATTATAGGGAATTGACTTGGGGAGCTTTAGATGATGTTGTGATGGGTGGAGTGAGTGAAAGTACATTTCTGATCGACCCAAATGGCAGTGAAAATGGTGGACCAACTGGACTTTTTAAAGGTCCGTTCTTCGTAAACTCTAGACTTTTGGTTGTCTAGTGTTTTCTTACTGGTGATTCTATAAAACTGTAGCTTGTAGTTATTTTTTTCATATTGGGTTGCATCAACTCAAACATTTAATATATTTTGTATGTCTCCTTTAGGAGTTGTTTCCACTGCAAATAACGGTGGGTTTACAAGCATCAGAACAAAGGTAAACAGGGATGCTTTCTCTCGATTGTTAGAACTTTTCACCCAGTCATGAATGTTTTTTTGACATCCGAAGTTACTAAGTCCTTGTCAAGTGTAATGTTAAGTTTGGCAGTCAAGATACAAGATATTCTAAATTGCTTGCTTTCCTTAATTTACTTGTGGCTTGTTTTTAGAATCTATCAACACCTGAGGATCTCTCTGCATATGATGGTTTAGAGCTGCGCCTTAAAGGTGATGGTCGTCGTTATAAACTAATTGTTCGGACAAGTGGTGATTGGGATACTGTTGGTTACACAGCAGGCTTTGACACTATAAAAGACCAGTGGCAGACAGTGAGTCTCACGATGGTCCTCTCAATTTTGGGTTTTTAAGACTTCTGTTATAATCATAGTAACAAAATGTTATCTTTGAAAACAATTCCAAGTTGATGCCGCAGAACAAATTGGCTTTCAAAACCTGATATTTATGTTCTAATGAAATTACATTATGAAAAGTGGGTTGATATATGAGTCCAGATTTGTTTGTCAGAATCTGTTTAGGACATTTTTTTCATGAATTGAATCATGTTTGAAAACTCAATTTCTCCAACACTTCAACCTGCATTAAAGTTAGAAATTGTTTCAGATTACAAGATTATCAAAATCAAATATTGCAAATGTAATCAAATCTCAAACTCTTTATCATTTTTTTCAGGTACGGCTTCCATTTTCTTCTTTGAGGCCGATTTTTCGTGCAAAAACTGTACCAGATGCGCCACCATTTGACCCGAGCAATATTGTGTCACTGCAGGCAATTTTCTACTGCCACTTTTACCCACTCATTCTTTCACTTTAAGATTTTATTCCATGTTTATCAATGAGAAATTCAAAATAAAATTTTGCAGCTTATGTTCAGCAAGTTTGAATATGATGGAAAACTCAATCCTACTTTTGTGGAAGGGGAATTTAAGCTCCCAGTTTCAAGCATAAGGGCATATCTGAAAGATCCTATAACTCCCAGGTTTGACGCTCTTTTTCTTTGTGTTGAACTACTTTCTTATGGTTGAACATAATTGATCAGCTTGGTTCTGCTTCTTTCTTTACATCATTTCCTTTGTTCACATGTAGGTTTGTACACGTAGGCTCTGCAGGAGTTACCCGACCTGAGAGACCTGGACTTGATCTAAGTAAACAACCTCCTGCTGTGCGGTTGAACAAGGAATTGGATTTTATCCTGACTTTCAAATTGAAGGTTTATCCTAAACCAATGCGAACTATTTGTTTACCGCATCTTAGTACTCTACTGCTGTTTACATGTCACAAACCGACTCTTGCAATTAAAAAAGAGAAGTTTCAGATTTTGTTTCTCTCCATTTTCTTACATCTGTCAGTAACAGGGGGAGGATTTAATTCAGGAAAGTGGAATTCCATATACAATTGTGAGGCCTTGTGCATTAACTGAGGAGCCTGCTGGAGCAGATCTCATTTTTGACCAAGGAGACAATATAACGGTAAATGGAGGACTTATGTTCCTGATTGCTTGTATACTTGGTGAAAATTCATATCAATTTGATTTTTCATGTTGAAAATATCCAATGGAACTATGCTTCAAAAGACTCTGGAATTTCTTTGGTTCGTGGACAGAAAATAATTGTTAATGCTCTGTTTGTAATGCAATGGAATATATGTGTTATGTATATCCATGTAAGATATCAAGGGAATAACAATTCAATGGTTCACTGAATTGATGAACGACATTTTTCAGTTTATCTATCCATGGAATAGTGTTTTAAAAGACTCTGGAATTCTCTCTTAGCCAGAATATAATTGTTAATACTCTGCTTTCCTTAATGTTATGATATATGTGTTATATTATATGCAGGGTAAGATATCAAGAGAAGAGGTTGCTCAAATTTGTGTTGCTGCATTAGAAAGCCCATACGCTACTGGCAAGACATTTGAGGTTACACTCTTGACTTGTATCCCGTACTTTGTCTGTTAATTTGCTTTTGGAGTTCGATCAATCACCAGTTTCTTTCTTTTTAGTCACAAACTTCTAGTCTGGACAATGTCATGTGTGTATAACTACTCCTTTTGCAGGTTAAAAGTGTTATACCATTTAGTGAGCCATTTACAGTAGACCCTGAAAATCCACCCCCTGAGAAGGACTACGATGTTTACTTTAAAACTTTGAAGGATGGAATTACAGGAAAAGAAGTCTTAGAACAAAATCCTGTACCAGTTTAATGCCTATGCAATATGCATAGAGCTATGTTCAACATTAACCTGTAAGTATTACGGAGCTAAATATGACTAAACATGTTTATTCTATAAGATAGCAGTTCTCTCAGCAATGAGAAGAAAATCTAACAGATATTTTTCTCATGTGTACCTTAAATTGGTTTTAGGATTTAGATACTTATCAATCAAAGAACAGATATATCATTTCCTTGTAATACCAGCAAGTTAGTTCTTGAGTTTGTTTTAACTGCTCTCCCTACCCTTATCTCTCTGGTTGCAGGTGTATATATACCGCTACAGGAGGAAAAGGAAGAGGTTTCTAGAGGAACATATAACCGGAGAAGATTATAGGGTTCTGTAAGAAACGATGACCTGACTTAAAAGGTTTTCACATGAAATAATAGGTTCATTCTTTTGAAAGGGTGAACTGTTAAGAAACATGATATATTCAGTATATATATACATTTCTTTTGAGTTTTTTTGACATCTTGATAGTATTATGTGAGGCAAAACATCAAAACTAATACTTTCTTAAATTCCGGGGATAAAGCCCCTCAGTCATCAAATATGAACACAGTACTGTGATTGCAGATGAAAAGTAGTAAGCATACTCACTGCTAATAAATAGAAATCCGAGAAAACTATCAAACTCTACAAAAATATGCAGAAATATATCATTAACACTCACCAAGTTTGCGAACACATCAAGAACTTACCACTCGAGAAGTCTGATATAGTTATGGTACACAACAAAAACTTAAAGTACATTGACCATTACATTTTTCAGAAGAAAGAAAGAACATAAGACTTGGATTTAAGTAATAAGGTCTATTAAGAAATTAGCTCAGTTCATGCCTATCTAGAGTTGAGACCAAACAAAACAACCTTAATGATCGACCAACATGAGAGAACTGCGCTAGTTCTCATTTGTAGTGTCAAATGAAACCTTAAATTGAGTTTAGATACTTTCTTGAACCTATATGATTCAAAACACAGCTATGTCATTTCCTTGTAAATGCAAGTTAGTTCGTGATCTTGCCTTTGATTTTGACTGATCCGTATATATATTGATCAGTCAAATGCGCTTTGACTTTCTTAACTTTCTTTAACTGCTATACCTACCCTTCTCTGTTTTCGACTTTAAAGATTTTAAGTGAAATATAATAATTTCCCGTGCCACTTTCAAACTGGCGAACATTTTCTGTTAGTTATGAAACATTATATATAGCGTATACAAATCTTTTGTGGGTGCTGCAGGTGAAATCACATTGAATTACCTTACAACACTAGATTCCTTCATAATGCGAAAGCACTATGAGAAGAACATGTACAATTGTCAATAGTACATGAAAATAAATAGAACGACCTCAGAGCCTAAAATCTCAGGGATACCCTGCACTGAAGTGGTAGATTGAGGCCTCCTGGAGTTTCCAGCTGTCAGCTGATAGCTTTAGCATCAATTACTGTATTTTCTCTGCATTGTAGCTGTAAATTTTAATATGCTAAAGTGTGAATGGGAAGAGCCGCATAGATTGACAAGCTCAGCTCTCTTTCTCTGTGCAATGTAAGCATTGATTTGATGTAGACTCAACTTTTAACTTCTTTGTCCATACCAAAACAGGGCATCTGTTTGTACAACTGGAAATTTCTGCACAAGGTAATCTTAGAAGTCTGTGAAGCACAAACAGCACTGTTCCCACATGGTAAAAAATCGATCAATATCCAGGAACACTATTACACTATTGACGAATCAAACGGCTTCCGAAATAAGTCTGATATGGACATCATGTTCTAGAGTGCATGCTACAAATATTCCCTTTGCTATATTACTGTGAAGGACCCACAAGTCTGTGAATGAGCTGTGATTTTCTATTCGCTAATTGTGTCTCCCAAGTCTCAAAATTTGCATCATGACATTGACATCACTAATACATTTTTGGGGAAACCTGCCCTCAAGTTCCCACCATCCCCTTGCAAATTTGAATTGAGCAAACATCAACCTCCCTACAAGTCGTAGTCAAATTTGGGGCTACTGTATGTCATCATGAAGCTGACATAGTAGCTGATACGCATCGACCAGACATCTTCTTCTTGGTAAACCACATCTATCATTCCTTCACTAATCTGCAGTAAATTTCTGCACTTCTGAATCACTAGCTAATTAGTAACTTTGTTTGAACAAGCCAAGAATAAAAAACAATTGGGTCGATGACAAAATATTTGCACCCTTGATTATCATTTTCCTTTTTAGAACTTTGAACAATGAGCAATTTACATGACAAAAGAGGAAAGAAACTACAATTGGGTTTCTAAATTTCTGAGGATCCCATGTTTCTTCTTAATTCTTGTTTGCTACCTACTTGTTTCTTGACCTGTAATCCTCTTCAATATAAGGTTAAGTTGGCTTCCAAGATATGCTTCAAGAGCACCAGAATGCCTATAGAAAATCAAAATTTTCATATTGATCAAAGGAATTTAATTTCAAAACACACAATGTTGCTAGATGAAATGGGTAGTTAGAAATGAACTTACTCGGCAACGAATTTTGTTGTGTGTTGTAGAACGAGCTTGAGCAGCCATTAAAGTTGTAAGCTTGGCATGCATTTCATGTTCTGTGAATATTTTACCTTGTGAACTCAAGAACACACTACGCTGCACAGGAGGAGACCACAATCCACTCTGCTCATTATAATCAAAGTCATACTCTGTAGCATCAAAGTACTTCTCGAGAAGACGATCCGAAGTCGATTTCGGAACCAGCTGCACTACTCGTATCATTGGACTTGAATGTTGGGAAGAAGAAGAAGATACCTGCTGAGACTCAGAGCAGGCAGACATTTGCAAAAACAGAATCAAGAACAATAATACAAACTGAAAAAAGAGAATAAGATAATGATATATAAATAAAAGCTTGGGATTGGTGGCTTGGGTTAATAACTAAGAGAACTATGATAAGGACGTGTATGGCTGTATGCAATCATAGGAAGGTCGTGGCTACCATCATATTTGATTCTTTATGCATGTGTTCCAATATCATGGTAGCACTAATTTTTTTGCTAAAGAGAGTTGTTGGACCTTTGCAAAAGTTCTCATTGATTAATCTGAGGGTCATGATGATGCTAAATAAATTGATTTATGAGTTGACATCCCAGCTACAATTACCAAAAATCTAATTAACGAGATTAAGGGCTGTTTGGGATCGGATGAGAGCTATTGTTTTGTTAAAGCGCAAAGCTACCGTATGTTAAGTGCTTTACGACGAAAGATTTTGCTAGTGCTTGTAATAATAACCAGAAATTTTTTTTTTCAACTTTTTTGTTAAACGTTTTCACTTGATATTAGTCTCTTTGATGGGATATATCGGTGCCAAATGAATCATTTGTCCTTGGGTCTAGCTAGCAATAGCATTCAATTCATACCTCAGTGCCTATATAATTTATTGTTGGTGATAAAGATCATTTGGTTGGTGAAGGAGATCCGCATCAATTTTAGGTCAAGCATATAAGGTAGAAGCACAAGTACTAATTACACAGATTCATTCAGTTAAGTATGAACTTTAGAAGATACAGAGAATAGATAGAAGAAAATAACGTCTGTTAATTATTAATCTTAGCCAGCAGGATAGGCCCTTGATTACTTCTCCTGCAAGGATTAGTAAATTACCTGTTTCCTTTTGTATTGAACCCGTTGCGGTCTTTGAGATTCTAGCTAAATAGGTCATGCATAAGTCTTAATATAAACAAAGAGAGAAAAGATTGATCAAAATTATAATAGTTAGAGCACAACATCTCAACAACTTGGAACATATTTTTAGATCAAAGACAGCAAGCCAGACGTTAGCAATATCAAAATCTCACTGCAGTCGTCAGTTTACCTAAAGATAGTTGTTGAAACTTGAAACTTCGGAAAGCTTTAATTGATATAATTAAAGGTGGTGATCTATAAAAACTGATTTATGAGTTTGACATCACACCTGCAATTAAAAAAAAAATCAAATTAATCAGCTGACATGATGGGCTGTACGTTTGGGTTTGTTTTTGTTGGAAGTGTTTTTCTTCATTTCGTTTATTAAAATTTCGAGTGCTTTCTTCATATTAGAAGATCTAGAGTGCTTCATCTTCTAAAATCCATAAATCATTTATAGTTATATTTTTGCCAAACATTGTTAATAAGATTTTGATTCTTTAAAGTGTTTTTCACTGTTCTTAGTTCTTTGATGAGACGTACGTGCTTTGTGGCATATTATCTTATACCATTCATCTCATCCTCAACATTTTCATAACTTATAGTTTTGGTGAGAAAGATCAATCCGAGAAACAATGTGAAGGATGTATTACTAATGTTATTCTTACAAATTACTTGACAAAATAATAAAAAGTTTTTTATTATAATCAAATAATTTCCACGCTTTTTAGATTTTTGAAGAGATACGATAACTGAATAAAAGTCGAACTCCATTAAAGTTTTATACAATACCAAGTCCCAATACACTCATTCCTTTGTAGGTACACTGTTGACCAACCAACAATTAACAATCTTAATATGTTCATGGAAATGAAAATTAAGGACTGTCACTTTTTATTTGGAAATAGTGCTAATTCTCTAACCACCTTGAAGTCAAAGCCAAAGTCACGTTAGTGATAACCACTTCAATAGGAAGCAAGGGCACAGCGTCTTCATCATCAACTACCTCAAAGAGTTTCTCAATGATAGGCGGATGCAACTCTTCCGAGACACCCAAAGATCTGGAAAGAATGTAGCCGAAGTGTTCCTTATGCAAACTCCTCTCGGATTTTTGCTTGAGACTCGAGAGAGAATAATCTAGAGTGATTTCTTCTCTTGCAACTATGGATCCTATCTCTTCGAAGAAAATGTCTGTTGGGTAAGAAACAGGATCGTCATCTTCAGAATCTGAGACACAGCCGCTTTTGAATTTCTCCACGATCTTGAATCTGATGGGAACTATGTCCTGTGGATTGAAGAAGAGTAAGTGGGCGAGGTAGGATTCAATGCTTTCGTTGGTTTGCCGTGCATCGCAATAAGTAAAGAATATTTCTCTGATGGTTGACATGGTATAGCCTCAACAAATTAATGTTCAAGATCAGTGAATGAAGAGAATGGGGTACTGCGAATTACTTAATTGAGGGCAAGAATATTTGTAATATGTTTATATAGCTTCAGCTCGCCCTAAATCGAGTAGGAGAGGAAAACCTTGTCCCTCAAGGATTTGAAACTGAGGGCAAAAAGCTGGGATTAATTAAACAAGAACGAATTGCCGATACGTTTATACAGGCTATAGTGCGCCCAAAATCGAGTGGGAGATGCATTTTCTTTTCCTGCAAGGATTAGGAAATCAGGTCCTCCTATATTTTGGTATAGGTATTACAAAATATATAAATATAGGACATCAAAGATGTACAACAGTTACTAAAACCGTCGTCCCAAAAGTCGCTCGTCCCTTTGAGAATCGATAAATGGAAGAGATGATGAACAACGTACGTTTTCGAGTCTGTCAGTTACTTGTTCAGCTCCGGATTGTTGGAACTTGTGGGACTTCAGTCCTACATGGAAGAAAGTTTTAAGGCTTATAGCCTTAATAAGACCACATCCTTCCAAGCAAGTTAATGGATGACAAGTTTGGATGTGGGCTTTGGTGGATTCGGTGGGTCTTTCTTATTGGGTTTCCCATAGGGATGAACATATATATAAAAGTCGATGGGCCTTGGGCTCTCTTCACTAAATTTGATTTTATTTTTTGAATTATTATTCAATTATTCAGATAAAACCGAACAGATGAAACTGTCGACGCAACTGTTTGTTTGGCTTCTATATATGGATGACCCAAGGTCGTCATCGATCGTCAAAAAATCTCCTTTCTTCTTCTTCCTCCCAAATTGTTTTCAGATTTATTTTTTGAATTATTATTCAATTATTCAGATAAAACCGAACATTTGCAAACGGATGAAATCAAACAACGATGAAACTGCCGACACAACTGTTCGTTTTGTCTTCTGTATATGGATGACCCAAGGTCGTCATCGATCATCGGAAAATCTCCTTTCTTCTTCTTCCTCCCAAATCATTTATAAAAGAAGCCTAAAGTAAAATTCGCCCGGGTCAAGTTCTTGTACAAGGACTTGACTAGATAGTTGTATTCTCTAGATAGACGTCTAAAACTACGGCACAAGTATGGGCAAATTTCTGTCTTAGGTCGCTGCATTGTAGCCCTCTATCTGATCAAGTTAGTGAATTTAATTTCTATTCGAAACTATTTAATTTCAATTTCATTTATTCGTTGTTATATATTTTTTGGTTATATTCATATATATATATATATATATTGTTTGTACTCGCATATATTTGATTGGTTCTAACACGGATCACATCCCATGGTGCGATTGAGACGTCATCCATATATGAGAGAGAAGTTGCAGAGGCAATGAACAAATGTGAATCCCTAGAGGAGCATAAGAGTGAAAGCATAATGAGGTTATCTTGGGGAACTTAAGGCAACGTGAAGATGTGCAGCTAGCGTGGAATTGACGCGCTGCTACAAGTAGCTAATAATTCAATGGCCAAAAGTACTAACTCCCCTATGGATCAACGAGAGATACTTTACCTTCTGGCCGTCGGATACTACATAAGTGGTGCATATTTAAGTAGCCGGCGTCTTCTGGACCGGTGCTTAGGGATTGAACCAGAATGGAGACAAGCTCTGAGTCTTAAGAAGACGGTTGAGGATCGAATTGTGAAAGATGGCTTTATTGGAATAAGCGTTACTCTTGGCACTGTACGTTATAGTAGCAGGTGGGATAGTAGCTGCCTTGGCTACCAGGTAGCTTTGTCGTCCCAATCGGAGTGATTGATCCCCATCTATTGTTCATGAAGACTCTTCAAAGCTTTTACTAAATAATCGGACCAACAATTTTGCAACTTTCACTAAACTTTATATATATATATATATATATTATCAAAGAAGTTTTTTTAATAGAGTGCAATTACAAATTAACCGTTTTCTACTTTTTTGGAGTAAGCGTTATAATTGTATTTCGTATGAAACTCTTTATGTATGTAGATTTTCATAACCATTGCCTCCGAAGCTTATGACCACAATGCAACCTCTTCTTAACCAATTATTGCACCAAAATATTACCATTTTATGGTAATATAGCTGCATCGAAGTATAAGGTATAGTTTCTGAGACAAGAGTTTAGGGGAATTCAAGAGTTAAAATTTAACTGTCAAATTTTGGGCGTATGTTACATAAATTATAAACCCGGCCTAAATAGTTACACATTAATTTTCATAACCACTGTAAAAGGCCAAAAAAGGGAGACACATGCGCTCACGACAATATCTCTTCATCCTATTTACAAAATCTCGTAACAAATTAAATTCATAAATTAGATTAACAAAAAAGTAACTTTTTTAATTACCTAATTTGAAACCTTAAACCCCATATGTCGACATGCCAAAAATGAACTATTATTCTAGCCCAAATCTTAGAACCACATTTGGCTGTAACACATATTTTCTTATGAGGTTTTGGTGTTACATTTCCCGTTATTTATGACAACGACTATTTGTGCTCATCTAAAATATAAATCTCAAAAACACCCCTTTCTATATATCCAAAATTCCAAACAACTCAAGCAAGGACATAAACGCCATTCACATTTCCTCAAGAGTCCAAAGACACACACACCCACACACACACACACTTCCTCCTCTTTCTCTAGCGAAGTCCAGCCCACTAGCCAACGCCAGACACCAGTCTTTCTCAGTCTACTTCAGACATGCCTCTGAAAGCTGAGAGGTCCAAAACACTGAAAGCAAACTGCTTTTATTTCCTTACAGGGAAACCAAACATACCCATATAGAGAGAGATATCTAAGATCACTCTACTTTTAGTTGAAGTCTGTTATGCTTATGTGATGACAGAAGAGGATAGTAGGCACAACCAAAAACCCCAAGTAGATCCAATGCATGCTGAGTTTGATATAGCTTTTCAAAGGGGAATAGCATGCTCAAGGTTGGAGTAGGCATTCTATTTATAAGATAGGTAGCTATAGTACATGCATGATACCAAAATTGAGATAAACCAGAAGCTGTTTGTAAAAAAGTAACAAAAGATTCCCTTATATGCCTATTCTTTCTCTCAAAAACTTCATTATGCTCTAGAGTATAAGGGAATGACACTTGATGTATGATTCCATTGCTATCCAAAAATTGCTTGAACTTAGTACTCATGTATTCTTCACCATCATCACTTCTAAGAGATTTTATTTTTATAGAGAATTGAGTAGAGACAAATGCACAAAGAGATTGAAAGTATGTGAAAACTTCATTTTTATTTCTTATAGGAAACATCCAGGCCTATGTAGTACAGTCATCAATGAACAAAACAAAGAACTTGAATCCACCAATGGATAGATGTGGGGAAGGTCCCTAAACATCTGAATGAACAAAATCACATGGTTTCTGACTTCCGATTTGTGAGCGAGGAAAGGATAGTTTCTTAAACTTACCTAATGGACATGACTCACAATCTATGGACTCAATATCAGCTATGCTATGTATATTACATTTATTCAACATCTATTTAACTATTTCATTGAAGGGTGCCTAAACCTTTGATGTCATAGAGAGTCCTTTACATATTTCCTAACATAATCAGTTTATTGAATAGGTTGATAAGTTGCTGGTGGAGTCTCACTTGTTAAAGATTGTTGAATTTGGGCAGATCAAATGGAATGGGATACAACTCTTGCTTACTCAGTCCTTTGTACAAAATTTTTCCAAACGCCTTATTCTGTTTCACACACATAAACTCATCACACCACAAAAAATAGTTTTTTTTTCTTGTGTACATTTGATAGATAGAGAGCAAATGAGTAGCAAGTTCAGAGATAAGCAACACATTATTCAACTTTAATAGTGCCATCATTGCATTATGAATGTGACGGATCTTTAGCTATAAACCATTACCAATTTGAACAGTATCATTGAAGCGTATTGAGCAATGTTGCTGAGTCTGTGAGCATCACTTATCATATGATTAGTTGCACTACTGTCTGCATGCCAAAATTAAAGAGCATTGTTTGTTGCAGCAAGCATAACAATGGCTTTAGGTTCATCATTCGTTTTGTTGTTCTTGTCCTGGAAATCCAATGGCGTAGTACCATTTGTCTACAGTGTGATTCTTCTTCCCACAGTATTGGCATCCACTTGCATTGAAAGAGTTAAAGTTATTCCCTTTAAAATTAAAAGCTGTCTTACAAGTTTTTGCTACATATCCTATCTTGTTTCAAAATTGACAGATAAGTGCATAGTCATTGAAGTTGTTTCTTGCTATCCATCATTAAAGTTTTCATTTACATTGTAATTTGCATTATTCATACCACCACCATTAGGATACTCGCCAGTGTTGAAGTTGCCTGATTGCATATTTCATAGCTTCTAGCTCCAGGATTATTGAATCTTGGTTTTGTAAATTGTTGAGCCTTGTAGTGCCTCTACCAGCATAAAAGCCAGTGATACCAGATGAGTTATCATTCATGGTATAATTGTTGAATGGTGAGCAACCATATGGCTGGTATTGAGCCATATGGACGCTGAGAGGACATTTGCATAGTAGGTACAGAAGGAGCTTGCATTATGGTTTGCATTGTTGGAGCTTGAATCATTACATGAACTTGAGGTTGAGAGAATCTTGGTGGAACATAAGGAGCTTGCATTGTGGTTTGCATTGCTGGAGCTTGAATCATTGCATGAACCTGAGGCTGAGTATTGCTAAACACTAGTTGTGAAGAGATATAAGAAGGAACTTGTGCATTCACAAATGAAGCAAAAGAGGTACTAACACCAATTAACCTAAAAGTAGCATTATTTTTAGCCATCATAGTTGTTAAAGGTGTAGAACATTGATTTTCATTTTCATGTTTATCTCAGCTTCCTTTAGTGGTGTCTTGAGTTCACCCAAAGAGTAACTCACAAATTGAGCTCTGATAACAGTCTTGATTGCTGTAAATTCAGCTGGAAGACCTCCGAGGAATGTCACAACTATGTCTTGTTCATCAACAAGTACACCTACAGTTTCAAGTGCATGTCTAACAATCCTAATTTTATCAAGGTAAATCTCAATGTCATCACTACCTTTCTTCAAGTTTTTCAAATTAGATCGATTTCAGCTGTAAGATGTTTTGTCTATTAGGTGAAGCAAACTTCAACTTTAAGTTTTCCCACATTTGCTTCCTAGAGCACTAATAATAGCAATAGGACTCAAAATTGACCAGTCATGTTAATAATTAATGCACTAATCATGTCTCTTCTAGTTAGATATATTCCACATAGTGAATACTAGTGACTCCATCATAAGCAAGAATAACTTGTGGAGGGCATGGTGTTGAACTATCAACAAAGCTAAAAAGATTTTGACCTATGAGGAATGACTCCATTCTAAAAGGACAAATAGTATAGATGTATTCATCAAAGAGAATATTAGGAAGGTACATAGTGGTATGCATAGTAATGTGAGTAGCAGTTGCAGCAGCAGTGGACTAGCAGTAGGTAGTGTCATCTTTCATACTTGTGATTTCTTATGGATGAATTGAATGCAGGAACTAATTGAACTTGTATGTATATGAATAAACAAATAAGGATGAGCTCTAGGTTTTCAAGCTTTTTCAACACAGCTAGCTAGGGTTTTCGATTTCAGTTTCTTTCTTCAACTTTTACTTGTATCACTATGAATCTTGTACAGAATATGCAAGTAGTATACGCTAATCACAAATCCAAGACTTTAAAGCCACAAATTTCAATAATCTTGATGAAATTCCCAAATTTTTTCCGATCTACAAAGATGAACTTATATGAATCTTGCATCAAAGCTTAAATCAATCTATTGTATGTAAGAAACAAAAGCAAGGAGAGGCAGAAGCTTTATGAAACTCAAGTAGCTAAGGCTCCAATACTGATTCCCGATCGAACATGGCCCTTGAGAAAGAGTGTTCGAAGAAAAAAACAGAAAAATCGAAGAAGAAATGGGACTGCATTACAAAAAGAGATTATTCCATACAAGTACTTATAGTTAGGCAAACAGCTACATATGAGTTACACGTGGCTTACTGCTATACACCACAATGCAACTGAACATGCACTAAACCTATTTAATAGACTCTAATTCCAAATTAGCGCTAAATTAGAAACAGTTCTAAGTTCTAACAAACTTAACAGCTTAATTTTCTAACAAATTGAATGCTTCTAACAACTAACTATTACAATCTAACAACAATGTACTGCAGTTACTTATCATCCGATCTCCTCATTTGGTTTCTTGGAAGTTCCGTATAGAGTGGAAAGATTGTTTACCCACAGTTCCTATATCTTCTCATATTTTCTAGTAAAGTAATCAGGTTGCCGATGTTTTAGCAAATTATAGTACATCTTTTGTTGGTTTCATTTGGTAGGACTCATATTGTTCTTTTAGTCATGCTAATTGTAATAGAGACCGACTAGGACTACCAAACTTTCGTTTTCGGTAGTTAATTGTTGTTGGTTTAGCCGCTCCTTTTGTAATTCTTTTTTTCAATAAATAATGGGGTTAAGGAGGCTTTTTGTCTCTGCTAAACTCCAGTTTCCAGCCAAAAAAATAATATTTAGCTAACCCTCCTAATTGAAAACCCATCACCCCAAAAGTCATTATTCCTCCTTTTGAGAATCGAAAAATGAAAGAGATGATGAACAACATTTTCGACTCCGTCAGTTCCTTGTTTGGCTTCGGAGAAGACCATATACCATGGTGCAATCGAGACATCATCCATAGGTGTGAGAGAGAAGTTGGAGAGGCAATGAACAAAGGTGAATCGACAGAGGAGCACAAAAGCGAAAGCATAATGAGGTTATCATGGGCACTTGTTCACTCAATGCAACGTGAAGATGTGCAACGTGGAATTGACATGCTGATACAAGCAACTAATAATTCAATGGCCAAATGTACTAACTCCCCTTTGGATCAACGAGAGATACTTTACCTTTTGGCCGTTGGATACTACAAAAGTGGTGAATATTCAACTAGCCGGCGTCTTCTTAATAGGTGCTTAGGGATTGAACCAAAATGGAGACAGGCTCTGAGTCTGAAGAAGACAGTTGAGGATCGAATTGTAAAAGATGGCTTCATTGGAATAGGAATTACTGTTGGTGCTATTATAGCAGCAGGTGGGATTGTAGCTGCATGCCTTGGCTACCAGGCAGCGCCACTGTCCCAATCATAGTGATTGATCCCCATCCAATGATCATGAAGACTCCTCCAAATCTTTTACTAAATAATCAAACCAACAAGCTTTGCAGCTTTGCTAAACTTTATATATATTTTTTTATTTTATTATTGAAAGAAATTTTATTTTAACCATTTGGTGTGATAAGATTGATAGAGCGGTTTAGCATGGAACCCTCATGTCTAGCATTCATGTCACAACTCTTACCAGTTTATGACCAGCAAGTTTGAGGGGTCTTTGGGTTCATACACCAATGGCGTATGATTAGTCTGGATTTGCTGGGATATCCTCGTTGACCTCGATCCGAATACTATCTAAGTGAGTGTGTTACCAACTCATTATGAAGTGCAATTACAAATTAAACGTGTTTGTTTTATTTTATGGAGTAACCTTTTATATTTATATTTCTTATGACATTCTTTATGTATGTGGATGTTTCATAACCATTGCGTCCGAAGCTTAAAATGAGCACATGCAATCTTATTCTCAATTGATTATTCCACCAAAATATTACCATTCTATGGTAATATAGCCGCATGGAAAATATAAGGTATAACTTTCTAGGCAAGAGATTAGGGGAATGCAAGAGTTAAAATTTAACTCTCAAATATTGGACATGTTGCAATATTAAATTTTAAACCCCAAGCAGTTACACATTAATTTTCATAACCGTTGAATAATAATAAAAAAAGGTTAAATAATGGTTATTACCCTATGGTTTAGGTTCAAAATCAATCAGTCTCTGGACTTCTAATTTCATCAAAAACACTCATGTACTTTCAATTTTGATCTAATAGGTCTAATTCGTTAATATTCTGTTATAGATTCAAGATATAGTTGGATTATTTGTTGAAAAACTATTTATTTGATAGATTTCTAATAGTGGGACTCACTCCTAAATTCACCATGCAGGTCACCTCAACACCACATCATAAAACATAGGTCATATATGAGTCACGTTAACAAGTTAAATGACTCAATTGTTGGAAGACTAATAAATTGGACCTATTAGATCAAAATTGAAAGTGTAGGGGTGTTTTTGATGAAATTAGAAGTTCAGTGACTAAATTGATTTTGGACTCAAACAGGATAGTAATCAGTATTTAACCCAAAAAAAATCATAACTTATTCTAAAAAAAATATACTCTCACTTCCTATTTACAGGATCACTTAACAAATTGAATTTGCGTATTAGAACAACAAACAAAGTAGTTTTTCTAGTCACCTAATCTGAAACCCTAAGCCCCAAATATCGATATATTAAAAATGAGACATTGTAGCAAATTAAGATACCAAATCTTAGGATCACATTTGACTGTAACGTAACATCTTCTTACAAGGTCTTGGTGTTACATTCTCCTGTTATTACAGACAACGACTATCGGCGCTCGCAACATCAAAAATAAAATCCCCAAAACACCCCTCTGCCTCCAAAATTCCAAGCAACTCGGAGCAAGGCCATAAACGTCATTCATCTTTCCCCGAGAGGCCAAAGACACGCACACATTCCCTCTCCTCTTTCTCTAGTGGAGTCCAGCCCACCAGACACCGGTCTTTCTCAGTCCGCTTCAGACACGCCTCCGCAAAGCCGAAAGGTCCAAAGACACCGAAAGCAAACCACTTTTATTTCCTTAGAGGGAAAAACCAAACAGAGAGATCTAAGAAAGAACGTACCTTGTCTTGTGTTACAGTGAAACAAAAAGAGAAACAATGGCAGGGTACAGAGCTGAGGACGACTACGACTACCTCTTCAAGGTGGTGTTGATCGGCGACTCGGGTGTGGGCAAGTCCAACTTGCTCTCCAGATTCACCCGGAACGAGTTCAGCCTCGAGTCCAAGTCCACAATTGGGGTCGAGTTCGCCACCCGGAGCTTGGATGTGGACGGAAAAGTCATCAAGGCCCAGATTTGGGACACTGCCGGCCAAGAAAGGTTGGCCTTTTTTATGATCTGGGTCTTTCTCGTTTTCTTTAGTTTCATTTCAGGTCTAGACACTTGCGGAACTATATATGTGTTTTGAGGTTTGTTAGTTTAGTTTGCGTTGGTGGTTAGATGGGCTGGATCACGGTAGATCTGGGGAGGTTTGAATTAAGAAAGAGACATGCGAACAATTTATTGGGTTTTGAATGTGAGAGATTGTTGGCTCAAAAATATTAGGATTCTGTTTTAATAATACAAATTTAGATTCTTGTGCAAAGAGTATCTTTACTTAATATATGCTTGTTATATGTGTTTTTTTTTTTTTTTTTTTTTTGTAGTTTAGAACTTCACATCAACACCACATTTCTTTAGAGCTGTGTCTTTAGGTGAATTAATCTCGGCTTCCATACCAAAAAGCACAGTTGCATTGAGCATTTGGATATAAAGTTACAAGCTTTTGTGGATCATACTGGAATAGAATTGATTGTCCTTTCCGGGGGATACAAATTGTTTGACTACTGTTCAACCATTTTACTGGCCAAAAGAAAAAAATTGACTGTGTTTTCTCTAGCGGAGGTTACTAAATTTTCAGAGGAATGTTGCTGATTTGTAGGTGTTCTTCTTTGTTAGATACTATTACTTGTGAAACTTGGTTTACAGGCTGTTTAGTATTTTCGAAGTAGTCTATAGGGCTTAAGTATGGATGTCAATCCTCTGAATAATCTTGCAACTTATAATAAGAAAAGTTACTTTGTGTGTTAGAGAAAGATGAATGGATATTTAGCATTGTGTTTTTCACAAATTCTTAATACAACATGACGATCTCATTGGAACTGCCTTGTCTTTTATGGAAATTGTAGATGTAACTGGTAATATGCTCAGATTTCTGATTTTGAACTATGATATGTTTTCAAAAAAGTAATCATAATATGTTTTTTGTAATTTATATTATTATTATTTTTACGTTTGGTATAAAT
Organism: Rosa persica; assembly: GCA_025331145.1. NCBI lineage: Eukaryota > Viridiplantae > Streptophyta > Magnoliopsida > Rosales > Rosaceae > Rosa > Rosa persica. The sequence continues at coordinate 5,756,067 of WFKR01000005.1, read as the reverse complement.
CTGCTTCTGATATATATTGCAGCACATGCGAACTAAGTTTCATATGAAGCTTTTGTGTATAAATTACTAGTGGAAAATAAACAGCCAACAGAAGTGTGCTATATGCTGGTTATATGTAGGTGAGTATGTGATCATTTAGTGATGAAATTTGATGGGGTGCCTTAAAACACGTTTTCTTCAACTAATGGAGAAGGATATGTTCCATTGATTCTTCAAGTTGGCAGTGGGGTGACATGGGGCTGGCATTTAGTTAGTTTTGATGCTGTAATGGAAGTGGATGTTTCACAAGGGTAACATGTTGGGTTGGTTTTGATTTGGTAAAGAAAGTCTGAGCCACCATCAAGCTTTTCTTCTTAAAAGAGGACGCACAGGCCGACAATTTACGATGTCGGAAGTGTTATAGTCTGTACGAAAAGCCATATAAGTTATATTGATTTGTATTAACAAAGTTCCTCTTTATCTTTTGAAAAAGAAAAAGCTATGTCAGTTGTAGGTTTGAGTGGGGATCAAAGTGAATGGTTCATGTTTGCACTTCATCAAAGCGATATGGTAAGGAAGTGTGGAACTTGTTGCACTTGTTGTTTTTGGAATTTTGTGACCGTTTGATACCAAATAACTTCAGCAACTACAGAAGCATTTGTTCAAATTGATACTTGTTGAACAATGAATAGTAAGTTGAGTACCCAGAAAACCCAATGCTAAGGATTATCTAGTTTACTTTAGTGTTATGGCAAAGTCGTATGAGCTGAATGACAGTTCAATGACCCTTGGAAACTTGAGCTTTAAGTGGCGCTTCTTAGATTTATATCTCAAGCAGTTGTTTTCCAATTGTTCTTTTTTGGTTTACTGGGCTTCTTATCCACTTTTCTGTACATCCTCTGTCTTATTGATGAATTTCTCTCCCTAAACATGGATTAAATCTAGGTAGCTCACTTTGCTTGGTAGCAGTAAAAGGCAGCATATAATTAAGGTTGTAATGTAAGGACTGTGCTGCAAGTCGTAGGAGTAGTTTGCTGAACATTACTAGTTAATTGCAGAACCTTTGTTATCGAGTCTCAAGTGTTTGTGCTTCATGTACTAGAGAGAATTGAGGGTAGTCAGTCACTAATTTTCTAAAGAATATGCTTTATTCTAACAAATATGTACTATAACTCTATAAGTATGCCTATGGAAGTTGTGGTGAAGTTAGTCCTTACAATGATCCTGTCTGAAAGAAAACATAAGTTTCAGGTGTTGGACACATCTTCGTTATGTATATACTACGTACTTGAATAACTCCTCTTCCATAGTAAGTAGGATATATCTCTGACTAGTTAGCTACATTAAGGTGTTGCTTGAAACACCACCACAGGACATGTTTGAATCCCATGTTAAGATCTGTGAACAGGATTGGAATGTTGGCTTACTACATTATCCTTTCTACCCTCCTTACCCCACTACAGTGGAACCATACATATTTACCTACCTGAGGGGATGGTAACTAATCCGCTCAATATTTTGTTCAACATACGTGCAACCCAAAGAAAGGGTATTTTTTTCCTTCTCAAATATGTAATAACAGCCACTATCTTGCTTCAAGTCACCATCTGAAACTGAGATGCCTGAAGCCAGCCAACTCAAACCCAGCCATCATTAGTATCTTTAGTCTATCGTTTACAATCTATATATGGTGTCCATAACCATATTGCCACTGATGATGTAAATCCTGGCACTAATGGTCCTGTGTCTGGTTGTTGAGATTATGGTTGAATGGCTGTCTGGTGCTGACAGCTGGCTGGAATCATTGTATGTTAGACAGTTAGAATGTTAGAATCAGTTAAATTAGGCAGAGACAAAATGAAAGCTTTAGTATACCACAGGTCCCACTTGTGGACAAAAGATGGCACAAGTATTGGTTTTATTCAGATGGTATGTGTTTCGTTGAATTATACACTGATTCAAATGATTAATTTAACATGCCTTCTTTTATGTGATAATGTTGACACTTGATGCAGGAACCACCTATTTTCCTGTATATGAATTTAGTAAGATAGTGTATTGGTAAGCTTTATAGAATCCAACAGCTACCGGCCTTTTTGGTTGAAAATTTGAAATTAGTTTTTGCTGATGGTAGTGCTTATAAATAATTTAGTGTCTGATATCATTGATTTTTTAACTCTTACTTTTTATTTATAGTTTTGCTGTTTCCAACTTGATATGAAACTGAAGAATTCTGCTTTGGAGGTTCATTTGACAATTATCATATTTTCCCATTTGTATTTGTAGGTACCGAGCAATAACTAGCGCTTATTATCGAGGGGCTGTGGGTGCACTGCTTGTGTATGATGTCACTCGGAATTCAACATTTGAAAGTGTGGAAAGATGGCTAAGGGAGTTAAGAGACCATACTGATCCCAACATTGTTGTCATGCTGGTTGGTAACAAATCAGATCTACGCCACCTTGTGGCAGTCTCAACTGAGGATGGAAAATCCTTTGCCGAGAAAGAGTCCCTCTACTTCATGGAAACCTCTGCACTCGAAGCAACTAATGTGGACAATGCATTTGCTGAAGTCCTTACCCAGATCTTTCACATAGTAAGCAAGAAGACCATGGAGGCTAACAATGATGCAGCTGCTGTTCCTTCCCAAGGAGAGAAAATTGATGTCAGTAAAGATGTTTCAGCTGTGAAGAAAGGCGGGTGCTGTTCGAGCTAGATATTGAATCTGCATCAGATTTGTCTGGTTTATGTTGCCACATCTGTTTCTCTGTGTACCGGGGTGTTGTGTAAATCTTTCATCCAAAGACATTAGGTGCTAAGCGGGGTTCAATTTCTTACTTCCAGTGTCATTATCATTACCCGAGACTGATTATGTTTAGCTGTTGGAAGAGCTTGTTTAGGAACTGTCACATGATTTTACTCTCTACATAGGTGTTGAATGGGGGCAAATTTGCACCAAGATTCTGTACTTTGAGATTATTCTTCAGTCCATTAAATTGAAATCTTTTATTCAACTGTCCCTTAAGACAGGCTGTTGTACAGAAATTTCCTAGAAAACAAAAGAGTTGGTGAAGGTGGTGCCTTGCGCAGTAAGGCACGCTGTTTTGAAAATTAGTCTATTATAAATACTCTAATACAAGCAAAATATAAGCACAGAAAACATTATAATTCTAAAACAGGTAGAATTTTCCATTACTAGCGGAAGGTGTTAATGTTAAGCATGTTACATGTAGAAGAAAGCTTGCAGGTTTAGGCTTTAAAAAATTGGGGAATCCTTATAGCTAAGCTGTCATTTTGTCTTAATTTATGCACCTTTCTATGGCAGAATGGATAAGGAAGAAGTAGATCCAATCTAATCTCACAATAATCCAAAGCTAATAATAGTCTAAAAACTATGAACCAAGGTATTTGATGATGTAAACGATGACTATTCATTACATCGTGACGCAATGCTGTCCTACTTTGCTATGCAGGTGTTGCAAATTCAAGTAAAAACAAACGCAAAGAAAATTCAAAAACAAAGACGGGTGGGTCTCTAGGTTCTTTATTCTTTATTACAGCTTGTTTTGGCTGTGTCTCTCATATTATTGTTATTGTGATTAAATAAAAGCTAGAGAAATATGAGTTTTTTTCTCGAATGGAAACTCATATCAGAAAAATTGACAATATCATGAGATTTGCGAATAAAATTTCATATATAAGTTTCATTAGTTAGTGATAATATCGTGTTGTTCTAATTAGTAGTCGACAACGTTTATCTGTTGTTTGGCAAGGCATCAGAGTGAGTTTTTCATTCTAACCACGTCTTGTTTAAGCTCTTTACCGACTAATATTGTCTATCGGCCTTTAATATTAATAAGAAATCACGTTTGACAACTCTTTAAAAATTATTAATAATTTGAGATTTATAACTATGATATCCACTGGGGTCCCTTTTCTTCTTCTTCTCCAACCACTCCCCAATTATTTACACTCTCTTTTCCTTCAGCAATTTTAGGATAGACTGAGCTAAGTTTTATCAAAAGTGGAGTGTAACCCAACATTAGCTGTTCGTTTTTTCAAGAGTCCACTAAATAATAGACTAATAGCGGCAGCTGAAGCTTGAAGGAGTCTAATCCAGCTATCATTTACCTAAAAGTCAAAGCTTTTTTCGGTTATTCTGACTTTTAGAATGGATGTCTAATCAAACAATAAGAATCTTCCTCAATTTCTGAATTTTCAGTCAAAGTTGCCGATCAAATAAACAGAACCTAGTAATGGACTTGAGTTTTAAAAGCTTTAATCATAAAACATGGGAGAAATTACTTTAGATATTTCTTAAGAGAAATTTCAATCTTATTACTGTAAACGTTATTTTTAAGTTGATGAGTATTTAATAATCTATGTATGTTCTCATATCGTGATATAAATTATCATTAATTGTACACAAGAATAATATTAAAACGGACATTTCGTGATCTAGCAATCAATTCATATATGTTTATTAATTTGAAAGTGCAGTTTGGATTGCTTCTTGAGAAATATTATCATGGAAGATAAAATTGAATGCAAGGACCATAATGAGGAAGCAAATGGCCATGTGAATCTTAATGGTTCTTGAATTATTATATCTTTCCTAGATAAATAAAAAAGAATAGACATGCCAACTATGCTACTATTTCTCTAATACTTTAACCTAGCCAACGGTAGCTAACAGTCCAAGTAATGAATTGGGTCTAAATTTTGATCTCCCTAATCCTAATACATAATAGACTCCAAAATTCAAGATGCAGGACCATTTACAATCAGAGTATGAGATAACTAGGGTAAGACAATACCTCAAACAGACAAAAGTGGGAACACAATGAATTGGTACGGTGACACAAATGATATAACTATCTTATCTTGTGATATGATTTGAGCAAACATATACAATACAACTATTCTGTGTCGAATATAGATAAATTCATGATGAAACTAATAATTGATTGATGGGCCCAACTTTAAAGATATTCTATGCACAAATCAGAAGCAGTCGGCAAATTATGCTAATTACACCAAGATCATGACAGTTCCAGATTAAGATTTTGTTTATCCATTCACTAAGCCAAGAGATTAAGACAATGGAAGAAAAACAGAAACGAAAATATTTTATTACTAAAAATTGAAAAATTAAAAAAAGAAAAAAAAAATTGTTGAAAAGAGAAAAAGTTCCGGTATCTTATGGCGCACGACACTCTTTTGCAACCCCAACCCCTAATTCGTTGAATGACACAAAACTCTTTTTGTATTTACGGAGAGAGACAGAGATGTGTGTGAAAAAGTAAAAAGTAAAAAAATAAATGTGGGGAACACGCACGTGTCAACAGATCTGAGCTTGTGGTCCCACACCTCCTCCTCCCACACGGCGGTGCCGAAAGACAAGCGAGCACTCGGGCAACTCGCCCAGATCGGCGAATAGCGACTCGTCCTCTTCGCCCATAGGGAACACCATCCCCGCCACGTCACCCGTGTCGGCCCCACCACCGCCGCCGCTCTCCGCGAAAATGGGGCTCTCCAGCACCCGCGACGACGTCGTTTCCATGTCCGCGAACCACCCGAACTCGTCCACGGCGCTAGGGATGATCACCAGCGACGACTCCTCGTCGCCGCCCAGATCAGCTGCGAACCGCCTCTCCTCCGGGTCGGGTTCCGGCTGGCTGGCCGCCGTCTCCTCCTGCCGGGTCTCGGTTTTGATCCCGGGTTTCGTGCCGTGGTGGCTTCTAGAAGCCGGCCAGGGGTGGTTGTGCTCCGACGAGTAGGTGATCACCAGCGTGGTGGGGTCCACGCGGCTTCTCTCCACCTGCTTCCTCGCTGGACACCCCTTTGAGCTACTGCACCTGTAATACCCTCTGCCCAATCCACAAAAAAATAAACCGAAATCAATAGTTGTGCCATATAACAACGTTCCCGAGTATTGAAGCTTAGAGAGCGCAGGAGTCGAAATTTTCAAACAATTTACGATCTAGCAATAGTGCTTCAGAAGTATTGAAGCTTAGAGAGCGCAGGAGTCGAAATTTTCAAACAATTTGCGATTTAACAATAGTGCTTCAGATTATTGAAACTTGATAGAATGCAGAAGTAGAAGTAGAAACTCAAACTTCAAACAATTTGCAATCCTCCTCAAGAAAAAAAAAAAAAAATTGCAATCTGACGGTTTCAGACTCCGGAGTTTCAATACTTCGGAGTATCCCAGAACAATCTGTGGATCAAAATTCAGTTTAGTATTGGTTCGGTGGATTGAATTAATAATTACCTGGGGTAAGGTGAGCCCTTGATGGGTTTCTGGCCGTACTTTCTCCAGGCCCATGAATCCGACGGCGGGGGAGTGTTTGTGTTACTGTTTTCCTTGATGGGGATTGACACCACTCTCTTCTGTATAGCCCGCCGGCTACTGTAAACAAGAAATTTAAACGTTAATTTTCATATTGGTGATCGAATTACATACATGAGCTAGCTAATTGACGAATTGAGAGATAGACACGTACCTTTTCTTGGGAGACGAAGCGATCTTGGAGTAGACGACGTCGTTGAAGGCGGGAGGAGGAGGAGGGGAGCCGGAGCTGTTTTCCGGGGTGGAGCTCGTGGTGTTATTGTTGTTGTTGTAATCGTCGTGATCAATATCACTCATGAAGTGTTTATTGAAGAATGTGGGGGAGTCCATTTCTGAAAGCTAGAAGTGGGAACTTGATGGTTTTGATGATGATGCTTGTGGAAAACACAAAGTGGCTGCTGAGAGCAGAAAGAGAGAGGGAGATGGAGAAGGGTTGGGTGGTTTTTGATGGGAGGAACAAACAAATGGAGGGAGGGAGGGAGGTGTAGAAATCGGGAGGTGGGTCCTTAAAAAATTGGCCGCCACATTGACAAATGGGTTGTGGGGAATTGTTTAATAAAGGACGTGCAACCCAAATGTGTCTTTTATTTTTTATTTTTTTATTTAAGCCCCCTATAATGGATTTTTTTCATGAATTTTTATGACCCATTTTCACTTCTTTTTTTGCCCAAGCTACTCAAAAATGTCACATTGCAATTTTGAAAGAGACACTTCTCAATCTTTGATCTCCATGTCCATACCTCCACTCATGAAGAGATAAGTCCATATTTTTTTTGGATGGAGTGCTTTTGCTTTTCAATTTCAAACAAGAGCGAAATTTGTTTATCTTTATAAAAAATGTATGATCATGAAAGTAATTTATTAGTGAATTAATTTTGAGATTTTTTGTTGGTTAAGTGTGGAGAGATTTCATTCTATAATTAGCAAAATGATTTGTGTTTGAGATGAATTAAAAGTTCGATTTCTTTCTGATGTAGTTTGAAAATAAATTATTCAATCTAAATCGACTAAAGTTCAATTATGAGTAGTTCCGTGTTAACAGTGACAAATGAAAACAAGAAAACAAAAAAGACACTTGGGATCATTTAAAATATTATTTTGGAGTATTAATGCTTAATTTTAGTTACACCTTTATACATGCATGTCTACTCTATGCTAGTATGCGAAAGCCTCCTCCTTCATTCCTAAGTTAATGATATACAAGTATATACCAAATTTGCTCTCACCCTCAAATTCAATGGAGACCAAGTTATTGATTTAGTTCATATGGACTTAATTTTCACCCTAACCAAGGAACATGATTAATTATGCATATGATTATTGAAATGAAATGATAACGTTGTATTTTAAAGACCTACTTATAAAAATGTCTCTAATGACATATTATAATGATCTCATCAATTTTGTTTTTGTATTTCTTTGTTCAAAAGGGCTATCCCTATACCCTAGCTAGCTCTTACCCCCATCTAATAATTCAGATCAAGTTCCCCTTAATTATTTAATAAGAAAAGTCAAATACAGCTATATGTTCTTTATTAAGCTCTTAATTATTAGCGAGGTTAACCAATCCCTTAATGACATACATTTATGCCCATTTTTTTATTAAAGCCAGATCGAATTGTGTTCATAATTTCCATACTATATGCTCAAAAAGAATTATAGAAAGGTGGAAAACAATCATATTTTCCTTTAATTAACTAGGCATATTTAAGCAATAGTTTAAGTTTGTTATGTTTTAACGTTAAAAATCTAATTTCGCATAATTTTCTTTTAAAAAATAAATATTCAAAAAGTTTTAAGAGTGATGTCTCATAGCTCAAAGACAAAGTCAAAATTAAAAAACCACCAACATTTGGATATAATTGGATCCCCCTAGCTTATAGAAAGGGTCCTATAGAAAGTGGCATCTGCCATAGCTCCAAACATTAGAATTTGGCAGATGCTTAGTATCAAGTCTCAGAATTTGACCCAGTCTAGCTCAAAAGGGATGGAAAATGCCAATTGGCCAATTTGTTACATCAAAAATATCAGAATCGCCTATTAATCTAAGCCTTCTAGACCTCATGAATGCCGTGAAGCAATGTACATGTATGTCACTTTTAATAGTTCTTTATGGTGTATATTCTACAAAACCCTAACCCTAATGTTCTATTTTAATATATCTTATCACCCACTGCGTCCACCATGCCCCTTCTCCTCCCTATATTTTCAAGGAAAGGAAAGTTCCTCGAGGGTTTCCTCGTTCACATTTAGAAATGACCATCTGGTTTAAGCTTCTTCCCAGAGAGCCAAACAGAGACTTTTTAAGCACCACAAGATCAATATGAAAGTACATAGGAATAGTTTATGTTCGAATTGATGACTACGATGTAGTGGAAGGAGCCAAATCTGGTGAGGCATATGTCGCCATTAAAGCTTTATCTGATATCAAATCTCTAGCAAATTGTAACTCACATGCTCCCCGATCCGTGTAATGCTGGGACTGGTTAGAACTATGTCCATTTAAGGGTGGCTACGAGGTGGGGATTGGATCACCTTCTTCATTTTTTTCCGAGGAAAATTAGCGTCTTTCATGCCTAAAACATTAGATCTTGAAAATGGTTTAATGATGGCAAAAGATGAGCATAGTAGGAAAGATTTTGGAAAGAATGTCCGGATATTTGAAAAGCCTCGATCTAGGTCTATACTTTTGCCCTTTCTAGTTGCATGAGTGATCCATATAGATCTCTGCAATGAACCGTTATTGTAAAAAAAATAAAAGAACAAATTAATAATTTGTAGTCTATATAAGGTAAATAGATAGATTGCTACAACAAATTGCTAGATAAAATTAAAATTGACAGCAATAAGAGTCTAATCACCATACTACTTTTAATTTGACTAATTTTTAACAAAAATTGTTTTTAAAGAGGATCATATTTATGGACAATCTCGTTTCGATGAGGATACCACGTTCTATGTCCTTAGTAGTTTTATGTGCGTTTGAAGGCTGATAGACCGAAGAATCTCTCATGTTTACATAATAAATGTCAATGTGTATATTCATTTTTAAAATTAGGTCTTTGTATTCAAATTGTACTAGTGGTACACATCTCTAGCTCTTAGTGAGCCGATATTGGCATAGATCCTACTTTCATAGAAAGATGTTAAAAATGTGACTCGTCTCATTTAAGTTGTGACTTAAAATTGCTAGGATTTTAACTTTCACCTTAGAAAACTACAGCAACCATTAAGAATACCTAGCGAGACAAGAATAAAGGAAGGTACTTCCATATATGTAGGAAGGAACACAAATTGATTGACTTTAGCTTTGGTTTGTTGTTGGTTTTGGGAGAAATATATTGCTCTTTTCTGGATGCAGGTTAGCTGGATTATGAACCATTGGATCAATTATTTACATATCCCACAGCCAATACTTGAAACCTATATTTCTAGTACTCGCTAACCGATTTGCGTGAAAGGTTTCACATGTATAGAAGTATAGAACTAAGAAAGTGGCCCCATTTGTACCCCTAAAGGCATAAACTCCAAACTGCCTAATTTTCTCCCATTTTCTCAATGAAAACTGAGAAATATTCCAGCATTTCGTCATCGAGTGAGTCACTATCACTGTGATGATTAAACTAATAATTGGAGGTCAAGCTGCAGTCTAGGCCAGCCCTTTCTGTACTTATCAATGGGGTGCAAATTAAAGTAGATAGTTTCGACATTTACAATAGTTGCCTACTTGTACGGAAGCTTCCATTGATGGATATGGCAATGAAGCCCTAGCCTACAGTCCTGGACATGTAATATTGTCCGGATTGGCAATTGAATATTTGAAGTGAGATCCGGATAGTTTCCGGTAGGGTAAAATATATATATATATATATATATATATAAACATAACAGTAATATCGAGTCCCTCAGAATTGGGGTTGATTGACCCAGGATTCTCTAACTCTATAGATCGGCAAGGTAAGAGCGTAGAAAAGCTACATAGGAATTGATATTATATAATTAAAATGTAGCTGAAATCCATAGCTTGGTTGCCAGAAATCTTTGGTAGGTTTGTCGTTGTTAGTTGGTACTTTGGGCTTGACTCTAGTCAGTCTAGCGTTGCCGTGTGTTTGGGCTTGGCATAATTGTTTTTCTAGCTTTATTAGCAAGGACAAGTTTCATTCCAATAGAGTTGCTTTCCTCAGCTTAATAGGCTTCTTCAAGAGTTTCCAAGCCCACCCCCTCCACAAAACACACACGCGCGCGCGCGCGCGCACACAGATATCATTATTATTTCTCCACATCTAAGTAAGAAATTCCTGATTCGACCAAATTTCAGATGCTCTCATTTAATCTTTTCACCACTTTACTCTAGCTTGAACATATTTACCCAATTGGGAACCTTTTTCATCTTATCGAAGACTTTGTAATTACTACTTCGGCAATGGATGAGTTGTCATTGAGGTAAAAAGAGTAAAAGATTAGATGAAAAATAATATGTATGAGAAAGTAGAAACATACATGTACCAGAATCTTACTCAACAAATACATATATTACATCACAACACACAGAATTAATCAGAAACGCATACAACAGTTTAAGTCTTCATGACATTGATGATTAGCACTAACTAGTTATTAAATCAACTTCGTCAGTTGCGGCATTAATCTCGCTTCTGGTGGCCTTAATAATTGCTCGGGTCACATCTGTCACATCCAGCTTGTATTCTTGATTTTGAGCTACATGAGCTGCAATGGCTTCCATGGAAAAGTAACCATTGCAGGAAACTTTAGCTTGCAGAATATTAAGACCCATTTCATCAAACGCTTCTAAGATTGAAACCAAAGTGTCTTCTGCTTTCTCGCATGTCACTCTTACATGAAACCCTTCCTCAATCTTCTCCACCTTCACTTCCTGTCCAACATAATCCCTAAAGTGATATACTGAAAAGAAGAAATAGGTAGTTAAAATGAACAAATCAAAGTTTAAAGGTTGGGATTTGTTCTCACCTCGGGCACAAGAAGATGTTTGATTAGATCTAAGTACTTTGTTTTGATGGCCATGAGATCTAAGCACTCTTTGTGGGCTGCTTCAAGCTTGAGTTTCAGTAGGTAAATGTGGAGCATAGTATCCATGACAATTGAACTCTTCTTGATCTTCATATATAAAACACGTAACAGTGTATTTAAAAGGTTAGCAGCAGAGAAGAAAAGAAGCATATAGCTAAAATGGTGGCCAGTGATATATTTTTGCAGTACGTACGGATTTCCTCCTGGTAAGGATCCTTTGAGTCTGAAGCTTTCGGCGCAATGGCAGTCTCTTCTTCACCCAAGATCCCATCTTCCTCACTGTTTCTATCTCGATCTCTTTTATGTTTCAACTTTGCAATTTATGTATAGTGAGATACATTATACTGTGTGGGTTAGCCTGGCTTTTATAGCTTGCCAAGAGAGGGTGGAGAGCATCAATTAATTAATTATTACGGTATAGGGGGTATGTCTTGAAATCTGGAATTTCCAAGATATTATCTTCTTGTCTTATATGAATCGGCAATAGTGCAGACTGTATATTCATTAAAGGTTCGAAAGTTTGAAAAATGGATGAAATGGAATATTGTCAAAACAGAATGAATTCAAGTGTATAACATCTAATGCATGCTGTCAGAAATCATTTCTCATCCTTACATATACAGGTCCGGTATATTATGGCCTGGTGAGGTTGCAAATTGTCAAGCTTTTTCTGTATCAGTCGTATATATTGGTTTTTTCAGATGGTACAAGACAATTAAGACAACCCAAAGTTCATCATATAGTGCACATATGTAATCTTCTAACAAGCCAACTGAAATGGTTTTGCCTGCATTCAAAATTTTTTCAGATCTGTCTTCGGTAAATATACATGATGTAGGACAAGAATAGACTAGAAGGCGAGTAATTAAATAGGTAAAGTTCGGTATAAAAATCTTTCTAGGCGCCTTCGAACTTGTGTTTTAAGGTTTTAATTAAGCGAATTAACTCTTGTTTTTTTCCGACATACGGTTTTGAACTACTTGTTCGTTCGTGTTGAATAAGGCTATGATCATTTCTCTCTCAAGTTATTAGAGTTTTAAGAGGAACAGAGTTCAAGTGTACGTATATACTGTTGTGCAAAAGCAGCAAATAAATCTTACATACGGGTCCAATAAAGCTGACTCTATGTCTATGTAATTACCATTGATCAATACAGGAGAATTTTCGTCTCTCCTCCGCTGGTGATATTGGTGTTCATTATCCTTGGGTAAGCTTAATCATTTAATAGGTGCCCTAGCTATGAGAATATAGAGTTAATTATGAAAAAAAAAAAAACCTAATATATAGGGATCTAGTAACTAACCCACCCCCAATTGGGAGGAATGACAGGCCCAAGACACCAACATTAAGACAATATATATGTTCATTGTTGGTATCGAAAGAGTTACGAGCAATGCCAATGGAGGCAGGTTGAGGCAAGCTAGCCAATGACTACGCAGTGCTATACTATATATATAAGCAATAGCAATAATACAAAACTGGAACAAAAATGAATGGACTACAATAGCTATATATATATATATATATATATATATATATATACTTGTCCCACACTTTTACTGTTCAAATATGCATGGGGAGTATTCGAAGTAAGAAAGTGATATGCAGAGGTTCATACATAAACATGGGTCAGAAACTGAGCCAGTCAATAATCAAGAGGAGGAGGAAGCTGTAGACAATAGAGACAAGCATTACAGTACGTAGTGCTGTGTTTATACAAGCTAGGCTCTTCTTTGATCAATCACGGGTCTATCGTCTGGTTTCGGTTTGTCTCCCCCTGCTGTGCTGCTTATATAAATGGTGCAGGCAGTACTGCCCGGCTATATATATTGTTTACTACTGGCCGCAGCAGCTCACATGCTTTGACACAACAACATCTGTTTTATTCTTTATCTCGTTCTTTCCCCTTTGGCAGGGGTAATCCAAATGCCCTAATTCCAAATACAAGATATAGCCCAGGCAATGACAATGATAGTTCATTAGTTCAATGTGAAAAAGTCGATCACAAGATAAAGCCTCTTGTTGTTATTATTATTATTATTATTTTATTTTATCAAGGATTGATTTTCATGGATTGCCAGAAAAAAAAAATCGATAACTTTGAATAAGACTTGCATTTAACTATTTAATTGTGAAAATGTAGCCTCATTACATTTCAAGAGAAAAGGACTGACACGGAACCAATTAGCTAGAGTGGAAAAATTACTTAATAAAATTTATTTGACAAAAAAAAAAGCAAAAAGAAAAAACTTTTATGGAAACTTATATATGAAAAAAAGACTAGTATTTTGAGGGATTTTTTTAATTTTATTTTTATTTTTTTAAGAACATTCTTTCTTATTGTTCTTGATATCTCAAAGGCTTTTTATGGCCAGAGATTAACCCGCTGGAGATCTGGACAACCAACAAAGCATTACAGCCCATTCCATGACCACATTTATAATTTAGTAAATAATATTAAACCAACTCAGCGTTCGAATGCAAAATGTGAGGGCTCCACATCTTGAACGTTTTTACGAGGAGATCCAGTGCATCCAATAAACCACTTGAATTATTTTGAGGGAATCAAAGAAGTAATTCATAGTTGCTAGTCTGGGTATATAAGAGCAAGTGACTCAAATTTGTTGGTTAACAATTTATAATAAATGACTCCCGCTTTACTTTGATTTTATGTTTATATAAAGAAAACCATCGGACTAAAACAGTAGACATACTTGGCTCATTCCTTCTTGCATGTGCAAGCTAGTAAATTCCAAATATGTAGCACTATCCTTAATTCCTTGCCTATAACCCGTGAAAGGAGACATTTCATCGACTTCTTAATTGTATTTTCATTCTTCATGTACGAAAATGCATGCACGACACATGAACAAAACCAAAAGGCAAAAAAGCGATTTTGGATTTCAGCATGAGCACAGTTAAATCACTCTTAATATATACATACCTAATTGGCTATTTTTGTTTGTTCTATGAGCTAAGTTAGCTTGTGGTGATAGATAGAGTAGCGTGTTACCTCTCCTTTTAGAGGACGGTGGTCCTTTTTATATGTCTCCTAGTTTAAGATATATTTCCATCCTTTAAGCTCGGGTTCCAATCCATTTTCCTTGTCCATTTGTGCTTGACATCTCTCTCTCATTTGCTAGCTAGACTAATGCTTGTGAACCAGTTTGCTTTTTACTTGTTCGTCCGTGGAATCCTGATTCACATGATCGCGTATCATAGAATTTCTCAACAGTATGGTCTATACTATAATTAAATGAGACTTAAATTTACATCTATGCGGTTAAATTTATTGAGGCCAGGTCGGTAATATATAGAGAAGTTATTGACTAATAATATTAAGCCGGTCATTGTTATAATTAATACAACCAACTATCCAAAAAGCAGATATGCAGACTATCCAAGGAGAGGAAAACTCCATAGGAGCACAAAAACACGAGAAAGGGTCGCCTTATTACCAAGTAGCAAGTCCATTCATGCAATCAAAAGGCTCAATTCAAATCTTATATGTGTCTCTATTTTTAGTCCATAATACTGAAATTATTTTAGATACTTAAAAACTTGCACAAGGGCATGTTCCTAATGGTCTAACCATACTGAAGATATTTTCTAAAACCATACACAAATGGTGCCCAAAAGGGATCTCATCAAGCCTTTCTTAGGTAAACCCTAGGTGCAAGGATAAACCTAAGCATGAGAAGTACTGTAACTGTATCACACACTCATACAAATACTAAGGGGCTTACAATCAAACAAGAGTAAGAATTTACTCTTGTTAAGGAGAAAGAAGAAAAATTAAGAAGCATAATGAGATCACTTTTGTTTTGTGGAGCATTCTCAAGGAGCATAGTGTGGAGCACATACGTTGAAATAATGGCGTGCCAAAACATCAAAAGAGGAAGAACAGAAACTAAGAAGAGGCAGCAGCCTCGCGCTTCCGCATTTTATGAATCTGTGGCTGAATTTGTCCCTGGAAAGAATAATGCTATGACTATGTACACTGGACTTGGAACAGGGACGTGGTTGAAATAATGGCGTGCCAAAAGATCAAAATAGAAAGAACAAAGATTAAGAAGAGGCAGCAGCCTCGAGCTTCCGCATCTCTTATGAATCTGTAGCTGAATTTGTTCCCTGGAAAGAATAATGCTATGAATATATATACTGGGTTTGGAAAAGGGACGTGGGAGTTGACAAAACAGAAGAATATAAATGTGTGCGCGTGCGTGTGTGTGTGTGTGTGTGATATTGCAGGGGAGGAATTGAATGTGAAAGCGTGTATCCCCACGTACAAGGTATTGTTCTAAAGGATATCCTTTAGAATTCAGTTCTGGGGATATTAACTGAGGCCAAACTTTTTTATTTTGTAAGAACATATAACAGTGATCGAATTCAGTTATACCCATTGAAGAAACAACTTTAAAAGTTACACGTCACACCAGCTAGTCTTCAACCATTCAATTTTTAAACTGATATATGCATGTGTAACATATTATGTATTTATATGTAGTACGTTTTGGAGATATAGTATAAAGGACAAACAAATTGAGAGCATCGATTTGTTATGCAGCCACAAACCCTCGAGTTTTTTCTGGAGCAAAATCTACTTTTCATGTTTGGTCCATTTGGCTGGTCCTGAAGCAAAATTGAAGGTGAAAGAGATACATAAGGAACATGCTCTGGATCTTCCGTCTTATCTCAGATCGATTAGCCAGGTTTTTTATATTTACTTTTCAAAATTTTCAAACCATCGACTTAGTTATAGTGTTTCACTTGTTTAATGATGCATTTTTGGTTTGGTGAAACCTAATTAATCAAGATTATTACTGTTCATTGTATCCCCAAAGAAAAAATAAAAACTTCAATTACTAGAATCGATCAGCTTTTCATAAAAGAAAAAGAAGTAAATAGTAACACCTTAATCAAGAAGTACAGGCGCGCATAAATTCTACACCATGATGTTCGGTAATTTATGGATAAAGTCCCTGTTCGATCACACAAACGAGAGCATTGTTCCTAGGATCCAGAGCATATGCTTTCCTCTAGCTTTTGATAAATAGCACTCTCCAGTGTCTACAGTTCTGCAACTTTGAACATTTGCTTGGTGCAGTTGCATAGATTACAGGGCAAATTCTCCTCTGGCATGTAGCCACTTACAATTAGAAATGCCTCTGCTCATTCATCACCGATTAGCATTGCATTATCTTCTTGTAGTGTGTTCTATGCCAAAGGAGATTTGCTCGGCAATTCTTCTGCACGGTTTTGCTTTCTTACTAAGCAAATAATTATTAAGGAGAATTTTTGTCCATGCATGCACAGTTCTTATACACACACACACACACACAAACTGTACTAGTACCACAGAGATAATTGCTGGTATTTGGGTTAGTGTTGGTATTACCTTAATTATTTGCAGTCTTAATTCTAATCTCGTCGGCAGTGCTCATGTTTAAAAAAATAAAAAAATCTTTAGCAGTAATTGCGTGATCATAAGTCATAACTAATGCTCCGGGTCCTTAATTGTAAGTGGCATTAATTTGTTTTCTTCTCTGTAACGATTAGTGTAGATCACTAGTATGGAAAATAAAACTAGGCATGCATGCATGTGTTGATTTTTACGAATTTTTCATGTCATGATTTCCTAAGAGGAAAGTGTGGTAGTTCAATTTATTATATATAATATAGTAAATGTTGTGTGCAGGTACGACGTATATATTACATGATGTGGGTCAGCCGAAGCTCCTTAATACCTTCTAAGATTTGGATCACTGGAGCACTGGCTTATGCCAAGAATATGACTCATTTCCAGATACCGAGCAAAGATTTGTTCTCACTAATTTCTACCGTGTAACTAGAAATGAATGAAGATGATTGTATCACATGTATTTGATTCTGTAAGAGTTGTACGTTATAAATTTTTAGTCTTTCGTGATATTTTCATAATATCCTAATCCATGCTAATCAGAATCTATGAATCATCAGCTAGTTTAGGTGCACCATCGATCTTTTTACAACAGGAACAAGATTTTATGAATTAATTAATAAGCAGGAGGCTTCACAGGTTCTCGATACGAAAGCAGCGAAATACTTTCAGATAACATATTCAAGCCGCGTTGCTGAGACAGAAACATTAACGACCGCTATGGGAAAAAAAAAAATACATATGTTATACAAACACCAGTAAACGGGAGTAAGGGAATATCATGCTTATAGTTTTCAGAAAATGATGAAGAAGTATAAGTGCATTACTAATTATTTATCATTAATTTTGAATGCAAGATCTTCTGTACGCAAGTGACATTAATTTTCAATGCATAATCTTACACCGGTAAACGGGAGTAAGGAAATATCATGCTTATAGATTTCATAAAATGATGAGGATCGAAGTATAAGTGCATTATTTAGCATTAATTTTCAATACATGATCTTCTATACGCAAGTGATATTAATTTTCTTTAATATACCACTCCTTTATGCCTACAAATGCAAATCATGTCCGACTCTTTATACTCTTAGCTATCACATCATGTAACTTAACAGTAGTATAAGAAAAAATCTGACTAGCTATCAGTGAAAAATTAAATTCCCTAATTTCTGATTGTTTAGTACTTAACAAGCTGCTCTCCTTCAAGATCAGGTTGATTCTCTTACAGATGTATGCAGATGTCTCATCACTAACAGACGGTTATTCCAAGCTTCCTCACAACAGATGTTTTGATTCTCTAGAGATCAGTTGATCTCAATTGATCTTCCTGTCTACTGAGTGGTGGAAGGAATGGATATACTGAGTTATTGACAATGTATGTGCATCCATATTTAAAACAAAACAGAAGAATGGTTTTCTTGCTGGAGTTTCTGTTTAATTTCTAGCTGTTCCTCCATAACTGAACATTAGGAGTGAGATGATAATTTGATTCCTGCAAAAATATACTGCAGTAGAATTGCTGAGCAAATCTCCTTTGGCAGATTACCTAGCTACCTAGCTTTCTAAGTTTCTAACATTGATTTGTGTAGGTAGATAGAGTCTGCCAATAGGAGGTCGCTCAGGGATTCACCTGCAATTAGTGGCTCAAGTGTATATTAATGACCGAAGAGCATTGTATATATAGTAGCTCAAAGAACAACACCTTCAAGCCACAATGACTTCATTCTCTTATCCGCAGTGCATATGTGTACAAAAATTCCATGACCTATAGAAGATCGATGGAAAGATATGTATTCATTTGTCTGTCATATATAATCATACACGATCGTGTTCTAAGAGTTACAGTGGTCCAACATACATAAGTTGTCCATCGGTCTATCCTTTGGAAACTCAACAAATCAGAGGGAATATTTATGTGGTCATTCTTTTAACATCCGGAACAAATGGTTTGCTTTTGCCCGAAGAAAATCAGATATATTCGAACATTGATGGAGGAGATAACGGACGAACAAAGAGCAGTCTCTCTAATAGACTTTCTCCTTATAAGGAGACTTCTGGAGTAAGCAGATTAACATATTAATTATTTGGAATATTTAGATAAACATCCCTAGCAATTATTTCTTTAGCAAGGGACCGCTGTGAAAGTTTTATAGAGAAACTTGAAGAAAAAAATGAAGGAGATGAAGGAGATGAACAATGCGTATGTATTAAGCTAACCTCAAAGTAATTATAGAAAGATTAGGGCTAGATATTTATACAAAGAGAGATTACCAGAATCCACTAATCTAGTGACACGTGGCAAGATATACAGCTCATTGCTGACTAATTTCTAACAGCTTAACAACATTTCTACCAACTTACATTTTTACCACACAGTAATAATACACAGTAACTATACTATGCTAACACGCTGGATTATCATGCTTAAGTATTTTACTTGCATGCATGTCCGATATACGTACATGTTGATCCTTGTGTATATATACAGTATAGTAGCCAATATATATACATCACGAAGATCTAGCAAATTAACAACATGGCACACATGTGATGTATCATCTATGTAATAGATATGATTTGGAATTTTCTTTTTCAATTCGTGCTTCCTCGAGTTTTTGCACAAAAATAACTTTCGGGTCCATTTTCAGCTGCAGTTGATAGCCATGAAATCACAACTTTACACGTACGTAAAGATAAAGACTTTGGTCCTTGAATTGGAGAAGATGCCTATGGATCTTCCAAATTGAAGTATCCATCCATCAAAATTATTTTATCTTTATCTTTTATCTCTTTTATCAAGCATGTGGTAATGAAACCAAAAAACTTCAAATTTGATGCTCTTCGTGAAAGCCACCCTTTATATAGATGACCTTACGGGGGAGGTAGGGACATAATAATCATACGTACTGAATAATATCTTTAACCCTTCTAAGTATTCTTTGACTAGGCTAAATCAATGGTTTAAATTTCCCAGTATAACGATGGACAAAATTTCACTGTAAAAAAAAAAAAAAAAAAATTTCACGTTCTTATATGGTTTCTGGAAGAAGCCACAGACTCACAAACCATAGAAATCAAAATTCTGAATAAAGAACCTCTGATAATCAAATCGCATAACATAATATCGATCCGTTTAGTTAGCATAGGAACTTTAATTTGTATTTACGAGGAACTAATGGTTCTGATATAAAGTAATGTTAAAGCTAGCGTTTAGATGACTCAAGAGTCAAGATAGCTAGAAGAGTATTGTTCCATAATTCCATTGTATATGCCTATTCTCCGACAGTATATATAGGAGATAGGTGTTCTTATATGGCATCACTCAGTGAATTGACTACTCACGTAGCTAGCTGCAGTTGCATATTACAGGGTAAGACCTCCATTGGCAGGCAGCAACTATGAGAATGATCGGGTTGGCACCACCGCCACAAATCTCTCTATAGTGTGCATCCTGCCAAAGGAGATTTGCCCAGCAATTCTCCTGTAGCTCTGTTGTACATACAAATTAAATAGCCTTTGTTTAGTTTCTAGTAGATGTCTAGACTACTGGAAAAACTTCGCCATTCAACACTTACGATCAATTACATAGAGTTTTTCGTCTATCAGGAAATTACTAATTAGAGAATGTCATTGTTAGATTTCTGTTATCTTCTGTTTGCAGATTTAATGTAAGTATAAATAGGAGCATTATAGTTCTGTTGTATATGCTCATGAGTACGTCAAGACAATAACTAGCTAGAGGTTTACATCAGATACATTAGTCTATTATAGGACATTAAGTCTTTAATTGATAGATAGTTGATCAAAACCACGGTAATAGTTCTTAATGTAATCTTCTACTTGTATTTTCTTTCTTTGTCGAAGTTGTGCCTATGCTGAGAAGAGTTATATGCAGTTTCAAATGACATATCAACCTACTTTTATATTTTATATTATCCTTGTTCGTAGGTTAGTGCTGTGTTTTGAGAGTTCGTCTCTAGAGCTAACCAGATTGAAACCATGTTGTATTAACCATCAGAACATATATTATGGGGTGTCTCTGGAGATTACAAAACAGGAGTTCTTGGAGCTTTCTTCGATCGGGATATTTCTATTCCAGTTACGTCAATAACTATCAGTTGGTTTGAGGTTTTAGATCAGAGGTGTGTGTGATTCGAGGTGGACTCGTCACTTGTTCTTGATTAGTTTTTCTCACTCTTCCCTTTGGTGCTTGGAAACTTAGAGTGGATTGGAGATTTTTTTTTTTTTTAAATTGTATTTCTCATGTGTAATTTTGTTTGTCTTAAATCTACAAGAAAATTTACCATGTAGATGACTCTTAATAAGTTTTGATTCTTGCTTGACTAGTTTAATTTGGTTTGGTGAAATTCAGCGCCACTGTCTGCTCTTTATTAATTTTTGTAATTGAGATAGTTTGGGGAAATATTGACCTCCATTTCTTTATTCTTTCTTTTTTCACCTCAAGATTCCGTGGTAATTAAGGGGCCTGGAAATATTGCAACACAAATTGTTCAAAATTACACATCAATGAGATTTGCAATCACTGCAGATATTATTACCACCAGCACCAGTTTGGTATTAAAAACCTGGAGATCCTTCAAGCTAGGGCATTATATATTACCTTATTACTTATTCAATTTATGTAATTAACATAATATTGGTTTTCATTCTCTTCTCTTCTGGTCTTCTTCTTCCTTAGTCTGTTTCTTCAATTTCTCAGTTAGGTTAACAGTTTGGTGATCATGACTTTAGTTCCAGATGAGTGACTGTGTCTGTGAGTACAATTACATCCATTGTAATGGTAGTAGCATCTGCATTATAAAGAGTAACAGTAAATCCACTAGAGACGAGGGGCATGCACGTACACACTGCATTGAGAGGGAAATTCCAGTCTTCTATTGAGTTTTCTTATCAAGGTACTTGTGGTTGCCATGACCATCTATTTCTAGTTTTATTTTGGGCCTAGTCTTACCATCACATTGATTTTGGATCGGATTGTCAGGAAGCTGTGCATTAGTATTCCATTTAATTAGATTCTTTCAGCTTGTGGGAGAAAAACAGTTTTGATAAGTACTTTTTCGTATGAAAAAAAAGGGAAATTCTACGGTATATATATGTATGTAATATACTCATTTGTCGAATTTGTTGTTATTGTGGTAAATAGAGTTATTTTTTGGGTAATTTTAGTTCTATTAGTGGTAATACTCTACTTACTACATTTTTACAAGTTTATGAACAAATTGTTGTTGAAGTGGTAACTTGATTCAATTATCTGTAAATGTGTAAAACAAATGTGGTAACTTTGTTATCAATAGATATAAAATGAGTATATGATCAAACATCCAAATACCATAGACAACAAGAGCAGCAATCTTTTTTATTTTCTGCACGTGTTGAATGAATAATACAATGCTGAGCACATATCTCAGCCACTCAACTATACATACGGGTGTACTCTTTGAACACAGTTATTACTAATCTAACTAGCTAGCTACTAGAACCACTTGTTAGATCATAAACTAGCTAGATGATCATTTGTAGCCTTTCCTGTGCCTGGTAGCTAGCTTGATTAGGTTCTTGATTGTACTCATCAAAGCTCAACTTGAACTTCAAAGAACCTAGCTTCCTTGCAGCCCTAGCTAGTTTCGACTACAGTGCTCAGTCGATTTTCAAATTATTAATTAATACAAAACAAAAACAAATATTAGAGACAAATATTAAGATAGTAAACATATATGCTTTATTATATAATTGCATTACTGACCACCTTTCTAGCTTGTAGGACAAGTACCAAAGAGTGCGCATGTGCACCATAATACCATTGATGCTGCGGGAGGGCTATATAAGGACTTACTTGGTAGAGTAATTGAATTTCAGGGCAATTCTCCTTTGGCTGAAAGCAGGGCCAGTTGACAGTCAATTAAATGCACCATAAATATTTCTGCCAAGGGAGAATTACCCTGTTATTCATCTCTACCTTAAGCGCTATCGATCCTTATGAATTGCAGTGTCCCCATGGCATGCGTTGTTGCAGAGTTGAATTGCATGCCATGGCTTTTATCGGGTTGCGAAATTCGCACATTGGAGATGGATATTCCATGGAAAGTACTGATCAGTATATGCCATGGCATCATTCTCCATCTCTTTCTGCGTTATATATTGCTTTCATGGTCCCCTCAACTCTTTCCGAGCCTTAACTAGGTTTTTGCATGTATTAGCTACCGCAGGTACTTTTTTAATAAAGTCAGATTAAAACATAAGCATAAGAAGTACGTAGCTACCAGGCGATGTTTGATCAGTTTGCTAATCTGATATCTTTCATTATCTTCAATCGATCTTCATATCAGGTTGCTGTCATCGTCATAATCTTCAAGCAGAGGCAAACACAGACCACCTGTTCTCCGATGATGCTCAATTAATAGCAGCTGTAGAGAGGACCAAAGGTCAAACACAGACCACCTGTTCTCCAAGATTACTATCATACAAATTTTTTCCAGGTAATATAATTCCTCTTAACCCTTCGGCCCTTCCCAATACAGAAAAGTTGCACCAAGTAAAGTCACAAGCAGTCGAGCACACACTACCACAAAATTCTCTCTAGCTGTTCCATGGCACGAACATGTATTTGTGACCGGAATCAGTTAGGGTTGACTAATTGAAAATTTATTGCAATCTCCAAGTGATAAGGTTGAATAGTTAAAAATCACGCCAAAACTTTAATATTTCATGACAAGCTTACTTACATCGAACAGTGAAGGACCTGGTTTGACATATAGTCGACAAAAGATCTAGTCACACATGCGGTCACAAATTAAGAATTTCTCTTCTGATCGATTAGGAGACCAAGAAGCACTATGATTAGGAGTTCAGAATACCTCTAAGGATTTTACATATGAGCAAATTAACCAAGAGTTCTAGACACACTAGATAGAACATCACACACTTAAGCCTTGTAAAGAAAGACGATACTAGAAGGATTTATTAAGACTTAAGATTTCAACGGCTTAATTCTATTTGATGAATAAGGGTCGAAATCCACCACACACTGAAATAGCGAACAGCCAAAAACCTAACGTTGGCGATCAGTAGTACTGGACTACTGGTCAATTAATAACAGAAATAAAGGAAATAATCAAGGTCTAAGATTTGCATGGATATGCTGAAGAAAGCAGTCGCATATGCTCCCGAGTGAAATACCATTTTCATTCCTCCTGGAGGTTCCCTATCCTATCCCTATCCCTAGCCAGCTTTTCTCAATCATGGGATTGTGGTCCATTTAATTTCCTGTGCTATCTATCACAATATTTTTGCTCAGCCATCTTTCACTTCCGCTTTGCGGTTGGCCGGGCATCCTCCAGCTATCCATCATTAAAACTTTACAAAGGTATGCATATATGAGAGACATGGATGACGTGCAGGCGACATTACTACTGATAAATTCGATGCCAGATTTCCGCATAACAGGGGAACATTCCATTGGATCTCCCCCTTGATGTCAAAGTCTTTGTTGTTTTTCCTTTCTCGATCAGTTCTTTATTTTCAATTCGCATATGAAAATATCTATCGGAATATCACGACACTAATCTAGCTGTTTCAGTACCTTCAGATTTCCATATCCCCTTGAAGTCTTGCTTATAAATTTCTACACATTGATCATGTGGCGCATTGGGGTGAGTAGAGAAGTGGTAAAACTTGGATTTAAAAGTATACAACATTGTATTTCATAAAAGAAAATGTAGTGAGTAGAGTGGGATTGTTTAAAATATGTGTGATTAATGAATAATCCAAGACTCCAAGAGTTGGGCAACTTGCCATGAGACTCGATAAGTGAGAGTATTATGGTGTATAACAAGTGAAACCTCTCGGTAAATTGACAAGAGGCTTTAATAGGATAAAATTTCACTCTTTTGACGCTTAAAGTAATTAAGTGAGTAAAATACAATGAAACGTATATAGGATACAGAAAATTTGGGAAGTTGTTTCAAAGTGAGCTGACACTTCAGGTCAAGCAAGATGCAGTTAGGTGGCAGCTCGATTGCCCAATAAAGGGGCGGACAATTTGACACCGAAAAATCAAAAATCAAAAACCGAAAACCAGCCATAACCGTATAGGACCGATGAGAGGAAACGGGAACCGGACCTAACCGGTTGATCGATGCCGTAAACCAAACCGAACTGGTCATCTCGGTGCCGATTTTCAGTTTTATACAGTAAAAAAAAATACATTTAAAGTTTTATTACTTGTCAAGTTTTTATTGGTTATTGGTGCTTAAAGAGCAATATAAAATTAAGGGCTGTGAAATATCTAAAAAATATATATCTCTCTCTCTCTATACCTTTGTTGCGACTTCTTTTTCCCATTCTTCTTTTTTTTTCTTTTATGAGTGACTAGGTTTTTATTAGTTAGGGGATGCCTGAAGCCCCTAGACATGAACTACAAGATGATTTGGTCTTTGATTTTATTTTCTTTTAATTCAAGATGAGACTTTAGTTTACTACTTTTCCATTGACGAATGCTTGCTTGTATGCTTTGAGTGCATACTTAGTATGCATGTTAGGATTGTACCGCTTTGTTTGTTTGATGCCTATGTCAATAGTTAGACCCCCCTCAAACCTTCTAGAGAAGCAATTATTAGTTTTCACTAATAAGTAAACTAAGTCCTAGGCTTAGCAAAGCGCTAAGTTTTGTGAAGCCTAGTGATGTCTCAAACCCTTTAAAACCATAATAATTTTTCGTATGTTAAACCTAAGAAGCATCCTTTAGGTTGCATGTTAGAAAAAA
Source organism: Rosa persica (assembly GCA_025331145.1). Lineage (NCBI taxonomy): Eukaryota > Viridiplantae > Streptophyta > Magnoliopsida > Rosales > Rosaceae > Rosa > Rosa persica. The sequence goes on along the minus strand of WFKR01000005.1, from coordinate 5,730,483 downwards.
ACCTAGGTGTAGAGCACTTCATGCCTAACGTACAAAGTAAGAAAGAGTAATAAGTTGTGGTGCAGCATACCGAGCCAACCTGAGTATTTTCATCTAGATTAAAAGGAATAGGATTAAACAAATTGTATTATGTGTGATTGTCAGGTGTGGACTGTATCTTCCCTAACGAGCTTCATCATATTGATGACAAAGTCACAAAACCATCTTCAAAATCTGTTTTCTTGGTTTTTAGCTTCTATCCTCTGCCGTCCCATATTTATTTAAAATAGTAAAACAACTCCAAAAATTAACAAATTTTGTGTGATAGTCGATCTTTTTTTCTAGTTCACTCCTGTAAATTTTCATTATTTTATGAATAGTTTAGATTAGGTTTTTAATTATATTTTTGACCGCTGATCGTTAGGAACAGCAGTCATTTTTGTGACATTATTTTCAGTAGTTATGATCCTTAGTTTTCTACGGGAAAGACCCTTATTTACCTACACTATAAACGAAAATCTTATGTGTGAATAAAGAAAAGATTCGCTTATAAATTAGCTATCAAGACCAAAGCTGCTCCTCTGGTAGATAATCCGATTGTCCATCCGATTTGGTCGAGACCGTTGCTGTGAATTTGAAAAACGTACGCCGTTGGTGGTTCGGTCGTCGGTTTCCGGCAAAAAACCGCCTCAAGAGTCCAGTACTAGCCCAATAGGTGGAGTGGGAAATTTCATAGCTTAGGATCCAGAACTAGGCGAAGCACACTCAGGAGTTGGGAAGATTCTGATTGTGAATGGGTTCAAGTTAGAGTAGCAAGCGATCAATTGCGATTTTTTTTTTTTATTGATGAATAATCAGATCATGTATATACATGCACATTAATTCAAGCACCGTTAACAATCGACTTAAAGCAAACTTCACAAATTTCAGCTCAACAGCAATTATTTTAACGTTCTGTTCTGATCGAATCTTCTGATTATGTATCATAATCAACAAACTCTCCTTGGAGTGTTAGAACTTGAATTCGATCAGCTGGCCTGGCTAATCTTGGAACAGTACGAACGCATGCATCTAAGTTGGTACTGATATTTGTACACCAAAACTAAGCTAGCCACTTTCATCGCATATACCCTTTGATGCTTCATTCTGGGGAACACCCGGCAGCACTACATCGCAAAATTTTGGCGGAAAACTTCATCTGCATTTACCTGAAAATGAAATAAGAAACTAACTAAGTATAACAACTTAATTAGCCCACATATGAAGCTTTGATTGATAGTTGATCAGTAATTAAATAGGCCGAAATGGATCAATTGAAGACTTCTGAAATCGTTCTTCTTCGAGTAGTGGTATCCATGACAGAGCATCGTGGAGGGAATGGCAGGGCAATTCTCCTTTGGCAGAGCAGAAAAGCATGTCGTACACGTGATTAGGGCATCCATTCATGCATGCATTTATCCATGCCAAAGGAGGACCGCACTGTTATTCATCAACCACGTACAACTACGAAGCTTAGCTAGTTACCTATCTAGCTCTAGACACCATGATCATGGATTCGTTTGTGAAATCACGTACATGCAGTAGCCCTTTAATATTACCATGCACAAGAGGTATTCGCACCTGCTTCTGAATATGCCGTTCCATAAACAAAATGGATATGCTCTATAAAATTCCGTTAGAGCTATCCCTAGGTTCCTCCATCTCTTTCGTGCTCTCCTGGTCCCCTATTCCTCATGAAATCAAATAATCTCACTTTATGCACGTCATGAGCACATGCAATACCCCAAGGACGGGACTGCTCATGTTTTCATCCACAACTTCGATCATTAGCTAAATCTAGTAAGGTAACCGTTCTAATTGAGATGATTATACGTACTGAGTTGTTAATGACTCGTATCTCCTGGGGACAGGCACTTGGACGACGAACTCGTAATCATTAAATTAAAATGATTTGAATTAATTGGAATATTAAAGACGATGGCACTGCAATGCCAAGTTGATAATTGCAAAGCAATCACTGCCAGCTAGGCAGAAAGTAGCCATATATAGATAGATTCCAACATACAACATTCTTAAAGTCAACACAGGCGCATCACTTTCCTAAAATGCTAACAGTAGTTCGGTGTACATCAATTTCCGATTAGCATATCTACTTATGCTTTCATTCTTCATATTCTTTGTATTATCAGCAAAATTAAAACCAAATAAACAGAAAGATTTTGAGAAATTTTGATGCACCAAAATGACCAATATGAAAAAGGACATGTTTGGCACAATTTTGATTGGTACTCGATGCCGATTTTTTAGTTTTTAATTAATTTATCACATCTAATATTCTTGGTTCTTTCTTCCTTCTCTGATGTTCTCCAACTTAAGTCGACTTTTTTTACTAAAGTAGTTGACCTGCATCTTTATTCCTCTTCTTTAAGCAATGGCCAAAGTTTCTGGGACCAGTGGATGTATTCTGTGAATGCATATATATGACATGTTCTGACTAATTACTTAGCATGCAACTGATGCAAGTATGTACAAATGTGTATATCTGGACTATTGCTAGACTGCTTATACATGTTACAAAATTAATCATATATAAAGAGACTTTACTATTTTGATGAAATAGCTTGAGAGTAGAATATTGAGAAGAACTAGTAGAGACAGACATAGGTTCAAATAACTTCACCATTACAAAACCATTTAGGTAAATTAAGATGATGTACGGCCACCCCGTGGTTAATGACATGAAAGAAAATATTAATACCGACAATCAAGTCCATGCAGTTTCAATAGAAGTTCACAATTATTGTCTGGTTTATTAGAATTTGATGGTGGGTGCCTAACTTAGCAAATTGGTGTTAACTGGATGTATACATAGTGAAATGCCATACCTAGTAGCAAGATTTTTTTTTTTTTTTTTTTTTTGTGAGTGTGTGTGGGGAAAGGAATGTTCCATATATATACCTCGAAAGTAATTACATACTACAGGACCACTTCCTCGATCAGTAGTACAAGGATGTGCTCGGAATATCCTTTTTTCCATGGCGGATTCCAGATTTTCTTCACCCGTTCGTCATCTATATATTTCGATTTGGAGCCTCATATCTGTTCATCGAGAAATCAAGTACTTAGTCAAAGCCAATGGTCCTAGGGAAGGAACTAACGAGTCACATTGAAGCTGGTGCATGCATGAGGTGCATTACTGGGCAAATAATCCTCTGGCAGTTACCCACTACTCAACTGACCGATTATGGGTTGAAGTCTATCTGTAGAGTGAGTCAGCTCACTGCCAAAGGAGATTTGCCCCGCAATTCAGCTTTGCAGATTAATGTTCATCATCCACTCCCATGTGTTCATGACCTACTACATCTAGGTACGTAAGTAACGTATTATACTCCCATTACGCTATACAAATTTACGTACGTATATGTGCCCAGAGGGATCGTGGACATGCATAGTTAATTTTTTTTCTTTTTGAGAAAATGCATTAGTTAATTGCACATGCATGCAGGTATACATGTATGATCTAATTAATTAACTATTAATTATCTTAATTATCTATTTTATTATTATTGAGAATAATGCATCTGCTAGTTTGCTCAGTACTGATGTGGTTTGACTGGTTTCTTATTCGTGATTTGAGCTTCAGTTAGAAGGAGGACTGGTCCATATGAGGAAGCCATGTATGTACCTCGAGCTAGCGCTAAGGTTGGATTTTATTGTAAAACAAATCCAAGTTGGTTCAAGAACATGTTATTTTAGGAAAAGCAAAGTTAATTAATCTCAATGATATTGATATACCCTAGCTAGCTAACAGCCTAACACAAATATTAAAAAGAGCTCGATCAATTAATTGGCTGAACGCCCAAAATTAACTAACCCCTTACCTGAATCCCTGATAACTCATTCAAAAGTCCAAGAATAAAACCCTAAATAATTCTTCATCATGGAAATACTTGCATATTAACCCTATATTACAGTTTCAAAATATTAACCATGTTTTACTAGTTCTTCTCAAACCCAAGGCCTCATCATCAAGACATTAACTAGTACTACTATAAATTTCAGCAAGAAATAGATGAAGAATTCTTCTTCTTTTTTCTTGCTAATTAAGAAAGAAAAAAAAAAAAAGACTTTTTGAAGCATCCGACGTCATTGATCACCTAGCTCACTATGACCCAGCCGGAATTGACCAGTTTGATGCTCAACTACTTCAGTTGACAAATGATATTCATCATTATGTATTTGCAAAAAGAAATGAAAACACATACTTGATTCACATCGCTGGCCTCCAGTTTAATATTCTGCTCTGACTTCCTGAGTTTCCCCAGTCATTAGTTAATGGCAAATCTAAACCTGATTAAGATTGCTTAGCAAAAGTTAGTTATACCTAACTATAATCTCATTCATCCCAGAAATAAAAAAATAAAAAAAATAAAAAAAAAAGAAATTCACAAGCATCGATCAGTCTTGAGAATTAGAACTACGTCGTGTGAACGTTGAAGCAGAGACCCAGTAATTAGCTCTCGGTTTGAACCACTCATTGGTTGAAAGGAACAGACGCACGTGGAATCTGAGATTTAATAATATGAAATATGATGTGTTAGAGTTTGACTACTCTAAAACAATAATCTACATGTGATTAATCAAACTCTTAAATTATCAACATGTGAGTATCATCGGAATATTTTTTTAATATATATGGTCTATCTTATATCTGTTGTTTACTGATATTTTTCAGCTTCACACGCTATCTAATGACTTGTATTTTTCTTGGTTTACATCTCAATATTGTCCTCTTATACACAGCAGTAGATAAACGTTATGGAACTTTTTCTCTGCTTCCAAATGTGAGCAGCACGAGTGGCTCAGGGGAAGAATGAGCCTTGATATGACTGCAAACTCAACCATCCTAAAATATAATACTATTTGAGTGAGAATAGACTCGGTCCAGTTATGCTTCGGTAATTTTTAGGAATGAGATAATTTTATTCCTCAAGTCGAAGAACAATGATATTTTAAGGTAACCCTAAATAAGACTAAAAAAATATGACAATGTTGCATTCAATCGATTCAAGACATTATTTAGTAGTCGGGTTTAAGATTTTTATATCTAATTTGTATGTTTGAAACATTTTGTTCTTATAATAATTAATAAGAGAGCTTCAGTTGGAATTGTTAAACCATACTATTTGTTGTATGATTATTTTGATAACAAATCGATCATACTTCATAATATTCATTGCGGTATCTTGGATCTTGTATCTAGTAACTTATTGTGAATGAAATTGTTCTTCTTTGTTCAAAAAGTACATCAAAAACATGAAAGGTGATTCAACCATAATGTGTTGCGTCTCATGACTATTCAACGTTCCTTGAGGTTCCAAAGAAAATTCATCGACAGGTGTATGCATGACTCCATTATATTACCATGCATAAGGATGAAAATCCAATTTTAAAACCCAGCTGTATGTAGTAAATTCAAATACCACTACTACACAATCTTCCATCGATCGATCCTAAGGTTTTATATATGTCCCTCTTTCTCTTTTAGATCGAGCTAGAGAATTCTCTAGCTACACTTGATCATGCCGGATATAGATAAGTCTCTGCACACAGATCCCTACCCACTAGTTAGGTTGCAAGTTTATGTCAAATTCAATTGGACCAACTACCTCAAAGAGATATATATGCATCCATCCACCATATTTATGATAGTCGTTAGGTTGATTTTGTGTAAATCTGAAGCAAGAAAGCATTATTGCTATGGCCATTAATCGGTTCGGTCATAATTGTTAGGTGGTGCAGCAAACTGCAACACTACTCATGAACATATGATATGATGGACATGTCACCAACATATCAAGTGTTTTTGTAGTTTCCAGTGCAGACAAATTGCACATAATCATGTTCTGCATCAGCTACAAGCAACAATCCCACAATTATAGGAGTTCATCCTGTGGACTAGGTTTATTTCTTGAACTTGATTGGGTTGAATGACGAATTGTTATAGATGTAATTATTACATTTTTAGAATGTCAGAATGAATCGGATATAAACTCTTGAAAAGAACCAGTGATACTGATGAAGTTGCATATTTTCATTACGCAATCCAATTCTTGTAGAAGAAATAAATTCTATCACTTCAAATAAATCGTGACTTACAATATTACTTTCTGTTTTAATATAAGTATAGAAACTCACGGAACTGACGCAATCGGAAAGATCACCTAAGTTTTCAAACAATAAAATAAAGGTTCTGGAGTCCACCAGAGATAAAAGAGAAAATTTTCAATTTGATTGATAATTAGATAAAAGATAGGTTCTGCAGCAGTTTAAGGTTGCTTATATAGGGGAAAAAAAACCCTAGGGCGACTAACAATGGAACCCTAAAGCCCACGGGTAAAAATAAAACAAACTAGGAAACCAAAAATTCTGAAAAATAGAAAAATGCAATTTTAAGGTCCTAAAGACCCCGAAATCCCGAAAAAGCCCCCACGTTGTGGCAAAGCGACGAGTTTTGCTCCTGGCGCGATTCCCTTTCAGGAAAGCTATAGCAAACGTGAATCAGGACACCAAATGCCAAAGTTGCAATATTAACTTGAATTTCCTCATTTGCACGATCGAGCTGTTCTTCAATTCGGACTGCCATCTGTTCTACGTCAGTCTCCTCCACCTCCAAAGTGATTCTCTTTCATTCAAAGTTGGTTGCAAAGTAAAGTAGTAAACAACGATGACTTCTTTATCTCCTTCATGTTATCATGAAGTGGTCATCTTTAGGATTCCAAGTATGTTTAGGAATAGTAAATATCTCCTCATCCCATAGAAACATCAAGAAATACACATAGGTAAAGAGCAAAATTTCAAAGTAATACACAATATAATTAATCAAGAAAATCCAAAGCGAAACTAGTCTAATCATCAAGGATAACCACACGCATGAATATAAGCCCTTTTCCTGAAGCCACCAAATCTCGACACGTTCAACCCTCCCTTGCTTTCTTGGAATGTCCATCACAAATCCGAAGTAAAAACAACATGCAATTATAAAAAAGACCCCCGAATAGAAAACGTGTACTAAAGGAGTAAAGGTTGAATTTTTCCAGTAATATCTGGAGCATTTCAAGGGCAAATTTGTAACCAAGGAAGCTCTATATATTAAAGCCTCAAAGGCCTACTTGCACAATCACAAAACTAGAATCTTCTAGTCTCCGTTTTCTTCAGCAGCCACAACGCCATTAATGGAAGCAGAGCATATCATGGAGCTCTTTGATTCTTACTGGTTTGAGCTTGAAATCCTCAAGAAACAACCATTTTCAGCAAGCTCATCAAGATTTGAAGCAGCCCCAGTTCGTGAAATTGAAGAACAACCATCAAAACCAGAGGTCTTACGCATTCCAAGCCTCCATACTAGATCCATGAGCGAAGATTTGAGCTCCAAAACGAGCTTTATGAATTGCGGTTCTCTCTCGCCAGATTCAGTCCTCCACAGACCAAAGCTCACCACCATTATTTCTGGAAAAGAAGCCACAGAATCAATGGAAGATATTCCAGTACAAAAACATGAAACAGAGTCATTGAAGAAGGCTAAAATTGATAGAAGAAGGAAGAAGGGCGGAAGCAAGAGCTTGACAGACCTTCAGTTTGAGGAGCTAAAAGGGTTTATGGATCTGGGATTTGTTTTCTCAGAAGAAGACAGAGATTCAAACTTGGCTTCAATCATTCCTGGTCTGAAAAAATTGGGGAAGAAGGATGGTGGTGAAGAAGACGAGGAAGCTTTTGGTGATGAGTCTGCGATTTCAAGACCTTATCTTTCTGAAACGTGGGAGGTGATGGAGAAGAGAAAGAAAGAGAAGAAGCCATTGATGGATTGGAGGTTTCCTGCTTTGAGCAATGAAACTGACATGAAAGACAATCTCAAATGGTGGGCTCATACTGTTGCTTCTACAGTTAGATGACATTGAAGCTAGTTTAATTATAAGTTTTGTTTTACTTTCTCTTTTCCATTCTTTATACAGAAGGTTTAGATCAACCAAATTGTTGTTCAATCTTGTAAATGTGAATAAATTAAGGTATATAAGTTTTGCTTCACTTTCTCTTTTCGATTCTTTTCCATTTTTAATCAGCTTAGTTGTATATCCTTCAGCTTTCCGGTGCTTTACTCTGCATTCTGATTTATTGGTCTAAACTTGAAGAATCAAATTTGAAACTTCTTAGGCAGAAAAGTATAACAGCATTGAAATTTCTCAGCCATCAGGTTCCCGGAAATATGTGTGCTTGCTTGAGCACCACAATTACTCGTTATCGTCTTGAAGTGTGAGAGGAATTTCTTTCATGCCGAAGGGTCTCAATTTTCTTCAATCATGTAATATAAATACAAAAATGTAGTTATGAAATGTAGTTTCTACATCATTCTTCAAAAATCTTTAATGCGAAAGATTAATGAATTTAAAAATTGTTCAATCATCTAAATGCTATCAAATATATAAACGTTTTCATTAATTACATCTTTTCTATCAAAATGGCCGCAAGTATAGAAGGTGTTGCTAGTGTCATGGTTGTTTGTTGCCTTCTATTCTAATATTGTAGTTGTGCATTCATCTTCACTGCTATTTTAGACTATTCTGTTCTTGTTCTCTTATAGAGCTAGTTCTTATCGCGTTTACCTTATCACAACGACGGTTTTTATCTTATTCACTTAGTGACAGTTTGATTCAAAAGATCCTTACATAGACAGTTCATTATTGTAAAAACTTTTAAATTTTTTAATAACCACCACCCGATGCAATGAAAATCCCGAAGCCTAAACTGCAAATTCTTACCCCCTTAATACATAGGAGATAGTTTTTGTACACGTGAAGTAAAATCCCAAAATGAAAACAATCCATAGCACATTGAGTAAAGAGATATTTTGATTGGTTCATCAATGCGACAGTGTGATAAGCTAGACAACACGTGCAAATTATACTACAAAGGGTCACAATGCTGAAAATGATTTCATGGGCCCGGGCAGCAACAAGTAAGAATTGCGTCCTGGTATCAGGCCCGCTGTTGGGCCCAACTGAAAAGAACCAGTCAAGTTTTTTTACCCTTTTTAGAAAAAGAAACAATCATGGTGGAATCACATTCCTTTTCAAATTCTGATTTATATCCTAACCAATAACGCACTTAATGACATAATTAGCATCAAACTCTATTCCTAATCTTCCACTTTAATACGTTACGTTTAACCCGAAGGTCAATATTCTTTTTTTTTTTTTTGGAAATATCGAAAGTCAATATTTAAAGACCACAAAAATTTCAGCACAGCTATAACACACCACACTCTTTATCATTTTCGTAAAACGAAAACATAACCTTCATCATATCTGTTTCCCACGTTGTTTTCGACCGTTGGGTAACTTTCCACCTTAATTAACGCAACCGGTCCCGCAACGTTACCCCACCCGACCCACTGGACCAAACTGCCCTCCGTATTTCCACGCCAAGTGCCAGTCCTGCAAGGTCAGTTTCGTAATTAGGTCAGCATAGAACGAGAATATTGCTGTGTTTTATTCATCCTCACCTTCCTCGAAAGAGTCCGTCCAAATAGAAAATTAATGTCGTCAACTACAAAGCTACTCTTCAGTCTCCTCCTCCTTGTTTTTTAGAGTGTTTTCCATGGAAAGGGTTATCATGGAGAGCTTAGACTCTCTCTGGTTCTATAGCAACGTCTTCTGTCTCAGAACCCCGGTTTCGGAATCGGGTGCTGCTAGTTTAACTAAGCGCGTTCAAGAAGAGCATGTAAGTGAGGAGGTGTTGAAGCCAGTGTTGCCAATTGTTGAAGATCATAAGAATGAGTCGGAATCAGAGGCCGGGAATTTGGTTCCGGTCACACCCAGATGTGCTGAAGTTGGTATTACTCATGTGGATGATGTAGCAGAAGTGGTGGAATATTATTGTCCAAGTCCAAGAGAGAAGGAACAGAGGAGGAAGAGGTCAAGAAGCAAGAGGGGTCTGCAGAGAAACAGGAGAAGGATTCTTGGTGAGCTTGATTTGGGTTTTCATGTGAAGGCAGAGGTTTCTGGGTGTGATTGGATTTTTCTGGAGGAGAAAATTGGGTATAAGAATCAGTTCAATCTCAATGATAATATGGCAATGAAGGAGCATCTCAAGACTTGGGCTTATGCTGTTGCTTGCACTGTCAGATGAAATTAACCAACATTCTTCAGCACTAATCTCTCACCTTGATTTACTTCTCTTTCTGATCTATTTCGATCTGTGGCTAATATGTGACCAAACCTGTTTGATTTAGGGATGTTCTTGACAATGTAATGATCTGATATGTGATTTAAGTATGTTTCTAATTTCAACACCTTTAAGAATTTTGCTATTCCTCTTCTTTATGAAACAAGTTGACTATTATGTTTAGATGATTGATCCCTAATTTCATACTTTTTTAGTCTCAAATTACCGTATATTGTAGGAAGAACTTTATTTTCTTTGTTGGAATTATTGGAAAGAAGTTGAGCAAACAAGTTGTAGATTAAGCAGAATTTGGTTATTTGAAGCAATAGCAGAAGAAGACTGCGAATAGTTAATCTCTAATTAGACCTTTCATTTGTTCATAAATCACTTTCAACAGCAAGTCCAAGTCTTCAACTTCATTTGAATTTGGTTCAACTCAGTTTCTCTTCAACAGAGTCATCTTCACCAAGCTGGCAACCTGTCCTTATCGACAGGAGCCTGTTCATCAGCTATTGTGAATATGCTAGTCAAATCTGCCTCCAGTTATGTAATATACGTTGTCTTTTCTTGAGTGGGGTTTAGGGTTTTAGGCCTCGAGGAACTTTCGGGTCGGCTTCTTGGTTAAATGCCAAAGCTTTGGCTTGCTGGGAAACTTCAGTGCTGGAAGGCCAAAACAAAAACAGATATACCAATGAGCAATGCACAGAGAAGTCCTGCTTCAACACATGTACTCAATACTACTCATTATGTGCAAGTAGCCAATTCAGTGAAAGTAACTTTTCCAGTACACAGAAGGCAGAGTTCACATGCACAATAGTTAGATTCATTTTGACTGTAATTGCCATATAGCTTTGCTAGGCTAGTATAGTTGTGTGTAGATGATACTATCCTATATATGGGAATCCAATTTATGTTTGAAAATGATTGAAAGAGTTTTAAGTTTTCAGCAACTTTTGAAATCATGCTTACAAATTGGTAAGTGGGTGATCAGTTACCATAATCCACCAACCAACCATGTGAGATCCATCTTAATTCCTAGTCATATTCCCCCTGACTTGTCCAGTTCTAGCAAAAGAAGGTAATACTCTCAAATAGAATAAGAAGTGCTTTAATTCGTGATATATAGGGCGCGTTTGGGGAGGCTTTTTTGCTCCCTTGCTTATAAGCAACCGACCTGTGTGCGTTTGGTAAACCTGATTTTGCCCAGCTTTTGGCATAAGCCACTGCTTCTTTTGGTTGAAAAGCCGAAGCCAGCAACCCCATGCTTTTAGAAGCAGGCACTGGCTTTTCCACTGTAGCGGGAGTTACTGTAGTTTAATGAACATTTCGAAATACCGGGTTGTGTCCTCTCTTCCTTTCAGCAATTACACCACACTGCCATCAAACCTTTCTCTTCCGTGTTGAAAAGTGAAGCCTCCAGCGCCGCGTAGTGAACACTGCTCTTGCACCTCGCTGACTGCCTCCTCTTATTCGTGTTCGAAGCCTCAATCCAATCCCCAGATTTTCATGCCAGGCACTGAAAATTGAAAGCTCAGCAGGTATTACTAACTCCTCCCTTTTCCATTTCAGTTCCTATTTCATCTTTCATTTCTCAATCTATGATTCCCTCTCTGGGTTCTTCTTTGATCCGCTTAATGCTCATCTGGGTCATGCTTCTATATTCAAATCCTTGTTTGCAATTGTTATTGAAAAGCTTGATGGTTTATAAGTTCACAGTTTCAAACGAGAAGCTGATTACTAGAATCTTGTTTGTCAAGAGGTGCTTGCCTCTTGTTTCCTTTGTTTGTCTTTTCAATTACGGATTATCTAGCTGCTACTTTGTTTCTGTATTGCTATGTGACATTGGGTTTCTGGGCTTAGACGAAGTGCATGTTTGATATGGGATTTTGGTTGTTTTTTTTCAAATTTTGCTAGCTACAAATTGCTTGGTTTTCTAATTTTGGATGAAATGAGTTTTTTCTTTGAGAAGCATACAGCAGTAGAGTTTTGAATTGCTTTAGGAGAGTTGTTTCTGGAATTTGAACTCATTAGTGAGCTTACAAAGTGGTAATTGATCTTTCACTAATCAAGTCAATTGACATATAACAATCGGGTTACTGAATTTGTTCATGGAAATTAGACCATCAGTTCTAAAATCCCCAAGCTATACTCTTATCTTTTTTTTTGCTGAGTGTTGAGTTGTTTGCTTGTGTATTGAAATTCATTTGCAACTTTGTTTATGTTATTTGCAGCTATAAAGAAATTTTAGATGATTTGGACAGCTTATGTTTGCAATTAATTTTAATCATAGCTTTTGGTTATGTGGTGATGTGTTGGTTTGCAGCTTCTGCTAGAGTTTTGTGTCTCAAGAAATTTAGATACCTCAAAAAGATAAAGCAGAGGAATAAACAACCACTCAAACCAAAACAGCTAATGTTTGCTGCTTCCCTCATTAATTATAGTGTATTGACTAGGAAATTATTCATCTTTGCTACGTTTTTGAAAAGAGGGGGAGGGTGAAGGGTGAATTTTTTGGTTTTGATAAAGAGAAAGAGGGAGGAGGGCGACCCAAGAGTAGAGGACTCGAGGAACCCTAACGGATCCAATTTCTAAATGTAGCTGCACTTTCTTGATCTGCTCTTTCTCTCCATCATTCTAGTTAGTGAGTTTGGTGGCAAGTTAATTTTATCATTTCATATGTTTGGATTTAGTTTATTTTTTATGGGAAACTCCAATCTAGGAGCTCTTGTGCTTGTTCATGATAGTTAATTTTTAATAATTGCCTTGCTTGGTTTTCTGAGCATTACTGTTGGTTTTCTGAGCATTACTGTTCATGATAGTTAATTTTTAATAATTGCATTGCATGTGTTTGAGGTGGGTCGGTCAATTTGGGAAAAAGTGGGATGGTCAATTGGAGCATTGCATGCCTATATATATATTTTTTTAATTTTCTGATGGTGTGTTTGATTGTCCATGTTGGTGTGTCATCTTCATAGCATTTATGATGCTTTTTATCTGTGCTAGATGACAAAAGAGTCGGCTGTTTGGAACGACGTTTTAGTAGATGTATTTTGTGACTTATGTATCAAGGAGGTGGATAACAATAATCGTCCGCATACTCATTTTAATACAGTGGGATGAGAGAATATAATCAGTAATTTCACTAAAGAAACCACAAAAGAATATACTAGAAAACAATTGAAAAATAAATGGGATTCCCTCAAAGATCATTGGAAATTATGGAAAGAATTGAAGGGGAAAGAGACCGGTCTTGGATGAGATCAGAGGCGTCAAACCATAGATGCATCTGATGAGTAGTGGCATATCAAAATTGAGGTATGTCCATCAATTTTATTATTTTGAGTAACATTTTTATTTCATTTGAGATGGTACATGTGCCTCTAACATTGTTTTTTTTTTTTGTCCAGATAAACAAGGATTATGCAAAGTTAAGGAAAAAAGGAATTGCACCCGAATTTGAAGACAAGTTGGATAAGATGTTCATGGGTATTTCAGCCACTGGTAAGTATGCATATGCACCATCCTCTGCACTACCTATCCCTGCAAGTCCACAACAAGGTGACAATGAGGAGAACATTGAAGGTAGTGGTGACTCTGAGGACAATGATCTTTTGGCAACCACTCGCTCCAAAAGAAAAAGAAATGATACAAGAGTTCAGAAAGGTAAAGGGGAAATGCCAAAAAAAGAAAAGGTTGGAGATGCTGCTTATTTGGGTAAACAAATTGATCGAATGTGTGAGGCAATTGAGAGTAGAAATACAGCAACTTCCATGATCAATAAAAATGTAGAAGAATGTAGAGGCACCAGTATTAAGGAAGTGATGAAGGATGTCAGCTCATTGCCTGGAGCTGAGCAGGGTATTAGGTTGTGGTTTTTTGCCACTCGATTGTTTTTAAGTCCAGAGAAGAGAGAGATGTATTGCACTATGGACGATTCTAACTTGAAGTTGGAGTGGCTGAAATTTGAGATGAACGAAAAATAAACTTATGTTATGTTTGAGGTTTTATGTTTGTGTTTCTTTCAACATGTTTTTAATTAAGAAAAATTGAATTTTATTACAAGTATTTCATCATGTGGATATTCATTGGTTGGATTATAAAAATACTCATATCTTTTGTTCATTACTGCTTGTTAATGATTATGTGGATTACTGCTTGTTAGTCAGTCATTTATAAATTCAGTCATTTAAATTTACAGGTTTTTGGATTGAAATATGAACAATTCAGAAGTAGATGAAGTTGAGGAGGAGATATTCTTACGAAGTGTACAACTTAATGCTCTGCTCATTCAACATTACTACATGAACTATGTTCATAAAACTCCTTGCATGGTATCATCTCAAACAGGTAATAAGTGGATCATGGAAGTATTAGGAGGTCATGAGAGTCGGTGTTACAATGCCTTTAGAATGCAAAAGGAAGTATTTTGTCGTCTGTGTAGTGATTTGGAAGTTAAATTTGGGGTGTTGGGTTCAAACAGAACAAGTCATATTGAAGTAGTGGGAATGCTATTGTACTGCCTAGGACAAGGATGTGGAAATAGGTCAATGAGAGAACGATTTCAACATTCGGGTGAAACCGTTTGTAGATATTTTGGAGAAGCACTAGATCAGTTGTGTGAACTAAGTAAAGAAATAATCAAGCCGTTGGAGAATGAATTTAATGGTGTTGCACCGGAGATAATGAGGGATATCAGATACATGCCTCATTTTAAGGTATTTGTGATAGAATTACTTGTATATTATTTAACCATTTAATTACTTGTGTGAGGCAAATGACAATTAACATCATTATTTACAGGATTGTATAGGGGCTATCGATGGTGTGCATATTCCCGCTTCAATAGCTCCTCAAGATCAAATACCGTTCATTGGTAGAAAAGGATTACCAACCCAAAATGTTATGGCGGCATGTAATTTCGATATGCAATTTATCTTTGCGTGTGCGGGATGGGAAGGGTCCGCTCATGATACAAGAGTATTTCTATCGGTTCTTCGAAATTCCGAAATGAATTTTCCTAAGCCTCCACCGGGTAATTTAATTAATTATAGTTATTTTTAGATAAATTTTATGATGCTTTGAATGAAGTTTTATTAAAATTTTGATATTTCTTTATTTAACAGGAAAATATTATGTTGTTGATTCGGGATATCCTCAAATGAATGGGTTTTTAGGCACTTATAGAGGTCCAAGACAACATTTTCAAGAATACCGTAGGCAAGAACCAAGAAATGAAAAAGAGGTATTTAACCAAGCTCACTCTTCTCTTAGAGGCGTAATAGAACGCACATTTGGAGTATGGAAAAAAAAATGGAAGATTTTAAAGGACATGCAAGGTTATTCATTTGAGAAGCAAGTGAAGATTGTCATTGCTACCATGACACTTCATAATTATATACATAGGCATGCAGATCGTGATAGACATTTTGTCCGCAGTGAAGAAAGAGAAGGTCATGGGTCAAGTAGTGGGATAGAGATGGATGATGATGTACAAGAAGAAGAATATCATGGTCATGGTGCACAAGAAATGGAAACAATAAGAAATAGCATTACTCAAAGTTTGATGAGTGCGCGTAATAACGTAAATATTTAAAAATGTTATGTCAGCCTTTTTTTGGTTACTTAATGCGAACTACAAACCAATTATTAAAAATGTTATTACTGTATTTGTATAAGTTATTTTTAAAATTTTTCAATATTAATAATTTGATAACCATAATTTATAAAAAATGATTTTTATAAAAATATTAATCATTTACTAAATAATTAATGCAAAATAATCTCTAATGTCAAATTTGGTCATTCCACAGATAAAAAGCACAAGTCAGTTTAGTTTACCAAACACTTTGTCACTGCTTTTGCCACTGACAGCACTTCTAAAAAGCCAGTTTACCAAACACTCAGCAGCTTTGCTTTTCAGCCACTTATTCTCAGAAATAAGCTGAAGCCAGCTTTTCTGAAAAGCACAGCCGTACCAAACACAGCCATAGATTGAAACCCACCAGATTACCATATGTTTCGGGGGTTATTTCGACATAAGTACCCCAAATGCAACGTTTTCATAGACCTACAAACTACCTTACCGTTTTTTTTTTCAACAAAGGGGATTAATTAGCCACCCCAAGGCTAGCCCAAAAGGCAGGATAAAACAAGAAACATATTCTGATGGACAAGCCCCTACAGAAACAACATAGGAAATTTAATCTCCAACTGTGCTACATAGTGCTAGTAAGAGGAGATTAAACCTAAAGATAACAATTAAAAACAAAAACGCACGTAGTCGACAGAAGCCTCACGAAGTCGCACATAGCCTACACAAGCCGTACGAAGCCGATACAAGCTGCACGAGGTAGCACCAAGCTGGCCAAAGCCGCTGAGTAACTCCGTAGTCAAAAAACCTCAAAGAGCAGATTTGAGACATAGGATGGAAAGTCTGATACCACACTTGGAAGCATCTTCCTCATCTCCACCAGTGATGCACCATCCGTGAAAGAGCCGAGGCCACTGAAGTAGGACAGAATCAAAGAGCAAAGGACTGTAACAATGGAGAATAGTGGTCGTGAAACCCATGCGTGAGCACCCATACTCGCCTAGGTAAGTGATTTTCACTTTTGAAACAGCAGCCACGAAAACTTGCATGGAAGAAAACACAGGTCAAGGGAAGATTGGTGATATGAGGTGTTGGGTGGAAGAGTTCATGGAGATGAAGTCAGATCTGGAAAAGTTTGGGATAGATTGATAAAGAAAGAGGGACGATATGGACAAAGCCAGAGATAGACTGGCCAGAGATAACCACAAAGGGTACAAAACACCACAAAGGTGAGAGAAGAACAATAGTCTTTAGGATGCTTAAAGGCTCCCCCACCTCCTAAGCCTTCAATCTAGATCCTGATGGATCAAGATTTGGGCAAAAGAGGGGTTTCTTCTCAGATCTACTTTCTCTCTCTACAGTTTAGAGAGAGAGGGTCCCGAAGCAGTAACGCTAAAAGACCACGTTTTAACTACCTTAGCGTTAGTTTGATTGACTAGGGACGTTAAAGAGTGACAATTGTGAGTCTAGATGTGCACCATATGAATTGAGGTAAATTTTAGAAAGCGCTAAACACTTAACTTTCTAGGGTGAATTGCAATCTATTACCCTACAGTCATGCACATTTGTTCCAATTTAATCAAATTGCCCCTATGTTTGGCAATATCTTGCGATTCTTGGTATGGTGAGAGAATCCAGCCATAGTCTCAGTTGAGTTCTGATATGGCTGATACTCAAGTAATTCTTCCCCGGGGCGATTTCTCACTTTTCACCGACATTTCTACCCCAACATTGTCTCCAAGCCTCATCATATTCATTCAACCATATGTGGCTTCTCTAATTATAATCTATGTTTCCTAAAAAATATTCATTTTGCTCCTGTGACATAGATTATGGTGTTATTTAATGTTCAATGTCATGTGCTCAAAGTACTCATATTTTGGGTTTGTCATCCACAACACAGAGTTCTACCTTCCGTATTGAGCACATGACAAACCTTCCGTATTGAACAAACCCAAAAGTTAACTTCATAGAACTTTCGTATTTTGGGTTTGTGTTGTAGTCTAAAATATGAGTGTCAGAATCCATCCCGAAAATCCTCTCAAATTTTCAAGATGGACTCTGCGGGGCCCACTTTTAAGAAAAATTCGACAGAACTTCCCCTAAAAGTGGACAACCCAACCTGTAAAAAAAAACAACAAAAGCAAATTTTTCTAAATCCAAGACCCAACAACATGCAGTCATCCTACATTTCACAACCACCACAAGTTACTAAGCTAAAAACCAAGCGTAAAGGCAGTAAAATTTATACAATACAACCTAGGGGTTCTAATCTTCAACTCCATAAATAAAACACATCTCCGACAACGAAATCAATACACAATAATACTAAGCATCTCAAGGTCATCAGAGCAATCTACGATAAAATCAAATATATTACATGAGGTAGGTTAATATTAACCTACGAAAGGCAAGTGGCAGGACTGGTGCTAAGCCTCGATCCTACGCCGAACAGCAGCACTGCGAACTGGGAAAAAGAAACCGAAAAGCTCAGGGGAAAGTAAGCAATAAAACGTTAGTGTGAGTGGACAAAAATATTTAATTAAGAAAGAAATGTTCCTTACTTTCCAGCACTTATTGTTTAGAACGTTATTATGCATGCGATAGGGAACTAAAAATTTCAAATCACTTTCATGACTAAGCCAGCCCCGCTGGTTTGAGGGAAGTTCGACCGATCCTGTTAGTCGAACGAATAAATAAATAAATAAATAATTTAAAAGGTATGGGGAAAGACGTCATCACCATACAATAAAATAAAGTGAGCCGTTAAGGCTTGGGTCGGAGTGTCCCACACTCAAGAGCATCCCATGCTCAGCTCTACTCACCCACAAACACAAAGTAAGTAGGGAGGAGTACTAATAGACTAGCTAGCAATAACGTATATCGACCTAGGTATGGTGGGTAAAACCATATGAAAATCGAGAATTAGTGAGACTTCCTCGAAGTCTCACAAGAAAGGAATTTAGTCCAACGACGTGGCCCCGCACGCCAACATGACTCGAAATCATGAACCAATATACGAAAATAAAGTAAGTTCATAATCTCGAAGAAATCTCCCATTTCCGAAGATTTTTCGGAAAACCCGAATCTACTAATAAATAATGATACTTTCATTTCCGGAAATAACCTCGTCGAAGATTATTTCTAATAAGAAATTCGAAATGGAACATAACCACTTCTAATCGGCAATTCGAACTATAAACAATTCTACAATCAAAAATCGAATAATATGCTCATTAAATAAAAGATAATTTAAATAATTTCGTAACTTAGAAAATTTAATCGCATGCATGAATTAAAATCAAACGTCCACTCACAATATACGGCTAAGCTTGCCGTCGATCCGAACCCTCCTCGTGAGAATCCTCCTCACGTCCTGTACAATGTAACGTTCATAAACCGATAAGTACAGGACGGATAAAAATTAAATTCACCAAAAACACAACCATATCCCAATTGTTATTATTTACTTAAAAATCTCCAATTTCACTTTTCTAACTTCATTTCTTTACTTTGAGCTTCCGATTAAGGAATTCCGATACACGGATTATCCGTAAATTAATTAACGAATTTCACACCATAACGAAAACCATATCTACACTTCACGAATTTAATTCGAGGTCACCAATATGGAAACTACATTATACCAATGGTTAAATAGCTAAATTACGACAGTCGGAAACCTGCCCTACACCACCTCACGCGCCGCCCACAGTGGCGGCGAGTGGCGGTTACTCGCTGGAATCAACCTCCTCCTATGGCCACCAAATTTCAGGTACAACATCAATTCTACCCACTGGTCATTTCATTCAACTACAACACATCCAAATAACAATTAAAACCGGCCGAAATCAACTGATGAACACAAACCCAGAAATTTTCCAAGAACCCTAAAATTTCATTTCATCAATTCGGCTTCTACACAACAAATCGTGATACAAGGCCATAGGGGAAATGATCAGTGATGAAAACCGAACCTTCGACGCCAGTTTGGCTGCCGGTGACGGCTGGAATCGTCGGAAATCGTCAAAAGACCGAAACTGCTACAGTGATCTTCTTGGTTCAATTCCGAGCTCATCCGGTCGAGACACCGTGAAATACGACCATGGGCATGACGAGGAGGAGGAGGCGAACCTAGGGATGTCTGGCTTTCGTCGTGGGGTGGCCGGAAACGAAGAAATTTGGAGGAGGGAGAATCGGGTCGAACGGGAGGAGGAAGGGTCGGGGGAGAAGAGAGAGAAGAGGCCGGGTAAGTTTCCAAATTTGGAAACTTACCACAGTAACTCACTATTTAAAGAAACTTATTATAAACAATAACCGGGAATAGTAAATTTAGTTTTTCGCTTATAACTTTCGTATACCAGCTCCGATTTTTACGAACCACGTATGCATGTTATCGGTGTAACATCCTCTACGACTTTCATGAAGAACATTTTCTCAAATCATGGCCCGAACAAAAAGTCAACTTTTAGGGCCACTAAAATAGTATAACGGAGTAAAAATTAAAAGTAACTGACATTTACCGTCAAATTAATTATAAAAAATTGAAAATTCTAGGTTCGGGACGTAACAATGAGGTTGAACTAAAATATGAGTTTCTATGGGTTTGTCACGGTGACCTATCACACATAGAAACTCACCCCCACACAACAAGGTTAACTTTTTTCACATCCACTCTTGGCCTTTCACTAAGAACAACCTAGTTGAGTTCACCAAATTCTTCCTCATATTGAGTTCCCTACCAAACATAGGCCTTGGCTGGCCAAGGAACTGGGGGCTTGTTGATGTCATAATTTGGTTCGACAAATACTTTTGACTTTTTAACCCATTATACGTAGGACGCGTTGAAGTGTCAAAGAGTCCACGCAAGACTCTGACCTTTCAATGCACTTAAATCATTCATCGAGAAAGAAAAGTTAATCGGAAGACGGGAATAACCATGGCTAGTGAGATGCCTCACTTTGGTACTCCAAGTTTTTAACCTTGGATCTCCCCCTCTTAAGTCTTGGACGGTCACCATATGATTGATTCACCATCTTGGCAAGACAAAAACATATCATGACCTCACTATGAGGGAAACATAATCCAAAGGAATCAAGAGCTTTAACCCCCAAGAAAAAGAGTTCGACCTCCAAGCTTAAAACCCTTGACCTTTAAGGATCATGACCATAAGCTCTAAGGCTAAAACATCGACCTCTAGGCTCACAACATGTAGTCATCATGAAGAGACATGTAGCACCAATTAAGGCCATGGCAAGTGTCGAGTTCTGAAATGAGGCATGGCTCTTAGACATGGCCTAGGAGTAATTCAAGGGAAAGGGAAGCTTGGATAGTTGACACCTGTCTCTTGACCCTTCACCAACCAAATTAGACTACATCGTGGTGACACATGTCACCGAATCTGTCAAACCCATCAGTAAGCAGGAATTACGGATTGACACCCCGATTTTAAGGAAGAACCCATACTTTTCCCTTTCCATCTCAACCAACCTTCTCCTATAAATACCCAGCCTTCACAAGGTTGAAGGGGGGACTTCAACTCTCTTTTATCTCCTAACATTATGCCAAAATATCTATGTCATGATGCTTTACCAGTTGGAGGAGCTTAGAGGCCCAGCATCAGGTGAATGAAGTTCGAGACGAGACTATCAGTTTCACCTAACAAGGAGCTTGGATGCCCAACATCAGGTGAAGGAAGCCCAAGAAAAGACTATCAGTTTCACCCAACAAGGCAGCTTGGAGGCCCAACATCAGGTGAAGGAAGTCCGAGACGAGACTATCAGTTTCAACCAATAAAGAGCTTGGAGGCCCAGCATCAAGTGAAGGAAGTCCGGGACGAGACAATTGGTTTCACCCGATAAGCCAACTTGGAGGCCCAATATCAGGTGAAGGAAGTCCGAGACGAGACTATCAGTTTCACCCAACAAGGAGCT
Source organism: Rosa persica (assembly GCA_025331145.1). NCBI lineage: Eukaryota > Viridiplantae > Streptophyta > Magnoliopsida > Rosales > Rosaceae > Rosa > Rosa persica. Next base: position 5,708,760 of record WFKR01000005.1, on the reverse strand, counting down.
TGGATGCCCAACATCGGGTGAAGGAAGCCCGATGAGAGGCTATCAGTTTCACCCAATAAGGCAGCTTAGAGGCCCAACATCGGGTGAAGGAAGTCTGAGACGAGACTATCAGTTTCACCTAAAAAGGAGCTTGGATGCCCAACATTAGGTGAAGGAAGCCCGAGGATAAGCTATCAATTTCACCCAACAAGGCAGCTTGGAGGCCCAACATCAGTGAAGGAAGTCCGAGATGAGACTATCAGTTTCACCCAACAAGGAGCTTGGAGGCCCAACATCAGGTGATGGAAGTCTGAGAAGAGACTATCGGTTTCACCCAATAAATAAGGCAGCTTGGAGGCCCAACATCAGGTGAAGGAAGTCTGAGAAGAGACTATCGGTTTCACCCAATAAATAAGGCAGCTTGGAGGCTCAACATCAGATAAAGGAAGTCTGAGACGAGACTCTCAGTTTCACCCAACAAGGAGATTAGATGCCCAACATCAGTGAAGGAAGCCAGAGGCGAGGCTATCAGTTTCACCCAACAAGGTAGCTTGGAGGCCCAACATCAGGAGAAGGAAGTCCAAGGCCACACCATATCACTTTCACCCAACGTGGGAGCTTGGAAGCCCAAGTCCAGGCACAAGACCACGAGGCCATATCTTCAGCAATTCAGTCACAAGTGGTGGATGACCAAGACTAGGCACAAGACCACCGAGGCCATACCTTAAGTCACACGAGGTAGAAGACTGAGGCTGCTTATGTTGTCAAACTAATCGAAGGAAAAGATAAGCCCACTTGAAGAAAACAACCCCACCACTTTACACTTGGATTTCAATAGAACTTCCGTTGACTCGTTGATGCCGAAATCGGCGCCAACAGATGGCTTCCATTACCTGCTCATTAATTCTTACTATCAATATGTATACAGGAGAGCAGAGGCATTCTATTCTTATTGCACACCTGATCGGCTGATCAAACTCACGTTTCCAACAAGGAAAAATAAGTTTTCCATAAGGTACAGTTTATAGTTATGTTCAGTCTATAAAACCAATCAAATGTCAATATAAGCATATGCGATATCAATTCTGCATATTGAATTCACTGAATTTAGTTGGCACTAATTAGGAGGAAGAATGGCTTGTTGGCATTATACATCTATCTAATACTTTTTTAGTGGAATTTTGGGTATCTCTTATTCTAGACTGTTGCCAATATAATTTTTTAGCTGCATTGGAAGTCCTGTGTTGGGTGTACTTAGGATTTCCTAATTAAGGCAGATGGATATATGTTGTGTCAATCCAGCAAAAATGTATCTTTCTAATCACAAACAATTGACTAACAACTTCTATGCTGGATTATCATGAGAAGTTATTACTGGAGGTCTTGATTCGAAGCTAGTGATGTGGGACTTTTCCAAGGGGCACCCAAACAAAATAATAATTTTTGGCAAGTATCTATCTTCTCTGCCATTTAATTTGTTTGATATAACTAGAATGATATTTAATCACAATCAGTATAGTTGTTTGTTGTTGAATCTTTGGTACTTTTTCTTCACTGCAGGCTTGTCTTAATCTCGCATTTGTCCATGCAATAGCAGTTCCAGAAACTGATCTGTTAAACAAATGACACAAGGTTTGTGTGGTGGTTCGGGGTGAGGGTGCAATTTACGTGATTAATATTGAAGCTGAACTTGATTCTGTAAGGTCAAAAGTGTTCTACAAAACCACATAAAGGATCTCAATCAAGATCCAAAGACACTGATCTGGAAATCCCAGATCAAATTGGAAGGAAGATGTTGCATTTGGAATACTCATCAGGCGGTCACACTGCTAGTGTGTCTTGTGTGTAAGTAATAGGCTTTAATGCAGTGCAAGAAAACTTAATACGCTTATTTGACTAGTTGATATCCTTCAGGGCATTTTCGTTGTTTAGGGAGAGAGGAAGATATATAATTTCAGGCGGAAACGACAAGCAGGTAAAAGTCTGGGATTGGACCAGGTATCTCGATGCAGAAAAAACTAGTGGCAGCGGTGGTCTTCTACATTTGAATATCAACCACAGCAAAGAAGTGAGTGATTGTTGCATTCTAACATATTCAATTTTCCTTCCTATTTCACGTTAATCTTCTCATCATTGATTGATGTCTTGGCAGGTCAACTGGCTGTGTACCACTCCAGTTGATATGGAAAACCTACTTATCTGTGATACAGTCATTCAACCAAGGTGGTGAAGGTCTATTCTGTTTCATAGATGAAAGCCACCTAATCATTTTCATTTTTAACCAGAAGCTCCAACTTGGTAAAGTTAGGACCAATGGTCTATGGAAAACTGAATTCTGACTCTCTCCCCAAATTTGTCTACTCTGCATCTTGTGCTCATAACAAGTATATATCTATGATGGCATTGATACTTGCTGTGGAAAAAATCTTTATCTAAAATTAATTAAGAAAGGCAAATAGTTGTTAAAACTCTGGGTGTAACAATTTACTATATACTAAAGCTCTTACACTGTTCATTTAACAGTGATTTGGCTCCAAGTGGTTGGACCATTTTGCCCTCTCTCATATACTGGTTCTGCCCCTGATCTCTCTGTTCAGTTACTGTTCGTAATGCACTGTTCATTTTTATTTTTGATTTTTTTAATTTTTACAATTCTGCTATATCCTTTTAAATATATATATATATATATTATTTTTTTAAGAGCGAATAATTTTGTTTTGTATTTGTAAATTTATACAAATTGTAAAAAAAAAATTATTTTTTGTTGTATCTCATTTCATACTAATCTATTATTAACGCAAATATTTTTATATATTGCGAGTATTCATCTATTACTCTATTACACATTAAAAAAAATTAAAAAGTCTGCGAGCATGGCGCGGGTCAATTTGCCTTAGGAAAAAATTGAAATTATAATGAGATACTATTGAATGAATAGTGCCATGGACATTATTTATTATATATTTTAGATATATGCTTATGAAAATATAAAGTAATTGTATAATGCATATAATCATCGAAAAACTGTATAATGCATATAAAAAGTTTTGTTTTCATTTTCTGAACAATAAAACATGAGTTCGTATAAAAAAATAACATAAATAAAATTGTTTATTCGTTGATGTTATTGAGATTTGTCTTCCATAGATGCAATATTTGTTTGTGATTAGTACTAAAATTTTCAGTGGATATTTTGCTACAAAAGAAATGCGTATTCTTATTGTGGATCTTGATGTCACTGGTGAGACCACCTTTTGGTATAAACTTACGTTAGGGGAAATCATTACCACTGTTCCTACCATTGGTATATTTGTTGCACAAAATTTTTACCCTGAGCGAATCAAATTCTTATTTTTTTGAATTGCTTTTGATTGAGGTATTCACGCTTTTTATGGGCAGATGAATGAGTTTATAATGCATATTTTTATGCATATGAACATTGTTTTTTTTTTTTTTATAATGCATACCAATAACCAAAAGACTATAAATAGTTTTGCCCTTATTTTTCCATCAATTACAAGCTACCACTCTCAGTGCGGGGTACTGTTAAATGAATAGTAACTGTGATTTTCCGGATCTGTCTCAGTTTTATATGTTGCTCCTTATATTATGTTGTTTGTATCCAAAAAGCAAATGAAGGGTAACTATACTAAAGGAAAATGTGGAGGATCGTTGTTCAATAAATAGTGAAATACCTAATTTGCCCCTAGATTTTCTTTGCTTTGACTATTTTATCCCTGATTGCAAATTTTGGAAAGTTTTTTTTTTTTTAATTAATAAACTCTTAGCATGCATATACTTACATATGTCAATAAGAATCGAGCTCATGATTTTTACAATATTGAATTATAACTTACCAATAATTCACACTTTCACCCTTTTTTTTTTTTTTTTTTTTGATCCCCACCCCACCTCACCCATGATAGGGCTCGAAATCCTGACCTCTCAAATGAGAGTTTAGAGCCTTACTACCCCACTTTCACAACTCACCAACATTTCTTTTTTTCAAAGCTGTAAAAAAAAATAAAAGAAATAGACAAATTTGGTTAAAGCACTTATCCCTTCTCAAAACTTTAAAAGTGGAGATTGCTTATGGATGAATGAAATATGATGGTTTGAGTTTTCATGAATAAAACTCTTTTCACAATTCTACAAAAAGTAATATGTAAAATAATAACATATCTTAATTGATGTTTACTAAATATAAAAAACTTTTTTCCACAGCATCGCACGGATTTTGCCCCTGAATTTTGACTGAAATTACAGTTTTTTTTTTTTTAGGTTATGCCATATATATTAGTATATATCAGCTGAACAAAATAAAAAGAAATGAAAACTATCCTTGGGTAACGTCAATAGAGTGTCATGCATGGTTAATTGAATTGTGTAAGATTAAGGATCCTATCCTTGAGTACTTCCTTGATTATATTTTTTCTTCATCTTCTAAACTTTCAAACAATTTCAATTGTTATTAAAATATAAGAGTGAGTCTATCAAAATTATTATTTATCTTATATGAGCACATTACACATTGCACCTAATAATGTAAATCAATATTTTCACAACTATAGAACACATTTTAGTTTTTATTTTTAGTTTTCATTTTTTTATCAAAAACAATCTAGCAAGAATGCATTATTCTAACTGGATCGATTAACAATGCTAACTCCCGCGGCAAAGCGCGGGCAACTATTACTAGTGTGTTCTGTGACTTCTATTTTGTAGTTTATAGCATTTTACATACTATATCACAAATTACCATGATGTTGCTACTATCGCCATCTGAATCATGCTGGAATGCTCTAAACGATGTACATTACTCGACTTCTTGATTGTTTTAAATGACCAAATTTAGGTTGGATAATAGTCATGCTGCAAAATAACCAAGATGGTATGTGCCTTGCCATGAATGCAATTCCCCTACTTGCAGGGGATGTTTTGATGATGATGTCAAGAAGGGGCGAAGTTTGCTTGGAGTGTGGCACTGCCTATGATTGTATCTCTTTTACTTGGATTTCTCTATTCTATTTCATGTTTCAGAAGTTCAAAAGTGCTTGCTTTCTGCGGTGTTGCTTTCTTGGATTTAGTTCAGGATGTTTTACTTGAGGACTGTAATGCTTCTTTCAGGGGTAGCGTTGGCTGTATGTCATCCCCGGTGTTTGCTTCAGTTAATTGATATAATATTACACCCTCAGGGTGAGACCTTCCTGGCCTTCAAGAAGTGCTTTGATTAGATGTGTGTGTGTGTGTAGATTGAAAATAATGAAATCAGAAGTGAAGAAAGAACCAACCATGACGGTATTTTATTTTATTTTATTTCTTTAGGAAAAAAATTTCTTCATTGATATTTAAGCATTACAAACAGGAGAAGGCACTCATTAGCCAAATATAACCTAAACCTACTGCCCTCCCTATCACTACTAATAGTTACGGATATTTCATCACTTACAATTTACATGAGCTAAAAATGACCAACTCCTAATTGTTGAAAGGTGTTTTTCTTCTTATATAAATATTTTGGAGTTTATTGGTTGGGAGGCCATAGACTCATGGCCAGCCTAGCCAATATTCATTTTGAAATTAAGAGTCCATAACATTAATATGACCTTGATCATGGGGAAAAAATAGTACAAAGAAAACTACTCTATTTAGCTAATGATAGCGATTAGCGTAGAGTAATTTATGCTGACAAAAAATTCTTGGCTCGTAAGCAATCTATTCTACCTGACTCCAAACACTAAGCACATCATTCTGGTACGTTTAAACCAAGTACTCTTTAGAAAGACTCCTAGAGGAGCTTCTACTAACATCGAGCTGAATGTGATTCGTCACCTAACTAATGACTAAAAAGAAACAAACATGAAAAAAAAACACCCAGACTAGGCTGAAGCCCACTACCTCCCCCAAAAAAAATCTAATATATTGGAAAGGGTAACAGCCCAAGTAAGGCCCAAATGAAGGTGAGGTCCAAGCAAGTCCAGCAGCAGGCCCATCCCGACCCTGCCTTAACCATCCGTCCAGATTTGTCAGAAGCACCCAAGTCCGCCATCAAAGACACGAAGCTCCTCCATCCCATTCCCACTACAACGCCACCAATCCCGTCGCCACCACCTTCTAGAACACCCTATCCATGCGTGCTTGACGTAGAGCAAAACAGTGCACCCACTTCACTTGCCTCACAGCAGCCTAAGCAGAATAAAAAAAAGGAGCACCACCATCCATCCTTCGAACTGAGCCATACCAAAAAACCCGCAATAGGAAATCACTTGTTCGGCAACGGTAAACAACAGTGCGACCAAGGTCGGCAATGCCGCTGGCCATCATCGGATGAGTCTAATGAAAGCGACGAGGTGGCTAGGGCTCGGAGATGAGCAACGTGGCTTAGGCCAAAAAAAAATTAAAAATGTCATACTTCTCCCTAGTCATTATTCATTGTTCTTTAATAAATTAGAAAAATCAAGTGTTTTTAATTTAAAAAAGAAGAAGATAAAATCGGATCAAATTTAAACTGCAAAGAATATTGATATGGTTTTGTATAAATGTGGAGTTTTTACAATTCCTATAAGGCATTTAGAATATAAAAGAATGACAAAAACTTACTCTTAATCAAAAATTGAAGAATTGGTAGGAATCCTAGATACGTTATCCTTTTCTTACTAGACAAGTATTTTACTCCATTTTATGGTTTTCATTTTTGTTTCAGAGTTGGCTTTGATTTTTGTTTCAAAGTTTCTTTAGGAACATTATTTGAAATTTTCATTAGGAAGAAAAATATAGCCGATTGTTTTCTTTTTTTTTTACACATACAATCAGCTGAAATTTTCATCAGCTTGATTGACTTAGAACGGTAAAGACATACGTGGCAATTGTGACTCCGAATACACACAATGTCACCATGTGAATGGAGTTATAGTGAGTGAAAAAAAGACGTTGAACACTAGTTCTTTAGGATGAGCTACTTCATTTGGTTGATTGAATAATTCTTAAGGGTGAGATACGTATATGCACGTTCTTTTTTTTCTTTCACATCTCATAATTTGATAAAATATATTCAGAATAATATGCGCACAACTTTCAGTTACCAACTTTGGATTTTTGATAAAATATATTCAGAATAATATGCGCACAACGTTCTTTTTTCTCTTTCACATCTCACAATTTGATAAAATATATATATTCAGAATAATTTGAGTTATCAACTGTTTCAAAACTTTCAGTTACCTTTAACTAAGGGCGGGCGGAAACCGAACCGGGAGGCCAAAACCGGCTGAACCGGGCCGAATAAATGGTGGGGGTTACCGAACCGGAAAAAGCAGTGCATAAATCTGAAGATTTCGAACCGAACCAGACCGGAACTGGGTTAATACTTTGAACCGGCCGAAAAAAACCGAACCGGCCTATTTTTTATATTTATATATATTTTTATTAGTTTTCTTATGTGTCAATTTATGACTGGTGGAAAATAGTTTGCATGTAGAACACTCACACCCGATCATACCTAACGCTAAGTAACCCTAACCGAGTAAGTGGCCTCTCATCTCCACTCTTACACTCGGCCGCCCTTCTCATTCTCTCTCTCGACTCCACACCGAGCCGGACTGCACACCTCAGCAACGACAGCCACAAGGCTTCACGCCGAGCCCGGCTGCACACCGCCGCAACGACTGCCAAAAAGCTTCACGCCGAGCCCGGCTGCACACCGCCGCAACGATTGCCACAACCCTTCACGCCGAGCCCCGCTGCACACCACCACAACGACAGCCAAACCACTTCACCCCAAGCCCGGCTGCACAACGCTGCAATGACCGCCTCACCCTGAGCCCGATCTTGCTGCAGAAAGTTTCTTGCTGCCTAACCGCATCGATCTTCACATCGATCTGCAGTTTTGTCACCTCTCTGATATGGACTCGGCAATTCGTTTCTCTGTTTTCACTTTGATCTTAATGGACTTTCTATTGTGATAGGTTTTCTGTTGTTAACTTGTTTATTGGAGTCTGTTGTTAACTTGTTTATTGGAGTCTGTTGTTAACTTGAAGTTTGTTATTAACTTGTTTATTGGGACTTTGTCTATCTGTTTGTTTTTATTTTGTAGTTTGGTGAAGGGACGTCACAGACTCCAACTGATTCTAGCATCAGAACTACACCAGCTTCGGCTGAAGGCGGACAACTCCTCCCTGCTCCTGCCGCTGCAACACCAAATTCTGCAGCAACCGGTGAAGTTGAAGAACTTGGGAAGAGGAAGAACTAGTCAGAAGCATGGGATCATTTTACGAAGCTGAAGAATCCAGATGGTTCGAAGATGGCGATACTGAGAGCCAAGTGCAAATACTACCCCCAGACCTATGCCAACGATTCCAAAGCCAACGAGACAACATCCATGAGGACTCACATGCAGTACCAATGCAAGAAATACCCGGCTTACATGCCAGCAAAAAGGTAGAAGTTCCTTTCTTTCGATTCTGCTTCCTCAGGTGGTAATTTAGTTACTTTAGCTTATGATCCCATGAATTGTAGAAGAGCATATGCTAGGATGATTGTTAGGGACGAATTGCCATTTAGTCATGTAGATGGGCAGGGATTTCAGGATTTCATGAAAATTGCTCAACAAAATTCACAATACCTAGCCGTAGGACAATCAATAGAGATATCTGGGATCTCTACCAGTTTAAGAAGGAGAAGATAAGGGAGTTTGTAGCTAGGAATAATCTGAGGGTATCACTTACCACTGATACTTGGACTTCGGTCCAGAATATCAATTATCTTGTACTCACTGCCCATTTCATAGATGAAACTTGGGTGCTGCACAAAAGAATTATCAATTTCTGTGTTATTCCAAACCATAGGGGAAAGACAATAGGTAAATTGGTAGAGTCTTCCTTGATTAATTAGGGTATCGAGAGAGTTTTAGCATTGTAGTTGATAATGCTTCGAGTAATCAAGTTGCACTTGATTACATGAAGGAGAAGATTGGAAATTGGAAATGTTTAGTGTTAGGTGGGAGTTTTCTACATGTTAGATGTTGCTGCCATGTGTTGAATCTGATTGTGAGGGAGATGGAGCAGCTTGATTCCTCCATCGATGCAATTAGGAATGCTGTTAAGTTCATTAGAAGCTCACCTGCTAGACTTGACAAGTTTAGGAAATGTGCTTCTAGAGAGAAGGTTGAACATAATGGGGGTATAGTGCCTTTGGATGTCTGCATAAGGTGGAACTCCACCTATTTCATGCTGGACATTGCCTTTAAGTATCGGCAGGCCTTCTCTAGGCTTGAAGACGAAGATCAGCAATATGAGAACTATTTTTTAGAGAGAGTTGGAGGAAGTAAAAGGGTTGGGCCGCCTAAGAATGAGGATTGGGAGAAAGCTGTGAGATTAGTGAAGTTCCTTAAAATCTTTTATGATGCAACCTTGCATTTTAGTGGGACTAAGGTAGTAACTTCAAACCAGCCTATTCAATAGATTTGTACCATAATCGATGAATTAGAAAAATATGCAGCTAGTGATGATCCTTTGATGGTTAGCATAGGGTCCTCCATGAAGAAAAACTTCGACAAGTATTGGTTGAGGTTAGAGGACATTAACACAGTTTTGTTGCTCGCTATTGTATTGGATCCAAGATACAAATTATTGTATCTTGAATACTTTTTTCCAAAACTACATTCTGACAGCAGCATGGTGCAATTTATGGTAGATGAAGTGAAGAGGTCCCTCATGCAGCTATACGACGAGTATCACCAATCTGATCCTGTGGCTGCACAAGCCTCAAATGATCTAGCACAGCCTCGTGTTGATGATAGTGCTTCTGCACAATGCTGCATCGCTAAATAAGTTTATGAGGCTTAGGAAGGAGAAACATGTGGTGGAGATCAGGAATGAAGTTGACAAGTATTTGCTTGAAGATGTGGAAGACCCTGCGAACAAAAATTTTCAGCTTTTAGATTGGTGGAAGGAGAGTGCTGTTAGGTATCCAATTCTGTCCAAGATTGCAAAGGATGTCTTTGCTGTTCCAGCTTCGACAATGGCTTCAGAGTCTGCATTCAGCCTAGGGAAAAGGGTTGTGGATCCATTTCGAGCATCATTAACTCCAAACATGGTTGAGGCGCTGGTTTGCCTTGACGATTGGTTAAGGGGTGGAACTTTTAACGAATACAAGGAGCCTACTAAGTCGGAGCTGGAGCTTTATGGTGAACTTGAAAAGCTTGAATCAGGTAACTTCCCTTTATTTTCTTTGTTATAAAATCAATTTGTTATTTTCTGTGTTGTTGAATTTGAAGTGTCAAACTAATAGGATTTTGACAATTTGTTGCTGTTTTGATTGGTAGGGAGTGTTATAACTCAGGTGGATGTGTCTGGAAAAGAGTGAATGATGCTTTAAAGTAGAGAGATGCATGTTATGCTGCTGTTTTGGTGTTGGCTGCAGATTTGCATATCTGCCTTTTTGTGTTTTCATGAACTGTGTTTAAGTTTGAAATTCTTGTTAGTTAAATTTGGGTCTGTAATTAACTAATGGAGTATCTGTTTCTGGACTTGTGGTTGACTGGTTGTTATGAACTTTACTCTATGGTTAATGACTTTTAAGTTTGTCGGATTTTTCTGCCTCTTTTCCTTTTATGGACTTTATGAAACTATGTATTGAACTGCATTTTTTCCTCTTTATGCTTGTTGTATTGAACATTTCATGGGCAGGTTCCATTTTGCATATTTATGCTTGCTGAAAATTATTTGGGCCAATTGGGCCCTAAATATTAGGTTTGCTTTAACTTAATATTTGTGTATTAATGTATTTGCAATTGGGCTGTGAATAAAAAAAAGAAAAACATTTAGAACCGAACCAGAACCGGGCCGAACTGAAAATTCGGGTCACCGAATATTTCGGCCCAGCCCATTTAGAAACAGTTGTCTGTCCAAATTTAGGCCCAACCGATGACTCCGGGCCGAAGTCGGGTTCGGTCCAAAACCGAGTCGGGCCGACCCGCGCCCACCCCTACCTTTAACTTAATGCTAATCAAAACATGAAGCAAATTGCTCACAACTTTGGAGTTTTGATAAAGAAAAAGTCAGTGTAATACCTAGAAGGTAAAATAATGTTAAAAATTTAGTATATTAGTCAAGAGTCAAGACACAACATTCCAATAAATTTTATAAGAAAGAAGTAAAATATGAAATTTTGAATTTCTGCATTTTGATATGCTGTCAACTTTGAATTACTTGAAAAGTGAATATCATCTAAGCTTTTAAGCATTTTACATTCTCTTATGCCAAAGATCTTCTTGTTTTGATTGAAGTTATTTGTTTTCGATTCCACCAATGCAACCTGTTACCTGAAATATTTCTCATTCAAAGAAGGTACAAGAACTTTGATCTCAATTCAAGCTTAATAGCAAAGGAAAACAATTTTAAGAATGTACAAGAACGCTGCAAAGAAGTTATTTATGAAGAAAGCTGCAAAGAAGTTGTTTCTGATAGAGCTGGGTTTCAAGGCTTGATAGAGCTGGGTACTTATGATTAATGGGATTCTATCAATGGTTCTGCATCAAAATCTAAGACCTCTGGAAGTCTCAAACTACCACTTGGTAAGTTGTGACTCGTGATGAGTTGAAGCAATATTTACCTTTATCTTTGCTATGTTAGTCTTCAGATGCTGTAGTGTTGTAGAAATTATGATGCAATCTAATCCTATGTTCCTTTGGACTCGATCTTTGATACAGGATCTAAAGGCTTAATAGGTACAACCATTATAGCGTGGTTGGTAAGAAAGGAACTTTCATCGCATCAGATGGAAAAACCTCCTCTAATGAGGGAAACACCAAGGGTCTTACATTATCATGAGATCATCCAAAAATAGTTTCAATTACAGAGTAAATTATGGCCACCATTTGTGGTAGTGTCATTGAGAGTGAGAGGATGATAGAAACTGTTACAAAGGCGATTGAGCAGCTTTCTTCTAAGGTGACTATAGAAGTAGTAAGGAAGGGATTTCAGAAGTATATGGACATCTGGAAGAAATTATGATGCAATCTGGAAGTATCTTTGCTATGTTAGTCTTCAGATGCTGCAATGTTGTAGAAATTATGATGCAATCTAATCCTATGTTCCTTTGGACTCGATCTTTGTAAGTTGTTGAGTTTATCAGTCGCTGTTGTTGCTCTGGATGACTCCATAGTAGGTGTTATATCCTTCTAAGGCTTTTTTGAAAAAACAAGGGAACAACATTATGCAACAGTAGAAAACATTTGCTGCAAATATTGAAAGAAAATTATGAGATGGTGCAACATTATTTCTCAAAGTTATTGATTCTCACCGGCCATGGGACTCCATACTGACTTAGTACTGAACGACACTTCAACAAAAAAAAATTGAGAGAGAATCTCAAGAAATTAAATTTGTTCACTTACTGTTGGTCGATAAATACGATGAGGACGATTATGATATAATTATCAATAGAGTTATTGTCTATAAAATGCTAATCATCAGTCGCATTCAACAATTCATCCTAGAGTGGCATTAGAACTTCTCTCAACGATGAACGTGATATGCAGTTGTTGAGGCCACAAAGTATAAGAGTGAAAATTGTGACATTATCGCTTAACTCCATTTGATGATACCTTTGTTCCCTTTGTTTGGACCTGCCCATTGGGCTTTCTTGGTTTTTACATTTTAATAAAGGTTACTTGACTCTTTTTATTTTACTAAAAAAGAGAGAGAAAGAAAGAGAGAATTGGATAGACGCATTAAACAAATTAGTAGAACGACTTTTATTGTTTTCTAAGAGTAGGCATTTGAACCCGAAATTCCGAACCTAAACCTGAACTCAAACTTGTCTCATCCTGTCCCGGACGATAAGAGATGGGATAATTTTTTTTAATTTTTTTTTTAGTGATTGGGATGGTCATGTCCCAAATACTTCGAGATTAGAATGAGATTGTAATTTCAATCTCAAGTTGATCCGGTCTCATTCCAAAAAATTTATATCTATAAATTAAGTTAATTTTTTATAGGTTGTTTGTGATAATTTTTAGTATTTATACTTGGCAATTGCTTGAACTTATTTGAACTTCTTTCAAGTGTTGTAAAGCTATAACTTGGATTGATGATTTTTGTATGGATGATGCTCATATATGTTGGTGTTTAGGTATTTTGAACTTTGAATGATCATTGATGATTTGATGCTAAGTTGAATATACAAGTTATGTTTAGATTATTTAAAAATGGGCTGATCATGAACGAACCCGAAATCGAGAAGGATGAAACGAGACAAGATCAAATGTTTTTAAAATCAATCTCATCCTGTTCCATCTCGTTGTTAGAATTGGTTTTGGGTTTGCTTCAAGCATCTCCTTCTTCTTCTCCATCTCCAGTGCCCTGACACGATCCTTCTTCTACTCCTCATGAGCCTCCGACTTGCGGGTGTGCGCTTCCTCCTGCCGAGCCAACACCGACCATGAGAACATGCAGCCGACGAGCGACACCAAGTTGCCAACCTCCAATATCTTAGTTGTCGCCACAAAGGTCTTGAAACCAGCAGAGAAAGAGCCAAATTGAGTCATCCCTGAGTGAGGAGAGGATGTGAGAGGAGAGGCTGTGAAAGTGATAGGGTTCTACCCTATCCTCTCTATCCCTCCACCTTTCTTTCTCTTTTCTAGTGTTTGACGTCTTTCTTTAGTATAGTTTTAGATTGTGCTATTTGTTTTGTGTGTTAATTAGCTTAGTTTTATTTTGTGTGATTAATAAAGTTACCCTCGATCTCTGCCTTCGAACGATCCTTGCTTATCCTTTACTACTGACGACTACATTTTTGCAAGGTTAAGTTGAGCGTCTATTTTGGGCATATCATAATCCTTATTGCATATGAAGGAAGACTCATTTCTACAAAGGAAGGTACTAGGGGTGAAATTATTACAGAAGCTTAGGAGAAGATCATTGATATTAACGATTACATTTTAGCCAGCTTTTCTGGTAATGTTAAAGAATGTGAGGACCTGATTCTCAAGGTTAAAGAAGCATTTATTCTCACTGATAGAAATGAAGTGACTATGACTGCAATAGAAAAGAAATGCAAGGAGTATATGTCACATTGGAAGCGTCACCTTAAGGAGGATGACAAATTTCCTGGGGAAGTTAAGATTTATGGTTATAAAGATGGGAAGGTCTATATCTTTCTGCTGAGGACAAATATGAACAGAGTGATATTGGAACAATTTTCTGGAGCGGTTCTGATTTTGACTCGGCCTCTGAGTACTTGCGTGAGCAACTAAAGAACCAAGCAACAAGGGGAAAACCTACTGTAAGTGAGTACAGTAAGCTGCTGAGTGTATCGGTTGGTGTTGCTGCTCTGAATGACCCCAATAGTGGGGATTATGTTTTCACTGGGGCTGTTTGGAGAAACAAGAAGGCTACTCTAGGCTATATAAGGAAACATGTACTACAAGTTTTGAAAGATAATTATGAGATTGTGCAATCTTGTTTCTCAAAGATATTGTTTCTTACCAGCCATAGGACTCAATCTAGCTTAGTACTGAACGACACTTCAAGGAAAAAGTTTTGAGAAAGAATCCTAAGAGATTAAATATGTTCATGTACTAGCGGTCGGTAAATACGGCGAGAACAATGATGACTATGTGATCACCAGAGTTATTGTCTACAAAGATGTTGATCATCAGTTGCGCTCGACAATTCATCTTGGAAGTGAAATTAAAAAAAGTTTCAGCAATAAAAAAACTAAGCTGCACTTGTATGAGCCCAGAGAGCACATGATTGAAAAGTGTTGCAGACATTTCAAGTGCTTGATTACATTTACTTGGGTGTCATATCATTTTCTTCATGTTTTGTTACATTTTAGAAATGTTATAAAGTAACAGCAAGAGTCAAGAGTAGATTATTAGTTATTTTCTTACAAAAATAGTGTTTTATATATCCGAATTTTTGATTTTATTTCTTTTACTACTTGCCGAATTATACACGTATAATTTAAACTTGAAAATTTGCCGTATTGTGTTTTTTTTTACTGAATATTTAACCTCACAATTAGATAAGGTAAACCGAATAATACACATACGTATTTTCACCAAATTATACGCATCCCGTTGTTTACTAACTATGATTAGTAGCAACACTAAACTTAAGACGGCTTAGTTAAATTGAGTGTTGAATTCCTCTTTCAAAATATTTTGGCCAAAAAGAGAAATAACTCTAAACTTTTCTCTATTTCTCAAAGATTCTTTTACTCTTCTCAAAGAGATGGTAAGCATGATCTTTCTAGGCTTTGCCTTCTTCAATAAAAGTAGCGAATATTAACGGTGAATTTTTTTTCTTTTTCAAATTATTTTGAACTTTAATATTTTTAATAATTGGTAATGATTTCTAACTATATCACTCGACTAAGAATTTTAAATTGCCATAAAGCATTTAATTTTATTAAGTATCTTGTATGATATTGTTACCTCAACCATGTGAATCTAGAGCTCGCTCCTCGAGAACCCTAAAGGCCGGACTTCTAGCCTCACAGCTGTCATGGGGACTGCTGCCGGACGGGTATTGATGGCTATTGCTCATGGGGTTTCCATCAGATGAGGTTTGCTCGGGGTTTGTCAGAGGGTTTGGCTGGGATGGTGCGTGGTGGTGGTCGTTCAAACAGGAGGGGAGACCGAGCTCTGATGTCGGTTTTTCTTGATCGACGGCACCAAGGGGCTGACTCGATGGCGGTGTGTGGCAGGAGACCTGGATCGGGGCTGGTTTTTTCTTTGCGGTAGCGTTGCGTCGACTTGGATAGGGTTTGATTTTTTCTCTGTGCGTGGGTTGCGACGACGTGGCCCGTGGCGGTGTGGGGCGCAGGAGGTGGGACGCTGCGGTGAGGATCGAAACAGTGCCGGTCGTGGCGGTGTGCGGCGGAGGGAGCTTCGCTTGACTGTTATGAACGACGGAAAATAGATGGTTTGGGTAGACTGGACCGGACCAACTGAATGGGTCTTGGGTGGACTCTCTTTGGTGGTTGCCCTAGTTGGGCGTTGAGTTTTGGACTAGGGTTTTGGCTCTAGTGCTAGTTTTGGGCTGGATTTTTGATCTAGACCCTTTTTAAGTTTGGTATTTTTGATTAAAATAATTCCCTACTTGGTTAGGGAGCTATGCTTCTAGTTTTTTAGTGAGCGTCATCGAGTCTAGTTTACTTGGACCTAATCTATGTATCACTGTGCTACTACCACAAACTCTTTATCTACCCCTTGATGGTAGAGGGAGGATATATAATGGCCCTTTCTGGCTTTCGATGAATGATAGTCGTCCTATTTGGGTTTGTTAAAAAAAAAAAAAATTGTTACCCCAACCATTACATTTTACTCTATTTTTTTATTAATTTTATTTTAATTTGAGCCTGGCCCAAATTATAAAATATTACTATCGGTGTCACGGAGAGATATGTTTTTAGATCTCGCATTTTAAATTTTCCTCTTTTTTATATTATTTCTAATACATAATTCTAATACATATATAACCAGATGTATTTAATGATTGACCGCTTGTATTTGTATGCAGAATTTCTAATTCAAGTTGAAATGTACAAAATAGATCGTACTTTTCTTAATCTTGAAAGAGAGGAGATGAAGCTCTAGAAAGTGACTCTTTGAACTAGTCTCATAGCCATCTATCTCTATAGCATCCCGCAATTCTTGCTCCTTCCTGTACTTCTTTTTGTTCTTGATAGCGCAGGAAAGAGCATGTTCTTGGTCCTTGGTCGTCCCCTCTCCTCTTTCGATCTTTATCAAATTTTATCAAAATGCCAATTGACTAAAATGTTCTTTATTTTAATGTTGTGTAATAGAGTATTTAAAAACGGTTACTAAGGTGAAAAATAAATATGAATTTAAGTGATTAAAGTAATATTCTTAAAAATAGAGTTAAAGTCGAAATTAAATGAGGAAAGTAATTTTTTTTAATTATTTTTTTTATTTTATAAATAAAACAACTAAATCTTTTATCCACCTTTCTAGCTAAATAATAGAGGGGGGCTCAATTTGTTGACATCTTAAGCCCAACCCCAATAGTAGTTGCAGCACCACCGACCACCTCCACCAGAGAAGGAGAGAGAGCTCGGTATTGGCGGAGATGGCGACGGACCCAGAACCAAGACGGCTGAGGGGTCACAAGGCCGCCGCCACGTGTTGTATCGCCTCAGTTGCCAGCCCCGGCCTCGTTGCCACTGCCGCCGAGGTATTATGTTTTCGCCTGAAAACTTTTGTCATCAAAATTTAGTCGGTGTTTCTTTGCACATGTATGACAAGACAACTTGGGTAAACTTTTGGTGTTGTTTCTGTTTATATATGTAGGATGGTTGTGTTTGCTGGTTTGATATGAAATGCAAAGAAGTGATAGACACTATGGAGGTGGGAAAGGAAGCTGTTACATCGTTATGCTTCAAGCCAGGTTTAAGAAATCTTAGACCTTTATGTGTTTATGTGAGTCATTTACTAGATTACAATCGAAAGTTTGAAACTTTAATGTTGTTGGTCGATCAGGGAATGAAAATGTTGTATATGTCTCATTGGGGAAGCAAGTTAAGAGCTTTGATGTGCGTTTGGTAAGTGATCAAATCTCATTGTCTCTGTGTTTGTTTCGGTGTGTTTGAGGTTGTTGCATGGTTGAATGTTGGAGTTTGTTTGTTTCCATTTTTGGAAGGGGAGTTCTTGCTCGTGGAAGGTGCTGGAGAGTTTTGAGTATAATAAAGAGGAGATAAATCAGGTATCAGATTCGGCCAGACATTGCTTTTGATCACTTTCTTAAGCTTTAGTTATATTCAATTTCATGAGCTTATGTAAAGGATTGTTCGTGATTGACTGTGTAGATTGCATGCAGCTCTAAGGCTTCTTTTCTTGCTGCTGCTGATGATGGCGGTGATATTAAGGTCCCTTGTTGTTACCCCTCTTGCAGTTATTCGTTAATGTGTGATTTTTAAGCTGTCTTATAATGTAGTTATGTTATAATTTCAGCTGCTTATTGTAATCACAATGGCAGATTGTTGACATTCACCAGCAGCGCATTTACAAAACATTAAGAGCTGATACTGGTCATACAAGTGTATCCTTTTCTGTTTGGATATTTAAGCATTTCCTTTTTGTTCTTCTTTGAAGTATGTTATTCAACGAAGTAGTAGTTTTTCTCCTTTTCTTCCTTAAAAATAAAAGTATTTCAAACAGCTTATAAACCTAGAATCTTCCATCCCATTGCATTCTGCCTATCCTGGAACTCCCTTGTATTGTATCACCTTGATTGTATAAGATAGATATGTAGCAGTGTGCAATTTCTCCCTTGGAGACCTTGGGAAGGTAGATATAAGATTTTCATTAATCTCCATCTCATATAGTAAAGAGAACAAACTGCCTGGGGTCTTACAACTTGTGTATAGAATTGAATCAAGTCGGTTCAGAAAAAGCCATGGAAAAATTGATCCTATACCAATAGCAACAATTGTGTTGATGGCTTCTGCTTTTGCAATGTTCCATTACATACTTGTTAATTCTTACTATCAACATTTAAACATGAGAGCAGAGGCATTTTATTCTTATTGCCCACATGAGCATATTCGCATTTCCAACAAGGAAAAATATGTTTTCCATGAATTACAGTTTATACTTATAATCAGTTTACGAAAACCAATCAAATGCTGGAACAGAGTTAGCCGATGCTTATTCCCCCAACTTCATACAATAGTATATATTAGCTCAATTTACATATATGCATATGCTATATCAATTCTGCATATTGAATTATTGAATTTAGTTGGCACTAACTAGGAGGAGTGGCTTGTTGGCATTATACATCTATGCAGTACTTTTAAGTGGACCTTTGAGTGTCTCTTATTCTGTTAGAATGTTGCCAATATAAAGTAACTTTTTAGCTGCATTGGAAGTCATGTGTTGGGTATATTTAGGATTTCCTTAGGCAGATGATATATGTTTGTGTCAATTCAGCAAAAATTTGTCTCGTTCTAATCACAAACAATTGAATACCAACTTCTGTGATGGGTTATCATGAGCAGTTATTACTGGAGGTCTCGATTCGAAGCTAGTGATGTGGGACTTTTCCAAGGGGCGCCCGAATAAAATAATAAATTTTGGTAAGTATCTATCTTCTCTGCCGTTCAACTTGGTCGATATAATTAGAATGACATTCCAATTGGAATTGTTCCTTGTTTGTTGAAGAATTTTTCGTACCTATTCTCCACTGCAGGTTTGTCTGATGTAAATAATGGTGGTGAGCAGTGTCTTAATCCTGCCTTTGTCCATGCAATAGCAGTTCCAGAAATTGATATGTTAGACAAATCAGACAAGGTTTGTGTTGTGGCTCGGGGTGATGGTGCAGTTGACGTGATAAATATTGAAGCAGAACTTGATTCTGTAAGGTCGAAAGGTTCTACAAAACCTCGGAAAGGATCTCAATCAAGATCCAAAGACACCGATCTGGAAATCCAAGATCAAAATAGAAGGAATAGATTGCATTTGGATTACTCATCAGGCGGTCATACTGCTGCTGTGTCTTGCGTGTAAGTAATAGACTTAAATGCAGTTCAAAAAATGCAGTTCAAGATTACTTAATACACTTACTTGACTAATTGATACCCTTCAGGGCATTTTCGTTATTTGGGGAAAGAGGAAGATTTATAATTTCAGGCGGAAACGACAAGCTGGTAAAGGTCTGGGATTGGACCAGGTATCTTGATGCAGAACAAACTAGCGGCAGTGGTGATCTTCTACATTTGAATATCGACCACAGCAAAAAAGTGAGTGATTGTTGCAATATCACATATTCAATTTTCGTTGTTATTTCAGGTGAAGCTTTCCATCATTGATTGATGTCTTGGCAGGTCAACTGGCTGTGTACCACTCCAGCTGATGTGGAAAACCTAGTTGTTTGTGATACAACTAAGGTGGTAAAGGTCTACTCTGTTACATAGATGAAGCCGCCCAATCATTTTCAATTTTCACCACAAGCTCCAAATCTTAAAGTTAGGAACCGATGCTCTATGGAAAACTGAATTCTGAGTTTCTGACTCTCCCCCCAAATTTTTCTACCGTACATCTTGTGCTAAAAAAATGCTCTTCTTGATCCCCATTATCAGCCTGCTGGACTTAACCGAGCAACCTTTACTTTCAGGGCTCACCCCCATATGGGTTATACAGATGCTATTTGTTGTCTGTAGGTCTGTAATCTGTCACTGTATGGCATGTTATTTCTTTTGTTTAGAGAGGTTATGCTGTCTCGGTTAGTGTTTTGTTGTGGGACACGTGTATCCATGATGGCATTGAGGCTTGTTGTGGGGAAAACGTTTATCTGAATTAATTGAGAAAGGCAATATAGTTGTTAAAACTCCGACTCTCATTGCAACATTGTGTTCTGTGACTTCTATCTTGTAGTTATGGCATCTACATTTCTGAAACGAAGAAAACTTAAGCCATCTATATCACAAATTACCATGATGTTGCTACTATACTACTATAGCCAATCTGAATCATGCTGGAATACTCTAAATGACCAATTTTACGTTGGATAATATTCATGCTGCAAGATGACCCAGATTAGGACTCTTGCTCCAAAAAAAATCTAGAACGTCCCACTGGAAAGAGCTACTGTGGTAACTCGTTTTGTAAGGATTCTTTGTAGTTGTAGGGTCGTGCTTGCGAACAATAACTAGACTTGTTTCTTTTGGGTTTTTTGTTGAGAAAGACAAGAAGGTGGTCTGTTGGTTTTTGACGTGACTCCCCCAACCGCTACTTAACTTAGACTTCCCGCAAAAATTTCAAATCCTTATTGTTTAGGCAAAGCCATAAAGAAATTTACAGACACCAACAGCCCAACTTCCACACCCTTCCAACCACCACACTCCACCTCCTCCTCTCTCCATAACACAAATGGAGTTTTGGGTGTATCGTATAAAACCAACTAGAACACGACGATTGACAAGCAGAGGGAGACAGACCCATTGCACTACCAAGGTATTGGGTTTCCAAGGAAAACACCAATATCAAAATGATGCAATCTGAGGATCATCATCATCATCATCAATGCAGTACCTGTGGTGATGCCAATGGGGAGGTGTTTGTGGCTTGCCATGAATGCAATTACCCTATTTGCAGGGCCTGTTTTGATGAGGATGTCAAGGAGGGGCGCAAAGTTTGCTTGCAGTGTGGCACTGCCTATGATGGTATCTCTTTTACTTGGATTTCTCTATTCTATGTTCATGTTTCAGAAGTTCAAATCTGCTTGCTTTTTGAGATTATTTTGTTTGAGACCCGCAATTTAGTTTATGAAGATTATTGGTTATATTAGAGAAATGTTGTGATAATAGTACATGGAATTGGAAAGTTTGAACTTCTAAGTTAAAGATCGAAATTGCTTATTAAGATACTGATTTGAAGGGGGTTAAAATCAATGATCTTATTTCTCTTTTTCTTGCTTTGAGATGTTATTTATGCGTCTATGTATGCGAAGTTTGGTTACTGCATGTGCTTTTTGTATATTGGAAATGATAAAAGGAAAGAAGAAAACCAAAATTTTCAGGAAGTTTAAGGAAGTATTCTGAAATTTTGTTCTTTTGATTTGAAAATAGTTTTCGGAAGAGGGTAAAAAAAGGGCTTAGATGGTCTAGATTGGCATCGACCTTTTCTATGGTATGCTACTCGCTATAATTTCTGATTCCCATCATTTCTGAGCTATTTGATGCTTTTTGAATTCTTCAGAGAAGTCACTGGCTGAGCACGAAACAAAGGTATCAGGCGCTCGATCCACAATGGCATCTCACCTGGATAATGCTAAGGTATGAATGTCCATCTATAGCGGACGGAGATAATTTTTCCTTGATACTTGGTTTTTTAAGATTGATAGGTTTCCTACTGCTTGCTAGTACTTACATTCATTTTAACAGGATGTTGGAATTCATGCTAGACATGTCAGCAGTGTGTCTACAGTGGATAGTGGTGAGTTGTATACTCTTTCCTTGCATGGTTTTAGTCCCCTTGTCTAATTCCCAACAATCAGTAATTGATTTTCAACTTTTTATGTTTGAAGAATATAATGATGAATCTGGGAATCCAATATGGAAGAATCGAGTAGAGAGTTGGAAGGATAAAAAGAGCAAGAAGAAAAAGGATGCGCCTAAGGCAGAAAAGGTGGCTGAAATTCCACCTGAGCAGCAAATGGCAGAGAATCTGTAAGTACTATTAAAACTTGGGTGGCTTGTTTAGTAAGAACGAGTGTGTGATTTGAATCATGGTCTTTTTTGCAGTGCCCCAGAATCTGCACAACCACTTTCAACTGTCCTTCCACTTCCATCTAGTAAAATCACACCATACAGAATTATAATAATTACGCGACTGATCATTCTTGGTCTCTTCTTCCATTATCGAGTCACGAATCCTGTTGATAGTGCTTATGGTCTATGGCTCACTTCTATCATATGTGAGATCTGGTTTGCTTTTTCTTGGGTATTGGATCAGTTTCCTAAGTGGTCTCCAGTTAGTAGGATTACATATATTGACACTTTATCGGCCAGGTATTTATTTTAACTAAGATACCAAATGGTTTGTGAATGCATTACAAAGATGATGTGTGAAATGGTTGTATGACTTTGCCTGGCAGATTTGAAAGAGAGGGTGAGCCTTCTCAGCTAGCTCCTGTGGATTTCTTCGTGAGTACAGTCGATCCATTGAAAGAACCACCCTTGATCACTGCCAATACTGTGCTTTCCATTCTTGCTATTGACTATCCTGTGGAGAAAGTTTCCTGCTATGTGTCTGATGACGGTGCTGCCATGCTTAGTTTCGAATCTCTTGTAGAAACATCTGAATTTGCAAGAAAGTGGGTTCCATTCTGCAAAAAATTCTCGATTGAACCACGTGCACCTGAGTTCTACTTCTCACAGAAGATTGACTACTTGAAGGATAAAGTGCAACCATCTTTTGTGAAGGAGCGCAGATCAATGAAAGTAAGCACCTAAAGGCTGAAGAAGGATTATATCGTACTTATAAAGATACAATGACTCTCTCTTGATGTATTATCCATGTCTTAATGCTTTCAAATTACTAATAAGTTACATACTTTACAGAGAGACTATGAGGAGTTCAAAGTGAGAATGAATGCTTTGGTAGCAAAGGCTCAAAAGACACCAGAAGATGGCTGGACTATGCAAGATGGAACCCCTTGGCCAGGAAATAACTCACGTGACCATCCTGGCATGATCCAGGTTAGTCAACCTACAGTTTGTTTGGTTCAGTTTCTGAAATTGTGCCATTTCGTAAATGTCATACTTCTTTATTGAAATCTATGCTCATTGATTATCTACAAATATTTGTCAAGGTTTAGACAAGGATCACTTGATGTAACTTCTCTTCCTCACCTCTCTCAGGTTTTTCTTGGACACAGCGGTGCCCTTGACATTGACGGAAATGAGCTTCCTCGATTGGTTTATGTCTCCAGAGAGAAGAGACCTGGGTACCAACACCACAAGAAAGCTGGTGCTGAAAATGCTCTGGTAAGTATATATACTTTAATAATAACCCATGTGAGTGCTATGAGTTTCCCTTGAGCTTGAATGATTGGCTTGATGCAGGTAAGGGTGTCTGCAGTTCTCACAAATGCCCCATACATCCTCAATCTTGACTGTGATCACTATGTTAACAACAGCAAGGCAATTCGTGAGGCAATGTGCTTCTTGATGGATCCGCAAGTTGGTAGAGATCTATGTTATGTGCAGTTTCCTCAGAGATTTGATGGCATTGATCGAAGTGACAGATATGCCAATCGCAATACAGTTTTCTTTGATGTTAGTGCAAAGCTCTCATACCTGTCTTTACTTTTACTAGTAACCTCCTGCACAGTTGAAAGGAATTGTGAAAGTTTTGAAAATCTTCAAATCTGTAATTTCAGGTTAACATGAAAGGACTGGATGGCATTCAAGGACCAGTATATGTGGGGACAGGTTGTTGTTTCAATAGGCAGGCGCTTTATGGCTATAGTCCTCCTTCTATGCCAAGCTTATCCAAGGCATCGTCCTCGTCCTGTTCTTGGTGTGGCTGCTTCTCTTGTTGCTGCCCCTCCAAGAAGCCAACTAAAGATCTGTCAGAGGCTTTCCGAGATGCAAAACGAGAGGAGCTTGATGCTGCCATTTTTAACCTCAGGGAGATTGAAAGTGAGTGTAATCTTTCAATGAAGCTGGATTTGAAAAAATGTTTTGTAAAGCTTTCAGTATATATAACATAACTTTTGGGGGATTTATTTTGCAGACTACGATGAGTATGAGAGGTCAATGCTGATGTCCCAGACGAGCTTTGAGAAAACTTTTGGCTTATCAACTGTATTCATTGAGTCTACACTAATGGAGTATGGAGGAGTCGCCGAATCTTCCAACCCATCACTATTAATCAAGGAGGCAATTCATGTCATTAGCTGTGGTTATGAAGAGAAGACCGCATGGGGAAAAGAGGTAGGAATGTTGGTTACAACTATATTGGTGTGGTTCTTGAAGTTTCTGAAACATATGAATGAATTATAGCATGCCTATTGATGAATATGATACCAGTCTTGATTGTAATTTACATTGTGGCCAGATGTACTAATTATTGTACTCAAATGATTTATACTATTCTTTCTCAGATTGGTTGGATTTATGGATCAGTCACTGAGGATATCTTAACCGGTTTCAAGATGCACTGCCGTGGATGGAGATCAGTTTACTGCATGCCCTTGAGGCCTGCATTCAAAGGTTCAGCTCCCATTAATCTTTCTGATCGTCTGCACCAAGTTCTCAGGTGGGCACTTGGATCTGTGGAAATCTTCCTCAGTAGACATTGTCCTCTCTGGTACGGGTTTGCAGGAGGCCGCCTCAAGTGGCTTCAGCGCCTGGCATACATTAACACCATTGTTTACCCCTTCACATCCCTCCCTCTCATCGCTTACTGCTCGCTGCCTGCAATATGCCTTCTCACAGGAAAATTCATCATCCCAACAGTAAGTTTGTTCATGCTTCATATTTACTGACATAAAAAGAAAAGGTGCGTTCCAATCATCAGATGCAATGGTGAAATTAGAAACTTGGCAGTCACATTAGTTGAGTTAAAATAACTGTTGACTAGCAAAATTAAGGCCACATTAACTTTGCTTCTATGTCAAGGCATTAGCATACACAACTTACTTTGGATCATTTTTGTAACTTGATGCAGCTTTCGAATCTGGCAAGTATTTTGTTTCTTGGCCTCTTCCTCTCCATCATTCTCACTAGTGTCATTGAGTTGCGGTGGAGTGGTGTCAGCATCCAAGACTTGTGGCGTAATGAGCAGTTCTGGGTCATAGGAGGTGTTTCAGCCCATCTCTTTGCTGTATTCCAAGGTTTCCTCAAGATGTTAGCTGGTGTGGATACCAACTTCACTGTCACGGCTAAAGCAGCAGAGGATGCAGAGTTCGGAGAGCTCTATATGATCAAATGGACTACACTTCTGATTCCCCCAACTACACTTCTCATTGTGAACATGGTTGGTGTTGTAGCTGGATTTTCTGATGCACTAAACAAGGGTTATGAAGCTTGGGGGCCACTATTTGGCAAGGTTTTCTTTGCCTTCTGGGTGATTCTTCATCTCTATCCATTTCTCAAAGGTCTCATGGGACGCCAAAACCGGACTCCAACCATTGTTGTTTTGTGGTCAATTCTGTTGGCCTCTGTCTTCTCTCTTGTTTGGGTCAGGATAAATCCATTTGTGAGCAAAGTCGATAACTCAGCCCTTACTGCAGGCTGCATTTCCATCGACTGTTAAGTCAGTTGCCATAACCCAAAGTTTTCCATAATTTTTGGATATTCATTATAGTTTTTTGGTTGCGACAGAGGCGAGAGGTGTAAAAGAGATTCGAACTCTAATCTTAGCAATAAAGATAAATGCTCTCCGTCACTAGAGTTATAACTCTCTACGATTTCGTTATATTTTGAATGAGAGGAAATCAAGATTTCTGGGAATCACATGTTAATTTCTTGTGGATCTACCAGACAGATTTTTTTTTTTGGTTAGAAAGATATGTGTAATGGATTTTCTTTTTGAGTTTTGAATTAAGCATTTCTGGAGCAATATCAATGTAAAAAGAGATTGTAATTGTTCTTCCAATTCCATAATACGAATCGACAAGTATCATGTGTGCATTTGTATCATCTAGTCCAATCACTTCTCATTTTTGCATTTAAATTCCCAAAGGCCATTAGCTGAACCATCACTTTCTTATGATCTGACAAGGACTTAGTAGCCATGTCTTAATGGAATATCGGAGGGTACTACAGAGGTTATAATGATCATCCATAATATTGTTTTATAGTGGGGATGATGACAGATATGATCATGGTGTAGGGCCTTGCTAGAGCTTCCTAATTATGGTTTTCTTGTCCAACTACTTAATTGTGGGTTTTTGTATCCTTTATAATGGTTGTAATTATGGTTAACCAGCACATTTTTGTGATCAAATCCCTCTTTTTTCCATTTTTTTAGACAATGATCAAATCCCTTTTTACACTAATTTTTGTTTTTGAGAGTTGAGACAACAGTGCACTTTTTGTTTGGTTTCAAGTGTAAGTTTGGTTTATATTAAGGCACCATTCGAGTCTTCAAATTTATAGCAAATGTGTCATTTTTTTTAAAAAAAAATTATGAGAATTTTGCGCTGATAAATATACTATTGGAAAATATGTGTCCTTATTTTTTTTTTATGAGAGATTATTGCCAAAATCGATCATTTTGTCTCTTTTTAATTAATTTTGTGGATGAATAAATTTTCTGGGGCTTCTTAGATTGGGCATCATGAACATAGACCTAGTCCGCCTAAGCCTGGGACTAGCTCTGGTCTATATATTTTTTACATTGAATCTACTCTATATGTTTAGAAATTGACAATCTTAATCTCCATTTATCAATGTCTACAATGTACATGATTTTGTCATATTATCTCCATATACATAATAAATCTCATCATTCCTTCAACTTCAATGGCCATCTTTAACATCACAACACCAGATTGACAACAATGATAGAAATTGCTAACAAAATCAAACACATTGACCAAAAGTTTCATACGCCAAAGATGCAATTCACAAAATCAAACAATAAATCATCATTATCATTATATGCTAAAGTAGTTTGAGTCCAAACCAAACTATAGAACCCAAGAACTATGATGGTCCCTTGCTTTAGTTGCATACACATAGTTTTTGAGACACATTGCACGCCACCGTTTATGATTTAAAAAGGAAAAATTGCTTAGCTGGCACCTCGCAAGTCCCCAGTCTAGACTCTAGAAACATTGCCTTTGGATTTGCGGCTTTTAAATGAAAACTAATTTTAATCAAAAAAAAAAAAAAAACGGAAAACTAATTTTAATAAGTGATTAACCAATCTGCCCTTAACTTACCATATAATCACTTAATTAGCCCCTCGAAACTTGAAATCTTCCTGGTTGATTTATTGACCGTTGTTCTTATCTTAACAGCAAGCATGACATTAGCTAAAACAAAGCCGCATAAGATGCACATCACAATTTTCTTTTTATCTTTATTGGCCCCTTAACATGTGCCCTGTATATGTCAATTGACTTTTGTTTTTATTTTTTTAAATTAAAAATAGTTACAGCAGTTTTTCTTCTGATTTTGAGGAAATTTCTTCATTTCTCGTATGAGGTATTGCAAAATTTTCAAATATGATATAGTTAATTAACTATCTTATCCTCATATATAAATAATTTATTTATTAATATCTATATTATGTGAGGGCATGTATGATAGTTCAAAAATTTAACTATTCCCTCGATAATTGACTTAATTATATAAGATTTTAAAACATGTGATGTTCGAAAAACAAAACATACTTGTAGCACCATAAGATGCACCACAATTATTATTTTTTACTTTATTTTAGAATATGCGATGTTTGGAAAATTTTTAACTTGTTTTATATTTTTATTATGTTAATGATTGAAAAATTATCAACATAAAATGTATGAGAACATGCATCATTTGACAATTAAACATGCCTAAATTAAAGGGGTTAATGGCTAGCTGTTTTTGTTCACTAACTAAAATAACAAGAAGTTTAATATCTTGTAACTTATAAGTCAATCGAACATGCAGATTTAGCAATTAGTCTATCAAAATTTTATCATGCCTAAATTAAAGGGGTCAATGACCGGCTATTGTTTTGTTCACCAACTAAAACAAACTTTCTTATTGATATCTTGTAACTTATAAGTCAATCTTAATATTTTATCATTAACTGTAAAAAACTAATTAGTTTTTTTTTCTTCTTCTAATCAAACCTTTTCTATCGAAACAGAAAGGATACTCAATCATAATGAAAGGATACTCAATCACAATGAAAGTTTAACTTCGTAAATTCAAAACATAACTATTAGCTTAGAAGAACACCTAAATTTTCATACACATGTAATTTGTGGTTGAAAGATGAATGGAAGGGTGATTTCCTTCTTCTTCAAAAATGAAACCCTACAAAGATCCGTAAAGTCCCCATTATGAAATTGAATCTGAACTCGAAGGGCAAGAAGGCAATTTCAAGTAAACATACACACCCTTCTAAATCTCATCTAGCTCTCTTCACTTGTCACTGTACAGTCACAGACACACTCAAATACCTTCGCTCACAAAAACACACTTCCCCCATTCTTGTCCAAACTCCAAAGCTTCTCTCCCCAATGGAACCCCCACCATTACTCCTCACTCTCCTCCACCTCCTCCTCCTCTCCTCCACCACCCTCTCCGCCACCCACCCCAACACCACTCACTCCCTCCCCCCAACTCCATCCCCCACTTCTTCTCCAACCCCCACCACTCCTTCCCCCTCAAAAGGCTCATCTTCTCTAGACCCCAAACAAGTAAGAGCACTCCAATCCCTCAACATCCCAACTTCCAAAGACCCATGCACTCAGCTCCACTCCAACACCACCCTCTGCGACGCCGCCAAGCCCTTCCGCCACCTCCTCTCCCTCACCCTCGCCAACTGCTCCGACGATGTCGCTCTGTCCTTCACCGCCCTCAAGTCCCTCTCCACCCTCCAATCCCTCCACTTCCTCAACTGCCCCATCGCCCCCATTCGCTTCCCCGCCGATCTCGTCGCCTCCCTCCACTCGTTCTCCGCCGTCAGCAGCCTCCGCCACCTCACCGGCGTCTGGCTCTCCCGCCTCCAGAACCTCACCGATCTAACGGTCTCCAACGTCCAAGTCAATGCCAGTGGCCCTTTCGTAATTCTCGGCAACTTGAAGAAGCTCAGGTCCGTCACTATCTCCCATGCCAACCTCACCGGTAATGTTCCCAAACACTTGAATCTCAACTTGACCCAGATCGATTTTTCGGGTAATAAGCTCGAGGGAAGAATACCCAGTTCCATTACTATACTCGAAAACCTCGAAAGCTTGAATCTTTCTTCCAATACACTCAATGGCGAGATACCCACTTCGTTTGGGGACCTCATATCCCTCAGAAATGTCTCTCTTGCTTCGAATCTGCTATCTGGGCCGATACCCGAGTCGATTTCAGCCATTCCCGGCTTGGTTCATCTTGATCTGAGCTCCAATCAGCTCAATGGCACAATCCCCAAGTTCCTTTCGGATATGAAGAGCTTGAAATTCTTGAATCTGGCTAACAATAACTTCCAGGGGGTCATTCCTTTCAATGTGTCATTCATTAGTAAGTTGGCTTTGTTCAAGATCAGTAGGAACAGCAATTTGTGCTACAACCATTCGGTTCTTTCGTCGAAATTGAAGCTCGGCATTGCTCCCTGTGATAAGCATGGGCTGCCAATGTCGCCTCCTCCGGCGAAAGAGGAGAGTTCAGCGGATGACAACAGTGATTCGGATTATGATGACAGTGATGGGGATGGTGATTCCCAAAAGCAGGATCATCATCATGGGCCTAATAAGGTAGTTCTTGGTGTGGCAATTGGGCTTTCTTCCCTTGTCTTCCTCATAGTTTTCTTGATTCTTCTATCAAAGTGGTGTGGGTGAAGTTGAGCCAATCAATTGAGTTGTTTGTTGTGATTAATTTCATTTGTCTAGGAGTTTAGAGATTAGGCAGTAAAGATTGAATTTTGATTTAATTTATTATACTTGGCGATGAGGATGCAGAGTAGATGGGAAGGTGAGAGAACAGAAAGAGGGAGAGTGATCATTGATTTGGAGTGTTCTATTTTTATCACTGCTCTGATGGGGTTGCCGGAGAAAAAGAGCAGTTGGTTTTTTTCCATTATTACCTACTTGAACAGTTGAATGTATTATTTCTTTGCCATCATTTATGTATTTTTCTTCAACCACAAGCATTTACTTTCTGTTCTGTCCTTCCACTTTTTATCAATTCAGCTTTCTTTGAGTTTGCTTCTTCTAGTGTGTGTGTGTACATTTATGAAAAACTGAAAATGCAGAAACATCATAATGAGATTACTCAAACAAGTCAGATAGTTCATTAACTGTTAGCTTTCGATTCAAATCATGTTTCCTCTTACATGTGAATAATTGTGTACTTTGGAATAGTGAGGAATTTAGTATCTCACTAGTTTTGGTATAATTGGTAAAATCCCAGTTGTCAAGAAGTCATGATCTCCTTAGCAAAAGTGGTCATGACCCGTGAAATAATAAGTTTTATTTGAATTATTTTAGGTAAATGGAAAGAAAATCGGAAACAAAAATTTTACATTATTTTGTGTTTTAATTCAGAAATAGAACCAACAAAAAGAATATAAGAAGTTAAACATGGAATCCTAAAGCATTCCCCAGCAAACAAATAGAAGAGAGGTTAAGCATTCATAGAGATTAGTTCAACCAAGTCTCAGAAGCCCAATGATTTTAATTCCTCTTGCACTTCTCTCGCGACGTTAAACGTTGGGTAAGTCATTTCTACCGTCTTGAATGTCTTTGCCCTAATCATATCCCCAACTCTTTGAGTTAATTGATCCACCAATTCCTTAATCTGTAGATAGTCTGCAGCCGTAATGAGCTTGAACAGAACATCTTGGTCAACACTAACGAACTCAGCGTCCCACTCTTTGATGAGTTTATCTTTGGTGCCTTCACTCTCTGCATGCTTGTTGCACCACTCCACCACCTTGCCTAAGATTTCCGCCTTCACGTTTGGCACTGTAATCTCGGTGGACGATGCGCTCTTGATGGTTTCAGAGAGTAGTGCTGCAGCTTCTTCAACCTCGAATGTTTCATTGTCAGAACTTTTCAGTTTGAAAACTCTCGACATTATGTTGTTGAATTATGGGAAGTATGTAAGAACTAAGAAGAAAAGGGTTTTAAGCGAGAGAAAAGAGAGATTGGAATGCTGATAATTGAAAAGAAATCAAGGGGTTGTGAGAAGGTATAGGTTGATCGAGTAATATATAAAGAGAGATATATAAGACAAAGTCTAATCCAAACAGAAAAAGTAATTGTATTCGGATATAACAAGATCTCTAATTTCGCTTTCCTACTCAAATAAGGAAAGTGTTTAGAGGACTTCTTTTGTAATTATTTTATGTTGGGTATTGACATGGTTTGACAACGTTTGGATATGTCGTAATGTGCTGAAACATACCAAACCTTGTCAGCACTATCATTTATTGAAACTCTCCTATGGCATATTCTCACTATTAGTAAAACGTAATTTTCAGTAACTTTTGAAGTCTCAAAAATTTTGACTCAAATTTTTATTTATATTATTTTTTTATGAATTTTCGTTAGAAAATCATAAAAAAGAAATTATGTTGTGTTTTTTGTGTTCCGTCAGTTCTAAAATTGTTTAAAAATTATGATTTAGCAAGGTGAAAATTTTCGTGGAAAATAAGAATATATATTTTAGCCTGAAAATTGTGTGTTATAAGTCCACAGTTATGAGGGAAAATCATAATTTTGGACTTTTTTTGGGGGCACAAGTTCTATGGTCGACTACGGATTACGGAGTTAGATCGCATCTTTCAGTGTGCTTAATCTCATGAGCATGAGCATCGTTACCTCGCTAGCTTGCCTGGGCGTGCCTCTCTAACTTTCATGAGTATGATCATGATAAAGACTCTCTAGCTTCCATAGCCGTGTATATCTTTAGCCTAAGCTAGCTCTACTCCGCCAACGTCGACCGCACAAGCAAGTCCAAAAAATCTCGGGAATGTCATTCAAAATGTATATAACTCTCTCGCTTTTCTACATCCGTGAATTTACAGGATCAAATTCTCACTATAGTTGCAGTACAGAAATCCTGCATGACAATTAACAGAAGCCCTTTTACATTTCAAGTCCAACGTCAGTTTACCAGAAGCCCCTACAAGAACAATTTCCATCCTTCATATGATGAAAGCGATTAGAATCTCTCAAAACAATTTCCCTCCTAGATGTCTTGGATATGAACTTGGCCATCTCATGGCAGTCACCGCAGACTCGTAGATTCTTGGTCACCCGCATGGTTTTTCCGGGTGGCAAGTTCAGTATCCCAAATGCTATGGCTAACTTCTCACTATGCCCACAGAGAGCCACCTCTTTTTCCACCTCATCTGCATTAATCAAAGCGTACTGCATTTTAGGATTATAGCCATCTTCCTTCATCCTCAATCTAAACTTCTTCACTAGGGACTCTATCTTCATGGCCTCTGGGTGTGAAGTGTCTCCCGCAACAAAGATATTAACCTTTCCCTTGATCTCTATCCAACTACAGCCTGGATTCTTTTTCAAGCCTCGCCGACCAATTCTCTCCCTCAACTTTTTCACCTCTTCCCACTTTTCTGCCTCTGCATAAATATTTGCTAGAAGTATATAATAGCCAGTGTTTTCTGGCTCTAGTTCAAAGACATGCTCTGCAACTTTCTCTGCTAGTTTCACATCATGGTGAATCCTACAACCACAGAGCAAGGAACCCCAGACCGTGGCATCTGGCTCAATTGGCATCATGTTAATAAATTTATATGCCTTGGTTAGATTCCCAGTACGAGCAAGAAGATCTACCATACAAGCATAATGCTCCAACATGGGCTCGATTTTGTAATCATCTCTCATAGTATCAAAGAATCTCCATCCTTCCTGAACTAATCCAGAATGACTGCAAGCATAAAGTATAGAGATGAAGGAAATGCTGTCCGGTTCAATTCCAGCCTTTTTCATCTCATTAAACGCAGCAATAGCTTCCCTTCCAAATCCATGCATCCCATAACCAGCAATTATCACAGTCCAAGAGACCAGATCTTTCACAGGAATCATATCGAAAAGTTCCCGAGCAAGAACTAGTGCCCCGCACTTGACATACATGTCAACAAGTGCATTGGCAACATATCGATCCAAGAAGTATCCATTTCTCAGTAAATAACCATGGATCTCTTGGCCTCTGTCTAGAGCTGCTAGGCTTGCACAAGCGGGAAGGACACTAGCAATTGTCATGCTGTCAGGTTTAAATTTCTGTTGCATCTCAGAAAAGAGTTCAAGAGCTTCATTTGGAAGACAGTTTTTGGAGTAACCTCCGATCATGGTATTCCATGACACGATGTCCTTCCTAGGCATATGAGAAAAAACTGAGTCAGCGTCTTCCATGCTTCCACATTTTGCATACATATCCATGAGCGAATTACAGACAAACAAACTCGAGTCCATGCCATGTTCCCTAATATACTTGTGTATATCCTTGCCCTTTTCCAACAAGCCACTACAAGCACATGCATGAAGTATGCTTGTGATTGTATAACCATCTGGGCTAACACCATTCTCTTCCATTTCACAAAACAACTCAATTGCCTTGTCTGAAAGACCTTCTCGAACATAACCTGCTATCATTGAAGTCCACGACACAACACTTCTTTCATCCATCTTCCCAAACACTCGAATTGCATCACTCAAATTGCCACATTTTGAATACATATCCAGAACATTATTTCGGAACATAACATCCATGTCGAAACCAGCTTTTATCGCATAAGCATGAACCACCCTACCTAATGCAAGATTTCCACAGTCCGAACACGCCATTAGAACATTGATAATCGTAGCCAAGTCCACATCAATCCCAGAACAAAACATCTGCCTGAAAACCTCCACTCCCTTCTCCGCAGCACCATTCAACACATACGCACTAATCATCGAATTCCACGATATAACATCTCTGTCACGCAATTCATCAAACACCTTCCGTGCACTTTCAACTCTTCTATTCTTGAAATAGAAAGCCATCAGAGAATTCACCACAGTATTGTCAGAGCAAAAACCCAGTTTACACACATACCCATGAACCCACTCACCTTCCTTAACACACCCAAGAGCAGCAAAACACTTCAAAATACAAGAAAACGTATACGAATTCGGATGAATACCCAACTCCTGCATCTTCCCAAATAAGTACACACCTTCTCTAAAATTACGAATCTTCGCATACTCATTGATTAAAAGGTTCCATAGAAACACTTTCGCATTCGATAATTCATCGAAAACCCGCCTCGCCTCTCTTAAATCCCCACAATGCACATACATGAACACAAGTTTTGCACCCACATACCCATCAACGTCTACTCCATGGTCACAAAGAACCGAGTGCACCCTCTTCCCATCTTTCAGAGACTTAGTTCCGGCACAGAGCTCCAACACGGAGCAGTACGCCACCAACTCAAGATCGGAGCTTTCAGACCCGCACACCATTCCCACCGCCTCTTTCAGATTACCCGATTCACAGAGTTCGGAAATCTTCACATTCTTGTCCGCAGTTTTCCGGTTGGCTGTTCCGGCGAGGGTGGTCGCCAAGACACGAAATTTGGCGCGAAAGTTACAGAAATTCGGAGATGACAGAGAGGTTGTTGAATTGGGTTTGAAGAAGATGAAGCAGGGCTTCAAAGGCTTTGGCTTTATGTCATGGTAAGAGGAAGAAGCACAGACCCATGACTGGTTTGGTGAGGCTGTGCAGAGCATCAACATGGCTCTGTGATTCTGAACCTGTATAAACCAAAAGGCGGGAAATTTTTGATAAACCACTGAAGGGTTTAAGAGGAACAGAGTTTCTATATATCCATGGCGCGTGGTGTGCACGTGCCTGAGAAGCTGTGGACTACAAAATTCTGTGAGAAAAATAATACCGACTGCAGCCGACTTGAATCTAATCCATTTGTTTGCTCAGACCAAATTTCTTCAGGAAAAAGAGAGGAGGCATTTTCCATATTCAAGAACCCAATTTTTTGCTAGGAATATATGGGTGGAACTGTGTATCAGTATCACTCTGTGCTTCGCTTTCCGACATTCTCATCTTTCAGCAAGCAGCCCAAGCTGGGAAAACCCATTTTCTCACTCAATGGTAAAGTTTTTTTTTTTTTTTTTTTTTTTTCACTTTTCAGGAATCAAATCTTGAAATCTGTAATGGGTTCTTCTTAGAATTGGGTTTGGCATCTGTTAGAGAAAGATTCAAATTGTTCATAGTGTTTTCCTTTATGGGATTTCTTAGCTCCTTAAGCTCCTAGTGTTGATCTTTTGTGTTGGAATTGGTTAATTCTTATGTAGACAGGGAATGTTCATTCATGTTTTTATACTTGAAGCCTTGAACTGAATAAGGGACATTTGTATCGGCAAATGATGTTTGTTGTTGCTGGTTAGGGACTGAGAGGTCAATTTTTTGATGCAGCTTGTTAAATTTGGCAGACATTGCAGATGTGTCTTCACCGTTTGAGAGGAAGGGGCTGAAGTTAACTGTGTCCTGCGTTGGATCTGATGAAGGAAGCGGAGGAGGTCAATCTTCTAGGAGAAGTTCAGGTTCAGGAAGAACAAGGAAAAATGATGAAACTAAGAAAGCTCGAGGTGGGGGAAAGTCCAAGTCATCTAACCAGGAAGAGATCATTTCTCTGTTCAGGCGGATACAGTCTTCGATCTCGAAGGAAGTAGACTCTGTAGATACTAAGAAGATAAAGTCCAATGAATCGGAAGAGAAGCCGCCCTCAGCTGAGTCAATTCTTAGGGTTCTTCAAGGTGGATCAACAAAGCAAAGAGGTAACATAGATGAATACCGTGTTTTAATTTCCATACCACCTTTGTAACTGAACATGCACTGCTCTAAGTCGCACTAATCAGCAAGAAAATGAAGAGTTGAAGTCATTTACAGTGAATAGTTAGTTCTAGCTGATGAATACTGATAAATCGAGTTATGCTCCATTGTTTCTTAGTAAAATGCTTTTAACTATGCAGAAGAAGCTAACCAGGAAGGAGAAAAGGTTGATATGAAAGAGCAGCAAATACAGGCTAATCTATCAGTTACAGACTTCGAGTTAACGCGGCCACCATCCAAATTCGTGAAGAGGTCTCCAATTCCGTCTTCATCAAACAATTCAAGCCCACCACGAGAGCTTCTTGAGATGAATAATGGAGCATCACTTGCCACTGCTGGAACCAAGGAGTTAGAGTTGGAAAGAGTAGAAGAAATGAAACTCCCTGAGCTGAAAGAACTGGCCAAGTCTAGGGGGATGAGAGGTTACTCAAAACTCAAAAAGAGGGAGCTTGTAGAACTGTTGAAGTCCTAAAAACAATGTAAACCTTTCGTTCTTGAAGTACTTAGTCCTATGCTCATGTAACAAACTCTTAACAACTTCTGGATGCAACTGACTCGTGAATGCAACTTTCCTGGGATTGAGTGTTGATTCAGAATGGCCTTTCTCCAGAGGTCATGAACACGCCCCATTGTGAAAAGGGCATTGAACTCTATTGTGTCATCATAAAAGACCAATTAGTACAATCCACGTTTGGCATTTATGCAATACTGCACTTTGTTTTCTGAGAGACGACTACAGTTGGAGTCGAAGTCGCTCAACAGATGAGACTAGCACATGTTTGATAGTCACGGTATAAGATCCCTACTGTAATATAACCATTCAGATTATAAAGGAAGCATATGTATGGCAAGGGTGATTCTAATGATGAAACTAAGATAAATAATATCTGCTTCCTCGTATGTAACCAGATTCAAAACAAGGGAGGTCACCAACTTCTTAAGCTCAAAAATACTCTTACATAGTCTTAAAGAAAAAGAAATAACATCTGATACACTGAAACTGGTAGAAAGTATCTCCAAGATACACTGAAACAGCTTGCCAAAACCAAAACAAAATATCTCCAAGATTATGGTGGATCTGTCTAAACAATTGCTTGGGACTTGTTAAGGATGACTCCCTCGTATTTCACTTGGAACCACTTCATCGCATCATCCTTTGTAACTCTGTGCTGAATTCCAACGCGGGCCTTGCACCTGCGGCGACGGCCAACACGGTACCCTGGGCGCTCAAGAACAACATAGAAGTCCATACCGTAGATACCGGTGGAAGGGTCATATCTGATAAAGAAGCAAATGGTTAGTTAAATTGTACAGTCATTTTAACTGGTCACCATAACAGTTCAAAGACTCAGTTTTAATAAAAGTTCAATGATCAGAAACAATTGTTACCTAATTCCATAAAAGCATGTAACACTATCTATTACTTGGAAACATGAAAGCATCCTCCATTAATTCATGATATAGCCATCATCCATGAAATAGCTCATTTGAAATCACAACGAATAACCAATATGGAGGTGAAAGTTCGGAAAGTCAAGACCAAATATGTACTTAATCAATTTATTGCTACCAGTTCCATGTCCAACTACTCAAGTAAAAAAAAAATAACAGTCCATATTATTAATATAGACACTTCATCATCCAGGATAAAACAAGTGATAACAAATCTCAAAGAAATCAAAGATACCAAACTTCACATTCTCCTACCAAGCATACGAGATTACTCATTCAAACCCAAAAAAGAGTATTAAACATGCAAATCCCAGAACAGATTAGAAACACGTCCCCTAGAAGTGAAACCGAAAATGTAAACATAATCCACTCTATGCCAATCATTCGCAAATCTAAAATACAAATGCTATTTTAGGCTCAAGCTCCAATCTTACAGCCACAACAACCTCATTCAAGGCCAAATCTCAAACATTACGTGATTAAAAAGCAAATTTCAACTATACCCTTAATATTAGTTCAACAATATCACCATATGACAAATCCTACACATTAAATACACAACAACATTTCGAAAGAGCAGAGACAAAGTATCAAAGCACTCACTTAATTCCAAGATCGATATGCTCCTGAATACCGAATCCAAAGCAGCCAGTATCACTGAAGTTCTTACGCAAAAGCTCATACTCCTTCACCTTCAGCCCACTCTCCAACAGTGACATTGCCTTATCTCCCCTAACAGTAACATAGCAAGCGATCTTCTCATTACGCCTGATTCCGAAAGACCTCACAGTGTACCGAGCTGCACACAATGACAACCCCAACCCACAGTTAAAACCCACCACCACATAAACCCTAAAAAACAAAAACAAAATGAACAGAGAAACCCTAAAAATCTCACCTTTGGAGAAAACAGGGGTCTGGCCGCTGAGTTGCTCCAAGACCTTGGCGGCCCTGGTGAGACGATCGCCGCTCTCGCCGACGGAGATGTTGAGGACGAGCTTCTGGACCTTGATTTCCCTCATGGGGTTCGCGAGCTTCTTCTCCGACGCCTGCAATTAGGGTTTTACAGATTGTTAGATTACGAAATCAACAGAGGCTTGTTCAGATTCGGAACAAGAGAAAACAGAAAGGAGAAGAAGAGAGGAGAGAGAAGGACCATTGCTCAAGGGCTGTGGTGTTGTTGAGGAGGAGGAGGAGGCAGAGCAGCCGAAGCTCAGAGATGAAGTTATAAGGATGCGAGTGAGGGGTCTCCTAGGGTTTTTGGTACTTATACGGGCTCGCTGTGGGCTTGCTTAGACTTGAATTTGGACCTTTCGGGTCAGAGATGATGTCAAAGCCCAGCTAGATTCTTTTTTCACTATTTTTTTTAGAGTTTTTTGGACTCTTTTGGTCAAAAGCCCAAGCAGATTGAGTGGATTTTAATACTCCCAATCTCCCATTTTGGATATCACCCTCTTCTTCTCCTTCTTCTTCTTTTCTTCTTTGTAATATTCAGCTATATTTGTATAGAAGGATTTCAAGTTTCAGACTTGTACTGAGAAATGTGTTCCTTAACTACTAAAGCTAAATTATATTTTTGAATCTCGCGAGGAATTTATGAGGAACACTTTTGCTAACGATTTTCAGCACCTAAAGAGTTTCCTTATATAAATGATACCGATGAATTTTCACCAGACATATTCCTTGTAAACATCTTTTTCATATCACTTTTGCCGATGACATATTCCTCGGCATAAAGTTATTCAAAATTTTTTTTTTGTTTTTTTCTGATATCACTTTTGCTGATAGATTTTAGTCACCTAGAGTGTTCCTCGTATAAATGCCGACCGATTGGATATGCGTTCCTTACAAACATTTTTTTCACATCACTTTTGCCAGCAGCACTTTGTTAGGAAATTTGTTAGGAAATGGCCTCATAATTTCCCATGTAACTTTTAAGGACCACTTTAGTGGATCTTGTGGAAGTCAACTTTGTGAATTAATGAAACATTTCTCCGCTATAACGTTGTTTTTCCTGGTCTAGTATACTTTGTTTTCCCAAATCAACATACGACATAACAGAATCGTGTGCAGCATTTTCAAATAGGGCAAAGATAATTGCTAACAAACATTCCACTGTTAACTAGCAGTAAACACAAACCGGTACCGGCTTTCACTTTCTTTCTTTTTCCTTCTATGGAGTCTACAACAAAGATGCCAAAATTCTAAGGTAGCTCCAAGGAATAAGATTTGACAATTTTTTCTCCTAATTCCTAAATGGAAGTTTAAGCGAAAAACTAAAAGAAGAATCTAAGAGTATCACCACTCACACTGAAATAAAGCAACAAATTGTAACCAAACAGGACTGCAGCAACTAACTACGGTGTGGTCCTAAATGTCGAGATAACAACTGTTGTAATCTCAAACTTCATATCTCCAGCGCCTAATGCAGAAATTCTCGGAGAGTATGGTTACGAGTATGGAAGACCAGAAAAATCCCTTTGAATGCGTCATATTGTGTATTTGTGTTGCAAGAATCCACACATTGCACTAGCTACACTTGCAGGCTTGTAAAATAATGCAGCACAAGTACCTCGATGTTATCCATATCGCCCTTACTAGAACATATTTACACGAAAAAACCATGGCAGCACAAAAGCTATTACCAGGCATGCCATTAAGAAATTGCAAAATGGCTGTCCCCGCCAACATCCAACGTTCCTCTCTGATGTGTTCGCACCAAGACCAGAAAATCTTCTTTCGTTCCACTCCTCCAAAAATCCGTTATCCCCAAGACCAGTAACATTTTTTGCAGTAACGCCACAAATTTCACACATTCTGCATGAATAAAAACAAGAAAAGGAATACGCGTCAGTTTTGATAATTGATTGTAAGGATTCCACAGTGCTAGTGTTTGTTTCAGCCTTTAAACTTGTTTAAGGAACTAATCAAAAATGTATTCCACATATAATTGCAACAGAAATTAACTTTTGACATTTGAAAATTGACACAGTTAATTCAATAGTAGCTAAAAGCATGGCATAGTTGTTGGAATGAAAAATATCAATCTCTTCTGCTACCTTGGCTGTTCCATACCAGATTCCAGTTTTGAAAACTAGAATATAAATTAGTAAAAACTCTTACCACTTTGTCACTGCATGAATTACTTTCTCAGACTATCTATTATTACCAAACACGGGTAATCCTAGTGTTTTCAGAGTCATAACACTCTCATATATCATTTTAGAGTCACAATCAATTGCATATGGGAAACTCTGGACCTCTTATGTGGAGTAATAATCAGCAACACAGAGATGATAAGATTTAGAGTCACAATCAATTGCATGTGGGAAACTCTGGACCTCTTATGTGGAGTAATAATCAGCAACACAGAGATGATAAGATTCAATAAGTGGTAAATGGCTGGGTACTGTATGATGATATAGTTCTTAGATTTTACATCTTATTCATCGAAATGGAGAGATCTTTCTATGTGACAAAGCAGTACAACTCTTAACTTTAAGATGGTGAAGCATGAAAAAAGAAATTTACACAGTAATGATCATACTGAACAGATATTGAGGTTCAGTTCATTTTCAGCTCATCTTTCCAGTGAGATAATTAACAAACTTGTCTACTAAGAAGCTTGTATTAAGTTCATATATGAACAGACGTATAAACCAAAATCAAGATCAACAGAGCAAATATCATGAGCTCAGAAATATCAAACGCCAAGTACGAAAAATGGCCAAAGAAGAAAAATGAAACTTCAACATAAGAAGGCACATACGACACTTATTGACACCCATAAAGCTCATAGTACATCTGTTATTGTAAAGCAATAAATAAGAGAAAAGGTTCAGAGAAAAAAAGGACAGAAGGAAACAAGTACCTGTTTCCTTTTAGCTTAAACCAAGCTTCAGCACAATGAGCATGTGCAACGCCTAATTCATCTTTACACTCACAGCCAAGATGAATTAAATCCATAGTGACAGAACAAGAACTAGTTTCTGTTTTTCTGTCCGGTGATTGATCAGAACTTAAATGGCAAATCCTACAAACACTTTCTGCCTCCCAATTATCACCAAATCCTTTACCACTCCCACACTTGATATTAATCACATGTGAATCCCTCTCTGCCTCAGGCACCTTCATCTTTGACTCTGCCACCTTACTCGACCCCAGTTCATCACCCTTTACACCCAATGTTCCATCATCTCCAGTACCATGCGAAGTCTCACCAGAGTCGATGACAACTACAGTCTCAGACACATTCCCATCAGCTAAATTGTTCGAATTCTTCTTAGTTTCTAGCTGAACATGACTCGAAACCTCACTACTAGTACGTGGCTCACACGCCTCCTTATTATTCAGTCTCTCAACCCCTTCTTCACCTACTGCCTTATTAGACCCTAATTCCCCGCCCAATGCCTTCAAATCTTCAGTTTTTCGAATAGCAGTGGCCGCCTCAACAATGACAGACTCAACAACTGACCAAACAACAGAATTCCTTGATTTCTCAAGGGAATTCTGATCAACCCCACCCAATACCACACTGCTACCTTGAACATCATGTGACCCTGCATCCATTGCTCAACAAAAAACAGTCTCCAACCTCCCAAAGATTCAAACTTTCACAAACACCCACCAACAATTCACACCCTATAACAAAACCCAATTCCACAAATTCACAAAGAAACCGCCTTCAAGAGTTCCACATACAAACCCAATTGGATAACCAATAATCTCATCTCTTGTTAAGGCATAAAACAATGTGATCAAACTGGAAGTGAGTAAACCAATGAAGCACTCCTAACACAGTAATAATCTCCAATCATCAAAAACTCAAATTTTCTACTCACTGATAAATTAAAAACAACAAAAGCTACAAACTTTCTGAGAAATACCCAAACCTTTTCTCCACCAAGACCAGTTCAAGGAGCTCCAGGATTGAATTTTTCAGATCTGGGTCCTTATCCAAATCCAATTCCAACTCACCAAGTGTGTGATATCATATTCTAAAAGAACTGGGTTAATTAATATTATAGGGAACAGTGTGTGTGTTTGAGTTTGGTGCAGAATAGAACCCAGCCAAAAACAATGTCAAGAAGAAGAATATAGAGGTTGAGTGAACGAAAAATCAGAAAGAATGAGGTTCAATTTGTATTAAAATATTGATGGGGAAGTGTGGATTGCTGAAAAGATAAGGGGGCTGGGAATTTGGATTGTATTGGATGAATCGCTATCTACTAATTATTAATTCGTAGAAATATTTTGCCTGTCTAATCTTAAAGCTGAGAGATGCAGGGAATTAACAGATACTGGCAAATACTGCTACTTGGTTATTTCCATTTGTCATTGATTCTGGCCTTTTGGGTAAAGTTTTGAATAGGTAAAACTCTGTGTGTGTGTGTGTTAAGAGGGGCGACACAAACTGAGGAAGCAGCGGATGAGGTTTCAGAGTTTAGCTGTGTTGTCTTCCTTATTGGCCAAGTAATCTTTGCCGTGTCATGTTCCTTGTTCAGTCTTTCACTCTCATTCCACATGAAATACAATCCTAAATTTTAGTCTAGGATTTTGTTTTTTTCCTTTTTGGATCATGGTATTTATTGATTACCAAAAATTATTAATTGAGT
The DNA here is from genome assembly GCA_025331145.1 of Rosa persica. Classification (NCBI taxonomy): domain Eukaryota; kingdom Viridiplantae; phylum Streptophyta; class Magnoliopsida; order Rosales; family Rosaceae; genus Rosa; species Rosa persica. The sequence continues at coordinate 5,665,666 of WFKR01000005.1, read as the reverse complement.
AAGTATCTCACGAAAACGTCAAAGTAAAACGTGCTAGGTAACAGAAAGTTGAGTTATTTTCATATAAACTAAGTAGGAGAACTTAATGAGAAAAAATTGATTGTATAAAAAATATTTGGCTCAAATTTTATCAATTAGGTCGTTATTATGATGAAATAGATATTATATCTGATCCTGTATTATATGATAGGTTGGATTTGGAGTTTTGCATCAGGGGAATAGATATTTTCAGAGAACAATTAGAACATATATTAACAGTCACCTAAGTAATAGCTACATCCAATGTCGTGGTCATTGTTGAGTATTTGCAAGGCTACAAACTAGAACAGGCAGATTGGTGAAGGATTTAATTTATGGTGATGATGGCTCAAATGAATTTTCAATGCTTATTAACCAATTGGGTATGGTGACTTTACTTGAACGGAAAATTACTTATTTAATAATATCTTAACTCTCATTAGTCAAAACTTAAACTACACGGGTCTAATCACATCAAGGGATTTAACCTGTAGATAAGAAGTAGAGTATGACTTGGTTAACAAGTTTGTCATTGTCTTCAGGAGTTAATTTGGTAGACTTTGTTGTGCCTATAACCGTAACAAAATGTAAAATATATCGGTTTAGACCTCTAATTTATTTTCTTTTATTGCAACTAAAACAGAGAGCTTTGTTTCAAAGAAAACATTAGAAACACGATAAAACATTTGACGAAGAATGATTTAAATTAAACAGCTTTGTTTCAAAGAAAGATACCTAAACCCAAACATTAAAAAGACGATAAAACATTTAAAGAAGAATGATTTAAATTAAAGAGCTTTGTTTCAAAGAAAGATCCCTAAAGCAATACTGAGTGGATTAGGTCATACTTTTGATGCATATTCCACTTATCCATTCATTCCTTGACCAAGTAAATTCAGCATGATTCATATAGCTGTTACCCTTTTCATTTTTTCTAGCTCCTCTTTTGGAGTAGATGCAAAAAGTGTGGACACAATGAATGGGATGAATTAGCGGCCATGATGTGATAGTACAATTTTCCCTTAAAGAGATCTATCTGATTAAGAAACACAACAACAGCAATTATTGCAAAGATTACTGGAGTCAAATTTGTCTGTGCACAAACTGGCTATTCTCTCAACAACCTAGATCCATAAAACTCATAGGATGAAGTAATGTAGAAGATAATGGGACACCAGGTACATGTTGACCTAAACAATGAGAATTCTGCACATGAATCATGAAGGGTGGCCCAGATGCACTCTACCCAGTATATGTACACATCATGTACCCTGACTAGTATTAAGTACTTTGAGCTTGACAAGAAAAGCAAGGGCTGGCAATGGCATGTGGTACAACTCACAGTGGACCACATTCCAAGGCCCTCAATCATTGGTAGGAGGGTAGGACCCTAGCCATGACAGCTAACCTTTTTAATGGTGTAAATACTACTCCAGTAAGATGCAAAACTCATATACAATTGCACTTTGACGGTGGATTTGAGACTATCTTGTTACCGAGGTCCGGAAAGCTCAATGGCTTCGATGATGAATGAAGAGTCTTGCCGAACATCGCTGTAATCCCTGGAGAAACTGCAAGTCCTGGCCTCAGAAGGGTTGGTGCCACCTCGTGGATCTTCTGTTTGTACTGATTGCTCAATAAGGCCTTCCAAGATCTTTAGGACATCTGACATCTTTGGCCGGAGGTTGGGGCTTGACTGAGTACACTGCAGAGCCAAATCTGCGCATGTTTCAAGCTCGGTTGCATCAAAACATCCTTTTAGATCCCTGTCTGCTAGCACTTCCAGCCTCTTCTCCTCATGTAAGGTTCGAACCTGCACGTCAACAGCGTGAAAAAGGAGCAAAAACTGATGTCTCACAATAGAAAACAGTTAACAAAAAGATTTTTGCGCAAGGCAAAAAGTATTTTCATGCAGCTTAGGCATTTTACCAGATGGATGAAAGAGACAATATTTGCCTGCCACAGTTCATTGTAAGGGTTACTTAACTCTACATAGTGATGAACAATATGGTACTCCCAAGGGTAGAAAATATTTACAGAGTTTATTTAATCAAATGCACTAACAAGAAAAAATTTCACGGCTTTAGAACTATTTCCATGAAGAATTGAAGAGTGAATCCAAACCTTTACTTGAGATAAACCACCAAAAAGCATGTAAAACTTACCCAATCAAGAATCATTCCCTTCTGAACTTGACCGTTTCCAGCATCTAATGCCTTTTGCCCTGTTATGAGCTCCAGAAGCAGTATCCCAAATCCAAAAACATCAGTCTTTTCAGAAGACTGTCCTGTGGAGAGATACTCAGGTGCTATGTGTCCTACAGTGCCCCGCACTGCGGTAGTGACATGTGATTCCCTCTGATCTAACAGTTTAGCAAGACCAAAATCCCCAACTACAGCTTCAAAACTTTCATCAAGCAAAATGTTTGCAGCTTTGACATCCCTGTGAATTATTTTTGGATTACACTGTTCGTGCAAGTATACAAGTCCACGGGCAGCCCCAAGGGCGATACACAGTCTTCTGTTCCAATCCAATGATGGTCTATCTCGACAAGTTTCTGTTTACAAAAATCAAATTACAATGAGGGCTAGCAAAGATATAAAAAAGATAAGCTACTTGGATATATTTTGAATGAGCTTTGATACATGACCAACCATTGCAAGGTCCAACTATGAATTGCCATTTGTTATAAGAACAATGTTAAGGTTCTCTCTAGAAAATTTTATTAGTTGAAGAATAAAGATTTTAATGGTAGTAGGCATATAACATTTTCTTCTGAAACATCTAGAAAGGTAACAGAAAGTGGATGCCAGTCGAGCAAAGAAACAAAACAGACCTCTTAACCGGTCAGCAACACTCCCATTTGGCATATAAGGATAAACAAGCAACCTTTCGTTTGTTGTCATACAAAATCCAAATAAACGTAAAAGGTTCCGATGCAAGGCCAAGCCTATCATTTCAACTTCAGTTTGGAACTGAACTTCTCCAGTGAAATTGGGATCTCTAAGTCTCTTAACTGCCACCAGTGTCCTATTAGGAAGACATCCTTTATAAACGACTCCATATCCGCCTTGTCCTAGAATGTTTTTAGAACTAAAATTGCTCGTTGCAAGTTGTAATTCACGATAGGAGAACCTCTTTAGATGACTTATATCTAATTCATAATCTTGCTGCACTGCAAATTCGAATGGAAATATGTTATATATATGATCATGTTTTATATGCTCCATAAAATGAATTAGTGTAGATTAGAAAGTACCGTAAGATGTAAATAGAAGACGAGATCTGTACCAATGCACCCAACAAACAAGCAGCATCACTGAAATAATAAATGTACAACTAATGCCTAGAGCAACAGAAAGTACCCATCGATGGTGGTCATTGACTTTTGGTGGTGAACCTGTGTCTGCGAGTAAATTGTCCTGAGTATAGGTGTATTTAATGATGGCACAATGCACTATTGACTGAGAGGTTGAGTTATATTACCGTTTACTGGTTTTGACACATCCATGCAGATTCGTGTCGAGTCTGCTGACAAAGGATTGCAAAGAAAGCTGTTCCCTGTCACACTGCAATGAAATATAAACACTCTCAAACAGGTGAAATTGTATATTAGATAAAATTACTATATGCTATTACAAAACAAAATCTCTTGCTTCAGATGATCTCACTTCTCACCTATAACCTTTCGCCAGTATTTTTGGCGTGGGCCCACTAAGATTATTAAATGATAAATCCCTGTGTATATAGTTCACGAAAATTAGAATCACTTGCAACAATCCAGAATTTAGCAAAACAAGAAAGAAAAAAATACACAAATTGCAAATGGCAGAACACATACAAGAATGAAAGATCTGTGAGATCAGCAACAAGGCTGGGAATTTGACCGCTCAAATTATTTCTATTAAGCCTCCTGAAAACTTGGATTGACAGGGTTTCGAACACAAATGGTTAAGAGAAAAATGCTAAAACAAGAATTATTCTTATAGCAAACACTGAATTCAAATCAACAAGAAAACAGCGCCTAATCCATTGCAAGCCTACTCACAAGTAACTTAGATGAGTCAGAAACCCCAAAGAACTTGGAATGTTTCCAGAAAACTGGTTACCCGAAAGGTCCAGAGTTTCAAGCAGCAAAAGCCTCCCTATCTCAGTTGGGATAGGACCAGACAACTGATTGTTTTGTAACAACCTGCAATTGTAGAAAATTAGAATTGTAAATTAAAAATCCAATACTGCAAGAACATTAACGGACTAATTTGACAACTCTATGTCAATTTCTTTCATAATTGTAATCTACAAGATTCAGATAACAACCAGTAACATATACAAACGCACATATGCAGAGTTAGACCATTGCTTTAGTATATTTTCCATATGCCCTATTTGCACAATGCACACTGATTACACGCATCTCTTTTATGTTTTTGTCTATTTTATACAGATGACTAATTCTGTAGTAATCGGTACATAATACCGCCTCAAAAGACAAAAAGGACAAGATGATCAATATGCTTCCTTCAAGTACTTCATTACTAAAGAAAGAAACAAATTCCTAGCTCCTATTTAGCCTAGTTTTCCATAAGCCCTCAATCTAAATAGTACTGCATTGTCATGAAGCAACTTTAAACGGATTCATCATCTTCTTTAAAAGTTTATTCACAGAAATCCAAACACAAAACAATGATCTATTCCCTTCTTGATATAGTAGGTTTATGCGCTCAAATAAAGTTAACAAGAATGAATTCGATTAAAGTGGCAATGAAACAAACCGCAAAAAATAAAGGCTTACAATGTCCGAAGATGACTCAAATTCCCAATACTCGGCGAAAGCATTCCTAATAAACCCGAGCTGGCCATTGCACTAGCACAAGCAACGACATTGTATCATTATTTCTAGTTAGCTATTGCCAGTAAATAGCAATCCAATTGCTAAAAACCCATAACTTCACCTTCAACTCTTTGCTTTTGAAAGAAGAAATTATTTTTTGGCTTCCCATACATTTTTCTTGGCAAACAAACAGAAAATAACAATGAGGAACACTTACACGGAGATTACATATCCCTCAGCAGAACAACCCACCATGTTCCAAGTGCAAGGATCAACTGAGTTGATATCCCACCCACCCATCACAAGCAACTCATCCTGCATCTCCTTCTTCACTGACATCAATGCAGCCACTGAACCACACAAACCAAACAACACATTGCATCATCAATCATAGAACAAATTTTAAAAAGCAAAAAGTTTTTAAATCTTGGAGGGCCAGACCTTCAAAGTTGACACCTTTGGGGGAGAGCAAACTGTCAGAAGCTGTGACCAATGGGATGCACAAGTAGAAGACGCAAAACCCAAGAGGCAGCTTTAGTTTCTTTTTCATTTTCAGCAGGAAAAAAGGGACCAGAGAATGAAGAAGAAGACAGCTTTGCTCAGGGACCTTTTTACTGCTCTAAATCTGCAGTCTCTCAAAGATAGTGTGAATTTGATGGAACAACCACTAGTTATGGAATCTCTCTTTAGTCTTTACTGTTTATTGCTTACCCCGAAAACCAATGAACATAAAATACTTCACAAAACAAAAAATTAAAACTTGGTTGAAGATAGTAAAACCAGGAAGCCAGCTCGAGATTTGGGAAGTGACAGAGACTGTCTCCCTGTGGGGTTGGCTTTAGGAGTTTCTAGTGCTTATGGTTATGTTTTATTGACGTGGATCGGTAGACTTGGAAATACGGACGGTGTGGATTTGTGATATCTCAGCGTTCAATTTGTAGTAGACAAATCATTGTTACTTAATGGCGCCAATTTTGAGGCTGCCGCTCTTTTGGACTTTTCTGTGACACACTTGGACTTTTCTGTGACACACTCACCTACTCGAAAACGACATGTCCTGTTACTGGTTGCAAATTCTTTACCTCTGTTTTTGAGGAAAGAAGATGCACCATTTGAGCTTCCCAATAATCCCTCCAGGCATAAAACTCGGCTTACCGTTGCCCGGAAACAGTTAGAAATACAGAGGAAAAAAGGGCGGACTCCACGTCGGAAATGAGGGTGAGACGGAGAAGGGGGAAGGGAGATCAATACATTAACAAGAGAACAATGCATTTACTTTTAAGCTTGCACAAACAGTGAAGTGAATATTTGACCGCAATTACAAGTCAGCCACCACAAACCACCTTAAGAAACAACATTGAAGTGAAAGCAAACCCGCCCAGCAACCACCAACACAACATTCTATTAGGGATTCTCTTCCTAGCTATATAGATACACTTTTCCTAGCTTTTCCTCTAGCAGATTTCCCAGGAGTCTCGGTCTATCTTTACTATCAAACATTTACAGCAACAAAAAGGAATTTCGGGAGACAAGGATGAGAGAGGGTGATAGGGGAAGAAACCGTAGAAGAGAACACATTACAAGATGCCGTCCATCCGCCCCGGTTGGTAGTCTTATAGGCAGAGCAAAATATGATGATCGTCAGGATTCTAACAAGTGGCGATTTAACCACAAAGATAGGAAACCTTTGTGTCACAGTTCAACTGGAAGATAGCAACTGCATACAATCTTCTCACATTTATGTGCCAGCCGCATGCAAGAAAGGGAGACCCATTTGGCGTTTCACATGATCAGGAATCAACTTGTTGATAAGCTCTGGAGAAGCGCCGGACAACTGTAAGGAGAATAGATTAGTCCAGGCATTAATTGGTTATGAAAACACGTTCATATTGATTAAACTGCCAGCCCAACAGTTATAGATGGTATCCATAATGGAGATTAGACAGGAAGATTCAAAGAGCAGACATTCTACCTACTTGAACCATACTTTAGTAATTATCATTACTTAATTTTATTCAACTTAAAATAGTTTATGCAAGCACACAATAAACTGAAACCTAATGTAATGGACTCAGATTTGACATGAAAACATGAGGAAATTCAATGGATAGGGACGTTCAGGCTCCTAAAGCATCATACCTCTTGCTTAAAATTAAAGAGCGGAGGCAATGGGCGACCATTTGGTAGGCGGGCATTGGACTCACGGAGTTCGTCAAAGAAAGGATGTGCACATGCTTCTAGCTGCAAGGACAAGAAGTAATCTTAATCAAACAATAGAGGCAAACACAATGAAACTATAACCAAATTACCAAATCATACTCAGAACTTTGACACAGGAAATTTCGGTTGTCAATAGTGTATAAAACTGAACTGGAGCACTGGGCATTACACAAAAAACAAACAAGAAATGCTTTGTCCCCTACTTTAATTTTGAAAAATTGAGGCCAAAACCTTCAATATTGAACGTACTTCAACATAAGATGTCAATGAAAACTTTTGACAACAGAAATTTCAGTTCTCAGTAGGGAACAAAATGGAACTTTTCAGTGTAGACCATGACACATGCTCCAACTTATAAAAAAACAAGGGCATAACCAATTAACATAAACCACCAATCAGATACTAAGACCTCATACATAATTACACATCAAGACATCAGCAGAATTAAACTTACAGCTGTGCAACGAAGACTTGGAGAGTATTGTAGCAGTCTTGAAGCCAGATCAATTGCTTCTGGAGGCATGCGCTTGTGGAAAACCTAAATACAGCAGTCAATTAAATGGGAATCTACCATGGTAGAAAAAGAACAAATATGTACTTTGCAAAGAAATTAACAGCTAGTGCTTTTACTCAACATGTGCAAAAAGGAAATATCCTAATGTCTTAAAGCCCAATAGGCCAGGGCTTCAAGACAGGGAAGAGGATGCTTCTCCACATCAGCTTAATTTTTATAATGTTGTTAATAGATGAAAGTAAATCATATACCTTGTGCCAAGGGTGTGCTTTTATCTGTGGAAACCTGAAATCTGTATAATTTGGATTCATACAGCGAATTTCTTCACGTGTTGGTGTTCCCAGAACCTGTAAGAAAAATAGTAAGATGCTGACTTCTGATATGAGAATTGCGCAATTTCAAGAATTCATGACAATTAATCACCTTGATAATCTCTACAAGTTGGTCCACTGCATTTTCCCCAGGAAACAAAGGCTACAAAAAGCATAAGAGTACATAAGAAAGACATTTAACGGGAAGAACTACATCGTGAAACATACTTGCCACATGTCTTATAATACTACAAAAGAACTGCTCACCTGGCCCAAAAGAAGCTCTGCTAAGACACAGCCAGCTGACCAGATATCAATTGAAGTTGTATAATCCGTGGCACCAAATATTAGTTCGGGAGCCCGATAGAAACGTGAACATATGTATGCTATGTTTGCTTCACCTTTCACCTGAAGACAAGAACATGTACGATATGTTAATGAATCACCATATAGTAATACTGAAATACAGACAAACTATATGAATCAACTAGCATAGAAACACAAAGAACTAGACTTCTAAACAGTGTTATGAAGATTATGTAGAATAGAGCTTGAATGTGAGCCGAGAAAATAATATTCATGCTCAAACCCAAAGGTTTGCAACATACCAGCATTTTGGCACTTCCAAAATCACAAAGCTTGACCTGGTGAGTTAGAGGATCGACCTGTAGGGAGTCAAGAATGAACATAATCAGAAATAATGCTACTATCTCACTGACTCAGTGTACATATCAATATCTATTGCCTCAAGTCCAATATTATTTCACATGTAGAATCAGTGCATACATACCAATAAATTTTGAGGCTTCAAATCTCTATGGCAAACTCCAGGAACGGTGTGTATGTAAGCCAGTCCTCTGAAAATCTGTAAAACCTCAACAGTTTAATATAAAGAACAATAATAAAAAACAATGAACAACAAGTTCAAATCTGAAAGGTGCATCTTGCATACCTGGTACATGTAAAGCTTGACATAGACAAGGGGCATTCTCTGGCTTGCATTGCTGTAATGCTTCAAGACCCGATACATGGTCTCCGGAACATATTCCATGACCAAATTGAGAAAAAGCTCATTTTTGCTTGTTGTAGAGAAGAAGCAATGCTTCAAACAAATCACATTGGGATGATCCATCACACGCATCAATTGAAGTTCCCTGTTCTTATATCTTCTGTCTTGCAGAACCTTCTTTATAGCCACAGTCTCGCCAGTTTCCAAGCATTTCGCCTGACAGAAAAGAATCATCAGTCATCACCGTATATCAAAAACAAACCGGCACCAGTACAACAGCTAGGAAGACAATGACTAAACATACCTGGAAAACAATTCCAAATGACCCAGTTCCCACAACACGCTCTGCCATATAACTAATGGTCTGCAAGGCAAAAAAAAAAAAGCGAAAACAGAATCAGCTTCTTAGGAGAGAAAAATGAACCCTGATCAACTAGAAACATCTAGATCTCAAAAATTGGATTAGCAATCATATATCGTAATCTTTCAAATCACTCCAGAGGTAAACTTTGAAGTGAAACAGATCCATAACAGAAATTCCCAGAATGGTTACCTGTTTGGGTTCTCCATTTTTGCCTCCTATGGTTGTGGAAATTATGTGACCAGTTGGATCGCTACCATCTACAACAGAGGCAGCCATTTCCTGCATAAACACACCAAATTTGATATTAACAATTGGCCTCGAATTCACAGATTAGGACTATCTACACAAACAACCGAAAGTAGCCTACAAGAAGAATCCTTTTGATGCTAAATACCATAAGAAGAGTGTGGCCAGAGAAAAGGTAGCTAAGAAAGAAGAAGGTAGCTCAAATCTTGAAGAAGAATGCACACTTTTTGTTTTTGCAAATAAATAAAAAAACAAATAAAACCCATAACTGGTGACCAAATCCTGGACTGGATCAGGTGTTCATGAAGTGAATGTGATGCAGATTTAAACAATTGCAGACCAAAATTACACAAAAGTTTTAACCTTTCAATGAAAACCATCCCCACCCCAAGCTCAAAACCACTTTGATCTGAGCAAAAACCAAAGTTAACCCAATATTCAGCTAATGAAACCCAGAAAACCCCTAAAATCAGCTGAAATTGACGTCACAGCCAAATCCAGATCAAAAGCAAGAGACTTTGAATTGTGGGTGAGCTGAATTTCAATGAAAGTTTCCATCTTTACAAGATTGATGAGAGTGAGTGGTGCACCTTATCATCAGCCATGGTGAGGCTGGAGTTGATTTTTCTTTCTTTTTTTCTCTAGGGAGGAGCAAACAACAAAATCAGTCAAGGTGTGATTGGTGTGGGGATGAGAAGAAGAAGGTGGTGGGCAAGGTGGTCATTATGGAGCCATCGTGGTGGTGGTGGTGGTGGTGGTGGTGGATGAAGAAGAAGGAAGGAGAAGAGAGAGAGGAATGGAAGAGCTTGAGGTGTGCCTATGCTGCTGTGTGCGCCTCTAAGACAATTAGACAAACAACAAACCCATGTGATTCCAGCTCTTCTTTTTCAGTTTTTGCTCCTACTTCTCCACAAAAGCGGACCCTGTTCTTGAGTGAAATTACGACTCTGCCCTTGTCCGCCGACGTTGTCGAAAATTTTGCCTTGCCCGATTCTCTACTTTCTGTGGTCTCTTCCTTTTTCCTAATTTTCTACTCATGAACAGAGCAAGTGTTCATAATGTTTTTTTTTTTTTTTTCTCCCTTCTTTTTCCGTTATGATGATCATGATTCTGCAATTCTGAAAAATAGTTGAATTACATTACCTCTTGAGAAGAAGAAACATATAAGAGAAAGATCCTCTTAATTTTTTCAAACGCATTTGCAAAAACACAGCTAAACTATCAAACATAAGTCAATTTATAACATTCCAGTTGATTGTGCGGTTATAATAAATCACACATTGTCAATTTTGGTAAAACACATCTGACTTTGATAATTAAAAAAGATAATTTACATCCGAAATAAACAAATTTTCTTGATATTTCTCGGCACACAAGAGTAAACTAATAAGAACTTTCATAATAAGGACAAGTTGACAATAAAATTGAACGTAAGTCAATTGTGTACATCATATATCGTTTGTTTTTGTTAAGCAGAACGCCTATCTTGATCAAGGAAGAAAGATAATAATTATATTCAAAAAAGACAAACCCCTCATAATCTTTCCCAGCACATTACAAAAACACAAGTAAATTTAAGAGTTTTCATGACAAAGACAAGTTGATAATAAAACATAATTTTAGTTGATTATGCGCTGATGAATTACATTTACATTGGTTTGGACATAACGCATACATTAATCAAGAAAAAAAAAAGAATCATTACTTCTGAAAGAGAGTGAAACCCTCCTATATTTTTTTGTGCACTTGCGTAACAAAATCAAACAGTCATTTTCCAATACTTTCAAACTAGGTTAAAATTAACAAAAATGCATAGATCACTTGATATCCAAGTTTATCCGACAATGAGAATTACAGGATAGCTTGATCAAGTACAAACTTTGTGGTCCAATTCCAATATCAACAGGGTGGGGTTTTAGGCAGTTGAGCTCCATATTTATGCCACCAAGTCTGGCATGAACCTGACAGTTGCTGGTTTTTTAAATAACTCGATCAAATTAGTAAAATGGCACATCTGAGAAGGAACCAATATAAAAAAAAGAATTTGAAAGAAGAATAATGAGAGGAGTGAGTCACAAAGTTGAAAGCTCACCCTATTCATGTAATTAGTTTTAAGAAGGTAACATTGTCCTTTTCGCAGTCTTCAAAGACTTCAATATGTTGACCATCTGTATAAACTTCTGTATTCTATTCTTCCCTGACCCATCAATCAACTTCTGCATTTTCTTATTCACATTACCCTAATCATTTCCCCTTAACTTACTCATTAGCCGAAAGAAAAAAAGTTGCCAATTATAATACTAGTCTCATTACTTTAGATTATTGCTCATCAGAACGAATAAGCATCGTTATAAACAATTACCAGAATGCAAATCGAACTCAAAATTTATAATTTACAGAAAAAGAGTTATGTCACTAGATAAAATTATCGTAAAAAATCATTTCGGAACGCAAAAAATATTGTTTCAAATTTACCTAGAATGCATAAATTCAACTTTCTACCTGGTCCGTGGACCTAACACAGCCCCGGGCTGGGAATGGGGATAGTTCAATTTTGATGCTGCGGATCTGAACATTTTCTTTTGCAACCAGCCTTGGCCACAGCCAAGGTGTGAAAAGGGTGTGCCTAATCATTCTGTCTTGGACTGCCTTTGGTCTAATGTCTATCCATAAAGCACTGTTTTGACCACTATTCTGCAGGGAAATGATTTTTCAATTATTTATTATATATTTCCTTTCTAAAACAGTAATCCAAGGATGATTAACAAATGAAAATTTAATCTTGTTATGATTGCGCCAAATAGAAAATTTAGTAATTTATTGGTTTTATCTTTGTAAATTAGGACGTAAAATTCCCAGAAATAGTATTAGGGTTCTTAAGAAAGTGGGTTATTTTAGGGTATGGCACCGTCGGTGGTCAACGAATGAACAGCGTATCTGGGTTTTGGTCAAACTGGAAAATGGATAGCCTGGCTGGTCTATCTCTGAACTCTGCAGGCCTCTGCTACTGCTATAGTGCCTGTACAGTAGCTTTATCTCATGGTCTAGACAGCACCACGTGTCCCAATCAGAAGCTGCGTGTAACTTGCTTTGAAGGGTAAATATCTGAGGCTGTTACTTTTACTTGACGGGGTAAAAAATGTTGATTTGCTAACCACTGATTTTCATTTCTGGCTTCATGGCTCAATTTACTTTTTGGTACATGCTTCCATGGCTCAATTTAAGCATTACCCAAAACCCAGAATATGCCAAAAGGTCCTATATGCATATCATAAGATTCGAAACTCTTTTGAAGAATGCCGGTCAAAATAAAAGCAAAGCCTTTTGATGAAGGAGAAAGTCTACTATGAAAACCATTCACATTAGAGAGCAACTCTCCTAAATCCATCCACAGGGTTTTGGACATGTTTGGCCGTAAAATACAGAGAAAAATCCTCAAACAGTATCTGAATTATGGTCCAATGCACATTTTGGTACCTAAACTTTCAAAACTATTCTAATGGTACCGGAACTATTGCTCCGTTTCTCCATATGGTACTTCCGTCAAATGTGCCGTTAACTTTGCCTATAATTTTTTTTTTTTGGAGATGAATGTCATCCAATAAGAATGAGCCACGTAGGCAAAGTTAACGGCACATTTGACGGAAGTACCATATGGAGAAACGGATTAATAGTTTAGGTACCATTAGGATAGTTTTGAAAGTTTAGGTACCAAAATGTGCATTGGACCATAGTTCAGGTATCATTTGAGGATTTTCCCCTAAAATACAAAAGGGTTTACACCTGAAAGAGCTTAGCTGATCACCAATCTGTTAAAGAACCAACTACTCTTTGGATGACTTGTGAGTTAGAGAAGTTGAATTAATCAGCAGAATAAGTCATATATAGCTGCAAGACGGCAAAAAGTATACAACAAACATGTTAGAGGCACACATTCTTGTAGTCAATTACTTACCAAGACATTATCAAGAATATGGTACTTACACTAATGATTGAATGATCATGACGCTGTCCACGCATAGATCAATTTTTTTTTGTTTCTGTTGTAGGATTTCAGCCTCAGCAATCCATATTTGCATACAATGCAGAGAAGTCAGTTGCTCTTGTCGATAACGCCTATCTTGGTACACTCTTGTATACCAAACTTGACCATGGCAGCACAAAAGAACAATCTCACAACTTACCAGTTTGCTCTTCTTAATTTCAAACTAAAACATGATCTTGATCAAGTGGTCAACCACTAGCCCCGTTTGCAAGTGGCTTCGCATTACTTGTTGTGCTTGCCACTTTAGAGTTGCAGCCTTGAACCTCTCAAGAAGAAGTTTTTGGAAGGACACTGAAGAGTGTGCGAACAGTTTCTGTATTGAACTTCAAACAATTATACCTTCTATGCATAGTTGTAGCCAAAAGGAGGTTTTATATTAACAGCTAGCAATATATTATACTGCAAATCACTTCTGCATTCAGAAATTAATCACAACTAAATTTTCAATCTCAATTCTTTATGTACATGATAATAGCGGCCACCGATCTTTTTTCAATATACCAGCTTGAATTAGCTGACCGAATAGTCAGACAACATTTATGTACCACAGTTGCATTGCATCTCCCTTGACCCATTTAATTAGTAGCAATTCCACACATTTTGAACCTCATTTCCTCATCAGTGATGTATTAAATGACGTATGTATATGTGTACTGATCATGCCTTTAGCCATCTTGTGGATTCTGATATGACAAAAAGTCAAGGCAGACAGCTCAGGCTCAGCCAAGCCCTCTTAATTAGTAGTTCTGTGTGTGTGTGTGTGTGTTTGCATATTCAACTATATATGTCAAGCCAGTTCCTCTTGTAACTCTAGCTTCTCAGACTCAATTAAGACCTCACATTCTGCACGTATCCATCTCCGTTCCAGCAATATATATCGCAACAATGGAGAGAATTGCTTGGTTCTTCCTGGCCTCGGCTAGCTGCTTAACTATGGCAGCAGCACTAACCAACAGTAATCTCACTACAGATGAGTCTGCTTTTCTTGCTCTCAAAGCTCATATCACCAGTGATCCTCATAACATGATCTCCACCAACTGGTCAACCACCACCCCTGTTTGCAACTGGGTTGGTGTTACTTGTGGTGCACGCCACTTTAGAGTGGCAGTCTTGAACCTCTCTTATATGGGACTCACGAGCACCATTCCTCCGGAGCTTGGTAACCTATCGTTCCTTGTTGCCCTAAGCTTGAGAAATAACAGTTTTCATGGTACCTTGCCTTTGGAATTGGGTCGTTTGCGCCGATTGAAGCTCATCAGTTTCAGATTCAACAATTTTATGGGAGCCATTCCATCATGGTTTGGGTACTTATCCAAACTTGAAACCTTCGATTTGTATGGTAATCAATTTTCAGTCTCCATACCTGCTGCCATCTTCAACTTAACAGCTCTCCAAGTAATCAACCTGAGCTATAACCAGCTATCAGGTAAAAATTAAAAGAATGAACCTACCTACCATCAAAGTTAATTAGCTTGGTTCATTATATGTATATATATGTATACTCTAACACCAATAGAAATTATTAACAGGTAGTATACCAAGAGAAATTGGAAACCTAACAAAGTTGAAGGAGATATACCTTGATAGAAATAATTTCGAAGGTATGATGCAGATGGACAATACGGAGTTTATTGATCACACAGCTTGTAGGTGATCGAGGTTAATATATATACGTGTTGATTTTTCAGAAATTCCATACGAGATTGGAGCCTTGAATCAACTGGAGAGGTTGTTTGTGCAGGTCAATGCCTTAGAAGGGCATGTTCCTCTCGCTGTCTTCAACATGTCTTCTTTGATTACTATGACGTTCTATAGAAACAGTTTGAATGGTAGTCTTCCAGAGAATATATATCAACATCTTCCGAGCATTCAACAGTTGGATTTGGCTCAGAACCAGATTGATGGTCCAATTTCATCCAATATTGGCAACTTAACCCAGATAAGGATGATTGACCTTGGCTGGAACTATTTGACAGGTATTCCACCATATTGTCAACTACCTATATATAAACACTTATATTGTTCGTATCATGTTTTTATTTCTTAAGTACATCAATGTGGGTAAACTGACTAATCTTTTAATTGGTCAAAACAGGTTAGTAAGTTTTTAATTAACAAGTGAACAGATAAACAGATTATAATTATGTGAAGAAACGAAGAAATGAAAATACAATATATAGCACAGAGGATTTGGAACATCTATAACCCAATGAAATATTTAAGAATGACAATTAAGGTGTTGATATTAATTTTGGCAGGGACTATACCACATGAGATTGGTCATCTTCCAAGTTTAGAGAGATTGAGCCTCAGAATTAATAATCTCAATGGTCTCATCCCATCCTCGATCTTCAATATTTCCACAATAACATTGATAGATCTTCACGACAATCAGCTCTCAGGCACCCTTCCAGCAAACATAGGCCTTGGGCTTCCAAACCTCCAATTTTTCTTCATAGGAGGAAATAAGCTCAGTGGAGTACTCCCTAAATCCATCTCCAATGCTTCTCAGCTCATAAGGCTAGAGCTTGGCCAAAACTTATTTTCGGGCTTTATTCCTAGTGAGCTCTGTGCCTTAGCAAACCTTTATCGGCTTGCCTTACACCAGAATAATTTGACCATTGATACTTCTATTCCAGAAGTAAATTTTTTTCTCTTGTTTGGCAAATCTTAAAGGGCTGAGCACATTAGTCTTGTCACACAATCCTTTAAATGCCAAGCTTTCGGTTTCCTTTAGTAATCTCTCAGCATCACTTGAATTCATTTATTTAGGTGACTGCAACATGAGAGGTAACATCCCCAATGATATAGGCAACTTGATCAACTTAACACTCTTAGACCTTGCGGAAAATAAACTGAGTGGACCAGTTCCAACTTCAATGGGAAGATTACAGAATGTCCAAATTTTGGATGTGCATGGTAATAAATTGCAAGGACACATTCTGGATGAACTTTGTCAACTAATCCATCTAAATGAGTTAAGTCTGTATGGGAATCAACTTACTGGTGCCATACTTGCCTGCTTGGGTGATCTAAATGCAGCTCTAAGAGGTCTATTCTTACAGTCCAATTTCTTAACATCCACAATACCATCTACCTTGTGGGGGCTTTCAAATATCTTGCACTTAAACCTTTCATCCAACTCTCTAGTTGGGCCTCTCTCAGAAGGTTTTGGCAATTTGAAAGTTGTCATATATGTAGATTTATCAAACAACCAACTATCTGGTAGCATACCAAGCAGTATTCAGAGTCTACAAAATTCGGTCAATCTGTCCTTGGCAAGTAATAATTTGGAAGGCCCTATTCCTAGTTCCTTTGGAAACTTGCTAAGCTTAGAACGCTTGGATTTATCCCAGAACAATCTCTCTGGAATGATTCCAAAGTCTCTAGAAGCACTCTCATATCTCAAGTATTTGAACTTGTCTTTCAACAAACTCCAAGGAGAAATTCCAACAGGCGGACCCTTCACAAACTTGTCTGCTCAATCGTTAGTTTCAAACCGTGGACTTTGTGGTGTATCCCTATTTCATGTTCAACCATGCAAAAGGAAAAGTGGTACATCTATCTTGAAATATGTTATTCCAGGGATCTTGTCAGTAATGCTTCTTATGATCTCCATAATTTGGTTGGTGATGTTACGCAGAAAAAAGAATGTGGAAGCTACTGTAGAAACTGATTATCTGTATGCTTGATTCAATCTGTTTACAATGTATAATTATATAACCAAGCTAATTGACTGTTACACTACTGTTACAATAGGTACACAAAGTCAAAATAGAACTTCAGTTTGGATTGTACATATCTTCTTTGGATTGCACATGATCTTCAGTTACACTTAATTTAGATTCGCTAACACCCCCCCTCAAACTTGGCGGTCCCTGATGAACAAGTTTGCCAAAAAGGAGATGATGACGAGACTTGTGAAACACCTTAGTGAGAAAATCAACCGGCTGATCCGTGGAAGGAATGAAGCATACACGGTGACTGCCAAGAGCAACCTTTTCACGCACGTACATAATGGAAGTCAAGTTCAATGTGCTTGGTGCGAGCATGAAACACATGATTAGATGTCATGTAGGTAGCACTCAGATTGTCACAGTGTAGAAAATGGGAAACTGGATGCGTGCACCGAGTTCGTATAACAGGTAGGCCAACCAAGTTGTTTCAGTGCAAGCATGAGCAAGAGAGCGATATTCAGATTCAGCACTGGAACAAGCAATGGTAGGCTACTTCTTGGAGCACCAAGAGATTAAATTATAACCAAGATAAACAAGATAACCGGATGTGGAACGACGGGAGGTAGAATAGCCGGCCCAATTTGCGTCAGAATAAGTAGAAAGATGAACTGGTTGTTGTTGAAGATCAAAAAATAAGCCATGACCAAGAGTGCCTTTGACATAGAGAAGAATGCGCTTCACAGCAACCAAGTGAGTAGCACAAGGCTGACTCATGAATTGAGAAATGGAATTAACCGCAAAAAAAATATCCGGACGAGTAATCGTGAGGTATTGTAATGAGCCCACAAGTGTCCAAAATTCTGTGAGGTTGTCAAGAAAGGCACCATCAGAAGCAATAAGGTCATGTTTGGCGGACATGGGTGTACTTACCGGCTGGCTGAGCAGCATATCATGCTTAGCAAAAAGATCATGAGCATATTTCACATGATTGATGTGCAGACCATGAGAGGATGTGTGAACCTACAGACCGAGAAAATATTGTAGAGTGCCTAAATCTTTTACATCAAAATCGCGACCAAGAGCATCAATGAAACTTTGGAGAAGTTGATCATTGCTGCCTGTAACCACAATATCATCAACATACAACAAGAAGTGGATAGTGTGATGGCCATAATGGAAGATGAACAATGATGAATCTGCCAAACTTTGGAGAAACCCAACAGACAACAAAAAAGAGGTCGTTCTTTGGAACCAAGCTCTAGGGGCTTGTTTAAGACTGTAAATGGCCTTATTAAGCTTGCAGACATGTGATGGCCGAGACTGATCTATAAAACCAGGGGGTTGGGTCATGTAGACATCCTCAGTAAGAAAACCATGGAGAAAAGCGTTTTTGACATCAAACTGGCGAAGAGACCAAACACGAGACACAGCAAGACTAATAACAATACAGATGGTAGCAGGTTTAATCACAGGACTGAAAGTTTCTTGAAAATCTATACCTTGCTGTTGCTGAAATCCCTTGGCCACCAGACGTGCTTTGAAACCTTTGACTGAGCCATCTGGATTGCACTTCACTTGAAAAACCTATTTACAGCCAACTATGTGCATGTCCGGAGAGAATGGAACCAGAGACCAAGTGTTGTTCTTCAAGAGAGCATTAATCTCTTCAGTTATGGCATCACGCCACTCTTTTGTCTTTGAGGCCTGAGAGTAACAGGATGGTTCAGCTGAATCAACCAGTGTAAGAAGAGCTAGGGCGATGGGATATCTGACCATGCCATGAGTGAAGATGCGTGGCTAACGAGTACCATCCCAAAGTCTGGTGACCATTGGGTGTCCCGAGGAAGGAATAGGATCGGGCAGAAACTCTGGGTTGTCCTCAAGTACCAGGTCAGGAGGAGGAGCAGCAGATGAGGTCAGAATCATTGTATGGACTGGAGAAAGCACATCGTTTGCCGGAGAAGAAGTTGATATTGGGGCGACGATTGGAGAAGGTGACGCCGGAGGCGGATGAATCGGCGACGGAGGAGTAGGAGCCGGTTGCAGGCGGCGGTGGTAGGTGCGAATCTGACCAGATTGGGGATCAGTTGTGGTCGGTGTGGCTTGATGAGTTGTGGTATGGGCATCTTGATCAGATGGAGATGACGACATGGAAGGAGGGGGATCTGATTGATTAGGTAGGGAAGTTGGGTAGCGGGGCAAGTGGGCCACGGGTGCAGGGGGAAGACTTGGGATGTAGAAGGAAGTGAACTCCACTGGGCTGGATGCATATGTTGATGTTTCCTGCAAAATTTTGTAAGGAAATTGTGTTTTGTTAAATAAAACATGCCTAGAGATATATAGACGACCTGTATTGGGATCGAGACAATGATAGCCTTTATGCTGAGGGCTATAACCCAGAAAAACACACTTAAGACTATGACTAGAGAGTTTGTTATAGACATAAGGACCCAGATGAGGAAAACAGGAACAACCAAAAACACGAAGAGATGAATAAGAGGGGGCCTACCATAGAGATGAGAATGGGGCGTATCCCAATCAAGAACAGGAGTGGGAAGGAGATTGATAAGATAAACGGAGGTTAAAAAAGCCTCAACCCAGAGATTTTGTGGAGTGCATGTAGTAAGAAGGATAGTACGAGCCATAGTGGCAATATGCCTATGTTTACGCTCGGCAAGACCATTTTGCTATGGTGTATGAGGACAAGAAAACCTTTGGTGAATGCCCAATGAATTTCAATAGTGAGAGAAAACATGATTGACATATTCAGTGCCATTATCACTTTGTAGAAATTTAACAGAGTTTTGAAATATATTGTGAATCATGGCCACCAAAGTTTGAAAATGTGTGAGAACTTCATTTTTGCGACTCATAGGGTAAACCCAAGTATACCTGGAATATTCATCAGTAAAGAGGACATAGTATTTGAAACCACTAATAGAAAGAGTGGAAGAAGCCCAAACATCAGAATGAATAATTTGGAAAAAGGAAGTGGCAGATTCATTATTGGATTGAAAATGTAATTGGCGCGATTTGCTAAGTGCACAATCTCTATAAAAAGACCGAAAGGATAACTTGGAACCAAGAATAGATCCTAAACGATCTAATACATCTGATGAGGGATGACCCATCCGATTGTGCCAAACGGTGGAGTGGACGGAAGCAAGAGCATGAGGATTGGAGGACACACTAGACAAAGTGAGCGGATAGAGGCCATCTTTACAGGGGCCCTGAAACAAGAGACGACCAGTGAGTAAGCAATAAATTTGATAAAAATTTAGGGCAAAGAGAAAACAAACACAATTATCTTTTGTGAACCGAGCAATAGACAAAAGATTTTTACGAATGGATGAAATACGAAAGATATTATGTAAAGAAAAATGAGAAGAGCCTAAGGACAACGGAAGGGTACCAGTATGAGAAATGGGCATTGAATCCCCATTCCCTATATACACATTGTGTGGACCACCATAAGGTTGGGAGTTGTAGAGAGGCATAGCAGTCATGTGATGAGTCACACCCATATCAGGATACCAAGTCGGGAAAAGGTGCAGCGGTAGATGGGCCTTGAAACCTGTGAGGACATTGACTTAACCCATGTAGACTTGTGTGGCAATTTGGACACCAATTGGGGGCTGGGCCAAGTAGCCCATTACATGGTGGGCGAGCAGCCCAAGCTGGTGAAGTGAACGGCCCAAAGGGAGGCATATACTGTTGTTGCGAGGGAAAGGGAGGCAGCTGGGACTGCGGCACAAGCTGCTGCTGTGATTGTTGCTGGAAAAGGCGACCGCGCCTGAAGTGACCTGTGTTGGGAGGACCGCTAGGATGAATACCTGTATTAGGACGGTGATGGGGACGAGTGGTAGAAGCTTGGCTGTGATTAAAGAGAGCAGTGGCAGGAGGAGAGGCAGAGAAGCCAGATTACTGGGATTCAAAAGAGAGAATCGGAGCACGAAGCTCAGTGAAGTCTGGGAGAGGGGGTTTCTGAGTGAGTGCAGTCCAAAGCATGAGATAATCAGGGCCGAGTCCATGGAGAGTGGCAAGGACCAAATCCTCATCCGGAACAGGCTTGTTGATGGAAGTCAAGGAATCTGCAATAGATTTGGCTTGGCGGAGATATTCATCAACTGATTGATTTCCTTTTTGAAGATCGAGAAGCGACATCTTAAGGCTAGCAGCGCTAGCCACAAATCGTTGGGAAAAATGACGGGCAAGACAGTCCCACATGGCTTTGGATGTTTCAAAACCAATGGTGAGTTGGGCAACATTTTTAGTTAAAGTGGTGGTGAGGGTGCTATCAATGAGTTGATCTTGTTGAAACCAGTGGGCAAAGGCTGGATTGGGAATTGGTTTAGCAGGTTGAGTATCAGAAGGTGTGGACATGATGGTGGGTTCAAGCGCAGGTGTGGAACCATCAATGTAGCCCTAGAGACCATTACCATGAAGGTATGGTTTGAGTTGACGAATCCAAACCAAGTAGTTGGTTTCAGTAAGTTTGATGAAGTGGGCAGTGTTTAGAGAAGGAGTGGAGGATGAGTTTGTAGTAGCCATGGGAGGAGAAAGACAGGAACAGAGGATCAAGAACGAGAGAGTAAGAGGAACCTAAACTGCTGATACCATGTAGAAACTAATTTTCTGTATGCTTGATTCAATTTGTTTACAATGTATAATTATATAGCCAACCTAATTGACTGTTACACTACTGTTACAATAGGTACACAAAGTCAAAATAGAACTTCAGCTTAGAACGCTTGGATTTATCCCAGAACAATCTCTCTGGAATGATTCCAAAGTCTCTAGAAGCACTCTCATATCTCAAGTATTTGAACTTGTCTTTCAACAAACTCCAAGGAGAAATTCCAACAGGCGGACCCTTCACAAACTTGTCTGCTTAATCGTTAGTTTCAAACCGTGGACTTTGTGGTGTATCCCGATTTCATGTTCAACCATGCAAAAGGAAAAGTGGTACATCTATCTTGAAATATGTTATTCCAGGGATCTTGTCAGTAATGCTTCTTATGATCTCCATAATTTGGTTGGTGATGTTACGCAGAAAAAAGAATGTGGAAGCTACTGTAGAAACTGATTATCTGTATGCTTGATTCAATCTGTTTACAATGTATAATTATATAACCAAGCTAATTGACTGTTACACTACTGTTACAATAGGTACACAAAGTCAAAATAGAACTTCAGTTTGGATTGTACATATCTTCTTTGGATTGCACATGATCTTCAGTTACACTTAATTTAGATTTACTAACAGCTACAATAGAGACTACCTACTTGCCTCAACCTATGTATAGAAGAGTTTCATATCAAGAGCTTCTAAGTGCAACAATTGGATTCAATGTGAGCAACTTACTTGACACTGGCAGTTTTGGCTCAGTTTATAAAGGAACATTTTCAGATGGGGTAGATGTGGCCATAAAGGTTTTTAATTTAGAAACAGAAGGGGCTTTCACAAGTTTTGATGTTGAATGTGACATGCTAAGCAATATTCGTCACCGAAATCTTATCAAAGTCATCAGTTGATGCAATCAAAATGATTTCAAAGCTCTTATACTGAATTACATGCCTAATGGGAACCTGAGAAGTGGTCATATTCACAGAACTATTCTTTGAACATGCTGCAGAGGTTGGATATAATGATAAATGTTGCATCAGCTTTGGAGTATCTTCATCATGATTATGAAACACCTATTTTCCACTGTGACTTGAAGCCTAGCAACATATTACTAGATGATGATATGGTTGCACATGTTGCTGAATTTGGCATAACAAAACTATTAGCCGGAGGAGATTCTATGACTCAAATGATGACGCTAGCGACAATTGGGTATATGGCTCCAGGTGATGTACTATTGCTAGTATAGGTTTCAACTATGTATATGTGATTAATGTTGTTGTCCTTAAGAATCTGTTTTATCATATATTGCAGAGTACAGAACGGAAGGGATTGTCACTAGAAGAGGGGATGTGTATAGTTTTGGCATTGTATTGATGGAAACATTCACAAGAAGGAAGCCAACTGATGAGATGTTCGTTGGGGAAATGAGTTTAAAGCAATGGGTTGCAAATTCACTATGGGTAGATGCAATAGTTGAAATTGTTGATACTAATTTACTTGGGACAGAGAAAGATCCTAAATTTCTGAGCTATAAAGTTTGCTTATCATCTATTATGAGATTAGGTGTTGCTTGTTGTGTAGAGTCACCAGAAGAGAGGATAAATATGCAAGAGGCTGTAGCCACGCTGAACAAAATAAAAACCGAGTATGTGATTATGTGGAGGTGTGGTGACGAACCGATCCTCTTGTTCAGTAGACCTTTGATGAATAGATACATATATTCTGTATCTATATAGTATATTTTGTAGGTTTGGCATTTGATTCGGTCCTTAATGATTTAATAGTATGATTGTGCGATTCTGCTCATGTTTGTGTAACATTTAACCCACCTTTCTCACACTAAATCTCGACTCTTCAGAATGTGAAAATATCCCGAGACTTCTATTAGTATGTGTATATCTAGTATTAGACTGATTGTGATTGAGCTAGGTCTATTCTAAGCACAATAGTAGATGCAATGAAATCAAACAGAAAATCAAAGCTTACTTGTGTATGAGATGGTCTAAGCACAACGGACTCCTCTTCTTCATTATTGTCTCTTGCTGCTCGGGTAGCTGACTTCTCCATTCAAAGCTTCTTTTATTGGCAAACATTCAGAGTTCATTACTGTATCCAGTTAGAACTTGGAAGCTGTGTGGATTTTGGGCTTTGAATATGCTCAAGGAGCCCATTACCACCAGGCCTGCATATTGTGTGACCTGCTGTAATTATTTTTTGGTTACGTGTTTTATTTTGGGGTGGGGTAAGTATCTGAGGCTGTAACTTTAACTTGATGGGTAAAGAGTCGAGTTGTTGCTTACCAACCTTTGATTTTCATTTCTGGCTTCATGGCTCAATTTAAGCAAACCCAAAATCCAGAGAACAATATAACAGAAGCTAGCAAAAGATGAGATGCCAAAAGGTTTTGGACATCTTTGGCCATAGAATACGAACTTGTCATTTGGAAGGGAGAGCTAGCTGATTGCAAGTCTGTTTAACAATCCGCTACTCTCTGGATGACCTATGAGGTTTTTAACATCCTAAGAGGAACAACCTAGAACAAGCTAGTCATAGCATGCTAGACGGCAGAAGTACTATAATTCAAAGATGTAAGAGTAACATATATATTATTAATTCCTTACCAAGTCATTATCAAGATTTACTTAATTGTTGACGTGAATGATCAAATGCCCACACCCAATCTCACTCTCATGAAAGCGAGGCTAACAATGAGCATGACAAGTTCACGGTGGGCATGGCAAGTGAGGTTAACGGTTTCTATGGTGGACTTGGCAAGTAATGTTAATGATGGACATGACAAGTGAAGCCTGATTCTTTGTACATCCTCCACTTGACAGAGCTCAGAAGTCATGACTTGTTTTTTTTTTTTTTTTTAGCGATTTTCCCGGTTTGTTGACTTTGGAAAATCATCAAAAAAAAAATTGATATACTTGCTAACAATCACTTGAAAAAAGTAGTAAAAATGATGATTTACCAATGGTGGGACTATGACACTAGATAGTTTCAAGAAAAAAATGTGTAGACAAAATTTGACGAAAACAATTCCCAAATTGTCAAACAATGTCAAGACCACTTTTCATTCATATTTCCTGTGCCCTAATTTCACCATTTGTATAGCATAATTTTTAGAACATATTTCAAGTGACAACACTCAAAATCTCGAATGGAATTTTTTAAAATGATTTTTCTAATTTCTGACTGAGCAAATAATAGAAAAACTTTTAGGACTCAAAAAATTCCAATAAACTCATTCTGCTCGAATATCTTGGACCGCAATTTAGATTTGAGCCCACAAAACCAACATCTATGAATACTTTTCATAGATGCTACATTTATCTTTATTGCAATTTCAGTAGTGAGAAGCATATTAACAGATTTTGAGTCAGTCTTGATAATGAGATCGACTAGTATTTACAAGAGTTTAATATTGTTGTCCAGTAACATTTAGACTAGTAACATAAGTCTTCCTTTCATAAGTGAGAGGTCATGAATTTGACTTACATTAGATTAATTTTTGTAATTATGAATTGTTTATAGAATAATAAAAAAATACAATAACAATAAAAAAAGGAGTTCAATGTTGCTTACTCAGATGATCTATTTAAATCATGCCGTAACCCCTTCATGCGCTAGTTATTCGTGACGATATGAAGTTGAAACTTCCAATGGAAGAACTACACAGAAAATAATAATCCAGATTACTCTAGCAGTAGTCATCAGTTTATGATATTTACATTTTGTTGTTTCTGCAGGCTTTGAAATCATTAAATCAGCTGCAGTACACGTACACCCTACAGTACAAACAATCAAGTGTAACAGCTATCGAAGAGAAATTGCATTATGTAAGTTTGGACATCTTGCTTTGGTCATAATATCCAAAATGATTTCCAATGCCAACCACTTTAATAAGAATCAAAGCAGAAATAGTTAGCTTATCACCAATCTATTTAACAACCATCTACTCTTTAATTTGGATGATTTGTGAGGTTTAAAAACTGAATAGTCAGAGAAGTTGAATCAAATCAGTTTAGAACAAGTCATATAGAGCATACAAGACGGCAGAAGTACTAATAAAACAAAGATGTAAGACCAGGGAACATATAATTAATTCCACTGTCAAGTATTAAGAGGTTAATGATCGCATGATCACGACCCTGTACGTCCATAGATTAGATTTTTTGCTTTGTTTCTGTTCTCGAATTTCAGCCTCAGCAACATTTGCATAAAAGATTATCATGGCCAAGGGTCAACCACTAGCCCCTTTGATTTGCAGTATAAATTAAGAATTCCACACATACATTTTGCATATATCCGTTCATGGCGGGCCGCGCGACTGTTCTTGGTAGAGAAGATGAGACTTCCCCCTCTCTCTTTCTAGTCATAATGGTGATGAAAGTTTTCATTAGCTTGAGTTTTGTAACAGTGAGACTTTGTTATGACGTTATGCTTTTTTCAAGGTTTCAAATTTCCCCTAAATTACCGAAATTTCTATTGAAATTTCCATAATTTGAAAGTATCAAAGCGAAATTCATATGCTATATCATTTCCGTCAGGAGTTTCCCGAATTTTTTTGAAATTTTCCGTACATTTCCACGAAATTCTTAATTTCCGAAATATCTACACACAAAATATATTTAAAAATTCACACCGAAATTTTATCCGAAATTTCTATGAAATTCGTATGCCACCAACAACAAAGTTTTTTACTCATTTTTTCATAGAGAAAAATTGAAATTTTGATTTTTTTTCCAATCAAGTTGAATACAACAAAAAAACCTTTTTGATTTTATCTGCCACCCAAATCATTTTCAAAATTCATGTACTAGGGAGCAGTATTGTATGATACTAAATGGAAGCAGTTCAACCATATGGATCTAATTATATCATAGTAACACTTATTCTTAATACTTTATATTGCTTTTGTTGTACTTGTTTATTTTCACACACCAGCTAGTGTGTGTATGTGACCAAAATAACAAGAACTCTTTCATTGAAGTTTTTCTTATTTGGGTATTTAGGTTGGATTATGAGATATTAGTAGCTGGCTCATCAAATACTTTGAAGGTGTTTGGAGCCTGTTTTGAATTGCTTTTTAAGCTGTTATTAGCATTTCTTTGGATTGTTTTTCACATAGACTTTTCTAGTTATTTGCTTTGTATTATTTGGTGACAAAGATTTTGCTCTCATCTCTCTTTCTCTTTTGTAATATTTCTTTTCCATTAAATAAAACTTCGAGTTAGGGGATAGATTTACCCTTAACTCGCTTACCCAAAAAAAAAAAGTACTTGTGTGCTAATAGTATCAAGAATTTTCCTGTGGTTAGTGACGATGTGAGAATTTTCTTTCGTTTTTGGTTAATGGGAATCAAAACTTTTACATTATTTATTAGTTTAAAGGATTAGGTGTTAAAACATAGTAATTTATAGAATCCAATGATTAAATCTTGGTATTTTCAATCAGTTTTTAGGTTTCATTCAACATATATGAAAAACAAGCCTAAATTTGATACAAACTGGACAATGCTCATCCTAAATCCTAATCTCATATATGAGACATTTTAGTACTTTCTTATTAGTTTCTCTTATACATGCTAAACAAGGTGACAATACACAATAGTCTAAACCGAGAGGAAATTATTATGGAAAAATATGCAAATGAATCGATGAGTAGCCAAATTTCATGAACAACTCAATGGAATCAAACCAAATGGAAGATTTTACGATTAACAGGACCATAAACCTCACTTCACAAAAATAACAGGAAAAAAAGAAGAAGAAATAGAATGTAACTAGAGAAATAACTCGCTGAATAATTGAAAGAACAAACCAATGACTCATCGGCTTGGAGATTTCTTCCAATCTTTTCCTCCTTTCTTGCCTTCTTCGAAGTTAGGTCGCTGGCCCCGTTGTACTTGGGAGTTTCTTTCTTGCTGTGGGCTCACTAGCTTTGGGTACGTATATGGGCTCAGGCCCAAGTTTTGTGTTCTATCAAGAATCAAGTACTTGTCCACAACGTGTCATGGTTGGTTAAACTTCGTTCCATTAACTCAAATCACACACACACACACACACACACACACACACACACACACACACACACACACACACACACACACACACACACACACACACACTCAGACACCAACATTTGACTATAATTAAGGATTGGGCCAACTATTGTGAATTTAAATTGTTGAGAATATCATAGCGGGTGGCGCGACTATTCTTGGTAGAGAAGATGGGACTTCCCTCCTCTCTTTCTGGTCATAATGAGGAGATGGGATTTCCCCTCTCTCTTTCTAGTCATAATGGTGGCGCTACTATTCTTGGTAAAGAAGATGGAACTTCCCCCTCTCTCTTTCTAGTCATAATGGTGACGAAAGTTTTCACTGGCTTGAGTTTTGTAACAGTGAGACTTTGTTCTAACGTTATGCTTTTTCCGAGGTTTCAAATTTCTCCAAAACTACCGAAATTTCCATTGATATTTCCGTAATTTGGAAGTACTGAAGCAAAATTCATATGCTATATCATTTCCGTCAGGAGTTTCTTGCAATTTTTTGAAATTTTCCTTACATATCCACAAAATTCTTAATTTCTAAAATATCTACACACACAAAGTATATTTAAAAATTCACGCTGACATTTTGTCTGAAATTTTTATGAAATTTATATGCCACCGACAACGAAGTTTTTTACTCATATTTTCATAGAGAAAAATTGAAATTTTGATTTTTTTTTTCAATCAAGTTGAATACAACAAAAAACCTTTTTGTTTTTATCTGCTACCCAAATCATTTTCAAAATTCATGTACTTGGAAGCAGTATTGTATGGTACTAAATGGAAGCAGTTCAACCATATGGACCGAACCACATCATAGTAACACTTATTCTTAATACTTTATATTGCCTTCGTTGTTCTTGTTTATTTTCATTCACATTTAGTATTACATCCCTCCCCCCCCTCTCCAGCGGTTGTATTTTTCTAATTATTAATGAAAAAGTCGTGATGGTCAAGCCTCCCACGTACTGGGTTCCAGCCATGAAAAAAAAAGGTAAATCACATTTACATTATCAATATACAACACAATTATAATTACATATAGATAAAAACACTAATTTAGCAACTTACTGCAGTACTAGTTAATTACTCGTACATATTAAACATCACAATTCTATTATAAATGTATAATTTTAGAGATGCTACATTGTAAATAGGTTTATTATAGGTTAGTTTAGTTTATGTAAAAGTTTCATTCAAAAATATCATTTTATAACTGCAATTAATCTGATTGCTTTATTTTTAACTGAAATTGAAACTTTCTAAAAAATTTCATTAAATATGAAATACTAAAATTAAAACCGAAACCGAAATTTGAAACCTTGGTATGAATATAATAATTGGATTGTTTGAACTTGGAAAGAGTTGAGGTCCGGACCTGTGACACCCAAACATAGGCCCGCCCTTGAACCAAGTTGTTGCATTCATTAATGAAGGATTTAATGACATAAACGAGTACTGATAAGGTTTGTGGAAGTTTTTATCATCTTCCCTACCATAAATGGAGGTGTTCGTCAACTTATTCAGTGTGAAACTGTGCACAGGGAATGACTATTTCTTAGATCGAGGGGAGCGAGTGTTCTCCCCCCCAAGTTGAGAGGTTAGCGAGAGAAACTGAGAGTGTTTCTTTCAAGTTTTGGGTACGTTCATACTTTATTTCCCCAAAACACACACACACACACACATATATATATATATATATATATATATATATTCACACAATCACAATGGAGAGAAGTACTTGGTTCTTCCTGGTGGTATACTACTACTGTTGCATGGCTAGCTTAACCCCAGCAGCACAAACCAAAATCAGCACAGACCAGTCTGCTCTTCTTGCTCTCAAATCCCGTATCACCGATGACCCACAAAACAAGATCTTGACCAACTGGTCAGCCAACACTCGAGTATGCAACTGGGCTGGCGTCACATGTGGTGCACGTCAAATTAGAGTCACAACCTTGAACCTCTCTCTTATGGGACTCTCAGGCACCATTCCTTCGGAGCTAGGCAACCTATCCTTTCTTGTTCAGCTAAGCCTCACAAATAATAGTTTTAACGGTACCTTGCCTTCGGAATTGGGTCGTTTGCACCAATTGAAATTCATTGATTTGGAAGGCAACCGCTTTGTGGGAATCATTCCATCATGGATTGGGTTATTATCCAAACTTCAAACGATCAATTTGGGTGGTAATAAGTTTTCAGGTTCCATACCCGCTGCAATGTTCAACTTATCTGCACTTCAAATAATTGATTTGAACAATAACCAGCTTATCAGGTACGTTACGAGCATAACAAGTTACCTAACAATTAATGTTGAGGTAATTCATAAGCTTGTATCTTATTAACAGGTAGCATACCAAGAGAATTTGAAAACTTAACAATGTTGAAGGAGATACACCTTGATAGCAACAAGTTCAAAGGTATGGCATACACAGATTGGTAAAATAGTACGTACTAGCTAGCTAGCTAGGGAGTATCTTTTGGCTTCTAGATGAGTAATTTATAGATGCTGCATTTTCAGAACTTCCAAACGAGATTGGCAAATTGGATCAGCTGGAGACGTTGTTGGTGCAATTCAACTCCCTTCAAGGGCATTATCCCATTGCCCTCTTCAACATGTCTTCTTTGACTATTTTGAGTCTATGGCAAAACAACTTGAGTGGTAGTCTTCCTGAAAACATATGTCAACATCTTCCAAACATTCAAGTATTGGATATCGGTCGCAACATGTTTGGTGGTCCACTTCCATCTAATTGGTCGCAATGCAAACAACTTCGCTGGTTAGATATCTCGATTAACAATTTGAGAGGTACCTGTAATTCCAACTCTGTTTCAATCAATATTCATTCTATATTGTTTCTATCGTGATTTATTAATATTTTTATACAATGCCTGATTTTTTTTTTTGTCTCGTAAGTATATGAACATATCATAATGTCTTTGAGGAAAAAAAAAAAAAACAAAAATCGAAGGAAAAAGCAGATTAAAGTATTAAGAAACCAAAGATTGTGATTAGACTCCATCATTTCATTTGTATTGGGAGCTTGAGCCATATTTACCTTGGCTCCAGAAATTTGACAGTATGTGATCGGTCAAATCTACATATGCTAGTTAGTTAGAATTCATGAATCTATAATTTCAAAGATATAGCACAAGTGATTTGAAACATATCTATAATTGAATGAAATGTTAAATCTTAGTATCTTACATACTAAGAAAAGGAAACTCCCTTAGGAGGGCTAAATATTTGAAAGTCCATTTGAAGTGAAATTTTAAACGGGTTTAATTGTAAACTGTAAAGCAGTAAATTTAATAAAATATAACCACAAATAAAAGAAAATAAACTTACCAGTTTGTATATCCTATGGACAAAATAAAGCCAGTTATTGTTGTCATTTTCTAGAGTAATTCTTGTAATTTTGAATAAACATATGTGTTGACATTAATATTGTCAGGTTCTATACCACATGAGATTGGTATTTCAAGTTTAGAGAAATTGGCACTCGGAATTAATAATCTGAGTGACCACATCCCATCTTCAATCTTCAAAATGCCCAAAGTAAAAGTAATATCTCTTGACAACAATCAACTCTCAGGCACTGGGCTTCCAAACCTACAAAAGCTCTATCTAGGAAAAGATAAACTGAGCGGAGTAGTTCCTAAATCAATCTCCAATGCTTCGCAGCTTATGCACATAGACCTGATTTTCAACTCATTTTCTGGCTGTATTCCTAGCACGCTTTGTACCTTAACAAAGCTTCAGCACCTTAGATTAGGCGGGAATAATTTGACCATTGATACTTCAACTCCAGAAGTAAATGTTCTCTCTTGTTTGGCTAATCTCAGAAATTTGAGGGAATTACTCTTCTCAATGAATCCTTTAAATGCCAGCCTTCCGATTTCCCTTAGGAATCTGTCTATATCACTTCAAGATATTGAATTCGATAATTGCAACATGAGAGGTGGCATTTCCAATGATATTGGCAACTTGAGCAGCTTGATCTCCCTATCCTTGGAAAAGAATCAATTGAGTGGATCAATTCCAACCTCCATGGGAGGACTACAGAATCTCCAAGTTTTGCATTTGGATGATAACAAATTGCAAGGACACATTCCGGATGAACTTTGTCAACTCAAACACTTGTCTGCCTTGTATTTGGGTCGTAATAAACTCTCTGGCTCGATACCTTCCTGCTTTGGCAATCTAACTGCAGCTCTAAGAACTCTGTCATTGGAGTCCAATTTGTTAAATTCCACAATACCCTATTCTTTGTGGGCACTTACCTATATCTCGGAGTTGTACTTGTCATCCAATTCCCTAATTGGACGTCTCTCAGATCGTATTGGTAATTTGAAGGTTGTGCAACTCATAGACTTATCAAACAACGTATTTTCCGGTAGTATACCAGGCACCATTGGGGGTCTTCAAGCATTGGAAAAACTACTATTGAAAAACAATGCTTTCGAAGGCCCTATTCCTAGTTCATTTGGAGGATTGCTAAGCCTGGAAATCTGTGATCTATCCGTGAACAATCTGTCAGGAATGATTCCAAAGTCTCTCGAAGCCCTCTCATATCTCCAGTATCTAAATCTGTCTTTCAACAGACTCCAAGGAGAAATTCCTTTGGGTGGAACTTTCCATAACCTCTCTGACCAATCATTTTTATCAAATGGAGGACTATGTGGCGTACCACAATTTAATGTTCCACCATGCAAAAGGATGGGTGACAGATCTATCCTCCTGCGGATGAAATATATTATTCCAGGGATCATGTCAGCACTACTCCTAGCGTCCCTTGTATTGATTTTGATCATACGCAGAAAAAGAAGGGCGGAAGTTGCAAGCGAGACTACCTTGTCACCTCAACTTCAAGAGACTACCTTGTTACCTCAACTTCAGTGGAGAAAAGTATCATACCGAGAACTTCTAAGTGTGACCAATCGATTCGATTGATGAATGCAACTTACTTGGCACTGGGGCTTTTGGCACGATGTACAGAGGATCACTTTCAGATGGGATAAATGTTGCTATATGTTGTAGTATAAATGTATTATAGTATAAATGTCTATATCATATAATAGGTACTTAAGTATATAGATATAGTATTTGAGTATATAATATAGGTATAAAGACTTGTGTGACATGTTTTATACCAAGAGGCAACAAGTATGACAATTATCATCGTTGAAGACAACCATGTGGAGCTGCAGCCATGATGAAAATGGTTACCAAATTGGTTTTCCCTTTGAGCATTCACACTATAATGTAATCTTATAAATACCCTCTTTTGTGAGAAGAATAAACACATCTTACTCTCCATTTTCTCTATCGTTACTCTCTCCCTCTCTTTGTTATTTTTACGTTCATACTTAAACACGTTATCAGCAAGATATTGTTCTAGAATTAGAATCGAAAATTGACAAAAGGAGGAAGTTCATCATCCAATCGAAGTCATTTTTTCCAACCATACAAAAAATCTCCAAACCCTACCATATATCAAAGCCCTTGATCCCAGAAGCTCAGAACCGGCCTCAGAATCGCCAGAACCGGCCGGAAACCGCCTGAACCAGCCACCAGAAAATCTGAACCGTTACTGAGCATCTGTCAAGACATGCCGAGAAGCTGCCGAGCGGATCTGCCTAGACTTGTCGAGAAGCTGCAGAGAGGACCTGCCGAGAGCTGCCAAGAAGACCTATAGGCAGCACATGCCGAGAGCTACTGAGAAGCTACCAAGGCCGACAGCATCTGCTGAGAGCTGCCGAGACCTGCCGACAGCACCTGCCGAGACCTGCCAACAACTCTTACCGAGCACCTGCCGATAGCTCATACCGAGACCTGCCGACAGCTGTCGAGACACCTGCCGATAGCCTGCCGAGCACTTGCCGACAGATCTGCATGGCAACTTTCCTGCGACTTTTCTGACATTTTTTGGGCAATTTTCTTGACTTTTTTTCTAGTGATTTTTCCGGTCACCTCTAACAACTTTTCCGGCCAAAATTTCCAGCAACACCATTTCGAAGTATTTTTTACTAAAAGTTCCCGTTTTTGAGTTTTTACTCCTTTTTCCTCTTTTTCTTTTTTCTCAAGAACTTGCAATCAAAAAGCGAAATTATATAAATTCACGCTAAACGAACTAAGAGTGTTCATAATATTCGGACTAAGAGCGTCCGCAAGTATCAATTTATGACCATATTAAACATCATTGTTTAGGTCCAATCTAAATATTCTTGGAAATTGATTTCTTGGTAGCATAGCTCGGAAATTTTATTATTTTAGTTTTCGTGGAAGTTTAAACTCCGAAACTAATATATCTTCTCTTCTTATCTTCAGGATGTCAAATGAACATAGACTCGACTTTCAAATCCTTAACTCAACAGGCTTGGAATATCATAGCTGGAAAACCGACGTTGAGAACCATCTCACATCAAGAGGGATATTGCCCATAATCCAGGCACCTAACGTGGGTCTTGTGTTCCAACCTACACCCACAAAGCATGCACAAGCAATTATCTTGATGCGACGCCATATGGATAAAGCACTCAGATTAGAGTATATGTCAATCAAATATGCAAGAGACCTATGGCTAGCGCTAGTAGAGCACTTTGGCAATATCCAAGATTTCCTTCTCCCTGACTTGAAGATTCAGTAGAACAATATATGCTTTTCCGACTTCAAGTCTGTTACTGAATACAATTCAGAAGCTATTTGCCTCAAAGCCATGTTGAGGTTCTGTGAAAAACCTCTCACAGAAGAAGAGCTAATTGAGAAGACTCTCTCCACCTTCCCCTTCGCAGCACTTTTGCTATCAAAGCAATATCGCACTGAAGTCAATGCTAGACGAATTATGAGGTTTAATGAGCTCATCAATGTAATGTCAGTAGTTGAAAAGCACGACAACATCCTCGTAAAAAATTATAATTCAAGGCCCATTGGAATCAAGAGCGTTCGTGAGACAAATTATAATGCACCTAAAAGAGGGCGCAAGGAGCGGTACCCTAATAACAGGGGATATGAAGGACGAATGGGTCCATATAACTGCCCCAATAAGGAAGGAAACCGTAACTTTAAAGCGGGCACACGTGATGGTAACTCCATACGTGGGAGAGGTGGATATAGCAACATCGGCCATGGAGGTCGCACCATGCACCGTGGTAGTAGCAGCAACCCTCCTAGGGAACATCCACAACGTGCACCACATGCACCTCAAACGAACGGAGGTAACCACAATGACATGTGTCACACCCCCAAACTCGAGACCAATATTATACTGAAATATGGTACCCGAATTTGTGATGTGAGCCAAAATAAACAAAACTTCCTTTTTGAATAAATTGAAAGAAAGTAATAGACTATATATAGATGTATCTGAATAGTACTGTTATTAGAAAACGAAATCATTATTTGTACAATACCAAAGTTTAGCAAAATACATTACACTTATTCTCTTGAAATAGTAGTAGGAAAATAAAACTTTCTTTTATTTAGTATAGGTTCATCCCTTTTTCCCCATGCATCTACTCGTTACCTGAAAACATGAAGGTGTAGCATCATGAGTAACACAGACCCAGTAAGTACAGCTTACATTCTTATATTAATGTGTCTAATAAGAAATCAAATGTGAACAACCAAGTAAAAATATACCGAGAACCATTTATATGTTCGTAGAAAGTCTTAAATATGTACTTATATACACATAAGAGACACACACATGTATTCAAATGTATTCATCTGCATAAATGTTTATGAGACTGATAGTAAATCACATAATCACATTTCTTTATCGAATCAACAAATATAACCTCAAAACCATATATGCTCAAATATCTTTCCACTTAACAAGGTAACATATTAGTAATATGTTGCTAACAAATATTTAACCAAAATAATATATGTATACTTCTCTTCTTAGTGAATATTTCAGATTAACTGGTAACAATTCATAAGTCCACACGCTAGGGTTCATAATACGAAAGCACGGGTAAGCCGCAACATACTAAGGACACTAGCAAAGTATGTATACTCAAGGTCGACACTTCCTTCCTATGAGTATAATAGTGCACTATCTGTAGGGACTAGAGCCCAGGCTAACTTCTCATATCACAAAACACTTTTACCAGTAATTCACTTAAGCACGAGATAGTACTAATCACCCGGCTTCACTTCTCCAAATATAATCACGTCAATAGTATAGTAAGCTTTAAGTAGTGAATAAAACAACTACATAAATAGCAACAAAGCATATAACGACTACATAAATAGCAACAAGGCATATAAACAAGCTTACATAAGTAAATATAACTGAAATTGTGTGGACAAATTAATATATATATATATATATATATAGTAACATACATATGTATATATATATATAAACTTGAAAGTAAATGTGCAATAAAATAAAAGTACTATAAATTAGAAGTAGTAAAAGAATATTAGTTAGTAGTCAAAGAGTTAGTAGTCCTCTATTCATAGTATTAGAAATCTTGGTCCGAAGTGTCCATTTGCAATCAAAATGAAGAACCGTCAACTTTCCATTGTCATAACTTGTTCAATTTGTGTCCGAAAATAGTCAATGAGGACACCATGTCATAGGATGTTTCACAAGGAATTTAATGGAATAAGTCATATAGTCCAGATCAGAGTGATATAATCCAGAAATGGTAAAATACCAAAACAGCGCAGAAACCGATTTTCTTAATATTAATCTTTGATGTCTAAGTCTTTACATACTGCATATTTCACCATTACATCTCAAACTTTCCAGAATAAAAGTAGAGGTCCCTAAGCTTCAAATTGATATAAACTTTGTAGAAAATGGATAAGAAATGAGAGATATATGAATTTTTGAAGTTGTGATTACTATATGAGATTTTCAGCGAGTTTACTAAATGAAAACTTCGATTAGCCATAACTTCTTCATTTCTTAACCTTTTTTAGTGATTCAAAAGCCTAAAGTGAAGGATTTTTCATGAAGAAACTGAAAAAATAATTAATTTTGTCAAGATTAAATTTTATTAAACACGAAAATATATGGCTGCAGCAAAACAGATTCTTTTCCATTTTATTTTCGGTTATGCACTTTGATAAATCTTAAAGGCAAAAGAATATAGGAATGTAATCATGTACTTACTTAAGAAACTCAGGAGTGAAGTGAAGATTTTGATCTTGGATTCAAGCTCTTCGAACAAGGGAACTTCTTAAGAGAAAAAAGGATAAAGAATATGTGTGAGAAGCTTAGGTTGGGTTTTCTCTACAACTAAGGCTTCCAAATCAGTTTTTCACTTGATTTTAAGGCTTGAAGGAAGAAAAATGATTCAAATCCGTGTTTATATAGGCTAAAAAAATACATTAAAAATCAAGTCTTACTTGACTTCTAAGAGAAAAGTGAGGTGAAAGTCTATATAGTTAGGCTAAAAGCATTTGCAAGGAAGGAAATTTCCTATAATGCTATGGTTGTTAGAAAGAAAAAAAATCAGATTAGCTCTTCTAGATGTATTGGCATTTGAATTGTGTATACATATACATATAGATATACACATAGACACATATCTACTCAAACTAATACAAAAATTGATATGCTTTCTTAAGGTTCAAAATATGTGTTAGCAAAAACTAGTACTAAAATCACATGCATCATACAAATAATATTGATGAGAATATTGAGCTCAATAACAAATATTGAGTGTACATAAAAAAAAATACGAACTAAGCTATTTTAGTAAGTTCACTAGAACTCTAATATAACTTGTAAGTATAGCATGTGGTATCATCGATTTCTAAACAAGAAAATGCTTAGAGGATACTTGGATTATTTCTAAGTTTAAGGTATCTTAGAGTGCTCTACAGTGATACTAAGTTGTTTCGGGTTATTACAACATGTGTCATCGATATGGATCAATTGAGCATTGGTTCAAGCAATACCATGCAAGTACCCAACTAGCTGCAAGCTATAAGGAGTATAGGCAATTAAGAGAGCAAAAAATCAACCCTGCCGAAGATGAAGATGGTGAAGATATCAATCTCACCATTGAAGACTTCAAAGCTGAAAATGAAGTGCACGAAGATGCCGCAGACTTTGATTAGAATAGTCCTTTCTATTTTCCAAGAATAGCAAATATGCCTTAGTCAATAAATAACAATTGTATTAACTCTTTCTCATGTGGCGCTTCGAATGAAATATGATGTCTAGGAAAGTAATTGAGATCGTGGTATTTAAGCGAGTCTCGCTCCACTAACATCTCTCTCTACTTTCCTTGTCATATTTCATTGGAGTTACCAAACGGATTAAGTAAACTACAATTTGTCTAAGTTTGATTTTATTTTGGAATAGACTTTGGAAACTTTAATGTAATCATTGACTATTTTCCTTATTAATAAAGTGTCGCATTATTATTCAATGTTATGGACATGTGTTAAAATCCGAACTTTATTATCTTTCAATATGTTTCCCGGAGAGTTGGAATGCTTTCTTGATAATGGCACCAAGCTCTATATGCTCCAAGGGCTGGAAAAACCCTATTGAGTTTTAAAGATATAAGAGTCAATGGTTTTTATGTGGAAACACATTGTGAGAATGGACAAGAGTTCATTTGCATCACCTCTAATGATTACGGAAATAAACAAGTATTAGAGAAACTTATGTATCGCTTTAGTGGATTGTATGCAACCACTATTAGAGTCATTGAATCCAACCATGTTATGAAAGATAATTTATGGAATTCTGACACATATAGGCTTCCCGTTTGGGACATCTAGGTCATGATATGATGATCCGTATATTAAAGACTTCATACGGACATCCATTCTTCAAAACGAAAAGAAGTACGAACCAAAGATTGGTCCAAGAAGTTACTTCTAAAGCCTATCACTCGTTTTGCAAAGCCTGCTCTTTAGCAAAGGTAGGATCGAGACCATCCTATGCAAAGCACACTAAAGAAAATATACCATTCTTGCAAAGACTCTAAGGTGATATTTGTGGACTTATTCAACCAACTTGCGGACGTTTAAATATCTGATGATGTTAGTTGACACGTAAACACGCTGGTAATGTGTTGTGCCATTGTCCATCTGTAAATGCTGCTTATGCTATACTCCTAGCACATATCATATGACAACGGGCTCATTCCCCAGATCATTCAATTCAGTCAATTGGGTTTGACTATGCTAGAGAGCTTACATCGAAGACTTTCGATGGTTATTGCAATGAGACTGATGTTGGACATCACATTCCCATATACACACCCAAAATGGTCTCGCGAAAATGACTACGATGGTAGCTCAGACATTGGTAATGCGCACTAATCTCCTTATATCCGCTTGGGGTGATGCAATATCGCATGCAACTATGCTAATTCATCTACAACCTACCGCCACTCAATGTATCTATGCGTTACAGCAGGTACCAGTATTTTGTACTTACACACATTCGAGTGAGCCATTTATGTGCCAATAGTGCCGCCACAGCGCACTATGATAGGTCCTTACAAACGAGTGAGTAACTCAGTTGGATTTGAGACTCCAACAATCGTCCGCCACTTAATGCCCTTGCAAGGCGATCTCCTTACTGTTAGATTTGTGGATGTCACTTTGATGAGACAGTCTTCCCATCGTTAGAGGGAGATAAAAACACGAATGTTCAGCAGGAACGACAAGAATTGTCGTAGTCTATCCCCACTATATCTCATCTAGATCCCTATTAAAGTGACGAGATCACATATATTTGCTGCAAATATGCCTGTAAGGAAGGATGTCCCTACAACAGGACGTAGCGCCACCCTACACAAAAGTAGGCAGGGAGCCAACGCCATATAAAGTGGCACTCTGGCGTTACAGGCCATAGCCCCAGCTAGGATGCGTGGGAAGCCCGTGGATTCGAATGATACTTTGGCACAAACCAATCCTTGGATCATCGACACTCAAAATCAGTCTCATGAGTATCTTCCGGATTATGGTTATCGCTGGGAGATTCCTTAAAGTCAGAACTTATTCATCCGAATATAGAGCTCTATGAAAAATTACACTAGTGTACATGAGACGTGGGATAGAAACTCCATTATAATTAATGATGTAGTTGCGCATTTTATTGCGCATGAGTTTGTTGAGTCCGATGATATCGAACCACGCTCCGTTGAAGTATGAATACCAATGTAGAGAACTTTGGCCTAAATGGAAAGAAGCAATCCAAGTTAAGTTGGATTCTCTAACGAAGAAGAAGATTTTTGAGCTAGTGATGCCAACACCTCCTTACATAAAACTTATTGACTAATGGGTATTCGTTAGAAAGCGTGTTGAGAAAAAGAGATGGCAATCTCGCCTTATGGCGCAAGGCTTCTCATAAAACGCCATGGAATTGACTACGATGAGACATATTCTCTCATAACGGATGTTATTGCATTCCACTACCCCGTCAGTTTGGTAGTTTCCGAATAACTGAACATGCAGCTTATAAATGTGATTACTATGTATCTCAATGGGGATCTAAATATGGAATATACATGGAAGTTCATGGTGAACTTTATTTACCCAAGTCAAGTGGCTATAGACCACGGAGCGCGTTTGCAATAAAGTTGAAATGCTTACTAAAGTGACTACTTGATTAAGAAAGGATATGCCCACGCATTTCCATAACAAGTTTCGGATTCTATCGCGGTTCATGTTGGACATGATCTTCATTAGAAGCCCTTAAAGAGTTAAGGAAAACCACTGAACACTTGAAATCTGAGTTTGAGATGAAGGATTTTGGGAGAACACGATTATGCTTCGGCTTGAAACTTGAGCACCGTGTTGATAGATGCTTAGGCATTTTGACAAAATCAAGCATTCAAGCACCCCATGATCGTCCATAGTCTTGATCTTGAAAATGATCCTCTTCGTCTAAAGAATGAGGACGAAGATGTGCTAGAGGCAGAAGTACCTTACTCAAGTACAATAGGCGCATTATTGTACTTAGCTCAATGCACAAGATTGGACATCTCATTTTCTCATGAACTTGTTAGCTAAGGTATAGCTCTGTGCCAACACGACGCCATTAGATTGGTGTAAAAGATATCTTTCGATACTTAAGATGTACGATAGATATGAGCTTGTTCTATCCATACAGAGAGATGATGGATTCGGACCGATCACACACCAGAAACGCCACCAACGCTGGCCTGCATTTTCTATCCCCACCCCAAACGACATAAGTGTTTTTGAAAGGTTTTGTTGATGTTGGGTATCTCTTTGACCCATACAAAGGTCTTCCCAGACTGGTTAAGTGTTCATCATGGGTAAAGACCGTGATATCTTAGAGGTCTACAGAATATACCTTAGTTGCTATATCTTCGAACAATGTATAGATTATTACTCGTCACTAAGTGGTTCGTGAATGTATATGGATTGGACCCATAGTTATGCATGTTCGAATAGTTATGGTTTAAAGTCTACCACAAATGAGCCTACAAGTATTTAGGATAATGCTGCTTGTTTTGAACAAATGAAGCATTGCTACATCAAAAACGACAACACCAAGCATAAACAGCAATAACAAAAGACTCTCCTCAAAAGATCAATAAGGGGGGAGATGTCTACATATATAGTCTCGAAATGTGAAGGGTGTATTGTGCTCTTTTTCCATGTCGACCTAGGTTATTTTTTCCCACTGGGTTTTTGTTACTCGGCAAGGCTTTTCAATGAGGCAACGAGAGAAGCACCACGTTTGGGTGACACAATGGGGAGTCAAAATCAGGGGGAGTATCCAGAAACATACTCCACACTCAATGCGCGTTGTGATCTTTTTCTCCTTCAACCAAGATTGTTTTTTCCCACAAGTTTTTATTACTTGACAGGTTTTTAACGAGGCAACCTAGAAGCATACGACCTAGATAATACTATTGACATGAAATATCCAAGGGGAGTGTTGTAGTATAAATGTCTATATCATGTAATAGATACTTGAGTGTATAGATATAGTAATTGAGTGTATAATGTAGGTATAAAGACTTGTGTGACATGCTTTATGCCAAGAGGCAACAAGCATGACAATTATCATCATTGAAGACAACCATGTGGAGCTGCAGCCATGATGAAAATGGTTACCAAATTGGTTTTCTCTTTGAACATTCACACTACAATGTATTCTTATAAATACCCTCTTTTGTGAGAATAATAAACACATCTTACTCTCCATTTTCTCTATCGTTACTCTCTCCCTCTCTTTGTTATTTTTACGTTCATACTTAAACACCATAAAGGTTTTTAAGCTATAGTTGGAAAGAGCATTTACAAGTTTTGAGCTTGAATGTGAAGTCCTAGGCAACATTTGTCACCGAAATCTTATCAAAGTCATCAGTTGCTGCAGTCAAATTGATTTTAAGGCCACCGTATTGAATTACATGCCTAATGGGAGCCTCGAGAAGTGGTTGTACTCTCCCAACTTTTCTTTGAACATCCTGCAGAGGTTGAACATAATGATAGATGTTGCATCGGCATTGCAGTACCTTCATCACAGTATCCATTCTAGAACTTTTACAATCATTTGGTTTGGTTCATTTTTTGACTGCTCTGCTCCCCCCAAAAATGTAGAAAGACTTGTCGGGAATAGCGGGTTGGGTTGGTCCAACCAAGAAAGATATGCGAATCTCACAGGAATGAGTCACAAAGTGAATTGTAATCCCCAACGATACAGGAATGAGCATTTTCGGGGACTAGCCCTCCTCTCAACAAAATGTTTAGCCATCATCGCCAGTCTTCTTATTCTTCGATAATTTTTATGATAAACCTATTGTCCATTGCGATTTGAAGCCAAGCAACGTACTACTAGATGATGAAATGGTTGCACATGTTTATGATTTTGGCATTACAAAAGTCTTGGGTGGAGTAGATTCCATGACTCAAACCCTTTCAGTGCCTTTGCTTCGCAACCTTTACATCTATCGGATTACTACCCGATACCGGATTTATATCTGGATTTACTAGCTCGGCGGAAAGGAGAAGGAGAGGGAGAGGGAGAATAATCCCAGTCACCCTCAATGAGATACAACAGCTGATCAAACTGTATGCCGGTTACAAAGAGGCTGATTAAGCGGATCAACTGACCTTAGCCACAATTGGGTATATGGCTCCAGGTGATGTATTTTTTATAGTTTATAACTTTATGTTTCTTTTAATTTTGTATCTCTGGTCCTTATTCATATATATGTTTGTCCTTTCCAATTTTATGTATGCAGAGTATGGACTTGAAGGAATAGTCACCAGAAGAGGGGATGTGTACAGTTTTGCTATTCTTCTTTTGGAAACATTCACAAAGAGGAAGCCAACAGATGAGATGTTCGATGGGGAAATGAGCCTAAAGCAATGGGTTGAAAATGCACTATTAGCAGATGCAATAGTTGAAGTTGTTGATGCCACTTTACTTGGGATTGAGAAAGATTATGCTTTTGTGAGCAAGTGGGAGTGTATATCAGCCATTATGAGATTAAGGCTGTGTTTGGGGGAGCTTTTAAGCTCCTATGCTTATAAGCCCAGTTCAAATTAGCGTTTGGTAACTGAGCTTCCTGGCAGCTTTTTTCAGAAGCTGCTGTGGCTTCCTTAGATAAGCAGAAGCTGAAGAATGCAGCTTCCAGAAGCCAGAAGCCACGGAAGTACTATAGCGGTAGTTACTGTAGATTAATGAAACTTCCAAAATGCCAAAAAT
This sequence comes from Rosa persica, assembly GCA_025331145.1. NCBI lineage: Eukaryota > Viridiplantae > Streptophyta > Magnoliopsida > Rosales > Rosaceae > Rosa > Rosa persica. Next base: position 5,622,070 of record WFKR01000005.1, on the reverse strand, counting down.
GCCCTTCCAATCTAAAACAATTTCAGCTCAACCATAACCCTATGCGGCATCTCTCTCCTTCGTCACTGTTCTCCATCTCTCTCCCTCATCACAGCCGCAGCCTCCCATGCGGCAGATCGTGATAGACATTTTGTCCGCAGTGAAGAAAGAGAAGGTGATGGGTCAAGTGGTGGGATAGAGATGGATGATGATGTAGAAGAAGAAGAATATCATGGTCATGGTGCACACGAAATGGAAACAATAAGAAATAGCAGTACTCAAAGTTTGATAAGTGCACGTAATAACGTGAATATTTAAATATGTTATGTCAGTCTTTTTTTGGTTACTTGATGCGAACTACAAACCAATTATTATTAATGTTACTAACATATTTGTATAAGTTATTTTTAAAATTGTCAAATATTAATCATTTGATAACCATAATTTATAAAAATATTAATCATTTACCAAATAATTAATGCAAAATAATCTCTAATGTCTAATTTGGTCATTCCACAAATAAAAAGCACAAGTCAGTTTAGTTTACCAAACATTTTGTCACCGCTTTTGCCACTGACAGCACTTCTAAAAAGCTAGTTTACCAAACACTCAGCAGCTTTACTTTTCAGTCACTTATTCTCAGAAATAAGCTGAAGCCAGCTTTTCTAAAAAACACAGCCGGTACCAAACTCACCCTAACTCTTGCTTCTTGTGCAGAATCACCGGAAGAGAGGATAAATATGCAGGATCAAGTTTTTGATGGATGCCGCAGGAGGTGTGGTGAAGAACTATCATCTTGTTCGGCAGCCTATTGATTGATGGATTATTGCATGGCCTTTGATTCAGTCTCTAATTGATGTATTTGTATGATTGTGACTCTGCTTCTGGGGGTCATTGGTTGGTATTCAACAATAACTTGGGACTTCCATCTAGCTATTTTCATTTGGAGTTTGTAATTTGCATTTTCTGCAGTAGTAAACATCGGTTTTCTTTCAGACTAGCTGCTTGAAATCAACTAAACGCTAATTTCTCCTCATTGAACGGGATTAGACAGTTTTCATTTCGGAAAGAGGGGAAAATCATGATTTTGTGAGCAAGAGAGATTGTTTATCATCCATTATAAGATTAGCTCTGGCTTGTTGTGCAGAGTCACCGGAACAGAGGATGAGTATGCAACAAGCTCCCGTGGAACTGAATCAAATCAAGATCAAGTTTTTGAAGGACCTTTTAGAAGGACGATGCAGAATGTGTGATATTTGATGGATTCTAGAGAGAACGTCATACATGATATTTGATTTAGTGATTTTCAGTCCAATAATTGGTATAACTGTAGAGCATGTATAAAATGTGAACAACTAATCATAAATAAAACAAAGTTTGAAACCAATCGAACTTGATTTGGTGTCTTCAGATCATCATAACCGTGACTCCACTAATCTTTGGTCAGAACTGAGGCATAGCCATTCTGGGTTCGAGAGACAGAGAGAGGATATTGATGGGTTTCTCTGTTTTGTTCTAGAATGATGATTTATTCAGTAAAAAGTAAAAACTTAAAAGGGCCATGATTAGAGCAAGTTCACCCAACACCACTGAGTTTTGGATTGGATACAAGTCCTACTATTTTTGGACTACACTGTAATTAAGGTATACCGGCCAGCTCAACTTAACAGGCCACTGCAGCCACATAAGTTGCATCGCCTCTCCATCCACAAATTATAATCCCTTGGTCCGTGATTTTTAATCCGGTACACTACTACTTTTGGCTTCGTGTATTTAAGTTCCACATCCATCTCCAGCATTAAAGCGCGTTTTGATTCAATTAACCACAAAATCTCTACTGCAAAACATGCACGTACTCGTTAGCAGAATTAATGGACTTCTGAACCTCATTTCCTCATCATGATGTTTTGTCCTGTCTATCGACATCTTCTGTGTTTCCATATGCTGAAAAGTCAGGGAAGACGGCACAACGCGTACGTCCAGTTGCATTCAAAAAGTCCACTCATGCTCTCAGTCACTCATCGCATCACAGTGACAAATTGACAATAATAGCCAACTATTCTATATTAGCAGTTCACTCGCTTCACTGATATATTTTGAACCCTCTCCAGTCAATCCGTTTCATAACTCATAAGGTTCCAGTCTCAGTTAACAATTCCACAAAATCACAATGGAGAGAGCTACTACTTGGTTCGTCCTGGTATACTGTTGTTTTATGGTGGCTACCTTAACAACAGCAGCACAAACCAATAGTAATCTCATCACCACAGACCAGTCTGCTCTTCTTGCCCTCAAAGATCATATCACCAGTGACCCTCATAACATGATCTCCACCAATTGGTCAACCAACACCCCAGTTTGCCACTGGGTTGGCGTTACTTGTAATGTACGCCACCTCAGGGTCGCAGCCTTGAACCTCTCTTACTTTGGTCTTGCAGGCACCATTCCTCCCCAGCTAGGCAACCTCTCATTTGCTGTTGAGCTAAGCCTCACAAATAACAGTTTTCACGGTACCTTGCCTCCAGAATTGGGTCATCTACGCCGATTGAAATTCATTGGTTTGAAATACAACAACTTCGAGGGAATAATTCCATCATGGCTCGGGTCTTTATCCAAGCTTCAAACAATCAATTTGCGTGGTAATAAATTTTCAGGTTCCATACCCGCTGCCATGTTCAACTTATCTGCACTCCAAGTAATTGATCTGAGATATAACCAGCTATCAGGTATTTTACAAACAGTTACCTAACAATAAATGTTGAAGTACTTGATAAGATCGTATCTTATTAAAAGGTAGCTTACCAAGAGAAATCGGAAACTTAACAATGTTGAAGAAGATATACCTTGATAGCAACAAGTTCAAAGGTATGAATGATGTTCTTCAGATTGGTAAAATAGTACGTACTAGCTAGCTAGGGAGTATCTTTTGGCTTCTATATGATTCTATATGTTACATTTTCAGAACTTCCAAACGAGATTGGCAGTTTGGATCAGCTGGAGAAGTTGTGGGTGCAATTCAACTCCCTTCAAGGGCATCTTCCTGTTGCCCTCTTCAACATGTCTTCCTTGACTTCTTTAACTCTATATGGCAACAGCTTGAGTGGTAGTCTTCCTGACAATATACATCTTCCCAACATTCGAGAGTTTTCTTTGTCTCACAACCATTTTGACTGCCCAATTCCATCCACATTATGGCAATGCAAACAGCTTTTCAATTTATCGTTAGAGAACAACCACTTCAGTGGAAGCATATCTAACAATATTGGCAACTTAACCAATATAAAGACGATTCGGCTTGGCTACAACAATTTGACAGGTCCTGTAACTTCAATAATCATCTTATATTAATTGTTCCTGTATGTATATATGACTTTGTCTTAAGTAGTAATCAATATGTTGCATTGTGACAGGTACTATACCCCCGGAGATTGTTCATCTTCCAAATCTACAGATATTGTCACTAGGGCAAAACAACCTCAATGGCGTCATCCCATCTTCAATCTTCAATATGTCCACGATAAGAATAGTATCGCTTGTCGACAATCAGCTCTTAGGTAGCCTTCCAAAAAACATTGGCCTTGGGCTTCCAAACCTACAAAAGCTCTTTCTAGGAAAAAATAAACTCTCTGGAGTAATCCCCAAATCCATCTCCAATATTTCTCAGCTCACAGTACTAGATCTGGGCTTTAACTTCTTATCTGCCTTTATTCCTAGCCAGCTTTGTGCCTTAACAAAGCTTCAGTCGGTTATCTTAAACCGAAACAATATGACAATTGATTCTTCTACTCAACAAGATAATCTGCTCTCTTGTTTGGCCAATCTTAGATATTTGACGGAATTAGCCTTATCAGACAATCCATTAAATGCCAACCTTCCCATTTCCTTTAGGAATCTGTCTACATCACTTGAAAACATTAGATTAGATAATTGCAACATGAGAGGTAACATTCCCAATGATATTGGCAACTTGAGCAGCTTGATCCGCCTAGAATTGGGAAACAATCAATTGAGTGGACCAATTCCAACCTCAATGGGAGGACTACAGAAGCTCCAAGGTTTGAATTTGAGTGATAACAAATTGCAAGGACGCATCCCGGATGAACTTTGTCAGCTAGAAAACCTGAGTGAATTACTTTTGGATGGTAATCAACTTGCTGGTTCTGTACCTTCTTGCTTGGGAAATTTAACCAGAGCACTGAGATCTCTATCTTTAAGGTTCAATTTGTTGAATTCCACAATACCATCTACCTTGTGGGGACTCACTGATATCTTGAATTTGGACTTGTCATCCAATTCTCTAATTGGGCCTCTCACAGATCGCATTGGTAATTTGAAGGTTGTGGAAGCTATATATTTAACAAACAACCGATTATCCGGTAGTATACCAAGCACTATTGGGGGTCTCCAAGCATTGGATTTCCTCTCCCTGGCAAATAATGGTTTTGAAGGACCAATTCCTATCTCATTTGGTTACTTGCTAAGCCTGGCGCACTTGGATTTATCCAACAACTATCTGTCAGGAATAATTCCAAAGTCTCTCGAAGCCCTCTCGTATCTCCAGTATCTAAATATGTCTTTCAACAGACTCCAAGGAGAAATTCCTACTGGTGGAACTTTCCAGAACCTCTCTGATCAATCATTTTCATCAAATGGAGGACTATGTGGTGCACCACGGTTTCATGTTCCACCATGCAAAAGGAAAGGTGAAAGATTTATCCTCCAGCGGTTGAAATATATTATTCCGGGGATCATGTCAATACTAGTACTCCTAATGTCCCTTGTATTGATTTTAATCATATGTAGAAAAAGAAAGGTAGAAGCTGCAAGCGAGACTACCTTTTTACCTCATGTTCAAGAGACCAACTTTTTACCTCAACTTCAATGGAGAAGAGTATCATACCAAGAACTTCTAAGTGCAACCAAACGGTTCAATGAATGCAACTTACTTGGCACTGGGGCTTTTGGCACAGTGTATAGAGGAACACTTTCAGATGGGATAAATGTTGCCATCAAGGTTTTTAAGTTGGAGTTAGAAAGGGCATTTAAGAGTTTTGAGCTTGAATGTGAAGTCCTAAGCAACATTTGTCACCGAAATCTTATCAGAGTCATCAGTTGCTGCAGTCAAATTGATTTCAAAGCAATTGTATTGAATTACATGCCTAATGGGAGCCTCGAGAAGTGGTTGTACTCTCCCAACTTTTCTTTGAACATCCTGCAGAGGTTAAACATAATGATAGATGTTGCATCGGCACTGCAGTACCTTCATCACGGTTATGAAACACCTATTGTCCATTGCGATTTGAAGCCAAGCAATATACTACTAGATGAGGATATGGTTGCATATGTTTCTGATTTTGGCATTGCGAAAGTCTTGGGTGGAGAAATTTCCATGACTCAAACCCTGACCTTAGCCACAATTGGCTATATGGCTCCAGGTGATGTAACTTTTCTAGTTTATAATTTTATATTTCTTTCAATTTTGATTCTGTTGTTCTTATTCATAGGATTTTTTTTTTCCTTTCCAATTTTATGCATGCAGAGTATGGACTTGAAGGAATAGCCAGCAGAAGAGGGGATGTGTACAGTTTTGGTATTCTGCTTTTGGAAACATTCACAAACAGGAAGCCAACAGACGAGATGTTTGATGGGGAAGTGAGTCTAAAGCAATGGGTTAAAAATGCACTCTTTGTAGATGCAATAGTTGAAGTTGTTGATACCAGTTTAATTGGGATTGAGGAAGATCATGCTTTTGTGAGCAAGAGGGAGTGTGTATCAGCCATTATGAGATTAGCTCTTGCTTGTTGTGCAGAATCACCGGCAGAGAGGATAAATATGCAAGAGGCTCTAGCTACTTTGGACAAAATCAAGATCAAGTTTTTGATGGACGCCTCAGGAGGTGTGGTGAAGAACCATCATCTTGTCCGGCAGCCTATTGATTGATGGGTTAGTTCATGTTCTTTGATTCAGTCTCTAATTGATGTAATTATATGATTGTGTGACTCTGCTCCTTGAGGTCACTAGTTGTTATCCAACAATAACTTGGTACTTCCATCTAGCTATTTCCATTTTGGAGGTTTGTAATTTGCATTTCTGCAGTAATAAACATTGGTTTGCTTTGAGACTAGCTGCTTGAAATCAACCAAACGCTAATTTCTCCTAATTGAACGGGATTGGATAGTTTATTTTGGAAAGAGGAAAATCATGATTTTGTGAGCAAGAGAGATTGTTTATCATCCACTATTTGGTTGATGCAGAACGTGTGATATTTGATGGATTGCACATGTCAGTCATGATATTTGGTTCATGGTATAACTGTCGAGCATGTACAAAATGTAAACAACTAATTATTAATTAACAAAGTTGGAAATCAATCGAACCTGATTCCAGTAACCTTTGGTCAGAACTGAGGCATAGGCATTCTGGGTTTGAGAGACTCTGAGAGGACATATATTGATGGGTTTCTTTATTTTGTTTTAGAATGATGACTTCATTCAGTAAAAACTAAAATGGGCCATGAGCAGAAAACAAAATAGTGAATTAGTGATAGAGACAGCCCAAATAGGCTGGGCCCAGAGTTGAAACAGAAGAGAGGAGAAAGAATACACTTAAGGAATTATTTTCTCCGACACTAAAACCCAAACAGCTCATGTCTCTATTACCAAGAAGAGATTCAGCAGTATGGACAACAGTGGTTATTGCTCATGTTTGTTTTTTTTTTTTTTTCGTTCTCTGTTTGGGTGTTGATTTAGGGTTTGCGATTTGTGTTAGTAAAGTAATTCGACGAACAGGTAATTGTCGCCTTGAATTCCTTTAAAATCTTCCATCAAATTTCATTGCTTTTTTTTTTTTTTTTTTTTTATGTTTGAAACGTTGGAATCTATTTCTGAAATGGGCATGAACCGAGAGGGCAGCTGTATCTAATGTTGAACCCAAATGGAGTCAAAGCTTCCCACAAGGTTTATCCAGAGTTTCAGTCTCTTCGTGCTGTCAAGATCAAGCAAGTCCACAGAACTGGGTTTCACTTTCGACCTCCCCGCCACTGGATTAACAGTACTCAATTCTGTTTGATTTCCTTACTGGGTCAACTAACCATTAATATTGTTTCCTTTGTATAATTAAATCATGATGTTTTTCTCAATTTCTCAGGAAGTAGTTTCTGCGTTTGATCCATGCATTCCGTTTTTCTTTGCAATTTCTTTATTCACGTTTAGCAAGCTGGAAAAAAAAAGTACATAATAGGAAGTTGAGAACTTTATAAGGGGAAAGAAATCATTCTACGAAATGGAATATGATAAACTCCCATTGTGGCTGCCAGAAGGTTGACTAGGCAGCCTTTGAATCCTAAGAATGGGCAGAAATTCAAGTACAAAAATCGGTTTACTATTGTGCTGGTGAAATTGTTTACATGGGGTTCTCTGCGGTATATTCAGGTTTAAAGTTCGGATGCTATCAGTTAATTAGTTCAGTTTGTGGCTATGTTTTCTGAGCTACCTGTTCAACCTCTAAAAATTGCGTTCTCTTGCTTAACCTATTTTATAGTATTAAGGATCTTAGCATGAAATTACCTTGCCTTTATCTTTTTTTAGAAGCACATACTGATCCGGTGCTTGACAGTCAAGCTATAAGTGGCAGAGGGGCCCAAATGCCTGTGCCTGTGGGTCGAGATGTTCAGTCCTATTTCTCTTTTTTTCCTGTTCCTATTTCATGTTGCTTTCCTTATTACAATATACAATATATGCCGCACCTTTCCTTTCGGGTTTCTCTTTCAGAATTTTTGTAGCAACCTGGAATGTAGGAGGGAAATCTCCCCATGGTGACGTTAATCTGGATGATTTTCTTCAAGTTAATAATCCGTCAGACATTTATGTCTTGGGGTATGGTTTCTCTTTTCGTACCTTTCGTCTTCTTCTCTGATTTGCTTCAGGTTAATAATCCACCTTTTCCTAATTCCTTTTGGATTTTGATTTTTTGTTAGCTGATTTCAATAAGATTGGACAAGGTGGTTTTGAGGCTGTTTACTATGCCGAGCTGACAAGCGAGGTCTATTTCCTGTACTATTTTTTATTTTACTTGCTGAGTTTTTTTTTCTTATTTGTCTGTGATTGTTTATTTCTTCTCCTAGAAGGCCCACACATATAATTCTCTCTATGCAGAAAGCTGCAATAAAAAAAGATGGATATGCAAGCATCAAAAGGATCTCTTGACACTGCATTTCACCGGGAAAATGCAGGTATATCAACAGGTATGGATTTTCAATTGCTATTGTTTTCGTTGTGTGTTCAAGCAAGTTGATTTTTGTGCTATCAATTTCCAAATAGAACCAAGGTTTGCTTTGCGATTGGGTTGCGCATCAAAATGCCGTATTTGACATCTGTTGATAAAGGAATAATAAATGTTGATGCAATTCTTATCGTTGTGAAAATGTAGCAGATGTAATATGATGCTTATGCAATGTAATGTTTTTACAGGATGATACTCAAATTGTGACAGCTTTTGGTGATCAAACTGTAAGTGGTTTAAGTCCACTTCAATTTTCCAGACCCATGGTGCTTTGTTTTTGCTGAGAGGAGTTCAGAAAAGTTGAAATTGACTAACCAGGATTTAGAACTTTGTTAGTAACACATGAATGGGGGAAAATATAATGAAATCTTACTATACTAGAGGAGAATAGAGCTTGAAGAATGGTTTGGGTTGCTTTACTCGGGCTTTTTAGACTTTTTGGTCATGCCAATTGAAGCTCTTTACTACATTTAAAAAAAAAAAAAAAAAAAAAGATGAAGATTCTCTGACCCTTTGTATTGGTATAACAATCTTTCGACATAAGTTCAATAGAAATTTCATTTGCTTCTCCTTTTAGATCTATTTGTTCTTTTCTTTTCAGGTTTAACATTTCACCAGACTTGATGAATCAAGCAAAAGATTATTTGAACAGAACTATGTTTGTTATATTGTTGGCTAGAGTGAGTGTTTTAGAATGAAAAAGAAAAAAATGTGTCTTCTAATGTTCCAATTATGTTTGTTCGACCCAAAAGTTATGGTTGCACAGTTGTGTGCAGTCCCGCTTTAAGCTTGCATGTCCTTTGAATGTCGATTTATGTGACTCTATGTTCATCCTATCTCTGTTTCTTTGTTAGTACATTTTGAATGAGAACCTCTCCTAGCTGCTGCAAAGAAGATAATGTGTGCTGAGGATTAATTTGTGATAATAGTTATTAGGAATTTCTAATCTGGAGCTCGTTAAATTGAATGAATTCTTCAAAAGTGAAACGTTATTTTTGACAACAAATGTTGGTCAAGAAAAGTTAAAGTAGAAGTGCTGCAGCGAGCAAGCAAACATGCGGCATCACGAGGGCTATACCGCTAGTTAATAAACACTAGTGAGAGTAGTATGGTGTGGGGAGAAGAGTGACACGGTGTGGGGAGATTTACAGTAGACAAATACACTCAAAATATGACACCTAAATTTTATTATTATTAATTTTTTAATTGAATTTTATTTTTCGAGACTCTCAGGTTAGCAAAGTTCTTATAAATAAGGGCTGGGAACTGACTTGATTTTTTCATCTTGTGCGAGATATTTGACTTTTAGCTCACCAATTTCAAGTCATAATCTTCAAACATAGTTTAAAAGAAGTTAATTTCTTTGCAGATCATTTAGCGTCCCTGATTTTTAAGTTCCAGAATCTCAAAGTTTGGTTTTATTGTCTATCCCTTTTAGTGTCTCTAACATTCCAGTTGTGGGAAGGGAGTTTCTAAAGGTTTTTCTTTTGACCCTGTAAGTCTCTTTGTCATAAAAAAAAGCGACTTGATTTTTAATGATACAGACTGATTCGGACCGAAAATTTTATTTTTGAAAACCCTCACCGAATCAAACCATACCAGCCAACTCAGTTTGAATTTCGGGTTTTCACTTTTTTTTTCCCCCTTTTCTTTTCTTGCCCAGCCCAAGCTCACCACACTCTGAGTTAATGGTGACACCACCACCCAGGTCTGACGTGTTTCAAAGACTAACCTTAATTAACATGATGAAGTTTAAACTAAAAATTAAGGTCAATTACATATAGTGTTACATTATCCAACATGGCACCAATTTTTTTTTTTTTTCCATAACGCCGCTCAAGTAAAATTGTATTTAGATTTTTGGTATTGAAAATAAAAAAATTTACGAAAATGCAACTAGCCTTGTGCAATTACAAATTGTTGCGACCTAAAAAAAATTGTACTTATCCATGCTGCTTACACCAAGCGTATTCCACCCACTAGAGCACAACAATATAATTCAAATTAAAAACTAACAAACAAAGTCCTTTTAATCTCAATTCAAAAAGTAGAAAACATATTCATTTAACAAAGTCAGTGAGTTGACGAAGTGGTGTTAGCTCAATGGTTAGAGCATCCATTAACTAAGATCAATGTCCTGGATTCGAGTCACCATGGGGTAGAAGTGAAATCTTTTAGTAAAATAAGAGGAAAAAAAAAAAAACAAAGTCAGTGAGCTAACCAACACCGTAGAGGTCATGAGTTCAAATCTCACTGACATCAGGGATACGATGAGGAGTTACATTATAGTCCATAATTAAAAAAATAAAAAAACAAACAAACAAACAAAGTAAGTACAAAGTCCACTCTTTCGCTTTACCACATGATAAGATAGGATCATGCCCCTTCTACACGAGACCGGTCGGTTTGCGAAGTCCTGAATTCATACCAGAATAAAGAAATTCTCAACTCCTTGTAGTAGGGCAAAAAATAGAGTCATTAATTGAAAGGACTCTTTCGCTTTACCACATGATAAGATAGGATCATGCCCCTTCTACACGATACCAGTCGATTTGCGAAGTCCTCAATTCATACAAGAATAAAGAAATTCTCGACTCCTTGTAGTAAGGCAGAAAATAGAGTCCTTAATTGAAAGGGGCACAAAAAGGGTCGGGTGGGGAGTTACATTGTCGTCCACAATAATAATTAAAAAAAAACAAACAAACAAAATCACAAAGTCCACTACGAGTTGTTGAGAACTTTGAACTTTCTACTTCATTTGACGTTGTCTATAAATAAAGGTCTACCACAAGTCTTCTATGAACCTTCTCTGACAGGACCCGCCCCGAATTTCACCCTGAAATCCGAGGTGGCCCTGTGGGGCCCACCTTAGGAATAACTCTACAAAAAATTCAGCAGAGTCACCCCTAAAATGGACTACCCAAAAACCTATAAATAACACATTCACACTTCTATAAACCATCCTTATTCTTCTGGAGCCACCCTGCTCCACAAATCACAACAACTCCACAATTTACAACTAAAATACGAATCATACAACATTTATCCCACAGGTTATCAGAGCAATCTAAAAGAGAAAGAGAAAATAAAATACAGGTAGGTTCCACAGTTAACCTACAATGAAGACAACAGCAGCAGATGCTATGCCTCGAATCCTACTATGTCGAACCAGCTACTCTGCAGATTGGGCATTTGAAAACGAAGGGCCCAGGGGAAAAGTATATAAAAACGTTAGCGTGAGTGGACAAAAATAAGTAATTGTAAGGAGAAAATAAATTTATACTTTCCCGCACATATCTTCTTAAAAACCCGATGCATGCAGCAATTTAAAGAAACATAATAACTTTAGTTCAGCTCAAGAAAACCGACTAGCCCCGCTAGTCACAACCGAGCAAAGGAAAGAATTCCGATACTCAAGAAAATAAGACCAGCCCCTCTGGTTAGGGAAATCAAACTAGCCCCGCTAGTCAAAATAATAAAATAATATATAGGGAAGAAGTATCACCATACGATAGAAGGGAGCCTCTCGGCTCGGGTCGGAGTGTCCCACACTCTGGAGCATCCCATGCTCTGCTCTACTCACCCACGAACACATAGTAAGCAGGGAGGAGTACTAATAGGCTAGCTAGCAATAAAATATATCGACCCAGGTATGGTGGGTAAAAACCATACGAAAATCGAAAATCAGTAAGACATCCCCGATGTCTCACAAGAAAAGAAATTTAGTCCAGCGACGTGACCCCGCACGCCAATATAAATTCGGAATCATAAATCAATAAACGAAAATCAAATAAGTTCCTAAGTTCCGATGAAAAATCCCATTTCCGAGGATTCCTCGGAAAAAGCAAATCCGCTAATAAATAATACTTTCATATCCGGAAATAATCTCGGAAAACAACTCGTCGAAAATTATTTCAGATAACAAATTTAAAATGGAGCATAACAAATTCCAATCCGAAATTCGAACGATAAATAATTCCACAATTAAAAATCGGATAATATGCTCGATAAATTAAAACAATAATTTAAATTACTAATCCATTTCCCAAAACAAAATCAATAATCAATATCAATTTCCCGAAAGTAAAATATAATAATATGTTTATTAATTAAGTAAATACTTATTTCGGAAAATCAATTGCATGCATCAATATTTAGAAAACCAAAAGTCCACTCACAGTATACGGCTAACGTGGTATCCAAGCGTAAGGATCCTCGTCGAGTGATGAGTCCGTACCTCGTCCTGTACATAATTATTCGTAACTAACAATTACCGGACGGAAGAAAATAATGTTACGATAAACAATAATTAAATCCTAAACCCATAACCTCAATTCCTCCAATTCTCTTCTACAACCAACCAAACTTCACCAACACCGCCCAATCGTCAAATTCAAACTTTACAACAATTATGGAGAAAATCCGACAATCGGATTCACGATTAACATTAATCGAAATCCAAATCTTTAGAAATTTATAACCAATTCAAAACTCCACCAATTCTCACCAAACTTCATATACAAGTTCTAGGATAATTATAGGATTTAACTAGTCAGAAATTAGAATTAAACAGTTACCCTAGCCACCGCTACCGCCGCCCACAGTGGCGGCGCCGTCACCAAAATCACCAGCTCCAATGGCCACCAAATTTTGGCAGCAGCACCTTCTCAACACACCCATTAATTCTCCCAACTATGACCAAGTCAGAAAATGAGTAGAAGTACCTCAACAATTAAGGAGAAGTTTGTACCCGAATCGTGAATAGTAACCCGAAATTTCAAATCTTCAATTTCTCCTCTACACTGCAAATCGTGGCTCAAGGCTAGGGGGGAAATGATCCTTGGCAAAAACCCGACCTTCGACGCTGGTTTGGTGGCCGGAAATGGCTGGAATCGCCGGAAATCGACGAAACACCCAAACTGCTACAGTGAACTTCAAAGCTTAAATCCGAGTTCCACGAGCGGAGCCACCGCAAAATACCACCACAGGCACCTAGAGGGAGAGGAGGCGAGTCCAAAGTTGTTGGCTTTATGTCGTCAGGTGGCCGGAGAAGGAAGAAGGCCGGAGTTGCAGAAGAAAGAAAGAAAAAAAACGCAGGGGAGGAGGAGAGAGAGAGAAAATGAAAAGTTACCGGCCCCAACAGTAAAAATTCAAATTTATACTTTTTATCATGAACAGTAACTTTAATATTTCGCTTATAACTTTCGCATACGAACTCCGATTTTTACGAACCACATATGCATGCGCTCGGTTTAACGTCCTCTACAACTTTCATGAAGAACATTTTCTCAAATTTTGACCCGAACAAAAAGTCAATTTTTAGGGCCACTAAAAGTATCGAAACAAAGTAAAAATGAAATTAGTTATCATTTACCGTCCAAATGACTAGTAAACGGGTAAATTTAGGTTCGGGACGTTACAATCTCTCCTCCTTATAAAAATTTCGTCCTCGAAATTCACACGAACGACTAAAGGCTTAGCTAAACCAATTCTACTGGTTACGCGTTCCCCGGTGAAACAATATAAGGAAATAACTCAAGGGAAAGAATGTCATACCGTCATGAGTATCTGGAGGAACGTGATTCTCCTGCTGAGACATGGCATGAAGTCTCGTCTGAGTCGCTGGACGTCCACGACGACCACTACCTTGTTGAGTGCTGCCCCTGGCAGAACTAGTGGAAGTGCCGCTCCTGGTAGAATTAGTGGGAGTGCCGCTAGATGAACCTCCTGATACGTGACTAGAACCCTGATTGACGTCCGGAGTAACACCATGAGTCAATGCAGGGCAATCCCTCCTATAATGACCCGGCTGTCCACACTGATAACACGTCACATTCCTCGTCTGACGCTGGGGATAATCACTCCCAGTATGGAACCTCCCTGAGGTACCACCATACTGACTCGTGCCGTCACTGAACGCCACTCAGACTGACCAACTCCCATATTAAGTCCTCCAAAATCCGATAGGGTGGTTGAATCCGAACTGACACGTCTACTACCTCCAGAAGATCCTGAACCAGAAGTGGAAGCAGCTCTCTTGGATGGACCCTGGCTAGGGCCACCCGCATCTCGAGGTCGAACACCAGACAAAAACATAGTCTCGAGTCTCAAAGCAGCATTAACCACCTGATGGTAAGTATAGAATGGTACAGCTGTCAACTGCAGACGATAATCACCCCCCAATCCTTCAATAAACCTATAGATCCGCTCATCCTCAGTGCCTACCAAATCTGGCACAAACTGGGCTAGCTGAGTGAACCGCTGCTCAAACTCCGTCACGGTCTTGTCCCCTTTCTCTAGATGTAAGAACTTATACTTCATCCTGTCACGAATAGCTGTGCCATAGTACCGCCTATTAAAATGTACCTTAAACTGTTCCCAAGTCGTCGGACCAACATTTCCTGGTTCCCTACTAGTCATGTCCCACCAATCATAAGCAACACCGTCGAGAAAGTCTACTGCCAAGCCCACTTTACGGTCATCCGGACAATTTATCTGAGTAAAAACTCTCTCCATTTTGTTCAGCCAATTCTGAGCGTCCATAGCATCAGGAGCATGGGAGAAACTATACGCTCCATGTCTCCTCGCTCGCTCCATGGTAAAATCAGTTATCATTCACCGTCCAAATGACTAGTAAACGGGTAAATTTAGGTTCGGGACGTTACATTCTCAGTCACTACACTTTCTTCTATGAACCTCTCAGTCACTACACTTTCTTTATTTCACTTTACCACATGACATGATAGGATCACGCCCCTTCCACATGGGACCGGTTTGCGAAGTCCTGAATTCAGACCAGAATAAAGAAATTCTCGACTCCTTGTTTTAGGGTAGAAAACAGAGTCCTTAATTGAAGGGGGCACAAAATGGGTGAGGTGGGGAGTTATATTGTCTTCCAATATTTTTTTTTTTTAAAAAAAGTCACAAAATCCACTACGAGTCGTTGAGAACTTTCTACTTCATTTCACGTTGTCCGTAAATGAAGGTCTACCACAAGTCTTATGTGAACCTTCTCAGTCACTACACATTCTCATTTCGCTTTACCACATGATAACATAGGATCATGCCCCTTCCACATGAGACCGGCAGGTTTTCGAAGTCCTTAATTCATACCAGAATAAAGAAATTCTCGACTCCTTATAGTAGGATAGAAAACAGAGTCCTTACATGAAGAGGGCACAAAAGGAGCTTCTGATCGGTTCCAATTATGAACAATGACATCCACGCATTTTTCATATCCATCTCCATCAAGAAAGATCGAACTTATGATTCAAATTAACCACCAACTCTACTGCAAAACCTGTACTCAAATTGATCAGTTTAAACCTTGTTAATATATATATATACATACACAAATATACACACAACCTTGCTCAGGTGCTGATATCCGCACCTAAGCAAAACGTACGAATTTCTCATTTTTACCTACTTTCTGATCATATTTTCACATTTTAACCGTTCAGTTTTTAAATCATAATGTATAGATCATCTCTACAAAATTTCAACAAATTTGATGATCGTTAAGGTATCCAAAACTGCAATTTAAACGAACGAACCGAATCTGTCAAACAAGAACCGTTCGTGTTTATAATGGTAAATTACAGTTTTGGATGTCTTAACGATAATCAAATTAGCTAAAAATATACAGAAGTGATCTATACATTAGGATGTAAAAACAGAACGGTTAAGATATGAAAATATGATTGAAAAGTGGGGAAAAACCGGAAATCCACACTTTTTGCTTACGTGCAAATATCCGCAGCCAAGAAGGACTATATATATATAAATATATATATAAAAATCTGTATATTGACCCATGCAAGTCCCTTTGGTTTAATTGCTAGCTAGCAAGTGAAGACTTTGAACGTGTTTTCAGGTTTAATATGCTGGAAATCTCAGCGGGGCAGACAGCACAACGTCTTACGTGTATATCCCAATTGGACCCAATTGCAGAACGTGTATGCTCTCAATTACTCATCGATGAAAAACAACTCCGTACCTCTAGCTATGTAGTACACATATATTGATCGAACTATATATCTCCAGCCAGTTCCTCTTAATTTTATAACAATTCCGCACATTTTCCCATCTCCATCTCCAGCCACATAATAATTCACAAAATCACATTAATGGAGATCATAATTACTTGTTCGCCCTGTGGCAAGTAATTCGATCAATGATAAAGTTTAATATGGTCGTAAACGAGAGTACGGCAGTATAATACAAATAAAAAAAATCAGTCTTTTCGATCCGAATCGGAAAACTTAAAAACACTTTCATCTGACAACATCCTTTTGTTTTTCCAAAATCAAATTTCTCATGTATTTTCAACAACAAAAACTGCAAGAGTAATATTACAAAAAAATCTGAAAATCTAAGAGTCCAATTTGTTTATTGGGAAAACATCACAAACAGTGTATGAAGTATGAATGATTCTATATTTTGGTGTATGAATTTTGAAAACTATCAGAATGGTGTATCAAGTTTGCTCCAATCTTTCATTTTGGTGTACGCCGTTAAATTTTCCGTTATCTTTATAAAAAAAAAAATTGACAAAGCATTTTTTTTTTTTTTTTGTAAAGATAATAGAAAATTTAACGGCGTACATAAAAATGAATGAGTGGAGCAAACTTGATACACCAATCTGACAGTTTTCAAAGTTCATACACCAAAATGTAGAATAATCCATACTTCCTACACTGTTTATCAAAATTTCCATTATTCATTTGTTGAAAGAGTCTTTCAGAACATTTTGAACATTCCGGTTCATTTCACTTGTCAGTTTGTCTATAAGTGAAGGTTTGCCACAAGTCTTGTGTGAACCTTCTCTGTCACTTCGCTTTCTCCACCTATATGCTACATGACATGATAGGATGATTCCATTTCCACACGGGGGAACCAGTGTGTGAAGTCTGGCAGGCAAAAAAACAAAGTCGCTAAATAGAGACTATAGAAGGTTTTGTTGTAGTATAAATTGTATATATACCGTATATGTCTATATCATGTAACAAAATACGTAAAAGTATTTAGATAGGTACTTGAGTGTATAATCATAGGTACTTGAGTGTATGAAGACTTATGTAAACATGCTTTACCAAAGGGCAACAAGCATGGCAGAAAATCATCATCAAGATGGTTATCATCTTGAGTTTCTCTTTGAGCTTTCACACTTCAATGTAATCCTATAAATACCCCCTTTGTATGAGATGAATAAACACATTGAAATCTCAATTCTCTCTGAAATTTTACTCTCCTTTTCTGTTTATCGATTCCTCTTGTCCTTAAACACGTTATCAGCACGAAGTTGCTCTAGAATTAGAATCGAAAAATTGACGAAAGAAGAGTTCTTCATCGATAGAAGTCATTTTTCAAAACCTACAAAAAATCCCCAAACCCTAGCTCAGATTAAAGCCCTTGATTCCAGGAGCCCGGAACCGGTCTCAGATTCACCGGAAGCCGAAAAACCAAACCGGACCGCTGCCGAGAGCTGCCGAGAGCTGCCGAGAGCTGCCGAGGTCCTGTCGAGACCTGCCGAGCTGCTGCCGAGAGCTGCGCAGCAGCTGCCGAGGTCCAGCCGAGACCTGCCGAGAGCCCTGCGCAGCAGCTGCCGAGAAGCTGCCGAGAGCCCGCGCAGCAGCTGCCGAGACGCTGCCGAGGCCCCTGCCCAGCAGCTGCCGAGCAGCTGTCGACACATCTGTCGACAGATTTGCGCGGCGACTTTCCGGCGACTTTTTCGACACTTTTCCGGCGACATTTCGGACGATTTTTCTCGACTTTTTCCAACGATCCTTCCGGTCACCTCCGATAATTTTTCCGGTCAAAAAATTTCCGACAACACTATTCCAAGGTATTCTTTACTAAAAGTTCCCGTTTTTGAGTTTTTATTTATTTTCTCTCCTTTTTCCTTTTTCTCGGGAACTTACAATCAAAAGCGGAATTATAGCAATTCACGCCAAACGAACTAAGAGCGTTCGTAATCAATGAACTAAGAGTGTTCACAATGATTCTTGGAAATTGATTTCTTGGTAGCATAGCTCGGAAATCTTATTATTTTTCGTGGAAGTTTTAACTCCGAAACTAATATTTTCTTCTTATCTTCAAGGATGTCGAATGAACCTAGACTCGATTTTCAAATCCTTGACTCAACAGGTTCGGAGTACCATAGCTGGAAAACCGACGTTGAGAACCATCTCACATCGAAGGGGATATTGCCCATCATCCATGAACCAAACCCGGCTCTTGTGTTCCCTCGATCACCCAAGAAGCATGCAGAAGCAATCATCTTGATGCGACGTCATATGGACAAAGCACTCAGGCTAGAGTACATGTCCATCAAAGATGCAAAGGATTTATGGGAAGCACTACAAGAGCGCTTTAACAATATCCAAGATTCTCTCCTCCCTGACTTGAAGGTTCAGTGGAACGATGTACGCTTCTCAGACTTCAAGTCTATTGCTGAGTACAATTCAGAAGCTCTTCGTCTCAAATCCATGTTGAGGTTCTGTCAAAGACCCCTCACAGAAGAAGAGCTAATTGAGAAAACTCTCTCCACCTTCCCTGTTGCAGCAATTTTGCTATCAAAGCAGTATCGCACTGAAGTAAATGCTGGACGAATTACGAGGTTCAATGAACTCATAAATATTTTGTCGGTAGCCGAAAAGCACGACAACATTCTCGTAAAGAATTATAATTCAAGACCCATTGGAACCAAGAGCGTTCGTGAGGCAAATTATAATGCACCCAAGAGAGGGCACAGGGAGCGGTACCCCAACAATAGGGGACATGTGTACCCTAATAATAGGGGACATGAAGGACGAACAGGTCCATATAACCGCCCCAACAGGGAAGGAAACCGCAACTTTAGAGCGGGCACACGTGATGGTAACTCCACACGTGGAAGAGGGAGATATGGCAATACCGGCCGTGGAAATAGCACCATGAACCGTGGAGGTCGCACCATGCGCCGTGGTAGTAGCAGCAACCCTCCTAGGGGATATCCACAACGTGCACAACCTGCACAACCTGTACAAACTGTACAACCTGCACAACCTATACCTCAAATGAAGGGAGGGAACCACAATGACATGTGTCATAGATGTGGATCAATCGAGCATTGGTTTAAACAATGTCATGCAAGTACCCAATTAGCTGCACGCTACAAGGAGTACAGGGAAGCAAGAGAGCAAGAAGCTAACCTTGCCGAAGATGAAAATAGTGAAGATGTCAATCTCATTGTTGAGGACTTCAAAGCTGTAGATGAAGAGCACGAGGATGCCACAGACTTTGATTAGAATAATCCTCTTTCTATTTTCCAAGAATGGCAAATGTGCCTTAGTCAATAAATAACAATTGTATTAAACTCCTTCTTATGTGGCGTACCCAATGAAGTATGATGTCTAGGAAAGCAATTGAGATCGGGGTATTTAAGCGAGCCTCGCTCCACCAACATCTCTCTACTTTCCTGGTCATATTCCATTGGAATTACCAAACGGATTGAGTGATAGCAATTTGTCTAAAGTTTGATATTTGGAATAGACTTATGAATAACTTTGATGTAATCATTGGTTATTTTCCCTATTAATAAAGTATCGCATTCAATGTCATGGACATGTGTTAATATTCCGAACTTTATTCCTTTCAGTATGTTTTCCGGAGAATTGGAATGTCTTCTTGATAGTGGCACCACACATACGATATTGCGACATAGGCAATTATTTTTATGGATGACACCCAGTCGATCCTCAGTAACTACGATGGCATGACCATCACAATTGATTCATGGTTGAGGACCAGCTCAATTTTTGTTACCAAATGGCACAAATATTAATGTCGCCGAAGCTCTATATGCTCCAAGGGCCGAAAGGACCCTATTAAGCTTTAAAGACATAAGAGCCAATGATTTTCATGTGGAAACACATTGTGAGAATGGACAAGAGTTTCTTTACATCACCTCTAAAAACTACGGAAATACACGAGTTTTAGAGAAACTTATGTGTCGCTCTAGTGGATTGTATGCAACCACTATTAGAGTCATTGAATCCAACCATGTCATGAATGACAAATTATGGGATCCTGACACATACAAGCTTTGGCACGACCGTTTGGGACATCCAGGTCGTGACATGATGCTCCGTATATTAAAAACTTCACACGGACATCCATTCTTCAAAACGAAAAGAAGTACCAACCAAACATTGGTCCAAAGAGTTACTTCTAAAGTGTATCATTCGTTTTGCAAAGCTTGCTCTTTAGCAAAGGTAGGATCGAGACCATCCTATGCAAAGGACACTAAAGAAAATATACCATTCTTACAACGAATACAAGGTGATATTTGTGGACCTATCCAACCAACTTGCGGACCATTTAGATATTTTATGGTGTTGGTTGATGCATCGACACGTTGGTCACATGTCATGCTCTTATCCACAAGAAATGCTGCATTTGCTAAACTCCTAGCACAAATCATTAAATTAAGGGCTCACCACCCCGATCATCCTATTAAGTCAATTCGTCTTGACAATGCTGGAGAATTTACATCAAGAACCTTTGATGATTATTGCATGTCCATTGGGATTGAGGTGGAACATCCTGTCCCTCATGTACACACCCAAAATGGACTCGCAGAAGCTGCCATTAAAAGACTTCAAATGGTTGCCAGGGCATTGGTTATGCGCACCAATCTCCCTATTTCTGTTTGGGGTTATGCAATATTACATGCAGCTGTGCTCATTCGTCTGAGACCCACTGCCACCCAACCCTTTTCTGCGTCCCAAATGGTGACTGGGTATGAGCCTAATGTCTCACACTTACGCATATTTGGGTGTGCAGTCTATGTGCCAATTGCGCCGCCACAGCGCACCAAAATGGGTCCTCAAAAACGCTTAGGCCTTTATGTTGGATATGATACTCCAAGCATTATCCGCTACATAGAACCCTTGACAGGTGATCTATTTACCGCTAGATTTGCGGATTGTCACTTTGATGAGACAGTCTTCCCGTCATTAGGGGGAGACAAGAACATTAATGTTCAACAGAAAAGACAGGAATTGTCATGGTCTGTCCCCACTTTGTCTCATCTTGATCCCCGAACCACACAGTCTGAAATAGAGGTGCGGAGGATTCTCGATCTTCAGAACGTAGCAGAATCAATTCCTGATGCGTTTTCTGATATCGCTAAAGTGACAAGATCACACATACCTGCTGCAAACGTACCTGCAAGGATTGATGTTCCTAAAAATAAAGGACATGACATCCCCTCTATGGGTGATGCAGTGGCTAGACCCATGGCTCCTGCTAGAAAGCGCGGGAGGCCTATAGGTTCGATGGATTCTCGCCCAAGAAAGAAAGCGAGCTTGACACAAAATAATCCATTAATCATCGATATAAATAATCCATCTCATGAAAAAATTCCGGATTATGGTTATGTCCAAGAGACATCATTGGAGGACGCTCCAATAATAGAACCAATTCCAGAGAATAGAGAGATCTCCATGAATTACACTAGTATACATGTAATTATGGACAGAAATTCTATGGCTATTGATGATGCGTTTGCATATCATATTGCAAAAGGAATTATACAATACGATGATATCGAACCTCGCTCCGTTGAAGAATGCCAACGTAGAGCAGATTGGTCAAAATGGAAAAATGCGATCCAGACTGAATTGGATTCACTAACAAAGAGACAGGTATTTGGGTCTATAACACTGACACCACCAAATATAAAACCTGTTGGCCATAAATGGGTCTTTGTTAGAAAGCGTAATGAGAAAAATGAGGTTGTTAGATACAAAGCCCGCCTTGTGGCGCAAGGTTTCTCACAACGTCCTGAAATCGACTACGAGGAGACATATTCTCCCGTAATGGACGTTATAACGTTCCGCTACCTTGTCAGTTTGGTAGTTTCTGAAAAACTTGACATGCAGCTCATGGATGTGGTTACAGCATATCTCTATGGGGATCTAGATTCAGAGATATATATGAAGGTTCCAGATGGACTTCAATTACCCAAATCAAGTGGCTCTAAACCACGGAGCGCGTTTTCAATAAAATTAAGACGCTCACTATATGGATTGAAACAATCCGGACGGATGTGGTATAACCGTCTAAGTGACTACTTGATTGGGAAGA
Source organism: Rosa persica (assembly GCA_025331145.1). NCBI lineage: Eukaryota > Viridiplantae > Streptophyta > Magnoliopsida > Rosales > Rosaceae > Rosa > Rosa persica. The sequence goes on along the minus strand of WFKR01000005.1, from coordinate 5,599,678 downwards.
GATATGTTAACAATGAAATATGCCCTTGTGTGTTCATTAAGAGAACAAGATCCGGATTTGCAATTGTAGCAGTTTATGTTGATGACATGAACTTAATTGGAACTCTAGATGAGTTAAAAGAAACTGCTACATATTTGAAATCTGAATTTGAGATGAAAGATCTCGGGAAAACACGGTTTTGTCTCGGAATAGAACTCGAGCACCGCAATGATGGGATTATGATCCATCAATCAGCATATACTCAAAAGTTACTAAGGCGCTTTAATGAAGATAAAGCAAAGCCTGTGAGTACTCCCATGATCAACTGTAGTCTTGAGCCCATGAAAGATCCGTTTCGTCCAAGGGATGAGGACGAAGATTTATTAGAAGCTGAAATACCATACCTAAGTGCGATAGGCGCATTATTGTATTTAGCTCAATGCACAAGACCGGATATCTCATTTGCAGTAAACTTGTTAGCTCGACACAGTTCTGCGCCAACACGCCGCCATTGGATTGGTATAAAGACAATCCTTCGATACCTAAAAGGTACGATCGATATGGGCTTGTTCTATCCCTACAGAGAGAAAAGAAATGTGAGCGCCTGCAACACTATCCATAGTGACCGACGTTCTCCTCCTCCCCTCCATCAAAATGATGTTTTGACGGGTTTTGCTGATGCAGGGTATCTCTCTGACCCTCACAAAGGTCGCTCCCAAACAGGTTATGTCTTTACCATGGGAAACACCGCGATATCTTAGAGATCTACAAAACAGACTCTTGTTGCTACTTCCTCAAATCATGCAGAGATAATTGCACTACATGAAGCCGTGCGTGAGTGCATATGGCTAAGGTCTATAAATAGACACATTCGAGGAACTTGTGGTTTGAAATTCACCACAAATGAACCTACATGCATTTACGAGGACAATGCAGCTTGTATTGAGCAAATGAAATTAGGTTTCATCAAAGGCGACAATACCAAGCATATATCGCCGAAATTCTTCTACAATCAGCAACAGCAAACACTTCTAAATATTGAAGTAAATCAAATCCGATCAGAAGATAATGTAGCTGACTTATTTACTAAGTCACTACCAAAATCCCCTTTCGAGAAACATGTAAGGAGCATCGGATTGAGGAGGATATCCGAACTCCCACAATCTTCAAGAGGAGTCTAAATCAGGGGGAGTATCCAGAAACATACTTCACACTCAACGCGCGTTGTGCTCTTTTTCCCTTTCGACCAAGGTTGTTTTTTCCCACAGGGTTTTATTACTTGGCAAGGTTTTTAACGAGGCAACTTCGATGCGCACCATCTACACAATACTATTGAACATGAAATATCCAAGGGGGAGTGTTGTAGTATAAATTGTATATATACCGTATATGTCTATATCATGTAACAAAATACGTAAAAGTATTTAGATAGGTACTTGAGTGTATAATCATAGGTACTTGAGTGTATGAAGACTTATGTAAACATGCTTTACCAAAGGGCAACAAGCATGGCAGAAAATCATCATCAAGATGGTTATCATCTTGAGTTTCTCTTTGAGCTTTCACACTTCAATGTAATCCTATAAATACCCCTTTGTATGAGATGAATAAACACATTGAAATCTCAATTCTCTCTGAAATTTTACTCTCCTTTTCTGTTTATCGATTCCTCTTGTCCTTAAACAGGTTTTGAATTAACAGCTAGCAATATTACATTACAAATTAAACCTGCATTCAGCATGCATTACACTTAATTTTCAATTTCATTTCTTTATGTATATGATAAAAGCAGTCAGCGATGTTTTGAAGTGTACTAGTAAATTTCTGGCTACCAGTTACCGGCTTGAGAGCTTTGCTGGTCAGTTACTTTGAAATTAATATGAATAGTAAGAAGAGATCGATTAGAATTCCTATTTGGTCCAACCCGCCAGAGAGAAACAAAATGGAGCAAAGCAGCCAGGAGATCTAAATCGCTATTATGTTGGAAATCTGACATGGTTTGATACTCTGTCTAAATCATCTTGATTTCATGCCTGAAACCTCAATGCCTTATCTTTGATACGCTAGAACAAAAGAAAAGTAGGAGTTCTGCACGTATTGTTTACTATTTCATAATTTCTCTATAATTGTAAATAATAAAAAAATAACGGTGTTAAGTCTCTGTTAGTGGGGGGTAACATCTAGTATATTATTAGCGGGACAGAATAGAGACAGAATTTGTTGGGACAGCAGATTTTCATCTCCAGTCCTATAAATAGAGGTGCTCATTAACCTATTCAGTGTGCAAAGGGAATGACTGTAGAGTGCGTGCATCCAAGAAGATCAATTTCTTAGATTGAGTGTTCCGCTCCAAATTGAGAGGAGGGGCCGAGCTAGCTAGGTAGCAAAATAAGTCAGAGAAAGTTGTCTTTCAAGTGTGTTGCACTTCATTTCCCCAACACATTTTGCATATCCATCTCCATCTCGAGCCATTCAGCCACACACACACAATCACAATGGAGAGAATTACTTGGTTCTTCATGGTGATATACTACTTTTGTTGCATGGATAGCTTAACCATGGCAGCACAAACCAACATCAGCACAGATCAATCTGCTCTTCTTGCTCTCAAATCCCATATCCAGATGACCCTCAAAACAAGATCTTGACCAACTGGTCAATCACTACTCAAGTATGCAACTGGGCTGGCGTCACATGTGGTGCACGTCAGATTAGAGTCACAGCCTTGAACCTCTCTTATATGGGACTCTCAGGAACCATTCCTCCAAAGCTAGGCAACTTATCATTCCTTGTTAATCTGGACTTCACAAATAACAGCTTCCACGGTTCCTTGCCCCAGGAATTGGCTAGTTTGCTGCAATTGAAGTTCATTAGTTTCGGATTCAACGAGTTTATGGGTATCATTCCATCATGGCTTGGGTCTTTATCCAAACTTCAAACAGTCAATTTGCCTGGTAATAAATTTTCAGGTTCCATACCCGCTGCCATGTTCAACTTATCTGCACTCCAAGAAATTGATCTGAGTTATAACCAGCTATCAGGTACGCTACGGACACAACAAATTAATTAACTACCAGTACGTGTTGAAGTAATTGATAAGATTATATCTTATTAGCAGGTAGCATACCAAGGGAAATTGGAAACTTATCAATGTTGAAGAAGATAGACCTTGATTTCAACAAGTTCAAAGGTATGACGTACTTCAGATTTGTAAAAATAGTACGTACTAGCTAGCTAGGGAGTATATTTCGGCTTCTATATGTGTTTATATATGTTGCATTTTCAGAATTTCCAAACGAGATTGGTAGTTTGGATCAGCTGGAGACGTTGTTTGTGCAAATCAACTCCCTTCAAGGGCATCTTCCTGTTGCCCTCTTCAACATGTCTTCTTTGGCTTATTTGACTCTTTATGGCAACAACTTGAGTGGTGATCTTCCTGACAATATACGTCTTCCGAACATTAAACTGTTGGTGTTGTCTCACAACAATTTTGAGGGTCCAATTCCATCCACATTATGGGAATGCAAGCAGCTTCTCTATTTATCGTTGGAGTACAACTGGTTCAGTGGAAGCATATCCAACAATATTGGCAACTTAACCAATGTACAGACTATTATGCTCAACTTCAACAATTTGACAGGTACCGGTAACTTCAATAATCATCGATCTTATATTAATTGCTCTTCTATATCATGAGTTCATAACTTATTTCTTAAGTAGTAATCAATATGTGGCACTGTGACAGGTACTATACCACCGGAGATTGGTCATCTTCCAAATTTAAAGGAGTTGGACATCAATATGAATAATCTCAATGGCGTTATCCCATCCTCAATCTTCAATACGTCCGCTTTAACAATATCGCTTGCCATCAATCAGCTCTCTGGCAGCCTTCCAACAAACATAGGCCTTGGGCTTCCAAACCTACAAGTGCTCTTTATCGGAGGAAATGAATTCAGTGGAGTGATCCCAAAATCCATCTCCAATATTTCTGAGCTCATAGGATTAGACCTGGGCGGTAACTCCTTTTCTAGCGTTATTCCTAGCCAGCTTTGTGCCTTAACAAAGCTTATTATGCTTGTATTAGGCCAAAACAATTTGACCATCGATTCTTCTACTCAACAAGTTAATTTTCTCTCTTGTTTGGCCCATCTTAGAAGTTTGGCCAAATTAGACTTGTCAGAAAATCCATTAAATGCCAACCTTCCTATTTCCTTTAGGAATCTGTCTACATCACTTAAAGATATTGAATTAGCTGATTGCAATATGAGAGGTGACATTCCCAATGATATTGGCAACTTGAACAGCTTGATCTCCCTATCCTTGGAAAAGAATCAATTGAGTGGATCAATTCCAACCTCGATGGGAGGACTACAGAATCTCCAAGGTTTGAATTTGAGTAATAACAAATTTCACGGACACATCCCAGATGACCTTTGTCAGCTGGGAAACCTAGGTGAATTATCTTTGGGTGGTAATAAACTTTCCGGTTCAATACCTTCATGCTTGGGTAATCTATCCCCATCTCTAAGAAAACTACTATTAGGTTCCAATTTGTTGAATTCCACAATACCATCTACCTTGTGGGGACTGACTGATATCTTGAATTTAGACTTGTCATCCAATTCTTTAGTTGGACCTCTCTTGGATCGTATTGGTAATTTGAAGGTTGTGGAAGCTGTATACTTATCAAACAACCGATTATCTGGTAGTTTACCAAGCACCATTGGGGGTCTCAGTGCAATGGATAACCTAGCCTTGGAAAATAATGGTTTTGAAGGACCAATTCCTAGTTCGTTTGGCGACTTGCTAAGCCTCACGTCTTTGGATTTATCCAACAACAAGCTGTCAGGTTTAATTCCAAAGTCTCTCGAAGGCCTCTCAGATCTCAAGTATCTAAATCTGTCTTTCAACAGACTCCAAGGAGAAATTCCAACTCGTGGAACTTTCCAGAACCTCACTGACCAATCCTTTTTATCAAATGGAGGACTATGTGGTGCTCCACGATTTCATGTTCCACCATGCAAAAGGAAAGGTGATAGATCTGTCCTCCTGCGGATGAAATATATTATTGGAGGGATCATATCAGCACTACTCCTAGTGTCCCTTGCGTTTATTTTGATCATACGCAGAAAAAGAAAAGCGGAAGTCGCAAACGAGACTACCTTGTCACCACAACTTCAAGAGACTACCTTGTTACCTCAACTTCAATGGAGAAGAGTATCATACGAAGAAATTCAAAGTGCGACCAATCGATTCGATGAATGCAACTTACTTGGCACTGGGGCTTTTGGCACAGTGTACAGAGGAGCACTTTCAGATGGGATGACTGTTGCCATAAAGGTTTTCAAGCTAGAGTTGGAAAGAGCATTTACAGGTTTTGAGCTAGAATGTGAAGTCCTAAGCAACACTTGTCACCGAAATCTTATCAAAGTCATCAGTTGCTGCAGTCAAATTGATTTCAAGGCCATCGTATTGAATTACATGCCTAATGGGAGCCTCGAGAAGTGGTTGTACTCTCCCAACTTTTCTTTGAACATCCTTCAGAGATTAAACATAATGATAGATGTTGCATCGGCACTGCAGTACCTTCATCACGGTTATGACACACCTATTGTCCGTTGCGATTTGAAGCCAAGCAACATACTACTAGATGATGAAATGGTTGCACATGTTTCTGATTTTGGCATTACAAAAGTCTTGGGCGGAGAAGATTCCATGACTCAAACCCTGACCTTAGCCACAATTGGATATATGGCTCCAGGTGATGTGTTTGTTCTAGTTTATAACTTTATATTTCTTTCAATTTGGTATTTGTTGTCCGTACTCATAGATTTTCTTTTTCCTTTGCAATTTTATGTATGCAGAGTATGGACTGGAAGGAATAGTCACTAGAAGAGGGGATGTGTACAGTTTTGGTATTCTGCTTTTGGAAACATTCACAAACAGGAAACCAACAGATGAGATGTTTGATGGGGAAATGAGTCTAAAGCAATGGGTTGAAAATGCACTATTTGCAGATGCAATAGTTGAAGTTGTTGATACCTCTTTACTTGGAATTGAGGAAGATCATGCTTTTGTGAGCAAGAGGGAGTGTATATCATCTATTATGAGATTAGCTCTTGCTTGTTGTGCAGAATTACCGGAAGAGAGGATAAATATGCAAGAGGCTCTAGCCACATTGGACAAAGTCAAGATCAAGTTTTTGATGGATGCCGCAGGTGGTGTGGTGAAAAACCGTCGTCTTGTTCGGCAGCTTATTGATTGATGGGTTCTTTCATGTTCTTTGATTCGGTCTCTAATTGATGTAATTGTATGATTGTGTGACTCTGCTGCTTGAGGTCATTAGCTGGTATTCAACAATAACTTAGTACTTAATTTCATCTAGCTATTTTTATTCTGTAGCTTGTAATTTGCATTTTCTGTAGTAATAAACATTGGTTTGGTTTGAGACTAGCTGCTTGGAATCAACCAAACACTATTTTCTCCTAATCGAACGGATTGGACTTCAGGAGCACATTAAAGAACAAGTTAAGGCATACAGCTCTGAGCCTCTGAATCAAAATAGAACGTTGAGTGGATCCTTCAAACTAACAATCAGACTATATAATCTGAAAATTCCAAGATTCGTGCATTTTCAGAAGTGGGGAACTTAACTAATCACCTAACCTTCACTAATTGCCGAATCTTCGGAATTGTGATGGTGGAATATGCTGAGAAACTAGAGAGAATCAGAGAACTCCAAATCCACCAACAACTAAAATAAGTAACAAATGCAATATATTGGTCTGAGAGCCGCAGGAGACTTTCACTTAATTCATCATTTAATCGAAATCATCAGTACAGTAATACCGTAATCATCAACATCCTGCAGAGGTTGAACACTTGAACATAGTGATAGATGTTGCATCGGCATTGGAATACCTTCATCACAGTTATTCAATACCGATGATCCATTGTGATTTGAAGCCCAGAATCATACTACTAGACCATGCTATGGGTGCACATGTTGCTGATTTTGGCTTTGCAAAACTCTTAGGTACGTAGAGGAGACACTATGACTAGAACCATGACCGTAGCCACAATTGGGTATATTGCTCCAGGTAATGTACTTTTGCTAGCTTATCTTTCAGTTTAACATGTAATGTTGTCATTAATCATGAAACGGTTAACGACTTAACATAACAGTTTTCTTTTGATTATGAGATTATGGAATAGCTAGAGAAGTTTGGAGTTGCGTAGATGAATATAGTTTTGGTATTGTAGTGATGGAAACATTACAAGAAAGAGGAAAATCAGTTTATTCCGGAAAGAGGAAAATCATGATTTTGTGAGCAAGAGAGATTGTTTATCATCCATTATAACCCTGATTCCACTAATGTATAGTCAGAACTGAGGCATAGCCAGTCTGGGTTTGACAGACAGAGACATGACATTGATGGGTTTTGTTTTGCTTCATTCAGTAAAAAGTAAAAAGGGCCATGAGAAGAAAACAAAATAGTGACAGAGGCGGCCCAAACAGGCTGGACCCATAGTATAATACAGTACAGAACAGTACAATATTGGTACATGTCTTTACCCAGTCTGATTCCCAATTCTGCAAAATTACAAGGAGAGAAGACTATATGCAAATAGTAACAAAATCAAGATCAAGTTATTAAAGGGCGATGCAGGACATATGAAGTTAAAGGTACGCACTCTCTTGTTCAGCAAAGCTTATTTCAATATTTCATGGCCTTTTGATTTAGTCCTTAATTGTATGATGAGTTAGGTTTGTGTTAAAGTTTGGAGCTTTGTTTGTAATTGGCTTTGCCTTTCTTAATTTATGTTTACCTGCAAAAGAAAGATTGATTCTGACTTTGTAGATTAATCTATCCAATTCTAACTTTCTGGATCTGTGATGCTTTAACATGCTGAGGAATCAAAGAATCGAAAGCAATCAAGTCACAAAATATTGCAAGCGACTTGAGAATAGCTATAATAGAAGTCACCGGAGACTTTATACTTTAATTGGTTTCTTCCTTCAGTCATTATCAGTCAGAATTATAGTGGGAAATTGTTTAACAGCTCACCATTTTTTAGTTAACAAAGACTTATTGATTGTGACTAGTGATCCGGAGACTAGAGTTTATTGGTCTTGTGAACTGTGGTTGAGACTGCTTTAAGAAAAGATACAAAACAGTCTGTTGGAAACTTTGTGATTGTGATTCACATTGTGATTGAGGGGAATCAATACATTTCTCGTCTTGGTTTCGTTCTCAACAATGGAGAGAGCTCAGTTCTTCCTCTTGTGCATAACATTGTTGCTTTGCATGGCCAGAGCACGAACCAATTTGAGGACAGACCAGTCTGCTCTTCTTGCTCTCAAGGCTAGTGTCACTAGTGACCCTCAAAACTTGTTGTCCAACTGGTCTACCAATACCTCCGTTTGCAACTGGGTTGGGGTTACTTGTGGTCCTGTCCATCTTAGAGTCGCTGCCTTGAATCTCTCTTATTTTGGCCTCACAGGTAGAATTCCTCCGGAGCTAGGAAACCTTTCATTTCTTGTTGGGCTACGCTTGAGAAACAACAGTTTTAATGGCACTTTGCCTGTGGAATTAGCTGGTTTGCGCCGATTGAAGTTGGTTAGCTTCAAATACAATAACTTTATGGGGGAGATTCCATCATGGTTTGGGTCCTTATCCAAACTTAAAGCCTTGATTTTGTATGGGAATCGGTTCACAGGATCCATACCTGCTGCTATCTTCAACTTATCTGCTCTGCAAGTATTTGATCTGAGGAATAACCAGCTATCAGGTATGCACCAACAAGCTAGCTATCTGCAAGTAGTCCTGGTGATCACTCTATAGGGCTTGTTTGATTATGTTTATATATTTTTTTTTTTTACTTTGTTAAGGCTGTGATCACTGATTAAGCTTTGAAAATGTAACAAATAATGTCACTCTTGTTGAAAGAGAGGAAAAAAAAATTAAAAAAGAGTTTAACTTCTGTTACAATTTTGTTGATCCTCTTTATCCTTGTCTGCGGTACACACATTTAACAGGTAGCATACCGAGAGAAATCGGGAACTTAACAACGCTGAAGCAGTTATACCTTGACAATAACAATTTCCGAGGTAGGAGTAGGCTTTGTTGCAGTGGATTAACCATGGTGCAAATTGAAATACATTAGTTTAATACGCATGCGTTGATTTACAGAAATTCCGGATGAGATCGGCAGTTTACATCAGCTGCATTTGCTGTCTATGCAATACAATGGCCTAAAAGGGCCTGTTCCTTTGGTTTTCTTCAACATGTCTTCTTTGACTATTTTGCGCCTTTCAGGAAACAGTTTCAATGGTCGTCTTCTTGACAATATATGTCAGAATCTTCCTCGTATTCAAGAGTTGTACTTTTCTATCAACCAGTTTGATGGTCCACTTCCATCCCAATTATGGCAATGCAAACAGCTTCTTGTATTGTCATTATCTGTTAACAATTTCAGTGGAAGTATACCCAGAAATATTGGCAACTTGACCAAGTTACAGAAGATTTCTCTAGGCTTCAACAATTTGACAGGTACCTACTCAAGTTAATACTTTATTCAATTGTTCATACCATGATCAACTTCTTAGTTTTTAGATAGAACATGGGGACTTTTGGTCTTGAATGGTTCAAAGTACTTGCTAATCTCTGTGGACATTGTCCAAGCCAACATGTTCGATCAAAGTTTAATCTGGAACTAAGTGAGAGAAAAATATTCTGATCTTTGGTGCATGTTGTTATATTCTCTTTTTCATGACTGAAATTCTTCGATATTTTTTTTTTTTTCCTCTCTTTCTTTCAGTTTTACATTTTCAACTAATACTCTTGAAGGCATGTGGTTAGATTATGGCCATCTGTATGGTGATCTGAACTAAGCTTAGGGTACTGATATTTGGCAGGTACTATTCCGCATGAGATTGGCTATCTTCAAAATTTAGAGATATTGTCACTCCTTGCTAACTCATTTTCTGGGTCCATTCCTACCACACTCTGTGCCTTACCAGAACTCCTGTCACTTAACTTGGGCAAGAATAAGTTAACCATCGATACTTCTACTCCAGAAGCCAACATTTTCTCTTGTTTGGCCAATCTTAAAAATTTGTGGAGATTAAATTTGTCAAGCAATCCATTATATGCCACGCTTCCTGTTTCCCTCAGGAACTTCTCTACATCCATTCAATATCTGGATATGAGCAGTTGCAACATAGGGGGTAACATTCCCAACGGTATTGGCAACTTGAGCAACTTGACAGTCTTAGACTTGGGATACAATCAACTGAGTGGATCAATTCCAACTACAATGGGAAGACTACAGAACCTCCAAGGTTTGTACTTGACTGATAACAAATTGCAAGGATTTGTTCCGGATGAACTTTGTCAACTAAACAATCTAGTTGACTTAGTTTTGGGTGGTAATGAACTTTCTGGTTCTGTACCTTCCTGCTTGGGTAATCTAACAGCTCTAAGAACTCTGTCATTAGGGTCCAATTCTTTAACTTCAACAGTACCATCTGCAGTGTGGGGACTTGCATATATCTTACACATAAACTTGTCATCCAATTCTCTACTTGGTCCTATCTCATCAGATGTTGGAAATTTAAGAGTTGTCACAAATATAGATTTGTCAAGCAACAACTTTTCAGGTACTATACCAAGCAACATTGGGTGGCTTGAAAACTTGGTTAATCTCTCCTTGGCAAATAACGATCTCGAAGGCCCAATTCCCAGTTCATTTGGCAACTTAGTCAGCCTGGAGCTCTTGGATCTATCCAGAAACAATCTATCTGGAATCATTCCAGAGTCTTTAGAAGCGCTTTTGCATCTCAGGTATCTGAATTTGTCTTTCAACAAACTCCATGGAGAAATTCCAACAGGTGGACCTTTCAAAAACTTCTCTGTTCAGTCATTTCTCTCAAATGATGGACTGTGTGGTGCATCCCAGCTTGATTTTCTACCATGCAGAACCCCTGTACAATATTCAAGGACAGCTAGTTCATCTATGTTGAAATATATTATTCCAGGGATGTTGGCAGCAATGCTTGTATTGACCTTCGTATGGTTGTTCACACTACGCAAAAAAGGGGATGCAGAGGTTGCAACGGAGCATACCTTAATACCTGAACTTCTTCGGAAACAAGTTACATACCAAGAAATTCTAAGTGCTACAAATGGCTTCAATGAAACCAACTTACTTGGCTCTGGGGGATTTGGCTCAGTGTATAAAGGAATACTTTCAAATGGGATAGCGGTTGCTATAAAGGTGTTCAATTTACAGCACGAAGAGGCTTTCAAAAAATTTGATGTTGAAAGTGAACTGCTAAGCAATGTTTGTCATCGCAATCTTATCAAAATCATCGGTAGTTGCAACCAAAGTCATTTCAAAGCCTTGGTACTTGACTACATACCTAATGGGAGCCTCGAGAGGTTGCTGTATTCTGAAGAATACTGTTCTTTGAAAATCCTAGAGAGGTTGAACATAATGATAGATGTTGCATCAGCGTTGGAATACCTTCATCATGGTTATTCAATACCAATTGTCCATTGTGATTTGAAGCCAAGCAATATACTACTAGACAATGATATGGTTGCACATGTTGCTGATTTTGGCATTGCAAAACTCTTGGGTGGAGGGGATTCTGTGACCGAAACCCTGACACTAGCTACAGTTGGGTATATGGCTCCAGGTGATGATGCTACTTTATGTTTCAATGTATGTTTCCACACAAAAACATTATCACTTATCAAGTACTCAGTTATCATTAATTCTGTTCTGATCACATTTAAAATTTCTTATATGTAGAATATGGAATAGAAGGAATAGTTACCAGAAGAGGGGATGTGTACAGTTTTGGTATAGTACTAATGGAGACTTTCACAAAAAAGAAGCCTACAGATGAGATATTTGTTGGGGAAATGAGTTTAAAGCGATGGGTTGCAGATTCGTTACTTTCAGACACAGTACTTGAAGTTGTGGATGGCAGTTTACTTGGAAAAGAGGAAGATCATGATTTTGTGAATAAGAGGGATTGTTTATCTTCCATTATGAGGTTGGCGCTAGATTGTTCTGCAGAATCAGTTGAAGAGAGGATAAGTATGCAAGATGCTGCAGTCACACTCCATAAAATCAAGAACAATTTTTTGAAGGATATTGGAGGTGTGTGATGTTATTTTTGTTCTTGTTTTTGTTGTTGTTGATATGAAGGCTGTGCAAAGATTTGCATTAGTGTGAAGGGTTTCTGTGGAAATGTATCCAGTTAAATACTTTCGAAGTACAGGAAACTCTCTCCTAAGGTTTCCAAGTTTGTAACACGAATAATTATCTCTGTGAAATATTCTCATAATTTCCAGATCAAAATTTATGTAAATAGAAGATTAGCTAGTTTATGAAACTGGATTATGACACATTGACACCCTATGCATTACTCTTCTTCTTCTTCTTCTAATCTCTTTATGTACGAATAGTCAAATATCACTTTAACAATGAAAAGCTCAGAAGTAAAGTAGGTCTGTTTTGGTTGGTTAGCATACAAGTTAGTTTATTGAATCATTGCCCAGTCTTCACTTTTCACTTGGATTTCAATCATCTATTTACGTGTCCAAATTTGTTCTTAATTGTCGACCAAAAAAAAAAAAAAAGGGTTTGTTCTTAATTGTTGTATAACTTTGAGATACTAACTCATCGGTAGCTTTTCAACAAAGCCGGACATCTATTCACGGAGTTGGAATGTGACTCGTTTTGTGTAATAGGCATTCACACACTTTTTCATCTCATGTTGTAATTTGTTCGAGATTTCGTGTTTCATAAGGAAGCACTGTAAATTCATGGGAATTGACCATATGAACGTTTAACTACCAATTTTTTATTTTTTTTTTCATTTTTGTTAAAAAAATCAATGAAATTTTAGGAAACAAAGCTGTAGTATGGAATACATTTCAGATGGCTATCTGATTTAACGCGTACCCCTGAAGTACTATTATTTTTAGCCAAAATGCTCCCAGAGTACGATTGAATGCTAATTTTGTTTCTTTTATTAGTTTGTGTCACATATGAGTCCTACTTTATGTGATGTGATTCACAATGTGTTACAGGAGTTAAGTTGGTAGGATGTAGTTGTTCTATTCTCGTGTGTAATGTATGTGCTAATATTTAATTGTTGGTACGCAAGATAGTTAATGGCTAGGTGATGCTGAGTTTTCACTGTTCGCTTGCATTTTACTCGTTTGCTCAAGCCTTCTTTCATTTTCAACTACTTCTTAGCTTCACTTTGAATCCTTCATCCTTGAGTGTTCTGCTTCGACCATATTCTTATTTATTTGAATTTTCTGCCTCCATTTCTTATTCTGGGTGTCAATGTCTGCCACCAAATTTGAAGCTGCTTTACTTGGTATAATGGGTTGGCGTGTCAGTTTTAGAAACAGAAAATATCGTAGATTTAAAGGGTGCTTCAATAGTGTTCTTCTGCTCTGGGTTCATTCTTGGCCAAAGTTTCTTGACCATTTCGGAAACTAGAAATGGTATAATCGAAGCTTTGTTGAAAGATAGAGACTGCAATGGGAAAGCAAGGGAATAAAGAATATGATCCTTCTAATATTGGGAGGAGAATGTCAGGGGGAGATTACAGTTTGAATTCCAAAATGTTGTGGCTTCATGGTCTTAAAAGTCCTGACTTTCATGTTCTACGAAATGATTCCATGAAGTATAGTACTTGTAAGGGAAGCTTTGTGGGGAAAAAGCATTTGTGGCTTCGGAAAGATGTGAAGTCAATCGTTTTTGTATTTGTTTTGATGGGTTTCCTTATCCTGCTTGATACTTTTCTGGTGTCCTTTTTCGATTCTATGGTTCTTCAGAACAGTTCAACTTTAAGAAAATCTCTTTGGCTTAAGGTACGTATGAGAAATTATTATTGTTGACACAGCATTTCGATGTCATAGTACTAATATGTCCTGCAATTGTTTTTCAAAGGAGGACAAAATGGATGCCTACATTATGAAAGAAAAATCACCAGTTCAGATGTATGATCGCCTACTAAAGTTGGCGTCTGCATCCCTTGCAAAGGTTTGCTAACTTTGCTTCATAAGTTTCTAGCATACAGTTGGATTTTGTGTTTTTTCTTACCAAAAGTTTTTTGCTTTAGAAAGAGTTCAAGCAAGAGTCATCAACCTTATGGCAAGAACCAAATAGGAGGCAAGTTGCTGCCTGGAAACCTTGTGCAGATAGAAAAGTTTCGAAAAGCCTAGGTATTTGGTTATTCTGAAATCTAAATTTTATAGTATGATAAGGTATTTCTATGAACCCTTCTGTTACTAAGCAGTTTGTTTTGTATGCAGGAAAATATAAGAAAAGTAATGGCTACATAATAGTCAGTGCAAATGGTGGTCTCAATCAACAACGAGTTGCTGTATGTATTCAAGTAATTGTTGCTTGTAATGATCATCCAATGCATACTCATGAGTCTGAGCAGGCTATTTTTATTGCTTACAGATTTGCAATGCTGTTGCTGTGGCATCTCTTCTAAATGCTACTCTTGTTCTTCCAAGATTTCTTTACAGCAATGTGTGGAATGATCCGAGGTTTGAGATCATTATCTCGTCAACTTTTAATTCTGTTAACTACCTCATTTTGGTGTAGCTAAGCATCTATGTTGATAAATTTTTATTGGTGCAGTCAATTTGGTGATATTTACCAAGAAGAATATTTTATAGATGTAATGAAGGATGAAGTAAACATTGTCAAGGAACTCCCTTCTCATTTGGCATCACTAGACCTTGAAGCAATTGGTAGCCTTGTATGTTCTTCTTCTATTTGATTACATTGATTTCCAAAACAATTTTTTAAGCCTTACTTATTTCTTTACCAGATTACTGATGCAGATCTTGTGAAGGAGGCAAAACCAACTGATTATGTTAGAACTGTGCTTCCTATTCTCTTGAAAAATGGAGTTGTTCACTTCCTGGGGTATGGGAATCGACTAGGCTTCGATCCATTGCCTTCTGAGCTGCAGGTACTTAGAATTTGACTATTAGGAAATACCGAAATAGGCATATTATGGGAACTAAGCAGCACAACTTTGGAAAAGCTCTGCTTTTATCATGCAATAATACATGTTCCAATATATTGCAGAGACTAAGATGCAAATGCAACTTCCATGCTTTGAAATTCGTGCCCGAAATCCAACGAGTTGGTGCTCTATTGGTTACAAGGATAAGAAAATATGATGCTGCACTGAGTTTGTTGGACAAACAATTGCTTGGAAACTTCATGCACAGCATTCACTCAAAACAGCATGATGCTGCTGCAAGAGGCCCGTTCAAATATCTTGCTCTACACTTGAGATTCGAGATTGACATGGTAGCCTACTCCCTCTGTGACTTTGGAGGTGGAGAAAGTGAGAGAAATGAACTTCAAGCATACAGAGAAATCCATTTTCCTCTGCTCATCGAGCGCTTAAATAACTCGAAGTATATTTTTCCTATATGGCTTTCTCAGTTATTGTTTTATCTAACTATGTGCAATTAATGGACAATTTGATTTTAACTGATACATATACAATTCTAGGTCTGTTTCTCAAAGTGAGTTGAGAAAGTTGGGGAAATGTCCATTGACACCGGAAGAAGCAGCACTAGTTCTTGCTGGTATAGGTTTCAAGCATAGGACTTACATTTACCTAGCTGGATCTCAGATATATGGTGGAAACTCCAGGATGAAATCCTTCACCAACCTCTATCCTAATTTGGTCACAAAGGAAACTCTCCTCACACCAAGAGAACTTGCACCTTTTCAAAACTTCTCTTCCAAGGTAAGTGAGCATTGGCTGTTTGTTGCAATTAAAAAATTACAATATACATTTGATAATGATTTAGAGGAATTTCGTATGCAGTTAGCAGCACTAGACTTCATTGCCTGTGCAACTGCCGATGTGTTTGCTATGACTGACTCCGGGAGCCAACTATCCTCCCTGGTATCTGGATTTCGAACCTATTATGGTGGCGGCCATGCTCCTACTCTGCGGCCTAACAAGAAGAGGCTAGCAGCAATTTTGTCTGAGAATAGTACCATAGGCTGGAATAGTTTTGAAGACAGAGTTAAAAAGATGATCGAGGAAGGTCAAAGGGTACATGTAAGGAGGTTTGGTCGAAGCATTTATCGACAGCCAAGATGCCCAGAGTGCATGTGTAAATCCTACCTTTGATGCTTTTTAAACATTAGACATTCGTTTTTTAGATGTCACATTATATGATTCTTTTATATGATGTCACATTATATGATTCTTTTATTAGCAGCTGCATCCATGAAAAAAATCATTACTTTTAGTTAGTTCTTGAACATAGCACGGATCCTTTTAGCCCTGCTTGTTGCAAACAATGACCTTAAACTGTCAGTTTTGTCATAAGTTAGAATTATGATTGTCAAAATTATTCCAAACTAGGACGAATCATATATGATAAAGAAAACCTGGACAGATGGGAAAAATCAATTAAATTTATTGGATTAAACCCGAATAATCCTAGTGATATATACTAATAGATATAAATAAACACAGTGAAGCAGAAGCGTTATGTTTTCATTTCCCTGCCTGCATTACTGACATATAATCATATTGTTTCACTTTGCTTCACTTGTTCCTGATAACTCTAATCCCTATCTGGAAATGATGTTTTTCCTCTAAACATCTTTTCTGGTAATCCAACCGATGCATGCTATCACTTTAAGATGGAGGGAAGAATCGATTAAGGTTGAAGGGGAGAGTGTAAAACTCTTCATTTCGGCTGTCCCCTTTGAATGCCCGAAATTTGGCCCACCACGGCATTCCTCTGTCTCTTGCACTTTCCTTGTACTCAAGTGTGTTATCTAAGAAAACGGCGACAAGCAAGGCCACCGTTGGAGATGATGAGAAGATGGTATTAAGATAATCGTTGAACTGCACATCACGAAAACAGAAATGTGGATGGGAGTTATTATCCTCTTGATATTGGCTCAAAGTTGGAGTGAAAGTAAGGTTCACCTTGGCAAATTTTTTCATCATATATTAAAAGATACTGAGGGATTGGGAAATTACCCATCCAGCTTTTGTATGAGCTGGAGCATGATGAGCCATTATACTGTATTCCCTGAAATACTCAGGCACAGACAAACCCAAGAACAAAGATACGCCAACGATAAATAGGTTTCTCATCGAGTTCATGTTTGTGAATTGCAAGAAGGATAGCCCCACCGAAGCTGAGAACATTAATAGATTAATAATTAGATTAAGAAAGTAAGAGGTTGAGAAGATGCTTACTAAAATCTAAAATGTGCAAGTGAAAACAGATGCTCACCAACAAAACCAAACAGTACGCAATATGCAGCAGCAAATATGGGGAAGGGTATTGATGCAAATAAAGCTCCAAACTTTCCTGCCAGAGGAACAATCCAAGTTAGATAGTTGGAAGACAGAGTAGAAGAGTGTCATCTTACTGCTATAGAAGACATTTATGAGCAAAGTATTAGGCAGAACTAACCCAACATTGAGAAGAATATCATAAAACCAGCCGAGATTTGAATAACCCTACGGCTTCCAACACGAGTGCTACCAAGAAGCCCCACATTTTCTCTATAGTTTTTACAAATAATATTAGTTCGGTCCATTGTTAAGTGAGATAAGAAAGAACAAGAAAAATTAATACTTACACAGAGACTGTTGAGCCTGTCAATGTTCCAAATAGTCCATTAAGAAGGATTCCTATCCCCTGCCATCCGATACCACGGCTAAGAACATGAGCTGGAGGTGGTGTGGCACTTGCTAGACGTGATGCAGCCTTGTATGCTCCAGTTGACTGCCAAAGTAAGCATTAGTATTACTTTTACCGGTATCAACTATTCTAGACTGGAATTTCAGGTTACTATGAGTTGTACCTCAATCAACGAAACTAGAACAGCTGCCATCATACCAAAAGAGTGACCAGCGCTAAAGGTAGGGGCACCCCACTGAAGAGGATATGGTATTTTTATCCTGTTTTAGGAGGAGAACGTTAAACCAATGCAAATTAAAATGTATCCATTTCAATCCATAATTAAATTCGAACCACGTACTCTGGTGCAAATATTCTTAATACTTTTGAGTGTACATTACAGAAGCAGTTATGTGGGTGAATATTTCAATCATTTCTTTTGTAGAATAGCAAATATTTGAGTAAACCAATATCCCTAACTATAAGATGAATATTTCGGGAGGTTATTAAAGATTTAAAGGTGAGCACTGTGAAACCAATGAGGAAAAAAAAAAAAGCTAGTTTTGGTACCAACCATGGAGCGGAGGAAATGAGGTTGGCCCTGTCAGTTCGGCAACTTAATTGGGTAGCTTCTGGGCGGTGTCTGTATGCACCACTGGCTGTCAAGAGGTGTGCATATGCCCATATTACTGTGATTGATATAATAAGCGCAAATCGCTCTAGTACTGGTAGCTGTCTTGCATGGAAGTTCTTTAAGTACTGTTCACAAGAACACATAACACAGGATAAGAATACTGTATGAAATTCATTGAAACTGCAAGTAAAAAGTTGCTCTTCAATCTCAACAAGTATACTAATAAACGCTAAACAATCAGGAGATGCTAACAGCAGTATTACCTGAGAGAAAGCTACAAAGAGGATTAGCATTGGAATGCCAATTTCAACACATCTCCCAACCTGAAAGACATAGAGTGTAGGGAGTCAGGGTAATGGAACAAGTAAGCGTAAATACTCCACAATGCTAATAAGAGTGAGTGATAAAATTAACAACTGAAACTTATTGGATAGTTACCACTGGGAAGCCTCTATCAAACATGCCGAAACCCACCAATGCAATAACAGGAACCATTCCAAGTGGGCTGAAGAACCTGTACCATACAAAGATGTATGCCCTCATTGATTTTGAGAAATGACAAAAGAATATAACAAAATTTACTTCTTTGATTCAGGAATAAAATTTGTACCTGGAACAGATGGCCCAAATTTGACTGTATCCCAGAATAATCTGTATGCTTGACGATACTATGAGGGCACCTTGGACTGCTCTCATGGTGTTTATAAATCTCTAGAAATACATAAAATGCCATTAGTTTTTCCTCAGGGAATAACAAACAAGTATAATCCCAAAAATTCATAAACAATCAAATGACAAAATCTATTCCAAAATGGGAGATCATGAAAGAATCCCGATTCCCAACCAAGTAAATTGATGTCATCAACTAAATCAATAATGTTCAAGAACATAACAACTAGTTCTAAACATGTGATCTTCTATCATGGTTGTGCTGATTGAAGCCAATTATCAAACAGGTCAGAGACTCATAAGAGTGTCAACCGAAAACGAACAAAAAAAAAAAACTTACAGTATGAGGATTGCCAATAGTTTCCAATGAAGAGTCATGAATAATGGATATAATCGGAACCATGAATGCATAAGACCCTCCAATCACTGTTGGCAATCTTGTTCCAAACAATGTCTGCAGAAGTGTATTGATTCCTTCAATGAAGAGCAGAGTCTGTATCACTCTCACTTTGTCACCCTGATCAATCAAGTCACACAAGAACCAAATTCATCAAAGGGTCACAAACTCAAATCCAAAAAATAGCGAATTCAATCTGAGAACAAATGAACTCACATCAGTGCCACCCATCAAAGGAACAAGAAATGAAGGGATCATCACAGCAGTTCCCAAGGCCAAAATGTAGTGCTGGAAACCCAAAGCAATTGCCTCCCCTGTTTCCACATCAAAAAAAAGACTCAAACTTTTCAGGCTTTGAACAAAACCCAGATGGAGAATACCATAAACCAATCAAACAATTCAGATTCTGGGTCCAAATTTACATCAAAGACTCCAAATTTACATACCCCAAGATGGGTTTGAGTCAATGCAGTACTCCAATCCCTGAAGCTGGTCCATTGGTGGATGGCTTATCTCTTCTGGTTTAGCTGGAGCTGCCATAGCTCTAGATTTTGTGAGCAGTGACCCCTGTTTTGCTCTAAATGAATCAAAGACTTAGAGAGAGAGAGACCCTCTAAGCTAAATGAAGGCAATGTGAAAGCAGAAAGGCAAAAGCTGAGAGAGAAAAAGAGAGTTCACTGCAGAAGTCTGAGACTTTGAGAGATTGAGAAAAACTGTGAGCAGTTGGCGCCCACTATTAAGCTAAACTCAAGCTGCTTTTTCCGTTTCGAGTTTGGTGAGTTTTATATGGCTCTTGCTTTTTCACCTGGACAAAAGTTCCGTTGGCTTTTTTCTCACATTCCCGAACTGCCCTTTAAAGAACTTCCAAACTGGATGTTACCGTTGCCTGCCACACTGTTCCCACTGAATTTTACAACTCCATTTCTTAATTGCTTTTTGAAATCTAATTGGCTAAAAAGGGTAAAACATTGAATGGGGGTTCAAAGTATTGGTTGCTTTGAATGAAACGTCTTGGTTTTGTACCTTGGGAAATCTAATTCTTCTCCTTAGGAAGGAAAGAAAGTTGAGAGATGAGCTGGGGTGGGAGTTATGAATTTGTTCTTCGTTTAAGTTTATATCTTTTTTTGACATAATTTTTATGTCTATTTTGTGTACGTTTCGTTCGGATATGACGTAACGTTAAATAATGAGATACACAGTCATGAGATTAAACGGAGGATTATGCTTATCTCATCAATGCTTTGTCAATTGATGTGTCGAACACCCACGGTTCCGGAGGAGTAAGCTAATGTTCAATTAAACAAGGGATTATGAGATATTCGATCATCGATACTTGTCAATTGAGGAGTCGACACCCACAACTCCAGCGAAGTTAATTTCCGATTAAACATAATAGGAATGATTAATCAATCAATATTTATCAATTAAAGCGTCAGACACCTATAATTCTAGAATAATATTACAACTATAACACAAAATAACGTATCCTTACAATTATTGTCGAGTTGCATGAATTTGAATGCTGAAAACTTATAAAATATATGTGTGTATATGTAGGGGAGTAGGATCTATATGAAAATCATGTGATACCTGTACACAAATGTGGACCTCCAAACAATAAATGGTAACACCAAATCACCAAAATATCAAAATTAGTACCAACTTTTCTTTTATTGAGAAAAGACCAACCTTTGGGTGTTGCAACCGACATGATCCCTAATTCACCTTGCTCTAGATTCATTTAAAGAAAAGAAAAAAACAAACAAGCCCCAATGAAATCCCAACCAATTTTATAACAAGAAGCTCTCTTATCATTGTTCTTTGTTCAAGTAAAATATTACACTGCTTTATTCCCTCTTTTGGGGGTAGTTTTAGATCGAGGTAAATTACAAAATTAGCGTACTTGATGATAGATTTTATGTGTTAAAATAAGAGTATCTCTGACTAGTCTAGGGCTCCCAACGTGTGTGTGCTGCAACCTCTAACGTCTATATTTCTATGCTAAGACAAGCAGCCTGGAAACAGGAGCCCAGGATCTGCCATTTTTCTGCAACAGTGTATAAATATATAGCTTGAGCTTTCGCTTTTCTGGGGCAGTGATTGCAGCGAAATCCATGGCTATTTACTCTCCACCATCTGGACCAAACCAACTAACCAAATTAATTGACCCTGCAAAAGATGGGAAACGTACGTTACAAAATACAAGAAATTAGACAATATACGAAACCATCACAAGTCTCTATCCTTCATATATTGCATGAAGCAGAGAGGACATTCTTGGTTGAGTGGATATTCATGGATGACCGCTTCAATTCAATTCATTTTGATTTGTCGACAATAATGCAGAAAAATTGAACGGATTAATCTTTGTATTTAAATAACAAAGATGCTACATTGGACAGAGTTTATGGGCCAATACACTTCGATGTCACACACACGAATTCTCATGTGGTTTTCAGATTCATGCAGGCTGACAAAGTGATACGAATGGTTCTGTTCTTCTTCCATTATTGGTCATGAAAGAGAAATAAGTAAGATCTTATGGATGAGAATGACGCATATGCATATATCTTTTACTCATGTCTCCACAATAGTTGGTGTATGACTAGCAAAAAGTAAAGTGCAAATTTTCCAATAGTTGGATGTCCAAAAGCCATTTTTATTGAAAACAAAAAAAAGTGTTGTAAAAGTCATTTTTATCGAAAATAAAAAAATAACAGAAGTAAAGAGTCATTTAGAGGAGAAATTCTTGGGTGGGGGTTTCCCCACCACGTGTTTTTACGGCCATCCAATCAGAAGAGAGAAAATTTTCTATCTTCTCTGAAATTGCCCATAATCTCTAAAATACAATACCCAAAACACTCCCTGCTGGACAGTGATTGGCTCTCCCCACCACGTGTCAGTGCAGGTGCCCTACGCAAGATTCTATTCATTTAGAGACACTTAAACTCGATGGACAATTTTTTATCAACTAATTACTACATCAATTGTCATATCATATCAGGTAAGCAATCACTCAGTAATATCTTTTTCATATAATTATCATTTTCAAGTAATTTTCTTAAAAAAGTTCCTAGTCATAACCTATAGAAGACACAAATCTATATAATATGGCAACCATAAAAAGGAGCATCAAATTAACCTAACCCCATACCCCATCCCCATCCCACTATCATGTATAAGTTAAATATTTAACCCGGGTGACCGAAAAGGAACACAGAATTTTCCTGTAATATTAAGATCCTTTTCCTCCTCCATAGTCCATGCGAAAAGCGGAAAAGGGTTTCTTAGCCAAGACGTACAATATCCATTCATAGTGGCAATTGACAGAAGCCGAAAAGCTCACTTTAATCGACTGGTTATTTCTTGTTTTCTTATGGGGTAAGATCCATAACATGTTAACATATGCATGCATGCTTCTACTCCTCAAATTATATGAATATATTTGTATGCAAAATGTGTAGGTCGTTTTTCAACCCAGAGAATGCAACATGGTAGCTCATGGTTTAGCTAAGTCAATTTTGTATGAAAATGCTAGTCTCTATTATATAGAGGAAGGGCCGGAATGACTAATGAAGTCGATTGAATCCGACTTACTTAATTGTAACCTTTCTTCACATTAATGAATGGTTACTGATTTGATCCAAAAAAAAAAATGTGTAGGAGTTTTCACTTTAATACAGAAGGACAGACTTAAAGAGGACCCATTTGGATCCCACAGACATGCTGCACAGATAGTATTAATCAGATGTAAAGGAAATCCTATTAGATAATGATAAGTAATTTCATAAAGAAGAGATGATTAGTGCATCCTGATCCAAGCAAACAAGAAACCTCTGCATAATGAAAGTTAAGGTCACGTAATCATGGGATGTTATAAAGAAAAATTGCTTCTTTTGATGAGGGAACGAGTGGGAGCATGGATGATTTTGTCTAAAAACCACTTTTGCCTTTGACCATGACCAAGGTTTTCATCGGACTTGGATCATCTCCTAGAATTTCAGCTCCTTTAGACGTGTTTGGATCAATCTTAGTTGGCTAGTTGTGTCTTCTATATTTTACTTTTTACTCACGTATCCGATGAATTTATAATGCATAGACTAGAAGTCGACCCAAGAGAAAATGATGTTAATACAAAGCAAATAGCCAATGCATGTGTGAGGTAGGGTTGGTGACTGCTTTCTTTGTTTGCATTATCTTACAGTAAAGGAATCCTTTCGGCTAGAACATGGAATGTACATGTAAAGAAAGTGTTTTTGACATCATATAATGAAGATATTGGATGTATATATGTGAATCCAAACGGATCACTTTCTAATGACCTTTTCTTGGTTAAGCAACTGCATCATATATTTACCTTTGTTAACGTTAAAACTGTCAACCTATCATCCTACTAATCAACCTTTGTTTGCTGATTTAGTGGCTACATTTGCTGCCTCATGTTGTACCCGGAGAATTTTAAGCTCCACCATTGTGTCTTATTAGTTGAGGAGAGATATGTTCAGATCCTCTATCTGAATTTGAGTTAAAACTTGTTAGAACTTAGAAGCAAACTTTTATGGCTATTGCGCTACTGTGTAATCCAGCTCGTAACTTTTCCTTCTACATGGATGAACAAGATAAAAACAAAAACAAAACAAAAACAAAAGAACAAAACAAAACCTTCTGCAAGTATACAAATATGTGTCCTGGTATTACGTAAAGACAAGTTTACTCCCCGGAAACAACTCATATCGAGTTGAGACTAATAAATCGTACTGGGATGACGGGTCTTTGATTGAAGACCAAAAGTCAAAAAGTTAAAAGCCAAAAAGGACGAAAGCTGGATAGCAAGAACTTCCTACCCTTTTTCCACACAGCTTTAATAAATTTTTCTAAACTACTTTTATAGGGTGTTCTAGGAGATGGGATCAAAGAATAACTAGAATTGCACAACTGAATTGATGAAGAGCTATCAAACTCAGTACAAGCTTTCTTGTCTACAACATAAACAAGCCGGTTTTACAGATATTTAAATGCACATAACAATATCTTCTCAATTTTCTTTGCAATCAAAGTGCTAATTTGGCAGAATACTTCCGGCAATTTAATTAGTAAATTGATCGAACCACTTGGCCTCCCTCTATGTAACAACTATCAAGCATGTTTCCATTCTGGTCATATACATGTACAATTGATAAAAGAAGTTACAAGACCCACTCTATTGCCTCTAACTGAATGTTAAGAAAAGAACTGTCGCCGGGGACCATATTATCCACTTCAAAATTTGAAATGGAGTATATGTGATCTACTAGGAAGAAATACAATCGCTCACGATCTTCTGTCTAACTTCCTTTCACTAGATCTCTTCTCCTCCACATCTCTCCGTTTCTGCTGCCTGCCCCAATAAGAGACACAAATTATCATTACGTAACTGAGAAGCACTTTTTAATACAAAATTCAAGAAAATCAGGAAATGATTGCCAACACCAACACAGCAACAAAACTTCAACTCAACGATCAGCTTTGATTATGATTAAATTTACACATTTCAAACAACACGCCCTGACACTTAAAAAATATAAACACCTTTACTTCCGCCGGCGGGGGTGGGGGAGCGCGCGCACACACACACACTGACTGTTGAATTCTAGAATGGTTTAATAAATCAACCCAAATGCAGTTCAGACAGACATTGAAACTTTACACCACTGTCATTTCAAATTGGAGGAATTGGGAAACGTTGGAAATCCAGTTGCCAGTTAATAAATGCAGTATCCATCTTGATCATCAGGAATTTTCAATACAAACTGAAGATATGATGGCAAAAAAATAACACAAAGGCAGAGAATTCAATCATATCATGACCTTGTGGCATAACCACTTGACAATCACTTAAAAAAGTATATATTTGCACGCTGTGTCGATATTAATTCCTATATCCTACTCTGAATTACCTCAGAAAGCATCCTAAAACATCAGTTTCAATTTAAGGAGGATGCTTCTTTTAGGCGAATGGTACTTGGCTAAGAGATTACATAAAAGAAAAATTTATCATTACATGGTCCAACAAGATAAACATGAATGGAATTCTACATGAGCAAGATAGGATTAGATTTTGTTAATGAAACATACCCCAAACTGTATCCACCAGCATTAGCAGAAGATAAGAGTGTTGCATGAGTCCCATCAATCTGAGAGAAGAAAAATTATTTAAGACGGTCACTAAATTGATATCTTTATAATTCATCTGGAAAATAAGCATGCAAATGCTTTTGAATAAAACCTTATCCCACTTCGACTTCTTATTCTGTCTACCCTCCCGAGGGATGATATCAGCAGCAGGCGGTAAGGAACTCAACCCAGATGTTATACCTACAACATGAGAGAACCACAACAGAATTATTGTAAAGCCAGTACTACCCTGCATTGGCATACGACTGCAGTTTAATCATCAGCACAAAAGATTGTTGTTAAATGGTTTTCAACCTGGAAGAGGTACATTAAGTTTAGGTGCAGCACCAACTATTGTAGATTGTCTTCCACCAGAAACAAATTCAAGATTCTGACGGTTCTTTTTTTCTTGATTAACCCTTTCCATTTCACGCCTCGAATCAGCCTCTGCTTCCAAAAACACCCAAAACATAAGATATATATATATATATATATATATATATATATATAAGCAGGAAGAAATATTTGATATGCATATATATAAATACATATATGAGAGAGAGAGAGAGAGAGCTTGTCAGACAACATTAAAAATTAAAATTTTAGTAACAACAGATTTAATGGAGATGAAGAAGGTCTAATGACCGGTTCATCATCAGTCTTAATCTTTTGTTTAATATATCAGTGTGGGATTTAGAACATTAAAATCTTACACATTCCATATTCCACTTATATTGGATGAAGGAAAGCACACTTAAACCCAGCAGAGTAGCAAAAACACATAGAAAAGAGAGAGAGAGAGAGAGAGAGAGAGAGACCGTTCAAAGACTTGTGACTGACCTATTTCATCATAGTAGTCGCTTTTGTCAAATCCATGAGGGTCGAATACATCTTTACTGAAGCATGAACCTATCTGATCAATATCTTGATACCGCACTGCATGCAATAGAAAGTCTGGATTCCTATAGTCCTTCTTTTTCCGCACTTCTTCATTGAAGCTTTTCCCAGCTCTCTTTAATTCAAGAAACTTTTGAATCTTTCTCTGCAACAAGTACAAACCAAAACTGAATCAGATACACAACATTTAATGTCAAAGAAGCAAAACCAACAGTGCAACATGATTAGATGTATACAACAAAGAAATATCAATATGAAGCATCGGTAGGACCATATGACCTATATTTCGTGAACTACAACTAAATAAAGGTGGTTATGTAAAGAAATTTCAAAATCCAAAACTGATGTAAAGGGGGCAGGCATATCATATAGTCAAAAGATTTTCCCAGCCAAGGGAATGAAGAAGAGGGAAAATAAATCTTCTACTCTTTGTTCTTTAGAATTGTGTTAGGTCTACGTCTTCACAATGAACCAAGTTAAACTATATGCCACTAAAAGAAATGATCTGTGATTTTACAAACTCAAAACACGCAAACAAATATCATTATTGAGAACGATAGACCAACCCTTAACTCTCAAGACCCCTTCCTTTTCTCATGATACTTTCAGTTTTAACAAGGCCTAGATTGCTGGAACCTTTAAATTCCACGGCTTAAATAATCCAAGGAAAACAAAAATAAAGTACCACATAGCATTATGCGTTAGGGTGACAGTGAGACTAAGATGGCCTTAGAACGATATCATATATTTTAAATTCCATGGCTTAAATAATCCAAGGAAAACAAAAATAAAGTACCACATAGCATTATGCGTTAGGGTGACAGTGAAACTAAGATGGCCCTAGAACAATATCATATATTTTCAACTAAGGAATCATGTTATTCTCACAATGGCTCCATGTCTCAAGATTTAAACAGAAAGTCCCAAAGTTTGAACATAGATGAACCATTCATGCAACAACAGTTTTTGCAACCATATTTTAAGTTTTTAACATAATCCACGGAATACAGGCATAAAGATTTTACATAAAGGTTTATAGATGAATTATCTTGTACAAACCTCAGCATACTTGTACTCATATTGATATGACTTGAGACACAAGTTTTAAAGGTCAAACTTTATTATCCCTACAGGAACATTGTTTTGGACATCTATTCTGCAAATAGTGAACCTTTAAATAAGAACTTACTTGCAGCTCCTCTGAGCACTTGAGCTTTAATGGTGGTGGAAGAAACGTATCTAATGGATCAACATTTTTTTTATCTTCTGCAACAGCCTCTGCAGCACTTCTACCCTGTGATTCAAGTACAGTCTCATTCACTGCATCAGATTGTGACGGCTCAGATATTTGAGGAGTTGCTTGATTGCTTAACTGAGGAGTCTTATCATGTGAATCACCTGCAACAAATACTACATTAAGTTAAATATACACAAAAAAAAAGACCAGTAGTCGGAAACATGGAAACGCTAATGCTCAGAAAACATTACCATTGGTAGACAAAATGCGACCACTTCCATCAATTTCACCCTCCTGCAATCAAGCAAAGATCTTCATATCGAACAACTGATATCCAGAACCATACTCATAAATTATTACAACAACCATCTAAGTAGAGAATTTGTGGATAATCATATATCAGATGAAATTCGGCCAAGAATGTGGAAGCTCAACAATAACCAGAACTCGAAAATTTCATTCTTTCGAATCCAAAAGATGAACACGCCAGCTCCCAAGCAAGATTGAAACAAGAATCTAATTCTTAACATTACTAAACAATCAATTCACAAAAACAGAAAAATATGATAAACACTCAAATCTCATCACAGAAATTACAAAAAAAAAAAAAAAAGTATATACCTCAGGCTCTGGTGACATAGCAACTTCATCATGGCCATAGTCCACAAGCGTCCCTCTCCTACTCAACTTCCCCGGCGCCACTTGCTGCGGCGATCCCGTCGCCTGAGAGAGCTGCTGTTGCGACGAAGAACGACGAAACTGCCCTTCACTCCGCGCCGAGTTCTCATCATCCACACCGCTCGTTGCATTGTCATCGTTACCAGAATCAACGGCCGCCGTTGCATCGGCATCCAACATGGAGGCATCGCCGCCGTGTTCCGGCCGTTCTCCGTCTTCTCTCTCTCCTCCGCGCTCTTCTTGTTCGCCGCGTTCTTCAGCGTCGTCCATCTCTTCGTCCTCTTCTTCTTCTTCTTCTTCCTCGTCGTTGTACATCGACAGCATCGCGATGCCCTCGAATTGCCGCTTTCTCGAGGCCATGGCGGGTTTGGGCTTCGATGGAAATTGAAAATATAGGGTTTCAGGAGCGAATTGAGTGACTAAGAAATTGAAATTTGAAGAAATTTAGTGAGGTGGAAGATTGGAATTTTGGGGTTTTGAATGGTGCAAAGAGGGAAAGGGGTTTCAGTTCTTCTGGGAACGAAAATTATAAGCGAAATTAGACTGAGCTGGGTTTCAGATAGAAAATAAGGAAGTGTAAATTAACTCTGGGCTTAAAAGTGTAGTTGGGCCTTAGGCCCAGTCTTAGAAAAAACATCTGAAGATAGTTTCTGAAGTTTGGGTTATTCGATACTTTGATTTTCAACATTTTAAAATTATCACATTGGTATCTCAAAATTAATTTTTATTAATATCAAGGGTATTTTTATATTTTCCTCTCTCATGTTAGTTAATCAATAGCTATCATAATTACTTCTCATTTTGCATATACTAGTATTATTTATGCTTGCATTTTTCTTATTTTTAGTTGGTGATCGGTGACTATATTCATCAAGACGATGATGGATTTTGTGGAGGGAAAAAAGAGAGGGAAATACGATAATACCCTTGAAAAAAATGAAAAAGTTAACGGTGTTAGTAACGGAGGGTATTAGAAGTATTTTAAAGATTAATTTTAAGGTAATAATGTGATAGTTTGAAAATATTGAAAACTAAAGTGTCGAATTATTTATGTTGCAGTACATTGCAAATTGCTCGGCTTGTGTTCTTATCGTGTCATGTTAGGAAGGTAGAGTAAGCTATTTATGAAGGCTCTTTGGAGGCCCATCTCGTAAAGAATACACAAGTAATGGGACAGGGTCGACAAGTTCCAAAACGCACTATATATATAGCCATGGGTGACGGTGAGTCTGTAGCCGCCATGGAGAGGGCTGTGATGTTAATGAAGAAATGGAAGTCTTACTTCTAAATAGAGAACCCAACAATTCTTTGTTAACATCCTCATCCCATAATTTTGCTCAAATTTTCTCCCTTTCCAATTCCTTCTTTTGTTCACAAACAGATTCAAACAGATTGTTTGAGGGGAATAAGATCTGAACCTGTTGGTTTGAAGGAGAAGGGGAAAAGGATTGAGGGGAGAAAGAAGAGTGGCACTAAGTTATGGAATAGGGGTGTGGGAAAGAAAGACAACACATCCAATATTTTGAAACATATTGGGGGAAAAGAAAATCAGTTCTTACCCACACCTCCTATTCCATCCCTTCTTGCTTCTCATCTCTTTCCCTGAATCCTAATAATTTTTTCTTGATTTGCCTTGTTTTTTATGCTGTATATTCTTGTTAAATCGTTGTTTTCAGAATTAGAAAAGGTATTATTCTTGAACTGTTAGTCAGGTTGGCTTTGTTGATTTCCAAATGGTACATGTTGGTTATTTTACGTTTTGGAATTTTTATACCTATTCCTTTTGTAGATGCTTACTGTAATTCTGCTCAGTGTAACTCTGAGGCAAGTATCTTAAATCAGGGAAAGTTCCAACCCATTTTCTTGGAAGGTTGTTTTGTTTTTCACTATCTTTTACAGTTTACATTGTGTTGTAGTCATTGGATTCTTGGATCCTACTCTGTGTTTCAACCAAGGTCAAAAGCCAGTAACACAATGAATCTACTGAGAGCGCAAGTTTTAGATGTGTGAAAACACTGTTCTATGATTGAATCTTAAGTCCAGATTGTCCATTCAAAGAAAGTCCATTTATTGACAATGGCTAATCCAATTAAGCAATATCAGAGATCAACTTCCCAAATTATGGGTCTTTTGGTTCCTCCAAATTCTAGCAACGGTTAATCTTGTGCTTATGTCGTAATCTATTGCTATGTCGTTTGAGTTCTTATCAGTCACAAAAAAAAGCCATCTTTTCAGATAACAGAGATGCGTTTTGCATCATCAGCCACAGCTAAAAGTTAATAATTCCAGCAACCTGAATGTGTCTAAAATAATTTAGAGTCAGTGCTCCTATATGAGCTGACATGCTTAATTAGGCTTCTGAGACGCATCAAAGCAGTGTAAGGCAAAGTATACCCAAGAAATGAGTCTTTGGATCAAACAGAATCATTAAATTTTGTTCATCGCCAAATTCCAACACAGAAAAAGTAGCAAAAGATTATGGTGAGCTTGAAGACTATCACTATATGCGTAATCTAAATAAGGTTGCAAATATACAGCTGCTTTCTAAGCAGTCAAGTGTTCTGTTTTCAGTTTGTGAATATTTCCATAGACTTCTTTAGCTTACATCTAACATTAGATGTCCATTGGCTTGAAGTAGGGGTGCTCCATTGCTGCTTTAGCTGTGATTCTTTTAACTGGATCATATGTAAGCATTTTCTGCATTTTTCAAAAGAAATATACTGTAAGACTCATGCTGCATATTTGTAAGGACAAAAGCTTTGCAATAAGAATCATACAACAGCTGGCCAGAGTCGAATAATGAACTTGATAGTTATCCAATGGCGACATCTTTGCGAAAACATGTAACGTTATATTAAAGCGATTAGCTTGATAGATAGTCTTTATTGCGAGTCACTCATCAACTCTACAGCAGGTTCAGGTTTTTCATTTGGAAAAGGCATTAGCAAACCACAATTCATAGCCACCTGATTTCGAGCTGGAAGCTCTGTGAGGTGAAATCAATTGAGAAATGAGCATAACCTTAGACAGTGTGAGTCGCTTGAAAACAGAAATTACCGATTGGACGTATTGCAGAGATGTATTTCATGAGCCATATGGACGCCAAAACAGAGAGCAGATACATTTACTGGTGAGTATATAGACCATCGTATAGAAGTTAATTACAGAGGTTGGCAAGAAGTGGATACATTTGCTGGCAACTAAATAGCTAGACCATCATGTAAAAGCCCTCATAGATGTATATACGTTCAATCTTGTTTCTGTTGTTTTTGTTATTGTCCTAAATGAGTAATAAGGTTGTGAAAAAATAAAGAAAAAAGTTTATTACAGATCACAGTTAAAAGAAAACTCACCGAAAGAAGATCAGCTCCATCTTGTTCCAAAGAAACTGCAGCTACCAGCAGGTCTTTTGGCAAGTCTCCTGCCAAATAACACCGAGCTTTCTTCTTTTCTTCTTCCCATTCTTCATAGGCTCCCCAACCCGGCAAAGAAGTGACTCCTTGCTACTCATGCTCTGTTGGTTTTCCTAACTGCCTGCTTACATAATTTCACCATACTTAGTAGTAAGGTGACTATATATATCTTCTTATTCTATACAGTTCTTGAAATCAAAAAGTGAAGCAAACACTTGCAATAAGTTTAAGTGGAGAAAAAAACCTGAAAATCTCACGCAATTGCTCCTTATCAGCGTGTTTAGGATCATGACCAATTCCGACAAACAGAACATCCCCAGTCACCATCTCAGCTACAATTCAATTTCATAGTTCACCACACAATCAATCAACTAATGAAAACATCAAATTCTCATTGAATCAAGAAAGCATGCATAAATAAACATCAAGATAGCAAGCATCAACTGAATACTACCGAATATGCAGCCGACAGCCCACATGTCAACAGCAGCCCTGCACTTGGTTGATCGGAGCAAAGCCTCCGGAGCCTGGTAAGAGAGACTGACCGTCCCCCCGGGAATGGAAGAAGCCTCGCCAAAAAAAGCGAAGGACTGACCAATGCCGGCCCCAATTTTAAGATACCCTCGTCCCTCGTCCACCAGCAGATTACTAGGGTTTAGGTTCCGGTGGCGGACGCCTTTAGAGTGACACTCTTCGACGCCCTGGAGGAGCTTGAAGAGAAGATTCTTGACCACATCGGACGGTAAAGGTTTGGCGGCGATGTAGCTGTGGAGATCGGTTACCAGGTACTCGTAAATAACGTAGTAAACCGGCTTGTAGACCTCGACCTCGTGGATGACTTCGCGGCAGTTGACGACGTAAGCCGATTTCGTAAACTTCCCCAAGACAGACATCTCGCGGACGAGAGTAGGAGGTACGACGCCGTCGTTCGCCGTCACCTTTTTAATCGTCACCAACTCTCCGGTCGCTTTGTGCGTGGCTTTGTATACTTGGCCATGGGATTCCACCCTCAAAATCTCCGGACTGATCTCGTAATTTTGTATTTTGGGTCGGGGGCTCATCGAACCTCTTGGATTTTTGTTTTTCTAAAACCCTAGAATAACTGTTCAAAATTTCAAAACAAGAACATTAGAAGGAGTGAAATAGGATTTTGGTGAGGCTGAAAGGTCATGCTAAAATTAATGTGGCAAGGAAACCAAGCAGACCAAGGAAAGTTAATCCTATTACCACACAAAAGCTGCTCGGTCGTTAGTGTCGAAGAGTCTGTTTCTCACACTACTTGGGTTCATTTCTTACCAACGAGGAGTGTGAGTCGAAGTTTGCTTTTCAAAAAATTTGGATGCAAAGCCTACGTACGTTAATCTTCTAGATCTTGACCTACTACTAGTCTACTACTACTACTACATGTCTACATAGAGACCTAAAGAGGTAAACGTTATTCATTTTTCTTTACTAGTCACTTAGAGTGTCAATTTGAGATTTTGATAAAAAAAGAATCATTAATTTCTTACATTCAAAATAAGAACAAGTTTCCTGGAAGAATAAATTTTATATATTTGATACTCCTCGAGGGACAATTTTCCTGCGTTAGAATCCATAGGGATAACTTTGTTGGGGCTTAGGTTGGGTAAACTAATTTCATTTATTTTTTATATATTTTTAAATAATTAAGAGTTTTTTAGAGTAAGCTACTTCTTTGGGCCCATTGGATACCCCAAGGAATACACAAACGAATGGGCTCATAGGCCCGACCATGTTTCATAACCTAGACCCTCTGTGCCATATATGTAGTCAAGGGTAACAAAAATTCAGAAGCCGCCATGGATGGAGAGAAATGGAAAGACAGTGAGAGAGGTAGGAGGTTTGAGCAAGGTAGAGGGGCAAAGTCTGATGTTTCAATAGAAAGCCCATAAATCCTTGGTTTAAATCAACAGCCCATCTAGTTTGCTCAAGAGTTCTCCCTTTCCTGTTCCTTCTTTTGCTCAATAACAGATCAAACATATTGTCTGAGAAAAAAAGATCTGAAAGTTGCTGGTTTGAAGGAGAAGAAGAGAAAAGAAGTGAGGGGAGACAGAAGAGTGGCAACAAGTTATGGAGTAGGGGTATGGGAAAGAAACAAACAATATTCAATATTTCTTTTTTTAAGAAATATTGGAAAAAAATTAGATTCTTCCCTACACCACCTATTCCATTCCTTCTTGCTGCTCATCTTTTCCCCTGTCTTCTATGTGATCCAGTTTTCTGCTTTAATTTTTTTTTTTGTTAACTATTGTATTTGTTTCTTCTTGCTTGGCCCTTGTTATTTCTGCACGTTTGTTCTGAACTTTGCTTTTGAATTTTAGATGCATCGACTTTTTCAGAATCAGAAAAAGTAATAATCTTGAATTTTTAGTTAGGTTGACACTGTTGGTTCCAAATGTTGCATGTTGGTTCTTTACATTTTGGAACTTTTATACAAATTCTTTATGCAGATGTCTGATTTGATTTTGAAGCATATATGCCAGCAATATATATTGAGATTTTTTTTTTGTATTAGACTATTTTGTATAATGAAATTCAATCAAAGAATGCATTTTTGCAACCCATTTCCTCGAAAGTTTCAATCTTTTAGGTTTTTTTCATGCACTCTCTTTTACAGTTTATACTACATTTTCTTCTTGCAAGAATTCATCAAACCCCAGAACTACGTCAAGCACCAGATATCACAAATTAATAATTGTTTAAGTCATTAATTCTTGGATTGTAGTCTGTGTTTCAACCAAGTTCTAAAGCCAGGGATTGTAGTCACTAGTTACAGAATGAATCTCCTTTGGGTTTTTGGACATTTTGACTAAACCATGGCAATTGATACCAAGAAACAAAAGTTTTGGATGGGTGAAACCAATGTTATCGGCTCGTTAAACCATTGATTAACAATGGCTAAACCAACCAAAGCAGAATTGCTGATCAACTTCAGCTGAACACCGTCAGAAATGCTTAGAGACACGCACAATGTTCCGTAAGACATTTGAGTGGTGATTAGTATTGAAAGGCCTTGGTGCCACCCCATCTCCATTAGAATTCGTTTTCTTTGCCTTGCCTCTGCTGTGCAATGCAGCATATGCTTGTGCCGATGACTGGCCTTATGGTTTCATGAACTGAAAATGAAAACTCCAATGCGAATCGTTCGATTATGTTTATGGTTCTTATTATGTTGAGCTCGCCTACTATCGTACTCGTCTCGTTGTGGTAGATACTAGGGGTAGAGAGCGGTGTTAATCCGCTTAATGGGCAAATGTGGGAGGTTGAAGTTACGACCCACATATTAATGGGCCGCTAAGCCCGAAATGGTGTTAACCCTAGACTTCCCTGCTATATATATGGTCACTCGTAAGTGTACTTTTCAAGCCGTCATCGCATGAGAGCTGGAAATAAGGGATGTGCAAAGCAGAGACCTGAGGAAACTGTTGGTGTCTGTGGTTATTCCTCTGCATCTGTGTTATGTTTATTCCTTGTTTTTCTTAGATAGGTTCATACAAGAGATAGAGAGAGTCTGCGAGTGTTTGGTGTGAATGAGAAAGAGGAAGTAGTAAGGGGGAGAGAGAAGACTGGCAGAAAGTTATGGAATGGGGGTTTGGGAAAGAAGAACACCTCCCAGTAGTACCGGGAAAGATCAGTTCTTTCCCACACCTCCCATTCCGTTAGTTTCTACTGTTCATCTCTATCCCTGCCTTCTATGTGAGCTCATGTTCTGCTGAAAGCCTGAAATAGTCTTCCTGGTTTTTGGTTTGTTGGATTTGTCTTCTATATTACATTTTTTGTTCCACTTTATGGTTATTATCTTATACATATTTGGGTCCTTTACAGAATTACATAACTTCATGATCTTTGAATTCCCAGTCATGTTAATGATATTGTCCAGTTGTTCTTTGTTTGGAACCAAATCTTTGCAGATCCATTCATAGAGAATAGAAGTTTAATTTATAAATTCTCAGGGCTACTTTTTATATTGGGATCTCTAGATCATGCTAAATTGGATTGCTAACTGGAGAATTAGAAATTTAAATGGTATTTTCTTTTTGTTTTCTTGGAATTTCAATTACAGAAGATGTGTATCTCATTGAGAAAGAAAGTTAGGTTGTAATAGTAGTTACATGCTTTTTGTGAAGCTTGACCTATTCTAGTCCTAACTCATGTGTATATATATATTGGCATTATATAGAGTACGAAATGATTACTATTTCTTTGTTTGCTGGGATGATACTTACTTGATTTTGCCATTCTGAGCTCAAGTTCACTAGCCATTCATTTTCATTATTGATTAGTGCTTGTTAGTTGACAAGAAAATTTACAGTCACATCAATGTTGGTATTAACTGGTATCAACTAGTAAGTTATGTACAATCTTCTGCTTAAAAGATGGACCCATGAGGAAACAATGTGTGCCTGTAAGAAACTACAAATTCAAATAGTTTTCTGGCTCTATACTCTTATTTATTCTGTTCTTCGGCGTCATCTAAGTTTTCATCCTCCTCTTCCTCATTTTTCTACATGGACAGCATAGCAATGCCCTCAAATTCCCTCTTTCTTGATGCTATTTGTGGGTTTGAGATGTTATAGAAATTGGTAAACTAGAGTTCCATAAGCAACGTTTGTTCGCATTGACTATGTCATTGCTGGTTCGATGTCATGTATGCCGTCAATTGGCTGCTGATGTGCTCATGTGGTTACACATTGTTGTGTGGAGCTGGAAGGGTAGGCCGACTAATGGGAGTAATAGTCTTCAATCTTTTATGGAGAGGACCGTAATAGTCTTCAACCCTAAACCAGATGTTCGTCAGAGTTGGAAAATTATCGATCTTGAACTGAAGAAAGGCTAATCAGCTAATGATATTGCTTGGGCAGGCCCCAAAGTTAACATGCGATTATTTATTTGAAGGCTTTGTACCAATTCTTTGCCGATTCAATGTATGATTTGTATCTCTAAACTCTGATTGATGTTTCAACTGTGATCAAAAGCCAGTATGATCAAAATTATACAATTTTTATTGGCTAAATTAAGAAAGGGTGTTTCTGAGTGTACGATTGTACAAACTATTACGTGCCTCTACATAGTATTGTATTGTTTTGCCTGCTACATTTGTTCTATCCTCTAAAATATTCAATCAATTTACAATTCTCTAATCCTTATTTACCTTATACATTATGAACTTATTAACGGTATATTGAAAGTTATTTAGAGTTTAATTGTAATTTACAAATTATTTACTATCAATGAACACTTCCTACTCTCCTGTCAACAAGAAATTTTTTGTTAATATAAGAGTATCTCTAACAGTAAAAGTTATTTTTTTAGTTAAATTATCTAAAAGTTAAATTTATGTAGTAAATTTTTAACTTTTCCTCCAGCATGTTAGCTAAACTAAAAAAATTAAATCTGAAGTGTTTAGTTTTTTGTTATTTTCTCTCTCCTCTCTAGTTAAATTTAACTAGAGATTTTAACAAAAATCAAATTTGACTTTCATATAACTATTCTGCTGGAATGTTAAACTATCTCAAATTAGTTAAATTTTTACCTTTTTATTGAAATAGCTAGTTTGTTAGAGATACGCTAACAATTGTTTTAGTTTCCTTCAATATCTTACTCAAACTTTTAACAAACAACAATTCAACAATTTTATCGGATATAACATAAAAGTAATGTACCAAAATATTGTATGCATTTTATAGTTTCTTATCATATGAGAGCGTTGCTAGCCCTTCACACCAAATTAAGCTAGAAAGAGAACACAATATGTGCCGATAAAAAACTACCATCTGGTGTGACATTGTGACAAGACTAGTCATCAGCTGGTTTGACAAATGAGGCCGAGTGTCAATTAATGGACCGGTAGGTTAAGCAGTAATTTACAAACCATAGACCGCTTCTCTATAAATTGGTAGGATCAAACCTGATTTACAGGAGCTGGAAAGATGGGTGGGAATGGCAGGTGTCTTGAGTAAAGCTTTAGAATGGAGGTTAGGGAAGAAAAGGAATCAAACTCTCTCTTTCAACAGAGAAGAACAAGTTCATTCTTCCCTAGGCCTCTCATTCCTACATATTTGCTCAAGATTTCTCCCTTTCCCATTCCTTCTTTCTTTATTAAACAGATTCTTCAACCCAAAAACGCCGCCTTTGAAAAAGCTCTGAACTTGATGGTGTGAGAGAGAGGAGAAAGGAGTTAGGGGGAAAGGGAGGAGTGGCAGGAAGTTGTGGAATGGAGTTCTGGGAAAGAAGACCATGGTTTTTTTTCGAAGTAATTTGGAAAAAAATTGGTTCTTTCCGAGTCCTGCCATTCCTTGATTACCTGTCATGCATCTCTTTCCTGTCTTCTCTTGCTTTTTTCATTTGTTGTATGGTGTTATTCGTCTTTACCATATCATGTTGCTTGAAGCTGGATTTGTATTGTGGAATGTTTGTAATACTTTTTTTTGCAGATACAACAAAGCTTATTATGATGGTGAACACAGTGGACATGTTTGAAAAAGGTTCAAAGGTCTAGACTTAAAAGTCTTCGATGCATATATTACTATGCAATTGTATCAGATTATTTTGTCTAATGAAAGTTAATGAGAAGTCTCTATACAAATCCGCAAAGTTTCTTCGTAAGTTTCAGTCTTTTTTTCTTCCACTATCCAACACTTTGTTTCAGATGCTTAGCTATGCTAATAATTGAAACCTCTTGACTTTTGCATTTTGAACCAAACGAAGCCAGGGATTAGCATACAACCAAGAGAATTCAGAATATATGTATTGCAAATGTTGAAATAATGGAGACAGCAGAGTTCTATTTGTAATGGTAATTTTGGTATACCATGTGTTAAATTTCTTGAGGACCATTAGGGATTGATCCAAGGACTTTACCTGTCTCGAATAAGGATCACTACAAACCATTTCAAACTAAGGAATCAGCAATGAAAAACAGACTTGAAGTTCATGTAAATTTGCCTGGGCATGGTTGGTTTATTACAGCAGAACAGCACACAAAGAAGCTAGATGAAATTAAATAGTAGAATCTCTCATCCTACTGCAGTGCCCTTCAAAAACATAATCTTGATTTTGTTGGGTGTGGCTACCACTTCTTGCATACTTGTCCTCTCTTCCGGTGATTCTACGCAACAAGCTAGAGCCAATCTCATAATCAATGTTAAACACTCCTTGCTAACAAAACCATAATCCTCCAATGTTCCAAGTATGTTGGCATCCACAACATCAACTAATGACTCTGGAAGCGAATTTGCAACCCATTGCCTTAAAACTCATTTCTCCATCAAACATTTCATCTGTTGACTTCCTTGTTGTGAAAGTCTCCAAAAGCACGATACCAAAACTGTATACATCTCCTCTTGTCGAAACAAATCCTTCCATTCCATACTCTGCACATTAGTAAAAATTCATGAAGGAATATGCTGAGGAGGAAAACGCGTGTTTTGTGTGGAAATTTGAAGAATAATTGATACATGAACTAGCAACAGTACATCACCCGGAGCCATATAGCCAATTGTGGCCAGGGTAATGGTTTGAGTTATGGAATCTCCTGCACCCAATGGCTTTGCAATGCCAAAATCAGCAACATGTGCACCCATTTCATGGTCTTGAAGTATGTTGCTGGGCTTCAAATCACAATGGACAATAGGTACTTCATAACTATGATGAAAGTACTCCAATGCTGATGCAACCTCAATCATTATATTCAGCCTCTGCAGGATGTTCAAAGAAAAGTTGGGAGAGTGCAACCACTTGTCAAGGTTCCTATTAGGCATGTACTCTAGTATCATAGCTTTGAAATCAATTTGGTTGCAACAACTGATGATTTTGATACGATTTCGATGATGAATATTTCTCAGCATTTCACATTCAATATCAAAGCTCTTGAAAGCACCTTGTAGTTGTAAATAAACCTTTATGGCGACATCAATCCCGTCTGAAAGTGTTCCTTTGTTTACTGAGCCAAAACGGCCTCATTAGGGCGGATCAATGTGTAATATGGTTTTTTTTTTATTGAATAAAGCAGTGCAGAAATTAACTAAAACATCAGCAACTTGATTACCTTCTCGGTTATAGTTAATTATCATCTATTAATTTGTATGCGTTGCTAAGTTAGAAGATAAATTATTTCAATTGTTAAAATTTTATGATCCAATGAAGGTGAATTCATTCATATAAAAGAAAATGTTACAAGTAGTATGAACAATATAAACAAGAATAGACCTACTCCACCAACCACCATAAAATCTCCAATTGGTTATCATCATGATCATATGTGATGTGAGGTAATGATGCTAATACTATTGTTTAAGGGTCATATATTTTCCACAGCGTGGTGAAAATGAAAATGAAAACCATTGATTTAGTGATCCACTCAAAAGATTTATTTCCACTTGGTAAAGATTTTTTCCTTTTAGTGTACATTTACCTAAGCAAATTCTCTCCAACGTGCTGGAGATCAATAGGTCAATGTATTTATATCAACTACAAATTAAGAGAATTTTTTTTTTCTTTGAAATTTAAAGCAATTGGGATAAGCTGTGTCCGTCTTCCCAAGCACATTAGATATCACAAGAGGTTCAAAGACTTTGACTAACACACTAGGATAGAATGGTCAAATTCAATGCACACCCCGGGGGAAAAAACGAACGAGACTTTGACTAACACCCTAAGATAGACAGGTCAAGTTCAATACATCACCCATGAGAAAAACGAAATTGTGGATGATATGTAAGACCAGTTGTACATGCAATTAATAGCTCAAAAAATTGCAGCCAAATTATTGCTTGTCAGAAGTAATAATCAACTGAGAAACAGGGGACTGATCAATATAATTGTGAAATGTAGATATCACTGGAAAAGCAGTTTAGTACCGACTTGTGATTGCCTTAATTACCAAACTGGAATGGTATAACGAGCATATGTATGTTATAGGTGGCTAGGCCTGTGTTTCATTTGCATCAGAACAAATACACAGTTGAAATAGATGTTTTAAACAAAAGAGTTTAAAACAAATAGACCAACTGCAGAACTGGGTACCAAAGTAGAAGACTCACTAGTCATACAATAACATACTACCGAAAACAAAAACGCAAAATAGCTAAATTATCTCCTAATTTTTCTCATGACTGCCAATTTACTCTTGACATTTTAATTTTCATTATTTACACTCTTACTTTTCTAAACGTTGCGAATTTACACCCTATAATTAAATTTTAGACTTCCCATGTAATTTCTCCGTTAACTTAATTAACATATGAGGGGTCTTTTCGTCTCTGCAATTGTCACACAAAAAAAAGAGTGTTGTTATTTGTACCGAACAAAAATCTTAGTACACCCCCGTCAACTATCAATTTTTTTGCCTCTACCTTCCAATATTACCCTCATATATTAATAAATCAAGAAGAAGAAAAAATATAAAACTGCTTTGTATGCTAACGACCAAATATTAATTAAGCTATCAATTGCAGCTACCAACCAATCTTGAAATAAACGGAGTGAAGAAGAAGAAGAGATGGACAAGGAAGAAGTGACCAAGGGAAAATTTTTGTTTTTTATGTTTTTGTTTTCCTTCTTTTAACGAAGAATAGTTTTGTATTTTTTTTTTTAATTTCTTTAATGATATGTTGGTTTATTTAATTATTTTTTGTGATAGTTGAAAAGACGAAAAAGCCTCTCACATGCTAACCAAGTTAATGGAAAATTAGATGGAAAGTTTAAAAAATAACGATAGGGTGTAAATCAGCAACAATTAGAAAAGTAAGGGTGTGGATAATCAAAATTGAAATGTCATGGGGTAAATCAGTAGCCAAGGAAAAGTCCGAGGGTAATTTAATTATTTTGCCCAAAAAAAATCATACAATAACATCAATCAAGGACTGAATCAAAGGGCAAGATTATATGCTACACATTAAATAAAGCGATGCTAAACAACAGAACGGTTCAACACCACACCTCTGGCAGCCTCCTTCAAAAACTTGATCTTGATCTTGTTCAGCGTAGCTAGAGCCTCTTGCATATTCATCCTCTCCTCTGATGATTCTGGGGAACAAGCTAGAGCTAATTTCATAATGGATGACAAACACTCCCTCTTGTTGACAAAATCATGATCCTCTGCTTCTGACCCAAGTAAGTTGGCATCCAAAACATCAAGTAATGGTGAATTTGCAACCCATTACCTCAAACTCATTTCCCCAACAAACATCTCATCTGTTGGCTTCTTTCCTGTGAATGTTTCCATCAATACGATACCAAAACTGTACACATCCCGTCTTCTAGTAACTATTCCTTCCATTCCATACTCTGCAACATACAAATGTGTAAACTTTTTATTCAAATATAATGAAAATAAAACTTTAATATTCTCATAGTTAAGAACAATACATGTAAAACTGATGATAAACTAGCATTAGTTCTTTACCTGGAGCCATATATCCAATTGTGGCTTGAGACCTTGAGTGATGGTTTGGGTCATTGAATCTCTTCCACACAAAAGTTTTGCAATGCCAAATTCAGCAACATGTGCACTCATATCCTCATCCAGTAGGATATTGCTGGGCTTCAAATCACAGTGAACAATAGGTGTTTCATAGCCATGATGAAGGTATTCCAATGCCGATGTAACATCTATCATAATACTCAATCTCTGCAGGATGTTCAAACAAAAGTTTACAGAATACAACCACTTCTCAAGACTCCCATTAGGCATGTAATTCAATACTACGGCGTTGAAATCAATTTGACTGCAGCAACTGATGATTTTGATAAGATTTCGATGAGGACTATTGGCTAGCATTTCACATTCAATATCGAAGCTCTTGAACCCCCTTCTAACTGTAAATTGAAAACCTTTATGGCAACGTCTATCCCATCAGAAAATGTTCCTTTATATACTGAGCCAAAACCACCACTGCCAAGTAAGTTTCTTTCACTAAATGCATTTGTTGCTCTAACAAGCTCGAGGTGTGAAACTCTTCTCCATAAAAGTTGAGGTAACAATGTAGTGTCATTTTCAGCTTCCACATTCTTTCTTCTGCGTAGTATCAGTATCCAAATGGAGGTAACTATGAACATTGCTGACAAGATCCTTGGTATAACATACTTCAAGATGGATATGCTTGCTTTAGTTGAATGTGCTTCCAATTTACATGATGGGACACTGAATCGAGGTGCACCACAGAGTTCCCCATTCGACACAAATGATTGAGCAGAGAAGTTTCGGAAAGGTCCACCTGTTGGGATTTCTCCTTGGAGTTTGTTGAAAGACAAATTCAAAAATTTGAGATATTTGAGTGATTCGAGTGACTTTGGAATCAATCCGGATAGATTGTTTTTGGATAAATCCAAAAATTCTAAGCTGAGAGACTTGATTAGGAATAAGGCCTTTGAAGTTATTATTCTCCAAGTATGTAATTTGTTGGGTAAGTGGGTGGGTAATTTTATAAGATGTTTGGGTTAAGTGAGGTTAGTGTATCTCAAATTTAGGTAAATAGACATTTTTCCTAAGGTAATCTTATAAGATGTTTGGGTAAATGAGATTAGTGTAGCTCAAATTTAGGTAAATAGACATTTTTCCTAAAATTTAAAGCAATTGAGATAAGTTGTGTCCTCCTTCACTTACTTTTGAGCAGATTAGACATCACAAGAGGTACAAAGACTTTGACTGACACTAAGATATGTCAAATTCAATACATCACTCATGAAAGAACCAATGATCTTCAAATTCAGAGCTACCTGTGGATGATATTCATAGTAGACTTTCTTGGCTGAAATTGGAAATATTCATATCTTCTTGTGGAATAATTTGCACCAAAAGAGTTTTGTGATAGATGTATCCTTTCGGATACATTAAGGGCAGAGTTTCGGACAAGGAGTTTCAATATTTTAAAACACTATAGGTAGCTCAGCTAAAAAAGTCACAGAAGCTATATTATTTGTTGGCCCATAGCTCAATTTAATGTCGGTATGAACTATTTTTCTAATCGGGCATATACACTATGCTTGTTATTTTGCATAATGAATTTTTTTTTTGGTACTAATAATTCCTGACAGATCCAACCATGAAAGAGCTTCCTTAGAATGTAAAATTATACTGGAAAATGATTCGGTGGCTAGCTCTAAATTGATTGAGAATGAAAATCCATTTCAGACCAAGCAAAATGTTTCGAAATCAGCTATGTTTAGTCTTGCATGTTCTATCCACCCTGACGGCCAGACTTTTCATATTTAATCTCACAAGACGACCGATAGAAGGAGAGTCGAGTATTTGTATTTTAGAGAGAGAGAGATCAATTTATTGATTGACAGAGATGAGGAAGTCATTTCTATCTTCTCTAATGTTGGAAATAATTGCCTTCGAAGAAGTGAAATAAAGGAGGCCTAAAATGAGATCAGGGGCCTTGGCGACGGACGCAACAGCCTATAAGTACAATTGGTCATATAATCGTTTTTTTGCTTTTTTGGTCAGAAAAATTGGTGATATAATCCTACAACATAACGACATCTAAAGAAGTCTTTTAATTGGAAATTCCCCACACCCCACCCACCCCAATTGACAATCAGTCTCACCATTAGAGGTTTGGCGTATATACATGCCGAAAATCATAAAACTGTTCAGCAGAGGTTCATCGAAAACTATTCAATATTTTGGTAATACTCTACCGAACGAAACAAAAAACTGTAATTTTCAGTTCCACGATCATAAATGAAGAAACATGAAAACAAAAACGCAATTACCTCATTTTCAGACTCCAAGTAGGTTTTTCCAGACTCACTTAACGTTAAGAAGATATATTGAGGCATAAAAGTTGTTAGCACAGCATGAGAACGATTGAAGATGATGATTGTTAAGAAAGAAAGTGTTAGGGCTTAACAATGAATAAAGATATCAAGTTTAAGTACATGTTCTAAACAAATTGTAATTTTTAATAAGATATTGTCATTTATTGTAAATTTAATTAGAAATGTCATTTCAATAAGTCAGAAATTTGTAAAGTAAACAAAGTAGTTGGTAGG
The DNA here is from genome assembly GCA_025331145.1 of Rosa persica. Lineage (NCBI taxonomy): Eukaryota > Viridiplantae > Streptophyta > Magnoliopsida > Rosales > Rosaceae > Rosa > Rosa persica. The sequence continues at coordinate 5,554,869 of WFKR01000005.1, read as the reverse complement.
GTGGCAATAACTGCACAAAAAAAAAATCTTTTATTTGTTCATTTTTCTAAATTAGGAAGAATATCACAAATAGTTACTCAAATTTTACTTGTTCGACACTTTTATCACTCACTTTTAAATATATCACTTTAGTCATTCAACTTTAACTCCAATATTTTTTCGTTCATTTTTTTTTGCCACAGTATGAAGGATATTTTCGTCCACCCAATCATTAAAAACTGAGAAGTCTAAATTAGATTGATTGAGAAAAATAACTAAAGTGAGATTTTGACGAAACTACCCTCTAAAAAAAGCATATTTACAAAAATATCGTCTATTTATTGAGATTTTGATGAAGGATTTAGCAAAGTGACTTAGTCACTCAACTTTAGGGTAAGGCTATGGTTTGTTAATATTTCTCATACATCAACTATTTTTACCACTTTGAGAACTCATTTTACTACTTTAAAAACTCATTTTACAACTTGAAGACTCATGTAGTAACTAAGAAAATTTACCATTTTAAGTACTCATGTTACTATTTTGAGAACTAATATTACTATTTTGAGGACTCATTTTAGCACTTTAAGGCAATTATATACATCTCATACGTTAATACATTGTAAAATTTTTCTGGAGTCTTAACTCCATTGTTTTTCAATTTTTTTTTTTGCCACAGTATCAAAGATATTTTCATCGTCGGTGAGCTGTTTCATGTTGATTAACTAGTCTAATTAACACCATGGAGATCATGGGTTCAAAACTCACTAACATTAGGGGTGGGGGTTTAAGACAGTTACACTGTCGTCCAGAATAAAAAAAGAAAGAAAGAAAAAGATATTTTCATCCAACCAATCGTGGAAAATATGAGAAATTAGTTTGATTGGAAAAAATGATTAAAGTGAGATTTTGACAGAATTACCCTAAAAAAAGTAACTTTAAAAAAATATCGTCTCTTTAACTGAAAATTTTATAAAGTATTTAGTAAAGTGATTAAACTGATTAACATAGTAATAATTAGTAACCAAAGTGATATATTTGAAAATAGAGTGACCAAAATGTCGAATGAGTCATAATTGAGAAATCTTTGTGATATTCTCCCTTTACATTATTTTGAATTGCTAATCATCTAATTATTATTTTTGTTTGAATTAAATCATCTAATATAATTAATATCTAATTTGAATGAATTGATAAGTTAGAAAATAAAGGTGAAATTGAACATGTCTCCGATCCTAATCTTCCATTTGGCTGACTTGGCTTGGTTTAGAGAGTAGAAGCATATTTGGTTGGAGACTGATTCATCTCTTGTGCTTAATTTTCTTCGTTCTCTTCATTTGGTGTCTTGGCGTCTTTAAGTTGTATGGGGTAATTGTTTACATCAAATAACTCAAATAGAATTTCGCTCCTCACATATTTTCAAAAAAGGTAATCAAGTTGCAGATACTCTTGTCAATTTTGATAATTATTTACAAGAGACGTCGATGAGATTAATTATTTCCATTGATCACATGGCTGGAGATCTCCACGACTAATCAAGAGTTAATTAAGTTGGATGTTTGTGTGGATGACTGATTGAGAATGAAAATCCATTTCAGACCAAGAACTAATTGGAAATTAATCATTTGTAGTCTTGAGCGTACTGTGCGCCCTGACTTTTCAGCATATAGAACAAAGAGAATGGGTATATTTTGGTTTGAGGAGACTCGACTACTACGCAAAGATGGATCAATTTATGATTAACGAAGATGAGTGGCAAAGCCCAATCAGCACTTCGATCATGACCAATCCACAAGAATCTGGTGGCTCAGCCCACTGGTATGTCTGCAATGATAGTCTTCAACATTTTGATGTCCAGAGACCATAAAGCCAGGCACAGAATCCTTGATGAGCTCTCTCTTTCGCCATCACTGTCTTCTTTAAGAAAAATCCCATACATCTTTTGCTTTTGTGCCAGTCTCACTTTCTATCGTTCCACAGCTTATTAGCTAGCCTTGCTTTGATTTGATTACTACTTAGAAGTTGCATGCACACTTCCCAGGTTCCAACTGACTTTAGAAATATGTCAGCCTTCAAATGATGCCTGGTCTGCTGGGCATGCATAAATTCAAATCATATCACTCATAAGTACCACCCCATGTAGCTTTTTACTTTTACCTCTCTATCTCTGAGATTTAGGGGCCTCACTTCAAACTTGTAAAGTTAGACAGGGACCTATCTGCACTTTGGCTTATAATTGAACACAACATCATGCAGCAATTAGCTAGTAAATGCATTCAATCAATCAATGTGCAGAAAGAAAACATTAGCTAATAAGTCGTTAATTTATAAATGGACTAAATTCTGTTTACTACTATGTACTTTCAAGAGTTCATCAGTTCAATCCATGTACTTCTAAATTAATCAGAAAAGTCTTTGCGCTCTCCAATTTCATCAAATCGATCTAATCCGTCACCACTCTTTCAATTTTCGGGGAAAATTTCCAAACTATCCATCTGCATTCACAACACTGACGCATCGGCGGGCTGCCTAGCGATTGGTAGTTTGGGAATTTTCCCTGTGAGAAGGTCTCACGTCAGCATTTTAGCTGCTAAAATTGATGAAATAATGACAGATTGGATTGATTTGATGGAATTAGAGAGTGCAAGGACTTTTCTGATTAAATTAAAAGTGTAGAGACTGAATTGATGAACCCTTGAAAGTATAAGGTAGTAAACAGAATTTAATCCTTTATAAATTAATTCTACTTTTTTCTGCTTTTTTTTTTTAATAAAGCATTAGGTAAGTGCATAATTATTTTTTGAATTAAGGTAAGTGCAAAATTATATAGGAGGTTAAGTTAAGGCACAACCTTCCATCAATCTCTTTGAGAGGAAAGAGAAGGGTCCAACAATACCGAAACTGTAGTCAAACTAATGTCTAGTCGAGCATACTTCCCAAATTAAAAGAATGTGGTAGGTTTAGGTTTTTTTTTTTTTTTAGCAGATAAATAATTTAAATGCTACAATTAATCAACTCATAACATTTTACTTATAAAAGGAAAACGATGCCACTAAACCAAACGGTACTGGACGGATGAAGTATTTTTTTTTTTTTTTTATAAGCTCAAAATAAGGTGAGATTTAGGAAAATAAAAAACAACAAAATAAGTAAAAGTACGTTTTAAATCGAATCGTTTCAAAGATAAGCATATTTGACTATAGCAGCTAAATTTTATCCTTCAAAGTCTCTTCATTTATAAGAAACAATGATACATTATTTGAGAGAGACGGATTAAACTAAACCTCTCGAAAATCATACAAATGCAAAGAAAACATGTCTTATCAACCCTAATACTCCACAACCAGATCAGTCAACTAGTTTGTCTGCAAATATATGGTAGGTTATATCTCTGAAGAATATATGGCTCATCTCCAGCCAAAAACAGCCCCATAACACATTGACGATAAGAACCCAAACGTGTCAAGTGAATAGAACCAATAGCTAGCTCCAAATTAACATTCACCCAATTGTCCATATATATAGTTGAAAGACACTTCCACCCAGAAAATCATTGCAGCTTGAACACGTTAACTACTTTTACTGGATTAAGTAATTGACATGCACAGAGTCATAGGCAACTCAAGGTGGGCATAGGAAGGCATCTCTGTGTCAGTCTTCTTCTTTTTTCCTTTGGATTTTGCTTTGGAAAAATCAAAACTAACCAGAAAAGCCACAATGATGAAAGAATAAAGGAGAAGATGGAGACAAAAAGAAAGGAAAAAAGGGCAGGAAAGAAAAATCTACTAAAGATAAAGGAGGTTGATGATGAGAACCCTTCCACAAGAGACAAGCAATAAGTGGAATTGCGGAGATTCTCTGCTTGCCTAAACTCAACATCTCTCCCCACCATCCCTACACTTTCTTGGTCTTCTTCTTCTTCCTCATCAGCCCCACTTTCCTTTATACCTTTACATGTCTATAGATTTTAGAACTTCTAGTCTTCTACCATGTTTCAGATCTTTTACCCGATTAATCTGCTGTATGATATTCTAACATGACGATAAGAAAATCTCTACCATATGACGTTGAAGGACACTCTTCGATTTTCTCATCACTAAACCAAATTTACAGCTATTCTAACGTTATACAACATTGTTTCTCAAATAACTAGCATTACCAATACGGAGACTACAAGATGTGGTCACATTCATCCTTGATTTTACACAAAAAAGTGAAGAGAATGAAAAACACTATAATATTTCGAAAAATATAATGCTCTCAATTTTCAACGGTTAAATTCATAATAAAAAAATTTAACGGTTGAAAATTCAAGGACCATTAGATGATTCGAAACATAGTAATTTTTTTTCCAAATAAATAGCATTTCACTTTCATTTCCCAACTTTTCAAGTACCACGCGAACTCTTGGCGCGTAGAAAAACTTCACCTCAATCAGCTCAGACCAAGCCCAGAGTGGCAGTGGAACTGGGATGTATGTCTTTGAGCAAACCCAGTACCTGCTGCATGCTTGGCCTTTTCCCAGGTGACTCCGCCGTACACAAGTACCCAACTCGGAGACTCTCCACCATCTCCCTCTCCAAATCCCCACCTTCCCTCAACCTCTCATCCAGCGCGTCCACACCACGCGACTCCCTTACCATCCTTCTCACCCACACCACCATCTCCGCCGTTCCGGGCCGCCCCGTCAACAGCTCCATCAACACCACCCCAAAACAATACACATCCGTCTCGGTCCCGCCACCGATATCTCCATCCCTCATCCCGAAATTTCGCAGCCCGAAATCGGCAATTCTCGGCTCGAAATTCGCCCCCAGCAATATATTCGAAGTAACAAGGTGGCCGTGTACCACAGGCTTCGACCCGGCATGGTGGAGGTACGCCAGCCCACGCGCTATGCCAACCGCAATGCGGTGGCGCGTGAGCCAACCTTTCTTCTCAGGCGAGTAGGCTCCACTCTGGTCCCACGTGTCGGCACTCCAATCCTCCACGTTGGGCTCCCCGGTTGGCAGCTCGTGCAGCCACCTGTGCAAATCCCCGTTCGCCATGAACTCATACAGCACCAGCTTCTCTTTCCCTTAAAAAAAAAAAACCAGACAGAGTGTAAAACACTCAGACGGTAACTAAATCCCACGTTAATTTAATCATAATTTGTGTTCTTCAAGAACAATCATGGCCTCTGTACTCTGTACCACTGTGGTTTAGCTAGATTTACGTGACGATAATGGCAGAGACACAGAGCAAACGTACGAGCTCATAATACGACATCGTAATAAAAGCACCCCGTGCCGTCATTAATATCGTTAGGTGAATTCAAAACCAAATTCCGGGACGGTGAAACAGTACCTGCAATGCAGTAACCGGAGACAGGCAACAAGTTCGGGTGTTTCAACTTCGACAGGTTTTCGAACATGTCCACCGCCTCGTCGTGATCGACGTCTCTGGCGTTTTCCAAGACCTTGATCGCCACGTGGAGGTCTCCGGGAAGCACGGCGGTGTAGACGGGCCCGCAGCGGCCCTCCGCCAGCTGGGAGTCTTTGCCGAAGTGTGACGTGGCCGCGATGAGGTCTTTGAAGGTGAGGTAGTTCATGAGTGGCTTCTCGAACATGACAACATGGGCGGAAGTTGGCTCCTTGATGTCGGCGACCCAGGATGTTCCGGACTCGGTTTCGAAGGAGAATGGGCCGGACTTCTCGATCCGGACCCGGTCGAGCTGGACCGGTTTGGAGATGGCCCATTTGTGTTTCTTAGCAAATTGCTTTCTTCTGTATCTGCAAGCTATGCAAATGGCTATGAAAGCAAGCACAAATGTTGAGGCGCAAGAAAGGATGATAATGAGAGTTGTTTTGGGTTTTGAAGATTTGGGTTTTTGAAGGGTGGAGTTTTGGGTTGTGGGTTTTGGGAGGGGTTTAGGTTTTTGAATTGGGGATTTAAAATGTGGTGGTGGAGAGTGAAAGGTTGGGGATTTGGAATTGGAAGCATTAAAAGATGTAAGATTTAAATCCTTCCCGGCATGAATGAAAGCTGCTTTGCCAAATTTCTGGTACTTTTCTGAGCCGACTATACCTCTGAAATTATTGAACGAAATGTTCAAGAATTTTAGGGGACTAATTGGGGGGAAATCCGAAGGGAAAGAACCGTTCATGGAGTTGTTTGAGACATCTAAATAGGTCAATGTGCGAAGAACAGAGATGGGTTTTGAGCTGCCGGAGATGTTGCAGCTTGAAATGTCGAGGTGGCGGAGATTAGTGAGATTGGCAAGACCAGAAGGCAGAGCACGCAAGTTGTTGTGAGAAAGGTCGAGGATTTTGAGGTGTGGAAAACCAGAGAGCAGAACAGAGTTGGTGAACCTGTTGCCGGAGAGATTGAGCTTCTGAACTGAGGAAACGGAACCGCTTTCGAACCCGAAGCTGCCGCCGAACTTGTTCTTGGAGAGATTGACTTCGAGTAAGGTTGGAAGGGACCAGAACCAACCTGGGACAGAGCCTTTGAGAAAATTGTTTGACAGATCGAGGTTTTGAAGATGTGACATGTTTCTGAGGTACTTCCATGAGACTATGCCCCTGAGGTTTCTGGAATGGAGCTTGATTTCTGTGATGGGTGGGTTTGAGCAGTTGGGAGTTTGATTTTGGAACCAAGAAAGATTGAAGCTTTGGACTGATTTGAAAGCCTTGGAGACTTGTTCTTGGTCTGTACTATTGCATGTTGATGTAGATTCCACTGTTGCAATCAGAACCAGAAGAAGCAGAAAAAACCCAAAGAAGAAGAAGAAGATGAATCTCATTTTGTGAAACAGGGGTTTCTAGCTAGCTCTGTTAGCCTCTGCTTTTGTTTTATACTTTATTAAGGCTGTGGGTTTGAAAGAGGTGTGAGTGAAGTGGGAGAGGTTAAAGGCGTTAACTTTAACGGCGGAAGCTAACGGAGAAAGAGGGAAGGAGGGAAATTGACAAATTGTACAGGGTTTGGTTGACTCTCTGACTCGACTGAGTTTCAGATCTTGAAAATCAGCGGTTGCTGATGCGGTGATTGAGAAGTTGCTTTCAAAGTGAGAAAATTACAAGGTTTACATGTCAACCTCTTCTTCGTTGTCTCTGGTTTTGAGTTTGGGTAACTTGTTGTATTGGTTGGACTAATTTAGCTAGCTCCAGCTAGAAGGTAAAAATATGAGGTCAAAATTTGGGTTCTTTAAAAGAAAATAGAAAAAGAAAAAGACCCAACCTGGGTCCTCAAAATTGGCACAAAATTATTAGAAAAAAATGGTACATGATAGGTTATGGTACTTTTGAATTTCTTGGGTATGAAGCTATGATAAAAGAAAATAGATTTTCTTATGGTATTTGGTTTACCTAATATTCCAAATGACCCACTATAATTATAATTATAGACCATTTATAATCTAGTTTATATGGTCCAGTTGTTAATGTAGAACTAGGACCATTAGTTACTTTTAGTGTGCAGAATGGTAAAGATTAGTGGTTGTGAAAGATAAAATACTAGCATTTCCAAGTTACTAGTTTGCTTTAGAACAGCTTCTTGCCAAATCTTAGACTGTTCTAGTTTCTGCAAATGTTTAAAATGGAGGATGACAAAACAATCGATCTTTCTTTGGGAGCTTATGCAATCTGTTCCTTGTTTTTATGTGTAATTTGTTTCTGTTAACTCATTTGCATTCATGTGTTTTTTGTTTTTGGGACAGCTACCATTGTCATTGTCCTAAAGTATTGAATGTTTATGTCAGTTCCCCATCCAGATGTTTTTGCTTGCCAATATCTCTATGTGAGCTTATTAAAATATCTTTAGCATATTTGATCCATGGTTATAAAATATAATCAGTGTTTGATATGTTTCTGTTGTATGGGATGGAGCGAAGTGGTGAAAGTGTTTTATGGTCTGGTATATAAAAAACTGTTACTAAGTGGGGAGATAATGGTTTCCTACACCCTTTCCCAGGCAGGATTTCAAATCCAATGCTTCTTTCATTGATCTTCGTAGGGGTTCTGAAATATGAAGCTCAATTAATTATAAGCTATAACAAATCATGGCATAATTAATTAGCTTAATCCTCAGATAATTGAACTACTCATTCATGTTTTGCTGCATCTTTTTGACAAAAGCAAACCAACTTTGATTATTTTTTATAGTGCTACACTGACACTGGTGATGGGGAGGTGTGAAACATGGATTGAATAATATCACAGGGGTAGACAGACATTTTTGCTTGACAGCAAATTCACATTTACATCATGATTGATAATATCAATTGCATAATATTCCTTGACCAGAAAACTCTAGTCGCATCCCCTCTGACCTCAAATCTTGTGGTCAGAGGTGTTGTTTTTGTATAAGTAATTGCAAGTATGCAACTTTAGAACTACTTCTGGATATGTGAACTAGTTCCACTAGCTCCAGTCCACAAAGGTCTAACGCAGAGTTAAGTTAGGTTGAAACTTCATGGACATAGATACCGCTAGATTGCGTCTGCTCCACTTAGGTAGCTGGTATCTCTTGGGGAAGTTTCTCTAAGCTACTCCACCTATTAGGCAACTTCGAGTCGCGATAACTTGCTTCACCTCGAAGATGACCACCACAAACCGTGCACTCGAAAAAGTGACGTACTTTTTGAATCACCATCTTTAACAAATCTTTATTGTAAATTTATATCTTTTCCCTGAACATGTACACCGATATTATTCGTAACTTAATCATGCATAATATTCAATGTTGCATTCATAAAATGTGCCATAGTTATTGCTCTGCAAGACTGCAATGCTGCATCAGATTTTCAAGTCTCATAATAAATTCCTGTGGATTTGGAGGGGAGGCAAGCAACTTGATCCACTTATCAGTATTTGCCAATATGAAAATTGGGTACATGTGGTCAATTATTTTCACCAACTCTGTCATGTGTCATGTGATCTTTGTCTCAATTCAGCTAGCATTTTCTTCACTTTCCAGTAAGATATATTAAATTTGAATCCCTTCGGAGGTTAAGTTTAACTTGTTCATCTAAAGGCAATTACCTAATCCACAAAATTCCAAACCAAACCTTCCAATAGGAATGACACCCAAGCATTTGGAAATATAAAAATGCAACTGAGATTTAGGAAATATTCTAAACAAAAGTAAAACATACCAAACCCTATACTCTAACCTTAATCAATATTTCTCCCTTTTTCATTATATATTATTTGTTTATTGACTCATGATTCTAATCACGCATAATAGTCAATTTGCTATCCTATATTTTATTTTAGACAATTTGCTATCTTAGGTTTTAATAATTAGTCAATTTGTTACTCTATGTTTTCAAAATTAACTAATTTGTTATCTTTTTTGTTATATTAATTTGTCCATTTCTTCGTCTAAATATGGATTAGTTTTAAAAATCTAATGTAGCAAATGACTAATTTTAAAAATTTATGAAAGTAAATTGGTTAATCTTGAAAGCTTGGAGTAGCAAATTGACTCAAATAAAATCTATGCGGCAAATTGGCTAATTTTGAAATCTAGGGTAGTAAATTGACAATAAGGCCATGTTTGGTTTGCAGAATCAGAGCTTTGGAAAAGGAAAGTCATTCATTCCATGTGTTTCGGATAGCAAAGGAAAGGAAAAGAGGGGTGAAATGGTTCCCCCCACCCAATTAAGGATTCACTTTTCCCTCCCAGTTTTCTACATTTATTACGAAAATATATGACTATATTCCTGATATTTTCAAACACTAGAAAGGAAAATTTATGGGAATTACAATTTCTCATGCCCATGGAAAGAGTAAGGAATTGATTTATTTCCATTTCCTTTCCACAAACCAAATGAGGTCTAAGGTGAAACCTAAAGCAGCAATTTGACAATTTTAATTAGAGGTTTTTACCATTAAGGTTAAGTTAGTCAATTAAATTACCATGAACATGATGCAAATGCAGGAAATCCGTGCGGTCACCTTAAAACTGCGGAAAGGAATTCAAATTCTAATTAAACATTCAAGTTGTGATAAATTATGAGATTGCCACCAAATTTATTCAAGTTGTTATTAATTATGAGATTGCCACCGCATCAAAATATTTCATTAAGATATTGCTATTGACTGTCAGTAGTAATATTAAACTTTATCTGCTACCAAATATAGACCTCTATAAATTAATAGTAAACAGTAACCAATGAAAATGAAGAGGATGAATTGAGAGTGAGCCCTGGAAGCTTGTACTATCATATTCAACAATAAATATGTAATACTACTGAGGGTTAGTATATTTGCCACATTACTACTAAAAGTCAATATACTTATAGCTTATTGGCGTTGCATCTAAGAATCTGTATACTTGTTGTCATTGATATTCACAGTTAGTAATTGACATTTTTATTTGGATAAGTCTATTTACAGACATTGCTATTGACCATCAGTGTACTTACAACATTTGCTACTGACCATCAGTATATATACTTACAACATTTGCTGCTGACTGTCAGTTTTACCGAAAAGTAATAACAAACACTATAAAGAAGTTGAATTAATATAATCAAAGCTCTAATTGTAAATAGAACTAAGATTTTATAGAATTTACAATATCAAAGTTTCATTTATTATAAAAAGGTTAGTAAATTACTACAATTTCCTCACAGATGAACTTAAAATAGATATTATAAGTTTTCCAACTATGTCGTCCCAAAAGACCACATTAAATAGCTTCACCTGTGTTTTCGAAGCCTCAAAAAGTAGTCTATTCATCTTGATATATAACAGAAGCATAATCATGATGTGAGTACCTCAATAAGAATATATTCACAAATGTTATTGACCTTCAGTAACAAACAACAAGATGAACAATATTAAGGGAAAAAAAAAGTGTATGTAAGTATCCTAAAACTCAATTAAACACACTAAAATTAAATGTGTCAAACATAAGTACATGCTCCATGTCAATTCAACCATTTGGCATATAATATTAATCAAGAACTCTAGAGCCTAGGAATCAATTGGAAGGATTCGGCTTCCAAATTTCTCAGTGATAAAGAAATGTATCTATTTCCTCTTATAGCATGAAATCAATATGCATAAGAAATTGACTTTGATTGAATAGAAAAATAGGAATTACCCATTTCAAATCCTTACTTGCAGATTCACATCATATCTCTATCACAGCCTGAAATCAATGTGTAGAAAAACCATTCCCGATCTAATAGCAAAATAGGAAATTACCCATTTCAAATCCTTACAATTGCAGATCCTCATCTCCTCTCTCTCTCCCTCGCTCTTAATGAACCAATATAACCAGATCAGCGGATCTATCAATGATATAAGAAGGGTATCTCTGTCAATTCCAATCTAATAAAATAATAATAAAAACAGAAGAAAATATCCTGCATGATTTAGCTGACTGCAAAGGCAATCTAGGCAATCCGCTTGGGAATCGATTAATGGGCCACTGCGCATGGTAAATATTTGGCTGGGTTTGTAGTTATTGATAATTTGCTATTTTAATTAAGATAATAATGCTTTGTCATTCCTGTTTGTGTATATTCATGGCCCATATGGTTAGGGCCCAACCAAATCTTCTTTCTTGATCTGCAAGTCTTCTCCTAAAACCTAAAGTCATAAACCCACTCAATCCCCCATCAATATACATAAACCCTAATCACAGTCACTCTAAATTCGTTCTAGAATTAAAAAGTCTTCTAGCAAATAAATAATTTGGAGATTAATATGTTTCCTGTATTGTACTGAAACTAGAGTGGGTTACAAGATTATATACAACTCCATGCAAATCTTTCCTACGTGAAAGTAGGGATAACTATGGTATAGTATCAGAACCTCTTCATACATATCTTTACAGCTATCCTACCATATCCTATAGTATCAGTTTTGATTCATTTCCTTAATACTGCCCCTCAAGTTGGTGTGTATGTTAATAACACCCAACTTTCCTAATAGAGCTGTAAGTTGCTTCAAACCAAGAGGCTTGGTGAACAAGTCTGCAGTCTGCTCATTAGTCCGAACATGAATGGGCTTCACAAGTCCTCTTTGAACCTTCTCGCGCACAACATGGCAATCAATGTCAATGTGCTTTGTCCTCTCATGAAAAACAGGGTTCAAAGCAATATGGATTGCTGCTTTATTGTCACAAAATAGCTGAACTGGTTCTTTGTGATTAACATGTAAATCACGCAATAATGCCAATATCCAAGTGATCTCACAACAAGTAGTAGCCATCGATCTATACTCTGCCTCTGCACTTGATCTAGAAACTGTTCCTTGCTTCTTACTTTTCCAAGAGACTGGTGCCTTCCCTAGAAACAAACAATATCCAATTGTAGAGCGTCTAGTGACTCTACATCTTGCCAAATCAGCATCACAATATGTTGTAAGTTCTAGGTGTCCATGAGAATGTAGTAAAATTCCTTGACCTGATGTGTGCTTAACATACCTCAAAACTCTATAGGCAGCTTCAAGATGTGGTTGTCAATGCTTGTCCATGTATTGACTCAAAATGTGTACAACATAAACCAAGTCAGGCCTTGTAATTGTTAGGTAAATTAGCCGTCCAATAAGTCTTCGATACTGGGAGGCATCTTGTAACAAAACTCCATCATCTTTAGTTAAGACCAAGTTCTGATCAATAGGGTATTTAGATGGCTTGGCACCCAAGAATCCAGCATCTTCAAGCACCTCCAGTGCATATTTGCGTTGTGAAAGTACTATACCTTGCCTTGAACGTGCCACTTCAATCCCAAGGAAATAATGCAGTGTTCCCATGTCCTTGAGCTTAAAACGTGCTGCTAAAAACTGCTTTGTAGCTTCTATATCTTGCAAATTATTTCCTGCAACAATTACATCATCTACGTACATAAGTAACACTATGATCTTGCCTTGAAACTTTCGAATGAACATAGAATAGTCTGACCAAGATTGAGTGAAGCCACAAGCTTACAAGGCACTGGAGAGTTTTAAAAACCACTGCCTCGAAGCTTGCTTGAGGTCATACAACGATTTATGGAGCTTGCAAACATGCTGATTCTCCCCCTTACCTCCAAAACCAGGAGGTAGCTTCATGTACAGGTCTTCAGTGAGGTCTCTATTCAAAAAAGCGTTGTTAACATCAAGTTGGTGAAGATGCCATCTTGTCATTGCTTCAAGGCTTAACAAAGCACGCACAGTAGTAAGTTTAGCTACAGGTGCAAATGTCTCCCATAATCAACTCCGGCAACTTGACTATATCCCTTTGCCACCAAGCGAGCTTTATAATGCTCTACGGTTCCATCTAGTTTGTACTTCACTTTATAAACCCACTTGCATCCAATGGGTTGTTTGTTGGGAGGTAAAGGAACAATGCTCTATGTTTTGTTGTTCTGCAAAGCCTGAATTTCTTCATTCATGGCTACACGCCACCGAGGATCAAGAATGGCTTGAGAAAAGGACTTAGGTTCTCGTGTGAGAGAGAGATTGACAGTGAATGCTTTATGTTTGGGGGATAGCCTGTCATATGAAAGAACCTCAAAGATGGAGTGTGGCGTACCTGACACTGCATGGCTCATGGAAGATGGAGACGCAGAATGTGAAGGCAGGGCCGTCTTAACGTGGAAGTCTTTCAATGCGGCAGAAGGCTTTGTTGCACGTGTAGAGCGTCGTGGCAAAGGTTGGGAAGCTTGGGTAGGAATGGTATCTAGAGGAGGAAGGTTCGGATTTTGTGGTGTTAGAGTTGGTGAAGGGGAGATCTCGACGACTGATGAGTCACAATTAGGAGATGTGATGGAATCCGAGGGATTTGGTGATGGATTAGAAGATATGATAGAATCAGGGAGATTTGGTGCACTCATAGGATCATCTTCGATATGAGAAGATAGGGTTGTGGTAGGAAATAACGTGTTTTGTGGTGGTGTGGAGTTATGACTCAAAGGAATCCTAGCTTGAAAAGGAAACCCAGTTTCAAGGAACACAACATCTCTAGAGACCAAAACCTTTCCATCACATAAACGATAGACCTTGTAACCCTTCTGCCCATTGGGATAGCCTAGGAACACACACTCGGAAGAACGAGGATCAGTACGTAAGGGATGAGTAGAAACAAAACACTTACATCCAAAAACTCATAAATGGGTGTAGTTGGGAACTTTGTTGAAGAGCATTTCAAAAGGTGTTTTGTTTTGCAAAAGAGGTGTTGGTGTTTGATTGATCAAATATGCAGCGGAAAGTATTGCATCACCCCAAAAATATTTTATCAAGTGAGATTGAAACAAGAGTGCACAAGCCATATTTAGCAAATGTCAATGCTTGCGCTCAGCTACGCCATTTTGTTATGGCATATTGATGCAGCTAGTTTGATGCAAGATACCTTTCGAGGAATAAAACTTGGAACATTTGAACTCAGGTCCATTGTCACTACGGACTATCTTAACTTTACTATCAAACTGATTTTCAACAAGTAGGATGAATTGCATAAGAAGGTTTCATGCTTCAGACTTATTGTGCATGAGAAAATCCAAGTGAAACGAGAAAAGTCATCTACAATAGTAAGAAAATATTGTGCTCCTGAAATGGATGGAACATGGTATCCTTCCCATATGTCAACATGAATAAATTCAAAACAACGATTACTCGAAGAAGTACTTAAAGAAAATGGCTTTTGAGTCTGCTTGGCCAAAGGACAAATAGAACAATGGCTGGTTTCACATGACTTATTGTGCAAGAAAGGAAAAAATGAAGATACTTTGCTTGATGGGTGCCCTAGCCTCCATAAGTCTTCGGGTTTACTTCTCACCGCATTGCACGTTCCTTCCTTAGGCATGTTGAGGCAGTATAGTCCCTCACTCTCAGCTCCCGTCCCCATCATCCTCCCCAATGCAGGTCCTGAATGAAACAAACATGCTTGAGAAATATAGTAATGTAAAATGAGTCCAAAGCAAGTTTGCTTATTGAAATGAGGTTCAGGTAGAATGTGGGAACACAAAGGACATTATGAAGAATGAAATGAGGTGAAAAAGTCACTGTCCCAATGTGTGACACTGGAAGTCTTTTTCGATACGTTAACTGCACAGTCCTATTGTACACAGGATGACAAGAAGAGAGAAAGGCTGCATTGCATACAATGTGGTCGCTAGCCCCGCTATCCAAAATCCATACTACATCCTTGTTATCACGATAAAGTGCACAAATTTTACCTGGAATTTCTTCAAGGTTTGGTATGTTACCCACAAAGTTGGTTGTGGATGGTTTGTTGGTATTCAACATCTCTAGTAGTTGGTCTCCAACTCTTGTCTTGTTTCCTGCTGCTAAGTATACGGTTTAGCAGCTCCAACATTTGATTGCACTCCGTTTTGGAGAGTGGAAAGTTTACTGCATCCTCTTTTCCTTCATTCATGGTCCCGACATGATTGGCCTTTGAATTGCTTGATCCTTCTCCCATCATTCTCTTCCTTCTCCTGCAGTAGTTATAGGTATGACCATTACCTTCACAGTAGGTGCACTTGAGATGTGCCCGACAATTTTTTGTGTAATGATTGGTCATCTGGTACTTCTCACAATACTTATTCTCTCCTCCCATGAATTGTGGCTCACGAGAAAAGGATGGAGCATTCTTCTCTTGCTTCTCGAATTTTTCTGGTCTCTTGACCGAAAAGCAGAAGCTTCTATCATTGAACCATTCTTGCCTGCAGTTGCTTCTACTTGTTTCTCTTGATGAAGCACCATTGTGTATGCTTTGTTCAGAGTTGGTAAGGGCTCAAGACTGATGACATTGCTCCTGATTTATGCGAATCCTTCATTCAATCCCATCAAAAACTTAATTGTCTTCTGATTCTCGATGAAAGACTTGACTTCTAGAGCGGCATCACAACTACAAGGAGGGAAAGAGCAAAGAGAGTCCTTTCATCCCACAATGCCTTCAGTTTGGTGAAGAATGAAGTCACCGAGGTACCTCCTTGCTCACAACCATGAATAGCGCTCTCAACTTGAAATAGAGCAACTGTGTTTACCTGTGAAAACCTTTCCTTCAGTTCCAGCCACATGCTACGTGCATCTTTACAGTGTATCACACTGTTGGAGATGTCTTTTGACATGGCTCCTAGCAGCCACGTTTTCACTAAGGTATTACATCTCTTCCACTGATTGCTCGGAAGGATTATGGGTTGGTTTCGCCAGAGTCCCATCGACGAGGCCCTTCTTATTCTTGATTGTTAGTTCCATAAGCATCGACTGTTCCCATGTAGTATAGTTGTCTTCCACCAAGGCTTGAGCAACCAGCATGGCGCCTGGCTAGTCTGAATGGTGGAGAAAAAGCGGATGACTGGAATTCTCCCATGGTGCAGCATTCTTGGAGGTCTGTTGATTGAGAGGATTTTGAATGATAGCCTTCTCTTCGTCTCCAGCCATGAGGTAAAGGTTGTAAGTGTGTTCGTTGGATTGTTAGGGTTTCTAGGTCCTTAGAAGTGCTTACGCTATGATACCAAAAAGAATTTGGAGATTAATATGTTTCTTGTATTGTATTCAAACTAGAGTATGTTACAAGATTATATACAACTCCATGCAAATCTTTCCTACGTGAAAGTAAGGATAACTATGGTAAAGCATCAAAACCTCTTCATACATATCTTTACAGCTGTTCTACCATATCCTATAGTATCAGCTTTGATTCCTTTCCTTAATAGCAAAGAGAATAAAGTTAATGGAAGAGAATCATCAGTTGAAGTTAGACTTGGAAGAACTCCGCTACCTCCAGAGCATTGCCCAACGCCGTCGTATCATCAACCTCCTCAACATTCTCTCCAAAAATCCCGTCTCTTCTATGATATTCTCAACTCAGAGAAGAAGCTGCCGCCACCTCCACAATCTTCTCAAAGCAAAGAGTCGAAGTCCTCCACCGTGAGCAAGATTGCCGCCACAAAAGAAGTTGTCGCCTCCACCACCACCAAGCAACTAGAGAATCAGCAGCGGCGCCACCGGAGGGTAGCGTCATCCGTGTGGAGGCCAAAAGAGGAGAAGAAGGCAGATGAGCATCAACTTCCGAATCCCGAAAGGTTTTCTGTTTCAGTGAAAATTCCTGATTATGTACAGGAGTATGAAGGCTGCACTAGCAAAGGAAAGCAACGTAAGAAAGTTACAGTATCATTGGCAGGTAATACGCGTTTCTACGTCCTAACCAAAGAAACAAATATCCTTGTACTTTCTTTAATTTCGTCATTTTTTTTTTCCTTGACTTGATCTATGTCATGGAATTAGGAAAAATAACCAACAAAATGCAAAGATTCAACTCCTCGAACCTTTTCTTCTATGATTTAGAAGGTGGTGGTTCTAAAGTCCAAATTGTGGCTGATGCAAGGTATTCAATTTTGTGACCCCTACTTTCTCTCTCTCTCTGTTTTTTTTTTTTTTTTTGGTATTCTACTGTTTTTACTAGTTTGTGGCTCATCTGCAAATTACACGTTTTTGAATTTGGAAGCCAGTAATTCTGTGATGGAATTTGTTGTCGCTGGAAGTTCAAGACTAGATCTCAACACAATGCGTTGTTGTCAAGTTAACTAACTGATTACTTTGTGTATGTTCCAGCATTTCTTTTAATTAACACCGGTGGATTTTTTGTTCTTGTTTTGCGATCTTATGAAAGCACCAGTTTTGTTATCTTCACCGCATTATATTACATAATTTTGTTCCCTATTATCTCGGCTTTTATGCAGGCAACTATTTTTTGTACGTTTTTTTCTTGACATTTGGATACGCTATGAAACTAAATCAAAGAGGAAGAAATTCAGTATGTAGAAGGATGAGTGGTCTATTTGATACATTTTTAGAACGCTGCTAAGAGTCGAACTAAGTTCTTTCGATTTTGAGTGCCACTCTGTATTGAATATTCCATTTCTGCTGTTCAGATCTTATAGAAGCATGAACTGACTGTACTAATATGTTGACTGCCACTCATCAGAAATTATGGACTAGTAGATTTACCCCTGCTTATTATATATTTGTAACTATTTTGATGTGATTCAGTTTATCTCTCTCTCTTCTCCTGACCAAAAGTCTTTGTCTTTTCATGCAGCAATTCAGAATTGGCGGAATCTGAATTTTCTAGGCTTCATTCTTATGTGATGCCTGGTGATTTGGTTGGGGTAGTCGGGTTTCCAGATTTGTCAATTGTTTTTGCCCTTTACTATATGATATAAGCCATCTGTTTATTCCTACCCCTATCTAATTGAGGCTTGTAATTTGGAACTGTTAACCAATTAATAGTTTTCATGAAATATAAATTTTCTGCTTCTTTGTTTATAGGAAAAACTAAGAGGGGGGACCTGAGCATTTTTGCAAGATCATTTGTACCCTTATCAAAGCGGAGGCAGACATAACAGAGGTCTTCTTATCAATTTGAGAAAATTTCCCAGCCATATATGAAACACCGGATGAATCCGTCTGCTTAAGGTAACTTCCCTGGCATACGATGAAATTCTTGTTCTACTGCTGTTTCATCATGGTTGCAGTGAGTTAGCAGGAATATGATCGAGAAGAAGAACTAACAGAAAAAACAAGCTACAAGGGAACAGAGGATTCTGCTCACTTTTGTTGGCCTGGAGTCAGCTATGTGTTTTGTGTGTAGTATCTGATATGGCAGATTATGCATCTTGTAGTGTATATTTTCATTTTCCTGTACTAATACCAGAAATTATGAAAATACTATTTGACTAATATGGCAATTCCAAATGTTACAGAGAAACTAGTAATTTAGAGAGCTTCTGAATCTGATCACAAGAAATCGCGTATGTAAGAGATAGATTTGATCACAAGCAATCTAAATTCTATGTTTAGAAGGGAAGAAACAAACTTTATAAGACAAGGAAACCTTATACCAATAGAGTTACTTTCCACGACAAAACACAAGACCAACAGCAAAACCTTATACCAAAACTTTCTCAAATGCCAAAAAAATTTCTTCCTCATGGCTGTCACAATTGAACATGAATTCACATCCGGGAAAAATCCAAATCCTATTTTTTTGAATCGTTTGTGGAGAGAAAGTAACCCTCCATGTGTTGACCAGAAGCCGATCAAGGAGATGCCACCTGCTGCTCCTGAATTGCAAGAGGTACAGCTGGTCTCCATGTTGTCCCATCTGGGTTGTCCATAAGAGTGATTCCCACAGCGCCTAGATCTTTACTAATTGTATCTGATTCTTCGTACTTTTTGTCCTTCCTTAATGCAGTTCTTTCCTCGATTTTCTGCAATACTTGATCTTCTGTTAATTTTGCACACTTCAAGGCTTTTTCTCTCAGCTGCAGCAGAATCTTAGCGTAACTTGCAGGCATCAATCCCAAAATGCTTAAAGCATTCCTGGTAATCTTTTCCAAAGCTGCAAGAGACTCTATCCTCGATGCTTGCTTCTTGCCCTTGCGAGTGTGTAGCAGTTCATTCATAGTTTTTAATGGGTCTGATAATGCAACCAAAACAACATTACTGTGAAGATCATCCGACATTGATGTTACAAAAAAACTATAGAACCTATTGATGATTTCCACTATTTCAGGAGGAATGGTATCCTTCAAGGTTGGCACATCATGCTGGCTGACAACACTTCCACAATCACATAAAGTCCGAAATATGTAGAAGATCCGCTCTGAAGTTCTTTCAAGCTGCACATCTGAGTAGTTGATTAGAGACTGATAATGGGCCCTAAGAAGAAAAATCGTAAAGCCAATGGATGGTATCGGTCTATAACCTCCTGGATTGTAAAGAAGTTCCCTTGGGATTTGGACATTTTCTCGGAGTCTATAGTGACAAAACCATTGTGTATCCAGTAGCTTATATCACTTTGTTTACATGCAGCACAACTCTGAGCAATTTCATTCTCATGGTGGGGAAACACAAGGTCCATCCCTCCACCATGTATGTCAAAAGAGTCACCCAGATAAGCAGCACTCATGGCACTGCACTCGATATGCCAACCCGGTCTTCCAGGGCTCCATGGACTCTTCCAGAAGGGTTCACCTTCCTTTGCAGACTTCCATAAAGCAAAATCAGCAGGATTTTTCTTCCTTGAATCAACAGTGACTCGCTTGCCGGCTCGATTATCTTCTAATTTTCGCCCAGATAGACGTCCGTAATCTGGGAACTTGTCAACACTGAAATGCACATCCCCATCAACTTCATAGGCATGTCCATTTATAATAATCCGATCGATCATATCAACTATCTGGGGCATGTGATCAGACAGTCGCGGTTCCACAGAAGGACGCGCAGGCAATTAAGATACTCCATATCTTGTTTGAACATCTCACAGTAACGGCTACTCAAACTGATTGGATCCTCTCCCTTTTCATTTGCTCTAGTAATTATTTTGTCCTCAACGTCGGTGAAATTTCGAACATAAATGACTTGATAGCCCAAATGCCTAAGATATCTGTAGAGAACATTGAAAGTGATGTAGACGCGAGCATGACCAATATGGCTAAGATCGTAAGATGTGACCACACACACATTACATATCGACTTTGCGTTCAATTTTGGGCTTAAACAGCTCCTTCTTCCTGCTCATTTTGTTATGCAGCCAGAGCTTCGTCGAAGCCGGAATCTCCAATTTAGTGGCGACATCAATCGACGGCTGGGAGTGGCTTGAAGTAGTGGTAGTACTCAGGCAACGAATTCTCCTTTTTGGGGTTGCTAATGTGCCTCTGTTCCTCCAAGCTTGTATTCCATTGTGCTAAAGCTTCTTGAACTTCAGCTTCTTTCTCTGCGATCAACCTCTTCTTTTCCTCTGCCTTTTTAATCAACTCACCTTCTATCTGTTATTCCAAAAATTTCCAAGATTTATGTCACACTTTGAATAAGAACCACAACAAGATCAGAGTCTTACAAACTTTGTAAAAAAAATTAAAAAAAAACCCACCACATTAAGTCAGCCAACAGAATAGAACATATATGATATACCTGTGTTTGGGCCTAGAACATACATTGAACTAATCTAAATTAGATTGCTTTCGCGAGGGATTAGTAAAATCTAAAACTTAATTCTGTCCGAGCTCATAATAACATAGAATTATATGAAACCCAATAGAGCTACTAACAAAACAGGACAGGACAGAAGCAGAACAGGAAAAAAAAAAAAAACAGGAGCTTGAATTAAATCCTATGAAATAATCTGTTTTGGTTTGCAGAATTATTTTTGGTCGAGGTCGATCACCTAGTCAACAAGATCGACGCTCTCCTGCGACTCGCGGATGACGTCGGGGTCGTGGTCCAGATTTAAGTCCTGCATATTTATTTGTGTGATTCTGTTCCTCTATGACTGACTATGCAAGAAGAAAGAAGTCAACAGAAGAAGAAAAACCGATTTGTTCTAAGCTCTCTAAACGCCCCCTCTTCAAGCTTCTTAGTGCTAGGGTTCTTCAGTTGTCCAAGTATTAGCAGGATTCCTAATTGTCCAAAAGTCAAATTTCTTGGTTCCTTTTATATATATATATATATATGATTTTTCTCAGGTAAGGATGTCCTTAGTTTTTCTTAGGTGCGGATTTGGTGTTTTCACCCACTTTCCGATCATATTTTCACATCTTAACCGTTCAGTTTTTAGAGCCTAATGTATAGATCCCCCCTGCAAAATTTCAGCCAATTTGGTGATCGTTAAGACATCCAAAACTGCAATTTACACGAACGGACCGAATCTGTCGAACCGGAACCGTTCGTATTTATAATGGTAAATTACAGTTTTGGATACCTTAACGATCACCAAATTGGCTGAAAATTTTCAGAGGTGATCTATACATTAGAACCTAAAAACTGAACGGTTAAGATGTGAAAATGTGATCGGAAAGTGGGTTAAAACCGGAAATCCGTACCTAAGAAAAACTAAGGAGGTCCTTAGCCAAGAATGACTGTATATATATATATATATATATATATATATTATTTTTATTTCAAACTTGTATGAAACCTATACAAATAAGGACATAGAGTCCAGGCCCAAGGAGAATGTAGCATGGGCCTAATACCTCATATTTCACATGTGATTACAATTTAAAACAATTTTTTATCAAAATTACCGCGATGCCACTGTGTCTGAATTGCACTGATTTCTTTGTTTTCATATCTGAAATTGTTTACTTGTGTGGTTCACCAACCGAATCTGTTCAACATGGATCGCTCATGGTTATAATTGTAAATCACAGTTATGAATGGCTTAATGATTATTAATTTGGCTAAAAATTTCCAGAGATGATATACTTATATAGACCTAAAAACTGAACAAGTGAGATGTAATGAGTCTAATAAGTGATCCTTTAAAATAACCAAAAATAGTGAGGGATCCCTTCAAGAATAATGATGTTCTTGTATTAATACTAGAAAGGATGAAAATAAAATTTGAAAGTATGCAATTCCAAATGTCACACAGAAACTAATAATTTAGAGAGCTTCTAAATTTGATCACAAGAAATTGCCAATTCTTTCTTGATCTACAATATTGTTAATGAATATTAAACTTGTTAGTAAGAGACAAACTTCTGAATCTGATCACAAGCAATCTAAATTCTATGTTTAGATGGGAAGAATTTGTTTCATTATGTTATGCATCTGATCACAAACAATTTTCTAAACCCTGAAGGCCTAAACCATTTTGGGCCAACCTGAAGGATCACGAATCAGAAGCTTCTTTTTTACTTTTTGGTCAATATAAGCTCTTATTTTTTCTTCTTTTTGGTCAATATAAGTTTCTTATGATTCGTGAGAAACGCTACGATCAAGAGTGGGAAAGGTCTGGTTGGAGTTGGTTTTGTTTCTTCTTGTTTTCCTTCATGTGTTTTTACACAAGAATATCTGCAGCTCAAATTAGACTTGCTTTGGTCTATTTTTTTCCTTGTATTGTGTACAAGAGATGGAGGATACCTTGAATGGTTCTCCAGCTCTATTTTTCTTTTTTCTCCTTATATTTTTTTTTTCTTGTTGGATATTGTATTTTTTCTTTATCTTTTAATAAATTTAATAGGGGGACGGGCGGTGGGCTCCCAGAGTGGGACGGACCCTTCACCTTTGGGTTTGAGGGTGGGACTTGATCCCTAAATTGTCCGTCTCCGAGGAGTTAATATCGCCTAATTCCTTATTTTTCCAAAAAAAAAAAAAACCTCCGCATCAATTGGGAAAATTGTATATATCGCCTTTCTCAGTTGCAAAAAAAAAAGAAAAAAAGAGTGGCGCTACGAGAGAGATTTTCAGGAGAAGTTGGTTCAAGAGGTGCCAACTGTATCATCTGGGTCCTCCACCTAGGCAAAACAAGCACCGTTCTTGCTCACCTCGTGGAGATAACGTTTATACCTAAAAACCTTATTCCAAATGAGTTACTCTCTAGGACACAACACAAGACCAGCAGCAAGGCACCTTATGCTTTCTTCGTTACTGGAGTTGTTGTAATGCTACAAGTGAGGAGGAATAGATGTCGGTGTGGAAAAATTTTGTAGAAGATTTTCTCGCCCACTTCTTTAGACTGGAGTGGGAATGAACGCTTTGCAGTTGAGAAATTGGTCAGCAACCTACGATGAAAATCATACCATATGCATATTGGGCACAAACACCAGAATCACATAGTCAAACAGCCACCCGAAGAGACTTGGGTCCTAGCTCTACAAGGCAAGCCCAAAGCCTAATGCATGCATAAACCTCACATTCCCAATTTTAAGAGGCCACACTTAAGCCCACACAAGCTCAGACCTACACTACATATACATACATCTCTTCTCATTCAAGGTAAGCCTCCATTCTTCACTCACTTCTACCTTATCTAGTTTTCTTACATGTATCTGATTTAGGCATTGGAGAGTCGAAGATCGACAACCCCGGTCTTCCCTTTGACCTCTGTTCATGGTTGGCAGGTATGGAACTTGAAGATGGTTGCTCTCACATATCCTCTGGGTTTCCCCCAGAACCATACCGAAACATTTGATTTTGTGTCTGACAAGTCGGGCTTGAAAATGGAGGGGTTACTTGCAAAAGGTACTCTGATGACTAAGTCAGTAATGGTTTGAGTTGTAATGAGTGTAGATGGGGTTGATTGCTTACCTCGAATGTTTACTCCGTCAAGTATATATATGCGATCTCGAGCGAATATCCCGATTGACACATGTAATGGTGTGCTTGATCTGCAAGTCATGCGTGAGTGGACCCATGATGCCACTCTTTGGACAACATGGGAAAGTGTTTCCACTTGCTTTGGACTGAAATGGGCTAATAGCCCGCTGACTAATTCTGCCTCATTGGATCCACCTCGAGAGTATTCTTATTCGAAGGGATTGTGCCGTAAATAGATTATATCTCAAAGGAATTGTACCTCACTTGGATTTTTGCTTGAGCAAATCTCTCCTCACTCAGATTATTCTTAAAGGGTTCCATCCTATTGAGATCCTCCCGCCTCGACTAGATATTTCCACCTTGACCGAATATTCTCATTTCAACCAGATATTCCCACTTCGACTAAATATTTCCACCTTAACAAGATATCTCCTCTTAGACAAGAAGTCTTTTTATTGAGTTACTAAAATTATTCTCAAAATTTTTCACGCCACAATAGATCAAAACGGAACACTTTTGATGACACTGCTTCAGAAATATAGAATGTTTAGTGGCTTGGGTGTGACTGACTTGCAATTCATGGTGGTAAAGTTACAATTTGATGTTTTGATCAAAACGCAATAGTTTTGTCACTTTTAACTTTGGACAGCATAACTTAAATTTTCTGAAAATAATTTTGTATATGAACAGCGACTTTGGCAATTTAAATATTCACTGTATTAATTCTTTGACTATACTAAGGTCTTGTAGTGCATATGAAACAATTGGCACTTCTACTCACCAGAGGGAGAAGCAAGCAAAGCAGAGAAAACATTAACATTAAGATAGAAGAAACAAACACAGCCAACTTAAGACTTGGTGTCTATTAATTTTCGAAAGGTAAGAATGTCTTTCCACGCATGTACTGCCGTAAAACTTCTGGTACCTCGACACCATCTTTCATTTGGTAGTTTTCGAGAATGCAGCACATGGTTCTCCCAATTGCGGTAAGAGTGGAGTTCAACATGTGAACGTACTGCTTTGTCTTCTCATTGCCCGTCTGTCCATATCGAATTTCTAATTTTCTGGACTGATAGTCTGTACAGTTCGAACATGAGACTAGTTCCCTATATGTCTGAGATGCAGGAAACCAACCTTCTAAGTCATACTTCTTTGCTGCCGCACCATTCAAAGCACCAGAAACAATGTTGACTACACGATATGGAATCTTGAGTGCTTTATAGAACTCCTCTGAGTTTCTGATCATCTCCTTATGCATATCCCAAGAGTCATTTCCATTTGGGCTGGTAATACAGACTTGTTCTACTTTGGCAAACTCATGAGTCCTAAAAAGCCCCAGCGTATCTCTTCCATGCGAGCCAGCTTCTGTCCGGAAGCAATATGAAAATCCAGCATATTTTATGGGTAGCTGGGAGGGATGGAACCATCCATCCTTGTGACGAGCACATAGAGGCTGTTCTATGGTAGCAATCAAATACTTATCGTCTCCTTCCCCAGTTACCTTGTAGAGTTCATTATCGAATTCCTGTAGCTGAGCACATTTGGCCATGACATCTTGTCTCATAGAAAATGGAGGAATCATTTTCTTGAATCCCTTGTCCTCAAGAAAATCAAGAGCAAAGTTTTTGAGTGCTTCATGAAGATCTACGCCAACGCCTTCAATGTAAAAACCTCTGGATCCAGCCACTTTAGCACCTTTCTCAAAGTCAGCAATGCCGAGAAGCTTACAAAGCTCGACATGATTTTTCAGTGCTGGCTCCACCCGGTTCTCTCCCCATGATCTAACCACTTCATTGTTTGCCTCATCTTCGCTGACGGGAACTGAATCATGGACAAGGTTCCCAATTTGTTCCAAGCTTGAATTCAGTTGTGCTAAAGCTTCTTGAACTTCAGCTTCTTTCTCTGCCATCAACCTCTTCTTTTCCTCTGCCTTTTTAATCAACTCACCTTCTTTCTGTTATTCCAAAAGCTTCCAAGATTAATGTCACACTTTGAATACAAAAGCAATATAAGAATCTTACAAACATAAAGAAAAAACAAGTTTATCCAAGCACCAAAGTTAGCCAATAAGCACTTCTATGATATACCTGTGTTTGCGCCTAGAACATACTTTGAACTAAGCTAATTTCTTTTTTTAAATCAAAATAGGAGCTTGAGTTAAATCCTATAAAATAATCTGTTTTGGTTTGCAGGATTAATGGCATCAAGATATGATAGAGGTTTCAAAAAAAAAAAAAAAGTACAGAGAAAATTCTAAGATAGATGCAAATACTCACAATTCTGAGCTGACCAATTTCCTTGTTGGTCTGGTTGAACTCTTTCCTGAGATTCACGAGCTCGAATTGTCCTAAATTCACAAAGTTTCATAGCAATTAAAATTTGAGGTAAAGCCAAATCAAATCAACTTCAGAAGCTCGAAAAGCTCACACTTTTAAGGGAGAGAAGGATGGAGAGACTTACTTTGGCACCATTCTTGGTCGAGGTCGATCACCTTGTCAACAAGATCAACGCTCTTGAAACGACGGCCCTGCGACTTGCGGATGACGTCGGGGTCGTGGCCCTTCCTTTCTCTAAACAGATTTAAGTCCAGCATATTTGATTGTGATTCTGTTCCTCTGTGTCTGACTATGCAAGAAGAAAGAAGTCAACAGAAGAAGGAAAAGCCGATTTGTTCTATGCTCTTTATAACTTGGATGCCGGCCCCCGCCATTTATAGAGATTCAAAAAGGTCAAAGTCCAAGTAATGGCCCTAAATTGTCCAGAAGTCAAATTTCTTGGTTCCCAAGCTATGAGATATATATTTTATTTTAATTTCCATTCACTCTCCGTAATAGAATTTCCGTGCAATCCTACGTTTTGGAGACCTAGTGATCAGGAGTAAACAAAGCAAACTCTTTTTTTTGTCCGATACCATTTGGTTTAGGGGTGTAAGTGCTTACTTTGTAAGTGAAACTTGAAGTTCAACTCACGGACTAGTTGTTGTTGTAATATCTCAATTGTTTATTGACGTTTTTTCTAAATTCTTTCTTCTTGTAATATTATCTTTATTAGGATAATTAAGTGAAACTTTTGTTCCAAGTTTCCAACATTGTGAAGCAAATACAACAAAGGATTGACATTAGTCCCGAATCTTTGAAGATAGTTTTCATTGTTTGGAAGAAGGCCCTCCATGACTTATAATAGTATCAGCATTTATATATTTTCAGTCTAGGTAGTGCCTACTGCTGCATATGCTCGGAGTGGACACCGGATTTGTTTTTCGGTGAGGTTGGTGAGGTTGAAGGTTGTTGCTACCCAAATTAATATCAAGAAGTCATTTGTTGATACTGCTTTAGAGTTTAGACATTGTTCTTGTGGACATTGATTCATTGAACATATGCTGTAAGCAAAATCCAGAAATGGAAACATATATCAGAGGAAAGTGAATTTCTCTACGTGGTGCAATCGACAGAATAATTTCATTGATTACAGCAAAGTTGAAGATGGTAATTTCGACTTTATTATTGTCCTGTCTTTGTAATATTTTGGGTTTAAAGTAAAATCTGTTATAGTACTCATTTGCATTTTTCTGACTCGACCAAAATTCACAACGAAAATTTAGCTCAAACAAAATGCTAGAGAAGCTGAAAAGAACCTGGTTCAAGTGCTTATATACAGCAAACTCATTATAACACTCTTCCTAGGCAGATTGGGAGTTCTCACCAATTAGCTGCTGTAAAGGACCTGGTGGTCAATTCAGCAGATTAAAAAAAATCCATGTTCTTCTTGAGAAAGGTCTTAAATTGTTGGTCAGAGGGAGAACAACAAAACTGGTGCCTCATGAGAAATGAGAAAAATCAATATGACTGAGAAACAGGGGATTGATAAAAAGTGAATGTATCTTGTGATTGCAGCCGAAAACAAGATTAAAGCATATATGCTATATCTTCCTTGGCATGTATTACAGTTGCAGCAAAAATACAGTTGAAAATAGCTGTATTTAATGAAGACTGAATCAAAGGCCAACATCATATACAGAAATGAAACCCATGCAAAGGGCTGCTAAACAAGAAGATGGTTCAACACCACAACTCCTCTTGCAGCAGCGTCCTTGAAAAACTTGATCTTAATTTTGTTTAGAGTAGCTAGAGCCTCTTGCATATTTATCCTCCCTTCTGGCGATTCGGAGGAACAAGTTAGAGCCAATCTCATAATGGATGATAAACACTCCCTCTTGTTCTCAAATTCACGACCCCCATCTTCTGTCCCAAGTAAGTTGGCATCCACAACATCAAGTAATGGTGAATTTGCAACCCATTGCTTCAAATTGATGTCCCCATACATCTCATCTGTTGGCTTCTTTCTTGTGAATGTTTCCATTAGTACAATACCAAAACTATAGACATCCCCTCTTCTAGTAACTATTCCTGCCATTCCATATTCTGCAACACTCAAATGTGTAAAGGATTTTTTTTTCCTCAAACATAATGAAAAATTAAACGTTACTGTTCTCATAATGAAGGACAATACATGTAAAATTGAAGGTATTCTATCATTAATTCTTTACCTGGGGCCATATATCCAATTGTGGCTTGAGTGATGGTTCGGGTCATCGAATCTCTTCCACACAAGAGTTTTGCAATGCCAAAGTCAGCAACATGTGCACTCATATCCTCATCCAGTAGGATATTGCTGGGCTCCAAATCACAATGAATAATAGGTGTTTCATAGCCATGATGAAGGTATTCTAATGCCGATGCAACATCGATCATAATACTCAACCTTTGCAGGATGTTCAAAGAAAAGTTTAGAGAATACAACCACTTCTCAAGACTCCCATTAGGCATGTACTTCAATACCACAGCTTTGAAATCAATTTGATTGCAGCAACCGATGATTTTGATAAGATTTCGATGACGAATGTTGCCTAGCATTTCACACTCAATGTCGAAACTCTTAGACGCTTGTTCTAGCTGTAAATTGAAAACCTGTATGGCCACATCTATCCCATTAGAAAAAGTTCCTTTATATACTGAGCCAAAACCACCACTGCCAAGTAAGTTGCTTTCATTAAATGCATTTGTTGCTCTAACAAGTTCGAGGTGCGAAACTCTTCTCTGTAGAAGTTGAGGTAACAATGTAATCTCTTTTGCAGCTTCCACATTCTTTCTTGTGCGTAGTATCACTATCCAAATGAAGGTAACTATGAACATTGCTGACAAGATCCCTGGTATAATGTACTTCAAATATGCCTCAAATGTGGTATTATTGCATGATGGGACAAGGAATTGGGATGCACCACAGAGTTTCCCACTCGATGCAAATGATTGAGCAGAGAGGTTTTGAAAAGGTCCACCAGTAGGAATTTCTCCTTGGAGTTTGTTGAAAGACAAATTCAAAACTTTGAGATATTTGAGCGATTCAAGTGACTTTGGAATCAATCCAGACAGATTGTTTATGGATAAATCCAAAATTTCCAAGCTGAGCAACTTGCCAAGTGAATTAGAATAAGGCCTTCAAACTTATTATCCTCCAAGTAGAGATTGACCAAGCTTTCTAGATTCCCAATGCTGCTAGGTATGCTACCGGAAAAGTGACTATTTTAGAAATCTATAACTACGACAACTCTTAGATTATTGGATGACAAGTTTAAATACAAGAGATCTGAAAGTCCCCATAAGGTAGATGGAATTGTTGAATTCAACAAATTGGTCCCTAATGATAGAACTCTTAGTGCGGTGGCTAGATGACCCAAACAAGAAGGTATAGAGCCAAAGAGTTGGTTACCATACAACCTTAAGGCAAAAAGGTTTTGTAGTTGACAAAGTTCATCCGGGATTTGTCCTTGAAAGTTGTTATCACCCAAACTCAAACCTTGGAGATTTTGCAGAGTTCCTATTGAGGTCGGAATTGATCCACTTAATTTGTTGCTAGACATGATTACGACTGTCAAGCTGCTCAAATTGCCTATACCGTATGGAATATTACCTCTCATGTTGCAGTGGTGTAGATAAACTCCTTGAAGTGATGTAGAGAAATTCCTAAAGGAAATAGGGACGTTGGCATTTAATGGGTTTGTGCCAAAGTCCAAGCGCTTCAAATTCTTAAGATTTGCCAAGCAAGTGAGAACATTTACTTCCGGAGTACTAGTATCGATAGTTAAATTATTCTTAAATAAGGAAAGAATTTCAAGGTTTGTTAGGGCACACAGTGTGCCAGGAATAAAGCCTGAAAGAAAGTTATCTCCCAACGCTAGGGTCATGAGCTGAGAAGCATTGGAGATGGATTTGGGGATTTCTCCGCTGAGTTTATTTTCTCCTAGGAAGAAATGTTGTAGGTTTGGATGCCCAACACCTATGTTTGTTGGAAGGTTGCCTGAGAGCTGATTACTAACAAGACTAATGGTCACTATTATGGAATTGTTAAAGATTGAGGTTGGGATGTGACCATTCAGATTATTAACACCGAGGTGCAATAGCACTAAATTTGGAAGACGACCAATCTCATATGGTACAGTACCTGCCCCAATGATATATAGAGTCGGTTACAAAAAAACACTATATTGTTCAATTTATTTAGACATACAACTAATATTATATAGGAATCTACTACGATATATTTCTTAAATACGCTTTAAGAAATAATTTGTGATGAAGTGTACATGCACCTGTCAAATTGTTTTCTCTAACATCAACCTGCTTTAACTGGGTTGCGTTCCCAATATTTTTGGGTATGCTTCCACTGAACTTGTTACGCCTCAATAGTAAATCAACAAGTTGTTTGCACTGCCAAAATATGGATGGTAGTGGAGCTTTAAGCCTGTTATCACCGAAATTCAAAGCTTGAATATGAGGAAGATTCTGGCATATATTTTCTGGAAGTCTGCCCTTCAAGTTGTTTCCATACAGAGCCAAAGTAACCAAAGAAGACATGTTGAAGACAGCTATAAGAACATTTCCTTCAAGGACATTTTCTTGCACAAACAACTCCTCTAGTTGATCTAACGTACCGATCTCATTTGGAATTTCCGAAAATAAGATAAACAGAAAATACATAATATTAAACACTGCACAATATATATATATATATATATATATATATATGCACACACACACACATGATTAGATACTTTTTTCGCCAACATCATGTGCATAAGAGAAATTGACTGAAAGAAAAATAAAATTGTACACCCTAGTCAAAGAGGCATACCTATAAATATTATCATCAAGGTAGATCTCCTTCAATGTTGTTAAATTTCGAATTTCTCTAAGTATACTACCTGTTCATATATAAATTAACAAATAACAGGGACCAATGTTAAAGTGTAATGGTCATAATGATCGACTTAATTATAATTCATATAAGAGCCAGTCTATACAACCCCAAATGATTTGTTGGTAGGTATGTTAGTTCATACCTGATAGCTGGTTATAGCTCAAATTAATTACTTCGAGTGCTGATAAGTTGAAGATGGATGTTGGTATGGAACCTGAAAACTTATTACCGTACAAAGACAAGGTTTGAAGTTTGGATAAGGACCCAAACCATGTCGGAATGATTCCCATAAACTTGTTGAATCTGAAACTAATGAACTTCAATCGCCGCAAATGATCCAGTTCCTGGGGCAAGAGACCCTGAAAACTGTTATTTCTCAAGTCAATATCAACAAGAAACGATAGGTTGCCTAGCTGCGGAGGAATTGTGCCTTGGAGACCAAAGTAGGAGAGGTTCAAGGCTGTGACTCTAAGGTGGCGTGCACCACAAGTAACGCCAACCCAGTTGCAAACAGTAATGGTCGTTGACCAGTTAGTAAAGATTAAATTATGAGGGTCACTGGTGATATGGGCTTTGAGAGCAAAAAGAGCAGATTGGTCTGTGGTGATGTTGGTTTGTGGAGCTGCCATAGTTAAGCAGCTAGCGGCCATACAACAAGAGTAGACGACGAAGAACCAAGTGCTCTCCATTCTGCAGGTGAGTGTGGTTACGGGGGATATGGATGTGCAAGATGTTTGGAATATATAAACACACACACACATATAGTACGCTGACACCCGGCGGGCCCATCACTGATAAAGCGATTTTTCTTTTTCGCTTTTTGCTAATAATCTGACAAATAAACAACCAAAAGTACAGAAAGCAAATAGAAAAAAGATCAGCTCTTTAGCATCGGAGTTGCGAAGATTGCCAACCGCGGTCTCTCCTTTTGAAGCTGATATATATCATTTGACAGGCAACGGCAAAACACTTGCTTCTACAAGATAAAGGAGAATCCGGACCCCATCCGCTTTAACGGAATCTGACGTCACATGGCGGAATTCTGAGCATTAACTTTGGCGTCGTTTCCTTGAGCAAAAGGTCATTCACAATAATGAGGAAGGCGCCGCCAAGCAATTGGAGCAAACAGCCAACCTCGAGCCCACCGATCCCGCAACTTACGAAAATCAGACAAATGACCAAAAACGTTTAATGAGACTACTTATACAAATCTAGAATGTAAATCTACCTATACAATATACCATCATCAATCATAATTATATTATTCCATTTCAAAATCGAAATAAAGCTCAACTGAAATCAGAATTAATAGAAATAAACGTCACATTTAATTCAGCAATAAATTTAGGATTTTATTAGTCTAAATTTTGACAAATTTGTATGGGTACCAATCAGTCCGGTCTTGATTTTGCTCTGGGAATTTGCTTTTGTCTTTTCGATTAGGAATTTGTTAGGGAGTTTATAATTTTTGTCATGAAATTGAGTACCCTGCACTTTATTAGCTGTTCATCCCCATTGTTTCGTTGTAATTTTACTTTTTTATACAGGTTGAAGAAATAGGATGATTAGTGTAGCTTAGAGATCTTGTATCAAATTATCTTTCTCAGTGTAAGAGATGGTTGCAGAATCGTGGTTTCGCAATCTGTGGAAGACTAAAAAGAAGCATGAGGCTGCAGGTCCTGAGAAAGCAGTGATTGGAATTTTGGCCTCTGAAGTTGCTAGCTTGATGTCTAAGATGGTCCATCTATGGAGATCTCTGAGTGATAAAAAAGTAGCTAGGCTCAGAGGAAATATATCAAATTCGGAAAGTATAAAAAAGCTGTGTCAGATGATGATGATTTCATTGTGGGTAGAATATACATTGAATTGTTTGAGAATATGGTGAACCTAGCAAAATCTATGGCTTGGCTTGGGAAGAAACATTGTACTGATCCTAGTTTGAAGGGTTTTGAATATGCAATTAGTGATTTGATCTATAATGGTGTTGACCGTTATGGATGGGAGTTTTCATGGAAGATGATGAGAATAAGGGCCAAGAGGATGCAGAAAGTTATTTCAGTAAATGAAGATTTGCATGATGAGATGAAAGTTCTTTCGGATCTGAACAGACCTTGGAAGTCATCACTACCAACTTAGATGGTGAAATTTTGCTTGACTTTCAGCAGAAGGTAGAGTGGAAGAGGCAGGAGGTTGAGAATTTGAAAGAGATCTCTCTGTGGAACAACACTTTTGATGATGTGGTACTTCTTTTGGCAAGATCTCTCTTCACAACATTCGGTAGGATCAAGAAACTTGAGAAAGATTCTGATCACATTAGTCGACGTTGTCGTTCAGTTTCTTCAGTCCATCCATCTGAGGAAGGCCCAATTGCTGCAATGAAGAGAACCATCAGGAAGGTGTGGAAGTCTAATAGTTTGAGTGAAGTTGGACCTTTCAGAAATTCACCAGTCATCAATTGCTACTTGAGATGGAACACCATTAGTTCAGCGTTTGTCCATGTAGACAGAGCTGCCAATATTTATGCAGACATTCTAGCATCTGACAATAAACTTCATACTAGTCCATCAATCTTCAGTTACAAGCATAAGTTGTTGTATGCTCCACCTGAAACACTAAGGCTGCTGTCTTAGCACTGCACTATGCAAATGTGGTTATCGAAATTGAGAAGTCAGTACAGTTTCCTAGCTTGATGGTTTTTTACAGAGATAACCTGTACAAAATGTTGCCCTGCAACTGTGAGAAATGCACTAAGGAAGAGGCTAGAGCCGGACAACAGTAAGAGCTCGACTTCATCAGTTTATGATGAAGGTGTTTCAGGAGAGTGGAATAAGGCAGTCTCAAGAATATTAGAATGGTTGGCGCCACTTTCCCATAATATGATAAGCTGGAAACCCAAGAACAGACATGTGCTTCTGGTACAAACCCTGTACTTTGCAAATCAACAAAAGACAGAAGCAACAATTACTGAACTTCTAGTTGGTTTGCATTACATGTGGAAATTTAGATACCATGTTCTGAGCATTCCCAAGCAACTTCTTTCCCCTCAAATTTCTGGTTTGCAAAAGGATCAGGACACAGACGGAGAGTGAAATACCGCTGCTGTGGATGAAAAACAGGTAGCCACTTCGATTGTGAACTTGCTAATTTACATAGAGGAAATGAAGTTTGGTGAAATTTCAATTTGTCAACAGAATATAACAAAACCTCATTTCTATATCCAAATCTGCTTACAAGACTATATACAATAAACCAATTTGAGTCCTAATGATGTTAGTGTTTTGTGTATATCTCAAACATAACTAAGCTTTCTTTTTGGGTGAAAATTCAAACTTGTTTGATGTCAATAGGTGCAGATCAACGTTCTGTTGTGTATGGTTTAGTTTATTTAAGTGCAGATAAAAAATAATGTTACCAGTTGATCAAAATTTTGATTCCCATCTGGATAGACTCTTGCAACCATAAAACTCGATGTCACAAATGGTCTGTGCTAGCTACTGTTTTAAAAATTACTTTGTTTAAGGATAACTTCGTCTCTTTAAATGAAATTTGTACTTTTAAGAATTGCTCATTTATTATTCAATATTCTTCAGCAACGGCGGTTGTCAGGACAAATTTGAAGACAATACTCATTCAGGGGGCTGGTGCACTAGTTCTGTATGACCTATTTTTCGAGTTTTTGGGTAGCATATGAAATGCCAACTTATGTACTAATGGTAGATAGGATAATCTCGGATGTGTAGGCTTTGTGATGAACCTAGTTTTTTGATGAACTTAGTGCAACTATGCAGAAGGACAGGATATGAGATACGCAAAAAAGGAAAATTACATAAACCAAATGCCAGTACAATTGTCTGAGCTTCAACTGTACAATTATTATCTAACCAAAAAGTTTATGGCCGCCTTTATTTCGCCAAACACCCTGGACATGCAATCCTCAGGCTGAATTACTGAGATCTAAAACTGGTGCTGCAGTAGAGCCATTCTTAGAACTCTTCCCTTTACCTTTCTTCGAATCTTTCAATCGGCCTTTGACCTGAGACCATCCATCATCCTCTTCTGCACCGTTGCTTCTCATACTGTTATCGTAGGCATCAATTAGCTCTTGCTGCTTCTCAGCATTGGGGCACAGTCTAGCCAAGTCAAGGACAAGATGTAACAACCCAAACTGCCTCACAAAATTAAAATACACTTTTATGTCCACTAATCCCTGACCATACTGTACAGATATATCCTTAAATGCAGTGTATTTGTCTTCATCGAAGTCGACAGCTGCTCGAATATTTTCCACCAAGGACTTATTAGCAGCTTGAAAATCCCCAACTTTCAACAAAAGCTCACTAATTTTCTAGGGCAACTTTTGCACTACTTGTGCTGCAGAAACTGGAGGGAAATCCAAGCTGGAATCCAAACTTACGCACTTGTGCACTTCTGTTGATGTCTCTCGATTCTCAACTTGAGCCTGCAGAGTGGAGCCTGCATAGCTAGAATGTCCTGCTCCCTTACCAAAGGCCATATTGTTCTGACCACAACCTGAAACCTTTGGCCACACCTTATTCTGACTATTAGTTTTAGACAACAGCATCTGAGATGAACTACTCAGGTTTGTTTTAGGCCATGGAGTCAGAGATGAGTTAGTAGGTGGTGCTACACGCCCAGCTGCTGGCCAAGCCTGACTAGAACTAACAGCAGGCTTAGTAACTTCTGATTTCATCCCTGAAACATTAGTTTTTGGCCACGGTATCTGAGATGAACTAGTAGGTGGTGCTACACGCCCCACTGCTGGCCAAGCCTGACTAGAACTAACAGTAGGCTTAGGAACTGCTGAGGCCATCCCTGAAACATTAGTTTTAGGCCATGACGTCTGAGATGAACTAGTAGGTGGTGCTACACGCCCCGCTGCTGGCCAAGCCTCACTAGAACTAATAACAGCAGGCTTAGTATCAGGACATTCAACAGCCATCTTGCGGTTGTTTTGCCTACGGAGATGTGCTGCCATGGTATTGTTGTTAGGCAAACCATGATCCGATTCAGGTTTGAGTGTCGGTTGACTGTTGCTGCAGCCAGGTGCAAGGGGAGGAAATAAGGAAGAGTCTTCCAATTGCGCTTTCACTTTCCCACTATTTTTCCCCAAAGCTACTTGAAGGTACCTTGAAGATGCTTCTGAATCACTTGAAGGTGTCCTTAAGGACTCAAATGGCTTAATGATTGGATCAATGTCACTTGTACCTCCAAGTGATTCCGAACTACCATCTTGCCTAGCGGATGATGAAGGATCATGTAATGTTCTATCATCAGCATTAGGTGTCTCCAAACTGCTTGCTTGATCATTAGAAGGATTGCCACGAAAGATCAGACCTCTTCTTCCACGCCTACTATCTTGATCATTACTTGGTCCATATCTGAAGCTAGTTGGTAACTGGAGAGCAGCATTACGCTTGGAGCGAGACATACGGCCCCCATGTGCCATAGTACTGTGCTTCTTCAATTCTGCCTCGGATCGGAACACCACAAACTTTTTCTCAAGGCAGGACTCATCTTCACATAGAAAATGGCCTTGGCTGAAGTGCAACTCGAGGTCATCATAACTCTTATAGTATTCATACTGTTCTCCAGGATTGCGACATAAGTGACACTTATAGTGACCAGTAGTCATGTGAGCATACAGTTCATTCTCGCCGTAGAATCCAATTTTGCAAAACTTACACATAGGATGTCCCTTGAAGCCACCTCTTTCGCTCTCACTTCCATCAACTACAGAGTCCCCTGTACTTGTATGCCTTTTCAACTGTGCTTTAGTATAAAGCTTTTGTTCACATACAAACACCTTCCTCCCTTCCAAACATAGAGGACACGTAGACAATCTATGCTGGTGGAACAAGTGCAACTTGAGCTGTTCAATGTTCCGAAAACGAATCGTCGATTTCTCCTCCATCTTGTCACATTCATTGCATGAAAGATTGCACACTGCCTTGATCATCTTGTAGTGATCCGCATCGTCGAAAAATGCTTGTGTGTCCTCATGGTACCAATATGATCCACAGCGACCCTCCCTTGCTTTAGATGGCAAGTCTCTAATCATCTTGGTATAGTCTCCTAGAGACTTGGTGACAAAAACAACGTTGGACTCGGTCTTGCAGA
Source organism: Rosa persica (assembly GCA_025331145.1). NCBI lineage: Eukaryota > Viridiplantae > Streptophyta > Magnoliopsida > Rosales > Rosaceae > Rosa > Rosa persica. The sequence goes on along the minus strand of WFKR01000005.1, from coordinate 5,517,472 downwards.
TGCAGCAACGGCGGTCCTCGCAGATGAAACGGAGGCGAGCCACGCAGGTGGAGCAGACCTCCTTATGGCCACAAGCCCCATAAGCAACCCATTCCAGGGTGTCGGCACACACTGCACAGCAATCGTCCATGGCTATATATTTGGAATTTTAGGCACGGTGGCTCTGGTCCCCCTATCTATTCCAAAGGCTTTTGTTCAGGGTGGTTCTACTCCCCACTATTTATAAAGATTCATAGAGGCTAATCCAACTGATTAGGGGAATCCTAATTACCTTATGAAAAAAGTAAATACTTTTTCATAAGGTGACTAACAAAAATTGTACCCTTTTGACAGGAAAGGTTTTTGATGAAAGCTGCTCCCTCTCCTCTCTTGCGTATTTATAGAGATTCAGACCTAAATGTAATAGGAAATGGAGGAATCCTAATAGAATAATAAGTTGCTCTCTTTCACCTATGACAATATTCTAAAACACCGAATATTCTTAAAAAAAAAAAAAGACTGAAAAGGAAGAGTAATGTTTCAAATCAAAGAAAAATAAAAAGGTGATAGTGTAGGGTATAGTTGATGATTATATTGTTTGAGAAATGATAATAAAAAAATAAAAATAATAAAAACCGAAAGAGATTGTGCAAATTTTATAACTAAATACATAAAATAATATAAAGATTTTTACAAAGTAATGGTGGAATGCATCGAGCCAAACATGACAAGCGAGAGGTCAGAGTCATAGGGAGAAAGGATGCGCGTGAGAGTGGCTATTGGTGATTTGTACTCATTTGTAATAAAATGTCCTTAAACAACTACTAATATGCTCTTTAGCATTTGAAAATGCTGTCTTGGTCACCAAGTATATCATTCTTGGTACCCAAGTTACAATCTAAACCAGACACGGACCAACGAATTTCCTTGCATACATAAAGCCACAAGGAAAGTTAATCTTTCAGGTAAAAGAGAGACGACAGTACTCGATCAGTCACAAAGTTATGGCGGCAGAGGAATCCACGCCGTACTTGGAAGAGCTCCGCCATCTCCGGAGCATGGCCAAGCACCCGAGCATCATCAACCTCCTTTCCTCTGAGATTTCCAGTTTGGAAAAGGATCAATCCCCACCACTACCGCCGCAATCTTCTCCACCGCGCCTCAGCCAAGAGGCCGCGTCAGCAGCTGAGAAGGCAAAGCAGGTATGCTACTTTTGCTTGTGAAATCTAGATCATATGGAATTGAACTGTCGAAGTGATTTGGCATTGTTTAGATTTCTTACTGAAATTTAGTAGAGGAAAATTAGTCCGGGTTAATATGGGCATTTGAACCATTAGTGATGAAAATTAGTTTTGGTACATACTTGAATACAAAATTAATCTTATAGTAGAAAACTTTGTAATTGTAAATTTCAATCCAGACTAATGTCACGGCAAGATCATGCGGCAAGAAATATGTAGCAAGTGAAGATGAAAAGGATCCGACGGTAAAATTTTATTCTATTTCTGCTGTAGCTTTTCATCAGTTTCAGGAATTTCTGTTGGGATTTAGATCCTGAGCTTGTTTTGTTTGTCTTGCAGAAATACTATGAAAGCAGGCTGAATTACATTGCTACCCTGAAAAATCCATATCCCCATGAATCCTCTGTTTCAAAGAGTATAACTGAATATGTGAAGGAGTATGAAGGCCTCCTCAAGGACCAACAAGGGGTGCATCTTGAGAATGTCACAGAATCCTTGGCTGGTATTCAAATTTAGGGACTTTTATTTATTTATCAGTTTCTGCTCATTTCATTCTTAATTTGTTGACTTAGAATGTTGGTTTTTTTCTCTCTTTCCTTATGCAAGGAATGGTCATGAAACAAAGATCCTCCGGCCCAAGGTGTTTCTTTTATGATTTATGTGGTGATCGAGCTCGAGTACAAATTTATGCTAGTGCCAGGTACATTTTACTATCAAGTATGATGATTGGTTTAATCTGCTGTTTATTGTTGTTCTTCAGTTGCTGATCATCAAATACTACGTACTTTGTGTATCTTTACAAGAAATAGGGCCAATAATCACTATTCTTTTCCTTGCTCACAATATTCTCGACCAACTATTATAGGTTCCTTAGACAATACCATACATCAAATTAACCCACCTAGCCCTGCATGATTAGAAAAAAGAAGGAAATGAACAAGCTAAGTTAAGCAATACAAAACCTTAGGTCTTATAAGAGAGTTACAATTAGGATTTTGTTGCAGATTTAAAGACATTGTCCTATTAATATCAAGGTGCTCTGCAAAAGAAATATTTTGATCATCTGATGGAGTGAAGTACTTGGCTCTTGTATATCATTTATATTATAAACTAGCTCTATTTTTTTGTACTTGGCTGATCTCTTTCATGGAAAACGCTGTTTCTTTCAAATTTTCAACCCCCCACCACCCCCACCCCACCCCCCCCTTCCCCCCCCCGCCCGTGGCGCGTGCTTAGATGCAGCTATTTTGCTTCACATTAGATGTGACTGAGTTAACCCTTTCCTACACTTTCATGCAGCAATTCGGATATGGATAAATCTGAATTTGTTAAGATCCACTCTAATGTGAAGCGCGGTGACATTGTTAATGTGACCGGGTTTCCAGGTTTGTGATGCCACAACTGTCGATGTTCAATGTGTTCTTTGGGAGGGCATTGTTTTCATTGTTCTGCATTACACAATTTTCTGTTCTGTTTCTTACTTCCATTCTCATAGGTAAAACAATGAGTGGCCAGATCAGCATTTTTGCAAGATCATTTGTAGTCTTAGCACCTTGTCTCCACATGATGCCTACTGTCAATCCAAAGGTAAGCCATGTTTGTTTTCTGATCAGTTTAATGCAGGCTGAGCTAGTATATATCATGACACATATCATTTCTTGAATTCTGTAGAAAATAACTGAGGAAACTGAAGAATGGGGTCCCGGACGTCCCAGGAATCGTGAAACATACAGTTTAAAAGACCAGGAAACTCGCTATCGTCAGCGTCACCTGGATTTAAGGATAAACCCTGATGTTCAACGTATAGTGGTGGAAACCAGGAGTGAGATCACTTTCTATATTAGGAGGTTTCTTCACAGTCGTCAGTTCCGTGAAGTTAGTGTTCTTAAGCCTGCTTTCTCAATTCACTTTGTTTTCATGGGCCATTTGCTAATGGTGCTGCCTCTATAATCTTTTCTCTTCTATTTTTTCCCACCTTCAGGTTGAAACTCCAATATTGAACACGACCGCTGGTGGAGCAACTGCACGTCCTTTTATGACGCATCACAATGAACTTGACATGCAACTTTACATGCGCATTGCACCCGAACTCTATCTTAAACAGCTAGTTGTTGGTGGAATTGAACGAGTTTTTGAGATAGGCAAACAGTTTAGGAATGAGGGTATTGATCTGACACATAATCCTGAGTTCGCTACCTGTGAATTATATCAGGCTTATGCAGACTATAATCACATGATGGAGCTCACTGAGGAAATGTTGAGTGGTAAAGCCAAAGTGATGCATATATGTCTCAAATATGGATGTCCTTTCTATTTTATGTTCAACACTACTTGGATTTGTTTGGTGACACATTGAATTTGAATAGGAATGGTCAAGGAACTTACAGGTGGATATAAGATTATGTATCATTCAAATGGACTTGATAAGGATCCAATTGAGATAGACTTCACACCCCCTTTCAGGTATGTAAATCATAAGCGGTGTTGTCTATACATATCACAACTTAAAACGTGTAAAAATAATGTGTGCTGATTTTTACTCGTGATTCTGTTGCAGACGGATTGACATGATTGAGGAATTAAATAAGATTGCAAATCTTGAAATAAATCCGGAGGATCTCTTCAGTGAGGAAGCTAACAGTGATCTGAAGGTCGCGTGCAAGAAGTATGGGATCCAATGTCCACCTCCTGAAACAACAACTCGTTTATTGGACAAGGTAAACCACAAGGAAATATGATCGGAAAAAAAAATTAATGACTTAATACCCTCATTGTAGTTTCATTCTTCCAATGGAGTTTTCTCACGTTGAGCTGATCTTGGTTGATTGTCAGCATTTTTTATGCCATTAATAAACTCTCTTCTCTGCAGCTTGTTGATCACTTTTTGGAAGAGCAATGTGTGAATCCAACATTTATAATCAACCATCCTGTGATAATGAGTCCATTGGCAAAGTGGCATCGATCAAGACCTGGCTTGACAGAACGCTTTGAATTGTTTGTCAGCAAGCATGAGGTAAGCTTCTGATGTATCAACTGAACCCCTTTGTAAATTATTTACATTTTTTTTTATTTAACATTTCGTATCTCCAATAATACTCCTTACCACAACTGTTGTGCAACTCCCCCAGCTTTGTAATGGATACACTGAACTGAATAATCCTATTGTCCAACGCCAACGATTTGCTAATCAACTCAAGGTATCACTTAACTAACAAACTATTCCGTATCTCAATTATTGGTAATTTTTTCCTGAAGATGTTCGGTTTGAATTTCAGGATAGACAATCCGGTGATGATGAAGCAATGCCTTTGGATGAAGGCTTTTGTAGAGCTCTTGAATATGGATTACCTCCAACAGGTGGTGTGGGAATAGGCATTGACCGCCTTTGTATGCTTTTAACTGATTCTGTAAACATTAAGGAAGTCATCCCCTTCCCAACCATGAAGCCACAGGATCAGCCTTCAGCTAGACCCAGCTAGAAGTACTAATTCTCATAATTTGCAATAACTCTCTTGACTGTTTAAGTATAAACGTAAACTAACAGAGAGAGGGAGAGAATTTAGATGCAAAAAGTGGAGAGTAAAATGTTTATTCTTCTCTCAAATGAGGGTTTATATAGGAATACAAGATGATGTGAATGCTCTAGAAGAAGTTCAATTTGATGACTATGATCATCATAGCTGCAACTCCACGTGGTTGTTTCAATGATGAAAATTACCATGCTTGTTGCCTCCCTATGAGTTTTATGCCACACAAGTCTTCATACATATATCTATACACTCAAGTACTATGTTTATACACTCAAGTACTATGTCTATACACTCAAGTACCTATTACATGATATAGCCATTATACTATAATACATTTATACTACAACACTCTCCCTTGGATATTTCATGTCAATAGTGTTTGCTTAGATCGTGCGCTTCTAAGTTGCCTTGTTAAAAACCTTGCCAAGTAATAAAAATCATGTGGGAAAAAACAACCTTGGTCGAAGGAGAAAAAAAGCACAACACGCGTTGAGTGTGGAGTATGTTTCTGGATAGTCCCCATGATTTAGATTCCCCTTGAAGATCATGGGAGTTCGGATATCCTTATCAATCCGATGCTCTTTACATGTTTCTCGAAATGGGATTTTGATAATGACTTAGTAAATAAGTCAGCTACATTATCTTCTGATCGGATTTGATTTACTTCAATATTCAGAAGTGTTTGTTGTTGCTGACTGTAGAAGAATTTCGGCGATATATGCTTGGTATTGTCGCCCTTGATGAAACCTAATTTCATTTGCTCAATACAAGCTGCATTATCCTCGTAAATGCATGTAGGTTCATTCGTGGTAGACTTCAAACCACAAGTCCCTCGAATGTGTCCATTTACATACCTTAGCCATATGCATTCACGCACAGCTTCATGTAGAACAATAATCTCTCCATGATTTGAGGAAGTAGCAATAAGGGTCTGTTTTGTAGATCTCCAAGATATTGCGGTACTTCCCATGGTAAAGACATAACCTATTTGGGAGCGACCTTTGTGAGGGTTAGAGAGATACTCTGTATCACCAAAACCCATCAAAACATCACCATTATTTGATGGAGGGGGAGAACGTCGGCCACCATGGATGGTGGTGCCGGCGTCTACATTACGGAAGGTGGCGTTTTGCCTTGTGGGGTCTGATCCCATACTTCCGTCTTTTCTTTTCTCTTTATAGGGATAAAACAATCTCATATCAATCGTACCTCTCAAGTATTGAAAGATTGTTTTTATACCAACCCAATGACAGCTGTTGGTGGTGAACTATGTCGAGCTAACAAGTTCACTGCGAATGAGATATCTGGTCTTGTGCATTGAGCTAAGTATAATAATGCGCCTATTGCACTTAGATATGACATTTCAGCCTCTAATAAATCTTCGTCCTCATCCTTTGGACGAAATGGATCTTTTTCGGGCTCAAGGCTACGACCGATCATGGGAGTACATACAGGCTTTGCTTTATCTTCATTAAAGCGCCTTAGTAATTTTTGAGTATATGCTGACTGATGGATCATAATCTCATCACTACGGTGCTCGAGTTCTATTCAGAGACAAAACCGTGTTTTCCCAAGATCTTTCATCTCAAATTCGGATTTCAAGTATCTAGCAGTTTCCTTTAACTCATCTAGAGTTCCAATTAAGTTCATGTCATCGATATAAACTGCTATAATTGCAAATCCGGAACTTGTCCGTTTAATGAACACTCATGGGCATATTTCATTGTTAACATATCCATTCCCAATCAAGTAGTCACTTAGACAGTTTTACTACATCTATCAGGATTGTTTCAATCCATATAGTGAGCGTCTTAATCTTATTGAAAACGCGCTTCGTGGTTTAGAGTTACTTGATTTGAGTAATTGAAGTCTATCTAGAACCTTCATATATATCTCTGAATCTAGATCCCCATAGAGATATGTTGTAGCCATATCCATAAGCTACATGTCAAGTTTTTCAGAAACTACCAAACTGACAAGGTAGCAGAACGTTATAACGTCCATTACGGGAGAATATATCTCCTTGTAGTCGATTCCAGGGCGTTGTGAGAAACCTTGTGCCATAAGGCGAGCTTTGTATCTAACAACCTCATTTTTCTCATTATGCTTTCTAACAAAGACCCATTTATGGCTAACAAGCTTTATATTTGGGGGTGTTAGCATTATAGACCCAAATACCTGTCTCTTTGTTAGTGAATCTAATTCAGTCTGGATCGCATCTTTCCATTTAGGCCAATTTGCTCTTCGTTAACATTGTTCAACGGAGCGAGGTTCGATATCATCGTATTCTATAATTCCTTTTGCAATATGATATGCAAATGCATCATCAATAGCCATAGAATTTCTATCCATCATCACATGTATACTAGTGTAATTCATGGAGATCTCTCTATTCTCTAGAATTGGTTCTGTCATTAGAGCGTCCCCTAATGATGTCTCTTGGACATAACCATAATCCGGAATATTCTCATGAGATGGATTATTTGTATCGATGATTAATGAATTATTTTGTGCCAAACTCGCATTTTTTCTTGAGCGAGAATCCATCAAACCTATGGGCCTCCCGCTCTTCCTGGCAAGAGCTGTGGGCATAGCCACTGCGTCACCCATAGAGGGGACGTCATGTCCTCTATTTTTAGGGACATCAATTCTTGCAGGCACGTTTGCAGCAGGTATGTGTGACCTTGTCACTTTAGCGATATCAGAAAACGCATCAGACATCGATTCTGCTACTTTTTGAAGATCGAGAATTCTCCGCACTTCAATTTCAGACTGTGCGGTTCAGGGATCAAGATGAGACAAAGTGGGGATAAACTACGAAAATTCCTATTGTTTCTGTTGAACTAGTGTTCATGTCTCCCCCTAACGGCGGGAAAACTATCTCATCAAAGTGACAATCCGCAAATCTAGCGGTAAATAGATCACCTATCAAGGGTTCGAAGTAGCGGATAATAGTTGGAGAGTCATATCCAATATAAATGCCTAATCGTCTTTGAGGACCCATTTTGGTGCGCTGTGGCGGCGCAATTAGCACATAGACTGCACACCCAAATATGCGTAAGTGTGAGACATTAGGCTCATACCCGGTTACCATCTGGGACGCAAAAAATGGTTGAGTGGCAATGGGCCTTAAAAGAACAAACACAGCTGCATGCAATATTGCATAACCCAGGCAGAAATAGGGAGATTAGTGCGCATAACCAATGCTCTAGCAACCATTTGAAGTCTTTTAACGGCAGCTTCTGCGAGACCATTTTGGGTGTGTACATGAGGGACAGGGTGTTCAACCTCGATCCCAATGGATATGCAATAATCATCAAAAGTTTTTTATGTAAACTCTCCAGCATTGTCAAGACGAATTTACTTAACTTAATGATTTGTGCTAGGAGTTTAGTAAATGCAACATTTCTTGTGGATAAGAGCATGACATGTGACCAACGTGTCGATGAATCAACCAAAACCATAAAATATCTAAATGGTCCGCAAGTTGGTTGGATAGGTCCACAAATATCACCTTGGATTCTTTGAAAGAATGGTATATTTTCTTTGGTGTCTTTTGCATAGGGTGGTCTCGATCCAACCTTTGCTAAAGAGTAAGCTTTGCAAAACGAATAATAGGCTTTAGAAGTAACTCCTTGCACTAATGTTTTCTTCGTACTTCTTTTCATTTTGAAGAATGGATGTTCGTGTGAAGTCTTTAATATACGGATCATCGTATCATGACCTGGATGTCCCAAAAGGTCGTGCCAAAGCCTATATGTGTCAGAATCCAATAAATTTTCATTTCATGACATGGTTAGATTCAATAATGGTTGCATATAATCCACTAGAGCGACACATAAGTTTCTCTAATACTCGTATATTTCCGCAGTCATTAGAGGTGATGCAAAGGAAATCTTTTCCATTCTCACAGTGTGTTTCCAAATGAAAACCATTGTCTCTTATATCTTTAAAACTCAATAGGGTTCTTCCAGCTCTTGGAGCATATAAAGCTTTGGTGACATTACTATTTGTGTCATTTGGCAACATAAATTAAGTTGGTCCTCGACCATGAATTAATTGTGATGGTCATGTTATCGTAGTCACTAAAGCTCGACTAGGCGTCATCCATAAAAATAGTTGCCTATGTCGCAGTATGGTATGTGTGGTGCCACTATCAAGAAGACATTCCAACTCTTTGGGAAACATACTGAAAGATAATAAAGTTCGGAATTTAACACATGTCCATGACATTGAATAATAATGCGATACTTTATTAATAAAGAAAATAGTCAATGATTATATCAAAGTTTCCAAAGTCTATTCCAAAGTAAAATCAAACTTAGGAAAATTGTAGTCACTCAATCCGTTTGGTAACTCCAATAAAATATGATCAGGGAAGTAGAGAGAGATGTTGGTGGAGCAAGACTCTCTTAAGTACTAGTATCTCAATTACTTTCCTAGACATTATACTTCATTGGGTGCACCACATGAGAATGAGTTAATACAATTGTTATTTATTGACTAAGGCACATTTGCCGTTCTTGGAAAATAAAAAGGACTATTTTAATCAAGGACTATTTTCATTTCCAACTTTGAAGTCCTCAATGGTGAGATCTTCACCATCTTCATCTTCGGCAAGGTAGGTTTCTTGCTCCCTTAATTCCCTGTACTCCTTGTAGCATGCAACTAGTTGGGTACTTGCATGGTGTTTGGCTCCAATTTTGTTGCAACTGGTCAACAGTCTCTTTTCTACGCGGGCGTGCCAGTACCGTTCGGGTGCGATCGTCAGGGGTGTCCCTTGACCTGACTTCTTTTGAGCGACTATAGATGAGGAGAGCACCAACCTCATCGTGGGGTTCTTCTGTACCTCGTGGTGAGGAATTTATCTTGTGTTACCAAGTCGATACTCAACGTTGTAGGTTAAGCAGAGCGAAATTACTGGGAAGTAGAGAGAACTTACCAAAGCGTGACTTTAGCTTAGCTAGTTTGCGAGGGTGTTACCCTCGCTTAGCTGGTTCCGTAACCGTTGCAGTCGCGGTACTACAGTCGGCTCCCGAGGAGACTAGGACCGAAGCACATTGATAGAGGGTTTGGTGGCACTAGCAGTCAGCTCTTGAGAAGACTAGGACTGGAATATGATCACCGGTAAGGGAAGGAGAGGAGTTTCTCTTAGAGAGGGGTTGCTCTAAAGAGGCTTGGATAATCTTAGAGATTGTTGTTGAATTGTGTTGTGAATTGTTATTTATTGTAGCCTCTATATATAGGCTACCAAGCCATAGTGGTTGGCCTTTAAACAAATCATGATGGGTTAGGTTTGAGCACTTAAACACTAATGGAATGTTAGGTTTAAGCACTTAAAACACTAATGGAATGTTAGGTTTAAGCACTTAAACACTAATAGAATGTAGCTATATCTCCACCAAGAACTCACAATGTGCCTTCGACTTCTTCATCCACAATGAGTGTAGATCATTGTGGCAAATTTTCAGAGTTTTCCTCCATGTGGTTGGGTCGGAAATGCTGCTGGACTCCTTACAGGTCTAATTTTTCAGTTTTGCTTCTGCAGAAAATTAGACTGATTGTTTGAAGGCTTTCCACTCATAAATAGTTCTGGAACTCTGCATAAAAAATGATCCTTGGGATGTCTAGAATTAGTATGGAAAGTTTTTGCTTATTTAGATTTCATTTGGTTAGTCTGCCGCCCTTCCTTCCTTGTTTAGCTCGGTTTCTCCTAGTCGAAGTTGGAAAATGTGCTAAAGTTAACTTTTCATTTCCATGCTTCCATCATTTCCTTTTCTCATAGCTCGCATAATCTTATATAGTAGGCTTTATTTAGCCTCTAAATAATATATTTCGAACTTGTCGACAATATATAGCTTGAGTCACTGACTTTGGCTCAATTTCTCCAAGACACGTCTTGTCAGGCCAAAAATGCTCATTTTAGGTCCAAACATTGCCCCCCAGATCTTGAAGTCAAAGGTCTCTATCTTGACAGAAGAAGTCTTGAATCAGCACTGCTCTTATAATGTTATTGCTCCAAAAGCCACTTTTATTGGCTTGATTGAATTTACTTGATTGATTCTATATAGGCCTCTAAATAAGCCATAAAGCTTGAATGCCACAATCTGAATTGTCTTTGTCATGAATTGACGCTTTCTTTACCAACTTTATTGCCCCCATGTATTTGATGTCTGGTATGTAGTGAATTGGCGAAACTTAGGCAGGTTGTAGGAGATCAGAACTTTAACGTGCCCCCCATGCGAAGGAGACTGCTTTTGATTGTGAATGAGGATCCTTCTCTTCCTTGGTGGTAGCTTCACCATGTGTATAGCAGCAAGTATCTGCCTTGATCGCTGGCTCTCTGTTGATTTTCTCAAATGTAGGCGTTTGGAGTAGCTTTGCTGGCTAGATCAAGTTTGATCAAGGCCTACAGTACTTGGTGAAATAAGATGCTGAATAGCAATCTGTTTGCTGCCATTTAATCCTTCGCGAATCTTATGCTGAAGAGGATGATTGAATCATGGCTATCGTCATCATGACATGTGACCAAGTGAACCCACCATACTTACTGCAACTTTAACATCTAAAACCGCATGGGTTTTAATCATGTTTAATTAAAAAAAAAAAAACATCAAGCCGCTATGTTGGCCCTGCGGTTGTAGGGAAAGGTGCAATGCTATCTCTTCACTGCCGCCTCAAATGTCATTCCTCAAGATGGAATAATGATTAATTAATTATCAAGTAGAGCCACTCACTGGCCCAGCCAATAAATTAATTTCCAAAAATATCTGAGCTATATATCAAGGTGTAATGGAAAAATATTCCTTGCGACCTAGAAATGACATCCAAGAAACCATTCGTTATCGATCAAGCAGATGAAATCACTGAGAAAGCCGCATTCACCTGGCGAACTAACATGGGTGTTCGATGCAGAAGTCAAACTGGAAAGGAGAGAAGTCGACTGATGGGCTTTGGTAGAGGTGATAGTCAAGCGGGTCTGGGTCCCACACCTCGCGATCGTTTGCCAGATGATGTTATGGCCTATCATGGGCTTCCCATCCGTCATCCAATAGCAACTCTTTGGTAGGTGCCCGGTGATTTTAGCAGTTGGGGACCAAGGAGGAAAGTGGGCGTCTGGCCTACCATCTCTCCCAAGGAAAATGTTTGGTATTAGAAGGTCCGAGCGAGAGATTTGGCCCGATGGGATGCGGTAGGTATGACCCAAACCATCGATCTATGCTTCTATCTTCCCCATAATACTAGCCCTGCACCGCTTGCCGCCTTTCTTTGCTTCTGGAACACTTCCAGCAATACATTCGATTTCCGATTTGGGCAGATGAGCATAACTCTGCTGGATGTTCTTACCATCACAGGGTTGCCCATTGATTTTGACCCCTATGTGCATGGTCAGTTTGATGGCATTCAATTTCCTTTGAGAATGGATATGGCTGGTCGGGGGCATCACAGCAAATCCTACCCAGTCTGGCGTGACTATTACCGCACCTAGTGTGACCATACAGGAGGTATCGCATTCCTGGAATTCTGGCTTTGCAAATTTATCTTTTGCACTTCTTCTAACAAACCTATTGGGCCCTGGAATTCTCTGGCCACTGCTCTATACAATGGTATTTGCGTTGGCCTTGGGCAACCTATATTGGGTGCGTTATATCGCTCCCTTTATAGAGCCTTAATACGCCCCTTTGATACCGACATTAGTGGTCCATTCTGGATCCTTGCCTTTTGGTTGCAGATTTATTTCCCTCGCTTCCATCGCATTGATATTCCAAATGAACCTTCAGTCGATTCCCTTTTGGGGAACTGGCTTGGTCGCAACGTAAGGTATCAAGCTCCACCCTACTCCGAGTGTTTTATTTACTTGCTGGGAGAGATGCCGGACCCAAAAATAGTCCTTTCTAGGTGATTCCCTCCTCCCTTTGATGATGACTTTCTGCCCAGTGGACGCGATCATAGCGAAAGAGCCCTCTTGGTCTTTCGTCAAGCCATCTCCTGCTTGGATATTTGTCTTGCCACCGACCGCGTAAGTTACGAGCTCTATGCCCCTAACCACTTTGCTCACCAATTTGGGTTGGCCCAGTTGGTACCCTGGCCTCTGGTTGATTCTGCCAATTACTACACTTCTTGGCGGAGATTAGCCACGCCTGGGTCTGCCCCATTTCAGAGTCAGTTTACATTGATAGTGATTCCCTCTCGGGTCAGAGCGTTGTACCCCCTCAACAATGTCGGCGATGATTATGCTGATTGGTGGAAAGAATTGTCCGTGAATTGTTGGGACCTGCCATATGACGAACTTTTCGTCCTGATCTTTCGTGGCATAAGCAGCTACAGAAAAGCCAACTTCTTCGTTAGTTCAAGCACCAACTAGCCCTGTGGCGCCTCTTCCCTCTCCCACATCTATAGAGCATCCGCAAGGTCCTACCATTCTAATAACGATTTCCGATGACAACTCCCTGGAGCATAAAAGCATGGAAAGCCACTTGGAGGCTTCTGCCACTTATGAGGAACTAATGACGATAGAGATTCCTGTGGTACTAGAGGTCCAAGAGGTTAATGAGGCAAGGCCTCTCCCTCTGGGTGACCATGTACCAGATAACGTCCAGATAGCTCGAGAGGTAAGCCACTGTTGGCCAATGCTTTCCATTTCCCTTTAGATCCAAACCCGCTTTCTAACATTTCTGAACCTGATCAGGATTCTGTTTGTACCGTGGAGGTGGTCCTTGACCTCGAAGCTCTGGCCAGCAGGACTTACATCCCAGGTTTGGAGGATGAGGAGAGCAGTGGTGGTCTCTTGATTTCGGAAATAGATGAGGCGAGTGTTGAGGCCGAAGGTTCTACTTTCGGAATTGCTCGTTTCCAACACTCTACTGATGAACTTCGCCTTGAATTTCCTGAGTCCCCTGAGGCTAAGATGTCAGACCAGGCTCAGGAGGTTGTTGCTGATGATGTAGACGAAGATGCAAGAATTAAGGAACCCGTCGACCCTCTAGCGTTGGTGACTTATGATCGTGGTGCGAATCCTCCACCTCCTCCTCCCACTAGGCTTGAAAGGTTGGCTCGAATCCTTGACGAAGCTCCCCCTACTGCCGCTGAACTAGTGAGAGCGGAGCTTCAAAACCTTCTAGGACAGCTACGGTGGGGCCTGAAGAACTCCCCAGGATCTGGGAAGCCATTGCACTTCTTCGTCGAGAGAGTGCGGTCAATCCAACTCAACTCGACACCATAGAGAAGCTGTTGAAAGATCTTGAAGTGGTGCACGCTCGCCAATCTGCCGCAGAAGCTCAAGCTCGTGAGGTTAGCATGGTATGGAATAACCTTGCTAGTCAGATGGAGATTCTTCGCGAGACCTTGAATGATCGGGCCACTCGCATGGGGGAGCTAAGGCTCCAGAAGTTAGACTTAGAATCCCAGATCCAACATCTCCAAGCTTGTTTGGCCCATGTAAACAATGAGCTATGTGCAGAGAAAGCCCAAATGGACGCTCCATTAGCTGCGTTCAAAGAATTGACTCGCCGCTTGGCCCAAGCTGAAGAATGGGCCTTGTTGATTGAAAACGGGGCCCTTGCTGCAGGCCTCCAGGTTGAGGTGCTTTGTTTGAAGCTTGATTTTGCGGGCCGACCACTTTAGGCCTCTTATGACTTACAGTAATGATTTCCTTAGGCCCAATTGTAATATAAAAAAAAAATATATATATATATATATATACATATATATATTCTTCTTGTTGTAGCCTTTACATCTTTATTTCTTAACTAATATCTATCTTTTGGATCCACTTGTTGGCCCAACTCAAAACTTATGGTTTTATCTTCTTAATGAGTCTTATCTTCGCATTAACTAAATGTTGAAAACAGTTGTGAAAAGATAATATTGAAAATGGTACAGTTACCTCCTCGAAAACCGTTCAGTTCCCTCACGCGCTAATAATCCATTCTTTTTCGAGATTTAGGGCAACTTTAATCAAGATTTACTGAAACTTAGTTTGACTCTTTGACTGTCCATCCACGGGGTGGAGATGCTTTTGTGATATTTAAAGCAACTTAATCAAGGCTTAGTGACACTTAATTTGTCTCCCCACTCTAACTGCAACTGTCCATCCACGGGGTGGAAATGCTTTTGCGATATTTAAAGCAACTTAATCAAGGCTTAGTGACACTTAATTTATCTCTTCTCTTCGACTGTCCATCTAAGGGTGGAGATTTGTATGCGCTGCTCCTATAAATAGGTGCATTCTGGGGATGAGTACGCTCACACCAAACCTTCCTCTGAGTTTCAGATCCTCAATAATGTCTATTCAATCTTTGCTTCTCTTTCTCTGTCTTCACAAAATTTCATCTTATGAAACCATTCTCAGCCTCTAAACTTTAGGCCTTATGGAGAAAGCTCAAGCCTGGACTAGGCCTGATGGTTTAATCTCAGGGAACCCCTTGTTTCGGCCCTCTGAAAGTCTGGATGTAATGTACCAGGTTTCAAATCGGTTTAGAAACACGATGGGGCTCCTAGTGTGGGATCTCTGGTCATATGAGATCATCTTTGTTAGAATCCCACACTGGGAGCGAAACGGGGAAGGGAGGAAGGCCACTCTAAGGCCAAAGACCCTTCCTCAAACCCCTTCCTTCTAGAGTCTGACCACACGGAGTCCTCCAGATGAGAAGGGCTTTGGTAGTCGCCCTCTACTCATGCTCTTTCTTCCAAACATTGACAGAATCTTGGAGGGAAAGAATGGATTTGCGAAAGTAATGGGTATGAGCCAGCCAAGCAAGTTCCCTCACTTCACGCTAAGAGAATGGTGGCTGCCAAGGGTGAAGAGGGCACAGAGTCTCAAGCCTATATTCAGTTCCTCTGCACTCTGCCCCTCTTGGAGATAATAGCGCGGCTCAAGCCGACGTTGGGTTCCATAGCTACTTCCAATTGAAGGGGACGTGGGTGCTCCATTCATCTTCTTTTTCCTCTTCTTTTTCCTTCCCTGAAGTCTGCCCTTCCTTGGGATAATGGCGTGGCTCAAACCGATGCTTGCTTCCTCAACTGCTTCCATTTGAAAAAAGATTCTGAAGATTCTTGTTTGTCTTTTAGCCACGTTTGGCCTTGTAATGAATATATTGCTTTTGGCTGCAAAGCCACTTTATGAATACAATAATATTTTCTTATCCTGATATTTAAATATCTGTGAGGAGCTAATAATTGTATCTTGTAAGGCCCCAAATATAGGTCCCCATAGTTGAATATCAGGAGCTTTGAAAATAATATGAACTTAAAATATGCTCTATGTCAAAAAGATCCTTGCGGCGAAGGTTTTTGAGAAAATCCACACCTCGATCATATTTTCCCGCGAAGGTGTTTTCTCTATGAGAGAAGAAACCTTGGTCAAAAAATTTCGGGACCGCTGACTTGTCCTTGGCCTTAGTGTAGTGTTGCCCCCTAGTGTTGCTAGGCACAGCGAAGAAACGATGATAGGCCTAAAAAAACAGACCTTCATGAATAGGCTTCGCGAGTGTAGGAACACGAGAATTGTCCCCTTGTTTTATGCGATAAAATTGTCTATGACTCCTCCGAGTCCCAGACACTGGGAAAGTATTTCTTCAAGTATCGGCCATTGATAGGGTTGTGATGGACATCCCCATCTAAGTCTTTGAGATGAAATGCTCCTTTCTCCAAAATCTTATAAATAATGTATGGGCCTTCCCATCTGGGAGTCCATTTACCGCTACCATCTAACTTTTCACCAAGTGGCAGAACTACTTTCCAAACTAACTGTCCTTCGTTATAACTCTTTCCCCGCGTCCACTTGTCATAGGCGCGAGCTACTCACTGCTTTTCCATGACCAAACTATCTAAAGCCTCCAAGCGCTTTTCGCCGAGGTCTTCATGTTCCTGCCACATAGCCTGAACGTAGTATTCTCCAATGAGATTATGCTGCTCTTGAACTTGTAATCGGACATTGACTTCCAAAGGCAGGACTGCATCATGGCCAAACATCAAAGCATAAGGTGTTGTAGCGGTGGGATTCCGCTTTGATGTGTGATAGGCCTAAAGAGTCTCATAAAGGGTTTCGTGCCATTGTCGCAGATTAGTTTCTAGCATTTTCTTCAGCAAAGTGATGATGATTTTGTTGCTGGCCTCTTGACCGTTAGACTGCGCATAGTAAGGACTGGAATGGACGAATTGTATTCCCTATTCCTTTGCCAATTTATTAACTTCACCACCCGTGAAAGCTGCCCCCAGGTCTGAAACCAAAAGTTCTGGAATACCAAATTTGCAGATGATGTTCCTGAATAGGAATTGTCTCAGCGTACCACTAGATGCTTCCTTAAAAGGTTCTGCTTCGACCCATTTTGTAAAGAAATCTGTAGCGACGATGATAAACTTGTGTTGAAGCGATGAATGCGAGTGAATCATCCCAATTAAGTCCAGCGCCTATCCTCTTGTGGGCCAAGGTTTTATAATGGGCTGCATTGGGACATTAGGGATATGTTGGACCGGTCCATGAGCTTGGCAATCTAAGCAACCCTTCGCGAATGTGATGCAATCTTTCAAAATACTTGGCCAGAAATATCCATGTCACCTGAGCAACCAACGCATTTTTGGACCTACCTGGTGAGCCCCGCAGATACCAGCATGTACTTCCCTCATGAGTTGTTTTGCTTCTCTGCCGTATACACATTTGAAATCTATGCAATCTTGCCCTCACCTACGAAGTTCATCGTTCCTGAGGAAATAATTGAGAGCAAGGTAGCGGATCCTCTTGTCAGTGGGCTGATCAGGATTTTTGAGATAGTTGATCAAGGGGACCCGCCAATCCAAATCAATGGAATCTAAGGTTGCTACCGCGGCGTCCTCTGGGGGATCTTTTCTTGCCATCCAGGAAGGGAGTGTTCGGCGTTCCACTTTCAGAATTCGCTCACTAATGCCATACTTCAAAGTTATCCCCGTTGCCAATTGAGCCAACTCGTTTACGGTAAATTTCGTTCGCGCGGAATATGCTCAAGGTCCACGTCATCAAATTGGTCCAACAACTCCAGAGCTCTATCCTAGTATGGGGCTAGCGAGAAACTAGAGCATTTAAACTTTTCACGCAGCTGATTGATTATCAGAAGCGAATTTCCAAGTACTTGTACCGTCGTGACTCTCATTTCTAAGAGCACTTCTAGGCCAATGATTAAGGCCTCATATTCCGCTTGATTATTGGTTCATTGATACTCTAACTGAAAAGAGTATGAAAAATGATCTCCGGACGCGTTTTCCAGCACAATGCCTGCTCCGACCACGGTGTCTGTCCTTGAACCATTGAAGTACAATACCCAAGGTTGCAGCATAACAGCTGCCAATGAATTCTCGTAGATCTCCCGATTTGGTGTGCTATACAAGTCTTCCAAAGAATTCGCGACAACTTCAAGTTCGCGAATTTCACTAGTATCCAGCATTGGATGATGCGCTAGAAAGTCCGCGATGGCTTGGCCCTTCACAGCTTTTTGGGGAACATACTGCAAAGAGAACTCTGAAAGAGCCAAAACCCATTTGCCAATCCGGCCCCTAAGAATGGGTCGCGACAACATGTATTTGACTAGGTCGGTCTGGGCAATTATGCATGTAGTGAACGACAACATGTAGTGGCGAAGTTTACATGCAGAGAAATACAACGTTAGGCAAAGCTTTTCTATTGGTGCGTACCTGGTTTCACAATCCGTTAACGTTCTACTTAGGTAAAAAAATGGCATGTTCCACTCCTGCTTCGTCGTTCTGTGCTAATAAGCTACCAATTGAAGACTTTGCTGCTGAAATGTAGAACTTCAGTGGGTAACCGTGCTTTGGAGGAACAACAACCGGTGGATTTGCAAGATATGCCTTTATGCTGTTAAAGGCCTCTTGATGTTTTGTCTCCCACACAAATTTTGTCTGCCCTTATAGCTTCAAGAGGGAGGAGAAAGGCTGAATCTTTCCGGAGGAGTTGGAGATAAACCGCCGCAAGAAATTGATTTTTCCTAATAGCCTTTACAGCTCCTTCTTCGTCCTCAGGGGTGAAGCATTGATCACTGCTTTAGCTTTATCCTCTGATACTTCGATGCCCCTCTGATGTACAATAAATCCTAGGAAGTCACCTGCTTGGACTCCAAATACACATTTCGTGAGGTTCATCTTCAGCTTGTGTATTCGCGTGCGCTCGAAAACCTTTCGCAGATCTGCGATGTGGTTTCCCCGCTGCCTAGATTTGATGACCACGTCATCAATGTAAACCTCTAAAATCTTTCCCAGGATATCCTGGAAGAATAGGTTCATTGCTCGCTGGTATGTAGCCCTTGCATTTTTCAAACCGAAAGGTATGACTACATATTCAAAAATTCCCGTGAAGCTTGGGCATCTGAACCCAATTTTGTGTCTATCCTCTTCTGCCATTGGAATCTGATGATAACCGACAGTTCCGTCCATGAAAGATAGGCGTTCATGACCAGCTACTGCATCTACCAACATATCTGCGACCGGAATGGGGTAAACATCTTTGGGAGTGGCATTATTGAGGTCATGGTAATCGACGCACACCCTTATTTTGCCATTCTTCTTTCAAACTGGGACGACATTAGATTGCCACTGATTGTACTTGGCGACCCTGATGATTCCTGACTTATGCATCTTCTCGACTTCTTCCTTAACCAAAACCTGAGTTTCCGAATTCATCCGCCTTGATTCCTGTCTTACCAGAATTTGATCTGGGATAGTGGGCAGTTTATGGTAGACTAAGTCAGGAGATAAACCTAGCATATCTTCATATCTCTCAGTGAAACAGTCTTTATACTCCTGCAGTAAGTCGATGAGCCCCTGTTTTTCTTCAGGCTCTAAGTTTGCACTGATTGCCTCTTCCATTGGCTCAGTTTCATTCCCCAAGTTCACCTTCTCTGTAGGATCCCTAACCTTTGGAGGAGTATCATCTAACGATGCTGGAGCCAGTCGAATGGGCTCTTCTTCCTCCTCATGATCGGAGAGAGCCTCATCAACATATTCTAATGTTGCCATTTGTGCGTAGGCCTCTTTTTTGATTAAATATGAAGATAATCTATCATATAAAGAACGAAAGGCATGTACCTCTTCCTTTGAGAGGTCTTGGTCCATCAATTAGGACCTGGAGTTGGCACAGCGTGTCAGGGCCTTTCGAGGTGGCCTTTTACGACTGCGAGCCCCCATTGTGCCAGGTCAGAGTCCGTCACCCCTGTGAGGCGGCCCTTGTTGTCAATTTCGTGGACCTATAGCGGAGAGATAGGTTCTAAATAGTACCTTGAGTCTACGTAGATTGTGGAGACTGAGAAAGGTCACGGATCTACTTTGACTATTACCGCCTTATCCGCGATTCTGTCCCATATGATTAGCTCCTGATGAAGGCTGGATGGGACACAATAACTCTGGTGGATCCAGTCGCGGCCCAGAATTGCGCTATATGCAGCATGACAGTCTATGAAGAAGAAGGTGCAAACCCCTTCTGTTGGACCTACCTTGACTTGTAGGAAGATCAAACCCAATGTTTTAGTCACAGTCCCTGCGAAGTTCTTCAGTGTCAAGGACGTGGATTGGATCTTCTCTTTCTTAATTCCTAGCAGTTGCATAGTTCTGGTGGTCAAGATGTTGACTGCGGCGCTCGTGTCTACCATGATTTTCCCAACCTTAGTGTCGTTCATATAGGTGGTGATATATAATGGCCTCATGTGTTGCACCATTACTGGGGTCAGCTTGCTAAAACCCATGTCCTGATCTCTCGCATCGGTGTCTGCAACCTCTGCTACTTCAGCCTCCTTCGGCGTAGGTTTCTTCGTGAGGGATGATGCCACTGAGGTGATCTCGAGCGATGGTTTGTCAGATGATTCGCCTTCCCCCTCTTGACATTCCTGAGCTGCCATCGGCAAGGCATATCTTGATGGTAGGACATATACCATGTTACAAGCAACGTCCGACATGTCCGCCTCTTCTGATTTCACCGCTGGGGAGCTCATGTCATCTTACTCTATGAACTTGCTTGCGACGTAAACCACCAGTGATCCTTCTTCTTGGACCATGACCTGCTCCTGTTGATCCGCTGCGAAAGGACATCCCCTCTTTGGTGGCCCCTGCTTCGCTAATAAAGCCTTTTTGGATTTCGCAACCACTATGCTTTGAACTTTCTTATGCCTCCACTGCACAGTCGTGGACTGATTGTCTTTACCCCCCAGCTTGTCAAAGATTGAAGGCTCGCTCTCTCTTCCTTCGAGAGATATTCTCTGCCAAACGCTAGGTTTGCGAGTTGGCGGTGATTCTTGCTTTGCGGGAGCTAGGGACTTCTCCTGACTGTCCTTTCAGCGATCGCTGGTTTTTGAAGCCTTTTACAACATCTTAGGACGCCGCTGGAGAACCCGCGGGGCCATGAACTATTTGGAGGTCAGTGCCTCCACCTGTCTCTGGTGTTCTTCTGGAGATCTCACCAACTGCGATGGTTTAATCAACCCCTGATCCAGCGCTTCCAAGGTTCGCTTTGCTTTTCCAAACCTCCGCTGGAGTTTTCTCTTCCTTGAAGAGCTCATTTCCACTGCTTTGCCTTTCTTTTGGGTATACCATCTCCCTTCTTTGATAGTGGATATCGGCGCCGGAGGAATATACGGTCTGGTCATAATGTCTAACCGCTCGTTTGCTTTTTCTTCTTCCCTCGCAACCTTCAATTTCTTGAACAAGTTAGAGTCCATTGGAGAAGAAGTTCCTGACCCAACGTGCATTCTCGGACTACCTAGTTGGAAGCTTTTAGAATGTGCTGGTAACTTCATTGGTGGTAAAGTACCAAAGCGAATGGTATGTTCTTCCTCTTCGTGCAACGCCTGGATATCACATTCCTCCTTGCACTTTGAACATATCACGACAAGTGGAGCTAGCTTTGATCTCCACTTCACGGACCACTCAATCACCTTTTCTAAGCCCCCAGTGGTATGATCTGGGCTCAGCCTCTGTTGATCCTTCGTGTCCCAAACTACGTCAACCATGTTGACTCCAGTGCTTGGGAAATGATCCAAATCTACCAGCGTTGCTGCTGTTGCTGGCGCTTCAACTTGTAAACTATCATTATTCAATCAGATCTGAATCTGATCCTGTATCTTGACACAGTCGGCTGTGTTGTGATTCTATAAATTGTGGAGCTTACAGTATTTCTTCCCCCTTAACTGCTCCGGTTTGGGGAATGGTTCGAAGTCGGTCTTCACCATCTTCGTAGCTATCATCTCATCTAAGATCCCATGAGCTTTATTAGCATCATAGGTGCAACTTGTGAATTCAGGTTTGGTGAAGACCACTGACTTGAGTTTCATTGGCTTTTTACACAGCTTCAGCCGTTTTAGCGTTAACGCCTTCTTCCCGGTAAGCTTAAGCGCTGCTACCTCATCCTCTTCGGACTCTTCAGCCTCTTCCAGGCCGGATTCCTCACTCTTATAGTAAGGATCAAAGGAACCTGAGTAGTGGTTCACTGCTGCCTCAGTCCTCCTTTTCCCTGAAATGTAAGTTCCTTTGGAGGAGTTCTTCACAACGTCCATTTCTCTAAGCAAATGCTCAAAGATTCCTACTTCTGTGATCAGTTCCCCTATAGAGTTGAACATGCTTCCATGTTGCTTCTTGCATTGACGAGGCTCTAAGCCTTTGATTGCAAACTTTACTAGCTCTTTCTCCGGAAGTATCACGTTCAGCTTCCCTTTTTGGATCTGGAAACGTTGAAGGTATGCAACAGCGGCTTCAGTTGGCTGCTGAGCCATCTGAGTAAGTGAAGCCAGATCTACCTCCAGCTTGATAGTCCTGAAGGTTTCCTTGAACAGTTTTTCCATCGCGAGCCAACTCGCGATAGATCCTGGTTGCAGCTTAGCAAACCAGGTGAAGGCAGACCCTGACAAAGAAGTGGCGAAGATATTACACTTCAGATTGTCATCATTCTGGTACTGGCCATATTGTACCCGAAACCTGACCAAATGGACCGCTGCATTTTCGACCTCTTCTCCGGAGAAAGTAGAGAACGTAATGCTCTTGTATCCTCTAAGATGAGGTACCTGCGTAATATGTGGTGCGAAAGGCCCCTGATAAGCCTCCTCCAGGTTAGGCCTCTGATTTGCGGCCCTGATCATTACTTCTACCTCCTCTCACCTTACATATCCCAAATTAGGAGGAGGAGGTGGATGAATCATTGTGTCATTAGCTGGCCAGATTAGAGGCGGCGCTTGTGTTAGCGGTGGCGCATGTGATGCCTGGTTAACCAAAGATATACTGCCTCCAGGGTTATTTTGGGTGGGGTCGACATCTGTAATGTAAAACCTACTGCTGGCTGACCCTTCATGCCTGCGGTCATGATGCACGTATTCAACTCCGTCGCTATCGTACTGGGGAGACGAGATATTGTCAACAAGGGCTCCCTCATTGATTTTCAAACTCCTAGTCCCTTGCTTGATAGACGGTGTGGCCCTATTCTTTCCACCTGTTGTGGGAGTAGTCTCCTTACCCCTAGCTGATGCGACAGTTGTAGTTAGAGTGGATGTGGCCGTGTTGCCGCCGCTAGCTTTTTCTCGAGCATTTGGCGGTATGTACTTAGCTGACCCTGCAGGTTGGCTGAGTGACCCTAGAATAGCATTAGGGTCCCCTAACACCTTATTCAGGACCTCTCTTGCCTGATCCATCTCAGCTTTTTGCATAGCAACTTGGATCGCGGTATTGGATCCATCACTGCGAATAGCCGTGACTTCTGTGAGAACGACCTTAGTCTGTGCATCTTGGGCATTTATCAAGGTCAGGAGCTGCTCATGTTGCTCCTGCGCTTGTCGTGACGTGTGGTCTATATGCCCTTGTAATAGCTCCGTATTGCGCTCCATCTCCAGTCTGACTTTCATTGTCAGATTGTTGGACATCTGTCGCTGCTCCTCGAATCTTTTAGCCGTCTTTGTCCAGAATGTACTATTGTTTTTTCACATGATGTTAAGTTGCGCTTCCAGGCTAGCGCTTTCTGGGATAGGGATGGGTATAAAAACATCCGCTTTCACCTCGTCCTCAGTCACCCTGGTGGTATCAGACGCTACTCCAACCTCATTAGGCTTGGCGGTGAGAACTGCCTCGCCCTCAGTAGCGGGCAGTTGACTTTCTCCCCGTTCGGTCGTCATCTTTGTTGATGGTGTATGGAGAGAAAATCTTTGAATTACTAATTCTTCCGAAAAACCACGACAGTCTGCAAGCGAGTGCGGTCTGTAACTGGAGGTTTTGCGTTTCAGGCAGTTGACGTAAACCTTTTGGTAAGGGTTATCGCCTGACTTCCCAATTGTGAATATCTGGCGGTATGCTGTATTGTATGTCTGAATTGAAAAAGTAGCTGAGTTCAATAAGACATTATGATCCAAGGTTTAGACATGCGGCCCAAGTATAGTCGTCTAGACACAAATTTTCTTTCAAATCCTTTGGGCAACCTTACTGAAATGACCAGGTGGGGGAGGGCGAACAAGAGAGGCAGAATCTATTTTGGCATGAGCTACTCCCACTTAGTGGTTTAGGCCCATTTGGAAGCACTTCTGGATTCAAAAACCTGTCATGAACGTTGTCCCCTTTCTAGACACCATTTCACATAAGTTATACTTACTAAGATGAGAAAAGTCATAAATGTGAAGACAGTTCAACAAGTGTTAATAAAAACCGCCTTTAACCTTAAGGGACCTGAACTAGGCAGGTATAAAGAGTTTAGGCCAATAATAACAAAAGAGACTTCACCTATTCCGTTATGATTCACAACCCCTTACCAAGCTATTGTCCCACTGGGTGTGCCAAAATGTATGGCTTCAGTTTTGTTGCAACTTGTCAACAGTCTCTTTTCTGCGTGGATGTACCAGTACCGTTCCGGTGCGATCGTCGGGGGTGTCCCTTGAACTGACTTCTTTTGAGCGACTATAGACGAGGAAAGCACCAACCTCATCGTGGGGTTCTTCTGTGCCTCGTGGTAAGGACTTTATCTTGTGTTACCAAGTCGATACTCAACATTGTAGGTTAAGCAGAGCAAAATCACCGAGAAGTAGAGAGAACTTGCCAAAGCGTGACTTTAGCTTAGCTGGTTTGCAAGGGTGTTACCCTTGCTTAGCTAGTTCCGTAACCGTTGTGGTCGCGGTACTACAGTCGGCTCCCGAGGAGACTAGGACTGAAACACATTGACAGAGGGTTTGGTGGCACTAACAGTCGGCTCATGAGAAGACTAGGACTGGAGTATGATCACTGGTAAGAGAAGGAGAGGAGTTTCTCTTAGAGAGGGGTTACTCTAGAGAGGCTTGGATAATCTTAGAGATTGTTGTTGAATTGTGTTTTGAATTGTTACTTGTTGTAGCCTCTATATATAGGCTACCAAGCCATAGTGGTTGGCCTTTAAACAAATCATGATGGGTTAGATTTGAGCATTTAAATACTAATGGAATGTTAGGTTTAAGCACTTAAAACACTAATGGAATGTTAGGTTTAAGCACTTAAATACTAATGGAATGTAGTTATATCTCCACCAAGAACTAACAATGGGCCTTCGACTTCTTCATATCAAATGATCCATAATGAATGTAAATCATTGTGGCAAATTTTCAGAGCTTTCTTCCATGTGGTTGGGCCGGAAATGCTGCTGGACTCCTTACAGGTCCAATTTTCTAGTTTTGCTTCTGCAGAAAACTGGACTGATTTTTTGAAGGCTTTCCGCTCATAAATAGCTCTGGAACTCTTCATAAGAAATGATTCTTAAGATGTCTAGAATTAGTCTGGAATGTTTTAGCTCATTTAGATTTCATTTGGTTAGTCAGCCGCCCTTCCTTCCTTGTTTAGCTCGGTTTCTCCTAGCTGAAGTAGGAAAATATGCTAAAGTTGACTTTTCATTTCCATGCTTCCATCATTTCCTTTTCTCATGGCTCCCATAATCTTCCATAGTAGGCTTTATTTAGCCTCTAAATAATATATTTCGAACTTATCGACAATATATAGCTTGAGCCACTGACTTTGGCTCAATTTCTCCAAGACACGCCTTATCATGCCAAAAATGCTCATTTTAGGTCCAAACACATGGCATTGCTTGAACCAATGGTCGATTGATCCACATCGAGGACACATGTCATTGTGGTTACCTCCCATGGTGCTACCTCGACGGCCGGTGTTGCCATATCCATCTCTCCCACGTGTGGAGTTGCCATCACTTGTGCCCGTCCTAAAGTTACGATTTCCTTCGTTATTGGGGCGGTTATATAGACCCATATGTCCTTCATGTCCCCTTTTATTAGGGTAATCATGTCCCCTATTATTAGGGTACCGCTCCTTGCGCCCTCTTTTGGGTGTATTATAATTCGCCTCACGAACGCTCTAAGTTCCAATGGGCCTTGAATTATAATTCTTTACGAGGATGTTGTCGTGTTTTTCAGCCACAGACATAACATTGATGAGCTCATTAACCTCGTAATTCATCCAGCATTGACTTCAGTACGATATTGCTTTGATAGCAAAAGTGCTGTGACGGGGAAGGTAGAGAGAGTTTTCTCAATTAGCTCTTGTTCTGTGAGAGGTTGTTCACAAAACCTCAACATGGCTTTGAGGCGAAGAGCTTCTGAATTGTATTCAGCAACAGACTTGAAGTCAAAGAAGCATATATTGTTCCATTGAATCTTCAAGTCAGGGAGGAGAGAATCTTGGATATTGCCAAAGTGCTCTTCTAGCGCAACCCATAGGTCTCTTGCATCTTTGATTGACATGTACTCTAATCTGAGTGCTTTGTCTATGTGGCGTCGCATCAAGATAAGTGCTTGTGCATGCTTTGTGGGTGTTCGTTGGAACATAAGACCCTCGTTAGGTGCCTGGATTATGGGCAATATCCCTCTTGAAGTGAGATGGTTCTCAACGTCGGTTATCCAGCTATGGTATTCCGAGCCTGTTGAGTCAAGCATTTGAAAGTCGAGTCTAGGTTCATTCGACATCCTGAAGATAAGAAGAGAAGATATATTAGTTTCGAAGTTTAAACTTCCACGAAAACTAAAATAATAAGATTTCCGAGCTATGCTACCAATAAATCAATTTCCAAGAATATTTAGATTAGACCGAAACAATGATGTTTAATATGGTCATAAATTGATGCTTGCAGACGCTCTTAGTCTGAATATTATGAACACTCTTAGTTCATTGATTACGAACACTCTTAGTTCGTTTAGCGTGAATTCCTATAATCCCGTTTTTTTATTGTAAGTTCCCGAGAAAAAGAAAAGAGGAGAAATGAGTACAAACTAAAAAACAGGAACTTTTAGTAAAAAATACCTCAAAATAGTGTTGCCGAAAAATTTGGCCTGAAAAAGTTGTCAGAGGTGACTGAAAGAATCGCTGGAAAAAAATCAAGAAAAATAGTCAAAAAAGTCGCCGGAAAAGTGTCGGAAAAGTCGCCAGAAAATTACCCTGCATATCTGTCGGCAGATGCCCTACAGATCTGTCAGCAGCTGCTCGGCAGGTGCTCTGCAGGCTGTTGGCAGGTGTCTCTGCAGCTGCTCAGCAGGTCCTCGGCAGGTGTTGGCATGAGCTGTCAGTAGGTCTTGGCAGGTGCTATCGGCAAGTCCTCGGCAAGTGTCGAGAGGAGCTGTCGGCAGGTACTTGGCAGGTCTCGGCAGCTCTCAGCAGATCCTCTCGGCAAGTATCGACAGGACTTCTCGGCAGGACTCGGCAATGGTTCAATTTTTTCGATGGCCGATTCAGGTGGTTTCCGGCCGGTTCTGGCGGTTCTGAGGTCGGTTCTGGGCTTCTGGGATCAGGGGCTTTGATATGTGGTAGGATTTGAAGGTTTTTTGTAGAGTTGGTATTGGATGATGAACTTCCTCTTCTCTTGTCGATTTTTGATTCGAATACTAGAGTAATATCGTGCTGATAACGTGTTTAAGTATAAACGTAAAATAACAGAGAGAGTAAGAGAATTTAGATGCAAAGAGTGGAGAGTAAAATGTTTATTCTTCTCTCAAATGAGGGTTTATATAGGAATACAAGATGGTGTGAATGCTCTAGGAGAAGTTCAATTTGATGACTATGATCATCATAGCTGCAACTCCACATGGTTGTTTCAATGATGAAAATTGTCATGCTTGTTGCCTCCTTATGAGTTTTATGCCACACAAGTCTTCATACCTATATCTACACACTCAAGTACTATGTTTATACACTCAAGTACTGTGTCTATACACTCAAGTACCTATTACATGATATAGTCATTATACTATAATACTTTTATACTACAACATTGACATAATTCAAGAAGCTCTTCGTCGCGCTAGTGTGTAAATATGTAGTGTTTAAGAACAAGAATACTTCACTTCCTTTAAATCAAGTTTATGTTGGGATTTTAACTCCACGAACGAAGCAAGATTCAAGAATAGACATACTCCGCAACAACACGACAATAAAGCAGAATAAACAAATAAGGATGAAAAACAAGGAAAATTCTACAATGTGTTAACGTATGACATGCATACAATTGCCTTAAAAGTGGTAAAATGAATCTTCACAAGTAGTAATATTAGTCCTCAAAATGGTATGATGAGTCCTTAAAATGGTAAATTTTCTTAGTTACCACATGAGTCCTCAAAATAGTAATATTAGTCCTCAAAGTGATAACATGAGTCCTTAAAGTGGTAATATGAGTCTTTAAAGTAGTAAAAATAGTTGATGTATGAGAAATGTTAACATACCATAGCTTTACCCGAAAAACAATTAACACGAGATTTAACATGGTTCGGCAAATTTTCATGTCTATGCCCAGGGTCCACCCAAGATATATTTTCTTTCACTATGAGAATAAAACTAGTACAAGACACCTGATTTAAATCTCATAACCCAAATCCCAAAATCCTTATACATGTACCCTCACTCATAGACTACCCAAGAACACTATATCTCACCTAAGAGAATTCCCTCTTAGCACTTTTTTTCTCTCTCACTCTCATGCACAACCCACAAAGTATTTAGTCAGTAACTGATATGGTGAACAACACTAACATATTTATAGGCATACCAAGAGCAATGGGTGGCAAGAATAACGTGGAGTAACAAAGAAAGACCAAGCTAGTCTTCATTCAACATGCTACCACCATTGATAGCTTACAATAATTAATACATTCACATAACTATTTCACCTTGCCAATTTATCCACATATTCTCTACCTGAAACATGCAACAATGTTTTCTACACCATCTATGTTAATTGTCAAACATAATTGCCACGTTAATAACTGTGGATCATTACTTCTTTTTGGATGAGGATGAACACCAATCTCAACAGTTCGAAGCTTTAGCAGGTGCTCCTTTACTTTTCAATATTCTGGTATGAAGTTTGAAGTACATGCGATGAGATCAGCAGAAAGGAAAAATTATGCAAGCCAAAAATGCAGTGTGCCTATATGTGCCGTGCCGGTACTCATGGTCAATTACACCATCAGTTCTTATCTTCTTATTCACAACCTACCATTAGGTCATAATTCATAAGCATTAAAAAAAAAATTGCGGAACAAAAGAGAGACAAAGCCCCAAAATCCTGAAACTTGAAAAACCAGCATGCATCAGCAGCCAGCAACTCCAGAATCTATTGTTCCGAAAAAAAAAATATATATATATATATATATCTATTCTTATCCTATGTGGAATGTAATGATATAAAGATCGGTATGTAAATATAGTATCTATTTTGACACGCTCGAATGATCCGTTCTCATAATTAGGATGTATATAACCCTATTCTGATCTGATCTGGTATGGAATGAACTTATAATCATGGAATCAACATACTTCAGAATCTGAATTGGAGGAACGTAGTTAAAATTATTTACATTTTTCTTTTTTCCCATTGACAGTTGCTACTAGCTAGCTAGGTCCCAAAGAGAACATAACAGAAGAAATGCATTGTAGAGATGAGGCTGTTCTGTGATGAACTGTACAACTTGACCATTTCAAGTTGAAGAAATATCTGGCTATTTCATTTTAAACAAACAATTATTTGATTCCCAGAAGTTTGGTAAACAAATTATGAAGATTATAATTTATTTTCAAAACCTTGGTAGGCACACTTCCAATCATTCATATATGCACTTCATCTCTTCATCATCAACACCCCTTCAGACCCTCCACCCACATGGACTTGTAATAATCAAAACTTCACGGGCCAATATTTCCAGGAAAAAGAGGAAAAAAAAAAAAGAAGGTTTGCTAATAAATATTCGATAATTATAGTTGCTTTGTTCATCTTTTCTTTATAAATTCCGTGCCGTACATGTGTAAATCATCACCGACATCTAGTTGACTTTTTGCTTCATCACGTGAGTCAAAGGATGAGTTTGATTGGTCAACTTCATGGTCTTGTTAAAGTAATTATAATCGACGGCTTGGAACAGTCGAGGAAGCTTCGGTTACGTGTAATTGGGTTCATTGGAATAGAGGGGAGGCGTGATTGCCTACGTGGGATGCACGCATACGCGTTGCCGCCAGCGTTGAGTACGCAACACGTGGTGGCAATTAAGTGGCTCAAAATTATTAGTTGGAAATCAAGCTAAGGAGTCTTACTTAATTTTCAACATGACTCATCGAAAATAGAAAGAGCGCATGAAGTTAAAGTTATAAGGGCCAACTATAGAAGTCTCTTAAATATCTCTCTTATTGTGTTGGCTTGATAAAAATTTTCTCCATTTTCTAACAAAAAAATAAGTACTTTTAACGTGTAAGGTTTACATTTATAAACTTATAATGATAATATGACTTCACACTTGTACGCTTACAATGAAAGTTTGATCGTACAAGAGTATGACTATTAGTTTTGATGATAAGTTAGTGGTTAGATTAGTAAGACTACTTCTCATTAATCTAAGTATTAAGTCACTATCAGCAACTAATTAGTATAGTGGTCTCTAATTTTTTCTTCTCTTAGAATATAATGTTGTCCTGTTATGACAATAGCATTTTACATAAAAATTGACGCCAACAAAAATGTTGTCTGAGCAGTTTGTGACCACTAGCATAATAAGGTTAAATTGATGACCAATAGTTAAACAATCATTAATTTTAATACATATGTTGGTAAGTTGCTAGCAAACACTGGAAGTTGGACGACTATGAATTTATAATGTAGAAATAACACCTTATAATATTGCATTCATATCACAAGATGGTGTGCACAATTAAAAATTAAGACTAATGATGCAAGAAAAACAACACAATGAAATTAATGGTAAGAAAATAACTTATTCTAATAGTTCTATGCAATATCTGTGAAGTTAATTCATTTTAGTATTTCAACAATTAACCTGAAAAAAAGTGAGAAACTCATAAAATTTGGACTTGCTAAAAAAATTTGTATATTTCATTAGAGAAATGAATGTTAAAATTTAATCTTGCATGCAATTCAAGATGTAGTTAAGGGTAAGTGGGGAGATGAGCACATAAACTCGATAGCTCGATAAACCCCAGACTCCAATTGCAAAAAAGCAAATCTCGATAATTCTGGAGACACCTATTTGTTTGACAAGTGCCAAAACTATTCAAATATTAGGGCATCTGCATTTAGTAATTGAAAATAACGCTTTAAATTTCAAACACCTCATAATGACATATTTAGACATATTTCTTTTTCAACAAAAAAAAAATAGATACATAAAAATAAATTATTACACCGTATATGCTAAGAAAAACCAAACCATGCAAAATCTAAACTTTAAACCCATTAAAACACAAAGCGTGCATTATTTTCAAAACAAATATCTCAATATACAACAAAAGAGTCATAGCCTTTCTTTCATATTCCAATTATACTAATACACCTAGTTACCCCATAGGCCACAGAGTAACAAAATCATTAGGAAGATCTAAGCATTAAGGAAAAAAAAAAGTTTGAAATTCAAACCGTAGACATCCCCCAAGATTTTTCTTCCTATATATTTTGCAAACGTCTCTACCTACATATACCTGGCAACAACATTTAACTAACTCCAAAAAAAAAAAAAACATAAAAAAAAAATTAAATAAAAACAAAAATAAGAAAAACTAGTGGAGGAGAAAGGCGGTATATTCCCCATACTATAAAAGAGCATCTGTGTAAAACAAACAAACAATACTCACACCGCTCAAAAAAAAAAAAAAAAAAAACACAATACAAATCTCATTTACGGGCCACCCCATTCCGCCGTCAGGAATGGCTGAGCTCACCCAAAACGGCGCCGTCTCCTCCGCCCCCACCACCACCACGGCAACCTCCACCGCCTCCAACACCTCGAAGACCAAGAACAACCCGCTCCTCCTCGGCCGCTTCGAAATCGGGAAGCTCCTCGGCCACGGCACGTTCGCAAAGGTCTACCACGCCCGCAACATCAAGACCGACGAGGGCGTCGCCATTAAGGTCATCGACAAAGAGAAGATCCTGAAAGGCGGTTTGATCGCCCACATCAAACGCGAGATCTCCATCCTCCGCCGCGTCCGCCACCCCAACATCGTCCAGCTCTTCGAAGTAATGGCCACCAAGGCCAAGATCTACTTCGTCATGGAGTACGTCCGCGGCGGCGAGCTCTTCAACAAGGTCGCCAAGGGCCGCCTCAAAGAGGAGGTTGCGAGAAAGTACTTCCAGCAGTTAATCTCCGCCGTCGGATTCTGCCACGCCCGCGGTGTCTACCACCGCGACTTGAAGCCCGAGAATCTACTCCTGGACGAGAACGGCGATCTCAAGGTATCGGATTTCGGGTTGAGTGCGGTCTCCGACGAAATCCGGCAGGACGGGATGTTTCACACGTTTTGCGGGACCCCGGCGTACGTGGCGCCGGAGGTCCTTGGCCGGAAGGGGTACGACGGAGCCAAGGTGGATATTTGGTCGTGTGGAGTGGTTTTATTTGTGCTTATGGCGGGGTACCTGCCCTTCCATGACCACAATGTTATGGCTATGTATAAGAAAATTTATAAGGGAGAGTTTCGGTGTCCGAGGTGGTTCAGCGCCGAGCTTGTGAGGTTGCTGACTAAGCTTTTGGATACGAACCCCAATACTCGGATTACCATTGCGGAGGTGATGGAGAATCGGTGGTTTAAGAAAGGGTTTAAGCATATTAAGTTTTACATTGACCATGATGATAGGTTATGTAATGTTCATGAGGATGAGGAGGATGACAGTGATGCCAGCTCGGTGATGTCTGATCAATCGTGTATGTCGGAATCCGAGGCCGAATTTGAGACCAGGAGGAAGCTTACATCTTTGCCGAGACCGGCGAGTTTGAATGCGTTTGATATAATTTCGTTTTCGCCGGGGTTTGATTTGTCGGGATTGTTTGAGGAGCGCGGGGAGGAGGCTAGGTTTGTGTCGGGTGCTCCGGTTGATAAGATAATATCGAAATTGGAGGAGATTGCCAAAGTGGTGAGTTTTTCGGTGAGGAAGAAGGATTGCAGGGTGAGCATGGAAGGGTCTAGAGAGGGTGTGAAGGGGCCGTTGACGATTGCGGCTGAGATATTCGAGTTGACACCGTCGTTGGTGGTGCTTGAAGTGAAGAAGAAAGCAGGGGACAGAACAGAGTATGAGCAGTTTTGTAATTCGGAGTTGAGACCCGGGTTGCAGAATTTGATGATTGAGGACTCTGCTGCTGGTCCAGCTGCAGGTTCTCTTGCTTCAGGAGGTTCGGTTGTTTCAGTAGGTTCTCCGTCTTCAGTTCATCATCTACCTTCGGATACTGAATAAGAAGGAAGAGAATGGAATTGGGTATGCCCTTTTTTTTTTTCTTCCTGTCTCTTCTCTAATTTGCTAAGTAAGGCTTCTGTAAAGTTTCCTCCTTTGTTGTTGATTTATTTTGTTTTGGGAATAGGCGAGCTCTAGATATTACTTCTATGTTATTGTATTTCCTGTTCGTTTATCAAGAGAGCCTAGATTAGAATTACAGAGAATGGAATGCACATCTCTCTAGTTTATCTCGGAATTTTGGTGGATGATGATTGTATATGCTTACATTAAGCTTCTTCTACTTCATACTAACATAAATTCGTTGGATACCTGAGCTTTAAGACTCTTTCTGCTACTCATTTAGCCATGGGTTTTACAATGTTTGCTGCTCTTTGTGGCATTTTTTGGTAATCTGTTTTTTTATTTTTTTATGAGAAGGCAAAATGTAGGTGCTGAGTTGCATTTTGTTGGGTTTTCCATTTTCCTTCTTTTCTATTTAGTGCCATGTTTTGGTGAAACTTTTGTTTTCATATGAGAGGCATGGAGAAGTCAGTTTCATTCATCACCTAAATTAGGTGCAATAATGGCCATCAGGAAGGATGTCAGTAAGTGCTGGAAACTTTTGGATGTATACCAGTTAGGGATGTCTGAAATCTAGAAAAATCTAATGGTATATTGTTTGTTTCATAACTGCATAATTTTGCATTCAAATTTAGTATACGAGATCATTTCCAAAAAAAATCAGTGTACAAGTCTTTTTCTTTTCTTTTTGGCCAAAATTGAAGATACAGTGCAGACTTCAGTGAGATGAGATTGGGTAAAGGTATGGGCACATTTTGGTTAAGGTCATCTTGAAAACCAAGAACACATTAAGCTGTTGTGGCTCCTTGATCTTTGTATTATTGATTCTGGCTTGCTTGGAATTTGCCTTCTTTTTTTTTTATTCAATTCTGTTTGTTTGTGATGGCCAACTACCAGTTATATTTGGTGAATAAGTTTTTGCCTTTTTGGCATTATTCTCATTTTGTCGAATTCTGGAGCAGTTTTCTTCACAGTTTTGAGTAAGGGGTTCTGATGTCTGCAACAAAAGTCGTCGTATTAGCAAAACATGCATGTCACAATTTTCAATATTGTGAGGGAATTGCCATCTTTTGTTTGCCGTCGACAAATATAGGATTATATGTTTGCTTGGACATAACTAAAATTGTTAAAGAAAAATCGAATTTGGGTCGGCTCGTTTGCTTTGCCTTTCAAATTTGTATGCTAAAACTGGTGGACATTGATAGGCTGACTAAATCAAATGTTGTTTTATGGTAATAGTGCTTTGAACCTCAGCACTTGGTCATTTTACAGATCCATCACACATATGCCTCTTTTTGCTTGGAGTAATAAGAAGAAAATCCTCATACGTAATATGAAATGCTAGCATCTTCCTTTATTATTCGCGGTCTAAAGATAGACCATTTTCACAACTCGTTAAATCATCCAATTGTTATGTAAAAAATTATTTGAAAAAAAAAAGTGTTTTAAATTAAAAGGTTATTAAAAAGCTAAGAGTTTCAAACTTGCGACCATGAAGATTGGATGTAGTCGATGAACAAGATTCAGATGAGAAAATTGTTAGCATTTCTCTTTTACCACTACCAGGAACTACCACGACCGCGACCGCGACCACTGGTTAATTAAGGAATCTGATGCCGCAGACATTAGTTAACTATCCTAATAAGAAGAAACTTAGAAACGCTAGTTAAACATGTGACTAGATCTATCTATATTACGCATGCGAATCTACAAAAAACTGGTAGTGAATGACCGACTGGTACAAGTTTCCATTTCCATGACAAAAATACGAAACAAATTCCACATGCAACCCTGAACAAGAAGACGTGTGTAAGAAGAATCAGGAAAGGAAAAAAAGGTCATTGTTGGACAAAAACAGCAGAGATCCTCAAGGATTGGATATGAATATGATATCTTAGCCTTTTTTAGGCGTAGAAGAGACTAAGTTGTTTTTATTTGACAAAAACTTTACAACTATAATCGTATGGTTTGGCTTTACAGATGTTATTGCTTGGCTGCCTTTTCGCTACCTCCAGTCTCTCCGTTCCAACAATAATTGAGGAAGTGACTGGTAGGTCTCACTTCTCCTTTATATCTTATCAACCTTCTCCTTTATATCTTCTTTCATTTTTGGATTGGTTTAGCCGTTTAGGGTTGGACTCAAGAGTTCTTTTTCCAAATTATATGATAAGAAAATTTGTGTATCAGTTTGAGTGGCCTAGATTTTTGCCAATTGGCTCAAAGCATAGGGTGAGTCAGCTTTCATTATTAGCTCAGCTAAATCCAAGTCGCATACAGTAGTACATCACTGATTACTGTTATCTGAAACATC
This sequence comes from Rosa persica, assembly GCA_025331145.1. NCBI lineage: Eukaryota > Viridiplantae > Streptophyta > Magnoliopsida > Rosales > Rosaceae > Rosa > Rosa persica. The sequence goes on along the minus strand of WFKR01000005.1, from coordinate 5,481,652 downwards.
ATTTTCCTTTCTGCAATTTAGTGTTGTTTGTGGACCAATTGGGTGAACTATATAGAAACAATTAGATATAGAGTGATAGCAACAGATACTAGTTTGATATTCATTGAAGCATTTCATATTTTGTGGCAGTTGTTAGTTAGTACTTATTTTATATTATGAAATGCAGGAATTTTATTTAAACCGGGACTTCAACATATATATAATCTGCTGAAACTTGACTGTGAATAATAAGCAAAATTATTAAAAAAACAATAATGAAATATGACTAAATAAAATGAAAACCACATATTGCTCAATGCTTTCTTTGAGCCGGAAGCTTGCCAACTCTATCATACTCATTTAGAGTGTTTAGATTAATTATACTGCTATTTCTTGCTGTCTATGCATCTCTGTCAAAAATGTGGGTTATTTCAGCACTGAAACTCTGGTGTAGTTGAAACTTCTGCCCACCAGCTTAAATCTTCAGTAGTGTATCATTTTGGTTCGCGGAATGGAGGCGATTCAATTTTCCCCAGGGAAGCGAAACGCATATCTAATGGGCAGGATTTCATTTCATGGGAAGGGAATTTCATTTCCAATTCTCTAATCCGTGAGCCAAACGAGTTAGAGGTACCAAGAACAAGAGAACGTGAATTTAGATATTAATTAATGCTCATATAGGGAGCCATGTTACTGATGAAACTTGAAAGGCCTAGTTGCCACTAATTTGGTAAGGTATTAACAGTTAACACCAGGACATTCATGATCACGTGATTTTAGATACTCCCACTAAATTTGCTTCTTTTTTCATGTGTTGATACCTCATAACTGTCCAGCTTTGCCTATCTATGCAGAAGTTAAGCTTCCAGAGGTTACCATTGTATGGTTTGAACCTTACCACAGCATCTCCTTTTACAAATATTTGAAACCATATTATTTGTGGAGTACCTTCTTACATTTAGATCTCTCGAATTCAGAAGAGAGGACAAACACAACATACAAAAATGACAAAAAAATTAAAAACCCTGAAAATGTAATGAAACAAAGATACAAATGTTTAGAATTAGTTAATACACAGTTTAGTATGTATCAAGATATCGAAAAGCCTAAGAAATAACTTGGGTTGCTGGCTGATGTTGTTGCTGTGGATCATTTCCTTGCCAAGTCCATACTATGTCTTTAAGAGAGGGCTTTAAATCTTGGTCATAGAATTGCATGTATTCCAATGTGTCCCCAGCTGTTTTCTTCACCTCCACAACAAAAAACGAAGGCGTGACCTCGAAAATCTCAGCATCAATACCAAGCTGCCCTTTTCTTCCTTCCCTGCTGCCTTGCAACTTGACAGTTCCGTCCTGCTTCATGCATCTGAATCTCTCCATCTGCGCTATCTCTTCAAATTTTGAAACAATAGTAGAGGCTGATTTTGTAGTGGTGAATCGTGACTGTGAGGATCTTTGCTTTATATCACCTTCAAACAAACCGGATAGATCAAATCCGGGTGAGAGAGATATGATGTCAAAGGCATTGAAATTAGTTGGCTTCATGGGGCTTGCTGCTGCAGTAGTAATTGCTGGTTTCCTATTAGAACTGCTTTCAGAACTGTCTGGTGATCCAAAAGCAGAATGCACATCAGTGATAGATGTGTTTGGATCACCTGGAATCGGTAATGGGGCATCAATGTGCTTAAACCCCTTCTTGAACCAACTGTTCTCCATGATCTTGTCCACACTTATTCTCGCGGTGGCATTCGGATCAAGAATCCGTGCAAGAAGCTTACGAACCTCTGGGGGGAACCATTGCGGACTCTTGAAGTCTCCTCTGCTGATCTTCCTGTACATTTCCATGAGATTTGTGTCATGGAATGGAAGAAAACCAGCCAAAAGAACATAAAGGACAACCCCACATGACCATATATCAGCCTTGGCACCATCATAACCTTTCTTGTTGATCACTTCTGGTGCTACATAAGCAGGAGTTCCACAAGTTGTGTGCAGCAGACCATCTTGACCTCTCGACTCCCACAATGCACTCAGCCCGAAATCTGAAACCTTGAGGTTACCATGCTCATCAACCAGGAGATTCTCTGGCTTGATGTCACGGTGATAAACTCCGCGGCTGTGGCAGTAATCAACGGCGCCAATCAACTGTTGAAAGTATTTTCTGGCCATGTCTTCCTTGAGCCTTCCCCTGGCAACCTTGTTGAAGAGCTCACCACCTCTCACATACTCCATGGCAAAGTAGATTTTGGTCTTGCTGGCCATCACTTCATAGAGCTGAACAACATTGGGGTGCCTAACAAGGCGCATCACAGAGATTTCACGCTTGATTTGATCAATCAATCCCACTTGCTGCACCTTCTCCTTGTCTATGATCTTAATGGCAACACTTTGGCCGGTCCTCATGTTTCGAGCATGGTAAACCTTTGCAAATGTACCTTTCCCGAGAAGGCGCCCCAGCTCGTACTTCTGCATCAAAATGTTTCCTTTCTTGTTCTCCATATTGGGCATTTTGATATACCAACCTTGCTTCCCTTTTCACCACAGACACAGATGGTGAAAACGAAACAAGATTAAGACAAGCAATCAAGGAAAATGTTCACTCGATTGCATTACACCTTCGATGTCTCCCATGCTGATCACATTGATACAAATGAAGAAAAAAGTTAATTAAATTATGTATTAAACACTAAAATGGAGGAAAGAAATCAAAGCCTGGGGACACAAGGAATTCAACTCATGCATGCCAAAAGGCAGGATGAGGGAAATCCCTTGTGAATGCAAAATCAATGCAAAAAGATTTCAACCCATGCCATATGGCTTCATGAGAAAATCCCTTGCGCAAGGAATCAGGATGCAATATCAACAAGAAGCCTACCCAAACATTCTCTTAATAGAACAAAGAGACCCTCCTATTCCCAGCACCAGGCTGTCTTGCTCTCTGTGTAAAAATAGCAGCACTATATTATGTTCTCTGTTAAGGAGTACTGGACCTGATTTAAGCTGCTATGTATAGTAATAGACAGTTTAGGGCTGGTGGTTTCGCTATTATAAGAGAAGAAAGTTACACTTACTAGAATCTGACTCACACCAATCTGGACTACTGGTTGAGATTGAGTCTCAAACAGTTTGTCCAATTTGGACCCCAATGCTAACTATCATTGAACTTGAGCCAAGGAAGGAATTCATGTGGATGCCATGTGGGTAATCTGGTGTGACCTACATGATCTAATTGTTGGCCACAAAGTTGATACACTGGAAGAGAATGAGAGAGGTTGTGGCGGTGGAAGGTGGTTAAAGTTGGTCCACTCAGAGAATGGTGCCAAATGGAATGAGTTCAATTAGTGACTTGCCCACAAAATATCAACTCCAAAGTCCAATCAGATATCTATATATCTTTGTCTCTTAAAGGCATTATGTGATGGTGGGGGTGAATGGGTGATCCAGTTACTCTGTATAGATAGGATTCTTTCCTGTTATCTTTCCTGACTAGACTCTGTTCTTGAAATCAAGAAATAAGAATGTTCACTTTTAGGTTTTTCCAAGTTTGTATATATATTCAGAAGATGGAGGAGGCCTTAGTAACAAATCAAAAAAACTCTCCCTGGTGAAGACGAAGGTAGAGAGACAGGGTTTTGGGTTTGTCATTTGGATCACTCAATGAGCCCATCAAGCAGAGTTCAAGCCATCAAAAAGCCCATTGCAAGGCCAATAAGATTCGTTGGCAAAACATGTCTTCGAAGTTTTATTTAAGAAATCCTTTGCCCGACGCACAATGTGTTGGCAGAAGGTGAAGGTGTCTTTTGAAAACTATTATCGATGAAAGCTTCGTAAAACTGTTACTGGCATCATGACAAAAGACTGAAAACTCACAACAAACTCACTTAGAAACAGCGTCACGTCAAAATATATTCAAACCTTTGACTCCAAAACTAATTAGGGTCGTAATAGCAAACTCACAACTAACTTACTTAGAAATAGCGTCAAAACATTCTAAGATCCCCAGGTAAGTTGTAGAAGATTTTAGTCAAATTTGTCTAATTTGCAATTTGAGATTCTACATATTCTACCAGAGACACCATACCATACAAAGAAAAATTAGTGTGTGACCAAAAAAAAAAATAATGAGTGACAAAAATTTCACATCCGAAACTCATAATATCATTCATGTACGTGTCTCCATGTACAACACCATAAACCAAAGTTATCAAACTCAAGCACACACATGAAGAAGTAAAAAGAGAAATTGTACTAATCGGTTAAAAGTAGTAGAGATTTCATTTAACATATAATTGCAACATTACATATTCTCTATGAAGTAGAACATTACATACTCAATTAATAAAACAGAAAAAGAAAGAAAAAAAGACAAATAATCAAACTAATTAACATTCCTCATCGCTTTCTTTCCTCCCATGCTTCTGATCCCTCTGCCTTCCCCAATTATGCACACAGAGATGAAGCTTCTTACTCGCCACCAGAAAATCCACTGCCTGAAGAGGACTCAATATCTTCAGAAGCTCCTTAAGCGTGTTCATCCTCAGCCCATCTGCCTCCTCCAAAACCTTGACCATTTGTCGACCATGATTATCCAGAACCTTTTCCACCTCCCCGTTCATCTCCCCAACTTTGCTCAGCCCTTTCGCAATCATCGCAATTGGCTGGTCCGCTATGTCCTCCTGCAGAGCCGCCAGCTTCATCGTCAGCCTCTCTTCCTCGCTTATTGTCTTGCTCTGCAAGGCGTTGATCATCAGAAGCTGTGTGGAGCACATGACCTGCTCGCCAAGGTACCCCTCTTTCGTGCCGCTGAGGAACTCGGTGAGCTTGGACTCGAGTTCCGAGCCTCTGAGGGCGTACACGAGGCGGAAAAATAAGGAAGGGCGGCAGCCGGCGATCCAGAGAAGAGAGTTCTCCCAGGGAGAGCACCAGTTGGGTGCAAAGTAGGCAGAGATGTCTTTGTGGGCTAGTTTGTTACGCTTTTTGATGTAGTCCTGGAAGTGAGTTATGCTTTTCTCGGCGAGCTGTTTAAGGTGGTCTTTGTTTTCCGGCTCGACGGTGAGAGCTTGGAAAAGCTCCGAGAGGTCTTTCTCTTGGGTTGTCATCCATTTTTTGAAGCAGCATTTGGATTCCTCTCTGTCACCGCTTGCCATTTTTAGGGTTTGGGATTTATTGTGGAGAAGCAGTGAAAGAAAGAAGTATTTGCATTACATCTTTTGCCTTATACAAGAAGGGAAAGAATTGAAGTGGTGGTGTGTGTTAGGGATGTTCATGATGTTTTGGAAGGACACGTAGAGATGGTGATGACTAGTCTCGCTTGGTTTTCAGCAGCTCGATCGAGTTCCATAGATTTTGATCTCATGCACGTGACACCTAGGTGAGGGAGATTGACACATCACAATTGAGAACCCAAAAACTTAATTTGATTTGTTTGTTGTTTTGTTGTTCGTTGTTCCATGATGGAGGAGCTGGGAATTTTAATTTGTAGGCAAGACAAGTGTTTAGGTCCTCTTGGCGTCATTGTGGAGTAAAAAGGTTGATTTTAATCTTAAATTGGAGATTGCCAAAAAAAAATTAAATTGGAAATTTCATCGACTCTTGGAACATTTCAACAGTTGAATCTTATTTTTACATTAAATTTTACAATTAAACACTTATAACCTCGCATGTTTCTGAATGAAAATCTTAACTATCCTTTTAGAACTTTGATTTTGCATTTTGCAAGTAAATATGGAGTTATATTGTTGGTTATTGGATTCTCATTGTGATTTTAATTAATTGATTGTTGGATTCTCGTCACATATATATATGTTATATAATCGTTGATTTTCAAACTTTCATCATAATTTGACGTGATCGCTTAATAAAATTTTTTTTTATCATTACGTTAAAATCAAATAACTAAATGACAATCATTAAAATGATATGATTTAGACAATAAATTGCCTAATTCTAGAGTTTAAGGTGAAATGAGAAAGTATGCTTAACAATTGGTTAGAATTTAGTGAGAAAGGAGGTGTGTTCAAGATGTTTCTGCAACTTATTAGAAAACGATTTGTTGGAAAAAAACAAAAAACAAAAACAAAAAAACTTATTAGAAACCAATACAAAGAAAACTCTGCAGCAGAAACTCTGTAAATGTTCTGTTTTACACAAGTTAAAAAGCTTGCCTGTCCCCTAAAAATTATACTGATGATCGAATTGAATTGGAACAGATTCATCTTTCCCAAAATCTGTTTTCACAAGTTATGTACAAACTCTGAGTATATACACACACACACACTAGCTAGTGCTATGTCGGTATTGATTAGCTGAATAATGAAGAGTGTATATATATACGTAATCTATACAAAAGTTATCCATTCATAGTCTAAATCCAATGAAATTAAAAGAGCATGAAACGCAGCCGTACTCCGAACCCCCAAAAGCATGACAACAGTCAACATGTCTGGACCTGTCAACCTTATTGAAACTCAGCCCTCACCATGCTCCACGTCGAACCCAGATTCATTCCCACACTGCCACGTCTTACCATACACAGCCTCACTCACCACCTGGTTCCTCTGCATGCCTCTTCACCTCAGCCAAAGGCTACATACGTACACCACTTTGATTCATTCAAATTTTCAAGGCACCAAATCAAAGAAAGCGCTTAGACTCGTCTCTCTGATCCTTAGCGCTATTGCAAAGCGTCAAATACCACTTACAACTTGTAATCCATGCACCCCACCTCCCTCGAACTCTCTACATCTGGTCACCCCCACTAACACCCCTCTCCCTATATAAAACCCCGCTAAACCCTTTTTCCACCTACCCTTTTCTAGTCTTTGGAATACCACTCTAAGAATTTGGGAACTAATAATGAAAACCCAAGTTGAGGAGAGGTTCTCCGAGTTTTTTGAGAAGTGGGTTTGTCAGCTTGAGCAAGTCCAACACCAGCTGCTCAAGTTGTCCCAGGAGAAGATATTGCTTCATAATGAGGCAGAGCTCCAAGCTTTGGTGTCCAAGGTCACAAATTTGCACAAAGAATACTACACTACAAAATGGGCTGCTGCTCATCAAGATGTGCTTGCCTTCTTCTGCCCTGTCTGGTCCAGCCCTTTGGAGAATGCCTTTTCATGGCTGACAGGTTGGAAGCCCTCAATGTTGTTCCGGCTACTTCGAAAAGCTCGGCTGCGGAACGTGTCCGAGCAACAGCTCAGGAAGATTGAGGAGCTGAGGCTGAAGATTCGGTTCGAGGAGGAGAGGGTGGAGAGGGAGATGGAGAGGCAGCAGGTGGCCATGGCCGACCGGAAGACGGTGGAGCTGGCCCGGCTGGCCACCCGGGTCAGGAACGGCGGTGGGGCTGTGGCCGAGGTGGAAGGGCTGGTGGATGTGGCAATGAAGGTGATGCTGAGTGGGTTGGAGAGAGTCATGAAGGCTGCAGATTGTGTGAGGCTGAAGGCATTGAAGGGTGTGTTGGATTTGCTGAGTCCATTGCAGTGTGTGGAGTTTTTGGCTGCTACTGGCATGGTTCAGATTAGGCTGAGGCAATGGGGAAGGAAAAGGAGCAACCTAATTGACCTAAACTAATGAAGTTAACTAGTTAAGGACTTAGCTAGCTAGCTAGCTAGTTTTTTATAGTGTGGGTGGTTGTTTTTTTTTTTTTTTGGGCATTAGTGTGGGTGGTTGTTTACCTTGTTATGTGTTTTCACAATTTTTAACAGGAAATACATGTCCCACATAGGCTTCAACTGATTTAAAATCAATTCAGTGCTTATTGTTTGATTTCTTTTGGCCTTTTGGGTGTTTTGGGCCAAGTATCAGTGTTTCAACGTTGCTATTTATAATGCAGACTAACAGTAGCTTGAGTTTGAACCGGTGGAGAAATACATATATCTAACAAAGAAAGGTTCAAAAATAGACTAAGAATAATTAAAATTAATAATCATATCCCAGCGCCATGTTAGTTTTACATCCAAGCTTTTGATCACACAAAGATACATACATATGTTGTATAAACTATAAATTAGGACAACAGCGCTCCTCCAGTAAAACAATGGGACTTTTGATTAAACACAAAGAATATATAGAATAAGATGAATCTCAAGGACACAAACAACAGGAGGACAAAAAGGAATATGAATACAAGTATATGAAGGTATGTGGGGTGGGATTGAGGATGATTCTTATGCTGGGGGAGCACAGAGTTGTTGTCAAAAGCTATATATTCTTCAGCATTTTTACTGATACAAAGAGAGACTTTGTTGGCTTACAACACGGAGAAGAGAATCAGAGGAGGCTGAGCTTATGTTGCTTCCACTGATAAGATCTCAAGCTCAGCCCACCAGAGTGGTGAAAGTCTTGGGACTGCTTGGTTTGGAGTGATGGGAATCACTTGCCTCAGTTTCTCAGTGACATCAATCATTGCTGGTCTTTTTCTTGGATCTTGTTGAGTGCACTCTTTGATCACCTCACAGATGACATCCAACTCGTCGTTTTTAAAGGATTTGAGGCTTGGATCAACCAGGCTACTTCTTTGTTCATTGAGATAAGCAGAGGCCTGGAAAGTTTACACCAAGTTATTAGTCAACATATGCTAGATTCTTATTTGTTTCCGGAGGAGAATGCATTGTTCTGAAGGCTTCAACTATCAAATTAGTTTGGGACTTACCCAGTCCACAAGGCACCCTACTTCTGAGTTATGGCGCTTTCCACTGATGGTCTCGATTAACAATAGTCCGAAACTGTATACATTTGTTTCTGGATCAGCAAGGGGTGGTAGTTCAGAATGCTCTTTATCGTCCTCATCAGAGTCCTTCTTTGACTTCGGCAGTGTTGCTGCCCAGAAACATAACTCTGCAATCTGTGTTTGCGTGCGTGTATGAGAAAGAGTTAGATCGAGTAAAGTGCATGATATCCGATGGAGTTAAGGCAAGGTGGATGTGAGAAAGGAAAGGTGTACCTTTGCAGCATAATCATCCGTTAATAAGATAGAAGATGAAACTAAGTTGGGATGTGATACGGGTGGATTTAGATCATGATGCATATACTGAAGACAGTAAGCTGTTCCCATTATGATCCTAACCCTTGCAGTCCAGTCAAGGTGTTCCATTTCTTCAACTAAAAGAAACAAAGAAAATAAACGTTACACTTACTCCCTCCAAATAAAATAGTTGACTTAAGAAACCTCCTCCTAGTAGTTGATAAAAGTAGGAATATTACCGTGCAGATGTTCGTAGAGGTTTCCATTTGGAGCATACTCAAACACCATCATCCTTGTAAAAGGTTCATCCTCCTCACAGTATCCAATGAGATTGACAAAGTTCTTGTGATTCACTCGTGATAATACATCGATCTACAGAAGGGGCGAAACTACATATGATTAGAGACTTAAGGAGAAAGAAAAGAGTAAAATTTCGTTGGATGGTGTCTTTGGTTACAGAAATAGCTTACCTTTTTCCGGTAAGCCTTCTCTGCATTCTTGGACCAGTCATTCAAAGAAGTCAGTGTGGTTGATGCAACAGCAATCTCAACTCCACTGGAGAGTGTTCCCTTGTACACAATGCAGCCATCAATTGTGTTAATAATATTGCTGAAATCTTCACAGGCGGTTTCCAGTTCTGATCTGTTCAACTTGGGAACTCCTGCAACCCATATAATGACGTAATTCAGTTTTTATTTTACATGATCTCTTCATACAGGGCCGGTTTAGTATCAATGAGGGCATGCCAACATATATTGGTGATAATGAAATACGCTCCATAACAAAATAAACCAGCGCACACCAACATATTTAGATGGTAATTGTGAAAATGTCTAACTTTTTAAGTTAAATCAAGGCAGCATTAAAAATGAATTCTGATGTTAGATGCATTAAACCACTAGTCTAATTGTCCTAGTTACTTAGAAAACAGAGGATCTGGTTTACTTCACTCGCATTGTTATTTAATTCTAATATGATTGTTTGCTCCATTTTAGTGTGCTTATCACCCTTGATTTTCTTTGTTCTTGGGTTTATCAGCTTGTTTTTCAGTGAACAAAGTAATAGAACAGTTGTTGCCATCACCACTACTATCATAATATTACCTGTTACAAATGCTTTCTGCAACTGTCCACTTATTCCGGTCTTCCAAGGTTTTATGGTTTTAACTGCTTGGCTTCGACACATGAAGAGCATCGCGAGAAGAACCATGAGCAACACAGCCACACTAATACCAATAACGATATACTTCCACATGTTGCTGCTTGATTTTGGGGAAGATTGTTGTTGAGTATTCTGTGCTGCAGGCTGAGGAGATGAAGGCATTGGTGCAGGTGCAGGAGGCTTCTTTTTTGCATCTAGTACAGCTGGGAAGGCTCCACTACTTCGGCTGGTTGGAAGAGCAATGATCTGTATAGCTGGCTTCGCACCACCAAAGGGTACAGCTGGGAGGTTAAGGGAGGCTTGTGCAAGCAGCCTACGGCGTGCAAAGCTCATGTGTGACTCAAATGAACCTGCTTAATGAAAGATACTAGGTCAATGAACTTTCTCAGAAGTATAAATTTCAGTACTGCATGTGTAAAGCATTCTCACTTACTAGATAAATTATCACAGCAAGTGTCTCCATGGACATGCAGAGAGTCCTGTATGATACTGGGCCTTTCAATAAAAGCAAACATTTTCAGAGAAGTGAACATGATTCAAACAAACCAACATAATTGGGATGCTATGGGAAGGATAAAGTTGGCTTCTTACCGTGGCAGTCGCAAGTAGTTGAGATAATGCATAAAAGTTCCTTTAAGCATAAATGCTAAGGAATTTGCATTATTCCAATGTTTTAAATTGCTCTGCCAGGTGCTGCCAACAAATGCATGAAAAATTAGAAAACTAGAAAGCAACCAATAATCAGCAATGTATCCAAATCCAAATCATGCAATAACAGTACGTACCAGTGTCCAAATTTTCTGTTTACAGAGCCAAATCCAGTGACTCCAGTAGATGTGAAATGATCACCATCAGTTTCCAAGCCGAGACTCTTTAGCTCTAGGGGAATGTTGCCTTCAAATCTATTGTGATCAAGCAACCTGTGGTGCAAAAGAGTTTAACACAGGTACCTGAAAGCTAGATAATCAATTAGAGATGGATTGATGTAACAGCCTACTCACAAGCGTTTCAGTGACAGCATTCTGCCTATCTCAACTGGAATTGTTCCACTCAAGTCATTGTCCCTCAAATCAAGAAGCTCTAGCCTTGCAAGTCCCCCAATCTCTTTGGGAATTTCACCAGATAAATGGTTCTTGTAGAACACACTGTTAATCAGAGGAAGCAATAACCAGAAAACTCCATAAGGTTACAGAGTAACTTAATGACAACATAAGACGACCCTAGATCCATGATCTATCAATTGTTCAAATCAGTATTGCTCATAAAATTAGATTATTTTCACTTGAGGTCCATGAAATCAACTAAAAACTTTAATATCACAATAATGAGATCGAACCCAAGAAACATAAAACATATATCAGTCTTTCTACATGTTTTAACGCATGAAGTGTCAGCTTCATTGCTTTCTACCTTATTGAGAAATCTTTATTTTCGACCAAAAAGAAACGTTCCATTTGGTTTCTAGATCATTGTAAGTATCTTCGAAACATGGTTGCAACTTTTGGTCCAATCATTGTTCAAATTCTCCAAGACCAAGCAATATGTGTTTAAGAAGAGACATCAGGGTGCAAAAAACCATTCACTAAATACCAAACTTCACATTCAACAAAACCCATAAACTCAGTGATGATGAGAGTCCTTACAGAGATTTTAAGTGACTAAGTTTCCCAAGGGCAGGTGCCAACGTTCCTTCCAAAGAAAGATCTGTCAGATTCCTACAATAAGTCAATTAAAATACCATCAAAAAACCAGACCAAAAACAAAAGCGCATCTCTTGAAAATGCCTAAACTGAGACTCCTCACCAAAAACAAAAGAGATCTCTCGAAACTATCCAACTGTGAAAAACATGACCAAATGCAGGAGGGACTTACAGCATTTGCACTTTATTGTCCACGCAATGAACACCGGTCCATAGGCAAGGGTCACCATCGTCAGGACTCCAATTTTCCAAAGCACTAAAAGGATCAAACTTTATGTTCTCTCTGAATGCCAACAAAGTCATTCCTGCATGTCCACACCAATTGAAATCAACACGTTAAACACAATAACAAACAATTAAAGAATGTTAAATCCAAAAGCCAAAAATAACAGGAAAACAAGTACTACCTTCATCATTAACGGACCAATAACCCGGAATCCCAGAAGAAGCAAATATCAGAGCCAAGAGAGAGAGCAAGCGGAACCCCAGAGGGTTCCATCTAGCCCCCATTGCCTGATGAACCAGATGCAGATATGCTGGAGATGATAGTAACTATTTCCTCTGAAAGCCAAGAAGCTACAAAAATCCCTATACAAAATCGCCAGGTTTTTCGATACGAGCACCCCTTCTACTATGCTCAAAAATGGACGTCTCTTACAATTTCTAACTAGGCCAAAACCTATGCTACATACAAATGCAAACCCAGAACCATATCAGGGTCCCTCATGATAACTCATTGAGTCGAGGTTACAATACCCTGTTCTTCAACGCACGCATAGCCCTGTTCCCAGGTTCAGCAGATTGTATTTTTCACCCAAAATTTATCAGGGCAGAGCTGAAAAGCCAGAACCAAAACAAAAACACAATGTTAGCAATATGCCAATGACCCCACATACACACCAAAAGCGATAAAGACACAAAACTTGAGGGAATACCCTCCATTGCAAGCAATGTAGGGCAAAAACAGAGTACATTTACCATAAAGAAGGGGGCCAAAACAGGTGTTGTTGAAGTAGCTCTGTTTCTTTTTTACTCTCATCTATTGCGGTGGGTGGTGATTATGATAACAACCCAGAAATGTGATATGAATTGGATTGGATTTGACAAAGATTAAAGGGGTTTGGATTGGTGGGGGGAAGATTGAGACTCAAAACTTCAAAAGGCAGCAAGAGAAAAAACCACACATGATTTATGGCCTTAATTAAAACCTTGCACAAGTTTTCGAAACTCTTTATTCCCCTGGGATTTTTTTCTATTACTGCCCTTCTCAGGATGATCTCAGAGGACAAACCTCTCTTCGACCATCTTTTTGGGTCTCTCTCTCAATATCTCACACACTTCCTCTCTTTCTTTTCCCAGTTCTTTTTTTTTTCCTTTCTTCTTCTTCTCCTTTTTTTTTTTTTTTTTTGCCTTCTCTCTCCTTCTCTTCCTTTCTCGCTCTAACCCCCACCAGCCACCCCCTGCAGGCTGTTCTTTTTTTCTGTTTTTTTATTTTTTATTTTTTCCCTTTTTTATTTTTCTGCCCTCCTATTCTATTTTTTTATCTGCATTTTTTTGGGCCTGGTGGGTCCCCATGAATGTTTTTATTTGGAGGGTAGTGATTAGGGTGGGGTCCGCAGGGGTGACTTTGGTTTTCTTTGCTGGTAATCGGGGTTAGTTTGATTCGGGCGGGAAAGTCTCTACAGAGCTTTGCAGTAAAGACCGAGGGGCATTTTGGGAATTTTGGAGCCAATGATTGGTGGGGAGGGCCCCCACTTCCGGCGTATCGGACGCGCTTCCAATGTTTATTTTCCGTGAATAGCTGATCGGGCCCACATAATTTGCGTGCTTCCCTCTAAGGACTTTCCCCTCCCTAATTTAGTTTTTTCTGTAGGAAAAAAAATTAATCAAAGATTATATACGTGATCCTATTGTCCTAAAATTATGATAAAAAAAGAATAATCCTTCTCCTAACTGATCATCTATATCACCAATCAAGTTTGGGCACGTAGGTAGGTTAGTGTATTTGGTGGCAATGGCGCCACCCACCAGCATCACCATTTTCTACACTAGAGGATTTTGAAAAGCTTTGATATTCTTGCAATATTATTATTCTACATTTGAATCTTTCGAGTGTTCATTTGAATCTTAACAACCACTACTTTAGAGTTTGGAAAGTAATTTTTGTCCTTTTTCTTCAGTACTACTATATATTAAGCTAGTTTAGTTGGTTGATGTAGATATAAAATAGTTTAGCGGAAATGAAGTTTATCATACATCAATATATCACGTATGCTATGTTATTCATTGTTAGTTTTGGTTATAAAACAGCGGGCTAGTATAAAAACACGATGTAATTATGGTTACATCAATGTTTGATCATACTCTACATAATCTTTATTTTCTCATATGTAAAGATAAGACTATACATAGCGAACAGAAAAGATGGGGAGTACAAAGAGAAGTTGAGAGTACAAAGCTAGCGTTTCAAGTTTCAACAAGAGCCCTTACCAATAGTCAATAATGTGACGAGATCATAACTATATATCAACTGATCAGATACAAAACTATTAAATTTGAAACTGAAATCAATAGATTCAAAAACATTCTGGACCATTCCAAATTGAAGATGAATCATCTATGATATTGACGTGCATTCTCCACATGCCAAATTCCCAAAACTTATCATTAAATATCCATAAATCAAATTCAAAACTAGATAGGTTTCAAACTTGAATCATTAATTTTTTAAAACATTTATTTACCATTAAAAACTGTGAATAGTCTGTTTTGAGGAATTAAGCAGATGTTTAAGAGTTAGGGTTCCCTGAAATATTTATTATTTACACAAACGATAAGAAGCACATTTTTTTTTTTTTGCAATAATCTATATGATAATAATGTCATAAACTCAAACATATACGAACAGCGATTTAAATACCAGTAAAATTAATAATATGAATGAAAAATGAAGAGAAAATAAATAAAGTTCTACTCACTCTTGTTGCTCTGCTCTTATATATCCATAGACGAAAATACGCCAGCAGCACTCGAGGATCTTGATGACCTAAGAAGCTATGAGAGAATCTTTGTATATATAGAGAAAGTGAATGTGGAGGATGGAATAAGAAGATGGAGAACACTGCTGGTTAACAGTGCTAGCTAGCTGATGTTTCGTAATTCATAATTGTTTTTTTTTTTTTTGAATAATTCATAATTGTTTTCTTATTTGGTCTAACTTTTTTTTAAAATATTATTCGGTCAAATTTAATTGAATTTTTTTTTTTGAATAAAAGGCTGGTACGCTACCCTCAAACCTTAATTAATGAAACTGTCGAATACAAGGGAGGACATTGAGCCTAAACCCCTGATTACAATAAGCATTTAGAGTATTTTCTGAAATATTATCAGAAATCTCTACAGGAAACTTGTATTATAACAAGTACCAACTAGCAAAGAGTGCACAAATAGCTACCGGTGATTGATGACAATAGTAATTCTGGCATGAAATATAGGTCGATCAAGATTCATATTCAATCGTAGTTAAGAACTTAACAAGCCCATAAATTGGACCCGGACTCTCTCCTTGGCAGAAATTATGCCTTTTGCATATATAGATCTATAGATTGTGTAACTACTTACGACTTTAATAAAATAACAAATTGAGACTTCACGGTCTACTTCTATTTAATTATTTTGTAAAAGCTCCCATAAAAAATTATATTATATAGTACATCTCTTTCTATTTTCTAATAATAAAAAATGATATTCGAATTCCGAACCTTTACCTACTCTGTTGGAAAGGTAAGACAACAAAATATATTTACTCATTGTAAGTTGTTCACTTCGTATTGGATCATTAAATGAGTACATCCATCCAAAGAAGAGAAAAATGCATGGCATAAAAAATCTATCATCACAACTTCACAAGCTATATACACTGCGTGCATTTGATGTTTTCAGTTAGAATAATGCATTAAAAAGTTAGATTCAGCTCACTTCCTAAGTATGTAGGGTAGGCCAGTGATAGGCTTTGTTTTGGCATCATTTCACTATGGTCATGTGGGCACTGTAGTTGCAAACTTGATTGGAGCTTGATTGGATATTATGAGCTCAATGCTAATGTAGTTGCAAACTTGCAATATCCTCAAGTTGTTATAGGTATACTGATCTTTAGTATTAAGTTGTAATCATAGTTGCTAAGAGTTGTTGAAAATTAGGTCATCATTAAGACATTCACCATATTTCGTTGGCCACCAAAACATGAAACTAACCCCGAACTCAAACTTACAAATATCAATCTTGATTAGCTGTGATTGAGAATTTGTTAGATGATTGAGAGGTGTGATTACATGGGCCATTGCCATGATCCAGTGTCAGTTCATGAGTATGCTTAGATAGTTAGATTTTACTAATGTGGGCTTTGTACGACTATACAATTTTTGCTTAAGGGCTAAGGCCCAATTCAGATCGACAGGGCGTGTTTAACAAAGTGGTTTTCTCGGTTTCCAGACTGGTATTATTTTTGGGGTTTTGCGAAGAGAAAAACAGATGGAAGAAGGTCAACTAATCAATCTACTTCCTTTCACAACTTCTCTTCCCCACATGTTTGTCAGAATTTTTGTCTCTCATTTGATGAACTTCCCATGTTGGCGGTGCCGATCTTCTGCCAACATTTCATATGAATATAGATCTACACATTTTGATTCTGCTTGTCGTTTATTTATTTATTTATTTTTTATTCAAGGATTCTGTTTGTAGTTATTCATCATCTGCAAGAGAGGAAAAATAAAAAGCAAGGGAACTATGAGTTTTACACTGTCTGAATCAAATTCTAGTATATACCTGTGTAATAGATATCTGCTTGGACACACAAAACCTTAAAGTATTAATATCAATCAACAAGACTCTGAACTGTATATTGATTAGCATCTGCTAAAAGCTTTAAAATGTGCAGATAGTGATCGACTAACTAGCTAACCTTTACATGTACTTTGTGCCATTATCCTCCAATAATATAAGAGGAATTCTTTGGATTCAATCCTGTATCCAGAGTAAAAATCTTAATCACATCCAGATTCAAGATTTTCCACTATAATTTGTAAGACTTTGGACATCTCTATTTATTATCAATTAACTTTAGGTTGAACCAGCGGTAACTTTAATGATTACTCTGCTTGACCTAGCATCATCCCTAGAGTATCAACAACTTTGCAGCCGGTTCACTGTTACACAAAGGGTTGTTCTTGTATTCCTTAAATTAAGGGACGGTGAAACAGGCACTCATAAAAAACAACACCATTATACATGAATGCATGTCATCGTTGAACGGTGGTCAGACAGTTCACTCATTTTCTAGCTAGTCAATGATGGATTCCCAAATAATCTATAAAGAACTTTGAGGTGATATATTTCTTCCTGCAATGATAGGAAACAAACAAACAGATTAATACCCGGAGATGCATCACTAACATTAATAAACTCCATTACAATAGTATAATCAGACATGATTCTCCTTTATCGTTAATTTAACTATATTCTATCCCAATTAATTACAGACACCGTGATATTGCATAGTGTGATCAGATGCTAGCTAGGTTGGACGTCCACATTGTACGTTGAATAATAACAGCGAACCAGCAATAGAAAGATTCTTAGTTCCTACTTCAAAAAGAAATTGAAATTGTCAACTTCCCATGCATACGTGAAGACAAGAGAGCAAATGCTTTTCTTCCAAAGCCAATAGTTTAATCATGCACTGATCTTAAAACAAATTGATCTGTATATTGGATGAATGCATTTTCCTAACTAGGTTAGGGTTCCTCTCAGTGACAGAACTTGAAACTTCTCTTTGGGGGTGGGCAAAAATATTGATAATTTTTTTTTCTACAATTGAAATTTTCTATAAAATTTAAATATAAACAAATATTAAATAACAAAAAAAGATAACTATTCAATCATGCACTGATTTGATCACAAATTGATCTAAATAGTGGTTGAATGCATTTTCCTAGCTGATTAGGGTTCCTCTCAGTGGCGGGAGGCAAAAATATTGATATATATATATATATATATTTTTTTTTTTCTACAATGGAAATTTACTATAAAATTCAAATATACAAAATATTAAATAAGAAAAAATGATCACTATTTTTTCTTCATTTTCGAAGCCATATATCAAGTATGCATTAATATTCTCCTTTAAATGCACTCATTAATTAATATTTTATAGCATTTTATAAGATACATTAAGACAATTAATTAAAGTAGTTATTATTATTATCTTTTTAGTTTTTACAAGGAATGATTAGTGTTAAGAGTTCAATTTGAGTCTTTGAGGGCGATTTCGTGACTGTAAAATAACTAAAAGAAAAATACAAGTCAACCAATAACTTTTGGGGCCCACTCCAGCCCCAAATATAGCTATGGGTCCTGATTTTTTTTTTTGGCAAAGTAAACCCAGTAAACCCTTGATCTTCTATTATTGTCACATAAGATACCAAACGCCTACAAAAGTAAAGCAGCTAGTTTGGATTCTAGGGGGAAATGCATGGCAATATACAATGAAGAGGTGGAAAAATACACACACACACAATTGATACATCTGCCTGTAAGTAATCAGTTTTGATCTTGATTTATAGATATTAGTCGACCTCGAATATTAGGGTAATGAAATAGTGACAAAATTGACTTTAACAAAGTACTAGATGACATAAAAGAAATGCCTATCTGGTAAGTAGTCAACAAAGTTGGTAGTTATAATGCTTCTAGGCTTCTAGCTAGTTCGTTCCACCTCTTATATATAGTTTTCTCTTTAAAGGAAATGCCCTTAGTCAAATAGGTAGCTAGGTGTCGTATATATCAGACTCACAGGATGATCGTGAAATGCGATTATATAGATCAATATTGGATTAATACTGTCTTTTCTTTTATAGTATAGTAAAGTACGTGTCCAAGTTGTGTCCTATACTAAGATCATTCATTTTGTTTAAAGCTCGGTTTGTTTAATTGGTCAATCTGGAGAGAGATGAGTGTGAAACCAATAATTCGCCTGCAGTTGGAAATGTTAAATATATGAGAATGAAATTATGAACGAATGATCCATGCCCATTTCTTATACAGTAAATTAGGCGCGCCATGCATGAAGTCCCACCAAATTTGACTAATCATTTTCAAAGAATTTTTATTTTCTCGAGAATAATCATTTTCAAGAATTCACACTCACCATGCAATCATGCATTGGCCCTACAAAACTTAGTGACTCCATGAAACATCTTTTACCAAAATGAAGAGGATTATTTTCATGAAGTATGGTTCATTCCACACTTTAGTATACTAATTTTCATAACTTGTGTATCAAGTTTACTCCAATCTTTCATTTTGGTGTACGCCGTTAAATTTTCCGTTATCTTTATTAAAAAAAAAAAAAAAACAATGCTAAAGAAAATATAACGGATTTTTTTTTTTAGCAAAGATAACGGAAAATTTAACGGCGTACACCAAAAATGAAAGATTGGAGCAAACTTGATACACCATTCTGATAGTTATGAAAGTTGGTACACCAAAATGTCGAATGACCCATACTTCATACACTGTTTGTGATGTCTTCCTAAATGAAGAAATTAGTTTTGAGTACTTTATACATCTAATATATTATATTATATATAAAATGTGAATTATGTGAAACCTCTTTTACCAAAAATGAAGAAAAAAATTGTTTTGCTTCATATGGATACATATTTTAAACGAACATGTATGTGAAGCACTCCATCATCTTGGGTATATCTTTGTACGAAATAATATATAAAAAATTTGAAATATAAGTAGACATCAACCTACATCAGAGACACCGAGTAATTATTTGTGCTATAATTGAAAAAAACTTGGGATGGACACAGAAAAGCAGGTGCATGTTGTTATGGGAAAAAGTCCGATTTTAGGTAGGAATTGGAAATTGAGACTGGAGAAGAGAGATGACACAGAAGAGGCCCCACTCTCTTGTTAATTCATTACACACTAATCAAGATGAAAGAAACTTACTGAACAAAACAAAAGAGTTTGATTATAAACCAATAGATTGCGGATGAGTCTCCGCAGAGGTCAAGTACAATACAATTAAGATAATCACGAGCATTATACGTACAGAGACGGAGAAAGCAGGCTTTAAAAAGGACAACTCAAGTGTGAAAACTGAAAAGGAGAGAAGACGAAGATGATGAAGAATTAAAGCTAAGGTGTGGTCACATGATTTCCAACAATCCGAAGGGAGCAATCAGTCGCATATGATCTTTTACCCATAAAGACCAAAAACAATGTGAGTATGTTAATATGTATGCATGCTGGAATTTAATTAAAGCTCGAACTTGAGCACCAAAATTCCTTGGTTTTTCATGGTTATACCATCAAAGTCATAAGGTATCTCTGCACTCGGAGGACTTTATTTCCACTGTCAACAATAAACCTAGCTTCTCAGAAACATATATACCTTATCTCCATCTTGACTGATCGATTTTGTTCTCATCTCTATACCGCACCGAAGAATTGGGTTGGCCAGCAAATTGTTTGATCAATTGCAAGAAGGACTGAGGCACGCAGGTACTTTCACCACTACTGGTCTGCATTTAATTAGCTAGCTAGGGGTAGAAGAAACTATCCCTTAATTGCTTTAATTTCTTATTTTCCTTGAGGTTCGATCCAGCTGTGTTATTGAATTGTATCAGATTAATTAGCCTAGCTATCTGATCTCTTTCTCTCCAGCTCCTTGAATCCAGCTTCACATGATAAAGAGAATTAATCATGATTCATGGTAGTAATGATAATAACAATAATAAATAATTTGATTTCTTTCATATTTTGGTGAAGTTCAAGTTAGTGATTCCATCCTGAAACTGACAGATGATACCTGAAATCGATTTCTTAAATTTGTACTATATGTTGGTGAATAAACTTTTGTTTCTTTGCAATCCTAAATTCCATTCTTGACTTTTTAATCATTTCCATGCTTCCAGTATTTGTTGCTTAAATGATTCGATTTTTAAATCTGAATTTTTTCTGGTGGCTTCTTCTTACCAAGTTTGCAATGGCTAAAGCATTATTGGTATAGTAGGGTAGAGAATATAGATCATTCACATTAATTTCACTAGCATTGAGTTGTAATTTGTGTGATAAGATTTACTGATAACGTACTTAATCCTGTTCATTTTCAGCAATTGTAACCAGCTGATTAAGAAGAAACGATTCATCCGTACATTTGGGAATTATAAGTTGCTAGCAGGTGCCATGATGGATGAGCTGGAGTTAATTGGTGATCAGAAAGAAAAGACTGACAAGAATATTAGTGAGGACCAAGCAGAAAACATATCGGTGGGTTCTTCCCAGAAATGCTCATGCTTTGATTTAAATGAAGAAGCTAGCGATAACAGCGACAATGATATTAGCAATGCCAACGTTAACCTGGCTGATCATGAACTTAGTACAGTTAGAAATGATGAAAGAAGAGCCCTAGCCCAGGGAACCATTAATAGTAATGCAGCTAATATTAGTAATAGCTCTAGGGTTAAAGTAAGGCCGTATGTACGATCCAAACTACCTCGTCTGCGGTGGACACCCCAACTCCATCTTTCATTTTTGCATGCTTTGGAATTACTGGGAGGGCATGAGAGTAAGTTTGCAGATTTGAAAGATAACGTAACTTCCTTATTACATGGATTTTCTGCTCTTACTCTACTTATTGGTGGTTATACATATACAGGAGCAACCCCCAAGTTGGTTCTTCAGCTAATGAATGTGAGAGGACTAAGCATTTCCCACGTAAAGAGTCACTTGCAGGTGGTTCTTATGATAATTTTTCCTTTTGTCCAAAATAATAAAAATGATAATTTTTCCTTCATTTTCGTAGCTAATGTCTGCGAATATTCATGAATTATCCTTTTGCAGATGTATCGAAGTAAGAAGCTTGATAGGGATGGTCAAGGTAAAGTTTGATCTCGCATATTCCTCGAGTTTACATATATACTCCTATACTGTTCTTTTTATTGTTGATTTTGTACTTATATAAAAAAAGATAACATTTTGGAGTTCAAGAGTTAAAAAGGGAGTTCAGTACATATCTAATTATTTGTATAGACCACATTATTTATATTCAAAATGACGTAGTTTTTGACATAAGCACAAAATTAATAAAAAAATTAGACAAAATATTACGCATATACCCATCAAAAAGTTGAATTCCAGATTCTATATGAACTTTTAAAGGCCATATTTTAGTTGTTTTTACTTAATTTCTCATTTTCAATTATAACAAAAGCGAAAAAGAGTTTTTTGACATATCAAAAGTAAGCCTCTTTACTTGCATTCTCTTTAAGTATCATGCAACTCTATTTTATGAAGCTACAGTATTATCTGATGAGAAAACTTACGATTACACGGATGGAAGAGAATCAAGGGATCACATACCTAACTTCGTTTCGAGGTATATGCATTAATCTAGTTTCCTAATTCTAGCTGATCTATTTGTATCTACATGCTTGCCTCTCATGCTGTTGTATATGACAGGTCATGTTCTCTGACAAAGAAAGAAGTCGTACAAGGCAACAATTTGAACAAAGCTTTGCATCATACAAGCACTCCCATAAACCCTAGCCGAATACATGAGGAAAAGAGGTGGCCTCCATTTCAAAGCATTAGCAAAAGCTGGAGGGCCAGAAGATTTGCTTCCAACAATATCAATTGGTCAAATAATCATAATGGCTCATCCCAATCCGATATAATGCATCATATGATTAGCAACAGACCAACAGATCATGATCTACGTTGTTGGAACCTTGAAGGTCATAGCAATTCAAGTAGCTACAAACAAGAATTCGAACCGCCATTTAGGCTTGAGGTATGTATTTTTCTTTCATGTAAAAAGTATTTTGATATATAATTATATATATACATATCATTGGCTGTTCTTGGATGATCTGATTAATGTTTCTCAGTGGAACAAGGAAAAAATTTTGAAGTACAAGGAATGGATGCCTGATTTGGAGTTGGGTCTGCAGAGCCAAAGAGTTTGGAATGAGATCAATGAAGAGACTCAGCATCATCAGACGATTAGTCATGCAGAAGAACATTATGAAACTGCGCAAGGAGTTATGGAGACTTCACAACAATACAAAGATCATCAATTCGAGGACATGAATAGCAAACAAGAAACTATTAGCACCAAGCTTTCCCTTTCTCTTTAACTATTATTAGTCCACCCCATATCGTCAACTATATATCCTCAACATAGTAAATAGCTGAAATGATCCAAACAAAATCATAGTAATGTAAACAACCTTGTAGCCAGGCCACATTTTGAGCCTGAGTTTCTCAACTATATGATGAAAATATAACTATTATGTATGAGTGAGATTTTTTTTCCTTCTTTTTGGCGAGTTAGATATTTTTGTTTTTGTCAATTTTTGTTTTCGACAAAAAGTAGCTTTTATTGCAAACATGCATGGTTATAATTGTAATTGAGTGCATCCAGGAATAATTCTCGAGTGTGAGCAGGACCGTCCCAATGGAAAGTGAGGTCTAAGGCGAAATTTTAAAGGATGGTCCTGCTTACTTTCCATTTTGTTCAAACTTAGGCCTCAACTGTTAATTTTCCTTCATTTTGTTCCTATACTAAGGACAGATCCGGCTCTTCTAAAGTTAGAAGCTTGTGAATTTACGTGAAGTTCATTAAATTTTGATGCTCTAAATGATCTAATGGTCTCAAAGTTCGCCACATCATTGTTAGCCAAATAACCACCCTCAAATATAAGGGGTACAAGTAATAGTATGAGGATTTAAGAAACGTTGTCGAACTCATGAGGATTGGATTCCTTTCCCTAGCTAGAGTGTGAACCTAAAGAGAGCTAGAATATGCAATTTTACAATCACGAAACTAGAATCACAAGGAAATCTAGGATCATGGTGAGTATGTGCAAGATGAAGTAGTGATATGATTTTGGTTTTTGAATTTAGTTTTGAATTGAAAATAACTAGATGCTCAAATATAAACTCAATTATTCTAAACTAAACTGGTGATCAAAAGGATGAAAGTTAGGATTTAGATTGTCTATCATTAACCTTCCTTGTAAGTATTGATGTAATTCAATATGAATGATACCAAATTAATTAACCAATTTCTCTCCTTGCATCCCTCTAAGATATAACAAGGGACATGCTCCTTTTGTGATATCAAGTAACCTTTTTCAGGTATAGTACTTAACTACTTAAGTCATGCATTTCAATCTGGTTAGGTATCTAGTGCATTACCCTAAGTGCATAAAGTTTGGAGACGAAGAAATCATGTAAACCAACCAAGCTTATCTCTAAATTATTATAATTCACAACCCCTATGTGCACACCTAGTGTGTTTTTATGCTTTAAAATTCAAAGGTTACCAATATCTAAACATTCTATCATGACATGGCAAACACATACTCAAAGTGGTAAAGTCTAAGCCTATGCATTCAACTCTTGAACTAGCATGTAGACATATTAAAGAAAATTGCATCACATCATATTATAACATCAATTCATACAGAAAGCCCTAGCCCTAACAAAGTACTACTCACTCATAATTACATATACTAATTTCATAATCAAATTAGACACCAAAATATAATATAAAGTAAAAGGGATAGAGTTGTCTTAGTGGTGTATCCGATGGTCCCCAAGCTTAAATCTTGGTGGTGATGGTGGTGATTCCCTCTTCTTCTTGCTCTTGAAGATTTGATGATAAAAGATAGTGAAGCTTGTATTATATATTGTGTGAATAGGTGGAGTAGATGGAGAAAATGATGATAAAAAAGAGAGTGGAGAAATGATATAGTAGTGGTGGTGTTAATGGAGGTAGAGGATAAGAAATGGTGGTGGTGATGGACTAGATAGAATGGTATGGGTTTGGATTTTGGGAAGTGGAGATGGAGGTTTTGTAATGGAGATAGAGAGAGAATATGTAATGGGGTGGTATGAGTGATTTTTGAAGAGTGTAATGAAGGAATGCTTATATAGGGAAGAGAGAGAGAGGTGTAAAATGATGAAGAAAGGTAAAGGGAGCAGCTAGCTTCATGAATGGAGAAAAAAGGAAGAGTATTGGAGTGGTAAAAGATCCCAAAAACAAAGGAAAATGGTATGAAAGAGATGGAGTAAAAAGAGGGAAGTAATGATAAGCTATGAGAGTGTAAAGTAGAAAATGATGACTTAGGAGAAGAGAGGACAGCTAGCTCTCTTTATTATATATGGAAAGCATGAAAATAAAGAGTGTTGGGGTGGTTTTGAATCACCAAAGTCAATGTAACAACCAAAGGAGAGAATGTGCATATAGAGGGATGCCTATTATCCAAAGGATAATATGATAGATTAATCTTGCCATAATCTTGTAGAATTCTTCTAGGACTTTCCTTGATAATTGCAACATCATAGACCTTCTAAAAATGCACAAGAAATCTGCCCAAAGAAGGTTTTAGGCCAAACTGGCCTGTTTTGACTAGGATACGTTTTCTTTCTCTGAAGCTTCATTCTTGGACGAGGATTGACTTGGTATTTCTGCGATTCTGGGTGGTTCTTGACTTGTACATGATCTATGACATCATATCTTCAAGAATGATCCATAAAATTCTAGAAAACTCAAAGTAAGTTGCTGGAAAAGATCTCCCAAAAAGCTTCATGAAAAGCAAATAGTTTCTGTCTTATCGCGAAGCCAAATTTGCACTTGATTTCCGATTGCCTCGTTGATGATTCTGACAGGTTTTTAGCTCATATTGAAGTAAAAATCATATATTTAAAGAATAGTAGGCCTTTATTTCAAAAACAGAAAAGAAAAGAATACTAGCTCTTTCTGTAAAGGTGCAGTTAGAAGTATGCAACAAACACTCTCCAAAACTATTTCTGAAAAGCTGATTCTGAAACTGCACTGCTTTGCAGCAACTGTTTTGCATCACTATTTTCGTGGACTTCCCTTGTAATTTCCGACCAAATGAGTGATCAAACTTAGTCCTTTGCATAAGTACTTCATGGTCCATGGCTTCATCGCTCCATTTAAACTCCTATTTTTATGGGATTGCTTAACGAAGTACTTATGCCGCTAATATTGGTGGTGCATGTAAAATTCGCCAGAATTTCACTTTTTCTCCTCTTGTTAGGATTTTCTATAAAACATAGAATTAGATTAGTCGACATTCAACACTAAATTGGACTTTTAGAACAAGTAATTCCATGATATATATATATATATATATATATATATATATATATATAAACTGTGATCCAACAATCATATTCAACTAAATTTAAAGATTTTGCAGCTTAAATTGCTGTTACCTCAGTTAGAAAAAAAAAATATATTAACAATTTTCTTATTTTTGAACATGATCTGGTTCTATGCCTTCTAAGCTCTCTCACTTTGTTCTCTTCTTTTCTTCCTCAATTCCTGTCATGAAATGACATTGAATTTCATATTTGAACATCCAAAGAAGTTTTGCTCTATATAAGTATTAGGTAAGTTCAATTTGATTTTCTCTTTGGATAAACTTAATTTGCTCTACATAAACAACGACATATGTTTTTTCAATTTTTCATCTTTGAAAACAGGCCTAAGTACTGTAGAATAGGAATAATGTTTTCTTTCTTCTTAGGTGAAGCATGGTTTTATTCAATATGGTTAACATTCTTTTCTCAATTCGAATGAGTCCCTTTTGTTTCCTATTGTGTTTAAACTTTAAACTATATATAGAACAAAATGGATCTACAGAGAATGAATTGGGAAAGTGCAGAGAGAAAGATTATAGGAAGTATTAATTGAAAGAAGATCAATTTAGATTAGGGTGCGGCTATTGCCACCCTCCCATATTCTTTGTTCACTCTACTTGCTCATTACACTCTACATTTGAATTTCAATTATTATATTTACTTATCTAACAAATTTTCTTTCCAGAAATATCTCTATATGACACATCTAATTAAAGAATTTTTTTTAATGAAAATCTCTCATTTATTTTATACTAATTATTAAAGTTTCTTAATAAAATCATAATCTAATTTACTTCCATTTTCTTAACTTTTTTCTCTTAGTTTCGATGTTCATCTAATTTAATCCATGTTAAAAGATTAGTAAGTTAACATCTATGAGCAATGAAGAAGAGATTGATTTTTTTTTTGGTGTTTAACAAAGGGTATTACAAAGTTGATGAAGTTAACACTAATAGTTTTGTGAATTGAATCACGGATTACGTTGAGGAGACAACAAAAAGTTAACAAAAAAAAATTAATAAATTCAAATTTAGGTGGAAAAGATAAAGATTAATGTTATCTAATGAAAAATTAAGTAATCTTTGTATTTAATTAATTGGTTATGCATTTAATTTTCCTTGCAAATTTAGATTTTACAAATTAGTATACTTATTAGTCATTTTGCATTTGAGTAATATGGTCTTTCAATAATTCAAATGTTTGTAGGGTGAACTAAAAAAATAATAGGGTGACAATAGCCGCACCCTTTAGATTATTATCTAAAAGCTTTTTTCTTGAGAGAAATTGAGGGGGGAAAAAAATAGAAGAGGACAAAAAAAAACGCTTAGATAGATCTCAGATCAATCATATTCACCAAGAAAAGAATTGATCATATTCATGAAGAAGAAAATTGTTAGTTTTTTTTTTCTCTAATAGAGTTAACGACAAATTAAGCTATAAAATCTTTAAATTTAATTGAGTATGATGTGACGAATTTTGAGACCATTAGATCATTTAGAGCATTAAGATTTAATGAACTTCACGTAAATTCACAACCCGCTAACTTTAAAGGAGCTGGATCCACTAAATACATTGAAAACCTTTGTTCCTCATTTCAAAAGAAAAAAAAAGAAAAAAAAACTCTCGAGGTCCAACGTTTATTAGTTTTTTTTTAAAGAAGTCTAAAATTCATTATTTAATTATTAAATTCAACCAAAAACTGAAAATGAGACTCTCATACATAGACACCAACTATTAAATAGAAACTTTGCAAGAGGCCCAACACATTAAGATGAGACATTCTGAATAGTACCCAATTATTTCTCTTTTCATACACAATGTTTTTGGACATTTTCTCTTTCTCAAGTCATTTCTACTTTTTCATTTTTATATAATGGACTTTTAAAAAAATGAGGCATGCTCCACATTTAGGCACAAGGCGGTTGCCTTAGTTGTCTTACCCTTAGGCCGGCCATGGGCGTGAGTATACCACAGTTACCACTCAAAATTGTACATCTGATTCAAAAGCAAAACTAGCTAATCTCATGTCATTTCTACTTTTCATCTTTGTATAATGGACTTTTTTGAAAATGAGGCATGCTCCACGTTGAGGCCCAAAGCGGGTTGCCTTAGTCGCCTTACCCTTGGGCCGGCCTTGAGCATGAGTATACCATTCAAATTGTGCATTTGATTTGATTCAAAAGTAAAACAAGCTTCTCTGCGAGTAACAATATTCGAACTTCAAAGGACAAGTTGGATGGACCAACTTAATATCATCTATAACATTACCCAAGAGGTAGATCTGATGAACCGGAGTTTATAGCCTGTACCGCATTAAGACAACCACTTTCGACAACAATGTTATCAACAGGCAAACGTGCAGCAGCTCTACTCCCTCCCTTAAGGCCATTAGCTCCACTTGATTAGCTTATGTAGCAAATGGAATGCGTTTATCAAATCCAGCAACAAAACGGCCGTCCTCATCTCGTAGTACTCCCCCCACTTTCCCAATATACGTGGAAGGTAGGAAGGCCCCATCTGCGTTTAACTTCAATTGTTGGACTGCAGGTGGCAACCAAAACCTCCAAGTATGCTTGTTAACTCTACTTGTAACAAGCATATTCGGAGACATGGAGGTATGAGTGAGATATCTTGTTAGCTCTACTTGTAACATAATATATGTTTTGGCATGGTATAGATCATTGGCCCATTTATCCATCATATATGAGAACGATACAAACTTTTGTGTAATCATAGCCAAAAGGCCGAGAAAATGATTCAACAATGTTGCCATGCTTTGCTATGAGTCCTACAAACCCATTTGACCCATTTAATATCAAAATTTCTTATAACAACACATGGTTTTAAGATTTTTCATGGAAAGTTTACTTCTAATATTTTGATTGGGAAGACTTTATAAGGTGCAATTGGCAACTTGGAATGTTTTCCAAATGTACGTCTTATGAGTCTTAGAAACCTCAGTGGGTTTTGCCGAGGTTTGAAGTTATGTGAAAATGTCTTACTAATCTTAGAAACCTAAGTGGGAGCTGTCTTTGGATTGATAATAAGAAAATCCTAGTATGCACATCCAAATGGAAAACTCTTGGACAAGCTATCCCAAATTATAGTTATCCTTCTGAAGTTTTCTTCTGTATGTACTATGGACTATGGAGAACAAATTCAAAGTGGAAACAAAGAAACTAAAGAGCTATGACCGCATGAGAGCAACCTATCCCTGATGTTGCTTATCTGAAACTGCAAAATGCACAAAGATTTATATGATGGATCTTTGGTGCGATTTATCCGAACCTTTACAAATGTTTGAAAACCGCATAATGTCAAATCAATAAGAAAAGCACAAGTGATTCATTCTCATTAACATCAGAGGAAGCCAAACAAAATAGAATTGACTATTGAGATACATGCCAATTACACAAAAATTTGGCCTATCTGTTTGTTACCTATATGTTGTATCAATTATAAGCAAAAACTGAGACCGCCAAATTATATTGCTCTTCAAAGATATCATAAGCAAAAACAATTGGGGGACGAGAATCTCCCCAAAATAAATAGGCTAGGCCCTATTATCCAGAAAGCGGGAAGACGACTTTGAAGAACTGGGAAATTCTAACTCTTAGATTGCTGACAAGCATGAGTAATTAATTCCTGTCAAGGAGAGGAAAAGTTAGAGCTCCTTTATGTCACAAATGACTTCTACGGTAGGCGAAATAAAGTGGCAAAGAAGGATGTTGAGATTACCTCGGAATAGCGCACATGATCATGATGCAAATTGGAAGTCTTTACAATGGTTTCCCACTTGGTACCAGTGGAAGAAGTCTTGGAACCCGCCCTCTTAGTATGCCTTTTGGTACCACTGGAGACTGAATTCCGTGAAGGAATTGAAGAGAGGGTTGACGAGAGCCAAGACTGGGAAGGTGATTTTGGTAAAGGTGGGGGAAGAGACTGTACCACAATGGTGTTGGCATTTCCTGGATCCTCTTTCATAATGTCATCACTTCTGATATCAAGTCCTAGCTGGGAGTCCTCCACTGCAACTACTTGGCCTTTGATATGGGATATGTCGGAGAATGAAGATAAACTATCTTCAACAGACTCCAATGCTGCCGGTTCCGAGATGCCATTGCTCTCAAAATTAGTCAGGCATTTGATATCTTGAAACAAAGACTCTCCGGCAGACGTTTCTTCCATCCCACTTCTCTTTAATAGGGTCCTTAAGTCCTCAACAGCAGAGTTGTCTCGTTCTTTGGTATACAAAGAGCTTGAATTTAGACATGATGTTTTGGTAGTATTTACAGTATCTACATATAGTGTCTTCTCAATCATAGGGATCACAGCATATGGCCCTTGTTTATTTCTTTGATGGCTTAGTACCTCCCGAGACTTGTGACCAACTTTGTCGTTCATATTGAACTTACTACTATTGGCTTTGACATTTTCTTCCTTGGGAACGCCAAGAAACCCCGCACCAGTAAAGGGAGATTTAGGCCGTTCATTTCGATACGGGGATATGCAAGGACTTCTTGATTGCCTGAAGGGAGATGATCTGCCTTTTGGTTGCTCACCAGAGTGCCTAAACTGAATGGATTGAGCAGCCTGATTATTCATCAATCTTGGCAATTCACCTGAATAAAATCCACGGTCTACTTTGAGATTATAAGCAGCACCCTGATCACGCTGATAAAAAAAAAAAATACTGTCAGCAATGAATTTGATTTCTTCTAGTCACAGAAAAGGAAAACTGGAAAGGAAGTGTCTTAATAACCTTATTGAGTGGTTGGCAATGAGACTGACTATTAGCAGGCTTAATAACCTTGTTGAGTGGTTGGTTATGAGACTGGATCTTAGCAGGCTTAATAACCTCGTTGAGTGGTTGGCTATGTGACTGACTATTGGTAGTCTTGATAACATGCTTGAGTGGTTGACTGTGAGATCGACTACGAGTAGTTTTTTCTGGGATTGCAACACTAGAGGAGCAAGACATGAGAGCCCGGGCCCTAGCTTTCATTGCTGGAACAGGTAAAGGGCACAAAGAATTTCTTAAGCCTAACCGAGGAAACAACCCACAACCCTTTGGTGAAATATAACCAGGCTGATCATACTCATCATCTTCTCCTTCACTTTCTTCTTCCTCTTTGTACTGGCTATACAGCACTAGTTCCATGTGAGACCGTTGTTGATTAGGTAAGGGACTCGTATCCTGGCGAATTACCCTTGCGACTTGTCTTGGTTGTTCAAGTGGTGCTGAATATTGCTGCTTCTTTATAGCAACATGAGGCGTCTCCAAAGCCATTGCCTTGGCTGCAGGTAAGAATCGCTTCATCATGAAGTCTCGAGTTTGCGGATCAATAGATGGCTGCACACTTGCAGAATGAGATTGGTTTGTGCCAGTTGCACTACAGTTCATGGAGAAAGACTCTGTAGGCGGGGACAGTGTCTCGTGTGCATCAGAATAAACATCATCCTCATCCTCAAATTTTGAAGCTCTTCTCTCAATCACTCTCTCTTTTGAGCACTTGGCTTCCATGGCATTTTCATTCGAAGAATATGATTTCAAGTAGGGTGTGATAGCCTTTTGATCAGCTCGCTCTTTTTCCAAAGGTTTCTTTTTACCATCTACAATCTTTCCAGGGGGAAGTCTTGGAGTAACAGAAGCCTCTTCTCGAGACTGAATCTTCGGTTCTTCACCTTCCTTAGATCTTCCCGGGATGTCCTCCCAATGAAACGGAACTGCAACTGGTTTCGTCACCTGCTCTAAATAAAAATCTGATTTGGGAGGAGGAAGAGTATGCCTTCCATTAGCCAACCTAGGAGTTACCTTCCCAGTATCTGCATTCGTGGACACTGGAGTTGCAGAAATTCGTCTCACGGACAGAAGTGGTGCACTGAAATTCAGTTTCCTCCCCTCCATGCCCTAACTCGAATTCAAGCCAACTCTCCAGACCTCTCTATATGTATTCAAAGGTCACCAATTGTGAGACAAAATGCAATATCTGACAACAGGGTAGGAACATCACAGTAAATACTAAATACCTTTACACCCAAGTTTAGAATGAATTCTGAAAGAGGAAAGGAATTCCATTAAGAAAATGGATTCTCTGCTTGGATTATGATGTGCTTACATATTAAGTATTAAAGTCAACTCGATCATGTATAATTAGCTTTTATAACTGATCCTAATTACTAATTACCATAGAATCTGCTTTTGATTGGTTTAGCTTATGAGTAATTAGCTTTGTAAACGTTACAAAACTTTGATGGGAATTAGTACCAGAAAGGAAAACCCATTAGTACCAGAAAGAGCACCGAATTTCTTAAATAAGCATTTATTGTTCTTTGCTGCTGTATTGAGGAAGTACCAGAAAGGAAAACACTTTCGAAAATTCATTATTTAAGAGGCTATTGAAGACAAAAACCATAATCCTTTCTTTTCTTCTATCTTCCTCCTTTAAACCAAGCAAGTACAGAGTGAACTTGCCTCTAACAAATAACTTGCAGAAAAGCATTTACTGGGTTAGCTGACTTTTACCAACTCTTACAAATTGCCATAAACAAAGAATTACTAGTCCTGGTTCGAAAGAATAAAACTTTTCAACAATAAGCTGAAACTCTCATAACAATCTCATCAATACAATCTAACAAACTGTGAATCAAAATTGGTCTCATTCTCATCTCATCTATTACGCTAGCTGAGTTTCACCAACTATGACAAATTGCCATAAACCAAAGAATTACTACTCCAGGTTAACAGAAGATTAAAACTTTTCAACAAAAGACTGAAACTTTTCACAACAAAATCCCACCATTACAATCTAACAAACTGAGTGATAAACAAGAAATCCGAATTGGTCTCACTATCATTTCAACACCATCCCAATTCAGAACAAAGAACTAACACCAGAATGCAATTCCAGCAAAAACAGAACCACCCACAAAGCAAAAAGTTTATGAAGCTCAGAATTCATGTACAATCAACACCATCAATGAAATCAAAAGCTCACCGAGGAAGAGAAGAAGAAGATAAGAGGCATACCTCTCAAGCTATCACTGTATGAATGAGGGAGAGAGATGAGTGTTGCTGATGATTCTTGGCTCCGAGAATGAAGCCGTGGAGTAAGGGAATGAGTGCAGACAAAGAAAAGCCAAGAGAGAGAGAGAGAGATGGAAGAAGCTCAGTGTATGCTTTTTAACTTTTTAGTCCCCTACCAAAACCAAACACATGCAGAGTTGCAGAGGATTTTGTACACTGCCCATCATTTTGCTTCCTAATTCTACCAAAGTGGTCCCATTTTTGAGCTTTCTTTCTTGCTATGGATTATCTACCTCTGATTCTTGCTGGGTTATTTATGAAAGCCCTACTTATTGAGGGCATTGAGGTGCTGTCACGGACAATACAGTTGGGAACACAGAGATGGTTGCTGATCCATGGTCTTAACTACTGAAATCTGCCAAATTTTGTGGGGGACACAAGTCACTAGTGGACCAAAAAAACACAATTTATTAGGTTTTTGAGACTTTTGCAAAAATATTGAGTCATCGAGTGTCTGTGATAATCTTTCGCATTATTAGAGAATATCATTTTACTTAAATATTATCAAACGTTACATATAAATCATGCAATGATGAAAATATATAGTTTCAAAGTGAATACGTAATTAATTACATTTGAATTGAATAATACAGTATTAGAAGAACGTGTCGGTTACACTGAATGATTTTCCCAAAGACTTTGTGTCCACGATTCCATTCCACGTACCACTTGTGAATCATTGTCAATCATTTTATGGTTAGACAGGGATTGCTTTCTAACATGGTGGGCTTAAGAGTCTAAGCTAAGTAGTGAAAAAATGAAGGAAAAGCATGCATAGTCTCATGAAACTGATAGTGAAAGTGAAGCATTTTGGTCCCATTAGCATGTGATGATGATTTGACTCACTCTCCTTTGATCCATTTCAATCCAATTATGAGTGCTGGAAATTTGATAATCAGAAATAATATCTTCTTTCTGTGTTTCAAAACAGTTAAGTAAACAATAATGTCTTTCATCTTTGCAGATGGCAGAATCTGAAACATTGAGTTTACCAGATAGGTAAGTTTCTCAGCCAAAAAAGAAAAAGAAAAAAAGATAGGTAAGTTTCATTGAAGGGAAAAAAATTTGTCAACCAAAACTAAAATAACACAAATGCTTTCCTATAAAGTGCCTCTAATTGCGGAGATCAGCATATTTCAATCTTGACCCGATCCTAAAAGCAGTCTTGATTGTTGTTTTTCCTTTTGTGTGGAACAATTTAAAATGGTTTTCTTAGATATTGATTTTATTGTGATTACCTTGATTGACTGATTATGCTGAAATTCTGGCTTTTTGTTTCTCTAACACTAGATTATTGAAATGCTTTCCGCATTTTGAACTATCTATGTTGTATAAATTCCCCCGAGACATGGAAGAATAATCAAGGGTCCAACAAATTCAAATCATCAGAACAGAGGACTCACGATGTTGAGCTTCCTGATTTATCAATGTCGGAGTTGGTTGTGCATGTTTGACATCACACAAATATATATGGTTCATTTGTTGGGTTAATGTTCTTGTACACGAGAGGATATGTTTGACAATATGTGTGTCATATATAAAAAAAAAGTCTTTGTAATTTGGCTATTTCTGTCAATAATATAGAACATGACTTTTGCCTATTAAAAGCAAATAATAAAAATTTAAAGCATGAGTTTTGCCCACGACTTATTCGTGGAAATTATGTGAAACCATAAAAATAACAGAAGGCAAACTTTATGTGAACCTAAAATATTGATACTCCATGTTACATGAAATCATCATTGATATCATTTTAAGACTCTAATATTTTATCTTGTTTCTTCTTCTTTCTTGGAATATACTTTTCTTGTGCTATCAAGGTTTGTCAACAAAAAAAAAAAAACGTACATATATATATGTATGATAATTATAATTAAATCACTAATAATTTTAAATCAATTTTCTCACAAGAATATGTTGTGACGATGATCCATTTTTTATTTCAATAATGAAACAATTACATGGGTTTAGGGCCGGCCCTTGGCCATAGGCTTAGCAGGTCGTTGCCTCCACGGCTAGGGCCCCTGATTGTCACAAGTTTTCTAGACTTCCCTTATTTGACTTGGTGGGTTGGCCATGAAGAGTTGCTTGAACTATGTGAATCATGCTTTGCGGGCTTATAACTGCAATGGGCTGCGGATGGGGCCCATGGCAATCACCCATCAATCACGCACAAACTGTTGATTAGTGGTGGGGCCCGCCACTCGCTGCAAGAAATTAATTGAAGCAAATCAAGCAATCACGTCTTGTCTTACCTTGATTGGGGCTTAAATTCTGTGGCTTTTTGCTTCTCTGACACTAGAGGATTATTGAAATGCTTTCCCGCATTTTGGAATATATATGTTGTATAAATTTCTCCAAGAAATGGAAGAACAATCAAGGGTCCAACAAAGTCGTATCATCAAACGAGACGGTTCATGGTGTTGAGCTTCCTCAATTCTCAATGTCAGAATTGGTCATGCATGTTTCATGTCACGTAAATATAAATGTTTCATTTGTTAGGTTAATGTTGTTGCAAACCAGAGGATGTGTTTGACAATATGTGTTTGACATATATAAAAAAAGTCAGGGTTAATTTAATGATTCTGTGAATAATAGAAAACATAACTTATTCAAAAAAATATAATAGAAGGTAATTTTTTTTTGAATAAAATTGAAGAAAAAACTGTACGTACACCTAATGTATTAATGCTCCATGTTACATGAAATTATATTGATATCATTTTAAGGCTCTAATTTTTTATCTTGTTCTTCTTCTTTCTTGGAATAAATTTATCTCGTGTTCTCAAGCCCTCAAGGTTTGCTGAAAAAAAAAAAAAAAAACTTGACAATAAATGGTCTCTCTCTCTCTCTCTCTCTCTCTAGGAGCTCTCTCCTAGGGTTTCTCGGCGGCGGCAGCAATTTGATTCCTTTGACTCGAACGGGTGGCTATCCTCCCTCTCTGGTCTCTAATGAAGGTGGTCTCAATGTTGTTGTGCGTTGGATCCTCTTGGCATTGGGAGGTCTCGGCTTCCTTCTTTTTGTTTCTGGCGCTCGGTGCTCCTATGAGTCTCCGGCGATGGGTTATGGTGGCCTTCCTCCGGCTTGGAGTGTTGTGGGTCGAGATCTAGCATGGTTTATAGAGCGCTTTGGTGGTTGGGCTGTGGGGGGAATCGACTTGCTTCCCTCCTGTGTCCGCCAGCGTTAGATCTGGTGCTTTATTTGATGTGTGGCGGTGGTGCGTGCGGCGGCCAGGTGATGATGGGAGTATAATCGGGGCGGGGGGGAGGTCGTCGGTTCTGATGCATATTACTCTCATGGAGGGTTGCAGATATGCTGCTGCACGCATGATGGCTCAGGTGCGATTAGGGTCAAGGTCACTGGACGCGGCATGTTTGCTCCCAGCGGCGGCGGTATTTTTCTGGGTGGTGACCATGGTGGTGCAAGGCATGACGGAGGCGACAACGGGATGCACGACCTTGTGAGAGTCTCTAGGGTTCCGGCGACGTCGGGAGGCACGACCACTGATGGCAATATGTTTGAAGTGGATCAAGGGCTGGTTCTGGATCAATGGCTTGTTGGTGCTTGGGCTCGTACATTAGTTCAATATTGGTCTTTTGGGCCTCGAGCTTTTATTTTCATTTTTCACTTGTTCATTGAGCCCGGAGAACCCCCCTCTGCGTAGGATTATTTTTTGGGAACATGAATAAAATTAGGGAGGGGTCTTGGCTGCGTTCGGAGTCTTCCCTAGTAGTGTCAAGGTTACTTGAATCATTGGAGCTTAAGTTTGAGTAGTTTAGGACTTGTTGTTGTGTCATATTTGTAATGTTTTCTACTTTATTATAATGCACACTAACATTACCAAATTAATTAATTTTTTAAAGATTATGTTGTGACGATGATTCGAAAAGTGATCTATTTTTTATTTCAATAGTGAAACTATTATGTGGGTTGGTCATGAAGAGTTGATTGGGCTTTGCCAGTCATGGATATTATATAGTAAATCATCTTCATCTATTTGTTTTTTTCATTTGTTGGTCTGACATCTTCATCTAATCACATATGCGTAAAAAAAATAATGCTCAAGTCTCCCTGGTCGTCTTGTGAAGTTAAATATTGCTGAAAACTCCTAACACGCGGGACACATAAAGTTAATTTCCAAATCTCTTTTTCTTATATTAAATAGATTTTCTTCTTAATCACCCCTTAATCACGCACCCAACCTAATTCTTTTTGCGCTGATCCCTTCCTGGCCCGGTGGTCTTTGCTTTATTTGTGAAGACTACTAGGTCCAAGGATCGACCGCACCACCAACAACAACAACCAAAACCTAACTCTTTATTAGTGGTGCAGGAAACTAATGGAAGCAATTAATTAATACTTACCGGCGTCTCCTGTAACTCTTCAGCCTCGACCTCTTCTTGGTTTTATTGTCTCAATGGACTATATATTCCACACATTTGATTTGGACGTGCAATCTGCCACCATATTCATCTATACAATGGAGAGCACTTGGTTCTTCCTTGTCTACTCTTGTTGTATGGCGGCTAGCTGCTTAACTATGGCAGCACCACAAACCAATATGACCACAGATCAATATGCTCTTATTGCTCTCAAAGCCCGTGTCACTAGTGATCCTCGTAAATTGATCTTCACCAATTGGTCAACCACCACTCCTGTTTGCAATTGGGTTGGCGTTATTTGTGGTGCACACCACCTTAAAGCCACAACCTTGAACTTGTCATACTTTGGTCTCGCAGGCACCATTCCTCCGGAGCTAGGCAACCTATCCTTTCTTGTTGATCTGGACATCACAAATAACAGCTTCCACCGTTTCTTGCCCAAGAATTGGCTCGCTTGCGCCGGTTGAAACTTATTAGCTTGGGATACAACAAGTTTACAGGAATCTTTCCAGCATGTTTGGGTCCTTATCCAAACTTCAAGAGTTGTATTTGTACGGTAATAAATTTACAAGTTCCATACCAGCAGCCATTCTCAACTTATATGCACTGCGAATAATTGATTTCAGGCATAACCAACTATCAGGTACAGACTGACTCTTATTTGGAATTCTAAACATGTTAATATCATCATGGCCATTACACTTTAACATTGGTCTCAATTATTTGTTAATTTTTATGTGGACATGTAGTATATCGAGAGAAATTAGAAATTTAACAACGTTGAAGGAGATCTACCTTGGTTATAATAATTTCATAGGTAGGTCTCCTTGACTATGTGTACAATTTTATTTTTCTTTCAATCAATTTCTCGACGATGTTGGCTAAAAAACTAGCTAATCATATGCACATATATGATGCAGTATTATGATATTTACTTACTTACTGTCTTTCTTTCTTTCAGAAATTCCAAATGAGATTGGTGCTCTAGAGAAACTGGAGACATTGTATGTGCAAGAAAATGCCCTAGAAGGAAATGTTCCTATGGTTCCCTTCAACATGTGTTCTTTAATTACTTTGACTCTACATGGAAACAACTTCAAGGGTAGACTTCCGGACAGTATGTGCCAAAATCTTTCTCATATTCAAAAGTTGTATTTCATTCATAACCAGTTTGAAGGTCCACTTCCATCCATATTTTGGCAATGCAAACAACTTGTTGATTTAGCGTTGTGGCGTAACAACTTCAGTGGAAGGATACCCAAAAATATTGGGAACGCAACCCAGTTGAAGCAGATGGATCTTAAAGAAAACAATTGGACAGGTACATGTACCCTTCATAACTATTTATTGACTTATTTCTTATGGACTAGTTAAGAAATATATATGGTACATTCCTATTTGTCTCAATTGCTTTAAATTTCAAAGAACAAAGAAAAAAAAAATCTCTTAATTTGTAGATATATGTACATTGACCAATTGATCTCCAGCCATTCTGACACAAAAGAGAGATTTGCTTCTTCCTTCTATATTGTTGCTTAACTATAGCAGTTGTACCAGCACAAACCCACAACTATTAGTGTATATAGCTGAGCACTAGAAACAGAGTATTGGAAACATCAGAGAAACTTATGGGTTTGCAAAGAGACAT
This sequence comes from Rosa persica, assembly GCA_025331145.1. Lineage (NCBI taxonomy): Eukaryota > Viridiplantae > Streptophyta > Magnoliopsida > Rosales > Rosaceae > Rosa > Rosa persica. The sequence continues at coordinate 5,442,487 of WFKR01000005.1, read as the reverse complement.
CTCATTAACTTTCATTAAACAAAATAATCGGATACGATTGCATAGCCGTATACATCGACGACTTTAAAGACTGGACAAAAAGCCTTTTCAAACATGTCCACTTTGTTCACCATTACAATAAGCTTCTCTCCAACACGTTTGAATCTGCAAGTATATATTACAAACATTCTATAATACAAATCCAGCTTCAAGCAGCATCATATTTCTTAAGTGCTTCATGAGATCGATTACATGATTTTTTTTCTCCATGAAGATTACAACTTTAGGTCAAGGCAGGCAAATGTTAGTACAATTATGCACACAAACTTACGTTTCAATTGAGGACTTTGCAAACTGACCGGTCCCGTGTGAAAGTGGAATGTAAAAAGTTCCAAATGAAAGACTTGCTGGTGGTAACTAATAAGTATATTGAAAAATGACTGCTTAGGTAAATCTGCACTAAAAGCAAGGTTTCAAATTTCGGTTTCGGTTTCGATTTCGATTTCGATACTTCAAATTCAAGGAAATTTCGGAGAAAGTTTCGATTTCGGTGGAAATTTCGGTTAAAAATAAAGAAATCAAATTAATTGCATTTATAAAATGATTTTTTTTTATGAAATTTTTACATAGACTAAACTAACCCTATAAAAAATCTATTTACAATGTAACCTCTCTAAAAGTATACATTTATAATAGAATTATGATATTTTATATGGATGAGTAATTAACTAGTACTGTAATAGGTTGCTAAACTAATGGTTTTATCTATGTGTATTGATAATGTGTTGTATATTGATAACGTGAATATGATTTACTTTTTGTAATAATTAGAAAATTACAACGGGTGGAGCGGGGCACGTAAAATCAAAATCTCGTGAATGAAAATGAACAAGTACAACAAAAAGAATATAAAAACTACTACGATGTGGTTCGATCTAGCTAGTTGAACTACTTTCATTTAGGCTTAGTTTGGCATTGCTTTTGAAGCTTGCTTTTGGACCAAAAGCGCTTCTGGTGCAAACTGATGATGTTTGGTAAACTCCAGAATTTTAGCTTTTAGGCAGAAGCGCTTCTGCGCGCAGCAGGAAATCAAAAGCTACTTTTAGTAGCTTTTGAAAATGGCTTTCGCAGAAGGCAACTTAAAAAACACGGAGCTATTAATGATTAGTTTCTCCTCCTTCCTTCTCTATGGTCAGTTCATCATCAATCATCGTCATCATGAACTCTCACTCAGACCAATCCCCAATACCTCAAGAGCTCATTACATCGAATTTGAATCCCAGAAAAACCATCTCAAAATTCTCATAAAAACAATTAGTGTAAGAGCACAAATAACACACCCTATTCCACAAACACATACTCACTTTTTTTGCTCTGAATCAAAGATGGAGACTTATAGCTGAAACATCACTTCAAACACTCCGAGATACCATTAAGTTTTTCAAATCATCAAAGACCCATCATTTGAATCTCAAAAACAAAATTACCCATCTCAAAAATTGATGAAATCTTGCAAAATTCAGCTTTCAAAGGCACTCGCCACCATGCTCCTCACCATTTGCATGGCATAGACGCAGCCTAATTTCTTCTAATCAAAGGTTGCAACTGCGGCCTGCTGCTCTCCCTCACTGTCAGCAACAGTGCAACTTCTGGGTAACTCAAATATCTCCTTGAAAATACTACCCAATCCTCCCAACACTATGATCCAAACCTCTTCTGGGCAACTAAAAATCTCATCGCTGATCTAACTGAAGCATCGTATTCCATTGATGACTCCACTTTTGCATGCAATCTTTAGAACTATCAAATCCCAGAATGGGTATAAAAAAATTCCAAAATCCCAAGATTTCTGGTTTCTGGGTGGGAAAAAGAATGAATGGAAGCTGGATGGATGATTGAATGATTTAAAGGAAAAGACGGATACGAGAGAGAGAGAGGGAGGAAGAGAAGAAATGGATATGAGAGTAGGTGGATGATTGTTGTTGCGAAAATGGTGAGGGAAGAAGCAAAAAATGGATGATCATTTTTTTTTTTTGGATAGCTGGGGACCAACGGGCCCAAAGGAAATGATATGATGATCATTAATTATAAAGGAAAAGCCAAATATATTATTGGCTTAATTATTAAAATTAATTTTAAAGATTTTTCAATCACTTATTTTTTGTAAACTCTCATTTTAGTAATTATACCCAGTCAAAGCACTTTTGTCTTGCAACTTACCAAACACCTAGTAATTGCTTTTCATTATCACAGTATTTTTAAAGACAGTTTACCAAATACCTCAGCTGCTTCCTTTCACAGCAAGTTCGGAACCACTTCCTCTCACAGCAAGTTTAGAAGTACTTCCTCTCACAGCACATCAATCCTAAACTAAGCCTTAGTGTCATACAGTACTGCTCCCAAGTACATGAATTTTGGAAATGATTTTCGTTCTTCATCACATGGGTTTTGTATGTGTACGTGTTGTTCCCTTTCCACATGTAATCCATATATCGGATATTGTGGAATTACCCAATATAGTATTTCAGTGTATGAAACATACAACATTTGAGACGAAGCAAAAAGAGAATCATGTTATGGTTGGAGCATTCAACTTTATAGCAGATAAAAGCAAAAAAGTTTTTTGTTGTATTCAACTTGATTGCAACAAAAAAAAAACAAAATTTATATTTTCTTTATGAAATTATAAAGTAAAAAATTCATTGTAGGTGGCATAAAAATTTCACAGAAACTTTAGAGAAATTTCGGACAAAATTTCAGTGTGGATTTTTAAATATATATTGTGTGTGTAGATATTTCAGAAATTAAGAATTTCTTAGAAATGTATGGAAAATTTCGATAAATTTTGGAAAACTCCTGATGAAAATGATATAACATATAAATTTCATTTCAATACTTTAAAATTACAGAAATTTCAACAGTTTCAAATAAACTTAAAAACTTCGACTAAAAGGAAAAAATCTTTACCAACAGCCTCCACACAAGAATTTTTCTACATATGATCATGGGAGTGATATATACAATATACACAATTGAGTGTGTGTTAGCCACAACTCAGTCATGTGACATTTTTTTATTTGTTAAGGGATTAAAGCGGTCAACATATTTCTCTCTCCTCATATGCATATTTTGTTTGTCCATTTTACCCTTTGTGTTGAAAGCTCAGCAGAAAAAGTTTGGACTTCAAGAAGCTCGATGGGCTAGGACTGGTCCCAATCGACGAGCCCAAAGGCACCCTCTTTCCTATGACTTTGAACACCGCTCTGATGAAGAATGACGTCTCTGATCAAGGTCGAGACGGAGATAGAGAGGAAGAGGTAATCCACCAAGACGAAGAACTGGGTGTTTATCTAGATTGAGAAAGAATCAGATGCATGTGGTGCCAACTGCGATATTGAAGATGATGAAGCAGAGGAACCCGAAGAAGGTAGAGAAGAAGAGGTAATACACGAAGATGATGAACTCAGTGGAGGATGAAAAGGGCTATGATCTTCCTCCAATGAGTTGTTGAATATTGATGATTGATTGATGGAATTAATTGGGAAATTTTGGTTTTTGATTTGATTTTTGATATATTCAGTTTTTTTTTTTTTTTTTTTTTTTTTTCTGGGTAGCATGGAAACCATACCTATTCTAATTAAATCCCAACTCAGCTTTAGATGGTAGTTTGCGAATTCATATATACCAAGATGATAAATTGGGAGTGCGAGTGAATTAGCACATTATGTCATTATGTGCCCAAATGAAACCAATACCCACTTAATTTTGCAGTGTTGGTTTCAGAAAGACTGGATTATTGCTTGTAGGGCTTAAATGGAAAATAATGCATCCCGATCTTCTTTCTTTTCTTATTTGGTACTAGATGATCTTTGTCAAAATGTGTGGCAGTGGGTGTGTGGCTGGGCCTTTGACTTTCGCTGGATCTCTTCGACCTTTTCCATTGCGTAGCCGCCTAGTCGGAGATTGAATCTGATCTGGAATCGGGTTATGGGAGGATTCGGGAGTAACAGGATTTTCAGATCCTGAGAATTTTGGCGTTGGGTATTAATTATTATTCGGGATTTTGGCTGTGTTCTTTCAGTAGATTGAACCTTTGATTCGGATTATACTCAAACGTTAAAATGGGGAGAGAAAATATGCACATGAGGAGAGAGAAACATTCTGACTACTGTAGTCCTTTACTAAGATAAAAAAAACTGTCACATAGCTGGGTGTGGCTAACACACTCAACTTGCGAATCTAGCACTCCCCATGATCATGATGATAGCCAATTGAAGATTTTATGGTGATTGGTGGAGTAGGTCTATCAATGGCTCTATGATCACGATGATAACCGATGGGAGATTTTATGATGGTTGGTGGAGTAAGCATGTTAATGCTTTTGTTTATATCTTATTCATCCTACTTTTAATGTTTTCTTCCGTACGAATGAATTCATCTTCATTGGATTACAAAAGTTTTAATGATCGAAATAGTTTATCTTCTAACTTATTAATGCATAAAACTAATTAACTTGCTGATATTTTAGCTAATTTTAGCACTTCTTTATTCGAAATGATTTGGTGGGACTTAGTTCCACCACTCGTAAGTTCTTTTTGTACAAGAGACTGTTTAGGTCTTCCAAATTTTAGGTTTCATGAGTCTAGTTGCTTTTCTTTCTTCTTGGAGGGAGTCCCTTTAATATTGGTTTTTCTTTGTATGGGGTAAGGGTTCGTGTCTTTTCGTTGACATGATGTATTCTTCTTCTTTGTAGAAAAACGTTTTCTACTGCCATAGATATGTGTAATTCATGCTTCTTTGAGCTTACATCTAATCGTTTTTTTTTTGGGTCTGACATCTTCATCTCATCAGATATGTGTAATTCACGCTTCTTAAACAAAACAAAAAAAATAGTGAGGGCACAAAGAATACAATAGTTGATTTCCAAATCCATTAATCACTCACAAACGCGCACCAGCCTAACTCTTCCTTAATGGTGGACTCCCCCCAGGTGCTGCAAGAAATTAGTGGAAGCCATTAACCAAGTCTCACCGGCGTCTCTCGTACCTTCGACCTCGACCTCTTCTTGGTTTCCAGTCTCAATGTACTATATATTCCACGCAGTTTGCACATCCAAATCCTGCAACCATATTCACCTAGCTATACAATGGAGAACACTTGGTTCTTCCTCGTCTACTCTTGTTGTATAGTGGCTCGCTGCTTAACTATGGCAGCACAATAAACCAACATCACCACAAACCAATCTGTTGTACTTGCTCTCAAGGCCCGTATCACCAATGACCCTCATAACTTGATCTTGACCAACTGGTCAACCATCACTCTTGTTTGCAACTGAGTTGGTGTTGCTTGTGGTAAACACCATCATCGAGTCACAACCTTGAATATGTATTATTTTTGTCTCACCAGCACCATTCCTCCGGAGCTAGGCAACCTATCATTTCTTGTTGAGTTGTGAGTCACAAATAACAGTTTTCATGGTACCTTACCTTCAGAGTTGGGTCTTTTGCGCATAATGAAGTTTATTAGTTTCACATTTAACCAGTTTTCAGGGATCATTCCGTCATGGTTTGGGTCCTTATCCAAACTTCAAGACTTGTATTTGTACGGTAATAAATTTTTAGGTTCCATACCAGCGGCCATCTTCAACTTATCTGCATTGCAAGTAATTTCTTTGAGCAATAACCAACTATCAAGTACAAACTGGCTCTTATTTGGAACTATAATCAGTTCGATATCTTTATGACCATTACACTTTAACATCGGTCCTAGTTATTTGTTAATTTATATGTGAACAGGTAATATACCGAGAGAAATTGGAAATTTAACAACATTGAAGGAGATCTACTTTGATAATAATAATTTCATAGGTATGCTCCTTGACTAGGTGTACACTTCTATTTTTCTTTCAATCAAAATCCCTGGAGATCGAAGACGATGTTGAAGAAAAAACTAGCTAATCACATGAGTATATATCATGCAGTTGTTACGTCCCGAACCCAGAATTTTCGATTTTTATTAATTTGACGGTAAATGTCAATTACACTTACTTTTACTCCGTAATATGATTTTAGTGGCCCTAAAAGTTGACTTTTGTTCGGGTCATAATTTGAGAAAATGTTATTCATGGAAGTCGTAGAGGATGTTAAACCGAGAACATGCATACGTGGTTCGTAAAAATCGGAGTTAGTATGCGAAAGTTATAAGTGAAAAACTAAATTTACTATTCCCGGTTACTGTTCATAGTAAAATTCTTTAAATAGGAAGTTACTGTGGTAAGTTTCCAAAATTGGAAACTTACCCGGCCTTTTCTCTCTCCTCTCCCCCGATTTCTTCCTCTTCCAGTTCGGCCGAAACCCCTCCCTCTGAGTTCCTGCGATTCCGGCCGCCCCACGACGAAACCCGGACGTTCCTGGGTTCGCCTCTTCCTCCTCGTCATGCTCATGGTCACATTTCATGGTATCTCGACCGGAGGAGCTCGGAATTGAGCCATAAAGCTCACTGTAGCAGATTGGGTTTTTCGGTGATTTCCGGCGATTTCGGTCGTCTCCGGCCACCAAACCGGTGTCGAAGGTTCGGTTTTCTCCACTGATCATTTTCCCTATGGCATTGTGTCTCGATTTGCTGTGTAGAAGTCGAATTGTTGAATTGAAATTCTAGGGTTCTTGGATAATTTCTGGGTTTATGTTCATTCATTGATTTCGACTGGTTTTGATTGTTATTTGGATGTGTTGTAGTTGAATGAAATGATCAGTGAGTAGAATTGATGTTGTGGATGAAATTTGGTGGCCATAGGAGGAGGTTGATTCCGGCGAGTAACCGCCACTCGCCGCCACTGTGGGCGGCGCGTGAGGTGGTGTAGGACAGGTTTCTGATTGTCGTAATTTGGTTATTAAGTCGATAGTATAATGTAGTTTGCACATTGGTGACTTCGGATTAATTTTGTGAAGTGTAGATATGGTTTTCGTTATGGTGTGAAATTCATTGATTAATTCACGAATAATCCGTGTATCGGAATTCCTTAATCGGAAGCTCAAAGTAAAGAAATGAAGTTAGAAAAGTGAAATTTGAGATTTTTAAGCAAATAATAACAATTGGGATATGGTTTGGTTTTGGTGGATTTAATTTTTATCCGTCCTGTACTTATTGGTTTATGAACGTTATATGGTACAGGAAGTGAGGAGGATTCCTACGAAGAGGGTTCGGATCGACGGCAGGCTTAGCCATATACGGTGAGTGGACGTTTGATTTTAAAGTCATGCATGCAATTAAATTTTCTAAGTTTCGAAATTATTTAAAGTATTTATTATTTAATGAGCAAATTATTCGATTTTTGATTATGAAATTAGTTATGGTTCAAATTGCCGATTAGAAGTGGTTATGTTCCATTTCGAACTTTTTATTAGAAATAATCTTCGATAAGATTATTTCTGAAAATGAAAGTATCATTATTTGTTAATAGATTCGGATTTCTCGAAAAGTCTTCGGAAAGGGAAGATTTCTTCGAGATTATAAACTTACATGATTTTAATATATTGATTCATAATTTTGAATCATGTCGACGTGCGGGGTCACGTCGTTGGACTAAATTCCTTTCTTGTGAGACTTCGAGGAAATCTCACAAATTCTCGATTTTCATATGGTTTTTCCCCACCATACCTGGGTCGATATACGTTATTGCTAGCTAGCCTATTAGTACTCCTCCCTACTTACTTTGTGTTTGTGGGTGAGTAGAGCCGAGCATGGGATGCTCTTGAGTGTGGGACACTCCGACCCGAGCCTTAGCGGCTCACTTTATTTTATTGTATGGTGATGACGTTTTTCCTCATACCTTTTAAATTATTTACTTATTTATTTATTCGTCCGACTAGCAGGGTCGGTCGAACTTCCCTTAAGCCAGCGGGGCTGGCTTAGTCATGGAAGTGATTTGGAAACCTTTGGTTCCCTATTGCATGCATTAAGAATGTTCTAAACAATAAAAATGGGAAAGTGAGAAACACTTCTTTCTTGATTAAATATTTTTGTCCACTCACAACTAACGTTTTATCGCTTACTTTCCCCTGGGCTTTTCGGTTTCCTTTGCCCAGTTCGCAGTGTTGCTGTTCGGCGTGGGATCGAGGCTTAGCACCAGTTCTGCCACTTGCCTTTCGTAGGTTAATATTAACCTACCCCATGTAATATATTTGCTTTTATCGTAGATTGCTCTGATAACCCTAAGAGGCTGTATTGTATAAATTTTACTGCCTTACGTTTAGTTGTTGCTTAATGACTGTGGTGGTTGTGAAATATATGATGACTGCTTGTTGTGAGATCTTGAATTTAGAAATATGTGTTTTGTCGTTTTTCTCACAGGTTGGGTTGTCCACTTTTAAGGGAAGTTCTGTCGAATTCTTCTTAAAAGTGGGCCCCGCAGAGTCCATCTTGAAAATTTGAAAGGATTTTCGGGATGGGTTCTGACAGTTGGTATCAGAGCTTTAGGTTTTCTGTTTCCTGTCACTTCTACTATCTTATGTACTTGAGGACATCTAGTATCTTCCGAGTGATGGCCCGACCGCGGCGGATCCCCATCATGTGCTCTTCGATGCTAGTATGTTCTTAGGTGTATAAGGTAGTTATCCTGGTATCTTTACTGTAAATTGTTTAATCTTCTTTTTCATCTCAGGTGCTATGCCTCCTAGACGCCGAAATCGCGGGGAGACTCCTCCCGCTCCAGGAGACGAGAATGCTTCCAGAGGACTAGCAGATGCCTTGGGACGTATTGTCCAACAGCTGACAGCAGCGCTTCCTGGCTCCAGGACTGATTTTACCATGGAGCGAGCAAAGAGACATGGAGCTTATAGTTTCTCCCATGCTCCGAATGCTATGGATGCCCAGAATTGGCTGAACAAGATGGAGAGGGTCTTTGCTCAGATTAATTGTCCAGAGGAACGAAAAGTGGGGTTGGCAGTAGACTTTCTTGACGGAGTGGCCTTTGATTGGTGGGATACGACAAGCAGAGATTTGGGGGACGTCGATCCGATAACTTGGGAACAGTTCAAGGAATATTTTAATAGGCGATACTATGGCACAGCTATCCGTGACAGGATGAAGTATGAGTTTCTACATCTAGAGAAAGGGGATAAGTCGGTGACGGAGTTTGAACAGCGATTCACCCAGTTAGCCCAGTTTGTGCCAGATCTGATAAGTACTGAGGAGGAGCGGATCTACAGGTTCATTGAAGGTTTGGGGGGTGATTATCGTATTCAGTTAACAGCCATACCCTTTTACACCTATCATGAGGCAGTTAACGCCGCTCTGAGGCTGGAGACTATGTACCTATCGGGAGTTCGACCCCGAGACTTAGACAGTCTTAGGGCCCATCGAAGAGATCAGCTTCCACCTCCGGTTCAGGATCATCAGCAGGTAGTGGACAGAGTAGTGGATCTAGTGCTGGATCTCGATTTAGACGCGGGGGGCGCACCAGGAGATTCAATCGGGGACAGTTAAGTGGACGTCAGTTTGGACAGAGCAGGATTAGTTCTAGCAGTCAGCACAGAACTCCAGCTAGTCAGCCAGCCCAGTATGGGCAATATCAGTCAGTGGGGTGCTTTGAGTGTGGACAGCAAGATCATTTTAAAAGGGACTGCCCCCTGTTGACTCAGAGAGTTGTACCTACCCATTTTCAGGCGACAGGTCAGTCATCCGCTGGTACTTCTACTAGTGGTAATGTGGCTTCTTCCAGCGGTACGCGCGCCGGTGTAATAACTCGTGGCAGTTCCCAGCAAGGTAGGGGTCAGAGAGGACGCCCCACGACTCATGCAAGATTACATGCCATGACTCAGCAGGAGGGCCGCGATTCACCAAATGTTATCCTCGGTATGTTATCTGTGTTTGGTCAACCTGCTTATACTTTAATTGATCCTGGTGCTTCGCATTCATTTATGTCAAGTAGATTTGCATGTTTTGCAAATGTACCGCTGTCGCCCCTTATGGGCGAGTGGTATATATCTCTACCCACGGGAGCATCATTTAAGATAGAGTGGGTTTTTAAAGGTTGTAGTGTGTTGATTGATAATGTTGATTTGGAAGTTGATTTAATCCCTTTAGATCTTGTAGAATTCGATGTGATTTTGGGAATGGAGTTTTTAGCAACTCACCGGGGTAATGTTGATTGCTTTCGCAAGATTGTGGTGTTTAGAAGTCCAGGGAAGCCAATAATTTTCTTTCAGGGTGATCGGAATGTTCTCCCTTCTTGCCTAATTTCAGCTTTAACGGCTGAAAAGCTTTTGAACAAGGGTTGTCAGGCTTACTTAGCTCACATGGTAGATACCAGCAGGAAGGAGTTGAGTATTGAGGATATACCAGTGGTTAGGAAATTTCCCGATGTATTTCCAGATGAATTACCTGGCTTACCCCCGGTAAGAGAGATAGACTTTACTATCGATTTGATTCCGGGAACAACACCTATATCTCAAGCACCTTATCGGATGGCCCCTGCTGAATTAAAACAATTGAAGACTCAGCTACAAGAATTAGTGGATAAGGGGTTCATTCAATCTAGTGTGTCTCCGTGGGGTGCCCCGGTTTTATTTGTTAAGAAGAAGGATGGCACTTTGAGACTGTGCATTGATTACAGAAAGTTGAATAAGGTTACGGTGAAGAATAAATATCCTTTACCGCGAATTGATGACCTGTTCGATCAGTTGAGGGGAGCTACAGTATTTTCTAAGATTGATTTAAGGTCTGGGTATCATCAATTACGGATAAGGGAATCTGATATCCCTAAGACCGCCTTCCGATCACGATATGGTCACTACGAATTCAGAGTAATGCCGTTTGGACTAACCAATGCTCCTGCAGCTTTTATGGATCTTATGAATCGAGTATTCCGTCCTTATCTGGATCGTTTTGTGATCGTATTTATTGATGACATTCTGGTCTACTCTAGAAATGATTCCCTGCATGTCAAGCATTTGAGAGCTGTGCTACAGACTTTGAGGGAAGCACAGTTGTACGCTAAGCTTAATAAATGTGAATTTTGGCTCAACAGTGTAGGGTTTCTGGGCCATATTGTTTCTGCAGAAGGCATTAGTGTGGACCCTCGGAAGGTAGAAGCAGTGTTAAATTGGGAGAGACCTACTACAGTGACGGAGATTCGTAGCTTTTTGGGCTTAGCAGGTTATTATCGGCGATTCGTACAGGATTTTTCAAAAATTGCGGCTCCTCTCACTCGACTGACTAGGAAGGGTGTGAAGTTTATCTGGTCAGAGGAGTGCGAACAAAGTTTTCAAGAACTTAAGGGACGTCTAACTAGTGCTCCAGTGTTAGCATTGCCTGACGATAGTGGAGAATTTGTGGTGTATAGTGATGCTTCAAGACAAGGCTTGGGTTGTGTTTTAATGCAACATGGGAACGTGATTGCATATGCTTCCAGACAGCTAAAGCCACATGAATTGAATTATCCGACGCATGACCTTGAGCTTGCCGCTGTGGTACTTGCACTTAAATTATGGAGACACTACCTGTACGGAGCCAGATGTCAAATTTTCACGGATCACAAGAGTCTACAATATTTGCTTACGCAAAGAGACATAAACTTGAGACAAAGAAGATGGTTGGAATTGATCAAGGACTATGATTGTACGATCGAGTATCATCCAGGAAGAGCCAATGTAGTAGCTGATGCTCTTAGTAGGAAATCATATCCTACCATGCCACCCTCTCCTTCCTTATCGTATTTGAGAGCAGTGCGGGTTCCACTCCTTTACGAATTACGAGCTACTGGAGTTAACTTGGAAGTGATTGAAGAATCCGCAGCCTTAATAGCCAGCTTCCAGGTGAGACCCGTTTTTATTGATAGAGTACGAGAAGCACAACAACATGATGACTATCTAGAACGGTTAAAAGAGGCAGTGGAAAATGGTACTAGAGTAGACTTCACTATCAGCAGGGATGGAGCTTTGATGTCCGGGAATCGAATTTGTGTGCCAAACCGAGATGATCTTAAACAAGAGATATTAGAGGAGGCCCATAGTTCTGCTTATGCCGTGCATCCTGGCGGGACTAAAATGTACCGGACTTTGAAAGAATACTATTGGTGGCCTAATATGAAGAGGGAAATTGCAGCTTATGTAAGTAGGTGTTTGATATGTCAACAAGTGAAAGCCGAAAGACAGAAGCCCTCGGGTTTGCTACAATCGTTACCAATACCCGAATGGAAATGGGAACATATCACTATGGACTTTGTATCCGGATTACCACGTACCGGAAGTAGTCATGACAGTATTTGGGTAATTGTAGACCGACTCACCAAGTCCGCGCATTTTCTACCTGTTAAGAAGACTTATAAGATAGATAGATATGCGGAGTTGTACGTGAATGAGATAGTAAAACTTCACGGCACACCTGTCTCTATTACATCTGATCGGGACCCTCGTTTCACTTCAAAGTTTTGGCGTAAGCTGATGGAAGCTTTGGGTACTCAATCTCAGTTCAGCACTGCATTTCATCAGCAAACAGATGGGCAAACGGAGAGAACTATTCAAACTCTAGAAGACATGTTGAGAGCTTGTGTTTTGCAGTTTAGAGGAAATTGGGACAGCCACCTAGCTTTGATAGAATTCGCTTATAATAACAGTTATCATTCCAGCATTGGCATGGCTCCCTATGAAGCTCTTTATGGAAAACAGTGTCGTACTCCTTTGTGTTGGAACGAAGTAGGAGAAAGGAAGCTTATTGGTCCAGAGATGGTGCAGATTACAACTGAAAAGGTGAAAGTGATTAAAGAAAAGCTGGAAGCAGCCCAGAGTAGACAAAAGAGCTATGCGGATAATCGAAGGAAAGATTTAGAATTTCAAGTTGGTGATCGGGTGTTTCTAAAACTATCACCTTGGAAGGGTATTGTAAGGTTTGGAAAACGTGGAAAACTCAGCCCCAGATACATCGGACCATATCAAATTGCTGAACGGATTGGTTTGGTCGCTTATCGGCTAGTATTACCTTCAAGACTGTCCAAGGTACATGATGTCTTCCATGTTTCCATGCTCCGCAAGTATATTGCTGATCCTTCTCATGTCCTTCAAGAGCAGCCCATAAGATTACGGGAAGATCTAACGTATGAAGAAAAACCAATTCAAGTTCTGGATAGAAGAGAGCAGATACTCAGGAACAAAACGCTACCATTAGTTAAGATACTTTGGAGTAATCATATGGTAGAAGAAGCTACTTGGGAACCAGAGGATCAAATGAGACGACAGTATCCCCACCTTTTCTAACAGGTATGTCAATTTCGAGGACGAAATTCCTTAAGGGGGGGAGATTGTTACGTCCCGAACCCAGAATTTTCGATTTTTATTAATTTGACGGTAAATGTCAATTACACTTACTTTTACTCCGTAATATGATTTTAGTGGCCCTAAAAGTTGACTTTTGTTCGGGTCATAATTTGAGAAAATGTTATTCATGGAAGTCGTAGAGGATGTTAAACCGAGAACATGCATACGTGGTTCGTAAAAATCGGAGTTAGTATGCGAAAGTTATAAGTGAAAAACTAAATTTACTATTCCCGGTTACTGTTCATAGTAAAATTCTTTAAATAGGAAGTTACTGTGGTAAGTTTCCAAAATTGGAAACTTACCCGGCCTTTTCTCTCTCCTCTCCCCCGATTTCTTCCTCTTCCAGTTCGGCCGAAACCCCTCCCTCTGAGTTCCTGCGATTCCGGCCGCCCCACGACGAAACCCGGACGTTCCTGGGTTCGCCTCTTCCTCCTCGTCATGCTCATGGTCACATTTCATGGTATCTCGACCGGAGGAGCTCAGAATTGAGCCATAAAGCTCACTGTAGCAGATTGGGTTTTTCGGTGATTTCCGGCGATTTCGGTCGTCTCCGGCCACCAAACCGGTGTCGAAGGTTCGGTTTTCTCCACTGATCATTTTCCCTATGGCCTTGTGTCTCGATTTGCTGTGTAGAAGTCGAATTGTTGAATTGAAATTCTAGGGTTCTTGGATAATTTCTGGGTTTATGTTCATTCGTTGATTTCGACTGGTTTTGATTGTTATTTGGATGTGTTGTAGTTGAATGAAATGATCAGTGAGTAGAATTGATGTTGTGGATGAAATTTGGTGGCCATAGGAGGAGGTTGATTCCGGCGAGTAACCGCCACTCGCCGCCACTGTGGGCGGCGCGTGAGGTGGTGTAGGACAGGTTTCTGATTGTCGTAATTTGGTTATTAAGTCGATAGTATAATGTAGTTTGTACATTGGTGACTTCGGATTAATTTTGTGAAGTGTAGATATGGTTTTCGTTATGGTGTGAAATTCATTGATTAATTCACGAATAATCCGTGTATCGGAATTCCTTAATCGGAAGCTCAAAGTAAAGAAATGAAGTTAGAAAAGTGAAATTTGAGATTTTTAAGCAAATAATAACAATTGGGATATGGTTTGGTTTTGGTGGATTTAATTTTTATCCGTCCTGTACTTATTGGTTTATGAACGTTATATGGTACAGGAAGTGAGGAGGATTCCTACGAAGAGGGTTCGGATCGACGGCAGGCTTAGCCATATACGGTGAGTGGACGTTTGATTTTAAAGTCATGCATGCAATTAAATTTTCTAAGTTTCGAAATTATTTAAAGTATTTATTATTTAATGAGCAAATTATTCGATTTTTGATTATGAAATTAGTTATGGTTCAAATTGCCGATTAGAAGTGGTTATGTTCCATTTCGAACTTTTTATTAGAAATAATCTTCGATAAGATTATTTCTGAAAATGAAAGTATCATTATTTGTTAATAGATTCGGATTTCTCGAAAAGTCTTCGGAAAGGGAAGATTTCTTCGAGATTATAAACTTACATGATTTTAATATATTGATTCATAATTTTGAATCATGTCGACGTGCGGGGTCACGTCGTTGGACTAAATTCCTTTCTTGTGAGACTTCGAGGAAATCTCACAAATTCTCGATTTTCATATGGTTTTTCCCCACCATACCTGGGTCGATATACGTTATTGCTAGCTAGCCTATTAGTACTCCTCCCTACTTACTTTGTGTTTGTGGGTGAGTAGAGCCGAGCATGGGATGCTCTTGAGTGTGGGACACTCCGACCCGAGCCTTAGCGGCTCACTTTATTTTATTGTATGGTGATGACGTTTTTCCTCATACCTTTTAAATTATTTACTTATTTATTTATTCGTCCGACTAGCAGGGTCGGTCGAACTTCCCTTAAGCCAGCGGGGCTGGCTTAGTCATGGAAGTGATTTGGAAACCTTTGGTTCCCTATTGCATGCATTAAGAATGTTCTAAACAATAAAAATGGGAAAGTGAGAAACACTTCTTTCTTGATTAAATATTTTTGTCCACTCACAACTAACGTTTTATCGCTTACTTTCCCCTGGGCTTTTCGGTTTCCTTTGCCCAGTTCGCAGTGTTGCTGTTCGGCGTGGGATCGAGGCTTAGCACCAGTTCTGCCACTTGCCTTTCGTAGGTTAATATTAACCTACCCCATGTAATATATTTGCTTTTATCGTAGATTGCTCTGATAACCCTAAGAGGCTGTATTGTATAAATTTTACTGCCTTACGTTTAGTTGTTGCTTAATGACTGTGGTGGTTGTGAAATATATGATGACTGCTTGTTGTGAGATCTTGAATTTAGAAATATGTGTTTTGTCGTTTTTCTCACAGGTTGGGTTGTCCACTTTTAAGGGAAGTTCTGTCGAATTCTTCTTAAAAGTGGGCCCCGCAGAGTCCATCTTGAAAATTTGAAAGGATTTTCGGGATGGGTTCTGACAGCAGTGTTCTGATATTTACGCATATTCAGTTTATTTTTTTTTTCTTCAGAAATTCCAAATGAGATCGGAGCTTTAGATCAACTAGAGAATTTGTTTATGGAAGCAAATGCCCTCGAAGGAAATGTTCCTATGGTTGTCTTCAACATGTCTTCATTGGTTATTTTGATTCTATATGGAAACAAATTAAAGGGTAGACTTCCAAACAATATGTGCCAGAATGTTCCGCATATTCAAATATTGAATTTTGGTTTTAACCAGCTTGAAGGTCCACTTCCATCTATATATTGGCAATGCAAACAACTTGTCTCGCGCCCCGAATTTTTGAATAAAATTCAAAATCCGAAAACATGAAAATTACCACAACTCAAAATAATCATCTTGAAAATTTCTTTTCTTAACAACATCACCACACGAAATAAAATCGAAACCGAATTTAGTCTCTGTTAATTATTACAACTCAAATACACAATAATTTGTAAAGCCCTAAATGAGCATACACACCTCACAACTCAAAGAAATAAAATATAACTACTGTAACACCTAAGCAGCTCGGTCACCTCCCTGGTTATCCTGACCTGCAGGAATATCCGCTACACCATTTGAATAGTGTACCGGGATTGCAACAATACAAAACCCGGTAAGCTTATGAAAGCTCGTATGAGTAAAAGAAAGAACGGTTGCTTAATTTAATCACATTTATTTCTTACCTAAGTCAACATGCAACGATTCTACAACCACAAAAACTAACAATCACAATCAATCGACAACTCAACACCAAACCCTTACTCACATCTTTCTCCACAATACCCCATCATCGTATTTATAAAAAAATACGGTATTCGACAGACTAGAGCTCTAACTGAATCGTAGCCCGTCATCTGGCCTAGGTTATGGCATCCGACATACTTATCTTTATCGTATTTCATCAATATGTATACTCATATACATATTTAGAACGTCCGATAATTGTACATACTGAACCAATCGTATCCCATCATCCACCTAGGATTAGAGCGTCCGATTTCCCCATACTGGTCACTACGTTGACCCTAATTCTACAATATGTACAACTGTATGTTTTCACATAAATAAATCAATTCAACCAACATATATGATATTATCATGAAATTAAAGCATTTGAATATAATCCAAATCATCATTCCAACTCAATCATATCGTCATTCAAAATCACGCCAATCAATATATATATCTCACATAAATATATATATATATATATATATACACACACACACACGTAATCATCCACTCAGGAATGACCATTAATACCATCTATAGTTCACACAAGAAAATTCATGAAATTCGTTTGTATAATTAAAATTCATTTTACTTACCTATGGACCGTAGTGATCAAGTCCATGTGATTTTAAAAACAAATATTTAATCCACAAATATTTTCCACACAATTACCAAAAATAATTAATTTAAGTACTCGGTTCATAATATGAACCACGTGAGATTTACTCACCTCGAAATTACCGTTGCGTCTTCAGTAAAATATAACTCTCAATAATCCAAATGTTCGTCAACTCAAGCCGTCAAGTACCTGATTTTTTCGGAGATGAGATCTAGATCGTCCTAGATCGGGCTTTGAAGTTGGATTAATCTCGGCCCTCTGATCAGTCTCCAGATCGAATCAGGGAGGTCGAAATCTTCAACTCTTGATCTACCACTCTACACTCAAAATCGTGATGCAAGCCACATATGGGGATGATCAGGATGAAGAGCACGTCACGAAAATGGGATTGATCGGCCCGTGCATCGCCGGAAAAGTGGTTTTCCGGCCGGGTCGGGTTTGAGCTTCAGAAAGTGGTTCCGATCCAAGCCTAGGGGCGGCGGCTGTGATCGACAGAGCGTGAGGAGGCGAAGCGGCTGGGTGCCGGGTCCTGCGACGGCGCGGCCGGGAAGGCCGACTTCCAGTCGGGTCAGGTCGAAGCCGGGTCGGCCGGGTATGAGGCACAGTCGCGCTCGAGAGAGAGAGAGGGGGGAGGGCTTTTGTGCAAAAAAATGGATTTTTTCGTCCTTAATGATAAACTCAGAATTTTTCCACTATTTATAGAAAAATCTCGATTTTCAAATATTCATAACTTATTCATACGAACTCCGAATAATACATTCCACATATGCACGGACTCGTATCGACGAGCTCTACAACTTTCATGAAGGAAGTTTTCCCAAATTTTGAACGTATAAAAAGTCGATTTTCACGACCCCCTAAAGAACGTTCGTTTTCGAAAATAAAATCATTCGACACCAATTTTCTCAACCCACTACAATCCAAATAATCCCAAATGTCATAATTCAATTAATATAATAATTATTGAATTACATAAATTTATTGTATGAAAATCTGGGTCTTCACAGTCTACCCCCCTTAAAAGAATTTGGTCCCGAAATTCAAGCATGCTCGTCTACAAAAAGCTGAGGATACCTCTTCCTCATGTCAGACTCCACTTCCCATGACGCATCACCCTCATCATGATGGCTCCACAACACCTTCACAAGATCAACCTCCTTCCTACGAAGCTTCTTCGTAGACCTATCCATGATACGAACAGGTTCAACTACAAATGTCACATCAGTGTTTACTTTAATTACATCATGATCAATCACGTGAGACTCATCTCGAGCATACTTCCTGAGCATAGACACATGGAAGATATCGTGCACACCCGACATGCTAACGGGTAAAGCAAGTCGATATGCCAAGTTTCCAACCCTTTCCAGAATCTCAAAGGGTCCAATATACCTCGGTGCGAGTTTTCCCTTCTTGCCGAATCTCACCACACCTTTTATAGGTGAGACCTTCAAGAACACATGATCGCCTGTCTCAAACTCTAAAGGTCTCCTCATCAAGTTAGCATAACTCTTTTGTCTACTCTGAGCGGTTAGGATTCTGTCCCGAATAGTAGTGACTTTCTCTGTAGTCTCCTGTACAATCTCAGGACCAATGAACCCTTTATCCCCTGCTTCCGCCCAACAGATAGAAGTCCTGCATGGCCTATCATAAAGAGCCTCATATGGAGCCATACCGATACTAGAATGATAGCTGTTGTTGTAGGCAAACTCTACCAATGGTAGATGATCTGCCCAACTTCCCTTAAAACCCAGAACACAAACTCTAAGCATATCCTCCATCACCTGATTCACTCTCTCGATTTTCACGACCTCCTAAATAACGTTCGTTTTCAAAAATAAAATCATTCGACACCAATTTTCTCAACCCACGACAATCCAAATAATCTCAAATGTCATAATTCAATTAATATAACAATTATTGAATTACATAAATTTATTGTATGAAAATCTGGGTCTTCACAACTTGTTGATTTAAAATTGGGGCGTAACAAGTTTAGTGGAAGCATACCCAAAGATATTGGGAACGCAACCCAATTAAAGCAGGTTTATCTTGCCAAAAACAATTTGACAGGTACTTGTACCATTCATCATGATTTATTAGTGGTGGGGCCTTATCCAAACTTCAAGAGTTGTATTTATACGGTAATAACATTTCAGGTTCCATACCAGCGATCATCTTCAACTTATCTGCACTGCAAGTAATTTCTTTGAGATCTAACCAACTATCAGGTACAAACTGGCTCTTATTTGAAATTATAATCAGTGTCGATCATTATGACCATTACACTTTCACATTGGTCCCAATTATTTGTTAATTTATAGGTGAACAGGCAGTATACCAAAAGAAATTGGAAATTTAACAACGTTGAAAGAGATCTACCTTTTAGATAATAATTTCACAGGTAGGCCCCCCGCCCCCCACTAGGTGTACAACTTTATTTTCTTTCGATCAATTTCCCTTGTGAACATGATGTTGGCGAAAAAAACTATCTAGTCATATGCATATATATCGTGTAGTGTTTTAATATATACACCCCCCCCCACTAGGTGTACAACTTTATTTTCTTTCAATCAATTTCCCTTGTGGACATGATGTTGGCGAAAAAACTATCTAGTCATATGCATATATATCGTGTAGTGTTTTAATATATACGTATTGTTTTATCAATTTCCCATTCTTATGGATAACAATTTGACAGGTAGATGTACCCTTCATCACGATTTATTTCTTAACTACTTTATACCAAAAAAATTCAACATTTACTTTTATCATTCCTATATGAGATTAGTTCTATATATGTCATCTAATTAAATTGAAAATAAAGTGTCAATTTTTGTAACCGACTCATTATATTATTGGGGCAGGTACTATATCAAATGAGATTGGTCGTCTTCCAAATTTAGTGTTATTGTACCTTGGTTTTAATAATCTGAATGGTCACATCCCAACCACAATCTTCAACAAGTCCACATTAGTGACCATTGATCTAACTAGTAATTAGCTCTCAGGCAACCTCCTAATTAAGTTTAGCATCCCAACAAACATAGGTTTTGGGCTTCCAAACCTACAAAATTTCCTCCTACGATGAATAAACTCAGCGCAGTAATTCCCAAATCGATCTCCAATGCTTCTCAACTCATGCATCTAGAACTGGGAAAAAACTGTTTTTCAGGTATTATTCCTAGCACGCTATGTGCCTTAACAAACCTTGAGTGGCTTTCCTTATATGAGAATAATTTAACTCTTGACATTACTAGTCCGGAAGTAAATGTTCTCTCTTGCTTGGCAAATCTAAAATATTTGAAGCACTTGGGCTTTAGTACAAACCCATTAAATGCCAACCTCCCTATTTCCTTTAGGAATCTCTCTTCACCACTTCAGAATGTTTATCTATACAACTGCAACATGAGAGGTAATATTCCTGATGATATAGGCTACTTGAGCAGCTTGACAGTCTTATCCATGCACAAAAAAAAATTAAGTAGATCAATTCCAACCTCAATATGAACACTGAAAAATCTCCAATTTTTGAGTTTGGATGGTAACAGCTTTCAAGGACACATCGCAGATGAACTTTGCCAACTGCAAAACCTTTTTGTATTAAGCTTGCATGGTGACCAGCTCTCTGGCTCTATACTTTCTTGTTTTGGTCATCTAGCCACCGCACTAAGAGCTCTAGATTTAGGGTCCAATTTGTTGAATTCAACAATACCAACTAACTTGTGGGGACTTTTAGATCTCTTGTATGTATACTTGTCATCCAAAAATCTAAGTGGATCTCTCCCGAAAGATGTTGGTAATCTTAAAGTTATTATAGGGCTAGATTTATGAAACAACCACTTATCCGGTTGCATACAGAGCAGCACTGGGAATCTACAAAGCTTGGTCAAGCTCTCCTTGGAGAATAATAAGTTTGAAGGCCTTATTCCTAATTCACTTGGTAAGTCGCTCAGCTTGGAAATTTTAGATTTATCCATAAACAATCTGTCTAGATTGATTCCAAAGTCACTTGAATCGCTCAAATATCTCAAGATTTTAAATTTTCTTTGAACATCTTGCAGAGGTTGAGTATTATTATAGATGTTGCATCAGCATTGGAATACCTTCATTATGGCTATGGAACACCTATTGTTCATTGTGATTTGAAGCCCAGCAATATCCTTCTGGATAAGGATATGAGTGCACATGTAGCTGACTTTGGGATTGCAAAACTCTTGTGTGGGAGAGATTCGATGACCCAAACCATCACTCAAGCCATAATTGGATATATGGCCCCAGGTAGAACTAATGCTAGTTTATCTTCAATTTTACATGTATTGTCCTTCATTTTGAGAACATTATCGTTTAATTTTCATTATGTTTGGAAAAAAAAAAAAACTTACACATTTTTATGTTGCAGAGTATGGAATGGAAGGAATAGTTACTAGAAGAGGGGATGTTTACAGTTTTGGTAAATTACTGATGGAAACATTCACAAGAAAGAAGCCGAGATGTTTGGGGACATCAGTTTGAAGCAATGGGTTGCAAATTCACCATTACTTGATGTTGTGGATGCCAACTTACTTGGGATTGAAGAAGGGGATCGTGAATTTGAGAACAAGAGGGAGTGCTTATCATCCATTATGAGATTAGCTCTAGCTTGTTCCTCCGAATCACCAGAAGGAAGGATAAATATGCAAGAGGCTCTAGCCACTCTAAACAAAATCAAGATCAAGTTCTTTAAGGGCGCTGCTGCAGGAGGAGTTGTGGTGCTGAAGCATCCTCTTGTTTAGCAGCTCTTTTTATGGGTTTCATTTATGTAGGATATGCCTTTGATTCAGTCTTCAATAAATATAGCTATTTTCACCTTGTATTTGTTCTGCTGTAAGTGTAATATATGCCAAGGAAGATATAACATATATGCTATACCATTCTAGTTTCGGCTGCAATCACAAGAACTGCTCTCTCAGTAATATCTACATTTTCAAAGTCACTTTGATCAATCCCCTGTTTCTCAGTCATACTGATTTTTCTCATTTCTCACGGGTAACCAGTTTTATTGCATTTTTCAACCCAATAATTTGGTTCTTGCATGTAGCAATGGCTTAAACTAATAATCTCTCATTAATTATTATCAAGCAAAGTAATCTTATTCATTTACATCCTTATACGCATTCAAGTCTAGGCCGCTGAATATTTTTCCAAGTAGGATATTTACCATCAAGTAATTATTACTTATATCAAGCAAAGTGATCTCTTTATATATAGTACATGACTACATTTCAGAAATCAATTAATAACCACATTTCGGATAATTCATCGGAAAGTTCAATATCAAAACAAATAGTAAAGCAAATTCATTCATAGAAATCATAACCGAAATCAATTCATGAAATAAATCACAATCAAATTCCGAAATCAAATCATATGCTCAAACGATAATTAAAATTATTCATTTATAAAAGTAATCCTATGCGTATAATTATTTAAAACAAAAGTTCACTCACAGTATGACAAAGACGGTCACGGATAAGGATTTTCTCATCAAGCAGTGGCTCGGTACGTCGTCCTGTACACAACAACATATCTTAAATAAACAAACGAAAAGTCATAAATATATTTACAGTAAATAAATCGAAAACTCAATATCGTTGACCCTCCGAAACCTAAAAGTTCCAAAGCTTTTTGGAATCAAACCAAAGTGGACCAACATCATGATTTTATTGATCCCAACGTTTTAAAATGAAAATGAAGGAAATCCAACAGTCGGATTTCCATAAATCAAAAGTCGAAACTCTAAACACCGGAAAAATCTCCGATCGATATCAAACCTTTACCAAATCAACCAAAAATCATATTCACAACTTTCTCAACTGTGGCAAAGTCAGAAAATACTTCTACGTGGCCGAGCAATTAAGCAACCCGATTGTACAGTGAAATTTGGTGGCTTGTTGAGGTGGTGGCCGGCGGCGGGTGGGGCCCACGTGCCGCCACTGTGGGTGGAGCGTAGAGGCGCGTAAAGCAGATTTCTGGCTTCGTTTTTTTTTAGGCTAGTTAAATCCTATAATTGTTGTAGAGCTTGAAAATGTGATTTTGGTGAAATTTGGAGAAGTTTGTTAGCGATTATGAATTTCCGAAGTTTGGAGTTCGGATGTCGATTTATGGGAATCCAACCTTTGGATTTCCCTTGTTTCCACTTTGGAATACTTAAATTGACGGATTGGTAATTGTAGTGAAGTTTGGGTGGAATTCGATAAGAGATGAAAAATGTCAGTTTACAAGGGTTTCGTTTTAGAATCGTAATTATTTGTCGAATTGTGGTTTACGGAATATAATTGTGTACAGGATGAGGTATCGACCCATTGCTCGATGAGGATCCTTACGCTTGGGTACCACGTTAACCATATATTGTGAATGGACGTTTGATTTTAAATTACGCATGCAATTATTTTCTGAATTAAGAATTTATTTAAAGTAACCTTTTAAATTATTGAGCATATTATCGGATTTTTAAATATTGAATTATTTGATTGATCATTTGATTGGACTTTCATATTAGAAATTGTTATGCTTGATTTTAAACTCATGATTTAGAATGATTTTCAACGAATTATTTTCCAAGGTGATTTCTGAAATTAAATATTGTTTTCATTCGTCAATTTTGAGTTTCCCAAAAGATCTTCGAAAATAAGATTTTCGTTGGGATTCACGAATTTACTTTAATCTCGAATATTGGTTTATGAATTTTGAGAATGCTTTTGTCGTGCGGACGTCATTATATATATTATTTTCTTGTGAGATTTTGGGGAATCCTTACTGATTTTTCGGTTTTCGTATGATTTTAACCCACCATAACTTGGTCGTATTATTTTATTGCTAGCTAGCCTATTAATACTCCTCCCTGCTTACTATGTGTTTGTGGGTGAGTTGAGCAAAGAGCATGGGATGCTCAAGAGCCTGGGAGGCCCCTTACTCGTATGGTGATGATTTCTTCCCCATACTCTGTTGTTACTTGACTAGCGGGCCTAGTATGATTTTGTTTAACTAGTGAGGCTGGTATGTTCTCATGAGTTTTCGAGCTTAAAGAAATACGTTTTATAAATGTTGCATGCATTGGATTTTATAAAGGAATAAATGTGGGAAAGTATAAACTCCATCTTCTTTACAATTATTTATTTTTGTCCACTCACGCTAACGTTTTTATTTACTTTCCCCTAGGCCATTCGGTTTCAAATGTCTAGTCTACAGAGTAGCTAGTTCGACATAGTACGATTCAGGGCATAGCATATACTGCTGTAGTTTTCTATATTGTAGGTTATTTATTTAACCTACTTGTATCTTGAATTCTTTTCCTCCTTAGATTGCTCTAATAACCTGTGGGACAAATGTTGTAAAGTTTGGTAGCTACAATTGCGTATTTGGTTTATGTTGTATTTTCAGATTTCAGTTGCTTTTGTGGAGTTGTTAGGATTTGGGGGAGCAGGGTGACTCTAGAAGAATAAGGATGGTTTATTAGAAGTGTGAATGTATTTCTTCAGGTTTTGGGTAATCTATTTTTAAGGGTGACTCTGCTGAATTTTCGGTAGAGTTATTCTTAAGGGTGTTTGGCTCCAGTTTTTCTTGAGCTGGTCAACAGTCTCTTTTCTTGCGTGGGCGTGCCAGCACCGTTCGGGTGCGGTCGTCGGGGGTGTCCCTTGACCTGACTTCTTCTGAGCGATTGTGGACGAGGAGAGCACCAACCTCGTCGTGGGATTCTTTGTGCCTCGTGGCGAGGACTTTTGCTGAGCCTCTTCAAAATCACAATCGATACTCGATGTTGTAGATCGAGCAGAGCGAAAACCACTGGGAAGTGAGGAGAACTTGCTAAAGCGTGACTCTAGCTTGACTGGTTTGCGAGGGCGTTACCCTTGCTTGGCTGGTTCCGTAACCGTTGTGGTCGTGGTACTACAGTCGGCTCCCAAGGAGACTAGGACCAAAGCACTTTGACAGAGGATTTGGTGGTACTGAAAGTTGGCTCCTAAGGAGACTAGAACTTAGAGTGTGATCACCGATAAGAGAAAGAGAAGGAGAGGAATTGCTCTTAGAGAGGTTGCTCTAGAGAGAACTTAGATCATCTTATAGATGTTTTGATGAGTGAATTGGTGAGATGATACTTGTTGTAGCCTCTATATATAGGCTTCCAAGCAATACTATTTGGCCTTTAAACAAATCATAGTGGGTTAGGTTTGAGCACACTAACACTTAGTGGATTTTGTTAGGCAAAATTCACTAACACTTAGTGGATTTTGTTAGGTGAGAGCACTAACACTTCTTTATTCCTTTGATTTTTATCTCCACTAAGAATTCATATTTAACCTTGGACTTCTTCATATGAAATGATCCACCATGGATGTAGATTATTGTGGTAAAATTTCAGAATTTATTTCCATGTGGTTGGGCCGAAATTGCTACTGGACTCCTTACAGGTCCAGTTTTCCAGTTTTGCTTCTGTAGAAAATTGGACTGATTGTTTGAAGGTTTTCCACTTCGAACAAGCTCTAGCACTCTTCATAAGAAATGATCATTGGGATGTTTAGAATGAATCTGGAAAGTTTCAACTCATTTGAAGTTCGGATGGTTAGTCTGCCGCCCCTCCTTCCTTGTTTAGCTCGGTTTCTCCTAGCCGAAGTAGGAAAATATGCTAAAGTTGACTTTTCATTTCCAGGCTTCCATAGTAGGCTTTATTTAGCCTCTAAATATATATTTCGAACTTGTCGACAATATATAGCTTGAGCCACTGATATTGGCTCGATTTCTCCAAGACGTGCCTTGTCAGGCCAAAATGCTCATTTTGGGCCCAAACATTGCCCCCCAGACCTCGAAGTCAAAGGTCTTCGTCTTGATTGAAGAGGTCTTGAATCAGTACCACTCGTATAATATCGTTGCTCTGAAGCCACTTGTATTGGCTTGACTGAAATTACTTGATTGATTCCATATAGGCCTCTAAATAGGCCATAAAGCTTGGATGCCACAATCTGAATTGCCTTTGTCATAAACTGATGCTTTCTTTGCCAACTTTATTGCCCCCGTATCTGATGTCTGGTATGCAGTGGATTGGCGAAACTTAGGCAGGTTGTAGGATATCAGAACTTTAGCGTGCCCCCCATGCGAAGGAGACTGCTTTTGATTGCGAATGAGGATCCTTCTCTTCTTTGGTGGTAGCTTCGCCATGTGTATAGCAACAAGTATCTGCCTTGATCGCTGGCTCTCTGTTGATTTTCTCAAATGTAGGTGTTTGGAGCCTTTTTGCTGGCTAGATCAAGTTTGATCAAGGCCTATAGTACTTGGCAAAATAAGATGTTGAATAGCAAACTGTTTGCTGCCATTTAATCCTTCGCGAATCTTATGCTGAAGAGGATGATTGAATCATGGCTATCGTCATCATGACATGTGACGAAGTGAAACCACCATATTTGCTACAACTTTAGCATCTAAAACCGCATTGGTTTTAATCATGTTTTATTAAAAAAAAAATATCAGGCCACTATGCTGGCCCTGCGGTGGTAGGAAAAAGTGGAATATCTTCACTGTCGCCTTAGATGCGATTCTCAAGATGGAATAGTGATTCATTAATTATCAACTAGGGCCACTCACTGGCCCAGCTAATAAATTAATCTCCAAAAACACTTGAGCTATAAATCAAGGTGTAATGGAGAAGTGTCCCTTGTGACCCAGAAATGACATCCAAGAAACCATTCGTTATCGATCAGGCAGATGAAATCACTGAGAAAGCCACATTCACATGGCGGACTAACATGAGTGTTCGATGTAGAAGTCAGACCAGAGAGGAGAGAAGTCGACTGATGAGCTTTGGTGGAGGTGATAGTCAAGCGGGTTTGGGTCCCACACCTCGCGATCGTTTGCCAGATGATGCTATGGCCTATTATGGGCTTCCCATCCGCCGTCCCATAGTGGCTCTTCGGCAGGTGCCTGGTGATTTTAGCAGTTGGGGACCAAGGAGGAAAGTGGGCTTCTGGCCTACCATCACTCTCGAGGAAAAGGTTTGGTATCAGGAGGTCCGAGTGAGAGATTTGGCCCGATGGGATGCGGTGGGTATCACCCAAACCATCGATCTATGCTTCTGTCTTCCCCATAATACTAGCCCTGCACCGCTTGCCGCTGCTCTTTGCTTCTGGAACACTTCCAGCAATACATTCGATTTCCGGTTTGGGCAGATGAGCATAACTCTGCTGGATGTTCTTACCATCACGGGGTTGCCTATTGATTTCGACCCCTATGTGCATGGTCAGTTTGATGGTATTCAATTTCCTTTGAGAATGGATATAGCTGGTCGGGGGCATCACAGTAAATCCTACCCTGTCTGGCGTGATTATTACCGCACCCAGTGTGACCAAACAGGAGGTATCGCATTCCTGGAATTCTGGCTTTGCAAATTTATCTTTTGCATTTCTTCCAACAAACCTACTGGGCGCTGGAATTCTCTGGCCACTGCTCTCTACAATGGTATTTGCATTGGCCTTGGGCAACCTGTATTGGGTTCGTTATATCGCTCCCTTTATAGAGCTGTAATGCGCCCTTTTGATACCGACATTAGTGGTCCATTCTGGATCCTTGCCTTTTGGTTGCAGATTTATTTCCCTCACTTCCGTCGCGGTGATATTCCAAAGGAACCTCCAGTCGATTCCCTTTTGGGGAACTGGCTTTGTGGCAACATAAGGCATCGAGCTCCACCCTACTCCGAGTGTTTTATTTACTTGTACTTGTTGGGAGAGATGCCGGACCCACAAATAGTCCTTTCTAGGCGATTCCCTCCTCCCCTTGATGATGGCTTTCTGCCCAGTGGACGCGATCATAGCGAAAGAGCCCTCTTGGCCTTTCGTCGAACCATCTCCTGCTCGGATATTCGTCTTACCACCGACCGCGTAAGTTATGAGCTCTATGCCCCTAACCACTTTGCTCGCCAATTTGGGTTGGCCCAGTTGGTACCCTGGCCTCTGGTTGATTCTGCCAATTACTACACCTCTTGGAGGAGATTAGCCCCACCTGGGTCTGCCTCCTTTCAAAGTCAGTTTACTTTGATAGTGATTCCCCCTTGGGTCAGAACGCTGTATCCCCTCAACGATGTCGACAATGATTATGTTGATTGGTGGAAAGAAGTGTCTGTGAACTGTTGGGACCTGCCACATGACGAACTCTTCGTCCAGATCTTTCGTGGAATGAGTAGTCCTGGTCCGGAGGACCGCAAGATTTTTGAGCGCTTCTCCAACCCTACAGCACAACCTCGGCAACTTACTCTACCTTCTCGCTCATCGTATGCAGGGATACAAATCCATGAGCCTAGGGCAACAGTAAGTTTTTGTCTTTCTTCACCATTCCTTTTCCTTGTCTTGATTTTCCCGCTCTTATTCCTGAGTGTGTTTTGCAGCAAACTACCCGGAGCAAGACAACCTCTGTTCAGGCCGGGAAACAAAAGGCAATAGCAGAGGGGACTCCTGAGGGAGAATCTTCTTATGATGAAGATTCTGCTGAGGTAATTTGGTTAAGAACGATCCCAAACTTGCATTTTTGGTGCTTTCCCCCTTTTTGAGTTGTGATTCTTTTGTCGTGCAGGCCACTGCTATCTTTGCTTGCAAACGCGATCGAGCTCAATCATTCAAAAAGAGTTTTGAAGATGACGAACCTCTGGGAATGAGATTGGTAAACTCCGGCCCCGTCTTATTCTATTTAAATTTTAGAATCTGGGCAGGATCTTCATTATGTATCTTTTGACAGGTTCGTCAGAAGACCACTGATCTCTCTCGCCTGAGCGAGGCTAGATCCTCAGCCGCTGCAGAAGAGCCAACTCTCTCGCTAGTTCAAGCATCAACTAACCCCGTGGCGCCTCTTCCGTCTTCCACATCTAAAGAGCATCTGCAAGGTCCTACCATTTTAATAACGATCTCCGATGATGAGTCCTCGGAGCATGAAAGCGTGGAAGGCCACTCTGAGGCTTCTGCCGCTTACGAGGAACTGATGACGACAGAGATTCTCACGGCACTAGAGGTCCAAGAGGTGAATGAGGTGAGGCCTCTTCCTCTTGGAGACCACATACCAGATATTGACCCGACAACTCGAGAGGTAAGCCACTGTTGGCCAATGTTTTCCATTTCCCTTTCTGATCCAACCCCGTTCTCTGACATTTCTGAATATGACCAGGATTCTATTTGTACCGAGGAGGTGGCTGCAAAAGTTGAGGGTTCTATCGGCGGGACAGTCGCCCCAGAGATGGAAAATGATACTGATGGAGGTGGTGCCCCCCAAGTCTTGCGAATAAATGAGACAACCGTCGGAGCTGAGGGCTCTATGCTTGAATCTGCTCCACTTGCCTATGGTGAGCCGCGAGTTGAGTTTCCAGATTCTCCTACGGCTGAAGGGACAGACCAACCTGTTGAAGACGAAGAAATTGAGGAAGCTGTCCACCCATTTGCAGTGGTGGTTCGTGATCCTGTGGCGCCTCCCCCGCCTCCTCCTCCTACCAGATTCGAGAGATTGATGAGGGTGTTGGAGGTAACTCCTCCTTCTACTGTGGATGAGGCTAAGTTGGTGCTTCGTGAACATCTAGGTCCTTGGGTATTGGAGACTGACATCCTCCCGCGAGTCTTAGAAGCTCTAAGGTATCTCCGCCAGGAGAAAGCTTTGACTTCATGGCAATTTAGTGCTATCGACTCTCTACTGAATGAACTTGATATGGCCCGCCGATGTCAATCGGCCATGAACACCCAGGCTCACGACGCTCAAGAGGCTTTGAATAGTGTCTCTCAAGAAATGGACCTCTCCCGCGATATTTTAAATGAGCAAGCCATCCGCCTACGGGAACTACAAATCCAAAGGTCCGACTTCAAACTTCAAATCGAGAACCTCCAAGCCCATTTAGCCTTTGTTGAGAATGCGATTGTTGCAGAAGAAGCTCAACTCGATGAACCTTTGGCTGCTTCTGAAGAAATGGGCCGTAACCTGGCCCGTATCAGAGAACGGGCCACTCAGGCCGAAGCTGGTGCCATTGCGGCGAAACGCCACGTGGAAGAACTTTGTTTGAAATTGAGCTTTGCGAGTCAATCTCTGTAGGCCCCCTCGAAAACCGTTCGGTTTCCCACATGCTATTAATCTCTTCTTTTCCGAGATTTAAGGCATTAATCACTCGTTGAAAAACAACGATTGTAAAGAAAATAATCTCGTGAAAAGAACAGTTACCTCCTCGAAAACCGTTCGGTCTCCTCACATGCTGCTAGTCCCTTTTTTTTTCTCGAGATTTGGAAACACTAATCTCGATTTACTGTCAACAGTTTTGAAATTGAGCTTCATCCAAGGGTGGGGATTTGCCTGAAGTCCCTATAAATAGTTGTATTTTGGGAAGGGAATACTCACAACAACTTTTCTGAAATATTCAAGAAATGTCCTTTCAGTTCATGCTTCTTTTTCTCCTTCTTCACAAATCTTCCCCTCATGAAATGACCTTTAGCCTCTAAATTTTTAGGCTTTATGGCGTAATCTTAAGCCTGGGTTAGGCCTTATGGCGTAATCTTAGGCAACCCCTTGTTTCGCCCTTCTGGAATTTTGCAATAACAATGCCAGGCTTCAGATTGGTTTAGAAACGCAAGGGGGCTCCGAGTGTGGGATCCACGATCATGCGAGATCATTTTTGTTAGGATCCCACACGCGGAGCGAAACGGAGAAAGGGAGGAAGGCCACTTTGTGGTTCATCTTTCCTCCTCTGTTTCCTTCCTTCTGGACCCGGCCCATGTTGTGCCCTCCAGATGGAAAGGGCTTTGGTTCTCACCTCCTTCTCCCCCTTTCTCTTCTTGAAAGAATCTTAGAGGGATGAGAAGGGATGGGCTCTTTGAAGGAATGGGTTCAAGCTACAGAATGGCTGTTCCTATACTTCACGTCCAACTAATGGTGGTTACCATGGCTAGAGGGGGTGCAGAGACTCAAGCTGATATTCGGTTCATTCACTCTCTGCCCTTCCCGGAGATAATGGCGCGGCTCAACCGACGTTGGATTCCATAGCTGCTTCCAATTGAGGGGGCTTGGATGCTCCATTTTCTCTCACTGGAGTCTCCCTTTCTCATGGATAATGGTGTTAGCCAAGCCTATGTTGTATTCCTCTACCGCTTCCATGTAAATGGGGCGCGGAGGCTCCGTTACTTCTCTTTTTTCTTCCCTGAAGTTTGCCTCTCCTTGGTATAATGGCGTTGTTTAACTCGACATTGGATTCCATAGCTGCTTCCACTTGAGGAAAGATTCAAAAGATATCCGAGGATTCCTGTTTTTGTATTTTAGCCACCTTTGGCTTTGTAATGAATGTACTGCTTTTGGCCGCAAAGCCACTTTATGAATACAATAATATTTTTTATCCTGATATTCCAATATCCGTGAGAAGCCAAGAATTGTGTCTCGCAAGGCCTCAAATATAGGCCCCCATAGTTGTATATTGAAAACAATATAAACTTTTAAAATATATTCTGCGTTAAAACGAGCCTCGCGATGAGGGTTTTGAGAAAATATTTATCTTTTGGATCCACTTGCTGGCCCCAACTCAAGTTGCATTAATTAGCTGTTGAAAATTCCACCGTGAAAAAATAATCTCGTGAAAAGAACAGTTACCTCCTCGAAAACCGTTCGGTTCCCTCACATGCTACTAATCCATTCTTTCCGAGATTTATGGCAACTTTAATCACGCTTTACTGACACTTAGTTTGACTCTTCTCTTTGACCGTCCATCCAAGGGCGGATATTGGCATGCCTATATCTTCCTCCACATTATAAACCCAAATTTCCAATCCCAAAATCGTTTCATCAACTCGAATATTTCTAACAGCAATCTTTCTTAATTACTCATCATCACCACTCTTCAATTTTTGCATTCTCTCAATCCGTCACCAAATGGAACCACAAAACCGGCATCCAACCAAGGATGGAGGAAGTAACAAAGTAGCCAGGAGTAGTGCTAACATGCTTCGCAGGAGGAGCAGTACTAGGTGGATTCCTACTATAGATCAGATTAGAATCCTCAAGGAGCTTTTCTACAACAAGGGCGAAAGATCCCCAACTATAGAGCAGATTCAGAGGATCTATCTCCAGCTGAAATGGTACGGCAAGATCGAGGTCAAGAACGTCTATTATTGGTTCGTGAACCAAAGGGCTCGAGAGAAGCAGAAGAAGAGGTCCACTTCGGATGTTCATGTGCCTATGCAAAGATCAGGGCTTGTTGGTGCTGATAATGTTACCAATTGGAAACATGAGGATCAGTATATTAACTTTGGATCTTCTGCACCTGCTTCTGCTTCTTCCGCTGGTGTGATGACTGCTTTTAACAGGCAGATGGGGAACTATGGCTGTTATGGATCTATGAACATGGAGAATAGTGCTAGGGATTGTTCAATCTCAGCTGGAGCGGGAACTAGTTCTACTTTCTTTGACATGAATGTAGAACAAACTTTCATGGAACAAAGAGGAAAAGATCACCAGGAGATTGAAACCCTTTCACTGTTTCCCGTGCATGGTGAGGACATCTTTAGCAAAATGAAAACTACTTCCGATGGAGGTGGCGGTCACGGTGGTGGCTCTTACACTTCCCTTGAGCTCAGCCTTTCCTGCAAGGCAAAGCTGGAAAAACCTTTCGGAGCCGCTGACTCGGCTTAGTAGCTTCGTGAGTGTAGGAACACTTAGAATTGTCCCCTAAGAGTTGTATCTATAATATTTTTTTTTTTTTTTTTTTTTTAATAAAATAGCATGAATATTTATATACAAAGTTGCCCAGTGGGCGGGTTTTGGCTTAGTATGGTACAGTGTTGCCCCCCTAGTGTTGCTAGGCATAGCGAAGAAATGATTATGGGCCTTAAAAACAGGCCTTCATAAATGGGCTTTGCGAGTGTAGGAACACTAGAATTGTCCCCCATGTCTCATGCGAATAAATTGTCTACGACTCCTCCAAGTCCCAAACATTGGGAAAGTATTTCTTCAAGTATCTCCCATTGATAGGGTTATGATGGACATCTCCATCTAGGTCCTTGAGATGAAAAGCTCCTTTCTCTAAGATTTTATAAATGATGTACGGGCCTTCCCATCTTGGAGTCCATTTGCCGCGACCATCTAATTTTTCGCCAAGGGGGAGAACTGCTTTCCAAACCAACTCTCCTTCGCTGTAACTCCTTCCCCGCGTCCTCTTGTCATAGGCACGAGCGACTCGTTGCTTTTCCATGACCAAATTATCTAAAGCCTCCAAGCGCTTTTCGCTAAGGTCTTCATGTTCCTGCCACATAGCCTGAACGTAGTCTTCTCCAATGAGATGATGTTGCTCTTGAACTCGTAATGACTGGACGTTGACTTCCAATGGCAGGACTGCATCATGGCCAAACATCAAAGCATAAGGTGTTGTCGCGGTGGGATTCCTCTTAGAGGTGCGGTAGGCCCAAAGAGTTTCATAAAGTGTCTCATGCCACTGTCGTGGATTAGCTTCCAACATTTTCTTCAGTAAATTGATAATGATCTTATTGCTGGCCTCCGCTTGACCGTTAGACTGAGCATAATACGGACTGGAATGGATGAACTGTATTCCCCATTCTCGTGCCAGTTTATCAACTTCACCACCCATGAAAGCTGCCCCCCGGTCCGAAACAAAAACTTCTGGGATCCCAAATCTGCAGATGATGTTTCTGAATAGGAATTGTCGCAACGTGCCACCAGATGCTTCCTTCAAAGGTTCTGCTTCAACCCACTTTGTAAAGAAATCAGTCGCAACGATGATGAACTTATGTTGAAGTGATGAATGTGGGTGAATCATCCCAATTAAATCCAGCGCCCATCCTCTTGCAGGCCAAGGCTGTATAATGGGCTGCATTGGAATATTAGGAACATGCTGGACCGGCCCATGAGCTTGGCAGTCCAAACAACCTTTAGCGAACGAGATACAATCCTTCAAGATACTGGGCCAAAAATATCCATGTCGTCTGAGCAACCATCGCATCTTTGGACCTGCTTGGTGAGCTCCACAAATGCTAGAATGAACTTGGCGCATGAGTTGTTTGGCTTCGTGGCCATAAACACATCTAAAATCCATGCCATCTTCTCCTCGTCTACGAAGTTCATCACCTCTGAGGAAGTAGTTGAGGGCAAGATAGCGAATCCTTCTATCTGTGGTCTGATTAGGATGCTTGAGATAATTGATCAAAGGGATGCGCCAATCCACGTCAATGGATTCTAGGGTTGCGACTGACGTATCGTCTGGAGGATCTCTTCTCGCCATCCAAGAAGGAAGGGTGCGACGCTCGACTTTAAGGATTCTCTCCCGCACACCATATCTCAATGTTACCCCTGTTGCCAGCTGGGCCAACTCGTTCGCGGCAAAATTTCTCTCACGAGGAATGTGCTCAAGATGTACGTTATCAAATTGGTCCAACAGTTCTAATGTCCTGTTCCAATAAGGGACCAATGTGAAGCTATTGCATCTGAACTCATTGCACAACTGATTGATAACCAAGAGAGAATCGCCAAGTATTTGTACATCTCTAATTCCCATTTCCAGCAGTACTTCTAGGCCTATGATTAAGGACTCATATTCTGCTTGGTTGTTGGTACATTGAAACTCCAACTGGAATGAGTACGAAAAGTGATCTCCAGCCGGATTCTCCAGTGCAATTCCTGCTCCTGCTAGTGTATCTGTTCTTGACCCGTCAAAATATAAAACCCAGGGCTGGAGTGAGACTGTGGCTTGATACAGTGTGGCGTACTCTGGGCGATCTAAATTTGTGACAGCGACCTCTAAGTCTCTAACCGCAGGGAGATCTAGCATAGGGTGTTGTGCCAGAAAGTCCGCAATGGCTTGCCCCTTTACTGCTTTCTGTGGGACATACTGTAATGAGAATTCTGATAAGGCGAGCACCCACTTGCCAATACGGCCTCTCAAGATAGGTCGCGATAACATATACTTGACTAGATCGGTTTGAGCAATGATGCAAGTAGTAAAGGACAACATGTAATGCCGCAACTTGCATGCTGAGAAGTATAATGTAAGACACAGCTTTTCCATTGGAGTGTACCTTGTTTCGCAATCTGTGAGTGTCCTACTGAGGTAAAAGATGGCATGTTCGACACCCTCTTCATCATCCTGAGCGAGGAGGCTGCCAATGGAAGCCTCAACTGCTGAAACATACAACTTTAATGGAAATCCAGCTCTGGGAGGAACAAGCACTGGCGGGCTCGCCAGATAGGCCTTGATTTTGTCAAAAGCCTCTTGATGTTTAGGTTCCCACACAAACTCGTTCTGTCCTTGCAACTTCAGCAGTGGGGAAAAGGGCTGGATTTTGCCCGCAGAGTTAGAAATGAAACGTCGCAAAAAGTTGATCTTACCCAGTAGTCGCTGTAATTCTTTCTTCGTTCGTGGGGAAGATGCATTGATGACCGCGTTTGCCTTATCCTCAGGGACCTCAATGCCCCTTTGATGGACAATGAATCCCAGGAAATCGCCTGCCTGAACTCCAAAGACGCACTTGGCGGGATTCATTTTGAGCTTGTGTAGTCGCATGCGCTCGAAAACTTTTCTGAGATCCATGAAGTGATCTCCACTCTTCTTAGACTTCACGACGACGTCATCAATGTAAACCTCTAAGATCTTCCCAAGTATGTCATGGAAGATCAGGTTCATGGCTCTCTGATATGTTGCTCCGGCATTCTTCAGTCCAAAAGGCATAACCACATATTCAAAAACTCCCGTGAACCCAGGGCAGCGGAATGCGGTCTTGTGTCTATCTTCCTCCGCAACCGGTATCTGGTGATATCCCGCTGTGCCATCCATAAAAGACAACAGTTCGTGCCCTGCAACTGCATCTACCAACATGTCCGCCACCGGCATGGGGTAGACGTCTTTAGGTGTAGCTAAATTAAGGTCTCTGTAATCCACGCAGACCCTCATCTTGCCATTCTTCTTGCGAACAGGCACTATATTGGACAGCCACTGATTGTACTTGGCTACCCTGATAATGCCTGACTTGTGCATCTTTTCAACTTCCTCTTTGACCAGTACTTGGGTCTCTGAGTTCATTCTTCGCGGCTCTTGCTTCAAAGGCCTCTTATCAGGTAGCGTTGGTAGTTGGTGGCATACCAAGTCTGGTGATAGGCCTGGCATGTCCTCGTATTTTTCCGCGAAGCAGTCCTTGAATTCTAGCAATAAGTCGATGAGCCTCTGTTTCTCACTAGGCTCTAAGTAAGTGCTGATAGCCACTTCTATAGGCTCATCAATTGTTCCCAGATTGACCTTTTCAGTAGGGTCCCTAACTTTCGGAGGTGTGTCATCCAATGCCGCTGGAGCAAGCTGAATCTCTTCTTCCTCCTCTTCTTGGTCCATGAACTCTTCATAAACAATTTCTAAGGTCGCAACTCGATCATAGGCCTCTTTTTCCACCAAGTATGAGGATAGCCTCTCGTACAAGGAATGGAAGGCCTTTATCCCTTCCTCTGGAAGGTCGTAATCCATTAATTACCCATTGTGCGGGGCACAGCATGTCCGGGCCTCGCTAGGTCTTCTTTTGCAAGCGTGAGTCCCCACTGTGCCAACTCAGAAGCCGTCACCCCTGTGGGGCGGCCCTTATTGTCGATGCTACCGACTTGCAATGGAGTAATTGGCTCCAAGTAGTACTTGGCATCTACGTAATTCGCGGAAACAGAAAAAGGGCGGGGATCTGCTTTAATTATCTCAGCCTTATTTGTCACCCTATTCCACATAATCAGCTCTTGGTGGAGTGTTGATGGAACACAATAGCTTCGGTGAATCCAATCTCTTCCCAGGATGGCACTGTAGGCCGCGTAACAATCCGTAACAAAGAACGCATAAACGCTTTCTGAGGGACCCACCTTGATTTTTAGGAACAGTAAACCTAACGTCTTAGTTACTGTGCCCGCGAAGTTCTTCAATGTGAGAGAGGTAGACTGGATCTTCTCCTTCTTGATTCCCAAAAGCTGCATGGTCCTTGTAGTAATGACATTCACAGCCGCGCCGGTATCAACCATTATCTTGCTGACCTTAGTCCCATTAATTTCTGCTGTGATATACAAAGGTCGCATATGTTGTACCATGGCAGGTGTGGGTCTTGTGAAGCTCATGAAGAAACTCTTGCTGTTAGCATCTTCAGTCTCAAGGGACACTGCTTCTTTCACCGGCGTTGTTGCGGCTGAAGTGATCTGCAACTGCTGTTCTCCAATTGCGTCAGCTTCTATGCATTCCTGCGCAGCGACTGGTAAGGCATACTTAGCAGGGAGCACATAAACCATATTGCAAGAGATATCCACCATTTCTGTTTCGTCCATGTCATCATCAAGATTGAGCTTGGGTTCATCTGCTGGGATATCGGCGTTAAACTGTTTAACCATGAAAGCAACCAAGGATTTCTCTGCTGGGACCACCGCTTTGGCTTGTTCGTGCTCCTGTACTATAGGAATCTGGTTCAGTGACTCTGAAATTTGTTTCGTCCCTGGCACTTCCTCTGGGAGAGTGACCACCAAGTTTTGAACTTTCTGCACAATCGCGGACCGATTGTCTTTGCCCCCCAGCTTGTCGAAGATGGAAGGCTCGCTATTGCTTCCTTCGCGAGATATTCTCCGCCAAACATTGTCTTTACGAGCTGGCGGCGGTTCTTGCCTCGCTGGAACTAGAGATTTCTCCTGAGCGCTGATCTTGGGGGCACATGGCTTTTGCCCTTGGCGTAATACTTTGGGCTGCAGTTTCTGAACTTGCGGGGAAACGAATCTCTCGGAGGCCAGTACCTCCAATTGTCTTTGATACTCTTCTGGAGGTTTCAGTAATTGCGATGGTTTGATTAGTCCTTGATCTAGTGCTTCCAAAGTTCGCTTTGCTTCTCCAAACCTTCGTTGGAGTTTTCTCTTCTTTGAAGAGCTCATCTCCACCGCCTTGCCATTCTTTTGGGTATACCATCTCCCTTCTTTGA
The DNA here is from genome assembly GCA_025331145.1 of Rosa persica. NCBI lineage: Eukaryota > Viridiplantae > Streptophyta > Magnoliopsida > Rosales > Rosaceae > Rosa > Rosa persica. The sequence continues at coordinate 5,404,403 of WFKR01000005.1, read as the reverse complement.
TGGAGGATGTTGACACTGGCGGAATGTAAGGTCTGGTAAAAACCCCTTGCCGCTTATCTGCTTGCCCTTCTTCCCTCGCAGTCTTCAACTTTTTGAATAAGTTTGAGTCCCTTGGAGTAGGAGTTTCTAAACCACTGTGTACTCTTGGGCTGCATGGTTGGAAGTTTCTAGAGGATGATACTAACCTTATTGGCGGCAGAGATCCAAACTGGACAGTTTGGGATGTTTCCTCATGCAGGGCTTGAGTGTCACATTCTTCCTTGCACCGCGAGCATAGGACAATGGGAAACGAGTCTTGGATTCCCGCTTCACGGCTTTGTCTCCAGCCTTTATCAAATCCTTAACCGCATAGTCTGGACTTTGATTCTGTTGATCTTTTTCACCCCATGCCACGTCCACCATGTTGATGCCGGTATCTGGGAAGGGATCTAGGTCCACCAACGCTGCTGCTGTTGTTGGTGCCTCTACTTGCAAACTACCATTATTTAACCAGATTTGGATCTGATCCTTTAGCTTAACACAATCGGCTGTATTATGATTCCACATATTATGGAGTTTGCAGTATTTCTTCCCCCTTAGCTGCTCTGGTTTAGGAAATGGGCCGAAGTCGGTTTTCACCATCTTCGCGGCAATCATTTCATCCAAGATTTCATGCGCTTTGTTCGCGTCGTAAGTATAACTTGCGAACTCTGGTTTGGTGAAAACCACCGACTTGAGCTTCACCGGTTCTTTGCACAGCTTCAGTTGCTTTAGTGTTGAAGCCTTTTTTCCGGTGAGTTCCAGCGCAGCAATCTCGTCTTCTTCAGACTCGTCAGCCTCTGCTGTACTAGATTCCTCACTCTTGTAGTAAGGATCAAAGGGACTAGATTGATGGCTGAGCGTAGCCACTATTCGGCGTTTCCCTGGGATGTATGTCCCTTTTGAGGCGTTTTTCATAGCGTCCATTTCCCTGAGCAAGTGCTCGAAACTTCCTACTTCTGTGATCAGTTCCCCCATGGAATTGAACATGCTTCCATGCTGTTTTTTGCGTTGGCGGGGCTCTAGGCCTTTGATTGCCAACTTCACCAGTTCTTTCTCCGGCAGAATCACGTTCAACTTTCCTTTCTGGATCTGAAAGCGCTGAAGGTACATGACAGCAGATTCAGTTGGCTGCTGAGCCATCTGAGTGAGTGAAGCCAGATCTACTTCTGGCTCGATAGTCCCGAAGGTTTCCTTGAACAGCTTCTCCATCGCGGGCCAACTCATAACTGATCCCGGTTGCAGCTTAGTGAACCAGGTGAAGGCAGACCCCGATAAAGAAGTAGCGAAGATATTACACTTCAGATTGTCATCGTTCTGGTACTGGCCACACTGTACTCGAAACCTAACCAAATGGGCTGCGGCATTTTCGACTTCCTCTCCCGAGAAAGTAGAGAACGTAATGTTCTTATATCCCCTAGGATAAGGTGTCTGTGTAATATGCGGTGGGAAGGGCCCCTGGTAGGCCTCCTCCAAGTTAGGCCTCTGGTTCGCGGCCCTGATCATTGCTTCTACCTCTTCTCTCCTTACATATCTTGGATCAGGAGGAGGTGGGTGAACCACTGTATCTTCAACTGACCAGATCAACGGTGGTGCTTGTGAAGCTTGATTAACCAAAGACATGCCGCCTCCGTGGGTCATTTTATGTCGGGTTGACGTCTGCGACGCAAAACCCACTGCTGGCTGACCCTTTGTGGTTACGGTAACCTTCGCTGGACTTTCAACCCGGTCGATACCATAATGGCTTGCTGGAGGTGGATCATGGTGCACGTATTCAACTCCGTCACTGTCATATTGGGGAAACGGGCTATGATCAACAAAGGCCCCTTCATTGATTTTCAAAGTCCTGGTCCCTTGCGTGACTGATGACGTGGCGTTGTTCTTCCCACCCGTTGCCAGAGTAGTCTCTTTACCTCTGACTGATGCGGCAGTAGCGCATGTGGATGTACTGCCGTCGCGAGCATTTGGTGGTATGTACTTCGCAGATATGGGGGACTGACCTAGAGAGCCTAGAATGGCACTAGGATCTCCCAGTGTTTTATGTAGAACCTCTCTGGCCTGATCGAGGTCAGCCTTCTGCATGGCCACCTGGGTTACGACGTTGGATCCTTCTTTGCGAATCGTCGCGACTTCCAAAGCAATGTGTTTGCTTGCGACCAACAGCTCTTCATGGTTCTTCTGCATTTTTTGGTTCATGCCATCCAATTGCCCTTGTGTTTGTTGTGCCCCTAGCTCAAGCCTCTTGATCGAGAATGTGAACTCATCAAGCCGTCGACGGTCCTCCGCAAAGGCTTTTTCCATCTTCTCATGGTATGCGGCAGAATTCTGTTGAAGGATATTAAGCCGCTCTTCTATGGTCGCATTTTCTGGAATGAGAATAGGCACAAAGTCAATAGTTGTAACTGCGCTCGTGGCTTCCTGGGTGATGCTAGATATATCGCCAGCCTGATTATGTTGGGCGGCAAGAACTTGCTCGCCTTCAGTAGTAGGATGTCTATTTCCTCCTCGTTCAGTTGACATCTCTGTCGATGGAGGGTGGGAAGAAAATATTTGGATTACCTGTTCTTCGGAAAGACCACGACAGTCTGCACGCGAGTGCGGTCTGTAACTGGAGGTCTTATGTTTCGGGCAGTTAACGTAAACCTTTTGATAAGGGTTTATGCTTGACTTCCCAATGGCTTCTGGAAGTCTGAATTCAATAAGTAGCTGAATTCAATAAGACACTGTGAATCAAGATTTAGACCTGCGGCCCAAGTATAGTCGCCTAGACACAAACTTTCTTTCAAATCCTTTGGGCAACCTTACTGAAATGGCCAGGTGGGGGAGGGCGAACAAAAGAGGCAGAATCCATTTTGGCATGAACTACTCCCACATAGTGGTTTAGGCCCATTTGCACGCACTTCTGGATTCAATAGCCTGTTATGAACGTTGTCCCCTTTCTAGACACCATTTCACATAGGCTATACTTACTAAGATGAGAAAGATCATAAGTGTGAAGACAGTTCAACAAGTGTTAATAAAAACCGCCCTTAACCTTAATGGACCTGAACTAGGCACCAATAAGGAGTTTAGGTCAATATTAACAAAAGAGACTTCACCTATTCCGTTATGATTCACAACCCCTTACCAACCTCATCTTCTTAATAGTGGTGTGGTTTACAGCTCGCAGTAGGTCCCACTGGGCGTGCCAAAATGTTTGGCTCCAGTTTTTCTTGAGCTGGTCAACAGTCTCTTTTCTTGCGTGGGCGTGCCAGCACCGTTCGGGTGCGGTCGTCGGGGGTGTCCCTTGACCTGACTTCTTCTGAGCGATTGTGGACGAGGAGAGCACCAACCTCGTCGTGGGATTCTTTGTGCCTCATGGCGAGGACTTTTGCTGAGCCTCTTCAAAATCACAATCGATACTCGATGTTGTAGATCGAGCAGAGCGAAAACCACTGGGAAGTGAGGAGAACTTGCTAAAGCGTGACTCTAGCTTGACTGGTTTGCGAGGGCGTTACCCTTGCTTGGCTGGTTCCGTAACCGTTGTGGTCGTGGTACTACAGTCGGCTCCCAAGGAGACTAGGACCAAAGCACTTTGACAGAGGATTTGGTGGTACTGAAAGTTGGCTCCTAAGGAGACTAGAACTTAGAGTGTGATCACCGATAAGAGAAAGAGAAGGAGAGGAATTGCTCTTAGAGAGGTTGCTCTAGAGAGAACTTAGATCATCTTATAGATGTTTTGATGAGTGAATTGGTGAGATGATACTTGTTGTAGCCTCTATATATAGGCTTCCAAGCAATACTATTTGGCCTTTAAACAAATCATAGTGGGTTAGGTTTGAGCACACTAACACTTAGTGGATTTTGTTAGGCAAAATTCACTAACACTTAGTGGATTTTGTTAGGTGAGAGCACTAACACTTCTTTATTCCTTTGATTTTTATCTCCACTAAGAATTCATATTTAACCTTGGACTTCTTCATATGAAATGATCCACCATGGATGTAGATTATTGTGGTAAAATTTCAGAATTTATTTCCATGTGGTTGGGCCGAAATTGCTACTGGACTCCTTACAGGTCCAGTTTTCCAGTTTTGCTTCTGTAGAAAATTGGACTGATTGTTTGAAGGTTTTCCACTTCGAACAAGCTCTAGCACTCTTCATAAGAAATGATCATTGGGATGTTTAGAATGAATCTGGAAAGTTTCAACTCATTTGAAGTTCGGATGGTTAGTCTGCCGCCCCTCCTTCCTTGTTTAGCTCGGTTTCTCCTAGCCGAAGTAGGAAAATATGCTAAAGTTGACTTTTCATTTCCAGGCTTCCATAGTAGGCTTTATTTAGCCTCTAAATATATATTTCGAACTTGTCGACAATATATAGCTTGAGCCACTGATATTGGCTCGATTTCTCCAAGACGTGCCTTGTCAGGCCAAAATGCTCATTTTGGGCCCAAACAAAGGGCCCACAGGGTCACCTCGGATTTCAGGGTGAAATTCATGACGGGTCCTCCTAATAGGTTAAACTAGAAGGCCAGAAGAGGCGGCACGCTCCCCCATGAGCCTTTGGAAGAGGCGGCGCATGGGCCCCACACGCCACCGATCCAACCACCCAATTAGGTTGTGAAATCTACATCAAAATCTTCCTCTCAACAACCCAAACAACTTCTTCAACTACCACAAATTAAAATAACAAAGGACTTTGCCAGAAATTACATCAGAAAGGAAAAAGAGCCAAAATCATTCGAAGCTCGATTCTCCTTGCTTGTTTCAAATTGGTCAAAACTGCTTAAAGCGTTTGCTATACGTTCCAAGAGCTTCAAAACCCGAGCAGTCTCCTCGCCGAAGGTGGCCGCAATTGAAGGTTCCAGTTGGGTAGACCCTTACGGATGTTTTTGGGTCGATTTGCTGCCATGTTTGACTGTTGGTGGAAGCTAGCGCTGGAAGTCAAAAGTCGGCGCCCAGACCCGTCGATAGGCGCCAGTGCAGCGTCCTAAGATGGTCGGACGCCGGAGAATTAGCCGGGTTATGTCTCGGACAGGTTGAGAAATCCGGGTCGGCTGGAGAGAATTAGGGTAAGTTATGGTTGAAGTAATTTTATGAAAAGTGGAACTTACAAAGTAATTGGCTATTTATAGAAAGTTTCCCAAAACAGTCACTTTTATCTTTTTAGATCATAAATTCTTCACACGAACTCTGATTTAAGTGTGCCATGTGTCCCTGTACTCGGTTTAATGTGTTCTATAACTTTCGTGGAGGAATTTTTCTCAAAAAGTAAAAGGAATTAAAAACCAACTTTTAGAGCCCCTAGAGTTTAAAATAAAAATAAAAAATAACAAAAGTTATCGTTTATCATCCACATGACTACTAAACTGATAAGGTACCAGATGTAACATTTTTACCATCAAATAATTATTACTTATATCAAGCAAAGTATTCAGATTGTCAGGACACGGGTAAAAGCTTGACAATCAAAATCAAAAGAGGAAGAGCAACTATTGGTTCACACTGCTTTCTCTTAAGTTCAAATAAAGCTGCACCATCACCTTGAGCTATAGGCATTAAAATGAGCCTCGGGCCAGCAATAACCTGGCTTTTGTGACTTGAACCCTTAATCTGTCCTCAATGAATTTATATGAAGTTATAATCTGATGCAGATACATCCCATCGCATGGATGAAGCTGAATATATTCCTAAGTGCAAAACAGTCCCAAAGAAGAAATGAGATACTTTCCAATTTCAAAGCACTATGAATATCATCCACAAATAGTAATGGCAAACAGTGACGAGTTTTCGTTTCGGATTTCGATGTTTCTTGGAATGGTAAACAGCTCTGCTTGTAAGTGTCTGTTTAAGGGTGTTTCGTTTCGTTTAGGGGGTTCTTGAATGGTGATATTGGATACAGTAGGTGTGTGTTGTTGATGATCGGTGAAGATGTATTGGGTTATATCCTTTCGAATAATAAATTTGATGTCTATGTCTCTGTTATTTGTGCCGAGTAGCCATTGTTTGTGTGCGTCTATGAGTTATATTACATTGTTTGGGTGATTTTGACATATACTAATATGTTATATAGTTCCCTTCAGCGGACAAAGAGCAATAATCGTGCTTATCCTTCTAATAAAGATATCCTAAGAAAGTGACTACAGTAGGCATATATTTTGAGGCTAGAATTGAATGAAAAGTGACACACATAGGAAAAGTCATGGGCAATTTGGCTATTCTGCCAATAATATAGACATGACTTTTGAGTTTTGCCTATTAAAACTTAAAAGCAAATAATATTATAGACCATGACTTTTGCCCACAACTTATTCGTCGAAATTAGGTGAAATTGAAAAAATAATAGAAAGAAAAAATCTTACGCGCACCTAATGTATTGATGTTCTATGTTCCATGAAATCATCATTGGTATCATTTTAAGGTTCTAATATTTTATCTTTTGTTCTTCTTTTTTGGAAGGAATTGTCCTCGTATTGTTGAGATTTGCCAAAAAAAAAAAAGTGATAATTATAATTAGATCACTAACGATTTTAAATTGGGGAGAATATCATAAATGGTCACGTAACTTTTACATGTTCGACACTTTAGTCACTCACTTTTTAAATATATCATTTTAGTCACTCAACTTTAACTCTGATATTCACTTTAGTCACTCCGTTAATTTTTTCATTAAAAAAAAAACTTTATTTGCCACAATATCAATGATATTTTTCATCTAACCAATTGTGAAAAATTGAGAAGTCTGAATTAAAATGATTAGGAGAAGTGATTAAAATGGAACAAAATGCCAATTTGGTGACTAGAGTGATTGACAAAGTAATAATTGAGTGACCAAAGTGTCGAATGAGTCATAGTTGAGTGATCGTTTGTGAAATTCTCCCTTTAAATTAATTGATTTCAATAATGAAACTATTATGTGGGTTTAGGGCCGGACCTTGACTATAGGCCTAGCAGGTCGTTGCCTCCACGGCTAGGCCCCTGATCGGCCCTAGTATTTTAGACTTCCCTCATTTGACCTGGTGGGTTGGTCATGAAGAGTTCATTGGGCTTTGCCAGTCATGGATATGTGTAATTAATACTCGCTTCTCGAACTAAAAAGATGCTCAGGTCTCTTTTGTAGCCTTGTGAGGTCAAATATTGCTGTAAAGTTAAGGCTCACAAAGCACGCGAGAGACTATAGTTGATTTCCAAATCTCATTTTGTTGATATTAAATAAATTTTCTTCTTAATCACCCATTAATCACTCACAAACGTGCACCCAGCCCAACTCTAAATAGTGCTCCAAGAAATTAATGGGAGCAATTAACCGAGTGTTACCGGTGTCTCTCGTAAGTCTTCGACCTCGACCTCTTCTTGTTTTACGGTCGCAACGTACTGTATATTCCACACATTTTGCACATCCAAATTAATCTGCAACTATATTCGATCACCTTCACAATGGAGAGCACTTGGTTCTTCCTTCTCTATGGCGGCTAGCTGCTTGACTATGGCAGCAGCACAAACCAACATCACCACAGACCAATATGCTCTTCTTACTCTCAAAGCCCGTATCACCAATGACCCTCATAACATGATCTTCACCAACTGGTCAACCACTACTCCTGTTTGCAACTGGGTTGGCGTTGCTTGTGGTAAACAACATCATCGAGTCACAGCTTTGAATATCTCTTATTTTGGTCTCACCGGCACCATTCCTCCGGAGCTAGGCAATCTATCATTTCTTGTTGAGTTGCGTTTCAGAAATAATAGCTTGCACGGTTCCTCGCCCCAGGAATTAGCTTGTTTGAGGCGATTGAAGTTCATTAGTTTCAGATTCAACACTTTATGGGTATCATTCCCTTATGGTTCGGGTCCCTATTAGTACTTCAAAACTTTGATTTGTATGGTAATCAATTTTCGGTTACATACCAATGGCCATCTTCAACTTATTAGCACTCAAAGTAATTGATTTGAGCTATAACCAGTTATCAGGTAAAGTCTCGCTCTTATTTGGAATTCTAAACATGTTGATATCATTATGACCAGTACACTTTAACATTGGTCTCAGTTATTTGTTAATTTATATGTTAACATGTAGTATACCGAGAGAAATTGGAAATTCAACAACATTGAAGGAGATCTACCTTGATGATAATAATTTCATAGGTATGCTGTCTGATTAGGTGTACAATTTTATTTTTCTTTCAATCAATTTCTCTCGTGAAGACGATGTTGGCAAAAAAACTATCTAGTCATATGCAAATATACCGGCCAGTGTTTTAATATTACTTATTGTTTTATCTTTCTTTCAGAAATTCCAAATGAGATCGGTGCTTTAGATCAATTAGAGAACCTGTACGTGCAAAAAAATGCCCTAGAAGGAAATGTTCCTATGGCTGTCTTCAACATGTCTTCTTTGATTAATTTGGCTCTATATGGAAACAACTTGAAGGGTAGACTTCCAGACAATGTGTGCAAGAATCTTCCTCATATTCAAATTTTGAATTTTGGTGATGCCTGAAGGTCTACTTCGATTCGTATTTTGGCAGTGCAAACAACTTATTGATTTACTATTGGAGCGTAACAACTTCAGTGGAAGCATGCCCAAAGATATTGAGAACGCAACCCAGTTAAAGCAAGTTGATGTTAGAGAAAACAAATTGATAAGTACACGTACCCTTCATCACAAATTATTTCTTATAGCGTATTTAAGAAATATATCATAGTAGATTCCTATATAATATTAGTTGTATGGGAAGCATACCCAAAAATATTGGGAACGCAACCCAATTTAAGAGGGTTAATCTTATGGATAACAATTTGACAGGTACACGTACCCTTCATCACGATTTATTTCTTAACTACTTTATACCAACAAAATTCAACATTAGTGTTATCATTCCTATATGAGATCACAGTTATACAAATGTCATCCAAATAAATTGAAAAATAAAGTATCAATTTTTGTAACTAACTCATTATATTATTGGGGTAGGTACAACACCAAATGAGATTGGCCGACTTCCAAATTTATTGGCATTGTAGTATTGTACCTCGGTTTTAATAATCTGAATGGTCACATCCCAACCACAATCTTCAACAAGTCCACATTAGTGACCATTGATCTAACTAGTAATAAGCTCTCAGGCAACCTCCTAACAAGCATAAGTTTTGGGCTTCCAAACCTACAAAATTTCTCCCTAGGTGAAAATAAACTTAGCGGAGTAATCCCCAAATCCATCTCCAATGCTTCTGAGCTCACGTTCCTAGAATTGGGACAGAACTTTCTTTCGGGCCTTATTCCTAGCACATTGTGTGCCTTAACAAACCTTGAAAAGCTTTCCTTACTTGAGAATAATTTAACTATTGATACTAGTACTCCGAAAGTAAATGTTCTCACCTGCTTGGGAAATCTTAGAAATTTGAAGAGCATGGACTTTAGTGCAAACCCATTAAATGCCAACCTCCCTATTTCCTTTAGGAATCTCTCTTCATCACTTCTGAATGTTTATCTATACAACTGCAACATGAGAGGTAATATTCCCGATGATATAGGCAACTTAAGCAGCTTGACAACTTTATCCATGCATAACAACAAATCAAGTGGAACACTTCCAACCTCAATAGGACCTTGAAAAATCTCCAAGCTTTGAGTTTGGGGGATAACAACTTTCAAGGACACATCCCGGATGAACTTTGTCAACTACAAAACCTTGCTTTATTAGGTTTGTATGGTAACCAGCTCTCTGGCTCTATACCTTCTTGTTTGAGTCATCTATCCACCGCGCTAAGAGGTCTATCATTAGCGTCCAATTTGTTGAATTCCACAATACCATCTACCTTGTGGGGACTTTCAGATCTCTTGTATTTATACTTGTCATACAATAATCTGAGTGGATCTCTCTCGGAAGATGTTGGTAATCTGAAAGTTATCATAGAGATAGATTTATCAAACAACCACTTATCCGGTAGCATACCGAGCAGCATTGAGAATCTACAAAGCTTGGTCAATATATGTTTGGAGAATAATAAGTTCGAAGGCCTTATTCCTGATTCACTTGGCATGTCGCTCAACTTGGAACTTTTGAATTTATCCAAAAATGATCTCTTTGGATTAATTCCAAAGTCACTCGAATCTCTCAAATATCTCAAAATTTTGAATTTGTCTTTCAACAAACTACAAGGAGAAATCCCTACAGGTGGACCTTTCCAAAATTTCTATGCTTAATCATTCTTCTCGAGAGGGGAACTTTGTGGCACACCCCTATTCCTTGTCCCATCATGCAATAATAGTACATTTGAAGGACATTCGGCTAAAGCAAGTAGATCCATCTTGAAGTACACTATACCAGGGATCTTGTCAGCAATGTTCATAGTTTCCTCCATTTGGATAGTGATATTGCGTGGAAGGAAGAATGTGGAAGTTGCAAAAGAGACTACATTCTTACCTCAATTGCTATGGAGAAGAGTTTCACACCTCGAACTTGTTACAGCAACAAATGCATTTAATGAAGGCAACTTACTTGGCAGTGGTGGTTTTGGCTCAGTATATAAAAGAACATTTTTTGATGGGATAGATGTGGCCGTAAAGGTTTTCAATCTACAGTTAGAAGGGGCGTTTTAGAGTTTTGATCTTGAGTGTGAAATGCTAGGCAACATTCGTCATCGAAATCTTATCAAAATCATCAGTTGCTGCAATCAAATTGATTTCAAAGCCGTGGTACTGAAGTACATGCCTAATGGAAGCCTTGAGAAGTGGTTGTATTCTCTAAACTTTTGTTTGGATATCCTGCAGAGGTTGAGTATTATGATAGATGTTGCATCCGCATTGGAATACCTTCATCATGTCTATAAAACACCGATTGTTCATTGTGATTTGAAGCCCAACAATATCCTTCTAGATAAGGATATGAGTGCACATGTAGCTGGCTTTGACATTGCAAAACTCTTGTCCGGAAGAGATTCGATGACACAAACCATCACTCAAGCCACAATTGGATATATGGCCCCACATAAAGAACTAATTCTAGTTTATCTTCAATTTTACATGTATTGTCCTTCATTATAAGAACATTAACGTTTATTTTCATTATGTTTGAAAAAAAAAAAAAAAAGTTTACACATTTGTATGTTGCAGAGTACGGAATGGAAGGAATAGTTACTAGAAGAGGGGATGTTTACAGTTTTGGTATTGTACTGATGGAAACATTCACAAGAAAGAAGCCAACTGATGAGATGTTTGGGGACATCAGTTTGAAGCAATGGATTGCAAATTCACCATTACTTGATGTTGTGGATGCCAACCTACTTGGGACAGAAGAGGGGGATCGTGAATTTACGAACAAGAGGGAGTGTTCATCATCCATTATGAGATTAGCTCTAGCTTGTTCCACTGAATCTCCAGAGGCGAGGATAAATATGCAAGAGGCTGTAGCCACTCTAAACAAAATCAAAATCAAGTTTTTCAAGGACGCAGCTGCAGGAGGAGTCGGGGTGCTGAACCATCCTCTTGTTTAGCAACTCTTTGTATGGGTTTCATTTCTGCTTATGATCTTGGCCTTTGATTCAGTCTTCAATAAAATATGGCTATATATGTTCACTTTGTATTTGTTCTGTTGTAACTGTAATACATGTAAAGGAAGATATAACATATATGCTATAGCATTCTAGTTGTCGGCTGCAATTATAAAAACTGCTCTCTCTGTAATATCTACATTTCCAGAGTCACTTTGATCAATTCCCTGTTTCTCAGTCGTCTTTTATTTCTCTCATTTCTCACGAGGAACCAGTTTTGTTGCATTTTTCAACCCAATTTGGTTCTTGCATGTAGAAATGGACTTGAACTAATAATTCTCTCATTAATTATTATCAAGAAAAATGATCTGATTCATTTACATCTTTCCAAGTCTAGGCCACTGAATACTTTTCCAAGTAAAATTTTAACTATCAAGTAATTATTACTTGTATCAAGCAAAGTCATCTGATTCATTACATCGTTATAAGCTCTTTTGTGATTTTGTGATTTGGATCTTAAACGAATTATTAGTAAAACAATCCAAAATGCAATGGAACCCACATATAAAACTTTATATATAGTACGTGACTACATACCCAATAGGAAAGTAGCTCGATTGGCATAGCACATGAGATAGTAGAAAATTATGGAGTATGAGGCTTTGGGAAAGAACTCATTTTTCCATATCATTTTGTAATATTTATGTGTTCACTTCTTTCCCAAACCCACACTCCATAACTTCCTTCCACTCCCTTTCCCTCTTACTCATTTCTGTTCTCCCTCTGACCAACAATTTAAGACCTTTCTCAAGAAGAACATGGAATTGTTTGAATCTGTTTAATTGACCACCAGGTCCTTTCCAGCAGCTAATTGGTGAGAACTCCCAATCTGCCTGGGAGTTCGTAGAGTGTTATAAATGAGTTTGCTGTAAATATAAGCACTTGAACCAGGTTCATTTCAGCTTTATTAGCATTTTGTTTGAGCTAAGTTTTGGTTGTCAGAAGAATGGAAATGAGTACTAGAACAGATTTTACTTAAAATCCAATATATTACAAAGACAGGACAATAATAAAGTTGAAACCATCTCACCGAAAAAAAAAATACGGTGCCCATTCTCAGGGCATTGCTGCAAACCGGTTCATCTTCCACTGTAGAGGATGGTATTGTCTTCTGGGTTTGCTCTACTTTAGTCCATGGGAACTTGTGCTTGGCAATCTTTCTCTTCTTTGCAGCTACTCCCAAGTAGTCTCTGCCATTCTTTATAACAAAAGGAGAGATACAAGTTATTAAATTGGCCAGAGGCTGATTCTAATAATCAACTACTTTGTACTTGTAGTGCAAACTATTAGCTAGCTAGTTTTCATGTGTCACAAACAAGTAGGGACTGAAACAAAAGACTGGTAGTGTTTCCATACCTTAAGACACAGGCCTTCCTCGACATTCGCAAATGGGGTAGTCACTTGGACAGCAGTATTCAGTTCCAGTGCAGCAAACCGCACTCTCATATGCACAGCAACCATAAATCAAGCAGTAGTCAAAGAATTCATAGAGGGAACAACATGTCTCATCAGCTGGACAATAGGAGAAGTCTCCGCATTCGCTTGGTGAAGGAGAGGGTGGTGGTGGTGGTGTCACTGGTGTCGGTGGTGGCGGTGGTGGAGAGACAGGTGTTGGAGGTGGTGGTGGAGGAGTTGGGGATGGACAAGGAAAGGGTGCAGGTGACTCTTTGGTAGGATATGAAGCCATGGCATTGACTGCACAAACCCCATATGGCAAATCGGTGTTCCTTCTGAGGGAAAAGTATCCTTCTATTCCCCAACTAGTTCCCCATGAATTCTTTACAATCCAGTAATCTTCACCGCTTTCAGAACCATATCCTACTATCAGAACGGCATGATCAATGTCATTTGGATCGTCGGAGCAATAGTGAAACTATTTTGTGGATTTAGGACAGACCTTGGCTATAGGCCTAGCAGGTCGTTGCCTCCATGCCTAGGGCCCCTGATCGGCCCAAGTACTTTAGACTTCCCTTATTTGACTTGGTGGGTTGGTCATGAAGAGTTGATCGGGCTTTGCCAGTCATGGTCTTCATCTTAATCTAATCTGATATGTTTAACCAAACCTCTTGTGTCGTCTTGTGAGGTTAATTATTGCTTACAAGTTAGAGCGGTCAAAACACGGCCGAACAGTCAGGGCCTACTGTCTGTTCAATCGTGTAAACTGGCGTTGGGTATTGAAAAGCTGATGCTGCTGTTGATTTCGTGGCATCTTTTCTGTTTGCTTTCTGTTTTTTGGTTGTTTCTTTGTAATTTGTCCTATCATTAAAAAAAGAAAAAAGATCTCTTTATTAGTGGTGGGCCCGGAGGTGCTGCAGGAAATTACTGGAGGCAATTGATCAAGTCTTCCCGGTGTTTCTCGTGAGTCTTCGACCTTGTCCTCTTCTTCGTTTTCCAGTCTCAGCGTGCCTATATATATATATATGTATATATATTCCAAACATTTTGCACATCCAAATCCCGCAATCATATTCACCTACGTACACAATGAAGAGCACTTGGTTCTTCCTCGTCTACTCTTGTTGTATGGCGGGCAGCTGCCTAACTATGGCAGCACCACAAACCAACATCACCACAGATCAATATGCTCTCTTTGCTCTCAAAGCCCGTATCACCAGTGATCCTCATAACTTGATCTTGACCAACTGGTCAACCACCACTCCTGTTTGCAACTGGGTTGGCGTTGCTTGTGGTAAACACCATCATCGAGTCACAACCTTAAACCTCTCCTACTTTGATCTCGAAGGCACTATTCCTCCACAACTAGGCAACCTATCGTCTCTTGCTGATATTGACTTGAAGAATAACAGCTTTCATGGTCCCTTGCCCCAGGAATTGGCTCGTTTGCGGCGATTGAAGTTCATTAGTTTAAGATCCAACAAGTTTATGGGAATCATCCCGACATGGTTTGGATCCTTATCCAAACTTCAAACCTTATCTTTGTACGGTAATAAGTTTTCAGGTTCCATACCAACGACCATCTTCAACTTATCAGCACTCGAAGTAATTAATTTGAGGTATAACCAGCTATCAGGTACAAACTAACATACCTACCAACAAGTCATTTGGGGTTGCATAGACTAACTCTTATTTGAAATTATAACCAGGTCAATCATTATGACCATTACACTTTAACATTAGTCCCATTTATTTGTTAATTTATATGTGAACAGGTAGTATACCGAGAGAAATTGGAAATTTAACAATGTTGAAGGAGATCTACCTTGATCATAATAATTTCATAGGTATGCTGTCTGATTAGGTGTACAATTTGATTTTCAATTTCTCTCGTGAAGACTATGATAAGGAAAAAAATAGCTAATCATATGCACATATATTGTGCAGTGTTTTAATATTTACTTATTGTTTTATCTTTCTCTCAGAAATTCCAAATGAGATCGGCGTTTTAGATCAACTGGAGAAGTTGCTTGTGCAAGAAAATGTCCTAGAAGGAAATGTTCCTATGGTTGTCTTCAACATGTCTTCTTTGATTACTTTGACCCTATTCGGAAACAACTTGAAGGGTAGACTTCCAGACAATATGTGTCAGAATCTTCCTCATATTCAAATTTTGAATTTCGGTGATAACCGGCTTGAAGGTGCACTTCCATCTATATATTGGCAATGCAAACGACTTGTTAATTTAACATTGGGGCGTAACAAGTTCAATGGAAGCATACCCAAAGATATTGGGAACGCAACCCAGTTAAAGCAGGTTTATCTTGACCACAACAATTTGATAGGTACACGTGCCATTCATTATGATTTATTAGTGGTGGGACCTTATCCAAACTTCAAGAGTTGTATTTATATGTTAATAATTTTTTAGGTTCCATACCAGCTATTATCTTCAACTTATCTGCATTGGAAGTAATTTCTTTGAGAACTAACCAACTATCAGGTACATAGCGGCTCTTATTTGAAATTATGATCATGTCGATCATTATGAATATTACACTTTAACATTGGTCCCAGTTATTTGTTAATTTATATGTGAACAGGTAGTATACCGAGAGAAATTGGAAATTCAACAGTGTTAGAAGAGATCTACCTTTCTGATAATAATTTCAAAGGTAAGCCCCCTGACTAAGTGTACAATTTTATTTTTCTTTCAATCAATTTCCCTGTTAGCGGAAAATCTATCTAGTCATATGCATATATCTCGTGTACTGTTTTAATATATACTTATTGTTTTATCAATTTTCCATTCTTATGGATAACAACTTGACAGGTACATGTACCTTTCATCATGATTTATTTCTTAGCTACTTTATACAAAAAAAAAATTCAACATTTAGTTTTATCATTCCTATATGAGATTAGTTCTATATATGTCATCTAATTAAATTGAAAATAAAGTGTCAGTTTTTGTAACTGACTCGTTATATTATTGGGGCAGGTACTATACCAGATGAGATTGGTCGTCTTCCAAATTTAGTGACATTGGACCTCAGTTTTAACAATCTAAATGGTCACATCCCAACCACAATCTTCAACAAGTCCACATTAGTGACCATTGATCTAACTAGTAATCAGCTCTCAGGCAACCTCCCAACAAACATAGGTTTTGGGCTTCCAAACCTACAAGGTATCTTCCTATTTATGAACAAACTCAGTGGAGTAATTCCCAAATCGATCTCCAATGCTTCTCAGCTCACGAGCCTAGAATTAGGAGAAAACTTTCTTTCAGGCTTTATTCCTAGCACATTGTGTGCCTTAACAAACCTTGAGTGGCTTTCCTTATACGAGAATAATTTAACTCTTGATAGTACAACTCCGAAAGTAAATGTTCTCACTTGCTTGGCAAATCTTAAAAACTTGAAGCATTTGGCCTTCAGTAAAAACCCATTAAATGCCAACCTCCCTATTTCCTTTAGGAATCTCTCTACATCACTTCAGAATGTTTATCTATACAGCTGCAACATGAGAGGAAATATTCCTGATGATATAGGCAACTTGAGCAGCTTGACAGTCTTATCAATGTTTAACAACAAATTAAGTGGATCAATTCCAACCTCAATAGGAACTCTGAAAAATCTCCAAGGTTTGTCTTTGGGCGGTAACAACTTTCAAGGACACATTCCAGATGAACTTTGTCAACTACGAAACCTTTTTATGTTAGGGTTGTATGGTAACCAACTCTCCGGCTCTATACCTTCTTGTTTGGGTCATCTAGCCACCACAATAAGAACTCTAGCTTTAGGGTCCAATTTGTTGAATTCCACAATACCATCTACCTTGTGGGGACTTTCAGATATCTTGTATCTAGACTTGTCATCCAATAATCTAAGTGGATCTCTCTCGGAAGATGTTGGTAATCTAAAGGTTATCATAGGGATAGATTTATCAAACAACCACTTATACGGTAGCATACCGAGCAGCATTGGGAATCTACAAAGCTTGGTCAACCTCTCCTTGGAGAATAATAAGTTTGAAGGCCTTATTCCTAATTCACTTAGCAAGTCGCTCAGCTTGGAAGTTTTAGATTTATCCATAAACAATCTATCTGGATTGATTCCAAAGTCACTTGAATCGCTCAAATATCTCAAAATTTTAAATTTGTCTTTCAACAAACTCCAAGGAGAAATTCCAACAGGCGGACCTTTCCAAAACCTCTCTGCTCAATCATTTGTCTCGAGTGGGGAAATCTGTGGTGCATCCCGATTCCTCGTCCCATCATGCAATAATAGTACATTTGAAGCACATTTGAAGTACATTATATCTGGGATCTTGTCAGCAATGTTCATTGCTTCCTCCATTTGGATAGTGATACAACGCAGAAGAAAGAATGTGGAAGCTGCAAAAGAGACTACATTGTTACCTCAACTTCTACATAGAAGAGTTTCCCACCTCGAACTTGTTAGAGCAACAAATGCATTTAATGAAAGCAACTTAATTGGCAGTGGTGGTGTTGGCTCAGTATATAAAGGAGCATTTTATGATGGGATAGATGTGGCCATAAAGGTTTTCAATTTACAACTAGAAGGGGCATTTAAGAGTTTCGACATTGAGTGTGAAATGCTAGGCAACATTCGTCATCGCAATCTAATCAAAATCATCAGTTGCTGCAGTCAAATTGATTTCAAAGCCCTGGTACTGAACTACATGCCAAATGGGAGCCTTGAGAAGTGGTTGTATTCTCTGAGCTTTTCTTTGAACATCCAGCAGAGGTTGAGTATTATGATAGACGTTGCATCGGCATTGGAATACCTTCATCATGGCTATGGAACACCTGTTGTTCATTGTGATTTGAAGCCCAGCAATATCCTTCTAGATAAGGATATGAGTGCACATGTAGCTGATTTTGGCATTGCAAAACTCTTGTGTGGAAAAGATTCGATGACCCGAACCATCACTCAAGCCACTATTGGATATACGGCCCCAGGTAAAGAACTAATGCTAGTTTATCTTCAATTTTACATGTATTGTCCTTCATTATGAGAACATTAACGTTTAATTTTCATTATGTTTTTGAAAAAAGAAAAAAAAAAAGTTTACACATTTGTATGTTGCAGAGTATGGAATGGAAGGAATAGTTACTAGAAGAGGGGATGTTTACAGTTTTGGTATTGTGCTGATGGAAACATTCACAAGAAAGAAGCCAACAGATGAGATGTTTGGGGACATCAGTTTGAAACAATGGGTTGCAAATTCACCATTACTTGATGTTGTGGATGCCAACTTACTTGGGATAGAGGAAGGGGATCGTGAATTTGAGGGCAAGAGGGAGTGCTTATCATCCATTATGAGATTAGCTCTAGCTTGTTCCTCTGAATCACCAGAAGGGAGGATAAATATGCAAGAGGCTCTAGCCGCTCTAAACAAAATCAAGATCAAGTTCTTCAAGGACGCTGCTGCAGGAGGACTTGTGGTGCTGAAGCATCCTCTTGTTTAGCAGCTCTTTTTATGGGTTTCATTTCTGTAGGATGTGATCTTGGCCTTTGATTCAGTCTTCAATAAATATAGCTATTTCACCTTGTATTTGTTCTGCTGTCATTGTAATACATGCCAAGGAATTAATATAGCTATTTTCACCTTGTGTTTGTTCTGCAGTAACTATAATACATGCCAAGGAAGATACAACATATATGCTATACCATTCTAGTTTCGGTTGCAATCACAAGAATTGCTCTCTCAGTAATATCTACATTTTCAAAGTCACTTTGATCAATCCCCTGTTTCTCACAGTCATACTGATTTTTCTCATTTCCCACGGGTAGCCAGTTTTATTGCATTTTTCAACCCAATAATTTGGTTCTTGCATGTAGGAATGGCTTAAACTAAGAATCTCTCATTAATTATTATCAAGCAAAGTAGTCTTATTCATTTACATCCTTATACGCATTCAAGTCTAGGCCGCTGAATATTTTTCCAAGTAGGATACTTACCATCAAGTAATTATCACTTATATCAAGCAAAGTGATCTCTTTATATGTAGTACTTGACTACATTCCCAATAGGAAAGTAGCTCGATCGACATTTTACTATATATTACAGTTCACTTACTGTTCATTTAACAGTAAAATTCCAGTTCTGCCCTTGATTTCTTCTCCTAATTTCGGGCTGCCATAAGGTGTGTGAAAAGCAGAAAAGGCCCTCCATTTTTCTTTGTTTATGGATGTATGAAAACTTCAACACGAACCACATTCTCTGAAAAACGGATCAAATTGATCTGAACCAGAAAGTCCATTCACTACACAGTCCAAACAACATGAACTTACGTGATGTTTCCAGATCCTGGGATGGTACAAACAGTAGTAGAAAAGGGTTGAATTTAGGATTACTGTTTTGCCCTGCAACAACAAGTACATATAATTCTCAACCCCAGCGTCTATCGCATTCGAGAAGTCTCCATCGGTATCTAGAATTCCTGTTAACCGACATTAGACTTCCGAGTCAAAATCAAGATCAGGGAAAGGCCAGTAAGCGTATATATCATATCATCATTCTGTCCAACGAATAACTACAGCGATTGCTATATGATTTCACTTTATTCTCAATTGTTGGCTATCAATTCCAGTCAAAATCGAGCAGAGAAGTGTTTATGATTAAAAAAGTGAATAAGACTTCTACCTATGCTTATCCCTATTTGGAGCAATATCTAAAACATGATACAAGCTCTGTTTCACGAGATTCACTATAATCAAAGTGGTTATTTTTTGTTTGGCAGCGCATCAGCGAATACGGTTTATCAGTGTCACGGGAAATTGCGTTGCTCATCTATTCAGCTTGCTTTCAAGGTATTATCCTTTGTGTAATCTTGGATCTTGATTGATTGTGAATGATTCTGATTCTATACATTCAGTTCGTGTTGCTCATATTCTTGGTTCTGTTTTCAAATTTTGTTATAACGGTTGAGCTTTTGAGTGCAATTCTGAATTCTTTCTTTCTTTTCCTAGCATTTTCTTCGTTATAAATGTCAAGAAGCAAACTGAATATATCACATCTAAATTGATTGTAAGAGAGCATCTAAATTTAGGAATAAATCCATTTATTGAGCTTACGGTTTCATGTTCTATTTCACTCTCATCTTCTATTTTAATTTTCACACACTCTAGAACACATATAATTTATTTACTTAGCTTTTGCATCCTGCACTTTTTCTAACTTTCATACCTTAAGATAAACTCCCAAACAATGACTTAGATAATACCAGAGCAGGAACTAATTAATTGTCTTTCAAAACTATCTCACATTAAGTACAATCTGTTATTAAGAATAAATTGTATACACTTTAGTTTCGCTACTGACGATTCTAATATCATATGCTCGCTTGGTTTAAAGTGATGAACAGACCAAGCATAGAAGATCATCAACATCATCCTCTGGAAGGAAAGAGCAATATCACCCAAAAAAAAAAAGTCCGACTCAGTGTCGTTGACTTCGTTTTGTACTTTTTGAAAGCATTTGAATGAAACTCATTTAGTGCATTTTCTCTAGATGCAACTACTGTAATTTGAGTTTTTGGAAAAATGCAGCTAGCTAATCAGCTAAAGTGTTTTGTACAAGGATGACTGGAGTTACCAACTTTTTGAACAAACTCCAGTAATTATGTAAACTCCAGTAGCTTTTTGTATTTGGAGCAATTGCTAGCATAACTTCTGACAATTCTATAATGCCTTCCATTCAGATTATCTGCTCCTCAGTCTTTAGTCTGCTTCATCGCATTTAGCAGTTAAGAGAGAATCATAGACAAATCACTCACTTGACATCTTGGTAAGCGAATTCAGAACCATTTGCATCACGTACCAATTTATCATACATAAGCTTAATTTTTTCAATTCTATAAAATCATATTCATGAATGATAACGTGTTAAAAACATTCCTTTAGTTTCCACAATTTACACTCTGCAGAGTTTGGTTAATCATTTACTCAGAACTGCTGCCAAATGCATTCTTTCAAACTATCAGAAGTACTGTTTTTAGTCTGATCTCATATTATTCAAATTCAATATGTAATTCATTCAGTTCAATCTTAACTTTCCACAGCTTTGACAATAAACATCATAGAAGCTGCTTCTCTAACAGTTCAGTCATACAAACAAACAAGATGTTCTATATGGTAAGCTATACTGTACTTCATCTTTGTTCTGTTTTTACTTGGCAATTATAGGCAACTTTAAAAAATCAGTTCACAAGCTATTAAATGTAATTCCAGGCATAAACAATTTTAACAGCAATGCTCCTAATCTGTCTAGAAGTTGAAGAGAGTAGTAAATATATGTGTGGAAGGTATATACAGTTTCCATCCTTTACAATCAGCAGAAAGACAAAACTGATGTATATTACATTTGATAAAACTTAAGAAGGATAGTTGTGAGTTGCTTCAGCATTAATAACCTTAAGTACATTACATTTAGGTTTCAGATTATTGTTGGAATACTCTCATTTAAGCTTCTGAGTTATTCATGAGTTTCCTTTTTGTTACAGCGCAAGGATGCGACGTGCATGTCATCAAAAGAGACTTGGGTGAGCCAGGGAAAATTGTCAAAATGCTGTTACAGCCTCAGGTCTATCTCAAACTGATCAATCTGGATGTTGAGAGTAAGGAATCATTTTACCCTACTCTAAAATCATGTACAATAAAAGTTGCTCACTTTAATTTCAATACTTCTTCATAGTTTCTGCTAAAACCAAATGATCAGTACAATATCAACCTATTATTTTTTTATTAGTGGCTCCTTTGTACATCCTCTTTTTAGATTTCAACCACTTTTCTGTTTATTCCTCATTTCCACCATCAATGATTTGCTCCCTAATCGTACTATCTCCTAGAGCCAATAACCAATCCATCTAAGTCAGCCAAATAAAGACATCAGTATATGAAATACGCCAGCTTTGCTGATAGTAATTGATTGCTGTTTCACTATCAATTCAAGTAAAAGACCTTTCAGATTGTGTGTTTCAACTATCAATATATGTCCATTTTAGTTAATATCAAAACTTATCTCTGCTGTTTCTTATAGTTTGTTGAGTTCATTTTTTTTATCTAATGGATGGCATTTTCGTCCACTACTTTTGGATTTAATTCTTAGAAGACGAAACTCTGACAATGCAATTGTTGGCTGTGGCACATTTGTCCCTTGCATCCAAAGTGGAGGAGATTAATGTCCTAATCTCCCCTGATTTATAGGCCAGGAAAATTGGGTACTATGGTTGTGCTCAAACTGATTAAACTGTATATATGTCCATTTTAGTTTAATATGAAAGTTTATGTCTGTTGTTTTTTATAGTATGGTGAATTCATTTTTCATCTAATGGATGGAGTTTTCTTCCATGCACTACTTTCGGATTAAATTCCTCTTCAAGGTCATCATTGAATTACTATTTTGCAATTGTGTAGATATCTTTCATAAAGTGGAGCAAATGTGAAAGAAGGAAAGAAGACAAAGCTTTGGCAAGCAATGGAAGGCAAATGTGTAGATAAAGACAACAAAAGAGAGCCGACCACTACAACAAAACCCAAAAATCACTACAAAAAAAGAGCAACAGAGAAAGAGAGTTGTGAGCAGCAAGAATTATGTTGACGACCATAGCTTCCAAAACAGAGCCAACCCAGAAGCTGGTGTTCTCATACGAGCACAAAGCCACCATCTTTTGCTGCAGAACCAAGGTTAGCAATTGAATTGCCTGTAGACATGAAAATAAGCCACGTAATGTGAAAGGTACAATAAAAATTTTCTTATTAGCTTGGTTTTTTAATATGCGCGAGGAAGTAACTAAACTCTGGATTTCAAGTAGAGGTGCTGAGGAAATGGAGCCAAGGAAGAAATTCCCAGATCAAAACATTTCATCATGAAATACTTGGAAACTGAGGATCAACGAATAGAAACTATTCATGCTGCAGAGTTTCTGGTAATCTTGCTCAACAAACTATCAATTATACTGATCATATCATTTCTATCCCAATGCGTTGATTCTCAATTTTCTAATGAACTTAGGACTTAATGGTTTCAGACTATTGCAACTTTCAGTTTTTCAATAATACTAATTGATCTTTTGGTTATTAATATTTTGACTTAGAGATACCAAATCATGAAATTCATGTTTTGATGCCTTTAAACTTTCATAATTATATCTTTATGTATAGAAAACATTCCAAACTTTTGCCAACATTTGGGAATCTCAGACAATTGAACTTGGATATCCTTTCTACCAAAGTAAAAGTGGGGAAGGTAGTCTGCTAACTCCTTTATGACAGACCTCGAATACTTATGAAATATTTCAGTGTAACTAATTCTTGACAATCAGTTCTAGCCAATCTCAGCCACGGACAACCAAGGACAGCTCTGAGGAGCTAATGTAAAAACAGTTGAATCAGAATAGAAACATAAATACATTTTTGTTCATACATTGGTTAGTTCTGTTCTTATACATTGGTCAATTTATGCATTTCTCTTTAATCTCTGTAGCACTTACACTATTGCTCGGAACCTCTCTGTAGCTCTTCCAATCACTGTCAAAGACATTTGCTCAAGAGGATTGAGAAATTATAACAGAGATGGGATACGTGTCCAGAAGAAAAATTGGAAGGGTAAGCATTGTTTGTAACATAGGATAGGTTACAAACTGATGTAAATTATATTGTTTTCACTGCAATATTAAATTTGCATCTGTCCCAATCATTTTTTATGTTTTCATTTCAATGATTTCATTTTACAAAAATGTCTAGATTTTGATGTTGCTCTGTTAAAAGCTTATGAATTCTGTTCAATTTATTTGATCAAGTTAAGATAACATGAATGATGAGAAAATACCCCTCTGCTTATGCATTGGAAGAAAAAGACTGTTCGGTAATTAACAATTGTTCCTACTCTTCAAAAATTCACAATTTTAGTCATGATTACTCAGAATATTGAGTGTCTTTATTGTATTTGATCCGAGTATAATTAACATGTCATTGCTCTGTTTTCTTTTCTCTTTCAGTTATCTTTGTCCATTGGACAAGAAGTTGGAGAAAGGTTTTGAAGAGATTCCTGCAGCGAAGTTTTACTCTGAGGCTGACCAACAGTAGCATGAAATCAATGTTGTATTCTATTTAGATTTTCATCAAACCATATGAAATCAATGTCGTATTCTATTTATGATTTCATTAAACAACTGGCATCCATACTTTTTAGACAGTTTGCATTTTGTTATGAAAATTTGTTTTGCACTCATTGAATTGTACGGATGCATCACTTCGAAAATTTATACCTCCAGCTATCCTTTGCTAATTTCTGCCTGTATCTTGATTTAAGTCCTGCAGCAAAGTGCGGACATAATTTTTAATTTACTATATACTAAAGGAGATTTATTGTTCATTTAACAGTAAAAAATAGTGAAATGGCGGTTATGTCCTTGCTCGGTCTGTTGGTTTAGCAGAAAAATGCTGATTCTGCCCTTGGGTTAGATATTTTCGCACTCTCGCTCTCCAGAATCTACGAGTCGAATGTTTTCCTTTCGTTCGCACGAGGAGAGAGAGTGAGAGACAGGGAACGTATTCTGGATGATCGAAGACGAAGGAATTGGGAGATAGAGAGTTCAGAGTTTGCAGGTTTCATCTTCTGCTGTTGGTTGTTGATCGAAAGATGATCGAAGGTAGACTCTTCGCTTAGATTGAGAGAGAGAGAGAGAGCTTAACTTTGCTGCTTTAATCTTCTGGTGGCTGAGCGAAGGAAAAGATGAAGGATTTGGGTCTACGGTTTGGATCAAGCAGCAACAATATTGAGTTTTTGGGACAGGTTCAGGCTTTTCTTTTGTTCTCATCATATTTTTTGCTTGGTTGGGATTTTTCTTTCGTTAAATGGTCAGAATTTTGTTTGGGTTCTGTTGTCACCGATAATGGTATTTGGTTTCAGATTGGGTTCTTTGGTTTTTGATTGGGTCTTTTGTTGTTGGTGGTTTTGAATTGATATGGGTTTGTACCTTTTTTTGGGATATTGTTTGTTGTGGAGTTGTAATAATGGGTTTCTGATTCTTAAGTATCTTTTCAGTTTATTTTGGTAAGGAAAATTAGGAAAAAAGGATTCTATTGGAGAACGAAATTTTCGTACTGCTTTTCCATTGGGGTTTGTCAATCGAGTGAATCAAGATGGTATGTTTCTGTTGTTTAGATTCTTGATTTCTATTTAATGTGTAAGTGACCTTAGTGGGAACAATTACAATAGTTGATTTGAGTTTTATACATGTTAACAAAACATGGGAAGGTATTCCGAATTCAAGTTCCATTATAGTGGCAAACAAAATACTTAGATCAAGTAATCCTTTAATTCTTGCTCTGTATGCTTTAGAATCTGGGTATTGTTTGCGTTTTCTATCGGTAAGTAATTCACTCCCTGCTTCTTTAATTTCTGATTTGGCATAAACAGTGCTCCTCTTTTTCAGCTGAAATCTGTTTTATGTATGAAATTTGATGAATTTGACAATGATGGGTTTTTTTTTTTTTGGTGGTTTCTTCTATTATTCTGGAATTCAATCTCGGTTTCCTCGAATGTTCTTCATCTTCTCAGTTTCTAGGTTTACTTCCTATACAATAATATCTATGTATTGTGTGAACTTCTCAATTGAAATGTAGATAAGGTAATAAAGTCAAAGATGTAGATGCAAGTTTCTTTTCTACCTTGATGTTAGACCTCCCCGGCCCACCCCCTTCACAAAAAAAAAAAAAAAATGTAATTCATATTTTGCTTCAATAAGGTACAAAACATCACTCAATTGTTTCTTCGTTGTTTTATAGGATGAGTATTTCAAAGCTTATTATGCTGCTTTAAGAAAAAGACGAGAAGAAGAAGTAGCAGAGTCATCAGGTTGGCATGAAGTCAAAACTTCAAAATGAAGAACAAGATAATGTTGACTGGGAAGAGGCTCCAGTTGCAGGCACGTGTCATTATTTGACAAATTATATTCAATTCCACTTGATGTTTGATTCGAATTGTCAACCTCCTTTTGTCGAAGAACAATGAAAAAGGCCAGTTGATATATACTTTTTTATATCAAATGTCAAATGTGATGGATTCTTCTTTAATGTGCTTGAATATTGCTGTGTTGCACAATGGTCTTATTGGCATCTTTTTTTTTTCCATCATTTTTCCCTACTCATTTGACAAGGTCTCCTTTGTAATACACACCCCAGAAACATTGGTATCTTGCTGGTCATTAGATGTGTTGAATTGAGGGAATATTGTTGGGCAGGAAATGGAGAAGGGTACATAATCCTATAAAAGATCGCAGCTGAACTTCATATCCTGTAACTAAGCATATAAACATGATATAGTATATCCCTAAATTAATTCTCAATTAGATAGATGTACATGTATAATGTATGTATGTATGTATATAAATTTATGTCACACAAGTTCACATGGTTAGTTTCAACTAATTCTGTGTCAATATATGCAATCTCAGATGCATGAGAGCTTTCCAACTATTGACAAAAGGACATGCAATTCTCAAAAAGAGGCTCAAGGCTTATTTTCAGGTGATGATCGATGCCGCTCAACTTTAGTTTTTTATTTTGGTGTATGTATTGAGATTTAATTGTACTACATGAATAAGGTTTATACACGCTCCCGAACAGAATAAGGACAAGGATGATGGTAGAGATTCGTATGAGCAGAAAGCTAAGGAGAGTTCAAAGTCGATTAGTAACTAGAGGCAGAGCTTGAGCTTGAACTTCAGAGGTTAAATGTCACAACTTTTACAATTTCAATTGTTCTCTGCCTGTTTATGCTGCTCAATTTTTCAAATTTCTAATTCCTACAGTTCACTATTTATGCAATATACTGAATGAGAATTAAAGTAAATTCCAGTAATTTCTATAATTTTTTACATTCTGTATATCTGAGTTGGTTATAATTTGCCGGCAAGTTGATTTTTAGAAAATGCTTTAAAATGTATACAGCACATATATACTTACTGTTCAAATAATATATCATTGTTCATTTACAACATATATCCTCCTTTAAACATTTTAATCATACTTGAGTAAACAGTTCTTTCTTTCTTTCATTTTTTCAATATTGTTTATAAATTTAATTCAACACAGATTCTACATTTGACTATGTTCTAACAAAATATATACATATCACCGGAAGAGATTGTCTATTGCAGCGCTTCAATCCGCAAATTTCCAACACATAATGGTTGGTGGTATAAAGGATGCGCAAGCTGTTTCCGACAACTAAAAGTAAAGGAAAATAGCGATGAACTCATTTGTGTACACCATGGCATACAGACACCTCATCCCTGGTAAAATAATTAATCTCTTTTATCTCTATCTCCCACTATTTGTTTTAATTTTGAAGTTCATTGAACTTTGCAGCAATCAACTCATTAGTTCCTTGCTATGTTTTGTATATAGAAATTCAAATATAATTAGATTGTGTTAATTCACCCGAATTCATCGCTATATTTTCTGATTCCTTCTGTTTTTTCCTCTGTATTTTTTCCTCTATGTAAACATTTCATATCTGAATCAACTAAAACTGTTCCTCAGGAAATCAGTACCACAAGAAGGTAGCCAACTTAATAGCTTTAAATTTTGTTTTTAGTTATGAAATTTAAGGAGTTACACTAATTTTACTAAAAATCTGAACACTGTATCTCTCTGTTGAATTATTGGATTTGATTTGGATTTACATTTTGGCTGTTCATTGGTTTTGCTAAGGCTTTGTGATTGTGTTATATTAACCAAAAAAGTTTCGCTCTTTTGTGTGAGCTGAGATTGAATAATGAGTTTGTATTCTTTGGAAGCATGAGGTAAACAGTACACCTCTGATTTGAAGGGTTTAAGTGATTAAAAATCTGATCATTTTCAGGGATAGGTTTTCAAAATTGAAATGACATGTGACATTCTTGCTGAACTTTTTCAGTTCTGTTCATGCTTATGATATTGATGATACTCTTATGAGTTTTATTTACAACGATTTCAAGAAACTTTTGTTCTTGGTGAGTTCATTGCTTCTATTAAGCTTTGTGACTTAATTTCTTTGCAGTATTCCCTTTTGTAGTTTTCAACTAAATATTTTATACCTTACTGTTATACTATTAGTGTTTCTTAATTTTGTAACAATGAATGATATTAAAAATCTATTATACTATACATTGCAGTTACTTTTTCTTTTCCACTCTAACTTCTCAAAACAATCATAACAAAATAAATATAAAAATAAATAAATAAATAACTTTTCTGCTTTACATGCAGTTACAGAGTCCACATGACCATTGAGGATGCTGATTATCAAGCAGAACAATTCTTTGGAAGCAGTGCAGCTGCAGATGCAACTGCAGCAACTATTCTTTTTGTACAAGTGCAATCAACCGATTTATCAACCAATTAGTTGGAGAGTATGTTGTACAGCTACAACTGGAGCAATGAGTTTTTTTCAACAGATTCCAGTAACAACTTTTGCTAACCAACTCCAACATCTTCTGCAGCTGCAACCCAAACAAATCACCTTTTCAACAATTGGAGCACTTACTGTTTTGAACAATCTCAAGCAGCAGCTTTTGTTAGATTAACTTATAACATTTTTGTATAGCTAGCAAGATCGTACCAGCTCCAATTCAATGCACTTGAACTGTTTCACAATTTCAGTAATATATAATAATATCCTTTTTGTATTTCATCAGTCTAATTTGTTGATAAGAACAAATTCTGCAGCAAATTCGCCGCATCAAAGCGCGGGTGACTTTTCTAGTAGTAAATATGATAGGAGACACGGAAAGAGATGATTAGTAGAAAATTATGGGGTCTGAGGCTTTCGGAAAGAACTTATTTTTCCAGATCATTTTGTAACTAACTTCCTTCCACTCCCATTCCCTCTTACTCAATTCTGTTCTCCCTGTGACCAACAATTTAAGACCTTTCTCAAGAAGAACATGGAATTGCTTGAATCTGTTTAATTGACCACCAGGTCCTTTCCAGCAGCTAATTGGTGAGAACTCCCAATCTGCCTTGGAGTTTTAAGTGTTATAAATGGGTTTGCTGTAAATATAAGCACTTGAACCAGGTTCATTTCAGCCTAATTAGCATTTTAATTGAGCTAAACTTTTGGTTGTCAGAAGAATGGAAATGAGTACTAGAACAGATTTTACTTAAAATCCAATATATTACAAAGACAGGACTATAATAAAGTTGAAACCATCTTCAACTTTGTGGTACAAGATTGGAAAAAAATCCACCAAACTTCGCTGTAATCAATCAAATTATTCTGTCGATTGCACATCTTAGAGAAATTCACTTTCGTCTGATATATGTTTCGATTTCTGGTTTTTGCTTACAGCATATGTTCAATGAATCAATGTCCACGAGAACACTGTCTAAAGCAGTATCAACAAATGACTGCTTGACATTAATTTAAATAGGAAAAAGTAGCAACAACCTCCAAACCTCACCAAAAAACAAATACGGTGCCCATTCTCAGCGCATTGCAGCAAACCGGTTCATCTTCCACTGTAGTGGATGGTATGTCTTCTCGGTTTGTTCTACTTTAGTCCATGGGAACTTGTGCTTGGCAATCGTTCTCTTCTTTGCAGCTACTCCCAGGTAGTCTCTGCCATTCTTTATAACAAAAGGAGAGACACAAGTTACTAAATTAGCCAGAGGCTGATTCTAATAATCACCTACTTTGTACTTGTAGTGCAAACTATTAGTTTTCATGTGTCACAAACAAGAAGGGACTGAAACAAAAGACTGGTAGTGTTTCCATACCTTAAGACACAGGCCTTCCTCGACATCACAAATGGGATAGTCACTTGGACAGCAGTATTCAGTTCCAGTGCAGCAAACCGCGTTCTCATATGCACAGCAACCATAAATCAAGCAGTAGTCAAAGAATTCATAGAGGCAACAACATGTCTCATCAGCTGGACAATAGGAGAAGTCTCCGCATTGGCTTGGTGAAGGAGAGGGTGGTGGTGGCGGTGTCACTGGTGGCGGTGGTGGAGAGACAGGTGTAGGAGGTGGTGGTGGAGGAGTTGGGGATGGATAAGGAGAGGGTGCAACTGACTCTTTGGTAGGATATGAAGCCATGGCATTGACTGCACAAACCCCATATGGCAAATCGGTGTTCCTTCTGAGGTAAAAGTATCCTTCTATCCCCCAACTAGTTCCCCATGAATTCTTTACAATCCAGTAATCTTCACCGCTTTCAGAACCATATCCTACTATTAGAACGGCATGATCAATGTCATTTGGATCGTCGGAGCAATCACCGTCGTAAATTCCCTGATTAAATCACATTACGTTTCATTTAGACAGTCTCCTTGGTAACATATCGGATATCAAGCCCAACAAATGAAGTGAAATGAACAGAAATTAGACTTACTCCTGAGTATAATTGAAAATCCCAAGAAGAGCCATCCATACCAACGCTAATGGGTTGCTGAAGCACAGCATTGAAAACACCGGTCTCTGTCTCTTCGACATCTGTATAGCCATCGATGGTGACAACTTTGGTTTCCTCCTGATACAAGGAAACACCGAAATAAGAACAGAGGAAAATAAATGAAGCATTGTCTCGGACAACTACAATATGTAAGTGATAAGCTAACCTTGGTGACATTGCAGGTACCATCAACACCTGTGTAAGCATAATCAGATTCTGTGTCAATGCCACCATTGCTAATTATCCATTCAAAAGCGTAGTCCATGTAGCCTCCACTGCAGCCTTCGTTGGTAGTGTCACAATCCACAAGTTCTTGCTCCGAAAGACTAATGAGGTCTCCGGTGTCCAGTGCATTTATTCCTTCGATGGCTCCGGTGGCAGAAAATGCCCAACAACTTCCTGTGAAAAGATCAAAAAAGTTAGTAAATTTGACAACTACCAACTGTCGGTTTCCCCAAAATTGAAAGAAGAGGCAAAACATTATACACCATCACTTGCCTAACAAACTTATTTATTCAATAAAACAGTAGAAACGGCACTACAGCAAGACATATTCAGTCAGATATAATATCTTCAGTTCTGAAAGCTATACTCTCTTTTGTCAATGACCTTGTATTACTACCTTACATTTTTCTTTTCTTCAACTAACTTATAAAATATCTAAAGCATCTTTTATCATTCTGAATCTGACCACGTGAGTTTTGAGATCATGAATTGATTGTAGAAAGTGAGAGATACCAAAAGGTCAATGAAACCTTCCCTCCAAAAAAAAAAGTCAATGAAGAATGAACAGAAATCAAAATTTTGTCTTTCTCTAAGAACCCAATTCAATCTACTGGTTGAAGAAGGTCTCCCTTTTTAGGAAAGGTTGAGAATTCCTATTCCTCTGTTGTTAACCTTCACTGTTCATTATAAAGTTTATGTGACAAGGCCTATTCTTAGAGCACTAAACATGCAACTGAACTTAAACTATCTAAATATGCATATGCAACTGTCGTCAAACCTTTCAAATCAATCTAAACGGGAAATTATAAATTCTGGTCTCTCACTATGTACTTGAACTTAGCAAATAACTGAATTGAAATGTATTTACTAGCTACAGAATTAAGTGATTGAAACATACCACAACTGCCTTGGTCCTTAACAGGAGTGACAATTCCCGCCTTCCTCCAATCCAAACTTGCAGGAGCATCCCTAGGCAGCTCTGCTTTCTTTTGCTGCTGCATTTTCCTCACCAGTCTGTCCCTTTTGCTGATCGGCATTCGGACCTTTTTCGGCATATAAATCGCCCTGAACTCCTCATTGCTCAAATCAGCAAACTTGTTCAACCCAACTCTCTGAGTATCATGCTTATTAGCTGCAGCCTTTTTCTGTGCATGTTTCTCCAACACAAACCTGAGATTCCTCTTGAAGTTCTCAAGCCTCTTCTCATGCTCCTCAACATGGTTATACACCTTTCTGTGCTTCTCCCTCCACAGCCTGAAGAGCTCCACCACTCTCTCCTCAGCTGGAAAGTTCACCGTTTCACCTCCCACTATGGAGTACTCACTAGGGAGACTATAAGAGAAGCAAGCTAGTGATGCACAGATGAAAAAAGCAAGAGCCAGTTCAATTTTGTGGCAACCCATGACTTCCTAAACTGGGTTTCCACTGGAGATGGTTGGGATTGGTTTGATCCATCTGCATTGTAATGTATATAAGGTGAAACAACTAACCATCCAGCTTGCAATAAGCCCAGCCTACCAGTCAAATTTGGTATTAAAATCATTGTTGGTTCTTTTAGTCGTCTCTTCTTGTTTGAGCTCCATCCACAATGGGACTAGAAAGCAACTCGATGTAAATGTGCCTGATATTTTTTTTGTTTGTTAAGTACCAATATT
Organism: Rosa persica; assembly: GCA_025331145.1. NCBI lineage: Eukaryota > Viridiplantae > Streptophyta > Magnoliopsida > Rosales > Rosaceae > Rosa > Rosa persica. The sequence goes on along the minus strand of WFKR01000005.1, from coordinate 5,372,107 downwards.
TATTGGTGGTTCTAGTGGTGAGCGTTGGTACCCGTCTGCATTTCAGACCCTTTGACTTGGCTGTCAAAGACTGGAAGAAGCAGGTGAGCTACCATTCAACCTTCCTCAATCAAGCTTGAAATTGAGAGGGAAAAGAAGTTGGGCCTAACAATATGGACTTGTCTCAAAACATGTGGGCCATAAACGAACTTGTCACATAGAATAATGGGCCTCACTATTAGACCCATGGGCCTGCAAGCAGCGTACACCAAACGTACCGCGTTTAACCTGTTAGCTGAACGATTCATTAACGGGTTTAACCTATCTAGTATTCTAGTTAATACTAGGCCACAACTCGTGCAACGCATCCATCTGCCAGGCCTGTGGTATAAGTTAGGAAACCCATTACCGACCCATCTTCTTAAAACCCGTTTTCACGGTACTCTTTTGTTAATCCTACGAAAAAAGTTAAAAACTTGTTAACGACCCACCTCATTGAGACCCGCTCACAACCCGTGGATCCCAAGCTCGGATATTCAGGGCACATTTTGCATCTTTCAAGAGGATAAACATGATAGGGAAGCAAAAGTGTCCCCTAGTGTTTTCTTTTTTGGTAGTAGTATAATTATGTGGTCAGCCATGAACAAACAATGCAAGTCTCCTCCCACATGATCATCCTTCTGCTGCAACTCTCAAGACTGAGCATCATATCACATCAAATCAATTTGTTTTAGAATTCTTTACCTCACAAAACTGAGGTGTGTCATGTGTGGTCCATATGCATTTTGGTTTATCAATGGATATGGAGCCAGCCTGCAGAGTGGACTATAAGTAGATAAAATCAACAGTATACATCAGCCATTTATGGAGTTTTTTTTTTTTTTTTCCTAATAAAATCTAATGCAGTGCATTTTAGTTTATCAAGGGATATGGAGCCTGCCGGCATAAAAAAGTCTGTCCACTATCTATATGTAGACATAATCAACACTATACATCAGCCATTTATGGAGATTTTTTTTTAAATAAAATATAATGCAGTGCATTGATAGAAGGGCACCGGCATTTTTGGGGTTGTGTAGCTAATAATTGAATAATATTGGTTGAAAAGTTAATTTCTATATTTAAAACCTATAAAGAGGCTAACCGACCAAAAACAAAGAATGTGCAGGGGGGTGAGTAGAAGTTGTGGAAGGGGATAAGGATAGTTGAAGTTCTACTGTCTACTAGTCCTAGGCTGCTAACCAACTTGCAAAGAAAAGTTAGGTTGGATTTCAGTACCCCTAGAGGGGTTTTTATTCAGCCATTGTTGCTTGGTGGGAGAAAAAACTAGAAGATAATTGTGTTCAATCTTGAAATGGAGTTCGAAACTCATACCATGTGTTCAAAACTTAAAAATTATTATAAATTTTAATGAATGAGAAATTTATTGTAAAAATTATGTTGAACCACATTTATAATGAGTAATTATAAATTTTTTATATAACTTTTGATTAATTTAGTCTTTAATCGGCTACTAAGTTTATTGCACTCAACACGAACGTTGAACAAGATAATAGAATCATACGGTTCTTTATAATCCTGAAAAGATAATTTTACTCTTCCGCACTTATTCTCAATATATATATATATATTATATTCCTAGTCAGACTTGCATTACCATCGTTTATAATAGTGAACTTTTTTTTTTTTAGGAGAATTATAATTGCCAAAAAAATCCTTCAATTTTCCTCTATTTTTGCATTTCACTGATAAAGACGGGTCATGTGAGGCTGGTCCATGAAAGTCAGGAAAAGAGCTGCATTGTCCAATCACAACAATAGCCTTGCCGCCCAGGCACCGGATCGAATCAAAATCATCGAGTCCCAAGATAATATATATAATAAGAAACCAACCAATCTCGTTTTCCATTTAAATATCTATCCAAGCCTCAAATTTTTGCCAAGTTCTTCCAATTTTTTTTTTTTTTGGCCTAGTTAAGCCAATCACCTGGAACCCCTTCTTCGATCATCTTCGTCCATCAAACTTTCCTGATGGATAAGCAAGATAGTCACCATAACCAAGCCCCCCTCTTGCCAAACCAGTGTGGCTCAAGCCATAGCCAAACCATAGACGCACCACTCCCCTTAGTTTGGTCCATAATCCGCCAATTCGACAACCCTCAAGCCCACAAGCAGTTCATCAAGAGCTGCACCATGCGCGCCGGCGACGGCGGCACCGCCGGGAGCATACGTGAGGTTATAGTCAGCTCCGGATTGCCGGGGAGTAGTAGCATGGAGAGGCTTGACAAGCTCGACGACGACAAGCATGTCATGAATTTCAGCATTGTTGGTGGTGACCACAAGCTTGCAAACTATAGTTCCATCACCACACTGCATAAAGAGGACGAGGAAGAAGAAAAGGGTGGATCGGAAAAGACGGTGGTGACTCAGTCGTATGTGGTGGATGTTCCGGCCGGAAGTAGCAAGGAGGATACTTGTTTGTTTGCTGATACTATTGTTGGATGTAACCTGAGATCATTGGCTAAAGTCACAGAAAAGATGGCTGGTAACTAATTTACTTCCTTTCTAGGCCTAAGGATTTATTGAGATTTCAGAATATTCTTACCTACTCAATCCGCTTTGTGATTGTTCATGTTGTTTGATCTTATGCTGCTGTTTGTTGACTTCTTGCCAATAAATGTGTAATATTCCAGTAGTGTATGCTAATAAACTTCATGTAGTCCATTTCGGATTCTAATGCTATTGACAATCCTTCATTTTTAATCTAAGTTTTTTAATTTATCTTTCAGAGAACTCAGATCATCAACAGGTTTTGGTAAGACAGATATGTGTATGATTGATTTAAGCAAATCTCCTAGACTTAAATGGAAAAAAAGACCTGTTGTTCTAACAGCATTTCATCAGCCTCCTTTTATTTGCTCCAAGATTGCCCTATCATACTGAAAAAGAAAAACAGGCACAACATTAGCGCATATTATACAGTAATTTCCAACAATATCTCAGATAATCATACTATATATGGCCACCAAAATTAGATAAACGAGATGACTAAACAATCAAAATATATACTATGAATATATAATAAATAAAAGAAATGCAATAATTTCTAATGGAGCTTGAGAAAAAAGGTCAAAGTTTTACACCTCAATGTACCTTCTTACTAACTCAAACCAGAACAAAGTAGAATAAGAGTTTCTAATTCATCTTTGTCAGTATAACTTGGTATCAAATAAGTGGGCCAGCGAAATTATTACAGGGAGTGTTCAAGTTTTTTAGTTACATGATAATTTCAGTTGTCTTTCTCCTTGAATTGTAACTCTTGATAAATTCCAGTGCAGAAACTCATAATACATATCATATTGCCATTGAACAAATATAGAATATGCAAGCTGCGTAGAAATATATTTGGTACATCACTACACTATCCAAACAGACCCAAGTTTATCTCTATAATGTAAAGTTTATGACTTTCTCTCTGCCATAGACCTAAGTTCACTGTCATGCAAAATTTTTTTCTGGGGCATGAAAGCTTGTGTTTCTAACTTTCTATGCTTCTTTGCTTTCTTGCTGTTATATTGTTCCCTTGTATTGTCATTTTAAGGAAATCAGATAAATTCCAAAAGGATTAGACAAAATTGACTAACATATGCAACTTCATCTTGGTCTACCATTTGCATATTTATTTTTATCAACAAATATTTGGGAAGGGATAATCAAATTTAAGACCTCTCAGTTGATTACGATGGAAAAACTGAAAAACTCTCAACTACAATTGCATTCTTTGGTAGTTGTTTGACATTGCTTGCATGTTATATATATATATATATGCTTATTTCTTTTCTTAAGAGAGTTCAAAGGATTACAAGATCAGTGAAAGGAAAGAAGAGTAAACCCTGTTCTCCGCCTGGAAAAGTCGAGAAAAATGCAAGATCTCACTAACTAAACTGGCAGCCTGGAACTAGAACAAGAGAGACACAAGACAACAAAGCTCCACAAGAACACCTCAAATTAACACAAAAGACCAAAAAAGGTGACGGAATTGTATGCTTCCTTTCCCACTTATTTGAGAGCTGTATTTTTGGGCCAAGGGAACAACTTTACTGCTTTGCTTTCTTTTCTTTTCCATTTGACTAAATACTGGATAAAAGATATTTATTAAGTTCTTATCATACAGCAGGTATGATAGTTATCACATAATGACCACTACAACAAGAAGTCAAGAACAACAACATAGCAGGAACAGCAGCAACCACTAAAGAACAAACAAATTAAACAGGCTTAGAAACCTTTGAACTTTTGATGAAAAAGCTAATCAATTAATCAATTACCAGCCATCCTTTCTGCAAGTTTAGCCAGTGACCTAAGGTTGCAGCCTATGATAGTATTAGCAAACAAGCAAGCATCCTCTTTACTATTCCCAGCAGGAATATCCACCACGTAAGATTCAATCACAACAGTCTTCATACCTTTCTCTTCTTCCTCTACATGCACCGTCGTAGTAGAACTGTAGTTGACAAGCTTGTGTTCGCCACCAACAATGCTAATACTGATGACATGCTTCTCATCATCAAGCTTGTCAAGCCTCTCCACGCTGGTTTTACCAGGTAAACCAGAGCGAACTATCACTTCACGAATGCTTCCTATGCCTCCATCCCCAGTGCGCATTATGCAGCTCTTTACAAAGCGCTTGTAGGCCTTAGGATTATCAAATTGGCGAAGGATTGACCAAACCAGAGGAAGTGGTGCATCTATGATCTGGACCAGGCTTGAGCTACACTGGTTTGCTAAGAGGGCATGGCTATGGTAACTGTCCATTTGGGTTATGTACCAGGCTTAGGTGACATGCAACCAGTGTGACTTTTTTTTGTTGGTTTGGTTGGAGACGATGGTTATATAAAGTGGTTGTAGATTGGCATAAAATTCACTTTGGTGAGGCAAAAAACAAGACTTTGAGGCTTTATAGTTGTTATTGATGAAAGACAAAATGCGTTTGGCTAAGGGTGCTTGGGACTTGGGTTTTCCCTGGTGGCCAGGTTAAACCTTATCTGCGAGTTCTGTTGCTGTATAGTATAAGCATCTTATTGTATGCAGTGATATCATAAAAAAGAAATAAAAGTTCTCAACTCTCACAATAAATGCATTCAAATGTTACCATCACCATGGACTGTGAATTATAAGCAAAGCACCTTGGCTTCTAAATTTACTCAATCAAAACCAGTATTTTGTTTTGTCTAACTAATGACTGAGGTTCAATGCTTCCTAGATTCAACAATAATCTCCTAAACCCAACAATTAATGGAAAACACACCTGTTGTTCGAACCCCATTTCATCAGCTTTTTTGATTTTGCGCCAAGATTGCGTTATCATACTGAAAGAAAAAACAGGCACAACATTAGCTCATATAAAACACTAATTTCCAACAAAATCTCAGACATTATGGCCACTGCATTACTCAAAGGAGAGGACTAAACATTTAAAAGAAGTGCACGGTAGAATTACCAAAATTTGAAGCTTTGAAATAAGAAGGCCAACTGTGTAGAACATGAGTTTCTGATACATCTATATTAGTAACTTGATGGCGCAGGTTCGGAGGTGGCGGGGTGGTGCCATGGTCGTGCTGGCACGGCTCGGATCAGATCAGTCTGATCTGGGTTGGGTCCTGGGTTTGTTTGGCAGAGACGGGGCGTTCTCATGGGTTATGGATGGTGGGCTGTTCATGGGTGGGGCGGTGGTCATGGCGGTGGGGCTCGGGTTGACTTTGTTTGGCAGGGGCGGCGCGCTTCCATGGTGCGGTAGGGAGGGCAGCATGATGATGGTTGCGGTCCGGCGGTTCTGGCGGCGTGGTGCAGGCGGTGGTTCGTCGGTGGTGGCTGTGGTGGGGGTGGGCCAGACTTGGCTGGCGTCGTGGGTATCCCTTGTTTCCTGGTTTAAGGTTTGGGCTTGGGCCCTCCTTTTGGGCCCGGCCTGGGTTGGTTTCTTTATTTCTGCTTTTATCTTTATTTATTTTAGTTTGTTAGTTTTGTCTCGCCTTCGGCATGTAATAAGTACCTACATATATTTTGTAGGGAGAGTCGGGCTATATGCCTATGTGTGCACTCTAAGTGCCTTGTCAGCCCTAGCGAGGCGACGATCTATTGTTAAATGGTCGCAACCTTCTAGTAGTAGAATGAAACTAAGTGTCGTCGGATTTATTTTTCGGCGGTAACATAGTAGGAAAGCTGTGGTTTTAGTATTTATGTTTTGTTGTAATCGAGTTATCTTTCCGATATGTCATCGTTTTGTCAAAGCAAATGGAGTAGCCATTAGTGCACTCTTTGCTAATTGGTGCTTGTTATATATGTATTTTGTAGAATCCTCTGATACTATTTCAAAATGTGCTCTATATGTTTATTGTAATCAGGGGTTTAGGCTAAATGTCTCCTTTTTTGTATTCGACAGTTTCATTAATCAAGGCTGGAGGGTAGCCGCATCAAGCCCTCATTTCAAAAACTGCTAAATGTCTCCCCTTTTGTATTCGACAGTTTCATTAATCAAGGCTGGAGGGTAGCCGCATCAAGCCCTCATTTCAAAAACAAAAGAGAAAGTATGCATGAATTTCTTATCATTAAAGCTGCGAGATGCCTAGCATTTTAACAACTACAACAAGAAAAAGCAACAACAACAGCATCTCGTGTACAATAGCCATCGCAAAATATGAAACAATTTAAACGAGGTCAGAACCTTCGATCCTACAAACTAGTTAATCAGTTAGCAGCCATCCTCTCTGTAACTTTAGCCAGTGACCTGAGGTTGCACTCGATGATAGTATTAGCAAACAAGCAAGTATCCTCTTTACTACTCCCAGCAGGGACATCCACCACATAAGACTGAATCACAACAGTCTTTCTACCTTTCTCTTCTTGCACCGTCGTAGTAGAACTGTAATTCACCAGCTTGTGCTCTCCGCCAACTATGCTGAAATCCATGACATGCTTGTCATCGTCAAGCTTGTCAAGCCTCTCCATGCTGGTTTTGGCAGGTAAGCCAGTGCTGACCATCACTTCACGTATGCTTCCTATGCCTCCGTCCCCAGCACGCATTGTGCAGCTCCTTATGAACTGCTTGTAGGCTTGAGGGTTATCGAACTGGCGAAGGATTGACCAAACCAGAGGAAGTGGTGCATCTATGGTCTGGACCAGGCTTGAGCTACACTGGTTTGGTAAGAGGGCATGGCTATGGTAGCTCTCCATTATGGGTTTGTGTTTTGGGTTTGATAGTATAGTACCTGAGGCTCGGTGGAAACTCTTCCTACTCTTCTTTGTTGGTGTATTAATGGAGACCATGTTGGTTATGATAGATAAAGGGGTTGTTGCATTGGCTAAGCTTGGGAAAAGACAAAAGTTTCTCTCTTTGGCAGGCAACAGACAAGAGCTTGAGGCTTTAGAGTAGTTGCTTACGTTAAAAACAAAGAAGCTTGGCTTCTTATGGTTATGGGAATGGCTGCGGATGCTTGGGACATGGGTTTGATTTTGTGCCTTCGTAGCTAGGTTTATCTTCTTCCGAGGGTTTCCTAAAATGCTACATCTTATCCTGTATTCATGGCTATAAAAAGCACACAGCGGCCAAGTCATGTATTCATAGCTATATAATATATAATATGCAGGGGCCAACTCATGTAATAAAGTAAATGCAGTCAGAATTCTAATCATTCAAATTTTAATCTATCGTTCGAAACCAGCTTGCTTGTTTTCTCAATACAATTTTCTGCATACATACCCTAATGAAAATTCAATATGATGCCCATGGGCTTTGGTAGGAATTTCATTTGATGCTCGTGGCACTACCACTGCTGTTCATATGGACTCAACAATCATTAATCTTTGTTTCCCTCAGAGGAAAAATTCTCATTTCTTGGCTTCAACAATCATCTTTATATTTATCTTTGAAAAAAAATTTATTTATTTAAAAAAAAAACAATTGACCCACATTATATTTGTATTGTGTATAAAAGATATATTTGCAAATAACTTGACCCACTATTAGATCCACCTGCGGTTTGTCTACGTCCTGATCGGAAAGACCTTTTAAGTAAGTTTCACAAATATGGTCTAATGTTCAGATATTATGACTAAATCGGTCAGCGATCAAGATTAGTCTTCCGGCCATGGATACACCTTTGCTCTTCCAGGACGCCAACCTATCATTCACTTTCTCAATGATCTCCATATAAGTGTTTTTAGCCACTCTAGAATGCAGCAAAGGCATTCCAAAGTCTTTCTCTAAGTTGTCAGTTAAAGGGGAACCACAAATTTGAAGAATGTTGACATTTAGTGTGCCTATTCAAACTAGGGTTAGTTTCATTATGATAATAGGAGAGAAGATTCTAGATTCTCAAATCAAGTTAGATTAGAAGTCCTTGTATTCCAAGAAATTATACTATGTAATCTCTATATATAGGACTTCTATTATCAATGAATATACAACAATCATTCTCTCTCAATTCTCTCTTTGCATCCTATTTACTTAAACAACCCACAGTATATTTGGACAATCAACCCTATTCCACCAAGTGAAGCTAATATGTGGCATTACTTATCTTTTTTATGAAGAAATAAAACTGAAAACATACTACAAAAAGAAACCGCGGACAACACCTGTGCCAAGCTGTGAGATCCCAAATTTTAAAGTTGTCTCAAATTTTCTTTTTGACTTACATATGGAAAGTAGAGATCGTCATGAGTTTGCAGCATTTTTTTGTGAATTTTTCAGATTCTCAAGCTATTTTTAAAGAATTTTCGAAGTTTAATCGGAACAAAATAGAAATGCTGACGTGCCGTGTTTAGATCGGTGGGCTAACAAGTGGAGTAACGAGAAAGATCAGGTGATGATGACGTCAGCCACTTTGGCTAGTTATCTGACACTTGTCAAATGGAGACAAGGCTTTGTGTCTGTGTGACATGTGGCACAAGCTTGTTTGTGGAAGGCTTAGGTTTTGACACTTGTCATTTTCTGATTCGTTAGCGGATCAGCAGCCTTCTTCTTGATTCCAGACGCATTTTTCTCGAGAAGCTCTCTTTCTCTCGACAATTTCTCTCTCTAGCTTTTTCTCTCTAAAGGTTCGACGGATCATAATTTTTAATCCGTAACTCCGATTCAGGATCCGTGAAAGGCTACGAATTCGTCTTGATTCCCTCTTTATATCGATGGAGGTTTGAGTTAGATCAAACAATGATTTCTAGAAGGCTCGGATTACGATCAATATTTTACAAGGTGATTTGTATTATCAAGGTGACTAAGTTGTGTAATATGTTTTCAATATTCTTATTTGCAATAAAAATGGTGGAAAAACATGATTTTTTCTATTTATGAAATATCTCTTTATTTTCAAGTGAAGCATCTGTATTTGCGAAATATGCGGAGTTTATATATATTATATGCTGGATCCGTTATTTGACTAATCATGGAACATGAGAACTTCTTGATTGATTATGCCGAGGTAAAGATGTGTCACACGGTGGTATAGAGCTAGAGAAGGTCATTAGAGTTCCCCTGGGGTACACTAAATTCAAGGATAATCAATAAGAAGGAATGATGCGATGTGATGAAATGATCTAAATTGATGTGTATATGACATACTACTTTCTAGCGTGTGTAAAATGACATGGCTTTATTGGCATATTACATCATCTCTAATCCATTTTGCAGAGAAGTACTTAGATTTTGACGAGCCGAAGTAGGTTGGACGAGTCTAGAATGAAGAACTTATTTATATTTTGCTTTGTAACGCTCACACCTCGGATTTGGCTTTAGATGCTTAAAATCCACCGATACCGAGTCCGAGACGTGACACAAGCTAACCCCAATGAAATGCTTGGGACACAGACAAGGGCAAGCAATGATGCCAAATAGCAGAAAAAAGGGCCTCCAAGATGGAAATTTGCGATACGATCTACCACGAAATTGGCTTCTCTGAAGATATGCTTGAAGCAAATAAAAGAAAACGAAGAAGCCAACTTCCGAATGTCTTCAACCAATGATTTTATCCTCCAAAGAATAGCCACCTTACCATGCACAGAATCAATGAGGATTTTGGAATCTCTTTCAACTATGAGATTAGAGAAGTTATAAAACTTTGCAGCGTGGAGAGCATTAGAAAGAGCAGTTGCTTCTATAACAAGAACTACGGCAGATTCAATGCTCTTAGCAGCGGCAAATAAGGGTTGTCCATCACTATTGCGGAAAACAAATCCAGTAGAAGGAAGACCGTGCTTTACAGAACCATAAAAGTTAATCTTAGTTTGGTTAATATCAGGAGGCTGCCATTTAATGTTGAAATACTTTGTAACTTTAGAATGACAAAACTCAAGGTTGGCCAAGCAGTAGTTAGTCCCCATAATAGCGGCCCTAAAAAAAGTTTGAGAAGGGATAGGAACTAACGACTAGAGGACCACCTATTTCTTGTATGCCAAATAGACCAAGATAAAATGAAAATCTGAGCTATTGCCTCCTTAGAGTCATTTGCATTATGAAACAACGAGATTAACCAGTTCAGATAGGAATCATTCCAATTCAAGGGAGTAGGAAAAGACGAAGAAAGTCTCCAAACAGACAGAGCAAACAGACAATGTAAAAAAATGACCCAAAGTTTCAATGCCAGTTAGGCAAAAAGGATAAGAAAAAGGAATATGATGGTTATAAATTGAGAGTTTATCCCTCGTTTTAAGCTTATTCCTGAGTGAAGTCTAGGAAAAGATTTTGATTTTCGGTGGCAAATTCAAATTTCACATTTTTGAAAGATAGAAGCATTAGTATGAACCGTAGAGTTTTGAGCAATTAACCAGGAAGCACTCTTAATTGAAAACTTACCAGAAGCTACTGGACCCCAAATGCATTCATCTGAAATGGGATTAATAGGAGGAATTGGAATAGCTAGAATATGTTGAACAATATCTAAAGTTAAAACAGATAAAAGTGCATCTTCATTCCATTAAAAATTTTGAATCAAATAAGACATTTTAAGATTCCAGTTAATGGTATGTCTATCTTGCTCAGAAATCACCTGGTAAAGAGGAAATAGTAGCACGCAATTAAAGGACCAAAACAAAATATCCTCACATCGCAAGCCTTCTAAGACTAGAGGCCTAGCATCGAGAATGCCTTTCCAGGCTAAAGAAGAAGACGTCCTATTCCTGACCGCAAATAAATGAGTATTCTTCAAGTATTTAGCAGAGACTAGTTTGACCCACCAATTTTGGGGGTCAGTTAAGATTTTCCACACTAGCTTAGCTAAAGCTGCTCTATTAAACCACTCAGCAGGTCTGATACCCAATCCACACATTGCTTTAGGCAAACAAACTTTATCCAAGGCCACAAGAGGAGATTTACTACCCCAAAACAAGGATTGACACTGATTATCTAAAGCAGACTACGCTTACCTCCTCTAGACAAAGTATTAGACTTCCAGCCAGCTAATTTTTCTGCATTTTCAATAAAAGATAAGAAGTGTAATGTGTTAATAGGATCTTTCCAACTTAAAAAACTGGAACCAAGGAGAAACAGGTGTATTCCAAAGACCAAAAAGAAAAGCTACCCCGACCAAGCCAATTAATGGATCTGATATGTAAACAGGCAGATCAGGTATGGAAAACAAAAGGAAAGCCCATTTAACCACCCAAGCGATCCATAGAACTCTAGATCTAGCAAAGGGTAGCGAGAATCGGTTTTCGGTCATGGCGGAGTTCGGCGAGCAGGTAGGATCTTCGGGAGAGTTATCTTCCCACATCGGATCGAGTTGAGGCATTCTTTGCGCCTCTGTTTTTGACTCAAGCTCATTGTTTGTACTCGGTCACAGTAGAAAATGGTGTAAACTGAAAACTAGACAGTATTCAAACAGCCAAACCTATTCCACCTGTCATCTGAAAAAAAAAAAAAAAAAAAAAAAAACCTATTCCACCGTGTGAAGCTAAAACAAGGAACTCTTTACGACTCTTTTACACTCAAGTTTATTGTCTTTATTCCGTTACAGTAGAAAAGGGTGTAAGCTGACCAAAGAGAAAATTGGGAAGGTTATGATCACTCAGCAAGGAGAAAATGGTGAAGAAACCAGGGGAATCAAAACTACTAATCCGAGTTATAGGTTGGGAGTGCTGAGATCAAGTGACTAAAGACCCTCCTAGTTTTCCTTTGCTTTTCTAGCTTTTTGATCGAAATCAAAATTTGTAACCTACTGGTTGAGGAGCTGCATGGCATCAAGTGCAGCCAGAGCACTTGTGCTTTGCAGACTCAGAGAGCAAGTTTCTACTTCCGACTACTGAGCCCCTTGAAGAATATCAAACCTTCACACTTCATATTCCTCTGCACTTCTAACGAATATAAACATCACCAACTCCAAGTAATACACACACTCAAGGTAAGTTAGCGCCAATTATATGCCTTCACAAACCCAATCAGATTTTCCCTTCCTCTGAATACATCATCTTTACAAAGCTCTATGGCAATTAGGAACACGGTAAAATTCAAATGGCATGATAAGAAATCATAGAACTTCACAAAGCAAATGCAACGAAAAACTCAGTGCAGCTTACCATCAATCCTAACACAGACCCAACAGTATATATGAGGATAGACTGAACTTCATCAAGCAAATACAGAGAACAAGTGGAGAGCACATCACAAGTAGATGACCAAAAAAGCAATCCCATTTCTCATCGAAAACTAAGCTTATAGTTCATTCAATTTGCTATACAAGTTCCAAGATATGATCCTTATTCAGTAACTAACCATTGGAGCAATCACATTTCACAATTCAAGAACTAGTATAAGAAAAGAAAAGAAAAAGAAAAAAAAAAAAACTAACTTCTAGTTTTCAAGGCGCTCTGGGGTCAGTACCGTGCTGCCAAACATAGACAAGCTCATCCCAACCGGTGCTGGCAAGAAGTCCCTCCACCAAAACGCTCATATCGATTCCGACAGCGAACTCCGAGTGGTGGTCGTACCGCCCCACCAGCGCATCCTCCACCATGTAATCCCACAGGCAAACCGACATGTCGTACGAGCACGACATCATCAGGCTCTGCCGGTGCGGCGAGAATTTGACTCTTCTGACGGCGTAGCCGTGGCCGTTGAGGACCGAAATCGGAGCCCGGATGGACCTGACGTCCCAGACCTTGATCGATTTGTCGACGGAGGCGGTGGCGATGACGCAGTCGTCGTACTTGTTCCAATCGCAGGAGAGGATCTCGAACTCGTGCGCCGGGATGATCATGGTGGATCCGGGCTCACGCACGTCCCAGACGCGTGCGGTGCAGTCGCCGGAGGCGGAGGCGAAGACGTCGGCGTGGCGGGGGTTCCAGACGGCGGAGTAGACGCAGTAGGCGTGCTCCTTGAAGGTGCGGACGGAGGCGGGGCGGTCGACGGTCCAGAGCTTCACGGAGTCGTCCCACGAGGCGGTGAGGAACGAGTCGCGGCGCGTGGGGTTGTAGTCGGCGGAGCTGACCTCGCGCGTGTGCTCGTGGAGGGAGCGGAGGGGGTTGGAGGTCGGCGGGAGGGCGAGGTCGTAGAGCTTGACGGAGCCGTCGGCGATGGCGGCGACGAGGAGGGAGTCGTGGGACTCGGACCAGGCGACGTCGTAGACGCCGTCGGCGGTGTCGAAGGAGACGAGCTCGGTGATAGGGGTGGGGCCCGGGGCGGCGGGGGAGAGGTCGATGACGTGGAGGCGGCCGTTGCCGAGGATGCCGAAGTTTTGGGAGGTGGCGACGGCGAGGCGGGACTCGTAAAAGGGGCTGAACTTGACGGAGTAGCCATTGAAAGGGGTTTTGAAAACCGGCATTGTAATCTAACTCCGGTTCTGCTCTCCCTCTCCCAACCTCTATTTCTATCTCTATCTCTCTATGCGTTTGGTTTTGGATTTGGATTTTGGGGATTTACAGAGTCCTGAGGGATTTGAGGTTGTGAAAGATTTATGCTTTAGTCTTTATTTTTCTTGGGATATGCAGAGAGTTGAGTAGGTACTACACAAGTTTTTCGTTTTCTTGTAAAATTTAATCAAATCTTCATTTTGTTTAGCGATTTTGATTATTCACGTCAGTAACAACTTCGGTTACTGTAAAAGAGTCGATGACATTTTTTCACTTCTTCCGTTTAGTTAGTTTTTTCTTTCTTTTTTTTTTTTCTTTTTTTTGAATAAAGGATTGTGCGGTTGCCATCAAGCCTTCATTAATGAAATTATCAAAAACAAGGGAAGACATAAAGCCTAAATCCTTGATTACAATATGCACTTAGAGACCGTCCTAAAATGATATCAAGAGACTCTATCAAATAAAAATATTTAACTAGGCACCAACTAGCAAAAAGTGCACTACTGTCTACTCTATTTGCTAAGACATAACGGTGATACAAATGAAAAGATAACTTGATACAGATAAAGCATAATTACCAATAGCACAGCCTACTATGTTGCCGCCGGAGGAATCCGACAACACTTAGCTTCCTTACCACTAGACAGTACTGACCATTTGACAAAGTAAGGACCTCGTCATCTAGCTAGAGCAGACAGGCACTTTGAGTGCATATACAAACATAAAGCCCGGCTAGTCCCACACAACTAGTGTAGGGTCTTATTATGTGCTTAAAGCGCAACATAACTAAACAATATAAAATAATACTTCTATTCATACTTCTAAAATTGATATTTAGACATCTTTTTTTCTCAACTGATAATTGACTTTGTCAACAAGTATAAAATTCCCAATTTAGACACAAGAGAGAAGAACACTCTCTACTCTATTCAATGAAAACATATAAATGGAGTTTTCTTGTTGAATTTGGTATTTGAATTACAAAAACACTTGTTGCCCAACCTATAAAAGAGTGATTGCCGTTGCTCATGAGTGTTCTTGAAATTGGGCAACAATTGGGTTTGGTAGTTCATCATCTACAAGCTAGACTTATATGCCTAATAAAACAAAAGTGGGTCTGATAGTTTCTATCTGTATTATAATTAATTTAAGTTTCTAGGAAGTTGGACAGATGAATTCAGCATAATCAAATATGCTTTTGGAAATCTTCATCTTCTTCTCGAACCCCTTATACAGCTCCTCCAAGTTGCATGCCATACTATTCTCCATCGCATTGGTCTTCCTATTTTGAGTATTTCTTTTGTTGTTTTTATTTGAAATTAGAATTATATGACACATCAACATCTCGAAACATATCAGTGCTTAATTAGATTTAATTCTCATTTTTTGCAAGAAACAATGGAAATTTCAGGGTTACTACAATTTGAGTTTTGTTTTAAGGGATAAGGGCATTTTAGAAAAATTAGGGAGGTATACTTAGCATATTTCTTTTTTGAAAAAGAAAGTTTGAGGTATAAAAAGCGTAGAGGTCCAAATGCTAATTTTAGATATATGAATAGAAACACTCATAGTAAAAACTGTAAATAAAAAACAAAGACAGGGCCCAAAAATTGAACCCAAACCTCATCTCTAGCCTATATAGGGCCCTCAGGCAATATCCAAACCCAGCAGGATAAACTAGCTTGTGGGCTGTTCCTAGCCCTCCCGACCTAAGTCTGCAGCTGCCCCAGCCCGCCTCCAGACCTGTCTCTTCCCACTGGCGTCAGTCACCAGCAAGCCACCATCGTCGCCCGACCCTCGGTGGTCGACGCCTACGGTCCCAGTCCACCCTACACCAGCCGGCACAAAGAAGCTCTGTACAAGGATCCGAAGTACCCTCAGCCACGTCGCCTAGCCATTGATCCAACCAGCCGGTCTTCGATGAACTCTAACCAGCAACCAGATCCGGCCTAGTATATTCAACTTCCTTGCAAAAACCCCTTCGACTAGGTGCCGACCTTGCAAAAACCCCTTCGACTTCGATCCCAGCCCACCGCCGCGACTTAGCTACATCTGTCAACCGCGAGAGAGGAAGAAGCACACCTTCTGATCCCGACCGCCAAGCCTAAGATAGGCCAATGACGCCAACTACCCATCCAACCGCATCGATAGTGCGTCAGCTAGGCCATAAGCCATCGCCAACGCCAAAGCGAAGACAGACAGGCACTGGCAAAGACGACGGAGTCCTTTAGGGTTTCTTCAAGAGAGAGACAGGACAATATCTTATTAATAATTAAAATTTTCACTTCTTCAGTTTTGATTCTCAAGTGTAGGTTATAATAGAATTTCGACATGTTTTTAAGTTCGAGTTTAGATCCAAATCATATAGTGAAAAATGATGAGTTATTTAAATTTTATCTGTTTTTTATCGTTATTATTTATTATTGGATTTAAATCTTAAGGTAATTGACATCACTGAGTGTTGAGATTATATATCCCATATGGGTAAAATGAGACTTTGTCTATGAGTTTATAAAATTTTGAGTCACTCTATATATTACCAATTAATGTTAGATGTGAATCCCAAAGTACTTTATCATGGTATCAGAACTGGTTATGAGATTATCACACGCATTCTTTATTCATAGTTCATGTTCTTAACTAGTTAAATAGTTTGGTTTGTTCAATCACTAAGGTTCATCACACGAATGTGCACTAAAATACTCAAATAATATAGGCCTTTCCTTTTACACTTGAGACAAATTCTAAAACATACAACTTTGTGACAATCAGAATTACACACATCATCAAATTTATGCATGCAAGCCAACTATAATACTATATGCAATGTTAAATTTGATTCATATATACATATCCTAGCTACTCGAATTTCTTTTCAGCGGAGGAAGAAGACGCGGATTCACCCGAGCTCCTCTCTCTGATCTAATTTCTGACATGCGTCTGCAACTATAGCAAACTTGTCCGCAATCTATCGAGCTCTTCCCTATCAAGCCTCTCCATTTCGAGGCTAATCGAGCTCTCGGCCTAAAGCTGCCTTGTCCACGCATCCAGCCTCTCAAATCGTTCGTTCTCCTCTTCAAGTTGCCTTTGGAGCTCATTTTGAGGCTGCTCTAGCCTGGCAAGTCTTATCTTGTGCTCAAACCCTAGAGCTAGGCAGAAGAAAAGAAATGAAACAATGAAGAAAGTGAATGCCAACATGACATGTTTTCTTTGCTTTGGTTTGTTTTCATTCTTGATGCATTTCTTTTCGTTTGGCGACTTTATATAGCTATAAAAACACAAATCTGTCAGTTAATTTGTACCCTTATAGATATATTTATGTATTTGACTATGGTATATAGATATCTTTCTATATCGTCCTGTTTTGCATTATGCCCAATTAAGTCATAAGAAAGGTATATCCCCCCATATATAGACATCATGATGTATAAGGTATGGCTGATTAATTGTACTAAAAGTTTAAAAAGATTGTTTTGCATATTGAGCTTTTAGGTATGAAATTAAAACAATAACGGAAATTGGGAAAAATAAAAATTGTACATTCCTAGATTCCTAGATTTGTTCATATCTCCCAGAAAGGCAACTATTTTAGCTGGAGACAACAAAGTTTGACCCACCCAAAACTAAGGCCAGGCCCAAAAAATGCCTTGAAGGTTCAGAAAACTAATAGGACAATAAAAGGTCCAAGGACATGTTATTTATGTGGCCCAAGACCCAAGCGGTTAAAGCCTAAATGAAAATTTTATTTGTCAAATATCGAAAGAGAGAGTGATTTTTTGTGTCTGAAGGCGTTCCATGAAACAATAAAGAAGTATAAACGAAGTAAAATAGAAACTCACCAATATGGGATTGTAAGAGCAAAGCAATGGCTGCTTCAAGGCGGAAGAGAGAGCTTGCAGAGAGGATCCAGTACACTCTCTTCATTTCAATATTTTGGCGACTTTTGAATAGCTTAAAATTCATGATTCACCGATTCTATATTCATGAGAGGTCATGAAGATGACAAGTTTTCAAAAAATAGAAATGAAATGCCGAGTAAAAATGAGAAATGGTATATGGTCTGTGGTAATGAGACCTATAAATAGGTGGAAAAATGTTGGTAAAATAAATGTTGTGATGCATTTTGTTAGATATAATTCCATACGGGGCATCATAGAAAATATTACACTCTTAAATATACCTATCTAAGAATGTCATCAATCGCCAATGCACATAGATGATCAAAACCGTCACTTGATACATGATTTCGTCTCAATGGACGATTGAGGTTGTTCACACAGTGCATAACGCATGACTATTGTAATGTCGCAATAAAATTTGTTGGATTCAATTCCATATTGAGGGCCATAAATATATTTCATTCATAAATCTACATTGAATGTTGTCAACCATCATCGCACATGAACAATTTCAATAGTGAATTGTTGTATTACGTTGGATTTAATTCCATAGCGGGCACCTTAGAAAATATTGCACCCTTGTATATACCTTTCACCAACTCACCAACTCACGTGGATGATTGTAACTGTGACTTGCAGCAGGATTTTGTCTCAATTCATGATTAAGGTTGTTCATACTTTATGCAATGTATGGTACTTGATGAATAAAAATGTCGTAGTAAAATTCGTTGGATTTAATTCCATATTGAACACTTTAAAATAATTCCACTATTGCATCTACATTGAATGCTATCAACCATCATCGTCCGTGAATGATTCCAACTGTTGAATTGTTGTAGGATTCCATCAATGCACTATTGAGTTTCGTAGGAATTTAATCAAATCGTCAATTTGTTTAGCCTTTTTTTTTTATTTAGCCATTTTGCCCATATCGCATGTTCAATCGGAGTAATTAATCTTTTCATTTACATGAGTAATTACTCAGTTACTGTAAAAGAATCGAAGACATTTTTTCCCCTCTTCACTTTAGTTTTGATTCTTAAGTATAGGTTATTGTAAAATTTTGGCCTTTTTTTAAGTTCGAGTTTAGATCTAAATCATATGGTGGAAAATAATGAATTATTTAAAATTTATTCATTTTTCCAGTTATTATTCATCGTTGGATTTAAATCCCACGGTAATTGAAGACAACCAAGTACAAAATTATTGAGAAGTTAAATAGAACTGTATGATATTTCAAAGAAAAAAAATGACTCTATAATTTTATATATGTACATTAGTCCAATCGAAATGTATTCATTCAATGCATAAAAAAATATGTTTTTATTTCTTTTATTCCAAATTTGGATTAGATAGTTCATTTTGGCGGTGTAGTGTATTATACATATGAGTGCGGTTATTGACACCCTACGAACCACTTTGTTCACCTTACATGCTCTTCTCACCTTACATTTATTTTTTCAGTTTCAAGTTTATTTTGTTCGCCCATTTATAGTACCAAAAATACCATTTTTCCTACATGCTCTTCTCACCTCACATATATTTTTTTAATTTCAAGTTTGCTTTGTTCACCCTACATGCTCTTCCATTTTTTTAGAATGCAAGAAATCCTCATAATCAAGCTTAAAGGATCGACCTCCTCAGGGAGCTCGGCAAAACCCATTATACAAGAAGCAAAGATGAGGGTCTTCCAACTTGATCTTAGGATATATGTTCTTCAAGAAATCAATATTCAAGTCCACTCAATTCTAGGTATGTTGTATGTGTATGTATGTTTTCATATAGCAAGAGAGTCCAACTTGAAGAAAAGAAAACAAACTGATTACATTATTTTCAGGCTCCAAGTAGGTGTTTTCAGACTCCATTAGCGTTAATATTTTTGAGCCATAGTTGTTAACATAGCATGCGAGCGATTGAAGATGATGAGTGCTAAAAAAGAAAGTGTTAGGGTTTAATGATGATTGAAATGATTAAACTTCAAGTTTAGGTACGTGTCCTATAGAAAATAAGAAAATAAATTGTAATTTTTAATAAGATACTATTCTTTATTGTAATTTTATTTTAGGATATTTTGGTATTTCAATAAATCAGAAAGTTATAAGGTGAACAAAGTAATTCGTAAGGTAGTAATAGTCTCACACTATACATATTTGTGATTCTTTGGTATGTAATGAAGTTTCCATTTCTTTTGTTCGTCATCCTTTCGTCTATTTAGTGTACTTTGATCGCGTATTTGTTTACTCGTATTCCTATAAATTTAGTGACTACTCTCGTCTTTTAATGCTAATCTCTTGGCATTCTAGAGGAAAAGGTTTTGTGGGTCGGCATGTCTTGTAATTTAGTGCTCTTTTTGCCGTGGCTATATGCCAAAGGGGCCCTAAAATGCCTTGAGTGGTCTTCAAACCAATCGAATCAGATAACCCAATTGAGTAAATTACATGTCACTATATTACTTGCATTTGACTTGATCATATAATTTATTTGATGTGTTGACTTAGCAGATTGAGATTATAATTCTTATTAACCAATTGAGATTTTTTTTTCCTGTAATAATTGACCATTTCACTGTCATGCCTTAAGAGACAAATCACATGTGCACTTTCTTTATCCATAGTTCATGATCTTAACTAATTATCTAGTTGTTCAACCATTGAGGTTCATTACCCAAATTTGGACTAATATACTTCAAACAATATAGGGCTTTGCTTTTATATATAATTGAAAGAAATTTTGAGACGTACAACTTTTTGTCACATGATATATCAAAAAACAAATTAGGTACAATACTACATGCAATGTTAATTAGATTCATATATACATATCCTAGCTACTCAGGTTTCTTATCGGAGGAGGAAGAAGACGGGGAGTCACCCGAGCTCCTCTCTCTAATTTGATTTCTGATCAACGTCTGCAACTCTAACAAGTTGGTCCGCAATCTGTCAAGCTCTTCACCATTAAGCCCCTCCATTTTGAGGCTGATCGAGCTCTCGGTCTGAAGCTGCCTTGTCCATGTATCCAGCCTCTGAGATCGTTCCCTCTCCTCTTCAAGTTGCCTTTGGAGCTCATTGTGATGTTGCTCTAGCCTGGCAAGTCTTATCTTGTGCTCAAAACTTAAAGCTATGCATAAGAAAAGAAATGAAACAATGAAGAAAGCAAATGTCAACAGGACCATGTTTTCTTTGCTTTGGTTTGTTTTCTTTCTTGGATGCATTTTTTTCTTTCGGCGTCTTTATATAGCTGAAAAAAAACACAAATAAAGTCAGTGAATTTGTACCATATAGATACATTTCTGTATCCGACTCTGATATATAGATATCTTCCTATATCGTCATTTCTTGTATTATGCCCAAATAAGTTATAAGTAAGGTACATCCCCCCATATATAGACATCATGATATACATGGTATGGCTGGTTAATTGTATTAAAATTTGAAAGGGTAAGATTTTTTTGCATATTGAGCTTTTAGGTATGAAATTAAAACTCCAGACCAAAAAAAGATATGAAATTAAAACAATAGGGGAAATTGGGAAATATAAAAATTGCACATTCCTAGATTCCTAAAATTGTTCATACCTCCAAGAAAAAGCAGTTATTTTAGCTAGAGACAACAAAGTTTCACCCACCCGAAATTAAGGCCACGCCCAAAGAATACTTTGACGGTTCAGAAAACCAATAGGACAATAAAAGGTCCACGGACATGTTGTTTATGTGGCCCAAGGCCCAAGTGGTTAAAGCCCAAATGAAAGTTTTATTTGTCAATATCGAAAGAGAGAGGGGCATTTTGTGTGTGGAGTCGTTCTATGAAACAACAGAGAAGTATAAACGAAGTAAAATAGAAACTCACCAATATGGGATAGTAAGAGCAGGGCAATGGTTGCTTCAAGGCGAAAGAGAGAGCTTGCAGTGTGGATCCAATACATGTATACACTCTCTTCATTGTAGTCTTTGGGTGATTTTTGAATAGCTCGATATTCATGATTTATCGATTCTATACTTGTCAGAGATCATGAAGAGGACAAGCTTTCAAAGAAGATAAATGAAATGCTGAGTGAAAATGAGAAATGATATATGGTTGGTGGTTTAACGATGAGACCTATAAATAGGAGGAAAAATATTGGTAAAATAAATGTCGTGATGCATTTTGTTTGATGGAGTTCCATACGAGGCACCTTAGAAAATATTGCAGTCTAAAATACACCTATCTAAGAATGTCATCAATTGCCAATGCACATGGATTATGATAACCATGACTTGATACAGGATTCCGTCTCAATAAAATTCGTTGAATTTAATTCCATATCGAGGGCCATCAAAATATTCTGTTCTTAAATCTACACTGAATGCTACCAACGTCATCGCACGTGAACGATTCCAATAGTAAATTGTTGCATTCCGTTAGATTTAATTCCATATTGGGCACCATAGAAAATATTGCACTCTTACATAAACCTTTATAAGAATGTCATCAATCGCCAATGCACGTGGATGATTATGACCGTGACTTAATGTTGGGTTATGTCTCAATGTCCGATTGAGGTTGTTCATACTTCATACAAAGTATGGTACGTGATGAATATAATGTTGCAATAAAATTCATTGGATTTAATTCTATATCGAGCACCTTAAAATAAATATTATCAACCATCATCGCACCTGAATGATTCCAAACGTGAATTATTACGGGATTCCATTTCAATGCACGATTGAGTTTTGTAAGGGAGCACGGCTATTATCTATACCATATTTTAGTATACATAGCAACTGATAAAAAGAAAAAATCCACAAAATCTTCTCACCATAAACAAATACTTCTTCACCAAACACAATATCTATACCCTAAAATATGATCGATTAATGGATTTATCAATAGCTTTGCTTTGGTCGTGGGCTATCGTATCAATGAACAGGTCCCGTAGTTTTAGATTCCAGTCGAACTTAAGCTGGCAAATTTGGACCTCTCCCGAACTAACTCATTAATAATATTTGGATATATCTCTTCGGCCTTCATCATTTGTTCCTCTAGATTTTCTCATGTAAGCACGATTTACTGATAGATCCAGAGCGCGCTAACATTTGGAAAAGTATTCTTTCTTTTTCCCCAAGTTTTGGTAGGCTTTTGTGGGCTCTAAATATAAATTTCACCTAATCCACTATTGGAACACATTCACATGGAGATGAAGGAGCTTTATAATATTTGGTGCACCCTGAATATAATGGATGTGTAACTATTTATGGTCCACAGCAATCAGAATCTGCAAATACAAAAATTAAAACCCTTGATGCATGATGGCCCTCCCCTCCATACCTCACATGGTTGCCACTTAACAAATTTAATGGGCGGGGCATGTTATGGATGGGACATAAATTAACACCCATAATCATACATTATCAACTGTTTTAACCACCATGTATATTTACTTACATGGTCACACCAGATCTATAGGAAGTGGTTCTAAAGTCAAGATTCATATTATACATCGGTAGACGGTAGGTTAATCGATCTACTGTTGATGTAGTACATCACCCCATCATTTCATTCATATTACATTACGAATTTATTTTGTTTTTATCTATGAACCTATTCTTCAACACTCTATAAATAAAATCATGTATCAACAAGACTATCTCGGTCATTAACCTCTGCATATTTTAGTCCAAAACATAATGATAGGGAAGATGGACTTACCAAGGTAGTGTGTATATAATATATTTTCTGGACATCAAATCAATATATCTTAGATCCAGATTGAAATTCATCTATGAATATGAGTTTGAATAATCTCTTATACTTATGATCTTGTGATTTTATCTTTGAACTTAATTTATGGTATACTTCTAACGGCATCTCTAAATTCCAAAATTATGTATGACAAATAAGATAAAGATGCATTAGATATTTTAACTAATTTATCTCATCACCACATATCTTTAATATTAGAATCGCTTCTTTTAACAAGTATTTCTCACAAACTTTCAGTTCAATCATAAGTTCAATTGGATTAGAAATTATTTATGTGCATACATGATAAGTTTGTAATATAGTTGTTTACGTATTTATAGATGATAAGTCAAATTTTTCGAGTGAGATTTATGATGTCAATTACTTACACCATGATGTTAACAAAGTGGCAAACATATGTGGATCAGTGGAGTCAAACCACCAAACAAAGCCTAAAACACAACAAAGGTATAAAGTAAAAGAAATCTATCTAGCCAAATAGCAATTACACCTCATTTTCCAATGAAAACAACAACCCACATGATCTTACTTGGGATATTGAAACTTTGAATGTAAAAAAGGGGTAGATCACGAACATAAGATTTCCCAATCCACTCCAAACAAAAGCCAATCGATCCCTATCATAAAAAAAAAAAAAGCCAATCGATCCCTCTCCTCTCTCTTAGTCTCTTTGTCAATCGAACCCCACACAATTTCAACTCATATCAAATAGTAACTAGATATTCAAGCTGGCGCCTTGACACGTGTAACTCATTGACTGAAGCACTTGAGCTGGGGCTAGAAGCTAAAATTGCTGGCAATCCCAATCGTGGCATAAACATGTGCCACTCATAAGGGCCCTCCTAACCCTTTAAGAGAAACCCAACCCTTAATTATTGAACTTGGTGATCGAGATCGAATTGGGAGAAGGAGCTAAGAGGTATGGGGGACCGTAAATGATGAATCCCAAAAAGGGTGAAGTACAGGGTGAGGTGCAATTATTCATGCCATGAATTTCCTCCTAAGCAAGTCGTGACCATAAAATTCCCTTGTATCGATCATACCTCCAACACATGATCAAAAAGAGAAAAAAGAAACGAAGCTAATGATATAATCTTTTTAGGGTAAATCGGCTGATTTTACATTTCATATCCAATAAACTAATTATCATGACCCGTAAGTAACTCTTTCACAATCTTCCCTAATTATTTAGAGTTTAAGAAAGTTTATGTAAACACTTCGGACCCCATTTCTATCATTCTATGTGTACTTAATTTTGATTTTGGAATAGTTACACACTTACTATTCAGTGTTATTTTGTAATTATTTCACAATTGTTTGAAAGTAATAAAATACTAATATTAGTATCTTTAAAGGGCGTGATGGAAAACAAACTCATATGGAGTAAGAATTAACAGCTGCTTTTTTTAAGTGATTGATACTGATTCCCACTTTCTTTCAGCTTATAGCCTGGCTTATACAAAGGCATAAGAGAAGGATAGTTAAAGAGACTCCTCTTTCCCTCTTCTTCCTCCTTCTCTTCATCTTCTTCCTCTCTCTATGAGAGAGACCTTCAGATAGAGAGGAGCTGCATCAGCTTCAGCTAGAGATCATGAAGAACACAATCCGATGCTGCATCTCTTGCATTCTACCATGCGGAGCTCTCGACGTGATCCGAGTCGTTCACTGCAACGGCCGAGTGGAAGAGATCAGCGGCTCCATCCGCGCCAGCGAGATCATGAAGGCTCACCCCAAGCACGTGCTCAAGAAGCCCTCTTCCTCGCCGTCCGATCACGGCGGCGTCGTCCCCAAGATCGTGATTGTACCTCCCGACGCTGAGCTCCAGCGCGGCAAGATTTACTTCCTCATGCCAGTTCCTTCCGAGAAGACGACGAAGTCGACTAAAGTGAAGAAGAGGAAAGTCGAGGCGGGAAATAAAGACAAAGGCAACAGCGTCGTTATGAACAGTATTTCCATGACGAACCTTCTGATATCGGATCAGTACTTGAGTGAGATACTGTCGGAAAAGGTTTCGACGCAGAGGGATCGGCGGCGAGGACGTGTCGGCGTGTGGAGGCCTCATTTAGAAAGTATTTGCGAGTCACCAAGTGAAGTGTGACAATATCACCGCCCGGTGAGGCGGTGATTGTTCATCTTCTTCTTCTTGTGATTCATTTTGAAGGTTCATCATCTACTAGGGTTGCAAATGATGTACTTCATTTCTATTCTTTCTACCTCTTTAATTTCTGTTTTTTTTTTCCTTTACTTCTTTTCTTTGTATATATGGGAACTAATAGGAAAAGAGAAATAATGCAAAACAAGGGTGGGATCTCATGGATATTTTGGATAATATATATTTGAAAGCCATAAGTGGCTCATCGTAGTATTCCATCGATCAAAGTGGGTGTGTGTTTTTCTTTAATTTTGTACGTTTAGAAACGTTATGTTGCTTTGCTTAATTTGGGGATGAATAATGCTTTTTATGCATAAAGGAAAAAGAGACTAGTACTACAATTCGAGAGATGCGACTTCTTCTATTAATGAAAGTGGAAGTGATATAAGAATGAATAAAAATTTCAAGTTGATTGTGATATGATTATTGAAGTACACGACTGGAATTTCAGTCTAATGTATACTTCGTATGATGAGATCTTCAAGGATATGAAATGATTCATTTTTACTCCAGTGTCGGTCGTCGTTTTGGATCGGCAGTATGAATTGTAATGACACATATCACTAACTAGATCCCCATGATGCAAGATTTAGTTCTGTTCCTGAGTTGTGACTCAAGTGCTTGATCTGGATATATATTTCGATAACTTTTTGTTTTTCATTTCTTAAAAGGAAGACAGTAAAAATTATATTTCCTATTTGATCCAGCCTTTACATGCATGGTCCTTTTTAATAAATGTAAAATGATTTTTATCGAGGTCACCCTGCAATGCGATATAGTTAATAATTGAAAACCTATGTTTTTAGGTTTTATTTTTCTAAAATTATCTCTAAATTAGTTCAATCCAATACCTTTTGATAGTTTGCACAAGTCGATTAGCTAGCCAAGATGCACACTCTCTTCCTGAAAGAGTACCGATTCACCAACCACTGGAAGAGCTCCCTAGTCCTACATTTGTATTCTATTAATGGGGAAAGGGACGTACAACCAAAAGAGGGGAGAAGGGCGCAAACTTAATCCTCTGAAAGAGAAACACTAAAGCAACTGAAAAGCCCAGGAGAAAATCCTCTAGTATTCCAAGAGAATGAAAAGTAAAATATAATACTATACTATTAGATAAAATTGAAATGAATATAAAATATTTAATTGACTCGAATAGTTCTTGATACAATTTAAAATCTGGATAGACTATTACAAATCCGGATTTTGCATGTAAAAAGACAAATTTCATTTATCTTTTTTAATTTTTTTTAATTTTTCTAATGATCAATATATTTCTTACTCGTTAATGGACATCACAGGTATCATATGGTGTTCGGTATATCTGTAAAAAGTCTCCTTATGCTTTGTTATAGCAAATCATTCAATAATGAAATTTGGGTAAATAATTTCTAATAAAAAATGGCACACAGCTTTGATGGGAAGACACCATGGCTTTACTTATCTTTGTGTATATTTTCCCCCAAAATTTATAAAACTAGTACAAATATGATGATCAAAGACACATTGAGGTGGGGGATGGAATCATAGTCCCCACAGAGATGATAGATGGATAGCTTTTTCCACCATATATACAAAAGGATAATGCAAAATCTAGGCTGCACTAGCCCTAACAAGTGGGTATATGGCAAGTCTTTAAGCATGTTGTTCTCTTTGAGAGAATGATTAATTAGATAGATGGTGCCAATGGCATCCTGTAAAGGCTTATCACAGTAGGTTTTGACCTTTTCTTTTCGCATAGGGCATAATCAGCATATGCTTGGTCGATCGAGAGCTGCTAGCCTAGCCAAGCTATACTACTAGCAGCTTTGATGAGCAAGCCCCCATGTTCCCTCCGATCCCAAGACATTAATTCATTTTCTGCACAGTCCCACCATCCGGGGCCAACAAGGAAAGCTGTGTGACAGAGTTTCGGTATGATTGATTTGGCTATCTCATCGATCAGACTAAATTCGTCCTTTGGCAGATGTTAGCTGATAGCAGTAGCTAGTTGTTTTAGCCAAACATTGCAACCATTTACATCAGGTTTCACCGTTTCAATTGTCTTGAACAAACGAAATTTCAATTTATGAAATTGAAGTTTGATTCAAATATCTTCATAACTAACTTATATGTACCGGCTAATAAGAAGGTAATTACATCTCGATAATTTTTTAGATATTAACAAAAAGAATTTGTACTAGTAGATGTGCAAGCATTTTGTGCATAACCATATATGTGAAACATAAACAGCTATGTGTTTATGAGCTATGTGTTTATGTGATTGATGGAAATACACAAAACCTCTTGCAGTGTCTACTTAATTAGCACTTGGTTCAATACACAAGATTAACCTCGTTGGTGGGGGTGGTGCATGGAGAAAATCATCATTCTTTAATGATGTCATCCACCATTTTGCACTAACCCTTACATTATCATGGCCCATGATATCCTAGATTTTGAAGGCAAAATGATTGAAGCAAAGGTACACGACAATATACAAATGACATTGGGTATAACTACAAGAATCTTCTAGTAGGTTACTTGTTATGGAGATAAAAGGAATACTATTCAATTGATCAGAAACACTAGCAGCAAGATGATACAAATAATTTACAAAACAAGAGAGAAAAAACCTTTTAATACCATCAGAAGCAATACATACAAGGCTTAAAGCTATCAACTTCCTGAATCTTAAATTGAAGTGGACCATGCAGCAATACCTCCATAAACAGAAGCTCATAAAGACTGAAGAAATCATATTCTTTTGCCATCTTTTTGCTGCAGAAGAATGGAGAATGATCAATGATGGAATTCAAATAAATAAATACTACTGAAGCGGCGCCTCCCACTTTTCAATCGATTACAGATATAACTAAAAGGGTCCCTTTCTTTAGTCTCTACCTTTTGCTTTCGTTTCAAACTTAGATATGAATTTCTAAATGAATTTTGTGCTGTACCCACTCATATACGTACCCAGGAAGTAGTAGTATGTACCTACGTACTTCTCCTCAGTATCCCCAGTGTTTGTATACGGTTCAATTATTGAGCTAACAGGTGGACATTTACGGTTCATTCAATCTTGTTGTCTAGCAAAATCAGACTTTGCATGTGGCAAAGTTTAACCTACTACTCCGCCATTGTCGATCACATACCTAGCTAGCGACCTGTCGTCTGGGACTTCATACCTTGCGTGGTGTCCTTCAAGTTATCGCATGTTTAAGTTTGAAATGAGATGTAAGAGGAAACGAAAACAATACTTGTGTTCAGGTCATAAATTAATTCGGATATTTATAAAAAGATCATCCTCTAATTCTAAGGCATTAGGCAGGGAGATGACTAAGAGGGGAAGCTTGTTTACCCTTATAATAGAATCACGGGAAGCATGACTAATGGAAATTACCGCATCTGATACAAAGTTTGCCTCATGGGAATATGCTGGAAAGATATTTCTTCAAAGAGCTTAACAATACTTTGAATATCTCTAATTGGGGATCAAATCCACCAAGGAGAGTCACTTTTCTTTTTAATGCAATCAACGACTAGTTTGGAATCATCTTCCACAATAATTTTGGAGCAATTGAATTGAATAGCTCGGAGAAGACCCTTTTTGAGGTCATTGCATTCAACAACCGGAACATTGGAGAAGCCTAACTTTCTTGTGCCAGCAACAACCGGAGAACGAACATTATCTTTGATGACAAAGCCAACCGCAGCAAGCCTCTCATGATTAACTGATCCATCAACATTGGAGAAGCCTAACTTTCTTTTGTTCTGCCGCAAAGCCTGTTAAAATTAATGTAGTCGTATTACATTTTTTCTTCTACACACCAGCTTGATGAGCAAAAGGGCTAGGAGACATTTGCAAGCAACATATGCTAGATGGAGATTACATTGGTGTTTGTATTGAGCCCTATGGCTATGGATACCACTAACATGTTTCAATAATATCGAAAACATAAACTTTTACCATACATGTACGCAGGCCATGCATGCATTGATTTAATAGTGTCTCAGCTCCCTACAATGAACAGTAGAAATCCCCTACAATGCTTATACACTGTCGGATCAATATGTACGCATGTATACTAAACAATCTGATTGAAAAGAATGCAATTTATGGCTTGAGCCATATGCAAAATGCATGGCCAGTCGAGATGGCTTATGGATTCGGTTGTGGTGGAGATCTGCATATCATGCAGATCAATTATGCACCATTGATTCCAACATTCTTCTCAATCTGTGACCCTCATTACATGGTTAAGTAATATATTTAATACACACATATCTACATGATAGAATTTTTCTTCCCTTACAAGGCCATAAGATGAACTTTAAAACTAACTCTTATATTGGTGACAGATTATTGACTTTGATCCAGAAACGGCATGGACTTTTGACAGGAATTTTAGAGGGGTTTTATTTATTTATTTATTTTTTTAATATTTTGTTCAAAGAAATTAAAAAAAAAAAGTAGCAGGACAGATGTCAAAAAGGTCTGAAATGGGCTGAATAAAACCGAAACCGACCTAGAAAGAAAATAAAAGCCTAGGGAAATCAATCTCGTCTCAAATTTACTCTCATCACCAAACCATGATAGGCAGGAAAATCTCAGGCGCCGGAGAGAGCAAAACTGCTGAGGCTGAGGAAAGCGAGGATTTTTGGAAGGTCACGAGGAGTGAAAGGAAAGCCAGGAGAGCACGATCCTGCCGGGGATATGGTATGTTTTTTTATTTTTGATTTTTGTGATCGGGGCGTTCGTTTTCTCTTGGCTCTTTAGTAACATCTTTCAATATTAACACAAACAGGTAGCAATGTCAAGGTCAGGAAACCAAAGCGTCCACCTGCTGGAATTGTACCTTGTAAGCTTTTGGATTTTTTTTTTTTTTAATTTATAAAATTTCTTTTTGGTTTAAATTTTCTGCGCTATTTGTTTTGAGGCATATCTAATCCAGTATACTAGCTGAATTTGGATTAAACTAGTATTCGATCAATTTTTGGTGTAAAGTATTCGGTCAATTTCTGTTGTCAGAGCACTGATTCTTTTGGTTTTAACGTCACTGTGAAACAGCCAGGACACTAGAACCACAGATCGTCATTTATCCTGGCAAAGAAGGTAATGCTTTATTTTTATTACAGTTTATGGTCCTAATCATTATTAGTGGTCATAGTACTGATTTTTTGGTTTTGACTTTGCCACTTACAGGTGCTGAGCCTACTACATTGTACTTTTACGATAGTAAGTTACATCTTGATTTTGTATTAGGTTGGGGAATATACTTTGGCTCTCTGTTTTCAAGAAAAATTGTTGTACTTTTTTGTTTTTTTTTTTTTGTTAATGAGACAAAATACTATGCGATCAATTTGGTCATTAAAGAAAACTTCACTAGTTTGAATTTGATATAGCCAACGCAGAACGATATTTGTAGTTTTTCAATATAACTTCTCCAGTCAAAATCATTTTGCTCTATCTGGTCTATGCCTGATCCATAGCACACAGTTAAGATAGAGCAAATATCTGTTGATAGGATCATAGATTTCGTTGCATTAGCAGTTTTATGTTTATAACAATTTTAATCACAGATTCGGTCTTGCTTTTCTTATGACACTATCGATACGTTTTCTAGTACCTTATGTCATGTAGTAAGTCCTGAACTCCGGATGTTTTGGTAATATATATATATATATATTTATATAATGGTATTTCATTTAAGGATCCTATGAATGGTTAGCAGTGAAAGATGAAAGAGATATATGTCATGCACCCCTGTTATGGCACGCACAGATTCTTGGTATTGTAGAGAATCCATCAATAGTCTCCCTTGCATGCAGAAAGAGCCATCTGTTTTCAATTAATCATTAAATCTCTTTTTTAAGTTTTGAAATGAGACTGCCATTTCTACTTGTGAAGCATGTGTCAAAGGGCTTGTTGTTTGTTGTTGTTGTTATTTTGACACAGTATCTATGAAACAGGTCCAATCCCACCTCCTCCAAAGATGAGCAGGGGTACGTTCTTTTCTTTTCTTTTTTTTGGATACTGCGACCAAGTTCTGCTCAGTTAGCTTAGAAAATGCGTTGATTTTGTATTATCAAATTTGAGGAACTCCTGGCAAAATGTTTTTGATCAATCTACATTTGTACTTGATAAAATATACTACTTTTTTTTTTTAATGCGCTGCAGCTCTCTTAAAACATTCATATTTCTCTTGTTATGGTGCTATTTCACTAAATCATTCATTTTTTTTTGGGGAGACAGCTGTGAGACGTTGTTGCTACCCACCCCCTGGTAAGATTTTTAAATTTTTGTTTAAAAGTCTTGTAAATAATTTCTCTTGGGCTCTGTGCTTTGTAGGAAATAATTAAAATTATTTTGTCTTTGGGAAAACTGGGTGTTGATTTTCGGTTACATGGAATTTGCTTGTGCTGTGTCTTATGAAGGAAAAGAAGTGTTTTATTTTCTACTTCTTAGTTTTTGCGAGTAAAGTTATGTTGGACTTGCTCAAATGCTGTTTAAAGAATAAGAAAATATGTTGATTGTATATTTATGTAATTCGAGCAAAATTTTGGAGATAATTTTTCTAGCCAAGTCATTTTGGTCTGTGTAATGTGTAGTTAACACACTTAAGGGGATCATACATCAATTTTTGCATTGCATCTCCACTTGTTTAGCTGTGTCTTATGAAGGAAAAGAAGTGTTTTATTTTCTACTTCTTAGTTTTTGCGAGTAAAGTTATGTTGGACTTGCTCAAATGTTGTTTAAAGAATAAAAAAATATGTTGATTGTATATTTATGTAATTCGAGCAAAATTTTGGAGATAATTTTTCTAGCCAAGTCATTTTGGTCTGTGTAATGTGTGGTTAACACACTTAACGGGATCATACATCATTTTTTGCATTGCATCTCCACTTGTTTAGCAAACATCGTTTTGATCTTCTTATCTTACTGTTCAATGTCATGTTCCCTATTGTAAATTTTTTTTTTTTTGGTTTCAATATTTGTCACTTAGTCGTTTTTTGTTTTTCCTGTGAAACAGATCAAAGTCCGTTTAATTTTGAAGATTATGATCTAAATGGTAAGGTTTAGATTTTTATTTATTTATTTTTAATGTTTGTGAGTACTATTATCCCTCTATTGTAGGAATTGTATATATGTTTTCACACTGCCATGCTATCAAGTTGGTTATTGAAGATATCTTCACCAGCACCTTAATTATCTTGGTCATTGTGGTTTTTACATTACGTATGACTGAGGTAGAATTATGTCTTCTCTAGCCAGACTATTTTGTTATGTGTGCCCTACAGTGACTATCTGTTGAAGTGATCACACATCTGATTGCATCTGCAATTTTATATAATGTATAAATTGGAGATTCAGTTTGTTTTTCTTATGACACAACATCAATACAACTTCTACTGTATAGTACAGTCCTAATGTTTTTGGTTTTGACATCATATATGTATTTGGTATTTAACAATTTGCTGTCGGTTTGTATTTCATGGAGGAAAGCAAGTGTTCTTTACGCTACCGAATGTTGGGTATCGCTACATACGTAGCTTCCCTGCCTAACACGTTTGAAGACCTACCGTTACCTTTATTGACTTGCGTCTTAATGGACTTACAAAAAAATAGATTATGACAAACTGCGATATATTTCTGAAGTGGGATCATAGATCATTTTTTGCATTGCGGCTCCACTTGTTTAGCGAACATTCATTTTGCAGTTCTTATGTTACTATTCAATGTCATATGTTCACAAATAGTGATTTTTTTTTGGGTTGGTTTAGACATTTGACACTTACTCCCTTTTTCCCCTTTTTTCCTGAAACAGAAGTTGTGTTTACTGTTGAAGATGTACCTGGTGCAATCCCTGTTGATTTATATGGTAAGGTCTAGATTTTTTTTTTTTCAAGGATTGTAAGGAGTCAAATTATTATGTCGATTTACTATTCAATGAAGTTGAATATTGATGATGTTGGTCTCTGCGTGATGCATATATAGCCGAACACTAAATAAAGTATACTATGTATTTTTGGGTTAGTTCATAATCACCCATTCGTTTTCTTTTTTTGCTATTTAGGAGATCTTAAAATATTACCACGAACAGGTAGCAAGGTCAAGGGCAGGAAAGCAAAGCATTCACCTGCCTTTACATGGTAAGATTTTGGTTTTTTTTTTCCCCTCCTCCTACTATATGTTTGGAGGAATGTTATCGATCTTACTGTTGCTATCTAATACAGTCCTGATGTTTTTTGTTTTGACATCATATATGTATTTGGTATTAAATTACACATATGATAACATGCGACCTGGTATGGCATGCCTATATTCTGGGTTACCTGGAATTTGCTTTTGGTTTGTGTTTTATGAAGGAAAGCAAGTGTTCTTTAATTATCTGAGTTGGGTATAGCTACGTAGCTACCTTGCCTAAGGTGTTTGAAAACTTACAAACTGCACCTACTGTTACCTTGATTGATGCGTCTTCATGGAGTTAAAAAGTAAATTATGGCAAGTTGCAGCATTCTTTAAGCACATTCATGGTATTGAGACTATACATCTTTGTATTGTTAACTGAACTTGTTTACAGGATATTGTCAGGCCGAACACTGCCATAATTGCTGAAACTGGAGACTCCATGGTTCAATTGTCAAAAGCTCGGCCTCCCTGCTATATATCGAGCACAACTGTTTGTAATTGTGTGCATTAAGAAGTTGGTATCCAACCAGTTGTATCATTTTTATTCAGGTATGAATTCCAAATGCAGTATGATCTATTGGATGGTCAGTGGGTGCTACTCTCGGCTGCACTCAGGGAGCGAAAGATAAACGTGTAATTGCTTGCATTGGTGATGTGAATTTCCAGGTTAGTTATATCAGATCAGTAGAACAGATAGAAAAAAAGAAATGAGGATATTAACCCATGGTCCAGATCCCCTCTTGTGACAACTTAGCATTCTATTCACAATTCACTTTAAAGAAAGTCGAACTTGGCTTCAAATAGGTCATATTCTAGAGATTCTAAAGATATGCCATATGGTTGGTAAGTAGTATTTCCCCATCCTTTGAGGTAACTGCCCAGGACATTTTAACAATGATCTGATGTGGACAAAATACCATCATATCTCTTATCAACAATGGAGGCTATACAATCGAAGTAGAGATTCATGATAGCCCATACAATGTCATTAAGAAGTGGGCTTATACTGGTCTTCTTGATGCGATCCACAACGGTGAAGGCAAATGTTGCACTACCAAAGGTTAGCATATAAGAAACAACTTTCTTATCCTTACATTTGAGTCATAATATTACTCAATTTATTTTGTTGGCCGCTGAGGCTTGCTGAAGTTCTCTTTTCTTGAATTGACAAGGATGTTTATATAAATTTAGGTACGTACTGAGGACTTAACTGAAGCAATTGCAAAAGCAACGGGGAAGCAGAAGTATAGTTTATGCTTCATCGAAGTTTTTGTGCTGAAAGATGACACTAGCAAAGAGCTTCTGGAATGGGGATCCGGAGTTTCAGCCGACCTCCAAATCTTCAGTAGCGGACCGGAGCTGGAAGAGTCAGAAGAAGAAAGAAACGTGGAACAAACTAGTAAATAGAAATGAGAGATATGGAGACAGGGTAGCCCAGGGTTGGCATCTTGCCAATAAATTCCGATCTCCTCTGTTGTGACACTGATTTTTCTTGTTGTATAATGTGTACTCACCTGTCATGTAAGGTGAATAGCATTAAGTTACAAATCAAGTAATATCTGGGATAAGATCTAGCTCTTTTATAGGTTTGTTCAAATGTATTCTGCAAGCTAAATTTTCCATATAATGGTTGCCTTTGTTGGACTCTGTTTCTCCCTCTAATGCTCTTTAAATATAGCATTATATTCCTTTTTTTTTTTTTTTTAGGGGGAAGACGACAACTGTATCTAACATACCCACCTATGCAGTGTATCCCAACGTAGCCAGACTAATCACTACACCGCAGACGCACGAATCTTAGATGTTTCAACAAACCCAAGTCCCTCAAATTTGTTGGCCACGGGGTGGAGTCGGGAATCGAACGCGAGACCTGGGGGTTTAAACTAAGCCGACTAGCACACCACACCACACCACGCGGTTTAGTATTGTATTCTTGTTGCAATAAATAATTTGTAATTGTTTTTTTTTTTTGAATCCATATTATGGATGCTTTTGTCTCTGTTTTTTAATCATACATTTTTAATTAAGGTGATACAAGCACTATTTCATTAATCATTTCTGCATATTTTTACTATCTCTATGCAACATCCTTAATGCAGGCCATAAACTAAATGCCAAAGAAAAAAAAACATCCTTAATGCAGGTCCTTTCACTTTCTAACTCTGCATTCTGCTTTTATGTCTTGTCTTTTCATTTGAAATTTTAGAAAAACCTTTTCAATGGCTTCATCTTCTTCACCATATTTAATGAACCTCCTCCTCATATCATTATCAGTCCTCATGAGGTTCATTATCAGTCTTCATTCCACCAGCATTTGGGTGCTACAGTTCAATCTTCAGCTTTGGTGATTCAATTACTGATACTGGCAACTTATATATCAGCTCCAAGAACAGTTCTTTCTACTTCTTCTTCCCTCCATATGGGGAGACCTACTTCCAGTTTCATCCCCCCACCGGATGATGCTCTGAAGGTCCCTCTATCATAGACTTCATTGGTAAGCTTCCACCCCTACTCGACTTTTGTGCTTCACTACCAAAACATTCACAGTCATCTCTCATGACATGGTTAGATCCACTGATGCGAATAGTGGTTGCATATAGCCCACTAGAACGACACATAAGTTTCTCTAATACTCGTTTATGTCTGTAGTCATTAGAGATGATGCAAAAGAACTCTTGTCCATTATCACAATGTATTTCAACATGAAAACCATTGACTCTTTTATCTTTATAGCTCAAAAGGGTTCTTCCGGCCCTAAGAGCTTAGAGAGCTTTAGTGACATTAATGATTGTGCCATTTGGCAAGAAGAATTGAGCTGGTCCTCGACCATGAATCAATTTTGATGACCTTGCCATCGTAGTCACTGAAGATCGAGTAGGCGACATCCAAAAATATAATTGTATATTTTGAAGCATGGTATGCGTAATAGCACTATCCACGAGGCATTCTTGCTCTCTGAGAAAATACTTGGATGAATAAAGTTCGAATCTAGATTGACACATTATTTCAATGAAAGCCAATGATTATGTCAAAGTTTCTAGATCAAAATTTAATCCAAAAATAATAATCAAGCTTAGACAAGTAGTAGTTACTCAATCCTTTCGGTAACTCCAATTTGGTAGCGACCAGGTAAGGTAACACGAGATTTTGGTGGAGCTATGCTCACTTGTAAAACCGTTTTCTCAGTTTAAACATTTCCTAGACATCGCAATTAATTGGACGAGCATAGTTGAGAAAGACTTATAACCACTGTCTTTGTTGCTAGTTTCCAAAGTTTGCATTTGGGTTGAAACAATGATGTTTGTATGGTCAAATTTTGATGCTTATGAACGCACTTAGCCCGTAGCTTACGAACGCTCTTAGTTTGTAATATTTCGATACTCACGAACGCTATTAGTTTGTGGTTTACGAACTCTCTTAGTTCGTAATTTAGCATGAACTACCACAGTTCCACTTTTATGAATCGAATCCACGTTACAACAAAGGTGGGATGTAGGATAAGGGATTTTGGAAGTCCCTGAAGAAAAAAAAATTAAAAAGGGAAAACTTGTGAATTTCTGAGCTTGAAATTCTTGAAGCACGCGCGTGTTGATGCAGGCGTGCAAGAAAGATAGCCGGGGTTGCTAGGTGCGGCTGACGGCTGTTGGTGTTGACTGAAACAGGCAGAAATTGGCTAAAATCTGCTCCTGCTTCAACAGTCTGCAATATGTCTAAAAACCGCTGATGGTTTTCTACCAGGTGTCTAATGATCTGTCGCTTTTCCTCTTCAATATTCACACCCTGAGGAGACAAAGTAGCTGCTTGGATAAAACCTTATGTATTTGGATTTGTCAGACCAGCAACTGCAACACTGTTCTTCAAGTACATAATGTTCTCAGCAGGTGTTTGAGGAATCCTCTATGCCCATAGTTTGTTATAGTGGCCCTGAGCATGCACTCCTCCTGAGCCAGACGTCACAATAGCTCTATCCCGATCTGCACTTACATTGTTAAGGCCAACTAAAACTATAGATGCTGATAAGTGCAGACCTAGAGTTGCTCCAAAAACTCTCTTATTCCTCCTATTTTTCTTGTCCTTCATCCGCTGATCTTTACATTTCTGAATTTTTGTCTTCACTTTGTTGATATCCTTAGAATGTCGAGCAGCCTTCTATGCTATCTCTAACATCTTATTGTTCAAGTCAACGAAACCTGCTGTAGTTGCCAGTATATTATCACTTACTCTGTGTATCTTCTTATCATTTCCTGTCATCAGTAATAAATCGTCCTTTTTTGAAGAGGTGCTCCGACAATCAGATACAACATACTTGGTATCAATGTTTTCAAAGGTGTCGCCGAGGCGCGCTCCAGTGTGAGGAGACAGGAAAACGCTTCGCCGGATCAAACTCAAACGTGCAGCTGGAAAAGCGGTCGCCCAAGTGACAGAGCATCACTTTTTATAGAGGCGGGAGCGCGAGGAAGAAGAATAAGCAAAATACCTTTTCTTTTTCTTTTTCTTTCCATCAAAACGACGACGTTTTGACAATTTTTAAATTATTTGTTAGTCCTACTTTTTATTTCCCCATACGACATCGTTTTTTTCTAGGTCTCTTTAACCCCAAAACGTAGTCAACATAATATGATAGCAAAGAGAAGTGCAGCGCAGCGAAGGTAGGTGAAAATCTGGAAAGTGATAAGAGCTATCCGTCAAATTGATGGCCTAATTGATCTGGAAAGTGAGAATCTGTTGGGTTATTTGAAAAATGCCTTGCCTAATCAAACTCGGACGTGCCGCTGGAAAAGCGGTCACCTAGGTGATGGAGCGTCACTTTTTGCAGAGGCGGCGCCTCAGGCAGGAGCGCGAGTGTGAAGACCCAGATTTTCATACAATAAATTTATGTAATTCAATAATTGTTATATAAATTGAATTGTGATATTTGGGATTATTTGGATTGTCGTGGGTTGAGAAAATTGGTTCCGAATGATTTTATTTTCAAAAACGAACGTTATTTAGGGGGTCGTGAAAATCGACTTTTTATACGTTCAAAATTTGGGAAAACTTCCTTCATGAAAGTTGTAGAGCTCGTCGATACGAGTCCGTGCATATGTGGAACGTATTATTCAGAGTTCGTATGAATAAGTTATGAATATTTGAAAATCGAAATTTTTCTATAAATAGTGGAAAAATCTGAGTTTGTTGTGAAGGACGAAAAAATTCCATTATTGCACATCAGTCCCCCGTCTCTCTCTCTCGGCCTGGTCACTGTGCCTTCCGACCCAGCGACCCGACCCGACTGGAAGTCGGGCCTCCCGACCCCGCCGCCGCCGGACCCGGCCTTCTCCCGCGTCGCCGCCTCGCGCCTGGGCGATCCCCGCCATCGTCGCGCCCCGCCGCTGCCTCCAGACGTGGATCGAAGCTTCCTCCCGAAGTGAAAACCCGACCCGGCCGGAAAACCCCTTTTCCGGTGGTGCACGGGCCGATCGTCCCCATTTTCGTGACGTGCTCTTCCTTCTGATCATCCCCATATATAGCTTGCATCACGATTTTGAGTGTAGAGTGGTAGATCAAGAGTTGAAGATTTCGACGTCCCTGATTCGATCTGGAGACTGATCAGAGGGCCGAGATTAATCCAACTTCAAAGCCTGATCTAAGACGATCCAGACCTCATCTCCGAAAAAGTCAGGTATTAAAGTTGTTCAAAATTTCATTTTGAAGAAGTTTGTAGTTGACGACTTTTGCATCGGAGGTGGTTGACCGGCGTTGACCGCCGCGTTGACCACCGTCTGACCGCCGCGTGTGGCGGCGCGTCGGACCGAATTTTGAGTTTTTATTATCTGGACGATGATCTATGCATCCATACGAGCGTTTTGAGATATAACTTGGTCATGTTAGAAAAAGTTGATAAATAGTCAATTTCTGTTTTAACGTTACTATTTACGGTTTTACAATTTACCTTCGGTTTGAGATTTACGAAGATCAGACCATCGGTTTTACTTCAAATTTTAATATGATGTTCATATGACTGTCCCGATGACTTTGTGTGGTCACGGGCGAAGATCCGACTTTTGGATCATCGTATAATTATAAAATAGTGATTCGGGAGGCTATTAACGAAGATCCGTCCATCGGATTTTCGTATAATTTTGATAGGATGTTTCCATGGGCAATCCGTGAGGATCTAACCGTTGGATTATCTTTATTTTAGAATCCGACCGTTGGATTATCTTTATTTTAGAAATCCGACCGTTGGATCATCAATTAGGTTTATTTCATGCTTCGTTGCTAAGTAAAGATCGTACTTGATTAGGTACTTGACGGCTTGAGTTGACGAGCATTGGATTTTTGTGAGTTATATATATATAGAAGACGCAGCAGGAGTTCGAGGTGAGTAAAACTCACGTGGTTCATATTACGAACCGAGCATGTTAATTTATTTATTTTTGGTAATTGTGTGAAAATATGTTTGCGGATTAAATATTTGTTTTAAAATTTCATGGACTTGAATCACCACGGTCCATAGGTAAGTAAAATGAATTTTATCTATACAAATGAATTTCATAATTTTCTTGTGTGAACTATAGATGGTATTAGTGGTCATTCCTGAGTGGATGATTACGTATATATATATTTACGTGAAAAATATATATTGATGAGTGGATTATTGATTGATGATATGATTGAGTTGAATTGATGAGTTGATTTTATTACAATTGTGTAATTCCATAATAATATGATGTATCTTGGTTGAGATGTTTTCAGTATGTGATATTATATGTTGTGTTCATTTATGGGTTTAGGGTTGACGTAATAACCGGTGTGGGTAATCGGACGCTCTAATCCTAGTGTGGATGATGGGATACGATTGGTTGAGTATGTGGAATTATTGGACGTTCTAAATATGTATATAGGTATACATATTGATGAAATACAATAATTGATAAATATGTCGGATGCCATAACCTAGGCCAGGTGACGGGCTACGATTCAGTTAGAGCTCTAGTCTGTCAAGTACCGTATTTGTTATATATACGATGAAGAGAGTCGTGGGGAAAGTAGTGATTGGAGTTGACTATATATATTGAATTTGTGTTGTAATAATTAACCGAGACTAAGTCGGTTTGATTTTAATTCGTGTGGTGAGTGTGTTAAGAAAAGAAAAAAAATTCATGTTTCGGATTTTGAATTGTTATTCTAAAATTCGGGGCGTGACAGCGAGGAAGAAGAAGACGTGCAATTTTTTTTTCTTTCCGTCAAAACGACATCGTTTTGAAATTTTTTTTTTAATTTCTCCATACAACACCGTTTTCTTCTAGGTCTCTTTAACCCATAACGCAGTCGACATAATCTGATAGCAGAGAGAAGCGTAGGGTAGCGAAGGTAGGTGAAAATCTGGAAAGTGATAGAGCTATCCGTCAAATTGATGGCTTAATCGATCTAGAAAGTGAGAATCTGTTGGGTTATTTGGATTATTGATAAGAGTAGAAAGACGGGTTTGTTGGTGCGTTGCTTTGCTGGTGTGTCTACAAGGTACAAATTGCAATCTCAATTTTTTTTTATTTCTTTTCTTCTTATTCAAGTGTTGGTTTGATTGGTTCAAGTCTTGGTCCCATCTCAATTTTGTTTAGTTTGGTTTGTTGGTGCGTTGTTTTCTTGCGATATTAGATCAGCAATGTTTTCTCTTTTCTCTCTTTTTTTTTTTTTTTTTTTCAAGTCTTGTTAAGCTCTTTTCTTTTCTTTCATATTCAAGTCTTGGTCTATTGGTGCGTTTCTTTGCTTGCAATATTAGATCAGCATGGTGTGCTCTTTTTTTTTTTTTTTTCAAGTCTTGTTCAGCTCTTTTCTTTTCTTTCATATTCAAGTCTTGGTTTGTTTATTGTCAAAAAAAAAAAAGTCTTGGTTTGTTTAGTTTTCATTGGAGAAGTTCTAGACTAAAGCAAATCTGATAGCATGTTCTTTAAATTTATTTTGATAGCATGTTTGTATGTTTTCCTTATGAACATATTTGTATGTTTTGCTGCTACACAATCAATTGCTAATAGTATTTTTGTTGATGATTGTGATGATATTCATGTGGATGTGGATGGATATGATGATTATGATTTGGAAGAATGAAGTGGAGTTTTTATTTTTGAATTAATTTAGTATGAAGTTATGTATTATTGAATTTAATGTTATGAGAGCGCTTATTTGGAACCTCATTTAAGTATATTCATATTATTTATAAATGTAATACATTATTATAATAATTACGGAAAAGGCAGTCGCCTCAACGCCTTGAGGCACTCGCCTCGCGAGGCTCTAGGTGGTCACGTTCGCCTTCAGTTTCACATTTGAAAACATTGTTCGGTATCACCCTCAAAGATATAATGGTCGTACCCCTTACAGAACTGATGACGTGCACATTTTCTCCCGTATCTAGATTAAAACCCATGTCCCTAAAAAGGAAGCTTGTAAGTACTGTACACACCTAAATAAAATGAACAAACAGGTCCAAAGGACATAACTTGGAGAGAATAACCAAATGCTAGAGATATTTGAAGCTAAGACTTGGATACAACTAGGGCAGATTGTGTACATTGATACGCTC
Organism: Rosa persica; assembly: GCA_025331145.1. Classification (NCBI taxonomy): domain Eukaryota; kingdom Viridiplantae; phylum Streptophyta; class Magnoliopsida; order Rosales; family Rosaceae; genus Rosa; species Rosa persica. Next base: position 5,329,762 of record WFKR01000005.1, on the reverse strand, counting down.
GAAGTGAGTGCCAATTTAAAACCCTGCATCAGATTGTAGTTAAAAGTAAGTAGGTTATCGTTCTAAGTCGGGGATTGAAGTATACTTCCTGTCAAAAATGTTAAACAAATTAGTATTATTTACAATGTATAAAACAAAAATAAAACAAAGTATAAGTATATACGAAAATTACAAGATAAGGGGATTTATGAGAGTTTGTATTTAAATCTAACTATCTAACCTAAAAGATCAAACAAATCTGAATCAAAGTAGAAGTAGATGAATGGAGGAAATAGAGATATAATTAACAACCATTAACACGTTAAGTAGATTATCAAACATAAATTTCGAATCAAACATGTCAAAGAAACAAATCAATCAAGAACATAGATGAACGTATACAAAGTTCTTATTACATTAGATTAACTAGATGAACGCACCCTAGTTAACTCTATTAAACATGAAATGCTAGTCATATAACGCTACTCACTAACAAAACATATTTAACGCATAAAGATCGATGAAAGTTTGATTGATTTAAACAAAGACAACAAGTTAGAACGCTAATCTTATCATGCAAAACTCATTGTTGATTTAGCTAAGGAACTATAGGTTTTCCACTTAAACAATTAAGACTTAAAACGCTAGCATATCTTAAGTTAGATTCAATTACATGCTCAATATTCTAAGTTTGCAACCAAAGAACACAAAATACATAAAAGGTGGGATTGAAGCACAAAATCAACAAACAATCATGTCACATTTGAAATTGAAAATTATAATCTGAAAAACCTAAAACAAAACATGCTTCATGGCTATTGAAAATAAATCTTTAACATCCAAACTTTAATCTCACAAGAATTCGAAACATCCAAAATAACAAAACAAAAAAGGTAATTATCACAATAGTACTTGAACTTATCCTTTATTTTATCAATGGTACCTGAGCTTCAATTTTTATCACAACCAGTACCTAAACTTTTCGATTTTATTTCAAATAGTACCTATCATTAACTTCCATGAATGTTCTGTTAAAAACTCACATGTGACTCATTTTTCAAGGATAAATTTGTAAAATTACTTTTTTTTTTTTTGGTAATATCACTTATTTTCACTTATATTGTGGCAATGTGGCTATAAAAATGAGACTATCAAACGGAAAAACTTTCAACTTCAATTAAAAATATGAATGACTGGAAAAAAAATTACAAAAGTTTTGATAAGATTTTCGTTTTAAATGGTTTATAGTTTTTCCAAAAAAAAAATGTTTTATAGTTTTTTTTTTTTAAGAAATGTTTTATAGTTTTATTTGAAATGTTTTATCTGTATCTATAAAACAAATAATTTTTGTTGAGGTCTTGTTTTTAAATTTTATTTTCATAAGAGGGTAGAGATACATTTTTAATTCTATTTTTAGTTGAACTTCTATTTTTATTAAAATATTAACTGATCAAAATATCTAGTAAACAAAATTATTTAAATGAGTATTTTTGTCAAACTACTCTTGAATATAGGTTATGCGTTTTGCACATATTAGTTTCTAATGGAGGTTAGTGATAGGTACCATTTGAAATAAAATCGAAAAGTTCAAATACTGGTTGTGATTAAAATTGAAGTTGAGGTACCATCGATAAAATAGAGGATAAGTTCAGATACCATTTGTGGTAATAACCCAAACAAAAATCTGTTTTGAATTACAAGAGAAGAAAACCAAAATTAAACTATAAAAGAACATGGTTACACTTTTGAAGATCTCAAGGACGCAAGAAAGCTTCAAAGGTCGTGGAGGCAAGATGAGGACTACGGCAAGGAGATGTTGATGAGCTTGATCACAACTTCTTGACTTGAAGAGAGGATGACGACATTTGAGAGAGAGAAAATGGGAGGATTGCGTATTTGAGAGATTTCAGAATTATGGGATGGATGGACTTGTATGGAGGGAGAGAGATGGCTGAATGGGGTGAAAGAAGATGTGTAGGACGTCCAACATAGGTGTGTATATATAGAGGAACTTTAGACGTCAATCCTAGATCTTCGTCTTCAATTCTGATTCAATTTCCTTCTTTTGTGCTGATGTAGATTTCCTCTTGAATTTTCTCATTGGTTCACATTATCATGGCTGCAATATATCCTCAAAATCAGATCAATCATGAAGTAGAGACCTTCCCAAACTCGTTCAAAAGATATTCATATATGAAACTGTCCTTATTTGCACAAAACAAATTCTCGGTCAATTTGACCTTCGTGTACTAAATTTGCCATCACTTCTTCTAGAAAATTGATATTAACAAATCATAAAAAATTTTGAAAACTAGATATCCGTAGCTTTCCAACCATGTAAGGATCATCATTTGGTTTGTTCTGAGATGCTCTCAGAACTCTATCAAAGTTGACTGATCTGCAAAGACATATTTCCTAATTTGAATCTGATTTGACTTTGATGCGTACCAATATTTATGTAATCAGAAAACCTTATTTGATAAATATTCTCTTTTATTTTCTTTTCTTGATTGTATACCAAGTACTTCTCCTCAAAACTCTCCAAATTCGTCCAAAATCAATCCATGTTCAATACGGACACCAAATCTGATATTTTTCCATCTTTTCTTGTCAGAAACGACTCCCAATCCATATCACCTTTGTATAGGACGTTTTGGACTTCTTCTAGATACTTCTTGAATGTTCTTGGGCTTTCCTAGTCTACTCAGGTATCCTGGTATCATCAGGACTCCTCATGCCAACAGGTTTGCCAGTCCAATTAGGACTCTTGTATTTTCACCATTTCTGTTATTTCCACTAGCTTGACTCCTGGTTGACTCAGGATTCCTACTTCAACTGGGATTACTTCTCCTAGTAGGACTGGGAAAACTTCATGTCTCCATTTCTGATCATTTATGGGTTTTATTTCCTTCTTGCCTTCATTTTAGACTCAAAACTATCTAAAAACACAAAAATAAGTTAGAAATAATAATGTTAAGAAAGTAATTAAGTAAAATGTAGAGAGAACTGCATTAAAATCGTAGTAATGTAACTAAGTAAAATATAGAGAGAAATGCATTAAAATTGTAGTAAATATTAGTCTCATTGTACATTCAATTCTTGTCTAAGTAAAACGTGCACGTTTGAAAAATATCTCTAGCCTTGGATACCCAGTTAAGTAATGGCGCTTTCAGTTCTTGCACTTTCAGAATTAAGAATCAAGAAAATATGCGGTGAATAATAGAGACGAGTTGATTTACATTCTACTCAAAACACAAAGCAAAATTATATGCAAAAACTACACGAAACTGAGGCATAATCAAGTTAAATTTATTATTGTTTTTAAGAGATAATCAAGTTTCGGTAACTGAGCACCTCAGTAAACTTTCTTCTATCCTGGATCTTCTCCCTAAACAGTAACTGAGCACCTCAGTAAAAGTAAGTTTCAAGTCAACTTTACTAACAAAACGACTCACCTTTCAGTCTTTAGGTTTTCTTCTATGCTAGTTATATTCTCCTGTAGATCAGCCATTCTTCCAGTGGCATCTTCATGAGCCAATTTTGTGGCTTTCTCTTGCCATTTCAGAAGTGACAACCCTTCCAGCGTACTTCCGCTTCACTTTTCACATCCTGTTCAACGACGTGTCAAAAAGTGAGTGAAGCATATCAGAAGCTTTTCTTTCTCAGCCAACTTAACCATACATATCAGAGGCTATCACATACATACCTCCGAGGCATCTCTTTCTTTCTCAGCCAATTAACTTAACCATTTGCACAACACCAGACCTTTTCTCATTGCTAGTCCCAATAATGTCACCGAGGTAGTCAGGAAAACCTTCATCATGGGATCCTTGAGCGTTTGGCTTCATACATGAAATCTGCTCAACTTCACCCTGATAGTAATCATAACAAATTCTTAATATAGCAACCTTGGACAGAATAGAAAGAGCAGAATGTCTAATATCAAACCTGACGAATCAAAAAACGATTGTTGTCTAAGTCGACTCCTTTCCCTTTCAGTTTCTTGGTAGCTTCAGTGAAATTACTTGCACTGTCATTGATGTAACATTTGGAGGTGTTATCCTGATCGATATGCTGTTCTCGTACTTACAAAATCACTTCCCTTTGGTACAGCATTAGAATCAGAGCCCTCCCTGTTGGTGATTACAAGACGACTATCAGCATCAACAAAGGATTTATATATTCTAGTTTCTAGTAGTTAAAATGACACTCACTGTTCAAGCAATTCAAAGTCTAGAGAATTTCCAAGTGTATAATTTGCAGAAAACTTTTTAAAACTTATCTAACATACTTCCAAGAAGAAATCTGTCAGATAACTGCTGGTAATTTCTGAGTATATTACATTTATCTCAAATAAACTAAAGCAAGAAGATCCAAAGCTTACTCTTTAAAAGAAATTTTGTTTAAGTCACCATCTACGTTGAAATCCATGTCCCTGAAAAGGAAGCTCGTTAAGTATTGCTGCTATAAATGACATTCAGAACCAATTTACTTGAAGAGAGTATTATAACAACATGGCACTTTCATGCATGCTATCCAACTTTCCATCAAAAATCAATCAATCAGTGTAAAAATTCTTCAATGATGTGCATCCAAACCAGCCAAATTCTAACTCTGAACTGGATTCAATTTTTTGTTTGGGAAAAAAGATAAAAAATTGGAATTAGAAACTGGAAATCTCAAGTTTCAGGCAGTAATTTCAAAATCAAACTGAACCAAGGAGTAGTGATTTAACTCCAACATCAACCTCGAACTATAATCACAAACAGGAGTTAAAGAATTAATAAAGTATGCGATGAACAAGAGAGACGAATCGATTTACATTCTACTCAAAACATAAAGCAAAATCCATATGCAAAGGCTACACGAAACTAAGCGATAATCACAGATATTAGAAAAGCTATCTGGTCTGTGAAACGAAGAAAACCAAAAGGCCTTGCTCAAAGAGCGACTCGACTAAGCTATGGATTCTATTTGAGGGCCAGATTTCGACGACGGGGAGAGAGAGAGAGAGAGCTCTTGTCTCTCTCAGGTGGCCCTAGACAAAACCTCCTAAACAGTACCTACACAATTACCATTTGAAATTTTTATAGTACATACCAGTATCTCATACACACATTTATAAATGTAACAATAAATTTGTTGTCAGAGTGGTAATGTTAAGTCCTATTTGTGTAATCTTAGTACTAATAATGGTAATTACACCTTCTACGACATTGTTACAAGTTTTTGAATAAATTCGTTGTCAATGTTATAATTTTTATTTAATTATATGTAAATAGTGTAAATGAATATGATGACTGTTTTTCTCAATGTTGTAATTTTGATTTAAATAATTATTATTTTTATTTAAATAGATATAAAATGAATATATGAGATATTAATATGTTGCGCAGCATCTCTTATCATTAGTTCTTGTTTTAAGTAATGATTAGCGCGCTGATCTAACCCATTTCACAAGCTCAAACTAGGAAATTATGAGGGAGTGGGGTGGGGTTTTTAGTAATTCACCACGTAGACACGGGCATTTCGGGTAGCTGAGCTGAGTTCCTGGATCGTAATTCGTCAGTCCTGCCATATTCGTGGCAGGACGGTCCCACCAAGTCTTTCTGATGAAAAGATATTAACACTTATTCTCCTACAAAAGTGAGGAAATGGAATGCGCGGGGATCACTTCCCTTCTTTCTTGCGCCGAACGTAAGCAATCAATTAGGGTTGGAAGCAGCAGCTGAAGGCTCAGCAACGTACTGCTGCTTTTCCTGAACGAGGCAGTGAAGTCTGTGCTTGTGGGTGGGGCCCAAGCCGAAAGTAGTGAAGGCCTTTGTGGAGCTTGCAGATCCAATGAAAATTGGGACTTACTGGGGTGTTGTGAGGACTAGTTTCTGTGGAGAGATTGTAGAGTCTTGCAGATGTTTATGTTTTTGTTGGCCCAATTTTGAATGATTATAGCTCGATCTGTTTGGTATTCCTAGCTGATCAAGAAAGAAAAGTGAAGTTATTGTGGAGCCTAATCGAGTAACCATAAATTGGGAATGGTCCATCATTAGGCTGGTTTTTCATGGGTGACTTCAGTGCACTTGCCAAGAAGCTGAAGAGAAACAGTACTGGTATGGAGAATTACCCCAGAATTTTCGTTCCCCCAGGAACCCCGGCCTCTGAAAGTTCGGAAAGATGAACCTCTTAAGTTAAAGAGCAGCAGTATTATTTCTTCTTTAAGCACATTCATGGTATCGGGACTATGCATGTTTGTATTGTTAGCTGAACTTGTTTACAGGATATTGTCAGGCCGAACACTGCCATAATTGCTGAAACTGGAGACTCCATGGTTCAATTGTCAGAAGCTCCGCCTCCAAGCTATATATCGAGCACAACTGTTTCTAATTGTGTACATTAAGAAGTTGGTATCCAACCAGTTATATCATTTTTATTCAGGTATCAATTCAAGATGCAAACTCATTTGACAAAAAAGATATGGAGATAATTGAGTTACAAACTCCCACTTCCATACTTCGTGTCATGATAATAATTGTTGAATTTAGTACAATCTCTAGCAACACTTGTAAGAGTTTGCCAAGTGATATAATTGTGTTGCTTATATCAAACAAATATTATAAATCAGATTTTTTTTTTGTTTGTATCTTGGTGTCATAATATTAATTTTTGAATTAAGTACAATCTCTCGCAAGAGTTGTAAGTGTTTGCCTAGTGATATAATTGTATTGCTTAGTTGAATATCAAACAAATATTATAAATCAGACCTTTTTTTCTTTTTTTTTGACTTGGTGTCATAATAATAATTTTTGAATTAAGTACAATCTCTAGCAACATATGTAAGGCCTCATTTGGTTCGTGAAATAGAAAGATTGGGAAAGGAAAGTTGATCATTTCCTGTGTTTGGCACACTTAAATGAACAACTTTCCTGTATGAAGGGAAAATAGGGGGGGAAATAGATCCTCCAACACTCCATGGGATTCATTTTCCCTCATATTTTTAATTTCTTGCATTAATTACACATCAATTACCTATTCTAAACATTATTTTAATAGTTGTTATTGTCAAATTATCCAAGAAACTTTCGAGTCTTGAATTGCTTATGTTTTGATAATAAGGATATTATTGAAAAATTGATGTTACCTACTTTCCTATTCATGCACAAACCAAACGTTGGAAATGAAAGTAAAATACATTTTACGATTACTTTCTCGGTGTTTCCAAACATTGGTAGGGAAACTAGTGGGACTTTTACTTTCCCATACTCGTGGGAAAGACTAAGGAACCAATTTCTTTTTCGGCAACTAAACGAGCCCTAAGTGTTTACTAAGGAGCCAATTTCCTTTCCGGCACCGTTACTCGCCCCCAAACTAGATTAAGGTAGTGTTGAAATCCCCAGGAGCCCTGTACCGCCACAAACTTATCAGTTTGATACACCAGAAACTGGTCACAAGCTTCTGCACTATGAGAGAACATGCCACTGCCAGTACACAAACTTGTAAGCTTCTCATAGTGAAGATGAACCATGAGTCCATGACATGCACTCCCTCGTTAAACCAAAAGCTCCGGCTGCTCCACAGACGACAACGGACATCGGTTAGTGCCCTTTCACATTGCTCAGCCACCCCTCAGCTCAGGGGAAATGGATCTGCATGCAGGAATTGTCCCGTCGAGGAGCCAATCTGAATTAGTGTTTTCTCCATACGCAGAAGGCAAGCCCTTAATAGTCACCCAGGTTTCTAGTGAGTGTAATGGAACTCCAGCAAGGTCGCCGAGCTCATCATACTCACCCAAAACCAGCATCTTAATTGTAGTGCCAAGGTCCCTCATGTAAAACCCTAGAGCACTCCTCCCTCACCTTGAATTTGAACAAGAAACGTCTATCCTCAAGCGTCGAGATTGTAAGACAAACCTTCAGCCTCCGTATCATCGCCATCGTCCCTGGGAGACCGTGATCATCCCTGCTTACAAAACATCATTCTTTCAACCAGATAACACCCCTCTTCCTCTACCGCCGCAGATCCCAAAAGCCCAAACTCGACAGCTGCATCCTCCGTCAATGCCAATGTCGTCGTCATCTCTTCTACCATGAGAGCAAGCAATAAAGATTCAAAAAGCAGAGGGAAAACCCAGTTGCTCTCTCTACCCTAACATTAGCGCGTAAGTTTTTTCATTAGACGTTCTGTGTTTGTTATATGCAATTATGGTTTTCCCACACAATTTACCCGTGACGAATAAATATGGGGAAAACTGTAAATGTGTAAATGTGTTTGGCTATATATTTACGTAGAAAATAAGATCGAGAAATAAAAATGGTGAAAATCTGAAAAGTAATTTTGCTCGTCGTGTATTTTTATCTAGTACGGTAAAAAATATTAATTCCGGTAGGTAAGAGTAACGCAATTGGGAAACGGACCGCGAGCCGAGCCGAGCCGGTAAATTAAGCCACTGAGGCCAATAATGACATCGACAAAGCAGCTTCACGCGCTCATCCCGGCGACCTGCCTCCTACACTCGCGGCTCATTCGGCCGGCGCTCTCCTCCCACCGACGCAACCTCTCTTAACACCTCTCTCTCTCTCTCTCTCCCCTCCTCACAAAACCAACGACAACCCCAAACCCCCCAATTTCACAGCTCCGTTCCCGATGGGCGACCTAACGGAATCCTCCCTCACGCCGTCAACCACCACCCCCAATTCCTCCTCAAACCCTAGGCCCATGCCCGTCCGCGAGGACTGCTGGAGCGAAGACGCCACCTCGACTCTCATCGACTCCTGGGGCCGCCGTTACCTCGAGCTCAACCGCGGCAACCTCCGGCAGAAGGACTGGCAGGAGGTCGCCGACGCCGTCAACGCCCTCCACGGCCACACCAAGAAGACGCACCGTACGGACGTCCAGTGCAAGAATCGAATTGATACTATCAAGAAGAAGTACAAGGTCGAGAAGGCTAGGGTTTCTGGAGGATTGACCTCTTCCTGGCCTTTTTTCGATCGCCTCGACGCTCTCATCGGATCTAACGTCAAGAAGCCCTCGCCGTCGCTCTCGCCTTCGCCGCCGGTCGCGGTTCCTCTGCCGCTGGCGTACCGGAAGCCGTCTCCGGCGAGGCCGGTCGTGACGGCCGTGGCTCTGCCGCAGAAGAGGTCGGCGTCCGCGGCGGCGATGAACGAGGGGTTCTTCAGGATGAATTACTCGGCGGTAGCTGCTGCGGCGGCGGCGGAGAACGACGACGACGACGACGAAGAGGATGAGGAGGATGAGGAAGATAACGACGACGGGGATGAGGAGGCGGAGGTGGAGAGGGAGGGAGACAGCGACGGCGAGATTGGAGGAGGTGGAGAAGGGTTGAAGAGATTGGCGAGGGCAATAGAGAGGTTTGGGGAGGTGTATCAGAGAGTGGAGGCTGAGAAGTTGAGGCAGATGGTGGAGTTGGAAAAGCAGAGAATGCAGTTTGCTAAGGACTTGGAGGTTCAGAGAATGAGGATGTTCATGGACACACAGGTCCAGCTGGAGCGGATCAAGCACGGGAAGAGACCCGGCTCTAATGGTGAGCCGAATCTGTCAGCTTTCTTCTGTATGATGCTATAGGATTGTTTTTGGTTTTAATCAATTTGTTAGTTTTTGGGGCCTTGTTGGATTATATGCTCTTGTTGAGAAGTGTTGCTGATAATTGAATAATCTATTCGCTTATATTGACTGGACAATTGTGGTTTGATCAATGCTTTACATAACTATGTGGTGTGGCAATTGTACACAAGTTCATTGACTAGCTATTACAGATTCAAGATTTGGAGATGTCTTTGTACTGATGTGAAAGGGTTTTTCGTTTAAAAGCACATGTTAATTTAGAAAATCTAGCTCACCCTGCTTGAGGAACTAAAATAGGTTTGTTAGTTGCTCAGTTCAGGATATACAATTCCCCTTTGCGTAGTAAGGTCGTATCTGGCTAGGTATTCAGAAAGGAATTAGGAAGGATATCTTTTGCTAAAGAGCTTTACCCTACAAGTGTGGTCATGGATTCGAGCTGCTAGAGCTGTTGTCATGCAATTGGTTTCTGACAGTGATGTTGTTCAATCATATTATAATATTTAGCTTTCAGAGTTTACCTATGGAAAGTAGCTATTCTTAAAATAGATGCTAGGTGTGGGAAGTTGTGAAGACCTATGGATTGTGTTGGTTTTTTGTGAAAAGAAAAAACAGATAAGGTGATATATATATATATGCTTATACATACTCAAATTCTGTTAGTAAGCTCATGAAAAAAGTTCTGTTAGATCTACTTTACATAATGACTGTTTGATCATCTCATTTGTTCTTTTCTGACCGATTCTCTTTCTGGTGTTTTTGTTTCCACATGATGTCTTGGTTGTTATTTATTGTCTCTGGGTTCATCTCTTGGTAGTGGGAGACTTTATGATAAATTGCTTCTCCAATTTTGAAGAAGTTGTCATCTCTTCTCTGTTTTTCCTTCCTTTAAAGATGTTTTCTTTTTGGTATATGTAATTAGAGGTTAATTTGTACATTGGATTGGTTATTTGGCTTGTAATTTACATGCATTCTGGGTCTTCTTAGATAGATACAGGATTCATTATCCATTCCTTTCTTGGTTCCATTGCGTTGCTTGCTGTTTACCGTGTATTTATTGTTCCATCCTCATCAATGTAAATTTATGCAAAAAATATTTATGTCCAGGATCTGATAATAGGATTTCATGTTAATTTAATTGGGAGTGGTAAACTTACTGAGTGAGGTTTTAATAATCTATGCCATTGAGACATTAAATAAATATTGATACAAGAAAGCAGTTCTCTATCTGGGATGAAAGACCTAAGAATTGAATTTCCCTTGCACAGTTTTTTTTTATCAAATAGCTTATTCTATTGGAAGAATGTTTCAGAGAAAGTAGTGATAATCTGTGATAGCAAACATATGTACCCCATTGAGACTAAATTAAGGTGGCTAGGGATGGGAGATCAGCTTGGTTACTTTATATTGAACGCTTCTCCTACGTCCCCTTAGTTTTCTAGTATGATTCCTTATCGCAACAAACAAAAGTTTTTTGCTTCTGACTATTTCTATAACGTTTGTTCATGGGATGTTAAAAGTCTGTAAAGTTGAGAGATTCACATAGAGTTCTATCAATTTGTAGTAGGGAAGAACACAAGAGTTTTTCTTTGAATCCATTCATCTTTTCATCATCTCCCTCCCAGATTCTGTGTGGGTATGTTTTCGGTTAGGATTGCTATCATATTTCTGTTTTTCGTGGATCTATGAATACTTAAAAGACTGCTAATGCATTCTAAGCAAAGAGCGTTTAATAGCCTTCAGTAGATTCTGTTGCTAGGTTTGTCATATTCCACATTGCAGAAATGGTCGGTCTGTTGTATATTGATAGGTATCGAAGTAGAAAGATATGTTATTCATGCATAGAGCAGCCTTGATGCTCTTAACTGCACATGGTGGATAATGCCTTTGATAACTGTTGGTAGCTTCCATGAACAAGAGTGAACTGCTGTTATCTTCATGAGGCTGATTGACACCAGAAATAGAATCCTTCTTATGTATTTAAAGCTATCTGATGTGACAACTTACAAGATATGAAGAAATGACTCGACATTGAAATAGGTCATAACTCATAAGATGTGTTTCAGACTTTCAATATTATTGCTAGCAGTAGAAAAAGTATTCTGAGCATGCCATTGATGCGGAGCCTCATTAAGGATTGATGAATGTGAGTAGCATTCACTTAATTAGGGAATCTTTACACTCATTATTTTCCATTAAGCTATCTGATTAGCTTGTTTATACTCTGGTTTGCATGTTTTGTTCCCTTGCATTCTGTTTTCCTGTAGATTTTCTAAGATCTGTTTTATGGTTCTGTTTTGCAGATATTTATAGCTAGCCATTTGCAAGAGAGCTGTAATGGTACATGCGAAGCATATGTAGTATCTTCTTGATTGAGTACATATTGTTCCAGCTGATACTGGCCTTGGAGAAAGCTTCTGGCACAACATTTCCAAGTGACTTTGGTTCTTCTTAACCTGGCTTTTGTTCCTTGTACTTATTATTATCATGTTGGGTTTTTGGCAGTTGTACTTGGCCTCAGATTGGTCCAATGACTTTGCTTTTTCCGCTGTAATAGCTTTGTAGCTGTACTTAAGAACAAAATCTAGTTTCCTTGCAGCACAGAAGAGTAGGCTAGTCAAGTGATGCATCCGGGACGGCATGGTTTCAACTTTTAACATTTAGTTGGTATAACTATCCCCTTAAGTAATACCACCGATGTTAGTTCCTGTTGTTAGATGTGGCTCAAGCCTGTGATGATTCGTACATTCTCTTCCATTTCTGCTCTCTCTTGTAGCAATGCTGTTTAGAAGTTACTAATGCTTTGTGTAGTAATTGAATGATCTCCAATTTCGTCAAGTTTTTGAAGATATCTCGAAAGGGTATTTCTGATATGAGAAAATGAGAGCGAGATGTAGAATGAAAAGATCTACGATTCAAAGAAGTAAAGTAAAGCCTATAAACCAATATTCACTGCTCCGTCTGCCTCTGCCTCCACGTCTTGGTGATAATGACGATCACCGAATAATCTGTACATGTTTATACGGTCTTTCAAAGCAGCTGATGAAAATTAAAAAATAAATGTGATCACAGCAATAAAATTACCCCAACAAAGCCTAGAAACCACACCAACATCTTCCATGTTGGTAAAATTGCACCCCTCTGCCTCTCCATAGGATGATTCCAATTCTACAAAGGATATACGATATGATATAATATTTGTATCACTCAATATTGATTTCAGAAGTTACAGCTTGGGTTCTTATACACGGAAAGTTAAATTGCAGAATCTCGATTCCAAAATTGTTGGTTTCAATCAAAACCAAGAAATGCAAGTCTCCATTAAACAATTTCCTCACAAGTTTTTGAACACGTGCCCACTTCGAAACCGTACATCCTGCACAATCGAAACCTAAACATTTCTATAGTACTAAAACGCCTTTTCATGGCTCTCAAAAACCAATTAGGCTCGGCCTCTCTCTTCACTCTGGCCCTTTGCTGCGCTCAGTTAGTATTTTCCCGCCAGCTTAGTGACGAGAAAACCATGCTGAAGCGGCATGAGGAGTGGGTAGCTCGACATGGACGAGTTTACAAGGATGCAGAAGAGAAGGCGAAGCACTTTTTGATCTTCAAGATCAACGTCGAGTTCATCGAATGTTTTAACAAACGGATGGAGTGCCAAGAGTACACACTGAGGTTAAACGAATTTGGAGACCTAACTAACGAGGAGTTTCGAGCAATGCGTAATGGCTACAAGAGCCAACCCTTGCCAACTCCCTGAAAGCTACAAGTTTTAGGTATGGAAATGTCAGTGATGTGCCTTCTTCAGTGGACTGGAGAGAAAAAGGCGCGGTGACTGGAGACCAAGGTAAGCTTTGCCAACAACAAATATATATGTGTGTGTAGGGAAGATCAAGAGAGAACGTCCTTAAACTCTCAAAATGAGGATATTTTTATTTTAAGCATGTATTTTGATAATCACACCATTCATTATCTAGTATCCTACACACACAGACATATATATATATATATATATATATATATATATATATATATATATATATATTCTATAGTTAGGAATAATGTGTTGTGTGACTTTCAATGTTGTAGGGTGTTGTTGTTTCAAGAGAGGACGTCCTTAAACTCTCAAAGTGAGGATATTTTTATTTTTAGCATCTATTTTGATAATCACACCATTCATTCTCTAGTATCCTACACACACACATATATATATGAGTTAAATAATTGTTATTCCCTATACTTTGTCCCGTAAAACAGTTCAGTCCAAAATTGTAAAATAAAACAAGTTGGTCTTTATTCTCTCTGATTCTCATTCAATAAGTCCAAACTGACTATTTTACCCCTCACTTTTAATTTTTTCTATTTCCTTATTTATTATTTTCCTCCTCTCTCTCTTCCAATTCTTCTTTTCTCCTACTTCTTCAAATTTTTCTTATTTATTTTTCTTCTTTTCTCCATTCTCTTTAGCTAATGACTAAAATGGTGAGAGAGAGAGAGGGCAAAGAACAAGACTCGATCTGATCTTAGAGAGAGAGAGAAAGAGAGAAGCCGAAAATTAAATAAAGAAAAGAGAGAAAAATAAAACAAAAAAGAAGAAGAGAGAAAAATAATAAAAAAAGGAATTAAGGGGTAAATTAGTCGATTTAGACCTATTATGTGAGAATTGGACTTATTGTGTGAGAATTAGAGAGAATAAAAACCAACCTGTTTAATTTTAAAATTTTGAACTAAACTGTTTTACGGGGCAAAGTAAAAGAAGTAACAAGTATTTAATCCTATATATCTATTCTACAGTTAGGAATAACGTGTTATGTGACTTATGTTGTTTCAATGCTGTAGGGTGTTGTTGGGCATTTTCAGCAGTTGCAGCTACAGAAGGGATCAACCAGCTTAAAACTGGAAGCTTAATTCCTCTAGCAGAGGAAGAGCTTGCGGATTGTGACACTGGAGGCAAAGATCACGGTTGTAAAGGTGGTCTAATGGATTATGCCTTCCAATTCATCCAAAGCAACAAGGGCCTAACAACTGAAGCCAATTACCCCTGCCAGGGTGTTGACAGAAGTTGCAAAACTCAGAATGCTACATCCCAAGCAGCCTCCATCACTGGGCAGAAGGATGTGCCTAAAAACGACGAGAATGCTCTGCTGCAGGCAGTCGCCAACCTGCCTGTTTCTGTCGCCATCGATGCAAGTGGATCCATGTTTCAGTTTTATTCGAGGGGTGTGTTTACTGGAACCTGTGGTACCAACTTATACCATGGTGTCTCCGTGGTTAGGTACGGGACTGGTAGTGATGGGACTACTATTGGCTGGTGAAGAATTCTTGGGGAACAGGATGGGGAGAGAGTGGATATGTAAGGATGCAAAGGGATGTTCCTGCCAAGGAAGGACTCTGTGGAATTGCTATGGACGCTTCTTATCCGACCGCATGATTAACAAAATAGATGAAAATGTCATGATACGTATAGTTCTCATCTCTACACTCTACATACACAAATATATATGCAAATAAATAAATACACACGCACACTGTAATTAATAGAAATTCTATCTTCATATGCATGGCTTGAATATTTGTAAGGATTATGTACTTGCATATTAATTGTTACCATCGATGTTTCTCATATATATACTTGAACCTTGAACATTTGCTACCATTCAGAAACTTAAATCGATTTATATGACTAGGTTTTACACCAAGATCTCTCAGACAGATAAATAGTGCAGAAGAGCAGTATTTAATGTATGATGCTAGCTAATTAAACTGATATATATATATATGCAGTCCGGCTACACTAAGGACGTCCTTAGTTTTTCTTAGGTACGGATTTCCAGTTTTCACCCACTTTCCGATCATATTTTCACATCTTAACCGTTCAGTTTTTAGGTCCTAATGTATAGATCACCTCTGCAAATTTTTAGCCAATTTAGTGATCGTTAAGGCATCTAAAACTGCAATTTACTATTATAAATACGAACGGTTCCGATTAGACAGATTCGGTCCGTTCGTGTAAATTGCAGTTTTGGATGCCTTAAAGATCACCAAATTGGCTGAAATTTTACAGGGGGATCTATACATTAAGCTCTAAAAACGGAACGATTAAGATGTGAAAATGTGATCGGAAAGTGGGTGAAAGCACCAAATTCGTACCTAAACCTTAGGTAAGGACATCCTTACCTGAGAAAAATCCTATATATATGTGTGTCTATATATATATATATATATATATATATATATATATATATATGTATATATATATATATGTATATATATATATATGTATATATATATATGCCATCAGATAAGAGAAACAATACTCTTCTACGTACCTGTTTTATGGGAGCTAGCTGTAATAGAGAGAGAGAGAGACAGATATAGCATCTTGTTTACTAGGCTTTGAAAATGTCTAGGAAATTGTAACTAGAAATTAACTTACAAGAGGTGTAGATTGATTGCAACTACTTAAAACTTTAAAAGTAATACAAGTAGGGTTTGAACTAGCTAGCTTGCTGTACTCCGTAGTAAAGATTATTTAGAGCTAGGCTAGCTGATATAAATCGTAACATATTTCCACATTTCCAGAGGGAGAAATAGAGATTACGACCTTGCTATATATATCCATCTCATGCATCCAAATGACCTGTTATATATGTGATCCTGCAACGACATCGCACAAAAATGACACAATGTTAATGTCTTCAACTTTCATTGCTAATTAGGATATAATAGGTGGTGAAGGACAAGAAATTGTTTATATGCTGCAAAGACTATTACTTCTATATATGCTTTAAACATCGTTGCTCGGATCCATCAATTAATTTAACTTAATCTTCCTTGGCTAGCAATTCAGCAAGTATATAGGTAATAAATAAAATCTATATTAGTCCGGATTTTTAACTTAAGCCAAATAAAATTAGGCTTCTCCTTATTGACCATGAATATATAGAGTTGTGCCAAATTATGAAGTCGGATGATAATTGTGTTTTATAGCCAGAATTAGCTATTACGATTACAACCATTGTGATTCCTTAATCTCAAGCAAGTACGAATTCAAAAGGCTGTCAGAATATCAGAAGTATGTAAGCTTTATGAAATTATGATGTAGCATTCTCTATAGAGACATAATTAACGACTCGATCGACCATGCAAATGATGATGAGGTATCCTAATTCGGACGGTCCACAAAAGGGCAAGAACTGAAGGTATTGTAAATGAATAGGGTTTGAATTAAGTTTGAGAGAAAAATCAATTGTTCAAATTCATTCTCACTATCGGCTTGACCAATTCAATTATGAATTTTCTTTAACCTAAGACGGATAATACAGTGCTCATAGAAATGAATTGTAATTTGTGAAGTTTTTGGAAAGAGAAAATTTCCATGAGAAAAGATATTGGATGCTAGGAAGTCTTTTATGGTTTTAGATTATTTTTGTTCGAGAAACAAAGAGTTATTTAAGCAAAATATGTCCAAATGTCGTAGAGTTGCAACTAGACTATTTTCTTCAAGAAAGGCTGAATGATCGTCGAGAAAAAAGGTTCTATTTCAAATTCAAGTCTCCTAGTCAAACAAGGTATAGGTATAAGTAATAATGTAAGCAGGAAAATATTATTAGTACTTCCATAGAGTCATTCTAGGTGTGTAGAGTTATTGAACTAAATATGTGTCTGTTAAGAAATTCAATTATCACAATCTGAGTTTCTATCTCTTTATTTGCCTCCATTTGTATGCGTTGTACGTGATGGCAAACACTTTAAATGTCAGTTAATTTTATCATTATTATAATTGAATCACCTCTAAGTGAATAGATTTAGACAAGAAAAGTTATATATGAAGAGATTTGTAACCTTCTACATTTTTATGCAAAGAGTAGTACTGAAAATCATGGACTACGCAATCAGTTCTAAACTAATGCGTGAGCAACAAATTAAACCGGGCAATAGCTAACTGAATTGTTTAATAACCATAGAATCCTGATTGTGTAGAAAACAATAGAATAAGATCAAGATAAGTCAAATACTTTCACAGCCCTAGCTAGTATACAATCGATGCTTATCATGCAAAGATCTTGGGACGCATTAGTGATTTAAGTAAGCAATCTACGAAAGGCAGCTGTGATATCTCTCATTCTTTAACAACATTAAACATATTCCCTATGGTTTTGGTTCCACCACCAGAAAAGGTATTATAATATATCGATCACTGCATGCATGATCCATATATCTACAAAAGAGATTGATTGCCCGATTGGGAAGAGAATCATACTGTATGTTGTTAAATTATAATAAGAACATCTCAGTCTCCTCTATATACGAACGTTAGTTCTCACTTCCTGAATATACAGCTCGCATGCAATGTACGTACGTATATATATAATATATGCATACAGTATATACCTATAAATATATATATATATATGTATATCCCACACTCTATATGGTCGCCCATGGGGACTGGAGAGCACCAAATCAAACAGA
This sequence comes from Rosa persica, assembly GCA_025331145.1. Lineage (NCBI taxonomy): Eukaryota > Viridiplantae > Streptophyta > Magnoliopsida > Rosales > Rosaceae > Rosa > Rosa persica. Next base: position 5,311,735 of record WFKR01000005.1, on the reverse strand, counting down.
ATCACAACCGAGCCAAAAACAAATGAAAAGAGTACGTACAACCAAGTGATAGAAAATAATTAATTTAATTAACTATGAGGACCAAAAATAGAAACAGTTTTGCCTATGGAGATCGATCGATCCATTGAGAGAGAGAGAGAGAGAGAGAGAGAGAGAGAGAGAGAGAGAGAGAGAGCTTAAAATCATGGCATCAAATATATAGGGGGGGGGGGGGGGGGGGGGGGGGGTCCTTATCATAGATAGTATTGAAGTAAAATGGATCGATCCATTGAGAGAGAGAGAGAGAGAGAGAGAGAGAGAGAGAGAGAGAGAGAGAGAGAGAGAGAGAGAGAGAGAGAGAGAGAGAGAGAGAGAGAGAGAGAGAACTTAAAATCATGGCATCAAATATATAGGGGGGGGGGGGGTCGTCCTTATCATAGATAGTATTGAAGTAAAATGTCACCAACTAAGTCAACTAAGTTCTCTATCACTCAATCTTTTATGCCTGCAGTTTAATTGAGTAGCGATTATTGAAATTAGGGTTTCGTTGGTTAGGGTTTTAGGATGAAATTGAATCTGAGTGGGTATACAATACTGAATTTTACCCGTTCAGTTTGAAATTTGATCCAACTCTACTTGTTGAAAACCCATTTATTGTCTGCTTTAAGAGTATACTTTTCTGTTAGTATGAAGCTGATGAAATATTACTATAACCAGCAAGTTACCATATAAAACAGTTTTCGGAATTCAAATTAAAGCAGAAGCTAGCTGAAAACTGATTATCACTCTATATATATAGTAAGTACCTAAGTAAAAACAAAATTAAATTACCATAAATCGATCCGAAGAAGCCAAAGCAACTAATCAAGAAGTGATCTGCTTCAAACCCTTAGCCTCATCACTAATCGCCTTGAGCTGATTGTTCCTCTTCTTCTTTTTCTTCTTGTACGGAATACCTCTCGCCTTAGCTTGGCACTCCTTCACTTCCCTCAGGTAAAGCCGAATAGCTCCGTTACCGAAAGGGTTGGTCTCCGGTGCTCCTCCGTGCTCCTCATACGCTGCCCTGAGGCGCCCGATCAGCGCGTCGAGGCTGCCCCATGCTTGCCGGAGCGGGCAGGTGCAAGGGGCAGGAGGGTCGGGCTGCCCGAAAAAGACACAACCATGTAAGTGCACCTTGGTCTTTCCAAACTGGTCGAGGTAGCGAAGGAAGTCGAGGACGTGGTTGAACTGGCAATGGGACATGGAAACCGGAGGGGTCTGGCTCTTGAGGTACTGGCCGAAGGTGTTCCAGTCCCGGCGCTTCTGAGACTCGTAGCGGCTGAGCGGTGGAGGGTTTTGTTGCTGCTGTTGATGATCGGCGTTAGTGGATCGTGAGGAGGAGGCTTCGATGGAATCTTTTCGTCGATGATCTCCAGACATGTTTGGCAAGAATTGGAGAAATTGTAGGAGGTGAAAAAAGAGAGAAGACAGAGGTGTGGGAAGAATAGGTTAGTGCAGTGTTGAAAGAAAAGATAGAAATCGAAATCACATCTTTGGGTCTATTGAGAGGACATGTCATGGGCCCTATGAAAATGCTTTATGTTCCTCTTTTTCTATTCCTAGCTTAGCTATCTAGCTCTCAAACACTCAATCCCTCTTCCCTTCTCACTTGGATCTCTCTCATTTTTATAGTGACACTATTAGCACTAAGTAGTATTATATTGTTTCTTGTTTCTTGGGAATATATAATTATAAAGTGTGGTATGGTACTCATCATCCAAAACAAATCCAAGGAAAAATTTGGGTAGAATAATGTTATGCCTATGTTATCATCCATGCAATGATTACTCATTTTCATCTGTAGCCAGCAATATGAATCTATGATGATCATGACATAATATATATATGGACCCTGGTTAATTTCATATGTACAAGGAAAAGATATAGAACTTTACTCATTCAATCGGACAGATACACTGCTAAAACTACCTAGTATCAATAATTAGGGATCTTTTAGCTACTTCGATATATTAACATTAATGACACATGATAGAACAGTTTTACACATACATCAATGATAACTTCATATGTAAAGTTAGTCTACCACAACTATGATAAAAAACACGACTGATATTTATCGCGGTAGGTAGAACAGTAAGAGAATACGCGTTAGTATTTGTGATCGTTTATCTAACATAAAAATTTAATCATGATTATTACAAATTTACAAGATTTTGAGCTTCCTTACCCATTATTGTTTAAAATTTGATACTCTAATCTCTACATAATATTGACAACGTATCAGGATTTTGAGAAGAAAATTATTATGAATCGATTTCCACCCTTAGTTAATAGTAGTTGCACTTGGTAAGCACAGAAGAGCCAAAGCTAGTCTTCTATTATGGTAAACAAAAAATAGTATCAGGGTTTTGAGAATCTATCTATTCACCCCACTAAGTTATCTTATTTTAAGGTCTAACGACCAATAATACATATCGTTGTACTATTATTTTAATGTGTCTACTATTTGTTTCCCCTTGAAATTTGTGTATTTACGTTGTTACTCGGGCAATGTTAGTTGCGGATGTCGCTGTCCTCCTCCCTTTTTCATGATCTACATGAATGGTCACAAAAAAAGTCGTAGGAATATAGCTCTATATTCCTTAAATCCTGCTGTGTAAATTTTAATGTAAGCCAGGTGGTGTTTGAATAATGACAAGAATTCATGATCAAGGTGCATTTTACGCTCCGGAAGTTTACAGTTTACTGGTTCAAATTGGAAACGACAGTCTGAATAATCTCTTATGGTAAATCCAAGAGATCGAACATCAAGACTTTTCTGGTTCTAGTGCAGTGTCACTGGATGCATGTATCCAAAATGGTATAGTTCATTAAATAATTTAGAAGTCCTTTGTTAAACCCGTGTAGTAACAGAACACATCTTCTCTCTTTTCCCCAAACCCTAATTCTAATAGGCTACTTTATATCACAGAACTTGATTAGAAGCCAGAATATCTGAATTAGGGTAGGCTTGTAAAATTAGAGTGGATATGGAGTGAGCTAGCTGGCAATTACTTAGTGTGTTTGCATCGGATTCTAATCATAAGTGAGTGTAATCTAGTAGAAGAACAGTTGATGTTATTTGTTATATTAAAATTTGACGGATATTACATTAAAAATATAGACCGAACCTATAGTTTTCAACAAAGAGAAACACAGACCTCACATTTGGAAGGTTTTTAACATTAGAGAAAAAGTTTGGATACTTGCAATAAGATTGTTTAGAACACTGTGGAAATAAAAGGAAGAAACAGTTACTCTGCAATGATGATATGAATGTATAGTCAATAGTAAAGAATGCAAGACATTGAAAAGAGGGGGATGACTCGAATCGTGGAGACATCTTTGAGAGGGAAATGGGACCCATCCCTAGTCTATGTTCTTGATGCAATAATTACAAATGTTGCTTGGAGTCGTTCAAATAAGAATTGAATAAAAGGTTAGAAAACTCTGACTTTAGACCCTCATTTAGATCGATTGAATGTTGATACAGGTAATTAGTTTGGTACAAAATACATAAACAATAAGAAAACATGGCTTCCAATTACGGCGTTCGGAAATTAATTTGGAGCCCTATGCTAGGAATTTACGCTTTCTGGATTGTGATTTCTTTTTTCTTTTCTTCTTTCCTGGCTTTGACATGAATGATAAAAACCTTTATGGTGCAGCTTTTTGAGCTTTTTGCCGATTAAGATGGTGGGTGGTGGAGTAGTAGTAGTAGTACTAAAGGCAAACAAGTTAAACTTTCTCGGCAACCAACAAGACAATTTTACATGTACAGACATGCAGACACTATTTGTTGTTGGGATGATTATATCTCTTTATGGATTTGGTGTTCGATCGATCAGGTCCCCTTATTGACAAGTTACACGCTCTTCCAAATCATTTTGCTCTTCGATCAGCTCAGTGCGCATAGATATATGGATCTGAATTAATGACAGTGCGTAGGTCCAATGGGACCTTAATCCATCTATATAATTAAGATACTAATTGAGAAGTGTCTACCCTAATCTTTTAAATATATATACCCTGTATATTTGAACAACAGGTAGATGTTAAGATTATGGTGTGAGCCTTACATTAACAAGGAATTTATGTAGAGATCGATTATATCATTTCTAGGAATTACGGCCGGATTTTATCATTGAATTTCTATAAGTTTTGGGTTTAGGGTTTGAACAATTTCAACTCTCAATTGTGGACTAACACTTCATATTAAGATGTTGAACAAGTTGTTGCATATACATTATACAATGTATTTCATATACAGAATAATTTTGAACGACAATATTGCAATTTGAATTGATACCTGAGTTGAGAATTGACTATCGTAATGTAAAGTAGAATTAAGAATGCTTAGGGCATATATAATTTCGTGGAAGAACACAAGCTATGATATATATGATCCTCAAATAATGAGAAGATCTTGTGTGGGACAACTAGGCATACATTTGTGTTTATTATTCCACCTCCCAACGTGGACAATGGGACCAAGTGTTTGCTTATTAAAGAATCACCACTACTACAGTTGCACACTATTTCCTAGATCCCCATTAAAACGATCAATTGTCGATCGAGGAAGAAGTGAAGGAAAATACAAATTGAAATGTTAATGCCTGAATTTAAACTCATATTTCTGATAAAATTGTGATAGTGTTAAACTAATAACGTTCATGAAATCAGCTGGATTAACGGTGCCCTCAATGGAACCAGATGGATTGGCTGGTTTAATAATTTTACAACAAAATAAAAAATTCATGAAATCAGTTGGACTTAATAAGCTGCTGGAATCATGAAATCAGCTAGTTTAATAAACTTATTTCATATATCTAAAACTTATCTCTGTACCCTCAGATGGAACAATCTAATTGAATGATGAAAAATATGCCATATTAATGCATGGTGCAAACACTAAACACTGATGAGGTGGTAAATTTATAAAAGTAACTTATATGGATTTTAAATCCTAAAAATTCGATTTAAGATGACAAGCACTTGATTTTTTTAAAAAAAAAAAAAAAAAAGCAGGCAAAAGCACTCGTTAGGTTGGAGTAGTAAATCTCCTCCCTAGAGCTTCGTTCCTTTATCAAAGTTTGAAGATGAGACATTGATGGTAGATCAACAACATAAAAAACATATATAATATGCATCATAAAAGGTCATAGAGATCAATATTGATAAATTTTTAATCACGTGATGTGTCGCATAGCGAATATTCTTTAGATTTTTTTGGTGGCAAAGGATACCAACATGCATGTATTGATAATTTGATAAACTTTGAATTTAGTTTTTTTGAAAAATTCATATGATCTAACAAAATTAAATGTCATTTGTACATATATATGAACCTCTTGTTTTTCCTTGTTATGTGGAAGAGAACTTGATGAAAAATATCTAAAACTTATCTTGGTATCCTCAATTGGAACAATCTAATTGAATGATGAAAAATATGCCATATTAATGTTGCAAACACCAAATGCTAATGAAATGGTAAATTTATAAGAGTAACTTTAAAAAATCCATATATTTTAAATCCCAAAAAATGAGTCTATTTAAGATGACAAGCACTTGATCTAGCTTTAACTAGACAGTTTTTAGCGCTTCGTTCCTTTATCAAAGTTTGAAGATGAGACATCGATGCATGAAAACATACATAATATGCATCATCAATGGTAGATCGACAACGTGTGAAAACATATATAATATGCATCATTATAAGGGTCATAGAGATCAATATTGATCAACTTCGAACCACGTGATGTGTCGGATAACTAATGTTCTTTAGTTTTTCGGTGGCAAAGGAGACCAACATGCGTGTATTGATAATTTGATAAACTTTAAATTTTAGTTTCTTTCAAAGTTTCATATAATCTAACAAAATTAAATGTCATTTGTACGGATGAACCATCTTGTTTTTTTTTTATTCGATCGAAATTATATGAAAGAGAACTTGATGCCATACAAACAACTAGCTAACTAAAATAAAGAAAAATCGATCAAGGTATATAATTAGCATCTTAGTAACATCAAACTAATTTCTTCTTTTATTTTGGATTAGATAGTAGAGCTGTGAGATATCTTTAGTCGAGGAGAAGGAGCTAGGGCCACTTTAAAAGCAAAATTATGCAGTGTCGAGTCATTCAAATGGGAAAGAAGGAAAGTAGTAATTGCACTGAATCTCAATTTGCTTTATAAGACAAAAAATCAAACTTAGTCTAGGAGGTTGATTGAGATGCTTGCTGTTCTTGCTGCTCATCCAAATTTATATAAGCGTTACGTTAACGATGAATTATTGCAATGCCCTCTTTTAGTTTCTTATCAGAACGACACGTGATTCTTGTCCAAATGTCTTTGACTGGATATTATAGTCAAAACGTACCCTAATTATTTTTCAGTTGGATCTGCCAATTTGGTTGCCTATAGGCCAGGTACTAGGTCTGAAAGGTTTTTAGGCCAACCCATAATTGAGTTCGGCTCGGCATTAGAGGCCCAATATTTGTTAACTTCACGTCACTTTTCTGAAAAATAAAAATAAAAAAACCTTGACACCATACACTCCAATCATCCAATGGGATGGCTGTGGTGAAATTATGGCACATAACCTTTTAAATAAAAAGTTGTTTTGTTATGATCTGATACTAATAAGTTGTCTCGACGTTGTTTGACACTTGTAAGTTGTCATATGCTATAAGATGTAAAAAAATATGTCAAGCGTTAACAACATCTTTTATTTTATTTTTTATTTTATTGAAATTCTCGTGTGTTATAATCTTATTGGTAGAGCATGATTTTCAAGACATATTTCAAGTCACCGCTCACAAATCAACTATTATATTTTCGATTTCTTATAATTTTTTAAATTCTCAAACCGAAAAATCATAAAAGATAATAGAAAATTTAATTTGTGTGAGTGCCGTCACTTAAAACATGTCTTAAAAGTCAGTTTTACATATAGTAACTATGAAATGAGACAATTTGAATACAAAAAGTGGTTTTGACATGATTTTACATTTGTCGTCCAGCGTCATTGTAACATGTCAAGACATGTCAAACCCTATGCACACTTAATTTTATTGAAAATTTCCAATTACCATAACCTGATGATTGGTAGAGAATGATTTTTGACACGTTCAAAGTGAAGGCACTTAAAATTATTTAATTTTATGTTTTTATGAGTTTCTTGATTTTTTTACTTTTAAAAATCATTAAAAAAAGGGTTGAATTTTTTGAGATCCATCAATTCTACAATTGATTCAAAATTATGACTTAGGGGTCAGAAAATTTTTGGGATAAAATAAGAACATGTTATTTTGGCCAAAATATGGTATGCTACACGATTTTCAGTATGAAATCACAGTTTCAGATAACTTTTTTTGTTTTTTTTTGGAGAAAATTTCAACATGATTCTCATAGAGTTAGAAAAACATACATTTTTTGGTGTGATTAGCCTCACTTACATGGGTGTGACATGAGTATCATTAGTCTCATTAGACATAAACACCAATTACACCATTAACTTCTCATTTGACATGAACACTGATAACCTCACTTGGCATGGGTGTAGGCAATGCCCACCTTTAGCCGCACTTAACATATCAGCATGCTTTGTTGGATTTCACCAAACTCACGGTACTAGGCTTCACATACTTACATTATTTAGTTACTTAGTTAGTGCTTTCAAAATAAATAACTCGACATTGACAAACAAATTAGCTAGGGAGCATTTCTGGAGAAAACAAACAAAGACCATGTGTTTAAGATTTACCGAAGAGCCTAACCAAACTGATCGGATCAGTGGCGGATCCAGGAATCAAACCTCGGGAGGGTTTAGATTCTTAAGAATTTTTTTTTTTTGGTGCTTGCATTGGAATACGCCAATTCAACCAATTTGCAGTATATATCCAAGGAGCTTTCAAGAGAGGAAGAAGAAAATTAGAACTCTAGAAGACTGGAATTGAAGACTTTTTGAGTTTTTGGAATAAGAAGACTTGCGATTAGAACTATAGAAGAGGAGAGATGTCTGCGTCGACCTCAGACCTAGGCAGCTCCAGGTCTGCGAACTACCAATTCGAAGTCGAAGTCATTCCATCGGGTGGGCTTGAGAAAGCGAAACAACAATTAAAAAAAAAAAGGGAACCATCTGCATAGTTTTTTTTTTTTAGCCCAGAAAGTTCAGTAGGGCTTGAACCCTACCAAAACCTGCCTAGATCCGCCCCTGGATCGGATCTATCATATCAAAGACAAGTGCTATATGTTTGACAAAAAAAGAAAAGACGAGTGCTATAGCTAGCTCTTGGGCAAGTACGTACTTTGAAGCAAAGCATATGATTGTCTCATTCAATGTCTTAAAGAGACCTGATTAATTTTTACAAATCAACTTTCCTGAATTAGTTATCTTACAAAGGAAGGATTATTTTGCCAAGCCATCCATGCCCAGTTCTGTTCATAGAACATGCATCTCTGTAAAGATGAGGATGCTCAAAATTGCAGTACTTGTGCTATATATCCTAGTGAAGATAATCATTGCAATGCCTATGCAACTATATGAAAACCCACCCTCTAAAATGGAATGCACCCTTTACGAATCAGACTCTAGGGAAACAGATAGATATGCTAGTGGCTCATGTTTTGGCTGTGGTTTTTCATTTTTGTAATGGGAGGTGGCATTTTGGGACTTAATTAATTATTTAGAAGAAAACCCCTTTGTTCATTATAATGGTCATGTGAGCAAGCATCTTTATACTTGTCACTGATAACACAACATGATATATATATATATATATATATAGTCCTTCTTGGCTAAGGACTTCCTTAGTTTTTCTTAGGTACGGATTTCCGGTTTTAACCCACTTTCCGATCACATTTTCACATCTTAACCGTTCAGTTTTTAGGTCCTAATGTATAGATCACCTCTAAAAATTTTCAGCCAATTTGCTGATCGTTAAGGTATCCAAAACTGCAATTTACCATTATAAATACGAACGGTTCCGGTTCCACAGATTCGGTCCGTTAGTGTAAATTGCAGTTTTGGATGTCTTAACGATCACCAAATTGGCTGAAATTTTACAGGGGGGATCTATACATTAGGCTCTAAAAACTGAACAGTTAAGATGTGAAAATATGATCGGAAAGTTGGTGAAAACATCAAATCCGCACCTAAGAAAAACTAAGGACATCCTTACCTGAGAAAAATCCTATATATATATATATATATATAGTCCTTATTGGCTAAGGACATCCTTACCTAAGCTTAGGTACGGATTTCTAGTTTTTGGTTACTTTTCGATTACATATTCACATCTTAACCGTTCAGTTTTTAGGTCATAATGTATAGATCATCTCTCCAAAATTTCAGCCAAATTGATGATTAAGGCATCCAAAACCGCAATTTACATGAACGAACCGAATCTGTCGAACCTGAACTGTTCATGTATATTGTTGTAAATTGCAGTTTTGAATGCCTTAACGATCATCAATTCGGCTAAAAATTTACAGAGATGATCTATACATTATGACCTAAAATATGACGGTTAAGATGTGAATATGTGATCGAAAAGTTGCTAAAAACTGAAAATCCGTTCCATAAGCTTAGGTAAGGATATCCTTACCTGAGAAATATCCTATATATATATATATATATATATATATATATCAAGAGAGAGACTTCCAATCCAATCTTGAAGATATTTGTAAAGCTCTCAGTCTGCAGTAGTCTGACTGTACGTATCTGTTTGGCTCCAGTTTTTCTTGAGCTGGTCAACAGTCTCTTTTCTTGCGTGGGCGTGCCAGCACCGTTCGGGTGCGGTCGTCGGGGGTGTCCCTTGACCTGACTTCTTCTGAGCGATTGTGGACGAGGAGAGCACCAACCTCGTCGTGGGGTTCTTTGTGCCTCGTGGCGAGGACTTTTGCTGAGCCTTTTCAAAATCACAATCGATACTCGATGTTGTAGATCGAGCAGAGCGAAAACCACTGGGAAGTGAGGAGAACTTGCTAAAGCGTGACTCTAGCTTGGCTGGTTTGCGAGGGCGTTACCCTTGCTTGGCTGGTTCCGTAACCGTTGTGGTCGTGGTACTACAGTCGGCTCCTAAGGAGACTAGGACCAAAGCACTTTGACAGAGGATTTGGTGGTACTGAAAGTTGGCTCCTAAGGAGACTAGAACTTAGAGTGTGATCACCGATAAGAGAAAGAGAAGGAGAGGAATTGCTCTTAGAGAGGTTGCTCTAGAGAGAACTTAGATCATCTTATAGATGTTTTGATGAGTGAATTGGTGAGATGATACTTGTTATAGCCTCTATATATAGGCTTCCAAGCAACACTATTTGGCCTTTAAACAAATCATAGTGGGTTAGGCAAAATTCACTAACACTTAGTGGATTTGGTTAGGCCAAATTCACTAACACTTAGTGGATTTTGTTAGGCCAAATTCACTAACACTTATTTATTCCTTTAATTTTTATCTCCACTCAGAATTCATATTTAAATTTCGACTTCTTCATATGAAATGATCCACCATGGATGTAGATTATTGTGGTAAAATTTCAGAATTTATTTCCATGTGGTTGGGCCGAAAATGCTACTGGACTCCTTACAGGTCCAGTTTTCCAGTTTTGCTTCTGCAGAAAATTGGACTGATTGTTTGAAGGTTTTCCACTTCGAACAAGCTCTAGCACTCTTCATAAGAAATAATCCTTGGGATGTCTAGAATGAATCTGGAAAGTTTCAACTCATTTGAAGTTCGGATGGTTAGTCTGCCGCCCCTCCTTCCTTGTTTAGCTCTGTTTCTCCTAGCCGAAGTAGGAAAATGTGCTAAAGTTGACTTTTCATTTCCACGCTTCCATGGTAGGCTTTATTTAGCCTCTAAATATATATTTCGAACTTGTCGACAATATATAGCTTGAGCCACTGATATTGGCTCGATTTCTCCAAGACGTGCCTTGTCAGGCCAAAATGCTCATTTTGGGTCCAAACAGTATCATTTAAAATTTAGTAGTGAACTAGTAATTATTAACAACACTGTTCCCATCACTAAGCGTTACAACATATATCAAAGATTGCTTTCAAGTTTAAAATGCTGAAGCTAGGATGTAGAAGCAGAGGTTTAAAACTCGTAAAACTAGTAATGAGTAATACAGGAAGACATCTCAAACAAGAAATGAATGAATCATCAAATATTTTTACAAATCGATCAGCTTCCCGAATTGGTCATCAAATAACGAGGGAAGAAGTATTTAGTACTTTTGAGTTTATAATCTATCAAAAAAATACCCCAATTATTTAATTCGATCATTAATCACTTTGGACCATTAAGTATAGAAACTTTCAAAATAGCAATCCCCCGGTACAACAATTTGGTATCTCGGATAGGGTGTCACAACTCACAAGCTTTGTTGATGATGAACATGATTCATGAGTATCACAAATATATATATATATATATATATATATATAACGGTTCTCCACTGCGGACGTCTGCAGTTTTTCGATCAGTACGGATTTTCAGTTTTGACCCACTTTCCGATCACATTTTCACATCTTAACCGTTCAGTTTTTAGGTCCTAATGTATAGATCACCTCTGCAAAATTTCAGCCAATTTGGTGATCATTAAGGCATTCAAAACTGCAAATTACAATAATATATACGAACGGTTCCGGTTTGACAAATTCGGTTCGTTCGTGTAAATTACAGTTTTGGATGCTTTAATGATCACCAAATTGGCTGAAATTTTGCAGAGGTGATCTATACATTAGGACCTAAAAACTGAATGGTTAAGATGTGAATGTGTAATCGAAAAGTGAGGAAAAACACAAAATCCGTACGTTTTTATTTAGGTACGTTTTTGTTTACTCCGACGAATAAAGTGTCGATAATTATTTTACGCACCGAATGTATAAGTGACCCTAATCTCAACCATTTATTTGACTCTAAGAACCGTATTAACGCCGTTAACGGAATTGAACGCCAAAAAGCTAATCAGTGTCTGACATATGAGATGATTAAATATTCAATTCATCTAATTTATCTGGAAGCAGGACGCAGCAATCGAAGAGGAGATTATCTGATTATAGGCAAAACCTGCTCGGATCGAAAATGAAAAGGAGAGGGAATTGAGGGTTTCCAGTCTTCATCCTCATCTTCGTGGCTCCAATCGCAGATTCGCAGCGACTCCCGCCATCTCCTCCGCCGGCACGGTTGCTTTCATGGCCGCTGGGAAACGAAACATCGGGCCTTCCGTCCCAACTGGGTTTGAGGCGGAAGGATAGAGCGCGTATAGGTTCTTCTTCTCAAAGAACAGAATCTTTGCTCGTCTCTCATGGATTCCAATCTTTGCTCGGACATGAGCGATGAGGAGCCGAGAAATCAAGAGAATGGCATAGATTTATTCAAGCGTTTCTTGTTCATCTAATTCATATTTTGATTAATATCTCTTTTGAGTCTTTTCCGACAATTCTTATACGAGTTCGAAGTATGGTTCGCCAGAAAACAAGGGATGACTCAGTGGATAAGGCTGACTTGAGGTTTTCTTGGCTGTGTGGGTTCGATCTAGCCCAACATCGTTTTTGTTTTTCTTATTTTAATTATTTCTTTCTATGTCTTTTTTTAGCCCTTCCACTACATTACTAAAATAAAATTAATATGAATTATTAAAAGAAACTGCATTCTTAGGGAAAGCTCGACCTCCTCACTTTCAATGCTTTTCATTTATTTAATCCCATAATTATTTTTTTTCAGCCTATTTTGTCTTTTAAATTAAAAAATAACTGCATTACTTAGATAAAGTTGAATAACAAAAGCGGATAATAAATTTGGCATATATATTTTGCATCACACTTATGCAGTTACGCGAATTATAATATTTTAGGCTTCTAGTGCAAAATGCATTCAATTTTGTTTATATTTTGACTTCGATTCCTTTGGTCAACCCAAGTTATTTTCATGGTCTTAAATTTATTAATTAGATTTATCAAAAAGCAACCCCATCGAGACATATGAAATTAGGAATATTTTTATGTTGGTGTAAAAAATTAAGTCAATTTCGTATTCGTTTTTGTTTTGATCTACTTGATCAACCATAATTTCCTTTATAACCCTATCTTTAAATCAAATTCCTCAAATAACAATCCTATCGAGACACGTGAAAATGGAAAAACTAATTGCTGGATAAGAATGTTTGAATACTTTATGCATGTTGTAAAAAATTTAGACAATTTGATCATAGTTTCGATTTTGACATCAAACAAGGTCAACCGTTTATACGCTTATACTTCTCTAACAGGAGTTGAACTACGAGAAGATAAACTTCCTGAAATTTTTACATTAGTTGATATATCTCATACACACGAGAGTGTGAGAGATGACAAATTAAAAAAAAAAATTGCGAATTAGTGGTTATGAGCATATTAGTTTTATAGGGTATTTAGGGTTGACCTAATAGATCGAGACTCAAACGACGATGAAAATAGTTGAAATTTTGACAATAACAATATTTTTTTATCATGATAACATCTAATGGTCGATTTTGATAAAGTCTATTGCCTTCGCTTTGTTGTTCAAGGAATGTATACTTTTTTATACAACTAATAAACAAGTTATACCACATTAGTAGACATATATGCATTTTTTGATATTTCAAATAATTGAAATCAAAAATAGATAAACTTGACATTAGCAATATATTTATATCATAATAATAGGTAATGTGTAAAAAAATTAATCTGATCCGCAAACATCTTGACATCAAATAAAGCAGTATACCCTTTATACGCTTATACCTTCCTAAGAGGAGCTTAACCATGAGGAGATAAACTTTCATAAATTTTTACATTAATTGATATAGCACATACCCACGAGAGTGCAAGAGCTGACATATCGAACAAAAAAGTTGCGCATGAGTGGTTATGAGCAGATTCGGTTTATGTTGTATTTAGGGTTGACCTAATAGATCGAGACCCAAACGACAATGAAAATAGTTGAGATTTTGACCGTAACAATATTTTCTTATCATGATAACATCTAACGGTCGATTTTGATAAAGTTTATTCCCTTCACGTTGTTACTCATGGAATGCCAATATTTTATTATCATGATACCATCCAACGATCGATTTTGATAAAGTATATTCCTCCACACTATTGCTCATAAAATGTATACTCTTCAATACAACTAATAAACAAATTAGACCACATCAGTAAACATATTAAGATTTTATGCGATCCAAATAATCGAAATTGGAAATCGATATATTTATAGCGTATTAACAGATACTGCGTAAAAAAATTAACTTGATATGCCGTCATTTCGACATCAAATAAGGGGTCAACATTAACCTTCCATATGCTTATACTTCCCCAAGGGGAGCTAAACCACGAGGAGATAAACTTCTCAAAATTTTTACATTAGTCGATATAGCTCATACACACGAGAGTATCAGAACTGACAGATCGAAAAAAGAAGGTGCGAATGAACGGTTATGAACATATTAGTTTTATGTATTGTTTAGGGTTTTGGAGTTGACCTAGCATATCAAGACCCAAACGACGACGAAAATAGCTGAAATTTTGACTATAATAATTATTTCTTATCATGATAACATCTAACGGTTGATTTTGCTAAAGTCTATTTCTTCCACATTGTTACTCATATAAAGTATACATTTCGATATAACTAATAAATAAGTTAGATCACATTAGTACAGATTTATAATCAAAATAAAGATTTTATTAACCATTATAGTGTGTTAATAAATACTATGTAAAAAAAAAAAATTGAGTTTGGGGTTTAGGATTTGTTGCCTAATACCTATCCAACCTATTTCATGAATAAAATGTGAACAATTTGTGTTTTGGGGTGGGGGTTTTGGGGTTCAGTGGCTTTGGAAATAATTTGATATCCTCTCTACGCACTAAAATCAATATGTGTCGATGTTTCATTGGTAATAACTAATAATCCAAATAGTCCGCCATTGAAATTAACTTGCTATACATTTTAGTGTTTAGTATAAATAAAATTTATGCATGAACCTGCATTGCCTTCCTTTTTCTGAATTTTTTTTTTTTTTTTTTAAATTGTTAGGACAGCTAAACGCAGCTTTCGGAAAAAGAAAAAAGAAAAAAACCATTTACGATGCGCGAACCTTTACAGCCCACAACAATTAATAATTGGCTTCACCGCTATGCCAAGTTGCTGTCTACCGTGAGTGAGCTACTTTTTATCTTATAATCATTTGATCTAATTTTAAGTTCTTCTTCCTCCGCAAACTGCAAACTGCAAGTAGCTGTTCTTCCCACGTCGCTCCTCTTGCTGAGAAGTATAAAAGAGTCCGATCTTTCTCCGTCTTAAAGAGGGAAAGAACAGAACAAGTCTCACCTTCAATTTTGGGTCAAAAGGCAAGTACGAATTTGGGTATTGCAAAATTTGAATAAGACTGATGAGATTTTGCAAAATTTCGGTATTCATCAACTGCATGCAGGAAACCCAACACGTTCTCTTCCTAATTCGAAAATCTTTTCCACCAAATTCCTGGTTAGGATATAAGTGGCACCCAATTTCGTCTCCAGTTCTCTAATTGTGCTTGTTCCATATTTGATTTGCAGGCCAAGTATTGGAATTCGATTTCCTGTGTATATTTCAGATCTGAATGATTCAGTCAATCAAATCCCGGCTAAACTCTTGAGTTCAAACTGAAAAAGAGTTTTGAAGAAACAGAGAGAATGGGTTGTGATGGTAACGAGATCCAGGCTACACAACTCGACCCAAGTAACCAGCTAAAACTAAATCTCTCTTTGGGTCAAGTAACCAGATAAAACTAAATCTCTGTTTATCTGCCTTAGAGATCCTTGTGATCTCGCCTGCGTTCATCGGTGAAGACCCTTCTAGCTTCCCAATTCAGATTCCTATGTGCAATCTGGGAGAGGTAAGACAACAACTAACGGCGTTATTCAACTGTTAGTGCACGTGACTAGCACACTGCTGGTGCAAGTAAACCGACGGTGCATGGAATCCTCTCCGACGAAGTATTCATTGGGCAAAGTTATTTAACTCATCTTTTAGTTATTTACTTAACAAAACGATAACACAAAAATGATTTCTACTAGCTCAGAGCACTTAGCTTTATTCGAATCGAGACTTAGAAATGAAAATAGAATCAAAGTAGTTGATGTGAATCATGCCGTTTTGCTTCACTATAGCTCACAATTTCGATAAAATTAAAGCGACATTCTCAGAATTATTTAATAATCTTTCTTCTAGTGCCAAGAACAATATTACAACAAAAATAGTCAAGACAAAGCGCATCAGTCGACGAGCTGAGGGATAAAATTCTTAAAGCAGCTAGCAAGCACAAGCTATTGGAGCTAACATCCCACAAGTCCCATTAGTATAGTCTTCTCACCAGCAAGTCAGCATGTTGAATCTGCTAGGGGCTCCCTCCATATACTTGGATCATCAAACATTCTGTCCCATCATATATATAGGGTTTGTTCTCTTCTTTATATTTCTGCAAGCTAGATACATGCATGTTCTAGTAGTAGCATATTGTAATCTGTACTGCAAACTTCGCTAGGTGGCGGCAGAGCCAAAGCAGTGGCGTGGAAGCCCCGCCACGAAACCGTTGCTATTGTCGGTGGCAGAGCCGTGGTTGCCCACTTGAATGTTTAAATACTGATTTAGTACGTAGTTGAATGGCATATAATAATAGCCTCCTTCTACATTTTAGGTATGACTTGCAATTCATTAAAACTCGGGTTCCCAGATTTCCATACTGCAACAATCTTCACAGAAATGAATTGTTAAATCTTCCACTTTGATTAAAAACCCTACCAGTTGGTATTATTTTCATTTTTCTTGGGGTGGAGTGAAGGCTAACTAAGATTCTGGACTGCTGATCTAATTAAGGTCAATTCTTCACCAAATTTTACGATGGGGTGAGTCAACCCTACACACTGACAGAAGATGGGGACCTTAATGTTTGTTATGCTATTGCCCTCATATTATTTGGACTGGAATCCTAGTGACATAGCATTTTTTTTCTTTTTGGTCTGAAGTTCTTGGCCTCTTTAGCTACATGTTTTTAATTATTGGGTATTTTGCTTATGGAAAATACAGTGTATAATGGTCAATTATTAAGGGCACCATCAATTTTTTAGGGTAATAAGAACAAGGGGTTAGGTTGATCTTAATAATGGAAAATGATGCATGAAAAGAGTAATGAGGTGAAAAAAATTGATAGTCCATTAATTAATTTCACCATCATATAATCAATAATTTGCTGCCCATACAATCAACATTTAGAATATATCATTGTCTTTCATTTATCTATATCTACCTCCAATCACACAATCTTATTCCCAAACTTGCAAAGATACAAAAACCTCAAGGACCCATTACTATTCCAATTTTGCCCATGTCTAAATTTTTAAAAGAAATGCTAGTAATATTCCAACAATATTTTCCTTCAATTTTTTTTCAGTTGGTTCATCTTCTGAGGCAATTTCAGAAATCGTTTTATTCTATCTCTCGATTGTAAAAATTCAATTACATCATTCTATGTAATTGATTTCTAACCTTTCTACATGTTAAAATAAAATTAGGATAAACAAATCATAACACTATAGTATGTTTTTGTAACCGCTAGCAAATTATTTCCTTTTGACTTTTTTTTTTCAAGATGTTTAGTTCAATTATCTCCAAGTCAATTTTATAGTTTAACCATTCATCCTATTTTATTACTTTTTTTCTTTGATATGTTAATGAGAAATTATTAGGTAATCATAAACTAACACGTGTTTGCAGTTTAAAACAATCTAAATCGTCTGTGTCATATACACTAATACTAATTGGTCTCATTGATTTGGCTTTTTGTTCTAAATTTTGATCCCTATAATCATTCTTGAAAATAATAAGACCGTTGGATCGAATTATAGACACACTTTTTCCTTTGAACACACACACACACACTAACTAAATACATTTCCTTAAAATTGGGTACTTGTAGGACACCCAAGTCATTCTATGCAAACCCAAGTGCAATTCAAGTAAATATAACCCATCTCCCAGACAATGATTTCCATTTTGCAAGGAATGGCTTGCAGAGTTGGCAATGTCCCCTATTTTTCTTGTCTGTCATTCTCATCCCAAACACTCACACAGGCTCTCAGTCCCTCTCGGCAGTTAAGCAGCTTCAATCTCCCCACCTACTCTTTCTTCATCTCATTTATTCACTTTCATTCATTCCCTCATTCAATGCCTGCTCTTCATTCATAAAGCTCTCACCTTTGTCTCTACCAAGGCATTAAATTCCTCAAAGTTTTCACCTTTCTGCTCAGAAATTAAAACCCATTAGAGAAGAGATGCCTCTGGTGAGGTTTCAGGTGAGGAACGAGTACGCTCTGGGTCAGCCTCAGCTGTACAAGGAGGCTGACAGAGAAGATCCCAAGGCCGTGCTCGACGGTGTTGCCGTCGCCGGCCTCGTCGGGATCTTGCGCCAATTGGGGGATCTCGCTGAGTATGTCTTTCCTTCTTTTGCTTCTGGTTTCTTGTACATTTCGTGTGTTTCTCACTACCCTTTTGAAGTTTCTTGCTTTTCCCGTGTGGTTTGGTACTTGGGTTTAGCTCATTGTTCACTGTGTGCATTTTACCGTTGGGAGTTTTTGTGTTTTTGGTTTGGGAGGTTTGTGAAGTTTGATTCTGTTGCTGAAGTGAATGCAATTTGTGGGTTTTGGAGTTGCAGAAATTGGGTTTTTGATGGATGAAAGTTTGAGTTTTTTGTTTTGAATTATGTGATTGTGAGTTGATTTTCTGGTTTGCTGTTTGAGTTTCTGTTTCTGGGGATTTCTTTTGGTACTTGGAAGGAATGAGAAAAAGAGTTGAGGAGAGGAACATGTGCAGGGTTTTAGTTTTTTGTACTGTTGGATTATTCTTAGCAGCTGTGACTCTATGAAGTGTAGTTAAGAAGGACAGAAGGAGTTCTTCTTTGTGGTAATTTAGGATTTTGGAATTGAGTTGTTTCATGTAGTGGTGGTTCACTATATGTGGGGGGTTTGGGCTGCATCCAGTATGCACTTTCAAAGGTACTTGACATGAAAGAGCTCTGGATCTTATATCTGTAGGTACTGTGTTGTCCTCATAGAATACGTTAGCTTTCACTTACACGTTTCAGAAAGTTATAATATTGGGGAACTACTAGATTTCGTGCTAGTTTCTGTCTGTAAAGTAGAAGCTTTTATTATGGTCGTGGATCCTTAATACCTGTTGTCAATAACCTTAGTGTATTGGCCGTTTTAGGGACCCTTCATGCTGCGAGATTGGTTTTCAGTATCATTTAGATTCCTGGAGAGGTATATTGTGACAATAGCAATATCACCGTGCAAGAGATGTCTCGGGTTTAATAACATTATAAAATGGACAACAAGTTTTGACCGCAATGTGCCTCAAAGATTAACCGGCTGATAGTTCTTCTTTTAGCTGGAGATTGATGTTAAATGTGCTGAGGGAGAGCCCCTCAGGTTCGGCAAATGCCAAAACTTGTACTTCTTCAATACTACCTACTGCAGTCTTACGGTAATAAACTTTTGAGACATAAAGCATAACTGTGGATATCTTGTTTTGGCGACCAAGTCTGAAACATAACGAGTAATATTCTCAGGTTGAAACATAATGATTATTCGCTAAATATTCTTTATTCCCAAGAGCTTAAACTGTTTGAAACTTTGGATATAGGTGAAGAATTACTTCATATTGTAACAACTGTTCATTGTATAATATTGTCATAAAACGGTATTAACTTAGGAAGAAATTTTAATGTGTAGATTTGCAGCAGAGGTTTTTCATGGCTTGCAAGAGCAAGTAACAACTACAGCTTCTAGAAGCCATAAGCTGATGGTTCGCGTTCAACACATTGAAGCTGCACTTCCTCCCCTTGAGAAGGCTGTACTTGCTCAAACAAGCCACATACATTTTGCATACACAGCTGGTATGGTTCTTGTACCTCATGGTGTAAGGTGTTTACTTTAGTACTGTGTTTTATTAATGATTTGGGACCAGGTGTTTATACTTAAGCTTGTTATAGTCCATGACTGCATCTGCAGAATATGTGTGACATTTAAACTAACTTCTCTTTGTTATATTTTCTTTATTGTGGAGATGGTTCTGTCTGTACTCCATACGCTGTTATCAATATTCCGACAATTAAATGATTAATAGATAGCAGTTACTTTGCAGGTTTAGAGTGGCATCCACGTATTCGAAGTGAAAGACATCATTTCATCTACAATGACTTGCCACGCTTTATCATGGATTCGTATGAAGAATGTAGCGATCCTCCGCGTTTGCACTTGCTTGACAAGTATAATTTATTTCTTTTCTTTCCCTATTTTTGCCTTATTTGGATTAGAAGCATGGTCAAGTAGTGAAGTTTAAATTTGTATTCTGACTGTTACATACTTACATGATTGAACCTTCGTTTGGCATTCAGATTTGATACTGGGGGTCCAGGATCTTGTTTAAAGAGATATTCAGATCCAACATTTTTCAAAAGAGCATCAGCTATCTCTGATGAAGCAAATGCTGAAAAAATCCAAAGAGATAGGAAGGCTCAAAGAAGCAAGGTGCGCAATACTGTTTTTGAATTTAGCACAAAGGCCTCATTATTAGAGAGCACACAGATCAAATTTGCTGATAAGATCGTGTGGTGCAATAAACCATCACTGTAGTTCTCATGATGATAACTTCTGTTTCTGCTATTAAATTTTGTAATTTGTTATTGGGTTGTTACTTTAAGTACTTCAAATTTCTTTCTTGTCTGATTAAAATGTTGATATGGACAGAAAAAGAAAGGATCACAGCATAATGGAGATGTATCACGTTCAGCATCGATATCCAATCGCAGTAGCAGGTATCCTACAGATTCATAGTTTTATACTCACATACAAATGTGTAGATATATTCATTAGATGAAATGTGACTTATGGTTCCGTCTTTGATTTGATGGCACTAAAACATTTATGATCTCTGACTCTGCAGAATGCAACCTATTTCTTCTAATGTGAATCGACAAAGCTCGCCTTCGCAAACTGTCTCCACAACTGACATGGCAGCATTAAAGTCTGACCTGGGAAACAATTCTAATTCTTTTGGTTCAAGAACTGAGTCAGGATATAATGAGTATGTTGCCCATTCAAGTTCCTCCCTGCAAGCCAAACAACAAGAATACAAGGAGTCCCCTACCGAATCGGTGCATCATGATGATACTCTTGAATCGGTGTATCATGATGATACTCTTGAATCTGTTTTGCAAGATGGTGAAACTGTGTTTGTGGATGGTAACTCTCCTGGAAGTTCATTACAGGACCAAGTTACCTCTGGTTCATCTTGTGGTAAATGGGATGAGAAGGCAGAAATAGTAGATCCTACAGGTCAACAGAAGTGTTTAGATGAAACTACAGAAATGCTCCCTACAATGGATGACTCGGATGCACATGAAGCGGGAGCTGGTCACATTAGGAGTATTCAGCAAAACGATTTCGTCTTTGATGGTGAAAATATTTTGGAACCAACCTCGAGCAGGAACCAAATTGATGAAATTGAAAGTGAACCAGATGAACCAGACACTTTCATGGATGCACTTAACACCATCGAATCAGAATCCGAAAATGATTTTGATTGTCAAACAAAACGAGAAGTGAAACATGTCCCTACTTTTGTCAACGAGAAAGGACTGGATGCAGTGCATGATATTACCATGGATTGTTTGATTCCTCAAACTCCAAGGTTTGAAACTCATACTGCAACATCTCACAGTTCCCCGGAAAGAGAAATGCTGGTGGATCTACCAAACTCAGCGTCATTAGAGAGCTCTGTCCCTGAGCAGATCCCTCAAGTAGTTATAGAACCTTCTAATTCAAACCACTCTGTAGGCTCTGATAGAACTGACAATCTTGATGATTCAAGGTTAGAAACTGTTAATTGTGATTCAGCATCCTCTGGTTCTGGAAGTACTAATGTGCAGGTTAACATCATAAGCAGTTTACGTGAGCCTCAAGACTCTCCTGCTGGCATTTCCAGGAATAATTCAATAAATTTCTGGACAAATGGTGGCATGTTAGGACTTGAGCCATCAAAACCTCCTGATTTCACCCTGGCAAGTCCTGTAAATCCTGCTAGAAGCAGTACAGCTGAGACAATTGGTGTCTCAAATCATGCTTACAAGATTATAGTCGATGAGCATGAAATGGAACCAAGCATGTTGACTATGGATGATCGATGTAAAGATAAAGGTCAAGAGGATGGTATCTCATCAGAGAAAATATCTAAGGGAGTTTCATCTACGGAATTGTATACAAAGCTTGGAAATATTGATGATTCTGATAAGAACAATGGATTTGGCCATGCCATGGAGGATGGTTGGAAAAAAACCAACGCAATGGAACCTGGAATTGTGTTACAAGTTGCTCCATATACTAAATCTGCTTCCAATGACTTAAATCAGGAGAATGATGAAAACTCTTCTCTGGTTTTCGGACTTGGTCGTAGGTTACTTGAGAATGGTTTTGGTAGAAATGTATCGTATGACAAATTTGAGCCTGCTAGTTATTTGAATGCTGGTGAATTGGAGCAGAAAAGCGAGCACCAGAGTGTAGTGTACCAATCCTTTCCTGATACAGCCTTCAAAGAGCAGTCTGAGGATGGATTTGCAGTTCATTCATCTCCTTCTTCACCACCACTTGAGCACATGAAGATATCTTTCCAACCCATAAATGGCATTGAAACTTCCAGACTAAAACTGAAATTGTCTGATGGGAATCAAAGCCACGGAAGTGTAAGAGACATGTTTCAGTCATTCCAGTTGATCCCAGAAACTGCGATTCCTCTGCATGAATTTGGTTCTGATTCTGACGATGACACCTTCTGTCGATCATCTCCTTACATATCTGAGGATTGTGTTAGCCATCACTCTGAGTCCAATTCTGAACAATGGGAGTCTAGTGAAACTCCGGAGAGAGACAACCGTGAACTTTATGATGCCTTGCGTGGAATCTCATCAGTGGAACACATTTCCAGCTCCCCAGAACTAGGGGAAATAGGCAGCAATGCCATTTATAGTGAAGGTGGAATCAAAAGTGTTCACTCTGAGAATGGTATGGTACAGTATCTCTCTGATCCTTTACTTGATCTTCCAAGCTTAGATGCTTTCAAACCTGTACTCCTGCAAGAACCAAAAGATGATTCGACACCATTGGATGTCCATGGTTTGAGATGTCCTGGGGAATCTACACCAGGACCACCACCTCTCCCTCCAGTGGAATGGTGTCTTTCAAAGCCTCAGTTAGATGCTACAGAAGAAAATCATGATGTATCTGAAGGTTTTAAACATGTACTTGATACAGACCTCTTGGGGTCTATCACGTTCCAGCAACCGCGATTGAAGCAACAAGAAGTGAATGAAGAGCCTCTTTCTATTAAACCAAAAATCAAGGTATTGTCTGGTATAATCCAATCCTACTCATTCAAGTTATAAAAGTCATACAAATAAGAATAGTGGGGTATCAAAACTGCAAAAGAACATATAATCAAATACTTCTTATGGCAGCAGAACCAGCAGGTGAATGAACACAAAGAAGCTGATCAGGTTCTAAACAGCAAAGAGATAGACGAAAAGGACGATTTCTTACAACAAATCAGAACACAGGTCAGTCTGCCATCTCTATTGTCATTTGGTCCTTTCCAAGATCCTGAAAGTCACTTATCTGCATCTCTATTGTCATTCATGTGTAAAGTGTGCCTATATAGATCATAAATGCACAGTTTTTAGAAATAGACCTCTAGTACTCTGGATCCTTAAAAGCTTTTTATGCTTTGAGCACGTCTATTGTTGTTCATTGCCATTGTTGATAGTAGATTGTGGTAAAGCTTATGTTTTAACGAGTGCTTCACTTTTTCAATCATATTATATCTACCATGTTGTGACCTTGAAAAAACTAGGTAAGTACAGCAAGTCATAAAGTAAACTATTGCTAATTTGTGCTCAATCTGCTGTTATGTCCTTCCAGTCATTCAACCTGAGACGCACAGTGACAGCAAAGGCAACAACTACGACACCAGGACCTGCTACCCATGTCAAAGTCACTGCAATTTTGGAGAAAGCAAATGCCATCCGCCAGGTTCCCATTTGCCCTTTTCTTTACTTCCCCTTCTTTCATTCTCTTAACATGCATTGCACTAAAATTCATGATTTAATGAAACTTGTCAGGCTGTTGGGAGCGATGATGGGGATGATGATGATGACGATACCTGGAGTACTTAATCTGACCATGCTTGTTATGCCAGTCCATCAGAACAATCCTCTTGTAGCCGGAGTTTACAAAGTTGGCGGTGGCTATGTTACATGTGAATAATTTCAGTTACTTCCTGTAATTAATCTTAGGGCTAGTCTTGTATTCCCCATTTCAGTAATTTTGATTGATTCCTTTAGGTAGAAAGATGAGATAAGTTGTAGGGCTGAGTATGATCGTTTATCTACATGCTTGAGGCAACCATTTATATAAAATGCCTATAATGCCTGAATATATTGTTGTTCCTTGAGCACTGGTTTGTTGATTGTTCTTCTTGCTTTGTCTGTCAAACGTAAAAGCATTACACGCGCATTAATGGAATATGTCACTACATGCAATTTGATTGTGTCATTTGCTTAGCAATCAAGAATCATGGAGAAAACACCTTGCATTCATATGAATATAGAATGTTAATCAAGTCTAGTTGACCAAAACCAAATTCCTTAAGAAACTTAAAACTGGGAAATTCTGCATGCAGAATAATCAAATTGACATAAAAGCGTGAAAATTAAGTACGAATATAAATTTTTTATACGTATAAAAATACAAGAAGGACTTTTTGTGAAAACTCAAGTCATATTCAAAATGCAAAGCATAATTGCGATTCTAAAGTCATCAGAATATAGAACTTAAGAGACACTTTTTTTATTTTTTTCCCTACTAGGAGACTTTTTTTTTTCCTTTTCTGTCTTTTTCTTCTCTTTAAGACTCTAGCCTTATCAATAATATCTCTGTAACTTCCGGTATTTAATTAATCTTGTTTTGAGCTGGCATTGCAAAGCTTCCAACCGGCACACTGATTGGATTAAGAAATTTAATACTTAATTAACACATAAATTAATGAATAAAGAAGGAAAGGAAGACTTTCTTTTTCATTTGATTAGAACAACTTGATAACCAAAACCATGACAGTAGGTACTTAGTACTTACAACTTTCCAAACCCACCCAAAGTTATATGTTTTGTTTAAGAGATAATATCCCAATTAAGGATGTGATATGGTGTGTGTGGGATGACAGTGACACATATAAAGCCAACTGGATTCACCCATAAGTAACAGAAATAAGAACTGCAATTTCTAAAAAACTTCCGCTAATATTCAGCTGATCTCTTGCTCTTTATTTTCACTAGGAAAAGAAGACAGTTTATTTCTAAAAGAAGGTTCTCCAACAATGAAAAGGATGCACCAGATTACCTTGTTCTTTTCATTAAGCTTTTAACCAAAAGAGACTGGGAAAGCATCACAAAGAAAAAATGCATGCATTTCAATTTTCAAAGTAAAAGAAACCATGATATGAAGTACTTTGTCTGCATTATATTATTAGTAAAAGTGTTAGAAATGAGGTTCGTTTTGCATTAATAAAATAAAGATTCCTTTATTAAAGAAATCCCATATCAGATTATTTTTTTAATTTACAAATAATTGCAAAGAACTGAAAGCAACCCCGACCCAAATAAGGTCAGCAAAACTACAATGTCAAATGTGAAGGGAATGAAAAGAAGCAACAAAAGTTAATCATCAACTCCATTTAAGACCTGAAAAGATGGCTTTGAAACAAAGTGTTTAGCAATAGCATTGCAAAAAAGTACGCAACTTTAATGTCAACATGTCCATAGTTCTTCTGTCTTCTTTTCTTTGTTGATAACACTAGAAAGGATTAGGCATGCTACTGCAAGCTCACTTTGCTGACTTTGATTGCACAAAACTCATTCAAGGCATGAGTATAGTTTTGAAGTTGGGACCTTATCTGTTATCTATTAATTGTGGAGGAAAATTCAAACTCAAAAACCTCGGATATAGCCGTAAATGCTCTTAATAATTAGAACTACGTACAATTCCTCATAAGAGCCTCATCTTTCATTTATGTCCATCTCTTTGAGAGAAAATGCTCTCATGTACAACGTTTGAAGATAGGATCTTCAGATATATAGGATCATGCGTGCGAATATTAGATGGACTCAAAATTAGTGTTGTGTCGTGCAGCGTTAGGTTTTTCTCCTTATACCGAACAAAAGTTTAGACCATTCAACTCAAAATTAATTGATATTTATTGGAGAAGTTTAAAATCGATCGCATATTTTATTAAGAAACCAATTTTCGCTATGTAATTCTACATGTTGATTCTCCCCTAGACACAAAAGTACGAGTAGAACATGTTCTGTTCGCCCATGCCTTGCAATGGAAACCATTGTTGGCAACAGTAGCTTTGTTAGATAAACAACTATGGCAAAGCCATTCGATTCTTCATCGATCGATCTGTCAAAAAGTCTCAGTTTCAATCTTAAAAAGTCACTGATCGATCCGCATGTAATATACTATAACTGGCCCCTTTTGATATCAAATTAGCACAATGCTTGGTAGTGCCAATTAGATCAATTTGCATAATAAAAGTTGAGAACTTGATCGATGCATGCACTATAGCCTTTTGCTCTCCATAATATGCTTTAAGACCACCTAACTAATCCCCTTTTTCTCTTTTCTCAGAAAGTATTTATAAAGTTCTATATGGAGCTTCACCAGCACTGTTTACAGTTTTTTTTTTTCGTTTCGACAAAAGCACTGTTTACAGTTGGGGGGGCTAAAGAATAAATAAGATCAATAGTACTGTATGGTAGTGACATATAATATTCCATGGTGCACCAAAAGTAAATGGCCAAATGGATGGAGATTTCTCATAACATAAACAAGAAAAAGACTCTTGCTTTAGCTTTAAATCACTTTATCACTTTCTAGGGTAAGAATATGTACACAACCACAACTTTCATTAACAACAACTATGTACACAACCACAACTTTCATTAACAACAACTAAGATGACTTTTATCTCTTTAAGCTTCCATCATTATTGATATTTGTCTGAGACACACTTGAATTAAGACGTACTTTAAATTTTCTGATGAATAACTATAATGTGTATATGATTTCTGATATATTACACTAATTGTGAATCGTTCTATTTAAATATTATCATTCATTAAATGAAAATATGCGTTGGAAGAAGAGATTTTGAAGATATATGATTCCGATTAAACATCTTATATTAGTCTGAAATACTAGACCATGATGATGTGTGCAAAAAGCTCATCCTCAGCTTTTTTCAAACCCACCTGCCTGGCTTCTTGGCGGCTGTCACATGGATTTTTACATGAATAATTTTGCTTTTAAATTAAGCACTTTTATCCCATACCTCCTATATATACTCGTAATCTAAGAAGTAGCACACCCACCTTCCTTAAAACCGATACAAAGTTTGCCCCTCACATTCGAGAGCATAACCCATCTCTCTCTTCGTGTCTTTGTCTCTCTGTCTCTTATTCTTAAAACTCCATGGCTGAGGTCAGCAGCGGCCAAGATGTGCCCGGA
Organism: Rosa persica; assembly: GCA_025331145.1. NCBI lineage: Eukaryota > Viridiplantae > Streptophyta > Magnoliopsida > Rosales > Rosaceae > Rosa > Rosa persica. Next base: position 5,284,029 of record WFKR01000005.1, on the reverse strand, counting down.
ATTAAGCTGTTTGGGACAACCATTACATTGCAGAACACACAAGTAGTACTAAAAGATGATCATCATCATCATCGTCAACCCAAGAAAGCCGACGACGTTCATGACCAAACGGTGGAGATGAAGAGGCCGGAGAAGATCATACCATGCCCTAGATGCAAGAGCATGGAGACCAAGTTTTGTTACTTCAATAACTACAACGTAAACCAGCCTAGACACTTCTGCAAGGGCTGTCAGAGGTACTGGACGGCCGGCGGGGCCCTACGGAACGTGCCCGTGGGAGCCGGCCGTCGGAAAACCAAGCCTCCGGGCCGGGAGTTGGCCGGTTTCCCGGAGGATTGTTTGTACGACGCTTCAGAGGTGGTGCACCAATTTGAGCTGGATGGGGTGGTGGAAGAGTGGCACGTGGCTGCGGTACAAGGCGATTTCCGACATGTTTTTCCGGTGGTGAAGCGGCGGAGGAGTGGCTCAGGTGGTCAAACGTGCAGTTGATCATTTCCTCTTGATATTTTTCATCCTTTATATAATTTAGTAAATTTCATGAAATTGAAATTAACAATATAATTTGTATGTTTTGTGTTAGCCTAATGTTAAGGGTGCATATATACAAGTGGTGAAATGGGTATTTGGCAATCAGTAATCAATCACATAAATGCAAGTGAAATTGCCCTTCTATTAAAATATGGTCTTGGATGATTATCTCTCTCTCTCTCTCTCCAAAAAAAAAGAAAAAAAAAAGGAAGAACAGAAAAAAAAAAAAAAAAAAAGAGAGGCAAAGACCTCTCAAACTCTCAAACTCAATCATCCAAATGAAGTCGTAGGGAAGCTAGGTTTTTCTGATTGAAATTGAATTGCAGCATGAATATTAAAATTAGACCTGGATAGTTGACCATGTTGGGAGGATAGGATCTACATAGAAAACGTACGAAGGGAGATATGAATTACACGCAACCTTCTTGGTTCTTGTCAGGAAAATCTGAAAATGTTTTTACCAGAAAAACTAAGGTGATAATTTGGTATTGCACATACATATTTATGTAAAACCAGGGGGAAATTGTTGTCTACAATTTGTTTACTTCTCGGCCATGATGTGTTAGCACGTCTCCACCAATAACATCTGGAGCTTTTGTTAGGGAAGCTTTTAATAATATTCAGCAACAGATTCTTTGTTTCGTTTGCTACAACTAAAATCAGCATTCATATTATAGTACAAAACTACAAACAAAGGAATGCCTCTTCAATTTACTCCGAAATGATCTGTTCTATTCTCTCAAACATTCCTGACTCCCCCGTTGATCCCAAAAGAAGGATGAGAAACAATTTAAAACCACATGCCATGTGAAAATTTGCTTCCTTCCTAAAGCACATTCGACCAACTCCTGAATTTAAGTGGGGCGAAAAAGGACTGTCATCTGCAATCTGCACCAACTGCTTCAACAACGCTTTTGAACCCATCTCTTTCTAAGCATTCGGTCAATTCAGCCTGAAGAAAGAAGAGATGAGACTAGGCACCTTTTGACATCAGAAGAAATTACGGTTCATGTGAGCATCAGAAAATACCTTTATCTGGGGAATAAGAGCAGGACCCCCATAGGCAAACGCTGTATAAAGCTGAACAAGAGTTGCTCCAGCTCGTATTTTTCGATAAGCATCCTCGCCGCTAAATCAATGGCGTAAACAAATAAAGATTAGTATACGAAAACTAAAGCACCACTAACCCTGGATAGAGATGTCACTGCAAAAAAAAATACTAATAAAGGAATGTTCTCATCTTACCTACTAATACCCCCACACCCTACTAAAGGAATCTTCCCCTGATTGATAACAGATAACAAGTCAAATTCATACATTCAAAATGAACCAAAAAGTGCAATCTCAAGTTCTATGTACACTCTACCTCAGTGTAAACATCATGAACAAGAAGTTATACGAAAAGCCAACGTACCCTTGTCAACATGTACATATCCTTTAAGAGTCTGGTAGAGGTATCAAATAGTGGTTTCCCACTCAAGCCACCAGCTTCAGAAGCCACTGGGTTTCTACTAACAGACTCTGGTCTTGAAACAGTTGTGTTTGATATAATCTAGAAACAAATTAAACAAATTTTTAACTCGCAATAAACTAAATTTCAAGAATAAACTCACATACTGAAATTATAAACTCATCAGTAACATATAGAATACCCTATAGTCATCATTTCACAGCATGGGATAACGTAGCCAATTTTCCCATCTTTCTCATAAGTTGAGTAATTGGCCATTCTTCTTAACATATGCCAAAGAAAAGGCTTTTTCCTTTCCCCCATTTCTCAGAAATCTCAAGGGGTGATCAAAGACAATGAATTCTTGAGATGTTAATCATAAAGTATCTATTATGCAGAGAAACTTTGATTTTAATAAACCACGCGTCAACAGCAACATCTAAGCAGTAAAGAAGTCTTTTATAATTTTATTACTTCACAGAGTTGGCAGCCTAACAGTGCAAAAAGCAAGTAATATTCACATTTTGATAGGCATGATAGAGCATATATGCCAAACAAGGACTCATTAAGTTTCTGTTTAAAAGGAAACATACCAATCCGTCCAAGCGAAGGGCAAGGGCCACCTATATCCATACAGAAGAAAACCATGAAAGCACCATCTTAAGGAGAAAAGAAGTAATCAATTACAAGCATATATATACATACTGCAGCAATATCTTCGAGATCTTCTTTAGACAAATCTGGAGCAATTTTCACGAGCAATGGAGGAGGGCCCTCTTCACCCCATTGCATTTCATCACGAGCAGCTTGTACCTTTATAACAGAAAGTGTTACATTTTGCACTAGTTTTGTGAACAACAATATTGAACAAAAGGAGAACCATTCTTTGAGCTCCATACCTTCTTCACAAGGTCCTTTAACTGCTTTCTTCCTTGAAGCATACGTAACCCGGGGGTGTTGGGTGATGAAACATTAATCACCTACAAAGGGATAAGCAGATAAACTGTCAAGTTAACACCACAGGATTAAACTTGAGAGGTATGGAGACACCAAAGTGCTGTTTGTGGATCATTACCAAAAACTTGAATTGCATTCTGTTGGACATAATGAAAATATGAAAATTTCTGACTACTTCCAACAGCTTTTACCAAATTACTTCATGACTGTTGAAGGGTCACTTTTTTGTTTTCTTTGTTTTCCCTAGACTTGATTGTATGGCAGAACATGTTTTGACTTAGCAACCAAAAAACATGTTCAAACTATTGGGAATAAACTTGTCTTTAGTTGCAAAGCAGCACAGTATCCCTAACCAGATAAATTACCATGCAAGGTGAATCAGTAGAGAAGAACCTACCAAGTAATCGGCATACTGGGACAAGGAATGAACCCCTTGTACATAATCTGAAGCAGCATCTTCGCTTGTCTTATTTTTTCCAAGATTCACGCCCAGTATGCCAGGGCCAGATTTTCCTCCAGTTTTGGCTTCATCAGCTGACGAAGATGAAGTATTTGAAGTTTCATCCAACATCCTCTTACCATGCTGGATTCCCAACCGCTTTGCAACGGCAATAATTCCTTCACTATTAAAGCCACATCGATTGATGATAGCTCTGCATACAAAATCAAGTAGATTGATAGCACATACGTCAGAAAAAAAAGAAGAAGTTATTAGACGTCAAATTTTCAGAATCCAAAGAACATTCAGCACCTTCCAAAAGTGAACAGAAAATTTGTGTTCACACATGCCATATCAGAACAACAGAACAAGATTAAAGAAAGAAGAAGAAGAAGAAGAAGAAGAAGAATCTTACCCTTCATCACGCAATCTGAAGATACGAGGCTTTGGATTACCCTCCTGTGGAACAGGGGTTACAGAGCCAATCTCTACAAAGCCAAATCCTAAACCAAGTAAGCCATCAACAGCCTCGGCATTCTTATCAAAGCCAGCAGCTAGACCTAAAGGGTTTGAGAACTTCCTTCCCCAAACTTCTAGGCCTAAATTAGGTGGATCTGGTCTCTTCTCCCTAGGAACCCAACCACGTGCTGCGGCTGTGACTCCCAGTCTATGAGCAACCTCTGGATCCAGAAGAGCAAAGAACGGATTCACAAGTTTGGTAGCTGAGAATAGCCATCCACTTCAAACATTTGATATCCACAAATTAGCAACATGTATAACTAAACTTAAACTTCAATATTTTATAACAGTTGGGCCATTCAACAAACTGATAAATCAGGCTTATACAGTTTCTGCTTCATAAACATAAATTAGTGCACACAGGCATAACAACAGAAACCTCAAAACATAATGAAAATCCAGATGTTTCCATCTGATAAGTATCATTACATTGTCGTTTTAAATAATCAATTTAGGTGTCTTGTTAAACCCTTAAAGGCTGCACACTACACTACCAGTGATAATAACATACATTACAGGCTATTCTCTCTTTGCATCCGAGACATCTCGAAATCAATTTACGATTCCACAATCAAGCATATTACTCCCAATGTTTCTAGGTGGCAATGGAAGTTTTAACATTATTCACCAACAAACCCACACCACTCAGGTCTCAAGCCATCAAAAGTTGCCTTAATCACCATGGGTTATGCTCATACTTTGTGGTGAAATACATACAAACATTAAAGTACAGTAATTGCAAACAAAAGCAGAAAACTTGTAGTCAAAGACATAAAAGAGGTACCAGAAAGTTGCTTCATCTACAGTGCTTGCATAAGCTCCTCCAGCAATAACCAACCCCAAGGTGGCTGCAGTAAACAACCCCTAAACAGTTCAAAACAACCACAACCCACTTCAGAAACCAAACAACACACTCAAATCTTCCACCACCAAATAGCTTAAAAAAAAATAAAAAATGAAAAGGCACCACTTTTCACCACTTTGGCCAAATGGGTTTGCATGAAACTGGAACTAACAACTTTCCAATCCCCTAACTCATCTTCCTGTGATCATTTGCGATCAGAAAGACGCAGCCTTTACATTAAAAACAAACAGGGGCAATGAGAGAAAACATACCCTCTTGGAAAAATGAGGGATCTTTGGAATCTTTGGAGGGTTTTGTGCAGCAGAGGAGCAATGCCTGGCAGCTCCAATTGGAGCTGTGCATGCTGTTCTTCTGAGCACAAAGTCTCTCAGTAATTTTCTTGAAGCCCTTGCCGCCATGACTTGAAATACAGAGAGAGAAATCAGAAAGGTTGGTTTGGATGATTCGAATTCAGAGAGAGAGAAAGATGAATATTTTGGGAGGGACAGAAGAACGGAGGGGGTTCACGGCTGCTGGTGACGGCGGCTTATTGAAGGAGCGGTAAATAGCACAGAGATGGGTTTTGGCTTTTTTGGCGTATGGGCAACCGGGTTTTTAGATTTTTTTTTTTTGGGGGTTCTTTTTCCTTTTTATATACATGAAAACAAAATTATTTATATACCTTGAAAAATAAGATTGAAAAAGAATCTCAAAAAGGATAAAAGTTTACAATGAGAAAACATGAATTTGTAGACGTGGAATCTTCCTATACACGTGTATATGCTAGTAATATGACTTAAATATTTCTTTTAAAATAAGTAAATATTGTGAAAATTCATCTTCAAAACAAGTCTAAAATTTCAACATTTCGATCATCATCCAATAGTTCAAGAAAGAACAGTTTAATTTCATCAATATTATACAAGGATAATTCTTGAAGAAAATAAGTGAAGCTAAACTAGATACCCTTTGACGTTCTAAGTATTGAGATAAAAATGATGGAGAGCTATATACCAAATCGCTGTGTCTTTTTATTTGATTATTCTTTTACGAGAACGAAATTTGTAAAAGAAACTAAAGAGTACAAAATAAACAATTTTGTTAGTATCATGTTGAAGTAGGTCTCCAAATCTATAAAGTCTAGAGCATATATAACCATTAATCATATATATGATTATCTAAATAATCACAACTATTTACTCAAGTATGCATTAAATTTGACATTGTCAATACTTGATTTGTAAGAGAAACAAGTCAAGCTCATTCATGATCTTCGTTGTTAGATGATTCCCAAATCCTATTACAATACTCAACTTAGCTCAACTGGTTTGTACATAAAATCATAACTTACTTTCTCTGTATAAAGTAGTGGTACATGAAGTCGCTCTTGCGAAGGTGCGATCAGTACATAAGCTTGCCCGGGCCGAGTCTGAGGCGGCTCAGCCACCTCAAACGTCTGTACTCGATCTGTAGTACACTTCCGATAATTTGTTGCGAGTGAAAGTCATATTGATCGAGAGTACTTATACATTCCACTATGTACGTCATTTGCTTATTATTGGCACCTCCACACCCAAACACAATACAGATCAATCACCAGAAAGGCAGGCATCATATCCATAACCAAGCAAAGAAATCCGAATCTATTTTTTTTTTTTTTGGTTACATGGGGGCATTAAAGCCTAGAAAAAGAAGAAAAGAAACTACTACTACTTAGCCAAGGTTGTTACAACCATCCTAGGTCTCACTATGCCATCAATATCATCCATCAAAACTTGATTCACAAAGGGAGGGTTTGTGTCCAGTTCGCAAGCTCCTAATTCGTTGTTCAAGCTATGCTTCGCTAAGATGTCTGCCACCATATATTTCTTTCTCTATGAATATGCTTGATGGAACAGGACTCAAAGTGATTCATCAAGGATCTGCAGTTCAGAATAAGATTTATGAGAATAGTAGAATCAGATTCCACATCTAGATGCTTAATTTGCATATCAACCGCGCAATTCGAAGGCCAGTCACTAGGCCCCAAGCTTCAGCTTGCAAGACTTCACCATAACCAATATGTTGCATAAAACCCTTGCAGCAAACAGTCTCATTATTTCTAGTAACTCCACCAGCATCTATCTGGCCTTACCATTCCTAGAACCATCCACATTAAGTTTAAAGTGGTCTCTGTGAGGTTTCTTCCAACCGATCATTTCCGAATCTATGGCATTATATTAATATCCTGCATTAGGTGATACATATAAAGTTCCGAATCACTTTTGCTCACAGTGGCCGGCCAAGGAACACAACCTTTTTCTTTATGGTTAGCCATCATGCATGGAATTATAATGAAGCTCAAACTCGACTAATTGATTCTCCATAAAATAAAAATGGCATTGCTATCTGCAGCTAGTATCCACGTCTCGCACGGCACGAATCTACTGAAGTTACTTGACATGCAGCTAGCCAATTGATGTAAAAGGAATGCTAGTAACCTTCCCCTTAAACCTTTCTCTTTCTACCTTTCTCATTAATTGCATGCCATGTGGATCCATTTATGATTACAATCTATGTATTTACTACCTTGAAAAAACAACTAATTTCATTCCATGTTTACTCTTATTTATGTTTGACCTTATTAAATGCTCTCTATTAATATGAATAATAAAAAAATAGAAATAAAAAGCTCTTGACTCTTTTGTCAGCATTCCTCTTGATGTAAAAAACTCAGACTAATATAGTAGTATATATATAATATAGTAGTACATATTTGCTAGCATTCCTCTTGATGTCAAAAACTCGGACTAATTTAGTAGTATATATAAAATTACTTGAGCGTATGTTGAAAATTAGGGCTTAGCTCTTAGGATTTGAAATAACTCAAAAGTATTGTGTTGGATCTATACTCAACACCATAAGAAAAAATAGGAAAAAGAAAAATATATCATACAATTTTCCATGCATAAGAAAATACTTTACTGATCCATCAATTAAACCAATGTGGCAAAAAATTAATCTCATTTGAGAACAATACAAAAACTAAACCAATTTTCTAGTAAAAACAAAAAAAAAAACAAGCTAGTAATAGAGATTAGGGTTATGAGTAAGAAAACGATTAATTATTCAACAATGCACCCGAATTAAAAGGATTTCCTATATAAACGTATAATCTAAATGACTGCATATTGCTTATGAAGATTGTTGTTCCTCTTTGAGGACCCCAGCACAGTTAGGAAGAGGTTGATTGGTCATGAAGCTGATTGGGTCAGCAACGCGCTTGGCTGAGACCATGCCCTGGTTATCTTTAAGGTTTCCGGTTAAGTGAGATTTGGGGCTCAGCTCGGCACAGTTAGGGCCACCGCTGCTCACCAGACTGATCTCACAAACCTCGTTTGGCACTCCGTCCACTTCAACATTGTAGTTACGTACTGGTCCGTCACACCCCCATAGCTCTTTGTGCCTCCCCTGCCATTGCAGTCCAACTTTCATCCCTAATGACCTAAACAAGGGAACCTAGACACAATAGTTAAGGAAATTATTTATGAATTAACATCGTTAATCAATTACGTACCATGCATCTGCATTGTGATAATCTGAAGCTTATGATGAAATAGTTACTATGGTGATTGAGAACATTCATACAAACACTAGCTTGAGATCTCAAGTTCGAATTCTTATAATATATGTGTCTTATTTTTACAGGCTCCAATTGCCTCGCATATAGATCTGCCAGTGACTATAGCTAATCTAGGGTTTCAAGCTATATCAAAGAAGAACATGGATTGATAATGGTGCATGCACAGTACGTAAACAATAAAAGCATCAATGGAATGAAAATCAGGTTTAGTGTATGTATACCTGCGATCATCCCACTGATCGTGGCTATGTTGTGTACACGGCAGCTGTCGCAGTAAACCACACCCTCCACCTGGAGCCTGCCTCCGGCGCTGGCCGTGGAGGCACCAGCAGCAGCGGCACCAGCTTGGCAGCTGTGAGCAAATTTGAGGAGGGACACGAAGCAAACGGCAGAGGCAGCAAGCCTAGTAGAACTATGTTTTGTCATTATTATTAATTAAACGTTTGCTTATTTTTCTTGTTTTGTTGAATATCAACCAAGAGGAGGACAAGATCGAGTACATAGCTACATGCAGACTAATTAGAGGAAGGAATCTTTCTATATTAGGAAAAACTTACGTTCCATAAAAACACCCGTTTTCATTTTTCCCAAGATCTTCTACATGCATTAATGTTGTTATAAACTCATGTCAGTCTTACCTTCTTTTGAGCTGTAAGAAATTCTTTTTAAGTCGGAAAAAAAAACTCAAAAATTCACAAAAAAAAATTGGAACATAGAAATGATTTTCAGTGTTGATCGAGGTGTCTTCTAGAAGTCTTGGATCAACCTCGAGAACCTTATGCAGCTAAATTAGAGAAATGAGTTTTAGTATGATCATGGCATCCGATCGACTAGTGTATCTGTTCAGTTACCTGCTTCAATCTCTCCAAGATTCATTGGATACAGCGTACAGGTCCCAATTCAGGTTTCTACGAAATAACTAGTGAGCACGATGCTAGTATTTCTCGCGTTGCTTCATGGTCAATAGTTGAAGAGTCCTAGCGCGAGGTTTTAGGCATGAGAATGGTGGCATACCTCAACCACAGTTTCTAAAGAAGGGATCACATCACACCCTTATTCAAGGGCGGTCGTGATGACACAGTTTTGCAAAGAAGGTTTCCACGGGTTCATAAACCTTCGCTTCACGGCGGTATATCGGTTTAAGAAGCTCATGAAACTTTCATGCAAACTTGGGCACTATCGGTGAAGAAGCCTCAGTTGATATTGTTGCTGGAGCACTTTCACATATCCTTTCTCCAGTACCACTTCTATAGTCCTAAAATAGAAAATGAACCTGAAGAAGCTCCTTAAGTCTATTCTCTCCCATTGGTGGCTGAAACAACGGCCATGCAGTTCATTTTGGCATCAAAACTATATTTGCATAACCACTTTAATTATCATGGATTTTTCTGAAAATCTAAATGATTTGTCATATCTTTCTTTTTATTCTCATACCTAAAAGACGGAGCTACAAGCTTCATAATTCGGCAGAACATCTAGGTTAGTTAGGGATGCGCGCTCAACAAATTGGTACTAATTAACAAGTAACAAGGCACATGCCGGTGCAAATCTCTTGATAATGAGCTTATTATCATTTCTTCAGAAGAATATAATCCGAAGTGTGTAAACAACACATAAATCACATGGAGCTTAAATCTGCAACAAAGTGATGCTAGAATCTATGACGGTCTATGCATTAGAAGAGAGAACAGAATCCAAAATGTCATTACTATTGGAGCAAATGAACTTCCAAATTTCATCTTGAATGGTTGGAGCATTTCCAGATTTTAGGTGTGGATTCTTTAAATTTTTTCCAATACTTGAGTAATGTAAATCAATATAAACTTGATTTACTGTACAGTGTTTTAAATCGCGATCATCTGCTAGTACCAAATGCATGTATAAATCAAACCATCAATTATCGGAACCAAACCAATTAATATATGTAAAAAGAAGTACTACTCAACTAGTACTATATATAGCTCACAAGCCACACAGAAGCTAGGCTTAGCTAGGCCGGTGTATGAACACTAAAAATAAAAAATTCCCTAAACTAATTCTGCGTACATGAAATGAATAGGGAAATTATATGAAACGCACTTATTGAATACAACTCGAACTTAGAGGGAAGATTTCTATTTCATAATGTAAGAAATGATCAACTGATGACAACTTATTCGACGTCACCATCCGGGGTGAGTCCGAGCTCCTTGAGCACCTCAGGGCACTCCGGAGCAGCTTCCTTCTTCATGAAACCAAGAGGGTTCGGAATACGCACAGGTCCGGCAATTCCATTATGTTTTGTGAGACCAATCCTCGCGCTGGTCTGTTGGTGTAAGTCGTGGTTAATCTCGTTGCAGTCCTCGTTGGGGCTGCTCACCAGGACGACCTCGCAATCCTCCTCCTCATGGTCACTATCCACTTCAATTGAGTACCTTCCTTGCTCGTTGGTCTCGGCCTCCTTGCTGTATGTTATGCTACCACTCTGGCGGTCCTTGCATTCCAACTTCACCTTTGCACCTGCCACCGCGAATGGTTGCTTGCATTGTAAGAAACTGAAGATATATTTGCTCGATTAAACTAAGCTTTAATGTTTACCAACCTTGTATAAGCTCGCTGATTCTGGTGATGAACTGGATGCGGCAGCTGTCACAAAAGACTACGCCTTCAACCTGGAGTGTTGTCTTGTCTTCGCTGTAAGCGTTGTCGATGAAGGACAAGAAGCAAAGGGCTGAAGCGAGGATGATAATACTAGACTTGGCCATTGTTAAATAATTTAATACTGCTGGTTTAAAATTGCTTGGAGATCAAATCAATCAGACGATTGAGGACTATATAATACAGAAAGAAGGGTTCCTTTTTATAAGGGAGAAGACTACGTAGATTGCGGAAGATTTGTTTTGGATTTCTGTTAGTAGTTACTAGTCTGAGGTTCCCATCTTCATACCTTCTTGTTATTGTTCAAGACCTCACTATATCTATTGTAATTTTCTTACTTGTTTACATGTGGCTAAGACAATTATTTTGACTCGCTCTTTTGCTCCTAAAATCTCGATATGCCTTAGAAAGTCTTAATGAGTATTAGACCATAGCCAATAGGTTTAAGCATACAGGAAAAGAAGTTTCGAGTAGAAACTACCATTGGCACTCTGAACTACGGAAGAAGTCATTATACACTCCAAATTTATTTATTTAATTTTTTTCTACACTCACGGAATAAGTAAAGAAGATCAAACATCGAGAAGAATTGGAGGAATAGCGTAAAGATAAGTGCTATGAACCAACAAATATATAATCATGATGTGAGATATATTTCTGCAAGAACATTCAAGCACAAATACGTTCTCCTGGTCCTGTAAATTTCCCTTGTTTGAGTTTTAACATTTAAAAACTTGTTTCATTAAAGAGTTTTTATCACCGACGGCGACCAGCCTTTTTTACACCTGCACTCCCATGACATCTCTCAACAAAACCCCATTTCTATTCAAAATTTTCATATTCGTTTAATCTCACCGTTGGACCACTAGAGCCATTATTTCAAATAAGAGATCAACAAGCATTTTCTAATCACAGTAACCGGCGGCTTAGTGCGAAAATAACTGACAATAAGAAACAAGGTAGTTAATCTAATATTTCCTGGGAGGTTTCCTTGGGCAAACAAGGTAGTTAATTGGGTGGATTCTTGATGTTCTATTAAAATTGGTATCATGCCTTGGGAAACAAGAAAAAGAAAGAGAGAAAAAAAAGCGAGATAAAAAAAGGGGCAGCCCAAATGAACAACACCACACATTCAGCAGATAACCAACTCCAAGTCTCCAACTAAATGGAGTCACATCCTCAACAAATAAAAGGATGATGTGGAAGGAAAAGCCTTTACATTAGGTCAACAACATGGAAAGAGAACTCAGGGTTGCAAATGCTACAGTGACAGGTCAAACTACAAATCCCAAATGAAACTAGAATCCAATTTGTAAAAATCAGAAATAAAAGCAGCCTACGAGTAGACCCTGCAAGTTTTATCCATCCATAGAGTACACAACTCCTACCCATGGTTCATGCCGAGTCACTGCCCAAAGAAAAAAGGAAATAAGGATGTCAAAAAGACAAAAACCCTCTAAATATAACAAAAATGATTGCTAGATATGGCTGTAAATGAAAGAACAAAATGGTGGCTAGATAGGCAATAAAGCTACCTCTGCATCTTCACCTCCAGTTTTTGCAGAGCTGTCTGCCTTCTGCCCTTCTTCAACTGCAGCAGAATAATAAATGAATGAATTATACAGATATCAACTCGTTAAGAAATTTTGGAGACAGGGAGAGCAGGAGCGGGAAATAGAGTCAATGGCAAGGGTAATTTGGAACAAAGTTCAACACAACCTAAGATATATAAGAACAAAATCATATCAAACTACACAGTTCCACCTGCATCTTGACAATAATATCAAATTAGTTGCAGTGAACCCAAACAATATCTCAGCCCTTTAATGCCACATGCATAATCTGCATTAATCCCATATAGCAGTGATTCCACCTCATATATGTTCCAGAATTCAGGATTACAAAGAAATTCTTTAAATAAAACCTATGGCTAACAAATAATGATCATGCCAACCCATTAATATCAAATTCGTCCACATAATTGGCCAACTTTTTATCATACAAGGCTATTAGGAATCAAAGCACTCTGTATCTTTTAACAACTTGATGTGATCTAATCAGAATGTGCATTGAAGGTCTTACCGGATCAAGCTGGGAAAGAAAAGAGAAACCTAATAACCAATTCACATCCTTGCTACATAAAAAGCACACAATTTTGATTCTAATTCTATTTATAATTACTCTTTACTTTTAAATTCTGCAACTATTATTCTTTTATGTGCTACACAAAAACCATATGGACAATCTTTTGGTAATATTTTCAATCTCTAGAAGTATCTTTTGAGTTTCCTCGGATAAGGTATCAAGACTCATCTTATAGCATGAAACCACTATCAAAATTATGTGTATTACATAACCACGTCACATGTATGAGAAAACAAAAAAACCCTTCTACTGTTTCTGAACTCTGCAAATATCTTTTTGGCTTCCCCAGAAAAAATATCAAGAAATCACCTAATGGTATCTGATCACTATCAACATATTATTACATAGCTTTCTACATGCATAAGCAAGCAAGGCCATGCTCTCTCTTGCATAGGTGATACAGGCTGGAAACCCCAGAGTATGAAAATAAACAATAATGCATACAAATGACTACTACTACTACTTGGGACTATCAAAATTTGCAGAGATCCGAATAGGCTGGTGTCGTTTAATTGAAGAAAACTACCATTATTAGGACATTTAACTGCACCACACCAGGGCAACAAAAGATATGAAGTGAAATTTAGAAGCCATGAGTAAAGGGATTACTCAACGAAATATGATTCTAATAGATGAGAACATATCAGACAACCACTATTCCATCTAATAAATTGTCAAAAGACACTTAAGTCACTAATAAACATCCAAGACTTGAAACAAGATACAACAAGTCCTTACTAATGCAAATGAAATTAATCCAGAAAGCCACCATCCTCAGGATAAAAGAAAATAAGATAAAATCCAACTTGAGAGACACTGTACCAATACAAATGCAGAAGATAGCATACTTTTCTCTTATAATAACTTATAATTACCTCCATCCTCTGGAATGTCAGAGGTCCACAATGTGAGGTTGTCCCTTAAGAGTTGCATGATTAAGGTGCTATCCTTGTATGATTCCTCACTCAAAGTATCCAGCTCAGAGATAGCTTCATCAAAGGCTTGCTTTGCAAGATGACAGGCTCTGGTAAAAGTTACCAATGTACAACCAAGTAAATTTCTTTTCTTCTACTTTTGCTTTTCGTCAACAAACAAAACATTACATTACATAAACTAGTTAAAAAAGAAAAATCTATAGCATGAACATTGATCACAATGAAACGCATACCTTTCAGGAGAGTTCAAGATTTCATAGTAAAAGACAGAGAAGTTCAAGGCCAATCCCAGCCTGATGGGATGTGTGGGAGGTAAATCAGTCTCTGCTTTGCTAGAAGCTGCCTGCAGATAGATAAACAAAGAGACAGTTTGAGTGACAAATCAATTACTTGTGCATTTGGACTGTGATCTAAAAACCAGGAATGACAGTTTATGTATAGGAGGAGAAGATCAGTATAACCATTTCAAATGCCCTCCACACTTGCCCGCATTGTAAATACAAACATTAAGTGCCATATGTATATCCTAATCAAGGCAAACAGCCAGAAGGAAAACAAGAAATATCAGGGACCTAGATGGGATCCCGCACTCAAGGATTCATTAGTGGACTGCTTTGGCCAACAATAATAACTTTCAAAATGCATATACAAACTAGAGCACAATCACTAAAAGTTATGAAAACCTAAATTCACAGGCCAAATCTTGCAATGTAGAAGAACTTTACCTAGTACCTAGATATACCCCAGCCCTCCACAACTTGAACCACCCTATCAAATGTAGGATGTGATTGTCCACTATGATAAAATCATCATATAAAGTACAAAGAATCTTAGCAATAACAGTCATCTTTAACAGAAAAACTGGTGTTCGATGGTACTAACATTAACTTTAGCTAGGTATAATTAGTTCTGGGTAATATAAATCAGATATTTCTACTTCTCCCTGTTCAAGCAACCAAGAGTTATGTTTTTGACATCTTTCTTTATCCTAGTCCCCTTCCCCTTCGACAAACTTACAACAGATAAACCAAATTAAACATTGTTCTATATACCTGATAAGCCTTCATTGACTGATCAGCAACCTCCTTCCTATCATCACCAGTCTTAAACTCTGCCAAGTAGCGATAGTAATCTCCTTTCCTGCAATCACATGAAACAAACCACTCAAAACCCCAATCCACACACCAAAACCCCCGAAACAAAAGCTTCTTGAAACCACACTCACATTTTGTAGAAGAACACAGTGGACTCAAAAGCCGAGCAAGACGGAAGGAGATGCTCATCAATAACCCTCATGATGTCACTGCA
This sequence comes from Rosa persica, assembly GCA_025331145.1. Lineage (NCBI taxonomy): Eukaryota > Viridiplantae > Streptophyta > Magnoliopsida > Rosales > Rosaceae > Rosa > Rosa persica. The sequence continues at coordinate 5,268,645 of WFKR01000005.1, read as the reverse complement.
AATGCTGGAGAGCTCAGTCTCCACCTTGTTCCTGTACTCCTTGATACGGCTCACATTCTGCTCATTCCCTTTGCTCTCCTCCTTCTGCTCAATCGACGACAGTATCCTCCACGAAGCCCTCCGAGCTCCAATCACGTTCTTGTACCCCACTGACAGCAGATTCCGCTCCTCGATAGTCAGCTCCACGTCAAGCTTCGCCACTTTCGTCATCGCCTCCACCATTTCTGCCGCAAGTCCAAAAGATAAAGTAAAAACACAACTTCAAAACCTCAAACCCTAACCCTAGCCTAGATTTCGCTCTAAAAATGCTCAAAAACTAAGAAATCAAAGGCCTAGATCTCGATTCTCCTGCCTAACACTGTTCTTAGTCCAGATTCTCATCACAAAAATCACAAAATAATAATAATAATAAATAAAATAAAATTCCAAAGCCAATTCACAGTCCGTTAAGCTCTCTGCTCTCGTTGATTTCCTCACTAAACCAAACAGATTTCAAAAAAAAAAAAAAAAAAACTGAGTGAGAGTGAGAGAGAAGAAGAGTACCGTCGTAGCGCTCGGCTTGCTCGGCGAGCTTGGCGGTGTAGACGTGGTTCTCTCTCTCGGCCATAGTCGATCTCACTCACTCTGTTAACTTTTTTGTTTTTTGGTTATCCCTGAGCTCTCTCTCTCTCTCTCAACCTTCTTTCTCTTTTGTAAAAAGGTCTGGAGAAACTGTTTGGTATGAATGAGGTTCGGTGAGGAATGGGACCCAATTCCATTATGCCACGACGGGGGCCAGGGCTCCGGTTCAGACATGTCTCCGCCACGCGCATTTTGGCGCGTGAGATCTCATATTGGTTAAAAAGGCCGAGCGCGTGTATTGCACGAAGAGGAGAAGGATTTGTGGCGGGGTATGAAATTGGAGGGGATTAAAGGTTAATGATACCCTTGAGGCCTTGACCATAGAAAGAATGAGCTAAATGATAACATTTTTTTTTCTAAAGACAAATTTTAGACGTAAACCAAATTATTATTTTTTTGGTTACATGAATGCGGTTGAATTTTCAGTAATTTAGAATTTGGTTAGTGTTTGTCGTTTAATCCCTTTCTTATACAATCTGTTTAGTTCGAATTGGAAGGAATGTTGATTCTATGTCCCACCTGACACAGTTTAACAGGCAATGATACTTGATTGATTAGGTTTGAATTTTGAAACATAATGTTACAATTTGAAGTATTAACGTATTTTGAGACTGTAGTTTTGCGAGAACAATACCTTATTATTCATGTGTCACTTTTTTGACCACCGTATACGGTGGATAAACCTTTATGTAGGATTTTCTAAAGAACATGTCCAAATAAACTTACGGTCATACATTTTCAAACATACCTGCAAAAAGAAGTATGAATGCACAACAGTATCACTTTACTTTTCGAGTTAAGAGTTAACAAGGCCATGTTCACAAATCACAAATCACTTTTACAATGTGCTTGATCTTCTCAGTTGGCGGCTGGCATTTCAGTCACAAATCGTATTCTTCCGAGTGTGAAAAGAGATTGTACTCTTCTTCTTCAAATGAGGGAGGGGTAACCCGTTTCCTATATAATCTAGGAAAGAACAACATGATCAACGAAATTAATTGAATTAAAATTCCCAAGATATTCTAGATTTCAATATTTGATAAAATGTCGATAAGATCCAACTCATATTCATCTCATTAAAACCAATATCCAGCAGATCAAATACATAACCAACCAGTTAAACAAATTCCATATTGTTAACAACTAGCTAGCCCTGGAGAGAGGGATTGATTCAGTAAAATGTTATCATGAATTGTGGGATCATCATTGTTGAGTGAGATTAATTGTAACACGTGGCAGCTGCATGCTTAGCTAGTTAATTAGCTCTAGTTAATTGGCTCTTCTTAATTAGTTAGTCCAGTTAATCAGCATGATTAGTTAGCTTCATGTGGTATAAATAGCTGTACGATTGCTTGGTTTAGACGCAAGGCAAACTTTAACAACTTTAACAAATTCTGTTAGTAATTTCTCTCAAATACTCTCTGTATCTTCATCTTCTTCTTCTTCATTTTCCTTTATGCAAAACTCTAGGTCATCTAGACTGCCATGGCTATCATGGTATCAGAGCTTTCATAGATCCTAGACCTGTGAACCTTGCTTCCGCATCTCTTAATCAAGAAAGGGCGTACTCCGTTCATGTCTTACTCTCAGATCTAGTTAATTTTTGGTGTTTTTGCAGCAATTGAAAACTTTGGAGATCGTCGAAGCTCGAATCAAGTATAGTGCTTTGTGAAGACCTTCGTCTATGTATCTCAAGTGTTCGATTGAATCTTCAGGTGAATCGCACTTGTTTTTGCCTCACAATTTTTCAGATCTGCGTTCTTGCTTTATATTCTTGAGCCACAAAATATGAACTAGCTGTTTCCTGGAGCAAACATCTTTGTGATTGTATCAATTGAGCTGTGCATTGTGATTAGTTGTGAAAAACAAAACTAGAGTATGATAAAGGGAAGATTTGAGTAAAATTAGGCTGTGAAGTGTTGATCTGTGTCAATATGAACATAAAAAATTCTGAGCATAGTTATGAGAAAATCAAGCATCATACAAGATTAGGTTAAGTGTTGATATTTGTCAATATGAACAAAATTTTGAGCATAGTTATGAGAAAATCAAACATCATACAAGATTAGGTTACCTGTATAAGAGAAACCTTGATATTGTTTCAAGAAGATCATTGTGCTAATCACTGGTCATAATTTTCTTTGGAAGAAGTGAGCTTTCTGAAAGTAGAATCATGGTTATGGCATCTCAATGCACCTCTGGACTTACTCATGTTGATGTATACTCATTGATGAGTGTCATTACCATTCGACTTGGTGAAAGACATTTTAACAAGTGGACCTTCCAGTTTCAGTCAACTCTTGCTAGAAATGGACTCTTTGGTTATTATGATGGTACAAAAATAACTCCTCCTCGCTATGTGCTCACTATTGAAGGTCAAGTCATTAGTGAAGAAACATCTGCTTATAAAGCTTGGACACAGACTGATATGGCTCTCATGAGTTTGCTTATGGCTACTTTAGATGAGGATATTGTAAATGTGATAATTGGTTGCAGAACATCAAGACAGGCCTGGCTTGCTCTTTAAGAACGTTTTTCTGCTGCCTCAAGAGTGAGCATTATGCAACTCAAGACTGAGTTACAAACCATGAGAAAAGGTGGTGAGTCTATTGAAAGGTATCTGCAGAAAGTCAAAAATGCTCGTGATCAACTTTTGTCTGTTGGAGTGAGTGTTCCAGAAGAGGATATTATCATTGTGATATTGAATGGTCTTCCTGAAGAACAGTCATTGAAAGCAGAGAAACACAGATTACACTTTGTGATTTAAGATCACAGTTACTTGCAGCAGAAAGACACATTGAAGGAAGCTTCTTGCTTAATCCTACCATGAGTGCTATGATAGTTCGTGGAGAAGAACCAAGGAATGCAAGACATGAGAACAGCTCTTGGAATAATTGAAATGAAGGAAAAATGAAGGATGGAAGAAACAGTGGAGCTGGTGTTGAGTATCAAGTATGTGACAAAAAGGGTCATACTGTGGATACATGCTTCAAGGTCCATAAATGTCAGATTTGTGGAAAACATGGACATCTTACTAGTACATGCTATCAGAATCCTGATTACAAACCTTAACAAGGCAATCAAGTGCAGTCCTTAAGCCTTAACAGTGGACCATCTCCTGAATGTCAAATATGCTCGAAGAAAGGCCATACTGCTGCTAATTGCTTCTATAGAACTGATGTTCCTGCTGGATATCCTTCACTGTCTATTCCTACCTGTCAGATTTGTGGTCTGAAGGGTCATGTTGCTTTGAACTGTTCTCATAGGACTAACTTTGCCTATCAAGGTTCTGAACCTCCTGCATCTCTTTCAGCGTTGGTTGCACAGAATAATGGAATCCATAATGGGGTTTTTCAGCAGCCTCATATGGGATACTTGGTGTCCAATGATACTTCTACATCTCATTTCCCTGGTGGTTTTCATCCAAGTCCTGGAGCCTCAACTTTTGGTACAAGTGGTTCTTCAAGCAACACTGAAGTGTGGATAGGCGATTCTGGTGCCACTCACCACATGACTTCTGATATGAGAAACTTGACTATTGCTCAACCATATACTGCAGATAACAAGATCACTATTGGGAATGAGGCAGGTTTAGATGTGTCTCATACTGGTGCTTGCTACATTAAACATGCAGATCATGTTTTCAAACTGAATCAAGTTCTTCATGTTCCTAGTCTAGCTATGAATTTGTTGTCGTTTACAAAGCTATGCAGAGATATTAGATGCTTCATCACTCTTGATGAGAATAATATTGTTGTGCAGGACAAGGCAACAAAGACATTTCTCTATCAAGGAAAGAGCAGTGAAGAAGGATTGTTTCTCTTCAAGACACAACAACTTTCAGCAATAAACCAACTGTCTTATATTGCTTTGGTTGGATCAGCTACATCTCCTTCTGTTTGGTACCAACGATTAGGCCATCCTTCTCAACCTGTGATGATCAAGATGCTCACTAGCTCCCAAATAAAGCCACCTAGTTCAGCTTCTAGTCATGTGTGTTCATCTTGCTTAGAAGGCAAGATGCATAGACTGTCATTTCCTGAGTCTGAGTCACATTGTACTGTATCTTTTCACAAAATACACTCTGATGTATGGGGACCTGCACTAAATCAATCTATAGAAGGTTATAGATACTATGTGACATTCATTGACGATTGTACAAAGTTTGTGTGGATTATTCCACTGTTCAATAAATCTGAGGTCCTTGCAAAGTTTGTGCAATTCTATACTTTTGTGCAAACACAGTTTGATTCTATAGTCAAGATACTTCAAACTGATAGGGGAGGAGAGTTTAACAGTAAAGCTTTTCATAACTTCCTAATCTCAAAAGGTATTATACGACATGTTACTTGTCCCTACACTCCTCAGCAAAATGGAGTTGCTGAGAGGAAGAAGAGACATATCATAGAAACTGCTATTTCTCTCATGTCTATTGCAGGTCTTCCTACGCAATTTTGGTTTCACAGTGCTGCCCACTCATGCTATCTCATCAACAGGATGCCTTCTAAGCCTTTTCACATGTCTTCTCCATATGAACTTCTATTTCAGAAGCCTCTTGATGTGTCTCAACTTAAGGTGTTTGGTTCTTCTTGCTATCCATATCATAGACCCTATACTCACGATAAGCTTGATCCAAGAAACACTCAGTGTATGTTCCTAGGTTATGCTCTAGGGTATAAAGGAGTCTTTTGCTATAGTATTTCTCAAAACAAATTGTGGATGTCAAGACATGTTGTTCATGATGAAACCACATTCCCATTTATGTTACCCTCTAGACCTACAGCTACACAGACTGATCCTGTGACTTACTTCCCTAGTTATTCTTAGACACCTGCATCTGCGCAGTCCTCTTCTCTTCTATGTGCTCCTTCTCCTATCACTCCTTTCACTGAGGTATAAGGAGATTCTAGTAATGAAGGGTTGGTGAGTGATGATATTAGAACCGACAATCTTCATGACAATCATAACTGACATCTTCATGACAATCATACTCATGGCAGTGGGGATTCTCAGCCTTACACAATTCATGATATTCCAGTGTCACAATCTCCAGATACTAATGTTTCTCATACTGAGCATGTTGATATCCACATTGCAAGAGACTCACAGCCTCCAGTAGATGATTCAACAGGTGGTAACATTGATATTCTTCTTTCTATGAACAGTGTTCCTGATGATGTGCCAGATGACCAAGTACATTTATTCTCTGCTGCACCTGACCAAGCTGGTATTGCACCTATTCAGGGTCTCAATGAGAATGAGCTCAATACCTTGCAATTTGGAGGACTGAATCACACAACTGCAGCTTTACCTCAAGAACTCACTTTTATCATGGATCAAAACTACAATGATCACTCAATGTTGACTCGAGCCAAGAATGGCATTATCAAATCTAAAACATTTGAAGATTGTTATTGCTTCTCTGCTATTGTTCAACAGAAACTTTATACTGAGTATCCCTTCTTCAGTGGCTTTACTGCTATTGCTGATATCAGTGAAGTTGTGGAGGCTAAGTCCTTCAGAGCTGCTGCAGGGAAAGTGGAGTGGGACAAAGCAATGCTTGAAGAAATTGAGGCATTACGAAACCAAGGTACTTGGTCTCTTGTTCAATGTCCTACAGATAGAAACATTGTGGGGAGTAAGTGGATCTACAAGGTTAAGAAAAATCCTAATGGTTCTGTTTCAAGATATAAGGCCAAGTTGGTTGCACAAGGCTACATCCAATGTAAAGGACTAGATTATGATGAGACTTTAAGTCCTGTTGTGAGGCACAACACCGTCAGAGTGATCATTGCACTGGCTGCAATGAATAATTGGGAACTGAGGCAATTAGATGTGAAAAATGCCTTTCTGCATGGAGATTTGAAAGAAGAAGTTTATATGGCTCAACCTCCAGGTTTTGTTGATCCAGTACACAGTGATTATGTATGTCTCTTAAAGAAATCTCTGTATGGGTTAAAGCAAGCTCCAAGAGCATTTAATGAAAAATTCACAAGCTTTCTTCCAAGTCTCGGCTTTCAGTTCTCACATTCTGATCCCAGCCTTTTTGTTAGGCATACTTCAACAGGTATGGTGGCTTTGCTTTTATATGTAGATGATATTGTGATCACTGGTTCAGATACCACTGGAATTCATGAGGTGATATATGAGCTAAGTATGGTTTTTGACATGAAAGATCTTGGCCCTTTGACTTATTTCCTTGGTCTGGAAGTTACCAAAGTGAAACAAGGAATATTTCTGGGTCAAACTAAGTATGCTAAAGATCTCCTCATCAAGGCAGGAACGGATATAGTTCATCCGTGTAGTTCTCCTTGTCTTCCTCATTATCATATGACTAAAGATCAAGGGGTGCCTCTTAAAAATTCCACTGCATATCGGAGCATTGTGGGGGCGTTACAATATCTTACCTTTACGCTACTTGATATTGCATATGCAGTAAATACAGTTTGTCAGTTTATGACAGTTCCTACTGATGTTCACTTCAGTGCCGTCAAGCGAATACTCCGATATCTTCATGACACTACTCATAGAGGCTTGTTTTATAGCTCAGCTCATGCTTTGTCTAATGCAGTACACCTCAAGGCGTTCTGTGATGCAGACTGGGCAGGTGAAGTCATTCAACGTCGATCAACCACTGGTTTTGTCATTTATCTTGGCATGTGTCCTATCTCCTGGCAATCAAAGAAACAGGGCACTGTTTCCCGGAGCTCCACTGAAGCTGAATATAGAAGCCTGGCTAATACTGCAGCTGAAGTAAGTTGGATTAGACATCTTCTTTATGACATGAAGACTCTTATTCCTACAGCTCCCTTGATTAAGTGTGATAACTTGTCTGCCTTAGCTCTCGCCACCAATCCAGTGTTTCACTCTAAGATCAAACACTCGGATAATGATTTCCACTTTATTCGTGAACGTGTTCAACGCAACGATTTGTGCCTTGCCTATGTACCTACAACTGACCAAACTGCAGACATATTAACCAAAGGGTTACTTTCTCCTCTCTTTCGTACTCATTGCACCAATCTCAGGCTAGTTACCCTAGCTGAGCTTGAGGAGGGATGTTGAGTGAGATTAATTGTAACAGGGAGATTAATTGTAACACGTGGCAGCTGATGGCAGCTGCATGCTTAGCTAGTTAATTAGCTCTACTTAATTGGCTCTTCTTAGTTAGTCCAGTTAATCAGCGTGATTAGTTAGCCTCATGTGGTATAAATAGCTGTACGATTGCTTGGTTTAGACACAATGCAAACTTCAACAACTTTAACAAATTCTGTTAGTAATCTCTCTCAAATACTCTCTGTATCTTCGTCTTCTTCTTCTTCGTTTTCCTTTCTGCAGAACTCTAGGTCATCTAGACTGCCATGGCTATCAATCATCCGGCTGGTCATCAAAATGCTGGAAAACCAGAAGAATAAAAGCAATGAAAATAAAAGCAGAAACAACGACGATAAGATACAAGTAATACTTGCAACTATATGATAAGAAATAGGCATCGCATTCGATGGTCTCCAAAGGATTGGTATTGGTATGCTGTGCAGATTGTCCATTAACCAAAGGAAACCTCTGATCCAATTCACATTTGAACCCCAACTCCTCTTTCAATTACATAACATTCCTAGGAGGCGATACCGAGAAATAGAGCTGGGTAACCATAATATCATCTGTAATAGCAGCAACTACTCCTTCACTATCAACCTTTGAAACATCTAGGCCGTCCACTGGTGCAGGATGATAGCTAGAAATCATGCATGGAATTTGGTTCATATATACATGCCAAAAATAGCATGATCTCATTCTATAAATCGACCAAAAATCTAAATGCATTTACTCAAAGCTCACGAATGGTGTAAGTCCTCGGTGTATAAGCCCCTGGTTTTGCATACAATGTGTTGTGATATATTAACAACTGACTCTGTGAGTAATTGAATCCACTAGCATGGGTCTGAGACACGGGAACCCTTGCAACTTTGGGGTATGGAACTGGAGAGCACAGTCACGAATGAAACCTAAATTATTGGTACATATTGGTGCTAAACTAGTAAGACTGACTTGAAACCCACAACATTCATTTAAGTTCTTGATCCTTCTGCTATAACTTCTTTGCAGAATATCCCGCTCATGCATGTCTGTTTTTGTGTGGTACACCTTTCATTTCAAGCATTCGAGTATGAAAACCCATGGACCTGACTACTCTTTCAACGTCTTCCCCACAAATCAAGGTTATATGAGCGAACAATGAGGTAGGTAAAGGGATGCACAATAGTGACTAACAATATGTTTCATTGATTGATCTCATACTCTCAGGTTTTTCTACATGTTATCACTATCGGTGCACTTACATACAGATTATAGCTATAGGCTGGCAGTCAGTGTGGAGGATTCTTGTTGCTTTAGAGTGTCAGCAACGTGTGCAACCACTCCAGCACCAGCATTGTGAAGCCATTCATTTTTTACCTGGATTTACAAAGAGAAATCAATTTAGTCAGAATGGAGAGATGAGGCAAATCCCATGAAGAAAGATTGATTCAGAACAGTACATGAATGTTGTTGTGGGCGAAGAATGGCCAAGGTGCGGAATGAAAGCTGACATCAACTTTTTTCCATCCCAACTGTTGTAAGCCTCGTATCATTTCATCTGTTCACAATACTAAGCAAATTTTTACCCGATGCCAAGTAAAGGATTGCATTCCATCAATGTCATCATATCATGAATATCTGCTGGCATTTATGTACTTACCTTCAACAATTTCATGATATTCCAAGGTATTCTGTTGGTTGGGTTTACTTTGGGCCGCCTCCTTCGCCTTAGCTGCTTCAGGAGGAAAATGGGGGCCATCAGAGGAAACTGGGGGACAATATTCTACATCTACAACATGCTTGTAGCCAACCAAAGACCGGCGAGGAGGCTGCAAATAATGTTAAAAACATCAGATTGATGCATAAAATTGAAGGGTAGACTCGGTATTTGAATTAATCAAAAATATGATGGCCATGATTCCATAACCAAATTATACTGGTTTTGGCAATAGATTACAGAAGTTACAAACTATGATTATGTCAACTGTCACCTTAAAAATTTCCGTCTCTCTCCTTATGGATGATGTACGCCAACCAACCATATCTGTATAATGTTAAAGAGACTGGTATAGAAAAGAGAGACTAATGAATTGAAATTTGAAAGTTTAGGCATTCATATAATTCTGCTACAAAATGAATGATACACAGGAGGATACGATCATAAGATACATTTGCATAAAGAATCCGAGATCTAAACGACCCCAATGCAGATCTGCATAATGAAACATATCAGGACCATAATATAACTTTGCCAGAAAAAGAAATGCCTAAAGTAATTAATTTAAAATGCTTGACTTACACAAAATTTCCATCTTCACAATCAGATGCCATTCTCAAAAGAAGCGGTGGTTTTTCAGGTTTACCGTCAGTGAGGAACAGCTGACTACCAGTTCGACCAACAACAATAGGAGCAATTGGTGCAGCCAGCTTTTCTAACAAAGGTACGCCTAAAAGAAATGGAAGCTGAAGAAAAAAGACAAGAAAAAAAAAATTCAAATGTAGTATGTGAAGGTTAGGTTCAAGTAGTACTAGATACATGACATAAACGGCTACCATAATAAAGCATTACAGAAGCAAAGATGTTTAGTTAAAATACATTTCTGTCTTTATTTTTTTACACTAGAAGTCTCGGTATCAGTACTATGTTTAATTGTTCTCTCGATAATGTGAAATATCTGACTGACATTGTGAATAGTCCCCTAATAGATGTCCTCAAACAACTCTTCAATGTCACACAATTAAATAGCAGTGTTAACATCCTTTATCAGAAAAGTTAATCTATCTACTCATCCCTTACTAAGTTCCCTGGGTATACAGGTGTTTGTTCCAAGTCAGAATGAATTCAGAAAAAAGTAATACACCTTAGCAGAGTTCAGAATGGCGTCTTACTGTAGGGTAAATGTAGTTAATGAAAATAAAATTACCTGCTTTTTCCCCCTCACCCCAAGATGTGGGGTTGCCAATGTTACAAAATTGATTGGCTCCAAACCGGCAATCTTTCCTCGTCTCAAAGAGTGTGTTGCTTTTGAATTTACAAGAGGTGAATTGGGAATATCATTGGGTTTGTAAAGAACAGATATTGCATATCTTGCAAACAAGCCCCCTAGAGAATGGGCTAAGAATGAGATTTTCTTCAGGCTATCTGTCTTTTGCACAACTTGCATGACCTGTTAATCGAAATATTCCAAGGTTATACAAGTACGGATATTATTTCTCAACAAGCCACAGATAACATGATTTATAATCAAAGAGTAAATTTTACAAATAGTGGCTTGTATATTTCAAAACTCACTTCATCTGCCAGTCTCTTTCCAGCTCCATCAATCCCGGCAAAAGTTTTAGTGTACGTGTTGCATGAACTTGCTGAAATACAGTAAGCATGATGTTAAAACTAGCATATTAAAGAATAACAGCCAATGCTAACTTCATGCATTTGAAGACCAGGTATGCTTATAAAGCAATCTTATAAGCTAAGATACAAGAGCTTTTCAGTCCAGATTTCTCATTGTCCTGCTTAATCTGACAGCTCTCAACCCCACCACTACCTTTCTTGAGTGGCACTCTGTTTCTTACTGTTCTCGTAACTTACTAATTCTACATATTTAAAACTATCATAAGCTGAAAGTAAGTTCCACATAGTTGAAGAAGTAAGTGAGATCAATTTACCATAGATTAAGAAGCTTCTGCCTAGACGCTTTCGTAATTCTGCTTCCACGTATGTCCAATCACTTGGGCTGCATTACTAAGAATCAGTTAACTTGATATCAATTCAAGGGGGAAAGCCAAAGAAATGCATAATCACGAATACACAAACCAAATCAAGAGCAATCAAGCAATCCTTGACCACATATAAATCCGAAAATCAAAAGCAAGACTAACAAAATCAAACGACTCGAAGATAATCACTTTCACAATTATATGCATACATTCACAAGAAACACAACACAAACAAGACTCATCTCACTCAAGGTATCCACATGATCAGCCTCTATCTAACATTATCAAGTAAATTTCGAGCCTTTTCTAACATTATCAAGTAAATTTCGAGCCTTTTCGAGATAATTTCCACTCATATAACAATTTTACAAATCTCTTTAGAGGAGTTGGAAGAACACATACCTAGCCAATATGCCATGAACAAGTACGAGAAGATGATCAGGCTTCTTCTCCGCACTCGCAACACCTCTGGAGGAAGAAGCAAAACTCCCCTGACTGGTCATAGCGTGAGCTCTGAGTCCTTGGTTCCTCCAACTATTATACGCCCCTGAAAACTCAAAATCAAAATCAAAACCTCAACAATTCAATCTCCTTATTTCTAAAATCAACCAAACTTCTCAGGCAATTAACAAAATTGAATTCAATTCCACTCAATTTACCAGAAGAGAAGGCCAAATACGAAGAAGAGCAACACGACGACGAAGACGACGGCGACGAACCTAGAGCTCCTCCTCCTCCATTCCGTCGATTACTGCTGCTACTGAATCTGGGAGAGTAACCGCAACGCGCGTGGATTAGAGGAGCGGAGGCCATTTATATATGTGCAGGTGGAAGAAGAAGAAGATAGAGAGAGATCCTAATTTCTCGTTTGAATCAAAGAAGGCGAGGTCAGCATCGACGCCATACTCCTAGTTATCATCTTTGCTTTTCTGACGAGCAATCATCATAAGCAAAGCCCATGTCTGATGTCTTCTTCCTCAGTCACATAGGTAATTTTCTATTCTCTCTTTCCATTTTTGGTAATTCCATAGCTACCCGACTCGGTAGTTAATTACCTACACGTAAGGCCCCGTTTAGTTTGCAGGAATGTCAAAATAAGAAAATGATTTATTTTCTTTTCCATACCGATATAAAATGTAATAGGTTTTGACATTTTCATGTAGGTGTTTGGAACATTATTGAAAATTAAATTCTGAAATTAATTTTTTATTCCTAGTATAGAGTTTGGTAAGTCATAAGAAGGAAATATAAAATTATAATTTTCAATAATACCCTTTTACTAATTAATGTACAAATATGACATCAACTTATAAGGAATATTGGTGGAGGAATATAATTTTTTTAGAGGGATAATTTATGTAATTTTGCCTTTTATAGTGGGAAATGGAAATAGAATACCACCCCTGACTAGGTAATCCTATTCAGGCTTTATAAGGGAGTCAATTTCAAGTCAAATCTCATTTTTTATTTCTTTTCTAAACTCCTATTACAACCAAACGGTACATTTAAATGGAAAATGAAATTGATTCTCATTTCATACCATGATTTCCTGCCATCCAAACGGGGTCTAAATGTACTCAGATTGCGCACTTATTATCTAGAAACGCGCTTTTGTTCCTGTATTATGTGTTTAATTTGAGAACGTGCCACAATGACTGTCCCGTGTATTAAGAACTGATATATCCATCTAAATTGCTGAAAAATTATAGTGACTATTTTCTTCTAAAAAAAAATCCTTGAGAAGTACTTGCCAAAAAAAGGGATTGTCTTTTTGTGTATGATTTGTGGAGATGGGGTTCCAAACTTGGATTCTAGGTGACCAATAATTTATAGACATGAGGTTTTGGTTAGAAAGGAAAGGAAGAATTTGGTGCATGGAGGCCTCGTTTGGTTCTCGGAAGGGAAATCAATTCCCTTGTCTTTCCCGTGGGGAAGGGAAACTAAAGTTCCTGTCAGATTTCCTTTCCTGTGTTTGGTAAAGCAGGGAAAGCATTCAGGAAAGACCATTTGATTTCTCTTCCGATATTTGGTTGGTGCAAGAAAGGAAAGTAAAAATATATAAATGTTTCAATAATACCATTCTATTTTAAAATAAAAACAACTTGGAATGAATTTTCAACACTACCATGGGTACTTAAGCAATTAATGCTGGGGTATTATTGTCCAAAATTATTGCAATTAATGCTGGGAAATGGGATGGGAAACTCAATCCCATGAAGTTTGAGTGGAATAAGTTTACCCCCAATTTTCCCTTATGTCAAGAAAACATTTCCAGATTTTATGGTTACCAAAACAAAATAAAGGAATAACTTTCCTTTCCCAAGTCCTCAAATCCGTGAAACAAACGAAGCCTGAATGTGAAATAAAAGAATCGAACTTAACTAAAAGATAAAACTTGAGTTATACTTGAGTGTATTTAATTCGTAAAGTTTATGAGATGTTGTGCCTAATTATGAGAGGGCGTTGTTCGAGTTATTGTCTAAAAGTATGTTTGTATATCTATTTCAAAGCGAAATACGTACTCAATGGAGAGGTTAGCGAGAAGATTAAATCGATGTCTCCTTGATTCGATCGAGGTTTTTAAATTCGTGTTGGATATGTTGCAACACTACGCATGATCATGACATAAATGAGATGAATTTCACTAATTTTTCATGGTCTGTCTATAAAGGTAGCAAGTCACATGTGGGTTGAGCAGTTCAAATCAAAGTAGCGCCAAAGGGAAGAAATCACTGTAGTTGTTCGTTGGGTATAGGCAGGTCAGCTGCTACATACATATTACAAAAGCATATATACGCATGTATATTGCTATCTTATCCCCAAGAATTATTGGCTGGGCTAAGTTTTTGGCCCGCCTAATATGCCTAAAGGCTTCTTTCTTATCAGCTTCAAAATAAAGACATAAGAAAAAAAATATCTATGAGCTTAGTGACAACATATATATTGTCTTCATATGCTTGGATAAGAAAGCTACAAGATATATTAGTCGGTGGAGTGCATCGAATTATAGTTGGGTCGAATTTAGTAAGGTGGATTTGTAATTGGATGTGCAATGTATAATGTGATTAGTTGTAGAAGGAAAACGTCTCGTTTCTTAGCCTATTCATTTATATTGTGATTACTTTATCAAATTAAAAGTATTGGTACATATCACGTGAGTTGCTTCCTAGTCGGGCAAAAAAAAAAAATGCAGCAAAATTCTCAGAAGAAACTCACTCAAATGCTGGACTAAATTGGAAAAACCAAAAATATATACATGCCACTTCATTCATTATTGATATACATGATAATTGATCACATCCTATTACAAAAGTAATGGAGAGACTTATGAGAGGCACACACTAATTAACGCTTGTGAATCACTCAGAAGTACACGGATGAATAATTGCATATATACAACAAAACTAAATAGGAAATCAACCATTAGAACCAGGGGCAGATTTAAGGTAGACAACGAGTCCCAAGTTGAATTTCTGTCATGAAAGAGCTCCATGTATATCTTATGTATTCTGCAAGATTACGAGGACCAACAGTTCGTAGAAATACCTCAAAACGACTATACAAGAGGCAAAACAAAGTACGAGTATGTAGCCCTTAATTAGTCTCTTGGCACTTTGGATCTGCAGCCACAAACTAGAGACTACTAAATTTACCATAACATAAGACCTATGATGTCACATAATGGAACAAGCATGAGGGTTTTCATCACTGAACACAGCAGTGTCCTGCTCGTTAAACATGGTGGAGTAAGGAGGAGGCTGATAATAGCCATGCTCCTTGCCACTGTAGCCATGCTTGTAGTAATTGTACGAATAAGACGAGTAATTGGGAATCGAATTGTAGGTGGTGATCTTGTGTTTACTCTGATGATCATGGTGGTGGTGGTGATGTTCGTGGCCATCGCGGGGTTGATGCTGCTGGTAGTACTGAACATTAAGGTTGTGGCCATATTCAGGGTTGTAAGGGTAAGGCCAAAGTTCAGCTGTCCTTCCAGTCCTCCTTACTGCCTTTAAAACCTTCTCTTGCTTAGCCCATCCCATGACAGTCACCTTCTGCATGTTTATATCCACGTCAATATCGTCAACTCCTGTAAAAATGATAGTTGCATACAAACAATATTAGATATATCACATTAACTAAATCCATCTGATTAGATATTGTTGGTCAGTTAATACATAAGTCTACGCCCATTTAGTTTGGTCTTGGTCTTTGATTAATCTCTGAATCAATCTTAATTAGTTTATGCCGCAGATTACTCATAATGAACTACCATTAGAACGTCTTACACCATCGTTAATTAAGATTCTTAGTACTCGGATGCCATACTTCGGATTTTTTACACCTTTGAATCTAGTTATATCATAAAGATCTCAACGTACAGAGCTGTAGAGCTAACTAACCATACAATCAAATTTATAAACTTTAAGACTGTGAGCCACAGATATGGTCGATAGGAATAAATTAAGCTGTATCTAAAAAGGGAGATAGCAAAAAGAGCATTTGCAAAGTAGTTATACCTTTAAGCTTTTTGAGAGCTTTCTTTATCTTGTTCTCACAGCCAGAACAGTCCATGTGCACTTGCATCTCTACAATCTGCAGAAAATTAACCAGAACACAAACAATAGTTCAGATACAGTACAATTTCGATCTGCTTTTAAGCTCTAGCTTGCTGAGTGACGTATATTTCGACCAATTAAGAAACAATGGTATAACTTCAGCTGTAAGTAACAATTGCATAAACCTGCAGAAGCATGCATTCTTTTTCATAATGCAGCTAGCTACGTTAAAGCAAGTACGTACCGTCATGTTTCGAAATAAGCGGATAGCTTTGGTGATCTCTTATGAAAACTACTGCTTGATGAACCTTTGGCTCTAAGAATGAGAAACAAAACGAGACAGCTCTCTCTATTTATAGAGACAAGCAGCGGTAGCTGTTCCTCTCTCTCTTAAAAACAAAGAGAAGAAGATAATGACGGCAAATAGGCTATGGCTGCTTACGCAAGATCGATAAGATAGAATATTATTGCAAACCGAGTAGTCCCCACAATTAACTTTCTTCGTTTTCTTGGTCTTGCTCTGAAAGAAACAGGTTGGTTAAAAGGACTACGGTTGAGAAAGTGTGCAGCAAGTTCTAAGAACTTGAAGTGCAAGGAAATATATAAGATATGAAGCAGCAAGACTTAACCGTGTTGATTCAAATGTGTGAAGGAAATAACAGTGAATTTTCTCCTGTGATTATGTAGTCACTCTAACATTTATATATGATTAGTCAACGTATAGTTTGTTGTGAACGGCTTTGATTTTTTTAAGCTTGTTTTAGCCATTGTGTGAGCGCTATTATTATCATCGTCATCACTAAAAACTTGTTAACTATGGTCATCATTGTGAAAAGTCATCATATATGTGCATGTATTCCATCATTTGAAGCTAGCTAGTCATGTTTTATGATGGATCTATATAAAAAGCAAGTTGACATGCTAAAATTCTTGTGATATAAACGATTAGGTATTGACCCAGTAGTATTTCTCTTCACTATGTTCAATTATTGCGTTTTTTTTTTTTAGTTTAAATTCTTCCAGTAAATCCAAATGTCATAAGGCATAACATATACATCATACATACTAATAATGCTAGTGAATACTATCTCTTATAGTCTTACATGTTTATACATTATACATGTGCAATGTTTGTGTTTGGCTCCAGTTTTTCTTGAGCTGGTCAACAGTCTCTTTTCTTGCGTGGGCGTGCCAGCACCGTTCGGGTGCGGTCGTCGGGGGTGTCCCTTGAACTGACTTCTTCTGAGCGATTGTGGACGAGGAGAGCACCAACCTCGTCGTGGGGTTCTTTGTGCCTCGTGGCGAGGACTTTTGCTGAGCCTTTTCAAAATCACAATCGATACTCGATGTTGTAGATCGAGCAGAGCGAAAACCACTGGGAAGTGAGGAGAACTTGCTAAAGCGTGACTCTAGCTTGGCTGGTTTGCGAGGGCGTTACCCTTGCTTTGCTGGTTCCGTAACCGTTGTGGTCGTGGTACTACAGTCGGCTCCCAAGGAGACTAGGACCAAATCACTTTGACAGAGGTATTGGTGGTACTGAAAGTTGGCTCCTAAGGAGACTAGAACTTAGAGTGTGATCACCGATAAGAGAAAGAGAAGGAGAGGAATTGCTCTTAGAGAGGTTGCTCTAGAGAGAACTTAGATCATCTTATAGATGTTTTGATGAGTGAATTGGTGAGATGATACTTGTTGTAGCCTCTATATATAGGCTTCCAAGCAATACTATTTGGCCTTTAAACAAATCATAGTGGGTTAGGTTTGAGCACACTAACACTTAGTGGATTTTGTTAGGCAAAATTCACTAACACTTAGTGGATTTTGTTAGGTGAGAGCACTAACACTTCTTTATTCCTTTGATTTTTATCTCCACTAAGAATTCATATTTAACCTTGGACTTCTTCATATGAAATGATCCACCATGGATGTAGATTATTGTGGTAAAATTTCAGAATTTATTTCCATGTGGTTGGGCCGAAATTGCTACTGGACTCCTTACAGGTCCAGTTTTCCAGTTTTGCTTCTGCAGAAAATTGGACTGATTGTTTGAAGGTTTTCCACTTCGAACAAGCTCTAGCACTCTTCATAAGAAATGATCATTGGGATGTTTAGAATGAATCTGGAAAGTTTCAACTCATTTGAAGTTCGGATGGTTAGTCTGCCGCCCCTCCTTCCTTGTTTAGCTCGGTTTCTCCTAGCCGAAGTAGGAAAATATGCTAAAGTTGACTTTTCATTTCCACGCTTCCATAGTAGGCTTTATTTAGCCTCTAAATATATATTTCGAACTTGTCGACAATATATAGCTTGAGCCACTGATATTGGCTCGATTTCTCCAAGACGTGCCTTGTCAGGCCAAAATGCTCATTTTGGGTCCAAACATTGCCCCCCAGACCTCGAAGTCAAAGGTCTTCGTCTTGATTGAAGAGGTCTTGAATCAGTACCACTCGTATAATATCGTTGCTCTGAAGCCACTTGTATTGGCTTGACTGAAATTACTTGATTGATTCCATATAGGCCTCTAAATAGGCCATAAAGCTTGGATGCCACAATCTGAATTGCCTTTGTCATAAACTGATGCTTTCTTTGCCAACTTTATTGCCCCCGTATCTGATGTCTGGTATGCAGTGGATTGGCGAAACTTAGGCAGGTTGTAGGATATCAGAACTTTAGCGTGCCCCCCATGCGAAGGAGACTGCTTTTGATTGCGAATGAGGATCCTTCTCTTCTTTGGTGGTAGCTTCGCCATGTGTATAGCAACAAGTATCTGCCTTGATCGCTGGCTCTCTGTTGATTTTCTCAAATGTAGGTGTTTGGAGCCTTTTTGCTGGCTAGATCAAGTTTGATCAAGGCCTATAGTACTTGGCAAAATAAGATGTTGAATAGCAAACTGTTTGCTGCCATTTAATCCTTCGCGAATCTTATGCTGAAGAGGATGATTGAATCATGGCTATCGTCATCATGACATGTGACGAAGTGAAACCACCATATTTGCTACAACTTTAGCATCTAAAACCGCATTGGTTTTAATCATGTTTTATTAAAAAAAAATATCAGGCCACTATGCTGGCCCTGCGGTGGTAGGAAAAAGTGGAATATCTTCACTGTCGCCTTAGATGCGATTCTCAAGATGGAATAGTGATTCATTAATTATCAACTAGGGTCACTCACTGGCCCAGCTAATAAATTAATCTCCAAAAACACTTGAGCTATAAATCAAGGTGTAATGGAGAAGTGTCCCTTGTGACCCAGAAATGACATCCAAGAAACCATTCGTTATCGATCAGGCAGATGAAATCACTGAGAAAGCCACATTCACATGGCGGACTAACATGAGTGTTCGATGTAGAAGTCAGACCAGAGAGGAGAGAAGTCGACTGATGAGCTTTGGTGGAGGTGATAGTCAAGCGGGTTTGGGTCCCACACCTCGCGATCGTTTGCCAGATGATGCTATGGCCTATTATGGGCTTCCCATCCGCCGTCCCATAGTGGCTCTTCGGCAGGTGCCTGGTGATTTTAGCAGTTGGGGACCAAGGAGGAAAGTGGGCTTCTGGCCTACCATCACTCTCGAGGAAAAGGTTTGGTATCAGGAGGTCCGAGTGAGAGATTTGGCCCGATGGGATGCGGTGGGTATCACCCAAACCATCGATCTATGCTTATGTCTTCCCCATAATACTAGCCCTGCACCGCTTGCCGCTGCTCTTTGCTTCTGGAACACTTCCAGCAATACATTCGATTTCCGGTTTGGGCAGATAAGCATAACTCTACTGGATGTTCTTACCATCACGGGGTTGCCTATTGATTTCGACCCCTATGTGCATGGTCAGTTTGATGGTATTCAATTTCCTTTGAGAATGGATATGGCTGGTCGGGGGCATCACAGTAAATCCTACCCTGTCTGGCGTGATTATTACCGCACCCAATGTGACCATACAGGAGGTATCGCATTCCTGGAATTCTGGCTTTGCAAATTTATCTTTTGCACTTCTTCCAACAAACCTACTGGGCGCTGGAATTCTCTGGCCACTGCTCTCTACAATGGTATTTGCGTTGGCCTTGGGCAACCTGTATTGGGTTCGTTATATCGCTCCCTTTATAGAGCTGTAATGCGCCCCTTTGATACCGACATTAGTGGTCCATTCTGGATCCTTGCCTTTTGGTTGCAGATTTATTTCCCTCGCTTCCGTCGCGGTGATATTCCAAAGGAACCTCCAGTCGATTCCCTTTTGGGGAACTGGCTTTGTGGCAACATAAGGCATCAAGCTCCACCCTACTCCGAGTGTTTTATTTACTTGTACTTGTTGGGAGAGATGCCGGACCCAAAAATAGTCCTTTCTAGGCGATTCCCTCCTCCCCTTGATGATGGCTTTCTGCCCAGTGGACGCGATCATAGCGAAAGAGCCCTCTTGGCCTTTCGTCGAACCATCTCCTGCTCGGATATTCGTCTTACCACTGACCGCGTAAGTTATGAGCTCTATGCCCCTAACCACTTTGCTCGCCAATTTGGGTTGGCCCAGTTGGTACCCTGGCCTCTGGTTGATTCTGCCAATTACTACACCTCTTGGCGGAGATTAGCCCCACCTGGGTCTGCCTCCTTTCAGAGTCAGTTTACTTTGATAGTGATTCCTCCTTGGGTCAGAGCGTTGTATCCCCTCAACGATGTCGACAATGATTATGTTGATTGGTGGAAAGAAGTGTCTGTCAACTGTTGGGACCTGCCACATGACGAACTATTCGTCCAGATCTTTCGTGGAATGAGTAGTCCTGGTCCGGAGGACCGCAAGATTTTTGAGCTCTTCTCCAACCCTACAGCACAACCTCGGCGACTTACTCTACCTTCTCGCTCATCGTATGCAGGGATACAAATCCATGAGCCTAGGGCAACAGTAAGTTTTTGTCTTTCTTCACCATTCCTTTTCCTTGTCTTGATTTTCCCGCTCTTATTCCTGAGTGTGTTTTGCAGCAAACTACCCGGAGCAAGACGGCCTCTATTCAGGCCGGGAAACAAAAGGCAATAGCAGAGGGGACTCCTGAGGGAGAATCTTCTCATGATGAAGATTCTGCTGAGGTAATTTGGTTAAGAACGATCCCAAACTTGCATTTTTGGTGCTTTCCCCCTTTTTGAGTTGTGATTCTTTTGTCGTGCAGGCCACTGCTATCTTTGCTTGCAAACGCGATCGAGCTCAATCCGTCGAAGAGAGTTTTGAAGATGACGAAACTCTGGGAATGCGATTGGTAAACTCCGGCCCCGTCTTATTCTATTTAAATTTCAGAATCTGTGCAGGATCTTCATTATGTATCTTTTGACAGGTTCGTCAGAGGACCACTGATCCCTCTCGCCTGAGCGAGGCTAGATCCTCAGCCGCTGCAGAAGAGCCAACTCTCTCGCTAGTTCAAGCATCAACTAACCCCGTGGCGCCTCTTCCGTCTTCCACATCTAAAGAGCATCTGCAAGGTCCTACCATTTTAATAACGATCTCCGATGATGAGTCCTCGGAGCATGAAAGCGTGGAAGGCCACTCTGAGGCTTCTGCCGCTTACGAGGAACTGATGACGACAGAGATTCTCACGGCACTAGAGGTCCAAGAGGTGAATGAGGTGAGGCCTCCTCCTCTTGGAGACCACATATCAGATATTGACCCGACAACTCGAGAGGTAAGCCACTGTTGGCCAATGTTTTCCATTTCCCTTTCTGATCCAACCCCGCTCTCTGACATTTTTGAATCTGACCAGGATTCTATTTGTACCGAAGAGGTGGTTGCAAAAGTTGAGGGTTCTATCGGCGGGACAGTCGCCCCAGAGATGGAAAATGATACTGACGGAGGTGGTGCCCCCCAAGTCTTGCGAATAAATGAGACCACCGTCGGAGCTGAGGGCTCTATGCTTGAATCTGCTCCACTTGCCTATGGTGAGCCGCGAGTTGAGTTTCCAGATTCTCCTGCGACTGAAGGGACAGACCAACCTGTTGAAGACGAAGAAATTGAGGAAGCTGTCCACCCATTTGCAGTGGTGGTTCGTGATCCTGTGGCGCCTACCCCGCCTCCTCCTCCTACCAGATTCGAGAGATTGATGAGGGTGTTGGAGGTAACTCCTCCTTCTACTGTGGATGAGGCTAAGTTGGTGCTTCGTGAACATCTAGGTCCTTGGGTATTGGAGACTGACATCCTCCCGCGAGTCTTAGAAGCTCTAAGGTATCTCCGCCAGGAGAAAGCTTTGACTTCATGGCAATTTAGTGTTATCGACTCTCTGCTGAATGAACTTGATATGGCCCGCCGACGTCAATCGGCCATGAACACCCAGGCTCACGACGCTCAAGAGGCTTTGAATAGTGTCTCTCAAGAAATGGACCTCTCCCGCGATATTTTAAATGAGCGAGCCATCCGCCTACGGGAACTACAAATCCAAAGGTCCGACTTCAAACTTCAAATCGAGAACCTCCAAGCCCATTTAGCCTTTGTTGAGAATGCGATTGTTGCAGAAGAAGCTCAACTCGATGAACCTTTGGCTGCTTCTGAAGAAATGGGCCGTAACCTGGCCCGTATCAGAGAACGGGCCACTCAGGCCGAAGCTGGTGCCATTGCGGCGAAACGCCACGTGGAAGAACTTTGTTTGAAATTGAGCTTTGCGAGTCAATCTCTGTAGGCCCCCTCGAAAACCGTGCGGTTTCCCACATGCTATTAATCTCTTCTTTTCCGAGATTTAAGGCATTAATCACTCGTTGAAAAACAACGATTGTAAAGAAAATAATCTCGTGAAAAGAACAGTTACCTCCTCGAAAACCGTTCTGTCTCCTCACATGCTGCTAATCCATTCTTTCCGAGATTTATGGCAACTTTAATCACGCTTTACTGACACTTAGTTTGACTCTTCTCTTTGACCGTCCATCCAAGGGCGGATATTGGCATGCCTATATCTTCCTCCACATTATAAACCCAAATTTCCAATCCCAAAATCGTTTCATCAACTCGAATATTTCTAACAGCAATCTTTCTTAATTACTCATCATCACCACTCTTCAATTTTTGCATTCTCTCAATCCGTCACCAAATGGAACCACAAAACCGGCATCCAACCAAGGATGGAGGAAGTAACAAAGCAGCCGGGAGTAGTGCTAACATGCTTCGCAGGAGGAGCAGTACTAGGTGGATTCCTACTACAGATCAGATAAGAATCCTCAAGGAGCTTTTCTACAACAAGGGCGAAAGATCCCCAACTATAGAGCAGATTCAGAGGATCTATCTCCAGCTGAAATGGTACGGCAAGAACGAGGTCAAGAACGTCTATTATTGGTTCGTGAACCAAAGGGCTCGAGAGAAGCAGAAGAAGAGGTCCACTTCGGATGTTCATGTGCCCATGCAAAGATCAGGGCTTGTTGGTGCTGATAATGTTACCAATTGGAAACATGAGGATCAGTATATTAACTTTGGATCTTCTGCACCTGCTTCTGCTTCTTCCGCTGGTTTGATGACTGCTTTTAACAGGCAGATGGGGAACTATGGCTGTTATGGATCTATGAACATGGAGAATAGTGCTAGGGATTGTTCAATCTCAGCTGGAGTGGGAACTAGTTCTACTTTCTTTGACATGAATGTAGAACAAACTTTCATGGAACAAAGAGGAAAAGATCACCAGGAGATTGAAACCCTTTCACTGTTTCCCGTGCATGGTGAGGACATCTTTAGCAAAATGAAAACTACTTCCGATGGAGGTGGCGGTCACGGTGGTGGCTCTTACACTTCCCTTGAGCTCAGCCTTTCCTGCAAGGCAAAGCTGGAAAAACCTTTCGGAGCCGCTGACTCGGCTTAGTAGCTTCGTGAGTGTAGGAACACTTAGAATTGTCCCCTAAGAGTTGTATCTATAATTTTTTTTTTTTTTTTTTTTTTTTTTTTTTTTTTTTTTTATAAAATAGCATGAATTTTTATATACAAAGTTGCCCAGTGGGCGGGTTTAGGCTTAGTATGGTACAGTGTTGCCCCCCTAGTGTTGCTAGGCATAGCGAAGAAATGATTATGGGCCTTAAAAACAGGCCTTCATAAATGGGCTTTGCGAGTGTAGGAACACTAGAATTGTCCCCCATGTCTCATGCGAATAAATTGTCTACGACTCCTCCGAGTCCCAAACATTGGGAAAGTATTTCTTCAAGTATCTCCCATTGATAGGGTTATGATGGACATCTCCATCTAGGTCCTTGAGATGAAAAGCTCATTTCTCTAAGATTTTATAAATGATGTACGGGCCTTCCCATCTTGGAGTCCATTTGCCGCGACCAATCAATTTTTCACCAAGGGGGAGAACTGCTTTCCAAACCAACTCTCCTTCGCTGTAACTCCTTCCCCGCGTCCTCTTGTCATAGGCACGAGCGACTCGTTGCTTTTCCATGACCAAATTATCTAAAGCCTCCAAGCGCTTTTCGCTAAGGTCTTCATGTTCCTGCCACATAGCCTGAACGTAGTCTTCTCCAATGAGATGATGTTGCTCTTGAACTCGTAATGACTGGACGTTGACTTCCAATGGCAGGACTGCATCATGGCCAAACATCAAAGCATAAGGTGTTGTCGCGGTGGGATTCCTCTTAGAGGTGCGGTAGGCCCAAAGAGTTTCATAAAGTGTCTCATGCCACTGTCGTGGATTAGCTTCCAACATTTTCTTCAGCAAATTGATAATGATCTTATTGCTGGCCTCCGCTTGACCATTAGACTGAGCATAATACGGACTAGAATGGATGAACTGTATTCCCCATTCTCTTGCCAGTTTATCAACTTCACCACCCATGAAAGCTGCCCCCCGGTCCGAAACAAAAACTTCTGGGATCCCAAATCTGCAGATAATGTTTCTGAATAGGAATTGTCGCAATGTGCCACCAGATGCTTCCTTCAAAGGTTCTGCTTCAACCCATTTTGTAAAGAAATCAGTCGCAACGATGATGAACTTATGTTGAAGTGATGAATGTGGGTGAATCATCCCAATTAAATCCAGAGCCCATCCTCTTGCAGGCCAAGGCTGTATAATGGGCTGCATTGGAATATTAGGGACATGCTGGACCGGCCCATGAGCTTGGCAGTCCAAACAACCTTTAGCGAACGCGATACAATCCTTCAAGATACTGGGCCAAAAATATCCATGTCGTCTGAGCAACCATCGCATCTTTGGACCTGCTTGGTGAGCTCCACAAATGCCAGAATGAACTTGACGCATGAGTTGTTTGGCTTCGTGGCCATAAACACATCTGAAATCCATGCCATCTTCTCCTCGTCTGCGAAGTTCATCACCTCTGAGGAAGTAGTTGAGGGCAAGATAGCGAATCCTTCTATCTGTGGTCTGATCAGGATGCTTGAGATAATTGATCAAAGGGATGCGCCAATCCACATCAATGGATTCCAGGGTTGCGACTGACGTATCGTTTGGAGGATCTCTTCTCGCCATCCAAGAAGGAAGGGTGCGACGCTCCACTTTAAGGATTCTCTCCCGCACGTCATATCTCAATGTTACCCCTGTTGCCAGCTGGGCCAACTCGTTCGCGGCAAAATTTCTCTCGCGAGGAATGTGCTCAAGATGTACGTTATCAAATTGGTCCAACAGTTCTAATGTCCTGTTCCAATAAGGGACCAATGTGAAGCTATTGCATCTGAACTCATTGCACAACTGATTGATAACCAAGAGAGAATCGCCAAGTATTTGTACATCTCTAATTCCCATTTCCAGCAGTACTTCTAGGCCTATGATTAAGGACTCATATTCTGCTTGGTTGTTGGTACATTGAAACTCCAACTGGAATGAGTACGAAAAGTGATCTCCAGCCGGATTCTCCAGTGCAATTCCTGCTCCTGCTAGCGTATCCGTTCTTGACCCGTCAAAATATAAAACCCAGGGCTGGAGTGAGACTGTGGCTTGATACAGTGTGGCGTACTCTGGGCGATCTAAATTTGTGACAGCGACCTCTAAATCTCTAACTGCGGGGAGATCTAGCATAGGGTGATGTGCCAGAAAGTCCGCAATGGCTTGCCCCTTTACTGCTTTCTGTGGGACATACTGTAATGAGAATTCTGATAAGGCGAGCACCCACTTGCCAATACGGCCTCTCAAGATAGGTCGCGATAACATATACTTGACTAGATCGGTTTGAGCAATGATGCAAGTAGTAAAGGACAACATGTAATGCCGCAACTTGCATGCTGAGAAGTATAATGTAAGACACAGCTTTTCAATTGGAGTGTACCTTGTTTCGCAATCTGTGAGTGTCCTACTGAGGTAAAAGATGGCATGTTCGACACCCTCTTCATCATCCTGAGCGAGGAGGCTGCCAATGGAAGCCTCAACTGCTGAAACATACAACTTTAATGGAAATCCAGCTCTGGGAGGAACAAGCACTGGCGGGCTCGCCAGATAGACCTTGATTTTGTCAAAAGCCTCTTGATGTTTAGGTTCCCACACAAACTCGTTCTGTCCTTGCAACTTCAGCAGTGGGGAAAAGGGCTGGATTTTACCCGCAGAGTTAGAAATGAAACGTCGCAAAAAGTTGATCTTACCCAGTAGTCGCTGTAATTCTTTCTTCGTTCGCGGGGAAGATGCGTTGATGACCGCATTTGCCTTATCCTCAGGGACCTCAATGCCCCTTTGATGGACAATGAATCCCAGGAAATCGCCTGCCTGAACTCCAAAAACGCACTTGGCGGGATTCATTTTGAGCTTGTGTAGTCGCATGCGCTCGAAAACTTTTCTGAGATCCGTGAAGTGATCTCCACTCTTCTTAGACTTCACGACGACGTCATCAATGTAAACCTCTAAGATCTTCCCAAGTATGTCGTGGAAGATCAGGTTCATGGCTCTCTGATATGTTGCTCCGGCATTCTTCAGTCCAAAAGGCATGACCACATATTCAAAAACTCCCGTGAACCCAGGGCAGCGGAATGCGGTCTTGTGTCTATCTTCCTCTGCAACCGGTATCTGGTGATATCCCGCTGTGCCATCCATGAAAGACAACAGTTCGTGCCCTGCAACTGCATCTACCAACATGTCCGCCACCGGCATGGGGTAGACGTCTTTAGGTGTAGCTAAATTAAGGTCTCTGTAATCCACGCAGACCCTCATCTTGCCATTCTTCTTGCGAACAGGCACTATATTGGACAACCACTGATTGTACTTGGCTACCCTGATAATGCCTGACTTGTGCATCTTTTCAACTTCCTCTTTGACCAGTACTTGGGTCTCTGAGTTCATTCTTCGCGGCTCTTGCTTCAAAGGCCTCTTATCAGGTAGCGTTGGTAGTTGGTGGCATACCAAGTCTGGTGATAGGCCTGGCATGTCCTCGTATTTTTCCGCGAAGCAGTCCTTGAATTCTAGCAGTAAGTCGATGAGCCTCTGTTTCTCGCTAGGCTCTAAGTAAGTGCTGATAGCCACTTCTATAGGCTCATCAATTGTTCCCAGATTGACCTTTTCAGTAGGGTCCCTAACCTTCGGAGGTGTGTCATCCAATGTCGCTGGAGCAAGCTGAATCTCTTCTTCCTCCTCTTCTTGGTCCATGAACTCTTCATAAACAATTTCTAAGGTCGCAACTCGATCATAGGCCTCTTTTTCCACCAAGTATGAGGATAGCCTCTCGTACAAGGAATGGAAGGCCTCTATCCCTTCCTCTGGAAGGTCGTAATCCATTAATTACCCATTGTGCGGGGCACAGCATGGCCGGGCCTCGCTAGGTCTTCTTTTGCAAGCGTGAGTCCCCACTGTGCCAACTCAGAAGCCGTCACCCCTGTGGGGCGGCCCTTATTGTCGATGCTACCGACTTGCAATGGAGTAATTGGCTCCAAGTAGTACTTGGCATCTACGTGATTTGCGGAAACAGAAAAAGGGCGGGGGTCTGCTTTAATTATCTCAGCCTTATTTGTCACCCTATTCCACATAATCAGCTCTTGGTGGAGTGTTGATGGAACACAATAGCTTCGGTGAATCCAATCTCTTCCCAGGATGGCACTGTAGGCCGCGTAACAATCAGTAACAAAGAACGCATAAACGCTTTCTGAGGGACCCACCTTGATTTTTAGGAACAGTAAACCTAACGTCTTAGTTACTGTGCCCGCAAAGTTCTTCAATGTGAGAGAGGTAGACTGGATCTTCTCCTTCTTGATTCCCAAAAGCTGCATGGTCCTTGTAGTAATGACATTCACAGCCGCGCCGGTATCAACCATTATCTTGCTGACCTTAGTCCTATTAATTTCTGCTGTGATATACAAAGGTCGCATGTGCTGCACCATGGCGGGTGTGGGTCTTGTGAAGCTCATGAAGAAACTCTTGTTCTTAGCATCTTCAGTCTCAAGGGACACTGCTTCTTTCACCGGCGTTGTTGCGGCTGAAGTGATCTGCAACTGCTGTTCTCCAATTGCGTCAGCTTCTATGCATTCCTGCGCAGCGACTGGTAAGGCATACTTAGCAGGGAGCACATAAACCATATTGCAAGAGATATCCACCATTTCTGTTTCGTCCATGTCATCATCAAGATTGAGCTTGGGTTCATCTGCTGGGATATCGGTGTTAAACTGTTTAACCATGAAAGCAACCAAGGATTCCTCTGCGGGGACCACCGCCTTGGCTTGTTCGTGCTCCTGTACTACAAGAATCTGGTTCAGTGGCTCTGAAATTTGTTTCGTCCCTGGCACTTCCTCTGGGAGAGCGACCACCAAGTTTTGAACTTTCTGCACAATCACGGACCGATTGTCTTTGCCCCCCACCCTGTCGAAGATGGAAGGCTCGCTATTGCTTCCTTCACGAGATATTCGCCGCCAAACATTGTCTTTACGAGCTGGCGGCGGTTCTTGCCTCGCTGGAACTAGGGATTTCTCCTGAGCGCTGATCTTGGGGGCACATGGCTTTTGCCCTTGGCGTAATACTTTGGGCTGCAGTTTCTGAACTTGCGGGGAAATGAATCTCTCGGAGGCCAGTACCTCCAATTGTCTTTGATACTCTTCTGGAGGTTTCAGTAATTGCGATGGTTTGATTAGTCCTTGATCTAGTGCTTCCAAAGTTCGCTTTGCTTCTCCAAACCTTCGTTGGAGTTTTCTCTTCTTTGAAGAGCTCATCTCTACCGCCTTGCCATTCTTTTGGGTATACCATCTCCCTTCTTTGATGGAGGATGTTGACACTGGCGGAATGTAAGGTCTGGTAAAAACCCCTTGCCGCTTATCTGCTTGCCCTTCTTCCCTCACAGTCTTCAACTTTTTGAATAAGTTTGAGTCCCTTGGAGTAGGAGTTTCTAAACCATTGTGTACTCTTGGGCTGCATGGTTGGAAGTTTCTAGAGGATGATACTAACCGTATTGGCGGCAGAGATCCAAACTGGACAGTTTGGGATGTTTCCTCATGCAGGGCTTGAGTGTCACATTCTTCCTTGCACCGCGAGCATAGGACAATGGGTAAACGAGTCTTGGATTCCCGCTTCACGGCTTTGTCTCCAGCCTTTATCAAATCCTTAACCGCATAGTCTGGACTTTGATTCTGCTGATCTTTTTCACCCCATGCCACGTCCACCATGTTGATGCCGGTATCTGGGAAGGGATCTAGGTCCACCAACGCTGCTGCTGTTGTTGGTGCCTCTACTTGCAAACTACCATTATTTAACCAGATTTGGATCTGATCCTTTAGCTTAACACAATCGGCTGTATTATGATTCCACATATTATGGAGTTTGCAGTATTTCTTCCCCCTTAGCTGCTCTGGTTTAGGAAATGGGCCGAAGTCGGTTTTCACCATCTTCGCGGCGATCATTTCATCCAAGATTTCATGCGCTTTGTTCGCGTCGTAAGTATAACTTGCGAACTCTGGTTTGGTGAAAACCACCGACTTGAGCTTCACCGGTTCTTTGCACAGCTTCAGTTGCTTTAGTGTTGAAGCCTTTTTTCCGGTGAGTTCCAGCGCAGCAATCTCGTCTTCTTCAGACTCGTCAGCCTCTGCTGTACTAGATTCCTCACTCTTGTAGTAAGGATCAAAGGGACTAGATTGATGGCTGAGCGCAGCCACTATTCGGCGTTTCCCTGGGATGTATGTCCCTTTTGAGGCGTTTTTCATAGCGTCCATTTCCCTGAGCAAGTGCTCGAAACTTCCTACTTCTGTGATCAGTTCCCCCATGGAATTGAACATGCTTCCATGCTGTTTTTTGCGTTGGCGGGGCTCTAAGCCTTTGATTGCCAACTTCACCAGTTCTTTCTCCGGCAGAATCACGTTCAACTTTCCTTTCTGGATCTGAAAGCGCTGAAGGTACATGACAGCAGATTCAGTTGGCTGCTGAGCCATCTGAGTGAGTGAAGCCAAATCTACCTCCGGCTTGATAGTCCCGAAGGTTTCCTTGAATAGCTTCTCCATCGCTGGCCAACTCGTAACTGATCCCGGTTGTAGCTTAGTGAACCAGGTGAAGGCAGACCCCGATAGAGAAGTAGCGAAGATATTACACTTCAGATTATCATCGTTCTGGTACTGGCCACACTGTACTCGAAACCTAACCAAATGGGCTGCGGCATTTTCGACTTCCTCTCCCGAGAAAGTAGAGAACGTAATGTTCTTATATCCCCTAGGATAAGGTGTCTGTGTAATATGCGGTGGGAAGGGCCCCTAGTAGGCCTCCTCCAAGTTAGGTCTCTGGTTCGCGGCCCTGATCATTGCTTCTACCTCTTCTCTCCTTACATATCTTGGATCAGGAGGAGGTGGGGGAACCACTGTATCTTCAACTGACCAGATCAACGGTGGTGCTTGTGAAGCTTGATTAACCAAAGACATGCCACCTCCGTGGGTCATTTTATGTCGGGTTGACGTCTGTGACGCAAAACCCACTGCTGGCTGACCCTTTGTGGTTACGGTGACCTTCGCTGGACTTTCAACCCGGTCGATACCATAATGGCTTGCTGGAGGTGGATCGTGGTGCACGTATTCAACTCCGTCACTGTCATATAGGGGAAACGGGCTATGATCAACAAAGGCCCCATCATTGATTTTCAAAGTCCCGGTCCCTTGCGTGACTGATGACGCGGCGTTGTTCTTCCCACTCGTTGCCAGAGTAGTCTCTTTGCCTCTGACTGATGCGGCAGTAGCGCATGTGGATGTACTGCCGCCGCGAGCATTTGGTGGTATGTACTTCGCAGATATGGGGGACTGACCTAGAGAGCCTAGAATGGCACTAGGATCTCCCAGTGTTTTATGTAGAACCTCTCTGGCCTGATCGAGGTCAGCCTTCTGCATGGCCACCTGGGTTACGACGTTGGATCCTTCTTTGCGAATCGTCGCGACTTCCAAAGCAATGTGTTTGCTTGCGACCAACAGCTCTTCATGGTTCTTCTGCATTTTTTGGTTCATGCCATCCAATTGCCCTTGTGTTTGTTGTGCCCCTAGCTCAAGCCTCTTGATCGAGAATGTGAACTCATCAAGCCGTCGACGGTCCTCCGCAAAGGCTTTTTTCATCTTCTCATGGTATGCGGCAGAATTCTGTTGAAGGATATTAAGCCGCTCTTCTATGGTCGCATTTTCTGGAATGAGAATAGGCACAAAGTCAATAGTTGTAACTGCGCTCGTGGCTTCCTGGGTGATGCTAGATATATTGCCAGCCTGATTAGGCTGGGCGGCAGGAACTTGCTCGCCTTCAGTAGTAGGATGTCTATTTCCTCCTCGTTCAGTTGACATCTCTGTCGATGGAGGGTGGGAAGAAAATCTTTGGATTACCTGTTCTTCGGAAAGACCACTACAGTCTGCACGCGAGTGCGGTCTGTAACTGGAGGTCTTATGTTTCAGGCAGTTAACGTAAACCTTTTGATAAGGGTTTATGCTTGACTTCCCAATGGCTTCTGGAAGTCTGAATTCAATAAGTAGCTGAATTCAATAAGACACTGTGAATCAAGGTTTAGACCTGCGGCCCAAGTATAGTCGCATAGACACAAACTTTCTTTCAAATCCTTTGGGCAACCTTACTGAAATGGCCAGGTGGGGGAGGGCGAACAAAAGAGGCAGAATCCATTTTGGCATGAACTACTCCCACATAGTGGTTTAGGTCCATTTGCACGCACTTCTGGATTCAATAGCCTGTTATGAACGTTGTCCCCTTTCTAGACACCATTTCACATAGGCTATACTTACTAAGATGAGAAAGATCATAAGTGTGAAGACAGTTCAACAAGTGTTAATAAAAACCGCCCTTAACCTTAATGGACCTGAACTAGGCACCAATAAGGAGTTTAGGTCAATATTAACAAAAGAGACTTCACCTATTCCGTTATGATTCACAACCCCTTACCAACCTCATCTTCTTAATAGTGGTGTGGTTTACAACTCGCAGTAAATCCCACCGGGCGTGCCAAAATGTTTGGCTCCAGTTTTTCTTGAGCTGGTCAACAGTCTCTTTTCTTGCGTGGGCGTGCCAGCACCGTTCGGGTGCGGTCGTCGGGGGTGTCCCTTGAACTGACTTCTTCTGAGCGATTGTGGACGAGGAGAGCACCAACCTCGTCGTGGGGTTCTTTGTGCCTCGTGGCGAGGACTTTTGCTGAGCCTTTTCAAAATCACAATCGATACTCGATGTTGTAGATCGAGCAGAGCGAAAACCACTGGGAAGTGAGGAGAACTTGCTAAAGCGTGACTCTAGCTTGGCTGGTTTGCGAGGGCGTTACCCTTGCTTTGCTGGTTCCGTAACCGTTGTGGTCGTGGTACTACAGTCGGCTCCCAAGGAGACTAGGACCAAAGCACTTTGACAGAGGTATTGGTGGTACTGAAAGTTGGCTCCTAAGGAGACTAGAACTTAGAGTGTGATCACCGATAAGAGAAAGAGAAGGAGAGGAATTGCTCTTAGAGAGGTTGCTCTAGAGAGAACTTAGATCATCTTATAGATGTTTTGATGAGTGAATTGGTGAGATGATACTTGTTGTAGCCTCTATATATAGGCTTCCAAGCAATACTATTTGGCCTTTAAACAAATCATAGTGGGTTAGGTTTGAGCACACTAACACTTAGTGGATTTTGTTAGGCAAAATTCACTAACACTTAGTGGATTTTGTTAGGTGAGAGCACTAACACTTCTTTATTCCTTTGATTTTTATCTCCACTAAGAATTCATATTTAACCTTGGACTTCTTCATATGAAATGATCCACCATGGATGTAGATTATTGTGGTAAAATTTCAGAATTTATTTCCATGTGGTTGGGCCGAAATTGCTACTGGACTCCTTACAGGTCCAGTTTTCCAGTTTTGCTTCTGCAGAAAATTGGACTGATTGTTTGAAGGTTTTCCACTTCGAACAAGCTCTAGCACTCTTCATAAGAAA
Organism: Rosa persica; assembly: GCA_025331145.1. NCBI lineage: Eukaryota > Viridiplantae > Streptophyta > Magnoliopsida > Rosales > Rosaceae > Rosa > Rosa persica. The sequence continues at coordinate 5,235,395 of WFKR01000005.1, read as the reverse complement.
TGATCATTGGGATGTTTAGAATGAATCTGGAAAGTTTCAACTCATTTGAAGTTCGGATGGTTAGTCTGCCGCCCCTCCTTCCTTGTTTAGCTCGGTTTCTCCTAGCCGAAGTAGGAAAATATGCTAAAGTTGACTTTTCATTTCCACGCTTCCATAGTAGGCTTTATTTAGCCTCTAAATATATATTTCGAACTTGTCGACAATATATAACTTGAGCCACTGATATTGGCTCGATTTCTCCAAGACGTGCCTTGTCAGGCCAAAATGCTCATTTTGGGTCCAAACCGTTTGTTGTTTTGGTAATAGTACATGTGCAAATTATTTGTTCTCCATAAAATATGAGTCCAAGGGGCCGAGGGGAAATAAGTTGCTTCTTTAATTGCATGTAGGGACTATTAGCAAAAACAAAATAAATGTAGGGACTATATATATCTCCTTAATAACAAATCACAATTTAACTTGATACATGGAAAAAAACAATTTATTTTCTCCAATAAGTTATTCATTTGTCGGCTTAGTTTAGTAAATAAACTTATAAGGAAAAGTCTCTCAGAAAATTGACTCTATCATATCTTTACAAAACCGACCAAGGTGGTGCATGTTCAGTATAAAAGCGTTTTTGTACCTCCAAATAGCTGGTCATGTTTCGAACTTGTTAATATGATAAATTCCAATCTCATATGGTGCACATCGGTTAAGTAAACTCCAATGTCATGAGAGATCGATGTTGCCAACAATAATAACTATGGTATACGTATACCTAGATACCTGTCAAAATCAGTATTGTAATTTAACAAAGCAGTACGCCTATCAAAACTCATTAACATAAGTATCATTACAATAATAAACCCTCGAATCAAAGGTGTAGTAGGAATCTTACAGATTCCAAAAGCAAAAAGTCTTTACCTCCATAGGTCTCCATCTAGGGTTCTTTCCCAGGAAAATGCAGCCAGAATATTGTAAGCCTAGTTGCTTCTTTCCAGGTCCAATTTTCCAGTCAAATGCTCTTTAAAAAAGGAGGATATCCAATAGGGATAATAAAGATTTTCCCAAATTTCCATATGCAAGAGATGATTAACATAATTCCAGAACTACTTGCTCAGAAGTAGACGACTTTTGAAACCAACCCAGACTTTCAGGATATTGAAGTACGTCGTGGACAGAGACTTAAAACTTATGTTAACCACCATATAATTTTGTCATTATATATGCTTTCCCCCAGTGCGCAACTTCAGTCTACCAGCTCTACTTCATCTAATTAATTCCTACATTATCATGGTAACAAGGACATGATCAGCTGTACACTTGTAATTATCCTATTAGGTTGGGGATGACTACCTAAAAAATGATCTAATGGTGTGAAAGAGAGAAATCTAATTAACATATTAAAGGGCAAAGAGCAGATTAAATATTTCAATTTGGAGTTCAACATATAGTTGGTGAAAAATGCCAAATGATTACACCAATGCTAGATTGCTAGGTATTAGGGAACTAGATTCTAGATTATAAAAATAGCACGAGATGCTGGTTTGTTTTGTTTTGTTTTTTTTTTTTTTGTTGAAAACGGGTGAAGACGGACAAGATAGTGGTAATACCCGCAAGTGGTACGTACAAATAGTCCTACTCATTATACATTTAAATGCATAGAGGTAGTGAAGACCCTCATTTAGTACTACTCTAGAGGCGCTAGAAATACTTAGAGGGCACATCAGTGCTTAACTTCCTAATACAAGGAATTTATTATACTTAGACAAAGCTAAAAACATAGGGATGGGCCTAGGGCAAACACCATAACCCACCATAGAAGCCCAAAGGCAGCCCAAAGAGGAGTGACCCACAAGGCCCAACAAGGATGACTTGACCCAAGCCCAAATTTCATCTCAGCCTCCTTGGCTACACACGGCACCGGTGTAGCTTTGTCGGATCCCACCGCTGCATCCCAACACCTCAACCCGCGTCGCAGCATCCCAACGCCTCAACCCGCGTCGCCGCATTCCTCGCCGTCGTCATCACCTCGCTGCAAGCCGCGCAGCCATGGTCAAAACTTAGTGCCGAAGCTACAACCAGCCTCCCACGATACCCGATCCGGTGCAGATCCACTGTCAAGCCCCACCATCATCGATGACCTGCCGTGTACAGACGATCACGTCGTCCAAGCGGTCGTCCGGTACTCGCCATCAAAACCATCAGCCAAACCTTGCCCCAATACCGCTCTCTCAGAGCTCCTGAGCAAGTAGCCTTCAAACATCCGTCCGACAGCGGCGCATCCACGGCGAGGAGATCCCACCGACCTCGAGCGCCACCTGACGGGCAGAAAGATGCAAACCCTAGACCCTTGGAGCAATCTTGATTTTTTGGAGCAGAAGTTTATTTGTTTATCCTAAAACTATTCAATGTTTGGTATAATTAAATTGTGATTTATTATAAAAAAAATTCTATTAAAAAAACAATCTAGCATGAGAAAAAAAGTTTAGAAATGTTTTTGGCACATGACGTTTTTTTTTTCTTTCCAAAGTACTTAAAATTTGAAAAATCAACAAAAAATAAACTATTCTAGATTTTTCATATCTGTCTTCTTGAACTCGTGGAACACCAAAATCTCAACCATATTTTTTAATGAAATTCTCTATTGACTTGGGAAGATCGGGAAAATGAATGGATCGAGATTTTTTTATTCTTTCAAGAGAAGTGCATTCTAAAAATCATGTTCACTAATGGTATGATTATGGTGTAGGAAAATTCTAAGAACAAAGAAGCTTGACATGGTTGGTGCCAAACGGCATCTATAGCATGTCAAAACATGTCCAATCTTGAAATTCTCTTAATGTCATAAGCCTGTCATGGGTAAAACAAGATTCTTAGAAGTTGAGGCGACATAATGCAAAAATTCCACCCTGTTTTATTTTTCTATTTATTTACTTCAGAAATTAAAAAAAAAAAAACGGGTCAAAATTCTTTGAGTTATTAAACTTTGACAGTTGCTTAGAAAACATGATTTGAGGGTGGAAAGATTCTAGCCAAAATAAGAACGTCCAATTTTGACTAAAAAGAATTTGTGTTATAGTACACAATTTTGGGTGAACGGTTTTGGATTTTTTTTTTAACAAAAAGTTTTGGATTTGGTTCTTAAAGAATTTCCACCCCCTGCATAGAGCATGTTTTCTACGGTTCTTGTAGTGCATTATACCATGAGAATTGTAATTTTCACATGCCTTTTACAATTGTTCCTCGACAATTGTTTGTTAAGACTTATGAGTGCAACTTATGTTAAACAATGCAAGTGAGTTTTAACCATGTCTTCAAAATTCCTCCAGAACAACACAAAACGAATGTTAACAGATAGTGCTCATACCTAGTTTGTTTCTTCTTCTAGTTGCAGGACCATTTTCATTGCTTGGTGATTCTCTAAATGTTGCTCACCGAAATATTGCCTAACTTCCTTCATAGAGCTTTTTTTATGACGTCTTCTAAACTGTTTCTGCTAGATAGGTAAATGTAACCCTGCCATTCTTTTAATGTACAGCTTCAAACATCAGTCAAGAATAATGTTGTTGAAAACATCCACCAAAGATCTACTAGATGGAATCTCTACTTTGTTTGAGACGTCAAAGATCTGAAACATTAATACAATAATGTGCAGCAAAGAACATAGCTAAATTTGAAAGATAAAGTAATGTTGATCACTAGGATACCAAAGTATATGCTTGAGATTTATGAGTTCCGTCATTTGGAACACCTTCTGATTTTGTTATTGAAATTTCCAATTCTATACTCATGATGAGATTATGGTACAACACATTTGAATAAAAAGTGGGTCCTACTCTTGACATGGTTTGACACGTATGAACGTGATGTGAGGGCACTGTAGCATGTCACCTTGTCAACTACAATATTTTTCTCCTGCCATGAGCTCATCATTTGTAAACTATAATTTTTAAGATGTGTCTAAACTCACGGAACACCAAAATCTAAAACATATATTTTTTTTACAAAATTTCTCGATTATCGAATTGGGAAAATCGTAGAAAATAAGGAGACAAAATTTTTTTCAAGAGGAGCACATTCTAAGAATCATGTTCCACTAGTGTTGAAATCAGGGTTGTAAGAAAATTTTAAGAATAAAGGGGCTTAACGTTATTGGCACGTTTAAAATTACTATGGGACATTGGGGAGGAGATCTTCTGTCCCAAAACCCTGTCTCATTCCCTGTCCTTCAATCAAAATTCAACACCTGTCAATTATGTTAACATGCATTAACCCTGCTTGCATTTATCATTTATTTTATGTTTTTGTAGTTGTTAAGTTGGATGATGTGTCGACAATTTAGATGGAGACACTGAAGGAGACAGTAAAAATGGAGACAGAAGATTTCTTCCCGGGACATTGGTAACATGTCAAAACATGTCAAAACTTGTGTTCTTGAAATTCTCTTGTGCCATAAGCCACTATTGGTGAAATATGATTTTATGAATTTGCTACAAGTGACAGAAACGTAAATATTCTGAATAGTTTTATTTTTACGAATTTTCTAATTTATGCATTTTGAAAAATCATAAAAAAAGATTGGGTCAAGATTTTCAAGTTTCATCACTTTAACAATCACTTCAAAAGCATGATTTGAGAGTGTGAAGATTTTGGTAAGAAAATAGAAGCATGTTATTTTGACAAAAAAACGTGTGCCATAGTTTTAAGTGAGAAATCATGAGTTTTGACGAACTTTTTGTTTTTGGAACAAAGTTTTGGATTTGATTCCAAAGGAATTGTGACATCATTCTTTGGCAAACCACATTTTTCCATGAACCTAGCCTCACTTCCGTGGACATTTCCATTCACCTCACACTTTCCATTGCAATTCTAGTTAAGATTTCCATTCATCCAGAGTTTAGAATATACTTTTTTTAAGTTTCAGCCTTAGCTATTTCCCTACAGCCGTTTTCTCAAAATTTTCAGTCTCTAGCTAATAAAAATTGAGTTGTTCTTTTATTAAAGAGAAGTATAGTGGTCATTGGTCCTCTCCTAGTTTTAGTCGGTATAAATATTGAGTTAGAAGAGTGTAATCCTTGATACAATGCAGATTCAATAGAAAAATATGACATCTCTCAAAATATTCCCAACTAACACAACCCACTGTCAGAATGCAACATTGTCTTGAATGAAGAACAGAAATGGAACACAACAAAAGCAGCAAAATGGGGTGAAGACCACAACACGCCTAGTAGCGCTAGTAACTTTTTCAGTGAATTATAAAATAATGGTGCCAAAACAATCCACTCAAGACATACAAATGAAGACAAGGCCGGAGAAGTAAAGGGTAACACTGGAGATTAGTACAATGTCGATACCATTGGTTTCTCCATTGTCTAAGGCATGCAGTGGGTTTGTATAAATTGACCCCTCAACCCAGAAGTACCTCCAATACAACTTCACTTCTTTACTTACAACTTTAAGGAAAACAAAGATATCAGACATGGCAGAGAAGGAAGGAGGAATCGTCAAGAAGGGCCACGAAGAGGGACTGGCATTGGCAACTGCACTTCTCCAAGAGTTTGAGCTTCCACTCGGACTTTTGCCCCTCGCTGATGTGATTGAAGTCGGTTTTGTGAGGAGTACTGGCTACATGTGGATAGTCCAGAAGAAGAAGGTTGAGCACAGCTTCAAGATCATCAGTAAGCTTGTGAGTTACGACACAGAAATTAAAGGCTATGTTGAGAAGAAGAGGATTAAGAAGCTCAAGGGAGTGAAGGCCAAGGAGCTCATGTTGTGGCCTCCAGTCAGTGAAATCATTGCTGATGAGCAACCCACCGGAAAGATTCACTTCAAGAGCCTTGCTGGCATCACCAAAACTTTTCCAGCTGAGGCATTTGCTGCTGGTCAGTGATGCTGTTGATCACCAAGCAAGCGAAGGTCCAGTAGCAGCCTACATTTCATCAGTTTAAGATTTCAATTTCCCTATTTAGGGAAGCCTATTTTGTCTTTTCTTTTTCCCTTTTGTTTCGTATGGCTTTGTCATGGTAAGGTTTCTGATTGTGGTATCCTACTAGAAAAATAAAAATGCAGTTGAAGTGGATTTGATGCCAAATGTGATTGCAACATGCATGCATAATTATAATTTCCTAATTCCTTGATATTGTAAGATTCATAAAAACAGATAGCCCATCTTATCGCCAAGGTATCCAAATCTTACTTATTAGTATTCCCACAATAATCTAGCAAATGAAAAGTTCATGAAAATATAGGATTCACGTAATGGTCAGTTGGACACAGGCCACAAATAACAAACAATTACGTCTTCCAAAACTCAAATGTCGAGAAAAGAGTTTCCAAAAAGTCTGAAATCTGCTTCAACTTGGGGCATCAGTTCTGATTTAGATCTAACCAGTACATAAGTTTCATATTGCAAGCAAAAGGGCAAAAATCTAGCAGTTGCAGTTAAAATATATATATATATATATATATATATATATATATATATATATATATATATATACAGTCCTTCTTGGCTAAGGACCTCCTTAGTTTTTCTTAGGTACGGATTTCCGGTTTTAACCCACTTTCCGATCACATTTTCACATCTTAACCGTTCAGTTTTTAGGTTCTAATGTATAGATCACCTCTGAAAATTTTCAGCCAATTTGGTGATCGTTAAGGTATCCAAAACTGTAATTTATCATTATAAATACGAACGGTTCCGGTTCGACAGATTCGGTCCGTTCGTGTAAATTGCAGTTTTGGATGACTTAACGATCACCAAATTGGCTTTGCAGGGGGGATCTATACATTAGGCTCTAAAAACTGAACGGTTAAGATGTGAAAATATGATCGGAAAGTGAGTGAAAACACCAAATCCGCATCTAAGAAAAACTAAGGACATCCTTACCTGAGAAAAATCATATATATATATATATATATATATCATGAACTGCGCAATGTTCCACCACATTGACAAACACCTCAAAGTGAATTCACAATCACTAGAATGTATGCAAATAAAGGAATGTCGATCATCAACTGAATCATAACAACCAGATCAAATCATAGAATATTAGCCACTGAAAGGAAGCAGAGGAAGAGAAATGAATTTTACTGTGTCTGCTTAAGTGTTAAAGCATATTGAAGCTTACTTAAGTAATAGGCCTTATTAAAGCAGGCGGACTTGCAATGCATTCTGTGGTTTCGTTCGACCATCTTTAGCCTTCTGAGCTGACAGAGGAAAGACAGAAACAAATGAGCTTTACCTAGTCATAGAAACATTTTTGTACATCATACAAAGAGAGACTAATTTCATGTACACATGCCACAAAGACGAGAGGCAAGGGAGTAAAAATGTTCCAATGAAAACACTCGATCAGCCGGAATGTTGCAATATGTATGAATGACTAATTAAACATTTTGGTCTATTTAGACCAATCTTGTTTGAGTCCTTCATGACCGAAGCCCCCACAAACTAAAAGCAATGAATAAAACCAGGAAACATAGAAAAACAACATCTATGTAGGACAGATAAATATCTGAGACACAAGAATTTCATTTATTAATAGGTGACTATGGAGACAAATGAATTCCTTTCTCGATAAATAACTTTTGAGACAAAAGAATGGTGCCTCATTACAAGGCCAAGTATGTGTTACACTGCAATTCTCAAGTTTCAAAAACATTGTAAGAACAAGTGATGTGTGATAAATTTTAACAGCATCAGGCAAAAATCTCTTCGATCATGCAGTTGCCGAGGCATGGTAGCATATTGCACCATTTTCAGTTTGACCATACCAGGAGCCTTACACAACTCCAGAGTTAAATACATGCAAATCTAATAAGCTATTATACCACCCCTTCTCAATCTCCTCTTCTTTTACTTGATGAAGGAGGAGGGTTTCAATAATTAAATCTTCCCAATCAAGAGTATGCCTTCTCTTTCTTTTTCTTCCAGTCTGTACATCTTCAGAAATGCAAGCATCTGAATGAGCATTTGATGGATGCATAATCTTATGAATTCGCTGTTTGGCAGCGTTTATCCTTTCTCTCCTCCTCTTACAGGCCTTGAGACCCTTAACATAAGATGGCGGCATAGGATCCAACCCTACATCTTTCTCCAAAATATTCTTAAGCAGAAGCTTCTTGCTTAATTCTGACTTCCCATTCCACCACTCAGTGCAATCATGGGGATCAAAATACTGCCTCTCTTCTCTTTCATGAACTGTTCCAAACCCACCAGAGGACTTAAAATTCTGCATCTCATCTAAAAATTTTGAGTAAACCATGGCTAAGCATTCATGCGAAAGCTTCATCTTATCCATCCGCCGAGAATCATCTGAAACCTTCTTCAACTTTTCAACTTCTGTTGCAGACTCATCTGCATCGCAATTCCTCCCCAAACACTCACTGACCACATCTCTCAAATCAATCCCAACACCACCCTCGGAATCTTTCTTCCCTCTAGGCTCCGACATAGACTTCTTCTCCATATACTGAATCACAGTCGGCGCATGCCTGAGAACATTTTTAACCGTAACATCCTTCCCCCAAGGCAACACCTGTGCAGCCTTCACAAGCGCCTCTAAAAGCTCCCTATACCTCAACCTACAAGTATTAACAACAGCATTGACTTCCTTAGCACAATCCTGAATACTAACACCGCCGACTCCATTCAACTCCGCCACCAGAACCAAAATCGCCACCACCATCGGAAGCGGCCGGCGGCCGGTGGTCAAGAACCACTTGATGGCACATTGTATCAAAAAAATCCCCTGCTTCTTCATCCTCTCCCTCACACTCCCTCCCAGACTCCCAAACATCCTCAAATTCTGTAATGTCCTCTCATACAATCTCACAATATCAAACTCAGGGAAATCAGGTTTTTTCAATTCGAGGAAATCAACAACACGCATAATCATCCTACCAAGCTCGTAATCGTCGCAGCCGATCGCCGACGCGACCTCGGCGATCGGCATCGACTTGCTATCCCTCCTCATAGCAACATAAGCACAAGCACCAATCAAGACGTTGAACCAGTTACCTTGGCCGAACTCACCTTCGGTGATCTTGGCAATCATGGCCTTGATCTCGTCGGCGCGGGACGGGGAGAGGTTGAGGCGGAGAGTGACTTCATCGATGAGTTTTTTGGCCTCGTAGATTTTGGTTTCGCGGTAGTGGTAGTCGGTGCCCTGGCCGGAGGTGCCGAGGCGGATGAAGGTGCCGGTGGGGCCGGAGACGCCGCCGTAGACGTCAACGAAGTTGTCGAAGTCTTGGAGGTGGCCGCAGTTGGAGCAGTAGAGGCGGCCGGAGACGTCGTCGGAGGTGAAGGAGTTGGAATTGCAGGAGACGCAGATGGGCATGGTTTTGGGAGATCTGAGGCGGAAATTGAGGTTAGGGATTTGGCGGTGGTGATTTGGGTTTTTGAGAATTTAAAGGTTTGGGCTTTTTGGTATTTATACCCGTTCGTAACCTAATTCCAACAGGAAAGGGCAAAAGGGCCGCGGTCCTATTTATGATTTATATTGAAGTTAAACTCCTTCAGGAAATGTTCTCAGATAAAAAACATCCACTTTCGTTAAAAAAAAAAAAATCTTTTTTTTTTTTCCTGTTGTGAGATGTTATGCTCGTGACAATTGAAAGCTTTGTGAGTAATGACAACAAATTTCTTGATTACGAACTAGGAGAGTGGCAACAAATTTCTTATTTCTTGATTACGAGCTACGTAAGTGATTACAGATTTCTTGATTACTAGGTGAAAATTGTTTTTGTTCTCCATACGTTGCGCAAGTTGATCATGATTCTGTTTGTTTCTGTGATTTATAGAATGACGAGATTTTGCTGTACAAATGATAATGTGATCAACTGCACAAGGTTAATGTGAAGCTGGCATAATCTGACATGGAGGTGGATGTGTTGTTCAACACACACTCATTTGCCCAAAAATAGAAAACAGAACTCTTCGTCAAAGGAAGATTATCAAGCTGTAAGTGCGCTTCCGATTATGATGGATATGATGAATTAAAAACCATCATAAAAGTGAAATTGGAAAAAAAAAAAAAAGAAGGAGATAGCCGTATAACAAATAACTTATATATCTGATTTCATTGACATTTTTTTTTCTGTGGGTTAAACTGACATCGAACTACTCTACAGGCTAACAGTTGCTCAAGTGAAGTCATATCTAACAATGTTATCAAGGAGCAGAAAACTCCAGGAACTGTAGGTTAGCACTACTCAACCTGACAGTCATACAGATACAAGACAACATTAGGAAGATCACAATTACAACTCTCTCTCCACCACAAAATATTTGGCACACCGACTGGGATCCAAGCTTCAGGAGGGCCGATACTTGGTGCGCTTCCACCAAGAGGAAGCCATGAAGCCATAAAGAACAGAGAAGGCAACTCAAAAACCATTAGTTAGCAGCCTGAGTCATGATATATGCACAAAAGCCAACAGAAACCACAAGCATAGCATGTAATATGTGAAAGTGGCTTCTTTCTAGTTACAAAAATCAGAGTTCTATTGAACGATAACTCTACATTCAATTATACAACCATCTAAAACTGAAGCAAATGGATGATATAAGAAACAATTAACAATGTGAGGATTTAATCGATGTACTTAGGTGGTAACTAGCAGCAGAAGTGAATGTGAACTCATACGGATGCTTTTCTGCCATGAGTACAAGCAGTCCAACTTCTAGGGCAATGGAGGGGCATTGAAAATAGAACCCCTGTGGACTATATGTATATGTTTGTGTGTATAATAATTTATTTATATATAATGTATGTATCATCTAGATAAAAAGTACAAACTATGAAGCCTCTTGAAGAAACCATCAAATAACCATGTATCACATTTAAAAACATAAGAAATAAAATTAATAATAATGCAATAACCAATTACACAAAATAGGGGAAGTATTGTCATCTACTAAGAAAATATAAAATCCCTACTCCGTAAACCATGTATCACAAAAATCATACTATCCTTTCGAATAAATTCTACATTTAGATCAAAATAGATGACAAAACAAAGCACAACTAGAGAAGCAGATGAAGTGAAGCAGCAACAGAATCACAGCAGTCCATATAATCAATCCAAAGATTCATTGTCTGCAATCATGAAATCACCATAACCATTTAAAGCATTTGCGCCCAAGAAGCTTCTCAAGGACCTGAACCAAATACCCATCACCGTTCAAACAAGTAATCAAATCTAAAGAAACCAAAAGAGAAAACTTGTAAGATTGAAACGAGAGGGAGGGAGGGGGAGAGAGAGAGAAAAGAAAAACAAAAAGGAAAAGTAGATAGTTCATCTGCCAACTCAAATACTGCAAACACCTTGTAAAGCTATCTTACTAACTAACAAAACTCATGATTTAAAAACTTCACACGCTTTTCAAACTACATTGACGAAACTTTTTCAAATAAAAAAAATCTGTGAGATGGAATCAGTAGACAGAACGGAAAAAATACACCGCCGTCTGTGGATACCCATCCCTACGGTTGTCTGGCCGCTGCCTAATTCACAGAGGTGTAAACCAGGCATTCTATGTAAGCACTGTTGTATTCAAGAGAAAGCAAAAACAGAATCACTTCCTCTAAACAAGCATGACAAGTGCATAAAAATGAAAAGAGAGACAGCACCTAATACCACTATATATAAGCAAATAGCACACAACTCGACTTTCAAAACTGAATATATTGGGGTGATACAATGTCTGTAGGTCCTTTATGAGAAATCTATCCATTGATTGCCCACCTAAAGCCTACATATAACTGTTCGTCCATATTTACAGCAGGTACACTTACTAACTGTCCCACCAAGAATTAGGACATGTTGGAGCAAAAGCCCAAATTTTTTTCGCTAACCAATATCATAACCTCTCCTACAAACCAAACATACCAAGTATAGTCTTCTAAGCTTCAGAAAAAACACATAAAACAAGGATGATGAACTTGACTTCGTAGTGAAAGAAACAACAAAATGCAAGAAAACACAATTATAAGAACTTTCCTATTCAAGCTTGGCACTTTACAACACTAAATTTGTGACACCTTCTAGTACAACAATTGACAAGTTAAAACTAATGAAGGTAAACTATCTATGATTGGAAAAAAAAAAAAAAAACTCTGGAAACAGAAAAGAAAGATTACCTCAGTAGTAAGGTGGCGGATACATTCCTCCAGGTGGTCCTCTTGGCATTGAGGGAGCCTGATGATGCTGTGGTGGAGGAACCCCATACCGCGAACTGTCTGGATAGACTCCATGAGGCATTCCTACCGAATTTGGAGGCAACTGTGGGGGCACCCCATACTGACTGAAACTAGTATTATACCTAGGAACCACTGGCTCATGCCCACCAGGATAACCCGGGTACTGCCCCGGCTGAGGCTGCGGCCTAAACATGCCCGGCTGCATTTGCTGTGGAGGAGGGACACCGGAATTATCACCGAGAGGCGCTTGAGCGCCACCGTGTTTGCCCTTCTTGTTATCCACAGCTAACTTGCAAGTTACATGATGGCCATCAATGTTTTTCAAAGGCTCAACCAATGCAGCCCTGGCACCTTCCTCGGTCTTGTACACGAAGAAAGCAAAGCCCTTTGATTTTCCGGTGGCCTTATCAAACCCTAGGGGGCCTTCTTCAATCTCGCCGAAAGCCGAAAACGCAGACAACAATCTCTCCGAGGAGATATCAAATGGCACCGTCCCGACGTAAATCTTCCTCGCGGAGACATCGGCGCCGCCGTTGCTGCTACTAAACGGTGCCGAATGTCCGGCGGCGGCGTACTGCGTGACGGTGACTCTGCCGTCGATCTTCTTGCTCGGTTCCTTGAGCGCAATTAGGGCTTCGTCGGCGTGCTTGAAGGTGACGAATCCGTAGCCCTTGGATTTTCCGGTGGCCTTGTCGAAGATGACGATGGCCTCGTCGAGGTCGCCGAAGGCGGAGAAGACGGAACGGAGCGAATCGGTGGTGGTGTCCGCGCCGAGGCCGCGGACGAAGAGCTTGCGGAGGGTGAGGTCACGGTTGGTGACGTGGCGGAGGGATTCGAGGACGTCGGGGTGGCGAACGACGGCGCTTTCGAGGATTTCGACCAGGTGGTCGTGGGACATGGGCTGGAGTAGCTTGCGGAAGTCATCGGGGGTCAGGGTTGTGAATTGGGAAGGCGGGGCAGTCGAAACGTCGCCGTTCTCGTCCGTCTTGCGCTTCTTTGCGAAGTCCATGGTTGGTTTTTGGTTGTGTGAAGAAGAGGTTTGGGATTTTGGGGAGGAGGAATGTGGAACAGAGATGAGTTTGTGTTAAACCCTAGTTCAAGGATTGTGGCACACTTTTATAGGTGTGGTATGGTAAAGGATTAGTGGGACTTTGGGTCTAATTGAGACAGTCCACCGGACAGTCCCTCAATCAGTTCATTAAGCCCAATATTTGGATCTTCTTTTTTTATTACATGTGGTCTTAAGTCCAAGAAAAAGCAAAACGAAGGAAATGGAATCACAAAGAAAGTTTCTTTTTTTTTTTGGGTATTTCTTTTTTTCCCGATTCAAAGGCTAGTATGACAGTCTTCAAGCCATAACCATTCATTGAGATGGTAAAGGACTAGTGGCCTTTGGGTCTAATTGAGAGAGCCCACCGGATAGTACCTCAATCAGTTTATTTGACCCAATATCGTATTTGGATCTTCTTCTTCTTCTTTATTTGGTTATATGTGGATGGTTACGCCAGTCCTAAAGCCATGACCATTAATGAAACCGATGAAACCGCAAAATTGAAGGGAACGGGGGACATTGTCTCGTTTGGCCAAGCTTGTCGCCAGCCGAATGAGTGAATTTTCTCTATTCTCTGTCCTCTTACCCCTGTCACAAAGAAAGTTTGAGGCCTCACAAAACCATCCATATCATTGTATTTGTGTTCATAGAGAAGTTCTACATCTCTTCGATACATTAAGTAGACTTAGTTCAATTCAGAGGTAGACTAAGTTCAATACAGAAGTAGATTAGTTTGATATAGAAGTAGGTTAGTTTGATACAGAAGTAGGTTAATTCGATATAGAAGTAGAGTAGTTTACTTGATGTATCGCTACATTGATCGATTTACAATGGACGAATCTCATGTTTGAAAAATTTTATGATTTTAACATTATAACTACTTGAAATTATACATATGTAGGGCCCTAATTCTATGAATGGAGAGTGGAGACAGACTATGAGGTTTGAATTGAGACGGTTTGAGTTCCAAAATTTGCACTATTATTAGTCAGTCAAATCAGATTGACGTACTATTTAGAAAAATTTCTCCAATTAAACTTAACGTTTTGTTTTCATTTGAGCAAAACGCAAAATTGGATTATCAAAACGAATCACTTTAAAAATATAATACCACTAAGAAGCTTATGAATTCTTCATCTATCTATCTCTCTATCTCAAACAAAATAGGGAAGGTAGTAAATTACAGCAAAGAGTAGAAGCAAAAGTCATACGATTTGAATAAGTTGTACATTTATATCACGAGACAAAGAAAAACTGAAGAAGCAGATGAAGTGAAGCTTAATGCAGACTCATTGTATGCAATCATAGTCACCATAACCATTTGAAGCATTTTAGGGAGGAGGACTGTGGGACTGAGATGAGTTTGTGTATAAACCCTAGTTTAAGGATTGTGCGCCACTTTTATAGGTGTGGGATGGTAAAGGATTAGTGGGCCTTTGGGTCTAATTGAGAGAGCCCACCGGACAGTCCCTTAATCAGTTCATTAGGCCCAATATTTGGATCTTCTTCTTCTTTTTTGGTTACATGTGGTCTTAAGCCCAACCAAAAGAAAAACGAAGGAAATGGAATCACAAAGAGAAGTGTGTTTTTTGTGTTTTTTTTTTTTTCCGATTCAAACGCTAGCATGGCAGTCTTCAAGCCATGACCATTAATTGAATGGTAAATGACTAGTGGTCTTTGGGTCTAATTGAGAGAGCCCACCGGATAGTACCTCAATCAGTTTATTTGGCCCAATATCGTATTTGGATCTTCTTCATCTTCTTTATTTGGTTATATGCGGATGGTTACGGTAAGTCCTAAAGCCATGACCATTAATGAAACCGATGAAACCGCAAAATTGAAGCGAACTGGGGACATTATCTCGTTTGGCCACGCTTGTCCCCTGCCGAATGAGTGAATTTTCTCTATTCTCTGTCCTCTTACCCCTTTCACAAAGAAAGTTTGAGGCCTCACAAAACCATCCATATCATTGTATTTGTGTTCGTAGAGAAGTTCTATGTCTCTTCGATACATTAAGTAGACTTAGTTTAATTGAGAGATAGACTTAGTTCGATACAGAAGTAGATTAGTTTGATACATAAGTAGGTTAATTTGATGCAGAAGTAGAGTAGTTTACTTGATGTGTCGTTACATTGATCCATTTACAATGGACGAATCTCATGTTTGAAAAATTTTATGATTTTAACATTATAACTACTTGAAACTATACATATGTAGGGCCCTAATTCTATGAATGGAGAGTGGAGACAGACTATGATGTTTGAATTAAGACGGTTTGAGTTCCAAAATTTGCACTATTATTAGTCAGTCAAATCAGATTGACGTACTATTTAGAAAAATTTCTCCAATTGAAATTAACGTTTTGTTTTAATCTGAGGAAAACGCAAAATTGGATTATCAAAACGAATCACTTTGAAACTATAATACCACTAAGAAGCTTATGAATTCTTCATCTATCTTTCTCTCTATCTCAAACAAAATAGGGAAGGTAGTAAATTACTGCAAAGAGTAGAAGCAAAAGTCATACAATTTGAATAAGTTGTACATTTATATCACGAGATAAAGAAAAACTGGAGAAGTAGATGAAGTGAAGCTTAATGCAGACTCATTGTCTGCAATCATAGTCACCATAACCATTTGAAGCATTTTGGGGAGGAGGAATGTGGGACTGAGATGAGTTTGTGTATAAACCCTAGTTTAAGGATTGTGCGACACTTTTACAGGTGTGGGATGGTAAAGGATTAGTGGGCCTTTGGGTCTAATTGAGAGAGCCCACCGGACAGTCCCTCAATCAGTTCATTAGGCCCAATATTTGGATCTTCTTCTTCTTTTTTGGTTACATGTGGTCTTAAGCCCAAGTAAAAGCAAAACGAAGGAAATGGAATCACAAAGAATATTTTTTTTTTTTTGGGTTTTCTTGTTTTCCCGATTCAAAGGCTAGTATGGCAGTCTTCAAGCTATGACCATTAATTGAAATGGTAAAGGACTAGTGTCCTTTGGGTCTAATTGAGAGAGCCCACCAGATAGTACCTCAATCAGTTTATTTGGCCCAATATCATATTTGGATCTTCTTCTTCTTCTTTATTTGGTTATATGCGGATGGTTACGTCAGTCCTAAAGCCATGACCATTAATGAAACCGATGAAACCGCAGAATTTTAGGGAACGGGGGACATTGTCGTTTGGCCACGCTTGTCGCTTGCCGAATGAGTGAATTTTCTCTATTCTCTGTCCTCTTATCCCTATCACAAAGAAATTTTGAGGCCTCACAAAACCATCCATATCATTGTATTTGTGTTCGTAGAGAAGTTCTACGTCTCTTCGATACATTAAGTAGACTTAGTTTAATTCAGAGGTAGACTTAGTTCGATACAGAAGTAGATTATGCAGAAGTAGATTAATTCGATACAGAAGTAGAGTAGTTTACTTGATGTATCGCTACATTGATCGATTTACAATGGACGAACCTCATGTTTGAAAAATTTTATGATTTTAACATTATAACTACTTGAAACTATACATATGTAGGGCACTAATTCAATGAATGGAGAGTGGAGACAGACTATGAGGTTTGAATTGAGACGGTTTGAGTTCCAAAATTTGCACTATTATTAGTCAGTCAAATCAGATTGGCGTACTATTTAGAAAAATTTCTCCAATTGAAATTAACGTTTTGTTTTAATTTGAGCAAAACGCAAAACTGGATTATCAAAACGAATCACTTTGCAACTATAATACCATCTATCTTTCTCTCTATCTCAAACAAAATAGGTAAGGTAGTAAATTACAGCAAAGAGCAGAAGCAAAAGTCATACGATTTGAATAAGTTGTACGTTTATATCATGAGACAAAGAAAAACTGAAGAAACAGATGAAGTGAAGCTTAATGCAGACTCATTGTCTGCAATCATAGTCTACATAACCATTTGAAGCATTCCCCCACACCACCACCACCACCAACCAACCCCCCTCTCGGGGCGCCGCGGAAGAATAAGGACCTAAACCAAATTCCTACTTCTAAACAAACCAAAAGGGAAAACTTGAGACTAGCTATAACAAGGTTGTAAAACGGAGATAACCCAACAGATTTTGTGTAGCACTAGAAAAACAAGAGAAGTACAACAGAGATTTCTATAATCTTTGGTTTTTATTTTGATTTATTGAATACTTGAACTACAAACGAAGGAGATGTGATGGCATTGTCCCAAATTTTGAAACATAGAATAACAAAACTAAGAAAGCAAATATGATTTAGTTGTCGGGGCCAAAGAGATCGAAAAGAGGTTCATCAAAGTCGTCCTCCTGTTCTTCAACCTTCTCTTCCTTCGACTCCTCAGCAATAGCAGGTGGAGCTGCAGCACCAGCGTATCCGCCAGAAGGCACAGATGCCAGCTTCTCTTTTCCGGATGCAACTAGCTCGGTGATATTTTTTCCCTTGACTTGGGACAAGAACAACTCGATTCTGTCTCCATCAACCTCTGCTCCAATTGATTCGATAATTTTCTTCAGATCATCCGCAGAAGGATTGGTGTTCCCTCCCAATTTAGCGAGCAGGTAAGCAGCAATCACCTTCATCTTGTCTCACTTTTGGTTATTTGGTTTATGGAGTATTCAAATTGTAAATTACAAACTAAGCAGATGTGCTTTATATATGGTACTATGCCATATCTGAAAGAAAATCAATGATCCTAAAACATCAAGGAAAGCAAATCCTTTTCCTTGTTGGCTAAGAAGAGGAAGGAATCCTTGAACAAGTTATATGTGAAACTTATTCTGGCTTGGAAAACAAAAGCTAGATCAAGTAGGAAACTAAATAAAAGTCTACAGAATCAAAATCAGGGAACTGTGAATAACGGGCTCATTCTCTTCTCCGAGGAGGAATAGAACTCCCGCTCTATAAGAACGGTATCAGAACCCAATTCTGGGCATGAATGAATAACCATGTCTCTTGACTTTCAAGTTATCTTCGATCAGAACCCGAACCGCTCCCCACCGGCGCCGAAGCTCCGATCGGGAGAGATCGATATGGATCACGAGATCCAGACTCATGGTGTCGATGCTAACATGTTTGTGTCACCTGAAGAAGAGCTTAAGAAATGGAAGGAAGATGGAAATAAGACTGATGAAGACTCAGATGGATCAGAAGAAAAATTTAAACATTGTGAAGTTTGTATGAACTATGAAGGACGAGGAACACTGGTCATATGATTGCCCGTACTTGGAGTGTATTCCAAACCCCAAGGACACACCTGTTGGCCGAGGGGTATATCATAGTTTGCACCCACTGCAGTAAGTTGAAACATGGCCACCCTGATGGAAGCTGCGAAGGACGTGCAGTAAGAAATCCTTATGATTCGAGTTTGATAGTTCGAAAGCCTGGTGTGATGTATCACAAGCCTGATGGTGACGATGAAGATGATATACTTGATTAATGTGGGTGCTCGTTTGTAAAGCAGTAGTTAGATGGACAAAGAGTGCCTTCTGTGAGAATTTTATCCTGTGTTTTTAGCGTATGGAACTATATAGTTAAATGGGACAGTAATTAGCCCGTTTAAATAAGAGCCGTCTGTAAGTGTTGTGTTGATTTCTTAACTTTTCATTGTTGCTCTGCTAATATTGCTTCTCTTTTAAACTTAATAATTAATGAAAATAACTATGGATAAAATCAGGGAAATGTCAAAAATTGTCGTGTCTGGACTAAAAGAAGGAATTTTTTTACTTTTTTCTTTTCTTTTCGTTTTTGTGAAGAATAGTAGTACACAAATAAAATAAAATAAAATTAAACCAAGGAATGCTAAGAACTTGTCTACTTTCTCACAGGATGTAATTGTCAGAAGCTATATATGTACAAGAAATGCAGTTTTCTCTTTCATTAAATTCATTTAGCGTCATCAATAGAACTTCTGGATGGTCACAATTGATGTTGAACTGTGGACGCAGGTAGATAGCAGCCATCACCTATCCCGAATGGATATGGAACTGTGAGATTGAGTAGTGGTGACAAGAATAGAACTAATTGCTTCGAGTAATGGTAACAGGAATAATAGCGTTTCTTAGTTATATGTAGAAACCCAATCCTTTATGGGAAGACTGATATGCTTGCAGTGTACCTCTCATTGAACAAGGGGTCAACTAGCTGATCCAATCGACCAATCCTATAATTTCCTATAAGTACATATTTGGCCGAGTATCAGGGTCGGCGTCAGCATTGCTTGGTTGCTCCATGCTTATTGGACTAATTAGATCATAGACTAACTAAAAGCATCTGGGGGCCTTGGCAAATCATCTGACGGTTGATTCAACATTGATTCACAGCCAGTTTTCGTATGATGGGGAAAATGAACTCGGTCTCTTTTTCCTAATTGAAAGGATGAATATTTCATCTCGGTTTTCCTTTGTTTCTTCTTCTTCCTTTCTTTCTTTCTTTCTTTCTTTCCTTTTTTTTTTTTTTTTTTTTGGTCTGAAAATTAAGTTGGTATGTTTAAATTGCAAATCCAACACCTGGAATAATGGTTCCGTCATTTCGAGTAGCAATTGTTGGTTGTCCTACATGAAATGGAAATGGAAAATTACCAGTCATCATGTGACCAGCAAAAGCAGAATTTTGATCACCAATACTTTGATTCTGACTGATGTTAGATTTATCTCCTGGCCTATAATTGCACCAAAATTTTGTTGTGAGATCATTGCTGCCACTGCAAAGCATATGACCAATAGGATGCCATTGGAGATCCCACACACTATTATTGTGATTGTTACTGTGTGCATTAGGAACTTCAACCTAGAGAGTTTCATGCCCAACAAGCCAATGGAAAATGGATCCATCACTACTCCCACTGACAAAATATTCTTCATGAAAAGGATGCCAAGCTAGAGCAGTCACTTCGTTCCGATGCCCACGGAAAGATTCAAGTTCCTTCATAGCCCTCATGTCGTAAAGCTTAATGACTTGATCCTTGGAAGCAGTTAGCAGCCAGTTACCATTTCTGTTCCACTTAACAGATTGCACCCAATTTTTGTGATCATGAAATGAACAAAGCTCTCGCCCTGTCCTAGCATCCCACAGTTTGACAACACTGTCTTTCCCACCTGAAGCTAGTACGGACTTTGTAGGGTGTCAATCAACACTCTTCACATTCCAACCATGGCCAGTCAATCTGTACTCTTCTTGGCACCTTTCATAATCCCAGATTTGCACATTAAGTATCATCCGAACATGAACAGAACTTCAAATTAGTCCTACAAAAGCTCAAGTCCCGAACCGATTCTCGGTGAGCAGATTCATTGACTAGCACATTGTTCATGTTACTCTTCCAATACTTCATTGATCCCCCATCATCACCAGAGATCCAATTCTCACCATCATAACTCCACGCCATAGACCTTATCGCTTGATCATGAGCCAGAAAACTCAATTCATAGTTAAATGACTGACCATCCCAAAAGTGAACTCCCCATTTTGCGACCCTGTAATGAGACGCCTCCCGGAAGGTGTCCACAAAACTCGATTAATCGGAGAAGCACGGGCTCTGTAATTTGTACAAGCATGAACAAACTTTGCAGCAAAGATCCTAGATGAGTTATCCGAATATGCAACCGGCGGCAACGAATCGATTGCTGCTGCTGGTGTAGGTTGCAACACTGTTCTATCCCTTGCATCACGCTGCCACTTTCGACTCTGTGTGTATCGCACGACAGAGGTAGTGTAATCAACTGTCGTTTTCTGGGTCTGCATTCTGTTTCTTATTGCACCACAGCCATCGACATGAGGAGGAGCATGAGGACCAGCAGGGGGGGTAGGGGTGGTGATGATACTCTGGTACCATATTAAGTAGTTGAAGGAGAGAATCGACGGTTCTGATTTTCTTTGTTCGGTTCTGCGCGGTTTGAGATCGTCGTCAATTTGATGAGAATACGTACGGCCAATTGAAAGAGTAGATCGAACCGAAAACGATCGGATTAGGGTTCCGGGGGCGGAGAAATTTGGGGGTTTTCTGGTAAAAGAGAAATTAGAATTGCAGAACAGAGTGAGCAGGGCTTATTGGTTTTTTGGAGTACTTTGAAGAATGAGGAGAAGTGATATTTATAATGGAGCAGCATCCCTTAAACTAAAAGGAAAGCCAAAAGTCCTAAAACCTAAAGGAAAGCCAAATCCTAAAACATGAAGGAAAGCCAAAAATCCTAAAACATGGAGGAATGCCACAAATCCCAAAACATAAAGGAAAGCCACAAATCCTTAATTCCTTATATGTCACTTATTCTTGAAAGGAAAATAAAACCTACACCAAGTAGGAAACTTTACAAAATCAAAATCAGAAAAATATCAAAATTGTCCAGGTTTGGGTGAAGGGGAATTAAAGAATGAATATATTATCGTCAATTTCTTCACACTTCATACAAAAATTATAAAAAGGAATGCACAGAACTTGACAGTATATCCCTCTATATACCGAAAAAAAAAAAAAAAACAGTCCTGTTTTATTGAGTGAACGGGGGTGTATTCCTCTATATACAAAACATGAGGAGTAAACATATTCAAAGCAATGCAAAGAATTTTTGTCACTATATTCCTTATATCCCAAGCAAGGGATTATTGTTATCCATCTGGAGAAGATTTGTCCTCTTCTTCACACGATGCACAATTGTCACAAGGTACATATGCACAAGAAATGCAATTTCCTCTTTCAAGGAATTCAATTCATTGAGAGACCATCACATGCTTTTTATAACCAATAGCACTTCTCAAGTTCTCTGTGCATGCTAATGTCCGAAATATGAGGGAGTATGTCGACTAAAATTCTGTATATCTTCACTTAGTAAGGCAAACTCTTAGAGCTCGTGCTAATGATCAAAGCCTTAATCTTAGAAGTGTCTCCAGAAGCACTCGCCCGCCGCGTTATCATCTCCATATTCTTATGTAAACTCTGTTTCACCAAATTCTTCATCATCTTCTTCCCTTGTTGAGCCTCCAGTGGATTCACAGGTGAACCGAAAGCGAACCTTGCAGTCTGAGGCCCGGAATGGGGGCCCATTTTCGCTTGCCTTTCGTCCTTGAACCACTGCAACAGTTTTAGCGCTCTTTTCTGAGCTAGAGAGCTACCCAATAATGCCACTTCAAGAAGTACAGGCACAATTCCAGACTTGGCCATTTTTGCTCTTTGGTCTGAGCTTTGATGAGCTAAAATCATTAGAATGTAGCTTGAAAGTTCCTGGCATTTGGATTTTTCATCCCATGTCAAAATTTCTATCAAACTCTCTGGGACCAGAGGACTATTTTCCATAGCCTTCTTCCCCATTAAGGTCACAACCAAGTTCCCCAATGTTGCAAGAGCTTTCTCGGAGATTTCTTTATCGGAGGACAATTTCAAGAGTGTGTCCACTACCCCATTGGAGACTAAATCTCCTGCATTGTCCAACATGGTGGATAGGTTGTGAAATGCACCCAAACATGACTGTTTGGTTTCGACATTGCTCGAATCTGACTCTAGAATGCCAACAAGAAAAGGGACAATTTCCGATGAGGGCAGAGGAAATGGGGTATTTGCAAGTGAAGATAACAACATGAGCAGTTCTGCAAATTGATGCCTTGTTGGCTCATCGAGAATGTTGAAGTCTTTTGGTAGTTTGGAGAAGATTCCTGCCTCAACCATGAGAGCCTTGTTCCTGAAATATTAAAGAGAAAGTTAGACAGAGAAAAACAAAATACATGTCTCAGCTTTTGTCTAGCTTGAGGTTGACAATACGAATAAGTACAATGTTCGAGTCAAATAATGGTTCTGAAATGTGTCCAAATGAATAAGTGAGCTTCTGGTGGAGTTATGAAGTCAATGAGATTCGACGATTTAGATCTGTATGTAGTGATGTGAAGGTCAACAAAATGGGGTTTTTTATTTTGCAGAAATCAAATGGAATCTGAACAACTACAACTATATCTTACAAGGCATTTGAAAAACTATTAGGTCTTGTCGTTTTGATTACACTGTTTCCTCTCCAATCTTCCAACCACTCTGAAACTTTGTGGTCGGTCGACAGTCACCGCAAGCAGCGGCCTTCTCATAATTCAAGAAGCATGTGGCAACTATAATTGATTTGTATTCTAAACTGTTTATCACTAATAAGATATATTGATAAAATTTAAAGATGAAGAACAATCTATCGTCTAAAGGAAAATGCCTATTAATCTAACAATTAACAACTAGTATGTTGTATTGATCTATGATACTATTTTTGGTCACTCATTATTTGATACTTCATAGACAATAACTCAACCTTTTTCTTCCTTTTATTTAGAACAAAATTTATCTGTAAGTCCAATTCATAACCTCTCATTTAAAAACAGATTATTACCGTTAGATCAAATAATAGTACCGATGATATCTCAAGTTGGGCAGTTGATTCCATGGTAGGCTGCATATGAAAAATATGACAAGCGATAAGCTAAGGCCTAGGGCAGTGCACTAGTACTCAAGATGATTTGAAGGATAGCAACCATTCAACTATGCCCCATTCTTAATGATTCATTTACTCTAAAGTCCAACCACTAGATGATAAATAAGTGAATATATTCTTGCCTCTGTTCACTAATGGACTAAAAACCCTATCCCATCGTCCCCACTCTTAAAAATGCCAAACCTTTTTAGCTATACACCTTTTTTCTATCAATGGCTTGATCACTTGACTTGGGCAAGATTCAAATGTAAATATAAGTGGTTGTTAATTTTTCTTTGATTGACTGTATACATATGCATGTCCCAATCTTTCCTAATACATTTATATTCTAAATTACCCTACAAAGAAGAATCACTTAATTCTACAAGTCAAATTTTGCCTCATTAAACTAAATTAGTTTACCATAGCTTGAGTTCTAATGGCCATTGAATAAGTGTAATCTAGATAATAGTCACTACTTTCTAGTTCTTTACAATGTCAATCTCTAATTTAATCCAGATTCAACGATGAGTTTGTAGTTTTGTGCTATGAAATTCATCTATTTCTAACTTTAACATTGACACTTTATTTGATAAACAAATCATAATTTTAGAGTGAAATAATAATATAAGAAATTAAATCAAGGGGTTGGAACTTACGTGTAAGTTCCATTGACAAGCTGAACCAAGGCGAAAACGGCGACTCGCCGGCGATCAACCACCTCCGACGCCACCATGGACACCAACACTGGTATAATCCCGAGTCCACCCACCAATTTCCTAACCTTGACGTCATCCTTAGCCAACGTCCCAATCTCCTCAGCCGCCAACTCCTTCTCTTCCCAGCTCCCAAAGTGAAGCTTCTTCACCGCCCTCTGCAACCCCAAACCATCATCCTCATGATCACTACTGCTTTTCTTCACCATAACCTTGGCCGGTCTCAAACTCGACGTATCTAAGTGGTGAGGATCAGACAACGTCGTGTTCCTCTTCCGGTTACTATTCTTGGAGCGCAGGAACCTACGGATGCGATTGAAAAAGCGAAGCTTTATATATGAGTACAGCCATATAGGAGAAGAAGAAGACGATGCAGTAGAGTCAGACATGTTTGGTAAGCTTGAGACAATTTAGGCAAAGGAAAAAAAAAAAAAGAGGGATTGAGAAACTGTGTAGGGCTTTTGTTTACTTATATAACTTTCTTTGTAACACTGACTTTTTAGATAGCTGGTGGGACAAAGAAGAAGGAAGAAACAACTTTTATGGAGGCTGATCAAAAACAGAGGAGAGCACACAGCACATGCAGGAGGGAACAGTGCTCAGTACAATTGGAACTCACGGCACATTCTTACAGACCGTGCCCGATATTTAAATGACAGGTTTATGATCTTCTAACATTAATATATACACGATCGTGGTCCTCGGATTTTGTGTCTTGATACAAATTAAGGATATAAAAGAAAATAAAATAAAGGCAATGATACAAGGCTTCAATGAGGCTTAAGATTTGTTACTTCAATCTTAGGTGTCATGTCATGTCATCTACACACATCACATATTTATCAAATTATGTCATGTAATTTTTAAGTAAAAAGACAATGTTATCATTTCAAAATCTAATCGCTCTAATTATTTTGGTTTTCTTACCTCTTCGATCACTATATTTCTTGGGTTAGAATTACGATTTCAATATTTTTGTGGATCCAATTTGATTTTTGACTTTTCTAATCAACTTGTTAGTGAAAGGTAATATTAATATAAGGTTATTTATTAAATTCATTTACTAAAAGAGTTTAATATTACTTTAATTTACCAGATTCGTGGGTTATAATTACGATATTAATATATTTTCTTTTCATTTTTGTGGTTCCAATTTTAATTTTTGACTTCTTTTTTTATCAAATTTTTTTAACTTTTGTGGTTATAATTACGATATTAATATATAAACTTATACCATATTAATTCTACATCGAATTTATATATATATATATATATAATTTTTTGGATGAATTATACATATACAGTATTTGGAAGAATTATATATATATATAATTTTGGACGAATTTTATATATATAATAAAAAAAGGAAAAGAAAAAAATAATATTTTTTTAGAAGAAAATCAAAATTGAGCCATTAGATCTTGAAAGTATAAGATTATCCTTTTACTCAAAAATTACATAACCTGATTTGGCTAATAGATGATGTGTGTAGTTGATATGACATGACACCTAGAATTGAGGCAACAAATTTTATGACTCATTGAGGCCACAAATCATTTTTCATAAAATAAATGAAGCTATTACAAATAAACACTATTGCTAATAATATCGAACATTTTGAGACAAAAACTCATATATGTTTTCGCTAAGGTAGTAAAATAAAAAGAATATATATATCAGTGCTTATGTGGTACCGTTAATAGTAGGCCACGCAAATTCCGTTACACAACACGTATATATTATATATAGAGCTTGTGTTTTTTATCTCGAAAATTTACGAGAATGCCTTTTAACACCAACTCCATTATGGAGAAGTTGCCCGGATGTGATGAAAATCGGACGGCTTAGACTATTGTTGACTGTTATGCCATATTTTCTGGGAGCGTCATGCATACCGTGTTAGGAATTATTTTAATTTGAATGATGCAGTTTAATTAATCTACGGTTTGTTCTGAGATGTGAGCTTCAATTATGGCATGTGGGAATCAGGGACAGAGAGCACCTGCACTGATTTTGCTGCAGTTTCGAAATCATGGTTATACAGGTGGCAGGCATGCACGGAGTTAATGGCTTTGCTGCAAATTTGATCCAGAGATCTAGTCTCCTTTGTTTAATTTTAAGTTTTTTTTTAATCTTTTGATCAGTACTTGTTGCGATTTTCTCACATGCTAGGTTTCATTTGCTGATCAACTTCTTCTTCTTCTTTTTCAACGAATAATGAGTGAATCTGTGTTAAAATATCTAATTCTAAAACAGATCGAGAGCAACTCCAACAGTTTCCTTATAATTTTTGTATTATAAGAAAGTATTAGTCAAAGTTTTAGCATTTTTTGTCCAACTCTAACAGAATTCCTATTTTACAATAATCTTTAAAATCTCCATATTCTTCCTTAAAATTTTAGAGTTTACTGTAAATATGGGAAATTTGATTTTCTCTTTTCTCACTTTCTCTAAAATATGGATAGTTATAGGGAATCTGTCGGAACAAAATAGACTTATTTTGTCCTAAAGTAGAGAAAAATCAAAATATAGAAAATCTGTTGGAGTTGTTCTAAGAGCCTAAGTAGCGGTGAAAAATATTGAGGACAGAGTGTTTGATCAATATAACTATAAAGAAGAAGAAAAATGTAATTAGGCACCAAAACTAGCTAGTATGCTAGTATCTTCGTCTCATTTTTGGAAAATAAAAATATGAAATTGTCATGAACACAATATTAATATAATAATATATGTATGTTTTGAGTGTTTGATAAATAGTCGCAAATGTAATTAAGTCATTAAGATAAGTAATTGTCAAGCAAACTAAATTAGTCACGACATTCACATCTCACTTCAAAAAAAAAAAAAATTATGAATCAAGTACTTGATCAATATGTGCATATTGTAACAGACTGCATTCACATATATACACAAAGAATAGAGACCAGGTATCACACAAGTCTTCTGTTACTATGGAACATTGATTTTTCAAACTGGATTCTGTCCTTGAAAGTTGAAACAAAGAATTAGGCACTATTGCATCTGCCCAATTTAGCTGCAGGTGCAACACTGCCAAAGATCTTCAAAAGACCAAATCAAGGTCTTCAGCTGCAGCTTTCTGCATAATCTTCTTGCAAATCAAGGTCTATATTATATTCTATATAATAGTTAGGTTATTTCCCACATCAATTATCATGAATTGGGGAAAAAACCTATAGCCGTCCAAAATCGGGGAGAAAGTGGCCAACTCTTTGGTTAATACAGCACGTCTAAAATGGATGAGACAAGTCCTCCAATGGCATAACTAGCTAGCTTGGCCAAATAACCGCCACCAAATTTTAATATTAAAGATGCAGAGGCTTTCCATTCTTCCTCTACTTTCCTCCTTGCAAAATATCAAAACAGATTTCACCATGATATATATAGCATGCATGATGTAAGCCAATACAAAACTCACATTAATTGGTTTCGAAGAATAATGGTATAAAAATACGTTGGAGACTTGGAGCTAAAATTAAATAATAGAAAATTATGGGAGAGCAGTGAATTTTAGAATATCTTTTTTATTATGTAAGAGGAAGTTTGTTCATCGATTAACTTGTCACTTGCACATTGTGTAGACATCTTTGCTTTTTTTTTTTTTCATTGATTCAACATGTTCTAGTTTTTTATAGTGTTTTTTCGGACAAACGCCTTCTCAATTTCTATTATCCATCTGTTTATAATACAACGTTTACATATTTGTTAACATTTATGATGATCCACTAGTTCTCCAATGTCGCATCAAAACTCATACGGTAAGAAGTCTATTAGAGTTCCGAGTTTCATATGCATTGATCCCTATCTTCTTTGCTTACTTATCAACAGATTGGTTTTTCCAACTCGTTTGGTGTTAGTTAGGAATGTACTTGGAACCATAGACGTTAGTGCACCACTTACAGTATTTGACACAATATTGATCACCATTATTGACTCCATTTTATTCAAAATGCTTGGTGGAGGCCCATTAAGAGGCCATGCATATCACATACACATATTAGATATATATGATAATGACGTAGAGTTCCATTAACAATTTATCCATCCATTGATCATTGAGGTCCTAAAACACACCTACTGAATTTCTCCCACGTGCAAGAGCCAAGCGCATAGCTTCATATATGGTTAAACATTTAAACCCACGAGGGGTAGTGTTTGAGCCAAAAGTGCCAAGAAATTAGTGGGTGCTTGTATGATGTGTACCACAATCCTTCCTTTTAGCCTCAAAGTCCTTACCTTACAAAGGCAGCTATGATATTTGCCAAGTGGTAAAGTTCCACTGTGTTGCCAAGCGGCATGCCGTGGACCTTCAATATGAAATAATTATTTAGTCTGTTAATACACAATTGAGAAACACTAAATTTAAATTTAAAACATTTCTTATTCTTAACCTTATATCACAGTGGTACGTTAGAAAAAATAATATAAACAAAATTTGAGTCGTTACATTAGTATTCAAGCCCTTCCTATTGCAAAGCTAGTAGAAGCGAATCCATGAAAGGTCATAATTGATGGACATTAATATTCCATTTCCTCAACTTATCATGTAACAGTTCAAGGCGATTCACATATCGTTGTTGTCATATGGTTGAATTGTGTTAATAACTTAATACATTGATAATTAATGCATCATTCTACCAAAGTATCGTTCCACATTGATGTTTGATAAGATGAAACACTATATATTTAAATAAGAGTATGAATTCTAAATCCTCATGTTATCAAAAAAAAATAATAATCCCCAAAATTTTTATTACCATTGATTTTGTTTGCATCACGACAATT
This sequence comes from Rosa persica, assembly GCA_025331145.1. NCBI lineage: Eukaryota > Viridiplantae > Streptophyta > Magnoliopsida > Rosales > Rosaceae > Rosa > Rosa persica. The sequence continues at coordinate 5,206,202 of WFKR01000005.1, read as the reverse complement.
ATTAATATCCTAGCGAGTAACGTAACGCATAGGATATACACTAACTTTCTGCATGCGGGATAAACTGACCTTAAACCCCAAAATGGGGAGTCCACTAACGTATTAGCTCTGGTGGAAGTATCAGTCATGTATACTGTGGTCAATTTGCAGAACCAACAACAGATGCACTACCTGCAAGGGTATGATCATCACCATTCACCAACAAGTCTCATGTGTTAACCACATTTCTGTTAATGATGGTTCATGAGACTAAGTGGGACAGTAAGAGCAAATCAGAGCTAATGACTAAATTGTAAGCTAGTCTTGGTTGTCTTGCTATGTAGGCTTTAAAAGTGGCAAGACTTTGAGCTTTTTCTTTGAGAGGTACTGTTGCTTTTTCTGCTTTTGGAGCTAAATTTGAAGTTCTTTTCAACTGCTGGATGGGAAGTTTTGGCATTTTAAGGTTTGAGTCGATGGTTGCGGCACGGAACCATGTGCTTCAAGGGCAAGAAGATAAGCTAGTTGAAGAGTTACAAGTTCATGGTCGCCGCACCATTCAAATATTCAGTGTCAAATGTCAATGGGAAGGACCAGATCGAGACGCTTGGCCAAATCTTTTAGGCTGCCAACTTATAATGCTTTGGTATGTGCCTACAATTCTCAGGTCACAACCCACACTTTAAAAGTTGACAATTTCTTTCTTTGTACGTCCTCTCAGCAATACAAGTGAATTTCATAATTGATCTACCATGAGCAGGAACAAAATTTATTACAACTTTCTTCCATTTTCTGTCTGTTATTAATTTTCCCTGACAAATAAACCCAAATCTGATAGTGCGTTTCACTATGTTTTCTCAAAGTCTTTAGGGGTGTACAATACTCTTGTAGCTTAAGAATAGTCAGAAACAGCAATATACTTCTAAAGAGCTGTAGGGTTTAGAAATGAGTGTCTACTTTCAAAAGAGCAGTATGGTTTACAATTAACAATTGATCGTGTTAAAAATAATATAAAGGGACCGGTTAGGCTTCTGTACAATGAGATCGGGTTACGTACAGTGTAAGTAAGTTTGAGCCCCCTCTGAAGTCTAAACAACAGGAAAGAACATTAAATTTCAACACAATCATCATCATCATCATTATCAGTCCCATCATCCCAATCCATTTGAAATGAATGAGCTGTTTTCATCAACTCTGTTAGTCCAGTCACGTCCTCCAGATAGGTGGGATGGTTGATTGCTTGTAGTATAAATTCCATTCCCCTTTTTCGATATTCAGACACCACCTGAAGTGATTCATTTTTCAGAAATAATTAGAAATTACAGTTACAAATACGAGCATGCTCCTCACAGAACCAAATAAAGAACAAATATTTTTTTCCTTTTTTTTTTCAGGCCAACGAAGTTTTCTTCTAAATATGTCCTGGGTAAAAACATTTATCATCAGGGGCCATCAACTGCATCCTAAAAATGTTGCTCAGGCATTGCTGCTTACATAAAGATATCCTAATCTCATTCTAGCCTAACTCAATACCTAGAAAACATATTCTAGATGCAGTTCCCTAGTTTTATTGACTTAAAGAAATAGAGTGAGATGCCTGCTAGACTGCTACCAGGTACAGACACTGAAAACTACAAGTTTTGTCGAAACATATGCAATGGTTGTAATTGCAATTCGTATTTGCACCAATTACTAAATATAAACACAATATAAGTTTTCATATAAATAGATGATTTTAACGTAAAACTTACAATGCTGCAGCAAGCCGTGCAACTGTCTGAGGAGTGGCCCACAAGTGTCATCTGCGAAAACTGTCCAAGGGAACCACGGATTTGATGGGGTAAAATACCAAGAGGTTGCTCACTGCTTCCATTATTACTAGAGTTTGCAATTTCACCTTCGGCAAATATCCTGAACGCATGCAGTTTAACACAAGAATTCCAGGTGAACCATTGAGAAAAACCAAAAGCAATTCTTATAGATCTTAACTATGACGACAAAAAGCTTTGCAAAACTCGAACAAACTAATAAATAATCAGATCCTTTAGGCTTAGTTTCAAGGACTTACCCATCAGGGTGATGTAGGATCCCAACTAAGAGCTCAACTGCAAGAGCTGAGGCAATAGGAGCGAGGCCTGGGCGTGTAACAGTGCATTGCTGGTCCAAGGTGCGGTTGGCAGTTGACTGCACACAGAACAAAAGGTTTATGGCTGTACTAGACACATACATCAATATGGCTGTAATATATCATATTTACTGAATCTAAAAATTACATCAATAGGCGCAACCACATCATTGCAGAAGTAGCAACCCAATCTGTGCCGTCCATTTCTATCAGTCAGTGCAAGGCTGTTCAGATCAGTGGATAAAGCATTTGCAGCTTCAGATTTTGAATCATGGCTAAAGCTGCATGGACCTGCTCCATGGCGCATAACTAAAAAGCTATCAAACCCCAGAGCTGCAGTTATAGTAATCTGCAAGCAAGCAAATGATAATTATAACGTGAAAGACAACATACACGTCGATTCGTAAACTAATCCACGTGTCCATTTTTACACAGCCATAGAAATAGATCCTCTTGATCAAGATGTGAGAACACCGTACCTAACTATACCAAGGTGAAAGCTTTTAAAGGATCAAGCCTACAAACCTTGTTAGTATTGGCACAAAAAAGAGACGGAAGCCACCGACTTTCTCTTGTATCAGTTAACAAGAAAACTGCATCATGAGAATCAATTAAATCATGTAGGCGCCTACAATCATCAAGCACACTCTGCTCTTCTTGACTAGGAACGGGATGTCCAGGCATTGGTATAGCCATGACAACACCCTCTGCTTCCTGATAAAAGATCAAAGGATGCAGGGATAATATAAGAAAAGCAACAATATATTGGGTTAACTAGTGTGTTTAAAGGACAAAGAGATCAGATAATTACCACAGCGGGAAATATTTTCTTGAGACTGTTAACTGCTGCTACAGCTTTAAATTCACCACCATTTAGACAGTCATCTAATGTATACAGGGATTGCCTCAGGGGATTAGACATAGCCACTCTGCCATTGTCAACCAACGTAATTTTCCGAACACCCCAAGCCTGTGGCATACATAACATTAAATCATCTAATAGACAGAATCCAGAAATTTATTTGTAAGTTGCAACTTATTGAGCACTCACCATAAGCATGCGAGCAACCTGGCATCCAAGTGTACCAGCTCCAAGGAGGAGACACTTGAGAGAGGACAAGGTATTTAAGTTGAGAGAAGGCAAAGCACGCCATCTCATTAGTTTCAAATTCAAATCTGCAGCAGATACGGCCAACCTGTAAAAATGTCAGAAGACGCTAAGATAACAATGGATTAATAACACTACGGGCAATAGAAAGACAGTCCAGACAACATACCTAGTTGGATCCATAGATTTAGCAAGGCTAATACACCTGGGTAATTTTTTCCCTTTGTTAAGTTCCCACCCCACTGCATTGGGTGTATTATGGAAATCTCCCCATCCTAAACAGATAAAAGAAAAAAAAATCTAAGTTAACCTTTGTGCTTGCGCACATTCAAACTGTAGAAGAGAGTGGAACTTGATCAGAAAAGGAGATGTTACCCAATTTCTGCACTTCTACCTTGGGGAACTGTAACCTGGGCTTCACCAACAAGGGACAATCCTAGATCTGCGAAACCACGAGACTCTCTATAGCATAGAAAGCGAACAGACTTGAGATCCCATCTTGAGCAAATAAGTGCAAGCAAGTTCCGAAGCGGCCAACCAGGATTCTTTGGAAGATGGCATGGGTCGTAAAAACCGAATAGCAACTGCCAATCACATGTGAAGAGTAGCTTTAAGTCGAACAAAGTTCCAAATATAAAAAATAAATTCCAGTTTCCTATCACCTAAATTATAGCTACAGTTCAAAATCAAGAATCAAGTAGACAGACCTTGTGATCAGTAGCACTTTGACAAGTTTCCCAATCCTTTAGATGCTTAATGGTAGAATGTGAATTTGGATCAATTACAACCAAAAAAAAGGGCACATCTGAATCAGATGCCTTAGGTTAGCAAGTACTATTATCCACAAGTAAACTATACTTTAGAAACCATATATCCACTGCAAATTATATAGGTATCCACAAGAAAGATATTTATGAAATAGAACAGCAAAAGAGACATACATATATACCGCGTACATATTTATATATATAATGTAAACGGACATACCTGTAGAGCTTGAGTCACGCCAGTCATTTAATACTGCTGAGACAGATTCTGCCTGAAAAAAAAAAAAAAAAACCCATGGTCTTGATTAGATAAGTAATAACTAGCTTACTAGTGTGATGCAGTAATAAACATGTCCTACATACCTCCTTCACACTAAAAAATTGTGAAGCTGGTTTCAAATCAACCAATGTTGCTGGAGGATCAAGCACCAGAGCAGGGAAGGCAAACCAGTAATGAAAGCTCCATTTTTTAAGGTCTGCAAAAGAGATAAGGAGGAACCTGGAAAGTACTGAACTATCCCCCAAAGCTTTTCCATTCTGAATGTCCTCCCAAATCTGATTATAAACAAGAAGCATATATATTATTATGCAACGTCTGCATTCACTATCAGTTTGACCAAACCAGAATCATGTCTCTACACCATAATTCAACTGAACACTACAATGCTGTATTATTCACCGACTTGGATACCTTTTCCGCTTCTGCTTTAATCAAGCCCTGTTTGTCAAGTGCACGAAAGCCTTCTATTGTATTGGTGTTGTAAAGAATTCCAGGAACGGAGCATCTATTCCTATTGCCCCGACTCACTGCTGGTTCACTCGATTCTTCACTCGAATCCGAAGGCAAAGACTCAGCTAGAAGAGTCAAATGATTTGACACCTGAGAATGTGAGCACGGCGCATAGAAGCCTGCAATAGGATCACTCCACATCTCAGATTATAGCATTCATCTCTGAATTAAAACTTGAATGTTCAACTGATCAGAACTGAAAACCCAATTGAACCCAACTTAACATACTCTTTTCTTCAATAGTTACTATTCTTTTCCACCCATAAAAATTCAAGTTCTTCTGATTCTTTCTAAAGTAATAACAGTTCAAGCACAGAATCAAAGAGCACCCAAAACAGTAGAACTAGGCAACTAGCTAACAATGCTATAAAATCCCAACAAAAGATCAGAACTTTCGAGAACCCACGATCCAATTAGGCTTAAAGTTTCGTTCTTTGTTGTTTCTGTGATGATTGAATCAGATTATGAGAGAAAAGGAAAAGAGGGGAAAAGCGCGCGAACCAGTGATGGGAATTGGAGAGTCGTCGATGCCAAACTTGTTGAGCTTCAAAGAAGACAAGCTGTGCCAGAATCCCTCGTCGACGGAGCTCTGAAACGGTGCGAATTGAAGTATGGGTTTGCCGCTATTCTTCGCCTCCATGATTTGTCAAACCCTCTTCTTCTTCTTCTTCTTCTTCTGAAAGCTTTTGGTTTTGTCAGGGATGAAGAGTAAGAAGAAGGGTACCAGTATTACCTTTTTACTGTTTAACTAACCAGTAACTTCGAGGCTTAAAGCCTTAAACAACCAATTCAGTGGTTCTCTACGGTTTCGCTTCCCTCCTTTTCTCTACGGGAGACCATAACTATAACTCTGTAAGTAATTTTTTTTTTGGTAAAAAGTTTAAAAAGTGTTTTTTGTTTTTTTTTTTTAGGGTAACAGAAGACATATTTATTGATATAAATCATACGACCTCATTTGGTTAAGCTTGAGAGATCCGAAGACATCTCATATTACATATCGATACTCAATTACTAAAAACACTAAACTCCAAAGAATCAGAGTCTCTCACAACCTAAAATTCAAAATGAAAAATGCAAGAAATAAACTCCCTACTCCTATACAACCCTAAATCAAAGTAAATGTCTTGACAAGTCCTGACGCCTAAAACCAATGTGGTGTACATCTTCACTCATCAAACCAGCAAGCAGCTTCAACTTAGCAACTGTATAGGATTAAGAGTTTATTGATGATGTGAAATCACAAAAATATCGTATTTAGACGAATATGATGAAAGTTTGATGGCATGTGAAGTACATGAACATAATAAAAAATTTGGACCAAATTGTATAAAAGGTTGATGGCAAATTTGACAGAAATAAGAAAAGTACTAGTGCAGTTTAAACCGGAAAAAAAAAAAATCAAAGGGAATAGAAGCTTTATATCACTCTATGTTTCCCCCTGACTGAAACAGTAGAAAAAATAATGGAAACAGAGAGAAATTCAGTCTTTTGTACTGCTTGATTTCATGCAAATAGCGGGAGACATGAACTCAAGAGAACTTTCGGTCGTAAGTACCACTGTACCAGCGCTTTGAAGCCCTATAAAACCACATGCTAATTGTCGACAAGGTTATCAAGTGATGAGAATATCGATACTACATGAGACCACAATATACATAAAAGCAGCTTTGTCTTCCCTTGGTTTTATTCATTAGCGTTTTTGTCATACAATGTATACATGCAGATATCGCAAATAGTTGATTTTCCACACATCCATGTCTATAGATACAAATACAGAAACCCATTTTAGATCACAATATGCACATCTTCATCGCCACCATCAAATCTTGCTCTCACTCATGAGGATGAACTCGAGGTATCAAGGTAAGAGGTCCTTTGTCTTTTAGTTGGCAGTGTTGTTCTTGGAGAGTATTCAGGCGAGACTGAGGCCTTATCGAGGACAGAACTCAGGGCATGGTGAACAGAACTTGCAAGGAGTTGGTATGCCTCAGCATCGTTGTTTCCCTTTTGGTAGCCTGTCAAAACAAATACATTGTGCACTCGGTTTCCCAAGGTTGCCATTTCTGCCTTCACCATTTTCAAGTGAAGGGAATCAAGAACTTCTTTTAGGTCAGAGAGAAGCTCAGAGCGGTACTCACAGCAGATGGATGCCCTCAAAGATATGGTTCCATCTCCTACCCCACAGTCATAGTGTTCAACCTTTACTTCATCAGCATCAATTGGAATGAGAAAACCCTTGCTGGATTCTAGGGAATCCTTCTTCAGTTCTTTGACTTGGCGGATAACTTCAGCAAGTAATGCAGCTTTGTCCATCTATAAGTAGCAAATAGTTGAAGGTTAAAGACTCATCAATTCACAAATGCAGAAAATAGAATTTTATGATTACGATCAGACAAGCAACTAGAGTAGAGGCTTCCGTGTAGTTTGTTTTTCTTTTTTTTTTATCCAAAAAAAAAAAAACCTAGGGCTTTGTTTGTATTAGCCAATAGCACGAGCTGCATAATGTTTTTCAGTAATTATATACACATGGATGGATACATAAATGCCCATGGTTCCAGGATTATGATTACGAGAAAAGAAGATACATACGCAAGTAATGCATATATAATATACATATAAAGTGACTCATTCAGAACCAGATGAAGCTGCCTACAATAGCTAGCAAGATCAGCAAGATTGTCTTCTTTTTCAATAGTAAAAACATAATCAACTTATCTTAACAAAGCCGTCTAATAAGTAATAACTACCTAGCTAATTTTGATACAGTTACCACCTACTTTCAAGTTCCCATAAGTAGACTTAGTCTAGGTAAAACAGAACCATCCCTCCTACTTTCCTCAATTCAGAAGTATCATTGATGACGAAATAAGTAACGGCCAAAGAAAGCTGTAGTTAAATAAATCTCTATCTTATTAAAAAGATACTGCCTTAAGCTTGAACTTTAAAAATATAGTGGTTATTCTTTTCCCATACATCTGTTTCTTGCTTACCACCCAGATGTGATATAATATCATATCAAACGGTTGAGCAAGATACATCTAAGCCATAAACAAAATCCAGATGCAGACCTTCTGATTGCATCAACCATACAACTGGCATTGAAACCCATCATCCAATCATTATCATCAGACATCAGTACATCCCAAATCACGTATGGTCGGTTACGTACTGTATGCATCGACAGCAAATCATCCCCTAAATACACTTACTGTTAAAACAACCACATGCTTATATTCTAATAAACAAATCAAAGTAGCGTGAAATACTGATTAGCCTACTCATTTATAATTTATTAGAGGTGCCATTGACTCGGTACAATTATAAATTAAGTCAGAGTTTCTCAGCCAACAACAGACAGTCTCTGTTTTTTTTCCTTTCACGTAATGCATAGTGTGCTGTACCTAACAGATTGCAAACCTTTTTTTTTTTTTTTTCCTTCTTCTTCATCTATTTTAAATTCCTAGCATATGACAATGGTAACCCTAGCTGTATGGTATGCTTAAATTATTAATTTACCTGAAAATGCAAATAACCAAACTCAGTCTCCAAGCACAGACATTTACTGCAGATTTCATTTATCAAGTTCAGACTATGGAAGATGTTCTGCATAAACTCGAGAATGTGATCTCCATTTTAGTTCTCATATTATATAGTACATCTTCAGGTTGACTTTTGTAACTTTCACATACAGAGTTGACTCCCAAATGTGAAAATAATACAACAGAAAACTCTCTTTGTTAACTAAAATGATGTGCATAAAAAAATAATGACCTTTCTCTTCATATAAATTTCATAACTCAATAATAAGAGCATATGGCATTAGGAGGGTTATATTGTACTACTCCCTCAAATATTCTTGGAGCAAAATTGTAATACAGAATCCATAAATACATAGTACCATATAAAAGAGCTTCTAAGAATTTAGAACTCAGAGTCCTTTGCTAAATATAGTTCAGAGCATGATAACTATAAAAAGTGAAAACTATTAGCTCTGCCATGTAATTTGCGGATCATCAGTTCCCACAATCGTTTTAAGTAAAGCGATCATATTTAATTGAAGCCAGACGAAAAGAAGGATCCCAAATAATTGATCCTTTTTTATTTGCCGAATCTCTCTCTCTCTCTCTCTCTCTCTCTCTCTCTCTCTCTCTCTCTCTCTCATTGATCAACGTGTTATATTCTGATTCTTCATCACTATTGAATAAAAAATGATCTCTGGATTAAGCAGAGGATCCTTTTCATTTTTGCAACAAAAATGAGACTTCGCTCAACTAATCTAAATACCCTGTTTGATGCTAGTCTAAATTTGACATAAACAGTTATTCCCTCTCCACTTCTAATCTAATTAAGGGCCTCACAACACATCGAATCAAAATTTTCTGACCAAATTTACTACTCTCTCAGTCCCAATGAAAACCTCATTACTTTCCCTAATCAAGAATATGCTACACATCCAAGTAATGTTTTCCAATGACTAATATATGGTAACCAGATCAGAACCAAGAACCTCTAACATTCCAACAAATCCAACTATACGACCTAAAACATATGAGTAATAAAAATTTGATTCAAACCAAAACATGAAATAATTCACTGACCTTTTCATTGCAGGGAACAAGTCCACGAAGAGTAGAGAGATGTGCATTGATTCTCTCTCTCCTCCTCCTCTCAGCCTCACTGTGATTCTTCAAAGCCGCCAAAGCCTTAGCTTCTGAAACACCCTTCTTTCCCACTCTAGCTGGAGCTTTAACAAGCTCACCTTTCTCACTGTCCAACACCAAAGAGTGCGGAAGAAGCTGCACAGACGCGTTTGTCAAACCACCACCCGACCCATGATGAGTAAACGGGTTGAAAAGGCTAGAATAGTCCGACCCGATTGAGGGATTTGAGTCAAAGCTATAAAACGCCATGTAAGATCCTAACTTGAGCAAAACAACTAGAACAAAGATTAAAACTTTTAACTTGTTTTCAACTACGAACCAAAGCAGGAGAAGAGAAGACCAGGTGGGCGAGTCGTTGGGGCGAACCAGAAGGAGAGCTTTGAGAGAGGGAAGCTTTGAGCTGTGTGGACTATGGTGTTGACTGTAGCAGGGGCAGTGACACTTCTTGTGGGTTTGTTCATACCTTCCATTAGGGGGAAAAGACAAAAAGGGTTTAAGGGGGTTTTGGAGAAGGAGATCAATGAGAAAACAGCCACATTTTCTTCTTCATCATCATCTTGAAGGCTTGGGATTTCGAGAAGGGGGGTAAAAAGAACGAAAGAGGAGGACTTTTTGGGAAGTGGGTTCTTGGGAAAGGGACTGAAACAACGTAAAGGCGAAAGCTTTGTTGGGTTTTCGATGGAGATGAAGAAGAATAGGGAGACAGAGAGTCAAAAGGTGAGAGCTTTTGTGTTGGTTTTTGCAGAAAGACAGAAGGGATCAAATGTCTTGTGGAGTTTGAGATGGAGAGCAGGTCTCCAGAGTCCCCCCCTTATATAATTACAAATCACATTGATAGCAACAATAGTCTATCAAAATGATTTGACATTTTCTTATGCAGTTTATATTGACATATATGATTAGTTATTTGGAATATAATTGTATTTTACTTGTTACAGATGACAAGGCATTGCTACAAGCCTGCAATTCATCTGCAAAATAAATCAATTGCCTAACAAATTATATGAATGTAGCATGTTACAAGCCTGCAACTTATCTACAAAATAAATTAATTGCCTAACAAATCATACGAATGTAGCATCATAAGTAGTTAGCTGATTAGAATAGGACTTATAATGAAATGTCCAACTATAAATTAATCCTTGCATATGCTGATAATGTAAGATGATAAACATGGATTATATGGTGGTAATTATAGGAAAAAACATATGGTAGTATATATAAGTGAGAGGAGATGAATTTGTGAGCAAAAGAAGCACCATGTAGCTGCTCTTTAGCTAAGTTTGGCTTTCTTCTCTTCTTGTAAGTAATGGATAATTTATGATACCTTAGAGAATTTAGGGTTATGCTAAAGAAGAGAACTCAAATTTACCACTTTGCTTAATCTACTTGTGATGAAATTATGGAAATTTTCATGCCAATATACAAATTTATGTTTCTCTTCAGTTCATTAATTCATTTAGTAAATTTCATTAGAATCACATTGTGCACATTTGTTCATGTATTAGATCCACGTGGGGAATCTTCATTAAAGAAAGAAATTAAAAGCATAAGAATAATGAACTATGTCTCCAATTAAGAATGACTTGCAGAAAGATAATGCAAACATTTAATCAATAATGAGTTTTTGCTGTTTGCCTGTTTATTTTCTAGTCAGATTGGTTAGGCTGTCCAGAAATAAAATACAGATCAAGAACACAAAATGTTTTACATGATTTCCTTTTCTTTTCTTTTCTCTTTGTTGGTTATGTAGGAAGGTTAAGATATTCAAACTCTGACAGCTGAATAATAAGATAACAACCATGGTAACATTATGATTTTTTTTTTTTTTTGTATATCGGAGAGAATCAAACATTTGATTAGCTAGTCTAACTCAATTTGTCCACTCGCTCTTATACCGTTTGGCTAATTCCAAAGGCTTACTTTCTTTTTTCTTTCTTCTTCTTTGTTAACAAGTAAACTATATGTAATACGTGAGTTCATTGATCCTAAACGCCTTTGGCATTAGGTTAACTCGAAAGTCCACATTTGTGTGAGGCCAACAAAAGCCAGTGAGTTGCCTTCATTATAGGCCAATCAGCCGATGTGTTGCCTTCAACTACTTAATGTCCTTACCCCTTTTGACATATCAAGATAGCGACCTTAAATTAAACAACAGAAATGCAACTCAACGTTTTGAGCCAATGATTTACTAGAAAGACTTTCTGTGAGAACATATATATCAAATCTATTGCTTAGTCATCTACAACTCTACAAGTGGCCCTTTACACATCAGGTTTTGTCTCATGAACTTTCCAATCATATTTTTGAATGAATATAACTTTGGATGTTTTGCTAGATTCAACTGATTTATTCAGAAACGACTAAACTATGTATAAAATATTTGAAGTACCAACAAAGATATAAACTATTTGATTCCTAATTTTATCAAACTATATTATATGAGAAGGATAAGTTCTTCCAAGTAGCACTTTTTCTTTCTCTTTTGGATTCAGGCTGAGGAATTGCGGAGAAAGTTGCATTATAGTTCTTTTTTATTTGGGGTATGGGTTTGGCAAATGAGTCAGAAATCTAATTCTTTTCTGTTTGGGTTTTCATGGGTTTTGGCAAATTAAAGATAATTCTGGCCTTGTGTTCTTCTGAATAGTGTTATCAAAGATGACCATAAGGGTTGGGAGCAAGTTGTTTTTAGTGGATTTGTTTTACCAAGTCAGGAAGAAAATGTTTTTTTTTTTTAGGAGAAAAAGGAAAATTACAACTTGAAACCCATATACAATGAAGACTAAGATTGTCAAAACTAAATGCTAAAAGAGTAGATAAAGCTGCTTTTCCCTCCAAGTAACTGGTTTATTCAAATTATGGCCTTGATTAGCAATTGCATTGGCAACAAAGTTGGCCTCTCAAGGAATGTGGTTGAATCGAATGTCGTCAAAATTTACGTCAAGGTTGAGGATATCTCTTACCAAGGTTCGGAGACGCCAAGGTAAGGGATCCTTTTTCTTGCATCTATTAACAGTTTAGAATCCCCTTCCACAATGAATTTCTTACACTCCAGCATGAAAGCATGGTATAGGCCATCTCTAAGGGCGTTTCCTACGGCAATAGGTACAGGCAGAACCTAACTTTCTTGATCAAACGTCAAGAAGAAAATGGTTACAATTGGGACAAGATTTGTTTTAGGAATTTAGTAGAGCAACTAAGTTGTCATAAGTTAGCCTCCCTTAGATGTGAACATCTCACCAAAATTTTACAATAGTTGACCAATTGGAAAGGTTTCTTCTCAACTTGCATGAATATTGACTTGCATCCTGACATATAATAACCTACCAAATTTTCTCAGTTCAAACCAGGTCTAGATCAATAAGTACGTTGGCCTGGCATTGTAGCCAAGTAGCCACCAAGGTGAGAGTTGATTCACACTACTACATTTGCGGTTGAAATTTGCTTTATTGCCGATCTCAGATGACAATCTAAGGATTATTTTGTCACCTAGTTATTAAGATCGGAGATTGTTTTCAACAACCGAAAATCTGCAATGACCTTTATAACAAAGCAACGAACTTTCTATCCCTACATATAATAGTTTGCACTTTGCAGCGAGTTATTGCAATAACTAAGGGAAAACAAATTTTCTTGCATATAAAGAATTGGATCGTTTCCCACATAACCTCACTTTTGGATAGACGAGTACGCGAATACATGCAATAGATTAGAGGTCAGTCTTGGTTAGAAGTGTTTTTGATAATCCGTATTAAACGTTTTTATCAAGAAACTGAAGTAATTGGGCATCGAAACCGCATCCCACCAAATCTGATTAACAAGCCTCAAGGCCAGGCCCACACACGGGATCCCCTAGCTTTCCGCTTTTTCCAACTTTCAGTCGGAAAAGGTCCTCAAATGGAAACTCTAGTAGTCGCTTTTGCCTTCTCTTCCAACTTTCAGTCGGACAGTTCCAGAACTATCAGGAATTTTCAGGAACCTTAAGTCTAAGCCACGTCCTAGTCTATAGATCAAGTGGAAAATAAGAGACTTGCTTTAGAGGTTAGACAGAACAACAACGGCCAGCCAAGGTCCCAATTGGGAAGAACTGCTAGCTTAAATGGAGCCTTCCTCACTCTTATAGAACTCGCCGAAACTGAAGTTTGAGGTATTTATCACTCACTAACAAACTCTGCAACTCCCTGTGTTTCCATATATCTGTGTGTTATGTATGTCTCAAATTGAATGGTTTGTGGATTTTTGTTATAGTGAGGAAGACAGGAAATTTTTCATGGAAGCCATGCAACCGCAGATCTTCGATGCGGTAAAGCGCTTGAAGGAGATAACATGCTACCGGATTAATAGTATAGATATTTTTAAGAACATAGGATTACAGGTCATATATTATAGGGTACTATTTGATAATCGATAAAACTATATGTCATATGTGAAAAAAAATAAATAGATGAATACTAAGTTTATGATAATTTATAAAATCGAAAAATAAATTGAAGCTAGTATTGTTCATTCTAATTTAATTATATTTAAAAAAATACTTGTTGTAAAGTTTGTAATATCAAAAGCTTAAATATCAAATTTAGTAGAATTTATTAAATACTAAAAATTTTGATTGGAAATTAATAACTCAATTTTGAAACTAAAAACTTCGATTGAAGTTGGTAATATGCTTATGAGTTGAAGTTGGCAGCTCTACTAAGTCATTAATTACTAACATCCATATTAATTACCTTGTGAAATTGAGTTTGGCAATTAATGCATGCAAATTCAGCTTGCTGTTACAATTTGAAATTGGGTTTCTATATTGATACGCACGATAAATTTTCCTTGCTTCTATATGAGTTTATGTAGTAATCAGTAGCTTTCAGTGAGTCATGAAATAATGGTTAATTATCTACATTTCATATACTTCATAGAGCTTAAATAACCCTGAATGGGACATTATCAAACTCACAGTCTCACATCGTAAGTGGAAAAGTAGAACTAGTTTTTTAGGGCTAGATAACGGAAGTGCTAAGACTGTTTTTGCCAAGTGGAAAGGCAACCTCTAGTTTCTGCACACGAAAATTAACACCTCTTGGCCACGCAGAAAATTTGAAACAGGTGGCAAGCTCGTTATGCCTCCATATAATTACTGATAATGTGCCAGTGAAAGAAGAAACTGAACCGAAAAACACGAAATCATGACGAAACGTGTTTTCTCGCTCGACCTCTTTACTTTCCTCCTTCTCGCCGGCCTCTTTGCTCACCTGAGTCACCTCCTGCTCGCCGAACCCGATGACAATTCTAACTACGGCGCTTTTCACCCCATTGAGGACATCCACGACCCCCATGTGATAGAGATCGCGGAGTATGCTGTCTCCGAGCTCAACAAGGAACTACGGAAGAAGCTGGTGTTTCAGAGCGTGGTTCGAGGTGAGAGTCAGGTTGTAGCGGGACAAAATTATAAGCTTGTCGTCGCGGTCAAGGATGAGTCCTCCTACCCCACCTCCACCGTGAATTATGAGTGTGTTGTCTGGGAGAAGGTTTGGCTAAAGTTTAGGAAATTGACCTTCTTTCATGAGGTTAAAACCTAAAACTTGGTGACATATTTCACAATAAATTGGTAGTGGGGGTGTTAATTTCTTTTGCTATGATGTTATCCGTTTTAGCTGTAATAAAGAAATTGAGCCCGTTTCAAAGAAAGGAAAAAAAAAAAAATTGAGCCTGGAACAATCCTGGATGCATATGTTATATATAATTAACGGTTAGTTTTATGTCGAGCTGAAGCTCTATTATCCATTTTTCTATTTTGTGCAAATTGATAATTTACAAGGAACTGTGTCTCGGAGATGCTTTTGTAGAATTTTGATCACAAAACTGCACCTCCTAGCTGCAAGAACGGATAAAAGTTCCATTCTCAAATTCGGGACCTACATACTCTAGCAATTGCTTATAACTCAAACAGTAGGACGGGAAGTTACATCTAGCTAACTAGCTAATTATTGATTTCATACCAATGTAACTGTTAACAGATAGTAGTAAAAATTTGCAGCTTTTTTTACCAAATATACAGCTATTGTACAAGTGTCCAAAACTATGTAAGCCTGCTGTTGTAACCTTTCATTTGATTCGATCGATATAGCCTCTCTATTTCCTCTGCATCTTTCTTCTTCTTCAAGCTTTCAGTAACGTCTATCACTCTCACAGATCACATAATGACAATAATTGATTATGTATTTCTTACAATATGTCTATAATGGGCTGGTCATGTAATGACAATAACTAAAAACTTATATTACGAGCACATGAGAAGTGAGGTTGAAAAGGGGAAACTTGCAATTGGAAGTTGAAAGCTAGAAGGAGAAGAAGAAAGCGTAACTGTAAAATAGAGAGAAAAAGGGATAAAGGAATCCAATGTATTTCTGATCATTATGAAGTCTCAGGGATTACAGGTATTTATAGTAGAGAGTTAAGCACAGAGATGGTCAACACGTGTAAAGCAATGACAGCTCAGTGCATAACAAACCGTGCATGCTTGACAAACTAACTAACAGACTAAGCAGACTCAGGACTAATTAACCGGGCTAACTAATTACAGTTCAACTAATTAACAATTAACATCATATATCCTAACAGAAGTACGTGTAGGAAACTTGATCATAGGAAAACAGCAAGCAGATTTATTTATACTTTTATTAAGTATAGGTAGGTTGGTTCAAAGAGATTAACATAACTAGTTGATCCAGCCTTGCACAAAATTAGTGGTTAAACAATCGGATATAAAGGTTGCATAGCAATACCACAAAGACCTTGTGGAGCATCAACCCCTCTGCGGATTCTCATGTAGCCACTCTCTCCCCAGTGCTCACCCCATGAATTTTTCACTAGCCAATACTTGATGCCATCCTCAGTCGTCCCATACCCAATGACCGTTAGAGAATGGTCCAGTGATGTCCCACATTCTCCAGAGAAGACTCCACCGGAGTAGAGTCTGAACTCCCTCCCTTTGCTGTCAACCATTGCTGAGACCGGTTGCTTAGAAACCACATTTAATAATTCTGTTTCGCTGTTGAGATCAACGATGGCATAGCTTGTGATCTTGGCAGCATAATCCCTTGTCTTGTTAGTGTAACAAGTTCCTTCCTTTTCTGTGTATGGGTAATTTGATTCGCTGGCAATGCCGGCATGTGCTATGTAAGCAAAGGCACTGTCCAGGTGACCATAGCTGCAACCATGATTATCGCCATCTTTGGAACAATCCACTAATTCTTGCTCTGAGAGAGAGATCAATTTACCGGATTTGATTTTCGTAATCCCCTCCACAGCTGCCACTGCTGAAAATGCCCAGCAACTCCCTGTAGATTACAAATAGTAGTGCATCATATAGAATGAATTCTTTCGCTTTGTGAAATTCTTGATTTCTTATGTAATCCAGCCAAATTTTGAAAGTTTTGCAAGTTAGGGAAGTAATCAATGGAATTGCCTGGAATGCAAATAGATTAGGTTTTCATCTTCCTTACCACATTGACCTTGATATTTTACTGGGGTAACAGCTCCTTTCTCCCTCCAGTCAATGCACGTTGGAACATCAGTCAGATTTTCGTACTTGATAGGGTCGATCATTTTAAATGATCCTGCTGAACGAATGGACCTCTTGCACCCAGTATAAGCCCTCGAGAATTCTTCATCGGTTAAGTCTGCAAATTCGTTCAGGCTTAACTTGTAAGTGTGATTATTCTCTTCATTGTTGAACTTGTCTACGTATTCCGCATTGTACTGGAATATCTTGAAACGTCTCTCCTTTTCTGCATTGTCTGCGTATGCGCGTTTATACCGAGCCATCCATAGCTCATGTTTTGTAGTAAGGGAAGCTTCATTCAACGTAGTCGCACTCTTGGATTCAGCACCCGTAGGCCCCCAAGTAGCCCCCAAAAGAACTATGATGTAAATGGCAATTATGGATTTCAGACATTCAAGTGTCAAAACCATTATGCTGAGAATTAAGCTGGAGAGAGCTGTAGGAAAAATGAGTTCCAGAAGTATTTTAATAGTAAGAAGCCAGGGTACATTTTACTTTCATGCATATATACACACACACACACATAGAGGATCAGGCTGAGTATCTTTACTAACCTTCGGTGTGAAGGAAAGTTTCTAACAAAAATTCATGAAAAAGTTCAATCAAATTGACTCATTTACTTCATTAGGCGCTCATTTCCTTCCCTAGTACGTTATACTTATGTATGAACGAGTATACCCCTAGCTTAAATTATGACGACAAGTCCAGAAGAATTCGTATGACCTGAGTCAGCATATCGATTTATAGCTAGGAACATATATCTATATATTCAAATTAATATTCATCCAAGTACTGGTAGGTTTTGATGCTCAATTTTTGTGTCATTTCTCCGATATGTGGTATATATAGCTTTTTGACTCACTACTATACCTTTAAATTGTAATGTCGATATAGTATTTTGACAAGCTTAATCGAATCATAAACACACAATGAAGAAAAAAATGTCATCATGAAACGACAGCACTTATTATCCACTCACTAAATTATTTAAGACTTCATCACCTTTGCTACAATAAGGTTTCATTAATTAACTAGTTAGTGAAATAGTAAATAACACTCCCATAGATCAAAGTGCACTTAAAACTCATTGTATGGGGTAGAACAGTGAGATCTAATATGACACTTTATTATGGGGGTAACTATTGTCACTCTACACATATTTTCTTAATTTTTGTTTACTTTATTCACCTATTTGCAATACCCAAAATATCTTTTTTCCAATGTAGGGCTTAACTCGGATTCTTTTTATATCTGGCTTCCTCTGCATCTCTCTAAGTTGTTTTTTGCTTCTTTCTCGTTACTTTCAATCGATCTCATGAAGTGTTAGTCAATCTTAACGGGATTTAACTATGAATGAAAAGGTTAAAAATGAAGTTTAAATACATATTCTATAGGGATACGTATTAAGAAAAACTAATTGTAATTTTTAATAAGATATAGTCATTTATTGTAGTTTCATATTAAGATATTTTAACATTTTAATAAACAAAGTAATAGATAAGGTAACAATAGCCGCACTCATTTATTATTTATGTGTGTTGCCATTATGTACGTATGTAACATACCATATAATGGGAAAGTCATGTGTAAATTATTACGTTAATCTTCTCCCATATATTAATGCCTATTGTGTAATTAATAAACGTATTAATAAAAATATCAATAGATTAACGTAGGATCGAAATATGGAATTTGGGAGGTCATTGTTTTTTTTCGCTAGTCACTGAGAATCCAAGACCACTAACTACTGAGGTAAGAACCCCCAATTATTTTCCTGTTGCGGTTCATCCAGACATGGAATTATGTAATTAACGTTTAAAATGATTACTGGGGAATTTGAACCTGCCCATAGAGCATTAGATTTGAAGAAGTTTAGTAATGCAATATGTGATACTTTCTCCCATCCATTTATTAGTCATTCTGTGTAATTAAACTTTCCTACTTGAACTGGGAAATCTAACTATTCCTACGAACTGGATAAGCACATGAATTATCGTTCTGCATGGCAGTTTCACAAATTTATAATTAAGATAAGATGATAGACTCCCATAAAAGTTTACAGCACAAGGTTTGTTCCTTGGCTTTGTACTATCTAACTTTGTTTCAAAGTGCACAAGACAATTTATTTTTTAAATCCCGTTCATCTTATATCCTAGTCTCGACTCCAAAACTCTCCGTGTCCGATTTCCTTTTAAATCTTAAGGGCTACTACAGTACTATATGATCAAATGGTTTGTTTTCTGTATCTTGATGTGGAGATGAGCATCACATAGTTTTTCAATGGAACTATTTGAATCACATGTAATAGACGTCCTTCTAGTAAATTATAGCTATTTCACTAACAGTACCATATTGATATTGAATGTAATATGAACTGTGGTCTTCTATCAGAAAGAACTTAAACCGTACTCAGCATTATTTGATGCCTTCACCAACTGATCTGTACAATATATATTTACCCAAAGAAAAATAAAGACCATATTTACTCACAACTACATGGATTATACACCAACCTGCTTTGACTTTTGACTTTGGAAATCAAAAGTAGGATCAAAGAATAATAGTGTTATGTAGATGTTTTAATTCGTGGTCCATTTTAGCTTTTGAGTACTTCGACCTGTAAGGATTCAATGCTTTTGGAACCATGAAGATTTTCAAAGATACAATTTTTGAACCTTAAATATCAGAACTAAAACCCCTACCCACAACAACCAGTTGTAGACTTGTAGTGAAAAGATTTGAGCATTTCCTTTCATCAATCTTTGACATCTGCACACCACTATATATAATCTCCACAACACCCGTTGTTGCTATCTGTTCCACCTTCCACCCTCTCTGTTTCTCTCTCACTTTCTCTAGTTATGCACCTCTTGCAGAAAATGCCTTGCTTCTCCGACTTCCTTGAGCATGGACCTTCCATTAAGCTAGGATTACAAGTTACGAACGGTGAAGAACAACCCTTTCGGGGGAGGGTTGCTCAAATGGAGCCTCGCATACTCTGACGGCACTCATGCAAATGACAATGTAAAGTACATATCTTTCTTCTTTCACCCCCACATTCTAATAATAACTCTTCAAAATTTTGTTATAGATGTGTATGTGTTTGTTGTATAAGATAATGAGTAGGGTTTTGGTTGTGTGTTACAGCCAGGGGGACCCAAAGCGCCCTACTGCCGGTGTTGAAGGTATTTCTTTTTCTGTTATTGCATTCTCTTCTAGTTTTCTGCTTCTTTTTTCTTTCTCATTTTTCTTTTTGAGTTATAGTGTGCATATTGGCCTTGTTAGTAACACTTTAAAGAATATGGTTAGTGGTAAATTTCTTCCCCTTTTCCTTGAACTAAAGTTTTTCTTCACAGAAGTTGGTCAGTGTTCTATTAATTGCATTTTGAAATGTGAATATTGTACAAGCATATAATGTTGCAAGGATTAAGTTTATATTCACTATATATTTATTTATATCATCTGGATATCTTCACTAGTCCATTTGCCTTCTTTTTCAGCCTCTTCGTTTAACATATATATAGATATATTTTGCAACAAAAATAAAGTATATGTATTTATAATGCCCCTTTGGCTTCTTACAGCAGGGGGAGGCATCAAAGGTTGCAGGCTTTTTACTCTGGCTAAACATGTCTTCTCTACTGGAAGTAGAAGTGGAAGCAACTGAGTTTGTATTTTTCATCATAAATGGGAAACTAATATAAGTAATTTCAGTAGTACTGTAATGTTTGGACTTTGGAAGCGGAAACCAACTGAGTTTGTATCACAATCTAGATTCACAAGTTTATAATTTGCATCCTTGTTATTACTTCAGCATAATAGCTTATTATTACTAAAACAAGGTTCTAGTTGTGGCATAGCTGTGAACCTGTGATCATCGCATTGTAGAAGTTCGGTCATGTTGCTAGAATAGAAGTATAATATCTCATATTCATGTGTTAGTCAGTCCTTTCAGCTCTACCAACTTGAATTAGCAATATGGCTATTCCTACAAATCAATAGGATTCGTTACTTTACAACCAAGAGCTATGTCATTTACAGTAATAATTTATCGTCTTGCACTGGCTGCTTATACAAATTATAAGATATCGACTTTGGAAATGTGGAATGAATATGCTAGTGAACTTAAACTTGGAGAGTCCTAAGGTCTCTCTTTTAACTGTGGGGATGCTCTTATTGGACTATGAGTTACTGGGTTTCGGTATTTTCATTAATTAGGCTTCATATCCGTTATGTTATCTGCGAGAGTTATGGAGTACGGAAAAACACATAATTGCGATTTGTGACAACCGACAGCAATCCGAGGCTGTGTTGCAATGCAGAAAAATTGAACCATTTAATCATATAGTACCATAGTTGCCAAGGTCCATCAAGTGTTAAGGTGTACAAGAAAATCAGTCATGGAGATTTTCAGATTCAAAGCCTTGAAGAATAAAAAATTGATGGGATTTAAGAAACAAAACAAAGTTCTATAGTAAACACAAATCCCATTTACTCAAATATACACAACTACTAAGATTAAAAGCTATACCAACTGGTACAGAAACCTTTGATGTACTTGAAACTCAGACTAGGTCTCAGAGTCTCTCCATACGGCCTAGATGGCTCTCATCTGATCTAAAGGCATTAATTTCTGTAGGTCTTCAGTTATGATATTTCAACTGCACAAGAAAAAGCATTTCCAGAACTGTACATCTGCGGCTTATTATGTCATTTCCAGAACTGGCTATGAAGATTTTCTGAATCGTTGACTCATAAGTATCACAACCAACAACCCAAATCGGTTTGGTCTTTGACCATATTGTAATAGAAGTATAAAACTACTTAACACATCAGTACCATATTATACACAAATGTATGTTCAATGTGAACTGTGTGGTCTTTTACCAACGTATTTGAAACTGTACTCAGTTTTAATGCCATTCCAGTCTCTTCACTACCTAGAACCAGAACCCATTTACTCACTACAGAACTACTTGGATTAAAAGCTACACCAACTAGTACACCAGCTTCTTCTTCTCCTTTTTTTTTATTTTTATTTTTTTTATTTTTTATTTTTGACATTGAAAACTCAAACTAGGATGAGAACAAGTATGTGATGTAGATGTGTATAAAGGCTAGGCTTTGTGGTGCATTTGGCTTTTATGTACTTCTGTAAAGATTCAATTCCTTTGCAGCTACCTATGAAGATTTTCAAAGATGCAATCTTTATTAACTTATGAATATGAAAATTGAAACCCCTCAACAACTGGTTTCACACCATTATATATGATCATTCTCCACAACACTTTGTTGCTTTACTATCTCCTTTCTGTTCCAGCCTCTCTGTTTTTTTTTCTGACTTTCTAGTTATGCACCTCATGCAAATCATACCTTCTCCAACTATCAGCATAACATTGAGCTAGGATTACGAGTTAAGAATGGCGAGGAACAAAAGTTTCTGGGGATTTTGTTCTTTACCTATCATCCATTTTGTAACTTTAGACTGGTATTATGGAAACAAGGCTGTAGTTTTGCTTTCAGTAACTTGTAATAGGCACAATGAAATGAATCCAAAAGAAATTCAAACAAGCAAACTTAAGTAGAATTTAGTATCTGGATTCGAAACCCTTGCAAAAACGATGGAAGGTAAACCCTGAAAAAACCGATGAGTCAGTTGTTATGCTGACGTTGGTTTCAACTATGTTATGGTCTGTTATCACTTTCTTACCCATCTTTGAAAAATTACTTGGTAACTGGAGCAAGATGGAAGCTCCTAATCTTGTGAAAACTGCACATTCGTAAGTAGTCGACAAGTTCTACTTATCAACTTCATGATTTGATAAGTAGAGTATGATTACGAGATTATGATGGTTCTTCCAATAATCTCTTTGACCTTCGTAACGAAAGCGTTTGAATTTGAATGTGGAATGGAACCCAGTATCAGCTTTGATGTCCAAGGTGAGCAGATGACTGCAGACCAACTGTTGATGTCATGGTCCAAGATTAATTTTTTTCTTCTCATCTTTATGTTTCGAAGGTTATACAGCAAGTAGCGTCTGTAGTCCAACGGTTAGGATAATTGCCTTCCAAGCAATAGACCCGGGTTCGACTCCCGGCAGACGCATCTTTTTGTCTTTTTGACCCATTTGTTTTTTTCGGATTAGTTTTTTATTTTTTGTATTTTTTCTTGCCAAATTTCCACAAGACCAAATCCCTTAATTGGATTAATATTTGACAAAAAGAGAAGAAAAAGGTTTCGAGAGTTGAGGAGAGAGACCTAGTCATGGTACAAAACTACAAAACCCTGTCCTACTTCTGCTCAACCTTTTCATATGTATATTCTCTCCTCTCCTCTTCTCACTCTTTTAGTCAAGGAGGTCCGTCTCCTTGTTTGCGATCATCCAAACCCTCTCTTTTCTTTACCAAATTCCTCTTCCTGTACAGTCTGCTCTGCTTAAATTCAATCCTGTATCTGCTGAATTCCGGCTTTTTCAAAGGTTTTGGCTTCTGGGTCTCTGCTTTCTTGGTAAGTGATCAAGTTCATGGTGTGCTTTTTTTTTTGTTTTTTTGTTTTCCGTGTTTTTTTTTTAACTGGCTTTGAGGGCTTGTTGCATGTTGATCGATCAAACTGGGTTGCTTGTTGTTTAGCTTGTGGTAATGGGACTAAGATAAACCCTAAACCCCAAAAATTGATTGTGTACGGTTTGTTATAAATTGGAAACTAAACTAGCGCAGGAGGTTTTAATATGTTGTTTAGCTTAGAGGGCATTCAGTGTTGCTTGTTAATGCTTCTTATGAACAAAGATTTTTGCTTTTAGTGACTTGAGTTATCACCAAAAAAATAGTATCTGAAGTTTGGGTTGGTGAATTTTTGTGCTAAATTGGAATCTCCACGTACCAATGTAGTAGTTGGGATGATCAAAGTCTCTATTTTTTGCTCTTGTCTGATGTAGCTGGCATATTTGTTTTTTCCCCCAGGGTATGATCAGTGGGCTGGATAATGGGATTTGGTTTAAGTAGAACGTAAATTGGCTATTGTTGTTGAACACCAATTGACATAATTTTCGTGCAATCTCGAAGCTTGACCAGAGAAGAAGCACTTCACCATAAACATTTTGAATTTAGTAAGCAAAGATGACATGTCATGGGCTGTGTTTCCTTTGGGCGAGGGGATTAGCGTCGAGTAATTTGTTTTCTGTATGTTAAGGCCATAATCTTTTGAAATTTACAGTTAAACTATAATCGAGAAGAAACTGTTATTTTCTACAAGATATCAAAGTGTTGATCCCTGTTATTTACTTGGTGTGCATTGCCATAATGTTCCCTTGATCAAGAAAACACAGTATTTACTCACCAATCCACATTGCTGCAGCTTTGTATAGTTCGTGAAGTGTGAGGTTGACACTTTATATCTTCAATTGCATTTGGAAGTTTTTTGCAATCTACATTCATGGATAAAATGGACACTTCTAATGGCATAGCATGGTTTGGGAACATTTTCCAGAAGTTTGAAGATATGTACTATGATGTGGATGAACTAGTGAAGCAGGTATGGGCTTAGTTTGTGGTGTGTAAGCATATAGATTTTCATTTTGTTTTATTGTACAAGTTTCTCTATTTCTGCCCATCTATTGGTTCTTCTTTCGTCTTATTCTTCTGTGTCTTCTTCTTTGATTTTGAGTAAACAATGGTAGCCCAAGCTTACTATATTTCTTCCAACTTGTTAAGTTGATGTGGATGTGCCTTTGTTGATTTGTTACTTGGATGACTCAAGTTCTTGGTCGATCCAGAGCTCAGTTACATCATCTCTACTCACACGGATGCTAATTTTTGTCTTTTGTCAGGCTGAAAGCCAGTTGGTGACAGTGGGTGCCAATGTTAAAAACTTTTTCGCAGAGTTAGACTTAATAGGAGATGCTGTCCCTCAATCTTCGGTGGATAAAAAGCCAGGGGCTGCTCCTCGTACATCTGTGGTACAGAAGACTGATGATGCAGTCGGTATAAAGTCGCTGGAGGGCACTGATGGAGGCTGTGGCGATGGAGTCCACATAGGTTCTGTGGAATCTGTTAAGAGCGTTTCTTCTGGTTTATCATTGGAACAAGTTGGTGATAATCAGACACCTGACAAGAAAGATTCAATCAATGCTAATCAAGAAATTGGATTGGATATTGGAGCCAAATTGCTAATTCCAGCCTCAGATGATGCAGGAGAGTGCAACTCTTTCACGGAGTCAGAGGACAGAAGTACAAACCTTGTCGATATGTCTTCAAAATTTTCAGATGAGAAGAAAGACTCAAGCAATGCAAATGAAGAAATTGGATTGGACAATGGAGCCAAGTTGTTAATTCCAGCCTTGGATGATATAGGAGGGTTTAACTCTTTCATGGAAACAGAGGACAGAAGTAGAAACCTTGTTGATTTGTGTTCAAAACTTTCAGATGACATTCGACTCTCTAACGCTCTTGAAATGGATATTCTCTGTAAGAAAAGCACTGCAGGTATTCAACCTTGTCCTCTTGATAATTCAGCAATATGAGGATACCTAACTTTAAGAACATCTGTATATTTTTTACCCAAGATTTGTTTGACCTTGTCCAGGTAATACTGCAGCCAATTTGCCCATATTTGCAACAGAGCCCGAGGGGCTTGAACTGTATGATAGTTCTAGTTGTGATGAATCAGAGACAACCATGCATTTTCCCGGAACTGGTAATTCATCATTTCATCAATCTTTCTAATATACATGCATTGTATTGCCTTAAGTTGAAATGTATTATACTATTATAGTATCGTAATTATCTAAGTTTTGTGTTCTTGTGCGACACTTATCAGTATCTACTATAAGACACTTGGTAATTGGCACCTTCTTCAGAAGCTTAGGATTTACTTATGGATAGTTTTGTTTAGTGCCTTATTAAAGGTGGAAGTTTCGCTCTCTTGTTTCAGTAGTTACGTTTAGAATCTAGATCCTTGGAGATTTTTAAACTCTCTCGTCTACCCTTCTCAGCCTAATGAAAGCACCAGTTTTGATCTATAGCTGCCACTTATTCTTATCACTTTAATGTTTTGCTATATTAAGGATGTATATGTTCTCAGCTTCACTTAATGAAGCTCTCATGGTTCCATTTTAGAAGAGCCAGACAATGATGTTACCGACTCGGGCTTGCAAACTTTGGGATCATTGAAAAAGGTGGAGCTTGGTGAAAGTTGCATTGTAGTAGACTGTACTGAACTTGAATGCAGTTCTGGTGAAGCTTTCAAGCGTATGTCTTACAAGGTTTGTGTGAGAAAACTAAATAGCTGCTAGAGTGTCACTGACTTATACACCACCAGATTTTCAAAATGCATGCTCTTTACCCCACACATTGACACGACTGATATATATTGTTTTCTCTCGTTGTCTGGCTTTCAGAAAAAATTGAGGGACGCTTTTGTTTCAAGAATGAGACTGTTGAAGAAGCAGAATGACGATGAACTGAGGAACAATTTTGCAACACTCACACTGTCTGAGAAATCAAATTCGCTCAATTATGAATTTTGTGAATCGGACTGGGAAATTGTTTAGATAACAGTATCATCACTCTTCATATGAAGTCTATATACATCGTCCTGCCTCCAGTTTCTTGTAGAGTTGAAAAGAGTCGAGCCTTCAAAAGGCTGTAATTATGCTTCCATTTGCATTGTCCCAATGCAATTTTCTGTCTTGAGTTTTGAACTAATTGTTCATAGAGGGTTCAATATGAATGAATTTCATATTTATATTTTCTGCACCGTTTTATATCCCTTCTTTGTGGATTTGAAAATGTCCTCTTTGTTCTGTTTCTCTTTCTAAATTCCTATTCTAGTTTTCATACTTGCTAATCAAATTATTCATTTTTCTTTAAAGAAACTTGTATTTTTGAGTTGAATGGTTCTAAAATGTAAAAAATAAAAAATAAAAATGTGCAAATCCCTCATCTCAGATGAACATATTGTGATTAATAATTCTGATGGTTTCTTTTTACAACCGATCACCTTGATAATTAATATGCCTCGTAAATTTCTCATCGCGGATAACATTGATGAACTCATACTGTATAACAACTAATCTTTTGTGAGTTAATTTCTCACGCGTTATTAGATCAAATGGTACTGGACATGTGTATTTACGATTAATAAAACAAAATTAATAATTTTTGGTTTTATGACCCAAAAATAAAGGAGGGGAGAATATGTTCTGTTTTTGTTTTTACTTGAAAGGAAAAGAGTGACGGGAAGGATATGTGCTCCCCTCCAGAAAAAAAAAAAGAAAAAGGAAAGGCGGTAAAGGAAAGACGCGGGAATATGGCGGAGAGTTGGTTGGGTCCCTTTCCCTCTCTGTTTCTCACTCTCAATCTTCCCCAGTTTCCCTCCTCCACCAGATCTCACTCCATGTCGACTCTCCGCTCCCTAAACCCTAACCCTTCCTGCTCCTCCATTCCCAATCCCACCCCCGCCGCCCAGCCTTCCCTCCTCGTCTTCTCCGGCGGCACCGCCTTCAACGGCGTCGTCGAGGACCTCAAGAGTTTCACCACTCGCGTCGCCCACGTGCTTCCCGTTTCCGACGACGGAGGCAGCACCGCCGAGATCGTCCGCGTCCTCGGTAATTTCTACCGTTTTTTCGTTTCGAAATTGGATCTGTTTTTTGCTTGGGGATTAGTATTTAGAGGTGTTTATTGTGCAATTAGGTGGTCCGGCCGTCGGAGATATACGGTCCAGGTGCTTGAGATTGGCCGATAAAAGCACCTCCGAGGCCGTCGCCGTCCGGCAATTGCTCGGTCATCGTTTACCATTTGATGCACGCCAAGCCAAGTCCGAATGGTAATACTTGGTTATTGTATTAGGAATCCAAGATATTTAGGGAATGCATTTTACTGTTTGACATTTGTAGGTGATGTAATTATATTTCCTAAATTACTCTCATTTACTTGTTAGGTGAGTAAAAGTATGCTGAGTTGAGAATTTGACAGGTATCATATTGTGGAAGGAGAACACTCTTTATGGACAGGAGTATCAAAGCCCTATAGGGAAACCATTCGAGCTTTTCTGGTTTATTTTCAGAATCAGGTTAGTATCCAATGCGCATTGCTGTAGTGTTTTGTCTAAATTGGCTGGAGAACACTCTTTCCAAGTGCTGCTAAACTTTTCTGAACTACTTCAATATTTTTTTTCAAATACAGATTCTCCGTCGATCTGATGAATCGTTTTGCTTCAGTAATGGCAGGTATGAATCTTGAGAACAGCTGTCATCTGATGTTTTCTGTTTGTTTCTTTCTGGTGCTTATGTGAATTAGTGAATGTTAGCAATCACAGTTTTTTTTTTCTTTTTTTTTTTTCTCCCAAGTAGACGTTTTTTAGATAATGTACCTTATCATAACTGGATTTCACTGTGTGGTTATATTATTCCTTTACTGAATTGGCTCCCAAATTTTCGCAGCATTGGGAATTTCTTCTTTGCAGGAGCACGTGTATTTTTTCGGTCTTTGGATGCTGCAATATTTTTGTTTTCTCGAGTGTCAGATATCCCATCAGAAAGTCTGGTTCTTCCAGTGATTTCTACTAATGACAGGCTTACATTAGGATGTGAATTATCGGTATGATTATTGGCATACACTTCATGTGCTTTTCAAGACCTATGCATGCATGTGCTTTATATCGTGGTATTGGTTTCTAAATTGATCAGGTATGTATTTACCTATAAATCATAGTTGGATTCATTATTTGTTCAATGTGACGTCTGGCAGTCATCTTTATTAGTTCCTATTTACATATCCATCACCGGCAACTTGAGTTTATTCTCTTTTTCTTTTGTCAAACCTTGAAAGCCTGGTGAAGGTGGGCTTTGCTCCCACTGCCTTTGTTCCAGTTCAAAGGGCTTTACTCTTATGGGGAAAAAAAAAAGAAGTTCAAGAGACTTTACCCCATACTCGTAGCCACCTTCTAATTTCTGGAACTTCTGCAAGATATCTGAAAATAACTATTTGCTCATGAATTGATTGATCCTTGTTGAATTGTTTTCATATCCCATCATCAGTTCAAGTAGCTAGTATAGTATAGCTTGCAAGATTGTGCTGATATTTGATCATGCTGATTTTTTTGTGCCATTTATTTCTAGGATGGAACTATTATACGAGGGCAGAATGAAATTTCTCATCCAACCAAGGGATATATGGCACTTGTCAATAAGGTATGTTAATATAGTTTTCATAATCTGGATGTCTGAACATATTGGTTTTTGTTTTCTGTTAGAAGTATTTCGAAAGTTTGAATTTGTACTAAGACATGGAACTATTTAGAATGTTTCACACCATCAAAATACATAAAGTGGTATTGAGAAGTTGAGTGTTTTAGTATCAGTGCTGTGGAGGTATGGTCCTCTATGGTGGTAATGGTGTTGTTATCGATGTAATACTGCTGCTCGAAGGAGGGAAAGAATTTTGTTTTAGTTTTAAGTTTCAAAGATTATAATTTTTTTATTTTTTTTCTTAGAGACTTTATGAAGTCTAGATGGTCTTGTCAGTTCTGTTGAGGAGTATCAGACCAACAATTCATTGACTGTGTTTGGACCTGCTAATCGAATCTAATAATTTAACCAGCCAGCTTCTACTCACCTCATTATCATATCTAATTGAAGTGATGGCTTATTGTGGACAGGGAAGCTCTTCAGCTCCTGCACTCTCTTCGAGGATAAAGAGGGTATTCTACATGTCAAGTGAGGGCCAAAACTTGCTTCATGAGGTGAATGATACAGAATAAGGTTTTCTTTTCTGTGCTGTGCCATGTTGCAATTATCTGTTTTTCTTCTTGTTCTTCTTCTTGTTCTTGTACTTACATCGGAAGGCCGTCATTTGAGTCTTTCTTTAAATCACTATCCTTTTCTCTAATACTTCCAAGGTATTTAACATTCTAAAGATTTCAACTTCACAAAAATATATTGGTCTGCCTCCCGATTTTCCTAAAGATCCAAAATGCTTTCATATTCTATGAAGTTTATGTTGGTTGTCTATGTGCTTATGCAATTCCTGAAATCAGAACTCATATAAATGTTTTTCTGGATGAATAGGTCTTCCCTGCTCCAAACCCAGCTGTGATGGATCAGCTACGTAGTGTGGATTGCATTGTTTATGCCATGGGTTCTCTCTTTACTTCTGTTTGCCCATCACTGGTAACTTTACTGCCCAATATGTTACACTTTCTTTTTGTTTCTTTTTTTTAATTATGTAGTTGAAACAAATTTTTTACCTGACCTCTAATTATGTTTAAGAAGTCGTGATTTTTATTCTTTTTTGCTGTTTTTTATTCTCCATGGAGATATTATAAGATTTACCTTTTCTTTTGAATCAAATTGTTCTTGAGCAACAATATTACATCCATGATCCTATCTTGCATGCTGCATCTAAAAGTCTACTTCTTAATTTAACAGTGATTTACATTTGCTGCTTTTTCCTTATGAAGATTCGAGAGCCCAGCTGATGCTTGCTTGATTTGAAATTTGAGAAACCTTTATGTTTATATTCTTTTTCATTTCTCATGTCTCATTTCTTAGGTATTAATTGGCATTGGGGAGATTATATCTTCAAGGTCCTGCCCCAAGGTACCAGTCATCACACTTTTAATCTACACATGTCACAGGATACAAGTGTCATAACACAGCCAAATTTCCAATGTTCTCCAGATTTGTCTTATGGATAGACATGAACAGCCACAGTATTTTTGCCTGTCTAGTTATTTATTGAATTAACTTGATTTGTCGTGATACTAGGTACTTTTGTTAAACGGTACCCATGATCGAGAGACAAGTGGCTTCTCAGCTTCTTGCTTTGTAACTGCTATTACAGATGCACTAAATCGAACATATGGAGCCCCTCATAACTGTCTCAAAAACCTTGTAAGTTACTTCATTACTAGTCTCTCTTTTTTTTCTTTTTTTTTTCACTACAATTTTTGTGGAATGATTAAACTAAAACAAGAACTCTTCAATATAGAATATTGGACAAGCTATGCATAAGAATTAAATGCTTTCTCAAACTCTTTGTGGCATACTGTCCCAATTGAACATAGCTGGGTATGGTTGCCCTGGTTTTCCTTCGGACATACAACTTTTAGGTGCATCTAATTTTTACATTTCTTTGTTGATTTAAAATTAAGCAAACATTTAATTTATTTTAAATTTCATATTTTGATGCAGCCGAGTCATTATATCAACACCCTCTTAGTGCCCAAAGATGGTGAAATACCTGTTAATGTTCAATGCTTAGCTGACCAAGGAATTTTTGAAGTGGTATGTATGCTTTGAACTGCACTTCTTAACAGTTTGCCTTGAATGGGTGCTTTGGTCTCTCGATTTCCGTTTTGTGTGCGTGATGCCTTGCCTGCCACAAATATCTCTATTGTTATATGGACATCAAAGCTCTGACATGAGTGTTTTTTTTTTTTTCCCTTGCAGATTGTTGTTGACTCTGTACATGATCCAAAAGTAGGTGTGGTATTTGACCCCAAGTCGTTAATACAAGCCCTTGATGATTTGATAGGCAGACACATGCCTACAAATGTTAAGGTGGTCTAAATGATGACATTGCAGAGAAACTGTTCAAACCCGAGCATAGTTTCATGTGGCTTTTCTTCATAGTTTCATGACCGTTGAGGTACAAGTTTAATAGCATATCACTTGCTAGTTCATGTTTCCAGAGATTTCCCCCATTACTGGTTATTCTAAAAATTTAACTGTGTTTGATTTCAGGAATACTTATCTGCTTTAATTGTTAATTGATCTTCACTTGCAAGCAGCAAATTTGGTACTTTTATCGGAAATGTTGCAGGCTCAATTCAATTGAACTGCATCAAGTTTATGATCAAAAGATCAGAGAATGCAGTACCTCTCACGAGATGTTTTTAGATGCTGTACAGAATCGAGTTTGATATTTATGAACTGGAAAAGAAAGAAAATGTCTGTCACTGCAATCATATGATTATGCTTGAGGAAATTGAATCTTATCAGCTTATGTATATAAATGTTTTCTGTGTCTATTTTGTCTTTGTACGCCAACACAAACTCGTTAAGGCCTAAGCATAAGGAATATTGGTTTCAAAATTTATAGTTTTTGTTTTTCCTATTGAAAAAGCCAATCCTTTTCAAAATCTTCAAATTCGCACAAGCATATTCAGGGCTCGGGAGTGTTCGATAGATTGTCGAAGCAAGCAGTGCTAGTGTGCTACATATGCTCTTATATCCAAATTGCACAGCGGTAGAAAATTGCGTCAAAAAGGGAAAAAAAAAAAAAAAACAAAACGGCATAGCAAGGTAGACAATTGCATACAAACGAAAGTTTAAGGTAGACAATTGATCCTTCATCCAATACAATAGATTGTGAAATCATCGCTAATTAACTTGATGGAAGGATTCCAGTTTCCTGACATTCAGCCAAGGTCTATCCCAGACGTGACACTCATAATTCAGAATTGGGCTAGTTGGCAAGGACTCATCCCTGACCGCAATGACAAGATAATAACTCACTCCTTCTACGACCTGATCAAGGCCACTGACCACTTTCTGGAACACCAACGTTTTCCCGGATTGCTTATTGAACTCGGAGACAGCGAACTCGGCGATCTCTTTCACCTCGGGGTCGTTGATGTTAACGGGCCAGGGTGCACCAATTACTGGACCGAAGGAAGCATCGAAGGAAACACCGCCAACGGCGAGGAGGAAACCAAAGAGAAAGAGGGAGAGGAGCAAGCAGATTGGACGCATCATGATGGCTTGCCGTCGGTGCATGGAGGCTAGGCTAGGGCTGAAAAACAACGTACGTTTTTTTTTTTTTTTTTTTTTTTAAAGGAGGGCTGCGTTGTTTATATAGCAAGTAATTAGAGTCCGAGGCGATTAAGGCATGTGCAGTGGTAACATTCTGAGCAAGATGTTACATAATAGACTTTTCAAGCTCAATATTGAAAACGAACCGATAATCTAATTCGTTTAAGTTTTGATTTTTACCAAACAACGAACCAAAGGAAATTGACTCCACCTTATTTTCTATATAATTTTTCTCTTTTCACCGTCTTCGATAAAGAACTATATTGTTCATCCAAAACATAGCCGCCCTGGCTTGAGTGGCTTCTGTTTTCTTCCATGCCGGCCGCTGTCGGCTTCCCCTCTAAGTCGAGATATTCGAATACAACTATATGCTAATTCTTTTCGTAGCCCATCATCAGTTCAAGTAGCTAGTATACTATAGCTTGCAAGATTTTGCTGATTTATCATGCTGATTTTCTTGTGCTGCTTATTTCTAGGATGGAACTATCAACTATAATACGAGAGGTCAGAATGAAATTTCTCATCCAACCCAGGGATATATGTCCCTTGTCAATAAGGTATGTTAATATAGTTTTCATGATGTGGAAGTCAGAACCTATTGGTTTTCGTAGTTAGAAGTATTTTTTTTTTTTGGCCGATATTTTAGAAGTATTTTGATAGTTTGAATTTGTAGCGAAACTTGGTATCGAGAACTTGATTGTTTTGGTGTCAGTGCTGTGGGGGCATCGTCCTCTGTGGTGGTAATGGTGTTGTTATCGATGTAATAGTGCTGCTCTAAAGAGGGAAAGAATTTTGTTTGAATTTTAAGTTTCAAAGATTATACTTTTTGCTATTTTTTTTTCCCTTTAAAATGGCTTTATTGAAGTCTATATGGTCTTGTCAGTCCCATGTTGCGTTTCAAACGACTCTGTTTGGACATGCTAGTTGAATCTAGTAAAATAACCAGCCAGCTTCTACTAAACAAAATGGTGTTTAGATATGTGTATTTGCTTAATTGAATATAATTGTACAAGTGAAAGATATATACACTCATCAGTGCTCTATTCTAGGAAAGCTGTAAATACAAATAACTAGGATCCTTCAATCAATCCTAAATTGTGTAGAGAATGATGCATGATCCATCATTCTCTCCAACATATCTGCTGTCACTTGAATGCAGACTAATGACATATTTCTTTCCTTTAATACAACATACCTGCTGTCACTTGAATGCAGACTAATGACATATTTCTTTCCTTTAATACTCCCCCTCAAGTTGGAGTGTGGATGTCAATGACACCCAACTTGCTGAGATGTGCGTGGAAGGCTGGTGCACGCAAAGGCTTTGTGAGCAAGTCTGCAACTTGATCTCCAGTTTGCACATAAGCAGTCTTGACCTCACCTTTGTTGATTCTTTCGCGAACCGTATGACAATCTAACTCAATATGCTTTGTTCGCTCATGATACACTGGATTTGCTGCAATGTGTAGCGCTGCCTGATTGTCACAAAATAATTTTGCTGCTTCAGGATGGTGCACATGTAAGTCTTTCAATAGGTACCTGAACCAACTGAGTTCACAAGCAGTTGCAGCCATCGAACGATACTCTGCTTCTGCTGAGGATCTTGATACTGTGGCTTGCTTTTTACTTTTCCATGACACAAGTGACTTGCCAAGGAAAATGCAGTAACCCGCCACTGACCTTCGTGTTGTAGGACATCTTGCCCAGTCTGCATCGCAATATGCAGTCAAATGGAGAGAACTGTGTGCAGGGAACAATAATCCTTGGCCCGGGACTCCCTTGAGATATTGTAGAAGCCGATGGGCTGTTTTAAGATGATGCAACTTAGGCTCCTGCATAAATTGACTGAGTGTGTTCACCGCATAAGTAATCTCTGGCCTAGTGATTGTAAGATAAATTAACTTCCCAATTAATCTCCGGTATCGAGTAGGATCCTTGAGGGCATCACTCCCTTTTTCGGTTAGCACCAAATCAGGCTCCATAGGTATCTTTGCAGGTTTCACTCCAAGTAACCCAGCCTCCTCCAATATGTCCAATGTATACTTACGTTGACAAACTGAAATTCCAGCTTTGGATCGTGCAACTTCTATACCAAGAAAGTATTTGAGTGGTCCAAGATCTTTAATCTTGAAACAACTGTTGAGAAACTTCTTGAGATCACTAATGGCCTTCTCATTGTTCCCTGTAATAACCATATCATCAACATAAAGTAGTATCACAGTAATGGAATTCTCATGGACTTGTGTAAATAAGGAATAATCGGCACGGGACTGCTGGAAACCAATTTCTTGAATGGCAGAAGAGAACCGTTGGAACCAGCTGCGGGATGCTTGTTTAAGACCATAAAGGGATTTGTGAAGTCGACAAACCACGTTCTCCCCCTGTCGACGATAACCCGGAGGGGGCAACATGTAGACCTCCTCAATAAGCTCACCATGTAGGAAGGCATTTTGCACATCCATTTGGTGTAAAGGCCAATCGCGCACTGCAGCAACAGCCAATAGACACCGAACAGTAATCAATTTCGCAACAGGGGCAAAGGTATCTTTGTAATCAATGCCTTCTCGTTGAGTAAACCCCTTTGCAACTAGCCGAGCCTTGTATCGTTCGATGGTGCCGTCGGCATGGTATTTGATCTTGAAGACCCATTTGCAACCAATGGGATGATGACCAGAAGGTAGAGAGACCATGGACCATGTATGATTTTCTTCAAGTGCCCGAATTTCAGAATTCATTGCCTCAACCCATTGAGGGTCATGACAAGCCTGCTCATAGTTTGCTGGTTCAACCAATTGAGAGACATTATGCACAAAAGAACGATAACCAGTTGATAACCCAGAGTAGGATACGTACCGATGGAGTGGATAGCGAGTGCCGGACGTGGAGGAAGGGAGAGCAGCTGGGTCAAGCAAAACGGAGTGATTGGTTTTGTAATCTTGAAGGTATGGTGGTGGCTGTTTGGAACGATGGGACCGTCGTGGGGCTGGCTGAGGCGGGGGAAGAGGCACAGAAGCTGCCGGCTGAAGCAGGGAGGGCGAAAGCCGGGCTGGAATCTGGGATGGGGTCGGTGATGGAGCTGGAATCTGAGAGTCGTTCGGTGGGCTAACGAACTCGAGGCTGGAATCTGGTAGTGGGTCGGTGAACTCGGGGCCGGAATCTGGGATGGGATCGATGGGTGGACCTGGCGGCAGAGAGCCCGGTGGTGAAGGAATCAGTGAGGGAGGCTCGGAGGGGGTAGCGTCTGGTATCGAAGAGGGAAGGGAGAGATTGGGGTCGGGAGATGAGGCAGAAGGAAGGGACGTGGGCTGAGTAGTAGTTTGAGAAGGAATGGGCTGAGAGGGTTGGGCCGGGTCGAGAATAGGAGTGGGTAAAACTGGGTAATCTTCTTGTTCTTCAAGTGGTAATGTAGTTAGAGGCAGCATATGTTCATGGAAAATCACGTCCCGGGAAGTGAACAATTGTTTGCTTTCAAGGTCATAGAGACGGTAGCCCTTTTGGCCATGGGGGTACCCAAGAAAAATACATCGACGTGCACGGGAAGCAAATTTATGAGATGGAGTGAGGTTGGTTGCGTAACACAAGCAACCGAAGACCCGAAGATGTGAATAAGTTGGAGGTGTGCCATGCAAGAGTTCAGATGAAGATTTATTAGAAAGTAGGGGTGTGGGAAGACGGTTTATGAGATAACAAGCGGTTTGAACACTCTCACCCCAAAATTTTAATGGTAAATTTGCTTGAAACCGAAGAGCACGACCAACATTCAAAAGATGGCGATGTTTGCACTCGACAACCCCATTTTGTTGGGGGGTATAGACGCAAGTATGTTGGAAAATGGTGCCATGCTCATCAAAGAAAGCACGCATGGATGTGAACTCTCCCCCATTGTCGGCACGGAGTATTTTAATGTCACGATGGAATTGTGTTTTTACCCAAGAAAAGAATGATTTCAAGAGTGTTTGAGTGTTGGATTTGAAACTCATAAGATGAACCCAGGTAAAACGTGTGAAATCATCAACAATGGTTAGAAAATAACGAGCCCCAGAATGTGTGTGAGTTTTGTGTGGTCCCCAAATATCACAATGAATCAAATCAAATGGTGCAGTTGTTTTTATTGAACTTGAAGGAAAGGATAAACGAGTTTGCTTTGCTAAGGGGCAAATATCACAAACATGCTTAGGATTAAACATAATTTCTGGAATAACTTGAGATAGAAAATGGACAGGTGCAGAAGATGGGTGCCCAAGACGTTGATGCCAAAGATCCGAGGTGCGGGTGATATGGCTGGCTAGGTGTGGATTTTGGGTTGGTGTGAGGTAATAGAGCCCATTAAAATGCTTGCCCAGGCCAATCGTCCTCTTCGTATCCACGTCCTGCACAACACAAAAATCTGGGTAAAATATCACAATACATTTCAAGGCTCGGGTCAATTTACTCACAGAAATCAAATTCACACGAAACTTTGGCACATGTAGGACCCCATCAAGAGATAAATATTTAGACAATTTAATAGATCCAATGCTTTCAATGGCAGCCTGCCCTCCATTAGGTAATCCAACAAAATCATGGGATGCCTTAATATTATTGTGAGTGGGTGAGAGATGAGATACATGGTCCGTTGCTCCACTATCCACAATCCAATATAAAGTTGAATGAGAGTCATGTTGTATGTCATTGGAATTGGGTGTGAATATACCTGTCGCATTTGCGAATGGTTGATCATTACCATTTTTATTGTGAAGCAAAGCCATGATCTGCTTGTATTCTTCAGCGGTGAAAGTTGGGCTCTCATTGGCTAGTTCTGTCTTTACCTCCACATTGTGGGCAGCCGGCCTCTTGTTTCTAGGCTTCACATTCTTTCCATGCCATTTGTGGCCAACTGGAAACCCTTTCAGATAGTAGCATCGATCCACTAAATGATTCTCCTCTTCACAATATGTGCACTTTAGCGGTTTGCGAAAGAAAGGAGTCTTTGGTGTACCTGATGTGCGTGCAGCTTGCATAGCATGAGAAATCGGTGGGTGTTCACGACGGGTTGCCGCTTCCATCTGCCTCTCATGTTGGAGAATGAGGCCATGAACTTTCTTTGTGTCTGGGAGAGGGTTCATCATCAGGATTGAGCCACGAATGTTAGAGTAAGATTCGTTCAGCCCCATTAAAAACTGCATAACCTTTTCTTTTTCTTCTCGATTGGCCAATGTTTTGGCACCATCACAGTTACACATGATGGGTTCTTGATAGGAGGCTAGTTCATCCCAAAGAGCCTTGAGTTTGGTGTAGTGTACAGAAACCGAGTGAGAGCCTTGGCGGCATTCAGCGATTTCTTGTCGAATCTCATAAATCCTGGAATCATTTCCTTGTGAAAATCTGTCCTCAAGATCACTCCATACTGCTGCTGCCTTATCTGAAAAAATCACACTGCGAGCGATGTCGGGCTGGATTGAATGAAGAATCCAGGTCAACACCATGTCATTGCAACGTTTCCACATGGGAAATTTGGGGTTTGTAGCTGGAAGCGGCTGTATTGTTCCATCAATCAATCCTAGTTTGTTCTTGGCGCTGAGGTTGAGACGCATTGAGCGACTCCACTGTCCATAGTTGTGTCCATCAAGTAGTGTGTTAACCAAGACGAGTCCTGGTGTATCAGAATGGTGTAAGACCAAGGGGTCAGGAATCTCCTCCATGGTTTTGGATGAAGACTCGTTTTTGGTTTCTGTGTTTTCAAGAATTTCGACCATGGTGTTAGTGTGGTGATGTTTTGGTGTTTGATTGTAGCGGAAGGATGTGGGCTAGAGACACCAGAATCGGTGCTCTGATACCATAAACAAAATGGTGTTTAGATATGTGTATTGGCTTAATTGAATATAATTGTACAAGTGAAAGATATATACACTCATCAGTGCTCTATTCTAGGAAAGCTGTAAATACAAATAACTAGGATCCTACAATCAATCCTAAATTGTGTAGAGAATGATGCATGATCCATCATTCTCTCCAACATATCTGCTGTCACTTGAATGCAGACTAATGACATATTTCTTTCCTTTAATACAACATACCTGCTGTCACTTGAATGCAGACTAATGACATATTTCTTTCCTTTAATATCTACTCACCCCACATCATATCTAGTAATTAGCATGTTAAGAATGGGGAAGGCCTCAAGGTTGAATGTCCTTTGCATTTTGCTCTAGTTTCAGTTGCAGGGTAATATTCCAGAACTTCTCATATATTGAAGCAATGGCTTATTGTGGACAGGGAATCTCTTCAGCTCCTGGCCTCCTGCACTCTCTTCGAGGATAAAGAGGATGTTCTACATGTCAAATGAGGGCCAAAACTTGCTTCATGAGGTAATGATTTTTTTTTTTTTTTTTGGTTAATTCATGAGGTGAATGATGCATAATAAGGTATTCTTTTGTTTGCTGTGCCGTGTAGCAATTTTCCATTTTTATTCTTATTCTTGTACTTAACATGAATGCCCAACATTTGAGTCTTTCTTAAATCACTATCCTTTTCTCTAATACTCGAAGGTATTTAACATTCTAAAGATTTAACTTCATGAAAATATACTGGCTTGCCTCCTGATTCTCCTAATGATTAAGGTGCTCTCGTATTCTCAGAAATTTATGTATGTCGTCTATGTGCTTAATTATGCAATTCCTGGAATTTGAACTCATATATAAGACAATTTTTCTTGATGAATAGGTCTTCCCTTCTCCAAATGCAGCTGTAATGTGGATTGCATTGTTTATGCCATGGGTTCCCTCTTAATTTACTTCTGTTTGCCCATCACTGGTAACTTTACTGCCCAATATGTTACACTTTCTTTTTGTTTCTTTGATTAATTGTAGTTGAAACAAATTTTTACGTGATCTCTAATTATGTCTAAGAAGTCATGATAGTTATTGACTCATTGCTTTTGCTGACTTTTGAAACAAATTTTTGCTGAGCTACAATATTACACCCATGATCCTATCTTGCATGCTGGATATGAAAGTCTAGTTCTTCATTTATCCGTGATTTACATTTGCTTCTTTTTTCCTTCTGAAGATTCGAGAGCGCAGCTGATGCTTGATTTATTTGAAATATGAGAAACCTGCATGTTTATATTACTTTCTCATGTCTCATTTCTTAGGTATTAATTGGCATTGGGGAGACTATATCTTCAAGGTCCTGCCCCAAGGTACCTAGTCATCACACTTTTAATTTACACATGTTACAAGATGCAACATAGCTGGGGACGGTTGCCTTGGTTTTTCTTTGGACATTACTTTTAGATGCATATAATTTGTTTTCATTTCTTTGTTGATTTAAAATTAAGCAAACATTTAATTATTTTAAAATTCAAAATTCATATTTTGATGCAGCCCCGTCACTATATCAATAGCCTTAGTGCCCAAAGATGGTGAGACACTGTTAATGTTCAATGCTTAACTGACCAAAGAATTTTTGAAGAGGTATGTATGCTTTGAACTGCACTTCTTAACAGTTTTCCTTGAATTGGTGCTTCGTTCTATCGATTTCCTATTTTGTGTGTGTGGTGCCTTGACTGCCACAAATATCTCTATTGTTATATGGACATCAAAGCTCAGACATGAGTGACCTTTTTTTTTTTTCCTTTTCTCCCTTGTAGATTGTGGTTGACTCTGTACATGATCCAAAAGTAGGTGTGATATTTGAACCCAAGTCGTTAATACAAGCCCTTGATGATTTGATAGGCAGACACATGCCTACAAATGTTAAGATGATCCCGGGTCTAGACATGTACCTGATCTAGAAATGACACAAACTCCTTGCCATGTATTGGTTGTCCCTGCAACATCTTCAGGCGGATGATACTAGCAACAAGATGAATTACTTGAACCCTTTTCCTGACATATATATATATATATATATATATGAATTACTTGACCCCTTTTCCTGACATATATATATATATATATATATATCGGGTCAAGCTGGTGATGTGTCACGTCACAGAGTCTAGATCGCTCAAGGTGGCTGTGTGAAACATCAGTATCATCACAATGTCAAAACCACATAACAAACAAAAATTTTCACAGTATACTATTAACAAAAAGCAATGAAAATGGGGTACATATAAGAAAAGCAAAACTCACTAGCTGTGGCAAGCTAAATGCACCGACATTATTAGTCATAATAGCTGGTAGCGAGCAAACTCATATATGTGCACTGTTTTAAATTTCTTCCAATATCTCATTTATTTGTGTTTCTAACCTGGCTCGTTGAATGAATTTTTCTTCATGTTTGGTTTTGAAGCCACAGTAAGTATGATATATTTGATAGAAATTGTCATGCCAATCTTACATTGGAGTTCACACCAAATCTTCAAGTATGTAGTACGCATGATTCATTTTTTCTTTTTTGGTCAATTACGCATGATTCATTAACACCGATTCAGGGTATACGGCACTTGTAAATAAGGTACGTTAATATAGTTTTCATAATCTGGAAGTCTGAACCTTTTGGTTTTCTGTTAGAAGTATTTTGAAAGTTTGAATTTGTACCGAGACATGAAGTTATTTAGAATGTTGCACTGATTCACTCCATCAAATACATAAGGTGATATTGAGAACTTGAGTGTTTTAGTGTCGATGTCGTTGAGGCATGGTAGGGTGGTCAATTATTCTAGACCTATAATTAGGACAATTAATTCGGTCATTAATATGACAGCTATGAAATTGACAATAATTACGGTTATAAGTACGTTAATAACTATGCGCAATTATTAAGCGTCATAAGTGTAGCAATAATTTCATTATAAGTGCATGAGTAAATAAAACCATAAAAACAGTGGTAATGATCACTTGTCGCCCAAATATGTTATCGTTTATATAAAGAAGGCTTGACATCCATGTAATGCATTTCATTCCAACTTGTTTTACTACACTCGATTGGGAAATATATTGACTTAGGTATGTGAGGTTTTTTTGCAAGTACACCCCCCCAAGCCGATGGTTAAACATTAGTTAACAAGCAAATGAAGCTTCTCGATTGTTTTTTGTTAGCTCCCACTCTAGTCCGTATTTATTGGTGAATCAAAGTCCAATTGAAACTTTTCATCACCATTTGTCATCTGCTTTGGTAACGGTGTTGTTATCGATGTAATAGTGCTGTTGAGGGCAAGAATTTTGTCTGAATTTTAAGTTACAAAGATTATACTTTTTGCTAACTTTTTCTTGGACAAATATTAGAAATGATCCCTCTAGTTTGCGGTCATATTTATTCTTGCCCCTGTGGTTTTAAAAATGTCTAATTCTAGTCCTGTGGTTTGTGAAACCAATTGATGTTGGTCCACTCAATACTTAACTTGCGCTCAACTACATCAACAAAAAATGCATATTTGCACATCACTTAATAGGTAATATGTCATTTCATTTTTTTCTCTCTTCCAAAAAGAAAATTAGTATCGCCAAAAAGCCTCAAAACTTCTGAAAATTCAAGCAAAGGTTGAATCAATTGCAACCTTGCAACTAATTAAGTGCGTGATGAAATACTTTTGGCTAGACAATGGCTCATAAACGAGACAAATTTAGTAGAGGGTCTTATGACCCATGATAGAATCCCGTAATGATCGATTTGTAGGTTGATTCCAAAACAATAGCATTTTTTTTTGGCAGAAGATGAACATATATAGGAAGACGTGGTTGATCCCAAAGAAGAATTGAGACATGCTAATTAAATAACCATCAATTGTTGAACACAAATGAGAGAGAGAGAGAGAATGAATGATTAGTTTTAGATTTGATCAACCATTAATTAGTTATTAGTTCTAAGTTATAAGTTCGAACTGGCTATGTGCTGTTGTCATCACTCATACTCCATCAAATCTTCAATTATCTCTTCAATTCTGCTCACTGTTCTATATTCTCGAATCTTTCTCGTTACCAAACACAAAGCAAGATTGGAACTTGCAAGTGGGATTACGGGACGTTGCTTCTATTGGCATTTGTCATAGATTTGTGGGAATTTTTAATTACTTATAAATTAGAATAGGTGGAGAAAAAGTTTTGAATTCGAATTTTCAGAGTCCGGGGTCCTAACATTTTTGGTGGTCTTGAGAGTCTGAGGACCTTTTGGCAAGATAGAAAACTTGCAGTGTGCTTCAGTGCTTCTAATATGGAAAAAAGACAAATTTACCCATCACATGATTCTCACATGCTTTGTTTATCGGTGAAAGACAATTATTGGACCACAATTAATTAAATTCACAATCTACAGAATTAGAATTAGACATTTTAAACCACATAGACAAAAATAAACATGACTCGAAATTAGATGGATTATTTATAACATTCGCCCTTTTTTCCTTAGAGTGATTACTGCAATCTAGATGTTCTTGTCAGATCCGATGATGAGTTTCAGACCAACAATTAATTGACACTGTTTGGACCTGCTAATTGAATCTAGTAATTTAACCAGCCAGCTTCTACTCACCCCATTATCATATCTAAAAATTAGCATGTTAAGAAGGGAAAGACATTAAGGGTTGAATCTTTGACATTTTGCTCTAGTTTCAGTTGCAGGGTTACATTCCAGAACTGTTTTTTTTTTTTTTTTGGGTGAATAACATTCCAGAACTTGTCATCATAAAGTCGAAGTGATAGCTTATGGTGGCACAGGGAAGCTCTT
This sequence comes from Rosa persica, assembly GCA_025331145.1. Lineage (NCBI taxonomy): Eukaryota > Viridiplantae > Streptophyta > Magnoliopsida > Rosales > Rosaceae > Rosa > Rosa persica. The sequence continues at coordinate 5,162,755 of WFKR01000005.1, read as the reverse complement.
CAGCTCCTGCATGTAGGGAGTATAATGGGTGGGAAATTATAACATGGTCTAAAAGTGGACACGTGTTTAGTTAGAGTAGTCTTAAAGCAAGTTCATTCTGTTGTTAAGAAATGTCAAAGTCGAAAAGTTAAGGCGTCGACTAATCAAGAAATTGTTTACTGTCATTGGACATGGGTTTCCACCCGTTCTGTTTCTTGATCAGTCAGTTTTACTGTTCATTAATTTTTTATTTTATTTTTTTTTATAATGGAAAATTGAAATAGATTTGATGTAAATTATAACTCGTTAGATTGCTTCATTAATTGAAATGAAAGGTCCATATTAAATGACAGTTGTTTTTAAACTTCCAAAAAACCACATGGTTGCCTTCCACGTGTCCCATTTCAGCAGCAAACCACTCCACTATGCGTCAACTCTCCCTTCATCAGCCATGATTTTGGCCCGACTGGGCTTGGGCCAGGTTGGTAGCCGGTCACACAGGGTCAAGAAAAATGTCTAGAGACTGGGTCACAAAATGTCAATTTTTGGCCAGTCAACAGCCCATCAGTGGAGGTGGGTTTTTCAAAGCCAAAGTCACCACATCAGTTTTTCCTATGTGGAGGTCGATCAAAACAAGACCAGTGGAAATGCTCTTAGAGCAAGTGCAGCGGTGTGGTTTTGCCCGGCTGCCATGTCATTTTGATGATGTGTTGACCGGCTAGAATGAAAAAATTGCTTCCATCGGGCCAAGCTTGACCAGCCAAGCTTTGGCTTTGCATGACCCAGGCCAAAAAAAGGGCAAGCCCGTGGCTATTTTCCTACCCAGTCAAGTTTGCTGCCAGCTCGGTCCGAGCTCCCCACATGGTTGACGTCAGCTACTGACCCCCAGAGAGAGACGTGAAGGACGAGAGCGTGGAACACAAGCAAGACGCAGGTGAAGCAGCAACGCGTGTGCGGCAGTTTTTTGTAGCGTAGCGACAGAGAAGGGGTCAGGGCTTGGACACGTGCACAGGAGCTGTTAGCTGAACAGAATTTTTGAATCCAACAGTCCTTTAATCTTGGTCGTTGGTTTCAATTAAGAAGAAGATCCAACGGCAAACAATTAATATGTATTTATGGGGTTTTAACGGTAAGAAAAAAAATTATAAAAATTTCTCTATAAATACCTATAATTTTTTCTAACATCTCACGCTAAAAAAAAAATTGTTTTCAACGAACGGTTACAAAATAAAATAATGAACAGTATTGACTGGTCAAAAAACTAAACGGGTAGAAACCCATGTCCAGTGGCAGTGAATAGTTTCTTGATTGATCGATCCCTCGATTTTTCGACTTTGACATTTTTTGACTACGGGTAAACTTGCTCTTAAGACTCTTTTATAAGCCTCTCCGGTGGAAGATTGAAACTCTCCATCATGTTAATCAGCTAAGGCTTGTATAATTACCATTTGCAACAAAGATATATAGTAGATGTTCGTCGTCTTTTCTTCTTCCTTCAGTTTGTTCTTGATTTCCTGCAAATTTTCATCATTATCACTAAAAATCTAGCATGGTATTAGAGGCATAGTGGCCTGACCAGTGCTCTACTCCCTTTCTTCCGCTGCAATCACTTTCTTTCAATTGTAACTTCAACATATCAAAATCCCCAATTTTCGAAGATCAGAACCCTAGAAATATCAGGATTTGTACAACTGTGATCAGTTCATAGAATCAGAGTTCGTACAACTACCAATTCATTCCTGTAGCAATTCAGAGTTGTTCGCAGTCCTCTTTTAAGATCCAAACTTGTTTGTATTTGCACAAGTTAGTTCTCAAGATCCAGAGCTTGTTCGTACTTGAAACAATTCTTTCAAGATCGGAGATTATTCATCCTTGCAACTGTTCATCCTCAAGATCTAGACCTCATCTTCGAGATTCTAATGGGTAATGGCAATCTCAAATCAAACCTGCAATGCAGTCTCTATCTAGGTTTTCCAGAAGCAGCATTATCTCCGTGGACATTTGTCGATGGATCTCACCCATGTCCACTACATTTTCCTGTTGGTGCTGATGGATCTCTCACTGATAATTCAGATGTTCATGAAAAATGGCTGGAGCAAGATAATTTTTTTTATATATCCATGATTACCAACGCTCTCTTAGCTGAGGCTCTTACATTGGTAATTGGCTGTCAAAAGAGGTATGGATCGATCACTCTCAAACAACATTATGTAGCAATTTCTTAATTTCAGATTATGCAATTGAAATCTACTATGCAAAATATCTGAAAGGATCAGATTCTACGGACAAATATTTGTTGCAATTTAAAAACGTCAGGAATCAATTACCTCCTGTTGGTGTTAGCATGTCAAATCAGGATGTCAAAACATTAATTTTAGCTGGCCTTCCTAGTGAATATGCTCATTCAAGGCAAATTATGAGGAGCAAAAACTACATAGGAATGGAGGATGTAAGGTCCCTGTTATTGTCTGCTGAATGTGAAATTGAATTGGAATATAAGTCTGCACCCCTAACAATCACTATGGCATGAACTCAGGGCTGATGTCTTTCCCTGGTTTTGTCCAACCTTTTGGTATGCAATCAAGCATGTTTCCTTTTGTTGGTAATCATGGTGTTGTTCTGAATGGCATAAATCCTTGTGTCTCCTCTCTTATGACTAATGTGTATCAATATAATGCTTCTCCTGCAACCACAGAACACTATGACTGCCGCTGTTTCGTTAGGATGTGGGAAGAGCGGTCCTCCTTTTCAATTGGAAAGTAAGCATTACTATGCGACCGTAGAGAGAGGGATTCTTATCTTCCAAATGAAACTCCATTGATAGAAAGATAGGGAACTGTACTAGAAACATGGTATCTCCAATTATAGCCCCGCAGGAATGTAAAATATATCTTTTCTCACCATCCCTATAGTGTATGAGACACAATGTATGCATTTCTATTAGGATCGTATTCTATAGTTACGATTCTACTATATATGTCTTTTTCATTCCTTCAAAAATTGATTTACAATTGAAATTTTTCCTCTCCTGTCAACTCTAGCCATCTTAAAGAGCAGGACTCCCAGAAAGGGGCCGTAAGGCACACCACCCAAGGAATATAAAGAACCTAAAGCTAGAGGATCATATATTCCGCAGAACGCTGCTCTTGTCAAGGCTGTACGCCTCGGGCCAAAGAAGCAATGCCACTCGATCATTATCAAACTGACTACAATCTTTTTCAGTTCGGGAGGATTCCACCGGAGTGCCTTCTACTTCTACATCTAATAGGCCATGAACTAGATCATAATCATGCTCAACGAGTCCAGTTTCTTTGCTCTTTTCCTTAGCGCAAGCACTAAGAAAGTTGACTAGCAGTGACAACCTTGATCGAGTGTGTAGGATAGGTGGGAGGTGGTGACACACAACGACCAGTCCTGAAATACCACTCTTTCGTCTAAGGATGCCTAACCGCCGCACCAAGTAGGGAGGGGGGAGTCTTCCTTTGTCGTTGGGGATTTCCATTCATTTACTCGGAGTCCCTGGGTGAGGGTAAGGAGGACTGATTCTCCTCTAGCTTGTCTGGTTAATGGAGCTCTCTATGTAAAGATTCAAGAAGTCACTCTGCTTTCTGGGTTGGAGAATGCAAGCATTGGTTTTGGTATGTCACCTGTTGTAACATTTTAATATTTTATTTATAATTGAAATTAAATTTGGATGAATTTATTTTGAATTTTATTTTGTAACTCATGGTGTTTTATTTTGATTTACTTTGGGTTTTAATTCTTGTAACCTACGATTTTTGGTTATTACCTTATTTAATTGTAGGGAGTGTCCTAAGAGCCTATAAATAGCACCATTTGTTGCATGCTAAAATATCCTTGCTTTTTACGTAATACTATTACGAAACACTACTATTCACCCATCAACTTTCTGTCTAAAATCTCCCAAAGTGTCTTGCGTGTTTTTTGACCAAAGAAATGTGTTCTTTTGGTGAAGCTTTTGGTTCCTTCAATTTGTGCAGATTGGTGTGAGCTACACAACTTGTTGTAGGGCTGTTGTATCATGGAGTGGACAAGTCAAGAGATTTCTGGTGCACCGGTATTATTCCGCAAAGGGGTTGAATCTTCTTAAAGAGAGCGAGATACCCGCCCCTCAGCCTATTGCCAACGAGCTTCTCATATAGAAATTATAATTTTATTGTAATTTCCCCAACATCACCTACATCAGTTAACTCACCAACTATATTTCAGCCCAATTTCAACTTGTCTAATGGAAATATGCCTATGTCATTTATGGGAAATAATACTTTCATGAGGAACAACAGAATGGGAACTGAGAGAAATTTCAGCTCATTGCCATTCCAATTTGGTTTCTCACATCAGTCTACTGGTTTTCTTACTCAAGGAATGCTTTTAATTATAGAGAGTCTCATCCTGCTCTCTATATTTAGGAACGAGATAGCTAAAAGTTATAACAAAGAGCCACTTAGGAGTTTGGTGCAGCTGCTAAAATAGATAAAAAATTAAACATACTCTCCAAAATAGTTAAGGAGCCACAATAGAGAGTCTGATAAATATGCTCTTAAGGGTTAACATTACGACCCATTTAACTAAAAAAAATGCATAAATTGATTAAATTCACTAAAACTCCACAAGACGAAGAATATAAATAATTATATATAATTCATAAATAATTAAATCCAATAATGGTGAAGTAAAATATTTCAATTGTCCAATCCTATGATCAAATACTCCCAAAGTCCAATATTTCAAGAAGAAGTATAACATAATCGGGTTATACAGGTTCACTTCGTGTTGGAGGGTTGACCAATAACCAACCCGTTTATTAAATTGGTCATGGCGGGTTGACTCGCGACCGACCCGTATTTTAATTGTGCGGGTTCAACTCATTTTATTTTGTGTGGGTTTCGAGTTGTGTTATCGGGTCATGTCGGAATTAACAACTCTACTCATAATTGGCTTAAAAACCTTGTAAAGTTAGTTAATCAGTAGTCTCTCTTGTTCTCACTACAAGAATTTTTTGTGGAATGATTAAAATAAAACAGAACTCTCGAATATAAATTATTTGGCAAGCTACGCATAGGAATTAAATGCTTTCTCAAACTCTTTGTGGCATACTGCCCCAATTGGCAATAGCTGGGTACGGTGGCTCTGGATTTCCTTTGGACATACAACTTTTAGATGCATCTCATTTGTTGATTTAAAATGAAGCGAACATTTAGTTTATTTCAATTTCACATTTTGATGCAGCCCAGTCACTACATCAATACCCTATTAGTGTCCAAAGATGGTGAGATACTGTAAATGTTCAATGCTTAGCTGCCAAGGAATTTTGAATTGTTATGTATGCTTTTAACTCCACTTCTCTGCAGTTTGCCATTCAATGGGTGTGACACTGTGACTGTGACAGCCTTAAAATTTATAGTATGGTGCTTTGTTCAATGAATTTCCATTAGCCTTGACTGCCACAAATATCTCTATTTTTCATATGGACATCAAAGCGCAGACATGAGTGATTTTTTCCTTGCAGATTGTTGTTGACTCTGTACATGATCCAAAAGTGGTGGTGGTATTTGACCCCAAGTCCTTAATACAAGCCCTTGATGATTTGATAGACAGACATGACTACAAATGTTAAGGTTGTCTAATGACGAGAGTACAGAGATTATATTCAGACCGAGCATAGTTTCATGTGGCTTTTGTTCATAGTTTCATGAGTGTTGAGGTAGAAGTTTAATAGCAAATCAATCTTTTGACAGCACATCTGCATATCACTTGCTAGTTCTTGTTCCCTGAGATTTCCCCTATTATTTGGTTATTCTAAAATCTAAATTAACTTTGACTGTGTTTGATTTCAGGAATACTTACCTGCTCAGTTTTACTGTTATTTGATCTTCACTTGCAAGGATGTATGCGGCAAATTTAGTACTTTTATTGGAAATATTGCAGGCTGAATTCAATTGAACTGCATCATCAAAAGATCAGAGAACACACGTAGTACTTCTCACAAGATGTTTTCAGATGCTATACAGAATCAACTTTGATATTCATGAACTGGAAAAGAAAGAAAATGTCTGTCAATAATTTGATCATGCTTGAGAAAATTGATTTTTATGTATATAAATGTTTTCTGTGGATATATGTCTTGTTGTAACGTCCCGTAGTCGTCATACTAAAAGTATCGAAACAGAGTAAAAAGTGAAAACAATTGTCGTTTACCGTTCAAATAACTAGTAAACAAGTAAATTAAGATACGGGATGTTACACTTGTACACCAATACCAACTATTTGCTATGGCCTAAAGTATGAGGAATAAGGGTTTCAATTTTGTTTTCTGATTGAAAAAGCAATCCTTTTCAGAATCTTCAAATTCAGGTAAACTCGAAGGTTTAGAGGACTCTGAAGCAATTTGTACACTCATATTCACAGGGGCGGAACCAGGATTTGGAATTTGGGGGGGGGGGGGGGGGGGGGGGGGGGGGAGGGGGGGGGGGGGGGGGGGGGGGGGGGCTGGTCCGGAATATTACATTGGTGTACAACATCGCAAGTTAAAATTTAGTAATATAATATTAAAGAATCTATAAAAGAGGTATACAACATTAATACTAAAAGAAAAATTATAGAAGAGTTCTAATCATTAAATCAAGTAAAATCTATATTTTATATGTCTTCTAAACTCCAAAAAATACTAAAGAATTCATATAAATACTAGTGAAGAAAATATAATGTCAGATAAATTTTCTTCAGAATGTGATCTTTGTTCCACATGGAGTAATTTGTTCATTTATTACTTTAGCTTTTTTGGTAAATAAATTAACTACTTTACCTTTTCTGATTTGTTAAAGAAATCAGACTTTGTTTTTTTTTTTCTGAGGTATATCAGACTTATTATTTATTGACAAAGTCTTGCACTCATAATTTTGATTGGTTACGGGAGGGGGGTGGTCCAATGCTTCAATTAAGCCTATGTTTACATGTCTATAAGAGAAACCAATTGCTACAATTAAACAAAACCAAAAGGGGGGCGGGGGGAGAAGTGTTCCTAACCCCTTCAAACCTATCCGCCCCTACAATTAAACCTTTTGCAACCTTTCCCAAATGAATCTCGTACTGCTTTGCCTAATCTCAGGGAAACTTTTTTGGTTAATGCATATGTTTGGAGTGTTGAGATTTTTGTGGTTTTAGTGGTTCTCTGCATTTACCCCAAGCTGGAGATTCGGGTTGATTGTCGTCATCCCTTCACCATCCAAGACGTTTACAGAAGAGGATCGTACCCTAAACAACTAATTAATTTTAGCGAATCATTAAAAAAACAAACTGCAAAATCACAGGAAAAGTAAGTTCCGAAAACTAGCTCACTGTAACAGTAAGTTGGTGTGTCATTGAAAAAAACTGTAAGTAGGTATTTTCTGATTATTACACATCATCTCGTGCACTCCTATTTAATCGCATAAGAAAGTTTCAACATATAGAGAATGCGACTTAGTTGCCAAAGCCAGCACCAGATTGCCGATCACACCGGAGAATGAGTCCATCCCTCTCTAAAGACTTCCACTTCACTGTGGACTGGCTGCAGTATACCCTAAGATCTTGCTATATATACACACACTTAGGCCTCTCCACTGTTAAGTAACCAAATTTCAGCCTAAACCTGGTAAACCATGGCTTTCATACTCAAAAGCTCATCGATTCTACTGCATGTGCTTCTAGTCTTTGGAATTTGGACTTCTCAAGCTTACTGCCGCATATTGCCTGATGCTGAGGTTAATGTAATGCTAAAGAGGCATGACCAGTGGATGGCTCGTCATGGACGTGCCTACAAGGACCATGCGGAGAAGGAGAAGCGTTTCAAGATATTCAAGGACAATGTGGAGTTCATAGAGTCCTTCAACAGGGGGGGGAATCAGCCTTACAGTCTAAGGATCAATGAATTTGCAGACCAGACTAATGAAGAATTCTTGGCCTCGCGGAATGGATACAATTTTCAGTCTCCAGATATCATGTCATCATCTGAAACATCATTTAGATATGACAATGTGACTGCAGTCCCATCCAGTATGGATTGGAGGAAGAAGGGAGCCGTTACCCCTGTCAAGGACCAGGGTGACTGTGGTAAGCCTAAATTACTAATATCCACCCTGATTATAGTCTCATTAATATTATACATCTATATACAACAACGTCTAGTCTAGTATGTTATGTTGTTAGAAAGTCGATATAATGCGGACCATAATTTAATACGTTGTTGTCGCATGACAGATCCACAATGTATTATGTCACATGTGTATAGATTATCATTTCATGAGTTTCATCATAAATAGCATAGACGTCAGATTCATTTCACGAAAGCCCTTTAAGAGTGAATAATGGCTTCCACACTCAGAAGGTTGATCATCACGCGCGTTTAATTAGTAAATCATTGATTCGGGTGGAATCTTGCTTAGATTTGTGATCCACATCAATAGTGTGACAGCATTACATGTTAGATATGTGTGTGGCAATAGAACAGTAAAGTGTGCATTTTTTGTGATCTTAACATGCATCTAACTCATGCTTGTATTGCTATATGTATGTGTAGGATGTTGCTGGGCATTTTCTGCAGTGGCAGCTACAGAAGGCATTACGAAGCTGAAAACAGGTAAGCTGCTGTCTCTTTCTGAGCAACAGCTAGTCGACTGTGACACTCGCAGTGCAGGTTGTCAGGGTGGTCTAATGGATTATGCCTTTAAGTTCATCATCCGCAATAAAGGCCTGGCAACTGAAGCAAGCTACCCTTATCAGGGAGTTGATGGGATCTGCATGGGGAACAGGGAGGACTCTCCTGTAGCCAAGATCACAGGCTATGAGGTTGTGCCGAATAATGAGGAGGCTTTGTTGAAGGCCGTGGCGAACCAACCGATCTCTGTTGCAATTGATGCCAGTGGAATTGCCATGCAGTTTTACTCTAGTGGGGTGTTCACAGGACAATGTGGAAGTCAATTGGATCATGGAGTAACTGCAGTTGGGTATGGGACAAGTGATGATGATGGTACGAAGTTTTGGCTATTGAAGAATTCATGGGGTAGAAGCTGGGGTGAACATGGGTACATTAGAATCCAAAGAGATGTCAATGTTAGGGGAGGTCTTTGCGGTGTTACTAAGCAAGCTTCCTATCCTACTGTTGACTCGTAATTGATTGCTTTGTGTCCTGAAATTTAATATTAATGAAGCTAGCTTACTTCCTGCTTGGATTTTAGGCAAAATATTCATGCAAATTAATATATTAATTATCACCGAAGCAAATTTATGTATGATAAAAGATACATCGTTACATACATCGAAGGATAAAAGATGGGGAATCAATCGAGTAGGTAGTTGTAATAAGATTTTATTCCGACAATAAAACAATGCGGACGTTGCCAGCACTTATGATTGAGCTGAAATTGCAAAAAGCATCCAAGAAAAAGCTTCAGAAAGCTTTTAATTGATCTCAAGTAGAAACCCTTTTCTGCGTAAGCTAGAGTAATCCTCCTCCTTAATTGAAAACATTAACAAATGTCTATGCATCCGATTTTATGTACTACTATACCTATTTCTTTCATAGACAGGAATGAATAAGCATGTAAATGCCTACTTGAATTAGAAAGTCTCAAATCTACTATTGGCCGGACTGGTGCAAAGTGCATAAAACATTAAAACATGTTTCCTACATGGACAGAGAAATGAAAGGGAACAGAGTTCTGGTTATCTTGCAGTGCATCATACCATGAGAATTGTATTTTTCACATGCCTTTTATAGGTGTTCCTCGTGTTCCTCTGGTCAACTACTGACCAGTGATGATTTACCGTCTTCAATCAGACGGTTGATAAGTAAGTGATGAGATCTGGGATGAGATTTGTCAACCGTCCGATTGAAATCGAACGTGAAATGAATTTGACCCATACCGATACCAACCCGTTTACATACTTTTCGGTACGGTTCGGTTCGGGAATATGTGGAACTGATTTTACAAACCTACCCGATCGGTATCGATTCGGATCGGACGGTTTCGGTCTCGATTTGTCGGTTTGGAATTCCCAGGCCTAATAAGAATGAAGTTGAAAACCAACTTGGCAGCAAAATAAAGGCTATAGCCCGTCTGGGATCCTAGATCGATGTACGTGTAAATACAAGGAGTGCAATACTTTTTATTTTTACACATATTTCCACGTAAAGATAAAGAAGAAAGGAGTTCAATGAAAAGACTTTTGATGATGCCAATTGCGATCATCCAGAAAGCAATCAGTAATCTGTTCAAAAGGGGTTACAAGTCTATACTAGACATAACAAAAAAATACCAATACAACAATATAATATTAACAAAAAGCAAAGAAAATGGGGTAAATATAAAAAAAGAGCAAAACTCATACATGTAGCAAGTTGAATGCAGTAATATTATCATCCATAATAGCTAAAGAATCCCGAATCTGGTTTACCTTTGTATCTGCGTCCATAAAAGTACCACCTTTGTATTGAATAAATGTTTTGCTGGTGGAATGCATGACTGCATCTGGTTGATGGTAAACAGCCTTGGCCAGAGCAACTTCATCCAAGTCAGGCACAGCTTCATAAGCACATATCTAGATCTTTCTATCAGGGGAAGATGCGAACGCAGTGTTGCATGATGGGTCGTCAGCAAACCGGTAGGGATACTTTTCTTAAATTGATGTGTTTGTTTGAGCCTAAAATAAATTTTAACCGAGTTAATTAATAGTTAAAGTTGACGGTCCCGAGAGAGAGTTTTTCTCCTCGTTGTTTCTTGTAGCCGTCAGGCCGTGGCCTCGTTTGTTGACTACCTTCTTCCTTCCCTGATCTCTTTTCTCTCTTCCTTCTCTCCGTTTTCCCTTGATCCAAATGGCTGGTGTGGATGGTGTCATGTCCGAACTCAAGTTAGATATATGTGCTATAGTATAAATACATGTACTTGATACTCTACCAATACAATTGAAGCCTTGGATTATATATTTGTTCTTCAGCTTTCTCTCTATTTTTCCTGCTTTCTTTATTTTTCATAAAACTTTAACATGGCATCAAGAGACGGGTTCGATTAGGATCGAAAATCCGCGCCAATAACCTAATTGTTCAAGAATTCATATTCTCAATCTCTTTTCTGCTTATGATCAAGCATATCAAAAGTGTGATTCAAGCTTTTTCAGATAAGTTCTTTTTCATGGATTTGGTTTTGGATTTTGTTAAGACTGTTGAGATTTGTTGATAAATTCTACATCGAAGCTTTGGATTTGTGTTTTGAGCACTCTGTTACTTACTGAAACAAGTTATTCATGGAGATTTGTTAAAGATTGAAGAAAAGTGAAAAACCTAGAATTCTAGACGTTCAAACTATCATTAAGGACACCAATCTAGATTAGTGAAATTTGCTGATTCTTGCAAATATTAAGTGAATCAATGGTGGAAATTCGATTGAAGAAGACTGGAACTATCTTGACATTTTGGGATAATTCTCTTTGATTCTGCATTTGGGTATTTTTGCATGAGAGGAGTATATGTTGATTTGGGATGAATATTTTAGTAACTTCCATATTATAGTTATCCAGGTTGTATACGTTGATTTTGGCTCCTATTGAAGAACTCTACTCAGATATTACGAAATTTGCTGCCAATTATTGAAGATTGTTTTGTGATGAATATTTCATTAACTTCCATATTATGATTACTCCAGGTTTTGGAGTAGATTGCCTCCTGCTTATTCAAGATAGGAATTCCTATTTTCTTTGCTTTTCTACGTTAAAGGAATCATAGCTTCAGCCTTTGCCACCTTAAATCATGTATCAGAATTTCAGCAATGCAATCACGGTTCGCTTGGATGACACTAACTACGTAATTTGGAGATTTATACTCGAGTCAATGTGGGTAGGGTGTGATCTAATGGAATACATTGATGGGCCTATTCCGTGTCCTCCACAATATAAAATTAACAAAAGAGGGTAGTATTACCTCAGATTACACAAGAGTATAAGGCTTGGAGGAAGAATGACTGCTTTAATGACATTACTAGTTGGTATTTTGTCCCTTAATGCTCTTTCTTTTATTGTTGGGAGCAAAACCTCAAAAGAAGTCTGGTTTTCGCTTTATGAGAGGTATGCTAAACTTTCAAAGTTCAAAGCTTTCGAGCTCCAGACCTCAATGCAGAAAATTCATAAAGGTAAAGATAGTATAGACATGTATATGGAACGTTTTAAAACTGTCCGGGACCAACTCTCTGTTGCTGGAGTTTTCATTCCTGATGAATATATAGTGCTTCTGATCCTAAATGGATTGCATGTTGAGTATGCGACCATAAAGACTGTCATCAGAGCTCAACAGATGCCAATATCGCTAAGCGAGCTTCTCACAATATTATTGGATGCTGAGTCTGATATTGTTCAAGAATCAAGATCATTTGCTTCTGCTCCTGTGCTTAAGCACAAAGCAGAACCATTGTCTTTTCTTACAGCCATGATTGCACATAATGGAATTGCTAATGGAAATGCATTTTATCAATCCTGCAACTTATGGTCTATCCACTGGAACTACCCATATAAATGCTTATAATGGTCGTAAAGTTGTTCCTATTAGTCATATGGGTTATGTTAGGCCACCTACATCTACTGGATTCATAATTCCTTCCTCTGAGAATATATCAATGGGTTTCTTAGGTTCTCCTATCTCATCTACACCAGGTGGTAACAACATTCAACCTAGAATTCAAAGTGCTACAATGATAAACTGTCGGACCTTTTGAATTGCAACATATGTTTCAAAGTACGCGAATCATAAATGGGTGTGTTGCTATGAATCAGGCACCTTATGTCATGCATTGTACTTCACCTACTGTTGGTTATGTGAATCCTTCATATCCCATGCCTCAGCCTACTATATCTCAGCAGCAAGTTGTCAATGGTGTTTTTTCTGCATATGGGTTTATGGTTCAATATAATAATGGAAATGGTGCATACTTACAGTACCCCAAGGCTCAGTACACTACTAGCTCTAATGGTTCATTTACACAGCAATTTGGTACAAGTTCAGACAATGGAATGACACAGGCAAATAATGTTGGAAGCTTTTCTCATAGACCTATGTCACAATACAATGTGGTGCAGTCTCAGAATACAAGAACTTTCAGTGGCAACTTCAACTCTAATGCAGGCAATAATGAGGTCTCTTCATTTTCTGATGTTGTTTCTTGTTATAGTGCATCCGAAAAACCATATGTTTCAGCTGTTAGTAAATTTGATCAAGTCAACGGGGATCACAAGATAACGGATGACCAAAAGGCACATATATCCCTGTTGTTGATGTTAGAGTTTCTGCTCCCAAAGCTTCTTCTCCACCTGTAAGCTCTAAAGCAAGCAAGCAACCGGTGCTCCAATTTCTTCTGTATTGTCTGCAAAACCGGTACCAGAGCATTTTGATGAATTTGTTCCATAAGGTTCTGTTTCGGGTGGTCGATTTGGCTGTGTTTCAGCTGCCCCAGCTACTTCAAACAATGCTGAGATGGACTTGCATGGTTCCCTGTAATGGAATATTGGGCCAAGTACATCATCTGGAGTTGATGGCCTTTTAAATTCCGCTCCAGTGACCACATTTATAACAACTCCTCTAGATACTACTATGTTGAACTGTAGACAGGCCTCTACTACGAAGCTATAGTAATCAGGGGTGGGTTCAGTTCTTATCGATTCGATTTTGGGCCGAAACTGAATCAAGGGTGGGTTCGGTTCTGATCGATTCGATTTTGGGCCGAAACTGAGAATCAAACCGAACTTGAACTTCAGTTCGATTCGATTCAGTTTTGCATTTTTGAAAAATTAGAACCAAAAACCGAACCGACTGATTCAGTTTGATTCATTATGGTACAGATCGGTTTTTTTTTTCTGTTTTTTTTTTTTGTAGAACAGATTTTTACCACCGTACCTGATTTTTACCACATATCAAATTCATTATTTCTACTTACAGCAAATTACACTGGAAACTAGGAATCAAGGCTATTGGAGCCCAAAAAAAATGAAATTCAAGCTAAGGCCATTGGAGCCACATATCACGTTCATTTTTTCTCTTTAACCTTTATTTTTGCAGAAAATTTTGCGAACTGAGCAATTATTTCACGACCATCAACAACTCTTCCTGAAAAGAACAATTGGCAAGCTCTAGTTAGCAAAACTAAAACCAGTGACCCAGTTTTTAAAAGAGAAAAGATAAGTAATGATAATAAATCGATCAGCATACCATGCACAAGACTTCAGAAACTTTATGATTATCACAAAACTTCCAGCACAAGAATGCCACCCTGCTCAGAAGGAAAAATTTGCATCGTTATGTAATAGCAGATAAAAAAAAACAAAAGGAAAAAGAGGCATGTTAGATAATAGAAAATTACCAGAAAGTAGTCTCCTACAAACTCCTATGGATATTTTTATAAAAGTTACGCTGTAGATAAAGTAGCAGCATCAACAATCTAAACTTCACTAGATAAACGCCAAAGAAACAACCACATTACAAGAATTGGCTTATCATATGATCGGGGCAAACCTACAAGTTGCTAAAACAGGCAAGTGACCAACATATATGCATACAAGTAGCAGTATTGGCAATGTAATCTTCACTACCCAACTCCTTAAACATACCCATAATAAAAATTAGCATATATGTAAGGTCAACCTACTAGTATTAGCAATGTACAAACTCTGCATGTTTACAGAGTCCAATTTTGTAGACAGAGTTCCACCATTCCCAATCTAATCTTCATAGCCTAAATGCTCAGCAAAACCCATAACAAAAATTGGCTTAACCAAAATGATAATTATCACTCATCCCAAAAATAAAAGAATCTCATAATGAGGTATTGTGTGAACTTAATTGCAAACAATATGTGACGGTAATGAAATATCTAAAAAAAGTTCCCAAGAAAACAAGAAGGCACGGTACCTTGAGGACCCTGAGCTTAATGCTTCCATAGACGAGTCCAAGATAGAATGCAGAAGCACGAGCCACTTGCCAATTCCCAAAACCCAATATTCCAATTACATGAAAATTCAGAAACTGGGTTGAAATTCACACATACTTCCTCGTCCATTTTTAACCAGATTTGAACTAAAAAGTAAGTGGATCCAGAGAAAAAAATTTACCAAGGCGAGGGTGCTGGTGTCGGGAAACATCTTCATCATGTGACCATTGCTACCTTAAGCCTTCTCTACCAGATCATGAACAAGCTCATCCATTTCCAGAACCTAGAATCTTAAGTAGCTTAGCAACATATCAAATGGAATATCTAGTAATTTGATGCATTCAATCAAAATTGAACAGAAAAAGAAGAAGAAATTGACCTTATCAGTAATGAGTACCAAAGTGCCATGTATGTCACTCATGCCACTCCGGCAAATCTTTCCTCATACCTCTGCAACATGTAAATTTAATTAAAAGAAAAGAACCAAAATCAAACTGGTATACAAATCCAAATTGACCAAATAACATATACATATGAAAATCCAGAACATGAGTATGTTCGACTAAGGCAACGAACCCATCTATATAACAAGCAATGTCACTGCGGAAAGATGAGAACAAACCTCGTTCATCCTCGGCGGCAAGCCATCGACATGCAGGGAGCGAATCCCATCGGAGTTGGAATTGGCTGTGGACGGTGCCATACTTGAACGTGTAGATCTACACAACAAAAAACCACAGATCATCAATATACTCTGAAATCCAAACTCAAAACTACAAAAACAACATCTCAAAAATCACAAATTAACACTCACCATGTAATCGGTGGTGATGAATGGATCATTATCAACGACGAGCTCAACGTCGTGGGCGACCCTAGCAACCAAACGTCCAAAAGTAGAAGAAAGCAGAAAATCTAAGAGAACCAGAAAACCAAGGAAGAAGACGATGTACTGTTACTGATTTTTCTCTAGATAGTTTTACAATGGATAAAAAACTAACAGTAAAGGATAATTCTCCCTATTTATACTAACTTGATTACTATCACTTTGATCTTTGACCAACAATATTGACTTTGACCTATACTCTTAACAACTATTTGGTTCATCAGACAGTATTGCTCTAGAGCACGCTTCGGATATGGTCAAAACCCCTACCAAGGTGATGCATAATGCTATTATTTCAAAAGGTCTCTTTGGAGAGGCCATTGTTGTGATCAGAAAAATAAACAAAGAGAACGAGCTACAGTTTACTTTCTGTGAGCAAGCATGCATGCATCGTCTCGCTAAAATAGAGAGAGCTAAGGTTGAAACTAGGAAAATTAAAAGAAGGGAAATTTGGTAATTAATTAAACAAAAATCATATGATTTTATAGGACCGTGACCACTTACCCAATTTTAGCCTAAAAATTACCCACTTGCTCCACTAAAAGTTTTTTAACCTCATTTACCCAATTTAAAAGCAAGTGACATTTTTACCCACAATCAAATTAATAAACTAGAAACTTATCTCTCTCCTCCTATCAGGCTCTCTCTTAGATCAGACTCTCTCTCTCCCCTTCCTCCTCCTCGTTGGAGCATCGGAGCACCGGAGTTCGATCCACGGTGGAGAAGACTTCGTTGCAAAAGTCGTTGCTCGGCGAGTCGATGATGGTTACGAAACATTTCCGACGGATTTTGGGCCATCTTGGCTTTGTTTCTCGATCTGGATCTTGGTCGGGTCTTGCTTGGGGAACCCGACAACGACGAAGATGTAAGGTGGTTGAGATTGAGGTCGACGGTCCGGTCCCATCAACCTTGTTTCGCCAACTCTTCCCATCTCGACGAAGACGACGATGATCCAAGGCCCATTGCCACAACTCAGCCCCAACGCCAATCCGACTCCGATCCCAGCCCGATTCGACTCCTATCCCCTTACACAGAGCAATTTCTGGGTGCCCAGAACACTTTTTTTGTGGTTTACTTTGAGCTCCGAGAATGGCGAAGGAACATGTACAATTGAACATATAAATTGATATGATTATCGGGGGCAATAATATGGTTATTGGGAGGTAATAATATGATTATTGGAGGGCAATAATAAGATTATTCATTTGAATAAACCTACACAACCTTCAAAATTATAAACATCTCCATTGTTTATTAATTATTGATCAATAATAAACTTGTTACTGGGGGCAATAATATGTTGATTGGGAGACAATAATATGTTTATTGGGGGGGGCAATAAAATCAGACGTTGGAGTCCGGTCACCAATCCAGCAGTCGAATTCCAGTCACTGGACGCAAGACTCCGGTCACCGGTCGCCGGAGTCCGCTACCGTCCATTGGTCACCGGAGCACATCAAGGTAGAGGATGACTTCTCTCTCTAAGTGAGAAAGAAAGAGAGGGCAAAAAAGTCTAAAAAATAAATACAAAATAATAATAAAAAAAGAATTAATTGGGTATTAAGGAAATAATCTTTTAGAGTGATTTGGGTAAATGAGGTTAAAAAACTTTTAGTGGAGCAAGTAAGCAATTTTTAAACTGAAATTGGGTAAATGATCTTTTGGTGATACCTTAATCAATTAATGTAATTTACCAAGTTAATTATATGCACAATTTGACCAAGAAATAACAGAAATGGGAATCTTAGTGATATGGTAGATTTGAATTCCCCATATATATCCATCTTGCAAAGTCACAATATTGGGCTAAAGGAAACCCATTATGAAGACCCGAAATTTTCATTTAAATAAATATATGTAATTCAATATTTGTTCAATAATATGAATTATGAATTTTGGGTCTGCTTCGTACGTCGTTATGTGAGAAGAGAGGTTTCGAATGAAATTTATTTTCGAAACGAACGTTATTTAGGGGGTCGTGAAAATTGACTTTTTATACGTTCAAAATTTAGAAAAATTTCCTTCATGAAAGTTGTAGAGCTCGTCGATATGATCTCTTGCATATGTGGAACGCAATATTCGGAGTTCGTATGAATAAGTTATGAATATTTGAAAATTGGAATTTTTCTATAAATATTAAGAAAAATATGATTTTTTCATTAAAGACGAAAAAATTTCAATTTTGCAGAATAGTCCCTCATCCCTCTCTCTCTCTCCCGTGCGCAGCCCCCTCCCCACCCCGACCCCCCCCCCCCCCCCCCCCCCCCCCGTCTGATCCGACCCAGCCGGAACTCACCCCTCCCGACCACGCCGCCTTCGCCTCGAGCCGCCCAGCCGCTTGGTGCCCTCGCCTCGCAGTGCCGCCGCCCCAGGAGCTAGATCGAAGCTTCTTTCCGAGCCTCAAACCCGACTCGGCCGGTTCTCCTTCGTACCGGCATTGCACGGGCCAATCCTCATCAGTTTTCGATAGTACTCCTCCTCCTGATCATCCTCATATCCTCATTGCACGACGATTTTGAGTGTGGAGTGAAAGATCGAGATTTGAAGTTTTCGATGGTTGTGATTCAATCTAGAATCTGATCAGAGGGTCGAGATTAATCAAACTTCAAAGCTCGATCTAGGACGATCTAGACCTTATCTAAAAAAAAGTCAGGTATTAAAATTGTTCATAATTTCATTTTAAAGAAGTTTGTAGTTGACAACTTTTGCATCTGAAGTGGTTGACCGGCGTTAACCGCCGTCTGAAAGCCGTGTGCGGTGGCGCTCGGACCATATATTGAGTTTATATTATCTGGACGATGATCTATGCATCCATACGAGCGTTTTGATATATCACAAGGTTATTTTAGAAAAAAGTTGATAAATAGTGGATTTACGTTTTGACGTTACTATTTACGGTTTTTACATTTTATCTTTGGTTGAAGATTTACGGAGATCAGACCATCGGTTTTACTTCAAATTTTAATATGTTTATCGTATGACTGTCCCGATGACTTTGTGAGGTCACGAGCGAAGATCCGACTGTTGGATCTTCGTGTAATTGTAAAATAGTAATTCGGGAGGCGATTTGGGAAGATCCGTCCGTCGAATTTTCGTATAATTTTGATAGGATGTTTCCAAGGGCGATTCATTAGGATCTGACCGTTGGATCATCGTTTAAATTTGATCCGACCGTTGGATAGTCTTTATTTTAGAATCCGACCGTTAGATCGTCTTAATTTTAGAATCCGATCGTTGGATCATTATTTAAGTTTATTTCGTGTTTCGTTGCTAAGTAAAGACCGTACTTGATTAGGTACTTGACGGTTTGAGTTGACGAACATTTGGATTATTGTGATTGATTGATAGAAGACGCAGATGGACTAGAGGTGAGTAAATCGCACACGGTTCAATTAAGAATCGAATTTAGTAAATTATATTGATTGATAATAATATGCATTATTGTGAGAATATCTATGTATATATATTAATTATGTGATGATATATATATTGTTGATGAATTGTGTTGAGAAAACAATGTGCATAATTGTGTTGCTATTATTGTTTAAATGTTTACTTTTCATGATTTATATGTTGAGAAAGGAGTTGAGTTTTATTGTTTGAGAAACAATAAATTGTTTTGATCTGTGGAGATCAATAGGTCACGAGTGTGACCATGACATACTATCAGTGAACCACGCTCTTGTACCGGGCTGGTGGTTACTAATAGTATTATTATCGTGAACCACGCTCTCGTGCCGGGCTGGTGATTACGATCAGTTAGAGCTCTAGTCTGTCAGCCAAATGTGAGTGGTCTTATGAGGGTAACGTTGAGGTTACTTGTGACTCATAAGTACGAGTTTTAGAAGAGAGTTTTGAGAGTATTTATTCTTTTATATTTTTTGGGTATTTTGGAGTTACTTTGTGAGTTTATCTTTATTAATATAAATTGTGCAATCTTTAAATTTACTCATACGGGCTTTCAAAAGCTTACCGGGTTTTGTGTTGTTGCAATTCTGGTACACTATTCAAATGGTGTAGCGGATAATCCTGTAGGTCAGGAGAACCAGGGTGGTGATCGAGCTGCTTAGTGTAGCAGTATTTGATTTAACGCATTTTGCTTTTGTGAGGTTTGTTATGCTCATTGAGCTTTACAATTTAAGTTGTGAGAGTATGATGTAATAAGAAATTTGAAGATTCGGTTTTCGTATTATTGAGTGGGTGAGGTGTGGTTGATTATGAAAAAAAAATTCAGGACGTTTATTGTTTAAGTTGTTTAATTTATGTTTCGGATTTGAATTTATTTATTCAAAATTCGGGGCGGTGACACCCATATATATCCATCTTGCAAAATCATTCTTGATAAAAAAGAATTCAATCACCAAGTATCTTTGTTGACCAAGAAAAAAGTTCCCTAGTTTTCTTCTAATTTCTATCATAAACTTCAGATGATTTAGGTTTCTCTCATGACAAAACTTGTCCAGTATTCGATTTAGATCAGTTTTGAAACTACCATGATCATCATTTACCAACGTCTTCATATAACTCCAAACAAAAGAAAAATCAAAAACCAAATTTAATTCACAAAAAATTAAGAATAATCAGGCGAATATTGAATTATGCAACTTCTAATACTAATATCCTCTCTATTTCAGTCGAATGGCTTTTGTTCATGAGAGAAACCTAAATCCGTTTTCAAGTTTCAAGTTTCAGTCGACTGAAGTTTTTGAGTCATGAGAGACCTAAATCCGTTTGAGAGGGTGATGAGGTCGATGTGGTGGAAAGGGGTGGGCGCGTGTTTTATAGCTAGGCTGGAGAGACAGTCAAGGGTTTATGGATGCCCTTGGCCAATCAAGTAACGAGTGCGAGAGCAATGAAAATCGAAACTTTAACTAACGTCCTGTTTTCATTGTATAGGAGGGATGATCCCCCTTCCTTTTTCGATAATTAGGTTTTAAAATTTGAAAGTCACAAGGGTTAAAGGAGTAATACCAAGGATTTTTGGGTCATTTGAAAGTGGTGTAACTGACGTGTCACAAAACGGGTAGTTGCTGATAAAGTAATCTGGGCTTCACATCCAAAACAATTGATAATGGATGGAGTGGTCCAAACTCTTATAAACTCATAGGCAACGTCCCATTTTTCCTATATGAGATGTATATATTCTCAACATGCTCTCGCACGTGTGACGAATTTTCAAGCCATACACGTGGACAATTTTGGGTGACGTGGAGCCCTTGTGGCCGTTAGACATGCACACGTGGGTAACCTAGCTCTGATACCATAATAAAGTAATCTGGGGTTCACATTCAAAACCAATTGACAATGGATGGAGTGACCCAAACCTTTATAAACTCATAGGCAATGTCCAATTTTTCTCATGTAGGATGTATATATTCTCAACGGTTGCTGTGTATCTTCCAAATTATTTTAATCTGTTAAATGAAATATTAATGTTTCTTTCAAAATTGGAAACCAAAACCAAATAAAGTCATGGAGATGCTAGTCTTTGAATTAGTATGTATCATAATGAAATACACACCTACTAAAGTGATGGTTAGTTGATACAGATTTTATTAATAGAGATATCTTATTTGGATCATATTTTAATTAAAATTTTAATGATGCCACAGCCTTATATCAAAAGTGGAACAAAATCCAAGCACAAAAAAATCCAAGTAGAAGATTTGCATTCAAGAGAAAAATCTATTTGAGTCCTTTTATTCACTTCCTCAGATCCTCAAACTTCTACATAAAAGGAATCAGTATGTGAGAAAACATGCACGTACAGCTTGCTATTCAGCACTTACAATCAATATAATAGCTCTCGTGATCAGTTCTTGGTGAATTTCAATGGCTGTAGAAGGAAACCTTGTGCTTATTGCCATATTATCCCTCAGTTTGTTGGGTACTTCGGCAATATCTCAGGCCACATCCCGCTCATCGTATGGAGTCAATTCCATCAACATTGCCCAAACCTTTGAGCAATGGATGGCAAAGTACGGCCGCATTTACCCCAACGGCCAGGAGAAGGGAAAACGTTTTGCCATATTTCGGACAAACTTGGAGTATGTGGAGAAATTCAACAAACAAGAGAATAAGACTTACGAGTTAGGCCTGAATCAATTTTCTGATATGACAAATGAAGAATTCCTCCGACATCATACTGGATACAAAAAAATGACCACCACCTCAACGTCCTTTAGATACCAAAACCTGTCCGATGGTGATGTCCCCAATAGCATTGACTGGAGGAAACAAGGAGCTGTCACCCCTGTAAAGAATCAAGCAGACTGTGGTAAGAGAATTAAGCACCATATCAACCATTTATGTCTCAAACCTTAAATACCTGACTTTATCCATTAATTCTTTCCTAATCGAGTAAATACCTGACATTTTTTTTCTTTTACTTTTATAATTTTATACATGTGTATATGTAGGTTGTTGTTGGGCTTTCTCAGCAGTGGCTGCTGTGGAAGCGATTACCAAAATAAGAACCGGCAAATTGGTCTCGCTATCCGAGCAACAACTTGTGGACTGTAATAGAGATATGTCCAACTCTGGTTGCGAGGGTGGTAACATGGTAGATGCCTTCCAGTACATCCAACAAAATGGTGGAATCACTGGCGAATATAATTACCGATACACGGCCAAGGACGGAACATGTGACAATAATAAGGAAAAACAATATGCTGCCACAATAACTGGCTTTGAACAAGTGCCTCTTGGGGAAATGAATATGCTTAAGGCTGTGTCTAGGCAACCTGTCTCAGTCGGCATTTCGCTCGAGGGACAAGACTTTCAGCACTACCGAAGTGGGGTTTTCTCCGGTGATTGCGGACTAAACCTTGGTCACGCTGTTACAGCTGTCGGGTACGGGACCACTAAAGAGGGCACCAAGTATTGGTTAATCAAAAACTCATGGGGTGATAATTGGGCTGAAAATGGCTATTTCAGAATTCTTAGAGATAATGGTCGGCCTGAGGGTGAATGCGGCATTGCTAAGGATGGGGCTTATCCAACTGCTTAAATAATGAAAATACAGAACTAGGCAATAGTTGGAATATGAATTGGTTTTATTTGCAGACAAACTCTAAATGTCTGTATGTTATCCCTTGTAGTTCATGACCAATTAATTCAAGAATAACGCTGGCTCAATGGTTAGTTAATTAAAATCTGTATCATTGACCAAAAGGGACCATCTATCCAGCATTTGCTCACATATATTTGCTCATATACAGACACACACACACACGCGTAATTAAGCAAAAAACTAAAGCTCAATTCTAAACTGTGTTGTGGTAAGCTCTGCAAATTAAAAATCAAGCTCCAATTTACACTGAAGCAGTCCCATGATTTTAAGTGCACGTAATTGTCTCTAGGGAGCTCCCTTGCTTATGTGCGGTCTATCTAGTAAGCCTATTTGAAATGGAACCTTGTTCGGTGGCACATTGTTGTTTGTTTAGCTCTGTGATGAATGACTAGTACTGGACCTTGGTCTTAGTTGACATTGACCTTTTCCGGATTGCTTATTGAACTCGGAGACAACGCGCAAACTCCGAAATCTCTTTTGCGACGGGGTCGTTGATGTTAACAGGCCAGGGTGCACCAGTAAGACGATACGTTTTGGCCGGAGACAGCGCGAACGACGAGAAGCAAAGCAAAGAGGGCGGCGAGGATTGATTTGGATGCATCGTGATGGCTTGCAGTTGGTGGAGGCTAGTGTGCGTTGATTATTTTCGTATTTAATTAGCCGGGATTAATTGAATTTAATTAGTATATCGACTCCAAGGCGATTATGGATGGGTCACTCCTCTTTCTTTGATGAGGCTAGTCGCGTGACAACGCCTACTAATTAAAAACTAATATCGACTAATTTTTTATTTATTGAATTAAAAAAAAATATAAGAAGAAGACAAACTAAATAAGACGATTCCGTAGTAAATCATCATTGTCTGCCTTCAATCTTTCTAAAATACGGTCAGGAGAGATTTCAAAAAGATGTTAACCTCAAATCCAAAGTGTCTCATATGTGTGAGCAAGTCCATAAGCAACCATAGTTGAGTGTACACTCGATCTATATGCTAATTTTGGGTAACGTTTCACAAAATTTCCTTTAAGTTCCTTCTTTGAATTTGAAAATAGCCTCTGATACGGAAAACCTTCGACTCTATGCTACGCAGTGCGACTTTGTGCAGGTCGTGAAATTTAATATTAGGTTGCTTTTAGTTTTCGACATCATATCATTGCTTAGTAATTTGAGTACAAGAACTTGAGCCTTGCTTACTTTGATGATCCAGCCCATGGTTAAGAAAGCTTGTTCGGTTGTTCCCTTAAAATGGTAATTCTAAATTTCGAATTCTATCTAATTTCCTAGCATGCATATATCAGAATCTAGTTGCTCCGATCAACTTTTTGCACGAGCAACACCATTTGAGGAAGTGAAATCTTCCAAATTTTCAGTTATTTAATGAAATGTTAGTTTCTTTCAGAATTGAAAAAAAAAAATAACCAAAGAAAGTCATGGAGATGTTAATCTTTGAATTAGTATGTATCTGAATGAAATACACACCTACTAAAAGTAATGGTTAGCTGATACAGATTTCATTAACAGAGATATGTGGATTATATTTTAATGATGCCAAGTCTCGTATCAAAAGTAGAACAAATTCAAGCGCAATAAATCCAAGTAAAAAATTTGCATTCAAGAGAAATTTATTCGAGTCCTTTTATTCACTTCCTCAGTTGCTCAACCTTTTATATAAACAGAACCAGTATGCATGCTTCTCATCACACAGCTTGCTATTCAGCACTTACAATCAATCCAATACCTCTCGTGATCAGTTCTTGGTGAATTCAATGGCTTTGGAAGGAAAACTTGTGATTATTGCCATATTATCCCTCAGTTTGTTGGGTGCTTTAGTAATATCCCAGGCCACATCCCCCTCATCATATGGAGTCAATTCCATCAACATTGCCCAAACCTTTGAGCACTGGATGGCAAAGTACGGCCGCATTTACCCTAACGTCCAGGAGAAGTGTCGCCATATTCCGGACTAACTTGGATTATGTGGAAAACTTCAACAAACAAGAGTATTGACGTACGAGTTAGGATTGAATCAATTTTCTGATATGACCAATGAAGAATTCATCCAAGTCTCCAACGTACATCATACTGGATACAAAAGAATGCCCACCACTTCAACTTCTTTTAGGTACCAAAACCTGTCAGATGATGATACCCCTAATAGCATTGATTGGAGGAAACAAGGAGCTGTCACCTCTGTAAAGAACAAAGCAGGTTGTGGTAAGAGAACTAAGCACCATATAAATCATTCATATCTCAGACCATAAATACTGATTTTATCCATTTGTTCTTTCCTAATCAAGTACGGAAACATTTGTGTAATATATGTAGGTTGTTGTTGGGCTTTCTCAGCGGTTGTAGCTGTGGAAGGGATTACCAAGGTAAGAACTGGCCAATTCATCTCCCTATCGGAGCAACAACTTGTGGACTGTAATCAGGGGCCTAGCCAAGACAAGGGCTACTTGGGCTACAACCCAAGGGAAAATTTGGCCCAAAATCGACTAAGTATGGGTATAGCCCAATAAAAAATAAAAAAATACTGAAGATTGTAGGTCAACTCTCAGCTCCCCGCTTCTCCGATTTCTTCCCCGTGGGCTGTGGTGCTGTCCCCATTTGCTTCCCCCTTGAGTGTAGCTAGTTCCGGCAGTCCGCTCTTGCCACCTCCACCGCTCGGTCCGCTCCACGCCTGAGCCAGCTCCTCCGCTCGGTCTGTTCCACGCCTGAGCCACCTCATCCGCCACCGCCCACCTGCCTACCTTCACAGCTCAATTGCGCAAATTCCATGAATCCCAGATGATGTAGGTCGACTCTCAGGCTCAGCTTTAGCGGGTCTCCCCTGTGGGCTGTGGCACTGTGGCGCTGTCCCCATTTGCTTTCCCCTTTCAGCCCTCAAGAGTTCCAGATCCCAGGTGGCCAGGTATTGAATTTTTGTTGATTGATTAATGATTATCAATTTATCATTGCTGATGGGTTGTTGATGAAGGGTTGATAATTGGGATTTAGGAATCTTTTGGATTTTTGGTTGATTGATTATCATTGCTGTAGCGGGAATGGGTTGTTGTCTTGTTGAATGTTTGATAATTGATTGTCATTGCTAATGGTGGGAATGGGTTGTTGTCTTGATGATGTTTGAATCGTGAATTCATCATGTTTGGGGTTTAGGGTGAGGTGACTGAGGTCGTAATTGGGAATTAGGAATGGGTAATGGGTTAATGTCGATAATTGGGAATGGGTTGATGTTGAATTGTTGATAATTGGGAATGGGTTAAATCGGTTGATGAAATTCATTGATATTATACAGGTTTGGCTATGTTGAATTGTTCACAATAAATTTTGCCCACCCCATTTTCAAATCCTAGCTACACCCCTGACTGCAATAGAGATATGTACAACAATGGCTGCGACGGTGGTAGTATGGTAGATGCCTTCCAGTACGTCCAACAAAATGGTGGAATCACCAGTGAAAATAACTACCAATACACCGCTAGGGACGGAGCATGTGACAAAAATAAGGAAAAACAGCATAGTGCCTCAAGGGGAAATGCATCTACTTAAAGCTGTGTCCAAGCAACCTGTCTCAGTCGGCATTTCGATTGAGGGACAAGACTTTCAACACTACACAAGTGGAGCTTTCTCTGGTGATTGTGGCTTAACCCTTATTCATGCTGTTACAGCTGTCGGGTAAGGGACAGAAAAATTCTTGCGTGCGAGCTACCACGTGATGGGGCCGTGCAGCCCTCCAATCAAAAATCTAATAGTTTCACTCTTTTCTCAAACTGCCCATGGTTTTTAATGTGTAAAACCCAAAATACCCCTTGCTTGGGCCCTGATTGGCCCGCCCCACTGCCACGTGGTGCGGGTGCCATATGAAAGAACACCTTGTAAGGGACAACTAAATAGGGCACCAAGTATTGGTTAATCAAGAACTCACGGGGTGATAACTGGGCTGAAAATGGTTATTTTAGAATTCTTAGAGATCTATTTTAGAATTCTTAGAGATAATGGTCAGTCGTGAATGTGGCATTGCTATGGAGGGTGCTTATCCAATCGCATAACTTGGATATAGACAAAGGCAATAGTTGAAATATGAATTAGTTTTAATTTGCAGACAAACTCTAAATGTGTTTGCATGTCTTCCCTTATATTAGTGTCTCATCGAAATTTTCTTAGGTACCCGGGTGTTTGCCATACACCTATATTATTAAATATTTTGGATCACTGGATTAGTAATATATCCAATGGTCCAAAATATTTAATATTTGGTTACCTGTTCAGCCCTTAGCCAATTATTTTTTTTTTGAGTAAATGAAGATTTCATTGATAATCTCAGGCCAAAACGACACTTACAAATTTCTCATAAATGGGAATCATTTCACAATTCACTTAAGACATCGAAGCTCACTTAAAACAAGGAGCCTAGCAAACTACAACATTACCCTACAAAGAGATAATTTTGTGTGAAAACTACCTTTGCCAATTCGCTCAATTGCTGTGCTTTAGAAGGTTCCATTATCAAAATGTAAAAGAAACATCATAATCTGCCGGTTAAAAAACCACTTAAGCGTAGTTATTTCAAATACTCCTCCGGGATCCCAAATACGAAACCTTAGAGCACCAGAGGCCATCAATTGGGTCCAAACCTGGGCAATAACCCCAATATCCTTCCCAATTGCTTTGGACACCCAAAACACTCCAAACAGTGTGGACCCCAAGACCAATTTGGGCACCCAGCTAATTTTGGGCTTCCAGTTTGAATTGGGCACCATTTCGTGAGAGGGCAGCTCCTCATTCTAATCCACCGCAATCTCGGCTTCCATCAGGACCACCGCCGCTCCTTTCAGACTCTATGTAGCCACCGTCATTGTGGTCGAGGCCTTACCCGTTGGGCTGCTATCAGGTTGAAATTCGATATTTACAAATCAAAACGCCAGAGTTGCTCTGCTTTGGGCGTTAATCGTAAATGATTCGATTGCTTACGCGTTAGCTTGGAAGGCAAGGGGTTATAGTCGATGTCGATTCATCATTTTTAACGATTAGGAATAAAGAATCCATATCAAAGAAAAGCTACAGGCTAGTTGTTGGTGTATCCATTCTTATTTGATGCATTGTGGCCAGTAACATTGATGAATTAGGTGGGGAACCCCTTCATTGCCATGATCGATTCATCAGCACTATGCCACCAGCAGATCAGACTACTGCTGTCAAGCACCATACAGGGGCGGTGGTCACTAGCCTTGTAATTGCAAGCACCGCCAGCTTGGCCTTCAAGTACACACAATTCAAGCCAGACCTCCTTGCCCAGACCTCCATTGCGATGGTTGCACATCACTGGCCTTGAGCAGTGCTCTATTTGGTCGGATTCGACCAAAATCTTGACTGAAAACCTCTCTGGTTAACATTATCCAACCTGACAGTCTGGAGGTTGCAAAACCATCCTTATTCTCAGCAGCTGGTTGGGAGCTCATCGACAGAGATTGACGTTGGGTCACTGCGAGGAGGTAGCGAGAGGCGGAGAATATTCGGCTTGGTGGTGGCACTGATCGACGTTGCTTAGATCCCCAGCCATGGCGGCTAGGATCGTTAGAATTCAGAGAAGGCTGCATCTCATGTATGACTCTCTGATTAGCCCTTAGCCAATTACTATGAGTTAAATAGTATGTATTACTAATTTATTTTATCATTAGCCAATTAATGTTTGACTAATGCTTGATTATCAATTGACAATTATGTTTTTTCCTTATTAAAAACAAAAACCTTCTAATCTGGGCTCACGAATTAGTATTAGTTAAATAGTCTTTTTTATTAATTAATTATAGCATTAGTAATTTCATTAACTAAATATAATTCTTTTTACATGCATTTTATGACAACCACAACAATTAATGTCAAAATAGATAATCTTTGTTTTAGATGTAGTAACTACTTCACGTACAACTTGTTATTACTGCTTTTTGAACTATTTTACAAATGTTACCACAATGTGTTATCATATAAGTAGAACATTATATTTTGACTAAAAGCACGTATGTCCTCATTGGTGTAATGAAGTTATCCCTTGCATAATTTAAGTAATATATTGTGTAATTTTCATCATCGAAGTTGTAATCAACGTAATTTACCACAAACTACAACAACTAATGTAAAAACGATAATTTTTATTCCAATTGTAGTAATTACTCCACATAAAACATATGACAATTTAACAAGTGTGATATCCAATTTGTTGTCAGAGTGGTAAATCTTTATGTTTTTATCATTAATAAAATGACTACATCAATGACCTTGCATTTTACCACAATCCACGACAATTGATGTAAAACAGCAATTTTTGTTCTATTTATAGTAATTACTCTACCTAAACTAATGTACTAGTTTATAGGCAATTTAACAACAGTGATAATTTGTTGTCACAATGGTAAATCTTTATGTTTTTATCATCAATGAAATGACTACTACAATGACTACACATTTTACCACAACTCACAATAATTGAAGTAAAAGCGGTAACTTTTGTTCTATTTGTATTAATTACTTTGAAAACTATATCATTTACAAGATTATCAATCATTTTACAATTCCGACAACATTTGTGTTGTGAACATGGTAAAATTAATATTAGACCAAAAGATATGTAAGTATTCGGTATTGTAAGGAAGTTCTCCATTTGATAATCAATGTTCTCCATTTGATAAAAGTTGTCTAACTATGATATTTACATCTTTGACCACTCAATTACAATAACCAAATAAGTGTGGTTATAAAGAGTAATTTTAGTTCTACTAGGTGTAATTTATTATTTTGACAATACATTTTTTTTTTTGGAATAGAAGTCGATTGCATTAGATCAACAGCAAATAGGCTGTAGTCTACCAAAACTTACATAAGAAACCCGGTAAGAAAATCCGGTATAACATATCTAAGCTAAAGCAAACCATTAAGGATCATTGGAACGCTCACATTTAAGCGAGCGTATACAAGAATGAAAAAACCGCGCCTCCTACGGAAAGAAATCATTCAACTAGCCCTCACTTGCCAATCACGCAATTGTGGTACAAGTAAAAAACTAGAAACATCATAGAAGACTCATAGAAGTTCATCCAACCTCACACAGGCTCAATACCCTAATTTCTTAGGACCCAGCTTGACTGAACTTGAGCCCAAGCTCGTAGGCCCGAGCCCAACTCAATCCTTGCTTCCTAGAAAAGCTTGTCTACCTCATTAGCCCAAGCCCAAAAAGTTGCCACAGATTCGAGCCCATCAACCCTAGCTTGAAGCCAGGCCCAAAGGCCCATATCCAAACTTGAGTCAATAGGGCAGAAAACCGCAGTCGATGCTGCCACGATGCCTCCACCGCCGCTTGGTCCGGCGGCCAGCCAATCCACCACTGCATCAGATTTGCAATCATAGCGGTCTGCAAAAACTCGAAGCTATTCAAAACTCCACCATTGATTGAAAGCTTTAGCGGCACTACCAAATGGCCAAGGAGAGGTCGCTGACAACCCAAGCCGCACACCCCTTACTTCAACTCCCACTGCAGCCAACCGAAAATCTGCCGAGATAGGCGAAGCGAGCGTTGTCCAATTCGGTAGGAAAACGCCACCTCTGATCCGCTTCTGTGTTATGATTGGAGTCTCACCTTGAAACAAACGCAACCTGCGTCCAGATCCAGTCTTTCTCCCCACAAAAAAACCACCGACCTTGCCTTGGGCTCTAGGCGCTTCTCACCTCCAACGACGGTGTTGCTAAAATACGGCTAGGGAGAAAACCCTAGCAGAGCATTTTCTTGATATTCCTGAGCAAAATATTATTTTGACAATACTTGTTACATGTTTCTGAACAATATTACATAT
Source organism: Rosa persica (assembly GCA_025331145.1). Classification (NCBI taxonomy): domain Eukaryota; kingdom Viridiplantae; phylum Streptophyta; class Magnoliopsida; order Rosales; family Rosaceae; genus Rosa; species Rosa persica. The sequence continues at coordinate 5,132,008 of WFKR01000005.1, read as the reverse complement.
CAAGAAAGAATGTATTGTTAATATAGTAAATTTTATTTTAAGAATGACACATATCAACATTTATGTGGGTAACTTGTTAACCGGTTCAATAGATTTCCACTACATTAATTTATTCAAAAAAAAAAAAAAAAGGATATGACATACATCAAGGTACCCTAGACGACCTCGTGTTTCATAAATATCAATTCAAGAATAAAGGTGACTCAATGTCGAATAATTAAATCCATTCCATTGACTTGAAAGGACTGGGATTTGCTCATATATATGCACGTAAGCAAACAATCTAAAAGCTAGAGAGAGAAACCAGATCGGAACTCAAGCTAGCCAACTCCCCACCCCACTCTCACCTAGATCCTGATCCTCCCGAATCCAGATCGACGGTGGAAGAGCTGGGGGAGGCCATACCAGCTTTGGCTAGTACCCCACTTCTCTTCTTCCCTACTGCTCATCTCCGTCATCAAAGTTTTCTAGCTCCTTTCTCACCCTTGTGGTGATGTTGTCACCCTTTGTGGTGTTTGTCACCCTATGTGGTGTACCTCTGGCGATGTCCAGCATTATAGGACTCTGTTCCTCGGTTTTTCTACTATGTTCTACTCACTGCCAAACAATCCCATACGTTTCCAGGTCTCCTCTCCCTACCGAGATCCCCCAAGAGGGTTCTTGTGGCTGCCATTATAAAGTGCTTGTCACTTACCTTGTCGAGTATGGGTGCTCACGCATGGGATTTTGTGTAACGTTCCGAACCTAAATTTACCCGTTTACTAGTCATTTGGACGGTAAACGATAACTAATTTCATTTTTACTTTGTTTCGATACTTTTAGTAGCCCTAAAAGTTGACTTTTTGTTCAGGTCAAAATTTGAGAAAATGTTCTTCATGAAAGTTGTAGAGGACGTTAAACCAAGCGCGTGCATGTGTGGTTCGTAAAAATCGGAGTTCGTATGCGAAAGTTATAAGCGAAATACTAAAATTACTGTTCATGATAGAAAGTATAAATTTGAATTTTTACTGTTGGGGGCCGGTAACTTTTCTTTTCTCTCTCTCTCTTCCTCCCCCCGCGTTTTTTCTTCTCTCTTCGGCCTTCTCTGCAACTCTGGCCTTCTTCCTTCTCCGGCCACCTGACGACGTAAAGCCAACATCTTTGGGCTCGTCTCCGCTCCCTCTAGGCGCCTGTAGTGGTATTTTGTGGTGGCTCGGCCCGAGGAGCTCAGATTTGAGCTGTGAAGTTCATTGTAGCAATCCCGAAGTTTCGTCGATTTCCGGCGATTCCGGCCATCTCCAGCCACCAAACCAGCGTCGAAGGTCGGGTTTTTGCCAATGATCATTTCCCCCCTAGCCTTGAGCCACGATTCGCAGTGTAGAGGAGGAGTTGAAGATTTGAAAATTTCGGGGTACTATCCACGATTCGGGTACAAACTTCTCCTTAATTGTTGAGGTACTTCTACTCATTTTCTGACTTGGTCATAGTTGAGAGAATTAATGGGTGTGTTGAGAAGGTACTGTTGCCAAAATTTGGTGGCCATTGGAGCTGGTGACTTTGGTGGTGGCGCCGCCACTGTGGGCGGCGGTAGCGGTGCTAGGCTAGCTTTTTAATTCCAATTTCTGGCTAGTTAAATCCTATAATTATCCTAGAACTTGTATATGAAGTTTGGTGAGGATTGGTGGAGTTTTGAATCGGTTATAAATTTCTAAAGATTTGGATTTCGATTAATATTAATCGTGAATCCGATTATCGGATTTTCTCCATAATTGTTGTAAAGTCTGAATTTGACGATTGGGCAGTGTTGGTGAAGTTTGGTTGGTTGTAGAAGAGAATCGGAGGAGTTGGGGTTATGGGTTTAGGATTTAATTATTGTTTATCGTAACATTATTTTCTTCCGTCCGGTAATTGTTAGTTACGAATAATTGTGTACAGGACGAGGTACCGACTCATCACTCGACGAGGATCCTTACGCTTGGATACCACGTTAGCCGTATACTGTGAGTGGACTTTTGGTTTTCTAAATATTGATGCATGCAATTGATTTTCCGAAATAAGTATATACTTAATTAATGAACATATTATTATATTTTACTTTCGGGAAATTGATATTGGTTATTGATTTTGTTTTGGGAAATGGATTAGTAATTTAAATTATTGTTTTAATTTATCGAGTATATTATCCGATTTTTAATTGTGGAATTATTTATCGTTCGAATTTCGGATTGGAATTTGTTATTTGAAATAATTTTCGACGAGTTGTTTTCCGAGATTATTTCCGGAAATGAAAGTATTATTTATTAGCGGATTTGCTTTTTCCAAGGAATCCTCGGAAATGGGATTTTTCATCGGAACTTAGGAACTTATTTGATTTTCGTTTATTGGTTTATGATTCCGAATTTATATTGGCGTGCGGGGTCACGTCGCTGGATTAAATTTCTTTTTTTGTGAGACATCGGGGATGTCTTACTGATTTTCGATTTTCATATGGTTTTTACCCACCATACCTGGGTCGATATATTTTATTGCTAGCTAGCCTATTAGTACTCCTCCCTGCTTATTATGTGTTCGTGGGTGAGTAGAGCAGAGCATGGGATGCTCCAGAGTGTGGGATACTCCGATCCGAGCCCGAGAGGCTCCCTTCTTTCGTATGGTGTGCTTCTTCCCCATATTTATATTATATTACATTATTTTTGACTAGCGGGGCTAGTCCGATTCCCCTAACCAGCGGGGCTGGTCTTATTTTCTTGAGTATCGGAATTCTTTCCTTTTTGCTCGGTTGTGACTAGCGGGGTTAGTCGGTTTTCTTGAGCTGAACTAAAGTTATTATGTTTCTTTAAATCATTGCATGCATCGGGTTTTAAAAGAGATATGTGTGGGAAAGTATAAATTTATTTTCTCCTTACAATTTCTTATTTTTGTCCACTCACGCTAACGTTTTTATATATTTTTCCCCTGGGCCCTTCGTTTTCAAATGCCCAGTCTGCAGAGTAGCTAGTTCGGCATAGTAGGATTCGGGGCATAGCATCTGCCGCTGTTGTTTTCTATATTGTAGGTCATTTATTGAACCCACTTGTATCTCGAATTCTTTTCCTTTTAGATTGCTCTGATAACCTGTGGGACAAATATTGTAAATTTGGTTTAAGTTATATGATTCGGATTTCGTTGCTTCTTGTGGTATTGTCGTGTTGTGGGGAGCAGGGTGGCTCCAGGAGATATTGATGGGTTATTAGAAGTGTGAATGTGTTTTTACAGGTTTTGGGTAGTCCATTTTTAGGGGTGACTCTGTTGAATTTTCGGTAGAGTTATTCCTAAGGTGGGCCCCACAGGGCCACCTCGGATTTCAGGGTGAAATTTAGGGCGGGTCCTGTCATTTTTACCCCCCATTCTCTATTGTTACTGTTTTGGTCCCTGTTTTGATTCTCTGTCCTGGATCTTGGATCCATGTCGGCTGTCATGGTTTCTTCTTGGTCCTCTTGGTGGAAAGAATGATGTTTGTGTGAGGGATCGCATCCCTTTGGCTGTTGCTATCTTGATCTGTATTTTGGTTATTGTTTGGCATCGGTTTATCACGTCGAAATTTTTAGGTGTTTTGTTTCAGGCGGCTCCTCGGCACGGCGCAAACTGGATGACAACATCTAGGGTTTCAGTTGTGGGCTGGGCCTCTTATCAGGCTTATGTTGTAGTTGCTATTGTACTACGAATTAATTTTCTGATACTGGATCTCTTAGAGCTCAGGAGAAAATTAATTTCCGTTTTAAATTTTTGTTGTAATTGTCTTTATGGGCATGTCTATCAGACTCTATCAGTGTTTTCCTTTCACAACCCATTGGGATAGCTGGGGGCAGCTTTATTGATCCTCACTTCCAAAAAAAAAAAAAAAAAGCAAACAATTAGATCTCAATTCTAAACTGAATTGAGATATGCTTTGCAAATCAATAATCAATTGCTGTAGTTTACATTGAAGCATGAAGCAATGAAGCTCCTTGCTTGGGATTGTAGTACATGCCACAGAACTATGGCTGCGTTTGGGGGGGCTTTTTTGCTCCCTCGCTTATAAGCAGAAGAGGTAGAGCTGTTTGGTAACTCAGCTTATCCTCAGCTTTTTTCAAAAGCTGCTGCGGCTTTTACCAAAAAGGGGAAGTAGGCTCCCCCCTGCTTTCAGAAGCCAGAAGCTGCTTTGAGTACTGTGGCGCTGGTTACTGTATATTAATGAAGTTTTGCTAATACCGGTTTCTACCCTCCGTTGGTTGAAGCAATTACACTTGAATGCCATGAAACCCTCGATTGATATCTAGATGCCGCATCAGTCTCTCGATCTCCCTCTGATCACAGACGCCATTTAAACCAGAAATCGACCTCAATCGACCCAAACTCAGTTCCCAGAACTCACTGCCGAGACTGGAATGGTGACGAACGGATGATCTTCACTCCAACAACTCAACCAGCTTCTTGGTTGTTGGCCTGTAGGTGCAGTCGAGCAAGAAACGAAGCCCAAAAAGGCCGAGGAATTCGCCAGAGTCGGTGACGGCGTCGAGCCGAGGAGAACCCAGAAATGAAATTGTCAAAAATCGATCAAATTCAAAATCTAATTGTACAAGCTTGTAGAGTATGACGAGGAGATGAGATTTCATGCTAAATGCAGCCCATAAGGTGGCCGGAGTCGCCGGAACTCACAGAAATCGCCGAAGAAGTCTCGGAGCTTCCAGTCATCGATTCATCATTCACCATCACAAAGCTCGAAGCTTCCGGGCTTCGATTCTTCCTCCACGACCAACGAACGGTCAAACCCGTGCCATGGGGACTTCGGGGAGCACGAGACGAAACGTTTGGCGTTGGTGCGCCGGTCGGAGGTGGAACGACGGCTGGTCGCTGTAGCGGGTCGAGGGCTGCAGAAACGGGTCAACGGGCTGGGAGCCTTCTGGAACGATCTCCCCCCCCCCTTTTTCCTCTGATCTTCACCCCCATTTTACACTCTCTTTAAATGACTTTGGACGGCTCAGATGGAGCGATGGATATTTTAGATAGCTAGGATCGCACCATCAAATTTTCCTTTTTCCATTTAATATTTTCCCAAAATTTTCAAAATTTGTAACCATTAGCTCGGGTATCCGAAATATTCACCGAAAATTCTCACGAGCTCGTCACAACGCGTACTTTATCACAAAGTCCAAATTTTGAATACTTCACTTTATGAAATATTTCGATAATTATTCGCGAAGACCTTAATAATTACCGAGATCGTAAAATTTATTCGAAATGATCTCTCCTTATCTTGATAAAGTTTTCCAGAGCTCACATATTTTCTAAAGTTAGCTAATATTACAATAATGTAATTTAAACAAATTTATCTCGGGTGTTACAATATTAAAATCCCACAACTTCAGAAATTTACTATAATAGCTCAAGAATACCATAGGCACGTAATAACGTGAACATTTGAATATGTTATGATATTTTTTGTGGTTACTTGTGGTCACCATGATTTATAAAAATTGAAAGTTAACAAAAATTAATAAGGACATAATAAAGATTAAAAATAATAACAAGAGCATTTGAAGAACATTGTGTTGCCAAACAATCAAGGTAAAATAATCTCTCATATCTAATTTGGTCATTCTACAAACAAAAAGCACAAGTCAGTTTGAGTTTACCAAACACTTTGCCACTGCTTTTGCCATTGACAGCTCTTATAAAAAGCCAATTTACCAAACAATCAGCTACTTTGTTTTTCAGCCACTTATTCTCAAAAATAAGCAGAAGCTAGCTTTTCTGAAAAGTTCAGCCATACCAAACATAGCCTATAAGTTATCAAGTTATCAGGCCTTTAGTCTTGAAAACATCATTTATTTTTTTAACGAAATCTCTCCTTTTTAAACGAAGATGGTTTTTGTCTGGAACTGGAGTTAGACCCGGTGTCAAAATGCTTCGCTACACATTATTTCACGAAAAGCTCATTACAGTATTACGCAAAACAATCCCATGATTTTAACTTTTAAGTGCACTTAATTGCCGCTAAGGAGCTCTATTGCTTATGTATAGTCTAGCTAGTCGGCATATTTCTTATGTAACCTTGTTAGGTTTCTCCGCATTGTTTTATGTTTTCTTTTGTGATGAATGAATCGATCTTAGAAATGTGTTTGTTTTCTTCTAATTAAATTATTCTAGCACAACGCGAAGGCACAGCTCTGTAAGGCTTGTTCTGCCTCTGTGATAGTGTGGTCTATAGGCATTGCTCAATCTATAGACATCATTTTGCAAGTAGCTCCGAGTATAAAATCAGATGAGAGAATTTGACCAAAAAAGAGTAAAATATATCAAATGAGAGAAACTTTTTGTTGGAAAAAGTAATAGGTAGACGTAGTTAACACGTTTGGAGAGGAGGTTGAGGAATAAGGAGACCTAATTGGAACCAATTACAATTGTCACAATTTTAGTATTGCTAAGTTGAACATCAAATATACGTTAGGGACTAGACTAAATGATCGTAGCAAATGATGACTTGTTGTAGTCCATACCAAACATATATTCTCCAATCAATTAGTTAGGTCAAGTCTTCACGACTTAGAAGTTGGCCTCAGAATAAGTCGGACTTGTTAATGCACATCTTCCACAAAGAAAACAATATATCAACTTTCTAAAGGTGGCCGGCAAGAGTGCACTTCCATGTTTCTGGTCTTCAATACGTATTGTGGAGGATATATCATATATGCCTGCAAATTGGACTCACTTACACTTCACAGTCAGCTGGCTCCAATTTGCAAATCAATATTAGCCTAAAAAGCCACTGCCAATAGCTAAAAGTGTAGATTATAGAACCTAAATTGTAACACATATAACAAAATTACTAAACCGCCAAATTAATGTTTGAAATTAATCTTTTCGTTAAAGTTTAAACAAATTTAAACGAATGGTTCTAGTCATACCTCTTAATCTAGTATTTAGACCTCTAATCATAATTTTTTCAATAAACTTCCTATTTTACCTCTTATTCCTCCATTATCTCTTTTATTTTTCTCTTTCTTAACCAATACGGCTCCTCCATTTCCCATCTCAATAGTATGGGCTTATGGCAGAACGTGCTGGGCTCACCTTCATGTTGAAAGCTGATATGGAAGCTTGAAGACGAAGAAAGTTCCAGAGAGAATTCTTGACCAACAAAGCCTATATTGACTAACTGAATGTAGAAATGTACAGTTAGAGTGCTTATCTAGTTAGAGATGATGGCTTAGATGAGTGACACGTGTCACAAATCAATAGCACAAGACCTAACTTATCGTGCATGCTTAACAGTAATTAGCAGTCTAATTAACTAACTATTTGGCTGATTATCTAGGCTTAATTGATTGCAACAGAATGACATTTATAACCCTAACACATGTTTTCACAGTTTTACTCTTTCATATTTATTTATTTTTAACATAAACCTACCACCGAGAAAAATAATTAAGGCAAAGAGTAGGGGGGTGAGGACCGTGAGGTGATGGAGATGAGAAAAGGGAGAGGGGATTTATCATCATCTTGTTTCATAATTCGCAAAATAAAAAATGCTATAGTTGCTACATTGCAAAATAACCAGAGAGAAGGAAAGAGAAAAGAAAAGACAATTGGAGTGGACATGTCCTGAGGTGTGAGAGACACTTTAGAAAGAAGTGATTAATGAATGGAGATTATAATTATGAGTGTGTTACTTATGAATAAGCGAATATGTTGAAAGAGAAGAAAAAGAAGAGGAAAAATTGGGTTTGCTGAGACCGGTGACTGTAGATTTTGTTTGTTATTGCTGTGAGGGTATAATTGGGTTTTAAAATGTGCAAAAGTTTGAGGAGGTCCAAATTCTAAATTAGGAGGTACGAATAAAATTGAGTGATTCAAACCCGCAATCTATTACATGTAAAGAAACCATTGAATAAATAGATCAAACAATGAATCGTACACATAATACAACTTAACCCCCAAAATGTAAATATTATTCATAAATGTGAAACTTTAAGAATGTTTTAATTTTGAACCACCAAAATTTCCAACATGTTCACATTTTATACAGAAGAAACTGAATTAGTTTACCTTATTAATGGACTCTACCCATATTGATGATTTCCCTGAGAGCTTCTTGTCCCCCTCTTTTCTCTCCTTTCTTCCTCTATAGAGACTCTCTTGGCTCCCTCTTTCCCTTCTTCCAGACACAAAAATTAACTGATTTATTTTGTATTGATAGAATCAAGATGTAGTTAAGGAATTTAACTCCATGCATGCTACAGACATGAGGATGAATTTGCTTAATTTTTGTAGAAACCGGCAATGATGCACTGATGTCGACTTCAATAACAGTGGATGAGAAAGAGTTATGGAGAGGATTTGCTTGATGTGCTACTTCAAAAATGCGATTTGAAATCTCTTCTTCGTCTACCTAGATCCCTTTACTCTCATCGTGCTCTCTCTCTCTGTTGAAGAGGTGGGGTGATGTCTACACTTGTAAGGAATCTCTATGCATTTTACGGTGCTAACCCTCCTTGTTATCTTCCACGTCAGTCGAACTATGGGAGATTTCAGAAGTTCAAAAAAGACACGAACAGTAAACTCAGCTTCGCTTTTTTTTTTTTTTTTACAAAATAATTATATGGATTTCATTAATACGGTAAGACCAGAATGATTATTATATATCCTTCTGCTACCATGTACAGATAATCAAGAAATTGTGACGCAAATACACACCACGATGATACATAGGCTAGATCATTCACTCAACATGTCATGCTCACTCATTATAGTGAGCCTATTTCTTATGAAAACAAAGCATAGTAATAGGCAACATACCCTAAAGGCTACATCTTTTCCTTGCCCTTCAAGCTAGGGCTACCTGGCTTTCCCAAGTGAAGATAGGAAAGCACATCTTCAGCAGATACGTGTTTCTTGGTCTTGGGAGGATTCTTGTTTTTGGACCCTAATGGCCTTCCCCGTTTCTTCTTGATAATGGAGTCATGGGAGACATCTCCCCTAGGCATCATGACTTCTGCGGGAACAAGCACTTCACCAGGTGTTTCTACTAGTCCCAATGATTTGACAGAAAGCTTGATTGATGCTGCAGGCATCTTCACTTTCTTTGTTGGTGCAGGGGAACCACTGCTGCCAACTGGGAGCTCCCCAAGTGTGAGCTTTAGTTTCTTAGGAGAGGCAAAGAGAGAGCTAGGCCTTCCTCACTTCAAGGGAGACTATCTGCACTAGGTACCAATGCAAGCTGCTTGTTGGTACCAATGCAAACTCAGCTTCGCTTTATCAATAGAGATACTGAATATATTATGCTATTTTATTCACACTTACTACTCCATACCCCTAATTCCCTAACCCTCCTTATCTTCCACATCAATCAAACCATAGGCAATTGACTTGATGCATATACTCTCTTGCAAGCGTACAGATCGTGTCAAGTAAGGAAAATATTTGGACCTTAGTTTATCGTACATCGGGGATTAGGCGTTGGACCTAACCAAGGTAATCGGCGGTAGGATAATTTAGAAGCATACAATGAAAAATAAAAATAAAATAAAGTAAAATAATATTCACAAAGCACTAAGCCTCGGCAATGCCACTAAGCCTAATCAAAGCCACTAACTTGTAGCCCAAATGAGTTATGCACAATGGAAGGTTGAATTTTGTTTGGGAGTTTTGAATTGGGAATTAACTAAATTAAATGCAAACTAAAAAAAAAACAAACAACTAATTATCAAGCAAGCAATTTAAAATTGGATTTTCAAATTAGTGGGAACATGGGAGTGTCGAGTGATTCACACTAACTATCTTGTAAACATCGATGCCAATTTCATAAATGCATGCATTTCCTATATGTGTCAAGTCCCGTATCTAGTACCGGTAAGGCTACTAAACCAATTATCCTTTCGGTGTATTGATTATGCCGATTAAGGCCACAATCAACTCTCTAATTTGGGTATTACGCTTGTTAAGGCCGCAATATCCAAAATTAGAGGTCTAGAGAGCAAGATAATAGAGACCCAAGCAAGCTTAGCTACAATTAAGCTAGCTAATGGTTGCCACACTTAAATCCTAGATGCCACAAGATTAATAAGTTGTCAATTTATCAATCTATTCATTACAATTGCCCACAACATAATTTCAAATGGTGACAAAACCTAGAAACATGCTTCTAAGGACCAATAAATTCGGATTTAAGGCATACACAATGAAAATTGCATTTATTTCATTTAAAGCATCAATATTTACATAAGATGAGTTATGGCTTCACAACCCTAACTCCCAAAATTGAACTACTCACAACTCATACAAGAATCCATCATCAAATACATAAGAAATTAAGAGAAATGATAGAGGAGAGAGGGAACACAAGCTAGGCTCACAATTTGCTATAGGCAAACATGAACCCAACTTGAAATTAAACCCTCACTCTTTACCAAAGCCAAAATCCCTTGTGGTGATGAAGCCTTGATGATGTGAAGTGAAAGTCTCTTAATTGCTCCTTCCAATTTTGAGAGAAAATGATAAGAGATTTAGAAATGAAGGAGAGAGGGTGGGGAGGTGGGTTCCGGCGATGTTGAAGAGAGATCTATATATATGGGTGTGCGGCTGCTATTCTGTGCCAATGCGAAGGGTTTTTAATTGTGGTTGGCTGAGCGACAAGGAAGAAAACAGATGAGGAATTGATGGCTCAGATTTAAGAGGCAAAAATATGGTCAGTGACGTGTGGCTGGGATTTAAGAGGAAACTATGATCTTTTCTTTTTCTGCCACGTGTCACATGATGGATGGTGGAGATGATTAATGTTAATCAAGCCCTAGCCATTTATTCTTTCTGAAGGTACACAGCCCACGTGCCACCATGAGTAATTAAACAAAATGTTTAAATAATTAAACATTTGTTTAATTAATGCTTATTTCTTTCTCTTTTGCTCTATTCCAATCACGGGGCACCAATCAATTAAACCCAATTGCATGTGCACGTTTGCATTAACTAACCAAAGTTTAGGTTAATTAAGCCATGCGGCTCTAACCCCATTTCTATTATAATCATTTCTTTTTTTCTTGGCATTGATCATAGTTGACCACGTCGAGAAATTCTCATTTTGTCGAAACTTCAATTTACTCAATTTTTGCACCATTTTCTTAGGATTTCTGTAACTCCGCTTATTTCCTACAAAATAAATGAAAATAAATTAACTATATATTAATTAACTTGAGGATTAACTTAATTCTAGTATTTTAGATATAATTACACATATAAGAATGCGTGTAATCAGCAATTTTGAAAGTTCAAAAAATACACCAAAGAATGAATAGTATACTCAGCTTCGCTTTATTATTAGAGATATTGAATAATTTATGCTTTTTTATTCACAGCTTGCTACTCCGTATCCACCATTAATCATTTAACAGAGCCCTCATTGATCAATAGGTTAGATAGAATGTTTTTTGAAAAGAACCTTGTGATCATTGTAATATTATCCATCATCTTGGGGCAATGACAAAATCCCAAGCCACCTCCAGGGAATTGTATGAATTTGATCCCGGTACTATGCTTAAGAAATTTGAGCAATTCCCGACAGGTTACGGACGCATTTACAACAACACTGCAGAGAAAGAAAGCCGTTTTGCCATATTTGTGTAGAATTTGATACTTGTGAACAACTTCAACAAGGATGCGAATATGACTTACAAGTTAAGCCTCAACCCATTTTCTGGTATGACTAACAAAGAATTCCTTGCACATCATACCGGATACAAAGCACCCAACAAATCTTTAATTAAACTCAAGCTCATTACTCGAAAATAATAATATCAAAATTTTTGGGTACCAAAACCATTCCCTCTAGCATTGACTAGAGAAAACATGGGGTTGTCACCGTCGTAAATAATCAAGGACAATGCGGTAAGAGAATTGTGATATCTCAGACCTAGTCGTTAATCCCTTGTATATGGCTTTTGTTACCCATATCATAAGATAAGGAGATTTGTCTTTTTAGTTTGGAGAATAAAATTCACACTCCGTGTTTTTTTTTTTAATATTTTAACATAATAAGTTTTATAATCTATCGTTCCACGTTATAAAAAGATAAAACTTAATATACTAAAAAAGTAAATATGGAGTGTGCATTGTAAAATGGAGAGTGAATTTCACTCGGCTTTAATTTTTGTATATATATGCAGGTTCTTGTTTGGCATTTTCAGTAGTGGCAACAGTGGAAGGGATTACCAAAATCAAAAGTGACCAACTGATCACTCTCCGAGCAACAACTTGTGGATTGTAACAAAGATCAGTACAACTGTAACCAAGAAGATGCCTTTAATACATAGAACAAAATGGAGGAATCACCTCCGAAGAAAATTACCCATACACCAGTACAGATAAGGAACTATGTGACACCACAAAAACAAATGAGCACGTTGTCGAAATAACTGGTTTTGAATTGGTTCCTTGCAATAGCGAAAGCGACCTGCTCGAGGCTGTGGCCAAACAGCCAGTCTTGGTTGCCATTGAGACCAATGGAGAAGCCTTTAAGGCATACGCGGGAGGGGTACTCTCCGGTGAGTGTGGGACAAACCTTACTCATACTGTTACAATTGTTGGCTATGAAACCACTGGCGATGGTACCGACTATTGGTTAGTGAAGAACTCGTGGGGAGAAAGATGGGATGAACATGGCTACATGAGAATTCCTAGAAATGCTGGTCGCCCAGAAGGTCAGTGTGGCATTGCCGTTTCTCCTTCCTACCCAACTGCATCAGCTATAGCGCCAGCTCCCTCTCCAAGTGCACTGCTATAGTCCAAAAACATCTGAAACGTCAACTCGGATGTTAGTAGCTAGTCACTAGTGATTAGGCTAGGCAACTTTTTTTTTTTTTTTTTTTAAATTTCACCCATAATTTTATGAAATAAGTACTCTAGCTCTTTTGACTAAACCACTATTTGTGCTACTTTTCATGGTCCTTACAAAGTTACCAAAATTTCATTTCCATCCCAACAAAAAAGGCATCAACGTACTGGTAATGATATGGGGCCTCAATGAGGCCTAAGATTTGTGGCATCAAATCCTATGTGTCATGCCATGTAAGTAAATACAAATTTTATTTCAATTTCACATCATATATTTTGCCACATCATACTATTGCCACACCAACTTTATCCTTTTACATTTTCTTTTAGATGTTAGGAGGTGAATCAATTACAATAATAAATTTAATTAGGTGACCAAAAAAAATATCAGATATTAATTATGTATTAATTTAAAAGATATGTCTACAGATTATTTGATCAATATTTTTCTTAATTTAATTAAATTCATTCCTTTGATTTTTCTTTCCAAATGACATTAATATATTGAATTATGTGCCAAGAAATAGATGTTAACTTTTCTTTCCAAATATTGATTAATTTCATAAAAAAAAATAGCATTAATAAATTGAATTTGGGAAATACTTATGTTTAAATTAAGATGTAAGAAAAAATTTCACGTTAGCAGCCAGTAGTTAACATCTACAATTTAAATATAAGGGAAAAACAAACAAAAAATAATAAATTCATATCTAACGTTTAAACTCTAGCTACATGAAGAGAAAATAATGAACAAAAGAATATATATACAATCATATGAATATGTATTTTTCACATTATATTTTCAAAATTTGCAGGAACCCAGCAAAGGTTGAATTCATATACATGTATTATACAAATCTATTAATGAATGTACATGTAAATCTGTTGACTGAATTACACGAAATTTTTTCTACTCTTGATTGAAGAGAAAAAAAAATTGTTGTTTAAATCTAAGTATGAGTGTAATGAAAAGAAGAAAAAAATGAAAGAAAGCCAATTTTTTTTCTTCTTCTTTTTTTTATAAAAGAAAACCAAAATAATTTAGATTCATTAAATTTTGGAATGATAAAATGGTATTTTTCTCAAGAATTACAATTTGACAAATAGGTGATGTGTGTAGATGACATGACATAACACCTAAGATTGAGATCACAAATCTTCGGCCTCATTGAGGCCACATATTATTTTCCTTTCCTTATAAAATAATTGATAAATTGATGCCCGCCAATATTTGATAATTCACAAATTATCAATGAAAAATTATTGACCTGGAAAATAATTGATAATTCACAAATTATGCCGGCCAATATTTAAAATAAATTGATACCGATGCCCGCCAATGAAAAATAGGGGTAGAAATTGGGCTGATAGCTACACTAGCTAGCTAAGAGGAATTTATTAGCCACACAGAATGATAGAATCCCTGGTTACACTCATTGGGACATATAACTTCAAAAACAGCTTGCACGATCGTACCACCAAAAGAATATCAAATTCACCTCAAGAACTGGAAGACGTGGTTGTTAAAGGTTGATGAACATTCAACAACTCCACATCAAAACCGTGATAAAATAAGGAATTGACTAGAAGACATGTAGGTCATCGGAATCATTCTCGCAAATTGAGGACAAGCCAACAAATTGAAGTCATTATTATAACTTGTCTGGACAAAAAGTTGGGCTCCGTTAGACGCATCTCCACTAAGAAAACAAGATATCAACTTCTAGGGTCACGCAAGACTACAGATATTTTCTCTCCTCCTCACTTTGCCTTGTTGAAGGGGCCAGGAGTCTTCTCTCCATTTACGACATTACACATAGCTAGACATATGCTTATCGCCTATATAAATCCCAAGATAGTATGCACTGTATGCTTGCCTCTTCGCAGGTTAAATTTGAAACCATTGTCACTGAGCCCGGCCTCTGATCATCAGGAGTTCAGTGCTGCTTTGTGAACAATGGATGTCAGAAGAAACCATGTGTTCATTGCCATATTCATCATCTTAGGGAATGTAGCATCTCAAGCCACATCCCGCGCATTGTATGCTTCTTCCTTTGCTGAAAAACATGAGCAATGGATGGAAAAGTTCGGACGTTTTTACCCGGATAGTGCAGAGAAGGAGAGGCGTTTTGCCATATTCATGCAGAATGTGGAGTATGTGGAGAAGTTCAATAATGAAGGGAACAAAACTTACAAGTTAAGCATCAACGAATTCTCTGACATGACCAATGAAGAGTTCCTGAGGCGTCGTACTGGGTACAAAATGGCCACCAGCTTAAACTCAACCTCATTCAGGTACCAAAGTCTGGAAAGTACTGAAGTTCTAACTAGTGTTGACTGGAGGGAAAAAGGAGCTGTCACACCGATAAAGGATCAAGGAAGCTGCGGTAAGTGAAGCACCACCATGTCTAGCTCAAGCTTTTTCTGTGCTACTTTCGTTGTCCATATTAATTCTTGCCTAATAATCATTCATATTTTGTATATATGTAGGTGTTTGCTGGGCCTTTACCGCGGTAGCAGCTGTAGAAGGGCTTACCAAAATCAAAACTGAGCAACTGATCTCTCTGTCTGAGCAACAACTCGTGGATTGTGATGATGGTAACTTCGGCTGTCAACCTGGTTACATAAATGAAGCCTTTGAATACATCAAGCAAAACGGAATTGCAAGCGAAGAAAACTATCAATACATAAATTCCGACAGTGCCACATGCGACACTAGCAAGGCAAATGAGCGCGTTGCTCAGATAACGGGTTATGAGAATGTGCCGACCAATAGTGAAAGTGATCTACTCAAGGCTGTGGCCATGCAACCAGTCTCAGTTGCCATTGACGCCAGCGGAGAAGCCTTTCAGTCATACAGTAGTGGGGTGTTCTCTGGTGATTGTGGTACCAGCCTGAACCATGCTGTAACAGCCGTTGGGTATGGGACGACTGAAGATGGCACCGATTATTGGTTGATGAAGAATTCATGGGGTGAGACTTGGGGCGAAAATGGCTACATAAAAATTCTTAGAAATGCTAATCCCCCATATGGTGTTTGTGGCATTGCCATCCAACCTCTCTATCCGACTGCATAACTATACATATAATCAACCTATAGCAACATACGTGTGATGCGAGATTACATACAAGATATTACTTATAGACAAGATCCTTGGAGAGGATATTATATGTATTATCTCTATTTCAATAAGAAAAATATACAAAAAAGTCATGGTTTATGCTTACTATATCCTTCTCTCTAGCTTTACTTCAGAAATGAATGCTTGCACAAATAGCCACTTCCCTGAGATACGTACAAGAATATTTGATAGAGTCTTGTTATTTGTACCCAATAAATATCTAAATGATTAATTACAAAATACCTCCGTAGTTATGAGGCTATTTTCATTTTCATACCCAATTACAAAATTTTTGCATTTGTATATATGTCTTGAGTTTCATTATGTTAGCATTTTGATATCTTAACCACTAACACTGTTAAATTTTGCTACTATTCAGGGGCATTTTTGTCAATTCAGTACTTTGTAATTACAATTAAAATTTCTTCAATGAACTTTGTTATTAAAATTAATTTTTTTAATTGGGATTATTTCTTGGGTTGCTCAAATCCGAAAAATGCTTGTTCATCGAAGCACACCAAAACCATTGAGTTTTTGTGATTGAATTGTTTTTTTTTCTTGGCTTCTAATTTATTAATTACTTTAGTTTTGGACTTCTTTGTTTATTTTGTGTTGCTTGACATGTTTATTCCAAAAAAGTAGTATACAAATTTTTCAAGTCAGTTTTCATCCATAATAATATATAATATAGTGCAAGTTTTTGCTGAATATTTTGACAAACTATTAATATTTGGTCACTTCCAAAAGAGATATATTATTTAAAGTAAATGTTAAAAATCACAAAGTTACTAAAGCAACCAAAATGCCCTTGAAATTTAATGTTAGTGGTCAGGGTATCAAAACGTTAACAGAATGAAACTTAAAGTATGCAAATACAAAAATTTAAAAGTAAGGCATGAAAATGAAAATGATAATTCTTAAGGTATTTTTTGATTAATCCTACAACATACCCAACATTCTAAAATTATTTCCTAATTTTCCAACTTTACCCCTATGAAAGAAAAAAAATCTGAATTGCGCTCTTACTCTCCGACTCCAGAACTACTACCTTCACTCAAGAAATGTATGTCGATTATGATAGGTGGCTAAAGGCATGGGCTACACAACACTTCAAATGAAATTCATAATTAATTCAGCAAAAGTAAAGACTTTATGGTATTTGTCTGGGTCTCCCAGAAGAATTGAAATCAATAATCCATTACTAAAGGGATTCAATGATTTCAATCAAATCGTTTAATTGCATCCTTTAAACAAGTATACAACAATGTCCAGATTAATATTTGTAATGATATTCAAATCAATTATATACTTTAAATACGATCAAGATATACACATAATCGGGAAGATGGGGAAATGATTAAGATGACTTAGAGGATTTGAGGATTGTAAAGAATTATAAGCATCAACAGCTTCACCATCGACGACAATTGTTGCTGCCCGTGCGTGTGATTTAACTTTTGGGGTCTTGACCCAATGCACAAAATGAGACTAAGGTACTCCCACTTACTACACCAAGAGAATTTTATTCCCACTTATCCAATTTAAGAGCAAAATGTCAAAAAAAATCAAGAATTACGTATTGGCACTAAACTCTGTCTCTCCCTCTCGCACTGCCACTAAATTTCGATGGCCGTATTTTCGTCTTCGGGTTGAATTAAGATGTGATATTTGGATGGTTTGTAGAGAATTTCAATATGAACGAAACTCAGTCTGTCTCCGGATCCCCTTCCAATTTGACTGGAGTTGGCACGAATTTGAAAAGGATGCCAGAAAAGGGCCGAAACTTCTTTTCTTCGATTCGTTGTGTACGGTTAATAAGATGGTGCAAGTCATATATGGTTAGAAAGAGGGTTCAAAAGACGAAGAGAATGGGACAAATTTCATGGCCGGATGAGATGACGGTGATGCCACAAAGTTCCGGCGTTGGAAAAAAAAGGAAATTTGGGTTTAGAACTGATTTTTTGAGTTCTTAAATTATAAAAATGCCACTAACTCATTCTAAAAAAAAATGCCACTAACTTAAATCTTTTATAACTTCTTCGATATAACTCCGATTTTAGCATGTTACATATCTGCGGACTCGGTTGAACCTCCTCTACTACTTCCGTGAAGAAAGTTTCTTCAAAAGTGAACAACAAACAGTCGACTTTTTGTTTATTGTCTCCCAATAAAATATTTTGAATTGATGTAACCTCCTCCTCTTTTTCCTCAATCAAAGTTTTATTTGTCTAATTTAGAGGGATTAGAGCAACTCCAACAACTTTCCCATATTTTAATTTTTCTCTATTTTAAGGAAAAATGAGCATTTTTTGCTCTAACAGATTCTCTATAACTATTCTCATTTTAAGAAAGGATTATGGAGATTTTATAGATTGCTGTAAAATAAGGAATCTATTGGAGTTGGAGAAGAAAAATTACGGAAAGTTTTGACTTTTACTTCCCTATAATACAAAAATTATAGAGAACATGTTGGAGTTGCTCTTAGAGCATCTTTAGCAGACTCTCTATTTTAGCTTCTTAGCTATTTTGGAGAGCATGTTTAGTTTTTTTGTAAATATTTGCAGCTGCACCAGACTCCCAAGTGACCCTCTATTATAACTTTTAACTATCTCGCTCTTAAATATATAGTGCGAGATGAGGCTCTCTATAATTTAAAACACTCATTTTGAGTTATTGTATATAATTTATAAATACATTTAAACTATTTAATCTTGATTTAAAAAATAATATAAATTTAAATTAGTCAAAATAGAGAGCACTGATGCAAACGTATTTCTAAAGAGGCTAGCCAAAATAATTTTTTAGCTAGTTTGGCTAAAATTTGATTTAAAAATGGCTAGCTTTGCTAAAGATGCTCTTAGTGCCCCTTCCTCCAAAATAAACTTTTATTTCCCCCTTAATAATGTCATATAAGCTTTTATTGGCCCTATAAACTTTTGTTGTCTCACAATAAAATGTTTTAAATTGATGTAATATCCTCATCTTCTTTCTCAATCAAAGTTTTATTTTGTTTAATTTTAGGATGATGAGTCTCTCTTCCCCCCAACAAGCTTTTATTTCCCCTAATAAAACCCTCTAAACTTTTATTACCCCTCAATAAAAATTTTATTGGATGGCAATAAATTTTTATTGAGGTCAATAAACCTTCTAAAACTTTCAAAATAAAGAACATCATTATTTCTTATGGGTCAATAAACATTCTAAAATTTTCAAATTGAAGAACATCTTCATTTCTTACTAATTATTGGGGAAATAAAACTTTTACTAGCTTTCACTTGCGAAGTACGGTTTTATTGCTCCTTAATAAAACTTAATAAACTTTTATTGTCTCCCAATAAAAATTATTGGGTTTTATTGGGAGGTAATAAAAGTCTCTAATGACCTTTTTGGGGACATCCGACAACCTCCAATTGGTGATCGAATTCCTGCGAAGTCTCCTATGATTTCTTTCTCTTCCATTGTCTCTCTTTATGTGACAAAGCGGTGACAGCAAACTAGTCTCAAAAATAAATAAATAAATAACTTAATTGGGTATTAGGGAACAACTTAGACGAATTATATGGGTAAGTGGGAAAAAAATAAGTGAGTGGTGTAAGGGGGGAAAAACTTCCCTAGAATTAGTGTAAAGCAACATTTCCCTTTAACTTTTTTTTCCTTGTTTTTTCTTTTATCTTGAAATAAGGGTAAAGTTAAAAAATTACAGACAAGTTTTTATGACTGGATTGACTAAGAAATTTGTTGGATACGTTTAAAAAAACCCAATAGGGTCTTATCCTAGTTAATTGTATTCCTTATCTATTCCTTAATTGTAAGTATCTAACTTGCATATAATTAACTGTATGTTCTTTCAAAAAAAAAAAGACTGTATGTTTATACAATATAATACATAATCAATCAATAATATTCCATTCCTTTTTTATCAGGTCAGGATTGGAAAAAAAAAAAAAAACGTTACTATTGCCTACGGGATTGCATTCATTCACATGAGCAGCCATCCAATTCCAACTCTATAGCATCATAGATTAAGAGCAAATTATCTCTTCACACTGTTGGATGGACTTGGGTCAATTCCAGCTCCTGAACTATATATGACAAATCGCTAATTACCTCTCTACTATCAAAGGTTTGAGATTTTATCCAAAAAGTGAAACTCATGGACTACTACCGTTTCCTCCTTCTCTGCCAAATTCTGTTTTCGTCCGAATTTCTGTCACAGGCCAATCATGTGAGAGGGGACGAGCTTTTCGTATCAAATGTCAATGTTGAAACGTGGGAAAGAAATCGTATGAATATTTTCAATTGGATCTTTATTTAATGCGTAATTAAATCAAGATATGAGAAAAAATGTAATTAAATTAATTCAGGGATTGAATAATAAGAGGGAAAATGAATTTCTTACGTCTGGTTTCGTTCGTGGAATGAAAAGTAATTCCTTTGTTTTTTCCATCGGAAGAGAAATGACATTTTCCGATAACTTTCCATTCCGATGTTCGGTAACATTAGGAAAGTTATCAGGAAAGTTGTTAAAAAATTTGTAATTAATAGAATAAGATAATATATTGTGAGTAATAAATGTAAGGAAAGAAAGGGGAAGTGATTCCTTTAGTGTTTGGAATGAACCACTTTCCCCTTATTTTCCCTCCATTCAGCAAAGTATTTCCTTTTCTTTTACATTCCAAACACTGGAAATGAACAAATTTCCTTTCCTAATGCTTATTTTCTGTGAACCAAACATGACATTAGGGTATGGTGTGCGTGAAAGTTGTTCCTTACTTTTTTACATGCCAAAAATAGAAAATATATGATTTTCCTTTCTCAAAGTCTAAGATCCGTAACCAAACGAGGCATACAATTAACTATTAGTTTCTTCCTTTTCCTTTTGTAGCTGTGAGGTTGACTTTTTATCACTCGATCTCGGCATTCATCTCCATCGGACTCATTGAAATGCAAATTATAATAAATTGTTAGCAAAAATGGCACATCACAACATAGTTTTGCATAAGAATGATGGAACGACATACATATAAGGTATACATAATGAAACATTACGAAATTGCCATTTTAGGCCAAATTCCGCAATGTTTCATAAGTTTGGAATTTATTGGTGCCACTTTTGGTAACCAAGTACTGTATTGTTTTACACGGTACTAAATTCGTGAACAATGGCGTCTGAACAAAACCTTTTGACTGTTGCCATATTCATCATCTTGGGTACTGTAGCTTATCAAGCCACATCAAAGGCATCGTACGAAGCTTCCATTGCTTAAAAATATGAGCAATGGATAGTAAAGTACGAACGTATTTACCCGAACATTGCAGAGAAGCCGAGGCGTTTTGCCATATTCAAGGAAAATGTGGAGTTTGTGGAGAATTTCAACAAAGAAGGGAATAAGACTTACAAGTTAAGCATCAACAAATTTTCGGATATGACAAATGAAGAATTCCTCAGACATCGTACTGGATCCAAAGGGCCAACCAACAGAAGCTCAACCTCATCCGAACATACATCATTCCGGTACCAAAGCTTGGCTAATGTTTCTCCTGACATTGACTGGAGGAAAAGTGTTGAGAATATATACAGGACTTTGCTTATGAGTTTATAAGGGTTTGGGTCACTCCATCTATTGTCAATTGGTTTTAGATGTGAACCCCAGATTACTTTATTAACAAGAAGTTATCACCCCATAAAGGATCAATGTCAATGCAGTAAGTGAAGCGCCATTCATAACCCTTCCTTGTATATTACCCTGATCGATTTTTCGGTACGTCATTTAATCAATTTCTTTTTCCTGTTCTTACCTATTTTAGGAAACGTACTGTTTCCTCTTTTGTTCATAAAAAATGCAGATTCCTGTTGGGCATTTTCATCAGTGGCATCTATTGAAGGGATTATAAAAATCAAAACTGACCAACCACTCCTACTGTCCGAGCAACAACTTATGGATTGTGATCAGTTAGACAAGGGCTGCCAACCTAGTCACGTTGACGAAGCCTATGATTACATAATGCAACATGGAATTTGATAGTATTGTAGATAAAAAGGAAATTATGGAAAATAGAAATATATTGTAGAGAGGCAAAATAAGATAGTCTTCGTTACAACCCTAGAGCAGAGACTAGCTATCTATTTATATAAGGGAAAGTGACGCTAGATAAGTGCCACGTGTAGATGAGCTATAGGCCATAAAGCAACCTCACATGCATTAGTCTAAGTAGCTAATTAACAAACATAATTAACTAATTGTAACAGAAAGCATAGACTAGCAAGAGGACAAAAAGAAAACTATAATCTTCTCATATATTATGTCCTAATACCCCTCCTCAGCTTGAAGGTGGGAAACAAGCTTCAAGCTGTCACAAAGATAGCGATGTTGAGGTGAGCAAAGGCCTTTGGTGAACAGGTCTGCAAGTTGCTCCTTGGATGTTGCAAACTGAAGCTTAATGGTTCCTGCTTTAACTTGATCCCTTGTGAAATGAACATCTACCTCTATGTGTTTCAGTTTTGAGTGATAAACTGGATTGGTGGCAAGAGCAAGAGCTGAAATGTTATCACAATGAAGTGTGGGAGCTTCTTTCAGTTTAATGTGTAAGTTTTGTAGGAGAAGACTGAGCCGTTTAATATCAGAAGTAGTGTCAGCCATGGATCAATATTCAGCTTCAGTGGATGATCTTGACACAGAGGATTGCTTTTTGCTACACCAAGACACAGGTGTCCCATCAATGAGAATGACAAAGCCAGTTGTGGACTTTCTATCATTAGGGTCACCTGCCCAATCAACATCACAGAAGGCATTCATATGAATAGAGTATGAAATGGAATTGTACAGTGTGCCACCCCTCCTGAGACAAATACCATGATCAATGGTGCCCTTGGCATACCTTAAAATTCGTTTTGCAGAATAAGATGGTCATGTGTTGGTGAATGCATAAATTGGCATACTGACTTGACTCCATATGTAATATCAGGCCTAGTGAAGGTGAGATATTGTAAGCAGCCTACCATGCTTCTGAAATGGGAACTTTCATGTGAATCCAGCTCCTTTCCCATGTCCCTTATAAGTTTCAAACCAGATTGACAAGGTGTAATATGAGAATGACAACTATCAAGGCCAGCTTTGTGAATTAAATCAGTTGCATATTTCTGTTATGATACGAAAATGCCACCATTCTTCAGGTAATGTATTTCAAGTCCTAAGAAGAAATGCAATTGACCTAGGTCTTTCAAGTCAAACTCCATCTGCAATGCAACTTTGATTTCTGCAATTAGGTCTTCACTATTACCAGTGATGATAATATCATCAACATACAATAATAGATATGCCTTTGAGCTGCCAGTGACTTTAACAAATAAACTTGGATCAACATTTGATAAGTAGAAGCCAAGAGTGGGCAAAAATGTAGTAAATCTCTCTTTCCAGGCTCTTGGAGCTTGCTTGAGACTATAGAGAGACTTATGTAGTTTGCAAACATAGGATAAAGATCATTCTCAAAACCACCAGGTTGGGACATATAAACCTCTTTAGTGAGCAGGCCATGCAAGAAAGCATTTTTCACATCTAACTGATGCAATTTCCATCCTGAGAAGGCTGTAAAAACTAAAATTAGCCTCACTGTGGTGTGCCTTACAGCTGGTGAAAAGGTTTCATCATAATCAATGCCATACTTTTGACTGAAACCCCTAGCAACAAGCCTGGCCTTATGCCCAGCCACAGTACCATCAACATTTCTTTTGATTTTGAATAGCCACTTGCAAGAGACTAGATTTTTGTTAGGAGGCAGAAGGACAAGACACTACTAGAAATCTGTTCATTTACATCATCACTATTAAATCGGTCAGAATTGCACACGATGTAAAAAAAAAACGTGTAAACATCGGCTTATGAAATATCGATTTCTATTGTAATTATAAACATCAGTCGTTAAATTAACCGATGTGTAAGCTTTCGTTCAAAAATTTTGAAAAAAAATCGGAAATAAGTTAAAAATTTTAAGAACGCGGGGGGACTAGATTTTCATTCCCTCCGACACTTAAACTTTTTTCACTTTCTCTGAAACTTTTGAACCCTAACTACTAACTCTCACTCCATCCAAACCCCCCCCTCTCCCTCTCTAGTTTCACAGCTAGCTAGCTCACACAAATCGAGCCATAGCTCCTCCCAATCTTCTCTGAAACTTTCACTCCTTCCAAACACAAACCCCCCCCGACTCTCACTTTCTCTCTCTATGAACAATCTCCAGAATTTGGTCGCGTACCCTAAATCAACGAAGATTTTTACAGCCGTACACTTTTCGACAGCGTCATCACTCTCGCCTCGTCCACTTTATGCTTATGCTCTTATCCGCGGTCGTACGCTTTCCTTTTGCTATTTCTCTTTGTTATTTGATAGGAATTTGTGTTTTCATTGAAGATCTGTCAGATTCTAGGGTTTGGAATTATGAAGTAATGTTAAATTTGTATTTCAAGTTACAGATTTGGTAGAGTCTTATTGAATCCAACCCCAGCTTTGTCACGCCCCGAATTTTAGAATAACAATTCAAAATCCGAGACATGAAAATACCACATCACAAAGTAATCATCCTGAAAATTTTTCTTTTCTTAACATGCTCACCACACAAAATAGAATCAAACCGAATTTAGTCTCGGTTAATTATTACAACTCAAATCCAAATGTAATGTAAAGCTCTAAATGAGCATACACACACATCACGACTAAATAAATAACATGACTGCTGTAACACCTAAGCAGCCCGGTCACCTCCCTGGTTATCCTGACCTGCAGGAATATCCGCTACACCATTGAATAGTGTACCGGGATTGCAACAACACAAAACCCGGTAAGCTTATGAAAGCTTGTATGAGTAAAAGAATGAACTGTTGCTTAATTTAATCTCATTTATTTCCACACACAGCAACACTCAATTATTTCCACATATGCAAATAATAACAATCTCAATCAAACACCAATCCAATATATCAAGACAACCCAACTCACAACTTTCCCCACAACTCTCATCATCGTATTTATAAAAATACGGTATTTGACAGACTAGAGCTCTAACTGAATCGTAGCCCGTCACCTGGCCTAGGTTATGGCATCCGACATATTTATCAATTATTGTATTTCATCAATATGTATACCTATATACATATTTAGAACGTCCAATAATTCCACATACTCAACCAATCGTATCCCATCATCCACACTAGGATTAGAGCGTCCGATTACCCACACCAGTCATTACCTCGACCCTAAACCCATAAATGAACACAACATATAATTTCACATACTGAAATCAACCCAACCAAGATACATCATATTATTATGGAATTACACAATCGAAATAAAATCAACCCATCAATACCACTCAATCATATCATCAATCAAATAATCCACTCATCAATATATATTTTCCACGTAAATATATATATACGTAATCATCCACTCAGGAATGACCACTAATACCATCTATAGTTCACACAAGAAAATTATGAAATTCATTTGTATAGTTAAAATTCATTTTACTTACCTATGGACCGTGGTGATTCAAGTCCATAAAATTTTAAAACAAATATTTAATCCGCAAATATTTTTCACACAATTACCAAAAATAAATAAATTAAAATACTCGGTTCGTAATATGAACCACGTGAGTTTACTCACCTCGGAACTCCCGCTGCGTCTTCAATATAATTATAAATTATAATTTATAATTAACGCCGAATAGCCCACGCAATTAAAATCCGTCAATCACCTAATCAAATGTGATTCGAATTTAGCCAACAAATTCAACTCATAATTTAACCATTAATTAACGGTCAGATTCTAATTTACATTAAAATCCGACGAGCGGTTTCTCACGAATCGCTCCCCTAATTACCGTTTTTCACATATACGAAGATCCAACGGTCGGATCTTCGCCCATGACCACACAAAGCCTCTGGGACAGTCATATGATCATCATATCAAATTTACAAGTTCATCCAACGGTCATAATTTCACAGATCAAAAATCTAACGACCGAAATCGATCGAAATCACAAAATTCATAACTAATTCATACGATATCCAAAAAATACGTATAATACGCCGAAATGATCGTATCGAAACATAGAATCATAAAATGGACAGAAACCAAATTTTAGACCTCCGGAGGTGGCCGGAAATGGCCGCCGGAGTTAGGGACAGAGCCGCCACCGACCACCACCAATGGTGTCGGGGCCGAGCTTGTCCCCTTCGTTTCATCATTCTGAGCAACTTTCATAACTAGCACAAGACCTAAAAATGATCGGAAGGCATCGAAATTACCGATTTACAGTCGGCGGCCGGAAAAAATGCAGAAACCGGTGAGCTTGAAAACCGACGTGAAAACTGCAACCTCAGGCCCCGATCCCTTCTGGAAACTTGTTCAGAACTTCCTTGCGAACTCAACAAGCTTGGAATCACAAGAAACGATCGTGTATAGCTCGAGATATCTTGATCGAAAGTTTCGGTATTTCGATCCGTTCGGGTCGAGCTCCGACGAACGTGAAAACGTTCGACCCAGTTCCGGTCCTTCTTGGTGCTTGTAGAGGAAGTTGAGGCGAGCTCAATGGGACAAGAATCAAGTGAAATGATGGAGTGTAGCTCGAGATATCGAGATCGAACCGAAAATGGACGTTTTCGGTTCGGGCTTTGCCGCCGCCGCCACAGGCTGCGCCGCCGTGTGAGACTGCCTCCGGGAGCTAGAGCAGCTCGAGATGAACGCCTGGGACTTGGTTTGAGGTCGAGAGGTGGTCTGTGGAGGGAGAACAATTAAGGAGAAGTTTTCCTCCTCTTTCGGCCGGTTGCGTGTGGAAGAGAGAGTGAGAGAACCAGTTTTTTCCAGAAACGGAAGAAGAAGAAGAAGAAGGAAGAAAAGGAAAAAAAAGAAACCGGTAGGGAAAAAAAATTAGGGTTTCTAAAATTTTTCTATATATACAAGTTTCGGAAAACTTCGAAATTCGATAACTAATTCAGAAAAAATCCGATCTTCGTGTTCCGCACGTGCACGGACTCGTATCGACGAGCTCTACAACTTTCATGAAGGAAGTTTCTCCAAATTTCATACGTAGAAAAAGTCGATTTCTCAACCCGAGTATTTTCGAGCTTTTCGTTAAAATAAACGTTTCGAAACTTCGATAATTGTAAAAATGAATGATTATCGAACATAAATCGTGAAATCGCATAATAATCATTCGATACAATCACTCGAATTTAAAATGGAAATTGCGGGTATTACAAGCTTCTTCACTTTTCTCTGCCTCCGCCTCCAAGCCTGACCTCAACATCCTCCTCCTTTCTCCTCCTCCAACCTATCCTTCGATGTCGATTGTAATTTACGATTGAAGGAGGCTGTAATCCGCCTCCACCTCTGCATCCTTTCTTCGTCCTTTTTCTCTCAAGCTTTACCCTAATCCTTTTGCTCGATCTCAGCCTCTACGACCTTAAACGAGGACGTTTTGGTTGAAGAAAGAATTGCGAACAATCCAGAGCCCACGAAGGATTGAAATCTGGTGGTTGGTTTGTGAATGGGGAGCTATTGGTTTCTCTCTTCCTCCCTTCTACCCAAAAGGTAATCTTCGGTGACTTCCTCTTCCTTCTTAATCTGGTGTTCGAATTACTGATCTGTTTTGTTTCTTTATCTTTGATGCTCGGGTTGGAGTAATGTTGGACTGAAAGTGAGTAAGAGAGAAAGGTCAATCTCTTTCTCATCGGATTGGTTTCAGACAAATGAAGAATACGATTAAGGAAATGATTAGAACGCCAAATTGTCTGGCAATGGTAAGGTAAGTATAATTTGTGGTCTAAGGTAATGGTTGAGTTGTAGTAATTTGGATTTTGAGTGATAAAAAGATGATTCAGTTTGGGTTTGTCTTGGACGACATCCGATTTGTCCTTTTTATGGGTTTTGGTTTTGATTTTGTTTTCTGTTTAAGTTGGTTTTGAACTGCTTGGGGTTTTGATTTTTTAGGGGTTTTCTTTATGTTGGAGTGTGAGATCTCAGTAATTGATTGGACTGCTTTAAGGTGAGTTGCTTGCTAATTTCAGTTTTATTTTTGGTTAGTCTTTCAGCTAAAATCTTTGGCCGTTTGAAAATATATGGTCTTACTTTGTTCTTTTATTGTTGTTGTTGGAAGTATCTGGAGTTCTGTTGTGACAAGAACTTATTGAGGAATTACTGGGTTTTGATTTAGGGAGGAAGAGAACAATATATCTCAATGTATAAGTCTTAATTATCTGTGTCATTAAGTGTAAAAGAAATTGACGCCTGCATTATCGGTTATGGTAGGATTTTCGTTGGCTCAGTTATGCTCATACAGTACATCTCTTCCTGCTGCTGAAAGATATAGAAATGGTTAGTAGCTGACTTATATTTTATCTCGTTCTTAGAGTGAGATACACAAAGAGTGATCAGAAATATGATCAAGCATTAATTGTTTATGTTTTATTTTCTTTATAGGTAAAGTGCAAATATGTTTAGTATGGAATTCAAGAAATGAAACCTCCCCAAATTCAGAGAAACTGCAAGCCTTGGTACATCTCTTCCTGCTGCTGAAAGATATAGAAATGGTTAGTAGCTGACTTATATTTTATCTCGTTCTTAGAGTGAGATACACAAAGAGTGATCAGAATTATGATCAAGCATTAATTGTTTATGTTTTATTTTCTTTATAGGTAAAGTGCAAATATGTTTAGTATGGAATTCAAGAAATGAAACCTCCCCAAATTCAGAGAAACTGCAAGCCTTGGCCAATGTGAGCTAGCTCCTTTATTCCATGCAAATTGAATATTTTCTTATAAAGGTTTATATTGATTTGTGGTCTGTTGCTGGTTTCCAGTTTATATGGAGGAATGGTGGACCACGGAACAATGTCCATCTTATTCACTCTATATGGGCTAACTTTCAAACAACAAGTAACAATGTGAGTGCGAAGGCTTATTAATTATCTGTCTATTTGATTAATCTTCAATTTACATGTTTTCACCTAGTGATGCAGATAATCTTTGGGAATAGATGGAGACATCTTTTAGGAGAAAGAGACTTTTGGAACATGTGGGAGGAATTGATATTTCCTTGGCTTCATCCAGTTTTGGCCAAGCAAACACACATTTACTTTAAACTAATTATCTGACTATGTGGTGCATATATGATATTCAAAGATGCTTATGCTCATGAAACTTCTGTTTTTCTCAGTGCAAGTTACTGGTCTCTCTACCCTTAAAATGCTTACTGAGTTGATGAAGTTAATTTTTTAGCCTACATTAACCTTACTTTGGTACCATTCTCTCAATATATATGTGTGATTAGCTGTAGATGTCCAGACTCCAGAATCGCTTAGAATTTGGAATTGCATGACTTTGGTTATGGTAGAGTTATGCATTGTCGAGATATCAAATGGGAAAGCACAAGTTGTCTTGTGTCTTTCTCCATTCTTTTTCTTTCAGGCATTGTTCTTCCTATTATTGTTCCGGAAATATCTGATGGTAATACTCTTACATGTACTCTTTATTTAGTCAGCATTAGCTACCAAGAGCGCACACAAGTCCATATATATTCAATACACGTAACTGTCAAGAAATTGGCTACTCCAGAAATGTCATGGTGCCAATTGTAATTTAGTTGGATTTTTTTATTATAATGTCATGGTGGGTATTCTTATCTCTTGGAGTCTCTGTGGTGACTGGGATTGATTACAAGTAAGTTTTTCAATTTTTTGTTTTGTCATTTTTGGTCTATATTATGTTCTTGTTTGGCCGACCTTGTGGGTTTGGCCAACCTTGTGGACTATTTTGGGCGTTGCTCCAGCAGTCCTTATTACTCCTCTTTGGTGCATTAAGTATATTTATCAGGTAAGTTTTCATGGGGTTTTGGGCTGTGTTATGTGCATTTCTAGATTGGTCATATTTGTTATCCATGCACTGCAGGAGCATCCTATCACCAATTCTTGAAATGTGGAGTATGGCAACTCAACCAAGTTCGATATCAGACATTCATTTTATGTCATATATATACCTTTTCCTCACTATTATTCAGATTTAATCTTATATATTAAGAATTGGCCAATTGGGGCTGAGTGTGTAGTCTTTATGTTTTCTTTTCTTGCTGTGCTTGCTAGCTACATCTTATTAGTTTAGAATTTGTTGTTGCTTCTTTTAAGGGTATTGAGCCAAGTGAAATTTTGTTATAATGCAAGTCTGAGGAGTGGGATTTTGATTGGTAGTGTGATTAGTGAATCTGGAGGTTACCCATGAAAAGGTTAAGGGCTGGAGACTATATTATGAACTACATAGAACTTATTGTAGCAAATCATTGAAATTCTTCCCATCTGTAGTCAATAGACTATATTATGAAGTACTGCATTTAACTTATCGTAGCAAATCGTTGACATTCTTCATTTTTTTTCTTAAAGGTAGTGTGGGCATTGTAAAACATTGGCACCTGAGTAGAAGAAGGCTGCCAATGAAGACACATAATTCTAGTAGTGTTATATACAGAGCACACTTGCCAATGAAGGCACATCTATATATGTGAGCTGTGTTACATGGAGTCCAGATGGGAACTTTTTTGGCATGTAAAGTTCTGATATTAAAAGTATTCCTCAACATTTATGTCAATAATTTTTACATAGCTATACACCCTGTTTGAAGTATTCTTTGTTTTCTTGGAATGTTTGAGGTTTGTTTTATTGAGAGTTATGAGCAAGCTCTCAACTTGTGAGTTTGGAATCAAATTGTAATGTTGTGAGAATTTTGTGCAGATTTTTGTTGGATAAGATTGAATGTTCCTGGAGCATGGCAGATGCCTCAGGTAGTGCTCCCAGTTGTGAAGACAACAATGCCTGTAGATGGGAGGTTTGAGTACATAGTCCTCTCTTTAATGCCACTTCAGATCATGCCATCATTTGGATAGAGAGAGAAGCTCAAAGGGCTCTAGATGTAAGTTTCATTGCAGATTTAAAGTATATGATAATACTATTTGGTTTATTATATTAATTTTCACTCTGCGCGCTTTGAATTGATTTGCCCTCTATGTTTATTCTTCATGTTAACATACTACTTGTGTGCATTATATAGGACAATGAATTGGTCCGGTTGAAGTGTGAAATGAGGCTGAAAGGAGGATTTTATGTCAAGCCAGAGTCTAAGCTTTCATTTATCATTCGTATCCATGGGTAGGTCATGGTTGCTAATATATTTATGGGCTAGCCTTTGTAGGTTTTGGGGTTTTATTTTGTGAATTATGTAGAATCATGAATGAAGATGAGAAAATTAATGGAAAGCCCCAATTTTTGGATGATGAGAAATGTATTTCTAGATCTTTTCCAACCACCAGCAGCTAGATGATTATTTGCATATCATTCTTATATATATGAACTAGTATATAAATGGGAAACAAAACACTAATGTCAAAGAAAACGATGTCAATTCAGATATTACAAATCAGTACCTAAAACTGGACTGATGTCTTATGATTATGAACATATCGAAATATCACTCAAAAATCGATGTACACAAAACCAATGTACATCGATATCTAAACACCAAACTGTTATCTACTGTCAACGTACAAATCAGCTGTTATAAGGTAAACCGATTTACCATGAAATATAGGACATCAGTTTTGAAAAATAGAAATGATGTCTGCAAAACTACCAGACATCGTTTCAACTAACGAAAAACGATGTTCCTAGTAACATAAAACATCATTCTTAATAGATTAACTGATGTTGCCTAAAGATACATACATCGTTCTTAGGAGAAGAAGGCGGCAAGATGCACGTAAAAATGGACACGAACAAACAAAATTTTTTGGAGACTGATGTCTACGAGAGTATTAGACATCATTTATGAAATTGTAATCGATTTAAATGTTCACTTAGGTATTGTTCGAGATATACTTTATTAAGCATAAAATGTGAAAACATGAAGAATTAAATATAGTTAACATATAAGATTATGATTATTATAACGATTATACATCGATTTGTCCTTTAGAATCAATGTTGGTCGTTGTTTGGGACATCGGTTAAAAACGCGCTTATACTGATGTCTGCATCTTTTACATCAGCCACAAAGAGATCGGTCAGAATTTAGTTTTACATCGGTTCTGGACTGATGTAAATGAACAGAATTCTAGTAGTGAGAGACCATGTTTTCTGCTTCATCAAGGCATCATACTCTTCTTGCATAGTCTGTTTCCAAACTGGTATCATGAGAGCAACCTTGTATGAGGAAGGTTCAACATCTGCAGGATCACAAGTTGAGGTAGACATAATAGACAAAAGACATTTCTTTTTTATTATGCCTATTTTGCTTCTAGTATTTTGCTTCTAGTGAGCATTATCAGGAGCAGGGGATAAGCCAACAACTGGACGTAATATATTTTCATCAGAGATTTGATTAGAGGTTTTAGATGGAGCACATCCCAGAATTAATGATATGGAACTAGAACCTGGTTGAGTTTGGACAAATAAAGTGCCATTGGACTCCTCAAAGTGAATCTTAGTATTAGCATCTGAATCAAAGGAATCGCAAAGACCTGGAATGGTGTTGCTAGGTGATATTGATATTGTGGGTTCATTATCAACAAATTGATTAAACTTGTTATCTTCAGAATGACCAATTGTAATTTTAGTACCATCATTACTCTCAGGAGGTAAAACATTAGTGGAGACATTAGGTAAAACATCAGTATGATTGGCTAAGTTATTTTCAACATTAGAAGTAACTGTGTTTTCCTTATGTTCAACAATAATGTTGGGGTGAGAGACTGACCTGAAGTAGTTGCTGGAGTAGAAGTGTGTGACAAGGATGTTGGCACAAAGGATTGAGTGGAAAGTTGAGTGAAGCAAGGCATAACATATTGTGATCCCAATTGACTTGTGATAGGCTTAGCCTTAGCATATGCATATGGGAAGCTGGTTTCCTCAAAGAACACATGCCTAGAGATGATGTATTTTCTTGTTCCAGGATAGTAGCAAATGTATCCTTTGTAACCTGCACAAAACCTAAAAAGACACATCTCACTATTTTAGGTTGAAGCTTATTACTTCTGTTCAACAAGAGTGGGTAACATGTGCAGCCAAACACCCTAAGTAAGTTCACTTCTAGTACAGAATGATAGAGTTTTTCATAAGGTGATTGCATATTCAATATAGGGGTTGGCATCCTGTTGATTAGAAAAGTAGCAATTGCATAAGCATGATACTAAAATTGAGAGGGAAAAGAAGCATGATGTAAGAGTGTGACTGCAGATTCTCTAATGTGTCTGTTTTTCCTCTCAGAAACTCCATTTTGCTATGGAGTATAAGGGCAAGAAATTTGATGAATGATATTATTTGTTTGCATAAACTCCTTGAATTTCAAACTCATATACTCACCTCCACCATCATTTTTAAGGCATTTAACTTTAACAGAGAATTGAGTTGAAACAAGAGCACACAAGGATTTGAAGTAGCTAAGAACTTCATTTTTATTTCTCATAGGAAATATCCAGGTAAACCTGGTATAGTCATCAACAAACAAAACAAAGTACCTAAAACCATCTATGGAAATGTAAGGAGCAGGTCCCCACACATCAGAGTGAACCAGCTCAAAAGGAACCTGACCTCTGTTTTGAGATTTAGGAAACGACAATTTCTTAAACTTTCCCAAAAAACAAGGTTCACAAATAACTTGTTCTGTGTCACCTACACTATGGATATTACACTTATTCAGCATTATCCAAACTATTTCATTTGATGGGTGCCCAAACCTTTTGTCACGCCCTGAATTTTAGAATAAAAATTTAAAATCCGAAATATGAATTACTACAACTCAACAATAATCATCTTGAAATTTTTTTCCTTAACAACCACACCACACGAATTGAATTTCAAATCTCGAATTTAGTCTCGGTTAATTATTACAACTCAAACTCGTAAATAACATTGTAAAGCTCTAAATGAGCATAACAAACCTCACAACACAAATGAAATCAAATAAATGCTGTAACTCCTAAATAGTACGATCTCCTTCATGATTATCCTGACCTGCAGGAATATCCACTACACCATTTGAATAGTGTACCGGAATTGCAACAACACAAAACCCGTTAAGCTTTTTGAAAGCTCGTATGAGTAAAATAAGAATGAACAGTTGTTTAATTAAGTCATATTTATTTTCACCCAAGTCAACACCTAACAATTCCAACATTTACAAAGAAACCACAATCTCAATAATCAATCACCAAATCAACAATTCAACGCGGAATCTAAACTCACATCTTTTTTCTCAAAACCCCGAAATCGTATTTATAAAAATACGGTGTCTGACAGACTAGAGCTCTAACTAAATCGTAGCCCGTCACCTGACCTAGGTTATGGCATCCGACATATTTATCTTTATCGTAGTTCATCAATATATATACATATACACATATTTAGAACGTCCGATACTCTTACTCAATCTAGTCCCATTACCCGACAAGGGTTGTGGCATCCAATTTACTCAACCAATCGTAGCCCATCATCCACCTAGGATTAGAGCATCTGATTCCCTCATACCGGTCACTACTAATCGAGCACAATAATATAATTCATACAATGAAATCAATCAATCCAAGATACACAATATTATCATGAATTTAAGCATTCGGAATATAACTCGAAATCATCATTCCAACTCAATCATATCATCACTCAACAACACACCAACTAATATATATATTCTACGTAAATATATATATATATATATATATATATATATATATATATACGTAATCATCCACTCATGGATGACCACTAATACCATCTATAGTTCACACAAGAAAATCGTAAAATTCATTTTACATACCTTTGGACAGTAGTTGATTAAGTCCATGTGATTTTAAAAACAAATACTTAATTCATAAATAATTTTCACACAATTACCACAAAATAAATTAATTAAAAGTACTCGGTTCGTAATATGAACCACGTGAGTTTTACTCACCTCGATACTCCCGTTGTGTCTTCAATTTTAACACCAATCACACAGAACCCGCTCACCCAAGTAAAAACCGTTAATCACCTAATCAAATGTGACTTGATTTTAGCCAATAATTCCAAAACATACTTAAACTACCATCCTATGGTGGGATTCTAAATTATACGAAAATTTGACGGACGGATTCTCACGAATCACCTCCTTAATCACTGTTTTACAATTATACTAAGATCCAACGGTCATAACTTCACCCATGAACATTCAAAGGCACTGGGACAGTCATATGATCAACATATCAGAACTACAAGTCTATCGGACTGTCATAACTTCACATATCACAAATCTAACAATCGAAATCGATTGAAACGTAAAAATTCATAACTAAATCATACGATATCCAAAAAATACGTATAATATACCAAAATGATCGTATTGAAATGAAGAATCTAAAAATGTACAGAAACTATATTTTGACCCCCGGAGGTGGCCAAAAAGGGCCGCCGGAATTAGTGGCAGAGCTGCCGCCGACCACCACCAATGGTGTAGGGGCCAAGCTGCTCTTCTTCATTTTAACATGCTGATCATTTTTCATAACTAACTCAAGATCATAAAATAACGGGAGTTGGTTGAAAATTACCAAACTAGTCATGGTAGCCGGAAAATCTCAAGAATCTGTTCAGCTTGAGCTTGAGTTCGACATAAAAACGTCCACCAATGGCTTCGATCCCTTCTAGAAATTTGTTCAGCCACTCAAAGCGAGCTCCCCAATTCAAGAATCACCCGAAACGAAGCTCTATAGCTCGAAATATCGGGATCGATAACTCGGTTTCGATCTAGATCGGGGTTGGCTTTCAGCCTCCACCACGCGTAGCGCCGCCGTGCAAGGGCACTTCAGGGATCTTCAAGAGGAGGTTGAGGCGAGCTTGAGGATAAAGTTTGGTGAGTTTTGGTGGCCGGTAGCTCGAGTTATCTCGATGGGAACCAAATCGTGGTCAAACCGAGGGGAGCTTCCCGTCGCCGCTGCAGGCCATGTCGCAGCACAAGGCTGCCATAGGCAGCTGGGCAAGGTCGAGATGAAGCTACTGGCAGTGGTTCGACATCGGTTGATGGCCGGTGGAGGAAGAGAGAGCTCGGCGAAGGCTGGCTCTGTTTTGGTTGGGTTTCGGACGAGAGAGAGAGAGAGAGAGCGAGAGAGAGAGAGAGAGAGGAACAATCGCTGCACAGTGCGGCTACCTGAAATGGAAACCCTAAACTGGGAAAATTTCCAAAATTATATATATCCATAATAGAAATTTCTTGTAAATGCCATAACTAATTTAAAAAAAATCTGATCTTTTTGTTCCGTATATGCACGGACTCGTATCGATGATTTCTACGACTTTCATGAAGGAAGTTTTCCCAAATTTCGCACGTATAAAAAGTCGATTTCTTGAATCGAACATTTCAAGCTTTTCGTTAAAACAATCGTTTCGGAACTTCGATAATTCTAAAAATGAAATATTTCAAGCAACATTCATGCAATTGCACAATATTCGTTCTACACAATTACACGAAATTAAAATGAAAATTGTTGTTATTACACCTTTGATGCCAAAGTGAATGCTTGACAAGTTTTCCAACAAAACCAGTAGCCTGTGTTGAAGAAGATGACAAAGCTGCTGTAGATTTCTCTGCAGACTAATTGATGGGAGGCAAATCAAAAGGAATGGGATACAACCCTTGCTTACTCAGTCCCTTGTAGAGAATTCTGCCCAACACCTTGTCCTCCTGTATAACAAACATAAATTCATCAAACCACACTAAACAATTATTTTGCTTACACAGTTGATAGATAGATAGAAGATGAGCAGCTAGTTGAGGTATGATAACACATTGTTTAGTTTGAGCAAACCTAGCCTTGTGTTACCAGTGTAAGTGATAGTTAGCTGGGATCCATTACCAATCTGCATTGTATCTGTAGCATTGTAAGGAGTGAGGTTGTTGAGCAGTTGAGGTGCACTTTTCATGTGGTTGGTGGCCCCAGTATCAGCAAGCCAAAACTGTGGTGCATTGTTGGTAACAACAAGCATAGCAGTAGCCTCGTTGTTGTTATTCTATTGTTGATCAGGGAATCCAATGAAATAGTATCACCTTTCAACAGTATGATTCTTCTTGCCACAATAGATGCATCCTCCATTGTTACCAAAGTTTCCAGTGTTTCCAAAGTTCATGTTATTGCCTAGATTCAGATTATTGCCTCCTTGAAGGTTTGACAAAGTTCTATAGGTCCTTGCACCATGTCCAACTCTTTTGACAAGTAAGTGAATTGTTGCCACCATTGTTGAAACCAACATTGTTAGTTCCTGCATTTAAACCACCAATAAATGCATTAGCAGGATAATGTTTTGCATTCCACCAAAGTTCCTGTTTCCCACATTAAAGCTCCTTCCTGCACCAAAATTAGGTCTAGGATTTCCTCTCCCAGCAAAGAAACCAGTGAATTGATTGGATGCATCATTGTTAGCAAAGGTGTGCATAGGATTGAAACCTTATGGAATTGCAGGAATGGGGCCATATGGCTGCTAAGTAGGCAAAGGAATAATTTGGAGTCCAGCTTGCATTTGTGTAGAAGGCAGCATGGCCTGAACTTGAGGTTGAACAGTTTGTATCTGGGGCTGAATAGCTGGAATAGAGCCCTGCACAGGTGTGCTGACAGAGGAGAACCCACGAGGAATATCGGGAGCATGATTATTTGGATTCATTGAAGCCCGAGTGTCAGCCGCACTTAAGAGTTGTGCTATCGTGATACGTTGTAAGGAGATGGCTAGAGGGGCGAGCCTTGAGGCAAGGAGATGCCGAGTGGGGTGAGCCTTGGGACAAGGTGAAGCAAGAGGAGCGAGCCTTGGGAGCCCAAAGGCGAACTTGAAGCTAAAGTGAAGATGAGTGGCATTGTCATAATTAAGTGGAAGTTCTGGTTCAAGGTACTTCGGATTGGAATTTGGGAAAACTCTGAACAGGAGAAATGTCCGGAACGTCGAAAAGAGTTTAATGCACTTGACGACATGTCATTTGGATTTTCTGGGAATTAGTTATGGACAATTATTCTCCTCGGCTATTTTGATGTTTCTTCCCACCTTGTGCATGTAAGCAAAATATGCTCTATAGGGGGAGACATGGTGTTGAGCTTCTACTACCCTCGGTGATGGCCTTTTTGGGGCACTAAGTGAGCTTCTCCTGGGCACCCTTGGGGCCTAGGAGCCGGGCATGTGTCGTCAGAAAGGGGCGGCATATGTTTCCACGAGTCAGGATGTCTCATGGACGGTATTGGCCGAAAGGCCAATATTGCGGGTCGACGTCGGGGGCGAGGTTCGTAAGAGGGCGATCCTTATGCCATCGGAGTTAGATAAACATGTGGGCTTACGGAAGATATGTCGGGACCTCGTGGTGCTCATTGGCCACGGAGCAAGCGACGTGGGCATGTGTTAGGGTTCGACCTTGCCCAAAGCAAAGTGATGCCAGCAAGCATGGAAGGGGCAACTTCTTGCTAGAGTGAAGAAAGCTTAAGAGGGGCATCGAGGATGAGTTGCTCACTTGGGCGGCATGCCAACAAGCAAGAGGGCATGTCCGCTTGAGGATTGGCCACGGGTTATAATATGCCTTGGAGCCATGACGGTCATCAAGAAGAGAACAAGACAGCCTCGTCAGAGAGGGAAGGCCAGAAGGCCTAGGTGACTTGTCAGGTTGGCACTCAAGGTACGAGTAGATGGGCAAGTGTTACCCAAGAGCCGAATGGGCTATCTAGGTGATGCCCATGAGGCGAAGTGTCAGGGCATGTGTTGCCCAAGAGCTAAGTCAGTTGCAAAAGAGATGCTCACGAGGCGAGACACGACGGCAGGTGTTGCCCGCGAGTCGAGCGAGTCATACTAGTGGTGTGCACGAGTCGCATAACAAGAACAAGTGTTCTACATAAGCCCAATGGGGTTGTGCAAGTGATGCCACAAGATGAAGTAAGCGGGAACGTGCTGTCCAAGAGTCAAGTAAGGTGCGCAAGTGACGCGCCCAAGGTTAAAGTACGCGGGCATGGGTTGCCCTTGAGATGGAAGCCAAGTGAGTCGGACAAGCAATACGCACGAAGTGAAGTATGCGGACATATGTTGTCCATGAGCCTAGTGGGTGAGATAAGTGATGCCCGAGGGGGAGTATGCAGACATATGTTGTCTGGGAGCTGAGTGGGTGGCATAAGAGATGCCCACGAAGCGACAAAAGTGTGCAAGCTGCTAAGAAATGACTCAAGGAAGAAACGTGAATGCCAACTTAGTCTCGGTACACGATCATGCTACTTGCTATAGACGTGCGGGACGCACGCTAGTCAGCAATGGGCTGGAGCATGCCGAGATGACACGAAAGCCTATTGGTTGGGCGAGTGTCTTGGAAGACAACCTTGACACAAGGAAGCGATCGATTAGTCACAAGAGGTGAGACTCAAATGTGAGTAGCTTTCGTTGGTAAACCCCAACAAGTAAGGGGATGTTGTCGATAGGGTCAAGTTGACAAGAGAAGCACACAGAAAAGGAAAAGAAAAATGGAGTAATGGAGTAGAGAGGAAGCAAGGAAGATAGGCTGGCCTCGGTTCAGAGGAACCTTCTCGCAGCACGAGCTAAATTCCACTGCGTATAAAGTTGGCCCGTGACACCCAGCAATGTGAGTTTGTGATGGAGTGGCTGCTGCAACATGAGCATTAGCACTTGTACAATTTGATACCACAGATTGAGAGTAAGTACCAGTTGGTACCTGAGACAGATTGTTGTGTGCCACCATTGCTGTGAGAGGTGTGGAGGATTGACTCTCATTATCAATGTCAATTTTAGCTGCTTTCAAGAGTGTCTTGAGTTCCCCCCAGGGTGCAGCTAACAAACTGAGCCCTAATCACAGTTTTGATGGCTGCAAATTCAGTAAGAAGACTCTTTAGGACAGTGACAACTATGTCTTCATCATCAATTTGTACTCCCACAGTCTTAAGAGCATCTCTAGCCACGTTGATCTTATCCAGGTAAGTTTCAATATCATCTGCACCTTTTCTTAAGCTCTGTAGGCTAGACTTCAGTTGCAAGATATTTTGCCTATTTGGAGCTGCAAATTTAAGCCTTAAATTCTCCCATAGTTGTTTTGCTGACTTGCTACCAACAAGCAACAGAGCTAAGAGTTTGTCCAATCATATTCATGACACTCTGATCTTGTGTTTTCTAGCTTATGTAGTCTACAGATATGGTGTTAGCAGTTTCAGTAGCAGCATTAGCAAACTGTGGAGGGCAAGGACAGGACCCATCCACAAAACCATACAGATTTTGACCCCTTAAGACTGATTCCATTCTGAACAACCAAGTTGGGTAGTTGTTTTCATCAAGTAAAACATTAGGGAGAAAAACTGTGGTATGAGTTGTGGTGGATGAGCCACCAGGTTGAGTAGG
This sequence comes from Rosa persica, assembly GCA_025331145.1. Lineage (NCBI taxonomy): Eukaryota > Viridiplantae > Streptophyta > Magnoliopsida > Rosales > Rosaceae > Rosa > Rosa persica. The sequence continues at coordinate 5,091,632 of WFKR01000005.1, read as the reverse complement.
GCTAGGAGTAGTCATTTTTCTTCAGTGATAATTAAACTAGACTTAAAGGCAAGTGAGCTGAGCACGGATCTCCTTGAATAAAGACAGTATACTAGGCACCAAAGTAATAACAGTGAAAGAATAGATCTTTAACACTTTTTCAGCAGTAAATCAACAGATCTGACAAAAATACTTGATTATTAGCTTAATATCAACTTTCTTTGAAAAATAACTTCAAACAGCAGATGACAAGGCTAGCATAGTAACAGATCTTCAATATAAAGAGAGATGGCAACTCACTATAACAGATTTCAACAAAAGTATGAATATAACTTTTAGATCTAGATAAATAGATGCAAAATAAAAGGTTTAGCTGAGAAATTTAAGAACTTGATTTCTATAACTTAGATATTACGCTGTTAGAAGAATGGATTGATCTAAAACAAACTTGGCTCCTGATGCCATGATAGTATTGTAGATAAAAAGGAAATTATGGAAAATAGAAATATATTGCAGAGAGGCAAAATAAGATAATCTTCGTTACAACCCTAGAGCAGAGACTAGCTATCTATTTATAAAAGGGAAAGTGACGCTAGATGAGTGTCACGTGTCGATGAGCTGTGGGCTATAAAGCAACCTCACATGCATTAGTCTAAGTAGCTAATCAACAAACATAATTAACTAACCGTAACAAAAAGCATAGACTAGCAAGAGGACAAAAAGAAAACTATAATCTTCTCATATAGTACGTCCTAATAGAATTGGCCTTGAACAAGATTACCAATGCCTGGGTACAAACATTGGCACATGTGACACTACCAAGGCCAATAAGCCTGCCGCCCAGATAACTGGTTACGAATTTGTGCCTTCGAATAGTGAAAATGGTCTACTCAAGGGCTCAAGGTCGTCTCCATTTAACCAGTCTCGGTTCTTATTGACTCTAGCAGGGTCTTCTCTGGTGATTGTGGGACGAACACCATCCACACTGTTGTGGCCATTGGGTGTGGGACGACTGATGATGGTACTAAATATTGGTTATTGAAGAATTCTTGGGGTGAGGGTTGGGGTGAAAATGGTTACATGAGAATTCTTAGAGATTCTAATGTGCCAGAAGGTCTTTGTGGCATTGCTATCGTAGCTCTGTCGGCCGGTTGCATAGTGTCACGGGCCGACTTTATACGCAGCAGAATTTAGCCCGTGCGGCGCCAAGGTTCCTCTGAACCGAGGCCAGCCTATGTTCCTTACTTCCTTTATACTCCATTACTCCATTTTTCTTTTCCTTTTATGTGTGCTTCTCTTGTCAACTTGACCCTTTCGACAACATCCCCTTACTTGTTGAGGTTTACCAACGAAAGCTACTCACACCTGAGTCTCACTTCTTGTGACTAACCGATCGCTTCCTTGTGTCATGGTTGTCTTCCAAGACACTTGCCCAACCGATAGGCTTTCGTGTCATCTCGGCTTGTGCCAGCCCATTACTGACTCACGTGCGCCTCGCACGTTGATAGCAAGTAGCATGATCATGTACCGAGACTAAGTTGGCATTCACGTTTCTTCCTTGAGTCATTTCTTAGCAGCTTGCACACTTTGTCGCTTCGTGGGCATCTCTTGTGTCACCCACTCAGCTCCCAGATAACACATGTCTACATACTCCCCCTCGGGCATCACCTATCTAACCCACTAGGCTCATGGACTACATGTGTCCGCATACTTCACTTCGTGGGTATTGCTTATCCGACCCACTCGGCTTCCACCTTAAGGGCAACCCATGCCCGCGTACTTTAACCTTGGACGCGTCACTTGCGCACCTTACTTGACTCATAGATAGCACGTTCCCGCTTACTTTATCTTGTGGCATCACTCTCACAACCCAATGGGCTTATATAGAACACTTGTTCTTGTTCTGCGACTCATGGACACCACTAGTATGACTTGTTCGACTTGCGGGCAACCCCTGCCGTCGTGTCTCACCTCGTGAGCATCTCTTTTGCAACTCACTTGGCTCTTGGGCAACACATGCCCTCATACTTTGCCTCATGAGCATCACCTAGATAGCCCATTCGACTCTTGGGTAACATCTGCCCATCTACTCATACCTTGAGTACCAACCCAACAGTCACCTAGGCCTTGTGGCCTTTCCTCTCTTGACGAGACTATCTTGTTCTCCTTTCGATGACCGACACGACCCCAAGGTATATTCTAACCCATGGGCCAATCCTCAAGCGGGCATGCCGTCTTCCTTGTTAGCATGTCGCCCAAGTGAGCAACTCATCATCGATGCCCCTCTTAAGCTTCCTTCAGTCTAACACGGAGTCGCCCCTTCTGTGCTTGCTGGCATCACTTTGCTTTGGGCAAGGTCGAACCCTAACACATGCCCACGTCGCTTGCTCCGTGGCCAATGAGCACCACGAGGTCCCGACATATCTTCCGTAAGCCCACATGTTTATCTAACGCCGATGGCATAAGGATCGCCCTCTTATGAACCTCGCCCCCGATGTCGACCCGCAATATTGGCCTTTCGGCCAATACCGTCCACAAGACATTCTGACTCGTGGAAACATATGCCGCCCCTTTCTGATGACACATGCCCGGCTCCTAGGCCCCCAAGGGTGCCCGGGAAAAGCTCACTTAGTGCCCCATGAAGGCCAGCATCGGGGGTGGTAGAAGCTCAACACCATGTCTCCCCCTATAGAGCATATTTTGCTTACATGCACAAGGTGGGAGGAAACATCAAAATAGCCGAGGAGAATAATTGTCCATAACTAATTCCCAAAAAATCCAAATGACATGCCGTCAAGTGCATTGAACTCTTTTCGACTTTCCAAACATTTCTTGTCAGAACCCATCCCGAAAATCCTTTCAAATTTTCAAGATGGACTCTGCGGGGCCCACTTTTAAGAAAAATTCGACAGAACTTCCCTTAAAAGTGGACAACCCAACCTGTGAGAAAAACGACAAAAACAAATTTTTCTAAATCCAAGATCCCACAACATGCAGTCATCCTATATTTCACAACCACCACAAGTTATTAAGCCAAACCCAAGCGTAAAGGCAGTAAAATTTATACAATACAGCCTGGGGTTCTAATCTTCAACTCCATAAGTAAAACACGTCTCTGACAACGAGATTAATACACAATAACAATAAGTCTCTTAAGGTTATCAGAGCAATCTACGATAAAATCAAATATATTACATGAGATAGGTTAATATTAACCTACGAAAGGCAAGTGGCAGAACTGGTGCTAAACCTCGATCCCACGCCGAACAGCAACACTGCGAACTGGGCAAAGGAAACTGAAAAGCCCAGGGGAAAGTAAGCGATAAAACATTAGTTGTGAGTGGACAAAAATATTTAATTAAGAAAGAAATGTTTCTCACTTTCCCACATTTATTGTTTAGAACGTTCTTATGCATGCAATAGGGAACTAAAGGTTTTTAAATCACTTTCATGACTAAGCCAGCCCCGCTGGCTTAAGGGAAGTTCGACCGACCCTGTTAGTCGGACGAATAAATAAATAAGTAAATAATTTAAAAGGTATGAGGAAAAACGTCATCACCATACAATAAAATAAAGTGAGCCGCTAAGGCTCGGGTCGGAGTGTCCCACACTCAAGAGCATCCCATGCTCGGCTCTACTCACCCACTAACACAAAGTAAGTAGGGAGGAGTACCAATAGGCTAGCTAGCAATAAAGTATATCGACCCAGGTATGGTGAGTAAAAACCATATGAAAATCGAGAATTTGTGAGATTTCCTCGAAGTCTCACAAGAAAGGAACTTAGTCCAACGACGTGACCCCGCACGCCAACATGATTCAAAATTATGAATCAATATACTAAAATAATGTAAGTTTATAATCTCGAAGAAATCTTCCCTTTCCGAAGATTTTTCGAGAAACCCGAATCTATTAATAAATAATGATACTTTCATTTTCAGAAATAATCTTATCGAAGATTATTTCTAATAAAAAGTTCGAAATGGAACATAACCACTTCTAATCGGCAATTTGAACCATAACTAATTTCATAATCAAAAATCGAATAATATGCTCATTAAATAACAGATACTTTAAATAATTTCGTAACTTAGAAAATTTAATTGCATGCATGACTTTAAAATCAAACGTCCACTCACAGTATACGGCTAAGCTTGCCGTCGATCCGAACCCTCTTCGTAGGAATCCTCCTCACGTCCTGTACAATATAACGTTCATAAACCAATAAGTACAGGACGGATAAAAATTAAATCCATCAAAAACCAAACCATATCCCAATTGTTATTATTTACTTAAAAATCTCCAATTTCACTTTTCTAACTTCATTTCCTTACTTTGAGCTTCCGATTAAGGAATTCCGATACACGGATTATCCGTGAATTAATCAATGAATTTCACACCATAACGAAAACCATATCTACACTTCACGAAATTAATCCGAGGTCACCAATATGGAAACTACATTATACCAATGATTAAATAGCCCAATTACGACAGTCAGAAACCTGCCCTACACCACCTCACGCACCGCCCACAGTGGCGGCAAGTGGCGGTTACTCGCCGGAATCAACCTCCTCCTATGGCCACCAAATTTCATACACAACATCAATTCTACCCACTGGTCATTTCATTCAACTACAACACATCCAAATAACAATCAAAACCAGTCGAAATCAATGGATGAACATAAACCCAGAAATTTTCCAAGAACCCTAGAATTTCAATTCAACAATTCGACTTCTACACAGCAAATCGAGACACAAGGCCATAGGGGAAATGATCAGTGAAGAAAACCGAACCTTCGACACAGGTTTGGTGGCCGAAGATGACCGAAATCGCCGGAAATCGCCGAAAAACCCAATCTGCTACAGTGAACTTCGTGGCTCAATTCCGAGCTCCTCCGGTCGAGATACCGTGAAATGCGACCATGGGCATGACGAGGAGGAAGAGGCGAACCTAGGGATGTCTGGGTTTCGTCGTGGGGCGGCCGAAATCGAAGGAAGTTGGAGGAGGAGGATTCGGCCGAACTGGAGGAGGAAGAAATCGGGGGAGAAGAGAGAGAAAAGGCTGGGTAAGTTTCCAAATTTGGAAACTTACCACAGTAACTTTCTATTTAAAGAACTTACTATGAACAGTAACCAGGAATAGTAAATTTAGTTTTTCGCTTATAACTTTCGCATACTAACTCTGATTTTTACGAACCACGTATGCATGTTCTCGGTTTAACATCCTCTACGACTTCCATGAAGAACATTTTCTCAAATTATGACCCGAACAAAAAGTCAACTTTTAGGGCCACTAAAATCATATAACGGAGTAAAAATTAAGTGTAACTGACATTTACCGTCAAATTAATAAAAATCGAAAATTCTGGGTTCGGGACGTAATATTTCTCGTGTTCAGAGTTTTCCCAAATTCCAAGCTGAAGTACCTCGAACCAAAACTTCTATTTAATTACGACAATGCCACTTATCTTCACTTTAGCTTCAAGTTAGCCTTTGGGCTCCCAAGGCTCGCTCCTCTCGCTTCACTTTGTCCCAAGGCTCACCCCACTCGGCATCTCCTTGCCTCAAGGCTCACCCCTCTCGGCATCTCCTTACAACGTGTCACGATAGCATAACTCTTAAGTGCGGCTTGTGACACATAGCTATACTTGAAAGTTAAAATGAAACTATATTGTCCCTTGTCACATTAATGAGTTTCGATTTTAATCCAACTTAATTGTCTACCAATTTTTTTTCCCAATCTTTTTTTATTAAAAAGATGAAAAAAAAATAGTACAAATTAAGAAGGAGGGGCACAGATAGCCTCTAAATAATACAATTCTCTAAATAGAGATGGTAGACAAATGCTGAATCTTACATGCATACTACCCAACCAAAGTAGAGATGGAATGAACCATGCAACCCCATCAGCAGCTTGTTGTCCTTGTATTCCACAGTATTGTTGCTTCTCCCCATCAGTGGCTAATAATTGTGAGATTCCAAGAATAGAGTAAATAGAATTAAAGCAATTGCATGCTTTTTGTAGGGATGGAAAGAAAGCTTAGCACATTCCTTGAACAATCCCAAAAATGATGGCATCCAAAACATTAAAAACCTGAGCCTCAAAACGCAGCAGATTTCTAGTAATCCAAGTATACCAAATTAGATTGCAAGTTACTAGAAACCAAAGCCGACACTTATGTTTAGAGAGAGAGGGCAGAAGCATAAGCTCCAAAATGCTACCAAAATTGGTAGCCGACGCTTGTCTACCAAAATTGGATTTTTATAAAAATGCTCTTGAAAGATCAAAAGATTTTGAATTGGTTTTATAACAATTATGACAATTTCAAAATAATATTTTATTTAATAAATAAACAGTAAATAACCGGCTCAGTTTCTCTCACTTTGTTCTTCTGATCGAATATTGCCTCTTTTACCACATGCATAGCACGCATCGCTGCCGAGATAACTTGTTATAAAAATGCGTCATCCGTAACTCCATAAGTGAAGGCGATCTACTCAAGGCTGTGCCAGAAAAAAAAAAGGGAAAAAAAAAAGAATATAGACTGTTGATTTTATAATGATGTACCAACTAAAGCCAAATTCCTCAATAGTACAAAAATCTAGCAATCAACCCAATTTCTACCCTTTTTATTTTCCATTGGTAGGTTGATATAATAAAAAATACTCAGCAACACACCATGATAGATATCGATCCCTATCGATAATGCTAGGGGACTTTATAAAAGCAGATTTATAGTCGGAACTAGTAATTCATATGAAAAGAATCCGTTCATATATATATATATATATATATATATATATACACACACACATACTATCTAGGGTGGGACTTTATAAAAGCAGATTTATAGTCGGACTAGTAATTCATATGAAAAGAATCTGTTCATATATATATATATACACACACACACACACACACACACATACTATCTAGAGTGAGGCCTCACTCTGAAATTAACGTGTGAGATTGGAGTTTAGGGTCACTTTTCGGTTTCATATCCACATCTCGACCGTTCAGTTTTTAGGTACTAATATATAGATCATCTCTGCAAAATTTCAGCTAAATTGATGATTTTTAAGGTATTGAACTTATTTAAATCAATAGACAAACTGAATCTATCTACCCTGAACCGTACTAACTTTAAGGCAGTTATTAATGCCTTAACGATCATCAATTTGGCTGAAATTTTACAAAGATGATCTATACAATAGTACCTAAAAACTGAACGGTCGAGATGTGGATATGAGACCAAAAAGTGACCCTAAATCCCAACCTCACACGTTAATTTCAGAGTGAGGTCTCACTCTGGATAGGATATGTATATATATATAGGCCCGTTCCAAAGCGGACGTCCGCACTTTGCTAAAGTGCGGACGGCGACGCTGCTGCGGCGTTCTAGGCAGCGATAGCGGCTCAGAGCTTGGCGGATGGAGGCCGGAGGCTTTCCGGACGGTTCTGGGCAGCGTTCGAGGTCGGAGTTGTAGGTTTATGGGCAGTGACCTCACCTGCAACTGCAGGTTTCTGGGCAGCGCTGCAACCACATCGCTGGCGACTCCACCGACTGCAGACCGGTCCGTCCGACCCCTGGTGTATGTCCGGTAAGCCTCGCCGCTCCGTCGCACCCTGAGCCGAGCTGTAGCGTCGACGTCCGCACTTTAACAACAGTTCGGACGTCCTCTTTGAAACCGTTGTGTGTGTGTATAGATATATATATATATATATATATATATATATATATATATAGAGAGAGAGAGAGAGAGAGAGAGAGAGAGAGAGAGAGAGAGAGAGAGAGAGCGTCACCAGTTCATCGATAATTATATGTGACTTTTTTCGATAACAGAAAAAAGACAAGAACTAAAACACAAAACCATGACAAACTCCCCCTCCCAGCTGATCCAAATGGAACGCTGAGGACACAGGCAGAGGTAAACAGAAAAACCTTACAGAGGTGTTCTGAGAGCTATGAGCTAGTGCAGCTAGCTAATCTGCTACAAAATTAGCCTCCCGATATATATGTCGGAAAACAACGGAGTTAAAATGTTGAGCCAAAAACTTGATATCTTGTACGAGGATCTGAATTCTCCATAGAATCTCACATCTTCCTTGAATGCAAATATGCAATCAATCAACAGCTTGGAGTCGCCTTCAGCTATCACATTAGCATGATGATGGAGTAAAGCAGTATACAATCCATCCTTTAAAGCAGTTGCAATGGATGATTTGAGGAGAACTTTTTTTTTTCCTAAAAGGGCAGAGGTCCCAGCCTAGCTCGGTGCCTCATTCCTGCGCCGGAGTGTATTGATTGAGGAGAATATATTGCACAGTAAAGAACAAATAATTAATTCCCAATGAACATGCATGTAGTCCATATGGATCACTAATTAATAGATTATAAAGTAGCTAGAGAGGAGAAACTCATATGTAATCTTAGATGATTATAATTCGGATGGAGGGTTACAATTGGAGTAATAACTGGAAAGATGGAGTTCATGATCGAAAAAAAGTTTCAGACGTTCATAGATTAATGAATTAACTGAAATGAATTGAAAGATGAACATAAATAATAACACATTAAAAGAAAGAGAAAAAAAGAGAGCGGAGTTGATATAGAATAGCTGGATTGAGAAGCTGGTTACAATAGTCTTTTAGTAAAATGATGTGACAAATGATTTGTAATGTGTACATAATTATGAAATATCATACAAGAGAAAAGCCACAAATATTAAATTTTATTTGAGACGAACAATCATTTTTCTATTTGTATTTAGGGAAGAATCTTCATATGGTACCTAGATTATAGTCTAATGCACATTTTGATACCTAAACTTTCAAAACTACCCTGATGGTACTGAACTATTGCTCCGTTTCTCCATATGGTATTTCTATTGAATCTGCCGTTAACTTTGCCTACGTGGCTCATTCTTATAGGATGACATTCTTTTAAAAAAAAAATTAATAGGCAAAGTTAACGGCAGATTGGATGGAAGTGTCATATAGAGAAACGGAGCAATAGTTCAGGTACTACGAGAGTAGTTTTGAATGTTCATGTACCAAAATGTGTATTGAACAGTAGTTCAGGTATCATTTGAGGATTTTCCACTTGTATTTACACTCATTAGAATACAAGGAATCTTGACAGCTAGCAGCAACGTCTAACTCAAAAACAGCTTGCACCACCACGAAAACTCAAAATCGCATCAAGAATCTTATAGTTATGGATGTTGAAATTTGACGATCAATCAACAATTTCACGTCCGAAAGGTGATGAAGTAAGGACTACTTGACGTCTTGACTGGTGGAAGACCTGTAGCCTGTAGGGTCATCGGAATCTTTTGCGCAAATCAATGCCAAGACGGCAAGACTCCCGTCAATTTGAAGTCATGATCATTGGTACTTGTTTTCACATGGAATTTTTTTTCGATTGAGTTTTCACACAGAAGTCGGACTAAGAAAAAAGATATCAACTTTAGATGGTCGGGCGGAAACCTCGTTCCCACTTCCCCCTTATCAATCTAGAATTACATGCGAGAAAAATTCGAGATAGCTAGACATATGTTTATCCCCTATATAAATCCCAAGATAGTAAGCTTGCCTCTTCACAGCTAAAATTTGAAGCCATTGTTACAGTAATTCAGTACTGCTTTGTGAACGATGGATTTCAAAAGAAACCATGTGATCAGTGCCATATTCATCATCTTAGGGACTTTGGCTTCTCAAGCCACATCCCATGCATTGTACGAATCTTCCATTGCCGAAAAACATGAGCAATGGATGGCAAAGCACGGACGCGTTTACCTCGACAGTGCAGAGAAGGAAAGGCGTTTTGCCATCTTCAGGAAGAATGTCGAATTCGTGGAGAAGTTCAACAGAGAAGGGAACAAGACTTACAAGTTGAGCATCAACAAGTTCTCTGATATGACCAATGAAGAATTCATGAGACATCATACCGGATACAAAATGCCAACCAGCTCAAATACTTCAACCTCATTCAAAAGTAACTCTTTTCAGTACCAAAGCTTGGCTGCTACTGATATTCCAACTAGCATGGACTGGAGGGAACAACAAGCTGTCACCGGCATAAAGGATCAAGGTCGATGTGGTAAGTGAATCACTGTAGCGCCATACGTAAAACCACTTCATCATTATCCCTTCTTACTTCTTACTTCTTACTTCTTACTATGTGAATTCATCCATTTTTGTATATACATGTACGTAGGTGCTTGCTGGGCATTTACAGTAGTAGCAGCTGTGGAAGGGCTAACCAAAATCAAAACTGGCCAACTGATGTCACTCTCTGAGCAGCAACTTGTGGACTGCAATCGTCAGAACGATGGGTGCAACGGTGGTAGCTTAGAAAGCGCCTACGAGTACGTTATACAAAACGGAGGAATCGCTCGCGAAGATACTTACCAATACCAGAGCACGGACATGGAAACATGCGACGCTAACAAGGAAAGTGAGCATGCTGCACAGATCACTGGTTATGAACATGTCCCTTCCAGAAGTGAAAACGATCTACTCAAGGCTGTCTCCATGCAACCAGTCTCGATTAGCATTGCTGCTTATGGAACAGAGTTTCAGCACTACGGCAGTGGGGTGTTCTCTGGCGATTGTGGAACACACATCGACCACGCCGTCACAGCCATTGGCTACGGGACGACTGAAGATGGAACCCCCTATTGGTTACTGAAGAACTCATGGGGCGAGCAGTGGGGTGAAAGTGGGTATATGAGAATTCTTAGAAACAGTGATGCCCCAGAAGGTATGTGCGGCCTCGCTATGAATGCTTTCTATCCGACTGCATAAGTCTACGTATAATCACACCAATAACATAGCGGGTAGAAGAGCGTTCCCGTCTGACTTCTCCCGTTTTCCATATCTATGAAAGTATGAAGTATGAAGTTCCAAATTCTACCATGTATTGTGAAAAGGCCCGTATTTTGTACCCCATATATATATATATATATATATATATAGCTTTGCTTCCAGTATTATCAAAATTCTACTATGTATTGTGAAAAGGCCTGTATTCTGTACCATATATATATATATATAGCTTTGCTTCCAGTATTACCAATCTTTTGATCTTATTGGAAAAGAAAATAACCACCCCAAATTTGCAACAAAAAGCCAAAAGGTCAGCTGTTGTTACGCAAAAAAGGCTGCTCGATCTTGTTTCAATATAAGAGGGATCCCATTGGAGGAAGATGAGTGTCAATTCATTTGTGATCATTACCATTGCAAAATAGGTAACATTTAATTAACAAAGTACTCCTATTCCTGCAGCAATACCAATCTTTTGATCCTGTTGGAAAAGAAAATAACCACCCCAAAATGATTATATTTTAAAAGTTATTAATTAAACACAACGAATCAGAAAAGAAAAAGAATTATTAAAAAAAAAAATTCATGCAGACCATGCAACAAAAAGCCAAAAGGTCAACTGTTGTTACGCAAAAAAGGCTGCTCGATCTTGTTTCAATATAAGAGGGATCCCATTGGAGGAAGATGAGTGTCAATTCATTTGTGATCATTACCATTGCAAAATAGGTAACATTTAATTAACAAAGTACTCCTATTCCTGCAGCAAGTTATTTGTAAAATGCAGTGAAATGAGAGGTTCTTCTTTTCTTTTTCTTTTTCTTTTTTTCAGAAAAATGAGAGATAGATCGCTCCAAAAAAAAGAAAATGACAATATATACAAAAGAGAAGGACCAAAACCAAAACCCCCGAATGCAGTGGCGGAATCAATGTTGGATGACTTGGGCAAGGGTTCAGACTCCCCCGCTCAATCAACCAGATTAGCTAATTAATGGATATTATATGTAAAACTATAATGTACTCAATGTATTATAGTAATGCTCATTAACCAATGCAGTCTTAAATAATGTATTTGATGTATAAAAAGTCAAAAGTTTGATAAAGAAAAAAGAATCAAAAGTAATAGAAATTGATCAGACTAGGTCGTAGAAAATGGCAATTAACTCTTATGTTTATGTACTTAACTAAGAAACCTCTCATTAAGTATTTACTGAAATTAAAAAACAATTTATTTAATGAGATTCAATAATATATACATAGAAGAAAATCATAGATGTATAAGAATGGGCGTTAATCGCAGAATTATACATGCATGATGGTTCAGCCATCAATACAAAATATCTGAAAAACTGTTTACTCTCCCTCTTCAATTTGGGGCAATGAATTCAATGTAAGTTCAATTTTGTTCAATCCAATTTGGGGCAATTTATAGGGTTTTTGAGGCCGGTTCTGGGCTTCTGGGATCAAGGGCTTTGATATACACACACCCTTAAGCACTTGATACACATCCTTATTATTTTATATTTCAAATTAGATTTTGTAGGTAGGTTAAATGACCAAAACAGATATCTATGCATTAGAAGAAGAAAAATAGTCATATTTTCCTTAAATAATTCTATTTATGTATAAATAGTTAGATAAACACAACAAATTTCTATACATGACCTCCCAATTTAATACAAGGATAAAGTTAGAAACTATCTAATTTAATTTTTCCTTAAATAAATTGTAATTAAATGAGGTTAGAAACCATAATTTTAGAATTTCAAAATCAATGGCATTAAATGTTTTTAAAACAAATTGCTTTACTCCCATTTTTTAGTTAATTTCCTTTTCTGTTCTAAGAGTTATGATTAATCAATTTATTTTCTAATATAAAACATCACAGGTGAAAAAACTTTGTAATTGTTAATTTGTTTGGCCCCTCTAATGACAATTTTTTAGTTCAGCCACTGTGGAGAAACTACTAATATAGTTTTGGTTGAATGTTCAACTCATAATTTTATACTTGATTAACATGGTGTTTGGTATGAGAACTCAAATAACACAAAACCTATTTATATGCATTATTTAAAGGGAACAATAATAAATCTGTATGGATTTCTCCATAACTAACAAGTAATCAATGTGGTCATTTGCGAAATGTTAATATACTAGAATATACTAATCATATTAAATAGTAACCTTAATACAGTCAAAAAGTAGGATATTTCATGATTTTTGAGATTAATGATACTTTAAATACTTTGGGTTGTGTATTTAGTAAAATATTAGAATGAGAAATTAAATGGATGGTGTATTAAATATGGAGTTGTATTAAGTAATTAGGAGTGTGTATTTAAAACTTCTCGAGCTTAAGGTATTCTAGGTTTTGAGCTTCATCACTCATGATAAAAGTTGAATAATTTATGAAAATGAGTTGCCAAGTGGTTGATGTCTAAAAAAAAAGGTTGTACATTGGTAGTAGTTGTCAGTGTTCGATCATGTTCTATATAAGCCCCAAATAAGTATTGCTTTGCCTCCACAACTTGGTTGCCAATCACTACATAAAATCATAGCCATTGTCACAAAGGCAGCCCGGCCTCTCTGGTCATCGTTACTAAACTTGTGAACAATGGCTTTTGAACGAGTTAACCTTGTGACTGTTACTACATTGGTCACCATGGGAGTTTTGGCTTCGCAAGCCGCATCCTTTTCACTGTACGAAGCTTCCATTGCTGAGAAACATGAGCAATGGATGGAGAAGTACGGACGCGTTTACCCTAACAGTGCAGAGAAGCAAAGGCGTTTCGCTATCTTCATGAAGAATGTCGAATTTGTGGAGAAATCCAACAGTGAAGGGAACAAGACTTACAAGTTGAGCATCAACGAATTTTCTGATATGACTAATGAAGAATTCATGAGACATCATACTGGATACAAAATCCCCACCAGCTCAAGTTCAACCTCTTCCGAACATAAATCCTTTCGGTACCAAAGCTTGGCTGCAACTGAGGTTCCAGCTAGCATGGACTGGAGGGAGCAAGGAGCTGTTACCCGCATAAGAAATCAAGATCAATGTGGTAAGTGATGCACACCCTACCTTCTTGCCTAATTAATAGAATTCATCGTTTTTTCCTGGATACATGCAGGTGCTTGTTGGGCATTTACCGTAGTGGCAGCAGTAGAAGGGCTAATCCAAATCAAAACTGGCCAATTGATCCCGCTGTCCGAGCAACAACTTGTCGACTGTGATCACGACAACAATGGCTGCAACGGTGGCAGTGAAGTAAATGCATTTAAATACATAATACAAAATGGAGGAATCGCTAGTGAAGAAGATTACCCATACCAGAGCACAGACATGGGAACATGTGACACTAACAAGGAAAGTGACCAAGCTGCCCAGATCACTGATTATGAAATAGTCCCTTCCAGAAGTGAAGATGATCTACTCAAGGCTGTGTCCAAGCAACCAGTCTCGGTTAGCATTGATGCTTCTGGTGAAGCGTTTCAGCATTACAGTAGTGGGGTGTTCTCCAGTGATTGCGGGACGAACCTCCATCATGCTGTTGCAGCCATTGGGTATGAACAACTGAAAGTGACATCGACTATTGGTTATTGAAGAATTCATGGGGTGAGACTTGGGGTGAAAATGGCTATATGAAAATTCTTAGGAACAGTGATGCCCCAGAAGGTATGTGCGGCCTTGCTATCAGAGCTTCCTATCCGACTGCATAACTGTTAACTAATCAAAGAAATAATGTATAGCAGGCAGAAAAAATAACTGCCTGACTACTCCCCTTTCCATATTTATGCATTTCAACTATTTATCCTTCGCGATGAACACCCTGTATTCTGTACAAGCATATTTGCTTAAATGAAGTTTTAAAATCTGGCAGACAAGACAGTGTCGGTTAAGAATGCACCTTCCATTTAGGTGTGAATACATTCAAGGCCATACTTAAGAATGAATTCATACAAAGAGCCAGCAAAACACAAGTAATAAGCAAAAAGAATTCTGACTAACAATAGCCTTTCTAAATGAAACAATACAGAAGGCTACATGGGAAAGAAGTTTGAAATTCTTCAAATCCCCACAAGTACCAGCTATTAGACATCATTACATGGAACTGCATTTACCTAATTATACTGCAAAATGGAAAAGACACAATCAGGCACGTTTTCCACTGTTGGGATTGGTCTTGGTGCAGAGGACCTTCCGCCCCTTGGCACGGCGGCGCTTCAACATTGCTCTACCACTTGTGGTTCTCATGCGTCTGCGGAAGCCATGAGTTCGAGCCAGAGATTTCCGGGACCTGTTTCTCTTTGTTAGACACAGGGCAGCCTTCCCAGCCCTCACCACTAAGCCAGAGCCTCTTCTTCTTCCAACCCCAACATTAGAGCTCAAATCCAAACCCAAAGATAAACCTGCAAATTAAAAATAACAGGTACATCAATTATTATTACACATCAAGCCATGTAGGATGTATTGCTCTTCAGCTCAATTTTCGGCAACCAAATAAAGCCATTGCCTTGTTAACAGTCTAGGAGGAAAAAGGGAAAGTACTAGCAGTGTTGCCAACATTATCATTGCAATGCTGGCATTGCCAAGATCGATTTTTGAGTGGTCAAGGTGTGTGGCTGCATTGCAGTGTTGGTATCTTGTAGCTAACAAAACGTTCACATATGCCGTAAGGT
Organism: Rosa persica; assembly: GCA_025331145.1. Taxonomy (NCBI): domain Eukaryota; kingdom Viridiplantae; phylum Streptophyta; class Magnoliopsida; order Rosales; family Rosaceae; genus Rosa; species Rosa persica. The sequence continues at coordinate 5,076,146 of WFKR01000005.1, read as the reverse complement.
ATCTCTTGAATACCTATTGGAGTAATTCAGTTGTTTCACAAAGCAAAACTGCTCCCAATTTAGCTTATAAGCAAGAAATCTACTTTCTTTAGTGCAAGAAATCTACTTTCATGAAGCTAGAGTACCTAACCAAGCCAAAAAAAAAAACACAAAATTTCAACGAAACAAGGGAATGTACAACCTATAACCTCCTGAAATTCAACCAAGACTACCCATTACAAATTACGACATAAAGATCCCACATTTCAACACTGAACACAACCTTGAGCAAAATGAGCAAACACCCACATTCCAGAATCACCCAACAAAAGAAAAAAGGAAGTCAAACAGAGTGAATTACCTGAAAACGAAGAAGGGGAAGAGAGAGAAGCAGAAGAGGAGGGGATGAAGGAGCAGTGAAGCAACGAAGAACGCGCGGCGGCAACGTTGACAGAGACGGAGCTTCTCCTTCCGGTGAGGAATGTGAGGGAAGCAGAAGTTGTGGGTCTAGTTGAGAGAGAAGGTGACCATGAAATTGCTGACAGTGTAGCCATTCTTTGGTTTCTCTGTTATCCCCAAAGAGGCAAAACAAAAGACCAAAGATGAGGTTTTTCTTCTGCCCCATTGCCTTATCCAGTGTCACAGACAAGTCGGGTTTGGATCCTTCCGATCGGGTTTATCAAAACTTCAAACTCACTGGGCCGGCCCAGCCCATTACATCTGCTCTTCAAAGCTTATTTGTTTTGTTAATAATTACATATCCTTTGATAGGTAGAGTCAGTTGGGGATGTAGCTCAAATGGTAGAGCGCCCGCTTTGCATGCGGGAGGTACAGGGTTCGATCCCCTGCATCTCCATCTCTTTTACTTTTTTATTTTTCAAAATAAACTGCCCAGGCTTTTTTTAACTGAGCTAGCTAGGTCCAAGGTAGGCCTTTTTTCAGGTTAAATCAGTGTTCCGCAAACGGCAAACCCTAAGCTAGGGTAACTGTGTTCCTAATTCCCATTACATGGATCTGAAAATCCCCAGAGAGGGGGTTGAATATGGATCACCAATATAAACCTTTTTAATTCAAAGCAAGCATGTGAATATGTGATATTTGGAACTCAATTATTGAGAAAATGATAGAGAGGTCAACGTTTCAAGCCAATGGAAATGGACTGAACCCAGCTGGAATTACACCAAGTGATGTAGCATCAGCTGCAGAAAAACAAATTATGAATCCAAGTGCTGATAGAAGTGTTGGGTGGTTGTGGTTTGCATTGTGGGGCATCCACTAGTTCTTGTTTCTCTAAGAGGACATGAATCACTTAGCTCTAGGTGATCTTTCGGATCTCCCAAGACTTTGATACTCTAGGTGATCTTCCAGATCTTCCAAGACTTTGATAATGGAAAGGAAGCAATGCAGCCAATTAATGATATTAATAAGAGTTTGTAGTTTTGTGAGGGGAGAGACGCAAATGAAAAGGGAAGAGTGTGATGCAGACTTAACAGTAACCTCAGTTTTGGGTATGAGCAATTAATCAAAGTGGGTCGACTCTGCCATCTTCTATATTCTGCTCATTGCCCATGCTGGTATCCCATCCAGGACTTCTATATTGGACACAGTCTGATCCTCTGGACATCCCACTTAATACTTGCAATCTCATTTGCATTGCAATCAGAAAGAAGTGAGAAATGAGGATTCCAAATATCTAGAATTGTACCACGCGCAATATAATTAAACCTTTGATACCATCAATTGTACAATTTTTTGACCTCAAAAACGTCTTAAAGTATTAAGAATACTGCAACCGTGACCCTTAAAGGAGAAAAATGACGCAAACAACTCGGCTCTTAACTTTCAAACAGTTGTATAACTTACAGATTTTGATTTTGAAGCCTAGCCTGCTTTACTTTTTAATGCCTGTGTTTAAAAAGTTACTAATCCTATCTAATTTTTTTTTTTTTTAGTTAACTAATCCTATGTAATTTTATGGTTCATTTTAGACTCCAAACAGGACCGACTTTAGAAATCGACTAAATACTACCAAATATATTTAAAGCTAATATTGACTATTCCTTCTAGCGTATAATTATTGTTTAACATCATCTAGACCTTGTTATTAGACAAATAAATATGTTGAGGATGTAAAAGTATGCTTTTTGAGCTATCAACAAAATAGTCATAGAAAAGGTGCCAGTGAAAAGCTTAACAAATTAGTCATAGAAAAGGGGCTAGTAGGGCTTCCCTAATACAACTTGTGCAACCCAACTATTGGAATCCATTATGTGTTGGTTTATTTGTATCAAGTACAACTGAAAGAGTGTTCTCAAAGAGTCTGCAATTTGGTAATCCTCTCCCTTAAGCGAGTGGCCTACACAGATAGCAGCTAATCATCAAGTTTTTTTTTTTTTTTTTTTTTTTTTTTTTTTTTTGAGGAGTAGCTAATCATCAAGTTGTTAGGGGCCAAATTACTATTCTGAAATAGACATTTGGGGTTTCTTTGTTGAAAATACAAACAAATTAAAGCATTAAGCAAGTGCATATACAGATAACTCATCACCAATTGTAGGGAGCTTAATTACTATTCTGAAATAGACATTTGGAAACTCTTCCTTCAAAACACAAACAAATGAAAGCAGAAAAACGCAAGCTGCTAGTCCCTACCCCTAACAGCTTTGGCATTAATTATATCTGTTTGGTAACCTTGTTTGGTAGAGTGAGATTGAAGCAACTAGAAGTCTAGAAGAAGAAGACCATGGAGGGTTTAGCGTATATCATACATTTCCCAATCATTCTGTTTGATTTCATATTCAACTTTCTCAAGCTATGCACCCCACCATCATTATCTATGTGCCTTTCAAAAGAGACCTTCAAAGGGCAATTAGGCAGCCAGTTTTGATCCACTACTGACTGGTCAGTGCATGAGTGCCATTTCTTTTATGGCTATTCTCTTAGTTGTGTTGATGGATCAACTGGGGAGGATAATGCTAATGTACAGGCAAGCATCACCATAACCAACCCTCTCATCATTCACTCATTTTGCTGATGAAGATTCCAGCTTCCAATCAGCTGAAAACAAGATAGGATTGTTAGGAAATTGCAATTATATAAACTTAAAGTGGTGATGTTTATGCCTTCCACTGATTCTTTTTTGGCAAGTTAATATCAACCACAGGAAGGTTTTACAGCTTATTTATTTAATTAGTAATTAGATTCTAATAATGTAGGAATGTGCTTTCCAAACACTCTAAGTACTTGTTTGTGGATGTTTTACATTCCTCTTTAGTATTAAGACACTATAGGTGAGTTTTTTTTTTTCCCTAATATACATGCACTTGAAAGCAATCCTTTAACGAGTTTCTTTTCCGACAACAAGAACATGCTTTATAAGCCATAAAGTACTTTTGACTATATCTAGTAAATGTTTTCGATTATTGAAAGCACATTTGTCATTTTTAATTTGCACATACTAAACCAGATTAGAACTTTCGCAGGCAAAGGTGGAGAGAGTGAAGACGATGGCTTTCATCTCTTCAGACACAAGACATTCTGGTGCTAAGAACTTTCGTGTTTTACTCAGTTTTGTTTTGTTTTGTTAGTACTTTCATAAATAGTTGTTAACTTGTCTATTGTTGTAGTATAAATCGTATATATACCGTATATGTCTATATCATGTAACAAAATACGTAAAAATATTTAGATAGGTACTTGAGTGTATAATCATAGGTACTTGAGTGTATGAAGACTTATGTAAACATGCTTTACCAAAGGGCAACAAGCATGGCAGAAAATCATCATCAAGATGGTTATCATTTTGAGTTTCTCTTTGAGCATTCACACTTCAATGTAATCCTATAAATACCCCCTTTGTATGAGATGAATAAACACATTGAAATCCTCATTCTCTCTGAAATTTTACTCTTCTATTCTGTTTATCAAATCCTCTAGTTCTTAAACACGTTATCAGCACGAAGTTGCTCTAGAATTAGAATCGAAAAATTGACGAAAGAAGAGTTCTTCATCGATAGAAGTCATTTTTCAAAACCTACAAAAAATCCCCAAACCCTAGCTCAGATTAAAGCCCTTGATTCCAGGAGCCCGGAACCGGTCTCAGATTCACCGGAACCGGCCGGAAAAGGCCTGAACCGGCCGCCGGAAGCCGAAAAACCGAACCGGACCGCTGCCGGACCGCTGCCGAGACCTGCCGAGACCTGCCGAGCAGCTGCCGAGAGCTGCGCAGCAGCTGCCGAGGTGCTGCCGAGACCTGCCGAGCAGCTGCCGAGAGCTGCGCAGCAGCTGCCGAGGTGCTGCCGAGTCCTGCCGAGACCTGCCGAGACCTGCCGAGAGCCCTGCGCAGCAGCTGCCGAGGTGCTGCCGAGACCTGCCGAGAAGCTGCCGAGGCCCTGCGCAGCAGCTGCCGAGACGCTGCCGAGGCCCCTGCGCATCAGCTGCCGAGGCACCTGCGCAGCAGCTGCCGAGACCCTGCGCAGCAGCTGCCGAGCAGCTGTCGACACATCTGTCGACAGATTTGCGCGGCGACTTTCCGACGACTTTTTCGACACTTTTCCGGCGACTTTTCCGCGACTTTTTGGACGATTTTTCTCGACTTTTTCCAACGATCTTTCCGGTCAACTCCGATAATTTTTCATGGTCAAAAATTTCCGGCAACACTATTCCAAGGTATTCTTTACTAAAAGTTCCCGTTTTTGAGTTTTTATTTATTTTCTCTCCTTTTTTCCTTTTTCTCGGGAACTTACAATCAAAAGCGGAATTAGAGCAATTCACGCCAAATGAACTAAGAGTGTTCACAATGATTCTTGGAAATTGATTTCTTGGTAGCATAGCTCGGAAATCTTATTATTTTTCGTGGAAGTTTTAACTCCGAAACTAATATTTTCTTCTTATCTTCAAGGATGTCGAATGAACCTAGACTCGATTTTCAAATCCTTGACTCAACAGGTTCGGAGTACCATAGCTGGAAAACCGACGTTGAGAACCATCTCACATCCAAGGGGATATTGCCCATCATCCATGAACCAAATCCGGCTCTTGTGTTCCCTCGATCACCCAAGAAGCATGCAGAGGCAATCATCTTGATGCGACGTCATATGGACAAAGCACTCAGGCTAGAGTACATGTCCATCAAAGATGCAAAGGATTTATGGGAAGCATTAGAAGAGCGCTTTAACAATATCCAAGATTCTCTCCTCCCTGACTTGAAGGTTCAGTGGAACGATGTACGCTTCTCAGACTTCAAGTCTATTGCTGAGTACAATTCAGAAGCTCTTCGTCTTAAATCCATGTTGAGGTTCTGTCAAAGACCCCTCACAGAAGAAGAGCTAATTGAGAAAACTCTCTCCACCTTCCCTGTTGCAGCAATTTTGCTATCAAAGCAGTATCGCACTGAAGTAAATGCTGGACGAATTACGAGGTTCAATGAACTCATAAATATTTTGTCGGTAGCCGAAAAGCACGACAACATTCTTGTAAATAATTATAATTCAAGACCCATTGGAACCAAGAGCGTTCGTGAGGCAAATTATAATGCACCCAAAAGAGGGCACAGGGAGCGGTACCCCAGCAATAGGGGACATGTGTACCCTAATAATAGGGGACATGAAGGACGAACAGGTCCATATAACCGCCCCAACAGGGAAGGAAACCGCAACTTTAGAGCGGGCGCACGTGATGGTAACTCCGCACGTGGAAGAGGGAGATATGGCAACACCGGCCGTGGAAATAGCACCATGAACCGTGGAGGTCGCACCATGCGCCGTGGTAGTAGCAGCAACCCTCCTAGGGGATATCCACAACGTGCACAACCTGTACAAACTGTACAACCTGCACAACCTATACCTCAAATGAAGGGAGGAAACCACAATGACATGTGTCATAGATGTGGATCAATCGAGCATTGGTTTAAACAATGTCATGCAAGTACCCAATTAGCTGCACGCTACAAGGAGTACAGGGAAGCAAGAGAGCAAGAAGCTAACCTTGCCGAAGATGAAAATAGTGAAGATGTCAATCTCACTGTTGAGGACTTCAAAGCTGTAGATGAAGAGCACGAGGATGCCACAGACTTTGATTAGAATAATCCTCTTTCTATTTTCCAAGAATGGCAAATGTGCCTTAGTCAATAAATAACAATTGTATTAAACTCCTTCTTATGTGGCGTACCCAATGAAGTATGATGTCTAGGAAAGCAATTGAGATCGGGGTATTTAAGCGAGCCTCGCTCCACCAACATCTCTCTACTTTCCTGGTCATATTCCATTGGAATTACCAAACGGATTGAGTGATAGCAATTTGTCTAGAGTTTGATATTTGGAATAGACTTATGAATAACTTTGATGTAATCATTGGCTATTTTCCCATTAATAAAGTATCGCATTCAATGTCATGGACATGTGTTAATATTCCGAACTTTATTCCTTTCAGTATGTTTTCCGGAGAATTGGAATGCCTTCTTGATAGTGGCACCACACATACGATATTGCGACATAGGCAATTATTTTTATGGATGACACCCAGTCGATCCTCAGTAACTACGATGGCAGGACCATCACAATTGATTCATGGTCGAGGACCAGCTCAATTTTTGTTACCAAATGGCACAAATATTAATGTCGCCGAAGCTCTATATGCTCCAAGGGCCGGAAGGACCCTATTAAGCTTTAAAGACATTAGAGCCAATGATTTTCATGTGGAAACACATTGTGAGAATGGACAAGAGTTCCTTTGCATCACCTCTAAAAACTACGGAAATACACGAGTTTTAGAGAAACTTATGTGTCGCTCTAGTGGATTGTATGCAACCACTATTATAGTTATTGAATCCAACCATGTCATGAATGACAAATTATGGGATCCTGACACATACAAGCTTTGGCACGACCGTTTGGGACATCCAGGTCGTGACATGATGCTCCGTATATTAAAAACTTCACACGGACATCCATTCTTCAAAACGAAAAGAAGTACGAACCAAACATTGGTCCAAAGAGTTACTTCTAAAGTGTATCATTCGTTTTGCAAAGCTTGCTCTTTAGCAAAGGTAGGATCGAGACCATCCTATGCAAAGGACACTAAAGAAAATATACCATTCTTACAAAGAATACAAGGTGATATTTGTGGACCTATCCAACCAACTAGCGGACCATTTAGATATTTTATGGTGTTGGTTGATGCATCGACACATTGGTCACATGTCATGCTCTTATCCACAAGAAATGCTGCATTTGCTAAACTCCTAGCACAAATCATTAAATTAAGGGCTCACCACCCCGATCATCCTATTAAGTCAATTCGTCTTGACAATGCTGGAGAATTTACATCAAGAACCTTTGATGATTATTGCATGTCCATTGGGATTGAGGTGGAACATCCTGTCCCTCATGTACACACCCAAAATGGACTCGCAGAAGCTGCCATTAAAAGACTTCAAATGGTTGCCAGGGCATTGGTTATGCGCACCAATCTCCCTATTTCTGCTTGGGGCTATGCAATATTACATGCAGCTGTGCTCATTCGTCTGAGACCCACTGCCACCCAACCCTTTTCTGCGTCCCAACTGGTGACTGGGTATGAGCCTAATGTCTCACACTTACGCATCTTTGGGTGTGCAGTCTATGTGCCAATTGCGCCGCCACAGCGCACCAAAATGGGTCCTCAAAGACGCTTAGGCCTTTATGTTGGATATGATACTCCAAGCATTATCCGCTACATAGAACCCTTGACAGGTGATCTATTTACCGCTAGATTTGCGGATTGTCACTTTGATGAGACAGTCTTCCCGTCATTAGGGGGAGACAAGAACATTAATGTTCAACAGAAAAGACAGGAATTGTCGTGGTCTGTCCCCACTTTGTCTCATCTTGATCCCCGAACCACACAGTCTGAAATAGAGGTGCGGAGGATTCTCGATCTTCAGAACGTAGCAGAATCAATGCCTGATGCGTTTTCTGATATCGCTAAAGTGACAAGATCACACATACCTGCTGCAAACGTACCTGCAAGGATTGATGTTCCTAAAAATAAAGGACATGACATCCCCTCTATGGGTGATGCAGTGGCTAGACCCATGGCTCCTGCTAGAAAGCGCGGGAGGCCTATAGGTTCGATGGATTCTCGCCCAAGAAAGAAAGCGAGCTTGACACAAAATAATCCATTAATCATCGATATAAATAATCCATCTCATGAAAAAATTCCGGATTATGGTTATGTCCAAGAGACATCATTGGAGGACGCTCCAATAATAGAACCAATTCCAGAGAATAGAGAGATCTCCATGAATTACACTAGTATACATGTAATTATGGACAGAAATTCTATGGCTATTGATGATGCGTTTGCATATCATATTGCAAAAGGAATTATAGAATACGATGATATTTAACCTCGCTCCGTTGAAGAATGCCAACGTAGAGCAGATTGGTCAAAATGGAAAAATGCGATCCATACTGAATTGGATTCACTAACAAAGAGACAGGTATTTGGGTCTATAACACTGACACCACCAAATATAAAACCTGTTGGCCATAAATGGGTCTTTGTTAGAAAGCGTAATGAGAAAAATGAGGTTGTTAGATACAAAGCCCGCCTTGTGGCGCAAGGTTTCTCACAACGTCCTGGAATCGACTACGAGGAGACATATTCTCCCGTAATGGACGTTATAACGTTCCGCTACCTTGTCAGTTTGGTAGTTTCCGAAAAACTTGACATGCAGCTCATGGATGTGGTTACAGCATATCTCTATGGGGATCTAGATTCAGAGATATATATGAAGGTTCCAGATGGACTTCAATTACCCAAATCAAGTGGCTCTAAACCACGGAGCGCGTTTTCAATAAAATTAAGACGCTCACTATATGGATTGAAACAATCCGGACGGATGTGGTATAACCGTCTAAGTGACTACTTGATTGGGAAGGGATATGTTAACAATGAAATATGCCCTTGCGTGTTCATTAAGAGAACAAGATCCGGATTTGCAATTGTAGCAGTTTATGTTGATGACATGAACTTAATTGGAACTCTAGATGAGTTAAAAGAAACTGCTACATATTTAAAATCTGAATTTGAGATGAAAGATCTCGGGAAAACACGGTTTTGTCTCGGAATAGAACTCGAGCACCGTAATGATGGGATTATGATCCATCAATCAGCATATACTCAAAAGTTACTAAGGCGCTTTAATGAAGATAAAGCAAAGCCTGTGAGTACTCCCATGATCAACCGTAGTCTTGAGCCCATGAAAGATCCGTTTCGTCCAAGGGATGAGGACGAAGATTTATTAGAAGCTGAAATACCATACCTAAGTGCGATAGGCGCATTATTGTATTTAGCTCAATGCACAAGACCGGATATCTCATTTGCAGTAAACTTGTTAGCTCGACACAGTTCTGCACCAACACGCCGCCATTGGATTGGTATAAAGACAATCCTTCGATACCTAAAAGGTACGATCGATATGGGCTTGTTCTATCCCTACAGAGAGAAAAGAAATGTGAGCGCCGGCAACACTATCCATAGTGACCGACGTTCTCTTCCTCCCCTCCATCAAAATGATGTTTTGACGGGTTTTGCTGATGCAGGGTATCTCTCTGACCCTCACAAAGGTCGCTCCCAAACAGGTTATGTCTTTACCATGGGAAATACCGCGATATCTTGGAGATCTACAAAACAGACTCTTGTTGCTACTTCCTCAAATCATGCAGAAATAATTGCACTACATGAAGCCGTGCGTGAGTGCATATGGCTAAGGTCTATAAATAGACACATTCGAGGAACTTGTGGTTTGAAATTCACCACAAATGAACCTACATGCATTTACGAGGACAATGCAGCTTGTATTGAGCAAATGAAATTAGGTTTCATCAAAGGCGACAATACCAAGCATATATCGCCGAAATTCTTCTACAATCAGCAACAGCAAACACTTCTAAATATTGAAGTAAATCAAATCCGATCAGAAGATAATGTAGCTGACTTATTTACTAAGTCACTACCAAAATCTCCTTTCGAGAAACATGTAAGGAGTATCGGATTGAGGAGGATATCCGAACTCCCACAATCTTCAAGAGGAGTCTAAATCAGGGGGAGTATCCAGAAACATACTTCACACTCAACGCGCGTTGTGCTCTTTTTCCCTTTCGACCAAGGTTGTTTTTTCCCACAGGGTTTTATTACTTGGCAAGGTTTTTAACGAGGCAACTTCGATGCACACCATCTACACAATACTATTGAACATGAAATATCCAAGGGGGAGTGTTGTAGTATAAATCGTATATATACCGTATATGTCTATATCATGTAACAAAATACGTAAAAGTATTTAGATAGGTACTTGAGTGTATAATCATAGGTACTTGAGTGTATGAAGACTTATGTAAACATGCTTTACCAAAGGGCAACAAGCATGGCAGAAAATCATCATCAAGATGGTTATCATTTTGAGTTTCTCTTTGAGCATTCACACTTCAATGTAATCCTATAAATACCCCCTTTGTATGAGATGAATAAACACATTGAAATCCTCATTCTCTCTGAAATTTTACTCTTCTATTCTGTTTATCAAATCCTCTAGTTCTTAAACATCTATTACATATGTAGGTAACAAAAGACGTTAAATAAAGTGATTTTTTTTTTTTATAAATAACTTAAAAAACACATGAAAAACAATTGGCCGGAAAAACCAAATCAAAACATCTGTCGACTTCTTCATCTCGTCTCACCCACTAGAAAGATATTTTAAATCCTCCACTACTCTTCGCAAGCAGCTACCATAGGCACAAGTGCTTCCCATGGTTGTGAGACACTGAAACTGAAGCACCTCATGAAGTACTGCTTTTGGTAACATTCATGTATGGGGTTCCACAATGGACTACTCACCTAAGCTCAGATCATAGTAGAGATGATGATCACAGTCATGGGGACCAAACCCAGGGTGGCCCCAAATGGGGCTAAGCCTTTTGATCTCGTGTTAGAATGTTCACAAACTCTGGGCCAAGTACCCAGAACCAGAAGGGAAGGCGTAATAGTGGTGGCCCTTACTAGGTTCCTTTCAAGCATATAGGGTTCAGACTTAGCTTGGTGCCAAAGTCTGGTGCATAATCCCAAACAAATAAGCCAAACCAGTGGAACCAGTGGAGTGAAAGTGGCTGAACACCACCTCGCTTTGGGCTATTTGACTATAGCAGACTGTGGAACCCATCCCTTTTGTTTCACTCTTGTGGTGGTTTCCGTATTCTATGTGCTACTGAATTCCATGGATAGCATACATATCATTTCTTTTTGTTTTGTGGATTTGTTGGATGTCAAACACAGAAGAAGTTGGTTTTGATTTCTATTCCCTTTAATTCTTTTGGTTTTGCATAAAGAACTAGGATTTTTCTAATTCATCGAATAAAATGACCCCAATTTTCAAAAGCGATAAAAACTGAATCTCTAAAAACAGACTAACCCTGTACTTCCGTCACTATTCTGTTTACTGTTCATGAACCCAGTCCATGATATACATGTCATTTCTTTCTGGTCTGTGGAGTTGTTGGAACTACTTGGAAGCCAAATACAGAAGTTGGTTTTGATTTCCATTCCCTTTGGTTATGCAAGAAGAATTAGGTTTCACAGCATAGCAGTACAGAAATTATCTCATGGAATTTTGAGCCACAAAGATAACAATCAGAACCCTTTTCCAATTAATTTCTTTAACTGTTCTGCATCTATTGTCTTTCAATTAAATGGCATGTTGTCCCCAGGCCAATGTAACTAAATTAAGATGAAAGGTCCTATCGGTCATGGAGCTATCATGGTAAATTGTACTTTTTTCTCATGATCAAAAGAGAAAAGATCTGGCAATGATGTGAAGAAGAATTATACCTTCCAGGTTAAGGTTATTCTGGAGCGAGTGTAGCATTGCCGGCTCTCCTAGGCTCAACAGTAATGATTCTGAGAGTGAGAATTGGTTTAACGACTCACAATAATTCATGAGCAACTTGAGGATTCAGAAAATTGGGAAAATGAATACTGCACGAATGTCATGGATGATACCAAAATGTATGGGATTACGAGTTCATCATCCACTACTATTGAAAAAAATCAAACTAGCTAGTTTTATCAATATTGTTATGAAGGTTCGAATATCTTATTTTTTATATCATTGATTGTTGGTCATAATCCTAGGTGTCATACTATATCATTGATTTTTTATACCTACTTATCAAATCATGTCATGTAATTCTTGAAAACATGACCATTTTATCATTTTAAAATCTAAGTTCTAAATTATTTTAGCTTTCTTCTAAAAAAATAATTTTAATTTGGTTTTTTTTTTTTTCATTACACCCATGCTTATATTTCAACAACTATTTTTTATCTTCAATCAAGAATAGAAAAAATTTCATGTAATTTAGTCAATGGAGGTGTTTGTGGTGTATTGCGTGATGAAAACGGTAGTTTCTTGGCTGCTTTTTTAGGTAAAGTGCAGTTCATTACGTCACCCCTTCATGCTGAGTTATTAGCTATCAAGCTTGGTATGCAAATGCTTCAACAATTGGGAGTGACAAAGGTAGAAATTGAAAGTGATTGTCTTGTTGCTATACAATCTGTTATTGATTAGGTTGGTGACCATTCTTTATTAAGTAACCTAGAAGATGACATCAAGGATTCATGTAAGTCCTTTCATTTTATTGAATTGCTTCATGTAAATAGGCAAGCAAAATATGTTGCTCATAGGTTGGCTAGCCTTGGTTTTGAATCCTCTATTTAGACTGAGTGGTTCACTTCTGCTCCGATTATTATCTCAGATGACCTATTGTATGAACTAAATCATATTTGATGAATAAAATCTTTGTTCTTTAAAAAAAAATGAATTCGAACTTTGTTGGGTTCCTGTAAATTTTGAAAATATAATGCGATACATACATATTCATATGATTATATATATTCTTTTGTTCATTTTTTTTTCTCTTTATATAACTAAGGTTTAAACGTTAGATTTGAGTTTATTTTTGTTTTTTTTTTTTTTCTTTATATTTAGATTGTAGATTATAATTAATGGTTGCCACTAACACAAAAATTTTCTTACCTCTTATTAATGCGAAATTTTTGGATGAAATTAATCAATATTTGGAAAGAAAAGTTAATGCCTATTTCTTGACACCTAATGCAGTATATTAATACTATTTGGAAAGAAAAATTATAGAAAATAATTTAATTAAATGAATTATTGGTAAAAAAATTGTAGACATATGAAAATTAATACATAATTAATAGCTGATATTTTTTTGTCAGATAATTAAATTTATTAATGTCATTGATTCATGCTCTAACATCTAAAAAGAAATAAAAAATGGTAAAGTTAGTGTTGCAATAGTATGACATGGCAAGATATATTATGTGGAATTGAAAATAAAGTTTGTATTTACTTACATGGCATGAAAATTAGGATTTGAACCACAAATTTTATAACTCATTGAGGCCCCCTAGATTCCTATGATAAAAATTACCAAGTTAATGAGTGTATCAATATATTAAATTAAGTGTTCTATGTGCATGGTGACAAATAGGCTAATTCGCATGCGGTATGTTGGTTTACTTTCCTTCATTTTGTTGTTAGAAATCTCAAATTTGATTCTCTCATACCTTAATGCAGCTTGATATGAGTTCGATAGTTCATTAACATTAATACATCAATTTCAAATCTTACATATAATGATCGATAGACCAACTTCATGACATATGAAGTTTCATGCCGTTATATAAATCCGATCGATCATTAGGCTAATAATACAACAATTTTTACAAGGATTTCTTGTGTTCTGTGTGCTAATATGTAAAGAATAAAAGTTTGATTGTTGCGAGCATAAAATTAGGGAGACATTGAAACCAAAACAGCAGTCACATCAACGGGCATCTCTAACCCTCTGTTTTATGCATTGGAAATATAGATACGGATCCCCCTCTAAATTGACAATTAATTCAATTTTTATATGAAACTGAAGCAAACACATTATTTAACCATGTGATGGGAAATTGCAATATGAGAGCTGTATAGTTGTATACCCACTACAAAACACTTCAGTCAACACTGGCTCATATATATATATGCCCGTGACATGCAGACCAATTAAAAGAAACGTAATAGAAAAACATTAAGTTAGTCTTTTCTAATATAATTTGCCTCATTAATCATTAACAATACTCTAAGTTTCAACCCCTCTGAGTTCTTAATCCTGTTATTTCTGATTCCTTCCAACTTTTCCCAACTCACATTTCACAGAAATACTAATCAAATATATACATATCACTGTCCCCTTCCTCTTTCACAAGTCATGTGAACCGCCGAAGCCAAACCCCTCTCCCTCCTTTTATTATAAAAACCACATTCGTTTCCCTCACGCTCACAAAAAGCTATTCAGGAACCAAAATCCAAATGGGTTTTAGGCTCCAAGCTCTGTTCCTCACATTTCTTCAGGCTCTGGTCTTGTTTTCACAGGAAGCAGTATCAGCTGGCCACCATGGAAGCACTGTAGGGCACCATGGCAGCCCTTTGAAACGTGGAAGAAAGCAAGTGACCAGCTGCAATTTGTTCCAAGGCAATTGGGTGTTGGACCCTTCTTGGAATCCCCTATACGATTCCTCGAGCTGTCCCTTCATTGATGCCGAGTTTGATTGCATAAAGTACGGAAGGCCGGACAAGCAGTTCCTCAAGTACGCATGGAAACCCGACTCTTGCAGCCTGCCAAGGTACGCTTCCAGTTCTCGGGGTTTCGGCTCTATATCTATACTTATAGTTCATCAGAATACGTCAGGCGTGACGGTTAAGCCTCCAGCTAAACTACATTCTCGAGTACTTTTGTAAACTAACTAATGGGTTGTTTGTTGTTATTGTATGAAGGTTTGATGGGAGTGATTTTCTGAAGAGATGGAGAGGGAAGAAGATAATGTTCGTGGGGGACTCACTGAGTCTGAACATGTGGGAATCGTTGTCGTGTATGATACATGCGTCGGTGCCAAATGCCAAGAACACTTTTGTGAAGAAGGACTCAATATCATCTGTGAACTTTCAGGTACTATTATTTGAGACCGTGGACCTCATTGCTGTCAAATTCTTTTGCTGCATGACTGCATATTTGTCCCTTTGCAATTATTTTCTTACCTCGACATGTTTTTTTTAATCTCCTTTTGCCTCTTTTCCCAAAATGTTCCGCTGCTCTGTTTTTGGTTTATACTACAGTTTTTTTATAGAAGGTCGAGTACTTCTCCATGCTTTGCTTTTCTTTTCTTTTTTTCCCTTTTTTTTTTTTCTTGTCTAACCTCCATGCTTTGCTGCTTTCCACTGTTTGTTTACATGTATTTTTTCTAGTATGGGGTGGAAGATAAAAAAAGAGTGTTTTGGGAGAGATAAAAAGGGTAAAAGATCGCCTTTTGTTCCACCCAAATTTTGAGGAAGATGTCTCGAGCTAATCTACAATGCTCGTTTACTATCGTAGGAAACTAGTGTACTATTAATACACCGACTTACCGACGCCTAGTTCTTATTTACTTAACTTTTTGATTGACTTGGCATACAGAAATTCACTAAGAGGCCTACAAATTTTTTGATGTTGTGGGGTAGATTATTTGCTTCCACGTAGATCTTTTAAAGGCCAGGCTGTGTTGAGCAACCAAGCCAACCTGGAATCATATGTGGGCCGTCGTCCGGTCTTCTTCAATCATCTATCCCCTAAAAGGGTTGTTTAAGTGAGATCACTCGTAGGCTGTATCTTAGAAAACGAGCATGTGGTACAACAGTGGCAGTTTCTACCTAAACATTGTATGAGTTTTATTAGTGGTCCGCTTGTTTGATTCATTTAACATGTTATGTTACTAACCGATTTAGTTATTCATATTAAAAGTGAGGAGATAAGTCAAATAACGTTATGTTGCCGGATCGATCTATTCATTCGGATTGATAAGAAGGGAGGATAACCTGTTAAACTCCCCTAAACCACATACACTTCCATTTTCTGGGGCATAGATTTATGAATTGGACCATACTAGGGAACAGTTCTTGCTTGGTGTCTGCTCTTGGTGATAACCCTCGAGAAAAGTAGCCGCTGGCTACATATTATTCTCCACGTGAAAGTTGATAGTTGATAGTTGATACAAGTTGTACCCCTGATAATGAGATTAAATGCTTCTGGTGTCCACTTCTGCTTGAATAGCAGCCATATATTTCATTCTCATAGTATTAAGCTTTTAATCTAATCAAGCATGTAATTGTTTGAATAATATGTATGTAAGTTTAATTCGTACTGATTTTCTACAGGATTATGGAGTGACCTTGTCTCTATTCCGCACGCCGTATCTTGTCGATATAGTTAGAGAAGACGTCGGCCGTGTGTTGAAGCTGGACTCCATCGAGGCCGGAAAGTATTGGAAAGACATGGACATGTTGGTCTTCAACTCATGGCATTGGTGGACCCATAAGGGAAAAGATCGCCCGTACGCTTTCAAAACAATTCTTTGACATTATTACTGTATAGTGCATACAATGATGTGTTTATCTCTGACGGATATATGCAATGAATCTGTTATGCAGATTTGATTATTTTCAGGACGGGACAAATTTGTATAAAGATATGGACCGTTTGACGGCATATCTCAAGGGGCTTTCCACTTGGGCAAAATGGGTTGACACAAATGTTAATCCTTCTAAGACCAAAGTTTTCTTTCAGGGGATTTCTCCGACCCATTACCAGTAAGTGGTGGAAAGAATCTTAGTTGCAATCGTTGTATTCAAGCTCTCTCTCTCTCTCTCTCTCTCTCATATTCCAACTAAAAATGCCAATTATTTGTTTGAACCAGGGGCCAGGAATGGAACTCCCCGAAGAAGAATTGCCAGGGAGAACTTGGGCCGCTAACTGGATCGACATACCCAGCAGGGGCACCTCCAGAAGCTGGTGTTGTAAGTAGAGTGTTGAGTACTATTAAGAATCCAGTTTATTTGCTCGACATTACGACACTCTCACAGTTAAGGAAGGATGCTCATCCCTCAACATATAGCGGCGACCATTCAGGTAACGATTGCAGCCACTGGTGTCTGCCTGGGTTGCCTGATACATGGAACCAACTCTTATATGCATCACTCATCATGTGAAAATCAAACACTGAGCAACAATAGCAACCATTCCTAGTTTTCCTTTGTTTATATACATTGCTCGTGTATTAAAGGGGTTCAGATTTCAGATTCACTTTGATTGGTAAACAATAAGATGGCAAAGCCAATTGTAAATGGAACGAATATTTAACCAGAGGAAGAATGCATTGGAGTTCAGACAGAAAGCGACACTGTTTGTGGGATTACAGAAAGCGAGAACATGGTAGTGCTAGTATGAACTTTCATGTTTATTTTCCCTGTAATGAAAGAAATGTAGATGTGGAAATTACCAGAAATGTGCTCAACATCTTGGATTTCCAATTTATTGAATAAACAAAGAAAGCCGCAAAGGCCAACCTCAAAAATGCATCAGCTGTCAAACAAGTAAAGTACACATTAGCGTACCTTCAAATTGACATGTAGACACAATGATCATCAGAACTACTTCATTATAGTATCTACAACTCATCGGATAAGTTTCAACAGACCATTTGCACAACCTGTTGCAATGACCATCAAACTACCAAGTACCAACCACAACAACATGTGGAAGACAGTTCTGAAACATATGTTGAACAGTGCAGCCATTTCTGTCACTCTTGAAGATAATTAATCATCAGCTGGTGGGTGAACCTACTCAAGCTAGTAACCAATATAAACTGCTGCATTCACTATATAACAGTCATCATTCTTATCTCCCATATCTTCTACAACCACGCCACTTGAGCATATCAGTCCACCATCAACAACTTCAACATTCAAAATCTTTCCACTGCAATTAAGTTTGGTCAGAAGAAGTACAGAGAGAGGAGTAATATCACAGAGAAGCTAATGTGCTTTGAGTGGTTTCAACATCATTGCATCAGAAAACAGAAAAATTGCAGAGAAAGGAGTAATATCACAGCGAAGATAATCTGGTTTGAGTGGTTGCAACATCATTGCATCATACAACAGAAAACTGTATCATAACAGTGGGCAAAACCCGGACAATCTGTTGATCTGTTCACTACCTCATTGCTTACCAGAGGAAGCTGTCGAGATGTACTTAATATGTTACTAGTTACTACCGATCTATGTTTTTCTAAGAAACAAGGTATAACTTTGACTAGAGTACCAGACCAAATGAACATTCACAATGAATAAGCAAATTGCTAACATATTCCTTAATCTTCTATCAAGAAAGCTCAACAGTCAAAAGTGTTGTGCAAGAAAAAGATGGGTTATATGTAGAAGCTTGCCCCTTCGGGCAGCAGTGAAGAGATTAAATCACTTTTAAAGGATGAAAATTATTTCAAAATATTTCTCCATGAGACAAAGGTACTAGATGCCATTTCCAGCTCTCAATAGAATTCTTATCAAACAGGGAATAATAGTACAAGCAACAGCACAATTCTAAAAACTATGATTCCACAGCAGCACTACAGACACAGATCACATTCACTGATTCCACAAAAACAATAGATATTGCATCCTTTGGATACCCAGAATGATGTCAAAACAACCTAGGGTGCACAATATAGTATAGAATATGATTAAGTTGCACATGTTTCAGCTAATGGATGTTCACTCACTATGGAAAGACTGATTTGACCTTCTCGACATCAAGCGACTGTTGTAGTATATGAGGCACTCCCAACTTGATCTGTAGTTTCATCTCCTCAAATGTAACACCAGGTAATGACCCTGCAGAAATTAGAAATTATGACTAATTGAGTAACGAAACAAATTCAAAACAATCTTCCAAATGTGATAACCATCCAACACAACGGTTTACATACACAAAGCCCAACAATTAACCCCAATCTGTCAAAACCTCACTACCCTGAACCCTTTATCAAAACATAACATGTATTCACAAAACAAAATTCAACACTAAACCATCAAATGCAGCATAGAAGCTAGTCTTTATGCTAAATATTTAGTTCTCCAATCAAAAACTTCTATAAAGGAACAATCTTTACCTCTTCGAAAAGCAGGGATCGAATTGGAAGTGATGGCATCTCTACAAGCCCGCATTGCTGCAGACGTAACATCTTGCCTGTTTCACCACACAATTCATCAAACTCAGCATTACAAAATACCATCTTCAACACAAAGTACCGATCTTTGATCATCAAAACTCAAAAATACACAAAACTCTCCAATGAGGCAATAATCAAATGTGTTCTAGCAGAAAGTCCATATCTTTTTATGATCAAAACTCAAAACTACACAAAAACTCTCATCTGGGCAATCATCAAGTGTGTGAAACAGAGCGAGAACAGAGTCAACTGGGAAAAAGGAAGCTCACCCATGTTGGTCATAGCCCACACCCATCTCCACGAACAAGAGCTTCATAGGTTGTGCTGAGCCGGTGGTCTCACTTTTCTGGGCTTCCATGGCAGTCGATGCGGCTCTGACTTGGCGTGAGAATCGAGGGTTTCGAAGAGGGAGTTGGGTTGGGATTCGAGTGAGAAGTGAGTGTGAAGAAACTGCTGGGTTACTCTTATTAGTTTGAGAAGTGAAGGAAGCAGATGAAGAAGCAAGCGGCGGATTTAGGAACAAGCAGGCCGTCATTTTCTTTCTTTTCCCAGATAACAATAGTTTCGTTGCCCAGATACCACTAACGGGTCTCAAACGGACAAACCGGCCCTTCTCTTTTTCTTTTTCTTTTTTTCTCCTAGTTCTTGTTTTTAATCATGACGGATAATCCAATGATAAAAAATAAAAAATAAATTAAAAAAATTGAACATGTAGGTTGAGTTTTAAAATTCGGATTTAGTTGGTGTTACGGTTAGCCAACAATTAAGTTATAATCAATAACAATTTACTTATTTGAAATTGAGAAAATCATAAATCAGAGTCAAGTGGAATAAGAGAAGAAAATAATCGGTATGAGAATATTTCATTTCTATTAGATTATTTACTTATCATACGGAATCAGAATAGGAATGCAACCGATTACAATTGGAGACAACTGTTCCTAGTATTTCGACTGTTTTGTAATTTTTTATGTAGGTAATTTGGATTTA
Organism: Rosa persica; assembly: GCA_025331145.1. Lineage (NCBI taxonomy): Eukaryota > Viridiplantae > Streptophyta > Magnoliopsida > Rosales > Rosaceae > Rosa > Rosa persica. The sequence continues at coordinate 5,056,028 of WFKR01000005.1, read as the reverse complement.
AGGGCATTGGATTTAACAGCAGATGACAGGAAGTTAGCCACACATATCGACGACGGTTCTTAGCATTTCGACGTCGTGGGTAAATTGGATACGAAAATATTGAGGGAAGACTGTCAACATGATAACACCAATCATACTTGAAATGATGCAATCCTAGAACACAACAATGGCAATAGATACTACTGATTGGAAAAGGTGAGAGGAGTTAATCTTATGCGTGATTTTTAATAAGAGAATACCCAAATTGTAGCATACTTTGTTTTAGTTACAAGCTATTACACATGTTAGTAGTTCTGTAATGAAATGGTGCGATGAGGAACATTTCCGAGTAGGGGATGAGCCGATGAATAAATATGAATGCATTATGGCAGCTGCCATTGTATTCACAAACGGATGTTCTATCTTTACAACAAAAACTCAAGAGGAATTTCTGAAGCTGAGAGTGCTACAGAGATCAGCATGGTGTGGACTTGCAAACAAATTTTTGCTGTTGCTGGTTTTGGCATTGTACATGGCATGATCTCACTTTATCTCTCAATACCTGGAAAGCTCTCATCGTTTCTGCGTCGAAACCACCAGCAAACTGCAGAGAACAATAACCATGTCATTATTCCATCAGCTATCATAAGACAGTGAAATTACTACACAAGTTTAAAACAGCCAGCAAACTGCAGAGAAAAATAACCATGTCATTATTCCATCAGCTATCATAAGAAAGTGAAATTACTACACAAGTATAAAACAGGCTGTTCGTGCTTAAAGTGAGTAGCTTACCTGATGCACACGGAAGGCAAATCGAACGCCCTGAACTATCAGCTCTTCTTCTTCTGGGCCACCACCACCTACTATTTCAAGCTCCGCAGAGACTCTCTTCATATACTTCATTGCCAATTTTACGGATGCCAGCTTGATCTGGGAAGATGTACATACACCATTGTCAGCACACTAATAAGTCACCTAACACTCATGGCATTACAAATTACATTCATATTTCTGGTTGTAGAAGAGCATTGTTTTAATTCCTACATCTTTCTACTTCAGACCTTTAATTACTGTTTTCACCAGAAAAAACACTTCAATAATTGCCAACACAACATTTAAGCGCAAGAAAACTGCAACGCAGAGAAGCATTATTCTAACTATAATTCCTACACCTTTCTGCTTCAAAAAACTTTAATAGTACAGACAAAACTGCAAGTATAAAAGCACAGTTTTAATTTCTACACCTTTCTGCTGCCGGAAAACTTTAATGGTTGTGCATAGCACAGCATTTATGCAGCACTAGTAAGAATTACCAAATTTGAAATGAAGGGATATCATTAAGTTATGATCACCTTTCGACATGTTTCACTATTTCTTAATGTATTCAACTTTCAGGCTTTTCCAGATTGAGCATAACATTACAAATATGTATCCTGACAAGACATGAAATTCTATAAAGTTAAGCTAGAGAATCTTACTTGCTTCGGAAAACTCCGAAATAAAAAGTGAAGAAGACAAACATATAATATAAAGATAGGTAGGTAGTAGTTCACATGTGCACAACTGCACATGCAGGCGTGGGAATAGAAAATCAGAGAAATCTAACCCTCCTTTTGTCATATTGTTAACCCCTAAGCTAGATTACATAGCAGACCGTGTTTCCCTAATATCTTTTCCAAGATCTACAAGCAAGTGATCCAGGGGACCAGTTAGTATAATTCATAGGACCTAATCCAATAAACCAAAGGCGATGACTTTGTGAGTGATGGGGTGTGGCCGAAATGAATTCAATGCTCTTGTACAATGAATTGTTATCCAAGGTAAGAAAATATGAGTAAAAATTTCACCCACTCGGTGTCTGAAGCATAAACAGAGACAAAGGCAAGGAATTACCTGGCTTACAAACTCAGTATCCAGCATCCAATTTGTAGGAATCTGGAAAACTTTGTATCTTTTCGTCGCGGAATCTCTCATCCTCGAAAGGTTGTAAACACCATGCTCCAATCTGTTACAATTATACCAACAAGGTTAGTACATTACATTTAGAATGACACTAATTGCAAAGAGGAAGCCAAGAAATGTCACTTACTTTTCAAGCAAAGCCTGCATCTTTTTAAGGGTTGGACCGCAGGGCTGGCGGGAATGGTCAGGGAACGAAGAAGCCTCTGTTTCCAGCTTCTTGAGATCGCAATACCCGAATGCAGCCTCACGCAGAGCGTCAGCCTTCTGCTCCGGCCAGTCAAAATGCTTAAGCACAGCTCTTTCATCCACCTAAACCATTAAAATCCAAATTCAATTAGCCTCAATATGAGACTGTCGAAAAGCCATACGAACGATTTTCGAATCAGGGAGATGAAATGGTACCAAATAAGAGAGCTCATCATCCAGCCATTTGACAAAAGGCACCACATCCTTAATGTCTGTAAACGCTGCATTCTCGACTTCTTTGATCAAAAACCTTATGAAATCTCCCTGCGTTTCTACATCCGTTTTGATCTGTCAAAACACCAAGTTAACACAGAATCAAGGGGTGAACACTTTGCCACTGATATTCATCGAAATTACGCCTTTTTTTTTTTCTTTCAAAAATCTGAAATCAAATTCGAATCTACGTACTGTCTTATCTGACAAACAAAACACAATAAAATCCAATTGAAAAGGCGGTAGGGACAAATGCACCGGGCCATTTCTCACTGACACCAAAGGGCCAGTGGCAAAACCGTAATTAGACTAGAAACCGAGTACCGGAAACTTACAGCGAGCAAGTGAGCAGAGCGATTCTCGATCTCTCCGATCATGTCACGGGCATTGGCGGTAGCCGGTGCGTCGGAAGCTCCGGTACCGGAGTCTCTCCGAGAATCCCTCCGCATCAGAGAGTGGTAAAACTCCACAACCTCCGGCACTCGCCTCACCTTCTCCGTCACCGTCTTCCTACCCTTCGGCGGCGGCGGTGGAGGAGGTGGAGCCGATCGTGACGGCGGAGGAGGCGGTGGTGGTGCCACCTTCGCCTGAGTCGGTACCGGCGGCGGAGGTGGAGGTGGAATATTAGCTTGCTCTCCTGTTGTAGAGGCCTTGTTTTCACCGTTGGATGATGACGACGACGACGACGACGGTCTCGGCGGCGGTTTCGGAACCCTAGGGATTCGAGATCTAAGAGTAGACAGAGTCGACTCGGTGAAATCCTCCGAGTTACACCTGGAGTGTCTCGGCATTTCAATCTCAACCTCCTCTCTCTTCGAATCCGAGCGTTCCAGTCTTTGCTGACTCTCCAGGCTTGCACTGATGTCCGTACATTTCACTCCCTTCTTCAAGTTCTTGATCAGATTGGACCTAACAGACACCTCCATCAGTCCCTGAAATCTCTGCGACGACGAAAGCTCGTCGCTTTCCGACGCCGTTTTCTTCATCTCCGAAATCTCCGCCTGGATAGCTTTGATTTTCGCCTCCATTTCCTCCACTTTCTTCTCGCTCTCCTTCCTCTCTTCCTCCAACTCCAGCCTAACCAACTCCGCTTCACTTCTCAACCTCCTGTTCTCGCTTTCAAGCACTTCAATTTTTCTTTTAGCTTTCGCAATCTCCTCGTCCTTGTTAAAGATCTCGTTTTCCAGCACCGGAACAATGGCGACCGACTCCTTCAGCAGCTTGTACTCCAGAAGCTCCGTCTTCATCCTCGACTCCCGGTCCCGGAGCTCCTCCACTAGTCGGAGCAGCTCCGTCACGTCCGGCGGCTTGGGCTGGACCTGAGCGGAGGAGCGTGGGAAGTACACGCCGAAGGAGCGTGAGAACACCGCCTTCTGCGACGACTTTCCGGAGCTCACTGACGGCGACGGCGGCTTCGGAGGCGGCTCTGGCTTACTACTACGCGCCGGCGATGGGGATTTCTGTAACCCCATTGCTACCCTCACCTTCCCAGCTACCATTGCTAAACTTACAACAAAGTCTCTCTCTCTTCCCCCCCCGAAACTTGGTCTCTCTCTTGGCTCTAGGTTTCTGGAAGTCCTCTCTAATAGAGTGAAGGCTGTCCTTGTCTCTCTGTGTTGGAGAAAGTGAGTGAAGCTCAAGCTCTCTCTGTAACTTGAAGTTTGCGAACAAAAAGAAAGAATTTAAATATTAGAAAAATTTATATTAATTTTGAAGAAAACTAAACTATCTGATTCGTGCAGCGGACTAATATAAAACATTCATGTCTAGCATTCGAATCTTGTAGTGAAAAATTAATTTGATTTTTGTTGAAATATTCATAGATTTATGTCGAGTAGGAGTGTGACTAACTCGCTAAGCGAGAACTTGTTATAAGATAAAAATAAAAAATAAAAAATATTTTAATTTTGAGAAAAATTAAATAAAGAGAGAGGGAAAGAGTTAGTGCGCACTTTACGAGGAACGGTCTTCTTTTCTCGGATCCAATTTTGAGGAAAAGAAATTATTTAAATCTAGGGAAAGGGAATCCACGCGCGGGGAGGATTTGGTTGGCAAATATTTGAAAATGGGATGGGATAGCGGGGCGCGTTGGAGAAATAGGCGCGTGGAAGTTGGTGGGTGATTCTGGTTAGGTTTAAGTTGATGATCAAACTGATTTTAGAAACTAGAAAGGTACTTGTAACGGTCGGCTTGGTAAGGTGTTTAAAACTCGCGAAATTTCACGATATTTTGACTGGTTATGTTTAACGGGAGAAGTCAACGGTGGACTTTGGATATTTTGACTGGAGTGGATATAAATGCTGCTAATTATTTGTTTAGGACAAAGGGATCTTAGCTGAGCAATAAGTGAGTCACAAAATGGCTCAATTGTTGAGATGAGATTTTCTAGCTAATACCAGTTAGTGATGAATAAGTTGAGAGAAATTCTTAAGTATGGCAAACTTAACAACCACGGTACTTCAGACCAATCATATCTCTCTATTTTTTAATTGAATTTCAAATTACTCGTATTTCATTATAATAAAATACTCAAACACCCCCATGTATAGGCAATGATTGGCTAGGCGTACGGTCACGTGACACGTCTGTCTTATCTAAGAATCTCTCATAAGTTGAAGGAGATGCCTTAAATATTAATTTCTTACTATGTAGAATAGACATCAAAATGTAGTTGGTGATTTTGATACGATATGTTTTTCTGCAAATACACTTTATCGACATATAATTGTATGACTTGTATCATTTTTAAGTGTCATATCACAGACTAAATTATGTTAGAATAGACGATGGTGTTAGTGTACATATCACTTTGAGTAATATTTTTGGATCAACTCAAAAAAAATTTACTCCAGGAGCGTTGTTGATGATTAATTGAAAATTTACACGACAATATTAGGAGCATTAAAAGTTACTTTTCAAAAAAAAAATCATTAAGTTAATTAATCAAGTTAAATACAATTTGAATAGAGGATTAATTGTGTGAGAAACGAAAAGTGAAACAATTTTACCTAATGAGAATGAGTAAAGTGAAATGAAAAGATTAGGTGTACGCGCAAATTGTCAAATATTTTTGACGTAATGCTTTTTCTTAATATCCAAACAATTACTCAAGCTAGTAGATCTTCTCTTTCCACATGAATTGTATGGTATGGTCAGATATTTCAGCCTCAAGCTAGCTTTTTCTTAATGTCCAGGCAGCAATATTAATTACTCAAGCTAGTAGATCGATGTCAAAGAGAAGATGAATTGTATGGGATGGTAAGTTTGCCTCTTTATGTTGCAAAGAGGGGAAATGGTATCGGTCCTTTCTTGTTTTATTTATTCTTGCACATATGGAAACATCCTTCTATTAGTTCTATATCTTTATCCCTACTCCATTATTTTCTTAGGTGAACCATAAAAAGAGCAACTTGAGCTGCGCACCAAAACACAGTGACTTAAAGTTCAATTTGGTGCTGGTCAGAGAAGAACCTGATAGAGAGTTACTACAAGGTAGAGTATTTGCCAAACATTACATTAGTAGTAAAACTTTCACCTTCACTTTCCATTTCAGTTTCACTTGAAGAAGAGTAGAGAGTTCTTCTGGTGGGAAAGAGAAATATGAGAGACCCAGAATCTTGATTTGCAGAGCTGTAGCTTTTGTTGGAAAGTGGACATGTAAAAGGACCTGTGATATAAATCATACAGCTGCTTTGAGGATGACATGAGAGAATCTATATAAGGGCTCCTATCTACTCTCTCAATCTGCTCCTTGTTTGGCCTTTTTCGCTTGCCATTTTCTTCTGGCAATTTGGTGCATGTGCATGTGAGTGTCACTGACCTCACCTCTCCCTCTCACACAGGCTAGTTCTTCTATCTATTGTTCGGACAATAATACTATCCAGATCTGGATTAAAAGAGAACAAAATTATAGAGGGAGAAGTAAAACTAAGACTTCGAGACGCATTTGAGAAGCATTGTAAAATCTGCATCATGTTTTTATTCTTGCGCCTTGTTACTCTTTTTATGCATTCTATGGACAGTTAGCGTTCATAATCCTAGAAAAACTGATTAACAGTTTCTAATCAAAGTATTACAGTCAAGTGGGAGAAAGGTTCTTTGTTATGGTCGGTATGTATTCGAATTAAGTTACTAAATACATCGACATTGTAAGGGGCATTTAAACGCACTGCAGATTAATTAGTAGTTTAGTACTGATCTTAAATAAATGACAATATCTGGATAAAAACTAAATGCATAGAGACCTTATTTAAAAGTGCATTTTAATTCTCACATGTATTCTTGGGTCAGTTGGGTGCCTTGGGTGTCACCGCTAGTTTTCTAAAGCCAACAGGAGTCCGTGTGAAGTAAACATATGTGCTGGTCCAATGGTAAATCTATATACTTTTTTTGGGCAAAATACTGGTTACTATCTTATGGTTTAGGTCCAAAATCAATTCAGTCTCTGGACTTCTAATTTCATCAAAAACACTCATGCACTTTTAATTTTGATCTAATAGATCTAATTCGTTAATATTCTATCTGAGTTCAAGTTATAGTTGGATTATTTGTTGAAAAACTATTTATTTTTAATAGTATGACTCACTCTTAAATTGACTAAAGCTGGCTTGCAGACACCACATCATAAAATATAGGTCATATATGAGCCACATTAACAAGTTAAATAACTCAATTCTCAGAAAACTAACAAATTGGACCTATTAGATCAAAATTGAAAGTGCAGAGGTGTTTTTGATGAAATTATAAATTCAGGGACTGAATTGATTTTGGACCCAAACTACAGGGTGATAATCCATATTTAGCCCTACTTTATTTATAGAGTCAAAATTAATAAAATTGAAAGGTGCATTCTCGCATAATCTCGATCATATCTCTATAAATTGTTGCATATATGTTTTGTACGGTCTCTTCTGCATGGCTTAACACATAAACACGTGATTAGATGAATCTTGGGTTTACTCTAAATGGATATAAGGTTTACAATAATTTCAAAACCCTTCACGTATAAGATCACATTAGGACTTTGCTAACATAAGTATCGTTTTTCATCACATCGAAGATCTTAGTTAGGCATTAAACCAATCTACCCGGGAGTGTGTTGCACTTTATAAATGATGAATAAATTCATGATAATAATGTGAAGAACGGAGAGCGGGTTATATGAAAGCATGCAGCATGAAAGCAATGTAACAAGCCCTAGGTATAAATGTAATGTGCGTAAACTAACCTAGCTAGCTTCCCAAAGTGGTCCTCCAAGATTTAGCCTATCCTCACAAATATTAATCATCGGATAGTGATTTCGATCATTTATGCAGCTAGCACCACTCCTAGCACATCGCTGAGGCCAACGAAGCATGAGTTAATGCATGCATGTATATCGATCTAACGAGTTCTCTTATATTATATCTTTTTAAAGCCTTATTTTAACTCGGCTGAAAAAAAGTTTAAAATTTAAAAGACTTGCATGAGGTTAGGATAATTCGATTCTCATGTAACGTTACATGTCCTATTCTAATTAATGTAGTTCATTTGTAGCTTCAGGCTAGCTAAAATTGCTCAAATACGGATACATATATCATGTGACATTAGGTATATATTGTCTTACATAATATGTAGTAGCAAACTCTATTTAGTGGCAGTGATAGGTCATAGCATTTTATAAAGAAGACAAATATGAGTACCAATATCTACTTAGCTCCAAATTGAATGCACTAAGCTAGAGTTGGCCAATGACCACCACCAAGTGAATATAGCTAGACTCATAACCTACGCAACCATCATATTTTGCGAGCGCAATTAGTTCAAACCAATTGAGGCATTCATCACCACTTGCATGAAGTACCCAATAATGCTACTAATTAGTTATATTGCTTAGCTAGCATATGCACACCAAAAAAAAAAAGCAGTGCCAGAACTACCAATAGTCACAACACATGATCCATCACATTCATGTATATATCCAAATCATCAATGATAATTCATGAACAAATAGAAAGCTCACTCAAGATCTGGAAATTAAGACATAGACAATATTAACTTTACTATGGATAAAGATCTAAAAGGTATATGGTGGAATACAACTCAATAATGTATATCAAGTAACATTTATCTCCATATACTTATCAAAAAAAAAAAAAAATTAAACACATAAGTACAATCTAACGTGCTATAATAAAAGTGGGATGCGGATGAGGTGTTAGATGATTGCAGATTTCGAACCACGATCTTTTAACACATGAGTTTTAATACTATATTAGACAACAACTTCTCTATAATTTCTGTATTATAGGAAAATAAAAGTCAAAACTTTATCTTATTTTTCTTCTCTAATTTCAATAGATTCTTTATTTTACAGCAATCTCTAAAATCTCAATAATTCTTCCTTAAAATTTTAGAGATTACTATAAATTTAAGAAATTTGATCTTACCTCACTATCCCTAAAATGATAATAGTTATAGGAAATCTGTTGAGCAAAAGAGACTCATTTTTCACTAAAATAGATGTTTGAACCCAAAATTGTTAAGCTCATCTCCATTAGTGCTTAAGTGCTTAACTAACCCACCATGATTCCTCAAGTGCTTAAACCTAACGGCAATAGAGGTCCAAGAGGTGATTTTGCTTTACTCAATCTATAATATTGAGTATCGATTGTGTGACAAGAAGAAACTACAGTAAAGTCCTCACCACGAGGCACCAAGAATCCTGCGACGAGGTTGGTGCTCTTCTCGTCCTCAATCGCTCAAAAGAAGTCAGGTCAATGGACACACTCAACGACCGCACCCGAACGGTGTTGGCACGCTCGCACAGAAAAGAGACTGTTGACTAACTGCAACAAAATTAGAGTCAAACAATAGAGAAAAATTAAAATTTAGAAAAGAGGTTAGAGTTGCTCTACTGAGAAACTTAAAATACCAATCAGAATGAGCCCAATTAATGAACCGAAACCCTAATATATAGCTATGCTTTTTTTGTTCTCGATTGAGATGGAAGCAAACAGAGGCAGGGTCGGTGTGTTGGTCACGCATTTGTGAAAGAGGGAGGTGAATATACTACTGAACAGAATAACTGAAGGGGTGGGGCACCGTGGCGATTTGTCCCTCGACCTAGTCTTAAGCGGTGGTGACCCAATTCAACAACTCCCGTGAACCAGAAGGCTAGCTGGTAAGTACCAGAGAGTCACACTTGTCACGGACTCTGATGAGACTTGACCATTTCTCCCATATCTCTCTGTCTCTCAATCTCAGTTTATAACGCAGAAGAGAATAATATCAGTTTTTAAAGAATCTTGAGGTACTCGTATGTCGGACCAAAACCCAAAAACTCTAGACCAATTTAGTGGATGGGTGCTATTGAAATCTGAAAGCCCATCATGAATATAGTTCAAATGTGATGATGAAAAGCCCATCATGAATATAGTCCAAAGAACTATAGTGAGTGTGCAGAAGTGCAAATCTAGTAGCTTTGATGGTTTCATACTTTCAATTTGTACTATGCAAGTTAACAATGGAGTTTCTTCTGATAAACAATAGCATTTAAATCAAAACTCCATCATAACCAAACATAGAGTTACAAATGTCTCGGTATTGATTCACCCATTTGTATTCTTCATGTTGTTGTATCTTCATTCCAATATGAGACTTCAATTTTCCATATTCATGACTAGTATAGAGACACACAACTCAAACATAAAAATTTAATGTAAAATTGATAAAAAACGAAGACCATAACAGTGAAATTGTCAAGCTTTAGCCGTATCAATGTGATATACACACAAATTTATTGATTTTTTTTTATATCATATGATCATATCTGGTGTCCTCACCAATATTGTCTCATATGTTCGAGACTTGCCTTCTTCGACTTGCCAACATCCCATAATATTCACCAAATATAGATGTTGCCTTTTAGTGAAAGCAACATGACCTCTCTCTTTTAGCAACCAAAAAAGGGGATCATCTCTTCCTTTCTACAACAAAAAAACGGTGATCTCTTTCATGGTGTCAATATAAGAATAGAAAAGCCAATTCTCCAAGTCCAAGCACAATTTGCCAAAAACTAAAGCTAAAGATTGCTTTGGAAGCTGAAACTTTGTCCCTTCTAAGCCAAGTGGAATCTAACGAGGCTTCATTAGAGAGATAGGGTTTCATTTAGGAGATGCAATCACATTGCTTGCAGCAACAGAATTACAGAATTGCACTCCAAACATTCTCACGCTTTTGTCTTTGAGACCTATAGAAATCTGGAGCCAAATGGATCAAAGATTACACATGTGGATTGTATGGGATCAGAAAGTTCTTCTAGTCATGATTTCACACAACGGAAGTAAGCTACAAAGGTCAAGGTGATGTTGCAAATAATATCAAATAATCTTCTTCAAAATGCACTCTAAGTTTTTTCGAGGAGTGTATATAAAGAAGGCGGAAAGACTCATCATCCAAACAAGAATGTTTGGTCACAAGAAAAAGATGGATAACATTATTGGCAAGCACAGCATTGCGAAAAGATGGAAGAAACTAAGCGGCGAAGACAACTGGGAAGGCATGTTGGATCCTCTCGACATTGATCTTCGAAAGTACATAATTCACTATGGCGAAATGGCTCAATCTACATATGATGCTTTCAACACAGAGAGGGCATCAAAGTTTGCAGGAAGCAGCAGGTATGCCAGGAAGACCTTCTTCTCGAAAGTTGGTTTAGAGAAGGGCAATGCATTTAGGTACAACGTGACCAAGTTTGTGTATGCAACTTCACAAATTCAAGTCCCGGAAGCGTTTATCATTAAGTCTTTGTCAAGGGAGGCTTGGAGCAAAGAATCAAATTGGATGGGGTATGTTGCTGTGGCCACAGATGAGGGGAAGGCTGTGTTGGGCAGGAGGGACATTGTGATTGCTTGGAGAGGTACTGTTCAGTCCTTGGAGTGGGTTAATGATTTGCAGTTCAATATGGTTTCTCCTTCAAAAATACTAGGTGAGGAGGTTGATGCTAAGGTGCACCAAGGTTGGTATTCCATCTATACTTCCGAAGATTCTAGTTCGCCTTTCAACAAAACCAGTGCCAGAATTCAGGTTTAACTTCTCACTTGTCTAATTTAACTCTGTAAGATCATACTTAAGAGTGTATACTCATGAATTAATCACTAATATAAGCTCATCCACCCCGTCAATTTTGGTATGACAGGTTCTTGCTGAGGTGAGCAGACTAGTAGAGCAATACAAGGATGAGGAAATCAGCATAACCATAACAGGGCACAGTTTAGGAGCAGCAATTGCCACACTAAGTGCAATTGACATAGTTGCCAACGGTATCAACAAACCGAAAGACCAGACAACAAACAAACTCTCATCATGTCCAGTAACAGCCTTTGTCTTTGCTTGCCCTCGAGTCGGAGACTCAAACTTCAAGAAAGTCTTCACTAGCTACAAAAACCTCCGAGTCCTGCGAGTTCGCAATGCACTCGATGTTGTCCCCAACTATCCGTTTCTAATAGGCTATTCCGAGGTGGGAGAAGAGCTGGGAATCGACACTCGAAAGTCGAGCTACTTGAAGAGCCCTGGAAGCGTGGCGACTTGGCATAACATGGAGGGGCATTTGCATGGGGTTGCAGGAACTCAAGGGAGTAAGGGAGGGTTCAAGTTGGAAGTGAAGCGTGACATAGCATTGGTTAACAAAAGCACTGATGCTCTCAAGGAGGAGTATCTTGTGCCGGTTTCTTGGCGTTGTGAGAAGGACAAGGGGATGGTTCAAATGGATGATGGTTCTTGGCAGCTCATGGATCATGAGGAGGATTTTGATTCTTGACCTTTAATATATGACTAGAATCATATCATCACATATGTGTCGGAATAGGTTTGTATGAAAATTGGAATTGAACCAATAAAATTTATCTGATTGAATAATTCAGCATCGATGGGGATGTAGCTCAGATGGTAGAGCGCTCGCTTAGCATGCGAGAGGTACGGGGATCGATACCCCGCATCTCCATTTCCTTTTTCTTTTTGCTATTTCCAACGACATTTGAAACACCGTCGTTTATTTGAAACTACCTAAAAGTATGTGCTTTGCAATGGTGCCCCTAAATTATTAGGAAATTAGTTGTGAACTAAAGCCATGAAGTTGAACTCAATATTTGCACCCTCTTTTTATTTATACAATCAACTTGTTTTCTCTTTACTGGGAATTAATTTGCAAACTACCTGAACTAGAAGGTAGCTACATGGGTGCGGTGAAATTTCCATGGATCAAACCCTTGGCAATGTGGCTATAAGCTGCTTCTGTTAAGTGAAATCCATCCCAATTTGCATACGACGATGGATCTTTGCAAGCCTTAGAACCAATATGTCCACACCTTGCTGAATTGTTGAAGTTGTATGGTCCTCCTCCTCCGCAACAAACTGCGAGACTTCCACTTGTGAACCCTAATCAAATGTATAAGAATTCAATATAGATTATGAGATATATATATATATATATATATATAGCGGTTCTCCACTGCGGACGTCTGCAGTTTTTCAATCCGTACGGATTTCCAGTTTTGACCCACTTGCCGATCACATTTTCACATCTTAACCGTTCAGTTTTTAGGTCCTAATGTATAGATCACCTCTGCAAAATTTCAGTCAATTTGGTGATCGTTAAGGCATTCAAACTGTAAATTACAACAATATATACGAACGGTTCCGGTTCGACAGATTCTGTTCGTTCGTGTAAATTGCAGTTTTGGATGCCTTAACGATCATCATTTGGCTGAAATTTTGCAGAGGTGATCTATACATTAGGACCTAAAAACTAAACGGTTAAAATGTGAATGTGTGATCGAAAAGTGGGGAAAAACACAAAATCAGTACGTTTTTGTTAGGTGCGGATATCCGCACCTGAGCAAGGTTATATATATATATATATATATATATATATATATATATATTACATGTTAAAAATTTAGTAGTTTTCGAAATTTTGACAGACTTCTATCGTATGCAATTGTATAAGTCTAAATGTTTAGCATATATACTTTAAGTTTCATTCTTTTTCATTTTCAATGTCAGACTTGTGAATCATTTTATCGATTATCATTATTGTGGGTTTTCAACTTCGTTAGTCGTTTTTATGTGTCTAAAAAGAGGATATTAAATGTTATATAGAAATGAATTTTGCCACACAAGAATAAGAAGAGAAAGTTAGGATGTATATGTTAATGGTCAAAGTGGGTGAAAATATACAATTTTAAAGCATTCAAGCACATAGGGAAATACCAGGAAAGCAAGTCTCACCATAATGTTGAGGGGCATGATAAAAAGGCATGGAAGCACCATAGTAGTCAGCATATATGATCCTTGCATGAGGGTATTTTTCTTCGAGTGTCCCTAGGGCACGTTTGAGCTCTTTGTTATGGTGCTTGGCAAAAGCATTGAACGCCTTCAAACACCCATTTCGCTTATCATAATAAGCTTTGCTAGGGACTCCATACAGAGTCAAGTAGACGGCTGAGCACCCAATTGGCAAATTTCCAGGCACCACTAGCTCCACCGCTCCTTCCTCTATCAATGCCTAGCTACCACAAGGTCCACAAGAACCAATTAAAATCACACATTAAAGGTGACAAATGTTATGCTAGTCGTTTAAAATTTCAAGTGTTCTAATTCATACACAAGTGAAGTTTTCGTCACACATATTAAAAAGCTTTTAATACTTGCGGACCCAAGACGTTAGATACTATTATAGTATTGATCTGACATTGTTACATTCACTAAAATTTGTATATCAAATGATGCAATAATGTTTAGTTTATCTTTGGTGTCACAAAAAATAAATTTGATAAATGTAACATTTCGGTAAAATAGATGTTTGACGTGACATACACCGGTGGCCTTAGTAATTGCATCCACAACAAGAGGCACCGTGGCTTTGAGCTGTTTAATGCTCCCACCAAGAAAGAAGGCGTAGTTGTAATCGTTTCCACCTATCTCCCCCACCAGAAACAGAGCCTTCTTGAAGTAGTTCTCACATTCTGCATGTGAAGATTTCAAACTTAAAATTTTGAAACTAAGAAATGAATTTACATGAAGTTAGGCATTTAGTTGTTAATTACCTTGTTTGGTGTTGCAAAGTGAGGGCTTCAGCTCCTTGAACCAACCAAGCTGAGTGCTCAAGGAGTAGTTTGTGGCCAGAATCGATGCCATTTTCCTTCGGTAGAAGAATTCAGGGTCAAGTGCAGTGGCTCCAGCAACAGCAAAGTTTACTCCTTGGTACAAGTTTTGGCCTTTCTTTAGGGCTAAATACGGTGGTAAATGCGGCAATCCAGATGCCTCAGCTATAAACAACGTCAAATTTTAACATGTAGGGTGTCAAACTTTTAACATGCAAATTATATGCTTTGGGAGAGGGAGGAGATAATACTTACCCATGAAGTCAACAATAAGGCGGCCATCGGAGTACCGGCCGGTTGCATGGTGAAAAAAGGTCTCTCCATAAGGTAGCTTACCAATGACTGGAGGTGCTCGGGGATCAGAGAGAAGGAAGTTTCCGGTGTCACTGAGGGAGTCACCGAAGTTGAATATTGCTTGATACTGTTGAAGACTTGATGAGACTATGTGCAAAGTGAAGCACAAAGAAGCTAGCAGGATAAACAGCTTCATGTTTAACATCTTAGCTTCTGTTTCTATTTCATACCAGACATATATCTATTTCAGCATTAAGCTGAAGTATTTTCTCTCAGCCATTTAAGTTGTGTCAAGAATGATGGAGTATTTATAAGCTAAATGTAGCTGCCGACAAGGATGACCAGCTTTGAACCAAGTCTAGGCATAACTTTTTTTTTTTCTTGGCACATAGTACATGCGAGTATTAATTAGAGATCAAATACATTGTCCCACACGAAAGAAGAAAATGTTTATTGTGAGATTCATCGAGGAAGTAAGTTCCCCTTAATCTCTTGATTCTCTTGTTTAAGTTGAAGCTCTAGCGATCCTGAAGTATTTCTAGGCATCACTTACTTAAGTTATGATAATTTTACTCAATGTTTAATCTCTTGATTCTCATGTGTCAGCTTGATTTGTAGTTTCATCTCCTCAAATGTAACACGAGGTTTCATCTCCTCAATGTTTTAAGGTATGATCATTTTACTTAACGTATGATCATTTTACTTAAGTTATAAATTTTTTTAATGACTATGCATCAATTAAGGGTTTTACTGTGTTTATGACATATTATAATTGGTATGGTTTTTATGAAAACCAAATTAATTGAAAAACAACATTAACTCTCAATTAATTGACTCATAAATTATTGATTGTTTTGAATAATATTGTTATGGGTAAATTCAGTATGTGGAAAGTAAAAGTTGACTCATCATGCTAATATAGGAAAATAAGCTGATGTAGATGCTTAATCATTGAACCGCAATTAACAAATAATTTCATCGGTATTACGTAGGGGTCGTCAACGGGCCGGGCCGAGCCTTGGTAAATTTTTTAATAATGGCGGGCCGGGCCGGGCCGGGCCGGGCTTTATTAAAAATCGAAGGATCCAAGCCCGTCCATATAAAGCGGGCTTTGCGGGCTTTTCCGGGTCGGGCCGGGCTTGGCCTTGCGGGTTTTTTCGGGCCGGGCCTTGCGGGCTTTATTTATAAATAAATATTTAAAGACACAAATATTTTTTTTTTTAATCAAGCTTTGGAAATTCATTGGATAATGATCAAATACAACCAAAGATAATAGATCTATATTGTACCAAAAAAAATCTATATTTATATATAGATACTAATTTATTGATAATTAAATTTTTAAAGACACTAATTTTTTATAAATTTATATTGATACATCATACACTCCAAAGAGCAACATATAGCAATTCAAAGAAAATGAGAAAACCGACCGTTGGATGTGATTATTACAATAAATTATACGTGTGGTTAAAAATTTAGTCAATTTCACCGTAGTTTCGAACTCAATCGGATTAGTCAACCGTAGTCACTTGCATGTTTTCTTGGTTGACTGATGGCGTGATAACCGCAAAAATTGCTTATTTTTTTACATCACGTTTGTAAATATTTCATCGATAGATGTGAGTGGACATAAGATAAAAATTTCAATTTTAATTACAAATACATTGACCAATACCAATTTGCCTCTTAAAGTTGTATGACTTGTACATTGCATTTAAATTGTTGAGGTTCATTCTAAAGCAAACATGCAGTGGAAAATGAATTTGAAAAAACCAACCGTTTGATGGAGAGACTGTAATATTTTATGGTGGTTGTAAAAAATCCAGCTAATTTGGTTTTCGTTTCGAATTCGATCAACTAGGTCAAACCTAGTTACTCTTATAAACCTATATTTATATATCACACACTCCAAAGAGCAACCTCTATCAATTCAAAGAAAATGGGAAAACCGACCGTTGGATGTGATTATTATAACAAATTATGAGTGTGGTAAAAAAATTAGCTAATTTCATCATATTTTCAAATCCGATCTAATTGATCAACCGTTGTCACTTGTTTTTTAGAATATATATGCACATATTTACTATAAAAATATGAGAATTTCCACACACATATATATATATATATATATATATATATATATATAAAAACACACACATACACACATCTATATATATATATATATATAAACACACACAGTGCACACACATATCTATATATATATATGTATATATATATATATATATATATATATAAACATACACACATACACATATATATTAATATATATATCTATATATATATATATTCACAAACACACACAAATATATATAATATATAAAAAATAGTTTACGGGCTTTTACGGGCCGGGTCTAGCAGGCTTTTGACGGGCCGGGCCGGGTTTTTCCTGGCTTTTAGCGGGCCTCCATCGGCCCACCGAGGCGGGCTTTTTAACGGGTCGGGCCGGGCTTTTGGCCCTCCGGGCCGGCGGGCCTCCATCGACCCACTTGATCCGCGGGCTTTTTGATGAGGCCTACTATTACGTTCGAAATAGGTCAGGATTTTTGAATATAACACTAATTACCTCTAATCATGATTTCAAAATTGTGCTGGAGCCCATGTTCAAATATAATATATAAAATGCACAAGGCTATAAAAGCATCTGACTTAAAGATTCAAATTTGAGTTCAAATTAGCTGAACTAGTGATTTGAAACCATGTGAATAGTATACAAAATGATATATTTTTGCACTCAAAGTTTGAACTCATATTGTTAGATTCATGAAATGGTCCAACTGTCCCAGTTATAATATTACCATTTTCCAAGAGCGAAACCTTAGGGTTTTGAGCAGACGGCGGCACAGCAATCCGACCGTGTTCAAGTGGACGGCGGCGCAGAATTTCGGTGTCGGTCTCGGCCAGGCAGTACGCTCCAGTTCTCTGGGTTTCTTCTCAGAGATAGATTTGATCTTGAATCGCCACAGGACTGCTTCGATCTAATCGAGGATCGGAGACGATCTTGGGCGGCATCTAAACGGAGTTCTTGGTAAGTTTGGACTCCCGTTGGGCAGCGGTGTGTGGGGACGAAAGTGAGTCGAATCGGGAAGAGGCGAAGTAGATCTCGGACGAAGAGATTGGATACACGGTCAAACGATTCATAGGCAGCTGTGGTGCGATCGTTGTTCTGCAACGCTTCTGGTTTGTAGGTGGGATTAGGTCGGTAGCTTTGCTGGTGCAGAGAGGCGGGGAAGGCCTGATGTCCTGCTGGAAGGGTCGGCCGCCGGAAATTTGGTCGTTGGGGGCCATGGTATGGCGGGGGTTGTTTAGGACTGCTGCTTTTCTTGCTCAGGTTTGGGTTTGGGCCTCTGGGCCTGGGCCCAAATTGGGCTCTATTTTGTGGGCGAGTAGGGAGGGTACATTGCCACCATCTTTTAACACTTAGTAATGAAGGTGGGTCTGGCCTGAGATGTGGACCTTCTTGGGATTTCAGGTCGACTTCAGTCCAAGACAAATCGTTTCAGATCATGTTTTTTATGGGAGTTGGTAATTATCTGGAATAAGGTTGGTTGTCAAGCGGCTTATGGATGAGGAGTTGTTCCTATTTGTTTACTGGGAAGTGACTTTCTGTTGGTACCACAATTGCGTGCCTGGCTAATACGAGGTTAGTTATGATTTTGTCTTAGGAGACACAGAGTAGTTCTTTGTTTATAAACTCGCTTTATAGTGAGCTCAAGATAGACTTGTAATAAGTTTGCATTTGCTTGATAGAGTTCAGATTTTTGTTCGTATCCTATTCAAATACATAGTAGACTCTAGCCCATTATGGCTATTGAATCTAATGCAGTCAATATCCTGTTTTAAAAAAAAAAATATTGTCAGATTCATATTTAACTATTTAAGTCTTGAACATGAGTCGTTCTTACTGTGGCACAGACTAAAATACGAGTATTTTAGATCACAAGTCAACAAGGGTATGCATTTCAACAAAGATTCATTTACTTCAAGGTAAAATGAAACCCGTATCCAATAAAAAAAAACAGGATCCCTTGTTTTCTTTTCATTAGTTTCTAAACTATAAACTTTAGACAATTAGGTTTCTTTGATGACAGTACTTGTCCAGTATTCGATTTGGATCAGTTTTGCAACTACCATGGTCATTTGCCATAGTCTTGAAAATAACACATAAACAAGAAGAAAAATCAAAGACAAAAAATTCAACTCCAGAAATTAAGAATAATCAGGCGATTTTTGACTATCAAATATGCAACTTCTATTACTGATATCCTTTCCACTTCTTTATTATAGCAAAAACTGATAGAACTGAAGTACAAATTGAGATCCTAGAATCCATACCCCAACTATTACTTTCTAGTAAAGGAAACCAATTTTCTAAATTTCTCCCATGGTCTGTCATAGACCAAGCCCTCATAATTCACAGCGGAGGATCCATCCTTGACACTAATGTCAAGCTTATAATTCATTCCAGCTACGACTTGTTGCTGGCCCTGAACCACCCTCAGAAAAAATAACGCCTTGTGGGATTGCTGGTTGTACTCCGTGACCGCCCACTTCGCGATCTCTTGCACTTGCGGGTCACTGATATTCTTGATGGGTTCCCAACCACCTGCAATTTGGTCTTCAAATGGATCCCCGGCAGCTGCGACCAGAGGAAGGAGGAGAGAAAGGAGGGCAAGGAGGAGGCATTGAGTACGCATCATCCTGATTTCTTTTTCAAGTCTCGGTCAACTGGCTTTAGTTTTGATGGAATAGATCGACTGGGTGCCTAGGGAGATGAGGTCAAGGTGGTGATGCAGTCTAGGGTTATAAATTACCAGAATTTATGTCATTACTAATTTTATTATTATTACTTTCTATTTTTATTTTTATTATTTAGTTTAAATTTTGAATTTTATTATTAATGTACCTTGTATTAATTTTTGACTATTCTCCCAGTTTAATTTTACTCGAATTAATTGAATATATTTAGTTGTTTAAATACACATTCTTCTCGCACAAAAAAAAAAAATTGGAGAGTCTATTTAGATCTCCTAGTGTACTATTTGGATCTATATGTAACTTTTTTTTTTTTGAAGAGAATCTATATGTAACTTTTATTCTTAAATTTTCTATTTTGTTTTTGTTCAACTGACAATTTCATTCATAATCAAAATTACAATCATAATTAGGGACAAAATGTGGCATCGTTAAAAACCGTAAGTAAAATGAGTACACTCCTTACATCAACAAGACATATCATTCATTACAACTTTTTCCATCCACGGAGGGCCAGCTTCCTTCCAAAATCCATTATTTTTCTCCTTCAATGCTTCTTGAGCCACAGCATGAGCAACTCGATTACAAGTTCGAGAGATTTTCCTGCAATTAATAGCTTCAAAACTCACCCTCAAGTCTTTAATTTCATCAAATATGGGGTCTTCCATACTGAGGTCGGTTCCAATTGGCTTTTGAGAGCTAGAATTATATTACTAGCTTCACTCTCCACTTCAACCCTTCTAAAGCCTTCTTTCAAACAAAATTAATGCTAAAGCCTCTGTTACATGTGGTGACAGATTATTCATAATAGAACTACAAAACACATTTAATTGTACCATCTTCACCTCTGACCAGAGCTCCAACCCCAACCTATCCTTTCTTTACCAGGGAGCTTTCCGATGACCGGATCTTTAATGGCACCGGTAAGATAGTATTTCCAATGTCTCTAATGGAGTCACCAAAGTTAATTGCCGCTTGAGGTAAATCACAATGTTAGATTGGGGGATTACGAAAAATAATAATAATAATAATAATAAAACCCCTTCACCTCAGGTTCTCTTTACCCACTTGAGAGTCGGTGGTGCACAATCCAACCCACTATAGGCGCTTCTGCCCTGAGTTTCTCTCCGATCTGAGGCTATGAGTCTCTCTTTGCCTTTCTCTGCTTTTTCCCTTCCGTTGTCTCTCCTTTGTTTTCCCTTTTTGTTGGTTTTCTTGGTTTGTTCCTTTTGTTCCTGACCCAATCTTTTCCATATATATCTACCTTGTTCCCTCTCAAACCCGTTGTTATACCTGTGCATCGCTATCTTCAGTGATGCTTATCCTATTTCTTTTGCCATGGCTTGTAAATATGCTCCTTGGAGCTCGTTTCAAAACGGGGTTTTCCTGTCAGTGCACCCGGTGATGCTACAAGGGACTGACCACCCTTTGGGTGCCTGTCCCTTCAATCCCTTGTTGGATCTCACATATTTCTCTTGTCAACTAGGCTATCTGGTTGATTTCTTGGTAGATGAAGGTCTTCTTGTTGGAGATGGTTTGAGTTCTATGATTATGACTTTTTGTTTTTGGAAATTTGGCGGATGGGTACTTCCGAATCGCTATTGATCCCCTCAATGATCTCTCGATCGATCCGGTTAGATGTTGCTGCTGGTTCTTCTTCATTCATGGTAACTATGTTGGCTAACCAAGAATGTGGGCTTGCTTGGTTTAGGCCCACTATGTTTGTTTGTTTCTTTTTTCTTTTGGGCCTTTTGAGCATATGTTGTCTACTTATGTTTCTTTCTGGAAAGCCTAGTTGTACTTCTTGTGTAATAGTTTCCCTTTAATATATCAGTTCCTGGTGCTTGCCAAAAAAAAAAAAAGAGTTAATTGTCGCTTTGTAGGATTGAACACATGGTAAAATTATGTACAAAGTCAGGTAGGAGGCTAGCATGGTGAATAATAACTTCATGTCTTGAAAATAACTCAAAAACAAGAAGAAAATCAGAGATAAAAAATTCAATTCCAGAAAATTAATAATAATTTGACTATCAATATGCAACATCTATTACTGATATCTTCTTCATTTCTTTATTATAACAAAAACTGATATAACGGAATTACAAATAGAGATCCTACGATCCATATCTCAAATATTATTTTCTAGTAAAGGAGACCAATTTTCTAGATTTCTCTTGTAAGTTCTCAAAGACGAAGCCCTCATAATTCACAGTGGAGGATCCATCCTTGACACTAATGACAAGCTTATAATTTGTTCCAGCTACGACTTGTTCCTGGCCCTGAACAACCCTCAGGAAAAATAATGCCTTGTGAGATTGTTGGTTGCACTCCGTGACCGCCCACTTTGCGATATCTTGCACATGCGGGTCATTGATATTCTTGATGGGTTCCCAACCACCTGCAATTTGGTCTTCAGATGGATCTCCGGCAGCTGCGACCAAAGGAAGGAGGAGAGCAAGAAGAGAAAGGAGGAGGCATTGAGTACGCATCATCCTGATCTCTTTTTCAAGTTTCTGTCGACTGGCTTTAGTTTTGTTGGAATAGATCGATCGACTCGATGCTTAGGGAGATGATCAAGGTGGTGATCCAGTCTAGGGTTATATACTACCAGTTTTTATGTCATTACTAATTTTATTATGATTACTTTCTATTTTTATGTATTCACTTTAATTTTTGAATTTTCTAATTAATAGTTTACCTTCCATTAATTTTGGTGCAGTGCTATAGACACCAAAAAATTATATCAAAAAGTAATACCAAATGACATGGCTTCTGAGTTGGCGTCTTACCTATTATGACATTCAATTTAATAATTTTCAGCAAATTTCATTGATTTTATCTATAAAACTAATTAATCAGCAAAAAAAAAAAACGTGATTCACCAAACAACCAAATCTGCTATCGCCATTCCTCAAGCAAAACAACCACATCTGCAGAATTAAAAGAGCAAAGAAATCTAGAGAATAGCCCAAAGAAATTATATCAAATCTGGGAGACTGTATAAATAATAATACAAATTTCCTTCTTCGTCTAACAATATGAGAATTCATATTAAATTCATGTGTAACTCATTTGAAACCCATTAGAGATGAATCTGGGCATCAATTGAAAATCACCATTTCTCATTTATTTCATCACTACATATCTCTATTTCCAGCAGGATGAAACCCACCACCACTAGCAGTATATAATAGATCATTATTCAATTGCCAATGAACTAATGAATTAAGCCATACACAACTTTGTATTCTATTTACTCTGTTTTGGTTGATGGCCTTTTCCTATAGTTGAATGTTAAAGTCTCAATGATTTAAGGGGTTGGTTTAGAGTTCTTCATTCCTTTTGTTGTTGTTTATCTTATACATTTTTTTTTTTCTAATTAAACAACAATAAATTTTAATTATTGATCTTTTCATTTTAAAGAATAAAAATAAAGTATAAGAATACATGCTAAAAATAATTTGATGATATGACACCTGTCACATCATTTAGTATTGATATTTGGTATAATAATTTGTTATTGATTTTTGAAAATTGAATCGAGAAAGATGGATTGAGTTTGTTTGAGGTTGCACGCATGGTGACAAAGTTGCACTTCACCTTGTTCAATTATGCTGACAGTTTTCTTTGGACTAGAGTAAGGCGAAATTAACTAGAGTCAGTGATGTTCTTTTAATTGCACCCTCTGGGAGTTTTAGAAACGGTTCCATCAATCATCCAATGAACTAGCAGTTCAAATAAAACTGGCTAGCTAAAGCATCTTTATCTAAGACTAAAGCGGATTTTTAGGCATATTCAGTTTAAGTAGATTTCAGTTTAAGTAGGTCACTCTTTCACAGAATTAACAAGAGAATATTAAGTACATTTGCACGTGAGTGCATCAGTAATTTGAATGGGATACATTATGAGTCTCACATGCATTTACAGTTGAAAGTCACTCGCATTCACTCGGACACTGTTTTTTAAACACATCAATATGGAGCCACCTCTCTATGCCTATAAGGGATTTTCCATGTTTGCTTTGCGTAGTCTTTTATATGAATAAATCGTCCATAAACTATTAACGTCTCACTTAATCTGTATTCTTCACTAATTAAGCTTCTTCCTTGTCATGCGAGGAAGCCTTACGTCTCCATCCACCAGAAGGCCCAAGCAGGCGAGCAGGACCAGCACGTACATGTTGTCGAGCCCTCCTCAACCTCATACCATCAACGAAACTATACCGATACTAACACCAACGTCGCTAAAAGAAACTTCGACAACCCCACCATTCGATAACACCAACAGCGAAACCCATGCCAAGACAACAAGCATATACACGCCATACCCATACAATGAAACGTCCCGAACTGATGAAGATGAGACTTCTTCAGCCGTACAACAACAACAACAACACAAGGAACAACTAGTAGAAACAAGCAACATGGGACATTTTTTACTGATCCTGCTTCTTCATATATAACAAAGTACAGAAGCTAGCAACTCCTACTAGTAATTAAGCTTTTATGCACTCATGCATATACTGCTTCGGTGCAGCATCATTACAACAGCCATGAAAGATGCATACTCAGATACTCTTATTTATGCAAGGAGTCTTTATCTTCCTTTTATTAGAAGTTGACGAAAGTAACTGAACTCTGCTAGAGGGATCTGGTAAACATGTCATTCATCAAACCCTTGGCAATGTAGTTATAGCTGCTTCTGTTAAGTGAATTCCATCCCAATTCACAAACGACCTTGGATCTTTGCAAGTTTTCGAACCGATATATCCACACCTTGCTGAATTATTGAAATTGTATGGTCCACCTCCTCCGCAACAAGCCGTTCGAGTACTCTTGAAGCCTGCAAGATTCAAAAAACTTAACATTAGTTTTCATACATGAGTAAAGCCGACCACAGATCACGTTACAAAGTATTGGACTTAAAACTGACCGTAGTGCTGAGGAGCGTGATAAAAAGCCAGGGCTGCACCATAGTAGTCACCATATATGATCCTCGCCTGTGGGTACTTTTGTCTCAGTGTCCCTAGGGCGCGTTAAGAAAGCAACGTGCGACTTGAAGGACATGATCCGCTGTGGAGTCTTACATCCACCATTTTTTTATATATTATATAAGAATGAAAGTGCTCTTGGCTCGACATCATTTGTTCTGTTCCGCTGTAGATTCTTATGGTACTTGGAGAAAGCATTCAACGCCTTTAAACACCCGTTTCGTGGATCATAAGAAGCTTTGTTAGGGCTTTGAAACAGAGTTAAGTATATGGTTGAGCACCCAAGTGGCAAATTTCCGGGCACCACGAGCTCCATTGCTCCTTCTTTTATCAATGCCTAGCTCCAAGATAAATAGTTAATGAAATTTTGTGCACCAGCAACAAATTTAGGGCGATCTGTTATACTCGCTAAATTTGTTCGTCAAATAACAAATGATGTGATTGTTTTTCATTTATTTATTTCATTTATTTAAATGTGGACCAACTTGATTCTTAATTTTGCACATGAAGTGGATTTATTATTTGAAGAAAAAATTTAGTAAACAAATTATTCTGGCGGGTCTAGCTTTTCCTACGAACAGTCAAATATAACAAGATTGAGAATGAATTTTCTGATGATGTTATTCATCTCACAGCGGAGGTATATAAAGAAGTTTATAGGGATATAACAGG
This sequence comes from Rosa persica, assembly GCA_025331145.1. Classification (NCBI taxonomy): domain Eukaryota; kingdom Viridiplantae; phylum Streptophyta; class Magnoliopsida; order Rosales; family Rosaceae; genus Rosa; species Rosa persica. The sequence goes on along the minus strand of WFKR01000005.1, from coordinate 5,030,750 downwards.
TAAGTACTAACTACGAAATAATTACAATATATTACAATATATTCTACTCCTAACGTTAAACTATGACTCACGCTAACACTCCCACTCAAGTTGGCGCATACACATCAATCATGCCCAACTTGCTTAGTGAGTCATAAAATACCTTCCTGGAAACTCCTTTGGTAAGTATATCTGCAAGTTGCTCTTCAGATGGAACAAAAGGAAAACTAATAATTTTGGCATCTAGCTTCTCCTTTATAAAGTGACGATCAACCTCCACATGCTTAGTACGATCATGTTGTACTGGATTCTGTGATATGTCAATGGCTGCCTTGTTGTCACAATACAACTGCATAGTACTTTTGAGTTTGAAACCCAGATCACGTAACAGATTTCTCAGCCACAACAATTCACACACTCCGTGAGCCATACCTCTATACTCAGCCTCAGCACTAGATCGTGCCACAACTTTCTGTTTCTTACTCTTCCATGTAACCAAATTACCTCTCACAAAGGTAAAGTAACCTGATGTTGACCTCCTGTCTGTAATATTTCCAGCCCAATCTACATCTGTAAAGCCACAAACCCCAAGGATGTTGTTGTGTTTAGAAAAAAACACTCCCCTTCCTGGAGCTGACTTCAGGTACTTTAAAATTCTCATAACAGCATCCATGTGACTCTCACTCGGGTTATGCATGAACTGACTCACCACACTCACTGCATATGCAACATCTGGTCTAGTATGAGCTAAATAAATTAAGCGCCCAACTAACCTCTGATAGCGAGCTCGATCAGTAGGTACCTGATCTGGATACTCAGCTAAACAATGATTCTGCTCAATAAGAGTATCAATAGGTCTGCAATCCAACAAACCTGTCTCTGTCAGCAAGTCAAGAACGTACTTCCTCTGGCACAGGTAGATCCCTTCTCTGCCCCTGGCTACCTCAATTCCTAAGAAGTACTTAAGTTCACCCAAGTCCTTCATCTCAAACTTAGAGACTAGCTGTCTCTGCAGTCTATCCATCTCAATAGTATCATTGCCAGTGATTACCATATCATCCACATAAATAATTAGAGCTGTTACCTTCCCTTGTTGGTGCTTGAGGAATAAGGTATGATCTGAGTTGCTCTGTTTGTAACCAACATTCCGCATGAATTGTGAAAATCTCCCAAACCAAGCACGAGGCTACTGTTTGAGACCATACAATGACTTTCTCAATTTGCATACAAAATCACCAGGAGAAGCAACTACATACCCAGGTGGAAGGCTCATGTACACTTCCTCAGCTAACTCTCCATGAAGAAATGCATTCTTGACATCAAACTGTCGGAGTGGCCAGTTTAAACTAGCGGCAAATGAGAGCAGAACCCGAATAGTGTTCATCTTGGCAACAGGAGCAAATGTTTCATCGTAGTCTATACCATATATCTGAGTAAACCCCTTTGCTACAAGGCGTGCTTTGTACAGATTCACTGATCCATCTGCATTATGTTTCACAGTAAACACCCAACGACAACCTACAACCTTCTTGCCTTATGGTGGAGACACAAGTTGTCAAGTACTGTTCTTCTGCAACGCCTCCATCTCTTCCTCCATTGCCTTCCTCCACTTTGGATCCCCCAACGCATCCTGCACTCTGTTAGGTAGTGATACAGCAGATATTTGATTCACAAATGATTCATATGACTTAGACAACCTCCTAGTGGACATATAATTGGCTACTGGGTATTTTGATTTGGCTGTAAGAGTAGGTTCATATCTTTTGGCTGATTGACCTCGAGTGGTCCTATTTGGTAACACATATTGCTCAACATTAGACTCACTATTACTAGTACCAGTGGATGGACATACCTCAAATGAGTGATCTTCAGTACCAGGAAGTTGTGGGTCAGGGGTAGAAGTGATGGTAGGAGGGGCAGTTGTGTCTTCAACTGCATTCTCAATTATTGAAACTGGTGTCTGGATGTCTGGAGCTTCTGCTTCTGGAGATGATGAGCTGATGCTCTCAACTGGATCCGTCAAAATACCTCCTGCTTGTGTGACTTCCACTCCTCCCTCTGATTCCTCCCCCTCTCCATAATACAGCTCTTCAAAATATGAATTCTCCCCCTGAAGAGCTGTATCCGAAGAGGAAAAATAACTCATGTCCTCAAAGAAAGTAACATCCATAATGACATAGTACTTTCTGGTAGGTGGATGATAACATTTGTACCCTTTCTGATAGCCTCCGTAACCAACAAACACACACTTAAGTGCCCGGGCATCCAACTTAGACCTTTGGTTTTTAGGGACATGGACAAAAGCAACACAACCAAAGACACGAGCTGGAAGATTATGAAATGAAGGTAAGGAGACATGAGATGCAAGAACCTCAAATGGAATTTTTCCCTGAATGACACTGGATGGAAGACGATTGATAAGATGAGAGGAAGCATGTACGACATCGCCCCAAAGATACTTAGGCATATGAGCACTAAAGAGAAGGGCACGATCCATATCAAGTAAATGATGGTTTTTCCTTTCAGACACACCATTTTGTTCTGGTGTTTGTGGACATGTAGTTTGGTGAACGATCCCATGGGTTTTGAAAAACTCTTGGAAAACATGATTAACATACTCTCCCCCATTGTCAGAACGAAGGACTTTAATGGTGCTATGATATTGTGTTTGAACAAGAGTGCGAAAGGTTTGAAAAGCTGGAAATACTTCATCTTTGGTTTTAAGAAGAGCAACCCATGACAATCTCGTACAATCATCAATAAACAACACAAAGTATCTCATACCCAATACCGTGGGTTCTCTAGAAGGTCCCCAAACATCAGAATGAATCAACTCAAAAGGAGTAACACTTTTATTAGAAATACTAGGAGAATAAGTAGCACGATGACTCTTTGTCAAAACACATGTTTCACAACGTAAAATACACTCATCCACACCAATAAACAAAGTAGGCATGGTTTTTCTCATAAGACTAAAAGAGGGATGCCCTAAGCGGCGATGCCACAACCAAATTTCACTTAGCTTATCAGAACTCGAAGTCAAAGCAGTGCGAGACTGTGCTCCTAGTTTCTCTCATGCGTATGTCTGATCCAGATGGAACAACCTGCCCCTCAGATACCCCCGACCGATTATCTCCCTGGTGAGAAGATCCTGAAAAATCACATACATAGGATAAAAGGTTACGGAGCATTTAGACTCAGTATTCAACTGGGGAACAGATATCAAGTGGTGAGACAAGTCAGACACATATAACACATTATGAAGTTCTAAGGTGGGAGTAATACGAACTGACCCTGACCCTAACACAGGAAAGGCCTCACCATTGGCATTGGTTACATAGGACACGGGTGGAGAAGACAATTCAGTAAAATACGATTTGTCATAAGTCATATGATCGGAGGCACCAGAATCAATAATCCATGTATGAGAACCAACAAAGTTAGAAACCTTTAAAGCCATACCAATTTTACCTCGACCAGCTATAAAGGCTGTAGGAGTAGCTCCACCAGCTGTATGATGATCTTGGCCAGTCACTCCATAGAAATCTGGTTCTTGGACCAATTGAACCGCAGTTGCTTTCCCTTTGGGACAAAAACTTTGATTTTTAGGTATAAGGTGTGGATGCAACTTCCAACAAGTCTCCCGAACATGCCCAAGATCGGTGCAATAAGAACATTGAGGACGAGGGTGGTTAGTAGAGCCTTGTGGGAAACCTTGTTGATGAAGTGGGGCTGAACTCTGCTGCTGAAGGAAAGGTGCCCGTGACTTGGCCTGAACGGCTAGGCTAGATACTTCAACCTGTGCATGTTTGACATTTTCCTGCTGAGACTCATCTTTGCGGATGTATGTAAAAGCTGTGTTCAAACTAGGAGGGTCTGTCATTCTAAGCAATTCTCCCTTCGCACTGCTGTGCTTCTCATCAAGCCCTCTCAGGAATACATGAACCCTTTCTAGTTCCTTCTCCTTCTGGTACCATACAAGATCTTCCTGATTCTTGATCTTGCAAGGACGCTTCTGATCGATTTCAGCCCATACATTCTTCAGCTTGGTGAAATACACAGCTACTGGTTGCCCGTTCTGTTGCATACTAGCAGTCTTACACATCAATTCGTGAACCTGTATAAAATCAGACTCATTGGTATACAGATCCCCCAATGTCTTCCATATTGTTTCAGCAGTCTCACACTCTTCCACCAACTGTAAAACATCTTCAGTCATGGCTTTGAAGAGGAGAGCCATCACAGATCCATCATCATCCTCCCACTTAGCAAAGGCATCCACATCTGCCTCACTAGGAGCTTTGGTTTCCATTCACATGCCTTATCTTGTGTATGCCACGAAGATGGACAGACATAATCTTCTTCCATGTTCGAAAATTGGTACCATTGAGTTTCGGACCACCAAAAGAACCACCATCTGAACTTCGAACAGAAACCTCAATCTTTTGGACCTCATTGATCTTAGAACTCTGTCCTTCACTATCATCACCACCCATTGCAACAATACAGCAGTAAAATTACACAATCACAGAATATGCAGCGGAATGAAAGAGACAGAACCAAAAAATAATATAACGTGCAGATTTTCCTTTTTTTTTTTTTTTAACCTGTTGCAGGTTGACCTGTTGCACGTGTTGACTGGTATGAGATCAAGGGACGACTCCGGTCTGGTATGAGATCAAGGGACGAATCCGGGAACAGAAAAAACGAGGCCAGAGACTTGAAGGAGCGGTCGGACTGAAGGAACGAAGCCGGACTGGGTCGTTCTCGGACACGTGTCGGACAGAAGCAAGCGCGGCGCCGATCTGGGCAACGACGGCGTCTCCGGACGCGAAATCGATCTGGGCAGTGGGGTAGAGGAGGATGACGTGGGGGTGCTGCTCGTAGAGGTCGTGCGGGTCGGAGAAGAAGGAAACGCCGAGGGAGGCTGCCGTTTTGGAGTGGTCGGAGCGGGAATTGGCGAGGACGGTGTGGCCTTGGCGGGTTAGGGTTTTGGCGAGGAATTGGCCGAAGTTGCCGAAGCCGATGATGGTCTCTAAAAGGAGATGAAGACCAGTCTTGAATTAAGGGTGGAGAACGACAAAAAAACAACCCTAACAAAGGGGTTTGGATTTGTATCAATTGCTCGGATTGAGAATGAATAAAGAGACAAAGTCCTCTCGGATCTTTGCTCTGATACCAAGTCAAATATAACAAGATTGAGAATGAATTTTCTGATGATGTTATTCATTTCACAGCGGAGATATATAAAGAAGTTTACAGGGATATAACAAGTAAGTACTAACTACGAAATAATTACAATATATTACAATATATTCTACTCCTAACGTTAAACTATGACTCACGCTAACACGAACTAAATACATCAAGTATGTAACATACGCTGGTGGCCTTAGTGATTGCATCAACAACAAGAGGGACTGAAGCTACGATCTGTTTAATGCTCACACCGGCGAAGAAGGGGTAATTGTAATCGTTTCCACCTATCTCCCCTACCAGAAACAGAGCCTCCTTGAAGTAGTTGTCACATTCTGTGATCAATTAAATGTGAACTAAATATGTGGATTACATTTTGAATATTCGAAGGGTTTTGTTTTCGTATATTCAGAATGTTGCTACCTTGCTTCTTGTTGCAAAGTGAGGACTTGAACTTCTTGAACCAACCAAGCTGAGTGCTTAAGGAGTAGTTTGTCAACAGAGTTGATCCAATTTTTCTTTGGTAGAAGTATTCTGGGTCAAGTGCAGTGGCTCCAGCAACAGCAAAGTTCACTCCATGGTAAAAATCTTGGCCTTTCTTCAGTGTTAGGTAGGGTGGTAAAAATGGCAACTCAAATGCCTCAGCTACATCATTTTAAGAATATTGTCAACTTAACATGTATAAATGGATAGTAAAATAGCAAGCATAATTTTTCTGATGTTTTTTTGTCTCATACGTGCTTAATTGTGTCACTAAACCACTATGAAATTGCGAGAGAAAGGAGGTACTTACTAAGGAAATCAACAGGAACACGTCCATCCGAGCTCCGCCCAGTTGGAAGATGAAAAAAGGTCATTCCATAAGGGAGCTTTCCGATGACCGGATTTTTAAAGGCACCGGTAAGAAGGTAATTTCCAGTGTCGCTAATGGAGTCACCAAAATTAATTATCGTTTTGTAGGATTGAACGCTTGGTAAAACTGTGTACAAACTCAAGCACGAAGAGGCTAGCAGGATGAGGAACTACTTCATGTCTGTGATGTTCAAGTTGAAGATGGAGAATTTGAGAAGTAGTGATACCAAATAATGTTTTCCAATAGGACTTTTGTTTGTGGTTTATGATGCATATATATAATAGTCGGTTATTAAGTGGATTTGGTGAAGCTCTGACAAATGGAGTTGCTCCAAGGAAACACTTGTATTGAGTTTTTGGTTTTCCGATACACACAGCTTTACTTACTTGTGGTGATTTTTTATTCAGTTTGGCTCAATTATTTGGATCTAAATTCAACGGTGAAGAATGATAAAGTAATTTAAACATAATTATATAAGAAATCAACTGAGCATATAAACTTTATTGGAAAAAAAAATTTGAACTTATAATACTTCTATATATCTTTAATTCTTTATATAGCTAATAAATTTTTGCATAAGCTATGTATAATTTGGAAGGAAAAAGTTTCATATTTTCGCCTCTAAAGATGGGATGCCAGACACAACGTCTATTACTAGCTACCCACCACCATGACTTAAAGTTAAAATAATACAGACGTGAGACACCTTCATTTTTACTATTTTTAGTGGCTGTATTGATTTACTTCAAGATGATGGATTTTCAAGAGATTACTTACCTTGGAAAGTTCACACTTCAAATAATTAGGAGAATGGGTTTACAAGAAATTAAGAAGGCGCCAATTCAGAGTGGTTGTGATTTTAAAGATACGTTGTTTGATAGGGTGATAAGACAATGACTTTTTATTTGGGAGATTACTTACCTTAGGAAGTTCACACTTCAAATCATTAGGAGAATGAGTTTACAAGAAATTAAGAATGCGGCAATTCAGATGGGTTGAGATTTTCAAGGTGCGTTATTTGTAAGGTGGTAAGACAATGATTTCCCATTTGAGAGGTCATCTGTTTGAGCCCCATCAATGGTAGAGAGAGAGGTGGGGTTAAAAAAAAAAAAGGATTGTGATTTTCACAATCCCCTAAGAGAGTGTAGAAACTGTTAAAAATGAGAGTACGAAAGCCTCTCCCTTTTGAATAATCCTGATGCATTACAATTAAGATACCAATTAAAGAGAGGATAGATAGAATGAAGATGATGTCTAGGTAGTAGATTGGGCCCTGACCCATCTCAGATGCCTTTTCTTTCAGGGAAGAATGGCATAATTTCTTTAACGACCTTTTTCAGAGCTTCCGCTCAACTCATGCTTCTTCATGAATCCTTTTTACCTTCGCTTGACAACAACTATAAGCTGTAAGCCACGGTTAGATACTGAGGCTTTTCACTCAAGAGTTCTTGCCAGTAGTACGATAATCACTAGGATGGGTTTACAAAAGATTTATAGTGATGCTTGACCATAACTTTTTGACACAATTATTAAGAAATTTAGACACCATTAGGAGGGGTTTAGCCTGGTGGTCCTAGTGAGCAAGCCTACAAGTTCTTAATCCAGCCAGGACAGCTACCCTTCAACTAATCCAAGTTTAATTTCAGCTAAGTTTAATCATAGTGATGCTTGACCATAACTTTTTCTGTCATCTTTACCAAAAAAAAAAAAATATATGTATATATATATATATATGTATATATTCTGGCACATATGCTCATTGGAAGGAACCAATAAGACAGAAGGGAAGACATAATTTTGGGGAGTAGTTGGAATATCACAGGTCATCACTTTTCTGAAATACACAAGGTACTAAACTACTAATACTGGGAATGCTGTATTAATTTGCCTTTCAATAAACCTTTGGCTATCCACCTATATGCTGCTTCGGTAAAGTGTATACCATCCCAGTTGATAAACTGTGCAGGGTTTTCACAAGCACTTGCCTCTAGAGAGCCACATTGTGCTGATGAGTTGTAATTGTATGGTCCTCCCCCTCCACAGCATGCTTCGACTGTTCCCCCAATAAATCCTGCAATGACATGATCAAGTTCAACAACATTACGCGATTAATGTCGAGAGTACATAGTCCAATATTAGAAAATCAACTTTAAAGATCAGAGATTTGAAGTACCGAATTGGTCTGGAGAATGATAGAAATGCATCACAGCATTGTAATAATCTGCATAAATGATGTTGATATTGGGGTGAAGCTTTTGAATCCGACTTAGTTCTATTTGAAGCTGGTCATTGTGATATCCAGCAAACTTGTTTAACCAATTCAGACAACCTGTCGAGGAGTCATACTGCTTTTCATCTGAAGTCCGAAATTTTGTAAGATAAATGGGAAGGCAACCGATTGGAAAGTTGCCAGGTACCATAAGTGTCATTCCCCCAAACTCAATTAACTCCTGCAACGCAATGCAGACCCGAAATTAGAGAATTTCGTAGACTTGTAGCAACTATGATCCTAACTTTTTAGATTCTTACTTTGATTGTTGTAGAGATTTCTTCTATTACTAATGGTACATATGTTTGAACCTGTTCTATACTTTTCCCTCCCAACAATGCATCGTTGTAATCGTTGCCTCCAATCTCTCCCACAAGAACTAGGGAGCTGGAGAGCAGTTTATTGCAATCTGTAAATAAGAGAAACGAGTACTAAGCAACTGAGTAAACTTTATAAGTTACATTATAGTTTACCATATATGTCAAATGTTTATTAGATTATCATCCATGTCCAGCGTTACAAATTAATGTGATGGCCTGGTGGGAAGCACCTACTGGAGCCCTTAGTCAACTTTAATGATTACTATATGTTATCTTTATTTATGACAGAATTGAAAGTAGTTTGTGCCAACCAACTTTCCTATATGGAAAATGCACGCAAACAGGAAATTGGTATTCTAAACAGAACAATAGAATGGGAACTTACTTGAAGATGTATTGCATAAAGAAGGCAGCATTTCTTTAAACCAATCCAATTGAGTTCTTAGAGAGCTGTTTGTATAATCATTATGATCTCCCATTGCTGCAAGAAATGCCGCATCAAGCGCCGTGGCTCCTACCACCGCGAAATTCACTGCCCCTTTGAAGTTTTGAGCACTTGCATTGCTCTTGACTTCAAGATAAGGTCTAACATGTGGAAGTCCCAGAAACTCAGCTGCAGAAATGAAGTACTGAAATTGTTGAATGTTTAGTTAATACAGCATAAAAGTCAAGTAGGGGTGGAAGCTTACCAATGAAGTCTATGATCAAGCGACCATCGGAGCATCGTCCGGTGGGGCGATGAAAGTAGGTCTCCCCATATGGAGGGAAGAAGAAGTGGAAAGAACTGTTCTTGGTGCTGATATATAAGTTGCCAGTATCAGTAATCGAATCACCAAAGCTGAAGATCGCACTGTAGCACCCAAGCAGTTTTGGGATAATGATTGATAGTAAGATGAGGAGGAAGTTGATCAAATATGGTGAAGAAGATGAACCCATTGACTCTCAGATCTCAAATGGAAAGAATGCAGGGTTATAAAGTGAAAGGGCCTGCATTAAGGTTGCTGTATATGTTTGCAGAAATGATTAATGAAATAGTGCGTGCGCGCATCACGTTAATTAAAAATGTATGATAAAAACAGAGACAAAAGCATCCATGAATATGAATTTAAAAAAAAGAATTACAAATTATTTATTGCAACAAGGATACAATGCTATATTTAAAGAGCATTAAAGGGAGAATCAGTCCAACAGAGGCAACCATTATATGGAAAATTTAGCTCTTGCAGAATACATTTGAACAAACCTGTAAAAGAGCTATATCTCATCCCAGATATTACTTGCTTTACAACTTAATACTATTTACCTTACATGAAAAGTAAGGCAGGTAGCCTTTGAAGGGTTATAAATATACAGCAAGAAAAATCACTGTCACAAGTCACAACAGAGGAGACTGGAATTTATTAACAAGATGCCAACCCTGCTACCCTGTCTCCATTTCTCTTATTTCTATTTACTAGTTTGTTGTACATTACATCTTCTCAGCTTCAAAATTCGGATCTTCCAACTTTGATTCTTTCAGCTCCGATCCACTACTGAGGATTTGGAGGTCGGCTGTTAGCAGCTGAAACTCGGGAACCCCATTCCAGAAGCTCTTTGCTAGTGTCATCTCTGTGCACAAAAACTTCGATGAAGCATAAACTATCCTTGTGCTCCCCTGTTGCTTTCGCAATTGCTTCAGTTAAGCCCTCCTCTGTACGTACCTGAATTTATACAAATATAATCTGTCAATTCAAGAAAAGAGAACTTTGACAAGCCTCGGCAGCTAATAAAATAAATTGAGCAATCACTACTCCTCATTTTCAACTAAATATAAGGATAAGAAAGTTGTTTCTAATATGCTAACCTTGGTAGTCCAGCATTTGCCTTCACCATTGTGGATTGCATCAACAAGACCAGTATAATCCCAGTTCTTAATGACATTGTATGGGCCATCATGAATCTCTACTTCGATTGTATAGCCACCATTGTTGATAAGAAATATGATGGTATTTTGTCCACATCGGATCATTGTTGAAATGTCCTGGGCAGTAACCTGAAAGGAAACGGAAATACTATTTACCAACCGTATGCCATATATCTAGAATATCTAGAACATGACCTATTTAAGACAAGTTCCACTCTCTTTAAAGTGTGTTTAGCTTTACCACATCTCTTTCCCAATTCAAATAGCATACTGAATCGTAAAGGAGCTATAATTGCGGACATAATTATAAGTAGTCACAGCAGCAGATCTGTACCATGGGTTACTATTCTCATTTCTTCTAAAGTAGCATTGCAATTTTATGCTGTTATGATCTGATATAACTAACCTGGAAACTCCCATCACCTATGCAAGCAATTACACGTTTATCTTTGGCACCCTGAGCGTAGCCGAGAGTAGCACCCACAGACCATCCAATAGATCCATATTGCATCTGGAATTCGTACCTAAATAAAATTGATACAACTGGTTGGATCCTACTTCTTAATGTACACAATTACAAACAGTCGTACTCGATACTATATAAAGGAATTGTCTTGGGGAAACCACAACTTACCCACAATTCTCAGGGAGGCGGAGCTTCTGACAATTGAACCAGGAGTCACCAGTTTCGGCGATTATGGCAGTGTTTGGGGTGACAATCTCCTGAAAACAAGTTTAATTAACAAAACAAAGCATCCATAGTCTCAATACAATAACCACAAACAGAACATGGATAACAGAAGAAATAATACTGCTGCTCTTTAACTGACCTGAATGTGCTTAAACAGCACATTTACTTTAAGAGGTTCATCTTTCTGAGCTTTCAGAGGGATTCCAGGGGGAACAAAAATTCTGCGGTAATTCTCCATACCGGTACTGTTTTTCTTCAGCTTCTTGGCCAATGCAGTCAAGAAATCACCCATGAAAACCCAACCAAATGATGGACCATTCCCAATGGTCACACGATTAGGCTCCACAATAATCGCCTTTTCCTTCTTGATCAGCAAGGAGTACCCAACAGAGCTATAATCATTAAAAATTGGGCCAACAAAAACATAAGCATCTGCAGACTCCACAATCTCTCCACAGAAACTAGTACTCACAGCACCCCAATAAGTCCCAATGAAATGTGGGTGGTGCTCCGGCACCATACCCTTACCGGAGGGCATAACCGCTATTGGGTACCCACCAGCATCTGCAAGCTCCACAAAGGCCTTCTGGGCCTTTGCCACTCTCAGCTTGGGCCCACCCACAAGCACAGGCTTCACTGCCTTGTTCAGGAAAGCAGCAGTTGCTTCAACAGCTGCCTCCAACCCTAATTGATTGCTTACTTTCGGCGCAAGAAAGAAAGGGACAGGGTCTCTACCAAATGTGGGGTGAGGAATTGCAGGCAAATTACAACTTATGCTAATGTAAACCGGCTTGCTCTCCTTCAGTGCTGTCGAAATTGCCGTGTCTATAAGCTCATGCGCATCTTCCAAATTACTCACCACTGCCTGTCACAATGCACGAAAATGTCTTCAGCAACATTAAATCCAACATCTTTGCGCATAACATAGTAACCGATGAACAAAATATCGAGTATCGAGGAAATATACTAAAATAAAATATCGAAAACATGTTATATTTAACATCGATACCAACAAAAAAAAATTCGAGAATATTATAGAGGTTTAAGACCTTGAGACTAGAACACCCTACTGTCGTAACTGTGAAGCTTTTACCTGGTGACAAGTAACAGTTTGGAAGCACCGGAGCTCCTGAGAGAAATCGGGCAACCCGATCGTGTGGTGGAGGATCCGATTGGTCCCGTAATCATTGGAGTTGGGCCCACCGACGATACAAATCACCGGCAAGTTCTCACTGCAAGTACCGGCGATAGCGTTCAAGACGCTGAGCCCACCCACCGTGAAAGTGACGACACACGCGCCGACGCCCCTGGCGCGCGCGTAGCCGTCGGCGGCGTAGCCGGCGTTTAGCTCGTTGCAGCAGCCGATGAGGTTGAGCTCCGGCTCGGCAATCAGGTGGTCCAAGAGGGTCAAGTTGAAGTCGCCGGGGACGGAGAACACGTCATGAACGCCGATCTCGACCAGCCGCCGAGCCAGGTGTCGGCCCAGCGTGCCGCTGCAGGCGGAGGGGACCACCGGAAGTGGAGCCGAGGTTGGCCGAGGCGTTGCACCGATGAGTGTGGAAGGTTCCATGTGTAAAAGTGATATCAAAGAGTGAGTGTTTCTGATTTATGGTTTCTGGGTTTTTAGGAAGGTGGTTAGGTATATATAGAGAGTGATCAAAGCTCTGGGTTAGTGTGGCTTTAGGAAACTATGGGTGGATTAGTATTGTTTAGGTGTTGAAGGAGTGACAAAGGTAGTGACTTTTCTAGAGGAATAAGGTAAGAAATGTATGAAAAATCTGGTTGGACATTGGGTTTTGGGTTTTGAGGAGGCAAGTGGTTTTAGGCTGTGGGTTTGATTGTTATTGTAATAGTATTGAGCAGGTAAGGTTGGATTTAGTTGGGAATACAGAACAGGGGAAAATGGAAGGTTCAGGCCAAAACAAAGGAAAGTTGAATAAAGGAATCTATGTATAACAGCGTAGACTAAAACCAGAGGTGATTGCTGGTTTGCGCCTTTGAATTGTAACGTCTCTGTTTTGGTTTGATGACTTTCTGGACAAACTTGACAAAAAAAAAAAAACAAAAGAAACAAGACTTTCTGGACAAAGCTTGGTTGGGCCTTGATTGTGGATTCGAACGGGCGGGGTCCAATTCCCAGGCCCCCTCTTTTTCCGGGTGAGTCCATTGGGCACGAGGGATGCTATGCAGTTTTATGAGGTTATAGAGTAAACCTCAATCCCAAGGGTGTAGCTTGGGGTGGTCGAGGAAGGTCAATTGACCTATGTACTTTTTTTTTCTGGTTACAATTGACCTATGTACTTTTAGCTTTTATGTTCCATTTATGTGGTGTTTCTAGTTTCACGTATCTTGTGAACCTGCATTGGCTTGAGATCTTTTGTCCTCATTTCTCTGTCTATCTCCCTGTCTCTCACTAATGTATTGACACCTATCCATCCACGTCACCAGACTTTGTTACTTGACATAGTCAAGTCTTTGAAAAGTGCGTTATTTAGTGTCAAAATGGCAAAAGCTAGATAGTTTAAGTCGCTGATGGCAAAAAGTTGGCTAGAATGAACTCATTGCCATTTCCCCCTTCTTTTCTCCTTAGTGAGAGAAAGCTAGAGTGAGAGAATCTGAGGTATTCATCAATCTCTTGTTAGCCACCATTTGGTTTTCTTCATTCCAGTTGACAAATCCATCGTGCTTCCTACTTATTTGTTTTGTCCTAATCTTGTTCAATTCCATCTACCCAACTCCCTTTAATCCTTTTCAGCCTATCATATTCACACCCATAAATCTACCAACCCCAAACCATCCCATTTCTTCTTACCCACCCAAACCTCCACCAACCCTGCATTTAACTTCCCCATTGTAATTACTAATCTCGCCCTTTGCTTATGTGCACTGTTCTTTAGTTACTTAAAGTGTGGGAACTGATGTTAGTGTGGGTTTTCTCAAGAATGGAAGACTTAGTTGGTCATTTTGCAAACAACCTCGCCCTTACCGATGAGGAGAAGATTGAGTTCGTTATGGAATCTGATCTTGGTGCGGCTAAACAAACCAAACACTTGTTGGTTGGTCTAGTCCTGAGCTCGAAACCCATATGCAGAGGAGGGCTGCTCAAGATTTTCAGGAATGTTTGGAAGGATAATGGCCTTCGAGTGGGTGGTCTGGGTGACAGCAAGTTGATTTTTGAAGTCTCCTCTGAAGCTATCAAGTCCAGAATCTTAAGAGGTGGTCCTTGGTCTGTAGATAAAGCTCTGTTGGTGCTGGCAGACGCGAATGGAAAGGGTCCCCCGACTTCGATCCCCTTGACAACTGGTTATTTCTTGGTACAAGTTCATGGTCTCGACCCAGAATATTTGACTGAAGATGTTGGCCAACTTACAGGGAGATGCCTAGGCCATTACAAATGGACTGATCTCGGTGAAGTTGGGGTTTGCTTAACCGATCACTTACGAGTCAGAGTGGGGATTAACGTGTTCAAGCCTATCAAGCGCTTTGTCAAACTCAAAATCAACAATAGGTCAAAACTTTATGAAATCAGGTATGAAAAACTCCCCAATTTCTGTTGTATTTGTGGCCACCTTGATCACGTTGAAGGGGAGTGCAAAAAACAAGATTGTTCTTTGAGTCTTTCCCAACAAAGACAATTTGGAGATTTTCTAAGAGCAGAGCATGAATTACCTATTTTCAACAGCCGCTATCAACAACGTTTTTTTGAGCCAATGAAACCAGCTTGGTCGTTGAAGGCACTGGAGTTTGTTGATTCTGTCTCTAGATTTGCTAGACCAAGAGATGATTTCGAACGGAACCAGGCCCATAAGTTACTGTTGAACTGGTGAACTTCCCAATGGTGCTACCACTCAATGGGAAACCGAGGACCTGTTGTCAAATTCAAGGAAAAAGAAACGTTGCATTGGAGAAATACAAGCTACAGTATCTGAG
Organism: Rosa persica; assembly: GCA_025331145.1. Taxonomy (NCBI): domain Eukaryota; kingdom Viridiplantae; phylum Streptophyta; class Magnoliopsida; order Rosales; family Rosaceae; genus Rosa; species Rosa persica. The sequence continues at coordinate 5,015,609 of WFKR01000005.1, read as the reverse complement.
GTGCCTATTGGGTCATGCATGGAGATCTGCAACTCGGAAGTAAGTCCCGAGATTATATGTGCGGTCGAAGTTGACGCTAGAGATGATGCCAGGGTAGATTGTAGAAATAACAATGCCTTATCTCTGATTTCGGCAGCGTCGGTGGATATTACTGACTTGACAAGAAAGGCTACCCCATATGACCAAGGTACGATTAACAGGCTTAAGGTATGTAATTCCTCTGTTAAAGAAAAGTCATTGTGCGATCTCAATCTACGAGAAATCGAAACTCTAGGACCCCCAGATTTGCGTTTACATTAATGAGGGATGGGTCTGCTAAAGAAAACGTTGGTGGTGGCTAGGAGCAATATGTGGAAGAGATTAAGTTGATTGCTACTTCCCTTGGACGTCAAATCCACTTTCCAACTAGTAACATTTTAAATAAGGAGGAGTGTAAGTTAAATTCTCAAGAGGTAGCTATAGATGGAAGTGATGGGGTTGGGCCTCAGTCAAGTCAGCCCAACTCAAAATTGCTGGGTCCAAAGTCTAAGAAGGAAGGCAAAAAGAAGGGCTGCTCCGATTAAACAGGTGAGCCTTATTGGGCCTACCTATGAGATGTCTTTAAAGGGGAGTCTATTATCGGGGAAGGCTGGGTTCTCAGCAAATACTAATGACTTGGGGAGCCAGAATGAGGCCGGACTGGCTCCTGAAGCTAATTGTCCTGCCAAGAAGAAAAAACCCGTGGCTAAGCATGTGTTTGTTGTTGGCGGTGGGAAGAGAAAAGGGGTCACAGTGGTGATGAAGTCTCCAAAGAAATTGCAGATGAGTGTTCAAAGTACTCTTGATCGTTCTTCCGTGATGGGTCCGGAATCGACCCATCATGAGCAATGAATGTACTATGTTGGAACCGTCAGGGCATTGGGAACCCCTAGACAGTTACAGGGCTCAAAGAGATAGTATCCCTCAACCATTCCAGTGTAATCTTTTTAAGTGAAACTCTATGTACGGTAAAGGAAATGGTGGAGATCAGGAATTAGATCGGGTGGAGGAATGCAATTGCAGTTGATTGTAAGTTTGTTAAAAAGAAAAAAAGCAAGGGTGTAAGTAGAGCTGGTGGGCTGTGTTTGATGTGGAAAGAGGAAGTGAATGTGTCTCTCCAATCTTTATCGGAGAGCCATATCGATGTCACCATTGGGAAGAGTAGAGAACCGAAGAGTTAGAGGTTTACTGGTTTAAATGGGCAACCTAAAGTGGAGAATCGATATAAGACTTGGAGTTTGTTACGTTCTCTGAGTTTGCAAGGCAATCTGCCCTGGGTTGTTGGAGGAGATTACAATGAAATTTCGCTTGCCTCGAATAAATTGGGTGGTGCGTTTCGAAGGGCGAGTCAGATGGGGAGTTTGCAAGAGGCAATGGCTTTTTATGAGCTGGGTGAGCTACCGGTAGTGGGACTGAAATTCACATGGCGTGGGATTCGTGGGGGCGAGGAAGTGAAAATAAGGTTGGATAAATTTACTGGGTCGCTTAGTTGGAAAAGTCTGTTCCCAGCGTCGAAGGTGACGCATTTGAATCCTTCTGCTTCAGACCATTTACCTATTTTGTTGGAGGTTTGGGACCAAAGGTTTGCGTAGGAAAAAAAGGAGGCGACGTTGCAAGTTTGACGAATTTTGGTTGAACAAGGAGTCTTGTAGAGAAGTAGTTAGACAGGGTTGGGAGAGCACGGCTGGACCTGATCCATTCCATATTTTATGGAACAAATTGCAAAATACCCGAGTAGCATTGGAGACGTGGAGTGAGTCTTTGTTTGGTAACTTAAAGCAGGAGATTGAGACCACGAGAGCACAACTCTCCTCATTTTTGATGTGTCACCATCGGCGCCTCCTGTTGCAGAGAGATTGGTACTGGAAGCTAAGTTGAATGGTCTTCTTAGGAGAGAGCATGACTTTTAGAGACAGAGAGCAAAGGTGTTCTGGTTAACTAATGCAGACATGAACGCAAGGTTTTTCCCACCATAGAGCTAGCAATAGAAAAAAGAAAAATACAATTGGGGGGTTGTTTGATAGTGATGGGGTATGACGTCCAGATGATAATGCTTTGGAGAATATTGTGCTTTCTTACTTTAAAGAACTTTTCACGTCAACCTCCCATGCAAATTTCCAGAACATTCTAGATACATTCCCTATGTTGGTTTCACATGTAGAAAATGTTCATTTGACAAGGGAGTTGGAAGAGAGGGAGATTTACGATGCATTAAAGGCCATGCACCCTTCAAAGGCACCGGGCCCAGATGGTTTTTCGCCTTCTTTTTATCAAACGTTCTGGGATCTTGTTGGCAGGGATGTGGTGAGGGCGGTAAGATTAATGGTGAGATCAGAGGGGCATTTGAGGACAATTAATTCCACTGTGGTCACGTTAATTCCGAAAGTGGAAGTACCACAACATATGTCTCAGCTTCGGCATATTAGTCTAAGAGATGTGCTCTACAAAATTGGGTCGAAAGTCTTAGCAAATCAGTTGAAGCCCTTGCTAGATTCTTTAATCTCTCCATTTCAAAGCGCATTTGTACCTGGGCGATTAATTCGGATATTACATTGGCTGCTTCTGAGATTTCACATTGTCTAAAGAGGCGTCGTAGTGGGAAGAAAGGGTATTGTGCTTTGAAGTTGGATGCGAGCATGGCGTATGATAGGGTGGAGTGGGGGTTTCTAGAGGTAGTGATGTTGCAATTGGGGTTTTGTAGGGAATGGGTGTAGTGGTTCATGTGCTGTGTGCGTACAATGAGCTATTCTTTTATTGTGAATGGTGAACCTAGGGGGAAAGTTGTTCCTTCTAGAGGCTTGAGGCAGGGGGATTTTATTTTCCCATATTTGTTTCTTATTTGTGCGGAGGCCCTATCCAGGATGATTAGGCAAGCAGAGCGGGCCGACTTGCTACATGGAATAGAGATTTGTGTCGGTGCCCCAAGTATAAGCCACCTTTTCTTCGCCGACGACTCCTTTATCTTTCTCAAAGCTGAAATGGCAGATTGTGTTGCATTGAAAGGAATTCTACAGGAGTATGAGCTCACCTCGGGACAACAGGTAAACTATCAGAAGAGTTGTATGTCATTTAGTAAAAACGTTGCACTCAATTTTCAGGAGGAGTTAGCTGCAGCAATGGGTGTTACAAGGGTGGAGAAGCATGATAAATATTTGGGGCTTCCAACGGAGATTAGTTATTCAAAAGAAGAGGCCTTTGGGTTTTTGAATGAAAAAATTCGTGCCAGAACTCAAGGCTGGAGAGAGAAAACCTTGAGTGTTGCAGGAAAGGAAGTTTTAATAAAAGTTGTGGCTCAAGCAATTCCCTCGTATGTTATGGGATGTTTTGAATTACCGAAACATTTGTGTGATGGAATGCATCAACTCATGGCTAGATTTTGGTGGGGAGATTCCACTGATAGCAAGAAAATTCATTGGCTCTCTTGGGATAAGTTGTGCCGCCCTAAAAATGAAGGAGGTGTGGGATTCTGGAATATGCATTATTTCAACTTGGCGTTGTTGGCAAAACAAGGTTGGAGACTCATACACAAACCGGACTCACTCATTGCTCGCCTCCCAAAATCCAAATATTATCCTCAGTTCTCCTTCATGGAAGCTTGTTTGAAGGGAGGAGCATCTTACACTTGGCATAGCATCATGTCTGGCAGGTTGGTACTACAGAAAGGCCTTCGGATTCAAGTGGGAAACGGATTAAATATCTCGATATGGAGGGATCCATGGGTGCCCTTGCCGTACTCGTTTAAACCCTTTTCACCAATTATGAAAGGTACTAAAAATTAGCAGACAGTTAGAGGAATATCAGAGGGTTAATTGTAGAGTTGGCGGAAAGCAAGGAAAAAGGCCTTTAACTAAGTGGCAGAACCCACCTAGCGGAAGACTGAAAATTAACATTGATGGGGCTTTCCGTGTGAACGATGGTTGTGGAGGTATTGGTGTAGTTGTCAGAGATCATGAGGGTAGGGGGATCGCGGCCATGGCTAGACCTTTTTTACATGCACACTCAGCCCTTAGTATGGAGGCAGAGACGTGTAGAGCTGGTCTTCTTCTTGGTATTCACCAAGGTTGGGCGGACATATATATTGAGAGCGGCCATTTTGATTGCTACACTTAAAGTGATGAGGAGAATCTGTCGGAGGTAAGTAGAATTTTAGATGATTGTAAAGAGTACTTTTCTTCTTTTCAATCAGTTAGAATTCTGCATACCTACCGGGAAGCAAATGGTGTTGCAGATAAAATTGCACATCTTGCTAGTGTTATTGCTATTGATGATATTTGGTTAGATGAGACTCCTGCTATTATTCAGGATGTTCTCTACGAGGATTATTGTCACTGTTTTTTTGTAGCTCGTGGTTCAGGTTTTATGTCCCCCCGATGCAAAATTCTACTTTTAATAAAATAAATAGAACCGGCGTGGGACTGAGCCTCCCAGCTAGGTTGGGTTCCAAACCCTTTTCAAAAAAAAAAAACTTTGAAAAAATTTATTATTTTCTGATAATATTAATTAAAAATAGACTAATATTTACGCCAACAAGATCAAGACGAACACAGATCACAATGAAAAAGAAGATCGGGACGAACCCAAATCAAATCCTATTTCCTTAATTTAAAAGGACGATGGACTCATCGAAAAGCCGGAGGGGAAGGCCCTTGATTTGGTTCTACAAGTGTGCGTTGGAACAGAGTGTCCAATATGGGAAAGCCTGCCATGAAAATTGTATCGGCTTTGATATATTTTTGAAGGACCCGAATCCATGTTGTACTGGATGAAGAAGATCACAATTGAGGAGTTTCTTTGGTCTAGAAATTTAGGTTTGGGATGATATGCATAGTGCTCAATGACCATGATTGAATTTGAGAATTGGGATCTTGAAAATAGATTTGGGTATATTTGGTGAATTCTTGCTGCACTCTTTGTCCAATGAGAGAAGAAAAAGATGCGGAAAGTTCCTGTCTGAGAAATCGGGCTGCTAAGAATGAGCTTTGTGAATTAGATCTTCAAGTCTTTCTTTGATCAATTTAGAAGGGGAGTATTATTGGAGGATCTTTGATCAATTTAGAAGATGATGAACCTGGGTAACTAGGCCAGTGCTTGTTTTTAGGTGGCATTTATATTTTGATTAATTATTATAAAAAAAATCTCATAAACTTAATTAACTCTGTCAAGTAGCTGTTAAGTTTGGTGACGTGGAAGGACAGGTGTCACGATCTCAAGCCCCATACATCGACCCTTCTACATAGTTTCAAATTCTGCGACTTTCCAGTACTTTTTTGTTTATATTTTAATAAACAATCCAAGTTCCAATATATTTGGGTCACAAACCTATGAAAAAATCATAAAACTATCATTTATTGTTTACTACAAAAATTCATTTCCTTTATATATAAAGATATTAAGCTATTTCTATCATATTTCTAATAATTCTTTATAGAATTTCTAGCTACGTCACTGGTCAAACTAAAAACTATTAAACCCAAGTTAATCGTTGGTTTCACAATTTCACTATTGATTTTGAATGCTAGCAACTCTTTTTTTTTTTCCTTTATTGACTGTACCTTATTATTATTATTATTATTATTAATTAGTATAGTGGTTATTTAGATATGTGTGGAGAAGAGAACATTCTCCTTCAGAGAACATTCCTCTCAATGTTGCAAAGACGCGTTTAGATATTTGTCATTCAATGGTGGGCCTTGTACCAGACAGCCTTAAATGCTCTAATTGATTTCAGCCCATATGTTACCTATCTTGGTCGGCTTGAGTGCAATGTCCCCAAAGCAAGGATATACATGTGTTTGAGCCCAAAAAGGGAGCCAAACAACATGCATCTTAGGATCCCAGCCATATTTGCTTTTCAATTGAGAGCTTAGCTGGAACCAGTCACTCCATTCTCTCATCAAGGGTCGTAGTTTCAAAGAGGCCATCCCCTCACAAATTTACTGTATACCTTCGCATGTAATAATCGTCGGTTTAATCTACATTTGGTTATAATCCAAAGTGTTTAATCAGTGCGGGTGTTTGGTCTAGTGGTATGATTCTCGCTTCGGGTGCGAGAGGTCGCGAGTTCGATTCTCGCAACACCCCCCAGTTATCCTTTTTGTTTGTTTTTTGCCCACTTCTTCCCTATCCTAGGCCTCATTGACTAACCAAAACATAAACTGGTGAAATCTGATCGCGCATAATAAATTTCTGATGCACAAGAAAATTTCTATTAGAGAATAGAATTGTCAGTCCTCTTGGTTAAGCTCCATGAAGAACCAAGCGGAACACAAATTTCATAAATTACACACACACCAATGAATTCACTGAATAAGTTTTGCAACAAAAGGAACCCGAGCAATGAACAGAACTATGATATTATTGCTAATCTAACAAGGAATCTTGGATGTGAACCACTTCATGATCGAAAATGGAGCCTTGACCAACGACAAAGCAAGCTCAACTATGATCGTCGCACACAAGCAGCATGGACATATGCAAGTCAACGCCAACCTACATCACAAAAAATTGCTTAGCATTGTAATAATCAAATTATGTCGAAATTCTCGCAATGATGAAAAGCCATTCGAGTTCTAAAAAGGAACGCAGAAAGTGAAACTAACCCGACAATCCAGATGAACACGCCAATAACCGAGAGGAGGAGGGCGACGAAAGCAAAGGGCAGGCCAAGTAGAAACCCCAAAGGCCGGCAATCCTCACCGCAACCGCAGCTCATAGCTTCTTCTTGATGCCAACTTTGATTCTTCTTTGGTTTCTGGTTCTGTATAACTATACAGATAGAAGAAGACAACAGGGAGCTTCTCTGGATTCTTGTTCAGTATAATGTGATTGAATCATGCTGAAGATAATAACTAGGGGACATGGATATATAATATTTGTTGACGGAGAACACAAAATACTAGTTGGCCAAAGAAAGACGTCTACTCTGCCTGCCGCCTTGGCTTAAAACAAGTCAAAACAAACTTTGAAAAGTACATATGAACAACCAACAATAATGCCCACGTCAGTCTTCTCATTCAGTATTTCTATAGGGTGCAAATCATTGATTTTACATAAGAAATCAAAATTCAACTTTGTATGTAATTCAATCAATTTTGGAGATAATGATGCTGTGACAGAGGAGCTGATGATGCCGTATCGAGCTAATCAAACTTATGCTTCAGTCTTAAGAGTACGTGAAAAACTTGAACTACTGACTGGGTAATCCACAGTAACTGTCACAAAGAAAGGGTTTACCTCTCGACGTAATTACTGTTTCTCAAATTAAGCAGTAAGCCATCTCCAATTCTGCTCCTAAAATTGAGTCTGTCTGACTGCTTTCATGTGTCCGAAAATCAATAAAACACTGGCTGAGTTTGCAGTATGTTCCAGATCCCTTTAATTTGTTCACTACCTGCACATTCTCTTGTGCTGGAATAGTCCGCATAGATTGGCTTTGGAATCTTCAGCTATCTAACCGTAAATCCTCTTTGCAGTGAACCTCCAAAGTTTGCTTTAGTTCATCAATTACTATCAGTACCAACCAAACTCCAGCCAATATCTTTAGATATCCCTCGTGCCTTCATTTTCTCTCTAAGCTCACTTACACTGTCCCATTTCCCGGCAGCTGCCAAATTATTAGAGAATGAAACATATGCCCCTGGCCGACTGTTGGGATTCAGCTTAAAAAGTTCATCGGATGCTATCCTTGCCATCTCAATATCACCATGTACTGTACTTGAACTAAGAAGCGCTGCCCAAACACCAGAATTGGGCTTCTCAGGCATCCCCTTTGCAAACTCCCATGCTTGATGCAAACGTCCAGCACGTCCCAAGAGATCAACCATACAAGCATAATGCTCCATTGTTGGTTTTATTGAGTAGTCCCTCCTCATGCTTTCGAAGATCTCAAGGCCCTTATCAACCAGCCCAGCATGTCCACAAGCTGAGAGTGCACTGAGGAATGTGACAAAATTGGGTTTGATTTGGTGTTCTTTCTGCATTACACTGAAGAGCTCAATTGCTTCATCAGGATATCCATTCTTCCCATAACCATCGATCATTGAAGTCCAAGAAAATACATTTCTTTGAGGCATGTGGTCAAAAATTCTCCTCGCATCCTCAACTCTTCCACATTTCGAGTACATGTCTAGAAGAGCACTTCCCATCTTTTTGTCCACGAATAAGTTAGTTTTCATTAGCTGACACTGGACTTGTTGGCCAATTTCAAATGCAGCCAGAGCTGAGCACGCCCCGATGAGACTAGCAAATGTAGAGATGTTAGGTTGGAAATTCAACCGCTGCATGTCAATGTAAACCTCAAGCGATTTTTTAGCGGATCCAACCGATTTGCTGTAACCTTCAATCATCGCATTAAACACCACAACATCTTTCTCAACCGTTCTCCGGAATATATCTTCAGCATCTTCCACAGATCCTTGACTCATGTACCCCGATATCATCGACGTTGAACACACGATATTCTTCTCCAACATCATATCAAACACACTCCTCGCATAGCCGATTCTCCCATTCTTAATATAAGAGGCAACAAGCGCCGTATAAAGCACATCATCAGCCTCAACATCCGACTTAATTATCTGGGCATGCACCATTCTCCCCAAACTAGACGGCAATGCAACATTACCATTACAAGTAGACGCTTTCAAAATCATCGAAAACGTGTAGCCATCAGGCCTTTCCCCACATAAAACAAGCCTTCTAACCAAATTGATCGACTCCTCTACTTCCCCATGCTTGAGATTTCCACTGATCAAGTAATTATAAGAGGAAAGGGTTCTTGCAGGCAATTCATCGAACATCTGGCGTGCGTATTTCAACGACCCACATTTCAGGTGGAGTATGAGGAGCTTGATAGAGACATTGTTATTGGGTCGGAACCCAGATTTGAGAATATGGGCATGGATCTTTTGGCCAGGGGAAGGGTTGTCTGAGTTGATGTAACTCTGCAGAGCAGAGGATAGAGTGGTGTCTGGGTGAGGGGCAGGGGATTGTGTTGGCAGGAAAACTTGATTTGGTGGGAGAGGAGGTTTGTGGTTTTGGGAAGATAACAACGTGGACGGTCTGATTGTGGCTATTCTTCCGACTATCATTTTCGGCCGTTGGAGCTGGGATTCAGTACCATCGGCCTTTAGCTTACGCCTCAAGCAGAGATTTCAGTCATGTTTCTGGTTTTGATTGAAGGAGTTTCAGGCCAAACCTTGTCATGTCTAATAGCTATGTCTGCACATAAAAGCCCATTAGACCCATCAAGTGTCTTTTAGCAAATTTTATTTTATTTTTTCCTATTTTGAGAATTCAACATTCAAATAAGGGTCAGCGGCGGATTCAGGATGTCAAGTTCGAGTGGGAAGAATAATAAGTTTTTTTTTTTTTTTTCTGTTTCTGCTGAAAGCATACAAATTTCAAAATGATTGAGTTTATTTTTAATACCTACCCAGGATGTCAAGTTCGGAGGGCAGAATAATAATTCTTTATTTTGGTTGCTGAAAGCATATATTTTTTAAAATGATTGAGTTTATTTTTAATACCTATGTGATACACATGTTATCGATTAACATTGATTGCACCAATTGTAAATAAATGAATTTAGAGAAATACATCTCATTTACTATACTCAATCCCATCATGAAAAAAAATAATATATATATATGTAAAGCTAGAAATACTTTGATGTATAATTAGTAAAAAAGAATAGACCCAGAAAAGAAAATGAAAATGAAAACTAGTAAAAGAAGAAAAAAATAAAAGGAACAAAAAGAATAGATAAAGCTAGAAATATTTTGATGAATAATTAGTAACACAGAATAGACCCATAATAGAAAAAGGAAATGAAAATTAGTAAAAGAAGAAAGAAATAAAAGAAAAAATATATTATATTGGTGATCAGGCCAATAGAGAAACTAAAGCCTTATCCAACTGATATGTGAGAAACTCATGTAAGTATGGTAAATTTCATGACATATACACATTTTCGGGAGAAATTTGAGCTAAGCTGCAGCTCAATTAGCGTTGTACATGAATACGGCCATGGCTTAGGTATAAATAACATATAAATTGTGTGTGTGTGTAGGAGCCTTGTAGAAAATTATGCTTGTTGTATATAATCATATTACTAATCGGGTTTTGTAGAGAGCTTTTCTTTAAATTTTGTTATTATAATTTTCTAATTCTACAAAGCGTTTGCTCAATGACATGTTACTGAGAAGGCAGTGATCTAACTCCAAGCTCAACATTTGGTCGGTGAAGCTGGCAAATAAGTTAACTTTAGCTTGAAGTGCAAGAGATTCTAACACGACCTTCGAATGGATTGTGTGATGAGTTGATGACATAATATGTGTATCGTGGTGTTTATAAGACGATGACGACAGAGAGAAAAAAAAAAAAAAAGCGCTTGCTTCATATACAGTTACATGAAAACTACTAGCTTTGTAGCTTGATTATTGTAGCCTTTGAAATGCAACTTGTGGAGTAAAAGTAAGTACGCATGAGGAAACCTTTTTTTCGTTGTGGGGATAGGAAAACAACTTCCATTTTCTTCCACATCCTATATAACCCTAATTGAGTGGATTATGGATCATTCGAGTAGTGCCTTTTACTGTCTTCTTCATCAAGTGATCACCATGATTGTATATTATACATTATTATCCAACGATAGATATAACAAAGCTACGAAAATTGCAACCATATTTGCGGCATTTCCTTAGCAAATACAACTTTTGTGGCCCTAATCAATATTAATTATAACTATAGTGATCAAGCCGGCCTGAATGTGATCAAGAAACCATGTGGGATTAACAGACATACTTGCATGAAACCTAACAAATCTGTTTATTTGCCTACCATGAAAACAATATCCACAAACCAGGCAGCGACGGGGCAGTGACCGCGAGGAGAGGCGGTGCAGTGTTTCAGATCATTTGCTCGACAGAAACGTTGAGGTGGTACAGGCTTCGATTCTCAGCGGCTTCCGCTAAGGCGGTTGAGGGTGCGGGCTCTGATGCGTAAGGACTCTTTCATGCCGGGTTTTGGGTTGTCGAATGTTTCACAACGAAGGCGGCGGGATTGTGGGCAACTTCTGAGGCAGGGGTTTTACCGTAGTTTGATCGTTCTCTGTTGTTCCAGGTCGGGGCCAGGTTTCATCCCTTGACCAAGGTGATGGTGGAGCTTCGAGGCCGGCCACCAGAAGAATGGATGAAGCACTGCCCTCGGGCTCCGATCGGATCAACCTGAAGGTAGAAGGGAAAGAGGTGGGGTGATGGGTCGTGGGCCCTGTTTGGTTAGGCTGCTACTTGGCTAGGCTCACCCTTTTATCTTTCCCTTCTCTTTTGGGCCTGGTTTGGTTTGGGCTGGTGTTGTGGCAAGGATTTCAGTTTTTGTTTGTTTTTAATAAACGAGCGTCGCTCGGCTTTTAGTCTATTTGGCCCTTGATCGTTGCTGTTGGTTGATTAATGAGTGACGATGTACACCAAAAAGGTCTTACGCGTCAACGCTTTTTTAAATTGGTTGCTCTGATTTAGGGTTGGATAGGTGTATGAGTTTTTATTTTCTCGCATTTTCTTTTTAGATTGTTGCGGTTCTTTTAGGTTTATAGTTTTTTGGTTAAGTTATGGCTGCTTTAAAAGTCTGTATTGTGTTTGAACTTGTATTATGAATGGTTTCTTGAAACCCTCAAGCTTGACGTAATGACGTCGTTATTTAATAAAACTTGATTCCATTTCCCTAAAAAAAAAAATCCACAAAATCGTTATTGAAGAGAAATATCATGTTACGAATAATGATTAATATATTTTATTCATTCACTCTTTAAACGTTATGTCTATTTATAATTTTATAAGTTGTGTGTAAACAATAGATTTGTAGCTCTAGTAGAATATTTCAAAGTTTCAAATTCAATGTTTTTTATAAAAGCAATATTATTTAATTCCATAATTATACTTGGGTGACACATATGATGCAACTGAAGTAACCTTTGTGGGCGTGCAAATAGTAATCCTATAACTTGACAAAAAAGCCTTCCTCAATCAATCCAAATGCTCGGAAAAGCTATCTAACCAGACTTCAGAATCTTCAAAAAAAAAAAAAAAACACTTTGATCTTTACACGTTTAACATATGGATCTCTCAAAGAAATGAAAACAACTGAGATGGGCAAATTTGGATTAGTCTAGAATTAAAAATTTACAATTGATTCTTTCTAATAATCAGAAAAAGTACATGTGCATGCTCTGCATTATTACTCGATTATCATTTCATACATCTGCTATTGCTAGAAAGACTCCAATTGAATACTAAATGAATTTGGATCTGCAAGGATTACAGGGAACAAGTAGGAACTGTGTAATTGATTCAGTCAAAAAGAGGGATTAGAAAGCAAGAATTATTTTCTTGAGGCATAATTATATGAAGTGCCCTAATAGGCCCCCAACCCCTTGAACATGACTACTGATAATTGATTGCATGTGAAGCTGCATTAGGTCTTTTACTTTTACATGCATGCAAATGTTGGAGCCCGATTCATCAATACCACCTCCTTGCTTCTGTCAGAGATAAGAAATAATTACTTGGTTCTATCAGAAGAAAAGAAATAATTACTTGGTTCTATCAGAAGAAAAGAAAATGACCACAGCTTCTGTTAGGTGATCTTATTCTGCCTTCCAAAAGCAATGATCTCATTCTCCTCTTCTTAGGAAATTATCACAGTTCTAGCTTCGTTGCTCCAGCTTATTAACATGAGTTCATATATAATTAAGAAGAACATTAAAATGATAGGCCGTTATCATTATACGATGTCTAAAATAATCATCATACGGTGTATAAAATAGTAGTATTCTTAACTAAGTGGAAAGATGGAGTATTATTCATCTTTCACCGGTGCAGTTTCTTAATTGGAGTATATTTTTTTTGGATCATTCATCTATGTGACTCTACTTGAGCCAACTTTTTATTTATTTATTTATTTTTGGTCAAATGATAATTCATTAAGAAGCTCAAGCGACTTGAGGTAACTTGAAGACCTTAATTTATGTACTCCACATACGTGTTCTGGTCATAAAAGCTATCCCTGGTGATTGCATTCGAAAACTCGTAGTGTGTGATTAAAGCAATCTTCGGTGACTGATCGAATCGATATGGTTCATGATTTCATATGCATTATTTCTGCGGCTGACCCTGAGATATGATCAGATAGCCACTTATTGCTTACAATAGACTAGAGTAGAGCCCCACGAATGAAAGAGACTACCCATTCATCCAGTGGTCTCACTCAAATTTAATGTAAAGTCAAGCCAGTCATGTCAGCAAGCAACCAGTGGCACACTCCAGTAAATACACCCATCTTTCGACCTTTACCAGAACCAGACCCTTTGGCTTTGGTTGGTGTAAATTTCATTAATCAATTCAAATGCGACCAGATCAGATTCTATTTAATAGCAGACCTGTGTATATTTGCATGCCACGTGAAACTTGAGAGAGAGAGAGAGAGAGAGAGAGAGAGAGAGACAGAACTAGCTGGCTTCCTCTGCTTTGAACAAGTAGTAGAGCAAAATATGAGGCCGAAAATTTACCTTTTTGGTGATTCGATCACGGAGGAGTCGTTCGGCGACGGTGGCTGGGGTGCTTCTCTTGCCCATCAATTCTCTCGCACGGTAAAAAAAGCCGTTCATTTTAACCTTGTTGATCTCATGGTTTACCAAAAGTTATAGTCTTTGATCGTTTATGTGGGATTTGTGATTGACTAGGTTGATGTGGTGCTGAGAGGTTATAGCGGGTACAACACTCGGTGGGCTCAGAAGGTTCTGGAGAGGGTTTTTCCGGGGAGTCGAGACGGCGGCGGTGAAGCGCCGTTAGCTGTCACCGTCTTCTTCGGCGCTAATGACGCCTGCCTTCCCGATAGATGCTCTGGTTTTCAGCATGTGCCGGTTGACGAGTACAAGCAGAACCTCCGCTCCATTGTCTCCTTCCTCAAGGTACCATCTATCTTTGTTTATTGTACAGACATTTATTTTTTTTGGCAAAATTTCAGCTCATTCAAACAATTGTTTAGTTTTATTTACAGTGTTTGTATGTTTTTGGACATTGATGATGTGTATTAGAGATATAGGGAGAAATCGACGAGGAAGATGATGATGAAGCCTTGTGATTTTGTCCTTTGACTTGCATGCTTATAGAATTACAAAACCAACTGGGTTCTTATTTGAAAAAGGTTTCTTCTTTCTCAAAATGTTCGAGGAATTGTGGGGCCATTGCACCAGGATTTGCGCTTTTGGCCTACACATCTATGCACCACGTACATAGCTGTATAGGGATTGTGTGGTACCTTGGAGTGTATCTGCTTTTCATGAATTAGAAGCTGGGACCCTAGAAGTTTGGTACATTATTAAAAATGTGGATTTGTTGGGATTAACTGTTCATAGATTTTGTTTGCCTTTACGTTCTCGTTGTTTTGTGTCTCTCGAATCATTTGTTGGTTTCTTATTAATTTCTAATGTTTTGGCTGATTATCATATGGCATAGCTCTTAATTTATACTTGCAATGCGTCACTTCAGCTTGCTTAAAGGATTTCGGTACTTCTGTAGTTCTGTTCAATTCCCTGTAATGAAAATTCTTAGAATCATGGGGTTTTTCAGCCTTCGCTTTGGATAACATTCGGATAAAGACATGTGACAGTGAAGAGTTGAGACGCTTCTTTTTCACATGCTCAAAGCTCTACTAGCAAAATAGTTCAGGGAATTTTGATCTTTTCAAAAAGCTTATCTAATCGGATGTCCAAGTGAATCTGATGCCTAAGTGTTACTTTTGCAGAAGTCATGTAAGTTGATTTTGCTTTGGCATTAGAGTTTTATCATCTGAAATTCAGGGAAAAGAGAAACTAGGGAAGAAGAGTATCAAAGCTCTCTTTCCATCTTTAACAAGCAATAGCGCTCAAATAGTATGTGATACATGTGGGGAACCATGGAAGTAGTTGTAAACATCTTTAAAACAGTGTACTTTGATGTTCTTGTCTATGAAGTACTCGCAGTAGTCTTAGATGAAGTAAACGTACTTGTGCTTGATTTGGGAATATATTATCACTAGATAAGGTGAATCTGGTCCTTCTGTTCAGGTGTCTTTTTGACACACAACCTAGGGTTCAGTGGTCCTTGATTTCACATCAATGTGGGCATCTTGGTTTTTGCTTTGATGTTGCCAAAGATAAGTTCAAACACCTGAATCTTCTAATGCATAGGCAAATTCAGAAAATGGTTGATAGCAATGGTATTTTGAGTAAGCCATTGAGATTTAATGTATCTGAGAAGCTCTTTCACTAATGAGAGTGTTTCTTGGAAGAGGCATGAGTTTTTAAATAAAATTGAAACGAAGCCATGTATAACTTTCTTACGTTTTCCACCATGGCAATAGTCCGTAATTAAGTTTTTACATAAGACTTGCGCAATCAAGTAGTTATGTTCTAAACTTGACTACTTTTAGGTACAGTGTCCAGCAAGAATAAAGCAATGAGGTTCATTAACTTTATATAGTCAGCATTGGCTTGTCATACCTTTAAGTGGCATGTATTCTCCATTCGAGATTCTAGCAAGTTGCTGAAGGCTTCTATACAGTTAATGTCTGCAACACTGCGACCATTATTGGGTGGTTCATGAAGTACATGTATTTTGTAGCTTTCCATGGACAAATATAGTTGTTTGCTTTAGTCAGCACATAGAAATCACCTATGTTCAACCTACTATGTGTTTGCCTTTCCATTTTAGGCTATCTACATATTTTTTTAACACTTTTCTCTCTTGGCTTTCAGAAGCAATGGCCTACTACTCACATTATTCTCATCACACCTCCTCCGATTGATGAAGATGGACGCCTTCAGTATGGACGAACTGCTTATCTTGTTTTTAGTTCCGTTGTCAATTATGTTCATTTATTTTTGTTTCATTCTTTGATTCTTCAAATCATAATGTAAAAGTATCAAATTGAACTGACAATTTAAAGAATTTGGTTTTTAATGTATATGCTTTTGGATACAGATTTCCCTATATTGAGAATCCATTGAATCAGCCCGAGAGGACAAATGAAGCTGCTGGTGCTTTTGCAGAGGCTTGTGTTGCTGTAGCTCGAGAAAGTGGTCTTCCAGTAATAGATCTCTGGACCAAAATGCAGCAGTTTCCTGACTGGCAGAAAGCTTATCTAAGGTCTATCTCTCAATTTTGTTAGTGATGTTATGTACACATCAAGCATCATTATCGATAATTTCTCTACAATGAACATTGACTGATTTGATCACGTGATCTTTTTATCACCTTGTATTCTGTTAATTGTGTAGGCATAGTAAATTAATAAGAAAACCATATGAACATATGATAAGACTTTTCTTGATTGGAATGCAGGGATGGTTTGCACCTTACTCCGCGGGGAAACAGACTCGTTTTTGAGGAAGTGGTTGCGAAGCTGAGGGATGAAGGATTGAGTCTAGAAAGTTTGCCAGTTGATCTCCCACTTATAGCTGATATTGACCCTAATGACCCTCTTAAGGCTTTTCAGAATTGAGAGGAGACTGGAGAACAGGTGTACCATGGACAGGAACTTCAGCTTATTTTGGTACTATACTAGCTTTGAAATCCCTGAAAAACAAACTGATTAGAGACCAGGTCATGCTGATCTGTGGTTTTATTTTGGCTGAGGTTCTCTTTCATTCCGCTAACAATTATAAATTTCACTGTCAGTCGTACTTTTGTACAAGTCTGCTCGATTATCATGAACAGAACTGTGTTTGTATGATTAATTAAGGTTAATTTCCGTTATTACTTTAATTTGTGACATTTAAGTTGCAAATAAACACAGTAGTTGTAGTTGACATGAGCCCATGATGATGAGTAATGCGGCCTTATATGCAAACCCATACCAGGCTGGCGGGCTAGCGGCTCCCTTATGGACTGGTGAAAATCTTCAGCGCTGAAGTTGTGAAGTACTGTATAAAATGTTTAGTAGCATTACTCATTGCATGAATTGTCATCCTGTAGTTACAGTCAAGCAAGTCTCCAGCTTTGGATTGTAACTTCAGCAAAGGATATGAGCTGCTAATGTTTTGGCAAAAGTTTATTATGATATTAACTTGCAGAGCAGAAGCTCTGCACGGTGCACCAAAAAGGCTAAATAAGGGCGGATTTAGAGCGGGACATATCCTCTCCTTTTCCGGCAGTCATGAAATGTAATCCGGTGATTATAATTGTTCCTTCTTTAGGCGTAAGTATCTTAGAGCAAGTTCACCCGTAGTCAAGAAAAGTCGAAGTCGAAAAGTCAAGGCGTTGACCAGTCAAGTTACTGTTCACTGTCACTGGACATGAGTTTCCACCCTTTTTTTTCTCGACCAATCAAGACCGTTCATTTTTTTACTGTTTATCATACTGTTCACTTCATTGAATTTTTATTTTTTTTATTTTAATTTGGTTTGTATTAATTCCATTACCGTCGAAGCCACCCATTTAATTGAAAACAACAGCCCAGATCAAAGGACCGTTACTAAACATTTGTTTCTCTGCTTGTTTGCTTCAGACGTCAGCCATGTTGATGAAGAGCCGAGCTGGCAGCTAGGCAACAAAGGTCAAACAATTAGTCACGGGCTTGCCTTTTTTTATTTTGGCTACGGCCATCAAAAAGCCAAAACTTGGCTGGTCAAAACCATACCGGTGGAGGACAGTTTTTGCAATTGCCCAGTCAATACCTCACTAATCCCATGTGGTGCCCGGTCAAAACCATACTGGTGCACTTGCTCTTATAGAGCATATATATGTCAAATTTTCACTTGACACGGAAAACATCAACATGTCCGCGAAGTCACAATGACGCATAACTTAATCAATATTAGGTAAAAGATTCGGAATTGTTTGAGTTCTAGAAGTAAGTTTTTATTAATTAAAAAGAAATATCTATTTTCAATGCCGTCCACATGCCCTTATAATAATGATTTACCAATGGTGAAATTATGGCACACGAAAATTTGCTTGGAAAGTGATCTTGGCATAGGGGACATGTTTGGATCGTGACATGTCAAAACATGATTTTTAGAAAATTCTCCAAGTGACGGACTCAAAAAATTCCGACTAAACTTTTTATCTATGATGTTCCCGGACTTCCGATTTTAGAAAATCGTGCAAAAAAGTGGGGTAGAAATTTTGGTCTATCTCAGTTCTAGAATTGCTTAAAAACTATAATGTTCCGATGAGAATATTTTTTTTGTGAAAACAAGAACATGACATTTTGATCAAAACCTTTTGCTAGTCCATAGTTTATAGTGAAAGTCTTGATTTTGGACAAAAAAAAAATTTGTAAATGGTTAGTGCATTGTTGACATATCACAACTTTCCATGTGCTTATCTCTCATGCTTGACCGGCACATGCATCGTTAGCATTGCTTGCTTGCATGGACACGGTTAGTCTCAGCAGCCTCAATTGCTGGCATGCAGGGGAGGATGGATTCCCCGCCGGGGGGGGGGTGTGTGTGGAGGTGGTGGGGTTTGGGTTTGGTGGGTCGGGTCGGGTTTAGGCAGCTGCTTAACTTCGAAACTTAAGATAAGTTATGGAAGTCTCTTTGGTCTTAGGGTTTAGGGTTTAGCTCGAATTTTGGCTTGAGCTGTTAAGTCAGGACTCAATTCGAGTTAGCAGATTTCAAGAGCAAGAAGACCAACCTGTTGTCGAGGTTGTTAACTGCTATATTTTTAGTGTTTGCTATTAGACATTTGATGCAGGTCTTATTTAGGTAGGGGTAATCTCTATAAGCTTTTCTAAGATGTTTCTAGTTGTTATTTGTACCACAATTGCGTGTCGGCAAATAGGACTAGATGAATGATTTTTCCTTAGGAAGCGAGGTTGTGCTTGCCTAGTTAGGCTTGCTTCATGCGAGCGTCCCATTAGACTTTAATGAGTTTAGTTTGACTTAGATAGGTTATCTGGGTTTCCGGATCTTCTTATATAAGTTATGTTAGATTATGGCTTGTTTCTATGACTTGATTACTAATGAAATCAATTCATATTCAAAAAAATAAAAAAATAATAATATTTATACTTTTATAAACTACAAACTATACTTCTCTTTTCGCCCATTTATAATTTTTCTTTTTGTTTTTCATAAATTTGCTTTAGTAAATGAAATCTATTTGTGCTTCAATTTTCATGTATGTAATTGTTACATATTTAAGAGTTTATAGCTCCAGTTATAATATAAGAATTTCTTTTTTTTAAAAAAAAAAAACCAATTGAAAAGAAGTCTATTAATAATCTTGCTTTACCTGAGAAAGATTTTTGAATCTGTCACTGCTGGCGTGGGCATGCCTCACTAGCTTGCATGAGCAACTTAAGGATAAAATAGAAATAATCTTGGTTGTAATAAATTGGCTAAAGAATTTTGTAATAAGAGTAAGCTACTTTGCAAAGATATTCACTTTAGAAAAACCTTAAAGAATCAACTGTCCCAAATCACTAAATTACTCGATACATAGTTCAAATCTACAAAATAGAAATGCATGCATCCACTCTAGAACCAGCTGATCAAATTCACAAATATTTAACTATTTGAATAAATTTTGGTTTACTTTTTGTATTAATAGAGTTTGAAATGGAAATTCTAGTCACACATCCATATTTGTTATCCAAATCTCCAATATTTTTACCCAAACTTTTCTATTTTGGATCTTGCTCTCCTCACCACGCTCCATAAAATCACCAAGATAATCCATCTGCTGAAACAAACCCGATTTTCCAAACCGGGTCAAATATAAAACCCGACTCCAAGAACCTACCTTTAACGCGCGCAATTGCAAAGTCCCAATCTTTGCAGTGAAGCCCAGAACTCTCAGTCGGCGGGAAACAGGTATGAGCAATTTTCACCTTTGATTTCTGTGCTTTCAGGCTTTTGGGTTCTTTGATTATGTGATTGGTTGCTGTTTTAGGGTTTAGGGTTTATGACTCATTTCGAGTTTGGGGTTTACAATTGGGGCAGTATTCGACTTTGGGTCACTGAAATTATATTGTTTTAGTCTTTAATTTGAATCCAGAAGCATTTTGAGAAAATGATCCAAGTCATATTAAAATGCCTAAAAGGAATAATTTTATTTTTTATTTATCTGTTATTTTCAGAAGCAGTGTGATTGTAGTAAGTATTATGTTTCTTGTACCTTAATTACATTTTCAGAAGTTTACTGCTGTGGATGGTAGTCTTTGACACATTGTTGGAACCTTAATTACATTTTCAGAAGTTTCTCTGTAATCTTGAGAACAATTGGATGGTGCGAATAGCTTGCCGGTTAGCACTTTTAAAGAACATTAGGTTAGCTTTTTGCAGCGTTTTCTTAGGAGAAGAAAAAGAGTCGTTTAATAGAACAATAGATAAGGATGACTGGGATTAGGAGTTTAGATTTAGGAGTTATTGATTATATGGAATCAACCTTAGGAGTTACTTGATCCCCGAGTACTTTCTCTCTGGGTTGTCCCTAGCATAAAATAGCAAAAAGAACTCAGGCATGAGCCGAAACCTCTGATCAATGTGCTGCATTTGTCATCACTTCTCAAACTTTAGCTACAAATATATTACAATGTAATATGGTACCTACTGGTATTATGATGTAGCATATTTTATTTTATCTCTCACACATGAGGCACATGGGATTAAGATAAAGAAAATCATAGAATCTAACACTAATTGCAAGAAAAAGAAAAATGCATGAAAACGTTCAGATGTTTTACCATCTTCTAGTACTTAAATAGCACCTAACAGTATGATGCAATACTGAACTTCTATCCTGGAATGGTTAGCATATACGAGCATTAGCACTTATCCTTTGCACGAGCTTTGCAGAGTAATGCTGGTGGGCATGAGTTGTGCACTTGTGCTGTGGATCTGGCCCTCCTGGTGAAACTCTGTCTCCAGACGATGTGCTTCTCGTTTTGTAATACTGCTTCTGCATCTTAGACAAATCAGCTATTAATTCACGTAATATAGTCTTGCTATTGATCCTCCTCTGCATGGTCTTGCGCCCACCATAACCTTTTGCTTCCAAACCAGTGGCAACATGCAATGACCAGATAAGTAACATGATCAGCATTGAGACTCGAATGAGTTTAGTATAGTAATTTGCAGCCATTTTAATATGCAGAAGCAATAGTTGTAATAAAGGTTGCTGGTGCTTAAGCTTAGAAGTACTTTTACAGTAGTGTAATTCCTTGTATCACAAGCTCAAATTTATAGTACTGCAAATATGCCAAGTTGTATGCACATTACAAGATCTCAGAGATTGATTAGTCTTTAGACTAATCCTAGGGGCATCTACAAGCTGACAAATCCAATGTGGACCTTTGTTTTTATCTGCTAATAATCTTGAATCTTTGACCCCACGTGTGCAATGAAATTTTTTTTATATTGCTATATTATCTACTGGTAGTCCTATTTAACCCCTCTATATCATGCATTACCTATTGTTTTTGATTATTAATTTGGCCTACTCAGCGTCTAGAGTAAAAGTTAATGGCCTATATAAATGCCACAGAAACCTTTGAACCTAGAGTAAAAAGTCAGGCATATACCGAATCCTCGAACTTCGCACAGAGGATATGCCATGCAGGTCCTTATTTGAATTGATATTGTGCTTAATTCTTTTAGAAATTGAATTAAGCCTTCTGAGATCAGCTGGTAGATTTGTATCCCCCACTTTGGATGTTGGAGATTTTTTTTTTTCCACATGGTTACTAATAAAGAAGTGTCATCTGCCTCTTAAACATTGGCAAGCACATCGTTGTGTCTTTTCATGATTACTGATATGGTGCTTAATTTTTATTTTCAACTCATGCACAATCCTAACAGCTTTCTTTCTAAATCTCTAAATCAGAAGTGATTTAATTTAATACATTTGACACTTAACAGGGGTCAAAGGGCAAGATTTTTTCTCTCTTTTCTTTCTTCTATGGGTTCAAATATGAGGTACAAAGAGTGCCATCAAGTCAAGTGGCTCCTATTTAAGCAAACAAATTAGTTTTCTAGTAAAAGTTATCCATAAACCATTTATATGATAGGAAATTGATCCAAATTGAATTCCTTGATTAAACCTGAAATTTGTTGTGAATATTTTTTGTTCCTAATGACTAAGGATTAATGTCTTAATTGTAAACAGTGTCCTATCTTGTTCTATTACAAATGTCTCCCGGCTCTTACAATCTTTGTGATATGCTTAAAGCTCTGTATTCAAGAGTTGCTAACATAAAGTCTTTTCATTCATCTTTTTCTATTATTTCACTGTTCTAGATGTCATGCAGTACTTTTTTGCATTAATTTCGTGAACATAAATTAGGACCAGAGCTCAACAGATGAAATACTCTATGACATGGAAGCCTTTTAGTTTTTGACACAAGGTCATTTTTCCACTCAGTAGTGGTTCTTTCTATAGAAGTGAGTCGCCGCATTTAAACGTATCTCACCCACTTTAGGGGTTTGGAGGATACACCATGTCTTCTGCCCCACTATTTTGTCATGTTCACAGGTTTGTAAGTGAGAATTGATTTTTTAAAAATTCCTCAGTCGCCAATTTGGTGTCATTCGTGGTCGATTTGCTTATAACTTTGCAAGACTTTTGCTTTATGTGGGCTACTGCAGAATCCTACGAAATTTGCACAACATATTCAGCTAGTGATATAAGACAATGACAGGAAAGATTATTGAAAAAGACCTTTTTGACCAACTTTATATGTGCTACTTTTTTCTTTTCTCTTGAGCAATTCAAACGTCTTAAGAGTAGTCGATTCAATTTTATGAAAACAAGCATATTCCTCATCTCACATGTATTTTATATCATACTTTGGTTAGTGCACATAGGAGAGGCCATCCTACTAAGCATAACCATCTTGTTAAGTCTTGTTGTATGGTTTTCAAAAATTCTGATACGAGTACTAATCCAGCATACTAGAGTTAAACATATAAGAGTATTTGATATTATGATTGAACTGATATTTGTCAGTGATGTCTTATTGGGATTGAACATAATATCTAGACAAATCAGATTTATCAGATTAAGACTTTACATATCCATTTCTTGTAAAGTAGTAAATTGAAATGTTAGCAAAACTAAGAAAAACCACGGGCTTATTGTATTTTTAGCAAAAAACTGTAATGTCTTACTGTGTTCTTCTGTTAGCAAAAGAAATTGTCGTACTGTGAAGGAGTAGAGATCATGAAACTTGTTCAGGAGAACAGTTACAACTCCATGCTAATGCCTTTGGATGAGTGGTGATTTCACTAGTATGAGGAAGTTAGATGAAATGCAGGCAACTGGCGCATCAAATCTAGCTTTTTTCCTATGCCTAGGACATCATTTGACCCCACTGGGCTTTCCCCCATCCCTCATTTTAGGTTTACTTGTATTATCTTTGTAGCACCTCACACAAATTAGTTTTTGGATTTGATGAACTATGAACTATCAAGACAGAATATTGAGAACGTGCGTGAATGCAATTTGTCTTTGTTTTTTATTCTTTAGTCATTGGAGTGTTTATCCTTTTTCTATTTCATCTTTTATAGGGAGAGAAAATAAGTTGATTGTGAGAACAGTAATGACAAATCATACTGCAATATATATATATATATATAATTTTTTTTTGTTTACTTAAAAAAAAAAAACAGTTTACTAACTATTAAGGGAGAAACTTTTACATGTCATAAGGATATACTATTCCTAATCCGGTCTTATCTTCTGACACCAGGAATCAGGAAGTTAGAAGTTGGAAGTGGGCACTTCAATTCAGGACACTTATCTCCCCAGCACAAGAGATGGCTTCATTCTGCAGATCAGCGCTTAGAGCTGGCTCAAGGTGCATCTCAGCTCGCTCCAGATCCCTCAACCACAGCTCACTAAATGCTGTAAGCCCTAAAGTCTTGTCGTCTCCTTTTGCTTCATCGACTAAAGCAAACCCTAGCTCTACTAGGTTCATTTCAGTTCTTGGAAGCGTGGAGTCAATGATGCCATTTCACAGTGCCATTGCTTCTCCACGGCTCAACTCCACAATTGCCTTTGATTTCACCTGCTGGAGTTGCCTTTCTCAAGGACTTCTTGATACTAGCTGAACATAAACCAGATTTGACATAGCCAATTGGCTGACTCGCTGGTATGGCACGTTATGTAATGCTTGGGTCGAAGAACTAATGAATTATAAACCTAGACAAATAGGAATGGTGGCTTTTCTTTGTATGGTTACTACTGCATGGTAGGGTTTTTTGCCTGTTCAGATCGAGTGGAATTACTGGAATAGGTGAGCTCTAAGGCATTGAGCTGATTCTTTTTGGTAGTGTCATACTTTTTTGAGTCTAAGATCTCCTATTCTGTAACAATGCATGCGTCAAAATAGTAAGTCCAATTAATTAATTAATTAAATTTTTTTTTTTTTTTTTTGGGGAATAGTCTGATGATATTTTTCTCTCCATAATCTTCATTCTTCAATGAGATCTTAACTCTGATTCTCTAATTCTAAAATACAGCCGAATTGCTATTCCTATATAATAATAGAGCATCAGTCTTATGGTTATTATAGAATTGCCCTTAGACCGTCTCCAACAGATGCGTCTTTTGCCATCTGGACACCCAACGGGTATTTTTGACCGACCAAACCATTCTCCAACAGATGTGCTTTTTACACGTGGATTTGACATCCACTTCTCCTCTGTCAAAAATGACAGAAACCATTGAAGCTGTCTTTTAATTTTTTATTGTTTCTTTCTTCCTCTCCTCTCACCCAGAACTTCAAGCTTCCACTAAAAAATCACCTAGAACTTCAAGCTTCAATCTTCCTCTTCTCAAGATTCTTTCCTCTTCTTAGGATCATGGATCAAGAGAATTCAGATTCATCTTCAGATGGTTCAGATGAGGAATTTTGGGATCTTGCCAATTCATCATCAGACGAAGACTTGATGAATCTGCAGATTGAAGCTCTACAAGAGAAGGGGAGAAGAAAGTTGATGAAATGCAGTTTATTAACTGGATGGTAATACATGAGTGTTCTGAAACTGCATATCGTGTTCTGAAACTACAGCTTGTGTTCTGAAACTGCAGATTGTGTTGCTTTCTCTGTGGCTATTTACTTTCAGTACAAGTTTGATGTCATTAGTAGATGCTGCTGGTTGCTATATGATTTTTTAGTTTGTATGAGCAGGCTCCTTGAGTCTTGTAGTTGAACAGTGGGTTATATATGTTGTAGTGATGCTGGTTGCATTTATCTGAACTGGTTATGATATAAAGTATCATTTACTTCTATGGATACATGCTAATTGTACTTGACAATAACTCTGTGGTCTAGACTCACAGAAACTGCAGTTTATTTAATTTCTCAGTAATGTTAATTGTACTTAGACAGTAACTCTGACATTGACTCCAGGAAACTCTTAATAACGTTTATATTCACTTCTTGTGCATTTTTGATCATATCTTTCTCTTGATTTGCTTTTGTGTGCATTAACTTCCCTAAAACACTCAACTCTGTTAAGACCTGCAGACTCCAACTTTTTGCAATTTACAATAAATCAACTTCATTCACTGCTGGCTATTAATCTATATAACCTTCATTAAGTGGTTTTCATCTGTTCCCCAACTGAACTTCAGCATTACACTTGTGGTTATTTCTGTTGACTTCCCATATGGATTCTCAAGCTTCACAGGTGCCCAGTTTTTTCACACAAGACTCAGATCATGAAAATGCTGATGAGATCTCTCAAATGGCTACCAAAAGGCCTCCAAGAGGTCCCGGGTTTAATGTAGATGAGGATCGACTCCTTATCAATGCTTGGTTGAATACTAGTATGGATTCAATACAAGGCAATGATCAAAAGCTGCATACTTTTTGGGGGGAAATTACAGAGTACTATCATCAGTACAAGTCCTTTGACAGTGATCGTTCATAACCGATGCTGACACAAAGGTGGGGCAAAATACAAAAGGTGGTGAACAAATTTTCAGGATGTTTTGCAGCTATAAATGAAAGACATGAAAGTGGGAAGACTGAACAAGACAAGGTAAACACTAAATATAGCTACTGAAGACTGATGGTATAATGTTTCAGCTTTTTTTAATTGCTTTTTACTCTCTTCAGATTGCAGATGCGAAGAAGATGTTTGAAGCACAAGAAAAGAGAAGGTTCACACTTGGTCATGCTTGGATTTTGTTAAGGCACCAACCAAAGTGGATACAACTAATGCAAGAGCTGGACAACAAGAAATGCAAGCAAAGATCTCAATCTTCTATAACTAATATCTCGTCATCTTCAATTACCGGCACTCACATAGTTATTGAAGAAGAAGAAAACACTTGCTTTCCAGTGGCTAGACCACCGGGTAAGAAGGCTGAGAAAAGAAAGCTCAAAGAAACCACTGATCAATTGGTGGAAATAAAAAAATTACAGCAACAGAAAAAAGAAAGAGATGAAAAAAAACTACAAATTATGAAGGAGAAAATTGAAGTTGACAAGGAGAAACTGCGAGTTAGGAAACTTGAGGCTGAGAATAGGAAAATTGAGGCTGAGATGAGAATTATGTCTATGGATACATCTACTATGAATCCGGATCAGAGGGCATATTATTCCAAACTTCAAATGAAAATTTTGCAAGGTGATGACTGAAGTTTGATGTGGTTTATTCCTCCAATGGTTTTTGAAGACTAGCTAGTTGCTCTTTTGAAGAAAGCCTTCTAGTTTTTTTAGGTTGGATCAGTTTGTTTTCGTGACAGTCAAGTTGTGTATGTTTATGTGATCAATGTGCATTATGTTTTGCTATGTAATCTGCTTTCTCAAATTCTTCCAATCTTAAGACCATGAATGAAACCATTTGCCTTGTATGATCTTTGATTTACAAGATACAAAAAGAAAGAAAGGAAAACAACTCTTAAATTAGAATTTTATATGTTAAATAATATTCAAATTTGACATCTCCATTGGAGTTAAAACAAGTCTTCATGTTGCTATGTCAAATTTGCCATCTCATGTGTCAAATTCAAATTTGACCAAAGCCAAATAACAAACTCATTGGAGATGCTCTTAAATGTTTATATTTAGAACCAGAAAATTTCTGACCAAAAAAAGAACCAGAAAATTGGGCTCGTGGGCCAGTTAAAATTTGGATTCTCAATGTATGGTCCATTTACTTAGAGATTGTGTTTGGGTTACAAGTAAGCTTTTCAGAATCTGACTCATAATGGAAATTTCTTCTCTTGCATGTGCCATCCATAAATCTTCCATCACCTGTATTCCTAAAACACAAAAGTAGATTTAAGGGACCCTCCATAGCTCTTTTCAGAGTATCCTAAACTCATCTGCACGTTCGACAAAAAAGAAGAAGGAAAAAACCCATTAAATTACGAACTTTGTAACCAGGGACTGAACTAAAAAATTTCCCTAAAAATATTTGGGTAGTGCCTAGGTTTTTAATAAATAACTCTATCCACCTGTATGGCTGGGTGGCGATCCGGCCAGCTTCCTATATCCTTGTTTCAGTTGTTTGTTCTATGCCCAAAAAGAAAAAACGAAAACCCCATATGGCTTGGTACACAAGAAAGAATACCGGAAATAAAAACCAAGAACAATGAATATTTCTTTAGTAATAATAACAATAACAAAAGAACTTGCTCAGTTTTTGAGTTTGGTTGAGGATCAATGTTTACAACCTCAGCTTATAACTATATAAGTAAAATGTTCGGAGATTAGCTCAGAAAGTAGTGTACTGGGGTCATGTGGAATTTCCAGATCATGGGGAAAGAAAAAAAAACAAAAAGGAAAAATAAGAAATTAATATGAAAAAATGGAACGAAACTATGTGAATGGAAATGTAATTTGGACAGTCCAGTGAGGACATCGATTTTCATATGCTAGTTCCTACTTTCATATATAAGAAATGATGTTGGCCTTCTACAATTAAGAAGAGAAATCTAAGAATGAAAATGAAAGATACAAACTTGATGTTCAGGTACTCGAGGATGGTGGGTTCTCAATACAAAAATATATAAAAGATACGTAATATTTCGTGACCGAGGAATCACCATCGTCCTCAACATCTAGCATGTACTAAGAAAAAAGGAGTATACCAATTACTTGCCGGTCGATCAGTTGCTGATTGCAGCACTCAATTTCCTTCTCTCTGAACCTGGATCTAGTTGGCCAATACAAATCTTCTGATATGAAAAAAAAAGAAAGAGTGAGACTATGCATATGAAAGTGATATGTTCGGAATGATCTTTACCTAGTTCGGTTTTGAATCTTGAAGGTTGTGGTATTTATAGGTAAAATCACTGGGCCCTGTTATGGTATCAAACTTTAATTAACTAAGGGAGCGGAGTACGTGTTGAATCAGCACGAGCCAATTTGTCCCTTATGAAACGCTTATCAGAATGGTTCAAGTTGTTTCTCTTACGTGGAGTAGATGCTTCTGGACTCTCGCCTCATGTCATGCATGTTGTTTAGATTGCCATTACAAGAAAAGAAAGAAGCAACAAACTTCTTTCAGATTTCTTAATTTGGGTCTAATCTTTTCCTCTCCTACCAATTAAACTCGTTTCTCATTTGTTTGTCTTGTCATCTTTTCTTCTTTACGTGCCATTTTTTCTGTGGGCCTTCGATAATGGAGCATGCCGTATGTCACTGCATTTGTCATTCCACATTTCATTAACATATATAACAAGGTCGTTTTTCTGTTCTCCCCTTCCCCTTGAGTTGGCTTTTCGTTTTGTTTGATTTGGTTTGTTGATTAACGAGTGGGGGATATTACGTGCCATCCTTCCATTTTGCTTAATATATCATACATCTAATATACTACTAAAACTTCCACAAAACTCCCTCCGCAAACTCCGACCTTCCTCATGCAATTTTGAGAGCTTAACTATGAACTTAATAATGATGAACAAGATATTAAGAAACTTGAAAGGAATCTTGATAATAATGTAGAAAGGTCGAAGACGTAAGATCTAGCTAGAACTTGTTATTTTAGGGCAACTCGAAGGGATCCAAAGATTGAAGTAGCACAAGTTCTTGGTTATTTAGTTAAGTGGAGCTAGCACTAAGCAATACCCTATTGACGGAATCCCTTAATATATAACTCCAAAATTCTAAACCTATAGAAAGAACAAATATGTTACTTATCTATGTGATCGCATAAATTTTAATTTTAGACAAGACTTTTGTTCACATGTAGAGCATCTACATTGACAAATTACATAAAGCGAAATATGTTCTATCATTATAATGGCTACAAAAATCAACTTAACGGTTGAAAAATCAGTCTTCTTAGTTGTGCATGTTCTCCTTTAATATCCGTTTATGTTGTCTTACCCGCACATTTATATCATTGATGGTGGATCGATCATAATATAGTAGAGAAGCTTAGCAAAGTTAGCAGCCTTAGCTCTTCATATATGTCTGTAGCCCTACAATGCACGCGTGCTAGCTTAGACGTACATGAAATTTGGCATTTTGCTTTACACTAAATCTTGTATAATTAAAATAGTGTATGCTTCAGCAAGCATTGTCACTCAAGCCTTTGACTCCTTCGAAAAATTTGTGAAGGCTTAGGTTTCACTAATCCGCACCCAGTATCAATCTTACATCCATTCGTGCTTTGAACTTGAACACCTCCAAAAGCTCAGATTCTATCTATCTTCTATACCTCGTCCTCGTCTTCCTCTTCCTAGTTAACTAGTAATAAATAAGATGCCAAACAAATTAACCTCCATAACAATATACTTTGCGGAAATTGAATACCTCCAAAAACTCAGATCTTATCTATCTTCTACCTCCTCCTCCTCCTAATTAACTAGTAATAACTAAGATGCCAAACAAATTAGACTCCATATTAATTTAATTTGTGGAGAAAAGTATCAGGCCAGTCCAAATTGAGTTGATGATGGGCACGCAAATCTGTCGTGGTTCGTCTCCGTGTCCTATATGTGAAAGCTTGATCCCTTTGTCTCCATGCACTATGGTTAAAATAACCCAAATATATAGTTGATGACCGCTCAAAACTTCAAGTGATTAGCTACTTTTGCTTAGTTATGTCCGTACGGATTTAGTTTCAAAACTGTAAGGGCGATGGAAATGCTCTGTAAAATCATTAATCATGTACAAAGTAAAAGTAAAGGCCTAAGGTTGATTCGATCATATTCGACCGTTGTCTTACATCGAGCATTGTGCAAGGAATTCTTAATGATGGATCAAAGAAAAATAGCAGAAAACATGTCATCAATCTAGTTATATTTATGGGCGAGAAAGGTCCAATGCTGATTACTCCATTGATCGATCAATTGGCCATTGCTTCAAAAACATGGTTGTTTTCCCCCTCATTTGGCCATTTCTTCAAAATATATTTGTGCATGTGATCAACTAATAAATTAAGTAATACAATTATCAACTTATTCTCGATTTGCTCTGGTTTGAGCTGTTAATTTTTGTCTTTTGTCCGAAATCTTTGAAGTAGATAAATGTATAACAATAAGAAACTGCACTTTATATTTCAACCATGTGATAATACAGAATCTTACAATTGACATTACACTTAGACAAGTTAAACAAAGATATCCTACAGCCGGCCGCCTAAACAAACCTAGTTAAGGATGCCGGCCACCCAGACCTCCCTGCCATACTCATAACGTAAGGGTGTTCTATACCACTTAATCAATCCAAAATTTAAAGGGAAAAGCACGGAGCTAGCTAGCTTGCTAATAAGCTGAGCAGAGCTAATTATTTAGAAAATGATGATGAGGGTCTGGTCCTCCGGGGCTGACTCTCGTCGGCTTCCGCTCATACTTGCTTTGTTTCGCATACTCTTCCAGCTCTTTCTGCAGTTTTGCTGCCTTCGAAACCTGATGATTCGAAGCTAATCTGAATGACCTATGGCTTCTTAAATCGCCATTCCTCAGAGGCCGACTTTCTATGCTACTAGTAGCTGATGATAGAAGCAGAACGATGAGCGACAAGCATATAAGTTTTGTCATATTCTCGCATATATGGATCCTCGTAAAATTTGATCAGGCATGTTTAGAAGTCTCTGCGTGGTATTTATAGATCTTCTTAGCTTAGTGGGCATGGCGTGCAAATCATATCTTTGTAATTATGTATTTAATCGGTGTCTTATTGTACGTGTAAAATCGTTCGTCTTTGTCAGTTGTGCGCCTATATCCCTGGCTAGATGTTATGTCAGCCATATGCAAAGTAGTTTTCAACTTTTCATACCTGATATATATCCAATTATGCATACAGATGATGCTGATCCTTGATATACTAGTTAATTTGAAGCTCTAACAAGTAACACACACACACACAGAGAGAAACTTCTTCTCCACTGCGAACGTCCCCAGTTTTTCTTAGGTACGAATTTCCAGTTTTGACCCATTTTTCAATCATATTTTCACATCTTAACCGTTCAGTTTTTAGGTCCTAATGTATAGATCACCTTTGCAAAATTTCAACCAAATTGGTGATCGTTAAGGCATCCAAAATTGCAATTTACAACAATGTACACGAATGGTTCCGGTTCGGCATATTCGATTCGTTCGTGTAAATTGCAGTTTTTGATGTCTTAACAATCACCAATTTGACTGAAATTTTGCAGAGGTAATCTATACATTAGGACCTAAAAAGGGAACGGTTAAGACGTGAAAATATGATCGAAAAGTGGGTCAAAACTGGAAATCCGTACCTTTTTTCTTAGATGCGGATATCCGCACCTGAGCAAACTTATATATATATATATAGATGGGAAGGATCTGAAGCGGACGTCCGCAACCCAGAAAAAGTACGGACGTCGACACAGCAGGCTGTTCCAGGCGGCGGCGACGCCGCGGGGCTGGCCGGAGGGAGACCGGAGGCATCCCAGACCTCTTCTGGGCGGTGATCGAGGTCCGAGGAGTTCGGGGTTGCCGATTTATGGGCAGCCACCTCACCTGCAGTTGCAGGTTCTATACAGCGCTGCAGAACGGTTGTCGGTGACTCTACTGGACCGCAGACCCTCGGCGTCCCTCCGACAAGCCGTGCTGCTCCGCCGACGCTCGATCGAAGCTGGAGGAGCGACGTTCGCACTTTATCTGGGTTGGGGACGTCCGCTCTCGAACGGCTCCATGTATATATATATATATATATATATATATATATATATATATATATATATATAGACACACACACAGTCCGGCTACACTAAGGACGTCCTTAGTTTTTCTTAGGTACGGATTTCCCGTTTTCACCCACTTTCCGATCATATTTTCACATCTTAACCGTTCAGTTTTTAGGTCCTAATGTATAGATCACCTATGCAAATTTTCAGCCAATTTGGTGATCGTTAAGGCATCCAAAACTGTAATTTACCATTATAAATACGAACGGTTCCGGTTCGACAGATTCTATCCGTTCGTGTAAATTACAGTTTTGGATGCCTTAACGATCACCAAATTGGCTGAAATTTTACAGGGGGCATCTATACATTAGGCTCTAAAAATTGAACGGTTAAGATGTGAAAATGTGATCGGAAAATGGGTGAAAACACCAAATCCGTACCTAAACCTTAGGTAAGGACATCCTTACCTGAGAAAAATCCTATATATATATATATATATATACACGTTTGCTCAGGTGCGGATATCCGCACCTAAGAAAAAAGGTACGGATTTTCAGTTTTGACCCACTTTTCGATCATATTTTCACATCTTAACCGTTCCGTTTTTAGGTCCTAATGTATAGATCACCTGTGCAAAATTTCAGCCAAATTGGTGATCGTTTAAGCATCCAAACTGCAATTTACACGAACGAACCAAATCTGCCGAATCGGAACCGTTCGTGTATATTGTTGTAAATTGCAGTTTTGGATGCCTTAATGATCACCAATTTGGCTGAAATTTTGCAGAGGTGATCTATACATTAGGACCTAAAAACGGAACGGTTAATATGTGAAAATTTGATCGTCTACAGTTATCTACAGTTATTTATAGTTATATATATATATATATATATATATATATATCTTTCTCTTTAAGCCGTCTTCTAATTAATGGATCAATCTACAGTTATCTACAAAGGATTGAGGAATATGTATATGTAGGAAATCCACCATAATAGTAACATGGTTGGCCTTCCATGCATGAATGTACAGGTAACAATTTCTGACACGACTATAAATCTGAATATCTGATTAATGACGATAAACAATTTCCGACTGATATTATGTTTGTAAAATAGTTATTTTTTTCTCACGCTTAAACCTAAAATATAAATGACTTATTATATTTTAGTATGATTATATTGTATCGTTTTGCTTATAGGTCGGTCTATGGGTTCATCTGAATATGACACGAGTTTGATTGCGTCAAACCCGTTTTACATGAAATGCATGCCATTGTATCTCTGCACTGAATTGACAATTACCAATCGTTTGACAGTTATGACACAGCAGATTAACTACTTTACAGAGATGTGGATATTTGATTTTTTTTTTTTTTTTTTATGAGGTAGGGCCATAACGGTTGCCCTTAAGCCTTAACCATTAATGAAACTATAGAATACACTGGGGAGGGGGGACATAGTACCTAAACCCCAAAATACAATAAACCATAAGAGAACATTCCGAAATAATAAATCGTGTGTATTCTAACACGCACCAATTAACAAAGAGTACACAACTTGCTACTCCATTTACTTTACAATTTTGGCGACATACTGAAAAAATAAAGCTCACGAGAAGCCATAATACACTAATAATATCAACTTTCTCAGAAAACATCTTAAACAAAGCAAGGAGAACAAACAGAAGAACCCAGAAAAATATTTCATTAAACAAAGCAAAGCAAAGAGAACAAACGGAAGAACCCAGAAAACATCTTAAACAAAACAAAGCCAGTTACCAGTGATAGGGGGGCAAGGAAGCCCATCATTCCGCAACACCGATAGAAGAGAGATTGGTGGATGGTTTACCCATTCTTGGGAGAGCAACCTCTGTTTAGCTAGCTTGGCCTACTTTACAGAGATGTGGATATTTGGTTAGATTGATAACTAACATTGCTTTTGGGTATAAGAAAAGTTATTGGCTGGAAAAGTAACTAGGTTGATGCTCTCATTCCACTAATTACGTGTAATTTGATGGATTCCACCTTGGTTCTTTTGGATAAAATGACCTCAAATCGGATAACCCATACCATAAGATAGATATACATTGATTAAACAACTAATTGAAACGGATATTAAGCTAAATAAATATTTTTTTTCTTCTTCTTATGTTCCTTTGATTTAGGTCCAAAGTATTTTTTTTTCAGTCAATGGTAACCAATAGAAAAGCTCATTTGATCATAATACTGCATTATTCCAGAGTTTTTAACTTTTAAGCATAGCACCTTTCCGTTTCAAGTCTCAAACACGTGAATACTAACGAGGTTATGACAAGTAATTAGAAATTAGAAATTATTTTTAGTGCTAATAAAGTTTTTGTTAAAGAGGAAAGATTGCACATTGAAAAAGTGACAAAATATAATTTAACTTATAAGTAAGTGACTCTTATCCAATTGTGCTGATGCATTTTGTGATTAAAATCCAACACCTATTGGGTGGTTAAGTTGGGACAATATCAGTACAATGGCGGGCCACAAACCACAATTGTCGTTGTTTAACATGGTATCACAGCGGGTCGCTCTTCAATACGTCGCCATCATGGACCCGGATATGAGTTCATTCATTAATTGATTCACCAATCTCCTCTCCAATCATGGATCTAGTTTGAGTTCATTAAATTGGCCATCAGAAGTTTCCGATTTCGATTATTGCTAGGTGTCCGATGTGGGACTTGTGACCCGATTTCTAATGTGGAATTGGGTTTGTCAATTAATTCCACGTGCATACCTAGAGTTAGGTTACACGTGAGGGGGTGTGTTAAAGAGGAAATATCTCACATTGGAAAAGTGACAAAATATAACATAACTTATAAGTGGGTGGCTCTTACCCAATTGTACTGAGGTATTTTGTGATTTTTCCCCAACATTTATCGGGTGGTTAAGTTGGGACAATATTGATACAAGGGTGGGCCACAGACCACAATTGTCGTGTGAAGACCCGAAATTTCATTAGATAAATTTTTGTAATTCAATAATTGTTCGGATATTTGAATTATGAATATTGAGACTATTTCGTAAGTCATTGTGTGAGAAATTCGGTTTCGAATCGATTTTATTTTCGAAACGAATGTTATTTAAGGGGTTGTGAAAATTGACTTTTTATATGTACAGAATTTGGAAAAGCTTCCTTCATGAAAGTTGTAGAGCTCGTCGATATGAGTCTGTACATATGTGGAATACAAAAATCGGAGTTCGTATGAATTAGTTATGAATTTTTGAAAAAATTTCCATCTTAATATAAAGCTTCCATTTCTGGAAACTTTCCAAAAAAAATTTCAGTTTCCAGAAAATTTCCTCTCTCCCATAGTGATTTCTGGGCTCCTCTTTGTCCAGCCATATCTTCCTCCATAGGCCACCAATCGACTTGATTTCAAAAGCAATTTGCTCGCCTTGAAGTCATTTAAAACTTCTCAGAAGATATCAAAGTGCAAAAACGCACTTTGGAGGGCGCTACAAGGCCGAGAAGCCACACAGCTCGAGCTGGAAATCACCCGAGCTGCTCTTCCCTTCACCGGCCGATATCTCCCACATCCAGGCACCAAATGACTTGATTCCAAAATGGATTTTGCTCATCTTGAAGTTGGCTATAACTTTCCAGAAGACATCGATAGGAAATAACCACCGTGGTAGCCATTACAAGGCCGAGAAGCCGAACGGCCCGATCTGGAAATCGCCTTCCTTCTTCACCTTGGTTCTCACTCCTCCGGCCACCTTAGCTCATGATTCTTGGGGGCTTTTCTAGCCCAGAGGACGTAGATACTCTCCTCAAAACGGTTTGCAATGATTTGATATGTGGAGATCAAATTTGAAAGATTTCAAAATTAGGGCTCTTCGGGTTTCTAACCTTACGAGGTAAAATTTGATCTTTTGGCTTATAATCTGACTTTGGTATAGTTATGAAAGTTCAAATTGGAGTTAAGATGAAGAACTTTCGTGTTGGGTGTTTTGTCAAATTTTGACTTTGGATGGGAGGTCTCGCCGCCACTGTAACGGTTGTTTCCGGCGACCTACGGCCACCTCAAGTGAAGTTTCTGCCCATTTTTGTATTCTACATATTGATACGATCATTTTGATATATAATACGTATTTTTTTGATATGGTATGATTAAGTTATGAATTTTAACGATATTCGATCGATTTCGATCGTTCGATTTGTGATATGTGAAGATGGGACCGTCCGATGGACTTGTAGTTATGAATAATGATCGTATGACTGTCCCAGTGACTTTATGTGGTCACATGTGAAGATTTTACTGTTGGATCGTCTTTATTTTAGAATCCGACCGTTGGATTGTCGTTTAAGTAATTTATTTCTTGTTTCGTTTGCTAAACAAAGACCGTACTTGATTAGGTACTTGACGGTTTGAGTTGACGAGCGTTTGGATTATTGTGATTTTGATTGATAGAAGACGCAGTTGGAATTAGAGGTGAGTAAATTGCACATAGTTCATTTACCAACCGAAATTTAGTGATTTATATTGAATTGTGAATGTGTGGAAATTGTTTTAAGAAAATAAAGATTTGTTTGAAGTAATATGAACTTGATCGAGTACGGTTCATAGGGCTGCAGCTCACAGGTAATAAAATGAATTTAAGATAAATTGAATTTTGTTTTAATGCATGTGAACTATAGTTGATATTAGTAGGCATTCCTACGTAAATGTCTATGTATATATATTATTTACGTGATGATATATATTTATTGATTGGTTGTGTTGAGGAAACAATATGCATGATTGTGTTGCTATTATTGTTTGGATGTTTACTTTTCGAGAACAATATATTGAGAAAGGTGTTGAGTTTTATTGTTTGAGAAACAATAAATTGTTTTGATTTGTGGAGATCAATAGGTCATGAGTGTGACCATGACATACTATCAGTAAACCACGCTCTTGTACCGGGCTGGTGGTTGCTAATAGCATTATAATCGTGAACCACGATCTTGCGCCGGGCTGATGGTTGCGATAAGTTAGAGCTCTAGTCTATCTGCCAAATGTTGAGTGGTCTTATGAGGGTAACGTTAAAGTTACTTGAGACTCATAAGTATGAATTTTAAAAGAGAGTTTTGATAATATTCTTTTCTTTATGTTTCAGTGTATTTTGGAGTTACTTTGTGTGTTTTTATTATTAACTTAAATTGTCCAATCTCTAAGTTTACTCCTACGGGCTTTCAAAAGCTTACTGGATTTTCTGTTGTTACAATCCCCGTACACCATTCAAACAGTGTAGCTGATAATCCTACATGTCAGGAGAACCAGGGTGGTGATCGTGCGGTTTAGAGTGATAGTATTGATTTACAGCGTTATATTGTGAGATTTATTATGCTCATTGAGCTTTACTATATTATTTGGTGAGAGTATGCTGTAATAAGTAACTTGAGGATTTGGTTTATGTAATATTGAGTGGTGTGAGGCGTGATGGTTTCTAGGAAAAAAAATTCAGAGCGTTATTGTATTTGTTATTGTTCATGTTTCGGATTTAAATTTGTTATTCTTAATTCAGAGCGTGACACGCCGCTAGTGCCAGTCATGCAACATCAAATAGGTCGCTCCCAAAATTTCACCCTTATCATTCAAAAATTGTGTAAACTGATGGGAACAATTAAGGAAGAAATTAGACCGTTGGTCTATTTAAATTTGTAATCCAACACATGTATTATGTACTACACAGATAAAATAGATAGATGCGGGGAAGTAGCAAATTTCATTTTTATTTCAATCTTTTTCCTTTTGACTCTTTGAGTTTGTCCATTCATGAATTTTCAATTTCTTCATAAACATTTCATAAGTGCTAGTATATGATTAGGTAATCAATAACTTAAAGTCCTTGGTTATAGTGGTTGACTGTGGTTCAATTAACATATTAAGAGTAGCATAAGAAAACAAAAGATAAACGAGGCATATAATCAACGAAGCTAGAGAGAGCATTAATAGGGCTTCAGTGTTAGTGCATTATGTGATTCCTGAATGGCTAGATTGTTGTATAGTAATAAGTCTCGTGCACATATACAGTTAAACTAGTCTGGTCAGAAAATTTGGCCGTATGCAGTTCTTAAAAAACTAAAAGGAGGCTAAAGGCTTGCTCCTTTTGTTGCATTCCGGATTTGTGTTATTGGGCACATATATGAAAGACATATAGTTTTGGTTTCTTCCTAGATAATCTCCTTCTCCACTCTCAGTCTTACTTTCCAAAAGCTTTAGGTATTACGTCTGTATACGAGTTTTGTTTTTGAGCTCCTAGACAAATTCCATAAGGAGTATGCTTGGCTTAAACATGTGATGCACGTTGAGACCTCAATTTTGAAGAGAACCTTTTTGACATGAAAAATATCGAAAGAAACTGAGCAAGACAGATCATAGTAGCACATCATCATATACAATTAAGTAACATATCGGAGTAGGCTATGGGAAACCAATATTGGTTGCGGTAAGAACAGTAGCATAGCTTGCATGGAGTTTGGTGCGACTAGTACCAGATTGGTCGGTGGATATGTTTACTCACCACCGACCAACGCCCATGAAATGATCATGTGATTTTCTGGGGAATTTTAGTTGGTAACTCTAGTCGGTAAAACTGGCTTAGTCTCTGCTCAACGTACCAGTGATCCTTTCTACCCACAATCAACAATCATCGTTATAATAAACATCTCAGGGCATCATTGCTGTCGGGAGAATGCTAAAGTGGGACTGAAATTTTATACATGTACGTGATAAAAGGAAAAGAATTGAAGCGTCTCAGCCACAAATCTTCAAGTGGATTTCATCCATATTTACAGTATATTCTCTTTAAATCTCCAAAAGGACAAGAGTGCTGGGTTTTTCTTCAGGTCTGCTTATTACTATATAGTTGAAAAGTACAAAAGGGTATTTGACTTCGTTATTTTAGAGATGATGCTTGCCTTATTTTGACTTTGTTAATTTAGAGATGATGGTTGCCTTTTCCCTGTATCACACTTTCAAAAGCAGTTTCAAAAGCAGTTCTAATTCTATATTCAAGGTGCTTCAAGCATAATACAAATAAAAAGGAGGAAGCTGGTAACATAAACCTAATTGCAATCAAGTTTCATATTAACTTATGAACAAAAAATTACAGATAGAGCCTGTGAAAGAAACCAGAATCCTAGAACATGTTAGAATCTTCAATTCGGTACCTTTTCCAGCTTATGATATGGCGTAAAAGAACAAATCAAAGGTTGTATGTAGATAGCAGAATACTAATCATTATGACCTCTCAATCTCGAGATTTTGATCAAACGTACTCAAAAATACCTTGATGGCTTGAGTTAGGATTATGATGCGACTTAATACTGAGAAAAATGTGTAAAAGAAAATGACTCGATGTGCGAAGATGTTACATTAGTACTGAGATTCATATATTTTCATTTCCTTCTAATGTATGAAAGAAAAGCTAATTACTTTGTTGGTAATAACTCATTCCATAATCCTAATGGAGGATTCCGGCTGGCGACAAAAGGACAAGTTAGGAGGTATGCGCTTAATATTATAATATTTTATTATCTCAACCCTTATCACTTCTAAATAGCACCGGTTTAGCTAGTGTTTTCTATTGCTCATTAGCTGCTATATGCATATATATACAACTTCAAAATGCATTTTGTATGTGGGTTAATCCTATCTTTTCTGTACCGTATTTTCTTTAATAAATCTTTTAAACCTTATTTTGAAAGCGATACATTCTGTTTGTCACATTGCTTTCCTACCGTGATTCGGGAAAGGGATGCTTCTTTACTATTTTCCTACCACAATCCCTGAAAAGAAACAAAATCCACAACAAAACAAATGATTCAGGTAAACGTGTATTATTCTCTGACCAATATTCTTGGTACATTTTTGTTTGAAACACCATGAATTGCTTGCATTACATGATACGTACTTCTCTACTCGATGATCGATTGATCATAAAAAACACCTTGACCAACGAGTTTTCGATTAGCAGCAAATGCATTTATGAAATATTACA
This sequence comes from Rosa persica, assembly GCA_025331145.1. NCBI lineage: Eukaryota > Viridiplantae > Streptophyta > Magnoliopsida > Rosales > Rosaceae > Rosa > Rosa persica. Next base: position 4,975,470 of record WFKR01000005.1, on the reverse strand, counting down.
CTCAGAAAAGGATAAAAAGAAGCCGAAGCAATTACTATATGTTACTGTAACTACAACCCTTCAGCTATGAAGGAAATTCTATAGACTATGCTACACAATATCAGTGATGTCGTGGATCAGGACCTCCAGGACTCAATCGCTTTGGTTTGTAAACAGTTTCCTTTGCTGCTTGAATTCTCAACCAAACGTTTAGTAATTCCCTTGCATTTTCAGGTAATGTTCGACTTGAGCTGGTTAGGTTCCTTCCCTCTAGGCTTGGATTAAGAAGGCGAGTTTCAGAAGTAGAAAACAAAAGCAGCATTATCACAAAGAACGTATAAACTCTCCAGCTAATAACCATTTTTCCTCTCAGAGACTTTCATATAAATGCAGGGTTTGGTAGAAAGACTATCTAGGAGGGATACGATTTATAGAGAGCATCAAGGTACTGAATGTTGTTATATTATTCGAGGTGAGTGGAATATGGGGACCTCCAAATACCACAATGTAGTGATTTGTTTGTTCTGTGTTATAGTTGCGTTCTTGACTTCTAGTTGCCGTATGGTTATCTCTATTTACTAACAACAAATAACAAATACCGACCTATCTCATGTCGTCAATCTATATGCTACAGCCTATTCCCATTAGACTAATCTATCACCTGGGCATCCCATCCCAATCTCTTTGTTTAGCTCCTTTTCACCGGCCAGCCGTCAGTCGCCCTAGTCTCTCTATAATAATAAGGGGTCTGAAACCTTTTGAATCAAACTAGAGTAGCTATAGGTTTGCTTTTCTCAATCTAGTTCTCTAATGCAGCTTTGGCCGGCTAAACATTAAGTTCCCATTTGGTGTCTAGGATATCAGGTTGAAGGAACAAATGGAAACTAACTTCTATAGTTCTATTTATAAGGAGTTGGTATCCCACTATTTTGTGGGATTGGAAAAGATAAGTTTCCTTCCATAAAATATAGTAGTAAACCATCTTGTTCCTTCTCGCACCAAACAGTTGGCTTTCATTTCTTACGTTGAATGATCAATTCGATCTTGCGCATGAAATTCCAAGAGCTGATTCTTCATGTTGACCGCCCCAATCCTCCACAGACTCATAACAACGGACCAGGAACATCTAACGTACAGCTTCTTAACTAGCTAGTAGCTAGTAAACTCAAACAATTGGTATCACCGCCCTTATAGTCAAACGACTTTAGAATTATCATTTTTAATTTTTTTTTCCGATCCAGACCAAATGACCTCATCCGCCAATTCCAACTCCGCCGTTGCCAATTTCCGGCTTTTAAGAGCAGGAAGCTTATGAAATATGTTGATGGTTTTTTTTTTGATGGAATGAGTGATAGCAGAGGAGCAATCTCTCTAACACTCCAATATATTAATCTAAAAAAATGTGAATGACAATGGAGCCCTTCTTGCTTGAATTAAGCAAGATGCTGATGGCAAGCTGACTGATGATGAGGAGTTTGAGGCTTGAATTCAGGATGACCAGATGATCTTAGGGTGGGTCAACGGTTCTCTCACACCATCCAATTTCTCTTCTGTGGCTCATTCCATTTCTTCTCGAACCACATAGGTTGCTCTAGCCAGGCGTTTTGTTTCACCATCTGGTGTGGAGAAATTGTCCCTGGTGATACATAGCAACTCACTATATATGCAATTGCAGAGTACGGTTTTGAGATGGTGAAACATAACGCCTGGCGAGAGCAACCTATGTGGTTCGAGAAGAAATCGAATGAGCCACATGCAGAAGAGAAATTGGATGGTGTGAGAGAACCGTTAATCCACCCTAAGATCATCTAATCATCCTGAATCCAGGCCTCAAACTCTGTATTCACCTCATCAGTCAGCTTACCATCAGCACCCTGTTTAAAGCAAGGAGGGCACTCCGAGGAACAATTAACATACTTCATAAGATCAGGAAGAATTTGGGCAAGCCAGAGCGGGTAGTTGGTGCAGTCAAATTTGATGGTAAGGAAATTACCAACAGTGGAGTTGAGATTGGAGGAAGAGGCCATTGGATCTGGATCAAAAAAAAAAAAAATTGATAATTCTAAAGTCATTTGACTATAAGGGCGGTGATACCATAACAAACTCAAACAATATATGAATATCGAGTGTAACTAGAAGCGTTCGTCCATTATTAATTTATATGTACTGTGCAACGGATAGAATTTACATCAGACATGAAGTCTATCTCTTAGTAACAGAAAGGCGATGGAAAACTCAACATAGAAAAATGAATCTCTTAATCTGACCTTAATTAAGTACAACCTACTGAATAAGAGGATCAACATATAGGAGACCTAGATAATGTAGAACACAGCAACTACTGAGAAGATAATTGAGAAGAAGCAGGAGAGGATAACAGACGTCTAATAGTAGCGACTAAATGAAGTAGACAAAGTAATCATGTAATGAGGCCTTCGATCATATTCCCATCATGTGGCGTCCTAATTCTCTGAAAAAGGTCAAAGCGTGAAGCTTTCAATAAGAGGCCGATAGTTTCTTATTCTAAAACTTTAAAGAACAACACCACCTTTAAGGCTTCTACAGTTCCACCAATGTGCAAATTAAGCATCTTATGATCATGTAGTTCATTCATTAATTATAGCCTTCCTTGTATATAAGTACTCTCTTATTGGTAAATATTTTTTTTTTTTTTTTTTCTATATCAGTTATATCTGAAGTAAACTGATACAAGTGGAAACAGAACATCATATGATCCTTGTGCATCATCCATTTGAATAAGAATGAACACACATTCACATGTGAGAGAAAGTGATAAAGCTATATCTATATACATTACTTTGCAGACTCAAAGAGTACCTGCACACTTAGGAGACTGAGCTTAGGATTTATACTCTGACTACTAGGTAGTCTTTCTGTCTTCTCAGTTGAGCTGGAAGGACTCACTTGACCACTGCAATAAACTCACAGATGGATAGAAAGCTTATATCGACAATCAGATATTCCCCTGGAAAGCCTTGTGGACAATCATATGCATGTTGCAATGCTCGTAAAAAAAGAGTTGTCATGTCCTTGAAGAAGATGAACAGACTCCAATTTTTGAATGATAATCAAAACCCCAATTTTCATGACAAAGTTTAAGGAAAGTCTAATTGATCAGTCTCATATTCATCTCAAAGAAATTATGGTACGATAATATTTAAAGAACACAAACAAAAGTAAGTGGAAAAAAGAATTACTAAATTATCAGGCTGTAAAGAAGACCAACTTCCTGTAACAAGAACTAAAGAAGACCAACTTCCTATGACAGGAGACTCGATCAGTTTCAACTTGGAACAGTAAAGTATATGATGGGAGAGGATCATTTAGAGATGCCTCACCTGATATATCTTTTTAAGATTTTCTCCCTGCTCACTTACTATGACAGGTTCCCTTTCTGTTACTTCCTTGTTAGCCAGCTGTGAGTTCCCAACCAGAATGAAATCCATATCCCTGAACAAGAAGCTCATAAGTATTAATTTACATTTTTTTTAGAATACATGTATAGATTTTCTTTCCTAAACCCGAACACTAAACAATGCCCTAATTCCCCTAAAGTTATTGGCGTCGATCTTAATGGGCCGAACTGGTCAGGCCCAAAATTGGAAACCCGGCTAACATTTGTGCAGGGGCTGGTGGAAGTGTCACACTCAGAAAAAGGCATGGTGGGTTTGGGGTTTAGGCATGCTCCACGTCGCTCTTTCGCGCCAATTCTCACCAATCAATCAATCAACTCACCGCCGACCGCTATATAAATTTGAACTTCAGAACCATCAAAACCTACCAACCACCCAATCAAACATCCGAAAACCCGACCCGAAAACCCGAAAATGCAAGTCAAAATCTCCGACACGACCGTCGTCGTTCCCTCCAAACCCCCATTCGCCGACGACCACCTCCTCCCGCTCACCCACCTCGACAACGACCACAACCTCCGCGTCACCTTCCGTTACGTCCGCGCTTACGTCACCACCACCAACTCCTCCGACTCCTTCCGCGTCATCTCCACCGCACTCTCCGCCGCGCTGGTCCACTACTACCCTCTCGCCGCCAATCTCCGCCGCCGTCGCGACAACCGCTTCGAGCTCTTCTGCTCCAACGGCCAGGGCGTCCCGCTCATACGCGCCTCTGTCGAGTCCACCCTCGACTCGGTGAGTCAACTCAATGACGCGGACTCTCAGTTTCTAGAGCAGTTGGTACCCGACCCGGATCCGAATGAGGCCATGGTAAACCCGTGCGTGTTGCAAGTCACGGTGTTCAAGTGCGGCGGGTACACCCTCGGAGCCGCCATAAGCCACTCTCTGTGCGACGGAATGGGCGCCACTCAGTTCTTCAACGCCATGGCTGAGCTGGCTCGCGGGTCGGGTGAGATTTCGGTGCAGCCAATCTGGGACAGATCGGGTCTGCTCCGACCCAGAGATCCGCCCCGAGTCGAGACGCCGGTGCTGCATGAGTTTCTGAAATTAGATCGGAAGTCCTCACCGTATGAATATGGAAAGCAATTAGGTAAGGTTGTGAGGGAATGCTTTGAAGTTAAGGATGAGAGTATTGAGAAATTCAAGACTGAGCTATTGGAGCAATCCGGGTTGAGCTTCACCACGTTCGAAGCTTTGGGTGCCTATATATGGCGAGCCAAGTAAGTCTGTCTGGTTTCTCAAATTGGTGTTTATTATCAGGCTCACTCTGTTAATTTGTTTGGGATAATTAATGGATGAAATTTTATGACAGGGTCAAATCGTCGGGAATTCTCATGGATGAAACGGTGACGTTTGCTTATGCACTCAATGTTCGGAAGCTAGTAAACCCTCCGTTGCCAATAGGGTATTGGGGAAATGGTTGCATTGCAATGTACGTGAAGCTGAGCGCCGAGGAGTTGATGGAAAAGCCAATGTGGGAAGTTGCGGATTCGATAAAGAAGAGCAAAAGCAATGCCACGGATGAGTATGTGCGGTCATTCATTGACTTTCAGGAGCTGCATTACGATGAGGGAATCACGGCCGGAAAAGAAGTGAGTGGGTTCACCGATTGGAGGCACTTGCGCCACTCGACTGTTGATTTTGGGTGGGGAGGTCCCGTGACTGTTTTGCCGCTCTCGAGGAACTTGCTTGGGAGTGTTGAGCCTTGCTTTTTCTTGCCTTCTTCTGGAAGCAAGGGAAAGAAAGATGGGTTCAAGATAATGGTGAATCTGAGAGAGAGTGCTATGGCTGCTTTTAGAAAGGAGATGGAGAAGTTTAGCAGCCAAGAATTTGGGTTGCATTGTTGTAACTAAGAAATAGGCCTCTTCATCTTTTATCTTATTATATTGTAATGGTGGCTAATTGGATATTGCTCAATTTCGGTTTCAATAACTTATTTCTTTTCATTAGATTTGCAGTGAGGTTTGGTTTGGTCCCACTCCAAAGTTGCTGCTTTTCTTCTTTTAATAAATGGAGCTTTTATTCAAACCTTCAAAATTAATATCTAGATATGTAGGTACAAGTTTTGATTAACTTGGTGTACTGGCATTCCATACAAAACGGGAAAATATCTTTGAGGTTTAACTTTCTTTATTTAAAGATATCTTTCTGTTTATGAAATTGTGTAATTGATTCCCTAGGGTTTTTAGGATTTTGTAGATATCTTGGAATAAAAGCTCTTTCCTAATAGAAGTCTAATCAGGGTTGTTTCTGGTTTGTTTGAGTGGTTGCCGCTGGTTAAATATATATTGCAGGAATATACTCGGCAAAAGAGGATTGGAGATGCGCAAGAATTTTTGGTTTGAGTCTTGCATGTTTGTTTGAGTCTGTGTCTTCACAAAGAGTCAAAACACTTGGTCCATGTATAAGTGTTTGTGATCTTAGTTTCATATGCATAATACTCTCTCGAGATCAGTAGAGAGACTGTGAAGAAAGAAGAACAAGATTTGATGATCATTCAAGTGAAGGAGTTCTAGAAGGAAGACAAACTTTGTGTTAGTTTTTGTCTAAATCTTATAGTCGAGCAAGTGCTATTCAAGTTTGTACAAGAACATATCCTTTTGAATAAGATGATCATTATTTTGGGTTCTCAAGAGTAAGAGCCCCGCAGTGTTTTTAATCTCATATTTGAGGTTTTCACTGCGTAACCAAAATCTGGCGTTGAGTTTGTTATTTTGATTTCTGCTGCCCAGTAAGGATTGATCAGTGTACTGCAATCCCTATTTTCCAGAAATCACATTCTGTCCTTATATTTTCAAGATCTCCTCATTTAATAGACCTCCAACTTAATTTTACAAATAACCAATATGTTTCTACACCTTTGTAATTTTCCCACAATGTCCTCATTGAATAAAATAGGGGAAATTACTGGTCACACCATATACTTTTAGGGCGTCAACAGTTCAGTCCTTGCTATCCTAATTTTAACAAGTTACTCCTCAAACATTCAAATTTCGCACAATATGATCTAAAATTACTATTTTACCCCTCACTTCATGTTATACACACACACACACACACACACACATTTATATTTATATATTTTTACCCCCCCCCACTTCATCTTACACACACACACACACACATATTTACTCCTCACTTCATCTTTTGTAAATTTATATATATATATATATTTACTCCTCATTTCATCTTTTATAAATATATATATATATATATATTCATTTGCTCCTCATTTCATCTTTTATATATATATATAAGATGTGAGGGGTAAATATATATAAATTTATATATATATATATAATATATTTACATATATACACACACATATATAGATATATATATATATATCTATATATGTATGTATATATATATATATATAGGATTTTTCTCAGGTAAGGATGTCCTTAGTTTTTCTTAGGTGCGGATTTGGTGTTTTCACCCACTTTCTGATCATATTTTCACATCTTAACCGTTCAGTTTTTAGAGCCTAATGTATAGATCCCCCCTGCAAAATTTCAGCCAATTTGGTGATCGTTAAGACATCCAAAACTGCAATTTACACGAACGGACCGAATCTGTCGAACCGGAACCGTTCGTATTTATAATGGTAAATTGCAGTTTTGGATACCTTAACGATCACCAAATTGGCTGAAAATTTTCAGAGGTGATCTATACATTAGGACCTAAAAACTGAACGGTTAAGATGTGAAAATGTGATTGGAAAGTGGGTTAAAACAAGAAATCCGTACCTAAGAAAAACTAAGGAAGTCCTTAGCCAAGAAGGACTGATATATATATATATATATATATATATATATATATATATATATATGATGGAGAGAGAGAGAGAGAGGAATTAAGAAAAGAGGGAAAAAAAAGAAAAGGAAGTAAGGGTAAAATAGTCATTTTGGACCTAATGTGTGAAAATTAGAGACAATAAGGACTAAACTGTTTAATTTAAAAGACGAGAGACTGAACTGTTTTTTAGAGAAAAGTACAGGGAGTGACCAATAATTTCCCCATAAAAATAATAAAAAAAAATTTCTTATGATACATATATTCTACATACAGCATCACAATATGTTCCTGGAAGTTATATTGTTGTGTTGCCAACTTTCTGATACTAAAGTCTACAACATTGATACACACATATCCATTGGGTAATTAAGTCTAACAAGACTAGCACCAAATCTAGGTTGTAATTTGAACTATGATGCTTGACATTCATACTACATGCTACGAAGGCAATCAAAAGTCTAGATAAGTAATTGGTACTGCAATTTTTCCAAACTATACTGGATGAAGGTGCAGTTGCTTCTGTGAAACTTTTAGGGGATTTACAATCTACCATTCATACAAAAGTCAAAAACCATTTTTACAAATCCTTGGAATTCCAAATACTGTAGAACATCCTACTTAGGATTCCTAAGAACAACAATCACAGAATCACAACGGAGGACATCCTACTAATGAATCTATCTTTGTTAACCAGTTGCACTTTCTTCTTGCCCTTGCCAGTTTTTGGGACCTCAGTCCACATCTCCTCAACTTTCTCAAGGACCATCTTCACACAGCCAAAAAGCTTCATGTTATTACGACAATTGTTGAGGACCTGGGTGTTATTTTTGAGCAATATCTATCAAAAGTCCTCACACAACCAAGAAGCTTCCTAGTATTACGACAATTGATGAGGATCTGGGGTTATTTTTGACACTCATCATCAGGACAGAAAGTGGTCCAATATTGAACTCTTCTTCCTCATTATTGGAACCATCTCCCTCTATTGGCTGACTCATATTGAATTAATGGGTAGATTTTTACACTTTCTCAAAAATCTAAATATCAACTATTGGTCAATGAAGCGCGAGGTTTCTTAAGGAAAAAGGAGAGGCGGTGGAGAGTATGAAGGCAATCAGAAGTCAGAAACACAGTGAGTAAAGCTTTAGCACTTAGTATGAGATGAAAAAGGATGGGTCTATATCCTGAGACATCTCAATGACCTAAAAGAAAAACATTCAGAGCTGGAGATATCATGATTTCCAAATACACAGATTCATTGTAGTCAAGATAATGAAAAAAGAAGAACATAAAACTTCTAAACCCATACTTTGTGCAAATACTCCAAAATGATGCTTTTCTCAGTTATAGAATCGTCACTTTCTTTCATAGATTTTGATGTATTTCTTAGGACTTACATTGGAGGAGAAAATTTTATTCACATTGAAGACTAAGTATTGTTTGTGGAGGTAAGAAGAGATTTTTTTCCCTCTCTTTTGTGTCTTTATAAATAATTTGACATGAGTTGACAAAATCAACTATCACTTGGAAAAAGAGAGAGGTCCAAATGCTAATTTTAGAGGTATGAATAGAATCTCCCTTTAATAAATTGCTAAAAAAATTTAGTAAAAAAGTCCTCTCAAATTGATTGTACTTGCTTAATAAACACTTTTTCAACAGATGATCAAAAATCTTTCTTTTAGGTGAATTTAAAGTAGGAAGATGGACAATTCAGCCGAAATTTACTAGTCTTCACTCGCTGTCATTGCCATCGTCAAAGATCTCCCTCATCACTGTATTTTTCTGCACTTTTGTCATCTTCATATTAGTCTTTGCATTCATCACTTTCTACCGAGTAATCAAAAATCAACCGCCATATCTCCCTGGATAGCCTCCCCGGCCTGCATACCATAAAACAGCACAAGGGATTCTCTCATCTCGAATGGTTTGACCTACACTAAAAAAATAAAACAACAACAACCACACGTCAACAAATATTCTGAATTCCAATAGGTCTACAGAGCTCAAGCATTATAAAGTGAGTTGATGACTTAAAGCATCATTGTAAAAGATGATCATATAGGACACATCGGCTGAGATAGTGTGCTATGCCTGCTTTTAAGAAAGGAGATGGAGAAGTTTAGCAGCCAAGAATTTGGGTTGTCCTGTTGTAACTAAGAAATAGACCTCTCAAATCGATTTTATGATGCGCAGTCCCTCCTTAATGGAGGAGGAAATCCATGTGGTGATTTACCACATGAGGAAAGCATGGGTTGGAAAATTAAAAGAAGGTAGATAGCAAGTCATCTTAGAAGGTAGGTAGCAAGCCATCTTTGAAGTTAGGTATGCCAAACTTGGAAAAAAACTTGACTTTGCTTCCAATTAAATATCATATCCATGAATCCAATTGCCTATAAATAGGCATGAAAGGTTGTAGGAAAAACAACCAAGGCAAGAGTCATTCCAAACTAATAGAGTTTAAGATAGTAATGAGATCCGCATTTGAGAGATTAGTGAGAAGAAAACTCCTCTTGAGAGATAGAGTGTGTGTTACCACTTTGGTGAAGTTTAGTCAACATAGTGAGATTGCCTTGTAATCCCATTATTTATATAGTGGAAGAGAGTATTACTACTGCCCCGAGGACGTAAGCACATTTGCCGAACCTCGTTAAATATTGTGTCTTCTTTTATTTATTTGTTGCTATTCCGCAAATCACACGAGAGGTGGGAAAAGTTAGATCCTAGGATAACCAATTATCCATTGGCATTGTATTAAGGTAGCCCTTCTTTCCCAACACAACTTCCTAAAGATTAACTTCTCTGTCTCTTTTCTTTTCCAGTGTTTGATAATGGAGAACTTTCGCGACCTTTCACTCCTTCAACAACTACCACCAGCTCTTCTTCTCTATCTTCAACTCTGGAAAGTTCATCATCTCTTTTGTATCATGATCCGGTGGTTGGCTACCTACCACCACACTCTCATTGGCAGCAAATCATACGAGAGGTAGGAAAAGTTAGATCCTGAGATAACCAATTATCCATTGGTCTTGTATTAAGGTAGCCCTTCTTTCCCAACAAGTGGTATCAGAGCCCCGCACTCATTGTTTGTGTCATCTCGTGGTGATAAAGATAGCGGAATCATCGTCATCAGCAACAACAATGGTTAAGTTGACATCGTTGAATTACTCCATTTGGAAGCCCAGGATGGAAGACATCCTTTACTGCAAGGATATATATGAGCCTCTTCAAAATGGTGGAGAGAAGCCAACAGGCAAGACTGACAAAGATTGGAGCATCCTGAACAGAAAAACTATTGCAGGAATTCGTCAATGGGTTGATGAAAGTGTTTTTCATCATGTGCCACAGGAAACCAATGCCTATTCAATGTGGACAAAGTTGGAGTCCAAGTACTAGAGAAAGACCGCACAAAACAAAGCCTCGTTCATTTGGCGGTTGGTGAACACAAAGTACAAGGATGGTTAAAGTGTTTTGGAACACTTGAGCGACTTCCAAGGCATAGTGAATCAATTGACGAATATGAAGATGGTACTTGATGATGAGTTGCAAGCACTATTATTACTAAGCTCGTTGTCAGATTGTTGGGACACGTTGGTGGTGTCATTAAGCAACTTAGCTCCTTAAGGCGTTCTCACACTGAGCACTATAAAAGACAGCATGTTCAACGAAGAAGCAAGGAGGAAGGAGCAAGGAATATAGATCGAGTCAGAAACCCTCGTCACCAACAACCGTGGAAGCAGTAGAAAATTCCACAACCGAGGCAAAGGGAAAGATCGGTCAAAAGGCAAGTTCAGCCCAAAGAAGGACATCGAATGTTTTCACTATGGTGGAAAAGGCCACATAAAGAGGGATTGCAGGAGGCTCAAGAGAGAGCAGGCTGAGAAAGGTGGTGCCAAAGACACAGCTTTTACTACCTCAAACGAAGAAGAGGTACTTATCATTTATGGAGAGGGTTATGTTAATTTGACATCTCAAGATACATGTTGGATCATTGATTCTGGTGCATCATTTCATGTAATCTCACGAAAGGAGTTCTTCACATCCTACAATACTGGAAATTTGGGTAATGTCAGGATGGGAAATGATAAGCGGTCCAAGATCGTGGGAAGGGGAGATATCTCCCTTGAAACCAACACATGCCACTGCTTGGTTCCCAAGGATGTGAGACATGTTCTAGACATGCGTCTCAACTTGATCTCCACAGGATTACTTGATGATGAAGACTGCACAAATGTCTTTGGTGGTGGAAGTGGAGGCTCAGTAATGATCCAGAAATTCTAGCCCGAGGGAGGAAGAGAACACTCTCTACATGACTTATCCAAAAATCTGTAGTGGGTAGAGGTGGCAAACGGGCCGTTAAGCACAAGCACGGCACGGGCCCGACACACTTGAAAGCGGCCCGACACGGCCCAATCCCGTTAGTGACCCGACACGACCCGAACAAGTTAGAATAACGGGTCGGGTTGGGCCTAGGAATATTGGCCCATTGGCCTGGCCCGCCCGAACCCGTAATGGGCCCGACACGGTCCAAGCACGACATATTATGGGCCAGCCCGTTACAAACACAAAATTTCATTTTGTTTTTAAAAATATTAAAAAACTACAATGATGAGATTTGAATATTAGACCTCTTTATTTAAAATCTCATGACAATTCCACTAATACTATTTCTTTTATGTTGTCAAAATAGTGAAATAAAACATTATATCTTTGTCTTAACATAAGTATTTTTTTCTAAATATTAAATATATGTTTATTAATAAAGACTAATCTCATCATAATACAACTATAGAATGAAGGAAAGAATAATATGATACTAAATCTTCATTATATTAATAAAGATTAATCTCACAATAATATACTAAAAACAATATATTTTGAGTTATTTTCTTCTTTCTTTCTTTCTTATAGTAGAATATAAAAAATTATTAGAAAACTAATCTTAAAAAGCTAAGATTAAGAAAAACGTTGTAGAACTTAATTTATTTTAATTTTATAAATAGTTAAATAAAATTTATTTTTATTTGTTCAAATTAAGATTTTAAAATCGTGCTTTTAGTGAGTAGGCACGAGCACGGCCCGACATTATATGGGCTCAGGCCATGGGCCGAACCGGGCTTAATGTTTAAGTAAATGGGCCGGCACGAACCCGACACGATAATAAATCGGCCGGCTCAGGCACGACACGATAATAAATGGGCCCGCTTAAAATGGACCGGGTTGGGCCGGGCCGACCCGTTTGCCACCTCTAGTAGTGGGTATGCAGTTACACTCGGAGAAGATTCGCCGGTCGAGCTATGGCACAAGCGGCTTGGTCACATCAGCGAGAAGGGACTTACTGTTCTAGCCAAAAGAGAGGTATTAACTGGTGTCAATGTTAAAGATATGCCTCTAAAACCATGTACGCATTGCTTGGCTGGAAAGCAACATAGAGCTTCATTCCATCATTCTCCTGCACCAAGGAAATCCAATGTTTTGGATGTTGTACATTCTGATGTGTGTGGTCCCATGACCACCAGTACTCTAGGAGGTGCAAGATACTTCGTCACCTTCATTGATGATCATTCCAGAAAGGTATGGGTTTATGCACTGAAAACTAAAGATCAAGTGCTCGAAGTATTTAAGCAATTTCATGCCAAAGTTAAACGAGAAACAGGCAGGACATTGAAATGCATTTGCACCGATAACGGGGGAGAGTACATGGGGGCGTTCAGACACTATTGCAAAAGTAACGGAATCAGGCATGAACGATCTGTTCCAAAAACTCCTCAGCACAATGGAGTGGCCGAGAGGATGAATAGAACTATTGTTGAAAGAATCAGAACAATGTTATCTCATGCTAAGCTGCCTAAGAGCTTTTGGGGTGAAGCTCTAATGACTGCGGTTGATGTGATCAACCTTTCTCCCTCAGCTCCATTAAATGGTGACGTGCCAAACAGGTTTTGGACCGGAAAGGATGTCTCATACAATCATTTGAAGGTATTTGGCTGCAAAGCATTTGTTCATATTCCCAAAGATGAAAGATCAAAAATCGATAGCAAGTCGAAAGAATGCATATTTCTGGGATATGAAATGAAGAATATGGGTACAGGCTGTGGGATCCTGTTAATAAGAAGATTGTCAGAAGCAGAGATGTTATCTTCTTCGAAGACCTGAACATCGAAGATACTCAGAAGACTGAGAAGCCTAAACAACCCAGAGAATATCCGATGAACCCGGATAAAGTTCCTCCACCAACAAACTAGGATGGTTGGAGAGATACCGAAGATGTCGGTGATGCAGCTAATGACCCGATGATTAATGATCCAGTTGATGATGCAACTAATGATGAGGAAGAGGCACCGACCCCTCGAAGATCAGTCAGGGAATGCAGACCCTCAAATAGATACCCTCTACATAAGTTCGTTACTCTCATAGATGGAGGTGAGCTAGAGTCTTATGAAGAAGCTCTGACAGATGACCACAAGGGGGAGTGGTTGGAGGCCATGCAAGAAGAAATTAAGTCATTGCATGAGAACCAAATTTATGAGCTGGTGGAGTTACCAAAAGGTAAGAGAGCACTCAGAAACAAATGGGTGTATAGATTGAAGACTGAAGAGAATAGCCTACAACCCAGATTCAAGGCAAGACTCGTCGTTAAAGGTTTCAATCAGAAAAAGGGAATTGACTTTGAAGAAATTTTCTCACCCGTGGTGAAGATGACATCTATCCTGGTGGTACTTGGTTTGGATGCAAGTTTAAATTTGGAGATTGAACAACTTGACATGAAGACGGCATTCCTTTATGGTGACCTTGAATAGGAAATCTACATGGAGCAGCCAGAAGGATTCAAAGTCAAATGCAAGGAAGATCTAGTCTACAAACTGAAAAAGAGTTTGTATGAACTAAAGCAGGCACCGCGACAATGGTACAAGAAGTTCGATTCCTTCATGATTGAGCAAGGATATCAGAGGACAACTTCAGACCATTGCGTATTGGTGAAGAATTTCTCAGGAGATGACTTCATCATACTACTCTTGTATGTTGATGACATGTTGATCGTAGGACAAGATGATGACAAGATTAGCAAACTGAAGAAAGAGCTCAGTAAGTCTTTTGCTATGAAGGACTTGGGACCAGCAAAGCAGATTCTTGGTACGAATATTACCCGCGATAGACAGAATGGGAAGTTGTGGTTATCACAAGAAAAATACATCGAGAAAGTATTGGAGCGGTTCCATATGGAGAAAGCAAAGCAGTTGCTACTCCACTTGCTAGTCACTTTAAGCTCAGCTCGAAGAAGAGTCCTACAAGTGAGAAAGAGGAAGAAGAAATGGCGAAGGTGCCATATGCCTCAGCGGTAAGAAGCTTGATGTATGAAATAGTATGTACAAGACCAGACATAACACACGCGGTTAGTGTTGTTAGCAGATTTCTGTCTAATCCAGACAAAGAGCATTGGAATACTGTGAAGTGGATTCTTAAATATCTCAAAGGTACTTCTAAAATGGGTTTATGCTTTGGAAGTGGGAAGCCTGAACTAATAGGCTATATAGATGCAGATATGGCCGGAGATGTTGACTCAAGAAAGTCTACATCAGGATACCTGATTACATTTTCAGGGGGAGCTGTCTCATGGAAATCAAAGCTATAAAAATGTGTTGCTTTGTCAACTATAGAAGCGGAGTTCATAGCAGCTACAGAAGCCTGCAAAGAAATTTTGTGGATGTAGAAATTCCTACAGGAATTGGGCCATAAGCAACAAAAGTATGTTCTGCATTGTGATAGTCAAAGCGCAATTCATCTCAGTAAGAATTCGAGTTTTCACTCGAAATCAAAGCACATTGATGTGAGGTATCACTGGATACGTGATGTGCTGGAAGCCAAGCAACTACAGCTTGAGAAGATTCACACAAATGATAATAGTCAGACATGCTGACGAAGTCCTTACCAAATGACAAGTTTGAATTTTACAGAAGCGCGTCAGGATTGTCGCATCCCTCCATCTAAGTCCGGAGGGGGACATTGATGGGCAGTCCCTCCTTAATGGAGGACGAAAGCCATGTGGTGATTTACTATATGAGGAAAGCATGAGTTGGAAAATTTAAAGAAGATAGATAGAAAGTCATCTTGAAAGGTAGGTAGCAAGTCATCTTTGAAGTTAGGCATACCAAACTTGGAAGAAAACTTGACTTTGCTTCCAATTACATGCCATATCCATGAACCCAATTGCCCATAAATAGGAATGAAAGGTTGTAGGAAAAACAACCAAGGCAAGAGTCATTCCAAACTAATAGAGTTTAAGATAGTAGTGAGATCTTCACTTGAGAGATTAGTGATAAAAAAATTCCTCTTGAGAGATAGAGTGTGTGTTACCACTTTGGTGAAGTTTAGTCACCAAAGTGAGATTGTCTTGTAATCCCATTATTTATATAGTGGAAGAGAGTATTACTACCATCCCGAGGACGTAGGTACATTTGCCGAACCTCGTTAAATATTATATATTCTTTTATTTATTTGTTGTTATTCCGCAAATCACACGAGAAGTGGGAAAAGTTAGATCCTGGGATAACTAATTATCCATTGGCCTTGTATTAAGACAGCCATTCTTTTCCAACATTACTCGCTCAATAAACACTTTTTCAACAAATGATCAAATATATTTCTTCTAGGTGAGTTTAAAGTACAATACATGGATGAAAATTTCAAAATTTTTAGTAGGAAAGATGTGCGTTTCAGCGTAAGTCTTCACTCTCGTCACGGCCATCATCTTCATCCTAGTTTTCGTCACCTTCTTCATCTTCTGACTCTCCCCAATCGATGGACATCTTTCCCTGCGCACCCTCCCCTACATACCATAGAACAGCACGAGGAATGATCTCGTCTCGAATGGTTAACCTATACAAAAAGATGGCAACAGCAAAGAAACAAGTCAACAAAGAGTTATTTTGTACGATAGGTCAAGCAGACCTCGCTCGACCTCAATTCAAACCATCATTGTAAAAGATTATCGTATTGAAAAGTGGTCGTGGTCTATGTAGTAGTTGACAAAATGAACTCACCCAATGTAAAGATCTCGCCTCATCTCGTCTATGTGTTCCTTGGGCTGTTGAAAAAAAATTAAATGAGTTAGATAATACTCCAGGAGTTGAATACAACAGTATTTAAAAGAAACTGTGAACTGTCTTACAGCTTTTTCATCAATTGGAAGTGGATCGAAAAAGTTGAAGAAACTGTCACATTGTTCCGGTCTAATGTCAACACTATTCATTTCCTTCTTAGGCTTCTTAATGACCTTCGATGTCAAACAGTTTTTGGGATACCATTCGATCTTCAACCTGCAAAGCACAGTGGGTGTCAGCCAAATTATAGTCAAGTAAATACCAACAGTCATGCCCTAAAAGGTACCAAATAACTTACCCTGTTACTTTGTGTACAATGGCCTCATCTTCATCTAGAAATTCATATGTCTTGATCAAGACAGAGTTTTTAAAGAATGGATTTTTGTTAAAGAAGAACTCAAGTTTAAACCCCTTAGGACTATCTATCCTTGAGCACTTGATGTCTTTAAGATACATGAGAGCTCGTCCATCCGGAGTCGTAATCTGATTGTGAAAGATTAGGGAATGCACATACAAATTAAAACTATATAAACATTAAACAAGTGACTGTATGCAGAAGACATCAACTCCTCACCTCCGCATCTAGCAACTCATGGTTTACCAAAGCATGGCGCCAAAAGTTAGGTACACTTTTCTCTGCCAAAACACATAACCAGTAATTTTAATTTACCAACTGTCGCAAAGTAAATATTATTATACATATAAAGGTCAGTAGTGTACCTTCGGGAGCCTTGATATCTTGAATTGTAATATCCTCTTGATTAATTGATGCTTCGGAGTCATTAGACACTTTTTTAGCTTGAACAACACCATTCACAATATCGCATCGCTGCAAAGTGTTAACATAAAATAAATTAAGTAAAATTGAGCTTATCGATCATTCTAAAATGGTCAGTGACCAGCCCTAGCAATGTATTTGATTAAGACATTAAAATACATGTATTTAGGTACAGAGAGCATCGGTACAATACCTTATCATACAAATTCTGAAACAAGTTTTGATACTTGGCTTCAAGGTTTGCTCTTTCCTTGTAAAACATTTTCTTCAGTTCATCATGGTCGCTCTGTGAGTTGAGAAATTCTTTTTTTTTCACAAGTTGAAATAATACATGCTACTTTAAATTCATCAAATAATAATAACAAGGCAATAGAAAAATAGACGCGTAATGAAACAACAGTCTAGGATATGAATAATTCATTAACCAAGGAATGGACTTTCCCAGCAAAACAACATAAGAAGAGAGTAGGCTACCTGAATGTTTTCAAGAATATTAACGTGCTTTTTAACACCCGGGGATAGGCTATCAAGGAAACAGGAATGCTCTGTTGTGATCTTTGTCATCTGCTGTAGTGCAGCCTCCCCCGTAAACCATAATATAGCACGGGGAATTATCTCATCCCGAATGGTTAGTCTGCAAAAACGAATAAGGCCAATGACGGAAGAAATCAAGTAAACAAAGTATAAAAAGTACTGAGCTCTCACATGTCCAAAAATATCAAAGTTTAGACAGTATAAGAGAACACACCGTGACCACAATCATGTTGGTTAAAAAGCAAGTCATGAACTCACCCAATGAAATAATTTTGTTCCATCTCGTATTTCAGTCCTAGGTCCTGTTGAGAATGAAAGAGGTATGGATAAAGCCACTACAAATTAATTTTTTTTTTTTTAAAAAAAAGGCCACGAGGAAGACCCTCTTACTTTATACTTGTCATGGACTTCAGTCGGACTGAAAATGTTGAAGAAACTTCTAAAATGTTGAGTCATGTCTTTCTCCAAGCAGTTTTTTGAATGCCACTGAATTTCCGTCCTACAGAGCATTAGTTGCTAGCCAAATTATAAGTAAATTCAGACAAACAATCAAGCTAAAAGAGACCAGACTATTTAGCATAAAATAAGGTACGAACCAAACTTACCCTATTACTTTCTCTATAATGGAATCATCGTCATCAATCATGTGATATGTCATGGTCAAGATAGAGTTCTTAAAGAAAGGGTTGGGACGAAAGTAGAATTCGAGTTTGAAACCCCTAAGGTTATCTGTCCTAACCCACATGACGTTTTCAAGATGTTTGAGAACTCTTTGGTCATGGTCCATGATCTGATTCAAAAAAAGAAAAAAGAAAAAGAAAAGTTATTGATTTCGCATACAAGTTAAAACTTTAAACTACGATAATTACAGATGAGAAATAATATGCACACAACAACAAATCACCATATCATTTAGCACATCATTGCCTCTGAAAGCATAGAGCCAAAAATTAGGCACGCCCTTTTCTGTGGAAATACATAACCAAAACTTTCTCAACAAAACAACAAAAGAAAAAAGTACATGTCATAAAAAGAAAATTATACATTGTATGATAAATAAATGATCACGGTCACTGGGGAAGAGAGGAAACTTACCTTCTTGATTTGCTGTTGCAGATTCACAATCAATAATGACTCCATTTGTGATATTGTATCGCTGCAAAGTGATAATTATTATAACTTTAAAAAACCAGAATTTTTTTTTTTTTTTATGTAAGATACAGAGAATCACAATAACACATATGCATACACAGTTTGCTTACCAATTAAAAAAATTAAATGGCCCTAAGGAGCTTCTACACCTAAAGTCACCAATATCATGATACCTGTTCGTACAGAAGTTCGTATGATTTCTCATATTTGGCTTCAAGTGCTCCCCTCTCCTTGTAAAACTCTGCCTTTAATCGGTCGTGCAGTTCCTGCAAGTTGAGAAAGCCTCAAGGTATTTTATTTGAAATTTGAAATAATATGCTATAATGTATATGCATATAGAACAGCACAAAGACTACAAACTTCAAGAATATTACCTGAATCTCCATAAGTTCCTCAACGCGATTTCTGGCATCGAGTGAAAGGATCTTGAGGAGATAGGAGTGCTGCACAACAAATTATAAAAAGAATGCAAAAGCGAAATTTACTTAAGAGTTTAATGTTTACTGGAGTAAGGCTACTTTTTTTTTCCCTCAACCAAAAGTAAGAATTTTATTGCACAAAGTCAAAAACTGTACAAGGCAGAACAGAACAAAAGCAAAATACTACTAGCAAAAGGGCAGCTCAAGAACATGCAAATTCCAGTAGGACACCCGCACAAGACATTAGCAACCCAGCACCAAGATGAAAAGTGATGCAGCAGCATAATGTGAAAAATGTTGTAGCAGCAAAAGAAGAGAACAGAAGCAACAGCAAAAGAAGAATAATGCAGCAGCAGCACTCAAATAATTGATAAGGCCACCCAAGTGCAGAAGCAAAGCAGCGAAGAAAATATTGGCAGCAAACCAAATAAAGCGTGGTCGAAGCTTGAGTAAGGTTATCATAGTTTATCAACTTATCAAGTGCACAGACAAGCCAGCGAAGAACATATTGGCAGCAAACCAAAGGAATTCGTCATAGTTTATCAATTTATGAGTAAGGCTACTGACCTTGACAGGATTAAGAAAGCGTGGTCGAAGCTCTCCTTTACCAACTTCAGGCATAAAAATCAAAAGCAGAATTGAACAACCGCATCAGATTACAACATCTTAAACAAATGTGTCTATATAAGAGTATGCTTGTGTGTGTGTGGAACCCGGATACTCTAAAGTTAAAAAACGTAAATTTATGTGAATTTCATAAAATCTGTGCCACATAAACAATCAAATGATTCATAATGTGCCACATCATATGCCTTCATTTTTCTTATATTTTCTTAACCCAAAATACTTCACACCTTCACGTCACTCCATCTCCTATTTTACTTGGTTTTCCTTCTACGTATTTACGATTGTTGTGTTGTGGGATTGTATGATAAAGTGGTAGAAGATAGGCTGCTTCCATCTTGGTGAAATAGATTTTAAGATTCAGAATTTAGTCTTCTTCTCCCTCTTCTAATTTTCTAATCAAGTTCTCAAAAAATTACCCATAAATGTGAGATGTCATTTTTATGTGATGAAAAGTGAAAATCATAACAATCGATTAAGAAAATATGCCTTCACAGATTGGAGAGTGCTCCTAATCATGAAACAAATTTGAGTAAGAAGTTCAGAACGCATACCACTACACAAATCTGGGATTAAAGTTCTTCCATTCTCATTATGAAAATACTATTTAGAAACATCCAAAAGTGATTAGAACCCAAACAATTAGAGTCGACAACCCCCTCCTTAGAACCCAGCAATTTACAAGAAAATCAATTTTTCTGGACAAATTTGGAGATGAAGCAAGAGAGAGAAAAGTGTTGACGGCAAGAGTTGCAGACTTGCCGTCAGTGGTGAAGGGACAAAAAACCAAATGGCATGCAAGATGATGTGGTATAGTTCTAAACCATTGGATTCCACTGATGGCGCAGATTTTATGAAATTCATAAAAACTGCAGAAAAGTCACGACAGAGGAGCTCTATCCGTGTGTGTGTGTGTGTGAGAGAGAGAGAGAGAGAGAGAGAGAGAGAGAGAGAGAGACGGCGAGTACCAGCAGAAGATCCAAGATCAGAAACCTTGACGTTATCCTTGTCGTTCCTCATTCTAATCCAAATTACCACACAAGAAAAAAGAAGAAAGAAAAGAGAGAGAGAGAGACGGGAAAACAGTTCAAGTTTAGGGTGAAATTATTTCAACCCAGCTAACATCTATGTATGCCCAGCCCTAGAAGTTTATTATTTATATTCCAGATTTACCCTCATTAAAAAAAAAACCAAACGTGTGAAAAAAAACTAAACAACACACAGAAATTCGTCTTCTTACTATCAACCCTCAACTGGTAGACCATCTTTTTGAGCATATGTGATGATTCACCCTGAATTATTTGGCATGAGACTGCAAGTTTGTGAAGCATGCAACTATATCAATTGTTGATTTTGATTTTGAGTGGACAACTAGAGCCAAACTCATAAACTGATAAACTATGATGAATTCCTTATGATCTCTTTAATTTTGCAGCAATCCTAAGTTAAGTTATCCATTCCTAGAGGAGTTCTGATCCTTCACAATATCTTGACAATTAATCATCATCTCACAGCATATCGGCCCTTGTTTTGAGGGAGTTCTTCTATTTTATTTCTTTTTGGGTTGAAATGAGGGCTACTACTACAGGCCCTTATTTGTAAGTTAAAGTTTCTTCAATTGTTTAAGTTTCTCCAATGTGAAGCATTGTTCCGATATAAAACAAATTTTGAAAACAGTTTGTAAAGGGAAGTCTGGACGAATAGACATGAGAGTAAGAGACAATAGATTTTGCGCTATACATCTGTTTGAAAAATCCATCAAAGTTATGAACAGACGGAGATAAGAAAATATAGTTTACCACTAACATCTGTATTTTATTCTAGATGAAACCAGAACAACCTACATTACTTATCTGTAGTCTATCAAGCACTTGGCTGGCCGGGAACCACCATGTTCTGAATCTGTAGGGGCAAAACTACCTTGGACAAAAATTCAATGCCATGAGAATTCCAAGCTTCGACTTCACACTTTATTCCGTTGTCCAACATATACCGCAGCCCCTCCTTTTCTTCCTCACTAATATATGGTTTCTTCAACAATGATCTTGCAGTCTTTATATCAAAATCAGTCATCTTCAACTTAAGATCTTCACGTATTTGATATCTTTCTATATCCTTGTGCAGCATACCTATCAACTTAATATCTGGTGTGGTGAGATTCTCACTGTCAAAAGACATGTTCTTCGACCCATTACGGAAGACGGAAAGAATCTTCAATCCATATGGATCGAAGTCCACAAGTGCAAACACAGGAAGCTGAAACTCACTCCACATTTTTCTCAAAAAGAATCTGCTTGCGACGTCTGGCATGCCTTTTGCTGTTATTAAGATGCAGCGATACTTTTTGCAAAATCTGTCCTCGACCAATCGTTCAAATACTGTCTCTTTCTCCACGACTAATATAAATAGTGCACCCTTATTTTTCATACTTTTAATCTTATCGGTCTTTGACGGGATCGGTGTTCCTTTAATGCCGCCGGTAGTACAGTTATACCGCTGATTTCCCACACAGAAAGAAATATTACCGAAAACAATACCCTTTTCACTTGCATAGACATGAAGGCTAGATCTAGTGCAGCCAATCATACAGCATAGATCGTCAATGGCTGTACTGACCTTGTCTCGACTTTTGAAGAGTTCAGGATTTCGGTAATAGACGGTACGAATTTCCGTGGTTATCTCGTTCATACACAACTCGTAAATGATAGTGAGAAGAGCGTCGAGGACTTCAAACTTGTGTTCATTCTTTCTTTTTCTTTGTGCATCCTCCTTTTCTAGCACATGGCGGTCGAGCTCGAAGTTGTATTTTTGGTTGGCATCAGCCCTTGATGGCACCGGGAAGGTGTTATCATTACTACGAGCAAATGCTTTCAATTTACCAATTTCCGAAAGTACTTGCTCACTGTTCTTGTATACAACCTGAAGGATCTTGTCGTTGCAAGCGCTGATCTCAAAGCCTGAAGTCTGACGGTAACTTTTGACGTGCGTCCTGATATCTTTGACGATGGTTTGTGGTGACCTGACGAGCTCTTTAAAGAGAAGGTCTTTGTTGATCGCATTTTGGAGTTCTTGGTGTATACGTTGTTCAAGTAGTGTATCTTGATTTTCTTCTTCAACGCTTGAAAGTCCTCTAGGTTGAAGATCTGCTTCTTTATTAGCTTCAGCTGCACCTTGATTTTCTTCTTCATCCTTGGAAAGTTTTCCAGAATGAAGATCTTCTTTATTAGCTTCAGCTGCACCTACAGATAAAGAACTTTCTCCTTCATAACCTTCAGCTGTACCAAAATTTTCTTCGTCATCTTTAAAAAGTTGTCTATTTATAGTTGGAGAACCTTGTTCTGCATAAGCTTCAGATGTACCATGATTTTCTTCTTCATCTTTAAAAAGTTGCCTATTTATAGGTGGAGAACCTTCTTTTTCTTGAATTTTTTCTTTTAGAAGTATTTTAAGCATATGAGATACTTGTTTCTTAGCTTTCTTAGCTAGAAGTCGCCAAGCCAGTGTATCAGCTGGGGAAGGACAAATAGGTTTTTTATCATCCTTAGTTGGGGGAGAAGAAGCAGGTTCTGCACTTTTATAGACAAGTACTCTAGCTCGAAGATCTTCTGTTTCCTTAACCATCTTATATAGGCGTCGACATTTCCTGTCCACTACTAGTTTAGCAACTGGGGAGGGAATAGCCACTACGTCAATAAATTTATCAGACAACAGAGCTCAGACAACAGAATGATTGGTTTCTGTTGTCTAAATAATTTTAACGATAGAATGAAAAAATTATGTTGTCTGAATATAATTTATATCATGGTAAATCAGTTTTCTGAAAAAGGTGTTATTTTGGACAACAGATTTCTGTTGTGCATTACATTGAGATTGATTTAGTTTTGGTTGTTTGGGTATTTTTTTTTCTTGAAAAGAACTGTTTGGAAAGGGTTATGTTTCAGACAACAGATTTCTGTTGTGCATTACATTGAGGTCGATTTAGTTTTGGTTGTTTGAGTTTTTTTTTTCTTGAAAAGAACTGTTTGGAAAGGGTAATGTTTCAGACAACAGATTTCTGTTAGGCATTACATTGAGGTTTCAGACAACATATTTTTGTTGTGCATTTGAACTGACTTTGGTTTTTTATTTCCCTCTCCTTTCAGTTTAGTTTATGGCACAATGAAAAACTTAATAAAAATTTTCCGCCCAACACTTAGCCGACAAATTTATCAAACTGATGAAAGAAACCTAAAAACCTTCTCTCAGCTCACCCTCACTCTCAAACCCACGACCCACCTCCTCTGTTGCTGTCGCTTTCGTTCTTCAAACTGAAAATCCAATCCTCCTCTCCGCGTATTAGCCCGCACAGCCGAGCTAGCAGGCCACCCGCCTACGCCCCAGCGCCCTCCCCACCTGCGCAGATCCCAGAAGCCTCGCGCGGCCCCGTCTGCACAGATCCCAGCAGCCACAGCTCGCCTCAGCAACTCGCGCGCAGCCTCCCAACAAAAATCATCAAACTAAAAACCTAATCCTCCCCTCTGAGCATCAGCCCTCACAGCCGCACCAGTAGCCCACCCGCCTACTCCCTAGCGCCCTTCCCACCTATGCAGATCCCAGAAGCCCCGTGCGGCCCCGCTTGCGCAGATTCCAGCAGCCACAGCTCACCTCAGCAACTCGCGCGCAGCCTCCGACCAAACCGACCTCAGCCCTGCCGCTGATGCGCGGTGGTTTCGACTCGGTCGGAAGATCGAAAGTGGATTGTTGGGAGAGATCTACTTAGGTGCGCCTTTGCTCACTTGTTCTCTTTTGGTTTTCCGCTTGCTTTTCGTTGTTCAATTCTTTTTGGCTTTTGTTTTTGATGATTTACAGGTACTAATATTCAGACAAACGAGGAGGTAGCGATTAAGCTCGTGAGTTTTATGTTTGCTTTTTTTTTTTCTTTCCAATTTTACGCTTTCGCATTGAGAATTGTCGGTTTTGACTTTGATGTTTTTGGCTATGATGATGAGTTTGTGCTGAATTGACCTTGGAATTTTGATCAGTTTTGTGATTTTGGGACGGATGCTTTCTGGGAATAGAAAGTAAACAGTATTGGGACTTGTTCAAGTGGAAATTTTTGTCATTGAGTTTATTATTGATTGGCATTGATGGTTTTAATGGGTTTATTTCGATTTCTTCATAATCTTGAGATTGTGAAGTTTAATTATGGATCAAAGGTTTATAGAGTTAAGAGTTTGTTTGATAGTATTTTTATTTGTACTTGAGGTTTTGTTATTTGTCAAACAGAGAGGAGAGGAATCGTTCTTGCTTGAAAGAAGGAGAAGGAAGAAGAGAGGAGCTTTTGTTTGCTTGAAAGAAAAGAAGTGGAAGGTATTTGATCTGTTTTGTTGGTTTTTTTTTTGTTTTTTTTTTTAATCTGAGATTCTGTGGTTTATCTTTCAGTTTTTTCTGTTTATTGTAGTTACATAATATTGTTTGCATTTGTGTGTATATATATATATATATATATATATATTTACATATATATATATATATACACACACACATACATGAGAGCTGTTGTTTCTAGTGTTTGAGGTGTATTATACAGCTTTGCTTAATTATCATGGAAAGTCATTTAACTTTCTGCCAACATATTAACTTTCTGTACTGATTTGCTTCTGTATTTTCAGTTTAAATGAATTCTAGAGTTTGTCAGTCCTTGCTAATTAATGAAGATAGGCCTTCATTCCATGAACTATGTTGTTTGAATCAAGGTTGTATTGGCTCATAATACATGAGGCAGGTGATTAGGCACATGGATAGAGAAGTTAATAATGAAAATGAAAATGAAATCGAAGACAATGAAGAGAATAATGGTATTTGTGTTGTATTCTTTGTTTGTGTTGATAATGAACTGTTTACAGAGAATAGCATAAAGCATTTCTAACTAGAGCCTCTTTTGTGCAATATGGACGCATTTCTTCCAACTAAAAACTAGAATACTAAAAGCAGGTGAAGCTGTAAAAAATATAAGTGGATAATGTGAGAGTAGAAACTCTCACTTTTTCAACCTGTGTTTTTTCTGTTTAAAAAATAACCTTCATTTGCAAAAACTTCAACCATAGTTGGCCGGATTTTACACATAATTAGAACTCTAATACAGAGAAATTATTAGTAGTTGTAATGAGTGGTCTTCTTTTGTTTTACAGATATCCCAAACAGCGAGCTATCAAAATTTGCAAGTACTTTGAATTCAGGTACGAATGTTTAAATGATACTGCTATTAAAATTTAAAGAGTGATGCTAATTATTATTGAATGAGTTTGTTCACAATCTGCAAATCAATTTTAAAGACATGTGAAGAAACTTTGATAAGATAATCAATATGATTTGATTGTTGGAAGATTGGTTCATTTGAGATGTCTAATCCTTTCACCGTTTTGCAGGAAAATTTGGGTACAACAAGAAGGAAGATCTGGAATTACTATTGTTTTACAGTAGGCTTCTTTTAGTTATATGTATATACTAACATATTACTCAACTTTTAGGATGGATTGATGGTAATGTTGAATATTGATGTAGTTTGCTAGCTGATTTACATGAAATGGCTTTTGACTTGTTATAGTTGGATGTTGTTATTGTGCTTACCAGTCAACACAGGTTTTTCAATATATGTTGTGGTTATAATACAACTAATACAACATAAATAACGAAAGAAGCTGACGTGCACCAAACATCAGACAACAGAAAGGCCTGGTTATAAGACAACTCATACAACATAAAAACCAAATTAAGCTGACGTTGAACAAAACATCAAACAACAGATGTCTGTGGTTATAAGGCAACTGAGACAACATAAATAACTAAAAAACTGATACTAAACCTGACATCAAACAACAGAATTTAACTAATTATCCGTTGTATGAAACAACAGAAGACCACAGCACGAAAGTAACTTTTCAAACTATTGTTTATAGTGCTATACATCAACATATATCTGTGGTGTGAAACTCAATCAGACAATAGCACAACTCAAGAATCTCCTCACTCACACGATTTAATTATGTCGTTTGAATAGAAAAGAAACAATAGAACGTAATAAATATATGTCGTCCACAATTGATTCACACAACATAAAATAACCAAGATAGGTCAATACTCTATATATTTACACCACATATATCTGTCATGTTAACAAAATACATACGATAGAGTTTTATTAGGGAATGTTGTCCAGAATCTTTTATAACAACATATTTATGTAGTTTGATTATATATTCAACCTCAGAAAGTCATAATTCGGCATATCTCAACACAATCAGACAACAGATTATTGGCCGGCCTATGTTGTTTGAGTGAAATATAGATCACGGGTTATATATGTTGTCTGAAGCCCTAAGAGATATCAGGCTACTAGACAACAGAAATTTTCTGAATCAGACAACAGTCCTCGGCTGTTGTCTGATGAGTTTATTGACATAGTGAGCAGGTTCTTCATCTCTATAAGGTTCTCTACGTAGAAAATCTAAGAAAGGTGAGGCTATCTTAGCTAGACGTCGACATCGCCGAGCCAGTTTACAAGCTGGGAAAGAAGAAGCAGGAGTTATTGGCTTACTCTTCCTCAACGGGGTTGCCATCATAACTCTGCAATATTAAACGCTGAGTTGAGACTTGAGAGGAAGAAAGAACCGATTGCTGTTGATTTTGGTGCTGTAGAACTCCTTATTTATATAGCGTGAAGTCGTCTTTCCACGGAGAACCTGGAATATTATTATTCCTGATTTCAACGGGGTTCTAAGAGAATTAGGGAAAGGAGAAAATGTAAGCGACCATTTCCATAGAAAATCTGGAATGTTACAATTCCTGATTTTAACGGGTTTCGTAAGAGAAAGAAAAGAATGGTCTTAAGTCAGCAGGAAAAAGAAGGCTTCTCCCGGGCATAATAGGATAGAACGAGTGTTGTAACCTTGATACAATAGGAATCTCGGATCTGAAGAACAACTTTGTTTTCATTGTAATTAATTTACCTGCATGATGAAATGCAGTCCAAAAAGCTCACCCCTAGAGGTGTTAATGGTTCACTTTAGATCCGCCCATTATGTATCGCAAATACAAAATATTCTCAGAAAAATTACACCAAATTTTTCACCCTCGAAGATTATGTTTAATTTGTTTTAATAAGTCGTGATTCATAAACTGATGATCCAGCCAAGAGTTATGTAAAATTGACATTCTATTTTAAATCGAATTTCATGTACCCACCTTATTTATCTCCCTAGAGCTCACACCCAACAACCACGTCGTTGTTTCTGATTAAAACCAAAAGGTTTTCTGATCATCAACCCTTGAATTTTTTGTGTGGATCGTTTCGGCCACAGAAATCATATTGTTGTTGAAAACCTTACTAGAAGATAGTGACACAAACTTTAGTAGAAGATTAAATGAGAAAAAATTTCCCGAAAAAGGATCTTTCATATTCCTAGTCCTATATCTTCAAAAAGTTATATCTAGTCTCGCAGCACCATTGCTACCTATTCGTTATCGCAATAATGTGATGGTCCATGATACAACCACACACAAAAAAAAAGGAAAAAAGTCCTTCTAACGTTTAAATTTTTGATATTCAAAAAACCTAAGGCACAAGATGTTCTCTTCTCTGACTCCCGCAAGGGAGGTTTCTCGACGGCAGCTAGGCGAGGTTTTCTTCTCAAGTGGCGGTGGTCTTTTGCTTTTGACTGAGACAAGGGTCTTTGCTCCCGTCTCTAGTCTAATTCTTGGTGGCGCTGGCGGATTTCGACAATGCTCCTTGCTCCTAGGTGTATGCCTATTTTTGTTCATCGTCACAGCTGGCTGTGCTGATGGTGGTGCTGGGACCGGTCTACGATTGGATCGGTCCTGTCGGAATGTGAATTCTCTGGGGAGGATGGAAGAGATGGCGGGGAGCGGCAGTGTTCGTTTCTCTTACTCAAATTGACTTGTTTGGGATCGTTTAGATCCGATGGTGAGGAAGGTGATTTGAAGTTGCTCAACTTGGGGTCTGATGAAGAGTTGTGCCCTGGATGGTAGTTGCGCTATCTGTGGTGGGTGCTCCTAGGGATCCTGCCTGTGGGATAAACGGTACGGGCGGCGGCTTCTACAGCGGCAAAAGTAGCGACTGTACGACTAGAGTTCAATGGTCGTGCTTAGGAGTCGCAATTGCATGGCTTATCTCGGGCTATTGGTAGTCCCGACATCGGAGCAGCTTGCGTGGGGGTGCAGGTGTTAGTGGCAGCAAAGTTGATGGCTCTATTGGGTTGGGTGCAATGGCAAACCCTAATTGGTATTGGGCTTTGCTTTGGCTTTCTGTTTTGGGCTTTGGACCTAGTGGTGGTTGGGCCTCGAACTGGATGATTTGGCTGCTTCTTAGGCCTTTGCTTTGTTCTACCCCTTTGGTGTGGGGCTGGTTGGATTAGGGCTCCAGGGCCCATAGTACGGTTTAATTTTCCCTTGGGTTGTAAGATCTAGTTGCTCGGTTGTCACATTTATTTACTCTGCTTCTGAGTTTCTAGATTTTGTTAGAATAAAGGTGCTTAATTGTCCTTAAAAGATGGGTGTATCCGGGAGTGCGATGTTTTATTTTTCTTAGAATATGTATTTTGAATGTCCTAAAGGACCGCTCTTTCTGTCGGCCCATTTGGGGTACGTGTGTCATTTCTGGTACTACTTGCTGAATTACAAATTTGATAGACCTCACTCGATTCAAAAAAATGTTTAAATTTTTTAAAATCTAAATTTCTATGTCGAGTCCCATTTTAGAAAAAATAATAATACAATATTCAATTTTCACTTTTGTTTTTGGGATCAAAATTCAATTTTCACTTAAAGTTCACTGTTGACGAGCATTGTTGAAGTCTAAAAGTAGTCTAGTGAAGAAGTGAATGTTATATACCCAGTAGAGAGGGTATTATTTGGAGACGGTCAAACTATTAAAGTCAGGATCAATCTAATGGAGACGGTCACACTATTAAAGTCAGGATCAATCTAATATAACAATTTCTTACAACCTTGAGTAAAATTCCAAATTGAAGCATATGAACTAAAGAAGTATAGTGACAGAAATGCAAAACCGAAACATACAATTATGTTGGAGTAAACCCAATGAGAGGAGCCGAAAACAAGGTCCAATTACAAACAAATCCGGTAAGGAAAATTATAGCTCAATCCAAATCCTTATGGATAAGACAAAAGAGTATAACCTTAAAAATTAAATAATATTTATCTCCTACACTACTAGCACAGTGCAGCCCAAGCAGTCCCACGCAGCTGCTGGTCGGAGGCAAAAGGTTGCGAGAAGTGCCATGCCAAGGGGATGATATTCGAATAACCACTGCCAGTAAAAGTCCCAAAACACAGATCCAGTCAAAACCAAGATTTAAGAGAACGAGTAATTGGAACCAGAATCACATATTAACTTTCTCTACTCCACTAGAGAGACTCAATCCGGGAAGGAACTGAAGCCACATAAATGGGATAGAAGCATATAGCTAAAAAAAAAAAAAACAAATCCAATGGTAAATGGGGTGTGAGCACTGATACTCCTCCAGGTAAGTGTCTCTCACTTTTAATAGGTAGCCATGAAAACTTTCATGGAGCAGGTCTTTGTTAGATGGAGTGAAGTTGATGTAAGATAATGATGAGTAAGGAAAATCTTGGAGGTTTCCGGATCTGAAATTTTTTTGAGATAGTCAGCAAAGAAAGGAGGAACCAGGTCCTCTAGATCGGGATGAGATAATTCCTCGTACTATTTTATGGTTTACAAGGAAGGCTGCGCTACAGAAGAGGAAAAGATTACAACAAAACATTCCAATTTCCTTGATAGCCTATCCCCAGGTGTAAAAAAGCATGTTAATGTTCTTAAAAACATTCAGGTAATCTAGTCTCTTCTTGAGTTGTTTTGTTGTCAGTCCGGTCCTTGGTTAGTGAATTGTTCCTATATCTAGACTGTTGTTTCATTACTTGTCTATTTTTCTATTGCCTCGTTATTATTATTTGATGAATTTAAAAATTGCACGTACTATTTCAACTTGTAAAAAAAGGCTTTCTCAACTCGCAGAGCGACCATGATGAACTGAAGAAAATGTTTTACAAGGAAAGACCAATTCTTGAAGCCAATTGCAAGTATCAAAACTTGTTACAGAATTTGTACATTAAGGTATTGAACTTCTGCTCCATGCACCTAAATACATGTATTCAATGTCTTAATCAAATACATTGCTAGGGCTGGCCATTGACCATATTAGAATTAATGAACGATAAGCTCATTTTCATTTAATTTATTTTATGTTAATACTTTGCAGAGATTCGATATTGTGAATGGTTTTGGTCAAGCTAATAACGTGTCTAATGACTCCGAAGCATCAATTAATCAAGAGGATATTACAAAGCAAGATGTTGAGGCTCCCGAAGGTATGTGTATTATTTACTTTGCGACATTGGTAATACTGATTATGTGTTTTTGGCAGAGAGAGGAGTACTAACTTTTGGCTCCATGCTTTGGTAAACCATGAGTTGCTAGATGCCGAGTTAAGGAGTTGGTGACTTGGTGTCTTGTGCATAAATACTGCATGTCACTTGTTTAATGTTTATATAGGTTTAACTTGTGTGTGCAGATCACGTATTCCCTAATCTTTTACAATCAGATTACGATTCCGGATGGACGAGCTCTCATATATCTGAAAGACATCAAGTGCTCAAGGATAGATAGTTCTAAAGGGTTTAAACTTGAGTACTTCCTTAACAAAAATTCTTTCTTCAAAAACTCTGTCTTGATCAAGACATGTGAATTTCTTGGTGAAGATGAGGCCATTGTGCACAAAGTTTTTAAGGCATGATTGTTGGTATTTAC
This sequence comes from Rosa persica, assembly GCA_025331145.1. NCBI lineage: Eukaryota > Viridiplantae > Streptophyta > Magnoliopsida > Rosales > Rosaceae > Rosa > Rosa persica. The sequence continues at coordinate 4,943,809 of WFKR01000005.1, read as the reverse complement.
TTGACTATAATTTAGCTGACACCCAGTGTGCTTTGCAGATTGAAGATCGAATAGTATCCGAAAAACTGCTTGACATCAAGGGTCATTAAGAAAAGAAGAAGCCTATGAAGGAATTGAAATTTGTTGACATTAATATACGGGAGCAATATATGTGAAAGTTTCTTCAACTTTTTCGATCCACTTCCAATTGATGAAAAAGCTGTAAGATAGTTCACAGCTTCTTTAAATACTTCTGTATTCAACGGGTTTCTAGTATGCTAATTCATTATATTTTTTATCAACAGCCCAAGGAACACAGACGAGATGAGGCGAGATCTTTACATTGGGTGAGTTTATTTTGTCAACTACAACATAGACCATGACCGCTTTTTAATCTTTTACGATGATGGTTTGAATTGAGGTCGAGCGAAGTCTGCTTGACCTATCCTGCAAAATAACTCTTTGTTGACTTGTTTCCTTTGCTGTTGCTATATTTTTGTATCGGTTAACCATTGGAGATGAGATCATTCCTCGTGCTGTTCTATGGTATGTAGGGAAGGGTGCACAGGAAGAGATGGAGATTTAATTTGGAGAGTCAGAAGACGAAGAAGGTGAAAATTACGATGAAAACGAAAACAGTGGAGATGAAAATTCATGGCATTGACGAGAGTGAAGACTATTAGGCTGAAAGGCACATCTTTTCCTACTGAACATATTTAGAATTTATATCCATATAATGTACTTAAAAGTTTAAACTCACCTAAAAGAAAGTTCTTTGATCCTTTGTTAAAAAGTGTTTATTGTTGTAGAGAAACTAAAATTGAGAGGAATTTGCTGTGTGTTCTCATTGATAATATGAGCCTCTTTATATAGAGGATTACAATGCATAGAATCTGAATATACAAGGAAAATAATTCTACATTGAATAGGATTCTAAATCCTTCTATAACCCTATTACCACTAAGTCAAGTAACCTAGAGTTTGGGTCAGACACATAATCTGGGTTTCCTTGAACACTCCCCCTTGTGTCGCCCAAACGTGGTGCTTCTCTTGTCGCCTTGTTAAAAACCTTGCCGAGTAACAAAAACCCAGTTGGACAAAAATAACCTCGGTCCAAGAGGAAAAAGAGCACAATACACCCTTCACATTTCGAGACCATACATGTAGACATCTCCTCCTGATGTCTGCATCTCCCCCTGATGACTACGGTTATGGGAATTCGGATAACTTCCGCAAACGATGCTACTAACATGTTTCTCGAAAGTAGAATTTAAGCAATGACTTAGTGAGCAAGTCTGCCATACTGTTCTCAGATCGAACCTAGTTTACTTTGATCTTGAGGAGAGTTTGTTGTTGTTGATTATGCTTGGTGTTGTCGCTTCTGATGTAACCTTCCCTCATTTGTTCAAAACAAGCAGCATTATCATAAATGATTGTAGGCTCATTTGTGGTAGACTTCAAACCACAAATGTTCGCATATGCGTAATTATGGATCCAATCTATATTCATTCACGAACCACTTCGTGAAGAGCAATAATCTCTGCATTGTTCGAAGATATAGCGACTAGGGTCTGTTATGTAGACCTCCAAGATATCACGGTCTTTACCTATGGTGAACACTTAACCAGTTTGGGAATGACCTTTGTGTGGGTCAGAGAGATACTCAATATCAGCAAAACCTTCCAAAACACATGTTGTTTTGGGGTGGGAATAGGAAACACAAGCCAGCGTTGGAGGCGTTTCTGGTGTGTGATGAGTCCGAATCCATAATCTCTCTATAGGGATAGAACAAGCCCATATCGATCGTATATCTCAAGTATCGAAAGATATCTTTTACACCAATCCAATGGCGTCGCGTTGGCGCAGAGCTATACCTAGCTAACAAGTTCACAACATATGAGATGTATGGTCTTGTGCATTGAGCTAAGTACAATAATCCGCGTATTGCACTTAAAATGGGGCACTTTTTCCTCTAGAACATCTTCGCCATCATCCTTTGGACGAAGAGGATCCTTTCAGGATCAAGACTACAGATGATCATGGGGGTGCTTGAAGGCTTGATCTTGTCAAAATGCCTAAGCATCCATCGACACGATGCTCAAGTTCCAAATTGAGACATAATCGTGTTCTCCTAAAATCTTTCATCTCAAACTCGGATTTCAAGTGTTTAGCGGTTTCCCTTAACTCTTTAAGAGCTTCTAATGAAGGTCATGTCCAACATGAACCGCGATAGAATCTGAAACTTGTTATGGAAACGCGTGGGTATATCCCTTCCCAAACAAGTAGTCACTTTAGTGAGCGTTTCAACCTTATTATAAACGCGCTCCGTGGTCTTGAGCCACTTGACTTGGGTAGATGAAGTTCACCATGAACCTTCATGTATATTCTGTATCTAGATCCCCGTATAGATACGTAGTGACCACATTTGTAAGCTGCATGATAAGTTATTTGGAAACTACCAAACTGACAGGGTAGTGGAGTGCAATGACATCCATTACGAGAGAATCTGTCTCATCGTAGTCGATTCCAGGGTGTTTTTGTGAGAAGCCTTGCGCCATAAGGCGAGATTACCATCTCTTTTTCTCAACACGCTTTCTAACGAAGAACTATTAGTCAATATGTTTTATGATAGGAGGTGTTGGCATCACTGGCTCAAAAACCTTCATCTTCATTAGAGAATCCAACTTAACCTGGATCACATCTTTCCATTTAGGCCAAATCTCTCTACGTTAGCATTCATTCATCAACGGAGCGTGGTTCGATATCATCGGACTCAACAAACTCATGCGCAACGAAATGCGCAACTACATCATCAATTATGATGGAGTTTCTATCTCACATCTCATGTACACTAGTGTAGGTTTCATAGAGCTCTATATTCTCAGGAATAGGTTCTAACATTGAGGCATCCCCCAACGATAACCATAACCTGGAAGATTCTCATGAGACGGATTTTGAGTCTTGATGATCCAAGGATTGAGTTGTGCCAAAATATCATTCGAACCCACGGGCCTCCCATGCATCCTAGCTGGGGCCACGGCCTGTAATGCTAGAGTGCCACTCTCTTTGGCATTGGCACCATGCCTACCTCCGTGTAGGATGGCGCTACGTACTCTTATAGGGATGAACTTCCTTGCAGGCATATTTGCAGCAGATGTGTGATCTCGTCACTTTTAACAGGGATCGAGATGAGACATAGTGGGGACAGACCACGACAATTCCTGTCGTTCCTGTTGAACATCCATGTTCTTATCTCCCCTAACGACGGGAAGACTGTCTCAGCAGAGTGACAACCTGTAAATCTAGCGGTAAGGAGATCACCTAACAAGGGCATTAAGTGACGGACGATGGTTGGAGTCTCAAATCCAATTTTCTCATTCTTCTGTAAGGACCTATTATAGTGCGCTGCGGTGGCGCAATTGGCACATAAATGACTCACTCAAATGTGCGTAAGTACAAAATACTTGTACCCAGTCAGTAGCTGTAACACATAGATTGAGTGGTGGTAGGTCATAGACGAATTAGCATAGCTACAAGCGATATTGCATCACCCCAAGCGGATATAGGGAGATTGGTGCGCATTACCAATGTCTTGACTATCATCGTAGTCGTTTCCGCGAAACCATTTGGGTGTGTTCATGAGAATGTGATGTCCAACAACAATCCCATTGCAATATCCATCGAAAGTCTTCGATGTAAACTCTCTAGCATCGTCAAGTCCAATTGACGGAATAGGATGATCCGGGGAATGAGCCCGTTGTCATATGGTATTTTCTAGGAGTGTAGCAGAAGCAGCATTTACAAGTGGACAGTGGCACAACACGTGACCAGCGTGTTTGTGTGTCAACCAACATCATGAGATATTTAAATGTCCGAAAGTTGGTTGAATCAGTCCACAGAATCCCCACAGATTCAATGTAAGAACATAATGAGTATTTTCATATCCTTTGCATAGGACGGTCTCAGTCCTAATTTCCCGAAGGAATAGGCTTTACAAAATGAGCGAGAGGCTTTGGAAGCAACCAATGAGGATTTTGGTTGGGCCTGAGCATCTGTAGCGCTATTAGAAGCAAAATGTGTGACTACATCTGCCATTATGGCGTTGGAGCCATGGGAATTAGTATATATGGCGTCATGGCCATTGGGAGAAACAACCATGGCGTCATGCTCATGGTTAGCACCATTTATGGCGTTATCACAAGGGATGTTGGCGGCCCAAGACAGCTGTAGCCCCAGAGGTTGCGGTTGTTGCGGTCTTGCTAAGTCCAAGAATCAACTTTTGATTCATGCTTCGTTTCACTCGAGAGAAAGGATTTCCATGTGAAGTCTTTTGTAGATGGATCATCATATCATGACTAGGATGATCTATCCTGTCGTGACAAAGCCAATATGTGTCTAAATCTAAGAGATCTTCTCTCATAACTTTTATTAGATTAATAGCTCGAATAGTGACATAGAGTCCACTAGAGAGACACATAAACTTCTCTAAGATGCGCCTTTGTTCGCAATCATTAGAGGTATTGCAAAGGAACTCATTTTCGTTCTCTACATGCGTTTTTCATGGTATTCGTTGGCTATTCATATGTGCGATTTGCCCTAGGAGCGTAGAGAGTTTCTGTCACAGTAATCAAGGTGTCATTTGGTAATGGAAACTTGGGCTATTCCATGTCCTTGAGTTAATACTGATGGTCCAGCCATCGTAGTCACAGAGTCATATGCTCTGAATCAAAATGGAGTCATAATGAAAAGAACTCGAAATTGTATTCATAAGCCAACGGAGTTACATCATTGTCTCTTTAACCAAAGAAAATCTAATCCAAAATGCTAGCTAATGCAAAAGCCGTCTAACTTCTTTCGGTAATTCCAAAATAAATGTGACCAGGTAAGTAGAGAGATGTCGATAGAGCAAGGCTCGCTTAAGTACCACTAATCTTATAACCTTCCTAGACATCACAGTTACTTTAGGTGAGCCTACTTTGAAGAAAGATGAAACCATAGGCATTTACTACAAAAATAAAGACTTAAACAGAATTGGCGATCTATTGATCCAAGCCATATTTGTAGTCTTTAACCCTTCACTCTAAATCATCATCTTGATCTTCTTGTTCCACATTGTGAGCTTCTCTTGCTTCACAATATGCTTTGTAGGCGGTGACAATTTCTTCACGAGCTCTACAAATGTGTGCCCAATGACCGAATACTCCACATCGAGAACATACATCTCTGTGCTCAGACTCCATTGATTGAGGCGCTTTGAAAGCGTCATTAGGATGGCTCTTAGTGTTGGTGGCGCCACCAACATGGCCAGAGGCGTTGCCTCCCTCTCTCTTTCCACGTTGACCTCTTCGGTTCCGTGTTCTCCAATTTTGGCGGTCACCTTCCCAAGTAGAGCGATTATATGGACCAAAACGTCCAAATGTATTCCTAAGATTACGTTTCACTCTTGACGCCCTTTCTTTGGAGCGCGACTATAATTGGATTCTGGAATATGCTATGTTCCCATGGATCTCGAATTATAGTTTTTCACAAGGACGTTGTCATGCTTTTCGCGACATTCATTGGCTCCAATGAACCCATGAAACCTTGTGATTCGTCCTGCAGCAACATCGATTCGATAGTTCTTAGAAACCATCAATGTAGAGACGGGGAAGGTAGAGAGAGTCTTCTCAATCAACATCACATTTGTGATCTCTTTACCACAAAATTCCATTAAGGATATAATGCGAAGTGCTTCCGAGTTATAGTCAAGAACTGACTTGAAATCACATAAGCGGAGGCTATGCCATCTCACTTCTAGTTCAGGAAGCAAGGAGTCACAGACGTTGCCAAATCTTTCTTTAAGTGAGACCCTCAACCTTCTGGGGTCTTCTTCATTCATATACTCGTACTGGAGCGAATCATCCATATGACGAGTCATTAGGATGATGGCTTTCGCCTTATTTGCCTCTAAGGCTGCTCTATTTGCTTCCAAAGCTTGAGCTTGCTCAACAGTTAGCATGTCCTGCCTAGGCTCGAGAATCGTATCAGGATTCCATCGGCCTTGAGATGCTAGCAAACATCACGAACACTTGTGATATCCAGAGCCAGTTGTTCCCAATGGAGCGAAGTCCAGTTTGTTCAGGTTACTCATCCTGATAGAGAACAAGAAATTAGGGTTAGTTTCGGAGCGTAAAAGGCTACCACGAAAACATATAAAATTTCTGAGCATAGTCACTTCCAAGAAATTGGAAATTTTTTAGCGTAATCGCTTCCAAGAAATTCAATTCCAAGTGGTATTGGATTAGATCGAAACAATGACGTAAGTGGTCGATCATAAATTCTCTACAAACTCTAAGTTTGGAGATCTCAACAAGCTCCAAGCTTGAAGTGAGCACGAATCCCCACAGTTCGGCTTAATTAGGTCTCCCCTATGATGAAGAAAGGGGGGTAGAAGAAGGGATGTTGGAAGTCCCCGAGAAAAGAAGAAGAAAATTGAAAAACTTCAAAAACGGGAAATTTTAGAAAAATTTACCTCCAAAAGATGCCAGAAATCTTGGCCGGAAAAGTTGTTGGCTTGGCAATGCAGGGATACTGCAGGGTCGCTGCAAGGATGCCGAGAGGCCGCGAGGATGCTGCAGAGATGCCGCGAGAACTGTTGTGGGGCCGCTGCAGGGATGCGACTGCTGCGGGGATGTCGCGAGGCCACGAGGATGCTGTAGGGATGTCGCGAGGATGCTGAGGAGATGCCGCGAGGATTGTTGCGGGGCCGCTGTGGGGATGCCGCAAGGTTGCTGCAGGGGCAGCTGCGGGGGTTGTGGAGATTTAGGGTTTTGGTTTTTAGGGCTAGGGTTAGAGCTCGTGCTGATAACGTGTTGTAGAGAAACTGAAATTGAGAGGAATTTGTTGTGTGTTCTCATTGATAATATAGGCCTCTTTATATAGAGGATTACAATGCATAGAATCTGAATATACAAGGACAGTAATTCTACATTGAATAAGATTCTAAATCCTTCTATAACCATATTACCACTAGGTCAAGTAACCTAGAGTTTGGGTCAGACACATAAACTGGATTTCCTTAAACATTTATCACTTTATTGAGTGAGTACAACCGATTTGAGAGGCCTGTTTCTTAGTTCCAAAAAGTGAACAAGGACAACCCAAATTCTCGGCTGCTAGAACTTCTCCATCTCCTTTTTTAAATGCAGGCATAGCACTCTCTCTCTCAGTCACAATTATATATCTTGAACCCATCTTTCTTAATTTCCCTTGCTAATTAATCTCCCAAGCAAGTTCCTCAGAAGTGCCAAAACAGTCGCAGGACCTTCGGCCCTAACCAAAATCAACCCTCCAGTAGTCCAGTGGCCCAAGTGTCTTCAACCAGTGACTGTGTAACATCACGCATATCTTTGTAATGGTTTTTTTTTTTTGGAGAAATTGTCATGTTGGTAATCACATTAGCCCGATCAATAAATAGATAGTGGTCTGATAGTAAATATAATGTCTTCGAGACATAGGACTAGGAGTAAAACAATCTATAATCATTCCCCACAAAGCTGGTGGTGTCACATCTTCTAGTGAATTCTTCAATCATAACAATGAAACCGTTTGCTTTGAATATAAACGACGTGGTTATCGCGTATGAGCCCTAGACGCATAAATAAAATGGTCGTTTACATTTGAGTTACGATATCAATGAGCTCTTTACTAATTTTTTCAATTCATTTTTGTCTTCTCTAATTATTCTGTGATCCGGAACTGCCATGTGATATTACCATGTGGTGGTCCCGACCAATCATATTATTCAAATTTAATGGGAAGTGTGTATAGAGATAAAAAAACAATTAAATTAAGATAACAAATCAGAAATAAGTATAAGTCATGTGGACCAATGACATCAACCTAGACCACGTACCCTTGCCGCTTTTGATGGCTAGGCTTCTCGTGCATTGGCCGTACTTTTCTCTCTAATGTCCTACTTTTCACAAGTTAGGGAAATTATCCCGTTGAAGCAGCCAAAAAAAAAAAAATCCAAATCCGTAAACAAAAAGATACGAAGCTCTTTCTTTCTCAACAGGATCTAAAACTCAATACATGATCCAAAGACATTATGTCATTGAGTGAGTTATAACTTGCATTTTTAAACATAGATGACTTCGTGAAATTAGTATGATTGAGGTCATGCTGTGTTCCTTTCAAACTTTTTGGAACTTTGCTATGAAGTAAAATGTTGGCTTGATTCTTCCGTTCATGATAATATTTTGGGACGAGATAATCCCTCGTGCTATTTTATGGTTTACAGGAGAGGCTGCGCTACAGCATATAATAAAGATCACAGCACTGAATTCATGTTTCTTCACTATAACTGGATATCGAAAAGCATATTGACCATCTTATACTTCCATATTCAAACTATTGCGCTTACACTACAGTTGCAAGATTGAGGGTCTGTTGTGTTCGGTCCCCATCTATCTAGTTATTCAGGGGTGTACCTCTCTCTCTTCTCTTTCTTTGCCAATAAATGGTGAGAAGAAAAAAGGGAAGAAGCCAACTTATCGATAAATGTGCTAGCAATCAGAATTGTAGTTACGGTACCAGTTAGTCGGTTACCTACAACATTATATAATATCAAAGTATGGGTAGGGTTAAGTTGAGCGAGAGGGAGAGCTTCTCTCTTTCTCTCAAAAACCAGTCCCCCTCCTCCTCTCTTGCCCAGATCTTAATCTCTCCTGATCTAGATCGACGGCTTGAGAGTTGGGGGCATCCTCTCTTGTTCAGGTTTTGTCCTAGTTTCCTTGTTTTTCTTAATTTTTCCCTTGTTTTGTCTACTGTCTTGCTCTGGATCAATTCATCTCCCTTGATTCTCTCACACTTTTTGTGGTGACGTTACATCCTTTTTGTGTGATTTTGCTGACTTATATATGTTTAGTTCGGCCTAATGATTAACCTGCAAAAAAAAAAAAAAACAATAATTATGCCAATAAACAGAGTATCAAAAGTATCAAGCTCTCATATGTCCAAAAATATCAAAGTTTAGACAGTATAAATGAATACACTTTCTTCTTTCTTTCTTTTTTCTAAATATACGAGAATTTTTTTTTTTTTTAGAAATTCCTAATTATATCCTAAGAGATGTGACTAAATGTAGATACAACTATTAGGCTAATTTTATTCTTTATCTGAAGGAATAGTTCTAATCCGAAAATTTTTATAATTTTTATTTCGAAATATATACACTTTTTTTTTAAAATATATACAAATATATTAATTAATAGATTCTAAATGACTTTTTATAAATGATTCTGCATGAATTTTTATAATCTATAGATTCTCGTTGATTTTACAGAATCCACGGATTATTTTAATTCTATACGGACTTGAATAGATTCTAATGTATTGTTTAGCAAGATTTGTTTGAATTTTATTAAGTGTATGGATCGTCCTTATAACATTAATATAATAAAGATCAAAATATGTACTGTGTAATCCATGATTCTGCCATGTTACTATGGATGTGTCTTTAAGAGAAGTTCCGTTGTTTAAGGTGAGGGTTATGGTCACGTTATTCTTCTGTGAGGAAGTTTTTGTCTTGCTGCTGTTGTTTTGCTGATTTGCTGAAGAAATTCGTTAACAGAATTGACAGTGATGACCGATGGTCTTTCCCTATTGTCTTGTATATTTTTCGAGAGGAAACTACAATTACATGGTATATCTTGTTCAGTATTTTAGCATCTTCAACGTCAAAAGCTTATTTTTTAATCACATTGGCCTGATAGCAGCGTACTTTATAAGTTGAATGCATGTTGGGTAATTTTAAAATTTTTCTGTGTTAGATCTCAAAGCAGGGTATAGTACAACTAAATTGTTCCATTATTCCCCGTTATGCAAATAAATAATTAAATATACTTATAAGTCAAGGGCACATTGGAAATGCTTAATGCAATTCCTGGGGAAGCAAGGACGGGACGCTCAAGTTTACAAATTTCTGCAGTTTCATTTCATACACGTTATCAAAGATAATACACAAGAGAATTGGTTTCCATGAATCGTTTCAGTACGTACATGAAAGAGCATACAGAGGGAGAAATTGAAGGCAGCAAGTGTGAAGGAACTTCTGGTTCAGCAAAAATTTAATAGGGTGTCTTACTGCCTCTTTGCTTCAATATCTTTCTTGAAGTCAATGTTTGGCTCACGGTCAAGAACCAAAGCAGGAACCTGCTCATTGCAAAGAAAATAAGCTCTTTTCTTATGAAGATGACGTTGGGAAAGAAGGGCTGTCTTAATACAAGGTCAATGGATAATTGGTTATCCCAGGATCTAACTTTTCTCACCTCTCGTGTGATTTACAGAATAGCAACAAATAAACAAAAGAAGACATAATATTTAATGAGGTTCGGCAAATGTGCATACGTCCTCGGGGCAGTAGTGATACTCTCTTCCACTATATAAATAATGGGATTACAAAACAATCTCACTTTGGTGACTAAACTTCACCAAAGTGGTAACACACACTCTATCTCTCAAGATGAATGTTCTTCTCACTAATTTCTCAAGTGAGGATCTCACTACTATCTCAAACTCTATTAGTTTGGAATGATTCTTGCCTTGGTTGTTTTTCCTACAACCTTTCATGTCTATTTATAGGCAATTGAGTTCATGGATATGGCATGCAATTGAAATCAAAGTCAAGTTTTCTTCCAAGTTTGGCATGCATAACTTCAAAGATGGCTGCTACCTACCTTCCAAGATGGCTTGCTATCTACCTTTTTTGAATTTTCCAACCCATGCTTTCCTCATGTGGTAAATCACCACATAGATTTCCTCCTCCATTAAGGAGGGACTGCCCATCAGATGAGATAACAAGATCAAAGATCAATGTAAAAAGAAAACAGTAAGACACCACCAGGGAGTAGATCTAAATATGAATAAGCTGTTCTATTTACATAGGTTCAGATTGCGGACATGAAACAACCCATCTTTAGGAACAAGTAACTTATATGAACTCCAACAGGATGGGAGCAGGTGTCGTTGTCCATAGAATTGAGAGTCTAAATTTATGATAAGAGTATAAGACTGGTCTCTATTTGCTATATATCTATCATATCACTGACACTGCATTCTTTCCTCCGTAATTGAACTCACCGCTAACCACCAACTCCAATCTCGAATTTAAAATTAACCTTTATAACAAACTATGCCAAAACTGTGGCAGTTTATATGGAACCAGACCTCAGCAGCAATCACTATTGCACAATCCATATCAAAGAGAAGAAATAAGTTGACAGTACTACTTCCTATTCACATAAATTGGGTTATATATATAGTATTCAAGCTTGTAAGCTTCAGTAGATTCCGAGACATTTTTCTATATGCCACTCGCATAGATGTACATGGATGAGCTACATTTATGTAAAACTAATGTGCCTTCATGTTACGTGTGACTCTGTGAGACATCAATTATCTACCTGTGAGACATCAATTATCCACCTTCATATTAAAACCAGCCTCTTATATCCAATTAAATTGTATTGTTTCATTTAGTACCTTAATCAAACTCACTGCTAAATAATGCCTCTACTTAAGAAACGTTCTTTCAATGTCAAAAGAAGAATGATCCTTCCATTTATACTACAAGTCATTTCAGTCCATATACAAAGATTATCCTAAGAATATTTCCCGGTTAATTACTCATCCTAGCTAGCAATTTCTCCATGCGGAGATGAGAACAGACGGACGACCAACAACACTGACATTATTCCTACCAAAAGAAGCATAGAATAAAACTCAAAGTTATAAACAAAATGCTCATGAAACATAAATAATACCATGATTAAAATTGGATTAACCCTGTTTTCAAGCTCTTCAAGTGCATCATTCAGCGCCAGCAAACCAACCAGCTCTGGTGCAGTACTGTACGGCAAAAATGTTAATCAGTCAGGCAGCAGATGAGACAATGTAAAAGTAAAATAAATGCATATTTATCTCGTCGTTCTTGCTTCAATTTCTGTTTACATGGAGTTTCATTCCACAAGCCCTTGAGCATAGTGTAGAATCATGGCATGACGTTAGAATCGTGCCATAGTAAATACTCCAAAAGAATTGAAGAGGCCAGCGAAAACACACACTAGATTCTCGTTTAGTTAACATAATCCGTCATTGAAATAAGCCATGCCAAACAAAGGAAATTAATCTTTCAATAATCTGTCCATCAACAATAGTCTTTCAATGCTATACCATAGTTACCACAACTGCCTATAGTATACAAACAGTTCAAATAGGCTAGGGGAAACTCACATTTGAGTAGCATAGTCTGTCACTAAAGCTCAGTGTTTAAAGCTCAATTCGAATATAACCTAACAACAATTCGACTTTTCATTTTTAATCTACATACACGTAAAGTATATTTACACATGTGATTTAAGTTTCTTTATTAGTTTTATAGAATAACCTGTTTTACTAATTTTACCAGTTTGCATTGCTTTTAATTGCCAGGTACATGGAAATTGAAAACTATGAAATGAACCAATCCTATTGCTTTTGCCAAGTACATAGAAATTGAAAACTATGAACCAATCCTGTTGCTGTGTGTTTGTGTCTATCTATATGCTCCAGTCCAAGCACGTACAACACCGACCCAAATGTTCAGTGCTAGCTAGTTTCTAACTCCAAATACCAAATACCAAAACAAAAACCAATCAATCCGCATGTAGTTATGAAAATGACGCTAACTCCACATACCAAAACAAAGATGAGAAATTACCTTGGTTAGTAGAGAATAAAGATTTTGAGGTCAGAGGTCGAGATCAGCTCGTCTTCTGGTGTTTGAGGTCTTTTCGTCTTCAGACGGAGAGAAAAAATAAAGGTGTCAAAATCTCACCTATAGAGAGTGGATTTCTGATAGGATTCAGTATTTATACCAAACACCCTAGAATCCTACACAATTAAGTATATAATAAAATCATTGAAAATCACTGGGCTTTTGAATACCACCAGATTTATAAAGACTTTTTAAAATCCTGATTGAATACCACAAGATTTTAAATGACTGGATCTAATTGAATACCATAAGATTTTAAAAGACTTTTAAAATATAAAAAATCTAATACTCTTAATTGAATACACCTCCCTAAGGGTCGAATCTTAACCAATCAATAGTGGTGCGGCTGCCCTAATTTCCAGAATACCCTTACGAGAACCAGGAAAGAAAAAAAAAAAACCCTAACTACAGGATGCCGTCAGTATTTATTTTACTTTTTTCTGATAGAAAACTCTAGCCGCAGTGCCTTCAACAACCCTAATTTCTCTTCCTGTTCTCCTATTATATTTAAATCCTTAACAGGGTTTCTCACACCCTCACTCCATACATATTAACTTTCTCTCTTCCTTCAAGAACCCTATTTTCCCTTTCTCGCTTCACCACGCCGAATTTTTTGGAATTTCAGTAAGATCGATGGAAGTTGGTTTTCCTGTAAACGCAATCAGATTCAAGACAAAAGGATTTTTCTATCAAGGAGAACGCAAAGTGAAATTTTTGGAATTCAGGAAACCCAAGGATGTATGGCTTTTCACTCCCTATTCTTCCTTACCTTTTTGAATCTTGTGTCTCTCTTGCTTTCCCTTTGATATTAACTTTGATTAGGAATTTGGAAATCAATTTTGTTCATTGATCAACGATTATATGGGTTGGAATTTTCATTATTCTGAAAATATAACAACTATTATTTTCTCTCCCAACCAATATAACAATAATTAGTATTCTCCCAGCCTGCCGTGCAGAAGAGAGCTCGGAAGACCATGCGGGATTTAAAATCGTAAAAATTCTCCTATCCATCTCTAATGCTGGTCAATGGTTTTTCGTCTTGATTGGTCTTCACAAATTGATGATATAAATGATTATCTAATTTGCAGGTGGGCCAATAAGCTGGCTGAAGGTAAATATAGACTTTGGCTGGGTATAGCAGCGACAAAATATCCACCTGACGCACCAAAGTTGAAATGGTTGGAGCCGAAATTAGAGGGGGTAAGAACTGGTGTGATTACACCCGAGACGATCAGGGATGATCTAGTTAATGCTGTCCTTGAGGTGAGATTGATGTTGCCTAGCCTAGCTAGCTAGCTGACTTAATTGTCATGGACCTTTATTTAGCAAGTTTGTTTAGTATCTGTTTTTCCCTGACATCCTGTATTAAAGTAGATATGCTTATGTTTGAACTGCATCTATACATACCATAAAATTGTATTGAACTCTTTTGCAGAGAATGAACGAAGATGATGAATAGTTTTCAGAATGAAATGCATCCATAATGGTGGCTGGTCTCTCTTCTCTCCTCCGCAGATAAGGAAAAGAAAAAAACGGAGGAGGAAGTGGTGTTCCTGACGCTAGAAGTGTGACCATCTTCGATTATATTTTCCCGTGTTCATTAGATCTACTTTGTTCTTACTTGGACACGATTTAGTTTAAATTGAATATGTTATATAAATCCCGATGTTTTTTAAGTTTAAATCCAATATATAATAGAATAAGAGAATTAAGGCATCGTGTGATGATTATTTTCAGAATTTATTGTGAAAATTTGCCTTGGTGTGAATAAGTACCTGAACTGTTATTAATCCCCTGCCAAAATATTTAAGCGTGGTACTGTTCTCGCAAGGTTCCTTGAGGCTACTGTAGCCTTCTTATTTGAAAAGTTTAAGTTTCATCAATGAATGAAGCATTTTTCCGAGACTGAAAAAACATGAAAACAATTAGCTAGGAAGAACCAAGTCCTGAATCTTTAGGGGCAAAGCTACCTTCGACGTATACTCAATCGATGCCATACTTCACACTTCATTCCTTCCTTCAACATTTACCATTTATTAATTGATCTTTTAAATAGAGGTAAGGGTGTTATTGGGAAGTTTGTAGGACTAACCTTTGTTAATTTTATTAGACAAGTTATATTTTTCAGTCTTAGTTGACCCTCTTGACCTCTTGTGATCCTAAATGAGGTGTAGGAAGGATATAAATTGGATGTTGAAAATCAAAAGAAAGTTGGTTATGGAACAATTTGTATGGTCCAACGATTATATTCATTTTAAAAACACACATTATTCATGAAAACCTGGATCTTTGAATTTATCAACAGTGCTAACAATTTGATAGTAAAAACATCAACCAGCTGAGTACATACATTCTTTGATATAATTTAACATAAAAATTCTCATAAAAAATACATGCTTATAAAACAATAGATAAATAAACTAGAAGATACATCAAAACTACTTTCTTAGATTCTTAGTATCATTGATTTTTAACTACTTGAATAATTTCTCTCAATAAACAATTTATCACCATTGAGTGGGCTAAAAAAACTACTATGCCCACTTGTTGGAGGTGGCTACGTTGGGGCTGGTGGGCACGTGACTTGCTCCGATAGAGTCAGTCTAGATCCTTCGTCTTTTGGGGTTGTTGAGGAGGTCCTGTCGGCATCCGTTGTTCCATACACTTGTGAATTATTTGAAAAATTTATCTTGCCTCAGGCCCTCAATAATAAAGAATGATAGTGAAGTATTGAGAATAATTTGATGACCAAAGACTTTCTATATATTGGGCTTGTTTTTTCTTTTCAAAATACTAAAGGAATTGTAATAAGACTAGAAGAACTATTTCGAAACATAATAGGAGAACTCTCTTCATTCCAGAGGGAAATTTTTTTTTATATTATTATTATTATTATTTTTAAGTTGAATGAAGATAGAAGAGCAACAAAGCTCTCCATCTCCCCTTTATTCCAAAAGAAAGAAAAAGAAACACATAAGTTCTCCATCTCCAGAGGGAAAATGTTTGATCCTTATTACAACAGGAAAGATTAACGCATCCATGTTTGAGTCTTAGTCAAGGCTCTTGTGGTGATAATTATGTTCCAAAAGCACTTGATTTATTGATTGTTTTTCTGAGCCAAACAAAGAAGACGTGGTCTCCCGGCGAGGTCTTGACTGGTTTCCACCATGACCAGGTAGCTCAGGTGTCGATCTACAAAATGCATGTTGTGGTCGGGTCTCACCATGTCTCATAGGCGCACCAAGAGGGTGTTACTTATGCTTGATGACATAGTGATACTAGAGGTATGAACATGTTCTGTACCCCCATTTAGGCCAATCGAGTAGGCATAGCAGTTTATTGTTACAGATACTTATATTCTGGTGTATGTATTTTCCTAGCGGTACCCCAATAAAGCCTTGCAAATATATTTATGTTCACTTTTCCATAAAAAATAAAAATAAAATAATGGGTCACTAATTGACTGTCGATATATTATAAGTATCTATACAAATGAATTCTCACGGAAATTTTTACACACTCTTCAACTAGATGTGGTTCTAATTCCAAGGAACCAAAAGTAAGAGTGTAGCTAGAATGGTCAAAGAGGGTCAACTGATGCTTATGATCTTAGGATTCTTAGCTTTTATGTTCCACTTAATGGAGAAGTTGTATATACACATCCCTATTTACCAGATACACACCCCTAATTTTTTGTGTCCATATTATTATTCTTTAAACTTCCTCTTCTACACTTATTAGGAAACATTTATTTACACATATTTAATTACTTGATACTGAAAACCCGGTACTACTATATGACCTTCCATGTACGGCCATCTCTCAATGCATGTTTTTCAAGTTTCAAAGAAGGTGAGAAAGGAAAGGTTCTGGAGTGAGGCTAAAGGAGCAAATATACAATTAACCTTCACAACTATAATCAAATTATCATACAAAGACAATCAATAGAGTGAGGAATTAAGGAGGTACTTGTTGTTGTCAGCATTTGTTTAATAACATATCAAACATGTTAATCCAATGGTTGTATAATTCTCTATTTATGTGAGGATCAAAATCAACCCAGAGATGTATATATGAAGATTGAAACCTAAAGATGGACATCCAATTTACATTCAACAATGTGAATA
Organism: Rosa persica; assembly: GCA_025331145.1. Lineage (NCBI taxonomy): Eukaryota > Viridiplantae > Streptophyta > Magnoliopsida > Rosales > Rosaceae > Rosa > Rosa persica. Next base: position 4,926,904 of record WFKR01000005.1, on the reverse strand, counting down.
ACTGGCGGTATGAAAGGCCGGTGGTATGGTAGTGGTGATGTGAGGATGAGGTGGACAGTGGTCGATTTAATGAATTGATGTAGTGCTTTAATTGTTTTAAAAGATGATGTTTAAAAGGAAAATTGGATAAAAACATAAGTAAATAGATATGTATAAACAAAAGTTACCTAATAAGAAAGAAGGCAGGAGAGGAAGTTTATGGAAGATGATGGGAAAGAAAAAAAATTATGAGTGTGTATCTAGTAAATAAGGATGTGTATATAGAACTTCTCCACTTAATAATGTTTTTTATTGTTTAGTGCTCACACCGTTTGTTGTGAAAATTCAATTCTTTTATATGATATCTTTTTGACACCTTTGATCCAACTTCTTGCTACGCCACTCACCAAAAGTAATTCTTTACCAAAAACTTAATTTTATGTATTTAGTACAAACCGAAGAGTTATTTGCTACTTGATGAAAATAGTTCGTAGTGCTTACAAGAAGGGAAAATATCACAAATGATGTATGAACTTTAGGCCATTCTACACTTTGGTGTACAAACTTTCATAACTATCAGAATGATGTATCAAGTTTGCTTCAATCTTTCATTTTGGTGTATGCCGTTAAATTTTATGTTATTTTTATAAAAAAAAAAAAACTAATAAAGCTAAAAGAAAGATAACGGAAATTTTTTTTTTTTGACAAAGATAACCGGAAATTTAACTGCTTACACCAAAATTAAATATTAGAGCAAACTTGATACACTATTATGATATTATGAAAGTTAGTACACCAAAATGTAGCATGTCCTAAAGTTCATACACCATTTGTGAAGATATCGATCAGAAGAATTACTAAAATACAAGATAGTGAGATACGACTGCAATCTATCGTCTTATCCTCAGCCTCACAAACCAATAGAAACCATGCCAAGCTCAAGTAACACACTCGCACTCTAACACAGGCTTCACTGCTCACTTCTGCACATGGCATCGGTACTCGGAACCTGCTCCACCGCAACCTTGGCCGCTCGTCCTATCTCATCTCCCACTTCCAGGACTTCAATTCCCTCCCTCTCTTTGACCCAAGGTACATTTTCCCTCTAATTTAAGTTCAATATATGACATACCCAGTTCATCTTCTGTGCTTCTTTGTGTTTATGAAGGAGACAAAAGATGTGGGTTTCAGTTGTTTTATGGATTCTGATTCTTGAATTGCAGGGCAGAGTTGTGGGACTAAGTTTTATGGCGGGTTAAGGATTCATGGGAAGAAGAGCAACTCTCAATTCCATGTTGCCAGTGTTGCCACTGAAGTCAACCCTTCTGAACAGGTGTGAATCTTCTTTATGTAATTGTAATTGGCTTTCCATGGTCTGATTTGAGATGAAAATTCTGTTTATTTTGATGGGTTTTGTTCATTATGTCCATTCATATTGGATAAACATTGTGTTTGATGAGTTTCAAGAAATAGTTTTTAAGTTTAGAACTAGAAATGGTATAAAAAGATTAGGTCTTTCAGTTTATGTGTTGTTAATTCTAGTCATACTGGTCATATTTAGGCACAGAGGCTTGCTGCTAAGGAAAGCCAGAGGCCGGTGTATCCATTTGCTGCTATCGTAGGACAAGATGAGATGAAATTATGTCTTCTGCTGAATGTGATTGATCCCAAGATTGGTGGTGTCATGATCATGGGTGATAGGGGAACTGGGAAATCCACAACTGTTAGGTCCTTGACTGATTTGCTTCCCGAAATTAAGATTGTTGCTGGTGATCCCTACAATTCGGACCCAGAAGATCCAGAGGCCATGGGCCCGGAAGTGAGAGAGAGCATTGTGAAAGGAGTGCAACTTCCTGTGGCGACCACTAAGATCAACATGGTTGATTTACCTTTGGGTGCTACAGAAGATAGAGTGTGTGGGACAATCGACATTGAGAAAGCTCTGACTGAGGGTGTCAAGGCATTTGAGCCGGGACTTCTTGCAAAAGCTAATAGAGGCATTCTTTATGTGGATGAAGTTAATCTTTTGGATGATCATTTAGTGGATGTTCTATTGGATTCTGCCGCCTCTGGATGGAACACAGTGGAGAGGGAGGGTATTTCGATCTCTCATCCTGCAAGATTCATTTTGATTGGCTCTGGCAATCCAGAAGAAGGGGAGCTCAGGCCACAGTTGCTTGACCGTTTTGGTATGCATGCTCAAGTTGGGACTGTGAGGGATGCAGAATTGAGAGTGAAGATTGTGGAGGAGAGAGCTCGGTTTGACAAAAACCCAAAAGATTTTCGGGTTTCTTACGAAGCTGAGCAAGATAAGCTTCAGGAACAAATTACCTCAGCTAGAAGTGGTCTTCCATCTGTACAGATTGACCAGGATCTCAAGGTGAAAATCTCCCAGGTTTGTTCAGAGTTGAATGTCGACGGATTGAGAGGAGACATAGTGACTAACAGGGCTGCAAAAGCTTTGGCTGCTCTAAAGGGAAGGGATAAGGTGACTCCAGAAGATATTGCTACTGTCATCCCTAACTGCTTAAGACATCGTCTTCGGAAGGATCCTTTAGAGTCAATTGACTCTGGTTTACTTGTCATTGAGAAATTTTACGAGATCTTTAGCTGAGGGGGGTGCTGATAGGCCATTTCTTTTAAGTTTTGCTGGCAAGATTGTTGTTTTGTAACTTTGTTCATTTTTTTTTTTCCTGGGCGTTAATCTCATCCTGTTTTTTAAAAGAGGACATTAATGTTTTGCAAATATATTCAGAGTCTCAGACTACTATGTAACAGTTGAAAGTTTATTGTCTATATCATTGAGAAGCTTGAACCTCAGTTGAACTACAAAGAGAGGACACTTGTTGTCTATGTTTTCTTCTGGTTTATTATTGTGTATTATTATTCTCTCTCTGATGAATTCAATCTTGCCTTAAATTTTGATGTTATATCAAACAGCTATGATGATGAGATCACGATTAGTTGGATCATGAATTATCGGCTATGCATAAACTTGATGGTTATGTCTGAAAATCTGAATCAAGTGTTGCATGCAAGCTGCTATAGATCGTTTTCTTTCTGAGATAATTTCAGCAGTCTGAATTGAACCAACTTAGCCAGGAGATATGTCTTAACACTCTTCCCGAACTGTATACATTGACATTTAAAATTGCAGCTCAAGCAATGCAGTTTGTAAATGTCTATATATGTATTACATGAGAAACAATAACATGCCATTGAACCTAGGCTGTGGTATTATGAGCAGTTCCACTCCAAAATTTCGGTCTCTGTTCAAGAAATGCTGGCTGGCGCTGGTAGACAACCGAAGCAGCCTTGATCAGAATTCCAGCAGTTATAGCCCATATGTCATACCCTATACCATGATCTTCAAAGTAGAAATGTTGCAACAGATATTTGTCTCCCATCCATTCTCTCTCCTCTGCTCTTCTGTTCTCATCCTGTCCACCGTGAAAAAACAAATGTGATAAAGCAAAGTCTAGAGAGTGAAACCCATCAAAGGAAATTTAAGACTCAGATGAGAATTGGATTAATGTTAAACCTTGAGAAACATTTCTAATGGAGCATAAAAGATTGCTTCCACTTCTGCAGCATTTGGAGCTGGATTAAATGATTCCTTGTTAGAAAGTAAGCCAATTACAGGAACCACTGTCATACCTAGCTGGACATAGAAACCCAAAAGCTAATTTTAGTTTCAAAAGAAGAATTAAAATGATACATACATTTCAAGTGCGCCGAAAAAAAAATTCAATTGAACATATGACACACACAGTACGCCTAACCTTGTTTACAAAAGGTTCAAGAATGGTGACAATGTTGACTTGGGAAGGGTCTAAGCCAATCTCTTCCTTGGCCTCCCGGAGAGCTGTGTCCACATCATCAGCATCACCTTGCTCTCTTTTACCGCCGGGGAGAGCCACCTCACCTGCAAACAAACACAAGTCTTGATTCTTCACAATCGTGCTTTAAATTTACTTATTTGATGCAATTGACGCTAAGAGGTGAAACAAGCAGGCAACCAGAGTGAGAAGAGAGAGTTGAGGCTCGCTTTGTGAGAATAACGTGCAGGTCACCCTCTTCCCCTTGGAATAGACACACCAGAACCGCAGCTCTTTTGATCGAGCCAGTTGTACTGGTAGGTGATAGACCAGGGCTGACTGGTTTCTGGAGTCTAAAATCTTGTGCTAAAATTTGGAGTCTCTGATCAAGGTTGCTTGAACCCATTCGATTATCTTCACTTTCTACACCAAACGCAACCTTATAACTGGGATTTTGCTCTACAAAAGGTGGTGGCCGTTCGTATACAATTGATGCAGCCCTTATCAATATACTAGCAGTTAACCCCCATATCTTGTACTTCTTATTCTTCATTTCATAGTCAAAGATCTGAATCAGATACTTGTTCCCCATCCACCCTCTCATCTCTACTCTCCGGTTCTCATCCTGAAGCAAATGCATACAAATTGATCCTCAAATAAATGAATATATAAAATCAAATAGTTTCAAGGCGTAGAGTAATAAAGCTAAAGATAAACCTTGATGAACATTTCCATTGGAGCATCAAATACTTCTTCCACTTCAGCATGATTTGGAGCTGGCTTGAAAGCTTCCTTTACATTAAGTATGCCAATAACAGGAATGACTGCCATTCCTTGCTGCACAGAAAGCCAGGCAACTAAATAAGGTTCCTGAAAAAACTTGAAAGCTCTATCGAAGTCATAAGCCCAAACCAAATCTCACATCACTCGGATACTCATATGCAACATAAAGCCAAGTAGGTCACCCTATCCATCCTCTAGTTACCTCATACATGCGTAAGTCCATACAGAACACTCAACAAGTCAATCTAACAACCCGGCTCTTCTACTATACTAGCTTTGAGAAGCGCTTGTACTCAATAGAAATGGCACCAAGGAGGGGAGACACATTTTACACTAACTATAACTTCTTACATTGGTCCGGTACTTCTCATAATCCCCCCGACTCAATTACTTTTCTCGAAACTAAGATTCTATGCTTCACATGTCATAAACACTTACTTTGCAGACACAAGTATACGATGAATCAAGCCTTTCTTCCTAGTCTTAACTGAACTTCTTTATCTTCCACTACAGAGAAACTTGGTCACAATTCTTAATTTCCAAAATAACATATAACTAGAGAAAACAAAACTCCTTCATTCAATCATACAAAGTCCAACAAAAACTTCAAACAAAATAACCACTCTTTCTATATCTAAAAGCATTTTCGCAATTGAAAATTAGTTCCAACCAACCTAATCAGATTTGTTGAACATCCTACACACACACACACAGCTGACCTTGATCACAAAGGGTTCAAGAACAGTAACAACATCGACATGTGAAGGCTCCAATCCAATCTCCTCCTTGGCCTCCCGGAGAGCCGTGTCCACGTCATCACCGTCACCCTCCTCTCTTTTCCCGCCAGGGAGCGAAACTTCGCCTGAAAACCAAACAAACACACATCTTCAGTCTTTGCAAATTGCAATGCCATTCATTGATCTATGTAAACAAGAAAAAGATAGTTGAGGCTGACCAGAGTGAGAAGAGAGAGTCGAGGCTCGCTTTGTTAGAATGACTCGCAGGTCACCGTCGTCGCCTTGGAAGAGACACACCAGAACGGCAGCTCGGCCCGTCGAACCGGCGGTGGTGGTGGTTGGTACACCCGGTTTGACTTGTCTCTGGAGTCTGAAACGTCGTGCTAACGTTTGAAGTCTCTGTTCAAGGTTTGGTGAGCTCATTTTTGTTTCCTTCACCTGAATTCTCTAACAAACTTTAGGCTGCTGTATAACTAACTCTCTATTTACAACGCTTTTTAAGAGAACCGATCCAGAACAAGTGTCATGTAGATCAAGCGTTAATCTGAACCACCGCGGGTTAACACGAATCACCACGTGTATTATCATCGTAGAATCATACAATAATTTTATTTTTGTGCGTATAAACTTGAAATCGTGACCTTCTATTTAAACTGTGAGACGGTAGTTGCCGGTCGTCTTTAGCCTGTTGGCTTTGCTAATATTCGAAGTTCATCAGGTCTAAGGTTCGACTGGCATAGAGAGAGAGAAAAGAGAGAGAGTACAGTTATGCATTAAAAATGAGGTATTCTAAAATACCTCTGTTTTTTCGGTTTTTTTTTTTTTGGCTCAATTAATTGTTAAGATTTTCATTTTCCTGGTGTTAAGCATTTTTATTTTCATCCTCAGGATGACATAATCAAGAAAAATTAGATGAAAACTATAGAAAGAATGGTTTCCTTAACATCAAGCAAATCTAACAATAGCATATTACAACACAAAGTGGTAGTGTTCTCCACTCTTTAAATCAATGAGGGCAATGAGTTACTATGCAACCGCATCAACAAGTCCTACAACAAGAACAACAAACTAGTGAAATCATGATCCAGAACCAGATATGAGTACAAAAGGTATGAAGGATAAGACAGACTTACCTGAAGAAAAGAGAAGATGGCAACTGCAACAAGTCTGTTCTCGCAATTTTCTAGACCCAGAAAATGCTTGATACTTGCTGCTGGTTTCCGCGAGTTAATGCAAGACTCCTGAGAAAATAGGCTTGCTTTTTCCTTTCCGTCTCTAATATTTAGTATGATAATGGGGTGAAATGGACCTATGCAGTAAAAAAGAATTGAAACAAATGTAACGCTTCAAGCTATTTTATTTCTCATTATGTTTTAAACAGTAATCTTGACAAATAGTGCACAAAGAAGTGTGCATTACTACAGGAAAGATAATCGTGTTAATAATGGAAAGGAAGTAATACAGTTTGCAATAGTTTATGGAAGTACGGTATTTTTGTCTACACTTCTAAGAACCTTATGACTGGGATTCTGCTCCACAAAAGGTGGAGGCCGTTCATATACAATTGATGCCGCCCTAATCAAGATACCAGCAGTTAAGCCCCATATCATGTACTTCTTGTTGTTGGTTTCGTAGTCAAAGAAATGAATCAGGTACTTGTTACCCATCCACTCTCTCTCCTCTGCCCTCCGGTTTTCATCCTGAAGCAAATGGATACACAATGATCAATACAATAGACGAAAGCAATTACATATGTAGACTCGGACAGAAGTGAAACTAAACAGAAAAAAACCTTGATGAACATTTCCAAGGGAGCATCAAATACTGCTTCCACTTCGGCCGGATTTGGAGCAGGCTTGAATGCTTCCTTATCGTTAAGTATACCGATAACGGGTACAACTCTCAGTAGGTGCTGCACAGAAATCCAAATATAACTTATTTAAGTTCCTCCAAAGTCTAGAAACCTTTTTCAAGTTGAAAGTTGGAGACCGTGGTATGCTGCATTACATCAGTTGAGGAAATAACACCAAGTGCTTGCTCTTTCCCTAGTCCTATCTTTGTGATTCAAACTTAGACACTTATGCAACTAATCAGACTAACCACCCTCTTTCCCATTAGAACTTCCTAAATTTTGGAACGCCTTATGTGCATCGATGTATGGCATCAAACTCAAACTGGATTACAAGAACATCAAATATTTTGAAATTCTAGTTTCTAAATCAGATACACATGAAAAGTTGGAAAATCAGATACACATGAAAAGTAGGAAAAAAAAAAAAAAGAGAGAAATCATCACTAACAAAATAACAACCAAAGGGCCTATAGCCATCTACTCAATAGAACGGCAGGAAGCAACTAAATAGACATTACACCTCTAATAACCTCTCTTAGAAAATTCTCAATTTGGTCTGGCACTCATTATAGTCCCCTCTAATCTATCAATCTATTTCCTCATATTTTTCTGGACTAAGTTTCCAAACTCTAAACTTCATAAAATTTTGTGTGCAAAAACACTAGTATTAACTGAAAGTCTCAAGCTTTAACCTCCACTACAGAGAAACTCAAAGGCACCAATTGAAACTTAGTATAAAGCCTCCACTTCAGAGAAACCCAAGGCACCAATTGAAACTTAGTATTAACTCAAAGTTCCAAGCTTTACATACTTGGAATAGACTAAAGTAGGCTCAGTCATATAGAAACTTAACACAAATAACATCAACCACATGACACTTGATCAAACCTAAAAAGACAAATGTTATTACCTTAGACAAAAATGGTTCAAGAACAGTCACAACATTAACAAGCTTAGGATCCAAACCAATCTCCTCTTTCGCTTCTCTTGTGGCTGTGTCACCATCATCCTTGTCTCCCTCCTCTGTTTTCCCACCTGGCAAAGAAACCTCACCTGCCAAAAACCAAAAAAAAAAAAAAAAAAAAAATCTTTACTATATCTTCTTCATCTTCCTCCTCAATTCTGGGCACCAAGAACTCAACTTACCAGAGTGAGTGGACAACCCAGATGACCTCTTGGTCAAAACGACACGTAGGTCCCCACCGTCTCCTTCAAACAAACAGATCAAAACAGCAGCTCTTTTGGGCCTGAACGTTTCTGGGTCTTTGGCAATTGGGGTTTCAGACTCAGCAAAGCCCACTTGGGACACGACTTTCCCGGCTGTTTCTTCGACTCTCTGCTCCTCGGAGTCGTCGTCCCAGGACAGAGGCGGTGGCTTGTAGAGGCGGAGCTGCTGGGTCAGGGCCAGAAGTCGCCGGGAGGAAGTGGGTGGGTCCATTAGAGGTGGGAGTGAGGTTGTTAGTCTTCTGAGAATTGAGATCATGGGAGTTTAGCTAGTTCAGCATGGTAACAACTTGGTGAGTGTTGGGAAAATGGTCGTGTAATGGGGAAGCTCTGTGGTAAAATTACGGTGGATGGCCGACGGATCGTGGTCGGCAGGCAATAATTTTTTTTTTTAATATTTTTTTTGGAAAATTTTACTGACTGACCAGTCATCGGAAAAAGTGTTTTTATTTTCCAGATTATAGGTGACGAAATTCTGTTGGTTTACTTTTTTTTTTTATTCTTAAGAATTTTATTCACGATCAATTTTTCAGTGAAAATGTTTTTATTTTCGAGATCCTAAGCGATGGATTTTCATAAGTTTTTTTTTCTTTTAGAAATTTTATCAATGATCAATTTTTCGTAAAAGTGTTTTTATTTTTGAGACCTAGCAACAAGTTTTGAGGCACTTAACATCTATCGGTAAAATTGTGTTTGTTTTTAATTTATGAGACACTTGACTATGAATTTTCATTTTTGGTTTTGATAATTTAGCGCTAACGAAACAAGTATTTATTTGAAAAAAGATAATAGTTTGATACTTTTACGACTTAAGAAATCTTAAAATTAGTTAGTCGTTGGCTGAATTCAGAACTTTCCATTTACAACTAACGAAATAAGTGTTTCTTATTTTTATTTTTTTATTTTTTTTTCCTGAGACCTTTGCTGACTTTAGTAATTTTAGAAACCAACTCATGCTTACAAAGGAAACACCAATATAGACCAGATCGTACCGGACAACTGTGGCATTGTGCTCTAGAAATAAGTTGTAGTGTCCAATCCTTAGAAGGTAAAAATTCTAAGAAGACTTTGACTTCCAACTTTTGTGACGGACACAAATCACTGTTCAGTATCACTATTTCATCATCAAAAATAATTCAACAGTTGCTCTTAGTACTTGTAACACTAAACATTAAGGGGAAATCGTAAAGACAAATACTATTCACATATTTTTATTTTTTATTTTTTTGGGTGATCTATATCGTATCTTAAAAGTTGAACTTAAAAGAGCAATAATATAAAGTGGGCTCATCCCACATGCTATGTACACAATTTTCCTATGTGCAAGACTGTAGTAACATGTTCTTTCTTCTGCCCTTTACTGATACTCTGTTGTGTGCAGTTGCGCATGCTGTCTGTAAATATGGTGCATGCATTCTGCGAAAACTGTGTTACATCGTACGCTTCATACTAGCCAACACATTATCATTGACACTGTCACTTTCCTTCAAGGAATCTTACCATCTTTGGCACAAACACATTACACATGTTACAACTCATTTTCACTTCTGACCTAGCAGATAAGTCGGTAGAGGACGCACGAAGTGAGTCCAGTCACGTCAACTACGAACAATAGACTCGAGGTGGAGCCAGAAATTTTGAACCAGATGGAGTAGGTGAACCATGTATTTAGTTAGGTTAGGCGTAGATTAATGTGGTCGGTTTGAGTTGACGTATTAGACATTAGAGCTGCACCTCTTTTGGTTGCACTATTTCTTGATTCAATTTGACAATAACTTTTGAAGTTTAAATCAAAAACCCAATATGGGTATGTGACAAAAGTACTTCTAGCAAAAGCGATATTGAAAGAAAGGACTTTACAATTTTACATAAACAGCTCATTTGGCTGGCTTTGTGCATTAATGCTGATAGCTTATGACTAGTGGACTTTTATGAGCATTTCTTCTTGATTAGACATCACAGCGTTTGTCCTGGCTCTTAATGTTCAAGTAGGGTGTTATTGGTTATAGTACCACACATGTTTCTGTAGTTCTGTAGCTATATATCAAGAGTATTTGCACAACTATGTTCGGTAAACTTGAGAGGAAAAAGAGAGAGACTTCAATGACTTCTCATTCCCAAGAGAGTCTCTATCTGCAAATGTCACAACAGCAAATGTCACAACAAAGAGAATCAAAGGAGGAGGAGGAGGAGGAGGAAGAAGAAGAAGAAAATGAAGCTCAAGATCAACCAGAAGTTGCTCAAGCACAACAAGATTATGAAGCAAGAGTGGAACCTAAACAACCAAGCATGAACAATGAAAGATATGGAAGGATTGTGAAGGTTCAAGGAGGCCACGTTATTAGATCAATTGCGAGAAAAGACAGGCACAGCAAGATCTACACGTCCAAGGGCCCAAGAGACAGAAGGTTCCGGCTTTCAGCTCAAACTGCCATAGAGTTCTATGACGTTCAAGACCGTCTTGGCTTTGATAGACCAAGCAAGGCCATTGACTGGCTCATTCACAAGTCCAAGGCCGCCATTGAAGCTCTCGAAGATTCTTCTACTACACACCAGACTCAGCATCACCAAGGAGGCAATGCCGAGCCAGAAACTGTCAAAACTCATCAGCCTTTGGACGAGAGCACTATGAAAAATGAGAGCAAAGAACCTGTTCTTGACTATGCTGAAGAAGCCCTCAATTGTGCTCCCAATTTATCAGAGGCCAATTTCATGGAGATGGGTTGGTTTCAAAGTCTGATGGCTTGGAATTACAATGCAGGTGATGGTGGAGAAGGTTGTTCTTTCAATTCATCACCTGTTACTCTGCTATAGTTAACCATTTCATTGGCCAAAACTAGTTGCTTGACGCAATTTTCAGTTTCAGATTTGTTTTTGAGCTAGATGAAGTCTTTTTGGTTAGTGCTAAATTTTCATTATTAGTTGGTTGTGATAAAAGTGACCTCTTTTGATCTTTTGGCATGAATGTCTTGGGTGCTATTATGTTATAGGTTTTGACAGCTTTTGTTTTCTTAAATGAGTAATCTGACTCCATCAACAACTTTGATAAATAACTGAAACCAATATGCACAAGTACACAAACTAAGTAGATTGGTAGCCATCTTAAATTTATGATGATGATTAATTACAGGCCTAATGGTTAAAGAAAAGCAAAATAAGAAGGTTGTAGAAGTTGGTTGGAATTGAATCTTAAGGTAATATACTAACTAGAGGCATGGTATTTACTGGTACTTGTGAACCTTTGTAGGTGCTGAGCAGTTGGTCACAGCTTACAAGGCAACTACCTAGTTCTGCAAGGAAAAGAGGAAAAGGGTTCAATTATTCGACCATGAAAAGCCATGAAACCTCTAAACAACTAGGCAATAATTGTATTCATAATACTAGTGAAGAACGTGTTAATGTTGGTATATATTAAAGTGTAGTAACCCTGTGTATAAATACTAAAGGCGTGCACAGCACTCAAAAAGCTAGGACTTAGAGAGCAAATAACCATCCTTTTAGGCTCGTAGACTTGGAACTAGATTTGCATAAAATTGAAAGAACCCTTCTTCATTTTTTAATGAAGCTGCAGTCAAAATCTGGTTGACTAAAGAAAGAGCTCGATCATTTACTGTAACTACAAAGAAAAAGAAGACGAGGGACATTGATGATGACTTAAATAACCAAACAATTTATAGAAAGAATGATGGAACAACACAAAGTAATTCAAAGAACAACCGTAGTAATTACAGTGCACAAAAGCACGGTTACAATCACCCTCAACAAATAAATGGTCTATTTACATAATATAAATAAAATACATATTTTCCCTTTCAACATATACATTAACGTGAAGAAAATGATCTGGTCAGTCCCAAATCCAGGTCCTGTTCATAATCCTATACTGCACGCCGAAGCTTATAGCTTCCACACCACTCCTTGTACAAGAATCAGCAACGACTGTGTATACTGAAAAATGGTTTGTCCCTCATTTCTCTGGATTTTGAACTGATAAAATGCTGAAGACATTCTTATTGAAATTTTACCTTTGGCTCAGAACCAACAAGTCAAATTTTGAATGTTCATTTCTGATTGTTTGCCTCTTCTGCTTTAATGCCCTCAGCATGTGGAACTGGTTTTTCTTCATTGGCTGTGTAAGACAATTTCCGAGCTCTTGTAGTTCCCTTACCATTTGGTGAAGGGAGTTTAACTGAAACCGAAGTTTTTGGCGTTGGTGAATTTATGTTCTTGCCAACTTTGCTAGCTTGCTTACCCTGCACTTTCTTTGGGCTAGGTGATTGCACACGGCTTTCCCATGGTCGAGCAGCAATCCAGCGTTCCTTCCAGCTCCAACCCCAGTTAGATTTTCCAAGTTCATAACTTCCCAAGCTTTGGCTCTGACTACAGTTGGCCCTCCACTATAAATCATAGAAACAGTTTTCATTTCCAACTGATTCAAGGATCAAATCAATGAATAGAGTACATACAAGAATAGGGTGTACCTGATGAGAAAAAGCATATGCCATAGCCCGCTCACGCTTAACTGCTGCTTCTTCCCTCTGATATATCCTTGAAAGTATATCATCCATGGTTTCAGAGCCACCACTCCATTCCACCTGTATCCAGTTAAATAATTACTCAGATAGATTGGAGTGTTGATGAGTGCAAAAAGATCAGTCCTAAAAGCAGGGTATCAAGGACTACAAGATATCAAAAACTATCCACGAATGGAATATGCAGGGATTTGGAATAACTAAGTACCAAAGCCTTGTTCTTTGCTATCTGATGCAAATATAGGTAGAAGGTAAAACTTTATAAGAGCCAACTTTCCCAATAGAAAAAATAGATATTGGAGACATGGACTAACCCAAGATCTTGGACACAAAATGATTTCACAAAACCATATTCGTGCCTGGATATGAGGTGACAATTTCATGGCATGAGCACCACAAGATTAATGACGTGAAAAACCTGAACTAAAATTTTTGGTTCGGCAAGTCCTTAGACATTTGGAAATTGTGATCTCACCTCTATGTCATGGAGTTTTGCCTCAAGTTTGTTTTGATTCTCTAACTTCTTCTGTTTGATCCTTCCTTCAGTTACCATACAGAGCCGGCGAGTTCTAATATCAGTCTGTATTCTGCTCCATAAATGCAGATAACTCAACGTAGTTGTAGCTTGCTTTCTAACAGGGTAAGCTTGGGTCAGCATTTGCAATCTTACAATCCCTTTCAAACGACGTAAAGCTTTCCTAGCCTGCAATGGAAATAAATCTAAGGACCCCAAAGACCGGTATAAAAGAATGCTGTTTCATCCAAGAACAGGTCATGAATACTGTACAATTAACGTCAATACGAAGCACTTCTCCTCATTAATAACAATGTAAAACCAAACAAAATTTCAAAGGATTTAATATTTTGGCACATTAATGTACATAACCTGGAATGTAGTTAAACATACCACATGTGCACGGAAAGCAGTCTGAATTCGAATTGCAGCTATATCTTCAACTGGCATGTCAAGGGAGCCAAGTTTTTTATTGGTTGTACCATTTGCAAAATTTGATTCTTTCCCTGAAATATTTTTCAAGTTTATGGAGGATCCCTGTCAGAAAATGTAATGAGAATCAGAAATCGTAATATGATGTTCTCAGATATCAAATTTAATTTCAAAATCTCTGTTACTAATAGCAACCTACTGCTACATCAGAAACATGGATTCCCTTATATGACCAGGATTAGTTCAAAACTATTTTTCATGGAAGTAAATGGTAACAGAATTAATGCACATTCTGTTGACAGCAGAAAATGTACTACTTTCCTTTATGTGTGGGATATGCTGAGGAAGATAGTTTTAACATGAATTAGAACCCTAAACCTTTATGGACTTCATTTAAGCTCCTAATAAGTCCTAAAACCAATTTCCTCTCGATCTTGAAGTAAAAGATAGCTTCTGTGCTCACTTCAGTACAATATTTGGCCAACACTAAAAACCGAGTGATGTGTAAGATGGACGCTCCACTTCAATTTTGGAGTAAAACATTTTAGACTTAAACATAACAATAAGGATATGTACGCAAATTTTTCCAGTTTTGAATGCAGTTGCATGACATTGCTTAACAAAAGCTACAAAATTTATACAAATTTGCAGGCTTTATACCTTCACTCGTTTTGAACTGCCAAACTTTGCTTTCCTTAAGCTGGTTAATGCCTTGAACCAATTTCCAGATCCCATATCTGATGGTAAGAGATTACGTCCTATTTACCATAACCCTGACAGTTAATGAAATCACCACCATCAGTATTAAGCAGACAAACCATGAGTCAAGTTTGAGCATGAGAAAATGGTATCTTCTTTTCAGCAACAAATCTAACAGTTTCCAATAAAACTCAATTGCTGTTGACATATATGATACAGAACATTCCCCTTAAAGTTTCAATCTTTATATAACTATAAACTGATGACCAAGCACACAGTGTTATTGATAAGTGCATGAGTAATCAAAAAAGTCCGCATCTAAAAACAAACAGAAAACAATCAAAATAAACTTGAGCAAACTACATAATCCTAATAGTACAGCATGTTCACTAAAGAAAACTAACCTACTCAAGCACAGAGTCTACTGCAAGATACAATTTTTCAGAGAATTCATTACACACATTGTAAAGACTTCCATATCAATCTGGGTTTTTATAAAACTACCTTGTATACTTACCAATCAGATCCCAGTCACACTAAATCTCCAAAATGCACAAATGGGTATGAGTAAATCACACTTGTCAACACACAAAACCAAGGCAAACAAATGCAAAACCGAAGAAAACAGTATCTGGGTAAGACTCACTTACCAGAGAAGCAGCTAGAAAAAGCCCAGCAGAGAGAAGACACACTCTTCTAGGTAATGGGTGCTCAAGAATTTTGAGGATAAATGTTGTTGCAAACAAGTTGGACTTGTAATTCAAGAAGTAAAGAAGAAGCAAAGCCCCTGAGAAGGTGAGAGAGAATAAAAGGTGGGTGGGGTGGAGTGAGGATTGCATTGGCCCCATCTCCAGCCTTTTTTTTTCTCTGAAAAACATATACACATTTAATCATTAAATATCAGATATACAAATCTTTCTTTTTGTTTAATTCTATATATTTCCCTCAATCATAGGCTCAAGTGCTCAACCAATGCTTAGCTCCAACTATAAAGACAACTCATATGAATGAAGGTTAGACGTGTTTGTGTACGTGCGAGTCTGGTGGTGTGTGGTAGTTGCTATTTGGTGTGGTGGATGTTTTGAGAATTCAAAAATGGAGGCTACAGCTACTTTAGAACAAACCAATGTCACTGTTTGATTGAGATGGCCTGCCTTTCTAATTGTATATCCTGAATCTTGATTTGCAGATTGTACAGTGGTGTTTCTTCAATTGAAGACACCTTAGTTCCAAAATCAAAAAACTAATTTTGAATAAGAGACGACTAAACATTTCCTAGTTCTTACAAAGACTAAAAAAACTCACACACCATTGGATCATGCGTGTCTGCCATACACACATATGTATAGTGGAAGTTTTGGGAAAAAAATGTACTGTATTTTCAATACCAAGTTTTTGTTTTAGGTGTTTCCTGGAGATCATTTTTCAGCATCCTTTACTAATGAGTGATGATGTAGGCAAGTTTACTGTTGAATGAGTTCCAAATAAGTTTCACTCCAGGAAGAAATAAGCTCAAATGATTAGATATTGCATATGCACTAATAATGGATGTAATCTACCAGAAATAGTAATAATGCATGTAAACGTATCATCATATAGATCAATTATTGTTGTGTGACCTACCTAGATTCAATGATTTTAATCACTTAAGTATTAAATGGCTTGCTGGTATCACACTCATCCTTTCTGATAATCAAGATCATATAAACAGATGGAGGGGACTACCATGATTTATGAGTTGCATATTTCCATATGGGCACGGGCATGGGTCTGCCGGGCAGGCCATACCCACATCATGGATAGAAGCCCAAACATTACAACTTGAAGGACCTGGGCCAAAAACTATATGCATATATTCTCTCCTTTAAACCCTAAGCCCTAATCTCATTCAATCTCAAAGACAGACACCAAAGAAACAGAGTATAAGACTGGACTTGGATCCTCTCCTTTTGTCTCCATCCCATTGATATTCCCAAATCTCATTCATTCAAGCACATCTAAACACAATCCAACATTAACTGTGTCATGAATCCCTTCAACTGAATTCTACATAATAATAAGAATGGGCTGTTGGATACTCTTGAGGCTTGAGATTCCACTCTAAGCAAAGAGAGAAATGAGGCCATATAGAAATTTGAAATCTCTCTAGCATCTAGCAACAAGGTGAAGGTGAGTTTCAGGAACTATCAGGCCGGCTATCAATCCATTTATCAACCAATACTTTCTCTTAATTTTTCATCATTTTTAAAAATTAGCTAAAATGAGAAGTCATTTAGATCTAATTTTGATTTAACAACATTTCAAATTACACAGTTTATAAGCTAAAAAATACACGCACAAACTGGTCCCGGCGAGGCTCGAACTCGCGACCTCCGGCTCATAAGACCAGCGCTCTAACCAACTGAGCTACGGGACCAGTTGATCAGTAAAAATAAAATTAAGTAACCATGATCTTTATTAACTTATTATAATTACCATTTACTTATTCTCTTAAGACTTGACTAATCTGCCTCTATAGTGTAAATTAAATTATACACCAAATTATATATTTCAGAAAATCGAAGATAAAACCTGATAGATATTAGTATACTGTGCTTAATTTTGACCATCCAAAGTATAAACATTAATCAATATAGGGATCGGTGGTTATGTACATGATGTTATAAAGCCTTTTTTTAGCACAAACATGAGGAAAGTATGTGAAGAGAAATCATGTGCTATAACAAAGACATTTTGATATAAATGAGGGCCAAATTTCAGGTTCGGGTAAATTAGTTGAAAATTAACGAGGTTTCTAATAGTCGTATAAGACATGAAATATCATGTGCATCACTCATATAAGACTTGGGTTGTATTGGAATCCAAATTAGTAAAGTAGAATTACATGTATAGTGGGATTTGATTTCACAACGTTTTGATCCACTTCAAGAATATAGAGACTAAAATCTGATAGGTTGCTACACTGTAACTTCAGACTCTAAGTCCATCCAAGAAAAGTGGTAAGAATATAAACCATCAACAGTGATATGGGGTACATAATGTATGCTATAATACAGGTCCAAAATGGGAACTTTCTGCTGAAGCTGGAATAAAGACCCATCACTGAGCAAATGATCAGAACAACTAAAACTGCTGCAGAGACATCCCAAGATAAATTACGTATGTAAACAAGTGCCAAGAAGATGGTCAATCCCATAACATTGTTCATGAACACGCTGTTATAAATCTGCATAAATCATTTTGGAGTGTCAGATAAGCAACTATGTTTCCGTTGTTCAATTGGAGATCAAATGTTAACTTTAAATATATGAGCATGTAGCTTATCCATGATGATACTGGCTAGTATTGATCAAGGCTTTGTTAAATATGGAAGTTGTTATATCAGAGATGCAAAAATGAAAGAAGATATGAGTGCAAGAGAGAAACAGACCTCTGAAAGTGCTAAAGAGATGGCATTCTCAGTCTTATCTTGAGCAGAAGTTATTATTTGCAATGCCAGTCCATAGTTGATAGCCAAGGGTACCAAAACATAAGAGGTGAAGAATGAAGGAATGCTTGCAGCAGTAGAGAAGTCTTGGATAGTCTCCATGAGGGGATTTGCAAGCAAAATCATAATGCCAATACCGAGGATCAAGAGACAAGCAGCCTTGATTTGATTTGTCCAAGATTTATCGGTAAGCTTACTCTTCTTTTTTCTAGCCACCTGCTTCCGCTGCCCTTCCAAAGCTTCCTGCAAGTTCAATTTAATGAGATCCATGTGAACGTAAAGGTTATAATTGGAACTGATATATAGTGTTAGCATGGCTGAATTTGAACCTCGGACTTGCTGCTTAAAAGCCTTCTATGTCCTTGACCTTGACCATTGACAGAGGGCCTTGCTTTAACCCATTTTGAGATTCCATTAACAAACTCTTGCTCAGATATTTGAATATCACCAGATATATCAAAGTCCTCCATTGCCTTTTCTACATAATCACTCTCCAGACCTACTTCTCCTATTTGTATTCCTAGGATCAATGTTCTCAGTTCTTTTGCTGATATAGACTGATTATGATTCTGGTCGATTCTAGTAAACACCCTGTCAATAAACTCAGGAAAGGGCTAATTAATAGATCATGGCATTTCAACAATCCAGATAAACTAAATGTAGAAAACAGTGACTTACTCTTGTATATTTGATACATTAGGGTTGCCGCTTGCAGTGAGAAAACTCGGTGTCAAGGTTTTCTGTACATATTTACTCATCAAAAATTCAAGTCTCCGGTTCTGAATCCATGGCTCAAAGACCTGCATTTTTGTTTTTTGTTTTGTTTAGTAGTGCATTACAGTTGCCGAGGTCATCTTTGTTAGCCACAAATACTTGGGAAACTATGTGTTCTCTTCTTGAAATTTTGTGTTACCTGATAGATGCAGTAAGCGACAAGGAATGCAAATGAAACTAGCAGAGAAACTAAGATCACGATACGAATCCCTGAGGCTGAATTGAGGACTTTGGCCACTTGAAGAATGAGAAAGGGGATCAATGACACCATCATGATTCTTGCGGTAGAGCTGGTTTCAGCGTCAGTTCTTACACCATAACCTGCAAATCACATATACCGACATGTTAAATCGTTGCACTTCAACTAGACCTCTCTCATTGCACTGTCTGTGAAGGTAGGAGAAGTATACCAGTGATACTGAAGTGCTTCTTATGTCCTCGATTTGAAGAAGTTGGAGACTCGGAGATGTCATAGCTGCCAAATGCAACAACAGAACCCCAGACTAGTGTAAGAAGCATGATTGCTGACCCTGCAACCATGCCAATGTTCATTGTAGCCATTGCTTCTGCAGTTTCTGCAGTTCCTGTAACTCCAGTCACTGACAAAAACAAAGCATAACTTTCTCAGGAATTTGGTTACAAGACATCACATTCATCAGTAAATTTCTTACTTGAGACCAAAGATACATGATTTCTGCACATCCTTTCAAAATACTTGAGCAATTACTACTCAGGTATGCGCCGTCCTAATACAACTGTAAGTATAAAAATAACAGAAGGCTAGACTCCTAAATAATCCAGGGAGATTATGATGTCACCAATTAAGTTGACTTTTTTCAATTCTCACTTTATGAATAGATTGTAATATTGTATATATCTGATATTAATTAAAGGAGAGAATAGACTGTTGTACAACATGCCCAAACAAAAGTCTCCAATTTCGAAATTTCTATGTCTAATATCTAATCTTAGTCAATATCTGGCCAAGAATATCCAACATTGAACGTGAAAAATTTTATGATCTCTATGAAATTATGAAGCAGATCAGACAAATAAGGTTACTGCATGATGCTATTGCTACCTCAAATTTGATGTTGAATCTAACCATCTCATATCAATCATCAGCAATTCTACTGCATAATGATAAAAAGCACACACATGCACAATGAGCAACTGAGAAGAAGCTATAGAGATTAAGGAGCTTACCAACAACAATTCCCACTTGTGGTACTGTGCCGAGCAAGTGGAAGACACTGGCACCAAATAGTCCGGTCCCATACATTTTGAAGAAGAGTTCAGATCCACTTGTGATATAGCTATTTGCAAGGTAGAGCAAAATCTCATAGACGATTACCATGAAAGCCAGCCCCCAGACTGAAGTTGCACAAGGCAAGAAGCCATAAATGGGTTCGCAAGTCACTGTATCCGCTTTAAGATCATCCACTACTTGTAGGAGTGAAGAAGACTGGCTTATCAACTTGTCGTCTAAGCCATCGGAAATGAGCAGATTAGAATCTTTAACAGACCGGCTGCTTCCCAAATGAAGTAATTGGAGAACCAGAAAAATGATGAACAAAGCTGCTCTTGCCATATCCAGAGACACTAAAGCTAATTCTGGTTGAACAAATGAGAATGAGAAGCTGAGAAGCAGTTCTAAGTTTGTTAAGGTTTAAATAGAAAAATCAATGCAAGTTGAGGATTAAAATGGCCCAAACTATTCTACCTATGAGCTATGACATTTCCTATACCGGCTTTTTCTCCCCAAGATTTGAACAAGTAAGAACAAAAGCTAGAAGATTAATAGAATAGAATGAGGAAAATTGGCAGCAAGCAACCTGCTTATTTGGCATATGACTATGTATTTATTTGACTTGATATATTCCTCTGTACTTGCTCCAAAAATATGAAATCACTAGTTGGATAGTGACACCGAACAGAAATAATTGACTGAATAAATATAGCAGCCTCTCCATGGTACATGTGCCATTTTTTTCCAAGAGAACCCAGCAGCCACCATGCTTTAACAGTCTAATTTATGTGATTGGTAATCATAAAATGGAGCATAACAGACATATCTGAGCCTATGACTTTTAGACCAATACAAAAGGAATCAGCAGTGACCTGTAACTATAAAGTATACAAATTTTCAGGTTTATTTGAGTATAAGTTAATTATCTGGATTCTGGGATCTGGACTACTAAACAAATAGATCCAAATCTGGGAGGGAAAGGTCCAGGATTAATAATCTAATTTTTTATTTTTTTTTATTTTCTTTTTTAAGAAAACCAGTATTAATATTCAACTAATTAAAATAATCCATGACTATGACAGAGTATTTATAGTATTATAGTCACCAAATAAGCTGCTTACACACACATGTAGATTAGTAAACAATAAAAGTTGGAGTGAAGCAGAAAAAATGTGTTTAAATACCCTTGAGAGCAGGACTTGAAGGCCCTTGAACTCGAATAATACGAAATAATTATAGGCTCGTGTATGATTGAATGGGTGGGATTAGGGCCATGAGAGAACCTCGGTCTCATTATTTAGTGAACAAATCTAGTAAAATTTAGTGAACGAAATCGCTTATCAACAAGGTCAGTTCGATAAACAGGATAAGCAGGAGCGCGAATCAAGCAGCTCCAATTTGAAAGAACTGTTGCATTTCCTGTTGTGTTCGAGATTGATTTGCAGTCCAAGATACTAGTATTTCTTCCCCAACAATACTACTAATAAATAAAATTGATGTTTATAACTTTATATATCACCTTAAGCAAACAAAAGAGCCTAATCATGCAAGTAGGGTAACAAAATCTGACCCACTCCATTTCAACCTAATCCATCATTACTCAGTGGGTTTTAAGGCTTTTAATCAATTGTTCCAGTAGTAAGAATCAATAAAATTAATAGCCAATGAAAAAAAGCATGGTTAATGATTCAGTATTTAGTCAGTGGTTAATGGTTAATGGATACTATTCAAGATAATAATTGGTATATTTACAGGAAAAGTCCAAGTGATCAAGGCCATACTGAATGACGATGGTAGTTTCCTCATTGTTCCTATATGAATTTATTATGAGGGATGGTGAAGGCAAAGCGAGCTAGTGAAGCATAGGATTGGGTCGCTGCTTTTGGTAAAAATGTGGAGCTGCCTCTGTGAGCCAAGAAGGATCTATCGAAATGACATTCCGCATGTATTGTTTTTCAGTTGAGACGAGAGAATGGTAAACCACCCACTTGGGATTAACTCTGCAACACAAAAGTGAACAAATTAGGATGGAACTCGGTTAACCATTCAAATCCAGGAGAGTGGGCAAAACGAAAATGTTGCTGCTAAGTCCAGACAGCAGGATATAAAAAAGTGGTCCAAAATTGAATCTTAATTTATGTCAGATTCTCTCTCTTTACTAGCCTGAATAGCACAGATGAGGGGTGAATATAAACTTCTTGAGAACCTCTGATAGTTTTGTACTTTCCATCGTGACTTGATGCCTACACAGTTCAAACAGAGAAATAATAATCAAATGAAATATATTACGAAGTTCTCTAAAACCCAGAAGGAAACCTGTCAAAAAGCTTCAACAGGGAAAGAACTAAGAGAAACAAAGCACTGATACATTAAGCAGGAAGATTACTCACTTCTGAAACACATGCATTAGCAAAAAATCCATAAGTAATGGCCTTTCTCACTACCTGCAAGATGTAAAGAGCAGCATTTAGAATGTAACTAAAAGATAAGATGGCTTCATTCACCCAAAATGAAATGTGCCTATTACATTTTATGTAAAAACAAATTAATAAACAAATAAAATTATTGGTTTAATTATACATGCAAGAAGCTTTGGTTAAGAATTAAGACTTCGAGAATTGATCCCCACAAGACCTATTGTCTATTGAATCAAGTATTGCACTCTTGCTCTCTATGCAACCCCTCTCACCCTTATCCTTCTAATTTTTTACTTCCATATTTTAAATTCCTAATTATTAGGAAGAGAAGGAGGAAAGTGCGAGATGGATTATTATCTCAGAGATGAGAAGCTTCATATGGCATAACATAAACTTACCACTGTATCTCTTTCACAAGATTTCAAGTCAATGCCTAATCTTCGAGCTGTTCTTCTGAGTTGTTCCCTTATTTCAAGAACCTTTTTCTGCACAATAATTACAGCAAAGTTAAAATGAAGGTGAAAGAGACCATCTGTTAAACTGATAAGAAGCTAATTTCTGACTTACCATGGCTTGGTAGTTAACAAAGTTCTTATGACACCACTGTGAAGATTTACCAGACTGAAGAAATGCTTTATAGACATTTAGGAAACTCACATGGTCACCCTGCATGGAAACAAGAAAATCAAACCGACGTACCAAGCAGCCAAAATTAACCAAAGATACCCAAAAAAAAAAAAAAAAACTCATATTTTGCTTCTACTAGAAGGAAAATATCATTTCGTGGAGTAACAGCCAAGTCAAATAAATTTTTAATATATTATCACATATGTGCTAGGCAGATAGAAACTTGATGTCAGCTAAGCATAAGCTTAGTGAATATCAAGCCACAGACCGATATTATGAAAACCATGAATATGCAAAAGGAAGATCAACATTAAGCGGTTTGCAAGCATATCTTGTACAGATGCCAATCAGGAGTAAGCAAGTAAGATGGACAAATTCCGATAAAATGTTACATCACCGAAAAGAGTAGGGCTGACAAAACCACAAAAATAACTGGATCCCAACCAGAAAATTTTGTGCTAAGAAAGGTATTCATTAATTAATTCTTCTTAGGCTATTTGTACAAAAAGTAGTGACTTTTTTATTCTTTTTTCATGTATCAACAATGACAAAAGCTGATGTGAAAAATGCTGCTAAGTTGATTAGACTCAGTAAAGTAGGCAAATATATAGAAGGTTCCAATCAGTACCTCAGCTGCAGCAAAATTCAACTTGGCTTCATCAAGTTCCTTTTGTGATCCCCAACCAGAACCCCAGATAGACTGCAGGACAGCATATCAATTGTGAACAACTGAATGAATTTTTTATTTTTTTTCTTTTTTCAAGTTGTACAATTCTACAAGGTGAATTATTTTCTGTGAATTTGAATGACTTATTGTCCTGGAGGTGCATTCTATTTGCATATATGAGATTTTCTTTAGCACTCAGTATCCAATACTTCTAATGGAAAGGTGGGTAGAGAATAAAAATATAAGCATTCAGGAACGGTAATAAAGGCAAGAGGATTTACTTGAACAGAGAGAACGGCCGCAATAGTAATAATCTCTTCTGAACACCCCAGTTCACCAGATGATAAGATCATCTTTGAGATCATTGGATCCTACAAAACATTAACATAAAACAAATGAGGGTACTTCCCAATTTCTGTAAGCAAGCATAAAAGTTAAAGAACATGTAACTGATGCTGCATTCCACTTATTCTGAAATGCACGGCCAATAAAGCAACAAAATGAAAATGTAATGCAGAATCACAAGTCTACTAGTCCAAGAGAAACAAAATATATTCATAGAGATAGAGATAACATAGATGATCTGCTATAGATGAGAAATATAGAAAAAATGGTAACACAAGACCTTGTGCAACATACCAATGGAAACTCAGCAACTTGAAATCCAGTTGGTGAAGTAAGTTTAGCATCGTCATCCAGGACCCCAAGTGAATAAAGTACTTCAAGTGCTCGAACCATTGCTTCAGAAGACGGAGATGCTGGCCAATCAAACCCCAATATATTATCTATTCCCAAGGCTTTTAACTGGGATACAAGAAAACAATTATTAGAACCTAAATGTGAGAAAAACTCTCACCTCATTGCTAATTAGTGAACATCAAATTATTGCATAAAGAAAAATTTTCATGAAATACAATATCATTGATGACCCTGGAAAATTTGTTAGCTTGATTCGTAAGTTCATAGTGACTAATGGGATGTCAGTATGTCATATTTGAGACATCTAGATGGAGGTCTACTACACATGGAAAGCATTAGATTGGAATAACAGAGCATACCTGGATCACACAGGAAACAAGATTTGATCTTTGTATCTCTGGAATCCCCTCAGCAGACATTTCCTTTACAAAATACTCTTCTGTATACAGCCTGGTCAAAGCCACAGAAAATATTGAGTATTGAGCATAATAAGTCTCATCAGAACTCGTTCTGTTACATAATAACTTCTCGTAAGTAGGTCTCAGCCTATGATGAAATCATGTAACCACAGATATTGATAATGAGTCCAAAAAGAATTGCAGACCTGTAACATTTCCCAGGCCGAACTCTGCCAGCTCTACCGGTCCTTTGCCTAGCAGATGCCTTGGATATTGGTGCCACTACCAGATTTTCAATATCTGATATCTAAGGAAAGTAGATACATAAGAGCAAAAAGTAAGAAAGACATTCAGATGTGCACTAAATTTTATTAGAAAATGTAAGGTCCCATCACATAATAAATGAAGTTATAGGATCTTGATAGTTCAATTAGTAAACTACCCATAATATATCACAAGTTCAAGGATTCTTAGAAAATGTAAGGTTCTATCATATAATAAAAGGATCTTGATAGTTCAATTAGTAAACTACCCATAATAGAGAGAGACAGAGACAGAGAGAGTATACCGGGTTATAGAACCGTTGCTTTGAGAACCCACTGTCAACAACATAGACCACGCCCTGAATCAATCAAAGGACCAGATGATATGCAATTATTAATTGTGGTAACTTAAGTATTCTGGATATTACTCTAAATTCCCAGAACCAATAAAAGCAATATAGCAGAGATGTTACCTCTAAAGTTATTGATGTCTCAGCTATGTTGGTTGATATAACTACTTTCCTTTTCCCTCTAGGAGTAGGACTGAACACCAGCTCCTAAAAAGCAGAAAATTAAATCAGCTTCTGAAAGAGAATCCCAATCATCAATAATAGATCATTCCACCTAGGTATAAGTAATAAACAGCCCAACAAACCTGGTCAGCACGTGGAAGTCCCGAATAGAGAGGCAAAACCATCAGTCCTAAAACAAGGAAACAAATTATAAAAGTCATATATAAAAAGAAGGCATATACCATCTAGGTACTCTGTAGCCCCACAATGAGAGAATCATAGAACAATTCATAGGCCGACACACACACATAAATAATAGCACTTACAAATGCATAACTCTTCCAAGTTGCAACATGCCAAAACTTGTATTTATCAGAATAATATTTTAATCAAGTATGGGTAAAGCTGCTAGATCTACTGCACCTGATGAGTTCTTTCTACGGTTTTGGGTCTCTTCCGTAATAAGTTGGACAGCAGCATCAATATCATCTTGACCAGTAAGAAATACCAGAATATCTCCCATTGGTTCCTATATCAGAAAACAGGGTTGTAATAAATTGTAGAAATGAAACTACACGCATGATATGAAAGAAAACCTGGCATAAATTTGTCATTTCCTCATAAAGAAAACACAAGCATATTAGTATCATCTTAATATCAGTTACCTGGTCATGTATCAATAATACTGTTGAGACTGCAGCTCGAAGATAGTCGGCAACAGGCTCCTCAACATAATGAATTTGTACATTAAACCCTCTACCCTGAAAATCAAGAAGAGTTATGCCTAGTTGACAGCAAAAAGGACTTCTTCTTCTTCCTTTTTTTTTTTTTTTCTCTTAAACTGAGAGAGAGAGAGAGGAGGAAGGGTTCGGGGTGGGGTGTTAGTTAAACTTACCTCAACTGACAGCACTGCAGGCTCCATCATTGGTCCAAGCTCTTCTCCTTCCGGTCTGCGGCGCCTTTTGCTGCTGACAATAAAAACAGGATATTAACATTGTCACTCAACATCAAACAGTCATAGATGAAAGTAAAATCGTAGTCAACCTAACTCGACACTTTCAAAAACTTACTATTTTTTTTTCCTACATGAGCAATAAATTATCAAGAATAGTGGTAGATATCTGACAAGTCATATAGTCAACAATAACAGCCATGGCAAAATGAAAGGTGAACTTTAAATTTTCTGTGTGACTCTCCTAACACCCACTATTGCTGCTGACAATAAAAACAGGATATTAACATTGTCACTCAACATCAAACAGTCATAGATGAAAGTAAAATCGTAGTCAACCTAACTCAACACTTTCAAAAACTTACTATTTTTTTTTCCTATATGAGCAATAAATTATCAAGAATAGTGGTAGATATCTGACAAGTCATATAGTCAACAATAACAGCCATGGCAATGAAAGGTGAACTTTAAATTTTCTGTGTGACTCTCCTAACACCCACTATTGCAGGTTCATATCATTAGAACCTTAAAGGTATCTGTAGACAAAAATGCACACAAATGCTCATTGACATACTCATGTAAATGTATTACTGGAAGCGGTAGAAGTTGTTTATCTTATTTTCCGACATAGATGAAAGTAGATTCCTCAAAAGACACATAATTTCTTTGATGTCAAAATGCCAAGGATGTGAACCAAAGTCAAATAAAAGATCTTGAACGGTGCTCTAAAGACATGTATACACCAATAGCTGTTTTATGGCTACAATTAATCAATCACTCATATATTACCAAAAAGAACAGTGCAAATATTACAGGGCAGTGATTAACACACTGACTTGCGAAAAGTAAATCAGTAACCCAAAGAATTAGACAACAACAAGAAAAAAAATCAAACTGTGATCAAGTAATAGAATTATACCTGGCCTGAAAGAAAGCAGCCATTGACGTTGCTTGAATTGTAGCAGATGAGATGATCAGGCGCAGCTCAGGCCGCCGTTTTTGGATCTGGAAATTTTCAGATTCAAAAAGTATATAATATGGCCCAACTGAAAAGAGAAACAGATGAACTCTTTGTTTTGTAAACCATCAAAGGTATGATAAAAGCTAATACCTTTTTAAGGAGACCCAATAAAATGTCTGTGGAGATAGACCTTTCATGAGCTTCATCTACCATTACAACACTGTGACAATCATATAAGAAGAGATTGAGGCGGAAAAACTACGATAACAAGGATTATAATTCCTTTCATGCATAATATAATTCAGCTCCTCCAGTATTTTAAACAAAAAGCAAATCCTAGTAAATTGTTGACCACCCGCTACCAGTAAATGTGAAGAGAAACACAAGTTTGCATGCCAAAAATAAAATGACCAGCAAGTATGCTATCCACATTATGGGATAATCAACTTTAGATTTAAAATGCTCAAAAGTTTGAAGTAGGTGGAGCCTATAGGTAGATATGGTATGCTTCAAAAAGAGGAAAAGCAGTATAAAGTTTACCAAGACAATAGCTAGTACCTATATTTAGTCAAAAGAGGATCGTCCATCATTTCCCTGAGTAACACACCATCAGTCAAAAACTTTATCATAGTCACACCCTGTGCTGCCAGAACAGAAAACAATCATTCACAACATGCAACCACAATAGCTATTACGGCATTGTACAATTCAAATTATAGACTAGAATTCTCCAGATAATACTACAGTATATGTCAGTGCATAAATCCGCCTTTGCAGAAGATATCCCTTATCAAAAGGAAAACGATCAAGAAGAGAAAGTGCATAGTCTCACTGTACTTGTAGCATCTTCAAATCGAATGGTGTAGCCAACTTCCTCGCCGAGCTTGACCCCCATTTCTTCAGCCACCCGTGCCGCCACCGACTGCAGAAAAGTAGCACCATTTATTTGTAAAACAAACTATTCACTCTAGTGAAACCGGTAAGAATCAGCTAATCAATCTAGAGCATCAATTTCGAACACTCTACCAAATCAAATGAACACTTTACAATGCTTTAACTAAAACTAACAGATTACCTGAACAGCCAATCTTCTCGGCTGAGTACAAGCAATTACACGGCCACCGTCAGCCCAACCTGCTTCTTTCAAATACTGCAAAATTTCATCAACACAATAATAATAAGCAATTCCGACTACAAACCAATCCATTTCCATAGTTATTCCGACATCGAAACCAACAAGTATGATCGAAGACTCGTTAGGAACCCTAACCTGAGGAATCTGAGTGGTTTTGCCGCTGCCGGTTTCGCCGACGACGACGGTGGTGGCGCGAGTCTCGACGGAGTAGAGAATGGCGGTGCGGTACCTGAACACCGGTAGTCTCTGCCTCTGCCTCTCGAGATTCGCATAGCCTCCTCTGTAATTTTGAAACTATAAGAACAATGGTGAAAGCGAAGAGAGAGTTTAGCTCGGAAAGAAGAAGAAGAATACCCGGAGGAGGTGGGGAAGAAAACGACGCCGCCTTCTTCGTCGTCGAGGAGGCGAGGCTTCTCCGCCCCTGGTTTCCAGAACTGTGACATTCTGCTGCTTAATTCTGCTGCTCTTTGATTTTGGTTTAGAGCTTTTAGCAGTGTGTGTATTAGGCGCGCAGCGATGACCCGGACTCGACCCGGACCGATCCTGCCTCTCGTGGATAATAAGGTAAGTGCCCATTGGGCCGTCTGCAGATTTATTGTTTTTTCATTTTTTTTTAACCCGACCCAACTATATATTTAATTTTTTTTATTTATTATATTTTTTGAGAAAGGAAAGGAAAACAGTAACAAGTGATTTTCACGGTGTTCTCAAAATAATATATTTTGGTTTGAATTTCAATGTTTCTCATTGACTTTCTTAATGTCTTTAATCCGTTAGTCATAATGTTAATTATAATTTTTGTGGGTCTTCAATTTCATTGGTTTTTTTTATAAATTGAATTTGAATGAACTAAGTATTATAAGATTGAAAATAAAAAATGTGGGGGCAAGAACATAAAAAACAAGTGGCGTGTGAAGTTAGTGAAAAAAGACTTGAATAAAGTGGATGGAAATGAGGAAACGACGGTTCAAAGACAAGACTCGCTTGTTTAACAGATCAATTGTTATAATATACTCGAATATGAGCATATACTCTCCACTTCAAACATATCATCGGATCCCAACGTTGTACTCTCTACATTTCAATTCATGCCAAGTTCACGATCCATAATAAATTCTAGTTATGACTATAAGGCCGCTTAAATTTTCTTCTCTACTCCGGGGATGACGTGCAGCATTAAGCATATAAATATGATGGGAATTTGATGGATTGGGACATAAGCAACGACTTACATTAGAAAACAAAATCCTCAAGTACGTATCTCTATCACTACAATGGCAAAGAAACATACCAGAGGCAACACGTACAGTGCAACCCCTAATAGTTCATCAGCAATATAAATTTGGGAAGACCGGGAAAGGAAAAGAAAAAGCAAAAAGCTTGACGACCGCCATAGCAAATTTATATTGCAAATCTTCTTATACAAGTAAATATACCAATGAGGTGTACAAATGAAACTATAGCAGTTCGTAGTTTTATTAGATACTCACAAATCAAAACTTGAATCTAGCATATTCTGCTTCTCTTTATCCACAAGTGACAATGATAGTCAACTTCTTAATCAGAGGAAAAATCAAGTCAACGATACAAAATTCCTAACTGATCTCCTATATGGTGGTTTCTCCACAATTTCGCCGTATCATATACATGTACGTATACTATGACACGGTAACCATGCATATATACAAGTTAAGCACTAGATCTCTGTAATCTCGAACTGTACTAGAAATCAGAAACAAATTGACTTTTGCTAGTGCTTATACCGTTAACAAAATCCAAAGACTTTTGCATCCGCTCATCACCGTCATAATTACTCTCCAATGGAGCTGAAGGTGATGAAAATGAGAAAATCGTCACCAATGCTGGAGCAATTGTGTCACGCCCCGAATTTTAGAATAAAAATTCAAAATCCGAAACATGAATTACTACAACTCAACAAGTATCATCATGAATTTTTCACAACAACCACACCTCACACCACTCATTAATACATAACTGAATCATCAAGAGTTTAATTATTATAGCACACTCTCAAAATAAAATGTAAGCTCAGATGAGCATAACACACCTCACAAAGAAATTCAAATTAACACAAGTGCAACTACTCTAAGCAGCTCGGTCATCTTCCTGATTCTCCTAACTTGTAGGATCACCCGCTACACAGTTTGAATAGTGTACCGGGATTACAACAACACAAAAAACTTGATAAGCTTTCTGAAAGATTGTGTGAGTAAATAAGAATTAACGGTTGTTTAATTAAGTCATATTTCTTTTCACCTAAGTCAACACCCAACAATTCCAACATCCACAAAGAAGCCACAATCTCAATAATCAATCACCAAATTATCAAAATCAATACGGGATCTAAACTCACATCTTTCTTCTCAAAACTCTGAAGCTGTATTTATAAAAATAAGGTGACTGACAGACTAGAGCTCTAACTGAATCATAGCCCGTCACCTGGCCTAGGTTATGACATCCGACATATTTATCATTATTGTAGTTCATCAATATAGGTTTAGAACATCTGATACGCATACTCAATCTAGCCCCAATACCCGACAAGGGTTGTGGCATCCAACTTATTTAACTAATCGTAACCCATCATCCACCTAGGATTAGAGCATCCGATTTTCTCATACCGGTCACTACGTCGACTCTAAATTCATAACCGAGTTCAATAATATATTTCACCCCATGGAATCAACCAATCCAAGATACACAATATTATCATGAAATTAAGCATGCAAAATATAACTCGAAATCATCATTCTAAACTCAATCATATTATTACTCAACAACATACCAACAAATATATATATTCCACGTAATTATATATATACGTAATCATCCACTCAGGGATGACTACTAATACCAACTATAGTTCACATGCATTAACAACAAAAATTCATTTTTATACTTAAATTCATTTTCTTACCTGTGAACCGCAGCCCTATGAACTGTAGTTGATCAAGTTCATATTATTTCAAACAAATCTTTATTTATTTAAAACAATTTCCACACATTCATACTTAAATATAAATCAATAAACTCCGGCCGTAAATGAAACATGTGAGATTTACTCACCTCGATATTCACGCTGCGTCTTCAAATTAACACATATCACAACGAACCCGCTCACCCAAGTAAAAACCGTCAATCACATAATCAAATATGACTTGAATTTAACCAATAATTCCGAAACATACTTAAATGACAATCCAAAGGTTGAATTCCAATTTAATGATAATCTGACGGTCGGATTCTTACTAATCGCCTCCTAAATCACTATTTCATAATTATATGAAGATCTAACGGTCGGATCTTCGTCGATGACCACACAAAGCCACTGGGATAGTTATACGATCATCATACCAAAACTACAAGTCCATCGGACGGTCCTAACTTCACAGATCACAAATCGAACGATCGAAACGTAAAAATTCATAACTAAATCATACGATATCCAAAAAATATATATAATATATCGAAATGATCATATTGAAATGTAGAATCTAAAAATGCACAGAAACTGTACTTTTGACCCCCCGGAGGTGGCTGGAAAGGGCCGTCGGAGTTAGTGGCAAAGCTGCCCCGACCGCCGACCACCGCCATTGGTGTCGGGGTCGGGCTGCTCTTCTTCATCTCAACAT
Source organism: Rosa persica (assembly GCA_025331145.1). Classification (NCBI taxonomy): domain Eukaryota; kingdom Viridiplantae; phylum Streptophyta; class Magnoliopsida; order Rosales; family Rosaceae; genus Rosa; species Rosa persica. The sequence goes on along the minus strand of WFKR01000005.1, from coordinate 4,894,540 downwards.
GTTGATCATTTTTCATAACTAGCTCAAGATCAAAAAATAACATGAAGAGGTCGAATATTACCAAAGTTTGCAGCGGTGGCCTGAAAATTTTCAGAATCCTGTGAGAGCTCCGATCTACGTAAAAACTTCAACAACTTGCTTCGATCCATTTTGGAGAATTATTCAGCAACTCAAGGTGAGCTCACCAGGCAAAGAATCACACGAAATGAAGTCCTGCAGCTCGAGATATTTGGATCGAAAGCTCCGTTTGATCAGATCGGGACTGGCTTTCAGCCGCCGCCATGCAAGGCTGCTTCTGAAAGTTTCAGGAGGTCGAGGTGATGTAGAGGGAGAAGTTTGGTGAGGATTGGCGGCCGGAAACATGTGGAGGATAAGTTAGTTCAGTTTCGGGTGCAACCGGATCGAGCTGGTTTGCCGGACCTTGAGGTCGTGCTAGAGGAAACGGTGACGTCCAAGGGGTAGAGCAGCTCGAGATGGAGTCAGGGGAAGTGGTCCAACTCTTGGAGGTGGCCGGAGGAGCGAGAGTGAGCTCGATGGAGCTTGCTCTATGTTTTTCTGAGTTTCGGCCGAAAGAGAGAGAAAGTGATGGTGAATAGTGCAGCTAATGAAATAGAAACCCTATTTCAGGAAACTTTCCGAAAATGTTATATACCCAAATTGGAAAAATCTTCCATAACTAATTCATACAAAATCCAATATTTGTGTTCCGCATATGCAAGAACTCGTATCGACGAGTTCTACAACTTTCATGAAGGAAGTTTTCCCAAATTTAGTACATATAAAAAGTCGATTTTTAGGATCGAACATTTCGAGCTTTTATTTAAAACGAAATGTTTCGGGACTTCGATACATAAAAAAAAAATGAAATTCTTCGTGGCCAAAATTCGTGCAAAATCACGTTAATAATTCCATACAATTACACAAAATAAAAACGTAAATTTGCGGTTACTACAAATTGTTAATGTGAAGTCTCGTATGGGTAAAGAGAACAGAAAACTGCTATGGATCGATATTGCAGCTAAAACCTGCAAGAGTGGCTTTCAAAGACTCGTAGCGTAAAATTTGACTAACGAGATTCTCAACGAGATCTCTTAACTGCTGCTTCTGCTGATAAATCACACCTTTCTAACTGGATTGGTAATCCATACCTGATAAGATTTGAAAAATCTGACTGCAAATTATCTGGACTACCAAAAATGATTAATATATTAGTTACCAGATTAGACTTCACTTTTCCTATCCACCCTCCTTTTCCGATGAACAAACGCGGCCATATAGTACATAAAAAATGGACATCAATTTCACTTCCCATAATCAATTACGTAGTTTGACTACAAGGGCACCTTCCTCGTAACTACCAGCTAACGTGCAGCATTATGCAAATGAATTCGATGGATTGGGATATTGGCAACAACTTGCATTATACAACAAAATCCCTGGAGGCATTACTTGGTAATTAACGTGCAGCATTATTGTAATACCCGTAATTTCCATTTTAAATTCGAGTGATTGTATCGAATGATTATTATGCGATTTCACAATTTATGTTCGATAATTATTCATTTTTACAATTATCGAAGTTTCGAAACGTTCATGTTAACGAAAAGCTCGAAATACTCGGGTTGAGAAATCGACTTTTTCTACGTACGAAATTTGGAGAAACTTCCTTCATGAAAGTTGTAGAGCTCGTCGATACGAGTCTGTGTACGTGCGGAACACGAAGATCGGATTTTTTCTGAATTAGTTATCGAATTTCGAAGTTTTCCGAAACATGTATATATAGAAAAATTTTAGAAACCCTAATTTTTTTTCCCTACCGGTTTCTTTTTTTTTCCTTTTCTTCCTTCTTCTTCTTCTTCTTCTTCCTGTTTCTGGAAAACTGGTTTTTCTCTCTCTCTCTCACAGACGCAGTCGGCCGAAAGGGGAGGAAATTTTCTCCTTAATTGTTCTCCCTCCACAGACCACCTCTCGACCTCAAACCAAGTCCCAGGCGTTCGTCTCGAGCTGCTCTAGCTCCCGGAGGCAGTTTCACAAGGCGGCGCGGCCCGTGGTGGCGGCGGCACAGCCCGAACCGAAAACGGCTATTTTCGGTTCGATCTCGATATCTCGAGCTACACTCCATCATTTCACTTGATTCTTGTCTCATTGAGCTCGCCTCAACTTCCTCTACAAGCACCAAGAAGGACCAGAACTGGGTCGAACGTTTTCACGTTCGTCGGAGCTCGACCCGAACGGATCGAAATACCAAAACTTTCGATCAAGATATCTCGAGCTATACACTATCGTTTCTTGTGATTCCAAGCTTGTTGAGTTCGCAAGGAAGTTCTGAACAAGTTTCCAGAACGGATCGGGGCCTGAGGTTGCAGTTTTCACGTCGGTTTTCAAGCTCACCGGTTTCTGCATTTTTTCCGGCCGCCGACTGTAAATCGGTAATTTCGATGCCTTCCGGTCATTTTTAGGTCTTGTGCTAGTTATGAAAGTTGCTCAGAATGATGAAACGAAGGGGACAAGCTTGGCCCCGACACCATTGGTGGTGGTCGGTGGCGGCTCTGTCCCTAACTCCGGCGGCCTTTTCCGGCCACTTCCGGAGGTCTAAAATTTGGTTTCTGTCCATTTTATGATTCTATGTTTCGATACGATCATTTCGGCGTATTATACGCATTTTTCGGATATCGAATGAATTAGTTATGAATTTTGTGATTTCGATCGATTTCGGTCGTTAGATTTTTGATATGTGAAATTATGACCGTTGGATGAACTTGTAAATTTGTTATGATGATCATATGACTGTCCCAGAGGCTTTGTGTGGTCATGGGCGAAGATCCGACCGTTGGATCTTCGTATATGTGAAAAACGGTAATTAGGGGAGCGATTCGTGAGAAACCGCTCGTCGGATTTTAATGTAAATTAGAATCTGACCGTTAATTAGTGGTTAAATTATGAGTTGAATTTGTTGGCTAAATTCGAATCACATTTGATTAGGTGATTGACGGATTTTAATTGCGTGAGCTATTCGGCGTTAATTATAAATTATAATTTATAATTATATTGAAGACGCAGCGGGAGTTTCGAGGTGAGTAAAACTCACGTGGTTCATATTACGAACCGAGCATTTTAATTTATTTATTTTTGGTAATTGTGTGAAAAATATTTGCGGATTAAATATTTGTTTTAAAATTTCATGGACTTGAATCACCACGGTCCATAGGTAAGTAAAATGAATTTTAAATATACAAATGAATTTCATAATTTTCTTGTGTGAACTATAGATGGTATTAGTGGTCATTCCTGAGTGGATGATTACGTATATATATATTTACGTGGAAAATATATATTGATGAGTGGATTGTTGTGTGATGATATGATTGAGTAGAATTGATGAGTTGATTTTATTACAGTTGTGTAATTCCATAATAATATGATGTATCTTGGTTGGGTTGATTTCAGTATGTGAAATTATATGTTGTGTTCATTTATGGGTTTAGGGTCGATGTAATGACTGGTGTGGGTAATCGGACGCTCTAATCCTAGTGTGGATGATGGGATACGATTGGTTGAGTATGTGAAATTATTGGACGTTCTAAATATGTATATAGGTATACATATTGATGAAATACAATAATTGATAAATATGTCGGATGCCATAACCTAGGCCAGGTGACGGGCTACGATTCAGTTAGAGCTCTAGTCTGTCAAACACCGTATTTTTATAAATACGAGGATGAGAGTTGTGGGGAAAGTTGTGAGTTGGGTTGTTTTGATATATTGAATTGGGGTTTTGATTGAGATTGTCATTATTTGCATATGTGGAAATATTTGAGTGTTGCTGTGTGTGGAAATAAATGAGATTAAATTAAGCAACAGTTCATTCTTTTACTCATACGAGCTTTCATAAGCTTACCGGGTTTTGTGTTGTTGCAATCCCGGTACACTATTCAATGGTGTAGCGGATATTCCTGCAGGTCAGAATAACCAGGGAGGTGACCGGGCTGCTTAGGTGTTACAGCAGTCATGTTATTTATTTAGTCGTGATGTGTGTGTATGCTCATTTAGAGCTTTACATTACATTTGGATTTGAGTTGTAATAATTAACCGAGACTAAATTCGGTTTGATTTTATTATGTGTGGTGAGTATGTTAAGAAAAGAAAAAATTTTCAGGATGATTATTTTGAGTTGTAGTATTTTCATGTTTCGGATTTTGAATTGTTATTCTAAAATTCGGGGCGTGACAATTAAGCAGATACTTCATGTCTAAGTACCGAGGTGTGACAAATGGAATGATTAGCAGTTAGTAGTTTATTAAATATACCCAAATGACAACGACTGATGACAACTTAGAATCTTGCATATTCTGCTTCCCTTAATCAAGGATAGTCAACTTCTTAGTTCTATACTTCCACAGCAAATAATGAAGTCCAGGAATCAAAATTCCACTTAGCGTGGTTCCTCTACAATTTCGTCAGTAGTTATATATATATAAGTTGAACAGTACTTTTTAGTCTATAAATATGCTAGAAATTTTTATTTTTATTTTAAAAAAGAATTACCAATGGCTTTTCCTTGTAAGTTGACCTTTAACAAAATCGAAAGACTTTGGCATCTGCTTCCTCTGCTCATCATAATCATCATTATCACTGTCTCTGATGGAGCTGAAGCTGAAAATGAGAAAATTGTCATCAATCTTGGAGCAATCGTTAATCTGAACTCTCGAATGGGTAAAGAACAGAAAACTGCTATGGATATTGCAGCTGAAAACTTCAGCAACCTTTCAAAGACTCATAGCCTAATCATTCATTTTCGACATTCTGACAGAGATCCCTTTACAGCTGCTTCTGCTGGTAAATAAGTAGCATTATGATATAGTTATAAGTCATGACCATATGTAAATAGTTCGCACATGGTACTCATGGATATTGTTTAATTTTTCTTGCAGCTGAAGAGTTGATAAAGAAGAAGAAAGTAAAAGTGCTAATTGGCATGGAGACTTGGCAGGAAGCAGTTCAAGTAGCTGATGTGGGGAACCGAGCTCAAGTTCCGGTGATTTCATTTGCAGCACCTACTATAACCCCACCTCTCATCCAACGCAAGTGGCCATTTTTGATACGAGTGGCAAGCGATGGTGGTGCTCAGATCAAATGCATTGCAGATATAGTTTCTTTATACAGTTGGAAAAGGGTTATTGCAATATACGAGGATGATGGTTATGGTGCTAATGCTGGGTTGCTAGCTCTTTTATTTGAGGCACTCCAAGACGTTGGTTCAAAGATTGAGCATCATTTGGTTCTCCCACGGCTTTCTTCTATGTCTAATTTTAATTGGGGTGAACTAGAGGAGATGCTGAAGCTTCCCAGCTTTCAATCTCGGGTCTTCATTGTTCTTCAGTCATCTTTACCAACAGTGACTAATCTATTCAGGGTGGCGAAGAAGATGGGACTTGTAGGAAGAGACTCGGCTTGGATAATCACAGAAAGTATTACTAGTTTACTTGACCCTCAAGTCAATCATGATATGGAAGGGACTCTGGGATTCAAGACCTACTATGCCAATAATACCAGTTCCTATGCCAAATTCAACAAGGTATTCAAAGATATGTATCCAGAAAAAGATAACTCCGAGCCAGGAATATATGCTCTTCGAGCATACGATCTAACTAGAATCGTTACTCAGGCCATAAGAATGACTGGTAACAGTACCACTAACCTTCAGGTAGTGTTGAATACAGTGTTAAGCAATTACATGGGTTTAAGCGGGAAAATGCACTTCAAAGGAGGTGAAGTGTTGTACTCTCCAATATTCAGGATCATAAATGTTGTGGAAGGGAACAGGTACAAAGAGTTGGACTTTTGGAGACCAGAGATTGGATTCTCAGAAAGCCTCGCACAACAAACAAGCATAAAGAGAAGAGATGATGTTGGTACAGTTGTTTGGCCCGGGAATCTAGGCCAGCGAGCCCCCAAAGGCTGGGCAATGCCTACTGCTGATAAGCCAATGATAATTGGGATTCCTAATGGTTCTTTCCCCGCATTTGTAAACGTTAGTTCAGATGGAAAGAGTGTTGACGGTTTCTGCATTGAGCTTTTCAAAACGGTGGTAAATTGTTTGAATTATCCTCTGCCCGTCGAATTCCGATACGTTAATTGCCCCTATGATGATTTGGTAGAACTAGTCCATAACAAGGTGAGAACATCATATTCATCTTCTTTTTTAATTCTAAGTTCTGCCATGCAGGTTTTAAGATCTATAGTAACCTCTTACAGAAGCATGTAATGAATCTAATTCTTAGTAATTATTACAAGTACTAAGAGTAAGAATTGTAAAATATAGAAATCTGAAGTTTATTGTCTAATTCACAAAGACTACACATGGCCACCTTCCTTTTGACTAAAACAAAAATAACTTAGGTAATTACTTATGTTTTGCAACCTTGTTTTATTATGGTCTTGCCTTTGATTGGTTTTTAATAAAAATTGTATGATTTTCTTGCTCATCAAAATATGAATGGATCCGAAGACTTTCGATGCCGGTGTTGGTGATATCACCATAATAGCAGAACGAGTGGACAAAGTGGAATTCACTCAGCCATATACCGAGTCTAGTTTGTCAATAATAGTTCCAGAAAAAGCTGAGCAATTGGAGTGGATGTTTATGAAACCTTTCACTGGGAAAATGTGGGCGGCAACTGGTGGCATATTAGTCTACACAATCTTGATTATATGGTTTTTGGAGCGCCTTGCTAATCCAGAATTCAGTGGCCCATTGATGAATCAGATTGGCACAGCAACTTGGTTCGCCTTCACCTCTTTGTTCTTTTCTCACAGTAAGTACTAGCTAATTCAAACATTGGTACAAGCCTATTTATATGAAAAGGTTGGGGTCAGAAGGTAGACGAAATCACACACAATAGCCTAATTATATATTGATATATGGCCCCATTTTGCAGGAGAGAAAATCTATAACAACTTAACTCGAGTAGTTGTTGTAATGTGGTTATTTGTTGTATTGATCCTAACCTCAAGCTACACCGCTAATCTATCATCAATGCTCACCATTCAACGACTGAAACCAAATGTAACAGACATCGAAATGCTAATAAGAACTAACTCAACAGTTGGCTCGAATAGGGATTCATTTGTCGTCAATTACTTGAAGAATGTTGGCTTCAATCAAGAGAACATCATCAAAACAGACAGGGAATCCAACTTCATTGGGGAGTTCGAAAGTCAACGTATATCTGCTGCCTTGCTTGAACTCCCATATGCGAAAGTATTCATGAACAAGTACTGCAAGGGATATACTGCGACCACACTACCCTTCTATAGATTTGGGGGACTAGCATTTGTGAGTTGTGACCATTGTTTCTTTTGTGCTGTTCTTTTTTCTTTTTCTGTTTTATGCCTTTCTAAAAGAGAGACTATACTGAGTCTAAACTAGGAAAAACAAAAGCATATATGTATGTATTATATTCCTAATCAACGAAACTAATAAAATTAGTACCTTGCAGATATTTCAGAAGGACTCTCCAATTGCCCGGGATTTCACCAAGGTCATTCTAGAGTTATTGGAGCAGGGAAAAATGATGTCACTTGAAGATACTTGGTTGACACCGAAAAGTGAGTGTCGAAACAATGCAACTTCCAATGGACCTGAAAGTTTGAATGTCAAGAATTTTATGGGCCTTTATGTAATATTTGGTGTTACTTCCACCATTTGCGTTCTATTATCCTTCGCTATCTTGCTGAAGAAACACGAGGATGCATACCCAGGCAATGCAAGTGGCGAAAGTGTTTGGAATAGGATAGTTAGAATAGCAAAATTCCTATATAATAGACAGATTCCAAGTAGAGCTCCAAGTTTTGCTGATGTGCCGGAATTGAGTACTTCTTCCGAGCTGGAATGCGTGACCACTTCTGCCACTTAGGAGCATCATCCTCACACCTCCATCCCAGCACAAACTGAAGGCACTCCACCACATGAATAAATGGAACTTTTCTGCATAACAATGAAAAAATACATATGCATGTATATTCTTCTACATGCATGTATATTGTGAGTATATCGATCCAAAACTTACTGATGAGATTGACTAGAATGCTATTCTGTGTATTTAATTAGTATACTTCAAGCAATTTTTGCAGCTTAATAGATGTGTGTGACAATGGTGTAAAGCAAATTCGATTATGATCTGATGATGATGCATTGCCTTCTTGTCTTATTTCCAATGCTCGCCCTTTCAGCTTCTCTGGTAGAACTAGCCTATAACAAGGTAAAAAGTTCATTTCTACCTTAAGTCCATGTGCTCCCATGGATTCAAGATCATAATACAGTAATCTCTTACATAACATCAGGCATCTAATCCTTATCATACAATTTTTAAGACTAATAACTCTGAAATTCAGAATCATTTTGTCTAATTCATAAAAACTAGCCGCTCTCATTTTAACTAAAACAAAGATACTTGTGTAACTTATATATATTGGATTTGTTTTATTGTTTTGTTTCATTTGATTGGTTTTTGATAGAAATTGTCTTCTTTTTTTTCCTTTTTTTTTTCTTTTCTTTTGCTCATCAAAATATCAATGGAAGACTTTTGATGTTGTTGTTGGTGATTTCACCATACTAGCAGACCGATTATTAGACAAAGTGGAATTCACTCAGCCATATATCGAGTCTGGTTTGTCAATGGTAGTGTAATAACCGTAATTTTTCAATTTAATTTCGTGTAATTGTGTGAAATTAATAATGTGCTTTTGCACGAATGTTAGCCTAGAAGTATTGCATTTTTGGATTTATCGAAGTTCTGAAACAATTCGTTTTAACAAAAAAGCTCGAAATATTTGATCCTAGAAATCGACTTTTTATACGTACGGAATTTGGGAAAACTTCCTTCATGAAAGTTGTAGAGCTCGTCGATACGAGTCCGTGCATATGTGGAACACAAAAATCGGAATTCATATGCATTTAGAAGAATTTCCAAATTGAGTATATATATTTTTGGAATTATTCCCAAAATAAGGTTTCCATTTTGGTCTGACCACACTATTCCTCCTTAATTCTTCCTCTCTCGTGCGTCCGAACCCAGCAAAAACAGAACAAAACTTCTCCGGCCAAGCACGCCCTCCTCCGGCCACCTCACGACGTCAGACCACCTCCCTTGGTTTTGCCTCGACCTTGCTCAGCTGCCAGTGGCAACCTTGTGCAGCGACACAGCCGGCAGCTGTGGCGGAGAATCGGTTTCGTTTGAGGTCGTTTTGGGTTCAATCTTGATATCTTGAGCTACAGGCCACAATTTCTTGTGATTCTTAGCTCATTAGACTCGCCTCAACTTGCTGAACAAGCACTAAAAAGGATCGGACCTGGGTAGATCGATTTCACGTTCGTCGGAGCTCGCCTCAATTTAGATCGAAAACCACCTTTCAATCTGGATATCTCGAGTTACAAACCATCACTTCTTGTGATTCTTGGCTTGGTGAACTAGCCTTGAGTTTTTGAAGAAGTCTCAAGAAGGGATCGAGTCGAGTGGTAGAGGTTTTAACGTCGAACCAGAGCTCGCCGATTTCTGAAAATTTTTCGGCCACCCAAAGCTTCCAAGGTACTTTTCGATCACTTCCTGTTATTTCTGACATCGAGCTAGTTATGAAAAATATTCAGAATGTTGAGATGAAGAAGAGCAGCCCGACCCCGACACCATTAGCTGTGGTCGGCGGCGGCTCTGCTACTAATTCCGGCGGCCTTTTTTGGCCACCTACGGGGGTCACAAGAGCAGTTTCTGCTCAATTTTAGATTCTACATTTCGTTACGAACATTTCATATATTATACGCAATGCTTGCATATCGTATGATTTAGTTATGAATTTTACAATTTCAATCAATTTCGATCGTTTGATTTGTGATATGTGAAGATCGGACCGTTCGATGGACTTGTAGCTTTGATATATTGATCGTATGACTGTTCCAGTGACTTTATGTGGTCAAAGATTTGACCGTTGGATCTTCGTATAATTGTAAATAGTGATTTGAAAGGCGATTCGTGAGAATCCGACCTTCGGATTTTAGTATAAAATTGTGGAGATGTTTGCAAGGATGATTCAGGAAGATCCGACCGTTGAATCTTCGTAATAATTTAGAATTTGACCGTTGGTTCATCATTTAAGTATATTTATGAGTTGATGGCTAAGTTGAGATCATTTTGGAATAGGTGATTGACGGTTTTACTTGGGTGCACGAGTTCAATTGTGTATTGAACGATTTTGAAGACGCAGAGGGAATATCAAGATGAGTAAACCTCACATGGTTCATATTACAAACCGAGTACTTTTAATTACTTTATTTTTGTCGTAATTGTGTGAAAATATTTGTGGAATAAATATTTGTTCTAAGTCATATGAATTTGATCGACTACGGTCCATGGGTAAGTAAAATGATTTTAACTATACAAATGAATTTCACGATTTTTATGCTTGAACTATAAATGATATTAGTAGTCATTCCTGAGTGGATGATTACGTATATATATATTTACGTGATTATATACGAATTGGTATGACATTGAAGATTTAGTTTTATTATGGATTGAAATGTGATTTACCATATTCATATGCGATGATCATGATTGATGGGTTTATGTTTGATAATCATGGTTGACATTGTGGGTTGTATAGAGGTAGAGAGGATGGGGATGTCCGAAGTTCGATGGTTAAGGATAACCGGAGTGTTTTTGTTCTGAGGACCGGGATGTCCGAAGTTCCACTGTTTAATGATAACCGGAGTGTTTTTGTTCTGAGGACGGGGATGTCTGAAGTTCGATGGTTAAGGATAATGGGAGTGTTTTTGTTCTGAGGACGGGGATGTCCGAAGTTCGACGGTTTAATGATAACCGGAATATATTTGTTCTAAGGACGGAAAGTCCAAAGTTTGAGAGTTATTAAGATAACCTGTGCAGACATTGTTTACTTGAATTTTGTCCAAAGTGACAGGTAACGGTGTAGTTAGAGCTCTAATGTGTTGTGGGAAAGACCACAGTGGGGATAATTGCAGGTTGTGGGAAAGACCACGTGGGTGATATTGAGGTCAGGGGATTGTGGGGATGTATCCCTTGTTGTTTATCGTAATTTGGTTTGATGTTCTTTTGGATGTTGAGATTGTTAGATGTTTACTTGAGTTAATAGAATTGTGATTTAATAAATCAACCGTTTATTTCTTATTTACTCACACGAGCTTTTAAAAAGCTTACTGGATTTTGTGTTATTACAATCCCGGTACATTATTCAAACGGTGTAGCGGATAATCCTACAAGTCAGGAAAATCAGGGAGGAGATCGAGCTGGTTAGGAGTTGCAGTGTTTATTTTGATTTCATTCATGTTGTGAGGTTTGTTATGCTCATCTGAGTTTACATTATATTTGGAGATAGTGTGCTGTAATAAATAAACTCTTTGAGGATTCGGTTATGTATTAATGAGCGGTGTGAGGTGTCGTTGTTGTGAAAAAAAAAAAATCAGGATGATATTTGCTGAGTTGTTGTAATTCATATTCCGGATTTTGAATTATTATTCTAAAATTCGGGGCGTAACAGGTAGTACCAGAAAAAGCTGAGCAATCAACATGCATCCCTTTTACTTGGCAAATGCGGGTGGCAAATGGTAGCATATTAGTCTACACATCTTGATTATATGGTTTTTGAAGCACCCGTCTAATCCAGGATTCAGTGGCCATTGAAGAATTAGATTGACACAGCAATAAACTTGGTTCACCTTCACCTCTCTGTTCTTTTCTCACAGTAAGTACTAATTCAAACGATAGTACTAGCCTATATAATTATATGAAAAGGTCAGTTCAGAATGGATAGACGGAATCAGACATTAGCCAATTATAAATTAGCAATGGTCTCCTGTTAAAGGAGAGAAAATCCATAACAACATAACTCGAGTAGTTGTTGTAATGTGGCTGCTTGTTGTATTAATCGTAACCACAAGCTACACGGCTAATCTGTCTTCAATGCTCACCAACTATCCAACGACTGAAACCGGCCAAATGTAATGTTGGTTTGGATATGGACTCGTTTGTCATCGAGTTCGTGCAGAATGTTCTTAAATTCAGGCTAGAGAACATCATCAAAGTGGGTAGTAAATACAAATAGGGCTAAATACAAATTACTACCCTATAGTTTGGGTCTAAAATCAATTCAGTCACTGAACTTCTAATTTCATCAAAACACCCATGCACTTTCAATTTTGATCTAATAAGTCCAATTTGTTAGTTTTCCGACAGTTGAGTTATTTAACTTGTTAACGTTGCTCATATATGACCTATGTTTTATGATATGGTGTCGAGATGGCTTGCATAGTCAATTTAGGAGTGAGTCCTACTATTAAAACTAAATAGTTTTTTTCAACAAATAATTCAACTATAACTTGAGTATTGACGAATCAGACCTTTTAGATTAAAATTGAAAGTGTATGGGTGTTTTTGATGAAATTAGAAATTCATGGACTGAATTGATTTTGAACCTAAATCACAGGGTATTAACCAGTATTTAACCCATACAAATATGTGGAGGAATTCAAACACAAAAGAATATTTGCTGCCTTTCTTGAATTCCCGCATGCGAAAGTATTCGTGAACCAGTACCGCAAGGGATATACTGCAAGCACACCCACCTATAGATTTGGAGGACCAGGCTTTGTGAGTAGTGAGTAGATTTTTCGATTATTTCTCTACATGTTTCATGCATTTCTCAAAGAGAGAATATACCAAGTCTAAAATAATAATAAAATTAGTACCTTGCAGATATTTCAGAAAGGCTCTCCAATTGCCCAAGATTTCACCAAGGCCATTCTAGAGTTATTGGAGGATGGAGAACTGAAGTTACTTGAAGGTTCTTGGTTGACAACGAAACATGATCGACTGTCCAAGCAATGCAACTTCCGATGTTCCAGAAAGCTTGAACGTCAAGAATTTTATGGCCCTTTATGTAACATCCACATCTATTTCCACCATTTGCCTTCTATTATCCTTCACTATCTTGCTGAAGACGTTTCAACAACACCAAATTGCGTACCACGGCAATGCAAGTGATGAAAGTGATTGGTTAGAATAGCAAGAATGCAAGATTCGTATATAATAGGGTTCAATATTTCAAGCACAGCTCCAAGTTTTGTTGATGTGCTGGAGTCAACTTCTTCCCAAGGGGATTTGGTGATCACTTCCACCCCTCAGGAGCATCAACTCCCGCAAAAACTGAAGGCGGTCCGCCACATTGATAAATGGCACATTGACATCTTCTGCATAATTAGAATGCAATAGACATCAAGCTCGCGATATGCTGCGGTTATATCATTGATACGGTTCAGCTTAATAATACAGTAATACAAACGTTCGATACATAACATAACCACATATGGTACTGTTTTACATAATCCAAAATCTGCTATCATGACCAACCAGAGTGGTTTGGCCGCTGCCGGTGGTGGGGCCAGTCTCGACGAAGTGGAGAATGGCGGTGCGGTACTTAAAGACCGGTAGTCTCTGCCTCTGCCTCTCGAGATTCGCATACCCTCCTCTGTAATTTTGAAACTATATCAATGGCGAAAGCGAAAAGAGAGAGTCAGCGAAGAAAAAAGAAGAAGAATAGCAGGAGAAGGTAAGGAAGAAAACGAGGTCGCCTTCTTCCTCATCGAGGAGGCAAGGCTTCTCCGCCCCCGGTTCCCAAATCTGTGACATTCTTCTGGGTTGCGCTACTCTTTGATCTTGGTTTAGAGCTTTTAGCAGCGTGGGTTAAGTGCGCAGGGATGAGCTGGACCCAACCCGACCCGACCTGGCCTCTCGTGGATAATAAGATAAGTGCCCATTGGGCCGTTTGGTGATTTATTGTTTTTTTTTTATATATTTTTTTTACCCAACTATATATTTATTTATTTTACTTTTTTTGAGAAAGAAAAGGAAAACATTAACAAGTGATTTCTATGGTGTTCTCAGAATAATGTGTTTTGTTTTGAATTTTAATGTTTCACGGTGGCTTTTCTAATAGTTATTGTTATGGTTAGTGGGTTTTTAATTTCGTTGGTCATAATGTTAATTATTATTTTTGTGGCTCTCCTATTTCGTTGGTTTTTTCATGCATCAAATTTGAACGAACCAAGTATTATAGGTTGTGAATAAAAAATGTGGTGGCAATAAACATAAAAAAAAAGTGGTGTGTGAAGTTAGTGAAAAAATAGTTGTACCAAAGTACATGGACATGAACAAATGACGGTTCAAAGACGAAACCCACCTGTTTAACAGATTTGGAGCTGAATACATTCAGGCATTCAGCTCCTAACATATCATCAAAGCCAAACGCCGCTCTCTCCAGCCTCCACATTTCAGTTCATGCTTTTAGCCCGCATGAAATTGATGCCCCATATTGTATAAAAATAAAAAATAAAAATAAAAACACTCCATTATAAATTCTAGTTATGACCACAAGGGCACTTAAATTTTCCTCTCTACTACGGGATGACGTGCAGCATTAAGCAAATAAATCTGATAGGAGTTTGATGGATTGGGACATAAGCAACGACTTACATTATAAAACAAAATCCTCAACTGTATATCCATCACTGCAATTGCAAGAAGCATACCAGGGGCAACACATTGCACCCCCTAATAGTTCCATCTGCAATATAAATTTGGGAAGAGGGAAGGGAAAAAAAGTTTGACCGACCGCCTTCAAAAATTTTTATTGCAAATATATACTTCTTATACAAGTAAATATGCCAATGAGGTGTACAAATGCAACTATCAGCAGTTAGTAGGTTATTAGATAGTCAACTTCACAACTCGAGGATACAAGATTCCACACTGATTACCTAATCCCGTGGTTTCTCTACAATTTCGCCGTATCATACACGTATCTATACTATGAGACAGTAACGTTGCATGTATATATACAGGTTAAGCAGTACAGGTTCTGTAATCAGGAACTGTTCCTGCAGAAATCAAAAACCAATGACTTTACCTTGTACTAATACCGTCAACAGATTCCAAAGACTTTGGCATCTGCTCATCATCATCAGCATCCTCACTCTCTCTGATGGAGCTGAAGCTGAAGAAAATGAGAAAACGGTCACCAACGTTGGAGCACTCGTTAGTCTCAACTCTCGTATGGGTAAAGAACAGAAAACTGCTATGGATATTGCAGCTGAAAACTTCAACAGCCATTCAAAGACTCATAGCGTAAAATTTCACTTTCGAGATTCTCAAAGAGATCCCTTAACTGCTGCTTCTGCTGGTAAATAAGTATACGAGATAGTTTGGTATATTAAAAACATGATGATATAGGTACAAGTCATGACCATGTATATAGTTAATTAGTACATATATACGTACATAGTATTTATGGAATTCATTTAATTTTTCTTGCAGCTGAAGTGTTGATCAAAGAAAAGAAGGTAAAAGTGCTAATTGGCATAGAGACGTGGCAGGAAGCAGCTTTAGTAGCCGATGTGGGGAACCGAGCTCAAATTCCAGTGATTTCATTTGCAGCACCTACTATAACCCCACCTCTCATGCAACGCAAGTGGCCATTTTTGATACGAATGGCAAGTGATGGGGCTGCTCAAATGAAATGTATCACTGATATAGTTTCTTTGTACAGATGGAAAAGGGTTATTGCAATATACGAGGATGATGGTTATGGTGGTGATGCTGGGATGCTAGCTCTTTTATCTGAGGCACTCCAAGACGTTGGTTCAAAGATTGAGCATCATTTGGTTCTCCCACGGATTTCTTCTATGTCTAATCCTAATTGGGGTGAACTAGAAGAGATGCTGAAGCTTCCCAGCTTTCAATCTCGGGTCTTCATTGTTCTTCAGTCATCTTTACCAACAGTGACTAATCTGTTCAGGGTGGCGAAGAAGATGGGACTTGTTGGAAGAGACTCGGCTTGGATAATCACAGAGAGTGTTACTAGTTTACTTGACCCTCAAGTCAATCATGATATGGAAGGTACTCTGGGAATCAAGACCTACTTCGCCAATAATACCAGTTCCTATGCCAAGTTCAACAAGGTATTCAAAGATATGTATCCAGAAAAAGAAAACTCCGAGCCAGGAATTCATGCTCTTCGGTCATACGATCTGACTAGAATCATAACACAGGCCATAAGAATGACTAGTAACAATACCACTAACCTTCAGGTAGTGTTGCACAGAGTGTTGAAAAATTACATGGGTTTAAGTGGGAAAATGCGTTTCAAAGGAGGTGAAGTGTTGTACTCTCCCATATTCAGGATCATAAATGTTGTGGAGGAGAACAGGTTCAAAGAATTGGACTTTTGGAGACCAGAGTTTGGATTCTCAAAAGAAACAAGCAAATACAGAAGTGATGATATTGGTACAGTAGTTTGGCCCGGGAATCTAAGTGAACGAGCCCCGACAGGCTGGGCAATGCCTACTGCCGATAAGCCAATGAGAATTGGGGTTCCAGGTAGAGCTTCCTTCCCAGCATTTGTAAAGGTTAATCCATCTGGGAAGAAGAAGGTTGACGGTTTCTGCACTCGTCTTTTCGAAATGGTGGTAAACCGTTTGAATTATACTCTGCACTATGAATACCAGGTCGTTTATGGCCCCTATGATGATCTGGTTGAGCAAGTCCATAACAAGGTGAAAACATCATATTCATCTTCTTTTTAAGTTTAATCTCCCATGCAGGTTTCAAAGATCATAATACGGTAATCTCATATATAACAGAAGCATGCATGTGATGAGTCTAATTCTTATTAGTTATTATACATGTACTAAGAGTAAGAATTCAACATTATAGAAATCTAGAATTAATTGTTGCCTAATTCATTAAGACTACCCATGATCACTTTCATTTCGACTAAAACAAAAATAACTTGTGCAACCTATAATTTGCGATCTTGTTTTATTATTTTTCTTGCATTTGATTGCTTTTAACAAAAATTGTATGCTTTTCTTGCTCATTAAAATATCAATGGATTGGAAGACTTTTGATGCTGGTGTCGGTGATATCACCGTAATAGCAGAGCGAGTGGACAAAGTGGAATTCACTCAACCATATATCGAGTCCGGTTTGTCGATTATAGTTCCAGAAAAAGCTGAGCAATTAGAATGGATGTTTATAAAACCTTTCACCGGGAAAATGTGGGCGGCAAGTGGTGGCATACTAGTCTACACAATGTTGATTATATGGTTTTTGGAGCGCCTAGCTAATCCAGAATTCAGTGGCTCATTGACAAATCAGATTGGCACAGCAACTTGGTTCGCCTTCAACTCTTTGTTCTTTTCTCACAGTAAGTGTTGGAAATTAAACCAAGGCCATTATCATTTCCTTAGTATTTTTGAGTTATCTCTGGAGTCTTCTAGTTTGTGAACCTTTCATATTTTGAGGTAGTTGGTAGTTGTGTTTTAATGTTCCATTCTAGAGACTTCATGTAGTATCTTTGTATTTTGTGTAAGTCTGTCACTCTCTTTAAATAGGAGAGTTTGTTTTGTTGTTGATTTAGAATTGCAGTAGTAATTGAGATATCAATAAAGTTCTCTTCCACAGTTTTCTCTTTTGGTTAGTTAGTCTTGCAGTGAGTTGTTTATTCGTGCTTCCATCTACTGCGGTGAACATATTTCATGTAGCTATTTACTACTGTTATTCCCGGGTTTCGACAGTAAGTACAAGTTCAAACATTGGTACGAGCCTATTTATATGTAAAGGTTAAGTTCAGAGTAGGTAGACGAAATCACACCCAAGCTTAATTATCTATTGATATGTGGTTTCATTTTGCAGGAGAGAAAATCTATAACAACTTAACTCGAGTAGTTGTTGGAACGTGGCTATTTGTCGTATTGATCCTAACCTCAAGTTACACCGCTAATCTGTCATCAATGCTCACCATTCGACGATTGAAACCAAATGTTACAGACATCGAAATGCTAATAAGAACCAACTCAAAAGTTGGCTCGAATAGGGATTCATTTGTCATCAATTACTTGGAGAAAGTACTCAACTTCAAACGAGAGAACATCATCAAAACAGACGGTGAATCCAACTACATTGAGGAATTCGAAAGGAAAAGAATATCTGCTGCCTTGCTTGAACCCCCATATGCGAAAGCATTCATGAACGAGCACTGCAAAGGATATACTGCGATCACACTACCCTTCTATAGATTTGGGGGACTAGGATTTGTGAGTTGTGACTACATTGTTTCTTTTGTGCTGTTCTTTTTTCTTTTTATATTTCATGCCTTTCTAATAGAGAGACTATACCAAGTCTAAACTAGGACAAACAAAAGCATATATTCCTAATCAACGAAGCTAATAAAAATTAGTACCTTGCAGATGTTTCAGAAAGACTCTCCAGTTGCCCGGGATTTCACCAAGGTAATTCTAGAGTTATTGGAGGAGGGAGAACTGAAGTCACTTGAAGATACTTGGTTGACACCGAAAAGTGAGTGTCCAAATAACGCAACTTCCGATGGACCCGAAAGTTTGAACGTCAATAATTTTATGGGCCTTTATGTAATATCTGGTGCTACTTCCACCATTTGCCTTCTATTATCCTTCGCTATCTTGCTGAAGAAGTTTCAACAACACCATGATGTGTACACAGGTGAAAGTGTTTGGAACAGGATAGTTCGAATAGCAAAATTCCTATACAATAGACAGATTCCAAGTAGAACTCCAAGTTTTGTTGATGTGCCGGAATTGACATCTTCCAACCGCGAGTTGGAACGCGTGAACACTTCTGCCAGTCAGGAGCGTCATCCTCAGACCTCCATCCCAGCACAAACTGAAGGCAGTCCACCACATGAATAACTGGAACTCTTCTGCATAACAGTGAATAAATACATGTGTATACGTGAGTATGTGTGTATAGTGAATGAATACACCAGATGTATACTCTTCTACATATTGTGAGTATATCGATCCTAAACTTACTTACGAGATTGACTAGATTGCAATTCTGTGTAGTTGGTATACTTCATGCAATTTTGACAGCTTAATAGATGTGTGTGACAATGGCCTAGGCCAATTCGGGTATGATCTGCTGATGATGCATTGTCTTCTTGTCTTATGTTCAATGCTCAGATGTGTGTGTGTGTGTGTGTGTGACAATGTTCTAAGCCAATTCGAGTATGATTTGATGATGATGCATTGCCTTCTTGCCTTATGTCCAGTGATTTATAAATGTCTCAAGTACTGTACTTGTAGCATCTTCGAATCGCATAGTGTAGCCAACTCTCTCCAAGATTGAGCCCCATTTCTTTAACACGTACGATCTGAGTGGTTTTACCGCTACCGGTTTTGCCGACGACGAGGGTAGTGGCGCGAGTCTCGACGAAGTAGAGAATGGCGGTGCGGTACTTGAACACCGGTAGTCTCCCCCCGGCCTCTCGAAATCTGCATAGCCTCCTCTGTAATTTTGAAACTATAAGAACAATGGTGAAAGTCAAAAGAGAAAATTTAGCTCGGAAAGAAGAAGAAGAGTAAGGAATACCCTGAGGAGGTGGGGAAGAAAACTACGCCGCCTTCTTCGTCGTCGAGGAGGCGAGGCTTCTCCGCCTCTGGTTTTTAAAACTGTGACTCAAAGATTTTTGTTCAGCTATTTGTTTTGGAGCTTTTACTCTTTTAGCATAGTGTGTATTGGGCGCGCAGAAACTCTACTCAAAAACCTAATTTCCCTGGAAAACATATTTCAGATATGGTGGGCCAGTCCCTCCTTAATTGGAGGAGACAAAGAAAGTAAAAGTAGCAGAAGACAAGGAAATGAAAACATGCAAAAGTAAAAGAAAAAAAAAAAAGATAGAAAGCATGCTGGCATTGAAGAAAAAGCTGTGAAAGAGGGGGATATATATTCCCCTATAAGCAGAGAAAAGAGTGAGAGTAGAAGCAGAAAGAGGGAGAGAATGTAGAAACAAAAGAGGCAGAGAGCCCAAACTACAAACGGTGTGAGAAAAACATCTTCATCCAAGTAGAGAGTGAAGAGTGTTTACTACATGTTGAGAGTGTAGTTGTGGTTAGGTAGCAAAACAAGTGTGTGTGAGAGAGAGAGAGTTTCCTTCAAGTAGTGTTCTTGAAGTTGTGTATCTCTTGTACCCACATTATCATAGTGGAAATTCTTGTTGTTGCTACCCCGTGGACATAGGCACTTTGCCGAACCACGTTATTTTTGGTGTTCACTTTCTTTTACTCATTTTATTTCCATTCTATTACTTTTCCCAACAGTGGTATCAGAGCTCTTGGTTTGTGTGGTGTTAGAATGGAAG
The DNA here is from genome assembly GCA_025331145.1 of Rosa persica. Taxonomy (NCBI): domain Eukaryota; kingdom Viridiplantae; phylum Streptophyta; class Magnoliopsida; order Rosales; family Rosaceae; genus Rosa; species Rosa persica. The sequence goes on along the minus strand of WFKR01000005.1, from coordinate 4,874,278 downwards.
GTTCAAGGAGTACCATGATCCGACTCAACCACTCTAATTGGATTACATGGAAGCCGAGAATGGAGGATATTCTCTATTGCAAAGATTTGCATGAGCCAATCGAAGGAGAGGAGGCCAAGCCGGAAGGAACTTCAGTTCCGACTTGGACGAAGATGAACCGCAAAGCCATCGGTCATATTCGCGAATGGGTGGATGACAGTGTATTCCACCATGTGTCTAATGAAACCAATGTACATGAATTATGGCTGAAGTTGACGTCCTTTTTCGAGAAGAAGACTACTGCCAAGAAAGCATTTCTAATCAAGGAGCTCGTAAACATGAAGTACAAAGATGGTGTTAGAGTGACCGAGCACCTCAACAACATCCAAAGTACAATCAATCAATTGGCCACGATGGACATGAAGATTGATGATGAGTTGAAAGCCTTGTTGTTATTAGGATCATTGCCAAACAATTGGGAGACCTTTGTTGTAACTGTAAGTAATTCTGCTCCAGATGGTGTATTGTCTATGGATAATGTTAAAAATAACATGTTGAATGAAGAAACTAGAAGAAAAGCTTCAAGCTCGGACAATAGCCAAGTCTTTGTGGCAGAAAATAGAGGAAGGAGCAAAAGCAGAGGACCTAAAGGCCATGGAAGGAGTGTGAGCAAATCCAGAACAAGATTCAATGGAAAATGCCATCATTGTGGTATTTTTGGCCACATGAAGAAGAATTGCAACAAGTTGAAGAAGGATCTGAAGGAGGGTTGAGATGACAATACTCATCAACCGAACGATGACACGAGAAACACTGCAGCTTATGTGTCTCATGATGAATGTGAGTTCCTTTGTCTTGAAGATGAATGCTTACATGTTGATGATTGTCCTGGTGTTACATGAGTCGTTGATTCTGGAGCCTCTTTTCATGCTACTCCACATTTGGAGGACTTCAATACATACCAAGGCGGTGACTTTGGGACTGTGAAGATGGGAAACGATGGTTACTCCCAGATTTCAGGAATTGGAGATATATGTTTTGAGACCGATTTGGGCAACAAGCTTATGTTAAAAGATGTTAGACATGTTCCGGGTCTACATCTCAATTTGATGTCAACCGGTGTGCTTGACCGACAAGGGTTTCATCATCATGGAGGTGATCAAAAGTGGAGGCTTACCAAGGGATCATTGGTGGTTGCTAGAGGGAAAATGTGTTGCACCCTCTATAAGACATACTGCAAAATATGCAAAGGAGAGTTGAATGTTGTAGACAACTCTTCTCCAAGTTTATGGTACAAGCGACTAGGTTATATGAGTGAGAAGGGATTGCAAGTTTTGGCAAAGAAGTCTTTAATTCCCTTTGCCAAAGGTACCTCACTTAACTCTTGTGATTATTGTTTATTTGGTAAACAACATAAAGTTAGTTTCACAAGAACATTTACAAGGAAAGAAAATGTATTAGACCTAATACACTCAGATGTATGTGGCCCTATGGAAGATGAATCTCTAGGTCATAATAAATATTTTATCACTTATATTGATGATGCTTCACGAAAGGTTTGGGTTTATTTGTTGAAATCAAAAGACCAGGTGTTTCAAACCTTTAAGGAGTTTCATGCCATGGTGGAGAGGGAGACAGGAAGAACCCTCAAATGTATCCGTAATGACAATGGCGGAGAATACACTTCGAACGAGTTCAGAGATTATTGTTCGAAGCATGGCATCAAACACGTGAAGACAATTCTTGGCACCCCACAACATAATGGTGTAGCAGAGAGGATGAACCGCACCATTCTAGAAAAAGTGAGAAGCATGCTGAAGACAGCCAACCTAGCAAAGAAGTTTTGGGGCGAAGCAGTGACAACCGCATGTTACCTTATTAACCGAACACCATGTGTACCGTTGGGCTTGGAGACTCTTGAAGGCGTATGGACCGGTAGAAGCCCTTCATATTCCCACTTGAGGGTGTTTGGGTGCAAAGCATTTGCACATGTGCCAAAGGAGCAAAGATCAAAGTTGGATGACAAGGCCATGCCGTGCATCTTTCTTGGATATGGAAATGAAGAGATGGGCTACCGGTTGTGGAATCCAAAGACCAAGAAATTATTCAGAAGCAGAGATGTGGTGTTCCATGAAGGTCAAACCATTGCGGATTTTGACAAAAATGAAGTAGAACATGCAGACCAGCTCACATATTCATCACCGCTTCAAGGAGAACCTAGTGATAAAGTTCAAGATATGGTAAATGAAGATGTTCCTGATATGGCAGAAGCAGAAACAGCAGAACCTGAAGATAATGATCAGGGGGAGCCAAATCAGGGGAAGCAGCCAGAAAATGCCCAAGTACCAGTTCAAAGATCCAACAGAGAGCCAAAGCCAAATACCAAGTATCATTCTTCACAATATATTTTGGTTACCAGTGATGGAGATGATCCATATTCCAGGTACATTCTGTTGACCAATGATGGAGAACCTGAATGCTTTGAGGAGGCAAAGACTCATGCAGACTGTGATAAGTGGATGTTGGCAATGAAGTCTGAAATGGAGTCCTTATTGAAGAATGACACTTATGAATTGGTGAAGCTTCCTAAAAGCAGAAAAGCACTCAAAAATAAATGGGTGTTCAAGTTGAAGAGAGACGAGAATGAACAGTTGACAAAGTTCAAGGCTCGCTTGGTAGTGAAAGGTTTTGGGCAGAAGGAAGGAATAGATTTTGATGAGATCTTCTCACTAGTTGTCAAGATGACTTCCATCAGAGTCATTTTGGGCATGGCAGCTAGCATGGATCTTGAGGTGGAGCAGTTAGATGTGAAAACGGCATTTCTTCATGGTGATTTGGAAGAAGAAATATACATAGAGCAACCAGAAGGTTTCGAGGTCGAGGGAAAGGAGCACATGGTTTGCAAGTTGAAGAAAAGTCTATACGGGCTTAAGCAAGCACCAAGGCAATAGTACAAGAAATTTGACTCATTCATGGTGGGTCATGGATATAAGAGAACTGATGCAGATCCATGTGTGTATCTCCAGCGGTTTACTGGAGGTAACTTCATTATTTTGTTGCTCTATGTTGATGATATGTTGATAGTGGGCAAAGACGTTTCTATGATTCACAAGTTGAAAGCAGATCTATCAAAGTCATTTGATATGAAAGACTTAGGGCCTGCTAAACAGATTTTGGGCATGGAGATTGCTCGTGACAGGAAAGCGAAGAAATTATGGTTGTCACAAGAGAGATATGTTGAACGGGTGCTTGAAACTTTCAACATGAAAGAAGCTAAGCCAGTAAGCTCACCTCTAGGTAATCATTTCAAGTTAAGTAGATTACTATGTCCAACTAAACAAGTGGAGAAAGACAAGATGGCAGGTATCTCTTACTCGTTAGCTGTTGGTAGTCTTATGTATGCCATGGTATGCACTCGCCTTGATATTGCACATGCAGTTGGTGTTGTTAGTAGATATCTTTCTAATCCTGGCAGAGAGCATTGGGAAGCTGTCAAGTGGATACTCAAATATTTGAGGGACACCTCAAAGTTGTGTTTATGTTTTGGTGGTTCAGAACCAATCTTGGAAGGTTTTACAGATGCATATTTGGCAGGAGACCTTGATAATCGAAAATCCACTTCTGCATACTTATTTACATTTTCTGGGGGAGCTGTGTCATGGCAGTCCAAGTTACAGAAGTGTATTGCATTATCCACCACAGAATCAGAGTTCATAGCAGCAAATGAAGCTAGCAAGGAAATGATATGGCTGCAAAGATTTGTTCAAGAGTTGGGTGTGAAGCAAGGAAATTATGTGGTACATTGTGATAGTCAGAGTGCATATTCACTTGAGCAAAAATTCAATGTATCACCCTCGCACTAAGCATATTGATCGCCGTTATTATTGGATCCAAGATGCAGTGTCAAAGAAATTTTTCCAATTGAGGAAAATCCACACCAACAAAAACATTTCAGATATGTTGACTAAAGTTGTTCCACAGCAAAAATTTGAGTTTTGTAGAAGCGCGTCAGGATTGACGCATCCCTCCATCTAAGTCGGGAGGGGGAGATTGGTGGGCCAGTCCCTCCTTAATTGGAGGAGACAAAGAAAGAAAGCAGGAGACAAAGAAAGTAAAAGTAGCAGAAGACAAGGAAATGAAAACATGCAAAAGAAAAAGAAAAAAAAAAGGTAGAAAGCATGCCGACATTGAAGAAAGAGCTGTGAGAGAGGGGGATATATATTCCCCTATTGGCAGAGAAAAGAGTGAGAGCAGAAGCAGAAAGAGGAAGAGAGTGCAGAAACATAAGAGGCAGAGAGCCCAAACTACAAACGGTGTGAGAAAAACATCTTCATCCAAGTAGAGAGTGAAGAGTGTTTACTACATGTTGAGAGTGTAGTTGTGGTTAGGTAGCAAAACAAGTGGTGTGTGAGAGAGAGTTTCCTTCGAGTAGTGTTCTTGAAGTTGTGTATCTCTTGTACCCACATTATCATAGTGGAAATTCTTGTTGTTGCTACCCCGTGGACGTAGGCACTTTGCCGAACCACGTTATTTTTGGTGTTCACTTTCTTTTACTCATTTTATTTCCATTCTATTACTTTTCCTAACAAGATATCTATGTATGGGCATCGTCTATGAGACTGTGAATTTCATTTTCCAAATTAAGGAAATTTGTAATTAAAGTTGAAGTTGGTTCTAATTGGAGATGGGGAAGATGAGATCATTCGCTAGCTGCACTCTAATGACTCTATAGAGATAAAGATCCTCAATCCAGATCCAAATTAGAAGACAAAGAGATGCAACAACAAAACTAACGACCTATATAACAGTGAATGGATAAAAAGAGTCGTCTTAATTAAATTATCTGTAAATTAATTTAATAATGAGGCCATTTTGCTGAGAAGTCATTTTTTTTCAGTTATTTTAAAGGATCCTTTGTGGTACTTATTTTTAGATAATATATTAGCATCTTGACCTTTCAATTCATACGATTCTATAACATCGTCAAAAATATTGTGATCATATGGATTTCATGATATAGTCTAGGAAATTTTGATCGGATTCCCTACTTTTAAGTTTTAACAAACTCTTAACACTTGCATCATATCATATCTTACTCAAAAAATGCTCTACCTTACCCGCCGATTGCTAGGGTTCCAATGGCACTCCCTAGCGCCAATCCTACAACTAATCAACCCTGCTTCTTTGCCTAGAGAGGGAAAGAAGGTATGCCCTAATGGCATCGAGGACTGGCCTTCCCAAGCGAAACTCGTCCCCTGATCTCCAAAGGATGCTGTTGCTTTGCGTCCAGAAACAAGTGATATCCAATGCAAATGGGGGACTACGGAGTTGCGCTCTGATTTGGTGAAAGCTCGAGCAAATGCTTGCACTGATGGGCTCTGCCGATGTCGAGAGGTGTCGGAGGGTGGAGCAACCTTCCAATACATGCTAGTGGTGATGGGCTTCTCTGCTGATCCGGGTCGGATCCGACCATGTAGAGGACGTCTGAAAAAGTCTGACGATAGGCATACACAGCTAAATGTGATCGGCTCTTGTCAGTTGGTGGATGAAATGATGGATCGCTTCTGTTTCTGGAACAAGGCGGTGGTGATATGGTCCTCAGGAGTTGTGGCGGGCTGGCTCCAAGTTGCAAAAACGATGCTGATTACGATCCGTGCTAGGATAGCCGGACTCCTGGAGCCCAGATTTGCTGGCGGCGTTTTGCTGAAGGACGCCGGCAACCGACACAACACTACTTGGGTGCCCAGAGTAGATGCTTGTTGGGTGTCTAGATCAGATTAGGCCAATGCATGGATTTAGGCTCATAATTGGGTGACGTCTTGGAAGTGGGCTTAACTAGGGGCTTCGGGCTGGAGTTGGGCTCTCTTGTGGGCCAAACTGATGAGCTCTTATCTGCTAGGGTTTCGTATTTGGGATCCCGGAGATTTTGATCCAACAAATTATGTTTCCCTTGACATAAGTGGTAGTTTTGAATCTTCTGGAGTAGTACTAAAGGAAGTTTCAAGCTATTCAGTAATGGCGGAGCATGAAATGTCAAATGAGTAGACCTATCTCTATATACCACCGTGGATACTATCACATCTTCTTGTTCTGTCTCTATCTGTAGATGGCAGCGGAAGGGTATGTAATGGCCACTCTGGCTTTAGGCTAACACAAATTTCTAGTAATGTGACAACACTCCACTAATGTTATTTGGATGTGTTACTATATGATTGTAGCCGACCCTATTAAGTTTCAATCTATAAAATTATTCCCTTGATTCAAAAAAATTCATAAGACTTTATGAGTAGATCACTTATATAAATTTTCAACCAAATTGATTATTGTTAACGTATCGAGCCAGATTAAATTAATAGACAAACCAAATCTGCCGAACCTGCAGAACCATTAATGTTTATAATTGTTAATCATAGTTAGTCTTAACGATTATCAATTTGGTTGAAAATTTACATAAGTGATATATTTGAAGTCCTTACAACTGAACGGTCAAAATGTTAATATGTATTGTGTAATAAAAAGATCGATCTAATAAGGGATTCCTTAAAATGACCAAAAAATATTTCCCTCACTATAAGAGTCCTGATTAAAGAATGGGTTGTACAATATATATATATATATATATATATATATATATATATATCTCATATAATGAGCATCATCACATTCTGGCCTCAATATGTAAGCTTCATTTGAGCCCCCTAGCTGCCTAGCATTACCCACGCTGGAACTCACCAGGTAACAGGACTAGCGTCATAATATAATCTGGAAAGGCGCTTTCCTCTGAACTGCGGGATAACGTGCAGCATTAAGCAATTTAATTTGATGGATAATAGCAACGACTTTAATTATAAAACAAAATCCTCTGGCATGCATGTAACTCATGCCACATTTATATTGCAGATACTTGTAATACCAGTAATGAGGTGTGACGACTTGAATCTTGAATATTCTGCTTATGTTGATCAACGTATGCAACTTCTTAATTCGATAGCAAATAATCAAGTCAAGAATTCTAAAATTTCCATGGTGATTACTTAATAGCGAGGTTTCTCTACAGTTTCGCTGGTAACCATATATAATAGTTGAGCTGTTCTGGAATTGTGCTAGAAAAACAAAAACCAAAAAGAACCAATGGCTTCTCCTTGTACCAATACGTTTAACAAAGTCCAAGGACTTTGGCATATGCTTCCTCTGCTCATCATATTCATTATCATCATCACCCCCTCCGATGGAGCTGAAACTGAAAATGAGGTAATCAATGTTGGAGCAATCGTGAATCTGAACACTCGTGTGGGTAAAGAACAGAAAACTGCTATGGATATTGCAGCTGAAAATTTCAACAGCCTTTCAAAGACTCATAGCCTAATCCTTCATTTCCGACATTCTAACAGAGATCCCTTAATTGCTGCATCTTCGGGTAAATAAATACATGATGAAGCTCCTATTAAGAAAAACCCATTCCTATATTTTCTTTTCTAATCTACACCCATTCATATAATTAAACATTCCTTATAGATTTTAAGTCTATAATTAAGCTTTTTCACGTTTTTTTAGTTTGATTATTTTACCCTTCTGATTGAATAAGGAAACTATTCATCAAATATAACTGTTTTTTTTATAATTTAAATATGGCGTCAGTTATAAACACAAATTAGAATTTAATACAACCAATTTATTTTCCCTTATTTAAAAACGATTAATTCCCTTAATTATTGTATCTCTTCCTTTATGATTTGATCTATATATTTGCCATTTTTAGTAGATATGTTGGTGTAGATATTCCTATTATTAGATATCTCAACGTGATTAATCGCCTTAATTATAGTATATAACTGATGTCATATTTTAGGAGATATGTTTGTGTAGATATTCCTTATTTAAAAAGATTAATTGCCTTAATTATTGTATATCTCTTCCTTTCAGATTTGATATATATATTTGCTATTTTTTAGTAGATATTTCTATTAAATCTCGTAGATTTCTCAATGTGATTAAACATCCTTTTATGGAGATATTCCTATTATTAGATAGCACCTAAATTTTAGGTGGGACTATTCTTTAGCCATCAAGAACTTGTAGAATTTATTGAGAAACAATAAGAGGAAAAAGAAATAGGCAATCAAGAACTTGTAGTCTATTATACCTATTCAATAGCATAAACCTTGAAATTTCACAAAACAAAATACCTCTTCGTCAAGAAGACACACACCTATTGAATAGGTAGCAGACACAACGCTCATCAACCCTGCCAATTAGATTAAAGGGATATGCAATTGAACAAAGGCAATCCACCAACCTCTGATTATGCGATCCATTTATATCACAATCACAATTTGAAATCGAAAACATAATTGCATGATTGTAGAGAAGGTCGCACCTAAACATTAAGTGGGAGTATTCTTTAGCCATCAAGAACTTGTAGAATCTATTGAGAAACAATAAGAGGAAAAAGAAACATGCAATCAAGAACTTGTAGAGTCTATTATACCTATTCAATAGCATAAACCCTGAAAAGTCACAAAACAAATACCTTTTCGTCAAGAAGACACACGCCTATTGAATAGGTAGCAAACACAATGCTCATCAACTGTGCCAATCAGATTAAAGGGATATGCAGTTGAACTAAGGCAACCCACCAACCTCTAATTGTGTGATCCATTTCTATCACAATCACAATTTGAAATCAAAAACATAATCGCATGATTGTGGAGATATTGATACCAGTTTTGAATGTAGATATTAGGCTTTTGAATGTGGAGATTACATAACCTCCAACGCAGAGGAGAGTTTTCAATTGTTGGAATCAAGGGTTGAGTAATTTCGGGCAACGTCTTTGAGCATCCGTTTCATGACTTCCATCGGCAGCAAGACTGGATTTTAATATTAATTAATCCTGTTTAATCGGTGAATGGGGAATTTGATAGTGGCAGCTTTAGTAATTCATAACAACATTGGGTTTTAACATTTATCCTATTTAATAGGTTTTTGTTTAAGCATAAACGTAAATTAACAGAGAGAGAGAGTTTAAATGCAGAGAATGGAGAGTAATGTGTATTATTCTTCTCTCAAAAGAGGGTTTATATAGGAGTACAAGATAATGTGAATGCAATAGGAAGAAGTCCATTGCTGTGGCTATGATCATCACAGCTGCAACTCCACATGATTGCTGCAATGATGATAATTGTCATGCTTGTTGCCTCCCCACAAGTTTTATTCTATACAAATCTTCATACCTATATCTATACAGTCAAGTACTATATGTATACACTCAAGTATCTATTACATGATATAACCATTATACTATAATACATTTATACTACAATAATTTTTTTATATTTTGAATAAACCTGATTAATTGGTTTGGGTGTATATTAAAACACTCTTATGGATGAGTTTATTCTAATAGGGGTGTGTGAATTTGGGTGTAGAATCAAATTCTGATGGGCAGTCCCTCCTTAATTAAGGAGGAAATCCATGTGGTGATTTACCACATGAGGAAAGCATGGGTTGGAAAATTCAAAGAAGGTAGATAGCAAGTCATCTTGGAAGGTAGGTAGCAATCCATCTTTGAAGTTAGGCATGCCAAACTTGGAAGAAAACTTGACTTTGCTTCCAATTGCATGCCATATCCATGAACCCAATTGCTTATAAATAGGTATGAAAGGTTGTAGGAAAAACAATCAAGGCAAGAGTCATTCCAAACTAATAGAGTTTGAGATAGTAGTGAGATCCTTACTTAAGAGATTAGTGAGAAGAAAATTCCTCTTGAGAGATAGAGTGTGTGTTACCACTTTGGTGAAGTTTAGTCACCAAAGTGAGATTGCCTTGTAATCTCATTATTTATATAGTGGAAGAGAGTATTACTACTGCCCCGAGGATGTAGGCGCATTTGCCGAACCACGTTAAATATTGTGTCTCCTTTTGTTCATTTATTGCTATTCCACAAATCACACGAGAGGTGGGAAAAGTTAGATCCTGGGATAACCAATTATCTATTGGCCTTGTATTAAGGCAGCACTTCTTTCCCAACAAGTGGTATCAGAGCCCGACGCTCATTGTTCGTGGCATCTCGTGGTGATCAAGATGGCGGAGTCTTCATCATCGGCAGCAACAATGGTAAAGTTGACATCATCGAATTACTCCATTTGGAAGCCCAGAATGGAAGACATCCTTTACTGCAAGGATATGTACGAGCCTCTTCAAAATGGTGGAGAGAAGCCAGCAAGCAAGACTGACAAAGACTGGAGCATCCTGAACAGAAAAACTGTTGCAGGAATTCGTCAATGGGTTGATGAAAGTGTTTTTCATCATGTGGCACAGGAAACCAATGCCTACTCAATGTGGACAAAGTTGGAGTCCATGTACGAGAGAAAGACCGCACAAAACAAAAGCTCGTTCATTCGAAGGTTGGTGAACACAAAGTACAGGGATGGTTAAAGTGTTTCCGAACACTTAAGCGACTTCCAAGGCATGGTGAATCAATTGATGAATATGAAGATGGTGCTTGATGATGAGTTGCAAGTACTATTGTTACTAAGCTCGTTGCTAAATAGCTGGGACACGTTGGTGGTGTCATTAAGCAACTCAGCTCCTCAAGGCATTCTCACACCGGGCACTGTAAAAGACAACATGTTCAATGAAGAAGCAAGGAGGAAGGAGCAAGGAATATCGATCGAGTCAGAAGCCCTCGTCACCAACAACCGTGGAAGCAGTAGAAAATTCCACAACCGAGGCAAAGGGAATGATCGGTCAAAAGGCAAGTTCAGCCCAAAGAAGGACATAGAATGTTTTCACTGTGGTGGAAAAGGCCACATAAAGAAGGATTGCAGGAGGCTCAAGAGAGAGCAGGCTGAGAAAGGTGGTGCCAGAGACACAGCTTTTACTACCTCATACGAAGAAGAGGTACTCATCATTTATGGAGAGGGTGATGTTAATTTGACATCTCAAGATACATGTTGGATTATCGATTCTGGTGCATCATTTCATGTAACCTCACGAAGGGAGTTCTTTACATCTTACAATACTAGAAGTTTCGGTAATGTCAGGATGGGAAATGATAAGAGGTCCAAGATCGTGGGAAGGGGAGATATTTCCCTTGAAACCAACACAGGCCACTGCTTGGTTTTCAAGGATGTGAGACACGTTCCGGACATGCATCTCAAACTAATCTCCACAGGATTACTTGATGATGAAGGTTGCACAAGTGTCTTTGGTGGTGGAAAGTGGAGGCTCAGTAATGGTCCAGAAATTCTAGCCCGAGGGAGGAAAGAGAACACTCTCTACATGACTTATGCAAAAGTCTGTAGTGGGTATGCAGTTACACTCGGAGAAGATTAGCCGGTTGAGCTATGGCATAAGCGGCTCGGTCACATCAGCGAGAAGGGACTTACTGTTCTAGCCAAAAGAGAGGTATTAACTGGTGTCAATGTTAAAGATATGCCTTTAAAACCATGTACACATTGCTTAGCTGGAAAGCAACATAGAGCTTCATTCCATCGTTCTCCTGCACCAAGGAAATCCAATGTTTTGGATGTTGTACATTCTGATGTGTGTGGTCCCATGACCACCAGTACTCTAGGAGGTGCAATATACTTCGTCACCTTCATTGATGATCATTCTAGGAAGGCATGGGTTTATGCACTAAAAACTAAAGATCAAGTGCTCGAAGTATTTAAGCAATTTCATGCCAAAGTTGAACGAGAAACAGGTAGAAGATTGAAATGCATTCGCACCGACAACGGGGGAGAGTATATGGGGGCGTTCAGACACTATTGCAAAAGTAACGGAATCAGGCATGAACGATCTGTTCCAAAGACTCCTCAGCTCAACGGAGTGGCCGAGAGGATGAACAGAACTATTGTTGAAAGAATCAGAACAATGTTATCTCATGCTAAGCTGCCTAAGAGCTTTTGGGGTGAAGCTCTAATGACTGCGGTTGATGTGATCAACCTTTCTCCCTCAGCTCCATTAAATGGTGACGTGCCAAACAGGTTTTGGACCGGAAAGGACGTCTCTTACAATCATTTGAAGGTATTTGGCTGCAAAGCATTTGTTCATATTCCCAAAGATGAAAGATAAAAAATTGATAGCAAGTCGAAAGAATGCATATTTATGGGATATGGAAATGAAGAATATGGGTACAGGCTGTGGGATCCTGTCAATAAGAAGATTGTCAGAAGTAGAGATGTTGTCTTTTTCGAAGACCTGAACATCGAAGATACTCAGAAGACTGAGAAGCCTAAACAACCCAGAGAATATCCGATGAACCCGGATAAAGTTCCTCCGCCAACAAACCAGGATGCCCGGAGAGATACCGAAGATGTCGGTGATGCAGCAAATGACCCGATGATTAATGATCCAGTTGATGATGCAGCTAATGATGAGGAAGAGGCACCGGCCCCTCGAAGATCAGTCAGGGAACGCAAACCCTCAAATAGATACCCTCTATATGAGTTTGTTACTCTCACAGATGGAGGTGAGCCAGAGTCTTATGAAGAAGCTTTGACAGATGACCACAAGGGGGAGTGGTTGGAAGCCATGCACGAAGAAATTAAGTCCTTGTATGAGAACCAGACTTATGACCTGGTGGAGTTACCAAAAGGCAAGAGGGCACTCAGAAACAAATGGGTGTATAGATTGAAGATTGAGGAGAATAGCTCACGACCCATATTCAAGGCAAGACTGGTCGTTAAAGGTTTCAATCAGAAAATGGGAATTGACTTTGAAGAAATTTTCTCGCCCGTGGTGAAGATGGCATCTATCCGGGTGATACTTGGTTTGGTTGCAAGTTTAAATCTGGAGATTGAATAACTTGATGTGAAGACAACTTTTCTTCACCGTGACCTTGAAGAGGAAATCTACATGGAGCAGCCAGAAGGATTCAAAGTCAAAAGCAAGGAAGATCTAGTCTGCAAACTGAAAAAGAGTTTGTATAGACTAAAGCAGGCGCCGCGACAATGGTACAAGAAGTTCGATTCCTTCATGATTGAGCAAGGATATCAGAGGACAACTTTAGACCATTGCGTATTTGTGAAGAATTTCTCAGGAGGTGACTTCATCATACTACTCTTGTATGTTGATGACATGTTGATCGTAGGACAAGATGGTGACAAGATTAGCAAACTAAAGAAAGAGCTCAGTAAGTCTTTTGCTATGAAGGACTTGGGACCAGCAAAGCAGATTCTTGGTATGAATATCACCCGCGATAGACAGAATGGGAAGCTGTGGTTATCACAAGAAAAATATATCAAGAAGGTATTGGAGCGGTTCCATTTGGAGAAAGCAAAGCCAGTTGCCACTCCACTTACTAGTCAATTTAAGCTTAGCTCAAAGCAGAGTCCTACAAGTGAGAAAGAGGAGGAAGAAATGACAAAGGTGCCATATGCCTCAGCGATAGGAAGCCTGATGTATGCAATGGTGTGTACAAGACCAGACATAACACGCGTGGTTAGTGTTGTTAGCAGATTTCTATCTAATCTAGGCAAAGAGCATTGGAATGCTGTGAAGTGGATTCTTAAATATCTCAAAGGTACTTCCAAAATGGGTTTATGCTTTGGAAGTGGGAAGCCTGAACTAATAGGCTATACAGATGCAAATATGGCTGGAGATGTTGACTCAAGAAAGTCTACATCAGGGTACCTGATTACATTTTCAGGGGGAGCTGTCTCATGGAAATCAAAGCTACAAAAATGTGTTGCTTTGTCAACTACAGAAGTGGAGTTCATAGCAGTTACGGAAGCCTGTAAAGAAATTTTGTGGATGAAGAAATTCCTACAGGAATTGAGCCATAAGCAACAAAAGTATGTTCTGCATTTGTGATAGTCAAAGCACAATTCATCTGAGTAAGAATTCGAGTTTTCACTCGAAATCAAAGCACATTGATGTGAGGTATCACTGGATAAGTGATGTGTTGGAAGCCAAGCAACTACAGCTTGAGAAGATACACACAGATGATAATAGTTCAGATATGATGACGAAGTCCTTACCAAAAGACAAGTTTGAGTTTTGCAGAAGCGCGTCAGGATTGACGCATCCCTCCATCTAAGTCGGGAGGGGGAGATTGATGGGCAGTCCCTCCTTAATGGAGGAGGAAATCCATGTGGTGATTTACCATATGAGGAAAGCATGGGTTGGAAAATTCAAAGAAGGTAGATAGCAAGCCATCTTGGAAGGTAGGTAGCAATCCATCTTTGAAGTTAGGCATGCCAAACTTGGAAGAAGACTTGACTTTGCTTCCAATTGCATGCCATATCCATGAATCCAATTGCCTATAAATCGGCATGAAAGGTTGTAGGAAAAACAACCAAGGCAAGAGTCATTCCAAACTAATAGAGTTTGAGATAGTAGTGAGATCCTCACTTAAGAGATTAGTGAGAAGAAAATTCCTCTTGAGAGATAGAGTGTGTGTTACCACTTTGGTGAAGTTTAGTCACCAAAGTGAGATTGCCTTGTAATCTCATTATTTATATAGTGGAAGAGAGTATTACTACTGCCCCGAGGACGTAAGCGCATTTGCCGAACCTCGTTAAATATTGTGTCTCCTTTTGTTCATTTGTTGCTATTCCACAAATCACACGAGAGGTGGGAAAAGCTAGATCCTGGGATAACCAATTATCCATTGGCCTTATATTAAGACAACACTTCTTTCCCAACAAATTCCCCTAAAGAAATATGTCATACCAATTTGAATAGTTGGTACATATTTCTTAATTAAATTCATTTATTTTTTGTTGAAGCTGAGGAGTTGATAGAAGACAAGAAGGTAAAACTGATAATTGGCTTCGAGACTTGGCAGGAAGCAGCTCTAGTAGCTGATGTGGGAACCGATCTCATGTTCCGGTAATTTCATTTGCAGCACCTACTATATCGCCACCTCTAATGCAGCACGAATGGCCATTTTTGATTCGAGTGGCAAGCGATGGTGCTGCTCGAATGAAATGCATCGCAGATATTGTTTCTTTGTACACTTGGAAAAGGGTTATTGTTATATACCAGGATGACGGTTATGGTGGTGATACTGGGATGCTAGCTGTTTTATCTGAGGCTCTCCAAGACGTTGGCTCAAAGATTGAGCATCATTTGGTTCTCCCATGGGTTTCTTCTATGTCTAATCCTAGTTGGGGTGAACTAGAAGAGAAGTTGAAGCTTCCCACCTTTCAATCTCGGGTGTTCATTGTTCTTCAGTCATCTTTCTCAGCAGTCACTATTCTATTCAGGGTGGCAAAGAAGATGGGACTTGTAGAAAGAGACTCGGTTTGGATAATCACAGCGAGTATTACTAGTTTGCTGAAGCCGCAAGCCAACCATGACATGGAAGGCACTCTGGGAATCAAGACGTGTGCCAAAAATACTAGTTCTTATGCCAAGTTCGAAAAGATATTCCAAACAAGTTTTCCAGAAGAAGATAACTCCAAGCCTGGAATTTATGCACTTCGAGCTTACGATCTTATTAGAATCGTAGCACAGGCTATAAGGAATCCTACTAACAGTACTACTAACCTTCAGGTGTTGTTAAATACAGTACTGAAAAACTATATGGGTTTAAGCGGCAAAATGCACTTCAAAGGAGGTGAAGTGTTGTACTCTCCAATATTCAGGATCATAAACATTGTGGAAGGGAACAGACACAAGGAGTTGAACTTTTGGAGACCAGATGTTGGGTTCTCAGAAAGCCTTGCAAAAGAAACGAGCAGAAAAAGAAGTGATGATATTGGTACAGTAATTTGGCCCGGCAACCTAGGTGAACGAGCCCCCAAGGGCTGGGCAATGCCTACTGCTGGGAATCCAATGAGAATTTTGGTTCCAGGTAGAACTTCCTTCAGCGCATTTGTAAAGGTTGAATTAAGGAAGACGACTCTGCAGTGACGGTTTCTGCATTCAAGTTTTCCACAAGGTGCTAAGTCGCCTGGGTTATCCTTTGTTCTATGAATTTCATGCCGTTGATGGTCCCTATGATGATCTGGTAGAACTGGTCTATAACAAGGTAAAAAGTTCATTTCCATCTTTTTTAAGTCCATGTGCTCCCATGCTGGTTTCAAGATCATAATAATGTCTCACATTACATCAGGCATCTACTTCTTATCATCCAAGTATTAAGAGTAATAACTCTGAAATTTAGAAATCATGCTGTCTAATTTACAAAGACTACACACTTTCATTTTGACTAAACATAGATACTTGGGTAACTTACATATTGGCTTGTATTATTATTTTCTTGCATTTGATTGATTTTTGACAGAATTTTTTTTTTTTTTTTTTGCTCGTCAAAATATCAATGGAAGACTTTTGATGCTGCTGTTGGTGATTTCACCATACTAGCAGACCGACTGGAGAAAGTGGAATTCACTCAGCCATATATCGACTCTGGTTTGTCAATGATAGTTCCAGAAAAAGCTGAGCAATTAGCTTGGATGTTTATGAAGCCTCTTACCGGGCAAATGTGGGTGGCGAGTGGTGGCATATTAGCCTACAGTCTTGATTATATGGTTTATGGAGCGCGCGTCTAATCCAGATTTTAGTGGCCCATTGAAGGATCAGATTGGCACGGCAACATGGTTCGCCTTCAACTGTTTGTTCTCTTCTCAGAGTAAGTAATAATTCAGGCAATAGTACAAGCCTATTTATATGAAATGGATCAGTTAGAAGAGATAGACAAAATTATACTTCAGCTAATTATAAATTAACAATGGTTTCATGTTGCAGGAGAGAAAATCCAAAACAAATTAACTCGGGTAGTTGTTGTAATGTGGCTGTTTGTTGTATTAATCCTAACCTCTAGCTACACCGCTAATCTGTCGTCAATGCTCACCATCCAACGATTGAAACCAAATGTAACAGACATCAAAATACTAAAGAGAACCAACTCAAAGGTTGGCTTGGATGGGGATTCATTTGTCTTAAATTACATGGAGAATGTACTTATATTCAAACCAGAGAACATCATCAAAATAGGCAGCGAATACAACTACTCAGAGGCATTCAAAAACAAAAGTATATCTGCTGCCTTTCTTGAACTCCCGTATGCAAAAGTAATCATGAACCACTACTGCAAGGGATATACTGCAACCACACCCAACTATAGATTTGGAGGACTAGGCTTTGTGAGAGGTGACTGCAGTGTTTCTATTCTGTTATTCTATATTTCGTTTTCTGTTTCGTGCATTTCTAAAAGAGAGAATATACCAAGTCTAAACTAGGAAAAATAGAAACTAATAATAAAATTTACTACCTTGCAGATATTTCAGAAAGGCTCTCCAATTGGCTGGGATTTCACCAAGGCCATTCTAGAGTTATCGGAGAATGGAGAACTGAAGTCACTTGTAGATACTTGGTTGACACCGAATCATGACTGTCCAAACAATTCAACTTCCGATGATCCAGAAAGCTTGAGTGTCAATAATTTTATGGGCCTTTATGTAATATCCGGTTCTATTATCCTTCATCATCTTGCTGAAGAAGTTTCAACAACACCAGGAAGCATACTAGGCAATGCAAGTGATGAAAGTGTTTGGAACAGGACAGTTAGAGTAGCAACATTCCTGTATAATAGAGAGTTCAATGTTCCAAGCAGAGCTCCACATTTTGTTGATGTGCCGGAATTGATTTCTTCCCAGGGGGCCGGGAGCATGTGATCACTTCCACCCCTCAGGAGCATCAACTTCAGGCCTCCACCCCCGCACAAACTGAATACAGTCCACCACATGAATAAATGGCACATTGGCATCTACTGCTAATTAGAATGTAAATACTGTATATGTGTGTCTGTGCACATGTGTATAGTGAATGAATACACCAGAAATAGTCTTCTACATATTCTGAATAAACAATCCAACATTTACTGCTGAGAATGACTACAAGGCAATCCGTGTACTTAGAATACTTTAAGAAATTTTCTCAGCTTAATATTTGTGTGACAATGGCTTCATTGGTCCGAGCCAATTAAAGTTAGTATGATCTGATATTGAAGCATTCCTTTATCGCTTCAAACAATCGAGTGCTCATCTAGACGTTTAAATGTTAGGTTTGGCTAATTTATTGGCAAGATTTAATTTGCTTTTTATACAAATTAATTAAGATTTTCAATGCTTCATATGATCGTTGTGTATGGTTTAAAGTTTTGTTTTCTGAGTCTTTTTTGTTTTCGGATTTGTACAGCTTGCTACGTTGTACTAGAGAGATGCTGTTTATGCTTCATCAAACTCGGGTTTTAGATGCCATATCGTTCTTATCAATGTTATCGTTGGTGTCTAGTTCCCCTATTAATCTTTGTGTTCTAGACTTCTAGTTATCTTGTTTTGAATTTAAAAAGAAAAGCAAAACGGATAAGAGACTTTGCTGAGAAGAAGAAGAATAATACCTAGAATAGAACGTGAAGAAAAGGAAGCCGCCTTCTTCCTCGTCGAGGCTTCTCCACCCCTAGCTAGTTTCCAGAACTGTGACATTGTTCTGGGGTTGTGCTGCTTTTTTTTTTTTTTTTTTTTTTTTGGTAATGTGAAAATTTTATTTGATTCAAAGAGTTTACACTAAAAAACCAGATAATTTGAGATTTGATTGGAAATTGGCTATTTTGGCACAACTTAAAAAAGTATTAGACCAAACTTCAATTCATCTCAACTTTGTAAAAGAAAGCTAAAAACAACCTAAAAAATAGAAGGCCCAAAAGGAAAAGAAAAAAGAAAAATGCCTCAAAAGTCAGAAATCAAAAGTTTAATTCTACCACATTTTTTAAGGGTAAAATGGTTTCTTCGATAAATGAAATCAACCATATTGTTGGAGTAATATATACACCAATAAGAAACGGGCGTACATGCATCTACATTAGTACATAAACTGCTCCATAAATATTAGAGCACATGAGTCTAAAACTAATAAAAAAGGAAAATATAGGTTGGCACTTAACCTATATCGAGCACGCGATTATGTTACGCACTTTAAGCAACATTTCTAAGAAAACACAATCTCCTCCCCTTTAGGGTTGGGGTTCCCAGTCTTGCTTGTAGGGGTAGAATTCTCATCGAAAGCACGATACCCAAAACAACTGCCAAGGGCCCAAATCAAAGGGCCAAGCTCTAATTGTAACCTGAGCCCGTAGACTGGCCCATAGCACTGTGAGCCCAACTCCAAACTTCTCTGAGACCACCATGGCAGCAGCCAGAGACCATAGCCAGGAACTGCACCGTCTCCGTCTGGGCCTACCAACGCCCAGAAACAGCGCCTCCACCCATCAAGAGGATCAAAGGTCTTTGGAATCTACTGCCAAGTTGCCACGGTCCCTACCAGAATTGCGAAACCAAACCTACGTCAGGTGGGATGTGGCCACCGCAGCCATAGCCCGTGACACCTCCTTCACCGCGCCGAGTAGCCGCCGTCATTGAGAACACAGAGCCCAACGGCCCAACCGCCTTTGTAAACCAGAGTGCAACAATCCTCCACTCAAAACCGAGTTCGAGACACCCGAACTGTATTCTGTGTCCAGGTTGATTAGGTCATTAGGTCGAAACCCGAGCGTGAAGAAATGCACTAAGGAGATTGTCAATGTCTTTACGGACCATCAACTAAAATTTTACTGACCCTCAATGAAAAAATAAAAAACCCATCCAAAAATTAACAGGGATACTCTAATTCTGAAATATCATCAAAGACAAACGCCCTGATCTACATTTCAATTCATTCTAGAACTGACTGTAGGGAACTTTCCTTATAGTTTCATCTTAACTACGGGATAACGTGGAGCATTAAGCAACTCAAATTTGGTGGGAATCTGATTCATTTGGACATTAGCAAGGCTAGACTGACCTCGAGGCTGATATTTTCCAAATGAACACTAGAGTCCAAGGTTGCATTCTCAACAATTAAATGCAGAGCAAGACTTCTCAACTCAAGTCAACAAACCAATCTAGAATGAATTGAAATGTAGTATCAAATGAATAAATGACGAACTTAAATTTTGTTCATCTTATTTCCCTAGTCACAACGATGCAGATTCAAGGATACAAAAATTCCACACTGATTAATTAGTTTTTGTCATACATATACGTAGTATATACGACAAGACAGGAACCGGATCCCTATGACCCTTTAATTATACAAGTTAAGCACAAAGGATCAATAATCTGTGTTAAATGCATTAGCTAGAAAATCAAAACTCAATGACTTCTCCTCTCACTACTACTGTTAGCAAAGTCCAAAGACTTTGGCATCTGTTTCTTCTGTTCATCATCATCACATACTCCTATGGAGTTGAAGCTGAAAATAAGATAAGTGTCACTAATGTTGGAGCAATCATTAGTTTTAATTCTCGTATCGGGAAACAACAGAAAACTGCCATGGAGATTGCTGCTGAAAACTTCAACAACCATTCCAAGAATCATAAGATAATCATTCATTTTCTAGATTCTAATAGAGACCCCTTGCTTGCTGCTCGTTCTGGTAAATTATTACAGGATGATATAGATACAGTACTATTTAGACTTGTCAAGTATTTATGGATTTTTCTCAGAAGATATTTTCTGTTGCAGCTGAAGAACTGATAAAGGAAAAGAAGGTAAAACTGCTAATGGGCATGGAAACCTGGCAGGAAGCAGCTCTAGTAGCTGATGTGGGAAATCGAGCTCAAATTCCAGTGATTTCATTTGCGGCACCAACTATAACTACCCCTCTAATCCAACGCCGCTGGCCATTTTTGATACGAATGGCAAGCGATGGTGCTGCTCAAATGAAATGCATTGCGGACATAGTTTCTGCATACAATTGGAAAAGGGCTGTGGTGATATACGAAGATGATGGTTATGGTGGTGATGTTGGGACACTGGCTCTTTTATCCGAGGCTCTTCAAGATGTTGGTTCAAAGATTGAGCATCGTTTGGTTCTCCCTCAGGTTTCTTCTGAGTTTAATACCAATTGGGTTGAACTAGAAGAGCTGTTGAAGCTTCCCACCTTTCAATCTCGGGTGTTCATTGTGCTTCAGTCATCTTTACCAACTGTGACTAATCTATTCAGGGTGGGAAAGAAGATGGGACTCGTAGGAAGAGACTCAGCTTGGATAATCACAGAGAGTATTGCTAGTTTGATTGACCGTCAAGTCAATTATGATATGAAAGGTATTTTGGGAATCAAGACCTACTATGCCATTAATACTAGTTCCTATGTCAAGTTCAACAAGGCATTCCAAAAAAGGTATACAGAAAAAGATGACTCCAGGCCAGAAATTTATGCTCTTCGAGCATATGATCATACTAGAATTGTAATACAGGCCATAAGAATGAGTAGTAACAGTACTACTAACATTCAGGTTGTGTTAAGTACAGTGCTAAGAAATTGTCGGCGTTGTTTAAGTGGGAAAATGCACATTGAAGGAGGTGAAGTGTTGTACTCTCCCATATTCAGGATCGTAAACATTGTGGAAGGGAACAGATACAAAGAGTTGAACTTTTGGAGACCAGAGGTTGGGTTCTCAGAAAGCCTTGCAAAAGAAACAAGCAAAAAAAGAAGTGATGATATTGGTACAGTAATTTGGCCCGGCAACCTAGGTGACCGAGCCCCGAAAGGCTGGAGAATGCCTACTGCAGTGAATCCGATGAGAATTGTGGTTCCAGGTAGAACTTCCTTCAGCGCATTTGTAAAGGTTGATTTAAGGAAGACGACTCTGCATTATGACGGTTTCTGCGTTCAAGTTTTCCACAAGGTGCTAAGTCGCCTGGGTTATCCTTTGCTCTATGAATTTCACGCAGTTGATGGTTCCTATGATGATCTGGTAGAACTGGTCTATAACAAGGTAAAAAGTTCATTTCCATCTTTTTAATTCCATGCGCTCCCATGCTGGTTTCAAGAATCAAGATCATAATAATGTCTCACATAACATCAGGCATCTACTTTTTATCATACAAGTATTAAGAGTAAGAATTCTGGACTCTAGAAATCATGCTGTCTAATTTACAACGACTACCCGCTTTCATTTTGACTAAAACAAAAGATACTTGGGTAACTTATTGGATTTGTATTATTATTTTCTTGCATTTGATTGGTTTTTGATAGAAATTTTGATTTTGTTTTATTTTTTATTTTTTTGCTCATCAAAATATCAATGGAAGACTTTTGATGCTGCTGTTGGTGACATCACCGTACTAGCTGAACGAGTGGACAAAGTGGAATTCACTCAGCCATATATGGAGTCTGGTTTGTCAATGATAGTTCCAGAAAAATCTGAGCAAATAGGATGGCTGTTTATGAAACCTCTCACCTGGCAAATGTGGGCGGTGACATGTGCCATCTTAGTCTACACAATTTCGATAGTATGGTTCCTGGAGCGCCTGTCCAATCCAGAATTTAATGGCACATTGAGGAATCAGATTGGCACAGCAACTTGGTTCACCTTCACCTCCTTGTTCTTTGCTCACAGTAAGTAACTATTTATATGAAAAAAATAAGTTCAGAATAGGTAGATAAATAATCAGATCTATATACAAATTAACACATGGTTTTGTGTTACAGGAGAGAAAATCACAAACAACTTAACTCGAGCAGTAGTCATAGTTTGGCTGTTTTTTGTGTTGATCCTAACCTCAAGCTACACTGCTAATCTGTCTTCAATGCTCACCATTCAACCACTGAAAGGAGAACCAACTCAAAAGTTGGCTTGGATGGGGATTCATTTGTAGTAAATTACGTGGAGAAGGTACTTCAGTTCAACCCAGATAACAAAATCAAAATAAGCAGCGAATACAACTACCCAGAGGCATTCAAAAACAAAAGTATATCTGCTGCCTTTCTTGAACATCCATATGCGAAAGCATTCATGAACCACTACTGCAAGGGATACACTGCAACCACACCCACCTTTATATTTGGAGGACTAGGCTTTGTAAGTATTGAACTAGTGATTACAATGTTTCTATTGTGCTATTCCTTATTTCTTTATATGTTTCATGCATTTCGAAAAGATAGAGTATAAGTCTAAACTACAAGAAACAGAAAGTAATAATAAAATTACTACCTTGCAGATATTTCAGAGAGGCTCTCCAATTGCCCATGATTTCACCAAGGCCATTCTAGAGTTATTGAAGGATGGAGAACTGAAGCCACTTGAAGATACTTGGTTGACACCGAATCCTGAGTGTCCAACCAATGCAACTTCCGATGGACCGGAAAGTTTGGACGTTAAGAATTTTATGGGCCTTTATGTAATATCCGCTGCTACTTCCACCATTTGCTTTCTGGCATTTCTCATTATCCGGCTGAAGAAGTTTCATCAACACCAGGAAGCATACCGAGGCAATCCAAGTGATGAAAGTGTTTGGAACAGAACAGTTAATATGGCAAGATTCGTATTCTATAGAGAGCTACATGTTCCAAGCAGAGCTCCAAGTTTCGTTGATGTGCCGGTATTGACTTCTTTCCAATGGGAGCGTGCGATCGCTTCCACCACTCAGGAGAATCATCTTCAGGCATCCACCCTAGCTAGCACAAACTGAAGGCAGTCCGCCACATGAATAAATGGCACTCTTCTGCATAATGAGGATGAATATACTGTATATTTGTGTATACCGTGTAGTAATAAATCAATACACCAGACGTATACTCTTCTACATATTATACATATTGTTGCAAAATGAAAGCAAAAGTGTTTTAGAAAGAGAGGCAGTTTGGATGCATAGAGATGGAATGTGTATATTCATCTCACCATGAGGAGGTTTATATAGGAGTGTATAGTGTATACAAAAAGGCAACGTTTAATAGCAACGTCAATTACTCCTATACACATTCTATCAATCACTAATCTATAGTGAAAAGCACATATCACTCTACATCTATTTACATGATTTAGTCATAACTATTTATAACACTCCCCCTTGGATATTTCATGTCAATAGTGTTGCCTAGGCTGGGCACTTCTAAGTTACCTTGTTAAAAACCTTGCCAAGTAATAAAAAAAACCCTGTGGGAAAAACAACTTTGGTCTAATGAGAAAAGGAGCACAACGCACGTGAATGTGGAGTAGTCGTATCACAACAGAGATAGGTGAAGTCTTCTTATCAGCATCATAAGTAGGTAGTATGTCTATGAGATGGATGCATTAGCATTACTACACCAAAACCTTGCCCGGTAAACCCAATAGGAAAAACCCGTGGTCGAAGGGAAAAGATGAGCAAATGCATATATGTCAAATTAAAGCATCTTCAGGATGCAGTAAGTGGGGTGGCCATGCCAAAGATGTGCCTCATCAAAACCTTGCCAGATAACAAAACCCAATGGGACAAAATAAACCTGGACGAAGAACCAAAAGTGTGAAGACCCAGATTTTCATACAATAAATTTATGTAATTCAATAATTGTTATATTAATTGAATTATGATATTTAGGATTATTTGGATTGTCGTGGGTTGAGAAGATTGGTTTCGAATGATTTTATTTTCGAAAACTAACGTTATTTAGGGGGTCGTGAAAATAGACTTTTTATATGTTCAAAATTTGGGAAAACGTCCTTCATGAAAGTTGTAGAGCTCGTCGATATGAGTCCGTGCATATGTGGAACGTATTATTCGGAGTTCGTATGAATAAGTTATGAATATTTGAAAATCGGATTTTTTCTATAAATAGAATGAAAAATCTGAGTTTCTCATTAAGGACGAAAAAAATTCATTTTTGCACAAAAGCCCTCCCCTCTCTCTCTCTCTCTCTCGCGCGACTGTGCCTAACACCCAGCCGACCCGGTTTCGACCCGACCCGGCGCTAGCGGCGCCGTCACGCCACCGCCGGCTACGACCCGGCCCTTCCCGGCATCGCCGCCTTGCGCCCAGCCGCTCCCTGGCCTCCGTTTCGCCAGCCGCCGCTCCTAGGCTTGGATCGAAGCCACTATCCGAAGCTCAAAACCCGACCCGGCCGAAAAACCAATTTTCCGGCGGTGCACGGGCCGATCCTCCCCATCTTCGTGACGTGCTCTTCCTCCTGATCATCCCCATATGTGGCTTGAATCACGATTTTGAGTGTAGAGTGGTAGATCAAGAGTTGAAGGTTTCGACGTCCCTGATTCAATCTGGAGACTGGTCAGAGGGTCGAGATTAATCCAACTTCAAAGCCCGATCTAGGACGATCTAAACCTCATCTCCGAAAAAGTCAGGTATTAAAGTTGTTCACAATTTCATTTTGAAAAAGTTTGTAGTTGACGACTTTTGCATCGGAGGTGGTTGACCGGCGTTGACCGTCGTCTAACTGTCGCGTGTGGCGGCGCGTCAGACCAAATTTTGAGTTTATATTATCTGGACGATGATCTATGCATCCATAAGAGCGTTTTGATATATAACTTGGTCATGTTAGAAAAAGTTAATAAATAGTCAATTTCTGTTTTGACGTTACTATTTACGGTTTTACAGTTTACCTTCGGTTTGAGATTTACGGAGATCAGACCATCGGTTTTACTTCAAATTTTAATATGATGTTCATATGACTGCCCCGATGACTTTTTGGGGTCACGGGCGAAGATCCGACAGTTGGATCTTCGTATAATTGTAAAATAGTGATTCGGGAGGCGATTAGTGAAGATCCGTCCATCGGATTTTCGTATAATTTTGATAGGATGTTTCAAAGGGCGATCCGTGAGGATCTAACTGTTGGATCATCATTTAAATTCGATCCGACCGTTGGATTGTCTTTATTTTAGAATCCGACCGTTGGATTGTAGTTATTTTGAAATCCGACCGTTGGATCATCATTTAGGTTTATTTCGTGCTTCGTTGCTAAGTAAAGACAGTACTTGATTAGGTACTTGACGACTTGAGTTGACGAGCATTTGGATTATTGTGAGTTATATTTTACTGAAGACGTAGCGGGAATTTCGAGATGAGTAAATCTCACGTGGTTCATATTATGAACCGAGTACTTAAATTAATTATTTTTGGTAATTGTGTGGATTAAATATTTGTTTTTTTTTTTAAATCACATGGACTTGATCACTACGGTCCATAGGTAAGTAAAATGAATTTCATGATTTTTCTTGTGTGAACTATAGATGGTATTAGTTGTCATTCCTGAGTGGATGATTACATATATATATATATATATATTTATGTGGAATATATATATTGATTGGCGTGATTTTGAATGACGATATGATTGAGTTGGAATGATGATTTAGATTATATTCAAATGCTTTAATTTCATGATAATATCATATATGTTGGTTGAGTTGATTTAATTATGTGAAAACATACAGTTGTACATATTGTGAATTTAGGGTCAATGTAGTGACCAGTATGGGGTAATCGGACGCTCTAATCCTAGGTGGATGATGGGATACGATTGGTTGAGTATGTACAATTATCGAACGTTCTAAATATGTATATAAGTATACATATTGATGAAATACGATAAAGATAAATATGTCGGATGCCATAACCTAGGCCAGGTGACGGACTACGATTCAGTTAGAGCTCTAGTCTGTCAATACCGTATTTTATAAATACGATGATGGAGTTTTGTGAAGAAAGATGTGAGTTAGGGTTTGGTGTTGAGTTGTTGATTTATTGTGATTGTTGGTTTTTGTAGTTGTAGAATTGTTGCATGTTGGCTTAGGTAGAAATAAATATGATTTAATTAAACAACCGTTCTTTCTTTTACTCATACGAGTTTTCATAAGTTTACCGGGTTTTGTATTGTTGCAATCCCGGTACACTATTCAAATGGTGTAACGGATATTCCTGCAGGTCAGGATAACCAAGGAGGTGACTGAGCTACTTAAGTGTTACAGTAGTTATTTTATTTCATTGATTTGTGAGGTGTGTATGCTCATTAGAGCTTTACAAATTATTGTGTTCTTGTGTTGTAATAATTAACCGAGACAAATTCAGTTTTGATTTTACCTCGTGTGGTGAGGTTGTTAAGAAAAGAAATTTTCAGGATGATTATTTGAGTTGTGGTAATTTTCATGTTTCGGATTTTAAATTTTATTCTAAAATTCGGGGTGTGACAAAAAGAGTACACGGTGGTCAAATGTGTAGGCTTCGGGATACTCCTACTGATTTCGACTCTCCATAAAAATTACATGTTAAGTAATTCAGATAATTTATGTAGACCAATACCTTGTACATGCTTCTGGAATGTAGACTTTGGTAGTGACTTGGTAAAGAGGTCTGCACGATTGTCTTCAGATCAAATCTGCTTGACTTCAATCTTCTGATGCTCCTGTTGTTGCTGATTAAAGAAGAACTTCAGTGCAATATGTTTGGTGTTGTCTCCTTTGATGAAATCCGTCTTCATTTGCTCGATGCAAGTAACATTATACTCGTGGATAATGGTTGGTTCATCAGTGGTAGAGTACAGTCCACATGTGCTTCGAACATGCTTTGTGATGGCTCTCAACTGTATACATTCACGTACTACCTCGTGAAGATCTAGAATCTCAGCATAATTCGAAGAGGTAGCAACAAGAGTCCGTTTTGTAGACCTCCAAGAAATTGCAATATTCCCAATGGTAAAAACATAACTAGTTTGGGAAAGCGCCTTGCGCGAGTCTGATAGATAGCCTAAATCAGCATATCCAACAAGGCGAGCATCATTCTGAGGATCAAGGGGGTTTGATCCATTTCTTGATGCATAGAGATAAAATAAGCTCATATCAGTCGTATCTCTAAGGTAGCGAAAAATATCTTTTATGACATTACAATGGTGGCATGTTGGCGCAGAGTTATATCTAGCTAACAAGTTCACAGAAAATGAAATGTCTGGTCTAGTGCATTGAGTCAAGTATAATAATGCGCTTATTGTACTTAGGTATGGGACTTCTGGTGTTAATATCTCTTCGATCTGCAGGACGAAACAGATCTCTCTTAGGATCTAGACTTCAAACAACATGGGAGTGCTTGAGGGCTTCACTTTATCCTCATTAAAACATCTTAACATCATCTGGATGTAGTTTGATTGATGAAGCAGAATCCCATCAGCAAGGAGCTCGAGCTTCAGGCCGAGGCAGTAATTCATTCTCCCAAGATCATTCATCTCAAATTCATACTTCAGGTGCTTGGCGGTCTCTTTGATCTCTTCAGGAATACCAATCAGATTCATGTCATCGACATAGACTGTCACAATTGCAAATCCAAAACTTACTTGTTTTTTTTTTTTTTTAGTAAACACGCATGAGCATAGTTCATTGTTTACATATCTCATTCCGATAAAATATTCATTTAGACAGTTATACCACATCCGTTCTAATTTTGTTTTAATCCATAAAGTGATCGCCTCAAACGAATGGAAAGCGTGTTCCGTGGTTTAGAACTATTTGCATCGAGTATCTTAAGTCCTTCAGGAACTTTCATGTATATCTCTGTATCAAGATCTGTGACGACCTCAAATTTAAATAGGTTATGTTATCGAATTGTTTCTTTCGTCCTTCTCTTTTGTGTGTTTTATTCTCTGATTAGGATTTGGTTTTGATTATATTGTTGACTACCAGTTATAGGCTCAGATTGGATTTTGTTTTATGTCTCTCTAGTTGTTTATTTTGATTTATTTTCTTTTAGAATTATCTGAGTGGGTATAGAAGCATCTAGTCACCATCTAGATAACCACACGTGTTAATCACTTGTTTATTTCCTGTGCCTTTCTCGTTCTCAACTATAAACGTCATTCCTACTTCTTCTTCCACCGCATCTTTTGCTTTGAACCTCAAAGACTAACCTCCCTTCACTCTCCGAAAGGTCAAAATCTACACTTTGCAATAGCTTCAGCGAGATTGCTGTGAACCCATTGACCTCGAATTGACATTCCTTGGTTACTTGCAGCTATCACCAGTAAGTCAATTTTTTCCACCTTCTAAAAACCCATTCATTCCGTTTCAGCCTTTCTATGAATTTGGGTATAACTTTGTCGAAAATTATGGCTTAGGTGGTTGGAATTGCTTATTATAGGGTGGGTGTTAGCATTTGATTTTGGGTTGCCGCTTGTAGCTGTTGGTTGGCTTTATTAGCTGTTGAAATCTAAGGCTTGAGGTAGGGAAAGCAAACTTTTCTTTATAGCTTTGATTCTAATTTGGTGTGATTGTTGAGATGCTTTCTCTATGTTTCGTTTCAAAGTGTTCGTGTATGATTGAACAATGATTTGTCAAGTCTAAGTTTCGATCAAGCTCTCTTGTCAGTAAAAGTGGTTGCCTTTGGAATTTGATTTCGTTCCTAATCTGCAAATTTGAATTGATTTGTCAGCCAACTATAAACATGGTTGACGTCCAACTACTCAATTTCATTGTTCTGATATTTTAGCTTTATCTTTGTTATGGATGTGGAACTTGTCTTTGAGAATAGTTGTTGGTGCTTGCTGAATGCATGCACAAGGAAAAGTTTATGATTGTTTGGGTTCGTCTTACAAAGCTTTGGATCTCTATATCTTGTTAGCCTATCCATTTCTTTTTGTTCTCTTCTTCTCTTAGAAGGATTTGGTTGCAGCAAAGAGACTTTTTACTGCATTAGACGCCCATCTTTAGTTTTGCTTAATGAACAGATTGTTCTCTCTTCTTTTTCATTCTCTTCTTGCCAAGTTCTAATTGTAGCAGAGAATCCTTAAAATTTGATGTTTACCCCATCTTTATTGTCGGATTAAAAAGCTGATTTATGTTGTCCGATTTCAAAGCAATAGACTATGATTTCAACCTATGTCTAGCTTTTGCTTGCCGTTCATTCATAAAGGCTTCATGAAAACTTCCTCAAGTCAATATCTTTATTCATCTCCATTTATTTACTACTTATGTCCTGCAGTAATGATCGAAAGTAAAAGTTTATTCATATGCTCACTGTTTTGGTTTTCACAAGGGATAAAATATATAGGCTATGACAGATTCCTTGCTCCTAGTAATTTTACTTTTTGTTTTAGTATTATTATGAAGCTATTCTATTCGAATTCAATTATGAAATTCTGTAGGGGTGCATCTGAAACCATATTCAGCTATTTACTAAAGTCTGATTTGTATCAAAAGAGTTGTTATAAGCTTCTTTTTATTTTATTTTTTCAGGTTCAGTTTACGATTGAAACACTGATTTACACTACTCTGCCACCAACTTTGTTTGTTCATCTGCATATTTATATTTTGTTAAGACCTACAAATTGTACAATATGTTCTATTTATAGTGTTGGTTATCGCATGTGGTTTAATCTATCCAGCTTTTGAGTTTTCTCAACATAAAGGGCTTTTGCTTAAAGAAGCTTTTCCTGGACTATATGTATTTGTTCTACAGAAAGTTCCAAGCTTTTATTGAAAATCCTTGAATGTTCAGTTTATGTGGAGAAACAAAAGGTTTCGTGGAAAGACCAGATTTGGTTTTAACTTGTTTTATTTGGTTAGACCCGGGAAAAGTTAAGTAGGGATTGTGCCTCCCTAGGGTGAAGGACCCAAAATCTGATCAGGATCTACTTGTACGAGGTGTGCTCGGTGGCCTTAATGTGAGCGATGGGCTTTAACCGGAAAACAAACAAAAGATTTTCAAGGATTTCGTGGGGATTTGAGTCAAGAGTTTTAAACCATTGTTGCTGAAAGTTACAGCCAAGGCAGAAAAAAAAAAGGATTTCTGAATTCTGAACATAGTAACCGAAGCAAAAAGGCTTTATGGTGTTATTGCTGTTTTCTTTGGATTTACGACGAGTTTTACTTTTCCAATTTGGTTGACTGTTTATCAAGAGATACTTAGTTTTCAGCTTACTCTTCTCTTCTTGTTCAGTTGTTCATTGAACTGATTTAAGCTTAACAATGTCTTTGATGTAAATTTGAGCCTTGAAAAGTTAAGTAGGGATTGTGCCTCCCTAGGGTGAAAGACCCAAAAACCTTATCAGGACCTGCTTGTACGAGGTGTGCTCGGTGGCCTTAATGCGAGCGATGGGCTCTAATCGGAAAACAAACAAAAGATTTTCAAGGATTTCGTGGGGATTTGAGTTAAGAGTTTTAAACCATTGTTGCTGAAAGTTACAGCCAAGGAAGGAAAAAAAAGGGATTTCTAAATTCTGAACATAGTAACCGAAGCAAAAAGGCTTTATGGTCTTATTGCTGTTTTAGCTGGATTTACGACGAGTTTTACTTTTCCAATTTGGTTGAGTGTTTATCAAGAGATACTTGGTTTTCAGCTTTCTCTTCTCTTCTTGTTCAGTTGTTCATTGAACTAATTTAAGCTTAACAATGTCTTTGATGTAAATTTGAGCCTTATGTCATGACTTCATATCAATTGTGTCATTGATTCCATTCTAATTGTTTTCACAGCAACTTTCAAGGTTTAATCCCATTTGCTTCCATTTAGTATATTGATCTTCTTTCACATTCCAAGTGCATTCTAAATTGGAATCTTAGCTTATTGATTGTTTTGTCGTACTACTGAGCTTGTGAAGCTCATTCCCTATGTTCTTGTTGTGATTTTCAGGAAAGGAGTCCATGAGTGGACATGTTAGTGAGATACCAAAATTGTCTTGAGCAAAAAATGTTTGGAACTTTGTTTTGCTTGTAAAGTGTGTTGGACTGTGCTTTCCTTGTTTACTTGATTACTCCTTGGTGCTGGATGATCTTCATTCCAGAATTTTTGTTCTTTTTGCTTTTGCAATGTACATTTGTTGTAATTAACTGAAGTGTTAACTTGGAGCATTCTTTTGGTGCTTTTTGTAGTGGAAAACGTTGAAAGCAAGTTGCTCTTTTGAGCTTATAAAATGAACTACTTTTCTCTCAGATTTTGGAAAGGCTTTACGGAAATGTTCCTTTTAGATTTTGCTAAAAGTCTTGTACATTGAAGATTTGTAAACATGCTTTTAGGTAGAGTTTGAAAACATCAAGTTTGCCTTTATTCTTTTGTGATCACAGAAATTTCTTGCTTCCAAATTATAAAAAAAAAATAATAATTAAAAAAAATGCCTCATTTTGATTTCAGTTTTTAACCCCCACATTAGTCATGACTCAAGGTTGGATTGTGACAAGATCCCCATAGAGATAAGCTGTGACCACATCCATTAGCTGCATACTCAGTTTTTCAGAAACTACCAAACTGATAATGTAGCGGAACGTTATGACGTCCATTACGGGAGAATATGTCTCCTCGTAATCAATCCCAGGGCGTTGAGAAAATCCTTGCGCCACTAGATGATCCTTATATCTCACAATCTCGTTTTTCTCATTATGGTTCCTTACAAATACCCATTTAAATTCTACAGGTTTAATATGGGGATGTGTGGGAACGACAGGCCCAAACACTTTTCTCTTTGTCAAGGAATCTAATTGGACATGGATTGCTTCTTTCCATTTTGGCCAGTCGTCTCTACGTTGACATTCATCAACGGAGCGAGGTTCGATGTCATTGCTAATTATAATTCCGGTAGCTACCGCGAATACAAATACATCATCGATGATAATCTCATTTCGATTCCAGATCTCACTTAAGCATGCATAATTTACTGAGATTTCTCTATTCTCATAAGTGGGTTCAGCCGTTGGAGCGTCCCCCAACGTCGTCTCTTCTAGGACGGATCCATAATCCGGAATTGTCTCGTGAGATGGATCAGTTGAGATCGCGATGTCTAGTGGGTTTGTTTGTGTCAATTTTACTCTTCTGGGGATAAAAATCCTTTGAACCTAGTGGTCTACCTCGCTTCTGGGCAAGGACATATGACTGGTTAGCCACCATGGTCGTACCTCGTCCATCAGGGACAACGCGTCCTACAGGGACAAGCTAAGCTACCAATCGTTTGCTAGCAATTGACACTAGCGGTTCAAAAACAAAAGTATATCTGCTGCCTTTCTTGAATTCCCATATGCAAAAGTATTCGCGAACCACCACTGCAACGGATATACTGCAAGCCCACTTTTAGATTTGGAGGACTATGCTTTGTGAGTATTTAGTCTTTATTTCTTTATGTGTTTCATGCATTTGTAAAAGAGAGAATATACGAAGTCTAAACTAGGAAAAACAGAAGATAATAATAAAATTAGTACCTTGCAGATAGTTCAGAAAGGCTCTCCAATTGCCGGGGATTTCACCAAGGCCATTCTAGAGTTATTGGAGGATGGAGAAGTGAAGTCACTTGAGGATACTTGGTTGACACCGAATCCTGAGTGTCCAAACAATTCAACTTCAGGTGAACCAGAAAGCTTGAACGTCAAGAATTTTATGGGCCTTTATGTAATATCTGCTGCTACTTCCACCATTTGCTTTCTATCATCTCTCACTATCCTGTTGAAGAAGTTTCACCGAGACCAGGAAGCATACCGAGGCAATGCAAGTGATAAAAGTGTTTGGAACAGAACAGTTAGAATGGCAAGACTTGTATGTAATAGAGAGCTCCATGTTCCAAGCAGAGCTCCAAGTTCTGTTGATGTGCCGGCATTGGCTTCTTTCCAATGGAAGCCTGCGATCACTTCCACCACTCAGGAGCATCATCTTCAGGCATCCACCCTAGCTAGCACAAACTGAGGTTTTGTTTGCCATGTCTTTTCGTTTGCTTCTTGAATAAAAGAACACACCCACATACACATAATTCCGACTTATTTGTTTCTTTTTCCCTATATTGATCTTTTGTATTTTATTTATTTTATAATTCAAAGAAAGTGAAAACGGAAAAGAAGAGGATTTGCTTGGAAGAAGAATACCAGGTGATAGGTTGAGACGCCTTCTTCGTCGTCAAGGAGGCGAGGCTTCTCCGCCCTTTTGCTTCTTTTTTTTTTCCATTTTTTGAGCAGAGCATTTTTTATGCTTTTTGGAAGTATGCATTTTTCATGAAGCTAGGGCATGAAGGGAAAAGACTATATGGCTCACTTGCTTGATGCTCTAATTTAGTTAACATTAATATTATTAATTATCATTATCTTGGATCTTTAACTTCGTTAGTCTTTTTTCTTACTCATCACGTTTAATTAAAATCTAAAAAAACGTAGCGTTGGGTAAAGGAAAAGAGTAGAGTGCAGGTTATTGAGGGTGTCATAGTGCGAATGGCGGTTCACATTATGAATCATAAAGATCTGATATTGACCAAAGATACGAAGATCCAATGGATTGGGACTCGCAATATGAAAGAAAAAGATCCGATCAGTTCTACTATTTTGGGAAACTGGATTCATCAGTAAGATTAATTTTGTTGTAGTATAAATGTATAAATATTATGTATGTCTATATCATGTAACAAATACGTAAAGTATTTGGATAGGTATTCGAGTGTATAATCATAGGTACTTGAGTGTATGAAGACTTATGTAATATGCTTTACCAAAGGGTAACAAGCATGGCAGAAAATCATCATCAAGATGGTTATCATTTTGGTTTTCTCTTTGAGCTTTCACACTTCAAATGTATTCCTATAAATACCCCTTTGTATGAGATGAATAAACACACTTGAAATCTCAATTCTCTCTGAAATATTACTCTCTCTTTCTGTGTGTCAATTTCTCTTGTTCTTAAACACGTTATCAGCACGAAGTTGCTCTAGAATTACAATCGAAAATTGACGAAAGAAGAGTTCATCATTGATCGAAGTCATTTTTCCAAACCTACAAAAAATCCCCAAGAAATGCTGCATTTGCTAAACTCCTAGCACAAATCATTAAGTTAAGGGCTCACCACCATGATCATCCTATTAAGTCAATTCGTCTTGACAATGCTGGAGAATTTACATCAAGAACCTTTGATGATTATTGCATGTCCATTGGGATTGAGGTCGAACACCCTGTCCCTCATGTACACACCCAAAATGGACTCGCAGAAGCTGCCATTAAAAGACTTCAAATGGTTACCAGGGCATTGGTTATGCGCACCAATCTCCATATTTCTGCTTGGGGCTATGTAATATTACATGCAACTGTGCTTATTCGTCTGAGACTCACTGCCACCCAACCCTTTTCTGCGTCTCAAATGGTGACTGGATATGAGCCTAATGTCTCACACTTACGCATATTTGAGTGTGCAGTCTATGTGCCAATTGCGCCGCCACAGCACACCAAAATGGGTCCTCAAAGACTTTTAGGCCTTTATGTTGGATATGATACTCCAAGCATTATCCGCTACATAGAACCCTTGACAGGTGATCTATTTACCGCTAGATTTGCGGATTGTCACTTTGATGAGACAGTCTTCCCGTCATTAGGGGAGACAAGAACACTAATATTCAACAGAAAAGACAGGAATTGTCGTGGTCTGTCCCCACTTTGTCTTATCTTGATCCTCGAACCACATAGTCTGAAATAGAAGTGCGGAGGACTCTCGATCTTCACAACTTAGCAGAATCAATGCCTGATGCGTTTTCTGATATCGCTAAAGTGACAAGATCACACATACCTGCTGCAAACGTACCCGCAAGGATTGATGTCCCTAAAACTAAAGGACATGACATCCCTTCTATGGGTGATGCAGTGGCTAGACCCATGACTCCTGCCAGAAAGCGGGGACATCGCTATAGGTTCGATGGATTCTCGCTCAAGAAAGAAAACGAGCTTGACACAAAATAATCCATTAATCATCGATACAAATAATCCATCTCATGAAAAAATTCCGGATTATGGTTATGTCCAAGAGACATCATTGGAGGATGCTCCGATAGTAGAACCAATTCCAGAGAATAGAGAGATCTCCATGAATTACACTAGTATACATGTAATTATGGACAGAAATTCTATGGCTATTGATGATGCATTTGCATATCATACTGCAAAAGGAATTATAGAATACGATGATATCGAACCTTGCTCCGTTGAAGAATTTCAACGAAGAGCAGATTGGTCCAAATGGAAAAATGCGATCCAGACTGAATTAGATTCACTAACAAAGAGACAGGTATTTGGGTCTATAACGCTGACACCACCAAATATAAAACCTGTTGGCCATAAATGGGTCTTTGTTAGAAAGCGTAATGAGAAAAATGAGGTTGTTAGATACAAAGCCCGCCTTGTGGCGCAAAGTTTCTCACAACGCCCTAGAATCGACTACGAGGAGACATATTCTCTCGTAATGGATGTTATAACGTTCCGCTACCTTGTCAGTTTGGTAGTTCCCGAAAAACTTGACATGCAGCTCATGGATGTGGTTACAGCATATCTCTATGGGGATCTAGATTCAGAGATATATATAAAGGTTCTAGATGGACTTCAATTACCCAAATCAAGTGGCTCTAAACCACGGAGCGCGTTTTCAATAAAATTAAGACGCTCACTATATGGATTGAAACAATCCGGACGGATGTGGTATAACCGTCTAAGTGACTACTTGATTGGGAAGGGATATGTTAACAATGAAATATGCCCTTGCGTGTTCATTAAGAGGACAAGATCCGGATTTGCAATTGTAGCAGTTTATGTCGATGACATGAACCTAATTGGAACTCTAGATGAGTTAAAAGAAACTGCTACATATTTGAAATCTGAATTTGAGATGAAAGATCTCGGGAAAACACGGTTTTATCTCGGAATAGAACTCGAGCACCGTAATGATGGGCTTCTGATCCATCAGTCAGCATATACTCAAAAGTTACTAAGGCGCTTTAATGAAGATAAAGCAAAGCCTGTGAGTACTCCCATGATCAACCGTAGTCTTGAGCCCATGAAAGATCCGTTTCGTCCAAGGGATGAGGACGAAGATTTATTAGAAGCTGAAATACCATACCTAAGTGCGATAGGCGCATTATTGTATTTAGCTCAATGCACAAGACCGGATATCTCATTTGCAGTAAACTTGTTAGCTCGACACAGTTCTGCACCAACACGCCGCCATTGGATTGGTATAAAGACAATCCTTCGATACCTAAAAGGTACGATCGATATGGGCTTGTTCTATCCCTACAGAGAGAAAAGAAATGTGAGCGCCGGCAACACTATCCATAGTGACCGACGTTCTCTTCCTCCCCTCCATCAAAATGATGTTTTGACGGGTTTTGCTGATGCAGGGTATCTCTCTGACCCTCACAAAGGTCGCTCCCAAACAGGTTATGTCTTTACCATGAGAAATACCGCGATATCTTGGAGATCTACAAAACAGACTCTTGTTGCTACTTCCTCAAATCATGCAGAAATAATTGCACTACATGAAGCCGTGCGTGAGTGCATATGGCTAAGGTCTATAAATAGACACATTCGAGGAACTTGTGGTTTGAAATTCACCACAAATGAACCTACATGCATTTACGAGGACAATGCAGCTTGTATTGAGCAAATGAAATTAGGTTTCATCAAAGGCGACAATACCAAGCATATATCGCCGAAATTCTTCTACAATCAGCAACAGCAAACACTTCTAAATATTGAAGTAAATCAAATCCGATCAGAAGATAATGTAGCTGACTTATTTACTAAGTCACTACCAAAATCTCCTTTCGAGAAACATGTAAGGAGTATCGGATTGAGGAGGATATCCGAACTCCCACAATCTTCAAGAGGAGTCTAAATCAGGGGGAGTATCCAGAAACATACTTCACACTCAACGCGCGTTGTGCTCTTTTTCCCTTTCGACCAAGGTTGTTTTTTCCCACAGGGTTTTATTACTTGGCAAGGTTTTTAACGAGGCAACTTCGATGCACACCATCTACACAATACTATTGAACATGAAATATCCAAGGGGGAGTGTTGTAGTATAAATCGTATATATACCGTATATGTCTATATCATGTAACAAAATACGTAAAAGTATTTAGATAGGTACTTGAGTGTATAATCATAGGTACTTGAGTGTATGAAGACTTATGTAAACATGCTTTACCAAAGGGCAACAAGCATGGCAGAAAATCATCATCAAGATGGTTATCATTTTGAGTTTCTCTTTGAGCATTCACACTTCAATGTAATCCTATAAATACCCCCTTTGTATGAGATGAATAAACACATTGAAATCCTCATTCTCTCTGAAATTTTACTCTTCTATTCTGTTTATCAAATCCTCTAGTTCTTAAACAGTGACAACGTGCTGAACCTAATCAAGAAATTAATGTCCTGAACCTAATTCAATGAACATACTCTTTCCTCTACGTCATATCCTCTGCCCGTATTCTGACTAGTCTAGAATCCAGCCATCAAAATCTTTGATAACGAGGTGCTCCAGATGGCTGGTAACTCTGATACCTGTTATAAACACCTTGAGAAGGACCGGGTCTCAATCCTGAAGGAGCTTGTGTAATAGGTCTCTGAGGGTAAATGAGCCCACCATTCTGATGTCTTCCTGATTGATAGTAAGCGTGCCCAGAATTCCTGTCATGATGTTGAGAAGGAGACCTATTCTGAGCGTTATACACAGCTGACGATGAATGCCAATCACTAGTGAAACTTGAATTTCGGTGATGCTGACCTTGAGGATGCTGAAATGTTCTAGGTGGTGGCATTCCATGTAGTCCCTGATCATTGTAGGAAGGGTGTTGTGGGTAATATTGAGGCCCGGCATGAGATAGTGGTCGAAGGGCCTGCATTTGATTGCCATAGCTAATGTTGTCTACCTTCACCTGTAAGCTATTAACAACCAGTCGATGTGTGGCATCCCCAAGCTGTCTTTGCAAAGCGGTTCCAGGGGGGTTCCGCCCAGAATCTTCATGCCATAAAACAGGTGCAGGCTTCAGATCCGCCACCGTCACAGTCTTCTTGGGGAAAATAACACCTGCAGGCGGTTGAGTTATATGCTTATGCACTTCTGGTAGGCTATATATTGCGCAGATGACTTGGTTGTCCATGATATCCTCCATGCATTTAACAGGAGACCGAAAAACAGGAGGACAAGACTCTCCAGTACATGAAGATAGATAACCATTCATCCCTTCACTGTATTTGGGATCAATTTGTTCCTTAACCTCAACTCGATCTTTGTCTGTCAACTGTCTACAACGATCGTCAAGAACGTATATGCATACAGAGAGAGGATGAGATGATGAAACAAAGAGCATCTCTAACATCATGGAGTTTCTCCAGGTTTCCTCCTCAGTCAATGTGTGTTCAATTTTCTCAACCTCAGAAAGAAGACGACCTTGGTCAATGAATGGCAATTTTGCAATACCCTGCCATGCATACCGTTTCCCATTCATATCCACTTCAAAGTTAGTAGGGTAAAAGTCAATAATAGGCGAGTTTGGATCAGTCATTAACTTTCTGTATTGTTCAGGAAGGGCATGGGCGCTTGCAGCTGGGAAAACCCCCAACAGCTGATTGAAGGGTTTAAAGGGAGTGCCCAAATTGAAGCTTATCTTTAGCTGACCTAGGTCCTTGAGATCAGAAGCAAAAGGTGCATAATGATAGGGGTAAAACCACTCCCATGAACAAACCCCTTCATAATAATAGTTCATCACCCAACACAAGCCTTCCGTGTATCGCAAGATAACATCTTTACGAACTGCTTCGCGTTCTTCTTGAGTTTTTGCAGAAAACTTTTCTTCATAATACCTATCCCTCCATCCAGGTTCTCCCAATTTAACCTTGTCTTCTTCTTGGGGATTTCTAGAGTTAAAAGCATCGGATTTCTCACGAAGAATCTCTTTGAGCTTTGCTTTTAAATCTTCTTTATTTTCATGCACTTCAACATCAAGAGTACTGCTGTTCTCAGCTTCAACAATAGCAGCACCAACACTTGATGCCTCTGAAGACAAGCGTGCAACTTTTTCAGGATTTTCTCTACCAGATGATCTAGAATACTGTTGACAGGGCGCAGGAGAAGGACCTGAAGCAAGACGAGAACCTTGAAACCGATTAACTGCAACTAAAGAATCTGGCTGAACTTGAGGAACTTGCACCTTGGCACGCTTTATTCTTTGTGCCTGCCGCTGATGCAATTGAGCTCGTTTCTGGAATATTTTGTCTTCATAACAACCAACTGCCTGAATGAAATGCTCCACCCGACTCAAATTCAGCTTGCTTGAATCAGTCAAATATCCACCCAGTGCATGAAATTCCTTTTTGTAAACAGCCATAAGCAAGTTGATTGCACCCTCACGAATCTCCAGAGTAGGCATATGTGGCAGGAAATCGTTTCCAACGAAAAAACAAATGAATATGAAATCATCCACAATGCGCTCAGGATCAATCTCAAATGGGGAATTGGGAATATTCCGCATCTCATAGTCTAAATATTCTCTAAGAGTCCAAATGTTGAGAAACTGGTAGGGCTTCTTGGCCACAACCTCAACACCAGTACCTTTCTGATCATCATCAAGCTGATCTCCAACCTTTAGTTTTGCCTTTGCTTCACAATCTGCTGCTAAATGACCCATCTGACCACAAAGGAAGCACTTGTCTTGCTGTGCAGTGAAAACAACCTCTCGCAGAATTGAAAAATGAACTTCATGTGTAGCCAATGCCAGCATAATTAAATCGGCATCCAAACCATACAGGCAATGACGCATATTTGGATCATAACCGGGAAGGTTTCTTTGAAGACGGATATATGACATAATCTTGTGTTCCCCTTCACCCGGAGCATTTGCATCGGAAAGAATAACCTTAACATTTTCCCATCCAGGATCATTATTTAACCTAAGACGAATATAGTACTGCAATGCAACTGACAAAACAGCCATAAAAGGAGTTCCAGGAGTAATGACATTGGAATCAAAAGTTTGTGAATGCAATTTTGGAGGAAGCTTCCTCCCCTCCGCTTCAAATTCCTCACGAAGCTTCTCTTCTTCAGCCGCCGCGTCCGCTGCGTCTTTTGCAGCCCTAAACCGCCTCGACCTCTGCTGATTCATCTTCGCCCTAGGGGCAACACCATCAATGGCCATGTACAATACCTTTCTCGGCCGCACCATCCCAAAAATCCTATCTATATACTCAAACATGCACTGAAATACCTCATCAAAAGTCGTCGGACTCGGCCTATCCTCGGGGTGAAAACAAGGATGAATAATCCCATTCATGTCCAAGTACAGATTGTCAAACTCAAGACCATTCGGGTTCGGCTTCGTGGTGTCAACCGGAATCGAAACATCATCAATCACAATCGGTTCCTCCTCCACCACATCTACAACCACAAGCGGATACTTCTCCGCTAACCATCTATAGAAAGCCGGAACCCCCATTGTCAATTACAACTTTCTCACAGCCTACTCTTCTCACTCTTATATACAATTTCCCAATTCCTATCAACTATTGCAAATCCTTATTCAACCTGGATTTCCTACTCCAATACGGAAAAGGAATAAATAAAATTGCGAAAAATTTACCATCTTTTTTTTCTTTTTCGAAAACCCTAATCCCCAAAACAGCAGAAAGAAGCAATGTGCGTGAATATTACTGTAAAATTACTAAAATAGGAAAGGTGTTACCTTGAGAAAGATTGAAAATTGCAGTGGAAATCAGAGGGCTTTCTCGGCAATCCAAGTCTTGAATCTTTGAGGTAGAAGTAGTTGGAGCTAATACAGAGCTTCACTACTTCTACAACAAAGATACAAGAATCTAAGATTAGAGGTTGATTGATGAAGTGAATTGGGGATTTCGGATTCTAGGGTTTCGTTTCTCTAGGACGGGAGGCTGTGGTCTTTTTGAGGGGTTTTTTTTATATGATTTAAAGTCGGGGATAGAAGTGGGCTGACGGGGCTTCCAAGCTTCAAAGACCGAGCCCAATCAAAGGGAATTTACCCAAACGGTATTGTTAGCTCCAAAACTTGGCCCACAATAGTGTTTTTTCCCGATGTATTCTTTCAAGTTAATAAAATCTCTTTTCGATAAAAATAGAAAAAACCCTAAGTTTAGGTCTAGTTTGACATAGCTTATAATATGTAGAAAGCTACTTATTTTATAAGTGGAGTAGCAAAACGTATTTGATAAAATATATAAAAAAAAATATATTTTAAAAGTTATAAGTCACTGTTTATGAAAGTTGATACAAGATAAGAATTATTTTATAGTTAAACTATCTCAAAATAGGTTTTAGTTTTCTTATACTCATCTGAATTACTACTTTACGAGTGCGAGAGGGTAGATGAAGCTTTATCAAAATGAAACTCCTTTAGTAACGACATGTCCTTTAAAAATCAAAAAGTGTCAAAAACCTCAGTGAAGTTCTTTTGCTTGATGGTCGGAGCCACAATAATTTTTTAGGTCCCTCTTTTCTTATGATCGTGCTAGAAGCATGTAAACATAATTAGACAATACATGCATTATTTTGTCATCATAAAAACCATGTCAATGTGTCATAACCAACTTCCACTATAGTTTCGATGCTCAATTTTAATACACCTTTGGCCGATTCGTTTACGTGTACCATTTTGGGGTTTACCTAAGAAGAAATTATTCCATGTATTACTTGACCCCTATAAGAATAGTAGCTTCTAACAATTACCAATTCAAAACCTGATTTCCCATCACAAAATACTTTGTGTGCGCGCGCGCGCGTATATTCTTTTTCCATATTGAACCATGGTTTCTCACATGCAGCATGAATGCGAGTGTGGTGAGCAGCACAAGCATCATAAGCCCTGAAATATGGAGTGGAACAAGGAGTTTATAACAGTTTTAGGGTAGACCAATACAAGAGTCAGCGGATTGAAAACGTAGGATGGTCACAAGTGGCGGCCAATACAGAAGACAATAAGAGAAGAGGTCAAGATCCAAGATTCTAAGGAATGTTGCATTCCGGCCCATAATTTATGACGCAGAAAAAGACTACAAAATAATATCCTAATCTACATGACTAGTTTGACAAACGACTATCCTAACTTAGAGTTGAAGGAAATGAGACGTCGCCATGTCCTTCCCCTCTTCAACTCTGGGCCATACTGTTTCCATTGACTAACTTGTTAGTCTTATACTTCTAAGTTGCTGTATTCTTGATCATGTTAATTATTACTTTATACCTTCATAATCTGAACAGTACGTTAATGCTTTAAAAGAACCGGTCACCACGATTTTTTTTTTTGGTTAAATTATCAACTCTTTTATTAATTTAAATAAAAGAGATAGAAAAAACAAACAAAGGAATGGAGGACAACGCCCATGCCTCAAGCCAGAAACAGAAGATCTAATGAGGTACTAACCTCCAGTCTAACAGATTAAAAGCAATAAAAAACTACAACTCAAATAAACCGGAAATTCGAAAAACTGGTCACCACGATAATCCTATGAATTATCGTTACACCTTCATAATTAGAAACGTTGTGTTTTCAAGCCAAATTTACAAAAATATTATCTCTCTCAAAGTTGGTCGAATTGGAGATATTTAGACTTTAGTCGTTCATGTGTATCAAATAATTGAAATGATCTTCGAACGATGCTTACAAGAATTGTGCCTCTCTAGATTCCCAAGTCAAGATTTCCCTTCATATATAGAAGACTAAGTAAGTTTGACTTGATCTCTCAATTGCTATTACCCCAGTGAGTTCTGCCACCAAGTCAAGGATAAAATTCCTCACTGGTATTTTCCTGGAAACAGCGTGTTTTGTCTACACAATTTCACAGATATTTGCGTGCACGAATCTCTAACTCAATACAGTAAACCATACATAAACCAAATTATACATAAGCAAAGTATGTTGTAAAGCTTTCTGTCATTTCTTTGCTACCCAATCAAAACCAAATGTCTTCTCCCTCTGCAAACCTTTACAAAGTCAAAACGATTTGGCTCTTGTCTTCTTTGCTTATCTATTTGTTCATCATTCTATCCAATGGAGTTGCAGCGCAAAATGATATCAGTGTCACAAACGTTGGAGCAATCATTGATCTTAATTCTCGTATCGGCAAAGAGCAGAAAGTTGCCATGGAAATTGCAGCTGAAAGCTTCAACAACAAGTCCAACACTCATGAACTAATCCTTCATTTTCGAAACTCAAGCGGAGAACCCTTTCTTGCTGCTTCTGCTGGTAATTAATTTAATGCAAGAGAACATTGTAGTCATGACCCCCATTAAACTTTTGTATATGATTA
The DNA here is from genome assembly GCA_025331145.1 of Rosa persica. Classification (NCBI taxonomy): domain Eukaryota; kingdom Viridiplantae; phylum Streptophyta; class Magnoliopsida; order Rosales; family Rosaceae; genus Rosa; species Rosa persica. The sequence goes on along the minus strand of WFKR01000005.1, from coordinate 4,830,489 downwards.
CCTAAATGTTGATTTGCTTTTAATTTTTGTTGCAGCTGAAGAGTTGATAAGGGAAGAAAAAGTACAAGTGATTGTTGGCATGGAGTATTGGCCAGAAGCAGTTCAAGTAGCTGATCATGTTAAAAACCAATCTCAAGTTGTTCCGGTAATTTCATTTGGTGCACCTCTTATAACTCCACCAATAATCCAACACCGGTGGCCTTTCTTGATAAGAATGACAAGCGATGGATCAGCTCAAATGAAATGCATTGCAGACATAGTTGCTGCATACAATTGGAAAGGGGTTGTTGTGATATACGAAGACGATGGTTATGGTGGTTATGTTGGATTGCTATCTCTTTTGTCCGAGGCTCTTCAAGATGCTAATGCAAAGATTGAGCATCATTTGGTTCTTCCGAGACTAAATAATTCTTCGGTGTCAAAGCCTAATTGGGATGAAGTAGAAGAGCTGTTGAAGCTTCCCACCTTTCAGTCTCGGGTGTTTATTGTTCTTCAATCATCTTTCCCAACGGTGACTAATCTGTTCAGAGTGGCTAGGAAGATGGGACTTGTACGGAGAGAGTCAGCTTGGATATTCACAGAATGTATCACTAGTTTGGTTAACGCTCAAGGTAACTACGATATGGAAGGATCTCTGGGAATCAAGACCTACTACCCCACTGAGTCTAGTTCTTATGCCGAATTCCAGAAGGAATTCCAAGCTAAGTATGCAGAGGGAAATAACTCCAAGCCAGGAATTTATACTCTTCGAGCATACGATACTATTAATGTCATTTCACAGGCCATAGAAAGAATGCCTAATAACACCGCTAGTACTAGCCTTCAAGATATGATAACTAGACTGTTGAGCAATTACAAGGGTCTAAGTGGGGATATGCACTTCAATAAAGGTGAAGCACTGTTGGATTCTCCTAGACTAAGGATTGTAAATGTTGTGGATGGGAAGATGAACAGAGAGTTAAACTTTTGGACACCAAATGTTGGGTTCTCAGAAGGCCTTGACACAAATAGAATTGATGTTGTTGGTAAAGTAATTTGGCCTGGGAAGCTGAACCGTACACCGAAAGGATGGGAAATGCCTAGTGTTGAAAAGCCAATGATAATTGGGGTTCCAGGTAAAACTTCCTTCAGCAAATTTGTAGAGGTGGAGTATAATAAGGACAATCCGGATGAGAATACGTATGATGGTTTCTGCATTCAAATTTTTTATAAGGTTTTAAGTCGTTTGAATTATCCTCTGCCGTACGAGTTTCATGCTCACGATGGAGACTATGATGGCCTGGTTGAAAAAGTCCATAACAAGGTAACAACTTTATCTTCACTTCTTTTATTTGTTTTTGTCACATTTGATCTGTTACTGATAAACAGTGTATGCTTGTCATGTTCGTCAATATATGAACCGAAGACCTATGATGCTGTTGTTGGTGATATAACCGTTCTAGCTGACCGAATGGACAAGGTGGAATTCACTCAGCCCTATATGGGGTCAGGGTTGTCAATGATAGTACCAGAAGTAACTGATGAGGAGGCAACATGGATGTTTATGAAACCTTTCACATGGCAAATGTGGGTGGTGACCGGTTCCATTTTAATCTACACAATGTTGATAGTATGGTTCCTAGAGCACCCAACCAATCCGGACTTTAGTGGTCCATTGAAGGATCAAATTGGTACAGCAATTTGGTTCACCTTCTCCTCTCTGTTCTTTGCTCACAGTAAGTACCAATTTCAGATATTAGTACAAGCCTAATAGAAAAATAATCTCACCTAGCTACATTTGTAAAAATAACCAATGGTTTCATTTTGCAGGAGAAAAAGTCTATAGCAACTTAACTCGAGTAGTTTTTATTTTATGGCTGTTTGTTGTATTGATCCTAACCTCAAGCTACACTGCAAATCTCTCTTCAATGCTCACCGTTCAACGACTGAAACCGAATGTAACAGACATTGAAATGCTAAAAAAAAACAACGCACGAGTTGGTTTGGATGGGGATTCATTCGTGTCCAAATACATGATCAACGTTCTTGGATTCAGGCCTGATAACTTGATGAAGGTATCAAGTGAATACGACTATACAGGCAACTTCAAAAACAAAACAATATTAGCTGCCTTTCTCGAACACCCCTACGCTGAAGTATTCTTGAACAAGTATTGTGACGGATATACTGCTAACACTCCTACCTTTATATTTGGAGGCTTAAGCTTTGTGAGTATTTTTTAAATCCATCTTGTGTTGCTCTTTTTCTCCAGAGGGAGATAACTTTAACAGCATTCTTCACTTTCATCATGCAGATGTTTCAGAAAGGCTCTCCCATTGCCAGGGATTTCACTAGGGCCATATTAGAGCTATTGGAGAATGGAGAGATTAAGAAACTTCAAAATGAGTGGTTGTCACCGGAGAAGGAGTGCAAGAAGAATTCAACTTCCAATCGACCAGAAAGCTTAAGCCTCGACAGCTTTTCTGGCCTCTATGTAATATCCGGTGCTACTTCTACCTTCTGTTTTCTACTATCTCTTGCTATCTGGCTGAGGAGGTTTCAGGTCCAAGAAACAAATGAAGGCAATGCAAGTCCAAGTAATGAAAATATTTGGAACAAAACTGTCAGAATAGTAAAGTTTTTCAAACTTAGAGATCTTGAAATTCCAAATAGAGCTCCAACTTTTGCAAGTTATATAGTGGATTGGACTACTCCAAGGTGGGGGGATTACTCGCCTACTTCCAACACTCCAGAGCAGCCTCCGGTGTTCACGCCAGGAGAGATCGAATGCACTCCAGTAGAACATACAGAAACAAGGGTATAGGGGTATTCAAAATCCAATACCAGCTGCTTCCCCTCAAACAGTTTGCTGATCTTTCTTATTAGAGTTGATACTAAGTCCTACCTCCATGAGGTTCTTTTATTCTTTGGTAAATACTTCAATCCCTGATTTGGCTATGACAATTTGTTGTTAGGATTCATTACTAGGAAAGAACTTGTATATGCTTCTTTGTAACAACAGTCATTATCATTACAACTTGTCAGTTATTAGCAGAACTTGTAGCTTCTCTTCCATTCAAATTCCATTAATTATCTTGGAGTTTTACCTTCTTAATCATTTTTCATTGTGAATGTTCTCTCTTACACAAAAAATTTACTGTATTCAGAAACTAAAGACAATCCAAGATGTCTGTGGCTTATTTATGTTCAAAATTTAGATGCAAAGAAACAAAATGATATATAATGAAAATAAGTGAAGTGACAAATAAGCACCAGTGGTCTAGTGGTAGAATAGTACCCTGCCACGGTACAGACCCGGGTTCGATTCCCGGCTGGTGCATTATTTTTTTCATATGCATTAATTCGAATAGTATAGTGGAATATTCTGTTCATGCCCAATTTTTTGTTTAGGGATTAAAATAAGAAAGAGGACACTTAATAATATTTGGTTTAATGACATTAATTTCTTTTTTATAAATTAGATGAATTTAACTCACGAAAAATTAATTGTTGTAATTTGAGTTTGTTCATATAATAAAAAAAATTAAAATATAAAATGAGAAAGAAGACCACCCCAAATAAATGAATGGCCAGCTTGGTCCAAGGTACATACAGACGCACATAATCTACAAAACTTTCCCAACTTAACAAAATTAAATATGATTGGCATGACCACCCCAACTAATGAATAGTGTTGGTCAGCTAACTCAGCTTGGTCCAAGGTACATAATTTACAAAATTTTCTCAACTTAACAAAATAAAATATAATTGACATGTCAATCATTTAAATAAGATGTTTGATGAAATATCTCAAATAAATTTCATGCAAGCAAAGACTATCTTATGATCATGTAAATTTCTTAAACTTAATTACTCACGGCAAATGTCGGATTAGTCTAGGCAATTACTCGTTTGCATAATGTAAAAAGGAAAAACATATATACCTATGAAAGTGATTCATGCATGATGCGTATGCTAGTCCTATACCATTTTTTTTCTTCAGAGAATGGTCAATAATGGGGGTTGCTGAACACAACGAGAGTGGTCAAACATCCAAGTGTAATGTTTCTCTGCCGACTCTCTGGATACAATATGTAAATAACAAAGAAAATTCTTTGCTCAAATTAGAACCTCACAATTGTGTCACAAATAATGTTCTTCTTGATCTTCAAGTTATAATTTTGTCCTAATAGACCAAGTCACTATGATATGATCTCCCTAGGTACTTTCGTCTCGACGACTTCTGCAACCATATTATTAATTCCAATCTTTCATTCTTTTATGGAAGACCAATTCAAGCATAATGTTCCACACTGTTTATCCTGGAATTAGTAGTACGTTTGCTAAAAAAAAAAACAGTAATCATATATATGCAAGTAATTTTTGTAAAGGTTCTGTATCTGCGGTACACAATCAAAATCCAGTCATGTCTTCTCATTCTACAGCTAATAGAGACCGAAGGCATAGGCTCTTGTTTCCTCTGCTCATCTGCTACTTGCTATTCAATCTCTCCTATGCAGTTGAAGATGAAGATGAAAAAACTGTCACCAAAATTGGAGCAATCATTGATGTTAATTCCCGTATCGGCAAAGAACAGAAAACTGCTATGGAAATTGCAGCAGAAAATTTCAACAAACAGTCAGACACTCATGAGCTAATCCTTCATTTTCGAGATTCTGGCAGCGACCCTTTTCTTGCTGCTTATGCTGGTATAGTTGACATACATTCTTCATGAACATGATAGTGATCACCATGCAAGTAAGTGCATAATTTAATTTTGTACTCATGGATTTCTTTAATTTTATTGCAGCTAAACATTTGATAAAGGAACAAAAGGTACAAGTGATAATTGGCATGGAGACTTGGCAGGAGGCTATTACAGTAGCTGATGTAGTCCATAACCAACCTGAAAAAATTCCGGTCATTTCCTTTGCAGCACCAACCATAACCCCGCCGCTAATACAACGCCGTTGGCCTTTCTTGATAAGAATGGCACGCGATGGTGCTGCTCAGATGGAATGCATTGGAGATATAGTTAATGCATACAACTGGAAAAGGGTTGTTGTAATATATGAAGATAATGGTTATGGTGGTGGTATGGGGAGGCTAGCTCTTTTATCTGAGGCTCTAAGAAATGTTGGTTCTAAGATTGAGCATCGTATAGTTCTCCCACAACTTTCTGAGTCTGATACAAATTGGGATGAACTAAAGAAGCAGCTGTCGGAGATTGCCAATGTAAATTCTCGGGCATTTATAGTTCTTCAGTCATCTTTACCAACAGTAACTGCTCTGTTCAAAGTGGCTAGGAAGATGGGATTTGTAGGAGCAGATTCAGCTTGGATAATCACAGAGAGTATTGCTAGTTTGCTTGACCCTCAGGGCAACTATGATATGGAAGGTACTCTGGGAATCAAGACCTACTATGACAGGAATACTAGTAGTTATGCCAAATTTCAGAAAGAATTCCAAACAAAGTATTCAGAAGAAGATAACTCTAAGCCAGGAATTTATGCTCTTCAAGCATACGATATTACTTCAATCATCACACAGGCCATAGGTGAAATACCAAGTCAGACTACTAATACGAGCCTTCAAGAGTCATTAGCTAGACTATTGGGCAACTACACGGGTTTGAGTGGGAAACTGGAATATAACGGAGGTGAGGTCCTGTTGGATTCTTCGACATTCAGGATTATAAATATTGTGGATGGGAAGACGGATAAAGAATTAAACTTTTGGACACCAGGGTTTGGATTTTCAGAAAGCCTTGAAGAAGTGTCAAACACAACTAGTGAGGGTGTTGGACCTGTTGACAAAGTCATTTGGCCTGGGAACATAACACAACGTCCCTCCAAAGGCTGGGCAATGCCCACTGCTGAGAAGAAATTGAAAATTGCGATTCCAATTCAAAACCGTCCATTTATAACTGTGAATGACTCAGCAGGGGAGAAGAAATATGGCGGTTTCTGCATTCAACTTTTCAATATGGTGGTAGGAAATTTGAGTCATTTATATTCCTTGCCATATGAATTTCATGAGTTCAGTGGCAGTTTCAATAAGTCGATAGAATCAGTCTATGACAAGGTAACAACTTCATCTGTATTTAATCTTGTTTTAAGTCTTTGTGTTCCTGCATACATGTTGAACAATCAAATCCATTAACAGAAGACCTATATTTTTAAGTTCAGAGTAATGCTGACACTTGGGATAAGCATTCTTCAATTCTTCACTAGTCCATAAATATTCTGGAATCTTGTTTTGTTTCTTTCTTCAATATTTGATCTGTTATTGATAAAGATTATATGATTTTCATGTTCATCAAAACATCAACTGAAGACTTATGATGCTATTGTTGGTGATACAACTGTACTTGCTGAACGAATCGACAAAGTGGAATTCACTCAACCATATCTGGAGTCTGGTTTGTCAATGATAGTTCCAGGTATACCTGATGAGGGGCAAGGATGGATGTTTTTGAAACCTTTCTCATGGAAAACGTGGGCGGTGACTGGTGGCATCTTAATCTACACGACCTTAGTAGTATGGTTCCTTGAGGTGCCATCAAATCCAGACTTCAGTGGCTCATTTAAGAGTCAGATTGCCTTGGCAACTTGGTTCACCTTCTCATCTTTGTTCTTTGCTCACAGTAAGTACCAGTATTAAGCACAAGCACAAGCCTACCTATGAAAAGTTGATAGACAAATAATCTGACCTGTGGTTAATTTCGTCTTACAGGAGAAAAAGTCTACAGCAACTTGACTCGAGTAGTTTTTGTAGTGTGGCTGTTTGTTGTATTGATCTTAAGCTCAAGCTACACAGCTAATCTGTCTTCAATGCTTACCATCCAACGACTGAGCCCGAATGTAACTGACATTGAAATGTTGAGGAACACCAACTCATTAGTTGGTTGCGATAACGATTCATTTGTCAGGAATTACCTAGTGAATGTTCTTAATTTCAATCAAGAGACTGTCAAGGTAATAGATAGCAGCTACGAACCGGAAGAAATCAGAAGTAAAAATTTATCTGCTATATTTCTTGAAATGCCGTATGGGCAAGTATTTATGGACAAGAATAAGGGCTTTACTCTCACCAAAGCCACCTACAGTTTTGGAGGCTTTAGCTTTGTAAGTGGTGTCCAAACTGTTCTTGTGCTGTTCTTTTTATGCATATGATATTGGAACTAATAAAATTCCATTCATTTTCACAATGCAGGTATTTCAGAAAGGCTCTCCAATAGCTAGGGATTTCTCTAAGGTCATTCTAGATCTACTGGAGAATGGAGAAATGAGAAAACTTCAAGATCACTGGTTGACTCCGAAGAAACGTCCAACCAATACAACTTCCGATACCATCAATACAACTTCGGATATGCCAGAAAGCTTGCGCCTTAAGAGCTTTTGGGGTCTGTTTGTAATATCCGGGGCTACTTCCACCTTCTGTTTTATAATATCTCTTACTATCTGGCTAAAGAAGTTATATCGCGGCAATGTTTAAAACTTAACAAGCTTTGTATTAGACAAGAATACTGTAGGTAAGTTTCTTATTTAAGAACATGCCAGATTTGGCCATGTGACTGTAAGGAGTAGGACATCATCGATTGTATCATTACTAATTTCTGGGGCAATATATATGGCAACTTGTAAGTGCTTCTTTGTTTGTAATAATTTGCATTTCAGTTTGTAAGATAACTACATGCGTTTCAAACTTTGAATCCTTCACAGAAGTACAAACACAGTGACACAGCTCCAAGAATCAAACAAGAGGAAGCATAGATATTTTTATAGCATTTATATTGAAATGAGAATCATTACATGACAAACGTTTTTATTCACTATTACAAAAATATGCCCCCTGTACTGAAGATACGTTGGCAACAAAGCCTACCCTGACGATGCATCCGGCAAAATGGATCCCAGGTTCTTCAGAATCTTGTTCATGATCCACTATATATATCATATACATATGGCGAGGGAATGTACTCTGGTCACAACTATTTTACAGAGCCTTCTTTTCATACCTCTTCACTGCTACTCTGGCTAGCAGACTTCAGAATGTTAAACTTGCATAGCGGGCAGGTGGCATTGATCTGTAACCATTTATCTATGCAGGTGCAGTGAAAATGATGACGGCAAGGAAGCTTACGCAGTTCAGTTCCATCATCATAGGCACAAAGGCAGATGCAGCATTCCTAAGATTTTTAAAACAAGGATTAACATCATAAGCACTTTTGTTCATAAAATGCTCATTTTTGTTCATTGATTGGCAACAAGAAAATTAAATTTTAACCCCACTAGTCTATTCCCCTAGACATACAAATGACTTGCCAGTCAAATGCCAAGGCCGGGAAATAGCGCGCAATAGACAGACTCCATTAATGAAAATGTCATGGCATGCATTCTGGGTGATAACACATAAACTGATTTCAAGTATCAGATGAATATTGTGAGAGGAAAAGTAGATTGCATGCAAAAGAAAGGCTAACGAGCTTGGTATGCACAGCAAATAAAGAAATTTGTGACATTGCCACATCTATTACTGGTGCCGAAACTACCAAGCTGTAGTTCCAAGAAATGGGTTATATGCCCAAGATCTCTTTTGTAGATGCTACAAACAATCACGTTGTTAGCTTTTCTAGTTATAACAAAATGTATTAGAAAACTTACAGCATCCTCTTGGGAGAGAGCATGTTCCGTTGGTGCATTAGTGTCGCATTCGGTCATTATTCCTCCATAAGACTCTTGGATTTCACCATCAACTTTCTCAAAATCAGATATCTTGCGGAACTTGTACTTTGGCAAATGATCAATCTCTTCCTTAGTTGCTCCTTCCTGATCACAAATAAAACATGACTAGGAAATCAGGCACTTACTAAATAGCATAAATGTGGAAGGTAGAAACTCACAAAAGTCTGTTGATAAGATTTTACTAAGGACTCAAACAGTGAACTAATGAAGCAGTTGGCCCACACATAGATAGTCCAAATTTGACAGAGGATCAAAGTCACAATCAATCTCAAAGGGTAAAAATCACTGCTAGACAAACACCATCCAGCATGATGCCTTATGGAAAGGCTTCTTAGACCTTTATTTAAAATCCCAATAGCACATAGACAATTTTCTCTATTCAAAAGTTTAACTGCATTGAATTGCACCCGACAGCAGAAATATCTCAATCCAATCTAATTGACTTTATACTAGCCTTGGGAAGTTCATTTCTTTTGTGTTGTAGACCACAGTTATTTTGACCAATCAACTAAGGCTTATGTTCATAAGACAGAGCAACAAATAAGATTTCCTTATCTTCAAGTGCAGCAGATTTCACTAACTCGAGCAAATAGCTTATCAGATGATATTAGAATAAAGCTGAACATTTTCCTAAGTACCTACCTGATCTGTCACGACATATAAGATGGCAATGATGCATGGAAGACAGAAGCAAACAGCTATACCAATGAGGGATGCAACGGCAACGCAGATCACAACAAAAACCACATCCAAAGCCAGAAAAGTGATAGTAATCCTGCAAAACATCGCCATCTCTTTGTAAGCAAAACAAGAGACTGGCATTCACAAACGGCTTGAAAAAACAAAAGGAGATATGAAAAGTAAAGTTAGCTCAAACAAACCAGTATAATTGAGGAGAGTCCGTCGTCAAACTTTCACCGCCAGCAGTCACCCAGTAGAACCCAAGAATCCACCAGATAAACGAAAACATCGTGTTTGCAGACTCCAAATTCTTTGCGAAACTGCCATCAACACAATCAGAATCATCTCACCTTGCACTCGAAACAATAAAAACACTCTTCTAAAAATAACTAGTTCAAGAAACATACTAATACAACAATAAAAATTACTACCCAGTTCAAAATTTCAAGCTCAAATATCATCAAGAAAAGTAAAAAAAGATTGAACCTTGTGGCACTATATTCCAAGCTCTGCTCCATCCCATAATCTTCACTCTCATCACTCCCAGAGCCAGAAGAGCTCTCCCACTGAGGACTCCCTTCCTCCACCGCCACCTGCCCCACCTCCCCCTCCCCCACGCGTCGCCGTCGCGTGCACTCAACGCCCACACAGAACATATGCACCGCGCACTGCAGCACGTAGCCGCCAATCCACACCCTCAGAGGAACCTCAGGCCTTTCCTCATAGCTAAACCAAAGCACGGCGAGCCCAATCGCGAGCAGCACGGCGTTCCACAGAAGGTCCAGCACCACAATAGGCCTGGAGTAGGCCCAATCACTCTGGCGCTCCTCCAGCTGCTCCGCCGCGGACTCGCGAACCCGGACCGAAGGCTCTCGAAGCCTCATGCGGCGGCCGCTGGCTCTGCGGAGGAAGCGGGCCGCGCCGCGGAGAGGGCGCGGCGGCCGGCGGATGAGTCGGCGGCTGCGGAGGAGGCTGTCGGCGAGGGAGTTGCTGAGAAGCGGCGAGGAGGCGGCGTCGGAGGGAGAAGGGGGGTGTTGGGTTGAGCTGAACATGGTTTTGAGGGGGTTTGGGGAAACAGGGGAGCTAAATCATACGTGAATCGGTGGAATTGGGTGTGAAGGGAAAGGGAATTAGGGTTTGAAGAGAGTGTGGGGATTTGGGGGTTTTGGGGAGGATTTGATTGGTGTGATGGATTTGGAATACGGTAGGAATTTCTAAAGAAGAAACAACTACTCCATCGTAAAGTTGACATGGACGCGGGATTAACGAAGCAACTTTGTTTTTTAAATAGGAAATTTTTTTTAATTTCTTTTCTTTTTTTATTTATTTAATTTTTTTTTTCTTCTTCTTTTTTTCTTTTTTTTAAGTAGAGACATGAATGAGCTGGAAGCCTTAAAATGCTTCTTCCTAAGCATACCCCTTGGGGCTTCTGAATGGGAAATGCCGAGTATAATTCAGAGAGTTTTTAAGCTCCAGTAAAACTCTAAAGTTGAGTTTGGCCATGCAATTCTATAGTTTTACAAACACTGTTACATAAGTTGTGATTTTATAAACACTGTTACATAAATTTCAATGTTGATCTCATTCATTATAAACCAATGTATAACATCTTACAAATCCGATGAAAGACTGGCAGATATATTCTCCAACCCGAATTCAGACCCAGATTGTATTATGACATTTCATTTATCAATGAACATGGCAAATGCACTACAAGGTGGTCAACTTTTTTTATTTCCAGTTTTCCACAAATAACATGACCCCTTTTAAGCTTTATAGTTGGACAACTATCACAGGAGCAAAAGTGTTCTTCCTTTTTTTCTCAAATTCCTTTTGTTCAGAACTTTCCGTTTTTCTTCATTTGGAAGTTCATGGATCTCTCTGGCTTCACTTTATGGATAAATATAGTTCGGCCAGCATGATATTGAGCCACAATCACATCACGCATGTCTGCCAACATCCTTCTGCAAAATGTACAAATTCCCACCAACCAGATTTCATATACAGCCTCATACAGTAACAATTGAAAGCCTAGATTGTACTTGTACGTATAAATTTTCAAAATATTTCAAAGCAAAAAGTTCCCGCCGTGTGGATTGAAAAATGTAACCAGTCCTTTGCTGAATCCAAGCCATATAGGCTCCCCTGGGGTTGATGAAGCTTCAAGGGAAATATCCACAGGCCCCACTATTGTTTTTATCACAATATTATTCACCATGCAGACAATTTCAGTGTGGTTGAAGCAAATAAAATTGTGCAAGAACTAATGAATTATAGTCTTTACCACAGTAAAGTTACTAATAAAAAGCAACAAGACAGTAACAAGGTTTATCAGGTTCTTACGGTTTCATAATCTCACAAGGGTCACTAACAACAGTCATACAGGACTATCAGAATTATAAGCTGTTCCTCTGAAGTCAATCTTCAATGCAGGGGCTGCTGCACCTTTTTTTCCGAAGGACTAATTCAGTGCCCTAATCCCGAGCCATTCTTCAGAGGAACAGAATAAGCAGTGTTTTAGTGCACCATGAATTGAGAGAGTAATTAGCTTCCTGAACGAAACAAAACTTGTTCCTAATCGAAGAGAACAAATCAATACATCATCAGTTCTCATATACGTATTCCTGTGGTCCATATCTCACATTCTCACCCATCCCCATTCCTGAACTTTTTCTCACTGCATCACATGCAAAAGCTATCTGTTGTAACCCCTTCCTCTTCCGCGTCCACCCCACCCTCTGCCTCGGCCCCTTGTCCCGCCACCCCTTCCACCATGAGATAACCCTTCAAATGCTCTATTAACAAGCTGATGTTGTAATCCTCCAGCACCACGGCCCTTCTTTGAAGGATTACCAGATCCATTGGCAGCATTAGCAGGTCGTTTTCCACTGCACCAAAAGGTTTAAGCAAATTAAATCAAGTTCTCAAATATGCATACTTTCATTAAGATGGAAAATCATTTCTATATGCATTACAGCTTTCCCACCAAGATTTAACAGTAAAGCCTAAGGAAGATATATCAGAGTTCACACAGATGAATGGACAGAAAATGCAAAAATGCCCACAAAATAATATGGTAAGAATTCAAGAAAACAAAAACAAAGAGATGGTGATTAGTCTGTTGTTGTGACAAAGCTATGAAAAAATTACGTGCATAACAGATTTATATGATATAGAAGCTCTGATAAAACATGGACAAATAGGCGCCTTTTTTTTTCTCTCTCTCTCCGGCCAAGTAAAATGAGTTTCATTTTCTGTTGGCATAAGCAGTGACAAAGATCGTCTTATCCTAACCTCTCTTAAACTAATGAAGCCCAAAGTTGATAAAACTAAAGAGCCATTCTCAAACAAACACACACACACACACACAAAAAAAAAAAAAAATGGTTCACAAAGATTCTGCTTACCCTGTGGCTGGTGTGCTTGAGGGCACAGCAGGTTTTGGCACTTCTTTCCAAGATAGGTTGATGCTCTTGTCTCCAATAAATGAAGGTGCTTTTGAATGCAGTGCCTAAAGATTTCAAATTATTCAAAGATCAGTTAGAATGTTCACATGTATTTGTAACCATGCATTCCAAAAATTCTCAAACATTTCATTCCCTTAACCTTTGTCATTGCCAATATGTTATTGCAGGTTCGCAACCCAGTTGTAGTATTCTGCTTTTCAGTTTTCTGCACATCATAAAACAAACTTTTTAAAAATAATTGCTATTAGAATCTCCAGAAGCCACTGAACTATCCTTATAATCAAAACTCACGATGTTGTCCTTTGCTTCATCAGATTTTGCAGCTGCCATCGCCTTGTTCTTTTCGGCCATTCCTTGGGTTAATTTCTTCATGGTAGCCCTGGTTAACTCCTCCACGTAACTCAACCTGTTCAATCAACCCATAGCAGTTTCAGTTAAGGTGTAACAATGAATTAATGCCAACTTTTATGACTCAATTTCAAAAATAAATAAATAAATTTTACATGACAATTAAAGGCCAAGCCTTTTCAATGAATGAAAAATCTTTTCTGCTGTTTTCCTGAAGGAGAAGGTTGGCAATGCTTGAACCTAAAATTAACCCATAGGTTCAAGCATACTGGACATTGCCATAAAGAAAGAATGGTATAAACCAGACTATGCAATAAACTACACATAAAAGGGTAGATACCTCTCTGTGAATTCCTTATATTGCTCTGTAAAGTCCTCACCAAGCCTATCTGATGGTTGTCCGGTTACTATCTTGTAACCGCATAAACTGTTGGTAGCATTTGGAACCTATATAATAAAGCAATCACGTAAGAACGACATGATATTTGTTTGATTCATAGGTAGTGACAAAAGGTGTTCACTAGAAACCCAAAACCTTGTGAGCAAGATGGTGAAATGTGTACAACAAGCATTCGACATAAGTGAAGTTGAATTCCTCTCCAGTCTTTCTCCGAGGCATGTTTTTCTGAAAAAAAAAAAGAAAACAAAAGAACATTATTTATATGATAATAGATAAACAGCAATGAAGCATACACATCAAAGTTCAAGTTTTATGGTACCTTTAACAGCTGAACCACAGAAGGAAGAATCTGACGTGAATCTTGTGGTGTGGTGAATGGTGCAACTTCTGCAAGGGCCTTGAGCAAATCTAGTCTTCGTTCATCAGGAAGCTGATAGAGAGAAATAATTTTAGAATCAGCGTCTTAGGTTTGAACCAAAAAAAAAAAAATCGCCATAAAGACAGCAGCAACAGAGATAAAAGAAACACTGTTAAGTATTCTATGAAATATTCTATGAAAAACACTACAAAACGACTGACGTGTGTCTACTTTTTTTATCATTAAAGGTACTATAATATTCGTCATATAACTTTCCAATTCCTATTCATCATATTGTCTCTTGTTTTCACTTCATAATTTAGCAACCACTTCCAAGTACTCATAACTAAAGAGTAGCAAAGAGAAGAGTATAAGGAAAGAAATTAGGTAAATATAAAAACTTTTGGCTTCATATAGAAAATAAAAGCCACAACCAAACTCTATTTTAGTAATTGAATATGAATTCTAGAACATAAAGTAAAAGGCGACAAAACAAGATTAGAGGCCCAATGCTCAAATAATACCACCTCTAGTTCGTATACCAAGTATATAGGGGAAGCTTATTATAGTAAAATTGATCTCACATAAAAAATATATATCTATGTACATACATATATTTATATATACATTATATATTTCACATGATAAACTGTTCTACATTTTAAATACACACACATTTTACCTTGATTTCAATCTATGAAAACTAGATTAATAAAATGCTTAGCCAAGAAACTTGACATGCATGCTCAAAGGGTATACCAGGAAGTTGAGTTTAGATGTTACCTTATCCGAAACAGGAAGGATGTGTTTGTTCAGATAGTTGAGGAATTTGCTGCTTGATGCACCTCTCTATACAGGAAATATGAATTGAATAAAAAGGGTTGATGGTAAGGGACATTAAACATCAAGATAATATAAAGGGAGAAATCTATGATAGTAGAGATCATACCACAATAAATGGCAGAGCCATAAATAGGCAAGATATCAACCTGTCGATATGGTCTGCATCTGATACCTGTATGCCAACCATTTTGCACTTAAGTTGTTAAAAGCACCATAATGATTAAAAAAGAAAATACAGCATAGACAACCAACTACAATCTTAAGAAGAGAAAGTAGAATAGACATGGTTCTAAGATATGTTGCTGTTACTTCCATCAGCCTCACTTTTGTTTTCTACCACTTCTAATCAAACAGGGTGGTATGACTTTGATTTATAAGAAATCAAGACAAAGGGGTTCCTCCAGCCAATTCTTTATCATCCTGATTGCCTAGTCCTAAATCAGATTCGATGCATTGCATTTGGGGATGAGAAATGAGGGAAATCATCTTATGGAATTGGTCAATTAATGTACCAACATAAAAAAAACCACTCGCTCCACATCACTTATTGGCAGTGAAATTTGCATGATGAACTTGCTTACTAGCTACTATTTCATATTCTTTTATAAACAAGAACTTACATTGAATTGAGCATCTAAATCGGCTTGTCCTTCAATAATTCCAATAAGTTCTACCATCCGTTCTTTCGGAGCTTTGTCCCCAAAGATGCTCAGACCTTTTAAAAAGTCCATAAACATTCTAAACTCTGCTCCAGTTACATCTTCTAAACTCTGCAATTGAACTCAATCATTATTAGTCATACATCTAACAACCTTAAAACAGAACAGTGAAAAAAAAATTTCACATGGTTTTTCACTGGGTAACACAAGGAAAAAGGACCACATGTCAGACTGAACTGACAGCATAGCAATCAAAAGGTCTAGGTGACTTTCACAAGGTACTAAAGAAAGAAAAGGCACCTCTAAAGTTGCACATATACTTAATTGAAACATCATGAACGCACCTTTTTTATCAAGTCAGTAATATGCCTCTCCATTTCCTCCTGAGGCTTCAAAACTTCAGCTTTAATAGGAAATACCTACACTTGAGAATAATTAACATCTGTTAACATCACGATATTCATGATAACAATCATAGTATTCTATTGGGCATTACTCAAAGTGGTCTTCTCACCTTATCTCTGATAAAGCTTAGGACTTTCTCACGAATAACATCATCTTGGCTAGGTTCATCAACACTTCCAATGTGCTTGAACAATGCTGTCAAAGAAGCTGCACATTCAAGAAGGCAAGATATATCATGAAAGAGAATTTTTGAGAACTTTCAATAATCGAAAACATATCAGGGGATGCAATGGATAGTGAGTGGATTAGGCTAAACCAACATCCAATGGGAAACACTAAAAGTTCTCATTTGTATTCTAGAATGTCCTTCAAATAAAATAAAGCTAAATACAGTTATGAAGTAAGGTATACAGACTAGAAGATAAACTTCTCATCTTCCCACTGAAATACAAGTTAAAACAGCACACCATGGAAAGCCCCATCTTCAAATATTAGTATAACAGTTCACTCACAATTGGTGGGTAGGACAGGACAACTGTGCCTAGGCAGCTTAGTAAATCAACTCACAGTAAAAGGCAAGCCTAGGCAACCACTATTTCGGCTTAGGCCAAAATGGTCCAGAATGCAACTTAGGCCACCAGATTAGAATAAGTTAACTTATACGGGCCAAGAATAATAATTCTGACAACAGAAGTTTTATGACAGTCTTGAATAGGCATGATGATTACATACCATACACCGTTAGCATGTGTACATTACTTGCAGTCTTCAATTTTATACAATATGAAGACTTTGTACAAATTCTTGCGTCTTATTTATCTATGTATACAAACTTCATCCCACAATCCAAAGACATGGCTTATATCCAATTTATCCAACAAAAAATACTCTTTCAGTAACTCAGAAACAGATCATATTTACCTTTCACATCCTGCCTCAAAAGGGCCATAAGAGCCTTATGCACAGCATCACGCTCCACAAACTCATCTAAAAAGCATCAACAAATACAAACATCAGATTCATATAATACAATCAACATACTCCTGAGAACACAGTCCTCCTCCTACTACCACCAAAAAAAAAAATTACCAGCTTGCAGGAGTTGCACAAGAATGTCTACAATCTTCGAGATGTGTTCAGGGGTGTCCTTGCAGAAAAGGGGAAGCCCCCGAATAGCTTGCACTCGAACCTGCACATTACAATAATAAAAAAGTCAAACATAGGAACCGAATTGCACAATCCATAACACCCAAGTGACAGCAATACAGCAATTATGATACACATATCTTTTCAACTATGTCACACTGATCTATTTAAATACACAATTACTACATTTTCTAAAGCAGAATCCCACAATTTCCGGTTACCATATACAGACAGCTAGCACCTATTTCATTCATTTAAGCTGTGTATGAAAACATTAACTGACCCCAAGCTCTCCTTCTTCAATCAAATCCAGATGAGTATCTATCGCCGGCGACGAAAGCCCGGGGAAGAACTTGAAGAACCTGGGAATAAGCTGTGCCGCCAGCTGCTTGGCCTTCATGCTCGTCTTTGCCGCACTGATAATCCCCTGGTAGTCCTCGACATTCTGAAACAAAAAAAAACCCCGTTACGCTAAAACCCAAAACCCTAAAAAAGAAAAACCCTAGAAACGAGAAATTAATTGAATTGAGGAGAAAAGCAGGACCTGGGATTTGTCCTTGGACTCGTTGAGTCGCTCGCCGAACTCGTAGAGCTTCTCGATGTGCTTGGCCTCGTCGGAGGGGTCAGCTGCTGGTGCCGCCATTGTTAGGGCTCGGAGAAGAAGCTGAGCGAAATTGGGAACAAAAAATTGTAATAATAATTAGAAATCGAAGAAGAAGAAGAAGAAGAAGGTGTTAGAGAATATTTCATAGTAGAATTTGAAAAGAGGTTTTTGGGGGCCGTAGAGGGGTTTGGGATTTACCTACTGGGTTCTGGGAGTAAGAGAGAAAGAGAGTGAAACAGTGAGAGGAAGAGAGAGAAAGTGACTGGAGGAAGAAGAAGATGAAGAAGAAGCCGCGGGTTTTGATGGGTAAAACGAAGATGGGAGTGACCCATTTATCTGCTTCCTATTTCAAACGTCATCGTTTTATGAAAGGTGATAATCGCAATATTTCGTATTCCTTTACTAATGACTGCTCACCTCATAGACAATCTCTTAGGAAACAAATAACATAGTTTTAAGTTGTTATAATTTTATTTTTTTAATTTAATGCATATGATTGAGATAATTTGTCCCTCAAAGTCTGTATTTTAGTATATACTAAAATATAGGCCCACTGTTTTATATTTAGTAAAATACTAAAAATTGTAAATTTCAATTTACTCTATAATTTATAATCATTTAATCATTATGCAATTTACTTTTCAATTTTTATGACAAAAGAAAACAGTTTTCAATTTCGATAGTCTTGAGAGATTGTCTTGTAAATGAGTTTCGTGATCGACTCATATTGATTTTCACTCAAATTAAAGACAAGATTTTTATAACTAAGATGCAAATTTAGTCGAGCTTTATGGCCCTAATTGTCCA
This sequence comes from Rosa persica, assembly GCA_025331145.1. NCBI lineage: Eukaryota > Viridiplantae > Streptophyta > Magnoliopsida > Rosales > Rosaceae > Rosa > Rosa persica. The sequence goes on along the minus strand of WFKR01000005.1, from coordinate 4,812,045 downwards.
ATTGGCCAAAGATGTGTAACCACATGTTTTGCACTCGACGAAGAATCTAACTGATGATTACATAAAAGTTTTGTTAAAAGTGAGATGATATTGCGATTATGAGACAATTCATTAATATTTTGTCTAATATTAACATCGATAAAAACCTAAACTACAAACGAGTTGTTTGACAAGATAAATCGTTTAACCATGATGTACATAGAGCTCCCTAATCAACAGAATAAGATATATAATAAGATAAAACCCTTTAAATTCCGGAGTATTAGTGTTCCAACTAAATTATGGCAATAGAAAACGTAAACCATACATATATTATACATGTATACTAAAATTTACTTTTATGCGAAAATCTTTATCACCGACAGAAAAGAAATGCTCTCACAAGTTCTCATAACTCGGTGGTTCACCCAAGAAACTGAGAATTGGCAGATAAATCCACATAAATCCACAGTACAGATGCTTATGATTATGACCTTAAGACTCATATGAGTGGAATTGTCACGCCCCGAATTTTGAATAATAAATTCAAATCCGAAACATAAATACAACTAAACAAATCACGTCCTGAAATTTTTCATAAACCAACATCTCACAAATCATAACACAAACCTCATAGCAAACTATCTCTCGAGTCAATTATTACAATACCAATATAAATAAAATGTTATGCTCAAGAGAGTTTATAAAACATACCAAAATAGACTAAGTGTTGGTCACAACCTTACTGCCCTACTTACCTCGCTCTCCACCCTGATTATCCTGACCTACAGGATTATCCGCTACACCATTTGAATAGTGTACTGGGATTGCAACAACACAAAACTCAGTAAGCTTTCTGAAAGGTTGTGTGAGTAAATATGAAATGAATAGTTGATTTATTAAATCACAATTCTTTTAATTCAAGTAAAACAATCCAAACACACACAACAACATTCATTCTCAATTTCACAACTATTTCAAGTAATGTCTCAATACTCGACCCCTCTCAACCACCAATTCGTGTTCAAGATCACGAGTAACCCAACTCGCTGCTTTCATGTCACACGATGGCAGACAAATTCTCTAGCTAAATAGTAATGTGTCACCTCGGCCAAGGTTCACCCTTACGAAATAGTCACCACACTCCCTAGGGTGGCATCGAACATTTAAAGTCCCCCCCCCCCCCCGACCCAAATGTTATAACAATCCTTACATCCCACGACAATTACAATATCAATTGTAATTGCATAGCCATCACGTGTTTTAAATTATAATCTAAACAATCACCATCATCATGCTTTCACTCAATATCATTTAACATAATAAATCATGGCAATAATTCTTTAATTCAAGTATACAAAGGAAATCATCAACAATCCACATATTTCAATGTCACACCATTCCGTATAAAATCACGTAAATATATATATATATATATATATATATATATATATACGTAATCATCCACTTAGGGATGACCATTAATACCAACTATAGTTCACACGGAGTAAAAACCCAAGAAATTCCCTTATATATACTTTAAAACTCATTTCTTAAAACCATTTTCTCACACATAACAAATAAATTGGGCAATTAAGGAAATTCAGTTCTTAAATAAACCAGGTGAGATTTACTCACCTCTGATCCTGTTGCGTCTTCTCAACAGCTTAAATACGATTCAAAATCGCCCGTCAACTCAATTCCGTCAATCATCTAACCAAATACGATAATTAACTTAGCGTACAATTCAAAAATACACTTATATGAAGATCTAACAGTTGAATCTTCACCCATGACCACACAAGGTCATCGGGACAGTCCTACGATCATCATATCAAAACTACAAGTCTATCGGACGGTCCAAACTTCATATATCACAAATCGAACGATTGAAATCAATCGAAATCATAAAATTCATAACTAATTCATACGATATCCAAAATTCACGTGCTATATATCAAAATGATCGTATCGATATGTAGAATCTAAAAAAGAGCAGAAACTGCTCTTGGGACCTCCGGAGGTGGCCGGAAAGGGCCGCCGGTGTTTATGGTAGAGCCGCCGCTGACCCCCACCAATAGTGTCGGGGCCGGGCTGCTCCCATTCGTTTCATCATTTTGAGCAACTTTCATAACTATCACAAAGTGAGAATACAAGTGGAAGTGATCGAAAATACCTAAACAAGCCGGTGAGGCCGGAAAAACTGAAATTTTCCGATAGCTGCTCCGTTCGACATCAAAAACTTCACTTCAGGTCTGGGTCTTCTTGTTGCGTGTTCTACTCCTTGATACGAGTTCAACAAGCTAAAGAACTCTAGTTTTGGTGGCCGGAGTTAGGAGAGATCTTGGTTTGAACTCAACTCGACCTATATATAACGGAAACCGAGCTCCCGCCGCTGCTACAGGCCAAGACGCAGGGTAAGGTTGCCTCTGGCAGCTGCGCAAGGAAGATATGAAGCTGTAGGAAGTGGTTTGGCGTCAAACGGTAGCCGGAGGAGGGAGAACGAATCTGAAAACCTCTTGCCCTGTTTTCGGCAGAGAGAGAGAGAGAGAGAGAGATGAACAGTAACCCGATGGTTTCTTTTTTTGGGTAATTATGCTATTTTCCGATATTTCCGGAAATAGTAGCCTATATATATCCAAAATGGAAACTTTTCCAAATGTGATAACCTCCTCATACGAACTCCGATTCTTGCGTTCCACATATACACGAACTCGTATCGACGAGCTCTACGACTTTCGTGAAGAAAGTTTTCTCAAATTTCTTACGTATAAAAAGTTGATTTTAGTAAACCCTAAATAACATTAAATTTCGAAACTAAAATAATTCGAAACCAAATTTCTCACGCAACAACATTCCAATCACACTCACAATTCATAATTCATATAATTTGATAAATATTGAATTACAAAATATTTAACTGAAATTTCGGGTCTTCACAAGAATAACATACAACACAACGATACTCTCGAAATTCTATAGAGAACGAAACAAAACTCTTGAAAAAGCTAGGTTAATTGTATGACGCAAAGCTGATTGATTACTGTGATAAAGGGACACTAAAACTTACCATAAAGTTGCTTTACTCATATAGATCACCCGTATTAAATTTTGTTTAAGTAACCCATTCATGTTCAATAGACAAATTAAAGAAGAGAAATCCCACAAAAGAAATTCTCAAAACAAATAGTGTGCCTTATAGGCATTAAAATTTGAAGTCAGGTGTCTAAAAGATCTTACTTTCTTTGGGCTATCAAAGTCAAAACACTGATGTTAATACAACCTAATCAATTAGAAGATTGGCTTCCACAGAGACAAACACTTCAAGCATGAAATTTTACCAACCTTGGTTTTTAAAACATTCGCCAATGATTTTAATTCCCTTCTAGGTCGGCGTCGTCATCCTGAAACTATCAGGCTTATGTATGTTTTTCACTTGCACTACATTATGTTGGAATTTGACAGGCGCTACTGCCTCCACAGTGCTAAATTTGATGATCCTCACTATCTTCATTATATCTGTTCTAATTCCAAGAATTTGGACTCACACAACCCCATTCAACCTCTCAAAAATTAGTTTCTCCGAGGCTTCCTCATGTTTGAAGGAGTAGGGTCATCCATCAATTATAAGCAGCAATGTGTGACTCATATCTTCTTCAACATCCTTGAAGACTTTTCCCAATTGGTTAATGATACGGTGTCTCTTTTTATGGATATTCAAAAAATCCAATGACATGGTAATTGCCTGAAAATACCCTCCGATATCAGGATCACAAAGGCCAACAACCACAACATGTTGCTTCAAAGCGTCAATGGTAGCTTCATTGGGTTTGTTAAAATGATGTTCCTTCTCCAATGTCTTTCCGCGTGATCCACTTACACTAACTTCATGACCGTGAGTATCACGACTATCACCCATCCATTTAGATCCAACTAGAAACAGTGACGTTGTCCGGCACAGAATTCTCTTATATCCATTAAGCCTGATATGTACAGGATAGAGTCATCTTAAGTTATAGGGATGTTCAACAGCTTTCCAAACTTTCAATCCGCTTGCAGCAAGAAGAGTCTTAGATCCACCCACATTATAATAAGAAAAATCACCTTTCACATATTCGTATCCAATTAAGGACAAAACACCTTTTTTCATAGTACCCAATTAGACTGATTAGTGAAGGAAACATCTTATTTGTTCTAGCTTTCATCCCAGCCTTCTCCATATCATCAACAACTTTTTGGAGCTCGTCCGTTATCTGTAATATATCATTCTTTTCTTTTACTTTATTCTTTATCATATCCATCATGACGCCAAACACTTCAACATCACCAGATTTTCTTGCTACATATCTCTTCTCGATGTTCAAAAGTTTCTTGGCCTTGCCTGTGAGTATTTGCACAGTTCCTATTACTCTACGTCTCCTATCGGAGACAAAAAAGATGTGACATTTCTATAACATAGAAATTACAGTAGTGCCATTTATTCTGGAACTGTAGATTGAAAGAAAGTTATGAAAAAATTGAAAGCAAAAGTTCACAAAATAACGTGGCAAAAATTCAAGAAAACAAGAAACAAAAGGATGAGGAGTAGTCTGTTATGAAGAGGTTATGAAAACATTACGTGCATAACAAGTGTATACGGTATGAAATCTTTGATGAAACATGAACAATAGGTTATTTTTCTTTCTTTCTCTCCAGCCAAGTAACACGAGTTTCATTTTCTGTTGGCATAAGCAATGACAGAAGTTATCTTATCCTAACCTCTCTTAAACTAATGAAGACCATATTCCCAAAATATGGGAGTGCTAATACGAAAAAGAATTCAGAAAGATGGCTCAAAAAGATTCTGCTTACCCTGTGGCAGATGTGCTTGAGGACACATCAGATTTTTGGCACTTCTTTCCAATATAGGTTGATTATCTTGTCTCCAATTGTTTGGCTCGACCAAGATTGCTAGCAAACAGTCTCTTTTACTTTGTGCGTAGCGTGTCATCACCGTCCGGGATGTCCCTGACTGGACTTCTTACTCAAGCTTGTGGATAAGGAGAGCACCAATTTCTTCATAAGGCTCTTTTATATGCCTTATAGATAAGGACTTTCAGTGTGATCCCTAGTGTCATAGCATTGATACTCGGTGTTATAGACTGAGCAGAGCAATCACTGGAAAAATGGAGAAAGCACAAAGGTTGCTAAGGCATTCCTTAACTTCTCGGTGTCAATGTGCTCCTTGACTATCCCATGGGTTCAACGTAAGTTGAGGGTTTGCTCCAGGGGAGGTATTGATAATCTGTAGAGATTAGTTGAGTTGTGTATGTGTGTTTTTGTATTTCGTCTTTAGCCTCCATATATATAGCGTACTTACTTGATTTCCAAGCATCTTCAACATGCAGATTCAACTTCCTAACAGGAGTTAAGCATTGCCAAGATATCTCCTACTTAAAAGAATAAAGATAAGCTATGTTTTAGGTCACTCATCCAATCAAAAGTGTTTTGAGTCTTGATAAAATATCACAGGTAACAATAGATTTCCTCTATGACATAGCTATCTTCTAGGCAAGATAATGCCTAGATAATTGCCTTAGAATCCAACTCTTGGATATGCACGTATTGCATATATGTTCCTTGTTAAATGCAATTAATGATGATTGTATCCTTCCCAAACTGTTCCACGTCCATCACACCTTAATTGCAATACATGACTAACCTTGACAATTAACTTGCATAAACCACTACAAGTGGCCTAGTGGTTCTTGTCTAGTTACCCAGGTTTGAATCCTAAAGCTGTCAAAGTGGCTAGGCACTGTGCTGCAATGCACAGTTTGAGCATTTCACATGCGCCGAAGCCTTTGGGTTCCCCTTGACAAAGTAAAAATAAAATAAAAAATAAACTTGCACAGCTCACGTAATCTGAGCGATAGGTGCAGCTGCTATATTAATATCCTTCCCTCTTGCACAATCTTTGTAAGCAAGCCAACTATCTTTAATTATCAAATATTTGATAATTAATGATAAATCAATGAATGTCAAGATTTACCTCTAGATTGTTTGATCTCGAAGTAGGCTTTATTTGACATCTAATTAATATATTCCAAACTTGTCGAAAATATATAGTTTGGACCACAAATATTTGACTGATTCCTTCAAGACATTCTCTTGTCAGGAAAATGTTAATTTGGGCTCAAACACCAATAAATGAAGGTGATTTTGAATGCAATGCCTAAAGATAATTATTCAAAGATCAGTTAGAATGTTCATGTATTCGTAACCGTGTATTCCAAAATTCTCCAACATTTCATTCCCTTCACCTTTGTCGCAACCCAGCTGTAGCATTGTGCTTTTCAGTTTTCTACACATCATCAAACAAACTTTCTTAAGATGATTGCTATTAGAAATCTCCAGAAGACACTACGAAATCTCCTTGTAATTAACTCACAATGGTGCTTCATCAGATTTTGCAGCTGCCATCGCCTTGTTCTTTTCGGCCATTCCCTGGGGTAGGACAGGACAACCGAGCCTAGGCAGCTTAGTAAATCAACTGATAGTGAAAGGCAAGCCAGGCAGCCACTATTTCGGCTTAGGCCAAAATGGTCCAGAATGCAACCTATGCTACCAGATTAAGATGAGAGTTATTTAACTTGGTAAAAAACAAGAACGAATTCTGACAACAGAACTTTTATGACACTCTAGAAATAGACATGATGCTTACATATCTTCCACCATTAGCATACGTGTACATTACTTGCAGTATTCAATTTTATACAGTATGAAGACTTTGTATAAATTCTTGTGTCTTATTTATCTATGTATACAAACTTCATCCTACAGTCTGAAAGTGGGCCCCATGTCTTGTCCCGGAGTTCAAACCCCAAAGGGGAAGGTTGAGACGTTCTTAAAGTGCTTTGTCTATCGAAAATATCCTCACAATTTTACAGTAGTCGCATATTATCTATAACGGAAGTATTGACACACTCCAAAATTATGTAGGTACCAAAAATGCATTTGTGATACTTCAAGTAACGAATGAAGATTTTACCCCTCCAAGTTGTAATGTTTTAGCACAGCTTCGATAGATCGATATGTACATGAAAGTAGTAAGAGGACCATCAGTAAGGTTCAAAGCTTGGAAAGAAGGCCATCTCAAAAGCCAGCATAGCAAAGGCTTTGCTGTTGCACACTTGCACGGTTGCACCAGATAAGAGACCAAACGATCCCAATGCCAATGCCAATTTCAAAAGGATCACCTTGTGCTATGAAGTACTGAAGGATCAAATTACCCCGAAATTCTTCGACTCTTCTCTAAGACTGAGAGTACCAAGAGAGATCTTCATTAGTATCAGCAACAGCAACAGTATCAACATCAGAATTACCGTGATTGGCAGCAACCCGATGAACATTCCATGTTGATGCAGGTATTGCTGTTTTTCTCGTCTTTTTTGCAGCACCCCAATGAGGAGACACTACATGATTGCACGCTAATGCATTTGGCTTTGTTTTTCATCTGATTGATAGAGGTTTCAGGCCCTTTCTGAGTTTCTGTTGCTGGTTGGCTTTCTTTAGTTTGTTATTCTGAGATGTAATCTTTGCGGCTACAGAAATTTTTTTCTCGAAAACATTGGTAAATGCAACATAATCTCAAGAGCTGAACAAAGGCATGATGGGACCAACTCATAATCTCAAGCTTACTGTATAAAACAGCAAATCATCAATCCACAAGTAAACGAAAAAAGAAATCAGAATCTCTAGGGTTTGACTGAGTTTGAAATTTCTGCTACACCGTATGAGTCTCCCTTTCTTATTGGATCAGTACATCTAACAGAATGGTCAATGATATTATCAAAAACTTCTATCACTGCTATAAGGCCAAAATTCTTTTCTGTTGGGGAAATCACAGATTGGGCATATCCAGTGCTTGCAAGACATCCTTGAATTCGAAATCATGTGTTTGTCTGTTGAACCGTTCAACCAACTTGTACCTGACATCATTCAAATAGAAGGTTTGGGTGGTCTCCAGAAGCCATTTTGCTTCCAAGTCACCGAGTTTGCTGGGGAGTACAACATCACCTCGGATAAGCACCATGTCCTTGCTTTGTGCAAATTCATTGTAATACGTCATAGTGAAGTAGGGAGTAGCTTGAGTTCCTCTTGCCTTATAATCTTCAAGACCAGTGAAAATCATGTGTGGCATCTGCACTGCAAGAAAGTTTGAAGGAAAATTAAGATACAAGACAGGCATAATCACGTTGTTGAATTCTTATAAAGAAAGAAATTTTGTTTTGACTATTTAGGTTTTACTCTATGAATCCCTATTTTCGTTGCATATTTTGACCCTATGTAAGGTATAGTATACACTAATAAATATACTAGAAAGAAAATTCTCAATGATTTCCAACCAAGGGCACAATGTCCCTCATCCTGAGAGGTTTCAACAGCTAAGCCTTACCTAGTTTTTTTACAACATCAATAAAGAGTGTAGAATACGAAGACAAACAAGGATATAAACTACACACGCAAGTTAAGCACTGGTTACCCTATATTTGGTATGGTGCATATGGCTTCTACAACAATATTTACACCGTTCAGTAGCAAACGTAGGATCTACCGGTGATAACTAGAACGAGTACCAGATATTGAATAAATAAGTCTGAATACTATCCGAAGTGTGACCCGATTGTGTATAATCAATAACCTTAATGCAGGTACCAATATAGATAGCTTTCAAACACAACAAATCGAAAGAACATATTGGCTTAAGAAATAATTAAATCCTATCCACTGTGCTGTGAACAGTCATAAATGATACAAGACAATGATAAGAGACCAAACCTTGAGCAAACATTGTGACATAGCCACTTCCTCTCCACAAAGGAACGACGAAATACCGGCTGCGAGGATACACAAGTTAACATAACAAAAAGAGTAAACCCGAAAAACCGAGATCAAGCATCATGTAAGCAGTTTACCAATCTGCTGCTCTATGCTCCAACAGGTGATACAGACTCGCTTTCATTGATGCACCAATATGTCCTCTTCCCAAGTGATACTGAATCAAACAAACTCGACACATAAATCGACAAAGTAATCAAGCAACCAGGAACTACTCATTAGCTCATTACTATCAATTTCTCTGATACATAATCAGTTGCGCCAGGATACCACATAAAACAGCAACTAAACTAGGAACAAAGTACAAAACTTGAAAACTCAGACGCACTAAAACTTAAATCCATAACAAAACTAGCAAGTATGGAGCATCCAAGATATAAACTTTCACGGTAATCTACCAAAACCCAGTTCAGAAACACTGCAAAGATATAAACTTTGATAGAGAAATTCACATTTAGAGGCACAGAGAAGCTTACATCGTCCCAAGCCGAAGCAATGTCCTCAGGTGAGCGATCCTTAACCCTCTGAATGTCAATAATGGAATCCAACGGCTTGGGCTTCAAGGGCGAGAACCCAGAAGCAAAACTTGAAGCTCTGACCGAACCAAGCGAACCCCATTTCAGAAAACCACCGGGAAGCGATTGCGTTTCTGGGTTTTGGTGATTTTGTGGTACAAACAAAGGAGTGACGGAGTGTTTGGGGTGAGCAAAACTAGATGAAGCGCGGTGGCTGAGGTTTGAAGCTGATGAGGTAATGATCCTTGAGGCTCTTCGCATTTTGGAGAAGTACCAAGATTGGGTTGGCCAAAAAAAAAAAAAATATTGGAGGAGTTTCGGAGCTCGGAGTCAGAATAATGGGTTCATCCGAACCCAGCTGAGGTTTTGAAAGCTCTCTCTCATGAACATATTAAAAATTGAAAAACAAATGCACCAGCCGGGAATCGAACCCGGGTCTGTACCGTGGCAGGGTACTATTCTACCACTAGACCACTGGTGCTCCTCGGTGGAACTTGTAAGTTTCTCAGTAAACTAAGGCTATGTTTGGTATGGCTGTGCTTTTAAGAAAAGCTGACTTCTGCTTATTTCTGAGAATAAGCGACTGAAAAGCAAAACAGCTAAGTGTTTGGTAAACTGACTTTTTATAAGTGTTGTCGATGACAAAAGCAGTGGCAAAGTGTTTGGTAAACTCAAACTGGCTTATATTTTTTGTTTGTGGAATGACTAATTTGGACATGAAAGATTATTTTACCTTAATTGTTTGGTAATACAATGTTGTTTAAATGCCTTTTTTATCATTTTTAATCTTTATTATTTCCTTATATGTTTTTGTTAACTTCAATTTTTATAAATCATGGTGACCATATGATTAATATTAGACAATTTTAAAAATAACTTGTACAAATATATTAGTAACATTAATAATAAATGATTTCTGATTGACATCAAGTAACCACAAAAAATATCATAACATATTCAAATGTCCACGTTATTACTCACACTCATCAAACTCTGAGTAATGTTATTTCTCACTGTTTCCATTTTTTGTGCACCATGACCATTGTATTCTTCTTCTGAATCATCATCCATCTCTATCATACCACTTGACCCATCACCCGAACTTTCTTCACTGCAAACAAAATGAGCCCAAGCTTTAGTACTTACTAGAAAACAAACCAGCGCGATGCTGCGGGATCAAAGTTGGAATAAAAACAATTACGTTATCCTTAAATGAAACGGAAGACGTGTAAAATAAAGTTGATCGAAATTGTTTATTATTAAGTTAACTTACATTGTATCAACGTGTCCATGGCTTCACACGTCTTCCATTGAGTCATTCAGATTGTTCAAAGGTTCAACTTAATTTACACTATTTGCTTCATAACTATTTCGTCCTTAGCTAAACATACATAAGGTCTGAAGGTCTGCAATTCGGGATAGAGCACACGTTGCCCTAACACAAATTGATTAGGACTTATAATAGAAACAGAAACAAAAGAATAATAATACTACCAAAACTTGCCACAAACTGGAAAATATATGTTGGTGGCATGATCAGTCACATTCTATGGCATGATACAACTTGAAGATCAAAAGCATGTGTTATTTTGTTTTCAGGTCTTTCCATTCCAAACCATAAACTTGAACATCCACCACACAAGGAAAAAGGTAAGAAGCAATTTGGAAGAGCAAAGGTTGCAACAGAAATTGCTGGTCTCTTATATCTATATTTTAAAATTTAAAACACTTGTAACTCATACAATTATCCTTTAAGTTATTTCAGTCTATAAATAATGATATCCCCTCCTTCAGCCTAGATTCATAGCAAACCAAAAAACTCTGGATATTCACAGTGACAGATTTAGAATTACCCAATGCACTTGCAGGAAGCCAAAACAAACTCAGACCAAAGCAGTCCTCTTCTCCTCTGCTCAATAACTGATCTCCTGTAAATTGAACTAAAATCGATTCTCATGCTAAATTCAAAGGGGGAAATTAATCACTCCCCAACAAAAGTGTATTTAGCAAAAGCACTTACCGAATGCAGTGTTCTTTCCCGACCCTCAGACGAATCTATTCCTGCATAAAAAAATATATAAAAGAAAATACCCACATGTATCAAAAAAAAAAATTAAACAATCATCAGTAAAAATCGAGAATCAGAGAAAAAAATCCACCTACCTAATGACCTTGCTGATGACAAACCCAAGTTTTTAGGGTTTGCAATGAAAGTTGAGAAGGGTTTGATTCAGGGACCAAAGCTGAGAAGATGGTGTAGTTGTACTCTGTTTTAATTTCATTTTTTCACTAAGGATCAAAATGTTAGCTTAATGTTTAACTAAAGTATGTTTCATGTTACATCTGAAATTTCTATCATAAATTGATTAAATTCTGACCGGTTTACCAACACCAACAATTGAAATTGATATGGAAGTGTTTCAATTAGCCTATCCAACTTCGTGAAGCTGTTTTACTCTAAATATGTGAAGTACTTAGAAGATAGAAGTGTTCTACTCTAAATATGTCATGTACTTAGATTATAGAAGTCAATTTGTCCAATTATCTGTAGCTTTTTTGCTTACTGTCAAAGTAAAAAAAAGACGTTCCCAACCACAACTTCCATTATTAACTTAAAATCAACCTTATAATTGTGCAAAAAATCTTGCTAAGAGTGTCTCCACAATGGAACAAGTATCTGCAGCTGCCGCTGTTATTCTTTTCTCTAGATTCCTATATTATAATTCTGGACTGGATTCAACAGTCAATAACATTCTCCAGATGCCAAAGCAACGGTTTCAGAGTTCTAAGTTTAGTTTGATAGTATCAGCTATTCATGCTCTAGATCAAAGAAATCGACTTAAGCCCATTGGTTTAAGCATCCGTAACAATCTGAAAACGCCTGAAGAGATAACTGGAATGTTCTTTTTATTAGCGCTTGGTACACTAGTAAGTCTCTACCTCTAACTTGAAACTGTCATATTTGGTTGGGAGTTGCTTGTTAATTTATTTATAGGTGTGTGACAAGTTATACGCTCTGGGTAATGTATGCAGGTGAAGCATGGATCAGAATACCATCCTGGATATCGAAAAGGAATTGATCACATTAGGAAGTCTCTTCACATGTATCCTAGTGTCGTTAGTGATGTCAATGATCCACAAAGAGAAGAGTTCGTGAAGAAGAGAAGATGACTGGGTGTAATTCCTCAAGGAAAGGGAGGGTAGGACTTGGTATTTTGAAAAGTTCATTTAACTACAGTAATTAGCGCTACAGTGAGCATCCCTACTTCTGCTTCCCCGGCTTCTAAAAGCATGCCTGCGAGGGCTTATGCTTTTTCAAAGAAAAAGCTCGTGCTTCTTGAAAAAGCTGGCTGGGTTGTCATTTAACACTAATATGTGCTTTACTTATAAGCACAGGAGCTGAAAAGCTCCCCAAAACACCCTAACTCCCCCCCCCCCCTCCTCTTTGAAGCCGGGTGGAGGAAAAACTTCCTGACACCCCAAATTTTATTAGAAAAGATAAAAAGTTAAGAGGGAGATGAACTAAGCCGAAACCTCCACAAAGCTTGTTGAGATGAATGTACCCCCGTTTTCATTTTATCATTGACGTTACTTTTTTTTCGGTTTTTTATTTTTTTTTTAATATTTTTTTTGTGGAACTTAGAAGTTTCAGCAGATAGTGTGGTAATGCAGATTATGAATAAGAGAAATGTTGGTAAAAGAAGCATTTATATATACAAGTATCTTACATATTCTGAGAAATGAGTACGTGAACTAATATAGTCAAATGTGGCTTGAGCGATGGAGTATCTGTAATGGAGCTAGGTAAGTTTAACATCAACTACTTTAGTGAGAGAAACGAGTACAACCCTTTTAGGGGCAGTATATTCTTTTGTTTCCTTTGTATGATTCATCTCTGCGGCACACATTCGATTTCTACGGATGTGAAGGCCTGCGGACTGTCGGAGTGTTGGGATCGAAGGACACTTTCATCACTTGGACCTGCATTGCCTTCGTGTTTTTCTGGCCTTTGAGACTTCCTCACACATGGGGTAAAAGATAGTAGAAGACACAGGGTGGAAGTAGCACCGCATATTACATAGAGACCCGAAAAGCTATTAAGGCTCAAGCTTTTTGGTCTACTATTAGTGTTTGGACACTGCTTCTCGGGAGTCAATAATTCATTTTGAAGTTGCTTGATATATCCATTCTCCAATAGCTCTAGAATGGCCTTAGAGAAATCCCTAGCTATTGGGGAGCCTTTCTGGAATATCTGCATCATGAACATGAAATAATCACTTGATAAGTCTCACTAATTAAATCGATAAAAAAAAAGAGGGTAGATATCTTCAATGCATATAAAGAATAACACAAGAAACAATTTAGTTCCTACTTACAAAGCCAAATCCTCCAAATTCATAGGGTTCTGTGATTATAGTATATCCCTCACAGAGCTCGTTCATGTAGACTTCAGCATATGGGAGTTCAATAAACATAGCAGTTATATTTTTGCTTTTGAATGCATCAGTATTGCTGTTTTCGCTGCTTACATTGATTATTTTGTTAGCATCGAATTTGTAAGTATCTGACAGATACTTTGAGACAAATGGACCTCCATCCCAACCAACTTTTGCATCAGTCTTGTTTAACATTTCAGTTGTTACATTTAAGGTCGGTCGTTGGGCGGTAAGCATGGAAGAAAGACTAGCAGTGTAGCTTGAGCTCAAGATCAATACAATAAATAGCCACAGAAGAAATACTACCCGAGCAAAGTTGGTATATACTTTTTCTCCTGTAACATGAAACCATAGGTCAGATTGATATTTGATTTAACAATTTAGGACTGACTCTTTTTATAATTAGGCTTGTAAGCTTATCCCGAAAAAACTTACTGTGAGCAAAGAACAAGGAGGAGAAAGTGATATAAGTTGCTGTGCCAATCTGATTCTTCAATGAACCATCAAATTCTGGATTTCTTGAGCGCTCCAGGAACCATACTACTAAACTAGTGTAGAATAAGATGGCACCACTCACCACCCATATTTTCCATGTGAAAGGTCTCACAAACATCCATGTTGATTCATCGTATTTTTCTACGGCTATCGTTGACAAACCAGACTTCATATATGGCTGAGTGAATTCAACTTTCTCCATTCGCTCTGGTAATATAGTGAAATCACCAACAGCAGCATCAAAAGTCTTTTATTGATATTTTGAGGAACATGAAAAGCAAAAACAAAAACAATCTCTATCACAAATAAATCAAATATTGCAGCAGAAGAATAGAACGAAAAATACAAGTATATGTGTGTGTGTGTGTGCGAAAAGATGGATATTGAAAGAAAATAAAGCTGAAATTTTTACCTTGTTATAAACTCCTTCAACCAAATCATCGTAAGAACCGTTAAAGGGTACAAATTCAAATGGCAGATGATAATTCAAATGAGTTAGTACCGCGTAGAAAATTCGAATGGAGAAACCGTCATATGTCTTCTCATATGATGAATTGTTTTTGGGCTCAACCTTTACAAATTTACCAAAGTGCTTGTTACGAGCAGGAACCCCAAATTTCATTGGCTTCCCAGCAGTAGGCATTCCCCAGCCTTGAGGCGCACGTGTGAGGTTCTCGTGTGAGGCTTCCCAGCCTAGGCCTTCGGAGAACCCAACCTCTGGTGGCCAAAAGTTTAACACTTTGTTCCTCTTCCCATCCACAACATTTATGATCCTGAATCTCAGAGAATCCAACAGTGCTTCACCTTCTTTCAAGTGCATATTCCCACTTAAACCCTTGTAATTGCTCAACAATGTAGTTATCATATTCTGAAGGCTAGTACTAGTGGTGTTATTAGGCATCCTTTCTATGGCCTTTGAAATGACAGTAATAGTATCGTATGCTCGAAGAGCATAAATTCCTGGCTTCGAGTTATTTTCTTCTGCATACTTAGCTTGGAATTCCTTCTGGAACTCAGCATAAGAACTAGACTCAGTGGCGTAGTCGGTCTTGATTCCCAGAATTCCTTCCATATATTCGTTACGAGGGTTAAGCAAACTGGTGATACATTCTGTGATTATCCAAGCCGACTCTCTCCCTACAAGTCCCATCTTCCTAGCCACTGTGAACAGATTAGTCACTGTTGGTAAAGATGATTGAAGAACAATAAACACCCGAGACTGAAAGGTGGGAAGCTTCAACAGCTCTTCTACTTCATCCCAATTAGGCTTAGACACCGAAGAATTATTTAGTCTCGGAAGAACCAAATGATCCTCAATCTTTGCATTAGCATCTTGAAGAGCCTCAGATAAAAGAGCTAGCAACCCAACTTGACCACCATAACCGTCGTCTTCGTATATCACAACAACCCTTTTCCACTTGTATGCAAAAACTATATCTGCAATGCATTTCATCTGAGCAGATCCATTGCTTGCCATTCGGATCAGAAATGGCCAACGCTGTTGCATTAGTGGCACGGTTATGGCTGGTGTTGCAAATGAAATTACCGGAATTTTATTTGATTGGTTTCCCACAAGATCAGCTACTAGAGCTGCTTCCTGCCAAGTCTCCATGCCAACTAGCACTTCTACTTTCTTTTCCTTTATCAACTCTTCAACTGCAACCGAAAACAAAGGAAAAAAAAAAAAAAAACTCCATAAGTACTTATCCAAGAAAACAGGTTACATGGTGTTATTTGTATCAATCATTCAATTAAATTATACCATCAGAAGCAGCAAGAAAGGGATCTCCCCCGGAGTCTTGAAAATGAAGGATTAGTTCATGAGTGTTGTTGGACTTGTTGTTGAAGCTTTCAGCTGCAATTTCCATGGCAGCTTTCTGTTCTTTGCCGATACGGGAATCAACATTAATGATTGCTCCAACGTTAGTGACAATTTTTTCATTTTGAACTGCAACTCCCTCGAGACAAATTATCAAACAGGTGATGAAAAGAGGCAACAAGACCCTATTTGTATGGACTGTAAAACAAGAAGACATTGTATTTTTGAATTTCTGATTAATAACGTAGACCTAATTACATGACCTTGATTATATAGCATCATTGATGCGCTGTTAGATTCGTATCCTTGACTTGGTATATGCAACGAAAGGAGAATTCAGTTGGGAGATTAAATCAAACTTTAAAAATCAAATTTTAACTATTATTCATAATTTCTCGAATATTCCGGTTTCCAAGAATTAAGACAACCATACATAATTTCTAAGATATATATATATACACACACACTTCATTTTCTTTATTTTCTTTGGACAATCAAAGATTCTTGAAGTTTCAGAGTACTTGCGATATAACAAAACTACGATCCAAATCCCAGAGTTGATCGAGTAACCTCGCACTCGGATGTGGACATCTCCGATTGTGTAATGTAGCCCCTCATTATTGACCATTCCCTTCCCACAACCTCTGTCATTAGTCGTAAATTGTGAGATACTTTCTTATGAAGAGACAGGTTGATCAGTTACCTTGAAATATCACAAATGTCCTTATAGCTCATTAATGCTAGTTGATTTTGGTGCACTGGTGCAGGGCACCTACAATCACGGAGGTAAGGACCAACACCCGTCTCTTATTCTTTTAATCGGGTATAAAAAGAGTGAAACCGGTGAGGTGAGGACATAAAAACTGAACTCCCATTACATGTCGAGCACAAGTTGTTTTTTTTTTTTTTTCCTTCCGTGTAACTACACCTGCGAGGTGGGGACATAAAAACAGAACTCTCATTACATGTTTTTTTTTTTTTGGTCAAAACCTCTCATTACATGAGGAGCACAAGTTTTTTTTTTTTTTTTTTAGTTGAACACGTCCTTAAATCCTAAAATTCAACAAGTAGTATAATAATGACCAGCCTCTAAGGCCCGTGAGAAAGAGTCATCACTCAAAGCACACTGCAAAACATACTTTTGCTAGTACACCTACTCTTTGGGATTAAACTCAAGCCAAAGAAACCTAGAAGCCCAAAAGAACTAAATAAATTGACAACTAAACTTCTCACTTATTTAGACCTAGAAAAAAAAAATTAATAAAAATGAAAACCCTAGAGGCCTTATGGACCCAATCCATTAAAGCCCACATATTAGTTGCAAAACCCCCATCCCCGGTAGAGGCCCCAACAAGCCCAGCTAGCAAATCCTAAGTGGGGTGTTGTCCTCCTTCACAGCAGAGGCGTCGCCGCCTAGACCGAATTGTCGCCGTACACCGTCGGCAGAAGAAACTAGGTAAACACCACCACGTCCAGCACCGTCATTGTCCTCCAGTCTACAACCCGAGAGCCAACAAACAAGTCCGGCCGAAATTCAGTAATTCGCCACACCACCACCTCAGCGGGCCATGATCCCCCCACTGCAGTAGGTCAATTCTGACCTGATCCCGAACCCGATACCAAAACAAAGGACCTGCCGTCAAACAAAACCAGTGAATCCCCATTGCTTCCAAAATCAAAGCGATCCACCACCAAACCATCACCAAGAGAAGAACGTACCCGAATTGGCGCCGGAACCATCACTCGTCCAACAACCAGATTGACAGCGAAGAGAGAAATAGGCAAAAGCCAAGTGACAGGGAAACATCTTCGTCGCTGCGACCCTCAAGCTAACCAGAAAAAAGAAGGGAACAGATCACCGCCCACCTAGTCCTAGGTACACCATCAACGGCCAGGGTGATGAAATTTTATCGAGAACGACAATCGTCGAATAAATTCAACAGAGCTGGGTCAAAGAGAGAAAAATCCTCAAAAAATCATCTATTTTTGGGGGCGGGGCGGCGGGCGGGGCGGGCGGTATATGTCAGCCATGAAAGCAATAATATCATAAGTATTGTAATAAATATGCACAATGATTATAATTATAAATACGCAATGTTTAATTGCCATGAATACGTAGTGATTAATCATCATAAATGCAGTAATGATTGCTATAATAAATATTTAAGTAAATACAATCATAAAAACAGTGGTAATGATGATTTGTCGCCTAAATATGATTTGTGAGACTCAATTTTCAATCATATATTGACATCTCAACCATTCAGTTTTTTAGTCTTCATTAGTAGATTATTTCTGCAAAACTTTTGTCAAATTGATAATTATTAACGTGTCGAATTAGATCAAATCAATGAGCTAACCAAATCTGTCTAATCTAAACTGTTTATTTTCATAATGGTAAATCATAATTATGAATACTTATAGTCATTTCATTTAAAAGTACATCTTAATAATCTTCACTATGGAGCTCTCTTCTAGCTCTCTCAAGAAAAACCCTATGGTTGCAACCGGCATTGAGCGGCGGCGGCACTGTAAATTTCCTGACTCTCGGTAGAGAGGTTTCTCATCCATGTTGTGGCTCTGCATCTTGGATTTGGAAGGGCGGCAACGTCTCTCTTTCTTCTCCCTTCCTTGGTGACGTCGGTGGTTGGCTTCGACGCCCCTTTAATCTATGTTTGGATCAGTTTTGTCTTCTAGATGGATCAGATATTCTGAAGGCAGCCATCTTGGCTGAGATGGTGCGGGTTTCATTGCCTTCAACCTTGTCGGCGGTAGGCAGTATAAGGTCTTTCACTACTGATGTGTTTGGGTTAGGCGATGTGGGACTGGGACTCGGTGATGACTGGGTTGTTCAGGCCGTCTTGGGCTCAGATCCGATCAGAAGGGATTGTTTGATTTTTATGGCAGCTGAGGATGACGTGATCTGTGGTAAACCAGGTTCCCCTTTGGCGGCAAAGACTGCAACTGGGCTACAGTTAGACTGTGATGGTGTTTATGTTGATCTTCCTCCTATGCTGGATGGCGGCGAAGGGAAATGCTGTGGAGGCAGTGGTGGTGGTGGTGGTGGTGGTGGTGGTGGTGGTGGTGGTCATGCTGAGGGTGGCGGTTGTTTGGTCTCTAGGAATGCTAGGGTTTGTTTATGGGCTCTAAGACTGTTGGGCCTGGAGTGGACTTCTGCTCATGGTTGAAGTCTTTGGGCTTGCTTTTGGATGGTGGACTTCCTGTGTGCTGTTTGGGTCTCTTGCTGGGCTACGGTTGATTGGGGATTCTCAATTTGGGCTGCTCTGATGAATGAAGATGGAGTGGATGATGATACGTCATCCTCTACTCCTAAATTTATTTAATTTTTTATCTTGGTCGCAGAAACCAATAGCTCTGAGGGTTTTTTATTCCTACTTCGGAGTTTCTAGGTTTTTGTTTGAAATAATGGTGAGTGGATTTTCTAAAAGGTGGGTGTACTGGGGGTATACTGAATTCTTGTTCTTGTCTAGAATAGGAATCTTAGGGTGCTATGAGAAATGATTCTTTTTGTCGACCCCATAGGGATGTTTCGTTTTTGTATTGATTGCTGAATCAATATAATGAGCTGACCTCTTTTGATAAAAAAAAAAATTATGAATACTTTAATTATTTTTAATTTGATTGAAAATTTGTAGAAATAATATACTCATAGAATCCTAAACAATTAATAGTCAATTTACTAGTATATGATAAAGAAAAAAAAAAGTTCCAAAAAATATCCATTAAAATGCCCAGAAAAAATAGATCTCTTAGTGAAAATACCATATACGTACATATACATATGATATGGGCGCAAAAAGGGCTCATGAATTGAATTTCCTCAACCTTTTTGTGAAATATGCTTCAAAGTTCAGAAATTTTTTGGTGCACGGCGGGTGCAAGTACACAGCAATTTGCGCCGTACGATGGAAATGCACATCTTATCTCAGTCGTACGATACGTGGGCTCGGTAATCAATATATGGACCATCCAATCATTCTTGCTGCACATGGACCATATATGTACACAATCGTGCATTGAAAAGACTTCGTTCAAAGTTTTATCAAACATAAAACACCTTGCAATCTTCCTCTTTAAAAAAAATAAAATAAAAATAAAGAATATATACATATATATATACACACACACAATCCGGCTACGATGCGGACATCCGTACCGTGTGGACAGTACGGATTTCCCGTTTTCCCCCACTTTCCGATCTCATTTTCACATCTTAACCGTTCAGTTTTTAGGTCCTAATGTATAGATCACCTCTGCAAATTTCAGTCAATTTGGTGATCGTTAAGGCATCCAAAACTGCAAATTACAACAATGTAAACGAACGGTTCCGGTTTGACAGGTTCGGTTCGTTCATGTAAATTGCAGTTTTGGATGCCTTTACGATTACCAAATTGGCAGAAATTTTGTAGAGATGATCTATACATTAAGACCTAAAAACTGAACGGTTAAGATCAAAATATGAGATCGAAAAGTGGGTGAAACCGGAAATCTGCACTAAAATTTTGATATGGACGTTCGTACCTGAGAAAATTCCTATATATATATATATATATATTAGCATGAAAGTACATAGTCTTGGTACAAATATGCATTAATTACAAGAATCTCATACATTTATATTGCCTGAGAGTGAAGCAATAAATAAAGGCCCTGCTGACATATACATAGCCAAATCTGGCATGTTCCCAAGTAATATAATCAATCATTAAGAAACCTAGAGCACTTGTACGGAATTTGCAGGCCGTGTTCCGGATGCTTCTTGGTGTCTAAACTTTTTCAAGATGGCAGAAGATAGAAGACAGAGGGTGGAAGTCGCACCGGATATTACAAAGATGCCCCAAAAGCTCTCGAGGGTCAAGCTTTCTGGCATATTGGAAGTTGTATTGGTTGGACATTTGCTCGGATTCAACCAGTGATCTTGAAGTTCTCTCATTTTTCCATTCTTCAATAGATCTAGGATGACCTTAGAGAAATTCCTCGCTATTGGAGAACCTTTCTGAAATGCCTGCATGGTGAAAGTGAGAAGAAATATTATTAATTAGTTGGTTTCAGTATCCCATGTATAGAAAAGAGTAGCAAACGAACAATTTGGACACTACTTACAAAGCTAAAGCCTCCAAAACTGTAGGTGGCTATGGTGTTGATAAATCCCTCACAGTTCTCGTTCATGAAAACTTCTGCATATGGGAGTTCAAGAAATACAGCAGATAAATTCGTGTTGCTGCTGAAGGCATCCGTTTTTAAGTTGGTATCTACTTTCGAGATGTTTTTTAATCCAAGAACATTCTCCAGGTAATCCCGTACAAATGAATCGTTATCACAACCAACTAATGAGTTGGTTGTCCTTAATATTTCAATGTCTCTTACATTCGGGCTCAGTCGTTGAATTGTAAGCATCGAAGACAGATTAGCAGTGTAGCTTGAGTTTAGGATCAATACAACAACCAGCCACACTATGAAAACTACTCGAGTCAAGTTGCTATAGATTTTCTCTCCTGCAGTAAGATAAAACCAAAGGTCACATTATAGTTAGCTAACAGTTTTCACCTGGCCGGCCATAATGTTTTCATAGTTAGGCATGTACTAATGTCTGAAATTGGTAACTTACTGTGAGCAAAGAACAGAGATGAGAAGGAGAACCAAGTTGCTGTGGCAATCTGATTCATCAATGGACCATCAAATTCTGGATTGGAAGGACCCTCCAGGAACCATATTATTAACATAGTGTAGATTAAGATGGCATAAGTAGCCACCCACATCTGCCACGTGAAAGGTTTCATAAACAGCCATGTTGACTCATTAGAATTAACTGGTACAATCAATGACAAACCAGACTCCAGATATGGTTGAGTGAAATCCACTTTGTCAATTCGCGACGCAAGTACAGTTGTATCGCCAATCACAGCATCGTAAGTCTTTATTTGATGATTAACATGATAAGCAAAAAATCTTTATCAGAAATCAAATCAAATCAAATATTGCAGCAAAGAAACAAAACAAGATTCCAGAATATTTGTGAAACAAGACTATTTAAAAGAAGTGAAGGTGGGAATGCTTATCCTAAATTATACTAATACTCATAGCACTTGTGTAATATGAAATTATGAACTAGACTCATAGCTTGCTTTTACTGAAGGGATTTCATATTATTCAACATGTATGCATGCAGTACCACATAGAACTTGAAAGAAAATTAAAAGAAAATTATATACAGATAAAGTTGTTACCTTGTTATAGACTAGTTCTACCATATCATTGTAAGTGCCATTGGTGTCGTTATATTCATGTACTTCATGTGGCAAGCGATAACCCAAATTTTCTAGCACGCAACAGAAAAGATCAATACTCAAACCGTCATAGAAAGGAAGATATGTGCATATACCCTCAGTTCCCATCCCATTTGAATTCTCTCCGGGCTTCTTTGCTCGGCATAAACCCACTTTTCCCATCTCATTTGAGTTCTCCCCGGAGATACGCCTTACAAAGTTTCTGTGGTAAGTTGGGAGCAAAATTTTCATTGGCTTCTCATCAGTGGGCATTGCCCAGCCTTTGGAGGGCAGTGTTGTGTTCCCAGACCAAATGACTTTGCCAACACCATCATCACTTCTGTATTTGTCTGATACTTTTTCAAGGCTTTCTGAAAATCCAAAGTCTGGTGTCCAAAAGTTTAATTCGTTATCTGTCTTCCCACCCACAATATTTATGATCCTGAATCTCGGTACCTCACCTCCTTTCAGTTGCATTTTCCCACTTAAACCCTTATAATTGCTCAACAATCTAGTTATCATACCTTGAAGGCTAGTACTAGTGGTGTTATTAGACATTCTTTCTATGGCCTGTGAAATGACATTAATAGTATCGTATGCTCGAAGAGCATAAATTCCTGGCTTAGAGTTATATTCTTCTGAATACCTTGTTTGGAATTCTTTCTGAAACCTGGCATAACTTCTAGTGTCCCTGTCATAGTAGGTCTTGATTCCCAGAGTACCTTCCATATCATAGTTTCCCTGAGGGTCAAGCAAACTAGCAATACTCTCTGTGATTATCCAAGCTGAATCATATCCTACAAATCCCATCGTCCTAGCCACTTTGAATAGAGTAGTTACTGTTGGTAAAGATGACTGAAGAACTATAAATGCCCGAGAATTTACATTGGAAAGCTCCAACAGCTGCTTCTTTATAATTTCATCCCAATCTGTATCAGACTCAGAAAGTCGTGGGAGGACTATACGAAGCTCAATCTTTAAACCTACATTTCTCAGAGTCCCAGATAAAAGAGCTAGCCTCCCCACACCACCCCCATAACCGTCATCTTCATATATTACAACAACTCTTTTCCAGTTGTATGCATTAACTATATCTCTAATGCATTTCATCTCTGCAGCACCATCGCTTGCCATTCTTATCAAGAAAGGCCAACGGCGTTCTATTAGCGGTGGGGTTATGGTTGGTGCTGCAAAGGAAATGACCGGAATTGGATCTGATAGGCTTTGGACTACATCAGCTACTGTAATAGCCTCCTGCCAAGTCTCCATGCCAATTACCACTTGTACCTTTTGTTCCTTTATCAAATGTTTAGCTGCAATCAAATTAAAGAAATCCATCAGTGCAAAATTAAACTATGCACTTACTTGCATGGTGATCACTATCATGTTCATGAAGCATATATGTTATAGCTATACCAACATAAGCAGCAAGAAAGGGATCACGGCCAGAATCTCGAAAATGAAGGATTAGCTCATGACTGTCTGACTGGTTATTGAAGTTTTGAGCTGCAATTTCCATAGCAGCTTTCTGTTCTTTCCCAATACGGGAATTAACATCCATGATTGCTCCAATGTTGGTGACACTTTTTTCATCTTCAGCTTCAACTGCATAGGAGAGATTGAATAGCAAGTAGATGATGAGCAGAGGAAACAATATCGCAAGTCTTTGAAGTGTTTTAGCTGTAGAATAAGACATGACTGGATCTTGATTGTGTAGCACAGATAGAGAATATTTCCAACACATGTAGCATATATATAATCACTGTATTGTTGAGAACAAAATACTAATCTCAGGAATGACAGTGCGGAATTTTATGGTTGAATTGGTCTTCCAGGAAACATTGAAATTGCTAATTAATATGGTTGCAGAAGTCCTCAAGACGATGGTAGAATTAAAGATCATATATATCAACGTGACTTGGTCTATTGTGGAAAAAAAAAAAAAATTTGTTACATAGAGATCAAGACGAACATTATATTTGAGGTTCTAATTCAAGTATGAAAGTTCGTGGGGATTTACATATCGTACCCAGATAGTTGGAACAGGATGTTGACCTCTCTTGTTGTGTTCAGCAGCCGCCGTTATTGACATTCTCTGCAAAAACCAAGAACAAGACTTGGTAGCATATGCATGAATCAATTTCACTAGGTAATGAATCCTCGCGATGCTACGGGAATACGTTTTATATGTAGTAAACGTTAACCAAAGATCTTATTGTTTTTTTTGTGAAAAAAATATGTTATTGTTTTACATATTACGTTTTGTAGAATTGTGAAAAGAGCCTTATTCATGAAAATTTAAACCAATCATATTTCGTTCGTCTATAAACAATCTCCACTTTCATTTTGATATACATTTGAATAGTGGATTCTGACATATAGACACATTTCATGAAATAGAAGTTTTGAGTATGAGCAAGTGTTTTATCCAAGTTTGTCTATTTACCTTTTTATGGTTTTAAAAATATTACAATCATGAACAAAAGCGTCAAAAAGTAAAACACACGGGTTCGATTTTCACTGATATATGTAAAGGTGGGGTGGGTTAAGAATAAAAAATAAAAAATAAATAAAAAATAAAAAAATTTCAAAAAGTTGCAATTAAGGACAAAAGCGTCAAAAGTAAAGAGAATTGGAGGCAAAATGGGTATCACAATTCTTTCCCATTTTCCTTTTAGAATAGATACTAGAAAGAATTCCCACGGACTGCTGCAGATTTTATTATCAATTGATCTACTTGTAGTAATGCATTCTAGCTAGGTTGTTTTTGATGAAAAACTAAAATTTATTGCATAGTTGTGAAAATATTTATCTAGATTGTGAGGTGCAGTGAGTAATATGCTCATTTAAATAAATAACAATTTTATTTACTCACTCTTAATAACAATTGGAATTGTTTGAAATGAAGAAGTTTAGAAAATATTATTAACCCAAGGATAGGATCCTTTAATCTTATACAATTCAATTAATAAAGCTAGCATGGCACTTTCTTGACATTGCAAAAGATCTAATACAAATTGAGAAACATATCTCTAGTACGGCCTAAACCTCTAATCTAATCTTGATCGTCTCCCACCTCCCATTCCATAACCCCATTGCAGATTAAGGATGCAGAATGTAATATGTTGATCAAGAAACCTTTTGCTTGAACAGATTAACCAAGAAATCATATGCCGATTCTTGCTTGCCTGATCTTTGATGTACCATTTGATGAATTTGGATGTCTATGCTTATACTTGTTAATCTGTAGATGTTTAATACAATTCAAGATTTCACAATAATCCAAAGACAACATATCTACAGAAGATATTTACCTTATATGCATTTGCAACCAAATGAACTTGTAACTTTGTACCCAGTCATTTCGAGTTTAGTCATCGTCTTTCCTCATCTGTGCACCAAAGTTTTTGTGGCGAGAATCGATGATCTCAAGTCTATCTGCTATCAGCTTTATCTTTCTGTATAGAAGCTTGATAATACATTCCCATTGGATATCAGCTTTAAAATTACATGGACTTGAATCACCACGGTCCATAGGTAAGTAAAATGAATTTTTATTATACAAATGAATTTCACAATTTTCTTGTGTGAACTATAGATGGTATTAGTGGTCATTCCTGAGTGGATGATTACGTATATATATATTTACGTGAGAAATATATATTGATGAGTGGATTGTTGAGTGATGATATGATTGAGTTGAATTGTTGAATTGATTATATTTCAATTGTGTAATTTCATAATAATATTGGGTATCTTGGTTGGGTTGATTTCAGTAGGTGATATTACATGTTGTGCTCATTTATGGGTTTAGGTCAACGTAGTGACCGGTGTGGGGTAATTGGACGTTTTAATCCTGGGTGGATGATGGGATACGATTGGTTGAGTATGTGAAATTATCGGACGTTCTAAATATGTATATAAATATACATATTGATGAAATACGATAATGATAATTATGTCGGATGCCATAACCTAGGCCAGGTGACGGGCTACGATTCAGTTAGAGCTCTAGTCTGTCATGTACCGTATTTTTATAAATACGATGTTGAGTTTTTGTGAAGAAAGATGTGAGTTGGAGTTGCCTTAATTTATTGATTTAGTATTTGATTGAGATTGTTGGTACTTCGTGGATGTGGAAATGGTTGAGTGTTGATTTAAGTGGAAATAATTATGTTTAAGTTAAACAACAGTTTCTTTCTTTTTACTCATACGAGCTTTCATAAGCTTACCAGGTTTTGTGTTGTTGCAATCCCGGTACACTATTCAAATAGTGTAGCGGATATTCCTGCAGGTCAGGATAACCAAGGAGGTGACCGTGCTGCTTAGGTGTTACAGCAGTTATTGTTATTTCATTTAGTTGTGAAGTGTGTATGCTCATTTAGAGCGTTACAGTTCATTTTGTATTAAAGTTGTAATAATTAACCGAGACTAAATTCGGTTTGATTTTAGGTGTTACAGCAGTTATTGTTATTTCATTTAGTTGTGAAGTGTGTATGCTCATTTAGAGCGTTACAGTTCATTTTGTATTAGAGTTGTAATAATTAACCGAGACTAAATTCGGTTTGATTTTATTTCGTGTGGTGAGGATGTTAAGAAAAGAAATTTTCAGGATGATTATTTGAGTTTGTGGTAGTTTTCATGTTTCGGATTTTGAATTTTTATTCTAAAATTCGGGGCGTGACACTATATCAACCGTTTTCTTTCTTAGTAGACATTCAATACCAATAAGAGTCGCCGATCTTACCTTTGATACACTCGGAGCTTAATTTATCAGATGCTTCGATCAAGAGCTTGTTAGCGGCAGTGATGGGCTTTGGTTCTTGTTTCATCGAGAACCAATAGGAGAGGTGATTAAGGAAGTCGGTGAGAGAATTTTTTGAAGATGATGAGAAACTCTCCTTTCTCATAGCTGCGATTGGTATGATAATTGTCACGCCCCGAAATTTGAATAATAAATTCAAATCCGAAATATGAATAATAACAAATACAAATAACGTTCTGAATTTTTTTTTCTCAGAAACTAACACGCCTCACACCACTCAATATTACATAAACAAAATCCTCAAGTTACTTATTACAACACACTCTCACCAAATAAAATAGTAAAGCTCAATGAGCATAATAAATCTCACCATACAACGCTGTAAAACAATACTATCACTCTAAACAGCACGATCACCACCCTGGTTCTCTTGACCTGTAGGATTATCCGCTACACCATTTGAATAGTGTACCGGGATTGCAACAACACAAAACCCGATAACCTTTTGAAAGCCCATATGAGTAAATAGAAATAAAACAGTAAATCAACAACTTTTACTCAAAACAATCACAACTCAAAACAAAACATTCCACCTCCATTTCCAAACCATTTTCCAATAGATCTCATCACTCACCACTCGACCCATCTTATATAATAAATATGTATTCATGATCACGAGTAATTCAACTCGCTGCTTTCATGTCATTATGTATTCACGATTACGAGTAATCCAACTCACTGCTTTCATGTCATACTATGGCAGACAGACTAGAGCTCTAACTGAATCGTAATGTGTCACCTTGGCCAAGGTTCACCCTTACGATAATCTTGCCTCAATCACCACTTGTGACGAATCCGTAGATTAAAACATTTAAAAGTTGTCATATCTGACTCAAATGTTACGCTTCGACTCACTTATGCTTTCTCACAATAAAATCAATAATTACATGATATATTATATTTCTATAGAAAGTAAGTGCTCGGAATAATCATCCAAAAATCCAATAGCACACCATCCAAATATATATATATATATATATCACGTAAATATATATACACGTAATCATCTATGCAGGAATGATCAGTAATACCAACTATAAACCACACATAGTGAGAATCGAGAAATTCATTTTTATACTTTAAATACATTTTTCTTATCTATGGACTGTAGTAGAACAAGTCCATATAATTCAAAACAAATATTTATTTCCATAAGCCTTTTCACTTCAATCACAATATAAATAAGGAAATTAACGACATTTGGTTCGTAAAATGAACCATGTGAGATTTACTCACCTCTAGTCCAGCTGTGTCTTCTTAACAACCCAAAATATAACAATCCGAATCGTCCACCAACTCGATCTGTCAATTACCTAATCAGATATGATCTTAACTTAGCAAACCATTCATAAACCACACTCATATGACAATCCAATGGTCGGATTCTAAATTAATGATGATCCAACGGTCGGATCATCTTGAATCGTCCTCACAAACATCTCCACAATTTTATATGAAAATCCGAAGTTCGGACCTTGGCCCGTGACCCCACAAGGTCATCGGAACATTCATACGATCAACATATCAAAATTTCAAGTAAAACCGATGGTCAAATTCTCAATAATCGCGAACCAAAGGTAAAACGTAAAAATGTTAAATAGTGTCGTCAAAACTTAAATCATCCATTTATCAACTTTTTCTAAAATAACATTGTAATATATCAAAACGCTCGTAAGGATGCATATATCATTGTTCAGATAATATAAACTCAAAATATGGTCCGACGCGCCGCTACACTCGGCGGTCAGACGGCGGTCAACGCGACGGTCAACCACCTTCGATGCAAAAGTTGTCAACTACAAACTTCTTCAAAATAAAAGGGTGATCAATTTTCATACCTAGAGCTAAGCGAGATGAGGTCTAGATCGTCCTTGATCGAGCTTTGAAGTTGGATTAATCTCGGCCCTCTGATCACGTTTCTGGATCCAACTAGAGTCATCAATTTTCAATCCTTGATCAACCACTCTACACTCAAAATCGTGATTGTGAAGACCCAAATTTTCATATAATAAATTTATGTAATTCAATAATTGTTATATTAATTGAATTATGATATTTGGGATGATTTGGATTGTCATGGGTTAAGAAAATTGGTTTCGAATGATTTTATTTTCAAAAACGAACGTTATTTAGGGGGTCGTGAAAATCGACTTTTTATACATTCAAAATTTTGGAAAACTTCCTTCATGAAAGTTGTAGAGCTCGTCAATACGAGTTCGTGCATATGTGGAACGTATTATTCGGAGTTCGTATGAATAAGTTATGAATATTTGAAAATTAGAATTTTTCCATAAATAGTGAGAAAAATCTGATTTTTTCATTGAGGACGAAAAAATCAGATTTTTGCACAAAAGCCCTTCCCACCTCTCTCTCTCGCGCGACTGTGCCTAACCCTCGACCGACTTGGCTTCTACCCGACCCTACTAGAAGTCGGCATTCCCGGCCACGCCGCAGCCGGACCCGGCACCCATCCGCGTCGCCGCTCCTCACACGGTCGATCCCCGCCATCACTTCACCCAGCCGCTGCTCCTAGGCTTGAATCGAAACCACTTTCCGAAGCTCAAACCCGACCCGGCCGGAAAACCAATTTTCCGGCGGTGCACAGGCCGATCAATCCCATTTTCGTGACGTGCTCTTCTTCCTGATCATCTCTATATGTGGCTTGCATCACGATTTTGAGTGTAGAGTGGTAGATCAAAAGTTGAAGGTTTCGACGTCCCTGATTCAATCTGGATATTGATCGAGGGCCGAGATTAATCCAACTTCAAAGCCCGATCTAGGACGATCTAGACCTCATCTCCGAAAAAGTCCAGTATTAAAGTTGTTCACAATTTCATTTTGAAGAAGTTTGTAGTTGACGACTTTTGCATCGGAGGTGGTTGACATGCGTTGACCGTCGTCTGACCGCCGAGTGTGGCGGCTCTTCGGACCAAATTTTGAGTTTATATTATCTGGACGATGATCTATGCATCCATACCAGCGTTTTGATATATAACTTGGTCATGTTAGTAAAAGTTGGTAAATAGTCAATTTCAGTTTTGACGTTACTATTTACGGTTTTACAGTTTACCTTCGGTTTGAGATTTACGGAGTTCAGACCATCGGTTTTACTTCAAATTTTAATATGATGTTCATATGACTGCCCCGATGATTTTGTGTGGTCACGGATGAATATCCGACCGTTGGATCTTCGAATAATTGTAAAACAGTGATTTGAGAGGCAATTAGTGAAGATCCGTCCATCGGATTTTCGTATAATTTTGATAGGATGTTTCCAAGGGCGATCCTTGAGGATCTAACCGTTGGATCATCGTTTAAATTCGATCCGACCGTTGGATTGTCTTTATTTTAAAATCCGACCGTTGGATTGTCGTTATTTTGAAATCCGACCGTTGGATCATCATTTAGGTTTATTTCGTGCTTCGTTGCTAAGTAAAGACCGTACTTAATTAGGTACTTGACGGCTTGAGTTGACGAGCATTTGGATTATTGTGAGTTATATTTTATTGAAGACGCAGCGGGAATTTCGAGTTGAGTAAAACTCACGTGGTTCATATTACGAACCGAGTACTTAAATTATTTATTTTTGGTAATTGTGTGGAAAATATTTATGGATTAAATATTTGTTTTTAAAATCATATGGACTTGATCAACTACGGTCCATAGGTAAGTAAAATGAATTTTAATTATACAAATGAATTTCATTATTTTCTTGTGTGAACTATAGATAGTATTAATGGTCATTCCTGAGTGGATGATTACATATATATATATATATATTTACGTGGAATATATATATTGTTTGGCGTGATTTTGAGTGATGATATGATTGAGTTGGAATGATGATTTGGATTATATTCAAATGCTTTAAATTTATGATAATATTATATATGTTGGATGAGTTGATTTCTTTATGTGAAAATACATGTTGTGCTCATTTATGAATTTAGGGTCAACGTAGTTACCGGTATGGGGTAATCGGACGCTCTAATCCTAGGTGGATGATGTGATACGATTGGTTGAGTATGTGCAATTATCGGACGTTCTAAATATGTATATAAATATACATATTGATGAAATACGATAAAGATAAATATGTCGGATGCCATAACCTATGCCAGGTGACGGGCTACGATTCAGTTAGAGCTCTAGTCTGTCAAATACCGTATTTTTTTAAATACGATGGTGGGGTTTTGTGAAGAAAGACGTGAGTTAAGGTTTGGTGTTGAGTTGTTGATTGATTGTGATTGTTGGTTTTTGTGGTTGTAGAATTGTTGCATGTTGACTTAGGTAGAAATAAATATGATTTAATTAAGCAACCATTCTTTCTTTTACTCATACAAGCTTTCATAAGCTTACCGGGTTTTTTATTGTTGCAATCCCGGTGCACTATTCAAATGGTGTAGCGGATATTCCTGGAGGTCAGGATAACCAAGGAGGTGACCGAGCTGCTTAGGTGTTACAGCAGTTATTTTTATTTCATTGAGTTGTGAGGTGTGTATGCTCATTTAGAGCTTTGCAAGTTATTGTGTTCTTCTGTTGTAATAATTAACAGAGACAAATTTGGTTTTGATTTTATTTCATGTGGTGAAGTTGTTAAGAAAAGAAATTTTCAGGATGATTATTTTAAGTGGTGGTAATTTTCATGTTTCGGATTTTGAATTTTATTTTAAAATTCGGGGTGTGACAGTTTGGTATCAGAGCGTTAGGTACATATTTGGTGATGTGTCAATACTTACAAAGTGATGGCCCGTCTGCAGCGTATCCCCATTGTATGCTCTTCGGTATTGACAATGTCATTGGGTATGTGAGAGCGTTAGGTTGGCTAGGAACGTTAGCATGTCTTAAGAACGTTAGGCGTTGTCTTGTATGCTTAGTACTTGGTTAATATGGACTTGCATTTGACTTATGCATTGTTTAAGTGTTATACGTGTATTAATCAGGTATATCATGCTTATTAGGTAATGGAGATTGAGGGAAACGAAGCCAGAGGTCGAGGTAGAGGTAGACCTCGTGGCAGGGGTAGAGGCCGAGGAAGGGGTAGGGCCCCTCCGGTCGAAGAAGCATCCGAGACGGAGGTAGAGGCACCTTATGAGGATCAGCCTATTCCTCCCGTGGCCATGGTTGATAATCCTGCCCGCTTGCTTATGTTAGCAAGGGAAATTACTCGCTTGGGAGCAACCAAGTTTGGAGGAGGCACTGATTATATGGTGGCAGATCGATGGATAGAGGATTTGCAGACCTATTTTGATCTGCTTGATTGCAGTGAGACAGACAAGAGGAAGCTAGTCGCGTTCATGCTGAAGGATGAGGCTAGGGTGTGGTGGAATGTCACACAGAGAAGCATTGAGGTGTCTACTTTGACATGGGACGGCTTCGAGAGGCTGTTCAGGGAGAAGTACTTTCCACCAGCAGTGAAGGAGAGGTTAGAACGAGAATTCCTTGCACTTGTACAGGGGAAGATGACCGTAATCGAGTATGATGCAGAGTTCTCCAAACTGTATAAGTATATGAGGCAGATGGAGGATGAGGACTTGGCCAAGAAGTTTCAGAGAGGGTTGCGTCCTTCGATTGAGCGTGATGTGGCCATCTTGGAGCTGAAGACCAAGAGAGAGATCTTGGCTAAGGCACATATCATTGAGTAGCAGATCCTGATTCATAGAGAGAAGGAGTCTGCTGAGAGAGACTTCCAGGGCAAGGGAAAGGCCATAGCAGGAAGCAGTAGAGCTAGAGACTTCAGGGGTGGGTTCTGGAAGAGGTAGAGAACTCAGTTCCAGCATCAGGCTCCAGCTAGGGTAGCAGTAGCTCTTCCTATTCAGGCGATGCCTATTAGGCAGATAACACCAGCAGCTCCGGTGAAGTGCTTTAACTGTGGCGAGCCTGGCCACATCTCTCGTGCGTGCACGAAACCTCGGGGTAGGATTTTCTACAGCTGTGGACAGACAGGGCATCAGGCCAGGGAGTGTCCCCGGAATCAGGGTAGAGTGCAGGGTAACCAGCAGAGGCAGTTACCACCTGCACCTGCTAGAGTCTTTGCCATTGGTCAGGCAGGCACGGGAGTGGAAAGTACCTTATCTGTTTATCACTATCTTGCTAGAGTACTGTTTGATACGGGAGCCTCACACTCTTTCATATCTAGTTCGGTTGTGGATGTTTTGGGTTTGATTGCTATGCCTCAGACTAGATCATTATGTGTTACATCACCTCTCGGTGTGTCTCTTGAGCTTAGCATGTTTTGTGATGATTGCCCTATTGGGATTTGTGGCAGAGAGTTCTCTGCATCTTTGATGGTGATTCTGGATCACACATATGATGTGATTTTTGGTATGGATTGGTTGAGCCCGAATCATGCTGTTATTGATTGCTTTAGGATGATTGCGTCCTTCCATGTTCCGGGACAATCAGTATTTCATTACCGTTGTCTGAAGTCTGACATCGCCATGAGGACAGGGATTCTGGCCCATATTAAATCAGGGAGTAGTACTTCAAAGATTACAAGGATTCCTGTAGTTTCAGAGTATGCGGACGTGTTTCAGGAGATCCCTGGGTTACCTCCGAAAAGGGTAATGGACTTCTCCATTGATGTGATTCCAGGTACTTCACCTGTATCGAAAGCACCCTATCGAATGGCTCCAGCTAAACTTCAGGAGTTGAAGGTCCAGATTGAGGGCTTACTTGCACAAGGGTTCATTTAGGCTAGTGTGTCTCCTTGGGGTGCACCAGTGTTGTTCGTGAAGAAGAAGGATAATTCACTTCGGTTATGTGTGGATTATCGACAGCTGAACAAGGTGACCATCAAGAACAGGTACCCTTTACCTAGGATTGATGATTTGTTCGATCAGCTCAGGGAGGCTACTGTGTTCTCAAAGATTGATTTGAGATCTGGATATCACCAGTTAAGGGTGAAGGATGAAGATATTCCAAAGATGGCGTTCAGGACCAGGTATGGACATTTTGAGTTTCTGGTCATGCATTTTGGTCTCATGAATGCACCTGCAGCATTTATGGACTTGATGAACCGCACGTTCAGTTCCTACTTGGATCAGTTTGTGGTAGTGTTCGTTGATGACATCTTGATTTATTCAAGGTCGTCAGGTGAGCATGAGAAGCATCTACGGATCGTACTACAGACGTTGAGAGAGCAGAAACTATTTGCCAATTCGAGAAGTGTGATTTCTGGCAGAGTGAAATCAATTTCCTTGGTCATGTGGTCTCGAAGGATGGAGTTTCTGTGGATCCTTCGAAGGTTGAAGCAGTGATGAGTTGGAATCGCCCTACTACGGTTACAGAAATCCGTAGCTTCCTTGGATTGGCAGGGTATTACAGGCGTTTCATTTAGGGGTTTTCTGGTATTGCTTCGGCTTTGACCAAATTGACAAGGAAAAACACTCAGTTCGTATGGTCGGATGAGTGTGAGAAAGCTTTCAATGAGCTGAAGACTAGATTGACTACAGCTCCGGTGTTGACTATTCCTACAAGTGGTGGTGGATTAGTCATTTACAGTGATGCATCTCATCAGGGTTTGGGGTGTGTGTTGATGCAGAATGGTAGCGTTGTTGCTTATGGTTCTAGACAGTTGAAGGTACATGAGCGGAATTACCCCACTCATGATCTAGAGCTAGCAGCAGTGGTGTTTGCCTTGAAGATTTGGAGGCACTATCTTTATGGTGAGAAATTTGAACTGTTTTCTGATCATAAGAGTTTGAAGTATTTATTCTCCCAGAATGAATTGAACATGAGGCAGAGAAGATGGATGGAGCTCATTAAGGACTATGATTTCACCTTCGTGTATCATCCCGGAAAGGCGAATGTAGTGGCGGATGCTTTGAGTAGGAAACCTCGAGTGATCATGGCAGCTATTATGGTGCGAGAGTGGCGCATGTTAGAGGCTGCATCAGAGTTTGACCTTATACCCGCAGGACATGGAATCTTTCTCGGTAGTATCACCTTACAGCCCACCTTGATCTCCAGGATCATTCAGGGTCAGACACTTGATGAGTTTGCTCGGGCAAGGATGGCTGAGATGACTGCTTACCCGGATGTGGAAGGTCCTTCTGAGTGGATGATTGGGACAGATGGAGGGTTGAGATTTCGAGGGAGATTGTATGTACCTAGTGTTGATAACCTCAGAGAGGAGATCATGCGGGAAGCACATAGGTCTCGATACACTATACATCCAGGAGGTACTAACATGTATATGGATCTATGAAGTCAGTTTTGGTGGTATGGTATGAAGAGGGATGTGGCAGAATATGTGTCAAAGTGTCTTACCTGTCAACAGGTGAAGGAAGAGCATCAGAGACCCGCAGGAATGTTGAATCTCTTACCGATTCCTGTTTGGAAATGGGAAGATATCTCCACGGACTTTGTGACTGGATTGCCCAGGTCCAGGCAAAGTTATGACTCGATTTGGGTGATTGTTGACCGGTTGACTCAGTCAGCACACTTTCTTCCAGTGGCAAAAACTTACTCAGGAGATGCGTTGTGTAAGTTGTATGTGAAGGAAATAGTAAGGCTTCATGGAGTGCCTGTGACTATTGTCTCTGATCGTGACGCTCGTTTCACTTCAGAATTTTGGCGTAGGTTCAATAAGGCATTTGGCACATCTCTTGCTATGAGCACTGCATTTCACCCACAGACAGATGGGCAGACCGAGAGAGTGAATCAGGTGATGGAGGATATGCTTAGAGCTTGTGTTCTGGATTTTAAGGGAAGTTGGGCGGATCATCTTCCATTGGTGGAGTTTGCCTACAACAACAGCTATCACTCCAGTATTGGTATGGCACCATATGAGGCTCTTTATGGCAGGCCGTATAGGACTCCTATCTGTTGGGCGGAAGCAGGGGATAAAGGGTTCATCGGTCCTGAGATTGTACATGAGACTACAGAGAAGGTCACTACTATTCGAGATAGAATTCGAACCGCTCAGAGTAGACAGAAGAGTTATGCTGACTTGAAGAGGAGACCTTTAGAGTTTGAGACAGACGATCATATGTTCTTGACGGTCTCACCTATAAAAGGTGTGATGAGATTCGGCAAGAAGGGAAAATTCGCACCGAGGTATGTTGGACCCTTTGAGATTCTGGAAAGGGTTGGAAACTTGGCATATTGACTTGCTTTACCTGTTAGAATGTCGGGTGTGCATAATGTCTTCCATGTGTCTATGCTCAGGAAGTATGTTCGAGATGAGTCTCACGTGATTGATCATGGTGTGATCGAAGTAAACACTGATGTGACATTTGTAGTTGAACATGTTCGTATCATGGATAGGTCTACGAAGAAGCTTCGTAGGAAGGAGGTTGACCTTGGGAAGGTGTTGTGGAGTCATCATGATGAGGGTGATGCGTCATGGAAATTGGAGTCCGACATGAGGAAGAGGTATCCTCAGCTTTTTGTGGATGAGCATGCTTGAATTTCGGGACAAAATTCTTTTAAGGAGGGTAGACTGTGAAGACCCAAATTTTCATACAATAAATTTATGTAATTCAATAATTGTTATATTAATTGAATTATGATATTTGAGATGATTTGGATTGTCGTGGGTTGAGAAAATTGGTTTCGAATGATTTTATTTTCGAAAACGAACGTTATTTAGGGGGTCGTGAAAATCGACTTTTTATACGTTCAAAATTTGGAAAACTTCTTTCATGAAAGTTGTAGAGCTTGTCAATACGAGTTCGTGCATATGTGGAACGTATTATTCGGAGTTCGTATGAATAAGTTATGAATATTTGAAAATTAGAATTTTTCTATAAATAGTGAGAAAAATCTGATTTTTTCATTAAGGACGAAAAATTCAGATTTTTACACAAAAGCCCTTCCCCCCTCTCTCTCTCTCTCGCGTGACTGTGCCTAACCCTCGGCCGACCCGGCTTCGACCCAACCCGACTGGAAATCGGCCTTCCAGGCCACGACGCCGCCTGACCCGTCACCCATCCGCGTTGCCGCTCCTCGCTCGGTCGATCCCCGCCATCACTTCACCCAGCCGCCGCTCCTAGGCTTGGATCGAAACCAATTTCCGAAGCTCAAACCCGACCCGGCCGGAAAACCAATTTTCCGGCGGGGCACGGGCCGATCAATCCCATTTTCGTGAGGTGCTCTTCCTCCTGATCATCCCCATATATGGCTTGCATCACGATTTTGAGTGTAGAGTGGTAGATCAAGAGTTGAAGGTTTCGACGTCTCTGATTCAATCTGGGGACTGATCAGAGGGCCGAGATTAATCCAACTTCAAAGCCCGATCTAGGACGATCTAAACCTCATCTCCGAAAACGTCAGGTATTAAAGTTGTTCATAATTTCATTTTGAAGAAATTTGTAGTTGACGACTTTTGCATCGGAGGTGGTTGACCGGCGTTGACCGTCGTCTGACCGCCGCGTGTGGCGGCGCGTCGGACCAAATTTTGAGTTTATATTATCTGGACGATGATCTATGCATCCATACGAGCGTTTTGATATATAACTTTGTCATGTTAGAAAAAGTTGATAAATAGTCAATTTCAGTTTTGACGTTACTATTTACGGTTTTACAGTTTACCTTCGGTTTGAGATTTACGGAGATCAGACCATCGGTTTTACTTCAAATTTTAATATGATGTTCATATCACTGTCCCGATGAATTTGTGTGATCACGGGCGAAGATCCGACAGTTGGATCTTCGTATAATTGTAAAACAGTGATTTGAGAGGCGATTAGTGAAGATCCGTCCATCGGATTTTCGTATAATTTTGATAGGGTGTTTGCAAGGGCGATCCGTGAGGATCTAACTGTTGGATCATAGTTTAAATTCGATCCGACCGTTGGATTGTCTTTATTTTAGAATCCGACCGTTGGATTGTCGTTATTTTGAAATCCAACAGTTGGATCATCATTTAGGTTTATTTCGTGCATCGTTGCTAAGTAAAGACCGTACTTGATTAGGTACTTGACGGCTTGAGTTGACGAGCATTTGGATTATTGTGAGTTATATTTTATTGAAGACGCAACATGAATTTGGAGGTGAGTAAAACTCACGTGGTTCATATTACGAACTGAGTACTTAAATTATTTATTTTTGGTGATTGTATGGAAAATATTTATGGATTAAATATTTGTTTCTAAAATCATATGGACTTGATCAACTACGGTTCATAGGTAAGTAAAATGAATTTTAATTATACAAATAAATTTCACTATTTTCTTGTGTGAACTATAGATAGTATTAGTGGTCATTCGTGAGTGGATGATTACGTATATATATATTTACGTGGAATATATATATTGTTTGACGTGATTTTGAGTGATGATATGATTGAGTTGGAATGATGATTTGGATTATATTCAAATGCTTTAAATTCATGATAATATTATATATGTTGGATGAGTTGATTTCTTTATGTGAAAATACATGTTGTGCTCATTTATGAATTTAGGGTCAACGTAGTGATCGATATGGGGTAATCGGATGCTCTAATCCTAGGTGGATGATGTTGTTTTGGCTCTAGTTTTTCTTGAGCTGGTCAACAGTCTCTTTTCTTGCGTGGGCGTGCCAGCACCGTTCGGGTGCGGTCGTTGAGGGTGTCCCTTGACCTGACTTCTTCTGAGCTATTGTGGACGAGGAGAGCACCAACCTCGTCGTGGGGTTCTTTGTGCCTCGTGGCGAGGACTTTTGCTGAGCCTTTTCAAAATCACAATCGATACTCGATGTTGTAAATCGATACTCGATGTTGTAGATCGAGCACAGCGAAAACCACTAGGAAGTGAGGAGAACTTGCTAAAGCGTGACTCTAACTTGGCTGGTTTGCGAGGGCGTTACCCTTGCTTGGCTGGTTCCGTAACCGTTGTGGTCGTGGTATTACAGTCGGCTCCCAAGAAGACTAGGACCAAAGCACTTTGACAGAGGGTTTGGTGGTACTGAAAGTTGGCTGCTAAGGAGACTAGAACTTGGAGTGTGATCACCGATAAGAGAAGGAGGGGAATTGCTCTTAGAGAGGTTGCTCTAGAGAGAACTTAGATCATCTTATAGATGTTTTGATGAGTGAATTTGTGAGATGATATTTGTTGTAGCCTCTATATATAGGCTTCCAAGCAATACTATTTGGCCTTTAAACAAATCATAATGGGTTATGTTTGAGCACACAAACACTTAGTGGATTTGTTAGGCAAAATTCACTAACACTTAGTGAATTTTGTTAGGTGAGAGCACTAACACTTCTTTATTCCTTTAATTTTTATCTCCACTAAGAATTCATATTTAACCTTCGACTTTTTCATATGAAATGATCCACCATGGATGTAGATTATTGTGGTAAAATTTTAGAATTTATTTCCATGTGGTTGGGCCGAAAATGCTACTGGACTCCTTACAGGTCCAGTTTTGCTTATGCAGAAAATTGGACTGATTGTTTGAAGGTTTTCCACTCCGAACAAGCTCTAGCACTCTTCATAAGAAATGATCCTTGGGATGTCTGGAAGCTTTCAACTCATTTGAAGTTCGGATGGTTAGTCTGCCGCCCCTCCTTCCTTGTTTAGCTCGGTTTCTCCTAGCCGAAGTAGGAAAATGTGCTAAAGTTGACTTTTCATTTCCACGCTTCCATAGTAGGCTTTATTTAGCCTCTAAATATATATTTAGAACTTGTCGACAATATATAGCTTGAGCCACTGACATTGGCTCGATTTCTCCAAGACGTGGCTTGTCATGCCAAAATGCTCATTTTGGGTCCAAACATTGCCCTCCAGACCTCGAAGTCAAAGGTCTTCGTCTGGATTGAAGAGGTCTTGAATCAGTACCACTCTTATAATATCGTTGCTCTGAAGCCACTTGTATTGGCTTGACTGAAATTACTTGATTGATTCCATATAGGCCTATAAATAGGCCGTAAAGCTTGGATGCCACAATCTGAATTGCCTTTGTCATAAACTGATGCTTTCTTTGCCAACTTTATTGCCCCCGTATCTGATGTTTGGTATGCAGTGAATTGGCGAAACTTAGGCAGGTTGTAGGATATCAGAACTTTAGTGTGCCCCCCATGCGAAGGAGACTGCTTTTGATTGCGAATGAGGATCCTTCTCTTCTTTGGTGGTAGCTTCGCCATGTGTATAGCAGCAAGTATCTGCCTTGATCGCTAGCTCTCTGTTGATTTTCTCAAATGTAGGTGTTTGGAGCCTTTTTGCTGGCTAGATCAAGTTTGATCAAGGCCTACAGTACTTGGCAAAATAAGATGCTGAATAGCAAACTGTTTGCTGCCATTTACTCCTTCACGAATCTTATGCTGAAGAGGATGATTGAATCATGGCTATCGTCATCATGACATGTGACGAAGTGAAACCACCATATTTGCTACAACTTTAGCATCTAAAACCGCATTGGTTTTAATCATGTTTTATTAAAAAAAAAAATTCAGGCCACTATGCTGGCCCTACGGTGGTAGGATAAGGTGGAATATCTTCACTGTCGCCTTAGATGCGATTCTCAAGATGGAATAGTGATTCATTAATTATCAACGAGGGCCACTCATTGGCCCAGCTAATAAATTAATCTCCAAAAACACTTGAGCTATAAATCAAGGTGTAATGGAGAAGTGTTCCTTGTGACCCAGAAATGACATCCAAGAAACCATTCGTTATCGATCAGGCAGATGAAATCACTGAGAAAGCCACATTCACATGGCGGACTAACATGAGTGTTCGATGTAGAAGTCAGACCAGAGAGGAGAGAAGTCGACTGATGAGCTTTGATGGAGGTGATAGTCAAGCAGGTTTGGGTCCCACACCTCGCGATCGTTTGCCAGATAATGTTATGGCCTATTATGGGCTTCCCATCCGCCGTCCCATAGCGGCTCTTCGGCAGGTGCCTGGTGTTTTTAGCAGTTGGGGACCAAGGAGGAAAGTGGGCTTCTGGCCTACCATCACTCTCGAGGAAAAGGTTTGGTATCAGGAGGTCCGAGTGAGAGATTTGGCCCGATGGGATGCAGTGGGTATCACCCAAAATCGATCTATGCTTCTGTCTTCCCCATAATATTAGCCCTGCACCGCTTGCCGCTGCTCTTTGCTTCTAGAACACTTCCAGCAATACATTCGATTTCTGGTTTGGGCAGATGAGCATAACTCTGCTGGATGTTCTTACCATCACGGGGTTGCCCATTGATTTTGACCCCTATGTGCATGGTCAGTTTGATGGTATTCAATTTCCTTTGAGAATGGATATGGCTGGTCGGGGGCATCACAGTAAATCCTACCCTGTCTGGCGTGATTATTACCGCACCCAGTGTGACCATACAGGAGGTATTGCATTCCTGGAATTCTGGCTTTGCAAATTTATCTTTTGCACTTCTTCCAACAAACCTACTGGGCGCTGGAATTCTCTGGCCACTGCTCTATACAATGGTATTTGCGTTGGCCTTGGGCAACGTGTATTGGGTGTGTTATATCGCTCCCTTTATAGAGCTGCAATGCGCCCCTTTGATACCAACATTAGTGTTCCATTCTGGATCCTTGCCTTTTGGTTGCAGATTTATTTCCCTTGCTTCCGTCGCGGTGATATTCCAAAGGAACCTCCAGTCGATTCCCTTTTGGGGAACTGGCTTTGTGGCAACGTAAGGCATCGAGCTCCACCCTACTCCGAGTGTTTTATTTACTTGTACTAGTTGGGAGAGATGCCAGACCCAAAAATTGTCCTTTCTAGGCGATTCCCTCCTCCCCTTGATGATGGCTTTCTGCCCAGTGGACGCGATCATAGCGAAAATGCCCTCTTGGCCTTTCGTCGAGCCATCTCCTGCTCGGATATTCGTCTTACCACCGACCGCGTAAGTTATGAGCTCTATGCCCCTAACCACTTTGCTCGCCAATTTGGGTTGGCCCAGTTGGTACCCTGGCCTCTGGTTGATTTTGCCAATTACTACACCTCTTGGCGGAGATTAGCCCCACCTGGGTCTGCCTCCTTTCCGAGTCAGTTTACTTTGATAGTGATTCCCCCTTGTGTCAGAGCGTTGTATCCCCTCAACGATGTCGACAATGATTATGTTGATTGGTGGAAAGAAGTGTCTGTGAACTGTTGGGACCTGCCACATGACGAACTCTTCGTCCAGATCTTTCGTGGAATGAGTAGTCCTGGTCCGGAGGACCGCA
Organism: Rosa persica; assembly: GCA_025331145.1. NCBI lineage: Eukaryota > Viridiplantae > Streptophyta > Magnoliopsida > Rosales > Rosaceae > Rosa > Rosa persica. The sequence goes on along the minus strand of WFKR01000005.1, from coordinate 4,769,705 downwards.
AGATTTTTGAGCGCTTCTCCAACCCTACAGCACAATCTTTGCGACTTACTCTACCTTCTCGCTCATCGCGTGCAGGGATACAAATCCATGAGCCTAGGGCAACAGTAAGTTTTTGTCTTTCTTCACCATTCCTTTTTCTTGTCTTGATTTTCCCGCTCTTATTCCTGGGTGTGTTTTACAGCAAACTACCCGGAGCAAGACAACCTCTGTTCAGGCCGGGAAACAAAAGGCAATAGCAGAGGGGACTCCTGAGGGAGAATCTTCTCATGATGAAGATTTTACTGAGGTAATTTGGTTAAGAACGATCCCAAACTTGCATTTTTGGTGCTTTCCCTCTTTTTGAGTTATGATTCTTTTGTCGTGCAGACCACTGCTATCTTTGCTTGCAAACGTGATCGAGTTCAATCCATCGAAGAGAGTTTTGAAGATGACGAACCTCTGGGAATGCGATTGGTAAACTCCGGCCCGGTCTTATTCTATTTAAATTTTAGAATCTGGGCAGGATCTTCATTATGTATCTTTTGACAGGTTCGTCAGAGGACCATTGATCCCTCTCGCCTGAGCGAGGCTAGATCCTCAGCCGCTGCAGAAGAGCTAACTCTCTCGCTAGTCCTACCATTTTAATAACGATCTCCGATGATGAGTCCTCGGAGCATGAAAGCGTGGAAAGCCACTCTGAGGCTTTTGCCGCTTACGAGGAACTGATGACGACAGAGATTCTCGCGGCACTAGAGGTCCAAGAGGTGAATGAGGTGAGGCCTCTTCCTCTTGGAGACCACATACCAGATATTGACCCAACAACTCGAGAGGTAAGCCACTGTTGGCCAATGTTTTCCATTTCCCTTTCTGATCCAACCCCGCTCTCTGACATTTCTGAATCTGACCAGGATTCTATTTATACCGAGGAGGTGGCTGCAAACGTTAAGGGTTCTATCGACGGGATAGTTGCCCCAGAGATGGAAAATGATACTGACGATGGTGGTGCCCCCCAAGTCTTGCGAATAAATGAGACAACCGTCGGAGCTGAGGGCTTTGTGCTTGAATCTGCTCCACTTGCCCATGGTGAGCCACGAGTTGAGTTTCCAGATTCTCCTGCGGCTGAAGGGACAGACCAACCTGTTGAAGATGAAGAAACTGAGGAAGTTGTCCACCCATTTGCAGTGGTGGTTCGTGATCCTATGGCGCCTCCCCCGCCTCCTCCTCCTACCAGATTCGAGAGATTGATGAGGGTGTTGGAGGTAACTCCTCCTTCTACTGTGGATGAGGCTAAGTTGGTGCTTCGTGAACATCTAGGTCCTTGGGTATTGGAGACTGACATCCTCCCGCGAGTCTTAGAAGCTCTAAGGTATCTCCGCCAGGAGAAGGCTTTGACTCCATGGCAATTTAGTGCTATCGACTCTCTGCTGAATGAACTTGATATGGCCCGCCGACGTCAATCGGCCACGAACACCCAGGCTCACGACACTCAAGAGGCTTTGAATAGTGTCTCTCAAGAAATGGACCTCTCCCGTGATATTTTAAATGAGCGAGCCATCCGCCTACGGGAACTACAAATCCAAAGGTCCGACTTCAAACTTCAAATCGAGAACCTCCAAGCCCATTTAGCCTTTGTTGAGAATGCGATTGTTGCAGAAGAAGCTCAACTCGATGAACCTTTGGCTGCTTCTGAAGAAATGGGCCATAACCTGGCCCGTATCAGAGAACGGGCCACTCAGGCCGAAGCTGGTGCCATTGCGGCGAAACGCCACGTGGAAGAACTTTGTTTGAAATTGAGCTTTGCGGGCCAATCTCTGTAGGCCCCCTCGAAGACCGTTCGGTTTCCCACATGCTATTAATCTATGCTTTTCCGAGATTTAAGGCATTAATCACTCGTTGAAAAACAACGATCGTAAAAAAATAATCTCGTGAAAAGAATAGTTACCTCCTCGAAAACCGTTCGGTCTCCTCACATGCTGCTAGTCCCTTTTTTTCCCGAGATTTGGAATCACTAATCTTGATTTACTGTCATCAGTTTTGAAATTGAGCTTCATCCAAGGGTGGGGATTTGCCTGAAGTCCCTATAAATAGTTGTATTTTGGGAAGGGAATACTCACAACAACTTTTCTGAAATATTCAAGAAATGTCCTTTCAGTTCATGCTTCTTTTTCTCCTTCTTCACAAATCTTCCCCTCATGAAATGACCTTTAGCCCCTAAATTTTTAGGCTTTATGGCGTAATCTTAAGCCTGGGTTAGGCCTTATGGCGTAATCTTAGGCAACCCCTTGTTTCGCCCTTCTGGAATTTTGCAATAACAATGTCAGGCTTCAGATTGGTTTAGAAACGCGAGGGGGCTCCGAGTGTGGGATCCACGATCATGCGAGATCATTTTTGTTAGGATCCCACACGCGGAGGGAAACGGAGAAAGGGAGGAAGGCCACTTTGTGGTTCATCTTTCCCCCTCTTTTTCCTTCCTTCTGGACCAGGCCCGTGTTGTGCCCTCCAGATAGAAGGGGCTTTGGTTCTCACCTCCTTCTCCCCCTTTCTCTTCTTGAAAGAATCTTGGAGGGATGAGAAGGGATGGGCTCTTTGAAGGAATGGGTTAAAGCTACAGAATGGCTGTTCCTATACTTCACGTCCAACTAATGGCAGTTACCATGGCTAGAGGGGGTGCAGAGACTCAAGCTGATATTCGGTTCCTTCACTCTCTGCCCTTCCAGGAGATAATGGCGCGGCTCAACCGACGTTGGATTCCATAGCTGCTTCCAATTGAGGGGGCTTGGATGCTCCATTTTCTCTCACTGGAGTCTCCCCTTCTCATGGATAATGGTGTTGGCCAAGCCTATGTTGTATTCCTCTACCTCTTCCATGTAAATGGGGCGCGGAGGCTCCGTTACTTCTCTTTTTCCTTCCCTGAAGTCTGCCTCTCCTTGGTATAATGGCGTTGTTTAACTCGACATTGGATTCCATAGCTGCTTCCGCTTGTGGAAAGATTTAAAAGATATCCGAGGATTCCTGTTTTTGTATTTTAGCCACCTTTGGCTTTGTAATGAATGTACTGCTTTTGGCCGCAAAGCCACTTTATGAATACAATAATATTTTTTATCATGATATTCCAATATCCGTGAGAAGCCAAGAATTGTGTCTCGCAAGGCCTCAAATATAGGCCCCCATAGTTGTATATTGAAAATAATATGAACTTTTAAAATATGTTCTGCGTCAAAACAAGCCTCGCGATGAGGGTTTTGAGAAAATATTTATCTTTTGGATCCACTTGCTGGCCCCAACTCAAGTTGCATTAATTAGCTGTTGAAAATTCCACCGTGAAAAAATAATCTCTTGAAAAGAACAGTTACCTCCTCGAAAACCGTTCGGTTCCCTCACATGCTGCTAATCCATTCTTTCCAAGATTTATGGCAACTTTAATCACGCTTTACTGACACTTAGTTTGACTCTTCTCTTTGACCGTCCATCCAAGGGCGGATATTTGCAAGTCTATATCTTCCTCCACATTATAAACCCAAATTTCCAATCCCAAAATCGTTTCATCAACTTGAATATTTCTAACAGCAATCTTTCTTAATTACTCATCATCACCACTCTTCAATTTTTGCATTCTCTCAATCCATCACCAATGGAACCACAAAACCGGCATCCAACCAAGGATGGAGGAAGTAACAAAGCAGCCGGGAGTAGTGCTAACATGCTTCGCAGGAGGAGCAGTACTAGGTGGATTCCTACTACAGATCAGATAAGAATCCTCAAGGAGCTTTTCTACAACAAGGGCGAAAGATCCCCAACTATAGAGCAGATTCAGAGGATCTATCTCCAGCTGAAATGGTACGGCAAGATCGAGGTCAAGAACGTCTATTATTGGTTCATGAACCAAAGGGCTCGAGAGAAGCAGAAGAAGAGGTCCACTTCGGATGTTCATGTGCCGATGCAAAGATCAGGGCTTGTTGGTGCTGATAATGTTACCAATTGGAAACATGAGGATCAGTATATTAACTTTGGATCTTCTGCACCTGCTTCTGCTTCTTCCGCTGGTGTGATGGTTGCTTTTAACAGGCAGATGGGGAACTATGGCTGTTATGGATCTATGAACATGGAGAATAGTGCTAGGGATTGTTCAATCTCAGCTGGAGCGGGAACTAGTTCTACTTTCTTTGACATGAATGTAGAACAAACTTTCATGGAACAAAGAGGAGAAGATCACCAGGAGATTGAAACCCTTTCACTGTTTCCCGTGCATGATGAGGACATCTTTAGCAAAATGAAAACTACTTCCGATGGAGGTGGCGGTCACGGTGGTGGCTCTTACACTTCCCTTGAGCTCAGCCTTTCCTGCAAGGCAAAGCTGGAAAAACCTTTCGGAGCCGCTGACTCGGCTTAGTAGCTTTGTGAGTGTAGGAACACTTAGAATTGTCCCCTAAGAGTTGTATCTATAACCATTTTTTTTTTAATAAAATAGCATGAATATTTATATACAAAGCTGCCCAGTGGGCGGGTTTAAGCTTAGTATGGTATAGTGTTGCCCCCTAATGTTGCTAGGCATAGCGAAGAAATGATTATGGGCCTTAAAAACAGGCCTTCATAAATGGGCTTTGCGAGTGTAGGAACACTAGAATTGTCCCCCATGTCTTATGCGAATAAATTGTCTACGACTCCTCCGAGTCCCAAACATTGGGAAAGTATTTCTTCAAGTATCTCCCATTGATAGGGTTATGATGGACATCTCCATCTAGGTCCTTGAGATGAAAAGCTCCTTTCTCTAAGATTTTATAGATGATGTACGGGCCTTCCCATCTTGGAGTCCATTTGCCGAGACGATCTAATTTTTCGCCAAGCGGGAGAACTGCTTTCCAAACCAACTCTCCTTCGCTGTAACTCCTTCCCCGCGTCCGCTTGTCATAGGCACGAGCGACTCGTTGCTTTTCCATGACCAAATTATCTAAAGCCTCCAAGCGCTTTTCGCTAAGGTCTTCATGTTCCTACCACATAGCCTGAACGTAGTCTTCTCCAATGAGATGATGTTGCTCTTGAACTCGTAATGATTGGACGTTGACTTCCAACGGCAGGACTGCATCATGGCCAAACATCAAAGCATAAGGTGTTGTCGCGGTAGGATTCCGCTTAGAGGTGCGGTAGCCCCATAGAGTTTCGTAAAGTGTCTCATGCCACTGTCGGGGATTAGCTTCCAACATTTTCTTTAGCAAATAGATAATGATCTTATTGCTGGCCTCCGCTTGACCGTTAGACTGAGCATAATACAGACTGGAATGGATGAACTGTATTCCCCTTTCTCTTGCCAGTTTATCAACTTCACCACCCATGAAAGCTGCCCCCCGGTCCGAAACAAAAACTTCTGGGATCCCAAATCTGCAGATGATGTTTCTGAATAGGAATTGTCGCAACGTGCCACCAGATGCTTCCTTCAAAGGTTCTGCTTCAACCCACTTTGTAAAGAAATCAGTCGCGACGATGATGAACTTATGTTGAAGTGATGAATGTGGGTGAATCATCCCAATTAAATCCAGCGCCCATCCTCTTGCGGGCCAAGGTTGTATAATGGGCTGCATTGGAATATTAGGAACATGCTGGACCGGCCCATGAGCTTGGCAGTCCAAACAACCTTTAGCGAATGCGATACAATCCTTCAAGATACTGGGCCAAAAATATTCATGTCGTCTGAGCAACCATCGCATCTTTGGACCTGCTTGGTGAGCTCCACAAATGCCAGAATGAACTTGGTGCATGAGTTGTTTGGCTTCGTGGCCATAAACACATCTGAAATCCATGCCATCTTCTCCTCGTCTGTGAAGTTCATCACCTCTGAGGAAGTAGTTGAGGGCAAGATAGCAAATCCTTCTATCTGTGGTCTGATCAGGATGCTTGAGATAATTGATCAAAGGGATGCGCCAATCCACGTCAATGGATTCCAGGGTTGCGACTGACGTATCGTCTGGAGGATCTCTTCTTGCCATCTAAGAAGGAAGGGTGCGACACTCGACTTTAAGGATTCTCTCCCGCACGCCATATCTCAATGTTACCCCTGTTGCTAGCTGGGCCAACTCGTTCGCGGCAAAATTTCTCTCGCAAGGAATGTGCTCAAGATGTACGTTATCAAATTGGTCCAACAGTTCTAATGTCCTGTTCCAATAAGGGACCAACGTGAAGCTATTGCATCTGAACTCATTGCACAACTGATTGATAACCAAGAGAGAATCGCCAAGTATTTGTACATCTCTAATTCCCATTTCCAGCAGTACTTCTAGGCCTATGATTAAGGACTCATATTCTGCTTGGTTGTTGGTACATTGAAACTCCAACTGGAATGAGTACGAAAAGTGATCTCCAGCCGGATTCTCCAGTGCAATTCCTGCTCCTGCTAGCGTATCCGTTCTTGACCCGTCAAAATATAAAACCCAGGGCTGGAGTGAGACTGTGGCTTGATATAGTGTGGCGTACTCTGGGAGATCTAAATTTGTGACAGCGACCTCTAAATCTCTAATCGCGGGGAGATCTAGTATAGGGTGATGTGCCAGAAAGTCCACAATGGCTTGCCCCTTTACTGCTTACTGTGGGACATACTGTAATGAGAATTCTGATAAGGCGAGCACCCACTTGCCAATACGGCCTCTCAAGATAGGTCGCGATAACATATACTTGACTAGATCGGTTTGAGCAATGATGCAAGTAGTAAAGGACAACATGTAATGCCGCAACTTGCATGCTGAGAAGTATAATGTAAGACACAGCTTTTCCATTGGAGTGTACCTTGTTTCGCAATCTGTGAGTGTCCTACTGAGGTAAAAGATGGCATGTTCAACACCCTCTTCATCATCCTGAGCGAGGAGGCTGCCAATGGAAGCCTCAACTGTTGAAATACACAACTTTAATGGAAATCCAGCTCTGGGAGGAACAAGCACTGGCGGGCTCGCCAGATAGGCCTTGATTTTGTCAAAAGCCTCTTGATGTTTAGGTTCCCACACAAACTCGTTCTGGCAACTTCAGCAGTGGGGAAAAGGGCTGGATTTTACCCGTAGAGTTAGAAATGAAAAGTCGCAAAAAGTTGATCTTACCCAGTAGTCGCTGTAATTCTTTCTTCGTTCGCGGGGAAGATGCGTTGATGACCGCGTTTGCCTTATCCTCAGGGACCTCAATGCCCCTTTGATGGACAATGAATCCCAGGAAATCGCCTGCCTGAACTCCAAAAACGCACTTGGATGGATTCATTTTGAGCTTGTGTAGCCGCATGCGCTCGAAAACTTTTCTGAGATCCGTGAAGTGATCTCCACTCTTCTTAGACTTCACGACGACGTCATCAATGTAAACCTCTAAGATCTTCCCAAGTATGTCGTGGAAGATCAGGTTCATGGCTCTCTGATATGTTGCTCCGGCATTCTTCAGTCTAAAAGGCATGACCACATATTCAAAAACTCCCGTGAACCCAGGGCAGCGGAATGCGGTCTTGTGTCTATCTTCCTCCGCAACCGGTATCTGGTGATATCCCGCTGTGCCATCCATGAAAGACAATAGTTCGTGCCCTGCAACTACGTCTACCAACATGTTCGCCACCGGCATGGGATAGACATCTTTAGGTGTAGCTAAATTAAGGTCTCTGTAATCCACGCAGACCCTCATCTTGCCATTCTTCTTGTGAACAAGCACTATATTGGACAGCCACTGATTGTAGTTGGCTACCCTGATAATGCCCGACTTGTGCATCTTTTCAACTTCCTCTTTGACCAGTACTTGGGTCTTTGAGTTCATTCTTCGCGGCTCTTGCTTCAAAGGCCTCTTATCAGGTAGCGTTGGTAGTTGGTGGCATACCAAGTCTGGTGATAGGCCTGGCATGTTCTCGTATTTTTCCGTGAAGCAGTCCTTGAATTCTAGCAATAAGTCGATGAGCCTCTGTTTCTCGCTAGGCTCTAAGTAAGCGCTGATAGACACTTCTATAGGCTCATCAATTGTTCCCAGATTGACCTTTTCAGTAGGGTCCCTAACCTTCGGAGGTGTGTCATCCAATGCCGCTGGAGCAAGCTGAATCTCTTCTTCCTCCTCTTCTTGGTCCGTGAACTCTTCATAAACAATTTCTAAGGTCGCAACTCGATCATAGGCCTCTTTTTCCACCAAGTATGAGGATAGCCTCTCGTACAAGGAATGGAAGGCCTCTATCCCTTCCTCTGGAAGGTTGTAATCCATTAATTACACATTGTGCGGGGCACAGCATGGCCGGGCCTCGCTAGGTCTTCTTTTGCAAGCGTGAGTCCCCATTGTGCCAACTCAGAAGCCGTCACCCCTGTGGGGCGGCCCTTATTGTCGATGCTACCGACTTGCAATGGTAATTGACTCCAAGTAGTACTTGGCATCTACGTAATTCGCGGAAACAGAAAAAGGACGGGGGTCTGCTTTAATTATCTCAGCCTTATTTGTCACCCTATTCCACATAATCAGCTCTTGGTGGAGTGTTGACGGAACACAATAGCTTCGGTGAATCCAATCTCTTCCCAGGATGGCACTGTAGGCCGCGTAATAATCCGTAACAAAGAACGCATAAACGCTTTCTGAGGGACCCACCTTGATTTTTAGGAACAGTAAACCTAACATCTTAGTTACTGTGCCCGCGAAGTTCTTCAATGTGAGAGAGGTAGACTGGATCTTCTCCTTCTTGATTCCCAAAAGCTGCATGGTCCTTATAGTAATGACATTCACAGCCGCGCCGGTATCAACCATTATCTTGCTGACCTTAGTCCCATTAATTTCTGCTGTGATATACAAAGGTCGCATGTGTTGCACCATGGCGGGTGTGGGTCTTGTGAAGCTCATGAAGAAACCCTTGCTGTAAGCATCTTCATTTTCAAGGAACACTGCTTCTTTTATCGACGTTGTTGCGGCTGAAGTGATCTGCAACTGCTGTTCTCCAATTGCGTCAGCTTCTATGCATTCCTGCGCAGCGACTAGTAAGGCATACTTAGCAGGGAGTACATAAACCATATTGCAAGAGATATCCACCATTTCTGTTTCGTCCATGTCATCATCAAGATTGAGCTTGGGTTCATCTGCTAGGATATCGGCGTTAAACTGTTTAACCATGAAAGCAACCAAGGATTCCTCTGCGGGGACCACCGCCTTGGTTTGTTCGTGCTCCTGTACAATAGGAATCTGGTTCAGTGACTCTGAAATTTGTTTCATCCCTGGCACTTCCTCTGGGAGAGTGACCACCAAGTTTTGAACTTTCTGCACAATCGCGGACCGATTGTCTTTGCCCCCCAGCTTGTCGAAGATGGAAGGCTCACTATTTCTTCCTTCGCGAGATATTCTCCGCCAAACATTGACTTTACGAGCTGGCGGCGGTTCTTGCCTCGCTGGAACTAGGGATTTCTCCTGAGCGCTGATCTTGGGGGCACATGGCTTTTGCCCTAGGCATAATACTTTGGGCTGCGGTTTCTGAACTTGCGGGGAAACGATTCTCTCGGAGGCCAGTACCTCCAATTGCCTTTGATACTCTTCTGGAGGTTTCAGTAATTGCGATGGTTTGATTAGTCCTTGATCTAGTGCTTCCAAAGTTCGCTTTGCTTCTCCAAACCTTCGTTGGAGTTTTCTCTTCTTTGAAGAGCTCATCTCCACCGCCTTGCCATTCTTTTGGGTATACCATCTCCCTTATTTGATGGAGGATGTTGACACTGGCGGAATGTAAGGTCTAGTAAAAACCCCTTGCCCTTATCTGCTTGCCCTTCTTCCCTCGCAGTCTTCAACTTTTTGAATAAGTTTGAGTCCCTTGGAGAAGGAGTTTCTAAACCACTGTGTACTCTTGGGCTGCATGGTTGGAAGTTTCTAAAGGATGATACTAACCGTATTGGCGGCAGAGATCCAAACTGGACAGTTTGGGATGTTTCCTGATGCAGGGCTTGAGTGTCACATTCTTCCTTGCACCGCGAGCATATGACAATGGGTAAACGAGTCTTGGATTCCCGCTTCACGGCTTTGTCTGCAGCCCTTATCAAATCCTTAACCGCATAGTCTGGACTTTGATTCTGCTGATCTTTTTCACCCCATGCCACATCCACCATGTTGATGCTGGTATCTGGGAAGGGATCTAGGTCCACCAACGATGCTGCTGTTGTTGGCACTTCTACTTGCAAACTACCATTATTTAACCAGATTTGGATCTGATCCTTTAGCTTAACACAATCGGCTATATTATGATTCCAGATATTATGGAGTTTGCAGTATTTCTTCCCCCTTAGCTGCTCTGGTTTGGGAAATGGGCCGAAGTCGGTTTTCACCATCTTCGCAGCGATCATTTCATCCAAGATTTCATGCGCTTTGTTCGCGTCGTAGGTATAACTTGCGAACTCTGGTTTGGTGAAAGCCACCAACTTGAGCTTCACCAGTTCTTTGCACAGCTTTAGTTGCTTTAGTGTTGAAGCCTTTTTTCCGGTGAGTTCCAACGCAGCAATCTCGTCTTCTTCAGACTCGTCAGCCTCTGCTGTACTAGATTCCTCACTCTTGTAGTAAGGATCAAAGGGACTGGATTGATGGCTGAGCGTAGCCACTATTCGGCGTTTCCCTGGGATGTATGTCCCTTTTGAGGCGTTTTTCAGAGCATCCATCTCCCTGAGCAAGTGCTCGAAACTTCCTCCTTCTGTGATCAGTTCCCCCATGGAATTGAACATGCTTCCATGCTGTTTTTTGCGTTGGCGGGGCTCTAAGCCTTTGATTGCCAACTTCACCAGTTCTTTCTTCGGCAGAATCACGTTCAACTTTCATTTCTGGATCTGAAAGCGCTGAAGGTACATGACAACAAATTCAGTTGGCTGTTGAGCCATCTGAGTGAGTGAAGCCAGATCTACTTCCGGCTCGATAGTCCCGAAGGTTTCCTTGAACAGCTTCTCCATCGCGGGCCAACTCGTAACTGATCCCGGTTGCAGCTTAGTGAACCAGGTGAAGGCAGACCCCGATAGAGAAGTAGCGAAGATATTACACTTCAGATTGTCATCGTTCTGGTACTGGCCACACTGTACTCGAAACCTAACCAAATGGGCTGCGGCATTTTCGACTTCCTCTCCCGAGAAAGTAGAGAACGTAATGTTCTTATCCCCTAGGATAAGGTGTCTGTGTAATATGCGGTGGGAAGGGTCCCTGGTAGGCCTCCTCCAAGTTAGGCCTCTGGTTCGCGGCCCTGATCATTGCTTCTACCTCCTCTCTCCTTACATATCTTAGATCAGGAGGAGGTGGGTGAACCACTGTATCTTCAACTGACCAGATCAACGGTGGTGCCTGTGAAGCTTGATTAACCAAAGACATGCCGCCTCCGTGGGTCATTTTATGTCGGGTTGACGTCTGTGACGCAAAACCCACTGCTGGCTGACCCTTTGTGTTACGGTGACCTTCGCTGGACTTTCAACCCGGTCGATACCATAATGGCTTGCTGGAGGTGGATCGTGGTGCACGTATTCAACTCCGTCACTGTCATATTGGGGAAACGGGCTATGATCAACAAAGGCCCCTTCATTGATTTTCAAAGTCCTGGTCCCTTGAGTGACTGATGACGCGGCGTTGTTCTTCCCACCCGTTGCCAGAGTAGTCTCTTTACCTCTGACTGATGCGGCAGTAGCGCATATGGATGTACTGCCACCGCGAGCACTTGGTGGTATGTACTTAGCAGATATGGGGGACTAACCTAGAGAGCCTAGAATGGCACTAGGATCTCCCAGTGTTTTATGTAGAACCTCTCTGGCCTGATTGAGGTCAGCCTTCTGCATAGCCACCTGGGTTACGACGTTGGATCCTTCTTTGCGAATCGTCGCGACTTCCAAAGCAATGTGTTTGCTTGCGACCAACAGCTCTTCGTGGTTCTTCTGCATTTTTTGGTTCATGCCATCCAATTGCCCTTGTGTTTGTTGTGCCCCTAACTCAAGCCTCTTGATCGAGATCGTGAACTCATCAAGCCGTCGACGGTCCTCCGCAAAGGCTTTTTCCATCTTCTCATGGTATGCAGCAGAATTCTGTTGAAGGATATTAAGCCGCTCTTCTATGGTCGCATTTTCTGGAACGAGAATAGGCACAAAGTCAATAGTTGTAACTGCGCTCGCGGCTTCCTGGGTGATGCTAGATGTATCGCCAGCCTGATTAGGCTGGGCGGCAGGAACTTGCTCGCCTTCAGTAGTAGGATGTCGATTTCCTCCTAGTTCAGTTGACATCTCTGTCGATGGAGGGTGGGAAGAAAATCTTTGGATTACCTGTTCTTCGGAAAGACCACGACAATCTGCACGCGAGTGCGGTCTGTAACTGGAGGTCTTATGTTTCGGGTAGTTAACGTAAACCTTTTGATAAGGGTTTATGCTTGACTTCCCAATGGCTTCTGGAAGTCTGAATTGAATAAGTAGCTGAATTCAATAAGACACTGTGAATCAAGGTTTAGACCTGCGACCTAAGTATAGTCGCCTAGACACAAACTTTCTTTCAAATCCTTTGGGCAACTTTACTGAAATGGCCAGGTGAGGGGAGGGCGAACAAAAGAGGCAGAATCCATTTTGGCATGAACTACTCCCACATAGTGGTTTAGGCCCATTTGCACGCACTTCTGGATTCAATAGCTTGTTATGAACGTTGTCCCCTTTCTAGACACCATTTCACATAGGCTATACTTACTAAGATGAGAAAGATCATAAGTGTGAAGACAGTTTAACAAGTGTTAATAAAAACCGCCCTTAACCTTAATGGACCTGAACTAGGCACCAATAAGGAGTTTAGGTCAATATTAACAAAAGAGACTTCACCTATTCCGTTATGATTCACAACCCCTTACCAACCTCATCTTCTTAATAGTGGTGTGGTTTACAGCTCGCAGTATGTCCTACTGGGCGTGCCAAAATGTTTTGGCTCCAGTTTTTCTTGAGCTGGTCGACAGTCTCTTTTCTTGCGTGGGCGTGCCAGCACTGATCGGGTGCGGTCGTCGGGGGTGTCCCTTGACCTGACTTCTTCTGAGCTATTGTGGACGAGGAGAGCACCAACCTCGTCGTGGGGTTCTTTGTGCCTCGTGGCGAGGACTTTTGCTGAGCCTTTTCAAAATCACAATCGATACTCGATGTTGTAGATCGAGCAGAGCGAAAACCACTGGGAAGTGAGGAGAACTTGCTAAAGCATGACTCTAGCTTGGCTGGTTTGCGAGGGCGTTACCCTTGCTTGGCTGGTTCCGTAACCGTTGTGGTCGTGGTACTACAGTCGGCTCCCAAGAAGACTAGGACCAAAGCACTTTGACAGAGGGTTTGGTGGTACTGAAAGTTGGCTCCTAAGGATACTAGAACTTGGAGTGTGATCACCGATAAGAGAAGGAGAGGAATTGCTCTTAGAGAGGTTGCTCTAGAGATAACTTAGATCATCTTATAAATGTTTTGATGAGTGAATTTGTGAGAAGATACTTGTTGTAGCCTCTATATATAGGCTTCCAAGCAATACTATTTGGCCTTTAAACAAATCATAGTGGGTTAGGTTTGAGCACACAAACACTTAGTGGATTTGTTAGGCAAAATTCACTAACACTTAGTGAATTTTGTTAGGTGAGAGCACTAACACTTCTTTATTTCTTTAATTTTTATCTCCACTAAGAATTCATATTTAACCTTCGACTTCTTCATATGAAATGATCCACCATGGATGTAGATTATTGTGGTAAAATTTTAGAATTTATTTCCATGTGGTTGGGCCGAAAATGCTACTGGACTCCTTACAGGTCCAGTTTTCCAGTTTTGCTTATGCAGAAAATTGGATTGATTGTTTGAAGGTTTTCCACTCCGAAAAAACTCTAGCACTCTTCATAAGAAATGATCCTTGGGATGTCTGGAAAGTTTCAACTCATTTGAAGTTCGGATGGTTTGTCTGCCGCCCCTCCTTCCTTGTTTAGCTCGGTTTCTCCTAGCCGAAGTAGGAAAATGTGTTAAAGTTGACTTTTCATTTCCACGCTTCCATAGTAGGCTTTATTTAGCCTCTAAATATATATTTCGAACTTGTCGACAATATATAGCTTGAGCCACTGACATTGGCTCGATTTCTCCAAGCCGTGCCTTGTCAGGCCAAAATGCTCATTTTGGGTCCAAACAGATGTGATACGATTGGTTGAGTATGTACAATTATCGGACGTTCTAAATATGTATATAAGTATACATATTGATAAAATACGATAAAGATAAATATGTCGGATGCCATAACCTAGGCCAGGTGACGGGCTACGATTCAGTTAGAGCTCTAGTCTATCAAATACCGTATTTTAATAAATACGATGATGAGGTTTTGTGAAGAAAGACGTGAGTTAAGGTTTGGTGTTGAGTTGTTGATTGATTGTGATTGTTGGTTTTTGTGGTTGTAGAATTGTTGTATGTTGACTTAGGTAGAAATAAATATGATTTAATTAAGCAACCATTCTTTCTTTTACTCATACAAGCTTTCATAAGCTTACCGGGTTTTGTATTGTTGCAATCCCGGTGCACTATTCAAATGGTGTAGCGGATATTCCTGCAGGTCAGGATAACCAAGGAGGTGACCGAGTTGCTTAGGTGTTACAGTAGTTATTTTTATTTCATTAAGTTGTGAGGTGTGTATGCTCATTTAGAGCTTTACAAATTATTGTGTTCTTGTGTTGTAATAATTAACCGAAACAAATTCGGTTTTGATTTTATTTCGTGTGGTGAGGTTGTTAAGAAAAGAAATTTTCAGGATGATTATTTTAAATGGTGGTAATTTTCATGTTTCGGATTTTGAATTTTATTCTAAAATTCGGGGTGTGACAGTGATACAAGCCTTATATGGAGATGATTAGGAGGAAGAGGAGATCATGAAAATAGGGAGGATCGGCCGAGGTGATGCCGGAAAATGAGTTCTCCGGGGTCGGGGTTTAGCCTCGGGGATGGGCTTCGATCAAGCTCCTAGGGTGGCGGCGCAGCAAGGCGGGGGCGGGGGACTGGGCGGCTCGGGGCACACGCGGGGAGGGCGGGACGGGTTGACGGGTCGATCGGGGGGCTGCACACAGGAGAGGGGGGGAGAAAGAGGGAGGGAGGGAGAGAGAGAGAGAGAGAGTATGGGCTGGGGAAGAAAAAATGGAATTTTGGGAATTTTTTTTCTGGGTTTCTGAAAATTCCAAATTTTTTTTTATATTTATAGAAAAAAAATTCAATTTTCAAATATTCGTAATAAATTCATACGAACTCCGAATATTACGTTCCACATATGAACCAACTCATATTGATGAGATCTACAACTTTTATGAAGGAAGTTTTTCCAAATTTTAAACGAATAAAAAGTTAATTTTCACGACCCCCTAAATAACGTTCGTTTTCGAAAATAAATCGATTCGAAACCGAGTTTCTCGTGCAACGACTCACAAAATAGTCTCAATATTAATAATTCAATACCCGAATAATTATTGAATTACATAAATTTATTTAAATGAAATTTTAGGTCTTCACGATAATTAACTTCATTAGTCGAAACATATGCTCCTGCTATACTGCTTGCTGGTGATCTAAAGAAAACGATGCAACACCAACGACAGTAAGAGGAGATGGAGATATATATATATATATATATATATATATATATATATATATATATATATATATATTTTTTTTTTTTTTTTTTTTTTTTTTTTTTCAAGACGATTCCAGACTTCCAGAGAGATCGAGAAAGATGGGGACAATCCCCCCTTCTTCATCTGACTTGGCATTTATATAGTTCCCCATTTAACTAATTTTTTCCAATGGCCCTGATCTTGCGGTGGATAATTTTATGGTCCAGATTGCACCGCACAACATTCTTTCTTCTTAATATAATTTTCATAAAAACTAAATCGCTTGTAACATTTATTTATTTAATTAATTAATTATTTTTTAAATACCTCGGGTATTACATTCCATCTACTTTGATCGTCCAAATCCAAAGACTTGACCATATTTCATCTGTATAATACATGATATAACCCCTAGGAGGCAAAAGAGAAATAGAATCAATTTTTACTGACTCTCATGGATGTAGAATTTCATACTCCATCTCATAGATGTATATTACAGCTCTTAGAAGCTGACTCTCATGGAAATACAATTTTGTGAAAACTCAAAAGTTGCATTCGATGAAAAGTCAAATATATGGCTTTGGTGGAGGTTTCCTATTCATTCTCTAACACTTGAGAAACCTATCAACTTGCTTGACGCGTTAGAATTTGATACTCTAAATAATTCAATTAATGCACATAATCACAAAACTATAGTCGTGTGCAACAAAACCAAGTCTATTAGAGAAGGAACAAAATGAAAAAGAACCCATTCAAGAAAGGCTCCTAATGTCAAAACAGAGATGATGTTGAATTAGATGATGTTTATAACAAAACAGAGAAAAAATGGAAGTTTTTGTTTTGACAAATTCCAAACTTCAGAAATCAATCATTATCAAGATAAAGACATTCAACTCCTCCTAATCCATGTTATAATCAAGAATATCTGATGTACCTTTTCCAAGACAAACACAAATTGATTTGTGGTCTCCTTTGAATCTCAGTGTTTAAACTTTGATAGAGACTGCAAACAACAGAAAACCAATTTTAGATCAATCGCTTTCAGAAAGATAATAATACCGTTAAAAGACGTAGTGCTCTACAATCCAATGCCTAAAATTTAGAAATCCCCAAATTGTGAACTCCTGGAAATTTCGACCAAACTTAAAAAAAAAAAAATTGAATCATACCCAGATGTCTCGAATCACGGGAAGATGAACAATCGTCTTTGCCTCTTTTTTTCTGCCTGCAGCGATGGCGGATCAGATCGCAATCTCAGTCTATCTCCCTCTCTATCTCTATATCGTTCTAGCACTCTCAGTCTGAATTTGTACCTTTCTCTCTATCTCTGGATGATTCTAAATTCTCAAAAAAAAAAAAAGGGAAATTTTTTGTTGTTGTTGATATATCAAACAGCATGATCAATAGAGTAAATTTTCAAAAGATAGAAGGGTAAAAAAGTCACGGCACTATTGAATGAATATTGCAAAACCCCATTCTACTTTAAAATAGTTATAATTAATGTTAATTAATATGGTTGCAGAAGTCATCAAGACGATAGTAGAATATAAAGATCATATATATCAACGTGACTTGGTCTATTGTGGAAAAGAAAAATTTGTTACATAGAGATCAAGACGAACATTATATTTGAGGTTCTAATTCAAGGATGAAAGTTCGTGGTGATTTACATATTGTACCCAGATAGTTGGAACAGAAACATTACACCTGGATGTGTCAACAGCCGCCGTTATTGACATTCTCTGCAAAAACCAAGTACAAGACTACGTAGCATATGCATGAATCAATTTCGTATATTGGCATCGTGCATTTTTCCTATTAATGAATTACTTAAACCAATAAAAAAGTTTAACAAGTTGATCTAGATATTTATATTTTTTTTTGTGACATTTCATCAAACACTTTTTTTAGATTAGTAATTTAGTGTATGTTAATTATATGTAGTTTTGTTAAGTTGGGATAAGGTTGTAGATTTTGTACCTTGGACCAAGCTGACGTTGATATTATGTCGGCGGTCTTTCTGAATTCTGATTCTGATTCCTTAGCTTGCATGCATATATATACGCATGACAAGAATATTCACCATCAACCAGAACCAGTTTATTATTCAAACTAGACTAGTCTCTAGTTGGAATGTACAATATTCAAGAAGGAGAATATACTGATACTCGGTGACCGAGTAACAGTATTTCCCAGACTAAGGAATCATTGAATGGATCGAGCTGCAATATGACATCATCAAGATTGGGTATTCTAATGGTGGACCTCGCTCTATGTATGGGATTGAAAACAAGGTCTTTGCTAAACCGTATTAACGTATCCGGCGCTCCATAAGGAACTTGAACAGCATTCAGGATTGGGTATTCTACTGTTGGCACTGTTGCTGCTGTGGGGATTGGAACTCGTCGATCAGGATGGTTGTTGAAACCTGCAAGCTGATTGTTCGCGAAATTCGTGGAGTTTAAACAAGAAATGATCTGATAGCACAGGGGGTTTATGCAAGATGGGAAGGGATTTTGAGTATTCGTGCGAACAATCATAATAGTAGTTTAGGGTTAAGGTGTTGATAATATATAAATCTCAAGTGGAAAAATTAGGACCTTACTTATGAGTTTATAAGGATTTGAGTCACTCCATCCATTGCCAATTGATTTTGGATGTGAAACTCATATTACTTTATCATGATATCAGAGCGGATTATCCCACTTGTGCATGCCTCATGGCTACACGGTCTCCACGTCACCCAAAGTTATTCACTTGTATGATTTGAAAATTCGCCACACGTGCGAGGACGTGTTGAGAATATATATATCCTACATTTTAAAAATGGGACTTTATTTATGGATTTATAAGGGTTTGAGACACTCCATCAATTGCCAATAATTGATTTTGGATGTGAATTCTAGATTTTATCATAGAGTTTCTTGTATCAGTAGTTTGTTAACTCGTGTTTTATTTCAAGTTCTTGGTATTGCCCTTGGGGCCCAAGCTTCTGCTAGTTTCTAGCTTTACAATAAAGGAGTATATAGTTGCTTCATTAAACCCAAACTAAAATGATAGTATTATTCAGACCAAAAAAAAAAAAGAACGTTTATGCAATGGAAAATGGCTAGAATTCTAGAAAATATATCATAGTATATCGATATCACATGGAAATAGGATATGGCATTATCAATCTATTTAGATTATAATTGTTCTGTTGCATCTTTAGTACGCATGCGTTATGCATTCACAAATTATTCCCACATTTCTTTATTTTTGGGAAATCGTTGATTAAGATATAAGTTTGGGTCCAATATAATGTTTATGAAAGATGGTTATCTGGGTGTTCTATTAGATAGTTTAAGACAAAGTATTAAACACAAACATCATATATGCATTTTTTTTTTTTTTTAAGAAAAAAAAGTTCATTGAATCAGCGATAGGAATCGCTTATAGGGGCATCTTAATGGGAAGCATATAGAGGCCAAAAATAAATTGACCCTACAATGAAGGTAGAACATATTAGAAAGTGTACTACACCAACCAATTGTTCTTTTACAATAAAGCACTGCTCATGAATACTAATAGATGAACTAGTTATAAAACTAGAAGAAAAACTAGCAAGAACTAAAAGTAAATTCTCAACCTCCTTAAGATAATTACCAACAATAGAACTATTATCACGACCTTGAGATTTGTAGATCCAACCGTCAGAACCTACTATCTGGACATGCAAAGGATTGGCATACCAATCAAAACTAAATTCGTCCTAGCATAAGGAGCACTGCTCGCTAATGCACTCAATTGGATAGTCACAACAACGTGATTATATTGAGAATTCTCGTAGAATTAAGTCAGCTACCTGATGGTAAAATCAGCACACCCAGACAAAAGAAAACATCATAATTGAATAAAACATGCACAAAGTCTTCTGGATCCCAAATCCAGGCCCATAGGGAGATCTGGCCAATAGAATATTGGTGTGGGCCCCATAGTAGCCCAATCTCCTAAAGGTCCTACCTGTTGTGGACACCTAGAACCGGGTCGATCATCGTCCTTCCCCCCGCCCCCCTCAATGTATCTTTCTGCTCTGGATCTCATTCAATTCAATTCTCAGTGCAAGTGCTAGCTATCGTTATATGCTTCTTCCTTCCTTCTTTGATCTTTTGCAAAGTAGCACAAGAACCGCATTGAAAACGGCGATCGATCGGCCACTCGTCAACGTTGTAGCAGCCGAAGTAGGCTTGCGGCAACGGCGTCTGAAGCATCCGACCATAGATCGGATATGGCTTCGATTTCTAGCCATAGATCGGATATGGCCTCGATGTCTTCTAGTCACTGCTCTCCACGCCGTCGTGTTGGACAAATACGACGGTCACAAACTCCTCCCCGTCGATCCCTCCCCGGAAAATCAAACCAGCATTGTTTCACGCGATACATTGAGTTTCATATGTGCTTGGGTGCTAAAGAGTGAAGAGTCTGGTGAATGTGAAAGATTTTCCAAATATGCCCAGGTGAATGGGTTGAGAAGTGGAACTAGCAGAGGGAGAGTGGAACATTCCCAGGTCCGCTTTGATTTAATACCAGTAGCTTGGAACAGTCCTTTTGTCTTTGTTTTGAATCGTCGAATGGTCCTTTCACATGAAAAGTTATGGTTCACTTTTTTATAAGAATTGCATGATTTTCAATTGGATCATTTGTGAATCAATAAGTGACCAGTTTGAATTTCTTTGGGTTTATTAGACCACTACATTTATGAAGGACTTGAAAGAGACCTGAAATATTATTCTAGCTTAATAAAAATCAATTATAAAAAAGTTATATTGAATGGCGATAGACGTCTATTGAGGGACAATACATGACTGATATATGTCTATTGGGGGGCAATAGAAGTTTATTGGGGGGAAATATATGGCTGATAGACGTCTATTTGAGGGCAATAGAGGTCATCCCTCAATAGATGTCTATTGGGGGGCAATAAATGTCTATTGGGGTAATAAACATTTCCGGTAAGGTTTTCTAAAAGGTCCGGTGGGCGGCAGCCGGTGACAGGAATCCGGCAAAGATTGGCCGAAATCCCACGACCTGTGACCGGATTCCGGCTATAGTTGGCTGTATTCAGGCGATCGATGACCGGATTCCTGCGACTGGTGACCAGCTCCGGCGAAGTCTCATGTGGTTTCTCTCTCTCTCTTTCTAATTAACAAAGGGTAAGGGTAAAATGATATTAAAAAAAAATCTTAATGGGGTATTAGGGAAGACCTCCTTAGAGTATTTTGGGTAAGAGAAAATTAAAAAAACTTAATGGGATAAGTAGGAAAAAAAAATCTAAAAATGGGGTAAATAGACAAAAACTCGTTAATTTTTGCTTCTCTATAACAGAGAAATTATAGGGAAACCGTTGGAGATACTGTTATATACCTAGTGAGATTGTATCACCCATAGTATAATACAAGCTGCAACTTAATTAAAAATCCTTATCGATATGAAAAATAATCTACATACCGCACAAAATAAACATTAATCTTTAAAAAAAATCATCTTTTGAAATTAAAGTAACAAATGAAGTCATTACATGTGATAAATTAAACATGATCAACTAATCATAATAATTGATGTAACAAGTGAACTTCAGTATATGTACAATGTGGTTTAAACAGCTTTCCGCAAGCATAATTGATGTAACAAGTGAACTTCAGTATATGTATAATGTTGTTTAAACAGCTTTCCACATTGCTTGCCAAGAGGATTACACCGACTTAAAAACCAGAAAGCTAGAAATCTGGAAGCAAACGAAAACTAGGTATTGGATCGCATCTTCTCTCATCTTTGAATATAATTTATTATTTCTTTTTTTTTTGTCTGAAAATTAAATGTATTGTTCTTCAAGCCCCTACCAAATAGACAAAGGAGCTAGCATCATTCACAGCATGGGCAATTCTTGTTAATAAAACTGGGCCTCATAGTATGGGTTGCACCACTTGTGTTTAGCAAATATTCTCTCCAAATTAAGCATACTGTACTGCTAAATTTACCATTACAGAAGCTAAAGAAAATAAATCTGTCAAGTAGGACTGTAGGAACCAAGTGCACACCTAAAAGTACACATTAAGCAGTTGTACTTGTGACATGACATGATAATCATTTTTTTTATGACATGATAATCATCATTATACTGAATAATCAAAAGTTATACTTTTCTACTCTAATTGTATAAAAAAAATGGTAGAGTATTATTATGAACTAGTTCTTTTTTTTTGGTTACATTATTATGAACTAGTTTAGACAACATCAATAGAGAAAAATGCCGAGAAAAAGTTGTTATAACTAAGTTGCCATTGTCTTCTTCCATAAGAACACAAGCTTGACTAATTTTTAAAAAATCAGTAATTATAAATAATATATAAGATCTTGAATTTCTCCACTCGTTACTAACATTTTAATATTTGGACAGGACTAAAGGAGACCTAGATTTCTATACGTTGTCAAACCCGAATATGAGCTTATTCATCCAATAGTGTCTTGAGCCCAATGCAATGGGGCTACTTGAGTAATGTGCCCATTTGCGGACATGTACATGTGTGTGAATCTCCCGAACTATTTGTGGTATGGAAATTAGTTGAACGTTTTTGTGTGGTGTGTGTGACATAATTTGTTTAAGATGTAAGAATTGTTTGCGAACTTAATCCGATCTTAGACCTCTTCATCTAATTACTAATTGATTTTAGATCTAATTTTTACCATAATATACTTTAAGCGTAATCAACTTGTTGATAATGAGTAAAGATTTTTCAAAGACATTGTATATCACAGATCAACTTAATGTGATTCTAGTTTTTTGACTCGGTGATATCACCTCACCATCATCAATTTGACCCTTTAGCTTTGGCTGCTTTCATTTCTATTTTTCAGGCCATGGGAATGAATGGGAGAGTAAGATGGTCCACAAGCCTTTGGACTTTGGTAGCCTGCCCTTCGCTACACGCACATCAAAACACTTGGAAGTTATATAGACAGACCAAAATGGGCAGATGAATAAGCTATAGTAGTGATGTACTTCTTAGAACAGTAAATGAAAACAAACGAGTCAGACCAAAAGCTCTGTAACCTTTATTATGTGTAGAGGAAGGGAATTTATGATGTGGTTTAAGGTAAGGTCCCCCATTTGCACATGCTTTGCAATAAAGAGATCATCAGGTTTTGGGTGCTCAGTGGGGGATCACTCTACCTAAAGTATCCACCATCAGGCCTGTAGTAGTCAGTACTCAGTAGCTTTTCCATGGCACTCCTGCTTGTTAAATTTCCCCTCCAATAGTTTGTAAAAATGCCCAGATTATTGCCCTGCCATTAGAGAGTGGTTTACCCATGATTTGTGTAGAACAATTTTTTGTTAATAATATCCCCCACCCCAGCACTTTGATTTATGGATTTTTGCTTTCCTAATGCGCAGACAAGTTCTTCAATGAAATGTCTTGAATACGATGAAAGTAGTGGCCATCGCTATGAAATATTGGGATCAAACAAGTATGCAACTTCTTATCTGCCCCCACTAGAAATATTTGTGAGGTGATCGGTTTATCAGTTCAAATTTTTTTCATCTATTCATATATTTTTAAAGGAGAAAAATTCAAGTATCGTCCCCAAATTATGCTGCCAAGGCCGATTTGATACCCAAATTCTCAAAAATATCAATGTGATACCCAAAGACCTAAATTGGTATCAACGTGATACTTCTATCAAAATTTTCTGACGGCGCCGTCTGTTTGTTGACGTGGCAAGCACGTGGGTCCCAAAAAAAGTGAAATGACAAATTTATCTTTTTTCTTTTTTTTTGAAAAATTCATCTACCGTCCCCAAACTATTTTGCAAGGCAATTTGGTACCCAAACTCTCAAAAGTATCAATGTGATACCCGAAGATCTAAATTGGTATCAATGTGATTCCTTATTCTTCTTCTTCTGGAATTTTCTTCTTCTTTTTAGGGTTTCGCGGCGCCAAGCAGCTTGGGGCTGAAGCTTCCAATCGAACCCGATACCGATCGAAGAACCTGCTGGTGTTGAGATGATCAACGACCCGTCAACGTAAAGTAGGGCTGCCCAGCTGTCGAGCGAGACGAGGCGTTCAGTCGGAAGGCACTGTGAGAGAGTGGCCGTCGAGCATGGTAGCGATCTTGAGTGATCGAACAGGGAAAGCAATGGGAGGAGGTGGTTAATCTACAGGAGTGCGACGAAGATGGATTTGTAGCAGGAATTGGAGAGGATCTCGGCGGCTTTAGTGATGGTTTAGGCGGAGGAGAAGGAGAGGAGAGAGAAGAAGAAGAAGAAGAAGAAGAATAGCTAAAATGGCATCCCTATAATTGGACCGCCTTCCCTTCGGAGACCGTACGTACTCCGCCTCGACGACCACTCTCTCACAGCACCTTCCAGCTGAACGCCTCGTCTCGCTCAAAAACTCGACGACCCCAATTTACGTCGACAGGTCGTTGATCATCTCAGCACCAGCAAGTTCTTCGACCGGTATCGGGTTCGATCGGAAGCTTTAGCCCCAAGCTACTTGGCGCTGCGAAACCCTAAGAAGAAGAAGAAGAAGAAGAAGAAGATCCTAAAAGAAGAAGAACGAAGAAGAAGGAAGAAAAAGAAATGAAAAGAAAAGGAAAAAAAAAAGGTAAATTGGTCATTTCATTTTTTTTAGGACCCACATGCTTGCCATGTCAACAAACATACGGCGCAATTAGAAATTTTGGACGGAGGTATCACGTTGATACCAATTTAGGTCTTTGGGTATCTCATTGATACTTTTAAGAGTTTAGACATCAAATTGGTCTTGGCAAAATAGTTTGGGGAGGGTAAATGAAATTTTAAAAAGAAAAAAATAAGGGTAAATTGGTCATTTCATTTTTTTTTAAAGAACCCACGTGCTTACCACAGCAGCAAACAGACGACGCCGTTAGAAAATTTTGACGGAGTATCATGTTGATATCAATTTAAGTCTTTGGGTATCACATTGATACTTTTGAAAGTTCGGGTATCAAATTGGTTTTGGCAAAATAGTTTGAGAACGGTAGCTGAATTTTTCTCTTTTTAAAGTGCACATAAATTACTTGATAAAATGTCTCAAAGAAAATGACGTAGACAATTTGTTTATTTGAGATGAGTGATCTATTTAACTTACTATCTTATAAAGTCTATATCTTTATTGCTAAATATGTGAGAAAATAATTGGCTGGATTTGGTGTTCAATCTAGCTTGAATGATTGACGATCATATAGACCCGTGAGTGATTCTCTTCAACGTGAAACTAATGATTTTCAAAGCCAGTCTACCATCTTCTCAAACCAAATATAATACTAGTCCAGTTGTGTAATTTCCTTTTAAAATACAAAAGGGCTGCAGCTTCCTTTTGGCTTTTTAAATTAGACCTTCAATCCTTCAGTCTTTACTGCCTTCACGGGTCCTGATTCTCTTTCGTTTTTCAACATCTGATAATTTGTCTCCAACAAACTTCCACACATCCAAAGCCACTTCATTTTTATTATATTCTGCTCCTACTATTGTTTCTTTGTCCTCAGCTGCTGCCTGCTGCATCATAGTCCAAACCATGTCTTCTTCTTGTTCTTCTCCTTCTTCTTCTTGGTTTACATTGACATCTTGTTTGACCATTTTCTTCCTGCTTAGTACTTCTGCAAGTTCTGCAGCAAAACCACACCGCCAACTCTCTGTTGATTACTATGCGAACTCATGTCCCCAACTCGAAAAACTCATCGGGTCCATCACATCCCAACAGTTCAAAGAAGCACCAGTTTCTGGTCCAGCAACCATTCGCCTTTTCTTTCATGACTGCTTTGTAGAAGTAATTAATCACAACAATGCACATTTATTTAGTTTTCTATTTCTGCATGCATGTACATTTGAATCTTCTTGTTATAACTTCACTGATTTTGCATGTATGTGTTGAATCTGATTGGCATTGAAGGGCTGTGATGCGTCCATAACCATAAAGTCACAGCAGGGGAGCAAGGCGTTGGCAGAGAAGGATGCACCAGATAATAAGGACCTGAGGGAGGAAGGCTTTGAAAGTGTGAGGAAAGCAAAGGCTTTGGTAGAAAGCAAGTGTCCAGGTGTTGTGTCTTGTGCTGACATACTTGCAATTGAAGCCAGAGATTATGTCCACTTGGTGAGTACTACTCTCTCTCCCCCTGTTCATCTCACTTTTACTTTTGATTTCTAGTCCTTTATTTTCTTGCATGCTATTGTCATCATATGGACCTGTAGACTGTAGTTGTTACCAACTATTCTGTGAACTGTGATAAACATGACTGTTTATAGTGAAGTTTATTTACCATATTTTGGGTAGAAAAGTTACTTTTACCATAGACATGTAAAATCTTGCTTTCATTTTGTAGCTTTGCAACTTTTTATGCTTAAAAGTAGGGGAGAGGCATGCAGATGGAAAAATGGAAGGGTGAACTCAATACTGCCCTTGGAAAGTAGATAAACTTTATGATGGAGTTTAAGACACAGCACTTTTATTTTCATTAGACCTTTGAATTTTCTCCATCCTAGGTCGTGGTTCAAGCACGGTTTGGGGAGTTCTACTCCTAGAAGTTAAAACTCTAAAGAGAACTAGAGAAGGAACAAAATTGTCCGAGTTAACTGTGGCACTGTTTGCTGAAGGGAGTGCTAGGCCGCTAGCTTTTCCCTTTAGTTTAAAATGACTAGTTTTGTAATGTCATTTCAATGGTGCAGGCAGGGGGTCCATACTATCAAGTTAAGAAAGGAAGGTGGGACGGAAGAATATCAGTGGCCTCAAGAGTGGCTTCCAATATTCCCCAAGCAAATTTCACGGTGAATCAGCTACTCAAACTCTTCAATTCAAAAGGACTAACACTTGAAGACCTTGTTGTTCTTTCTGGTGCTCATACATTCGGGTATGCACATTGCCAGAACTTCGTAAGCAGGCTCTATGACTACAGAGGCTCGAAGCAGCCTGACCCGGTTATGGACCCGAGGCTCCTAAGGGCGCTAAGAATGTCATGCCCACATTATGGTGGAAATCCTGACATTGTTGCACCATTTGATGTCACTACTCCCTATGTGTTTGATCATGCCTATTATGGTAATTTAGTGGCTAAGTTGGGCTTGCTAGCTTCAGACCAAGCTTTAGCTTTGGACCCAAGAACCAAACCCATTGTTCAAGCATTTGCAAAAGATAAAGCGAAGTTTTTCCAAGCTTTTGGGGTGGCTATGGAGAAAATGGGCTCAATAGGTGTGAGGAGGGGAAGAAAACATGGGGAGAGAAGAAAAGACTGTAGTATGCATATGTGAATATGTGACTGTTTTCCCTTATTTACTTATTAGGGTCAGTTTAGATAGTTTTCTTGTCTTTTGATTCATTGTTCTTTTGATTTGTTTTTGGTGATTGTGGTTTTGCTGTACATGAAAGATTTTATGAATGCTTGAAGAGTTGAAACAGTTGAGGAGAATCATTTTAGAACATAATGTGTGACAATATAGTCTCTTTTTATGCCTTTCAAATTGTCAATGATTTCATATATTTGCACTGAAGTTTAGAAACTAGGGCTTCATAATTCAAGCATTTACTGTAATTGCTAAAACCTCGGGTTTCTTTGAGATAATTGATTGAACATCTTATCCGAGTATTAATAAAAACATATTACTTCACTTGAATTGGTTTAATCGGTACGGTTAATTTTTAGCAAATATGATTTAGTGGTGAAGGCCTTAAACAAGAATTAAGGACATGCACGGATCATACTCAAATTAAACAAAATAACATGAACGCCGAAGTCGTGATCCTTCGATTGACAATGAACT
Organism: Rosa persica; assembly: GCA_025331145.1. NCBI lineage: Eukaryota > Viridiplantae > Streptophyta > Magnoliopsida > Rosales > Rosaceae > Rosa > Rosa persica. The sequence continues at coordinate 4,742,346 of WFKR01000005.1, read as the reverse complement.
TATGAAGTGTGCGGTTTAGAGGTATACTATTCTCAATTGCATTACGGATTGGGATGGTGGTCGTGGATATAGACATGGTAATTGGCACTTCACAGAAAGCAATGAACAAAGCCACAATTAGCAAAACAGATTTGTTAAGCGAATACATGATATATATCATGTTTAACTAGTTATAATGATCATATTGTTGATCAATATAACCCAGTTTCATATATGAAATGAATTTGCATGCATCCCCTAACTCATTACGTGGCAGATTCAACTACAACAAACAAAACGTACCACATGATCGAAAGTCACTTGTTGATATGCACGAAGCGTACTTACATCTAATTCGCCATTACTGTATAGGCAGTATAGCTAGTCATGCAAATTAATAACATAGGGCTCGAGAGGATAGCTAGCTAGCTAGGCAAGAGTTGTTACCATTCCTTATTTCATAAAATTTATAAATTTGGATCAAACTAGACTCTAAAGACCTCTCTCTCCCCCCTAGGAGAAGCCGAAATTGAGAAGATTGATGAGCGAAGATGGGATGAGGAGTTAGACATGCATGGACTGGTTGACGATTGTGTCTAAAAGAGTTGGAATGGACTCGCTGCTACGCTACACGCCTCGATCCCTATTGCTGGCAATCTCTTCTTTTTCCGGACTTCAAATCCTATCCTTTGGATTGGTCGTGTCGAGGATCCGCTTGATCCTCATAGTTCACAGAAAGTTTGTTGATGAAATTGGAATCGATAAAAGTCGTTTCTTTATCAGAAGTTTGTAAATTGGTGGTCGATCAATAATGGATCGAAATGTGAAGAATTTGAAGAGAGTGATGAAGATATATCAAAGCTCGCTTCGGCTTCCCACAGATTGATATCTTTTTGTGCGATGGTTTTGTAGGCCATGATTTGTCCGAGTTAATAATTATGTGAATATCGTGAAAGATGGATGATGCTGTTTTTTTTTTTTTTTTTTGATAGAATGTGGGTGTTAATTTGCATTGCACAATGACTCACCAAAAAATTGGCCTAGGACATGATTGAACCATGCCTAGAAAGTCCTATAGTAACCTAACGTCTAGAATACCCTAAGGTAAGCTAATGTACCATCACCATGAGAATAAGCTCAAAGTAACTAGTAACCAGGCCGCCAAGACCTCTGGTCAGCCCCGCCCTTAGGATCCAGGACTAGATTTAGAGAACCCAAATCCAAAACCATCATTGAGTTTCCTCATCGCTGGCTGACAATGAATCTCCAAACAGAGAGCACACTGTTTGTTTATTAGCCGGCAAAATTAGGACGTGTCACAAAAAAATAATAAAGTAATATAAGTTTCACAACTATAACAAATCGACTCCAATTCACACAATTCCTTAAAAAAAAAATTAGCAATTAATGAAAATGACTCAAATTCTTATAAAATCATAACCAAAATTCTCATTTTTCAAAGGTTGAATTCATATTCTCAATACTAGCTCCTTAACATGTGCTCAGCACATGTCAATTTGCTTTTATTTTTAATTATTTTTTTAAATATAAAAAGTTACAACAGTTTTTATCTTGATATTGAAAAGTTCATCTTTTTTTCATGAGAAATATTATAATTTTTTGATATCTATATTATGTGAGGACATATATGATAATTCAAAATTTTAATTATTCTCTTGAGAATCGACTTAATTATATATATATATATAAAAGAATTTTGGCCCAAGAAAAGAAAAATCTAAAATCTACTTTCAAAGTTTAGTTACTAAAATTGACCCTTTGAAGCAATAATAGACAAAACAATGCACTACTACTGTCTCTCTACGCTTCCGCCCTTTGCAACTATTGGCACCAAACCCAATCGAACTCTCCCCATCAGAGCCATGAGAGCCGTCGTCCAGCGCGTCGCCTCCGCCAGCGTCGAGGTCGAAGGCCGCACTGTCTCGGCCATTGGGCCGGGCCTACTCGTCCTTGTCGGGCTTCACGAGTCCGATTCCGGCTCCGATGCCGAGTACATGTACCTCCCCACTATCCCTCTACATTTCAATTCTCTCTTTACTAGACAAAAACCCAATAGTAAGATTTTGTGGTTGAAATTTTCAGATGCCGGAAGGTGTTGAATATGAGGCTGTTCACAAATGAGAGTAGCGGAAGAGGATGGGACCAAAACGTAATTTCACCTTGTTTCACTTTGTAACTGAGACTTCAACTGTAATAACGGTTTTTGCGAGTTGGGTTATGTTTGTTTGTTTGTCTTTGCAGGTAATGCAGAAGAACTATGAAGTGTTACTAGGTAAGTGGTTAAGCTTAAAGTTTTGTTGGCTGAAACAAGTTACTGTGAGGTTGGGGTTTAAGGTTTTTGTGTACGTGGGGATTGACAGTGAGTCAATTTACATTGTATGGAATCCTGAAGGGTAACAAGCCTGATTTTCATGTGGCCATGGCGCCGGATAAAGCAAAGCCCTTTTACGCTTCGTTGGTTGAGAGCTTTAGAAAATCCTACAAGCCGGATGCAATAAAAGGTGAAATTATTTTCATGTTTTCTTGGCCTATTTCCTGTTTTTGATTGTATGTGTAACTCATTAGACTAGAGGTGTCTTGAATGATAAAATAGAGTCTAACTCGCAACTTTGTCTGATAAGGGGAGTAGATGAGTTAGTCAATGGAGATTGGAAAGGATAAGTTTCTTTCGTGAAATAATTCATTTTCTTCCTTTACCTTGCATATATAGAACTTGGAATCTAACTTCCATTTCTTAGTTTGGTCTAGTGAGTTGCATATCCAATTCAATCTTCCCACAAATGATTTATTGATCGCTTTTTGTGGGCTGTGTTGCTTGTCTAGATGGTGTGTTTGGAGCAATGATGAAGGTAAGGGTTTGCTAAAATCATGTAACCCCGTTCAATTCTTAGTAGAAACGTCTGATACTTGGATAATGAATAATTGTGTTTATAGGTCAATTTGGTCAATGATGGACCAGTTACAATGCAAATCGACTCACCATCCCCTAAGTGAGTACTTTATCCCCTGCCTCCCTCTGTTGAATCTATTCCACCAGTCTTTGAAAGTTCATTTTTGTAAACACTCATGGCAGGAACTCAAATGGCGTTACAGAAGAATCGTGATTTGGTTGGCTTTGCTTTGATTTGATTCAACGGAGACTCGGCAATACAGCGGAATTCAAACATGTGGAATCTAATTTATGATATAGCCATGATTGATGACATTTGTAAGTATTATCGTCTGGATCATGATGTTTCCTGAGAATTGTTGTGGATGGAGATGTTGAAATTTTCAGTATCATCTTTTCTTGTGTTAGCTAAGGCTGCAGTGATTTAGTTGAAAAGAAAATCTCAGTATTCTAACAACATAGTAAATGAATAAAAGAGAAAAACACTTGGATTTAGAATGAGCATCCTGTTTTATAATAATATAATCCTCCAGGCAACTACTGCCTGAATATAGCTAAAGCAATAGGGTGTCAGTCTACACATTTGTAAAATACGATCACCATTAGTCATTTGCCCATCTATGGTATAATCCCAGTTCCTGCCATTTGAACAGTCACATTCTTTCCCCAAAATGCATGAATATCACTGTAGTTATACAACCTTCGTACATACATCCTAAAACAAAAGTCTATCAGCTTGACTTGCGCATGTAGCCTGCTCCTTAAACTTCTCAAGCATGCAAAGAATCACAATATGCTATATGCACCCGACTGAAAAAAAAAAAAAAAACAGAAAAGAGCAGAGATCAGCCATCAGTTCAAACCAGTTTATCAGCTGAAATTATGGCTGTTGTAGCTTACAATAAGCCCTTCTTCAGTGTTCTTTCTTCCTGAGTTTTTCATCAGTTGATGATATAAGGAAATGGAAAAACTCAGAGATGATACGAGAGGAAGATAAAATGAGGTTTTTGGACAATGAGGATTGTCATTGCAATGAGGTTCTAAAACCTATGTAATTGCAAACAAAAGCAGTTCTGGTAGTAGATGGATGTTAAACCTGATACTGAGTTGTAGGAGGATTGTCATTGCAATAAGCATGAGTCATTGAGCTGCAGCAAACAAAATTTTCTTTATATGCCTTGGGTTTACTGAAACGATCATTGGGTGCATTTAGAAGCAACCCCTCATTTCATTTCAACCCTAAATCTTTTGCTTCCTCTTGATGCTCTCTTATCTCTCTGCCACAGCCACACCAAAGCTTTAGCTCTGTCTCTCTAGCTCTGCGTTTTATCCGTCTCTGAGTTTCGATCTTCATTTGAGAACCATTTAACTTTTATTTTTATCTTTTTGGCGTGAAGAAGATATTGCATGAAAATGATTGCTGTTGTTTGTGGCTATTGCTATTATTTAATTTTAGTTGAAGAACCATTTAACTCAAATTTCCATTGAATATATCATTGATTAACTGTTGTTGGGATCCGATAAGTGCCGGTTATCTATGCTTTTGATTTTGCAAAGGAGGCGATCCGGCAATTGGATGTTGGATCTCCTTCTTTGCCAAAAGCACTATGGCTCCTTTTTGGAGGACGCGTTTCCCTATGGTATCAGGAGAGAGTATGATGTGGGTGAGTGAGGTTAAGCACTTAAGCTGTTTAAATTAGTGCAGACTGTTGCATATAGGGTTGGGATCCGAGAAGTGCAAGTTGATGATGCTCTTGAGTTTGCAGAGGAGGCAATCCGGAAACTGAATGCCGGATCTCTTCCCCTGCCAATCAAAAGCACTTTGGCTTGATACCATTTTACTTTTCCAATTTACCAAAAACGAAAATTCACATTGAAGGGGATTCCAAATTCGAAGTCAAGTACTCCAACCGTTGGAGATCGAATACAATCAGCTGAGAACTTGAAGTTGATCACTTAATTTGAAAAACAGTAGCAAATGTATTTTTTTTTTCCTAAATTGAAGAACATAAATTTATATATAAACATTGACAATGCCCATGGGAAACAATAATAGTTTTTTTTTGTGTTTTTTTGTTTTTTTTTGTTTTTTTGTTTTTTTTTTTGTTTTTGTTTTGGGTGGAAGAAAAACAATACGGAAGGAAACTACAACAGAATTATCGCTACCAAAACTAAACAACTAAACGAAGAGGCATATTTGCGGATGACCAATTAAACAATGTTGACAATTGTTGGCCTGCTCATCTCATAACCATCGTTGGGGTAATCTTCATCGGCAACAAATCTCTTCCAGTACCAATGCTGCTTCCACACCCTGCTCATCTCTTCAATTGGGATCCCCTTTGTCTCGGGCAAGAACAAGTACACGAAAACAGACATGACACACACGAAGAATGCGAAGAAGATGAAGAGCCCGAATTTCAAGTGGCACAGCATTGTCAAGAAGACTTGAGCCACAATGAAGGTGAAGATCATGTTGACTGAGACATTGACACTCTGAGCAGCTGATCTGATTTCCAAGGGGAAGATTTCACTTGGGACTAGCCACCCTAGAGGACCCCATGACCAAGCAAACCCTGCTACATATGTGCAGATGAAAACTACCACAACAATTGCATACCACTTTGGCAAGTTATCAGCATTTCCATCCAATCCGAATTTTGCACCAATACAAGCCGCCACAACTATCTGGCATATCAACATTTGAGTTCCACCCTCAAGGAAGAGCTTCCTCCTTCCCCACTTATCAACACCATACATGGAAACAATTGTTGCAGCAACATTAACAAGTCCGGTGATCACAGCCGATATGAGAGAAGCATCACTTCCGAAACCAATTGTGTTGAACAACACAGGAGCATAGAACATGATCACATTGATACCGGTTAGCTGCTGAAAGAAAGGAATCAGAACTGCCATGCAAAGTTGGGGCCTGTACTTCCTCTGGAGCAGATTCCTCCATGGATCCTCTATCTTCTTGGCCTCATCACTAGCTATAACAAGGTCATTGAACTCCTCGCTGACATCATCAACACCGCGAATCCTCCGGAGTTGTGTCTCAGCCTCCTCGTGCTGGCCGCGTTCGATCATAGAGTTTGGTGTGTCTGGTAATATTAGGGAGCCAACGGTGATGATAAGGGCAGGGACCATTGCACCACCCAAACTCAAACGCCATCCCCAACCGCCCTTTATCTTGGCAAAGAAGTAATTCAACAAATTGGCGGCAAGGATGCCAAGTGTGATAGAAAGCTGGAAACCGATGTTGAGAGCTCCTCTGAACTTGGATGGCGCCATCTCAGACAAGTAGAGTGGCACAGACTGATTGGAGAATCCGATACCGAAACCGAGGAGTATCCGGCCAAGAATCAACATCCACACAGCACTGGCAGCGCCATTGATGATGGCGCCGGAGCAGAAGAGAACACCACCGAAGAACATGGACAATTTACGGCCAAACTTTCGAGTCACGGTGGCTGCCACAATTGAGGCCATGAGAGCAGCCAAGTATAAGGAAGACGTGAACATGGTCAACGTCTGACTGTCATACTGGCAGTACTGGTTGGTCGACTTGTCTAGCTCTTTCTTACGATACACAGAAGGAAAGAACTTGTTCAGGAACGAGTCCATGGACGTTACACCACCGGAGATTCCAATGTCGTAGCCGAAAATCAGCCCTCCCATGGCGGCGATGATGCATGTTACCATAACATAACGGGTGAGTTCTCCGGCATACTCCTTGCTGCGGCCACCACTGGCAATACCTACGGCAGGCATTGTCGCTGCGCTTTTTCGAACCCAAAGAAAGAACTCGAGCAATGCAAAAGGGTTTGAAACCCAGGAGTTGTTTTGCAAAACTTAGAAACGAACAAGAAGGAAAGTAATGAGAGCACAATAGGCAGACACGAGATGAAGATACGATGAGGTTTTTGGACAAGGGCCAGTAGGTGTATATATAGAAAAACTGAGACTCTGATTGTCTGAATCCAAAGCAGTAATGTAATCCAAATATGTTTCTAATATGTTTAACCTTTTCCACAACGAAAATGATTAAACCAGTAAGTAATCATACTTGGAATTGGATATGGAGTCGGTGACAGTTTCGGCAATTTTACCGATGGATAGTTTTAGAATTAGGTGTTTGTTAATTAAAAGAAAATTAAAAAAATTCAAAATAAAGCTTTGGTATTTTTGGGCACTCCCCACATCAAAAATGAAAAATGGCAGTTTTTCAAGTTGTGGATACGGAAAACAAGAATGAGTTGGTCATGATTGAATGCGGTAAAGAAGAGAAGCCGTTCTGTAGCGGCCGATATAGGCTTGAGGCAGTGCCTGCGTGTAGGTTTTATTTTAACGTGACTGGATATGACGAAACTCTGATATCGGTACCTTAGTGATCATAGCGAATCATGTGGCAGAAATGAAGAGGGATTGCTTTGTGCATTCAAATGCTGTGTTGTTTTTCTATGTTATAGCTATTGTAATTCAGATTCTCAACGCTTGATGTGTATTGACTATCAATCCTTCTGTTTTGTTTTTCTCAATGTGAATTCTGGATGAAGCATTATTATAACCGCTTGTGCTGCATGATGCACTGAAGGCTGTGTTCTATGATTGATTCTGGTTGCGTTCTCGATGATTTGCTCTAGGTAATCTCATTGACGTTAGTTGAATTGAAGATAAATAACATTTTCTAGTTCAAACTAGTCTATACCCATGTTACTGCATACAAAAGCAGTTCAGTTGTGGATGTTAATTCTGATACCGAGTTGCAATGAGCAACATGAACCATACTGAGTTGCAAACGAAAGTTGAGCAGACTAGTCTTATAATTTGGGTGCACTGAAAGGATTGGGTAATTTCCAAGTCTAGGAAGCAAACAGGGTTTTTTAATTCAAGCGTGTGGAATGTAATTTATAAAATCAATAGCAATGACATTTACAAGTATATGGATAATGATGTATCGATGTTGAGGATTTTTGTGGATGGAGATCTTGAAATTTTCAGGATCATCTTTTCTTGTATTAGCTAAGGCTGTTGTGATTTGTTGGAAAAAAAAATCTCAGAATTCTAACAACATAAAATAAAGTAAGAGAATAATCTTGGATTTAGAATGAGCATCCTGTTTTATAATCCTCCAGGCAACTGCTGCTTGAATATAGCTGAAGCAATAGGGTATCACAGTATCACTACACATTTACAAATACAAGGACCATTAGTCATCTTCCCAACTATGGTAGAATCTTAATTCCTGCCATTTGAACACTCACGTTTTTCCCTAAAACGCAAGAATATCACTGCAGTTATACAACCTTCGTACATACATCCTAAAACAAAAGTCAATAAGCTTGACTTGCGCATGCAGCCTACTCCTTAAGCTTCTCAAGCATGCACAGAATCACAAGATGCTAATGCACCCGACCTGGAAAAAACAGAAAAGAGCATCTTGTTCAAGGTTCAAACAAGTCTATCAGATGAAATTATGGCTGTTGTAGGTTACAATAAGAATTAAGCCTTGCATACAACTTCACCACGACTCAAGTCAGATTCATTAAAAAAAAATTTGACTTGTCAATAATCAGATTGATTATATTAGCAGACGCTCCTAATATTCAATTATCAATGTGCAGTTACTTCACCCAACCTTGAGTCATTCTCATGCAATTCAATATAGAAGGCTACAAAACGACAGCTCTAAGTGCAAATTAGAAGCAAACATTAACACATTTATTTTGTATACATTAACATATACTGTTCATCCTAACTATGCACTATATAAACCTGTTGGATTTCATACTGGATAATCACCCTCAAATTACCTTCGGCTTACTATGACTGCGCTGATATGATAGTAGCTGCCATGAACAGTGCTTCTTTTCCAAGTGGCAAAATCTCCATCTTCCTAAACCATGTAATGTAATAATACAAGGTTAAAAGAAAACGAAGCATTGAAGTTACTAATAGTGTGACTCCAGCTACAGTTGATAGACTGCAGAGGAATTATAACGGGTCACTACAAAAAAAAAAAAAAAAACACAAGAACAAGCAAGTAAAATTTGATTCTAAATTTCCAACTCTGAGCTTACTTGTCCGCAGTCTTCAGATTTCTAAATGCAGTTATTATATTCTCAGATACTTCAGTGAGGGAGCTGTTACTTCTTTCTTCACTGGAAGCAGAGGTGCCTTTGACATGTCGTTTACATGGTACGGATAAATAAGCCTAATTAAGAAAAAAAAAACACAAAAGCTTTGATCAATATTCTGGTAAGGTTTAAAGTACAAGAACATGCTACTGAAAGACTTACCATTGTAAACCTCATTGTAAAAGCCATTTGGATATATTTATTCTATCATAGAACACAAGCACCTACACAGGCACTACATAGACATCTATTTAAAGACTTCGTTACCATAAAAGGGTATATGCATAGCTAGGAGGCTAGAGGCGCAGTAGGTGAGATGCAACTCAAATCACCTTCATGGTGAGTATCCAACTGAACAAGTAAGAAAGAAGACTCTTGTAATTTCTTAAGAAAATTGCATAAACATGCAGTCCATTTGTATGATGTCCTCTTAAGGCCGTTGATTGCAGTAATGAATAGTGACATATACACATAAATACACAATCAAGACAGTTACGAAAAAAATGACACATTACCCCTTACAAACCCAAATTTATAGATACTTCTGAGCAAGTATTCTGTCAATAGCAAGAATATTCACCTGAAGGCCATGTGCCAAAAGCAACTGAGCTAGTTCTGGCCTAATCTTTTTTATGGTGGTTTTTGTGCTGGTGACATTTGAAAAGCACTTCAATGCTCCATTGAATGATGCATCCTCTGTAGGACCATTTGCTCTACGAGTTCGAACAGAAGGCTACAACATGTAGAGTGTGATAAGTTAAATCATGATTATTCAGGACAAAGTGCAATTCCACAAGTTCAATAACCATTATGACATAAAAAATCCTTCAGGAATACAAAAACGAGAAAGGTAACACCATAGATAGAAGATGTCATGACAATACAAGCAGAAGGACCTTCGTTGGCTGATTTGGACACATAACTGGTTTTCTATAACTCTGATAGCTCACCTTACCAATGTATTTCCACAAATACTGCACAACTATCTCAAGCTTCCATTTAGGTTCATTGAAAACCTGCAAAGCATCCTCATAAAGAAGTGGCAGCACAAAAAGTGTCCAACTTATCATAAATAGCCAAAAGCATCACATTTTGCCAAATTAAGGTGATAAAATCTGTAACTCTCACCATTAAAGTTTAAGATACATAACATGTTCGATTTGTAGTAACATACTGTCTGGAACATATGCTGCAGACTATATACGAATACGGCAACAGAACAAACCATAAATGGAAAATGGAAAGACATATGAACCTGAAGAAATGAGTCAAGAATATCCTTATCGTAAGTTAGCTCATCCAGAACTATCTCCAGCAGAGGAGTTCTGCACCAAACCCAATAGACCATTGATTTTCAACAAATAAATGATGATTATAGAAAAACTACAGAAAAATTCATTATATCAAGAAAAAGAAACAAATACCTGACACCATCTGCTCTTGTAGTAGACCCTTGCATTTCTGCTGTCTTCTTCGACAAGTCAAGCTCCATAATCTGAACATCCCAAATTAGTGCCAACGGTGAAACTGATTTACAACTATGAACTGTCCATTAAGACATTGCTTAGGGGCTTACCATTATCAGAAACTTCTGCATGGCTATACAGGTATTCTTTCCTATCTCAAGTAAAGCAATTGTTGCAGCCGTATCAAAATTTTCAGCTGGTTGTGCCATAGACGTCTCTGAACTTATCAGATCATCGGCAAATCCAGCATAGGTTTGATACAGCTTACACATAATGGCCAAGCAGTCCTTCATCAAGTTTTTGTAGTTTATCTTTCTTGATACCTTCAAAAGATAATTTAAGTTTGAGTAAGCATCATGGTATAAAAATTCTATAAACAACTACTGTATCAATGGTAGAATACAGATTCTTCACTATTCATCAGTATTCATGGGCCAAGACAGAAAAACATACCAAAAGCATGTTGAGCAAAGACTCTCTCAGACGGACCCAGATTGCAGTTTCTGCATCCAATAATGAGCAACTTAACCCTTCGACAAATCTACACATAATTAAAAAAATAAAAATCAATTTACCTGCATAGACACAGTTGCGAGGTTGAAAATCTCCTTCAAGAACGTTGACTAGGTATTGAAACAGCAACATGTTTCCTAGGGACTGCAATGAAACAAGATCAAGAAAGACCCAAACAAGGAGGAAACTTTGCTTAGATAGTGAAGGAAGACTAGTGAACACATAATGCTTTTGCACTGAATAAACCTAACAAACCTTCAATCTTCGCAGACGCTTCTTTGAAATGACAATAACATGAACATATATAAAAATCAGAGCCATGACAGAAATGTTTAGTCCATTTGAGCTCCTATATGTATACATAACTACATCTAAAGTGGTGGCATGAATTAAACCTGATTAAATCATTGACTCATATTTTTGTCCACAACATTATGCAGATACAGGATTTATTTATTGGTAAAAGTAAATTTAAATGTATCACTGTTATATGTTTCGCTACATACAAGGTTTGTTTCTGCCTACAACATCATACCTACTTTTGGAAAATAGAACTTAAATCCTTGCCTTCTATAGTAGATCATTTCTATTTCTACTTCTGCCAACAACAATATTTCTACTATCATTAGAAGAAGATCCATTTGCAACTTTATGCAAAAATGCCAGTACAACCCAAAATAATCATATCCTGGCAATCCATAAACTTATGCAGAAACATGACACACTAGTTTCAAAATAGTTTGTGATAAACAAATTATATAGAAAGTAACGGCAGTTTGGGTTGAGAAACATGGAAAACAGAAGAAAATATTAAAGCGACTTGTTTGGATGACTAAATGTAAAGAGAAATAGAGAAAAGAGAAGTGAGACTTATTTTCTCTTCTTGCCACTTTTATTTTCTTAAAAAAAAAAAAGAAATATGCAGGCAGAACAAGATAGTGATATCTCAGTGTTTGACTATTTATTATTCCAAAAGTGTCTGCAATTAAATACCTGCTCTTTCAATATAACCATCCAAACAAGAGATACTGAACTTCAAAACATTTGCTGCCCTCATCTTCTCTTCTCTTCTCTTCTCTTCCCTTATACCTATTGTATCTCTTCTATCCTAACTAAAAGATCAAACCCTGCGCAATTTAACTAACCTTTGTTTCTGAGGCTTGGAAGTTTGGTTCAGCAGTTGCATCAGCAAGGTCCTCTATCAAATGTTGGAAACCCTGCAGTTGGCAAGAGACACTTCAATGAAGGTGGAATGGCGATAGGTAAGCTATCAGAATCAATTATAAGAAATTAGAGCTTCCAATGAAAGTAGATAGAAAAAAAAAAAATTAAGCAAGCTGAATACACAGATACTAATGCCAGATGCTCACTAATGCGAAAACCTGGTATACATTTGCAACATGGCATAAATTCATACATATTTCATTCATACGGATATGGACCAACATAACTGAATATGAATTATTCCTTATGCAAAAAGGTTTTTGGAAAAGACAGTTTCAAACTACTTAGCAAAGTACAGATGGAAGAGTTGTCATCAAAGTAAACAAGCCAAGCAAATTCTGCACATACATATGAGTACCCATGAGTACAAAGAAATGCAAAGAATTAGAGAATGTTACAGAGAGCAAACTACAGGTCCATGAACTTCAAAATAAGCTATACTACAGGTCCACATTGAGTCTAACTTACAGAGGGGTCAACTGATCCCCCCAAGTTATTAGCAGCTTCCCTCTCGCTACTAGTACTTTCGGAGCTGAAAACAAATGGCGACCAAGCCTAACAAAAATTGGAACCAAATAGGACAGCACACGAGTCAGTTAAACACAAAAGGCAGAAATGAACCAGAAAACCTCTAGTACCTCATTCTCCACGATTAAAGTGAGTTTACTGGACGATTTCATTTCATCAACAACAGACAAATGCACCCGAGGGAAATGCTAAAAAAGAAAGCCAAAGGAATTTATAAGAAACCTTTATGAATCAAAAATCGACGCTTCAGAGGACAAATTCATTACCTTATCCAACTCATTCAAAAGCTTAAAACTTGCCATAGTCAACTCCAGAGATTTCCCAATCCTCAAGATGGCGAAGATCGACTCAAACCATTTACTGTCCAACAAAATCAACACCAAACATAAATCCATCAGGGCATAAACACTATCAATTCCCTATACAGCCAAAAAGTTACTAATAATATCTAACAAAAGGTAATGCCTACAAGGTAGGTGGAGTTCCATTTTCGGGTACAAGCGAGGCGGCACGAACGGCATCGAGGAAAGCGGTTCCTGTTCATCAATTTCATCAATCACCAAATAAACACACATATCCTCTATAAAACACCATTTGATCGAAAGCACAACACTGCAATCCGAGTATCAGGCACAATTGAATAAAAATTTCATCTTTCATCAACGAATTTACTAGTATTTCATTTAGTAATTTTTATTTACCCTCGGAGATCAGATTCAGTAAAAAGTAGTAAAGAAATCGAAAAAAGGGAATGGGGGGTTACGGTCGTCGTTGGCGTAGTGAGTGTCGTCGGCTTCCGTGGAGTCGAGGATGGCCAAGATGTTCTCTTCTAGGGCTCCGGCGGTGGTTCTCTTACTGCTAGGGTTCTCCATCTTTTGGACCCCAAAAACCCAAAAAAATTGGAAGCCCTAAATTTGATTTGGGACCGAGAGAGAAGAGAAGCTAAGAATTAGGGGGTGGGTTTTGTTCCCGCCAATAAGTAAACCAGTGGTACGACGTCGTTTATATAGGGAAGTAATCAAGTAATTGAGGAAAAAAGTAAGTTCCGTTGCCGGGACTTGAACCCGGGTCTTTCGGGTGAGAGCCGAATATCCTGACCAACTAGACTACAACGGAATAATTGATAGCATGACATGAATATTTTTATTTAACTCTTTTTTCTTTATAAAATAAAATCAAAAGTCAGGTATTGTTTGGGATCACTAGTGATTAGATTGGTCGTCGGAGATGGAGGAATATAGATAGAATGTTCAATATTTGATGACAATGCTAAATTTGTAAAAATGATTACAAAACATTATTATAATATAATTTTATAATTATTTAAATTCAAAGTACATACATGCATTGTAGTCGTCTAATAAATTAGTGATTTAAGTTTATGATAACATCACAAAAATCAGCAGTAACAGCACTGTAGAAGGAAATGCGGTTCTTAATTAAGTGTTTGCTTGGAAATTGCTAAGCATAGCTATGATCTTGTAGGATCTATACTTAACTAAATACATGAGTTGAGTTGCTCCGTACTCTGTGTGGCATTGGACTAATTTCTTGGAGTGTTCCTACAGAATTTGCTGCCTCCAAGGCTCCAACTTCAAGTTAGGTAGAAGTAGAAGCCAATTTCTTGTGATCTGCAACTGCAAGTTGGGTTGTTGGGTGGAAGCAGAAGTATCCTCACCGTACGTAGTAGTTGAAACCAAATTTCTGACTTTGTATAACAGAACATGATAGCCAAGGACATCGCCGCCTCTGCATCTGAATGCATGTTTCCTAGACTTAATGCCAGCTCCTTATATAGTACTTTGTTTCAACTTTTTTAAACTCTTGAATACCCGACTTCATGGATCTGGCAATAAACATTAACAGAGAACTTAAAGAAGCATTGAATTCTGCCCCAGCAATCAAAGCAATAATATTTACCACGTACCGAAAGCCTCAGTACTCTTCTATTACTACTACTAGTGTAGCATTAATAGTTGTAATAGAGACCGCTGTGTCTGTGGTCAAAGAGCTACTGAAAAATACGTCCATCCATGATGTTTGACCGTTTAAGGAGTTCATATATGGCACCAATGATACATCATGAATGCAGTTGATGTTAGTTCAATAAGTCAATAACAACAATAAATTGACATGGAACAAGGTCATTTCGAATCTTGAACATATAAGTTCTCAATTTGAAGAGACCTTCTACCTTATCCCAGTTACTGATATGCATGCACCAACTTTTTCCATAGTTAGATGGTTCTCTGGTAGAGAAGCGTTCTGGAGAAATGGGTGTCTTGGGTTCATGGGGTTAGTGTGCGAGACGACAGCGGCTTTGCAGCCTTCGTCACCTCCTTCTCCAACAACTCCTTCCCAAATCCCTATATCAAATTTACAGCCACACACAAAACAAAATTTTGAATCACTGGAATTGAAGGGAAGGACTGGAAAAACCTATAGATCAGCGGGTGTTAAAATCAACGAGAGATAGAGATGAGACTGTCAGCTCCGATAAATTTCCCAAATCTTCTGTTTCGGAAAAAGCATAATGAAAAAGCCATTGACAGATCAAAAGGAGAGAAAATTACCCATCCGTGGTGAGTGAATTTTTTTTGCTCAGAGCTAAAGAATCTGAGCTCCACACTTTGGTTCGTTCGATGAGGAAGAGATGGCAGATAAGAGCATAGAAAGAAGGAGAGGGAGAGGGAAAGGAGGCCGGGAGTGTGAAAAGTTTAACTTTTAGCCCAAAAAAGGGCGCCTTTGTGTGGGGAAGTTTAATTTTGGCCAAAAAGGCCTTCTGTTGCCCTGTTTTTTCCCGCTCGTCCTTAAAAAAGTTTTGAGTGTTAGTATAAAATGTATATATATCATATATGTCTATATCATGTAACAAAATACGTAAAAATATTTAGATAGGTACTTGAGTGTATAATCATAGGTACTTGAGTGTATGAAGACTTATGTAAACATGCTTTACCAAAAGGCAACAAGCATGGCAGAAAATCATCATCAAGATGGTTATCATTTTGAGTTTCTCTTTGAGCTTTCACACTTCAAATGTATTCCTATAAATACCCTTTTGTATGAGATGAATAAACACATTGAAATCTCCATTCTCTCTGAAATTTTACTCTCCTTTTCTGTTTATCAATTCCTCTTGTTCTTAAACACGTTATCAGCACGAAGTTGCTCTAGAATTAGAATCGAAAAATTGACGAAAGAAGAGTTCATCATCGATCGAAGTCATTTTTCAAAACCTACAAAAAATCCCCAAACCCTAGCTCAGATTAAAGCCCTTGATTCCAGGAGCCCAGAACCGGTCTCAGAATCGCCGGAACCGACCGGAAACGGCCTGAACCGGCCGCCGGAAGCGGAAAAACCAAACCGGACCGCTGCCGAGAGCTGCCGAGAGCTGCCGAGGTGCTGCCGAGAGCTGCGCAGCAGCTGCCGAGGTGCTGCCGAGACCTGCCGAGAAGCTGCCGAGAGCCCTGCGCAGCAGCTGTCGACACATCTGTCGACAGATTTGCAGGGCGACTTTCCGACAACTTTTCCGGCGATTTTTTCGACACTTTTCCGGCGACCTTTTCAGGCGACTTTTCGGACGATTTTTCTCGACTTTTTCCAACGATCCTTCCGGTCACCTCCGATAATTTTTCCGGTCAAAAATTTCCGGCAACACTATTCCAAGGATGTCGAATGAACCTAGACTCGATTTCCAAATCCTTGACTCAACAGGTTCGGATTACCATAGCTGGAAAACCGACGTTGAGAACCATCTCACATCGAAGGGGATATTGCCCATCATCCATGAACCAAACCCGGCCCTTGTGTTCCCTCGAACACCCAAGAAGCATGCACAAGCAATCATCTTGATGCGACGTCATATGGACAAAGCACTCAGGCTAGAGTACATGTCCATCAAAGATGCAAAGGATTTATGGGAAGCACTACAAGAGCGCTTTAACAATATCCAAGATTCTCTCCTCCCTGACTTGAAGGTTCAGTGGAACGATGTACGCTTCTCAGACTTCAAGTCTATTGCTGAGTACAATTCAGAAGCTCTTCGTCTCAAATCCATGTTGAGGTTCTGTCAAAGACCCCTCACAGAAGAAGAGCTAATTGAGAAAACTCTCTCCACCTTCCCTGTTGCAGCAATTTTGCTATCAAAGCAATATCGAACTGAAGTAAATGCTGGACGAATTACGAGGTTCAATGAACTCATAAATATTTTGTCGGTAGCCGAAAAGCACGACAACATTCTCGTAAAGAATTATAATTCAAGACCCATTGGAACCAAGAGCGTTCGTGAGGCAAATTATAATGCACCCAAGAGAGGGCACAGGGAGCGGTACCCCAGCAATAGGGGACATGTGTACCCTAATAATAGGGGACATGAAGGACGAACAGGTCCATATAACCGCCCCAACAGGGAAGGAAACCGCAACTTTAGAGCGGGCACACGTGATGGTAACTCCACACGTGGAAGAGGTAGATATGGCAACACCGGCCGTGGAAATAGCACCATGAACCGTGGAGGTCGCACCATGCACCGTGGTAGTAGCAGCAACCCTCCTAGGGGATATCCACAACGTGCACAACGTGCACAACCTGTACAAACTGTACAACCTGCACAACCTATACCTCAAATGAAGGGAGGGAACCACAATGACATGTGTCATAGATGTGGATCAATCAAGCATTGGTTTAAACAATGTCATGCAAGTACCCAATTAGCTGCACGCTACAAGGAGTACAGGGAAGCAAGAGAGCAAGAAGCTAACCTTGGCGAAGATGAAAATAGTGAAGATGTCAATCTCACTGTTGAGGACTTCAAAGCTGTAGATGAAGAGCACGAGGATGCCACAGACTTTGATTAGAATAATCCTCTTTCTATTTTCCAAGAATGGCAAATGTGCCTTAGTCAATAAATAACAATTGTATTAAACTCCTTCTTATGTGGCGTACCCAATGAAGTATGATGTCTAGGAAAGCAATTGAGATCGGGGTATTTAAGCGAGCCTCGCTCCACCAACATCTCTCTACTTTCCTGGTCATATTCCATTGGAATTACCAAACGGATTGAGTGATAGCAATTTGTCTAAAGTTTGATATTTGGAATAGACTTATGAATAACTTTGATGTAATCATTGGCTATTTTCCCTATTAATAAAGTATCGCATTCAATGTCATGGACATGTGTTAATATTCCGAACTTTATTCCTTTCAGTATGTTTTCCGGAGAATTGGAATGCCTTCTTGATAGTGGCACCACACATACGATATTGCGACATAGGCAATTATTTTTATGGATGACACCCAGTCGATCCTCAGTAACTACGATGGCAGGACCATCACAATTGATTCATGGTCGAGGACCAGCTCAATTTTTGTTACCAAATGGCACAAATATTAATGTCGCCGAAGCTCTATATGCTCCAAGGGCCGGAAGGACCCTATTAAGCTTTAAAGACATAAGAGCCAATGATTTTCATGTGGAAACACATTGTGAGAATGGACAAGAGTTCATTTGCATCACCTCTAAAAACTACGGAAATACACGAGTTTTAGAGAAACTTATGTGTCGCTCTAGTGGATTGTATGCAACCACTATTAGAGTCATTGAATCCAACCATGTCATGAATGACAAATTATGGGATCCTGACACATACAAGCTTTGGCACGACCGTTTGGGTCATCCAGGTCGTGACATGATGCTCCTTATATTAAAAACTTCACACGGACATCCATTCTTCAAAACGAAAAGAAGTACGAACCAAACATTGGTCCAAAGAGTTACTTCTAAAGTGTATCATTTGTTTTGCAAAGCTTGCTCTTTAGAAAAGGTAGGATCAAGACCATCCTATGCAAAGGACACTAAAGAAAACATACCATTCTTACAAAGAATACAAGGTGATATTTGTGGACCTATCCAACCACCTTGCGGACCATTTAGATATTTTATGGTGTTGGTTGATGCATCGACACGTTGGTCACATGTCATGCTCTTATCCACAAGAAATGCTGCATTTGCTAAACTCCTAGCACAAATCATTAAATTAAGGGCTCACCACCCCTATCATCCTATTAAGTCAATTCGTCTTGACAATGCTGGAGAATTTACATCAAGAACCTTTGATGATTATTGCATGTCCATTGGGATTGAGGTGGAACATCCTGTCCCTCATGTACACACCCAAAATGGACTCGCAGAAGCTGCCATTAAAAGACTTCAAATGGTTGTCAGGGCATTGGTTATGCGCACCAATCTCCCTATTTCTACTTGGGGCTATGCAATATTACATGCAGCTGTGCTTATTCGTCTGAGACCCACTGCCACCCAACCCTTTTCTGCGTCCCAACTGGTGACTGGGTATGAGCCTAATGTCTCACACTTACGCATATTTGGGTGTGCAGTCTATGTGCCAATTGCGCCGCCACAGCGCACCAAAATGGGTTCTCAAAGACGCTTAGGCCTTTATGTTGGATATGATACTCCAAGCATTATCCGCTACATAGAATCCTTGACAGGTGATCTATTTACCGCTAGATTTGCAGATTGTCACTTTGATGAGACAGTCTTCCCGTCATTAGGGGGAGACAAGAACATTAATGTTCAACAGAAAAGACAGGAATTGTCGTGGTCTGTCCCCACTTTGTCTCATCTTGATCCCCGAACCACACAGTCTGAAATAGAGGTGCGGAGGATTCTCGATCTTCAGAACGTAGCAGAATCAATGCCTGATGCGTTTTCTGATATCGCTAAAGTGACAAGATCACACATACCTGCTGCAAACGTACCTGCAAGGATTGATGTTCCTAAAACTAAAGGACATGACATCCCCTCTATGGATGATGCAGTGGCTAGACCCATGGCTCCTGCTAGAAAGCGTGGGAGGCCTATAGGTTCGATGGATTCTCGCCCAAGAAAGAAAGCGAGCTTGACACAAAATAATCCATTAATCATCGATATAAATAATCCATCTCATGAAAAAATTCCGGATTATGGTTATGTCCAAGAGACATCATTGGAGGACGCTCCAATAGTAGAACCAATTCCAGAGAATAGAGAGATCTCCATGAATTACACTAGTATACATGTAATTATGGACAGAAATTCTATGGCTATTGATGATGCGTTTGCATATCATATTGCAAAAGGAATTATAGAATACGATGATATCGAACCTCGCTCCGTTGAAGAATGCCAACGTAGAGCAGATTGGTCAAAATGGAAAAATGCGATCCAGACTGAATTGGATTCACTAACAAAGAGACAGGTATTTGGGTCTATAACATTTACACCACCAAATATAAAACCTGTTGGCCATAAATGGGTCTTTGTTAGAAAGCGTAATGAGAAAAATGAGGTTGTTAGATACAAAGCCCGCCTTGTGGCGCAAGGTTTCTCACAACGTCCTGGAATCGACTACGAGGAGACATACTCTCCCGTAATGGACGTTATAACGTTCCGCTACCTTGTCAGTTTGGTAGTTTCCGAAAAACTTGACATGCAGCTCATGGATGTGGTTACATCATATCTCTATGGGGATCTAGATTCAGAGATATATATGAAAGTTCCAGATGGACTTCAATTACCCAAATCAAGTGGCTCTAAACCACGGAGCACGTTTTCAATAAAATTAAGACGCTCACTATATGGATTGAAACAATCCGGACGGATGTGGTATAACCGTCTAAGTGACTACTTGATTGGGAAGGGATATGTTAACAATGAAATATGCCCTTGCGTGTTCATTAAGAGAACAAGATCCGGATTTGCAATTGTAGCAGTTTATGTTGATGACATGAACCTAATTGGAACTCTAGATGAGTTAAAAGAAACTGCTACATATTTGAAATCTGAATTTGAGATGAAAGATCTCGGGAAAACACGGTTTTGTCTCGGAATAGAACTCAAGCACCGTAATGATGGGATTATGATCCATCAATCAGCATATACTCAAAAGTTACTAAGGCGCTTTAATGAAGATAAAGCAAAGCCTGTGAGTACTCCCATGATCAACCGTAGTCTTGAGCCCATGAAAGATCCGTTTCGTCCAAGAGATGAGGACGAAGATTTATTAGAAGCTGAAATACCATACCTAAGTGCGATAGGCGCATTATTGTATTTAGCTCAATGCACAAGACCGGATATCTCATTTGCAGTAAACTTGTTAGCTCGACACAGTTCTGCGCCAACACACCGCCATTGGATTGGTATAAAGACAATCCTTCGATACCTAAAAGGTACGATCGATATGGGCTTGTTCTATCACTACAGAGAGAAAAGAAATGTGAGCGCCGGCAACATTATCCATAGTGACCGACGTTCTCCTCCTCCCCTCCATCAAAATGATGTTTTGACGGGTTTTGCTGATGCAGGGTATCTCTCTGACCCTCACAAAGGTCGCTCCCAAACAGGTTATGTCTTTACCATGGGAAACACCGCGATATCTTGGAGATCTACAAAACAGACTCTTGTTGCTACTTCCTCAAATCATGCAGAGATAATTGCACTACATGAAGCCGTGCGTGAGTGCATATGGCTAAGGTCTATAAATAGACACATTCGAGGAACTTGTGGTTTGAAATTCACCACAAATGAACCTACATGCATTTACGAGGACAATGCAGCTTGTATTGAGCAAATGAAATTAGGTTTCATCAAAGGCGACAATACCAAGCATATATCGCCGAAATTCTTCTACAATCAGCAACAGCAAACACTTCTAAATATTGAAGTAAATCAAATCCGATCAGAAGATAACGTAGCTGACTTATTTACTAAGTCACTACCAAAATCCCCTTTCGAAAAACATGTAAGGAGCATCGGATTGAGGAGGATATCCGAACTCCCACGATCTTCAAGAGGAGTCTAAATCAGGGGGAGTATCCAGAAACATACTTCACACTCAACGCGCGTTGTGCTCTTTTTCCCTTTCGACCAAGGTTGTTTTTTCCCACAGGGTTTTATTACTTGGCAAGGTTTTTAACGAGGCAACTTCGATGCGCACCATCTACACAATACTATTGAACATGAAATATCCAAGGGGGAGTGTTATAGTATAAAATGTATATATACCGTATATGTCTATATCATGTAACAAAATACGTAAAAGTATTTAGATAGGTACTTGAGTGTATAATCATAGGTACTTGAGTGTATGAAGACTTATGTAAACATGCTTTACCAAAGGGCAACAAGCATGACAGAAAATCATCATCAAGATGGTTATCATTTTGAGTTTCTCTTTGAGCTTTCACACTTCAAATGTATTCCTATAAATACCCTTTTGTATGAGATGAATAAACACATTGAAATCTCCATTCTCTCTGAAATTTTACTCTCCTTTTCTGTTTATCAATTCCTCTTGTTCTTAAACACTTTCTACGTCTCTTGTGTAGAAATGGGCTAGCAGGAACTCTTCATTCCACATTCCGGAACCCGTCATGAGCACAGATACAGGTGCGTCTTCTACCAAGCATGGAGGAGAAAAGGGTCTGAAACTTCTTGGCTGGGGAAGCCAAGGATAACTATATATTCCAGTGGTTTCGCCATTCCTATGCCAATCTGGCGCCGCATTCCTTGGAGCAGGAGCTCCCTCCCCCAAATCACTGAACGCCAAGTATATGAAGTATCCCTTCCCTTATTAGCTCGGTAGAAATCTGAGGTTGGGATGTACTTTGCCCGTAATACCTGGAAGACTAGAGAGTGATCATTCTGCATTAGTTTCCAGATTTGCTTCGCCAACAAAGCTTGGTTGAAAAGATGAATATCTCTGAACCCCAATCTCCCTTTAATTTTTGGAAGACAGGGTTTGCTCCATTTTAACCAATGCATTCCTCTGGATGAGGCCGAATTACTCACCAAAATTGGCTTGTTAGAGAATCCGTCTCCTTAAGAGGGAATGAGGTATTTTGAACAAGCTCATAGAATATGTAGGGATAGCCTGTGCTACAGTTTTGATCAACACCACCTTACCCCCCTTCGAAAGCATGTTTTCCTTCCACCCCTTGACTCGTTTTCTAAGCTTGTCTTTGACATTTTTGAAAGCTTCCTTCTTATCCCTTCCGATCATTGTAGGTAAGCCCAAGTACTTTTCATGGAATTCCACCATCGAAACGGAAAAGAAATTGCTCAAGAAAACTCGATCATTTTCACTCACATTTGGACTAAAAGAAATTGCTGACTTGTCAAAGTTGATAGCTTGCCCAGATGCTGCTTCATAGATCATGAAAATATCCTTCAACTTGTGACAAGTGTGTTATGTTGCCTCCAAAAATAACAGACCATCGTTTGCGTAGAAGAGATGGGTGATAGATAGGGCAGCGGGTGCCACTTTAATTCCTTGAATGTCTCCAAACAGCTCCGCATGTTGTATTAAATGGGAGAAACCCACTGCACATAATAGGAATACATATGGGGAAAGCGGATCAACCTGCCGAATGCCTCGCTGCGGGACAATATGACTTGAAACTCTTCCTTGCAACGATGGAGTGAAAGGCCGTAGAAATGCAGTCATAAATTAATGAGATGAAGTAAGGATCAAAACCAAGCCTTTCCATTACTTTTAGTATTAAATCCCATTAGACTCGATCATAGGCCTTGGTCTTATTCAGTTTCAGTGCCATAGTACCACCTTCATCTGTGCGTCTCCACCGCATAGCAAATATTGTTTCGAAAGCAACAATAACATTATCTAGTGATGTGTCGTTTGGGAAGAAATGCACTTTGAGTCTCACTAATCACCTTGGGTAACACTTTCTTGAACCTGTTTGTAATAGTCTTGGCCACAAGCTTATAAATGACATTACACAATGCAACGGGTCTGTACTGGCGTACTGCGCGACTAATTTTGGCTCCTCCACCTTTGGAATGAGTGCTATTACCGCATGATTCAGACTGATTTATTGCCATTCAGTATCTCTAAACAGCCATCAACTACATCATTCCCAACTATGTGCCAATACTTTGGTAAAAGATGGCTGGTAGGCCATCCAAACCCGGGGACTTCAATGGGGACATTTGCTTAAGTGCTTGCTCTATTTTTGCCCTGTCATACGGTCTTGTCAACTGCGCATTCATAGATGTTGAAACTTTGGGCTGCATTGTACTTACAACTGATTCTATCGCGGCCCCGCCTCGTTTTAGTGAACAAATGCTGAAAATATTGCTGAAATTTTCTTTCCACTAACCTGAGTTATCACACACACCTTTGATGAAATTCTTCTTACTTCTTGCCTTTGCTCGCTCATGAAAGAAACGTGTATTCTGGTCCCCTTCTTTGAGCCAAGAAATGCGAGAGCGTTGTAGCCGCATTAGTTCCTCCTTTTCCAACAGTCTCTAACTCCTCAGACTCCACCTTTAACCTTTCGCTCTGTTCTGAAGTTGGGTGTACAAAATTTAATGTTGCAAGATCTTTTTTATGTTCTGCAATCTCACGTGAAATTCTCCTGAAGTGTTGGGAGTCCCAATTTTGAAAATGATTAGCACACTCATTGATCTGTGATACCATATCATCATTTGCACCTTGTTCCCATGCATCTTGCACAACCCCTTCAAATCTTTCGTCTTTAGTCCACATCGCTTCAAACAAAAATCGCCACGGCCTATTAATGCAGCGAGAAGCAGTAGCTTGCGTTATACCTCTAACAAAAGAGCTTTGTGGTCAGAGACAGTATTATTGTTAGCGCAAAATATTGTAGAATTGGCATTTCCTAGCTCAACAATCAAGAGTCATTATAACTAGGATTTGTTCATCTTTTGAGACTTGAAAATACAAGGACAGAATGTGATTTTCTGGAAAATGGGGATTGCAGTATACGGATCAATCCTTACTGAGCAGCAGAAACCAAAATAGACAGACATAACACAAATTTTGGTTACGCAGTGAAAACCTCAACCTCTGAGATTAAAAACACTGCGGGGCTCTTACTCTTGAGAACCCAAAATAATAATGATCTTATTCAAAAAGATATGTTCTTTTACAGACTTGAATTGCACAAGCTTGACTACAAAGATAAGACAAAGTCTACTCCAAAATTTGTCTTCCTTCTTGAACTCCTTTTCACTTGCATGATCTTCAAATCTTATTCTTCTTTCTTCACAGTCTCTCTACTGATCTCGAGAGAGTCTTATGCATATGAAACTATGAATCACAAATGCTTATACATGGACAAAGTGTTTTGACTTTTTGTGAAGACACAAACTCAAACAAACATCCAAGACTCAAACCAAAAATTCTTGCGTATATGAAGTATTCTTTTTGCCGAGTATATTCCTGCAATATATATTCAACCAGCGGGAAAACCTCTATCCCAAGATTTTGACCTAATTCCTCTTTAATTGAGAAAGAGACTTTCTATATAAGAAATACAATTAATCTTAAAGGAAATCAATTAGGAATAGACAAATCCTAAAAACCCTAGGGAATCAATTACACAATTTCATAAATAGAAAAATATCTTTAAATAAAGAAAGTTAAACCTCAACGATATTTTCCCGTTTTGTATGGGAATGCCAACACACCAAGTTGATCAAAACTTGTACCTACAGGACTTCATAAATATGGACGACTTCGAAGCTTCAAGTGCTACTCTCCTCAACACATCGTCATCATGTATAAATTGCATTCATATTGCTTGCTGTTTTAGGACTGAAGGTTCTTATCTATCCTAGCTTAGGATGAGACTTGCATTTCATTCCTATGTGTCTGAGCTGAGCTAGCGTTTTGTTTTAAGGTTGCTTTATTTAATGTGTCTGACCTTAATCGAGTGAGTTACCTTTATTACACATATCCAGTTAGCCCTAGCTTGAGTCTTTCCATGTAAATAGGTTCTCACACTCAGCTAGCCACACACTTGCATTGAGAGAGCATTGTTCTTCAGTTTCCCTTATCCTCTTATCTCTCTAGAAATGCATTGAGCCAAAAATCTTCTTTGAGAATGTCTTGGTAAGCTGTTCCATGTCTAGCTTCCAAAGGACTGTCAAACCCAAAAAACCATATCTTTAAAACACCATATTGTGTATGACTTCATGTGTGTTGCATACATGCCTTTGTGCCTTGAGATGATTGATGACTATGTGGAGAGTTGTGCCATCTGAAGACTAACGAAGGAGGTTCATATCCATCATTCAGAATCAATAGCAAAGCAGAGACAGAGCTGCCTTCTAGATTGGGTCTAGGAAGACTGAGTGTTTGTAAGTTCTTTATGTACTGATTTCTTTAGTGGATTTGTTACCGGCATAGTGCCCGCAGTTGTTTCCCTTTTCTAAGGGTTTTACTACGTCAACAGATTTGGTGTTTGTGTGTGTGATGTTTTAGTTTCTGTTGATGGTTTGGTAATTCAAGAAAGTCATAGCATCAGTAGAGATATTGAGATCGATCAACAGTTTCAATTAGGATTCAAATTATTATGCAATCCTATTTTAGGATGCGAACCAGCCTGCACTCCTATGTCTGATTCCTAAAGTTGTTGACACATTGACTCATTTCCATTAGTTGTGAAATACATACCCATTTTGTACTTACAATTATCCACGTGATGCATTAACACCCTTGACCATAATTGTGCAAACTGTACATTCATCACACAACTGTCAAGTCTCTCCCAAAGAACACATCCATCTTCCACCCCTCTTCTCCAAGTATAAGGAAAACCAAGAAAGTTGATTCCAACTAACCAACAATCATCCAACACTTGCTGAAAAGCATCCATATGAGATTGAGGGCAATAATTGTTGCCTGTCTTCTCCATCAAAGATAATAATTCATTAAAGTCCCCTATGCATAGCCATGGACTTGTAATAGATCCACATAATTTCCTTAATAGTTCCCAAGAATGATGTCTCTGTGTACCATCTGGGTTACCGTAGAAGCCAGTGAACCGGAAAGAAGGAAGGTCAGGGGGTGTAACCCAACTATCAATATGTCCCTGTGACGAGGTGTACACGTCCACCAGCTTTCCAGTCTTGCTTCCAAAGTAGTATTAAACCCCCTCCGGCACCCATTCTTTCTACAATGCAGTAATTATAACCTCCCAAGTCAGTAATAGTCCTCTTCATTTGCTCCTCCGTGGATTTGGACTCCATCGAACCCGGTGTGTAAACCCTTAAGAAGTCCTTGAGGGCTAGGAACGTCCTAGAATTTCGTAATCCTCAGATGTTCCAACTCAACACTAGCATTGCTCGTAGTAGGCCATTTTCATCGGACCCACCACGGTTTGATTAGCTGATGTTACATCCCCCATTTGTTCATCTGTTTTGATAACCATGTTCCCTACAGTTGCATTCTCCTCTTCCAATCCTCGTTTACAACCCTACCTTCATTCAGATTGTCAGTATTCATACTTTGTCGTGCCAGTCTCTTCCATCCTCCCTTCTTAATTTAAAGGTATTTCCTTCCCAGGTCCGCTCCTGGTTCGAGTGCTGCACCACTACCTCAAAATCACCAAAAAGCCTACGTTGGAGGCCTTCAGTTTCTCGTTCATCCATTGGAATGCTAGCCCCCTCTTTTGTCGTCCCTCCTATTTGTCTGTTCTTCACTCTTTCCACCAAAGACACCTCATGCTCCGTCGTTACTGAAGGCGGCTGAAGTTGTTTATTCTTCTCCCTACTATTCTGAAAGACAGTCATTTGATTTTTGGGAGCCCATATCCTTCATCACCACTTGTTGTGATGGTATTCTACTGTCTTGCTTAAAGGTACCGTCAATTTGTTTAGCATTTGTGCCTCCCGTTTCCATAACTTTCAATCTACTCACAACCCGTTCTCCCTCATTACTAACAACTTGACTTGGGAGTTGTCTTGCCATTGCTAAAATCCTCTGATCCCCACTTTGTTCCTCTTCAGAATCTCAGTCCTCTTCCCTACGTTTAGTTTCGATCTGAGACAGTAATTGTCTTTTCTCAGCTCTGAGAAAATCACCGTAAGGCTGATCCCGCAACTTCTTTTGACTCTTTGGAATGAAATTACAATCTGGGATGATGTGTCCAATGCGACCGCACCCATAACAAAATTTTGGCAGGTTTTCATAGCGGAATTCAACCAATTCAAAGCCTCCATCGGCAAGAAAGGATTTGGTGCCTCTACAAAGAGGTTTTTCCACATCCGTTCTTACCCTAACACGCAGGTATTTTCCAACCCACTCCCCTTTGTCATTCGGTGCTACTTCCAGAACCTCCCCAACCCTGTTTCCCAGCGTTGTCCCCGTTTTTGTAGTCATCTTCCCCAAAGGTACATTAAAGCACTGGAGCCAGAAGTCTGCATGGTGCAAATGAATCTTCGATTGCACTGTACTGCCATCTGGTTCTTCCAGGAGAATCAGGGCTCTGTCAAAGGTCCAAGGACCATACTGTATGGCTTTCTTTTTGTCTTCTAATAGGCTGAATGTGAACAAAAACAATTTCCCTCCGATCTCCTTAACTTCAATCGTCCCCTTAGGACTCCATGTCTCAATCAAGGATTCCTTAAAGGATTTTTTATGGAAGGGCTTCTTGGTGTAAAGTTTCACCAAAAGACTGCATGCCAACACCTCTCTATTCTGTGGGTCTTCCTCTTCGTCAAGAACTGCTTCCTCAGCCATCAAGGTCAAAGTTTTCACAAAAGAAGTTTCCATCTCCTCCATGTTTCTTGGAGATCTGTCACCAATCCAACGTTCGTAGATTCCGATACTTCAAGATCCTAAGCAGTAGGATGTGAATTGCTCACTACAGAAGTGAAATCTAGAAGCCCTCCTAACCGCCAAGGGGTAAAAGCTCTCACTGTAAGGGGGAGATTACCCTTGTAACCGACAACCTTCTGCTCTTCTCTTTTTCTTTAATGCTGCCAACTTCTTTGACTTGATATTGAAATTATAATTAAGCATATATCGAAATGGTGGGTGCTATTAAAATATGAAGAGCAAGCTGGTTCTTTGTTTAGATTTTATAATTCTTGTAGAACTTGATTAAGTATTATATGTAATGAAATTAAATTAAATCAATTTAAGGAGCTTCATGTAATAATTTTGCTCGCTCCAAATTATGGGATTGTGAATGAATCTAGGTAACCTCGATCCAAGCAGAAGGAAGCAGAGAACCAGAGATGAGGAAGAGATAGAGAAGGGTCCATAGTGGTATTATTCATCACAATCCCTTTATGATTACAACGAAAGACATCAAAATTATTCCAGAAATTGGCATGCACCCTACGAAAGGACCTCACAACCCTTAAATTTCATCCCCTCGTCTAAGATACCATCGAAGACAGAACATTTATATATGACAGTAGTAAGGGAATAGGGCGACGACTCATCCTTGACCTCAATGTCAAGACGATAATCCATTCCTCGTGCCACAGCGCGAGAACCCTTGAGAACGCTCTGGAACACCAACTTCTTGTGGGATTGTTTGCTGATTTCAGAAACTGCAAACTCCGCGATCTCTTTCAGATAGGGTTTGTTGATATTTTCGATGGGGCCCCAATCACCGTCGAACTCCCGGCGGAGTCTGTCGGCGGCGACGAAAGGGGAGAGGAGGAGGAGGAGGAGGCGGCAGTGACGCATCATCATGGTGACGTTGATTTTCTTCGTTCAAGTTTGGCTTTGGAATGGAGCAGGTGGTGGATGTAAGGAAAGAGATCGAGTTCTGGGTAGGTGGTGCAAAGGGTGCTGGGTTTGTTGGAGAAGTGTAGAGAAAGAAAGAGAAGAAGAATACGGATAGATCGGCAAGAGGAAGAGGTAGAGTCGAATAAGGTTTTGTTGTTCTTCAATCAATAACTTTTATATACAGTTTAAATGATGGAAAAATTCTAGTGTAGTGGTGGGTATCTCATACCTATATTTACAAAATTGAGAATAAATTTGTTGTTAAAGTTGTAATTTGAGTCCTATTTTGTGTAATTTTAGTTACAAACTTTTGAACAAATTCGTTGTTAATGTTGTAATCTTAGTTATTACACCTCTTATGATATTTTTACAAGTTTTTGGACAAATTCGTTGTCAATGTTGTAATTTTTATTTAACTATATGTAAATAGTATAAATGAATATAGTAACTTTTATTCTCAATGTTGTAATTTTTGTTCAAATACTTGTAATTTTTTGTTCAAATAATTGTAAATAAATGCATTAGATAATGGTAGGTACCATAACTTGTCTCTTAAATGATAAATGATAAAGATTTATCTGAGAGCAGTGATAGAGTTGGAATAGGGATATGTGATCTCCTCCCCTTTCTTTACCACTGAATGGGCTTAGTCATTGCTCAATCGCACAGAAGTCTAATTAAGCCCAATGGGTACAAAGTTGTAACTTAATTGGGTCTAGGTACTGGATTTTGAATCCTCAGGACGCGAAACTTTCGGACATCAGTCTGAAACCAAATGTACCTTCTTCAACCCTTTTCCATCAATGGACGCAAAGACATCAAAAGTCAAACCCTTTTGCTCTGGATACATTTGGAACACGTACAGCTTTTTCAAATGCACCCATTGATTCTTGTAGTAGTTTCTTCTTCTCCACTCCTTAATTTTCCAGGACTTGTTAATACGCCGCATCTGTGTAAACAACTAAACATCCCTTGCTTTGTTCTTCAGTAGATAAACCTCCCCCTTTTGTCGTTTAAGGCTTATCAGTATGGTTTATCATCATGATATATTATTCTAAGATAGAAGCGTGCCGCTGGTTTATGATATTCACAGCTTGTAATGCACCTACTCTTAATCAAGCTGGCATTTCTTGTCGCATAAGTTATGACAGCTTATTGGATAACCTGCTAGCCTCATGTATGATTGGATTGGATAGAAACTGAATAGGTATGTTTTTCAATATTGTTTTCCAGGCATAAGATATCAATCATGTCACAATCAGTATTCAAATGACTAAAAGATTATGGTTGTTCGCTTAGCTTCTTTTATTTTATTGTTTTTTTTTTCTTCAGAATTTTATGACTATTAAGTAAGAATTATTTGTGTGCTTGTGCCATGGACGAGTTCACAGTGATTGCTCGTTGCCCATTATTTGTTTGTTAAAATGCCTATGAGGTTGTGAGGTGTCGGTCCATTTTGTATGTGTGATTTTCCATATTCTAAGTCTTACAAATTCCTCTCGATACTAATACATGCTCCTATGTTATTGCAAATTTCTAGTTCTGCCACTATTTCTATGTCAAGTTTATATGAGAGAAACAAACTGGACAAAGCTTAATAGGTTATGCAGATGGATTGTATTACAAGAAAAGGATTATCCCGAGTCAAAACTTAATTATAGCATCCTTTTCAAAAAGTGATTATCTTCGTGAGAAGAAGATTTTAAAATGCCACAATGCTGTTTAACCACCCTTTTTCAACAGTACACAAGCATTTTCCTGGTGAATTCAGCAACTTCAATAATTAGTCAAAGGGATCTTAACTTAATCCCCAAATTCTTAATCCTTACCTGACTCTGCGATCTAATGATATTATATGCCCATATTCTGCCCTAAAATACAATTCAAAAATCTGCAGACATCATCTTTCATCATTTCTGTTAGAGGCTACCTCTAGGAATTCGAAATTAGTAGTTTAATGGCGATAGATGTAAGAACATGCCAATTAAAACTGAACTTATACTCTAGCCATCAATATAAAATGCAATATAAAACACATCTCATACTCTAACCAGCTTTCAATTCTTCTTCTGCTCTGTTTCTTATGCAATCATCATGAATTTCAGGAGGGGTTCAATAATATAAAATGCCAAGTACATAGAATCTACATTGATAAAGGTGCAGAAATGATTAGAACAACCATACAAGGCGATGTAGGAGACTTAAAAATTAAGCCCCATCTCTGTTAAGCACTTAACTCCTGAAATCCTCCATAGATTTAGCAGCTGGATTGAACCGCAAGTTTCCAGCTGAGCCCTAGAACTAAGCTGTTCACGCGTCTATCTTTACTTCTTTAGTGCTTTATATATTTCTCAAGTCTCACTTCACAATCTCCTCTTTTCCCTCATTTATCTGGTTTTTGTGAATGTGAGATAGACTTTGTTTTGTTATTGAAAGATGGCTGTACATAGTGTTGATCATGATTCTGCTGCTGCACCTGAAGCTATTCTCGAGAACGTGTGGGCCAGCTTTATTGGTGTTGATGGAGGGAATGAAGAAACAAGCAACACACCAGAAATGTCAAAATCATGGGAAGAACTGCCTAGTCTTGATGGGAGAGAAGGATCAATGGAAATTCTTCAAAGGCTACCAAGTCTCGGTAGGTGGCTGTCAATGGGAGCTGAGGCCTGGGAAGAGCTTCTCGACACTTGCATTATTCCTTCTTGTGATATTGAAAAGTCTTGCAATGACAAATTAGAGGGAAATGAGGATGCCAAACCGGACGTGGAAGAGAAGGTTGAGAGAGTAGAGAAAGTGGCAACGAAGCATTACCGCGGTGTTAGGAGACGGCCATGGGGAAAGTATGCAGCAGAAATTCGAGACTCGTCAAGAAAAGGAGCTAGAGTTTGGCTTGGGACTTTCGAGACTGCTGAGGAGGCAGCTATGGCATATGACAAAGCTGCTTTAAGAATCAGAGGTACAAAAGCTCATCTTAACTTCCCTTTTGAAACAGTTGCAAAGGCTATGGGATTTGAGAATTGCAGCTTCAACAATATTTGTTCCTCCACAACTTCTTCTCAGAATGGTTTGCATCCTCGTAAGAGAGGAGTGAGAGAGTGGGAAGAAAATGTCGAGGTAATTACTGGAGAACCTGCATCAAAAAGAAACGCAAGCATGGAAAAGATGTTCGGAGATGAGTTTGATGTGTTTGAATTCCAAGACCTGGGAAGTGATTACTTGGACAGTTTGCTCTCTTCATTTTGACAAAAAATGACCAGATTGAGATAAGTAGAAAACTTGTACACAAACGCTTATAACG
Organism: Rosa persica; assembly: GCA_025331145.1. NCBI lineage: Eukaryota > Viridiplantae > Streptophyta > Magnoliopsida > Rosales > Rosaceae > Rosa > Rosa persica. Next base: position 4,709,719 of record WFKR01000005.1, on the reverse strand, counting down.
TTCTTAGCTGCCCTTATAGGTAGATCTAGCAGTGTTTTCGTACTTAGTCATAGAGGAAGAGTGAGCAAAACAGAACATGTCGTGTCACCATATTGCCATGTTGCCAATAACAAGTACTGTTTGAGTTATAAACTTATACCCTATTTTTTGTTGCATGATTCCATCTCAGTTGTTAAGGCTCTTTATCCCTAATTGGTTTAAATTCATTTTAATTATTCTCAACAAGAGAGATGTTGTCAGGTGTTTTATTTTTGTTTTCCCTAACATTTTACCATATATTGATCCGAAAGCTGAACATGGAAGCTGAAAAAACATACAACATCCAAAATATATCTCACGATTTTATAATGTGAGGCTTTTGTATCTTGCTATATTGTCCTTATTCTAAAAGTCATGGAAAAATAGTGTTAATCATCGATTAGCACACTTTGTTAACTTGTCTTATTTTGATGATGTTTGGTTTGAAGAGAGTCCCTCTATTATTGAGGATGTTTAATTGTAAGTTTACTCGAGATTTAAGCACCATGTCTCCCTCGCAGCATTCTAATTCCATGAATAATAACATTTGATGGAGTTTATACCCCTTTTCAAAAAATAAAAAATAAAAATAAAGTCACGAAAATATTTAAGAAAATTGAAGTATGGATATTTTAGGTCTAACTCCTTTGACATGTAGTAATCCAAACTATGATACTATAATTAAAAACCAAAAATCAATTGACAATAGATAGAGACTCAAACTCTTTGCAAAATATTTAAAGACAATACATCAACCATAGTACCTCTAAGGTAGATGATGTGACCCATCGTAATCCTAACTTTCTCTTTACAACTTACAATTTCTTTTGAGCGAATGCTGAAATAACACTATAACCTGTGGAAGCAACTTTTTTTTTTTTTTTAGCAACTCATTTACCTTATTGTTTTGGCATGCACAACTTCTTTTTTCTCTTATAAGTCGGTTAGAATTAATTAATTAATTTGTAATGCAATGCACAGAATTGAGTCCCATTAGGATGTAAACTCTCATCTATTGGATCTTAGCCCAGAAAGGTATATTCTCCTTACGTAACCTTAAACTATTCATAGACAGTCGTACCCAAACAAATCTACAATCGGGCCTCCAGGTTTTTTTTTTTTTTTTTTTTGAATAGCGGCCTCTAGGTCTTCTTTATATAACAAAAAAGTGTTTTTTTTTAAGGGTTTGTGTAGTTGGAAAACCTGGTTATTACTCCGAGTCCTGCGTACTCCTTTTTCTTCTTTCTCTCTCGTCCATAAGCAATTAACCCTAGAAAGAACCGATATGGAGCTAATAGATCATTATAAGGTTCTTGATTTACCATCAGGCGATGAAGGCGCTAAGCTTACAGAGCAAGAGATTACAAAGAGATACAAAGCAAAGGCTTTGCTCTTGCATCCAGACAAGAGGCCAGGCTATCCCCTTGCCGGCGCCGAGTTCCAACAGCTCAAGGAGTCCTATGAGGTACTCAAGGACCCAGAAACCAGGAAAAAGTTTCATGCTCTTTTGCGCCTCGATAAGATAACATTAGGTGAGGTGTTCATCTGGGCTACTGGTTTTTCATGTTTCGTGGTGGGGGGGTTTGGCGGCTGCTGGTACAGTGTGTGCAGTAAATGGGACGTGTAGCCTTGCTAAGAATGTATGTCTGGGAACTGCGGACTCAATAGGCTGGGCATGCGATTCTGTGACGAGGGTTATCAGAAATAAAGAACCAAAAAATGATATTGAGGTGAGAGCGTTAATCATCTATTAAAGTTGTAGACATTTGTAAATATGAGGTAATCCCTAGTTTTTAATGTTATTAGCCTCAAGTTAACTTTGCTTTATGGGTTTCAGATTTTAACAAAAGGGCACAATTTGGATTGATACAACACTACTCATATAAGTTTCCAGTCTAGAAATTAATAAGAGATATCTAAAATCCCAGATTAGTTTATTTTTGTTTTTCAGCTAATTTTGTCTTTTATGTTTGTTTTTGCTGTAGGAATGGGAGATTATTTAAAAGCAGATATAGCTCGAACTGCGTGCAGCAGATGTTACTGGAATGCGATCGATCGGTAAAAATATGTGAAGTCAGAGAGATGATCAATTGTAGAGCAGTATTTAATTAGGTTTGTTTTGGCTGTAGACATGATTTTAGCCAAATCGCTCTCTGGTTCCACTCTCAGAATCCTTTGGCCAAAGGATTGAATATTCATTATGGACTGAATTACTTTCTGCACATTTTGCTGGGGTGATATTAGTGAACTTCTTATCATTATTCTTAAATCTTTATTAAAGATTATGATTCATATATGGTAGCACAAGTATACTTAAATATAATACTTGGCTACTACCTATAAATACATATAATACTTGTGTAATTATAATGGGTTGCTTATACATAAAGTCGTAACCAATACAGTATGATTACATACAGTGTGCCTCTATATGCACCCATTAATAGCAAGCCATGTGACTCAGCACTTGCTTCATCAGAAGATACCAAAAGTATATCTGCAAGCATATGTTAAGAGTGTAGATCGCTTATTCGGAAAACGAAAAAATAGAATATATATATATATATATATATATATATATATATAGGCCTGTTTTGAGGCGGACGTCCGCACTACCGCAAAAGTGTAATAAGGCGCCGACAGCGGTGCGACTCATGCCGGACGGAGGACAGGGTCATCCCAGACAGCTTCACCATGAAGATGAAGGCCAAAGAGATTGAGGTCGAAGGTTCTAGACAGCGACCTCACCTGAAACTTCGAGCCCGATCAAGGTGGATTGCAAACTGGTTACTGGCGAGTCCACCGGGAAGAAGAAGCTCAAGATCGACGTCTGGTCTCTGTCCGATAAGAGCCGCGCCCCCGTCGGAGCCTAATCGCGGTAGAAGCATGGACGTCTACGCTTTTGGGGCACTGCAGACGTCCGCTTCTGATCCTCTCTGTATGCACGTGTGCTCCCGAAAAGATGCATTAGATAGTAACTTTTTCGATGTGGAATCTGGTTGTACATGCAGGCCTATTAGTTAGGTTGGACATGATGGGTGCATTCGAGAGCGTAGATCCCACATCTAGAAAGCGAGAAAATATAATAATTTATAAGTATGTGGCTTACTTCCAATTGTATCAAGACATTTTGAGATAAAATCCAATACCGAAGTTAAATTGGGATGGCATCAATGTGGAAGTAAGCAACGAGCCACGTTTTAACAGACTCAACTTATACAACTACCACCATCTCTTTCCATCATCAAGTCAGCTCATTTGACTTGGGACATGGTAACTTGTTTTTCGACAGCTGCAAATCCTATACTTGGACACGAGAAACCAAAGTATTACTGATATGTTATACTCCTCTTTTGACGGTCAGCTTCATAACAATACTAATTTCTGCTAGTTTCCTCCATTTGGGTGTTCATGTTAACTCTTTTTATTATTGCAAACCTCTTTTCTGATGAGTTGTAAAGCTTCATGTCCCCCTCTTCTTACTATCTTCTTTCTCGTCAACACATTTAAATGGAAGGATGGCGGTGGGATCCTGGGTCTAGCACTCGTTTTTTTGTGGAAGGGGTTAGCGCATCGCATACAACTACTAACAAGAGAGTAATTTGCCTAATCCTCTGTTTGGTTGGAAAAAAAAAGCCATTATAAAAAGGAACAAATAACAAACAAACAAAATTGAAACATGTGTAGACTCTGTAGTAGTACTACTATTCAACCAACCGGGTACATGCACTAAAACTTGGCTTAGCTTTTTCAATTAATGACATGTTTACTTACTTAGAATGTGAATGGAAATGAAGAGAATGATTCTTCTGTATAATTTTTCATACGTTTACTAACTTATATAGGTATTAGAATCTGATAGGTCCTACATAAATTTCAGGAAAAGATTCCTGAATAACTAGAGTTTGATATCCAAGAGGGGGTATGAGCTTAGGAACCAAAACCTCATGAATGCATTTTTTTTACACAAAATATCCTTACATTTCAATAATCTCAAATTCTCAATAATGCTAGCAATATATATCTCTCATGAACATTTATTTTTGTACGAGTATTTCAGTAATCGAACGAGTTTTAATTCTGATTCTTGAATATTAGTAAATAACATCAAATACAATCAGTTGTATTCCTATTCCGGTTTCATATGGTAAGTCAATATCTTAATGGAAATGAAACATTCTCATACTGATTCTTTCTTTCTCCATTCTAATTGTCTCCGATTCATGATTTTTTTTTCATTCTAGGTAAGTGGGCGTGCAAACGTACTATGGTTAGCATTGCGGCGCTGATCTCAGCCTCTGAGCTTTGAGGCTCCAGTTGTGAATGACAGATCTAGGATTTTGTAGAGAGGAGGAGGGGGAGAGAGAGAAGAATTTCGAGACATTAAAGACTTAAAGTGTGTTATAAGTTTTGATGGAAACAAAAATTTTATTCACTTAAAAATATAGCTCCTCCGTGTTTCTTCAGGTTCCCACATAATTGTAAATAAAGTTTAGACACAGGCATTTAAAGAATCGATTTTAATAGTAACAAAAAAATCGATTCATTTAGCAATCGATGTAATGGCAAACTATTACATATCGTGTACAATTCTAATTGATTTCGAAAAGTAGCTTGCCAAGCAGGCAACTTCTTCGACAATGCTAAACGTGCTTAGCCATAAATGCATATCTTGTCGGGCAGAGCTGTGGATTTCATCTACGTATAACTTTCCATGGAAGCTTCTTAGATTTAATTTGTTTAGTTTCCTAATTTATTTAGATTTCCTCAGAGATTGATCACCAGAAAATCCATTGGAAGAGTTGGGATTTTATGGGAACTTCGAAAGCTGATGGACGTTTGGGTTTTAGGGATCTACAGTACTTCAATTTGGCTCTGCTTGCAAAACAATGCTGGAGATTGATACAAAATCCAACATCGCTTTGGGCTCAAGTCCTAAAGGCCAGGTATTTCCCGGATTGCAATTTCCTAAATGTTGTTAAAGGCTATCGAGCGTCGTGGGGGTGGTCTAGTCTGCTGGAGGCTAGGGATAAAATGATTAATGGGTGCTACTGGAAAATCATCAATGGTTGTTCTATAGATATTTGGAAGGATAGATGGATCCCTCCACCAAATGGGGGTGTTTTGGTAACAAATGGTCTACCACAAACTAATGTGCCGGTTTCGGTCCCTTCCCTGATCGATTGGAGTTCAAGATCTTGGCAACTTGATAGTATCTCACATTTGTTGCAGCCTATTGAGGTTACTAAGATTCCTTCTATCCCTATCGGTTCTGCTGATGGGTGTGACATGCTGATTTGGCCTTGGAGAGTGGTTGTTATTCGGTGAAATCCGGGTATTACTGGCTCTTTCAAGAGCACATTGTTTCATCCCCACCAAATGTTGCCTCCTCCCACTTGATTGACCATCAAGTGTGGAAAACACTATAGAAAATCAACACTCTACCTAATTTTACCCTTCCTGTGGCGAGTGCTAAATGGAGCCATCTCCACTATGCACAATCTATTCAAAAGAAAATTGACTCCCACCCCCTGTTTCCTATTTGTGGTGAGGCCCCTGAAACCATTGAACTGACGGAACCCGACCCAAGTTTCACCCCGAAACCCGAATACGACCCTGCGGGGCCCATGTTAGGTGAAATCCTTCTGAAAAATCGGCAAAACCTCCCCTAAAATGGACTACCCAAGGGTTTACAAAACCTGGACATGCTTTAAACTAAACTCACACTCATAAATATATTCCAATATTTACATTCCAAGCATATATATTACATTCAGAAAGTACGAATTCCACCTTAACCTTCATACGATAACATATTCTCAAACATTAATATTCTCCAAAATAAAAGGTTATCAGAGCAGTGCTACATAACTAAGCTGATATCATACAAGGTAGGTTAAGTAATAAACTACGGACAAAACGGAAGCGTTGATTCCTATGCCACGAGTTCCCGAACGCGATCTCTGTAAATCTGAAATCTGAGCATTTGAAATCGATGGGCCCAAGGGAAAACATTTAAAAACCGTTAGAGTGAGTGGACGAAACTAAAATAAGTTATGAAACAATTATCTGAATGCTTCCCCATTTCTCTTGTTAATAAAACCGACATGCAGCTAGAGTTCACAATGTTTCCAACTCATTCCTTTTTAAGAAAAACTCATTTGATGACTAGAAAGGACTGTTGTCTAGTCATTTCATGCCATCTGGGAAGGATTGCCACCCAGATGACGCATCAGAAGGGACTGCCAACCGGAATGGAAGGCGGTGGGTAGAAGAGACTGCCAACTAACTACCACATGTCATCTGGAAGGAACTGCCACCCAGATGGCTCATCGGAAGGGACTGCCAAAGTGGATATAGTCTGGAAGGGACTGCCAACCAGACTATTACCTAGAAGGGACTGCCAACTAGGTAATATACGCATGCGCCAAAGATAGCCTCATTGTCAACTCCTTTCTTTAAATCTATTTCTTTCATGAAACCACATTTACTAAAATAGTAATTCAATTAAAAACATAATACCATACTGCATTTATTATTTAAATAAAATAAAAGTCCACTCATAGGTGAGTCTCGCAGCTAATCATGCTGCCTGCTCCTGTCTTCCTCGCTCGAGGGCTCAGTACGTCATGTAGTAAATGAACATGATATAATTAACCTCAATAAGGAATTAATCTAAGTAACAAAGCTTAATCCCTCGAAAATTAATACTCATTACTCAAGAGAAATTTCCTCTATCAACCAATTCTTCAATTTAGGATTCAATTCTCGAATTTCGGAATTCCTTACGATCTCAATGCCCTCAAAACTCTTAACAACTCAACCGATTTTTATTTCGATTCCTCAGCCATAATTAACCACCAAATTATAAAATAATTCCCTTTCCGAAATTTCTAATTTTCTTAACTTTTCCTTTTTAATCCACAATTTCATCTCCAACAATCTCAAATTCTCTCTAAATTTTCCTTTTTCAAATCACAACCTCCTTTTTAATTTCTCAACAAAATAATTCAACAATAGCCTTTTACCAAGAGACTTAACCCATAAAATTATAAACCATAATATTCAAAACAACCTTAATCAACATCAAATTTCCAAGAAATCTCAAACCAAACAACTTCAAGCCTAAAACAAGTTCAAAATCATCTCAACAACACACCCATCAACTTCTATACCTGCAACAACAACCAAAACTAAGCAAAAGTGGTGGGAAATTAAATCTCAAAAATCCAGATTTCGTCGGTCACTGTTCACGATACTGTTCACCTTCGAATTTCTCCTCTATCGGTCCATTCAAGCTACAATAAACATACCCACAAGATCAATGCTCTTCCAACAACAAGATTCACCAAGGTTTCCGGCCGAAAATCACCGGATACCAAAAACCCAATCAAGAAATCAAAAATTTTCATTTTTTCTCTCCTCTTCGATTTCCTTCATTCCAAGCCTAATCACCTAAAATCCTTACCTGAGATGGAAGAGGAGGAAGAGAGGAAGCTTGCCGACCGGTGAGACGACCTGGGGTGGCTTGACGGCAACGAATTGGCCGGAAATGTTTTCTCGAAGGGGAAAAGGGAAGGAAGAATCGGGTTCTCCCGATTTGGATCTGCTTTTACTTTCTCTCTCTTCCAAAAATGGTAACCACTTAAATAAAACCCAAAAGTTAATTATAGTAACTCTTATTTTAAGTCATAAATTTCCCGTCGAAATTCCGATTTAAACAAACTACGTGTCCACGAATTCGATTTTTCGTAAACTACAACATTCTCAAAGAAATTTCATAATTTACCTGACTAAGAAAAAGTCACTCTTTGATCATCTACAGTAAAAATTAACTAGTAAAAACTTTAAGATACGGGCCATTACATGAACACATCCTCCAGTTGTGTTCTTGGGTGGATATGGTCTGGTTTGGGTCGTTCCTTGGTATCAAGATCATCAAGCATCCAGTATCGACTTTTGATAGATGGTTTCAACAATTAACATCTATATGTACTACCAACAATTAACATCTATATGTACTACCAAAATTGAGAGGAATCGACTTCTTACCATTGTTAGCTTCATCTGCTGGAACATTTGGAAGCCCAGATGTGCTTTTGTCTACCAGAGAAAGCCAGTTCATTCTCTCTACACTGTCAAGACCTCTGCCTGCCAGATATCGGAATTTCTGGAGGCTAATTCTCCTAATCAGGAGGCCCTCCTTCCAGATCCCATCTCCGATCCAATTCTGGTGCCTTGGACGGCTCCCCCTAGGACGTGTGCGAAAGTGAATTGTGATGCGGCCTGGACTGCCCCTCATCATGCTGGTTTGGGGGTGATAATCCAAGATGGTACTTGCTCTGTGCTGGGTGGATCGGCGTCTCAAGCTGCTTGTGCCTCAGTTCCCATAGCAGAAGCAGAAGCAATCTTATCTGGAGTTGAGCTAGCTATCTCCATGAATCTGAAAATGGTCATTGTTGAATCGGACTCTAAGGAAATCATCACTGATTTGAAGAATGCTACAGCAAGTAGGAATTGGCAAACCTTTCCGATCATCAACCTGATTAGGAAGCGCAGCTCCTTCTTTGATGACATCAGTTGGGAATGGATTCCCCAAGAAGCGAATCGGGTCGCACACTGTGCAGCCTCGCTCGCCAAAAGGAATGTGGGTCCTTTGAGATGGGCGTCAACGCCACCAGCTTCCATGACTCTGGTTTTGAGGAACGATCAACTTCCTTGCCCACATGCAGCAGCGATTTGATTCCGGCAGTGGTCGACTGCTGTGTATTTTTGTGTTTTCTTTTCTGGGTTTGCTTTCTGTCACTATTTCTGCATAGTGGATTTAGTCAGAAGTCAACTTTCCTTCCTTGATGTAATTGGGGCCCGTGTACTTGTTACTAGGTCTTTGTTCGGGCTTTGCCCTTAATGAAACCTTTCTTCCAAATAAAAAAAAAAATTTAGATTTTCAAGTTTAGTATTCTTTATTGTAATAGCCTTAGTTTTATTCAATGACTAAATACTGTTTACTCCCTATACTTATAGAGTTTCGACATTTCAGTCCCTAACGTTTCAATTTCTCCTAAAAACTCCCTAAACTTTTCAATTTCACCCAATAGATCCTTACCGTCAACTTTCCGTCAAAAGTTCCGTCATCTTGCTGACGTGACAGCTCTGTTATAATAAAATGACTATTTTACCCCTCACTAACAAAAAAAAATTCTATATATATATTTTTTTACTTTTTTTTCTCTGTTTTTTTAATCTCTTTTCTCTTTTTTATAACTCCTTTTTCTCTTTTTTTTTTAATTTGTTCTCCTTTTTTTAACTCTTTTTTTTATTTTATTTTTTATTTGTTCTCTCTTTTTTATTTAACTCTCTTTTCTTTTTCTTTTTCTTTTTTAACTCTTTTTTCTCTATTTTTTTAATTTGTTATCTTTTTTTTTAACTCTTTTTTCTCTCTTTTTTTAAATTTGTTCTCTCTTTTTTGTTTAACTCTCTTTTCTCTCTTTTTTTAACTCTTTTGTTTTTTTTTTACTCTCTTTTTTCTATTTTTTTTAATTTGTTCTCTCTTTTTGTTTCCTACTCTTTTTTTTATACTCTTTTTTCTCTCTCTTTTTGTTTTAACTCTCTTTTCTCACTTTTTTTTTATTTGTTCTCTTTCTAATTTTTTTTTTATATTTCTTTCTCAATTCTTTTTACCTCTTCTTCCTCTTCCTCCTCTCTGCTCTTCGGCCTTCTCTTCCCCCTCTCTGACCACAGCTCCAATTTCCGACCACACCTAGACACCAGAATGATTGGGTTCTCTTCCCTTCAGATTCTGGTTGCTTCATGGTGTCGGAGCTATATCAGAAGCTTTTTCTCGACGTCAATAAAGTTTCTATGGTGTTGATTTGCTGAGATGATAAGCCAAGAGAGAATTGAAGAAGATAAGATGTTTGAGTTTTCCTGCGAGTTTCCATGTTTTCCGACGACCATTTGTTTCAACTCAGGTAGAGTTTGTGTACTTGTCGAGCTCTAGCTCTAGGTATAATTGAATTTGGTTGAGATTTGGAGATCGATTTTGATGGATGGATGGTGGAATGGCCAGCACTTGCTCGGAGCGGCAGGCACGCCAAAGATGGTGGGCCGGCAAGGTTTTGGCTTGCGAGATGGTGGCGCGAAGATCACAATAGTTTGCACTCTTAGCTTGGGTTTGCAGTGAAGATGAGGACGGAGACGAGAAAGGGGAAGAAAAGGAGGTTAAAAGAAATGAGAAAGAAATATATATAAAAAAAAAAAGAGAGAGAACAAATTACAAAAAAAAAAAAAAGAGAAGAGAGCTAAAAAAAGAGAGAGAAAAAAGAGTTTAAATAAAAGAGTAGGAAACAAAAAGAGAGAACAAATTAAAAAAAATAGAGAAAAAAAGAGTTAAAAAAAAGATAACAAATTAAAAAATAGAGAAAAGAGAGTTAAATAAAAAAGAGAGAACAAATAAAAAAAAAAGAGAAAAAATAGAGAAAAAGGAGTTAAAAAAAAAAGAGAAAAGAGATGTTTTTAAAAAATGAAAAGAGAAAAGCCCTTAAAAAAAAAGAGAGAGAAAAGAAAGTAAAAAAAAAATAGAATTTTTTTTTGTCAGTGAGAGGTAAAATAGTCATTTTACTGTAGCAGCGCTGTCACGTCAGCAAGATGACGGAACTTTTGACGGAAAGTTGACGGCAATGACTTATTGAGTGAAATTGAAAAGTATAGGGAGTTTTTTGGTGAAATTGAAACGTCATGTACTGAAACGTCGAAATTCTATAAATATAGAGAATAAACAGTATTTAGTCCTTTATTCAAATAGATTAGCGCTTTATAAAGCACTCTCCTTTGTTTGTAATTCAGAATTCAACTTTACAATAAATAGTGAACTAAAAATTCAAGAAATTTCTTCTTCTTCCTTTCTTTCTTCCACTATATAAGTACGGAGATGAAGGTTAAAGTAGATCATTATAAGGTTCTCGATTTACCCTCCGGTACGAAAGGAGCTAACCTCACACAGATAGAGATTTCGAAGGCATACAGAGCAAAGGCCTTTCTCTTGCATCCAGACAAGAGACCAGACTATCCCGGCGCCAACGCCGAGTTTCAACAGCTCAAGTCATCCTATGGGATACTCAAGGACCCCAAATCCCGGGCAGAGTTCGACGCTGCTGTAGAGCTCGACGATACTCTAGAGCTCGAGAAGGTGTACGATGAACTGAGTCTTGTTAGTTGTTACTATGTTGATTCTGGTTGCTGCTCTTTCCATTTTTGTATCTGAGACAAGTGGGAATTTCGATGGCTAAACGCACTGTATATGCAGCGGTGTATGTTGTACATAGGATGTATAGCCTGGTTAGGAATGTATGGGTAGGAACTGTGGATTCAATAGGTAGGGTATGCAATTATCTGACAAGTGGTTCCAAAAACGGAGAATCAGAAAGGAGAGCGTGAAGATCTTGTTTATAAATATGATTGGAGTTTACTATAATTCCGATTAGTAGTTAGTAAATTTGTATATATTTTTATACGTAGTTTTCAAAAAAAAATAAAAATACGTTTGCTTTCAAAAAGAATACTCTTCAGTTTTGAATCAAAAAATATTATACATAATCTTTTAAATTATTTAGATTCTTATTGTCCTCTGTCGAATCATAGCTTCCTCGATATAATGATATACAGAAGCATAGAACGGGATATAATGATATATAGAAGCATAGAATGAAAGTAATTTGTACCACAACAATCCACTGTCAATGACAGGGCACACATGAATACCGAAAATTCAATCAACATACTCAAATTCTTGCTACTGTATCAAACAGGAATTCATTTAACCAATTTAAATTCATTGCAAATTTTGCTGACCCTCTTACAATATTAATTTAGTGATTTTAGTCTATACACATGCTTTGACTAAAAAGAGATAGTAGCTTGTCAAAGGAAGAAAGAGTACATCACACCTGCAATCCTTGATACCTCACATTCGAAATTGAAAAGAACCTGAAATCGAAACCTCTCTAGGTGATCTGACGCTGCATATGTCGTGCCTCCACCGTAGTAGTTGTGTTCATCTCAGATTCTGATATTTTTGGTGCCTCCGTTGTAGTACTAGTACTGTTATTTAAGCAACTGGGTACACTAAAACTTGGCTTAACTCTTTCAATTGACAACGAAGCAACAAATTCAGCTGGGAAGTTGAGTATGGCCTTAGTACCTCTCATTCGAAAAGCAGCTTGATCATATGCCAAGGCAGCTTCTTCGGCCGTGTTAAAAGTGCCTAGCCATACACGTGCACCGTGTCGCGCAGAGTCGCGGATTTCAGCTGCGTATTTACCCCATGGACGACGCCTCACGCCTCTATAGTGCTTCTTTCCGAGGTTCTTAACGGGTTTGAGGCCGTTCGAAGTCGATTGGTGATTCGGGATTTGGTGTGTTTCAGGCAAGGATGAGCGGTTCAGAGCCATGGCTTCGTTTAGAGCTTGGCATATGACCATGTCTTGTGAATCGTTCTCATTTAATGGAAGCTCATTTTGGGAAGCTAAAACCATTTCTAGCTGCCTATTCCTCCCCAAGATATGAATTGGGAAAGATGTTGGAAGGATTTTGGTATGGAACTCTAGACTCGTATCTAACTTTGGCCTTAAATAATTGGGGTCAAAGAATTTATATTGGCACGAGTAGTTTGAGAGCAACCAGAGGCATTGGACTAGTTTTTCCAATTTCCACTACATGATTGTGATGTGATGAACGACTTTGCCCTTTACAGACTCTAATATTACAATTATGCATTCTCCCTAGTTGCAATATAAGAGACGGTTTCCTAGAATAACATATTGTTATCGACTTTTAAAGGTTTCACACTTACGTCAAAAGATGTTTTCAGTTACTATGCAATAGATTGTTTTTTTCTTTTGATGCCGGGGAGAGCCAAAAACTTAATTATCACTTAGGAAGTGTGGTAATGGAATTTTCGAGGAGAAATACTACTAAACTCCAGTTATTTCACTTTCTGCATTTGATTAAGTTTCGGGTTAACCGAAATCTAACTTACTTCCCTTTACTCCTTCACCACGTCAACAACTTTGATGTTCTTAAATTTTTCTCACCACTTATTCTCCACACTCACACACACACACACAAAAACAAAAAACAAAAAAAAAACAAAAAACAAAAAAAAAATTAAAAACAAAGTTCTATTTCTCAGCTCAAGCTTCACTCTCCCCACCGCCATGGTTTGGTCAGGGCGAATGGATGTGGCCATTTACTACTTAAGATATTGTGTCAAATAAGGCGTGACTTCTCGATGATGATGTTTAGTCATGTCCTCATAAACTATATCCTTGACAATCCATATTTGTCTCAATAAAGTTTTCTTTTAGTGGCATGTTCAATTGAAAGAGGAGGGACACAACTCAAATGCCAGCGCAAAAATAGAAAGAGTCTTAGTTACTATCCTACGCATTGCATTGAACTTGCATTTAAACTGAAGGTAAGTTAGAGCTAACAAGCTATATATCTTATTCGGCTAGTTGGTCAAGACGATGTATCAGTACATGGATGTGAATTTAGCAATTAAACTGAAATGCAGTGGCAAACGATGGCCGGTCTAGCTTCTCCTCGGCTTCTTGATATGGGCTATGGCCCATTTGTTTGAAATCAACAGGCAACTTGGATGTGGAAAAAGAATATGAAGACGTTTCTTCCAATCTAGTACGCATTTGCTTTCGTCATTAGCCAAAACAAAAACAATATTTTTTTTTTGGCGTCGTGTATGGAAGAATCAACTAAGACTTCAACAATTTGTTCTTCTTCACGAGGACTGAAGAAGATGGCCTGTTTTTTTTTTTTTTTTGGTCAATTAAGAAGATGGCGTTGGAGGGACATATCTGAAGAGTAATAATACCTCACGTGGTTTGAAATTTGAATTGAATAAGAAGACCATATATATGTTTTATGGCAATTAAGAACCAAAGAAAGAAAAGACCAAGTGTTACATTTGATTATTTGAAAGAGTCTGCATACTATTATATATGTTTCCTTATCAAAAGAAGATTGTTAACATATTAATGGGATCAAAATCCAGAGTCCAGAAACTGACCTGATTGTATGTAAATACAAAAGTTTGAATGACTAGAAAGTTAGACATTACCTTAATTAACTACTTTATCACTGTTGTACCACACGATATCCTCAAAAGCAATGAGGAGGATGAACATGGCAGCTTGATAAAAAACAATGTAACTAAAAGAGATGATTTGCTTCCACTTCCATGATATTTCATGGCTTTTCATTCTTCACTTCATTGAGATGCTCTGCATCTGCAAGCACACGAAAGATAACAAGTCATTAAGTTGTAAAACAAAAGAGAGAGAGAAAAAAAAATTAGTAGATTATGAAAGAAGACACATCACACACCTATTTGATCTTAATCATGTAAAATATGGAAGTTCAATGTAACCATCATACCGGATCCAAAATTCAAATTGAATAACATATAAGGAAACAAAATGTCTACTATTTGGTGAGTCTTGTGGACGATCAAGGGTTGGAAAACCAAAGACAAATGTATATCTACTACAGCCACATATTAATAGTGTTCGTTTGCAAAAGAAAGGAAAAGTACAGACATCCACCCACTACCATACTATCGAACGACAGAAAATTGGGAGTTTTTGTCTTCTTGATCTTTCATTGATCGTCCTTGCCAAAATCCGTCAGATAATCGTTTGATTACCATCATTATATTTCTATTATAACCATTGGAATGTATTCTACACATATTTAGGTGACAATGCCGTTTTCATTTGATTAGGGATGATTCTGGCAAAGTAACCCATAGTATGAATATTTTGATCATTTAACTTCATTCCTAGGTGAACAAATAAGAGGAAGATGAGAGCTTATTCTAAGTCTGCCACATCCTCCTAACATTTCAACTCTCAATTAGCAGTCTTGTTGATCACTCTATCACAATACTTGTGCAGTAGACCACAATAACAAAATATCTACGAGAATGCCATGCCAAATGCCGTGTCAAACACAAACAGAGAGAATGAACTTTATAACCCTTACCTTGAAAATTGTCGAAACTCTGGCTATTAGTATCCCACTGATGTTGTGCTGGAAAACTTTGCTGGTTTTGATCTTGCTGCCTTATCGCTTGTCTTGGCACTTGAATAGGGTTATGCTGGTCATAAGGTGAAAATCTTTGACCCGTACCTCTCCTATGGCTACTAAGAATAGGGCCAATTTGGGGCCCCATTGCCCCAATTTCTCTTTTTTGTACCTGCCCAGTATGAGGGTCATAAGCTACAAGCCCATTGGAGGTTCTTGCACAATCTATCATTATTCCCCCAGTTCCTCTCCCTCTTCCTTGTAATTCTTCAGGCCTATAATGATGGACATTACCTCCTTGAAATGTTGGGTACTGATGAAAAAAGTTGAATGACTCCATGCCAATTCTTCTATGGTCTTGAAAGCCTCTCCCTTGGGAAATAGGCGTTTGATAAGTAGAAGCCACAGAAACACAATCTGCTAAACCCTTGCTGCTTTCAGTGTCTTGCCCTTGTAGTAAAGAAGTAAAACTAGTCGTACACCCATGATCTAACCCTAAAGTTTGATCAGTATAACCATAATTCAAACCCCTTCCATAAATGGGTACTCCTCCTCCTTCGACTTCGCCTTTGGTATTTCCTTGGTCTACAACCCCCATGGATTCCTGTTCCGGCCGGTTCGAATTCAGTAGGTTTCTGAGATATTCACACTCCTCCTCTAGAGCCTTGTACTTGCCTAGAGGGCCGGCAATGGGGTCCTGCTTCCACATATAGGCTTCCCATATGAAAGACTGTACGGCCTGAGCCCTGTGATTTTGGTCCTCTAGTTGCTTAAGCAATTTTGACATGTTGCTCACGCCGAAAAGTTTGTGCACAGCTTTAAACTCTTCATACTTATCCGCCGTGAAGTAAGGGGCCATCACACAGTCTTCTTCGCACCTTTTTCTCTGATGCCGACACGCAGCGCAGGCATGGCGACCCCCGCTGGGTTCCCCAGTATTACTGCTACCAATCGACATTAGGGTTTTCAGGGCTTTGTACAAAGTAGGGTTTCAATTAGGGTTTCGAGCAGTTTGAAATCGCTACAATTGTTATAACTATTAATGAACAAGGAAAGCTAAAAAAAAAAAAAAAGGAACTGGAAGCTATTGTGGCAAAATAAACGCAACTACTGTGTGCTTCTAGAGAAACACTCGACGATCAAAGAAGCGAGTATATAGGGCGACGATGAAGACGGAAGAGAAGAGGGTGTTGTAGTGAAAGAACGATTTAAAGAAGGCAGTGGTAAAATTAGGTTAGGATGTTTTATACGTCTAGTTTAAGAAAAAATCTAATTAACAAACCGTGATTATAACTGATTGAATTTAATTGGATAATGTGTATCCTGTTTCGTTTCAATCGTGTCCATATGATTTCCTGTAATCTTCCCTCTGATATCAACTTAATGTTGACCTACAAAAAAATATGGGAAAATTACTGGTCCCCCTGTACTTTGGGTGCGTTGACAGTTCAGTCCCTCGCTTTTTAAATTAAACAGTTTGGTATTTATTCTCTTTAATTTTCACACAATTAGTCCAAAATGACTATTTTATCCCACTTCCTCTTTTTTTTGTTTTTTTTTTAATTCATCCTCTTTTTTTATTATTTTTTTTCATTTCTCTCTCTCTCTCCCCTCCTAAAAACAAAGAGATGGAAACATTTTTATTTGTTGGTAGGGGAAGAGAGATATATATATATATATATATATATATAGAGAGAGAAAAATGCAGCTACCATCCCCAAACTATTCTTCCAAGGCCAATTTGATACTCGAACTCTCAAAAGTATCAGCGTGATACCCAAACACATATTTGGACATCAACGTGATACTTCCGTTAAAAATTCCTAACGGCTCTGTCTATTTGCTGAGGTGGCAAGCACGTGGGTCATATGTGATATTTTTATCAAGGGCAGAAAGGCTTTTACTTCTAACTAATTTAAAAAAAAAGAAAAAAAACCAGAGCATAGAGGCACAGAGGGTGATAATGGCGGTAGCAACGAAAAAGAAGAAGAAGAGATTGGAGGAAGTTCTGATTCGGCGATCACGAGAGCGATCAGAGAGGATGAGAGTCGACGGAAGGCGCCGTTGACGCCGGAGAATGCCACGAGGGTTATGGGTGGCTGCTGGCGTCGGAGTCGGGTGGCGGAAGTGGTCGAGCGACCTTGATGGTGGCGGACTAAATGAAAGAAGCGATTTTGAGGGGGGAGAAGGAAGAGGTGGAGAAGGAGGCCTCGCATGGTTTCGGGATCGAAGTCTGGAGGTGGTTCATCTGCTTCTGCTTGAGGTGTTTGATTTGCAGGGATGAGAGGTTCTGTGATTTTCGCCGTTGTTGTTGAAGCAGTGGAGCTCGCTTTTTAGCTTCAACTCTTCACTCAAATTGACCAACTGACAGTGTATGGGAGAAGCCAAAGGTACGAAGTACCAGCTGCCAAGTCTTTTTCTTGGTCTAGTTGTGCTCAATTGCTATCTGGGTTGGTTTTGCTTTTTTGGTTTATGCTGGGTTTGTTTTTAGTTCTGGTATACACAAATTCATAGTTATATGTTGCTTTGGCCTTGTGATTGTGATTTTGATTGGAGTTTATGGTATCTATTGTTACTGACATGACGGCGGCAGTGGAGGAAGAGGACGTTGAGGCTGTGGAGGCGGAGGAGGAAAGCTGTTGAGCGGAGAAGAAGGAGATCAGTTTTGGCGGAGAAGAAGACATGGGCGTCTCCGGGTGCCCATACCAGTTTTCTGGGTGCAGAAAGATTTGATTTTTTATTTTTTTAATCATGTCACCCAACTTTCGTTTTGGGTCCTTCCGCCGGAAGTTAAATGAGAAGAACATGGATTTGTAGCAAGAATTGGAGAGGATGATGGCAGCGTTGGTGATGGTTTGGGCGGAGGAGGAGAGAGAAGAAGAAAAGAATTGAGGTTGAAGAAGAAGCAGAAGCCATTTTTCTTCCCAGAAGAAAAAGAAATGAAAAGAAAAAAATGAATTAACCAAAAAAAGGGCAAATTAATCATTTCACTTTTTAGGGAGGCCCATGTACTTGCTACGTCTGCAAATAAACTAAGCCGTTAGGAATTTTTGACAGAAGTATCACATTGATGTCAAAATATGTGTTTGAGTATCACACTGATACTTTTGAGAGTTCATGTACCAAATTGACCTTGGCATAATAGTTTAGGGAGGATAGCTGCATTTTTCTCAGATATATATATATATGATTTTTCTCAGGTAAGGGCGTCCTTACCTAAGGTTTAGGTACGGATTTGGTGTTTTTACCCACTTTCCGATCACATTTTCACATCTTAACCGTTCAGTTTTTAGGTCCTAATGTATAGATCACCTCTGCAAAATTTTAGCCAAATTGGTGATCATTAAGGCGTCCAAAACTGTAATTTACACGAACGAACCGAATCTGTCAAACCGGAACTGTTCGTGTACATTGTTGTAAATTACAGTTTTGGACGCCTTAATGATCACCAATTTGGCTGAAATTTTGCATAGGTGATATATACATTAGGACATAAATACTAAATGGTTAAAATGTGAAAATGTGATCGGAAAGTGCGGGAAAACCGAAAATCTGTACCTAAAGCTAGGTAAGGACATCCTTATTAAAAAAATGACTCCTCCTAAAAACAAAGAGAGGGAAACATTTTTATTTGTTGGTAGGGGAAGATATATATATATATATATATATACAGTCCGGCTATACTAAGGACGTCCTTAGTTTTTCTTAGGTACGGATTTCCGGTTTTCACCCACTTTCCGATCACATTTTGACATCTTAACCGTTCAGTTTTTAGATCCTAATGTATAGATCACCTCTGCAAATTTTCAGCCAATTTGGTGATCATTAAGGTATCCAAAACTATAATTTATCATTATAAGTACGAACGGTTCCGGTTAGACATATTCGGTCCGTTCGTGTAAATTACAGTTTTGGATGCCTTAACGATCACCAAATTAGCTGAAATTTTGCAGGGGGGATCTATACATTAGGCTCTAAAAACTGAACGGTTAAGATGTGAAAATGTTATTGGAAAGTGGGTAAAAACACCAAATCTGTACCTAAACCTTAGGTAAGGACATCCTTACCTGAGAAAAATCATATATATATATATATAGAGAGAGAGGCACAAAACATAATTATAAAAAATAAAATAAAAAAAGGACTCCTAAAAACAAAGAGAGGGAAACTTTTTTATTTGTTGGTAGGGGAAGAGGGATAATATATATAAATATATATATATATATAGAGGCACAAAACATAATATATAAAAAAATTAAAATAAATGAAAAAAAAGAAGTGAGAGGTAAAATAGTTATTTTGGACCTATTGTGTGAAAATTAAAGAGAATAAAGACTAAATTGTTTAATTTAAAAAACGAGGGACTGAACTGTCGACGTACCCAAAGTACAGGGAGGACCAGTAATTTTCCCAAAAAATATCGATCCTCGATCGATGGAATAACATTCCTCCTTGTAGAATTCTCCTATCATATAATGCCATGTGTCTTATTGTACTACGCCTTAACTCGTGGCAACATTCAAACGGTGATGCGATATGAAAAACCATTGAAGTTTAAACAAGGAACTATTAACCGTAAGTACTCAAATTTGGGGCTTAAATTTAACTTAAACCAATACAACGATGGTCAACAAAAATAAGAGTATCATCGTATTCCATACAAGTCGAAGCTTCGTGACTTTTTTTGTGAATAATTTTCTTATAATTATGTGTCTGTTCATAGTTCATACTAATTAACAAGTAACAAAAGTTAGGAACGCTTTCGGGTACAATAATTTTCCAGCAGATTGTGTCAACTTTGCATCTAACTAAGTCATCATTAGTAAATAGTACTGATTGATAACGTATCGTTGATCACAATATATATCTCACAAATGCGGGATCCATAAACCCACATAGGTATGGTTATTAGCCTCCTACACTTGAGTACTCATTGTCAGCTCTTCTGTGGCCTTCAAACCCTGATCCCCGTTGTTGTGAATTAGGTGTTTGATATGGAGAAGGTACAAAAATATAATCTACCAAACTCTGGCTGCTAATTTCTGGGTATTCCCCTCGTAATAATAGAGAAGTAAAACTAGTCGTGCACCCATTATCTGACCTTCAAGTTTGATTACTATACCCATATATAATTCAAACCACTTCCATAAACTGGTACTCCTCCTCCGGCTTCGTCCCTGGTGATACCACCACTACTATTATACTCTCCAAATATTTTAGTGGAGAAACTAGGTTCCTATTAGTCAAATTTAGGCATTTAATCAAGATCTCTAAAAATTAATCATGCCAAGTACAATTACTTCAAATTTTTTATAATTAAGGTCTTGAAATGCTGCAAGTCGTTGGAATCTTTGTAAACACAAGGGGAATGCTTGTACAATTTAGCTTCTCGCTCTGTTGCTCGATCTTTAGCATCCCAAAACATAAAACATATTTTAGATATAATGCATAGTTAATTAGTGGGTCAATGCAAACCTAACCATATAGGTACCTAGCTAGGTACTTAACTTTCAATTTCCCAGGAGGATGTAACCATGATTCCCGGATTATAATAAAACAGATTGATAAAATACTTAAGCAACGATAATTGGTCCCAGCTAATCAAGTGAGAATGTCTTGCTACTTTCAGATATATAGCCATATCTAGTAAGTTTAAGGATGTTGCATGGGAATGTGCTACCTTACAGTACTTATCTTCCTATATTTGATCCAGACGATGTTAAGTCAAGAATTAAAATAGTATTAGAAAAAGAAAAAATTTGTTGATCACTCGATCACATCTAGCACTCAATATATAAGAAGATGCAGAATATAAAAGGCAGATGGTACGTCTATTATACTATTAATGAAGAGAATTCAATTTCTTAATCTATATTTATATCCCAAAACCTCATGACAAGGATAACTATATATGACTGATGAAAACAGATCAAGAAATTGATTAAATTTAATTATCAAGCTCTTACGCTTTGAGGGCCCGGTCCAATAAAAAGTTAAAAACTGAATTTTAGAGTTTGATAAACTACGTACGTTCTTGGCTTGTAAATCTTAAATTGTTATTCAAATTATTAATCAAAATTTAGAGATTTTCCTATATTCTCCTGTGTTCTTGGCCGATAAATTTCGGTTGGTCATCGTCTAGGGTTAGAGTTAACATGTCTATGTTCTACATCTATAAGCGCAACTAGTTAAGCACCTATTTCATTGCTACAAACAAAACCACTTGACAAGGTTGATCGAACACCAGTAATAAATCTTCCACATCAACATTCGAATTCGAAGGCATTTTCATTCTCACTCACTATTTTACCTCCAGATTTTCTGTGCCAGATAAATATTTTAAACCATGTTTTGGTCTTCCAAATAGAAACAGATTTCTATTCTATATATTGGGGGTGCATGTGCATACCAACTGAAAGCATTTAATCTCATGCATGTTGTGTATTTACTTCATGCACGTTAGCATTTAATGATGGCTGTTGGCGCAAGTTTTGCTAAGATCGACACACATACCCAATTTCATGTTGCATATATTAGACTAATACTCCTTCCATTTATTGTAATCATGTGCTACTTCCACACCTAAAATATTGTACTTACTCGGATCCTTGCCCAGCTTCAAAGTTTGCCGCCAGAGATCACTGAATAATGGCATGTTTCACGGAAGTTTTACCAGTATTAAAGACTTTTTTGTAACATTTAACTAAAATAGATAAGTGTTTTATAAGTTATAGATAGAAACACTTTTTAGTATTTTAAAATGATGATGAGAGCACCCAGTATTCAGAATTTAATATAATTAGTTTTATGTATGTATAGAGAAAAACAAGTTGGAAGCTCAACTTTAACTTTCTGGCACTTATGCTAAAATCCCAAATAAATGAAGGTACATTGTCACCACAGTAAGGCAGCCCAATTAAAGAGCTCCACATTATGTATAGACCGAGTCGATAACCTTTGTAATGTCCCTCTTACCTAATGCGGACTCATGAGCGGATCGAATTTAAGGAACGAGGAGATAAGCATACATCAATGTTCTATATTTAACCTATAACATAGATCTTTAACAAATCTAAAAGAGATCGAAGGTTTGCGGAATGAGGCGAGGTTAGTGTCAGCTCCATGTTAGCTCCACGTGGTACGACTACATTGAAGACTAAATTCTCATGCATGCCTTGATTGAGAGCAATATTGCAACCTTACTGTACATTTTTGTTGATACTAAGTAGTTTCTTTTTGGATCGGAGTTGCTCACTTTATCTGCTTTAACATGGCCCTAATTAAGATTACGCATTATGATTTTGAGGCAACATGTTGATTAATAGTTAATGTGGTTTAGGCCAGGTACACGACTATATGTGTTATATATGATCAAACCCTACGGAACTTGTAGCGATACTAATTCCATGTAATGGGCATAGGGTCGAGTTATTATTGTATCAAATTTTGGTGCAGACAAATTGGTGGGAAGAGAGAAGAAGCAATGTGATTGAAAAAGGAAAAAGACACCGAAGTAGCAAAAGATTCAATTAATACCAATTAAAGACGTACCTTGCAGCAGATCGAAGACTTAATGAGAGGAATGGGGATATGGTATACTAAGGATTCGCTACAAAAAATGCAGAGACGCACGTTTGCATCAGACTGATCAAATTAAACCTAAGCAAGCAAGCCAAAGTGATCGATTCTCTTCTTTAAGTGGTAGTGCCTGTGGGTCGACTTCAGTTGCTATAAATATGTGATGGCTTCTCTTTTCGAAGTTTCTGCCGAATTTTCTGTCTGTCTGCTCCCAAACTCTCATATGCAGTCGTCACACACGATCACATAGGCCGTGGTCCCTTTCTGATCGATAATTGTGTGATGATCAGAGCGATGAAATAAATACGTCATGGAGCATTTGGTATGGATTGAGCTAGTGGGTTGATTTGTACGTATTGTTAGGTATAGAATAGGCATGGTATGTGTTTCTTATTTAGGTACCTACAAGATTTGAACACATTCTTGCACCAAAGCTTGGTTTAGATGATGGCCTTCAAATATTTGAACACTCTTGCCCTTAATTTTGGTCAAAGAGGTTTTTGTTGAAAATGTATGTACCTAGATATTACTTTGTAAATGCTTCGGCTTGATCAGTTTAAACATAATAACGATAGAACAATTTTTCATGACCATTTGCTGATTGAGAATTTCATTATCACTTATTACCAAATTAAATCTCAAAAGTTAAGATTAATACACTTAAATTGATCTTATTTAGTCTCAATTCTAAATAATAAATTCAAATGTGAGTGACATTTTATTTTTAGCACACAACAAATTGTTTCACAATTCACCACTCAACTATTATCTGATTGTAGCGTCTATATTTCTTTGTTTAATCTAGAGCATTTAAATTAAAATAGTTGACTTCATTTCTATACAAAATTAGATACATTAGTATGATGTTTACCTACGTATGTATTGGAAGGACAAAGAAAAGATCGAAGCAATTTGATTCTTGAAAAATCTATAATTAATGTCTAAACTTTCACACTTGCAAGCATTCTAAGAAGAGATGTTAAATGTCAACGGCTCATTGGTGATGAAAAGGGGGAGTTGTTCCACAGACGTTATATGTAAGGTATGAGAATCTATCTCTCATGCAGTGTGAATTTGAGACTCATGAAAACAGAAAACAAAAACATGGAGATGATCACAAAATGATAGCTAGTTAGGTTACACTCGCACGTTCTTTATTAACTAATAGAATTCCAAGACCATAAATTCAACGAGAAATAGAAAGCAATGAGATCGAAGAGATCGAGTTCCAGCTAGAGCTAGCTGCAGATATATATGGATAGCTTAATTGGAGTCCGGGTGGAGATTATTGGAGAAGGAGGGGTTTGAATAATCCACTATGTTTTGATCTTGATGAGTTGGGAGTCATGAGCTAGCTTTGCATGTCGGAATCGAACCGACATCACCTAGACCAAAACTTTACACCCCTTCTCTGCATAGCAAATTCTTTTTCTTAGGTCAAATCTCTACATCGGAAGTTGGAGACTACCATGCATATCATAGTCCACACACAATAACGCATAGATCTGCTGCTTTCATCATCTCCCCTCAAATCCCATGTGAAACTTTGCTGCATGTAAATTGTATATGTCTGTTTTAGAACACCAAATACTCCCATCTATCCTATCTATAGCGGTCAACTTCACCAATCTGTGTGTGTGTGTGTATATATATATATATATATATATATTATTTTATATCTCTTTCACATGCATTATATTATGAAAGAAGCTCAAAAATAATAATTTTATATATATTTCCAATAAATATCTTTCAAGAATTAATTGATCCAATAGTGCAATATAATTATTCTCAATGATAAATGAGATCTCCAAATTCAAATTTTCACTTTACTGATATTTTAAAACTAAAATTTCGGTTTTGGTTAGAAATTGTTCAACAACTAGAGAAATTGCTTTCAACTTTTTAATAATTTAGTTGAAATTTTGAGTTCTGTTTCAAGACTATTAATATAGTAATAAACTTGTCCTTTGGCTTGTTTGGTGGAGACCTTTTCTAAAATGATCGTGTTCTATAATGCGATAGCATATAATGAGGCGAACAACTGAACATTAAGCACCCAACTCCATTGTAAAAATAGATCTTTTAAAAAAAAAGGATATATCAAGAGGAGACTTTCACGGTTACAAAAATTATTCCTCAACCTCTGGGCACTCCATCACACTAAAAATAAAAATTCCTCATTATGCGTTGATGAAACATAACTGCATTCTTGATTTTTAGAGTTTCTAAACAGGTAGAAATGATAAAGTAATCTGAAGTTCACATCCCAAATCAATTAGCAATGGATGAAGTGGTTCAAATCATTATAAATCCATAAGCAAGGTCCCATTTTTCTCATGTGGGATGTATATATTCTCAACACGTTCCCACACGTGTAGCGAATTTTCAAGCCATACATGTGAACAATTTTGAGAGATGTGGAGCTCGTGTGGCCGTGAAGCATGCACATGTGAGATAACCCGCTCTGATACCATAATAAATTAATCTAGATTTTACATTCAAAACCAATTAACAATGGATAGAGTGACCCAAATCCTGATAAATACATAGACAATGTCTCATTTTTCCCATGTAGAATGTATATATTCTTAACAAGAAAAAAAACAGCTCAATCCAATTTGGAGCAACGAGTTTGGATCGATTAAGTTTATCCGTGAAGAAATAACATTTCTCTTTTTGCCTTTTTGCATGAAGTATGGAGAAAGAAACAAACGGCAGAGACGATCACAATGCATTTAATCGATCGTGTAGACCCAAGAGTGTGATCCCGCTAGGGCTAATAGGCTCTCACCCTCATGATCGATTTCTCTAGGAATTTCAAACTGAAATAAAGTAGTACTGTGTATTATTTCTTCTACCCTCTACATTTTCAACACCTGAGCCAAGAACTAGATCCAGAGGCAATTATCCATTGGTTCCTAAGTTACGGTCAACAAGCACTTAATTATTACGAAAGAGAAGATTAATTAACTAAGATTGATTGCGTTGAAAAATGGGTCAACAAGCACTTACCCATTCAAGGAAATTATAGATAATTAAGAATTGGTCTACGACCGTAAGTTTGACATTGCAAACATGCATGCCGCACTTCAATAAATTAGTGATAATATTGTTCGAGATAAACTTACCTCGTGAATTACGTACATATTATCACCACCAGTTAAGAAGCATCTTCACACACGTACACATATACATATGCATATACATATATAAATACACACATATATATACATATATATACATTTACATATACATATATACATGCATGACTCTTCTAGTGAGGGATCCCATTTTTTTAGCCATTTTAAGGATCGCTCATTAGACACACTATTCGATCACATGTTCACAATTTAACCGTTCAGTTTTTAAGTATATATGAGTTAATGAGTATATCATCTCTGTAAATTTTCAATAAAATTGATAATATTCAGGGCATTCATAACTGCGATTTACAATTATAAATATGAACGATTCAGGTTAGATAGATTCGGTTGTCAATTGATTTAATCTAGTTCGATACCTTAACGATCATCAATTTGGCTGAAAATTTGCAGAAGTGATTATTAGGACTTAAAAACTAAACGGTCGAGATATTAAAATGCGATTGAAAAGTGGGTCTAATATATATATATATATATATATATATTCGGTTGTCCATTGATTTAATCTAGTTCGATACCTTAACGATCATCAATTTGACTGAAAATTTACAGAAGTGATCATTAGGACCTAAAAACTGAACGGTTAATATATCGAAATGCGATCGAAAAGTGGGTCTAATATATATATATATATATATATATATATATCTCAATTACAATTGCATTTTGTGGTGGGTTTCATGCTAGGCTTATCGATCAACTAGTCATTGATTTAGTGAGTTGTTTCCTAGTGTAAAATTTCATGAAACTGATAAAGAGTACTAGTACTCTGATTGATCTAAACCACAAATTTATAATTTTAAGTAGATTACTGATAAATGGGTCTAAGTTATGATTTAGTAATCTCTAAATCCTTGAGTTCTCTTTCTCACAGAGGTATGTTACACTTACATATGTACATGTATCTAGTGTTAAAGATGAAGCATCCAAGTTAAAAGACAGAAAGAAAGTTAGAAAACCAAAAATTATCTTGGATTAAATTTTGTTTACTATTTTGTACTTTCAAGAATTCATTAGTTCAGTCCCTGCACTTCTAATTTAATCAGAAAAGTCTTTGCACTCTCTAATTTCATCAAATCGATCAAATCTGTCACTATTCCATCAATTTTTGTTGCTAAAATACTGACGTGGGACATTCTTACAGGGAAAATTCTCAAACTACCAATTGCTAGGCAGCCCGCCGATGCGTTAGTGTTGTGAATGCATATGGATAGTTGGAAATTTTTCTTGAAAATTGAAAGAGTGGTGACGGATTGGATCGATTTGATGAAATTGGAGAGCGCAATGACTTTTCTGATTAATTTAGAAATGCAGGGACTAAACTGATGAACCCTTAAAAGTACAGTAAACAGAATTTAGTCCAATTATCTTTATACAGCTAATGACAAATAAGACGTGTTAATGTAAGTGTAACTAATTAAGGTTATAAATTTTCTGGTACTGTGTTAAGTTATGTATTCGAATGCTCTAATTAATGGTGTTGAGTACAACTTGACATACATTGAAAGACAATACTATTATACTTCATGCATACTGCCTTTTAACTTTTTCAAGGCATGTAAACCAGACCAGCAAAACGATTGTTGAGGAAGTTCTCTGTACTACTGATCACTGATCGATCAGTCTACTGACCCATCAAGCTAGCTAGCTACATATCTAGGGCTACTATACATAAATATAAAACCAGGAAGAAGCTGCTTAATTAGTAGGATGAGAGCTAGCACAACAGTCATGTCAAAGCACTAGTATAACCCCCCACATCCTCCAGCTTTTTTCTTTAACTATCTGCCACTGCCACACTACTACTACTGTGTGAGTTGCGTGCAAACTTTTCAACCACACGTCATGTCGTTCATTTCACCTAAAGATATATGAGACTATCAAACTTCAGTTCGTTCTTAATTGACCTAGACGATCGGAGAAGATTTTTGATTTCGAAAAACAAGTAAATGCCCTCGAGTCAATCCAAAATTGCAATTACTATGCCTCTTCCTCTCTGCAACATAAATTGACTTTGAAGCACCACCTCCGCCTCTCTCCCTACATTGCCCCTATTTATTCCTACGCAACAACCTCTTCCATCTTTCATTAGAATAATCCCAAACACAAACCCCTTCCTCACCACTCCATTAATACTCTCTGCAAATGAAATAGAGAAAAAAGGAGACAAACTGTTCAGAACAATCCTAACTTTGCTCTCTCTTTATCTCTCTACACCCACACCACACCCGGCCTTTGAGTTCTGGCTTTGCATTTAGGGCTTGCTCTGCCAACTCTGATGAAGATTCTAATTAAGCACCCAACAGGTACCCTTTTCTTTGTTCCCTTTGCTTCTCCTCCGGGGGCTCTCTTAGCTCTGTTAGTGTACTTTTAAATTTTTGAGTATATAACAAGCATTAAAGCAAAAGTCTAAGGAAGGGATGGGCTGGAGAGTACTATTATACAGTACTAGTACTACTAACCTAGCTCTCGCTCTCTTTTTCCCTTTTATTTATTTTCATCTCCTTTCTTGTTTATCTTTCTCACAGGCGATTCCTGTTGCGGGTTCTATCTTTTTTATTCATAGATATAATTAAATTAGCTAGTTTATACTAATATTAATTTTCTCCAGTCTCTTCCTATTTTTATATTATGGGAAGGAGTAAGTACAATAAATTTATGAAATTTAAAATGAACTATACAGGAGTAGGTGATGAGACTTCCTATATAAGAAGTGATGTTAGATTGGCCTAGAAGATCCAGAGCCAGAAACAAAGCTAGTGCAGCAAAAGGGTTTTAGTTTTGAGGATCGATCTTCTCCATCATCATCAATCATGGCTTCATCAAATAGACACTGGCCTAGCATGTTCAAATCCAAAACCACCCACGACCAATGGCAGCATGACGTCATCAATCCCTCTCTCGTGCCAAACGGTTCATGCCACAGATCCCCGTATACAACCACAACGGCTACAACATCATCAGGTTAACTCAATTTGCTTCTCAATTTAACCGTCTTCATTGACCACTCACAGTTTATTTTAGTATTTAATGAATGAATGAGTGCAACGGTGTACGCAGGGATCGAAGATCAAAGGACTCCGGAGCCAAAGCCGCGGTGGAACCCTCGGCCGGAGCAGATTCGGATTCTGGAAGCTATTTTCAACTCCGGAATGGTGAACCCTCCGAGGGACGAGATAAGGAAGATCAGGGCTCAGCTCCAAGAGTACGGTCAAGTCGGTGACGCCAATGTCTTCTACTGGTTTCAGAACAGAAAATCAAGGTCCAAACACAAGCTTCGCCTGCAGCACATTAACTCAAAGCAACAGCAACAATCCCATAAACCATCACTGACTGCTGCCCCTTCATCTTCTTCTTCATCTTCGGAAAGGTCCTCTCCCAACAAACAGCAGCAGCAGTCAAACAAGGCCTTCTCTATGGGGTTCTCCTCACCACCACATGTTACTACTCATGATGTTTCCAACATTAACTCACCGACCGCGTCGGTCAATCAGACATCCTTTTTCCATGCTCTTCCCAACCCTGAGGTCTTGCCTGAATCAGCCTACTTCTTTCCAGTGAACAACCCTTCTTCTACCAACGGGCCGGTAGCTAGTGCTAATTTTAGTACCACACAAGGGTTTTGCTTCTCCGAGCTCGCAAATGTGGTTCATGTGAATAATAGTCCCGATCTTCATGGGCCTTGTACTAGTCTTTTGCTTAGTGAGATTATGAATAACAATGGGATGGCCTCAAGGAAGAATGATCACGATCAAGAGATGAAGGGCATGAAGATGGACCAACTGCAACAACAGCTCAATTACAATGGCGCTGTCACCACTTCTCCAACAACTACTGGTGCCGTTAACGTTGCTGTTCCATCACCGATGACTCACATTCAAGGTAATCTGAGAAATTAGCTTAATTTCAAATTTCACTTACTTCAATA
This sequence comes from Rosa persica, assembly GCA_025331145.1. Lineage (NCBI taxonomy): Eukaryota > Viridiplantae > Streptophyta > Magnoliopsida > Rosales > Rosaceae > Rosa > Rosa persica. The sequence continues at coordinate 4,679,932 of WFKR01000005.1, read as the reverse complement.
TACACTAATAATTAACCCTAGACTATATGATGAACTAAGTTATAAATTTTATAAATTATTTGAATATTGATTATTTTTTTAGTTTTGATCTGCTTTCATATAAGCAATCTTTAAGCCTATATATTGCATCTGATGAACAATGTTCTATTGAATGATTTGAATCTGGTTATATCACCAACCAAGTTTGCACAATTAAAAAATCAAACGGGTCAAGCATTGTATCTGCGAAAAACATATAACAAAGGAGTCTGTAATTGTACAATGAAGGATAAGATCATGGATGTGAGTAATGATTTCAAATATGTCAAAGAGGGTTTCATTCATGAGGAATCCCCCTAATAAGTTTCAATCACTGGTATGAAATTAGTGAGGGACAGGTTGGTCATATTAGGCAAGTATGATTTGATCATTATCACCATTGATCTGTTTAATTAGATGGACGTGTGCATGGGTTCGATTGATTGGTCAGACACTTCAGAGTTAAGACCCATAAGAAATTGATGATGATGATGATGAGAAGTGACTGACTGTGTACTACTGTAATGGATTATATATGCAGGTGTTGGTGAAGCTGGTGCTGCAATAATGGGAGCGGGAGGTGCGGCGAAATCCATGGTGTTCATAAACGACGTCGCATTCGAGGTGGCTGCGGGACCCTTCAACGTGCGTGAGGCTTTCGGGGACGACGCCGTCCTCATTCACTCTTCTGGTCACCCTGTTCTCACCAATGAGTGGGGAGTTACCCTTCGCTCTCTTCACCACGGCGCATTTTATTACCTCGTGCGCATCTTTATTTAACCTTTCTTTTTTCTTTTTAGCTTTTTCTGGTGTGAACTGCATTGCTTTTGTTTACTTAATTATGCAGTCGTTTTCTCATTGGACAATGGACATTGTTGTTTTTGCAGATTTAACAGATGGATCAGTGGAAGCTGGCTAGCCAGGGTTTCTGCGCCGCATGTCTTGTTTCTGTCTTTGAATTTCTCAACAGCTTGCTAGGGTTCAACAATATTAATAGGGCTTCAAATGTATGGGTCAATTTTAGGCTAATTAGTCTCAAAAGTTTGTACTACTGGCATGGACTTCTTATTTTATTCACTGTTTGATGATCTTTTTCTTTGTGAAAGCATTACGTATATCTTTGGGATGTTCATGCATTAATAGGTAGATGTGAAACTAAATCGGATGGATCCAGATAAGCTGATATCATCAACCTCATAGTTTCCTGCCAATTCTCGATTAACTTGCTTAGGTTTGAAGGTTCTGGCCATTTTAAAGGATTTCTTTCAATTCCACCCAACGCATAAATCGAGCTGCCACGTTTATGCCACAAACAACTCTTCATTCGGTAGCGAGCAATACTCCCCTAAAAGGTTTTAATATTTATGACCGTAGAGTACTAGATAAACAAACAATATATTGGCTGAAAAGAAAACTGTGATCAGCTATATATCTATATATCAGCTGCATTAAGTACTAGCCTAGTTGTCATAAAAAAAAAAGTACTATCCTAGTTTGAACGACCATTCCTATGTGGTAGTAGAAGTTCCACCTCCAAGGATTGCATATGAGGCAAAACTGATAAAGTGGACGGCAGCCTCATCACTCAAGGCGGTGAGATATATGGCGTTTAACACACTGGTATACTGTGGCAAAGTAAGCCAGTCCGACCAACCGCTGTACACACTCACACATCCTACACAGACATCACATATTTACCCCTATAGACACCAAGCTTTCCCAATAGGCACGGCGTTTAACCCAAGAGCTTGAAATTGTGTAATGCTCTGTTCCTTACGAATCTCGACATAGGGCTACTGCTATATCCCCAACCCTCAAATGTATACTAGTGTGTCTCATATTCATGTTGCACCATACACAAAGTGTGATTCTTCTCTAATAGAAATAGTGTACTGTTGATGCCATTAAAACGTAGAAATAAAAACAAACCTTTGTTGCTCTTGCATGGTTACTGCAATTTGCCAAATGCCAAAGGTGTTATTTGGTCCATATACAAGTTCAGCATGAATTAGGGCTTTTTCAATCGATTGGATTGGACAATGGAGTATTAATGGACCCACACTCATATATATGGGATCTGATTTGATAGAGCAGGGTGTGTTCAGGATTTGCGTATATAGACAGTTCAATTCAACTCGATCCCTAATATCTGAAACGGAAAGGTATTAATGTTTGATAAACACCCAACAGTACGTTGCTTTTCACCACTGCAAAATCCATCAATCACTGTAAATATAGGGCCAGGAGTGGTTAATGTTATATTGAGTAGTGCAGATTTTTTACGTGTAACCTGGTGCGAACAGTTACGGTGTCTATTTGATATGATTGACATCAATCAAACAAGACCTAACTAGCTAGCTATCTATTTGTAATTTTTTATGGTCCCCAATCCGATCGAAAGTCCTTCTGATCTTTGCATGTAATATACCAAATATACCACATACAGTTTAGCATGGTCCAAAGACGACAAAGAATTTTTCGACAAAGAATTGAGGTGCTTTCTGAATTCCCTTGTATCCAGGGTCGACTACCCTGGATATTGGTCGATGATTTGATTGGGGTACTATAGCTCGACCTGTCTCGTTTGCATTGGTTCATCTCCGTCAATGAATGCCCCCACGAGGGGATTAGGTGAAGAGTTGATCAAAGACTACTCATGGGATTCTTCTCTTTTAGGCATGCTGATTTGAGAGCCTCATGTATATGTTCACTGGATAATTGAGATGAACTAGCTAGGTTTATCCAGTATGTCTTTGAGAACGTAGGAAACGTTTCTTCAGCCAAGTTGAACCACATCTATGTTAAATGACTAAGAATCGTTTGGTGTAACCTTTATTGGACGGGCATTACAGAGCAGGCTGTGGGCTTTCATCCTTGATCGACTTGGGGTTGGCATCGGCGAATTTGTATGCAAAATCCGACTACAGAACGGTGCAAGGGACAACATGGGCGAGGACATACCCATCTCACTTTGATTTTGGGCTTTTTTTGACTCCCCCATGTCTTCACCTATCAAAATTGCATGCTAACACTGTTATTATGATTTTATTTCTTGAATTAAAGGCTATGGTCGACGTGATGAATTAAGCCATCATGGCTTTCCTATTCTTTCATTAATGCCTAAATGAACTTATAATCTTTTACCTTAAGAAACTATTTTAACTATTTTCTTATATATGGAAAGAGATAGCATCAACAGTTTCAAATTATCAAAATTCAAACTTAATTATGATAAATTAGAAAAGATTCTAACTTTCTTCTCAAAAAAAAAAAAATCGAATTTCATTTGAAACCGTATAGAAATCAAGTCCCTACTAAAAATTAATCACTTAGTCACTGTCACACTAATTTCTAGAAGAATATGGCTGTTATTTTTCCAGTAATAAATTTTAGTTTATCCAGCAGCTGTTATTTGAATGTTTCTTTATTTGTGATTTAAAAAGTTCAAAAGGGTTAAGAAGTTGTTTGGGACCCGTCTCCTTAATCACAACAACATATTTTGGCTATTAAAATAAAAAAATAAAAACCCCACATTTCCATATCTTGCTTGGTGTCTTCAACCTCCATTTTGCTATTTCTCTCTCAGAATCTAATAAAACCCATTCACCATTTACACCCCATTTCAAAACCCACATGCCTAAACTAGTTTATTTCAAAACCCATTAACCCAAATACCACCAAAGTTCGAATTTTGTTGCAGAAAAACAGAGAAAGGCAGAGTCTTTTTGAAAACGCGTTATAGGAATTGCCCAAGGAAATGGGAGCATACAGAGCTGATGATGATTACGATTACTTGTTCAAGGTGGTGTTGATCGGCGACTCTGGGGTTGGCAAATCGAACCTCTTGTCCAGGTTCACCAGGAATGAGTTCAGCCTTGAATCAAAGTCCACCATTGGGGTTGAGTTTGCCACCAGAAGCATTAGGGTCGATGATAAGGTGGTTAAGGCCCAGATTTGGGACACTGCTGGTCAAGAAAGGTTTGGATCCACATTCTTTGATTCTTTGAAAATTTGAGTTTTTTTGGATCTTTGGAAAATTGCATTTTGGTTTGTTCTGGGTTCTGTTTACATGGGTATTGTACAGATTTGGTTATGTTTATATGGATCGGAAAAGAATTGAACTTTATGGTATTGCTTGTTTGATTGATATTTGTGACCCTCTGTTAAATTGCAAATGAAAATTTTGAATGTTGTAGGAATGAGGATGGTTTTTGAGCTAGCTGAGCTGAATAGTTGTAGCATTCATACTCTGATATATAACACATTTTCAGAATATAACATGGTGTTAGTTATCTTATTGAACTTCTGAATTACAGACTAGTTGGTGGACTTTGTATATGTTATAGGTACATTATACTGAAATGATATACAGATTCTGATGTTTCTAGATCTTCCTTTTGTTGGTTTAAAGTTAGGTACGTTATGGAGTGGACATTGCTCTGTAATGCTGATATTTTGACAAGTATTTTATTTTGCTTGCTGAGCCCTTTTCACTTTGATGTAGATTTTAGGATGTGGTCCAGTTTAATGACCTTGCAACTACTGCATTTGTTTTGTTCTAATTACATTCTGAAGTTGACATGTCTTCAGTATTGTAGCTAAACCAGGTCGGTCTAATAAGGCCACCAGGTTGTCTGACTGACATTTGCAAATTGCAACATAGTGTAACTTTACCCTTTTCTGCAACTACTGAAACTTCTTAGCTAGGGGAAAGACACAGCACATTTGATTGATAACATCCATCCCCTGTTTCTTCCGGTCTATTTTAGCTCTATTTGTGCATTGCTATAGAGTGATGCATGCTATATGAAGTAGAGACAGGTTCATGAGGATGAGAAAATGTATTCTACAAATCCATTTAAATAAGTTTGTTAACTTCCCATCTTGAACAAATCCTAGCAACAGTTGTAATAAACCAGAGTGCATCTGTCCAAAAAGCCCTGGAAACGTTCAAATGACACGAAATTATGCAAGATTGAATGGAAAGGAGAAGTCTCAAAATAATGTAGCAACATGAACTTGTGGTGAATATAAATCTCATTTCCATTTTTTCTTCTTTTGCTGTAGGTATCGTGCAATCACAAGTGCATATTATCGAGGTGCAGTCGGTGCATTACTAGTCTATGATGTTACTCGTCATGTTACATTTGAAAATGTGGAAAGATGGTTGAAGGAGCTTCGGGACCATACAGATGCCAACATTGTGATCATGTTGGTGGGAAACAAGGGAGATCTGCGTCACCTGCGAGCCGTTTCCACTGAGGATGCCCAGGCTTTTGCTGAACGAGAGAATACCTTTTTCATGGAAACATCTGCCCTTGAGTCCATGAATGTTGACAATGCTTTCACAGAAGTGCTGAGCCAAATCTACCGCGTTGTAAGCAGGAAGGCCCTAGACATTGGGGATGATCCAGCAGCCTTGCCCAAGGGACAGACGATCAATGTTGGTGGCAAGGATGATGTATCAGCCGTGAAGAAAGTTGGATGTTGCTCCACTTAATCATGGAGGAAATGGTTCAAAGTACCTCCCAGACTTCCATCCCTGAGGTCATGTCTATACAGAAGTTGACCCGACTCCATGACATTGCTTTGTCAAGAGGATAAATTTTGAGTCTGAACATTATGTTTGGATACTTGAGGTTACTTGAAAACTTGTCTCGTCTATGTTAGCCAACATGTAGGATTTTAAGAATCTGTTTTTGTTCTTTCCTTTGATTCAATTTGAATTGCTTGCTTCCCCTTGTGTATTACAATACCATCATTTCTTAGTTGAGTTTTATAAAATTTGGTTGGTTTGAGATAAACTTGAGCATTCGAGGAACATGAAAATGAGCTTTCCGCTAGTGACATGAACATGAAAATGAGCTTTCCCTTTTCTCATTCTCTGGGAAAAGGGGGCTAGTCTCATACGCCACTCGCTTCCTTGTATCAATTGTATATACGCTACAATCGTACATTCGTATGAGAGTTTGCATACTTCTAATTGGTTCTAATACAGAGGAAGGAACAGTTTTTCAAAGTATCTTAGCATTTGAATCCCAAAGCATCCTACTTTTCTTGAGATGCACTTCTTTCTTCCTTCGGTTACTCCTTCACTTTTGAGCAACCATGGTGATTCTCCTTGTTTTCTTGCTGACCTTTCTTTTACAGTTGTTGCACCATTTGGTTCTTCATCAGAGGACTCAAATCTCCTCTCAGTCTCACTCTCACTCTCTCAGTATTGCTTCTTTCAACTTGCCCACAATATACAGTGAGAAAATCGATCATGCGCAACAATTATTTGGCTTAGAAAGAAAGATTACAACTTTGAAGAGAGAAAGCTAAACAGACAACAAGTGTTCCCTTATATATCGCTGGAACATGTATCAAATGATTCAACCACAAATATACAATCACAGCCATAACATCTATGAAAAATTTCCAGGATTCTAAAGTGACATTGATAGATAAACATTGTTGTTTACACTGCCCGAACAGCTTGCCCTCCATACGGTCTTGGCATCTGCACTCAAAAAATATATATTCAACCTTAAGATGCATTTGTAGCAGAACTCATTTAAGTGTCATGTTTACATATAGTTTACGAATTCGTTCCGATAATTGCTACTCAGAAACTAAATTTGTGCACACAAATTGCCTAGTTCAAAACAATGTCCCGTCTAACAAGCATAATAGAGTGTTCTTGAGCTTGATTACAAAAATCACCACTAAACACCATCATTTTTACCCATTTACAATAAAAGCAGCATAATTTAAGCAAAAACCCAGAAATTACCATCTATATTCACAACACCATGATTCAAAAGCTTCAATTTTCCAATAACCACAAACTCAATCCTACGGTTCAAAATGTAATCAATTCTTCGAAACAGTGGCAAACCTGAAAACCTTAATTGAACTTAGACAGAGGAACACAACTTACCTAGAACAGTAGAACACTCATGCGCGGCTAGGCCCATCGGTATTGTAGGCCGGAGGCGGCGGAGGAGGAGGATCGTGGTGGGTGCCGAAAGAGGGGAGAGGATTGCCGCCCTTGATGAACCAGCCGAGGGCAAAGAAGGAAGCTCCGGCGAGAATGGCGGTGCCCCAAGCGTGGGAGTACATTCTGCTGTACTGCCGGATGGCGTATTTCCATTGCTCCCGGAGAGTAGCCGGGTCCGGGTTTGTTGGGTCGGGCGGGTTCGGAAAGTGGACCTTTTCGCCCGAGAAGAGTTTTTTGGTCTCAGTTGCTGCTTTGGCTGAAGACGGTGGAGGAACGTTTTCAGGCGGGGGATTGGGGTCTGCCATTTTTGGGTTTTTGCTCAGTTTTGGGGGTTTTTTGCTTTGCCGAATAGTGGTTGGCGATATATACACGACTTGATTGATTCTTTTGCCACATGTTCTAGTCTACTTAAGACATATGGCTCTACCTGAGGGTTTTGCTGTTTGGGTTTTAAATCGTAAAAAAATTTCGTCAAAATTTTACCAAGTTCCGAAACACTACATTCGTGAAAAAGTATAGTTAACTATTAAAAAAATATACATGCTTCGAAAAAGAATACAAAGAGCAATTTTATGGTGGGAAGCGAGGAATAATCTCATCTTCAATCAGCTTCGTCCTTCTCCAACTGCGATTGTCCACTCTACAACAGCTTGTGGTGACAGCTACAAAAGCTTCAATCATGTCTTCTCAAAAAGATCTTCCTCCTCTTCTGCCCTCATTCGCTGGACTCCTCCCCTTGAGTTTTTCTCAAAATTGATCTTTGACGGGTCAGTTATAAACAACAAAGAGGCTGCTGCTGGATTTGTCTTCAGAGACAATAATGGTTCCCCTATCATTACAGGTTCAAGGAAGATTGGTCATTCCAACATTGTTATGGCGAAGTGTAGTGCAATTAAAGATGATGTACTGCATTGAAGAACCATTACTCTAAATTCTTGTTGAGGGAGACTCAAAACTTATTAAGTTATTATCGACTCTATCAACATGGTTTGTGACCCCCATGGCATATTCAGCCTCTAATTAGAAACATTCAAGCTATTGCAACTTTACAAGGAACTTCAGCAACATTTCTTTCAAGCATATCCATCGTAAAGCGAACATCTTGATTGATGTTGTGACGTCTCTTGGCCATGCAGATAAAAAAATCCCTGTATTTGTAGGAATATGCTTCCCCTTCAGGCCTTATACACCTTTAATCTATCAATTTAGTGGTGTAGTCAGATCTCTAAAAAAAACATGGAAGAGTAAAAAGAATTTCTTGGTATTCTTAGAAATCCAAAATGTATTTTCAGGAATCTTTTTTTTATATTTAAAACAGCTAAGAGCCACACACCCCCCCCCCCCCCCCCCCCCCCGGACTATCAACCACTACTTTTGTAAATGATTAATTTCTTACGTTATATTCTCCAATATATCAATCTATCTCATACAGAAGTAACTGTTCTAAAATATTCCAAGAAATGGAAAAGAAAAATCATTCTTTATTCGATCCCATGTGTAATTTTAAACCAACAATAAAGCAGCACAGAGCACATAGCTCTTGTAACAGCAGCACAAACTTGTTTTGCAGGTCACTTTTGAGATGATCATTTGCGGGATTCAGACTTCTTATATTCTTTAGCTGCAAACAAATGGAGTTCAACAATTAAGAATCTTGAAAATCCAGAAGAGAAAGGGACCCCAGAAAAGGAAGAACGAAATAAGTTACCAGTGGTGATATTGGAACATTACCATTTTTTTCTTCTTCTCGCTTTTTAGCAGCTTCCTCCCTTTGTTGTCGTATAAGCGCCAAACGCTCTGCATAACCAGGAGAAGATCAATGAAAAGTGAGTTACATTTAAATTTAGCAAATTTATGGTATTGTCCAAAGTACTAACTCAACACAACTCTTGTGCAGTGAAAAAGGAAAGAGGTAACAAAAGTCACGAGCGTTATTATTTGAAGAGTTGATAACAAAAACTTGGGGAAAACAATCCATAATAGGATATACAATTAGAAACCAATGACAATTACCTAAATCTTTCCTTGCTTGTTCAGTTTTCCCCTGTTCTTGCAACTTCATATATCTCTCACGGGCTTTTTGCTTCTCTAGTTCTTCCCTGCAAGCAAATAGCCAAATATTGAGGATGTATTGAACTGATTTATAATCCCCAATAGGAATCCCAACTCAAAGGTTTCCCCTTTTCATAAATAACATAAAATCACTTCGCTATGTCATATGTATGCCCCCTATCAGAAACAAAATGAAAACAGATCCAAGAGACCTTTCACGCCGTGAGAGTTCAGTTGGTTTTCCAATCTGTAGAGAAAAAAGAACACAAAACAAACATTAGTCTTCCAAAATTCAGTATCGTATTTAACAAAACTTCTATAAAATTCACCACTGAGACACTGTAAAGAAAAACACGAAAAACCTACATCGATGTCTTTAGCTTTCAAGGTCTTTGGCTTTACCAAATTAGGATTTTCGACCTCGATTATACCTTGAACGCCTTTCTTCTTCTGCAAACATTATTGGATAACATGAAATTAAACACTCAAACAATATAAAACAAGAAGAAATTCCTTCTACATAGAAGAAAAATATTGTTTTACTAACTTCATCTTGTCCATCAGATTCTTCATCAGACCCGTCTTCAAAGGATACAAAATCCTCTTCCGGTTCTTCCTCATGTTCAGCTTCTCGCTAATAGAACATTAAGTAAAAGATTACTTAAACCTAAAAATTGATATTTGCATCACGGTGACCACAAAAACAGTGTGACAGAGGGTTACCTTTGAAAAAGAACGGGGTCGGGCGGAGGTACCGGCAACTGCAAATATATAAACAACAAATGCAGCACAAAAAAGAGTCAGAATGCTTAATTTGACCGGAGCAGCGGGAGTCATCTTACTCTGGAAGTAAGAGATATCATGATTTTCGATAATAAACTGGAAATTGTAATATAAATATAAGGGCATCTAGTTTCATATTTATTTCCCTTCCCTCTCTCTTTTACACATATGAAAGACAAAGGAAGACATTAATTTGTTTTGGCAAAGAAACAGAATTAAACCATGTAGTAAGACACAAAGGCAGTGTCATGCCTAACCATCACTCCTATCCATCTCAAGAACAATAGAAATACTGAAATATAGGAATCTTGCAATCACCTCTTAACAACTTTTAGTCTTTTACTTTTACTTTTCCTTTGTTGCTCATGCCACATGTGATAACTTAAAATGAAAAGTACAACAGTGCTGTTTAATACTGGCAATTTATCTATACTTTTAAAACTTGAACATCCCCAAATCAATCAAAACTCACAGGGAGTTCATATTAAAAAGCAACACTCATTGGTACAATCTATTGAAATCTCATCTAGAGCCGAGTAAATATCCCCAAAACAATGAAAACCAACAATGAAATTCCGGAATGTCGACTAGTGTTTAAGTTTCCATTACATGGGATCATATTGAGAAAGTAAAAATAAAACTATAATTCGTTCCTGGATTATTCAGCCAATACTTAAAAAATAAATATGAGCTGTCAGCTGCTTGAACTTGCAATTGACATTAAGCATAGCTAAAATCTCAAGACAAGAAAAGGGTGACCTTGCAATGACTTGTTAAATTCTGGTTTTTCATAATCAATAATAATTCCTCAAGTTCCAACCCAAATCCGAATATTACGTAATACAGCATTACTAGAACTGAAATCATTATTCATGTTCTGAAAACAAAATAATCACGAATCAAGCTGTTTTCTTTGGAATTAAACAAAGGAGGAGAGAAACGTGGGCTTACGAAGATCTTCGCGACTGGAGAACTGGCGCTGACCAGTGGGCTTGTTCTTGTACTTTCCTCTGCCCATCGTTTCCAAACAAATTAAAGGCAGCGAAATTCCGCTTCAGAGACAATCGATTTCTCTAGGAAAGTCTTTCCTGCCAGAAACGTTTCAGAAGTTTTGCTTGATTATGGCTTTTATGGCGCCTAGGGTTTGATTAGGATTTCCCAAACCCTAGTCGTCTTAGGACAAGGAGTGGTAGCAGGCGTGGCGGGGAGGGAAATCTTGGTTGGGTTTGGGCCTATTGATCAATGGACTTTGAAGCCCATATCAGGGAGTGACTAATGGGTCCCCAATTCTTAGCCCACTTATGGTTAACAAGGGACCAATTGTTCAAAATAGAGATCGTTGTTAATTCCCTCCTTATAATATAATTTTTTTAGAGAAGTTTTGTGTTGATCATGAAGTGGATGACAACTACCGTGACGTCATTTAGCCAATATATTGTTTCACTTTTATCCTAACTCGTGAATCATGATTTCATATTGTTCATTTCATTGATCTAATTGTATGTACATACATTACATGTGTGATATTTCTATATTCTAATGTAAAGAAAAAGAGTACGTGCGTCAATATGTGATGAACATTATTTGTATTATGATACAAGAGAGTGCATACAATGTGTTTTAGTACAAAATTAGTTGCGGAAGTAAATTTAACATATAACAAAATTCTCATGGGAATGATGTTAATTATTACTTTGCAACAAGCTTCATCTTTTTCTGTTGCTAATAATGCTCTTCAGCCTAAAATGCTTGAACACATATATGATGAGAGACCCTAAAATTATAATATAGGATTCAAATAATAAAACTTAATTATAGCGCTAAGACAGTTCTGAAAACTAATCATCCTAGCAGTTTATGGAGCCTGTGTACAAAATCATCAATGTATGAGTTCTCAAGCCCTTTGTTGGAGAAGAACTCCCTCCACTTAGCATGGTTGGCCCTCATCTCCTTCCCAACCTCACTGTCCTCATCAATCACAGCTTTCACAGCTTTGCAAACCCCGGCCTTGCTAAACAAGCCATCTTCATCCCCTTTCTCAACCTCAACTCCCACTTTCAGATCGCCACTCATCATTCTCGCATTGATGAACTGATCTCCCACATTTGGGAGAAGGACCAATTGACACTCATTCACTAGCGCCTCGGATAAAGACCCCGAGCCACAATGAGTCACAAAGCAACCCACAGATGGGTGTTTAAGTATCAAAGGCTGCTGAACCCAACCCCCATAAACAACCGCTTTTCCTTTAACCCTCTCCAAAAACCCTTGTGGCAATGCTGATTCAATTGATTCAACTCCGGTTGGTGGCTTCAGCGCAGCGAAGAAAGGCAAACCAGTAAGCTCAAAACCCAACAACAGTTCTTGCAATTGTTCTTTTTTCAAAATGCATTCACTTCCAAAAGCACAGAAAATCAGGGTTCTTGGTACGAACCCTCCAAGCCATTTTGCCCATTTCTCTTCCAACTGCGAACTTGGAGGCTCTGGCACCACTGGACCAGCAAGAATCACCGGCTTCCTCAGTTGGGTTTCAAGATAATCACAAAATGGACCCTCCAATTCTCTACAAGTTTTAAATGCAATGGCATCACAATCACCAAAATTGATCTGTTGACGTTTGAGAAATGTTATCCCACGGCCATATTCCTGGTTTGCACCATATACTAGTCCTCGAGCTTCGTGGGCTCGTAGCTTGATCGAAGACGAAGGAAATGAAGTTGGAGCCTCCCTGTATTCAAATTCCGTCAGCATTTTCTCCTTCAATTTTCTCTCAGGGCTTATCAGGTATCCCACAGTTGCAGGACTAATAGTGCAGTAATGCACGGACTTGATGTTCTTACCTAGTTGTCGCAGGAATTCAGGCAACCAGTAACTGAAATCGAAGAACACGAAATTAGGGTTGAGTTCGCAAATGGATTGTTCAATTTGGGGTCGAGTTAGGTCCATGGCTGTGACAAGATGGGGGTGCAAATGGAAACTAATATCGGCTGTGGTTTCGGTGCCGGGAGGGAGTCCATCAACATGAGGAACATTGATTGGGATGAACGAAATGAGATCTGGATGGAGATTGAATTGCACCATCTTGGGTTGTGTTTTGATAGGAATAAAGAAGGAGATTTTGTGGCCTCTCTCTGCAAGTTTGTTGGAGATGTGGAGAAAAGAGGTCAAATGTCCCATAGCAAACCAGGGATACATAGCAATATGCAAAGTTTGGTCACTCATGTTTGCAGTGCTAAATTATTTTAGCTAATGATAAAATTTGCTGTGAACTTCGTACTTTTCAAGCTTGTTAACCATTGCAATAACAATCGCGTCCTTGAAGTTTGCTAGGTTTGACGGGTTCTAGATATTGCTGAAAGCAAGCTCTCGGCGAAGTTGTTGTGTTCTAAAATTTGACACTGGTTTCTTCCATTATTTATCCACAATTTCCAAAGGCTGTATCTAAACATATTTTTCTTACTTCATTTTCATGTTCACGTACGGAGCATGTTATTTTTGTATTAGTGTCACTCAAAGAATGTGTGTGCCATTGTGCCATGCCAAGTATGTGAGGATTTAGTTAACTTTGTAATACCACTATAATTACTGCAAAGAACTGTAGACATGATTAGATTGGTAAGACAACTACCATTATTCATAAAATATTTGACAAATCGGTGAGAATTAAAAAATAAAAATATATTTATAAGGTAGCAATGTTCATTAGAAAAGTCATTTTTATAATTGTTTAAAGGTTAAGAGGTTTGATAACTAATCCTTGTATAAGACAATAGGTTACACTAGAGATTGGTTATGTAAATATGTATTGCCATATGTTGTAAGGATATCTCTAAGCATAAGAAAATAGGTTAGACTAAGGATTGATTATGTAAATATGTATTGTCATATGTCGTAAGGAAATCATCCAAGCACTATATTCTATTTGGGCTGAGATCTATTATACATTATTATTTGTATTCCTTTATACTTCTTATGGATTTATGTTAAAAATTACAAAGCAGATCCTAGCACATGCCTTTGTATATCTTTTTTTGATAGTGGTTTATAACTTTATATAGGATTGTAGGGGGATAGAAAATGAATAAAAAGGAAGCATACACCCATGCCATATCGACCCGGTTTAAAACTTTAAATCATCCCAGCAGTACTTCATGCAGCTTCTGCAGAAAACCATCAATGTATGAGCTCTCAATTCCTTTATTGGAGTAGAACTCCCTCCACTTAGCATGGTTGTCCCTCACCTCCTTTCCAACCTCACTGTCCTCATCCATCATAGCTTTCACAGCTTTGCAAACCCCTTCCTTGGTGAACAATCCATCTTCATCCCCTTTCTCAACTTCAACTCCCACCTTCAAATCACCACTCATGATTCTCGCGTTGATAATCTGATCTCCCACATGTTGCAGAAGCACCAACTGGCACTCGTTCACTAACGCCTCATTTAAAGACCCCGAACCGCAGTGAGTCACAAAGCAACCCACAGATGGGTGCTTCAGTATCAAAGGCTGCTGAACCCAACCCCCATAAACCACCCCTTTTCCTTTTAGACGCATTTCAAAGCCTTCTGGTAGTGGCGTAGTGCCGATTCAATTGATTCAACTCCGGCCGGCGGTTTCAGGGCAGCGAAGAATGGCAAACTAATTAGCTCAAAACCAAGTAACAGTTGTTGGAACTGTTCATTTTTCAGAATGCATTCACTGCCAAAAGCACAGAAAATCACTGTTTTGGGTTCGAACCCTCGAAGCCATTTTTCCCATTTCTCTTCCAACTGTGAACTTGGGGGATCTGGCACCACTGGGCCTGCAAGAATGACCGGCTTGTTCATTTGGACTTCAAAATAGTTACAAAATGGCCCTGCGAATTCTCTGCAAGTATTGAAACAAATTGCATCACAATCGCTTAAAGTGGTCAATAGGCGTTTGCTGAATGTTACCTCCCTGCCATATTCCATGTTCATCATGGCTTCAAAAGCTCGAGCTTCGTGAGTTCGTAATGAGAATGAACGATCAGCTTCATCCGATTGACTTTTTCTACGCAGGCCGTACCACACAGTTGCAGGATAGACTATGCAGTAACATATTGACTTAATATTACTGCCTGATCGATGCAACAATGCAGGCAACCACTAACTAAAATCGAAGAACACAAAATGAGGCTTGAGTTTGAGGAGAGATTGTTCGATTTGGGGTCGAGTGAGGTCCATGGCGGTAGCGAGAAGGGAGCCCAAAGAGAGAGGAACGCAGCCGACAAGATCTCCTTCTTTTTACCTCTCAAAACTCAATCCAAGTTGCAGCATTATAATCTCCACCCTCATCTCATCTTGTGGCCTCTTTCTGCGAGTTTGTTGGAGATGTGGAGGAATGCAGTCAGATGACCCATAGCAAACCACGGATACATAGCAACATGCAAGGTTTGATCGTCACTCATATTTGGACTACGCACTACTGAACAACACTCAACTGAATCAAGACTTCAAGATATGAAGTACTCAACCTACAAGATGAGATGCTAAACTAGTAAACTCACACCCATAATATAGCCGAGGAGATAATCTCTGTGGTTATGGTGTGTCGGCCCAAAAAATACCCACAACCAATGGCAAGATGCATATCAGTTATTGGAGTAGCCCACATCAATTATTGGGGTAGCCCACATCGTACAACATGTAAAACGAGTTGTCGGGGATTAACTAATCGGCAAATTTGGGATCAACGAACAAGTTTATTTGTCAAAATAAATTACCCAAGACAATGGATACAGTCAAGTGCCCCATAGCAAACCATGGATACATAGCAATATGCAGAGTTTGGTCACTCATATTTGGACTACTACTGAACAAAATTTGACTGAAGCAAGCACTTTCCTGTATTATAAACTTCAAAGGAGATATGATCTGTTTGGCAATGGTATCTCGGCCATAAAATCCCACCAACTCCACATACAAGTTACAAGATGCAATCAAATATTGGAGTTATAGTACCGAATACAATAAATACATCTCCGTCTAGAACTAACTCTAACTCTCTGTCTTCATGCAGATAAAAGAAGCAGCTGTCCTCCATGCAGATCAAAAGCGCGGCTATCCTTATCCTTCTCCTGAGCAAACACGCAGAACTTTGGGGACTTTGCAGATCTCAATCATGTGATTAGGAATCTAATCTAACTGAATTCCTATGTACATGGCACTCTTTACTTTCTTCCAGCAAAAACAAACCATTTGATTTCAAGTTGACTCAACTGAAAGTGAAATTAGCAATTCCTTTCAGCACCAATTTCTTATCCTATTTGTGAATATCATCTCATCCTTTTCAATGTCATCACCAAGATGTGCATTCTCATCCTCCTATGCACAAACAAACGGTGGCAATGTGATTACCAAGATGTGCATTCTCCTCCTCGTATGCAATCAATAGGCAAATGATTATCGAACTGGCCGGGCCAACGCAAATGATGCATCTGGTTTTACTGACATCAACAACTCTATGACAGCGACCTCGTCTGGACACTGGACCTTGAGACCAGGTTCCGTCAACCCTATTTGAAACAAACCCAATAGTAAACTCATGGACCAAAAGAATCTGAGTGGCAGTTCATAATATAATAACAGAAAACAGCAGGACATACCAGGAGAAAGCTTTCTTCCTCCATATAACTCCTTTGATAAGGGATTGGCAGCCCAATGGTTAACAGCAGCCCTGCTTAGAGGTTGGAATCCCACTATCTTGTCATCTACTGACAGAACCACCTATATATAGCCCAAAACAGCATGCAGATATATCAACCAATCATCACCGAAGTATAGAAGTAGAAAACATTCACTCCAGCACTACATCAACATAATGATGATAATACTTTTCTCTAATATTACATGATCAAAATGATAATACCACCAGGATCCTACAGCATTGATTCTTGAAATCAGTCACAAGAAGAGAATAACCCCTTAAACATAACAAACGAAAACAAAATCAAAACCAAATAAATCTTTCCCACTAGCCAGAGAGCAAAGGCAATGGCCAAGTTGATTAATATTTGAAATTTGAAAAGTATTTGAAATGTGTCCATGTTTTGATGGAGAATGGAGATGACTATAAGTTGAATGGGGGAAAGGACACAAGAAGGTTGCTTCAGTTACCTGATAACTAGCAATATCTTGTGCCGATGCTTTCAAGTCTTCATCAATTTTTTCTAAAGGGGGAGAGATTGGCACGTCTTCGTCAACAGCCATCCTCAAATAATCTGGTACTTTGCCAGTCCAAGCACCCACATTTGTTTCCAACGTTATCTCACCTGGCCAACCCAGAGAATCTTTTATCTTTTTAACAACTGATTCGCAAAATGCTTCCAACTGTCCAATAAGGGTTTATCAGATGATTTGAAAGCATGGTAAGATTCAGGCAAAACAGTAAATCAGTGATTTTCATTTCATCACAGAATTATATTAAGATTGCTTCTAGGAATAACTTCTCATGAACAACCTACTTCTCTACTCCCATTTTGGCAGACTCGAAATTGTGCACAAATTGACTACAGATGCGTAATTCAAAATGTAATAAATTGGACATGGTACACAGATATAACAGTGTTGCTGCATTCATACCTTCACGGCATCTGAACACTGATTTAGTGCACTATCAACTTCAGATGATGGAATAGACCTGTGTTCTCTCAAGTACTTGCCACCTTTATGTAGACAAGGTAAACCAAATTGACCAAGAGCACTGATTGCAACGAGAAGAATTCCACTTGCAAGGGAGACAGATAGCAATTTTAATAAGAACGAGCCCCTCTGAAATAAATGAAACCAGTAAGCACTATACCAATGAACTCGACTCAAACACATTATCGCATCTGAATTCATTAATCAAAGATTGCTGCAATTGTGTCGAATCGATATAATGCTGAATGGGAAAGAGAACACTCTGCTAGTATTTACCTTCTAACATCCATATGTCATTGATTATATTTAACTGCTAGTTGCAGAGCATGTTACACACACATACACACATACATATATATACATATATATATATATATATATATCTATATATCTATTTATATGTAGGTCTTCAATCAATCAATTGATAATCAAGAGATAAAGAAGAGATATGCTGTACATTACCTTCTTATTAGATAAGTTGGTGGAACTTGCAATAACACCACAAGATAGTTCTTTATCAGGCAGGGTGTAAAGATCTTCATAGTACATATCTATTATATCAGCCAATCCAACCTGCAAATTTTGTAAATCAGAATCAAAATAAAGTAGCTTGCAAGACATATATAAGATACACAAAAATCAAACATTAGAGAAGTGATCTCGAATGCGGCTTTATCGCAAAATGCGGCTTTCTCGCAAAGAGAGATATATTAATGGAATAACTTCATGTACATTATTATCATCCTATATCAGATTGCGCTAGAAAGCATTGGCATAACATGAACTTCCCAGCTATTTTCTCCAGATTGAAATCCGGAAGCCCAAAGACAAGGAAAGAAGAAAATACCATCTGGGAGTGTGTCAAAAGAACTTCCCAACTATTTTCTCCACATTTTCTCCAGCCTTCAAATTTCACATCCTTAAGCCGACTAGCATCAATTTGTAGCTTGTAAGCAGGAACATACTCACTAGTCCAAGAACTAAATTCCGGACCACCAATCTTTTCCAGTTTAGAGAGTGCAGATGGTGTCCACCACTTTGATTTTGCTTTTACAGACTTAAAACTGTTCTTCGTGGAGTTAAAATGTTCGAGCAGACTCTTGGCATTTTCAACTATCTCATCTTCAAATAATTTGTATATGACAACTGAGGAATCTTTTGATACAGTCCTTCTAGGCTTTCGAAACCAATGAAGGAAATTACTCGGTGTTTTGCCGGTGTAATCTTCAAGAAATTGTTTTTCTGTATTTTGAAGAGCAGAGATGCAGACAACTTCTGCAAGCACAGATAAAATCCATTCGTCTGATGAACTAAGGGTGACACATGCAGGGACCTGCTGATACGAAATGCATAAGAGAACTGAACCCATCAGTATCATGTGACACCTGCAGGACAGAGATTACTAATGATATTACATTTTACAAGAAAGTAATGCAGCTGTCCAATATCCAGCTGTATAAATCTACAAATAAAGACAAAGACAAACCTCTCTGGGGTTCTCAAGATCCTTCATATTCCTTTGAGTTCCAGGTCTGAAAACAACTAGTTGAAAGCTCCAGAGCAGTTCTAACACTACTTGTCTAAATGTCATAGAAAGTATGTTTCTAGAAGTAGTGGTTGACAGCATATCTTCAGTGATGGAGCTTCTCAATTTACCAGCTTTTTCTTTAACTTTTCTAGCAGGAAGAAACTGTTAAGAATGTCAACTTTACAACAGCCATTCAGAAAAGCAAAAACTCTCTACAAGTGATATTATTCTTGACCAGAAATGATCCTCAGGTATCAAAAATATGTGCCGTGGAATTTCATTTCAGTACGAAAGCAGCAAAAACACACTGAAGTTCATAACAATCAAAACGTATATACACCAAGCAACATGATTCATGCAGGACAAGTACCACAAGGTCGTGACACACATCTAACACGAGCAACCTCCCACGGTGCAATGTGAGGACTTGTGAGACTGCTACAACAGGATAGAAGGACCTGAATTCTGCAGTTCTTAGATTTTCCGGTTTCAAATTCTTTTCGTTTCAAAATTAGAATATTAAACATTAACTACAGTTCAGTTGCAAATCCGCTGAACTATCAAACAATGCCGCCTGGTGTTAACATTACTAAATTAACTTGGAACATTACCATTGTTACAGCAAGGTAATGTGTAACTCAGAAAGTAATTAAGTGTTGCAATTTTAACTCTTTCGAAATTTAGTTAAAGCCGATTTTTTCAGACTCTAAAAACACACTCTAATGCTTATAACACCAACATTCTTCAGCCATTTTGAGTCTCTAAGCATTACATACAACACAATTACTAAACATGCATTAATAATCGATTAGTTTTAATTCTCATCTATAGTAACATCTATTACCACAAAGTTGCATGCTTTAGAGCTAAGTGAACTAACCAGCCGGGTCGAGATTGTACTGCACGGGTCGGAGTTACCCGGGAACAAAGTCTCCACAACCATAGCGGCCACGCCCTCCCTAATGTGCTCGTCGGCGGCCTCTCCTCCGTCGGCGGCGGCCGCCGTCAGAGCCTGCTGAAAATCCACGGCTCCGACTAGTCCCAGCCGCGCCAATTCGTTCTCGTACGTCCTCACACACGGCAGGATCTTCTCGGAGGACTCGGAAATCGCCTGGAGGACCTCCTGCTCGGTCACCGGAGCCGATTTCCGAGAAGAAGAAGAGCAGGCGAGGGTAAAACGGGGATTTCGGTGTTTGGAGAAGAGAGAGCAGGGACTAGGTCGTTGGAAGGAGACGAGAGGAGGATGGAGGAAGAGAGAGTGTACGGACGCCATTGGTGAAGCTTTGAGCAATTCTGAGCTTTAGGGTTTTCGAGGTTGAGTGAGGTAGGGGATAGTGAAAGTTCCTAGGCTTTCGAAAATTGGGCTACTTTGGGCCGGGCCGACTCGGGTCGGGTCGGGTATGCAAATTTAAGAAGACAAAAACGACGACGTTGGAGTTCAGTATTGGACCGTCACCTTTGCTTTTACACGGTTTTAAAGCGAAGCTCAGACAGGTGTGGGGGGAACTCGTCGATTTTCCATAACACTCTGCGCGTTGTGATCTCTCTCTCTCTCTCTATTGCTCGGCGTGAACATTAGGGTTTTGATTCTGGCGAGCATTGGAGAATAGTTAACGTGGCGGCTAGTTCTTCAAATCTTCCGGTAAATGTTGTGTGTGTGTGTGTTTTTTTCCTTTATTCTTCGTTTCGTTTGGATTTTATTGATCGTAATTTATATATTTGTCTCTGTTTGGTGGCTGATAACTGAAGAGAATAGGAAATCTAGGTTTTTCATTAGAGATTGAATCAAATTCCAAAACATTTTGTGGAATTTGGGGATGGTTGCATGAAATTTTTGTTTTTTTTTGTTACAGAGATCAACGTTACACACTTACACTGATCGAAAGCTGATTTATATAATGTATATGTGTGTTTGATCTTTTATGCTTTTTTTCTCGTAGAATGGTGCTACCGTGTAAATTATTTTGATTATTGGAATGGGATTGTGGCCGGGGAAGGGAATTGTAAAAGGATGAAAACCATGAAACTGGATATATAGAAGAATTTTGGAACATACATTAAGTTACGTTCTTGACAATTGGATATTGACTGTAGAGGAGGTAGTTGAGCAATGGGGAAAAGGAAGTCAACAGCAAAGCCGGCTCCGAAGAAGAGGATGGACAAGCTTGACACCGTCTTCAGCTGTCCCTTCTGTGGCCATGGCTCCAGTGTCGAATGCCGCATGTGAGAATTTTTTTTTTTTTTACCAATTATTTGTCTGATTTATGAGTCTTTTAACCAATTTCTAAGGCAGTGCAGAACCTAAGCTTTACTTTTAGTGTTAAGGTTTTATATATCTGGCTTTGTACCTACTTTTATTGTTTATCTTGTTTCAGTGATATGAAGAACTTGATTGGGGAAGCCAATTGCAGAATATGCCAAGAAAGCTTCAGCACAACTGTCAATGGTATGTTCAAAGCCTTTTGTCTCTGGCAGGGTTAATGATATATAAGTTAATCTGAAATCTTTTCTTTAGAGTCAATATCTAATTATGTGAAGCATGCAATAGGTATTCAGCATTGGATATGCTTTCTTTTCTAAAACTTGTGGAAAAAGTTATGACTTATGAATGATAATCGGTTTTTTTTTCCTTTGAACACTGATTCACTTTTGAAAATACGCTATATTATCAATATGTTCTTCCCTGTAAAATTACAATGAATAACGTTACTAATCAAAATTCTGCAGTTTAATGAATTTATTTATATTTATTTCTGTTTTCCCTTGTGTTTGCAGCTTTGTCTCAAGCAATAGACATGTAAGTAAACCAACTCTCGCTCTCTCACCTACACACACACACACATCCCTATGTGAAAATTGTTAGTCAGCAGCTACTCTTATTGATGTGAAAGCTGTAACTCTGCAGCTACAGTGAATGGATTGATGAATGTGAACGGGTTAACCATCTCGAAGATGATGGTGATGCTTAAGAAGAAGTCCTGAAGCACCTGATGCCTAGAAATCCCTTTAGTTTTGGCCTTGTTCTGAATAATGCTCCTAGTCAAAATGTTGAAACGACTCGAACAAGATAGTTTTGACTTGTTTGTCATGCTTTAAATTTCATTTATCCAATGCACATATTCAACTTTTGTATGATGGTGAAAAAATTTGATTATGTTGGGTTCTTGTTTAGAATTGCTCTTTAACGCTGATAAGAGTTGCAGTCCTTTCAGTACAAACCTTAAGGTACAGCGACTACATCTTGAGGCAAATATTATAGGGCAGTAGCTGCATCAACAAAAGTGAAGATTTTAAAACTGTAGTGCATATTTAATACAAAACCCAATGAAATGTGCATTTATAGAGACGCATCACATTATATACCCAATACACAACTAGAAAGTTCATATTGCAGAATGCACCCTTAACAAACGGCAGGCTGCATCCCAATCCAGTTTTGGTGAAACTGCTGATTTCCAGCTTCGACATCATATCACAATTAGTTATAAAATTTGCTGACAATAAGTTAGGATATGCTCTAATGTGGCATTCCATGTGAGGCAGCTATTCACAGTATCTCCATAGAGCCAAAAATGAGCTTGACTTCAGAATAGAAGAAACAGAAGACCAGATAAGTGAAGTAGAAAATGCATGAACCCGCCACTGCTTACTGTAAACTAAAATCTAAGGGCATGCTTATTCACGCCCATCAATCCTCTTCCAGACTTTGGAGTTATGTTAGGTAATAGCCACTTAGATTGTCAACAAGATAATCATATGGTGGACCTGTTCCATAGTCAAATGTCCCATTTGTTGCTGTCCCTCGAGTTGGAGTGTAATAGACAGTTCCAACACCAACCTTTGCATTCACTTTGGCCCTGCCCTTCACATTGCGCTTGTTATCAGAGGGGAACTCAGCAGAAAGCCTTCCCATTTGCTTCTGGAGATCAGCAACTGAATCATTACCTAGTTTCCCCTTGGAATTTTTCTTCCCATCGACAAGTTTCAGTTCCAATCTATAGAGGGCACAAGCATCACACTTGTTAATCTCGTATTCATAAAGGTGCCACTCAAAATGGTTCAGGGGTTGCGGATCCATATAGTAGGATCTCTTCAGCCCTCCGAATTCATTCATCACTTGCTTCCTTGACTCATGCCAACCTCGTCCGTTGTAATCTGGCAACGACCTCTGCTTTCTGTTACCACTCTCAAAAGCTCTTCGAGGCTTGTCAAAAAAGAGCCATTCCCGAAGCATCTCTCCCTCAAGAACCAAAAGATCAAAGAGTTCTGAAATCACATAACATAATTAGTCCACCTATGACTTCTGATTAACATAACTAGTAAATGATCACATATAGCTCATATGCACTTACCAGGTGCATTCCATGGAGACTTTGCAGTAGCAGCTCCCTCACACTCAGGGATTCCAACATCTTTTCCTTGTGCCTTTGCACTAAGAGCAGCAAAAAGTAGGCCATCCTTAAGGCCAATGCCCCCAGGTCGTAAGACTGGAGCCATGCCAGGTGGTCCTTCATTCAACGCTAAAGCAGCATGAAAGCTACTGCAGTAGTCTTGACACCAGTCCAACCCTTGAGCAGGCCTAGGACAATCCCAAAGTGCGCACTTTGGGCCTAAGAAAGCTGAAGGTGGAGGGCATATACTTGGTAGATAACTAGTGACATGAGACAATGCATCACCCGCACTCAAACCTGTACCATTAAAACAACTGTAGTAGTTGTGATCAAACTCTTGACGCAAGTCAAACTGATGATAGTCCAATTGATTAGCCCCTTCCAAATTGTTAACACCGGCACTGCGAACTCCTAAAAGGGAGCTTTTGCCCTGATCAGCCGGTGGAAAGCCGTGTTCCTGTTGCCCATGATTCACACTGAATCCCTGAAATAAGTTGAGTACAATCACCAATTAGTGCTCGTTTACAAACTGATTCTCCACTTCATAGCGGAGCAAAAATAGTAAATTAGAAGCATGTTTATCAGTTTAGAAAAGAAAGAAACGAGAAGGAAAGCAGGAGTAAATCACCTCTTGAAAGACCAAACTCTCTCCAACTTCCAATTTCTGATCGTTAGGCTCAGGTTTTGGTGCAGCTAATGGACTGCTGGCATCATCTTCCTCCTCACAAAGCTGCAACAGCCGACAAATGTCCGAAGAGAACGAACCAACACTACCACCCTACATTGACAAGCACCACACACCACAACTCACAAACCACACCCTTTCAAACGAAAAACATAACCCACATATTTCACATGTTGATGTATTTTATTGCACATGGATTACACACAAAATGCAGATACAGTAACAACATGTGATCACTGTAGTTCAATAAATGCACTGAAAAAGTATTCGTGTAAATGATCATGAAGCTAACTTGCTGAAAAGAAGAAGCTGGGGACGGCTCATTCAGCTCGGATTTCCATTCGCGGAGCATCTGATGGACTTGTTCTTCGAGGAGGGTGGCATCGATAGTGCGGCTCTCCTTCCTGGCAAATTGGAGATCCATGAACATGCCCTGTAAGTCATCGACACGGTTCTTGGCTTTATCCTTGAAGAGCTTATGAGAAACCGACTTGCAATTGCTCTTCGAACCCTTCCTCATCACAAACTCCCGCCCCCTCGTCACTTTTTAAACCCTACAATTCACAAATCAAACACACACCCATCTCAGATTACCAAAAACCCATCAAAAATTTCCAAGCTTTCAACAGACCCACTACAGATTATCAAAAACCCATCAAGATTATCACAGGAAATAAGAAGACAAAAAACCATACCTGAATTTTATGAGCAAAAAATAAAAAATCACAAAACTCACCAACCATACTAATAAAATTCAAAATCAAATCAAATCATGAATGAGTGAACCTCTATAATCAAAAGCAACCCAGCTCAAATCACAAGATGCAGTCAGAATTAGCAACAAATCGGAGCTTGTTTTGCTGAAAATGGAAAAAAAAAAGAACGTTTTGGGATCGCAGAAGGTGACGGAGAGACAGCAGAGAGAGTGAGATGGCTATAAAGAAAAGGGGAAAGTGAAATATTCTCGACCCAAAAAAGAGATGCTTACCCGTTTTCTCAAAGTGTTTGATTCCAAGTTCCGCAGAGCCGAGAAACTGAATTGGGTTTGTGGCTTGGTGGAGTGTTGAAGATGAAGTAGTAGTGACTGACTTGTCTTTTGGCTCGCTTTCTCTGCTGGCTATGAAAGCTATGTGAGGTGGAGTAGGGGACGGTGAGGACTGAGGAATGTGGTCGTTGGGTAATGGGTGAAAAAAGAGGGCCTTTATCCGCAATGGGATGTAATTTTCTGATTTTCAAAAAAATCAGAGCTTCGTAGATCGAGCGTCTGTGTCCGAACCATGATATTAGAGTGATTGGTTGTATGAGTATGTTAAATACGTTTTAATCTATTTAACACGTAAAGGTTATAAGTGCACTCCTATTCGTATGGTGAAATAGAATCATTTAAGTAATGTCGGTTGTTTGTTTGGTAACTTAGGATGGAAGTTGTTAATCATAGAATGTTAGCGGGCGTAAAGATTAGAAGTGCACTCATACTTGGTTGAATAGAATCATTTAAGAAGCGCTCGTTGTTTGATAGTTTGAGATGAAAGTTACTTTCGTTAGCACTTTCAAGGTGGTTATAATTAAGATGGTGAGATGAATTTTTAGCGGCTGTATACGTTTTAAACTTAATTGCTTACTTTCGATTATGTATGTTATGTTACTTTTTTTTTTTTTCTTTTTCAGTCGTGTTGGAGGAGAATTGAACCTCTAAGACTCTGACTTAGTATAATAACTCGATTCTCAACTCTCCTCATCACTTAAGCTAACTCAAAGGTATTAAAGTTGCTTCATGTAAGGACAATTTTTAAGACTTTACATCCTTCTAAAATTTACAGTGCTTTATATTGAACCCTATATAACATTTGAATCGTTGTTGTTATTATTATTATTATTATTATTATTATTTAGAGGATTTGAATATTTATTTCTACTCGTAATATTTGTCTATATTATATTGAAGAGAAGAGAGTTTGTCAACCAAAACAAAAATTACGTAAATGCCCCTAATATATTAAAATACTATGAAAACTAATTAATTAAAAAGAATAAACAAGTAAAATTAAGAATAACAGAAAATAAAAAATAAAGAAAAATGCAAGCATAACTACCCACCTTCTTTAGATAACCACCCACTCCCACACCACCAATCAGGTGTGTAGAAATTTCTTGTAATTATTAAACAAATCACACAATAGTTTTAATTCATGAACTTTGAAAAAATCACATCAATCATTTTGAAGACGAAACCTAAATCATGAGAAATATAGTAATTATGCCTTTTACTGAAAAATGGTTCAAAAAGATTGCTATAAAAGAACTTGACTTGGACTTGGGATTTGTATGTTTCCAATAATTGGCTCATATTTGGTCGGTTGAGGAAACAAAATCAAAGAGAAGCAAGTCAACAAGAGTTATCACCACACAAACAAAAACTTACAAGCGAAGGGTCTACAAAAACACCATCCTATGCATATTTGGATTGGGAAGAGAAGGGAAGTATAGGTGAGTAAGAAAAGAATAAAGAGCTCGTCCACTACCATCCACCATATTCCTTCTAGATGCCCCCTCCTTTCATATTTGAGATAGAAGAGAATTAAAAGGATGGTTCTGCAAGGTGTCATGTGTCATAATACTAAACATGATCAAAAGCATCTTATGTTTAGAATTTAGGCATTTTGTTGGGCCCTAATACTATACAAGATAAACCTAATTGGCCTAATTCACTCGACTTTAGAGAAAAGAAAACTTTTAGAGCAAAAGTCTCCTTTTGGTGTTCATACTGATTTAATCTTTTATTATTATTACTAAAATACTGATTTAATCTCTGGTATTTATACTTTGATATCTTGTTTTCCATATATGCTATACTAACTAAGCTATACAGCTTTCATTCTCGAGGAAAATGACAAACTACCCTTGTTGATGAGTAACAATGAGTAACAATTACTCGTCGAAAAAAGTTGTAAAATTCATTTTATTTTATAAATACTTGAACAATTGAACAACATTTGCCGACAAACAATTTCTCGATAAAAGTTACAAATTTCATTTTATAATATAAATCATCGGCAAGTTGCAAAAGAATATTTAGCTAAACGAAATTGGCGAAAAAAGTTGAAATATTTGTTTTTTTATTATGAGATAATCTTTCGACCATGACATTATATAAGAGCAAATAGCAAAATTCGTACTTAAAAACCCCTTGCACACAAAAAAGAAGGCGGTTAAAGTTGCAAAATTATTATTTTTTCAATAACCTTTTACCTTCTTTTTTTTTTTTTTTTGAAAAGGTGCCTTCTTCCTTCTGAAGTTTCATAATAATTGTTTATACAGATTTCCATTTTATTCTTATTTCACATCTGTTCAAACAGAACCTCAACTCTTTCAATTATATTCATCTACATCTGCAAAAATGTAAGCCAGACATCAATAGGAAATTACCACCAATGGTCAGAAGAATTGAGGGGAGAAATTTTCCCCTGTTACAAATTAAAGATCTTTTTGTTATGATTTATTTAATTTATCTTGTAACCGGATCAAGCTGGTTTTACTGACTTTGCACCCTCTGTATCGGCAACACGCTTGAAATTAAAAATACCACTGAATCCTTGTCCCTTAGCAAGCTTCTCCAGTTCTTCATATTTGCTCCTTAGAAGCTCCACTTCTCTAGATAACTCTTCATCTCTTTGCTTCATTGTCTGAAACAATAATGAATGACAGGCGAATTAGGCCAATCAATATTGACAGCTAGTGGTCAAAGAAGCATGGAGAAGTACCATGAAACAGTAATTCATTCTGTCTATAAAATCCTTTAAAACACTTCATCACACAATACAAGTTGGTGCTTGAATCATTTAACACTACAGTTTTTCTTAACAACTGCTGTTATGGAGATTATATGACTGTTTCAAATTACAAGTCTAACCAGGTCACTTGTATCATTCTATTCATGATAATTCACGAAGATGCTGAATATTAGATATCAATAAACCTTGGACTAGCTCTTAGGTACAGAGGGCACCGGATCGTAAGGCGATACTTAATGGCATTGCTCTATAGCCATCTAGCTTTCATTTGGCTTTAGGAAAGGACAAGCTAAATTTGTCTAGTTCCTCTCCAGATAATACGTTTTCTCTTTTTTGGGGGTCGGGGGTTGGGGGAAGGGGGGCCGCGTTGGTGCGTAAAACCTAACATGAGAACTAGAAGCTGCTCTATTCATTTTCACTGTAATGAACAAAGAATAGTGACAGAACTGATCTGGGAACAGGACTTTAACAAGACTGAATTTCTTTGCATACAGCACAAACTGTATTTCATGATAGAAAAGGGACAATTTCTGTTTTCAGACATTTAAAAGATAGGCTGTCTCTTTATTCGGAAAATAAAACAGTTGCGTAGATAATTGCAGTTATTGAGAAAGCTACGTAAGCTACAAAACACTAATTGAGAAATCTACGTAAGCTACAAAACACTAAGAAACTTTTATCAACATATTGAAACTATTGCTTGACTGCGCATATGACCAAGACCTCAAGTAGAAACATATAATGACCAGCTTGTTGACATTTTCACTGACATCACTGAACCGTGCTAGCACTTTAAAAAAGAATTGGAGCTCAAAACAGACATCAAAAGGAGAGTAGAATTGCAGCAGAATATGAACATCTACATAACTCTAGCAGGTCAAGGCTATCCTATAAATGCAAATCAAACAATGACTAGGTACTGTTTAACAAAGAAACTAGTGCACATACCTCCAGTTCTTGCTTTCGTGCTTCCTCCTTTCTGGCTTCTGATCTGGCACTTCTTTGAACTTCAAAGATCAGAGCAACTCCTGCAACCTGTATATTTAGAAATTCCAGCATGTAAGTAATGATACAAGTCCTACAATAATCAATATAAGTACATTGTTTTTAGTGGAACAAACATGATCCGAGTCAGATTCCTGCATTGCTCGAAGTACAAAACCACAACCCCCAATGTTATATACAAAAGCATACTAGGCCAGCACAATATTCCCACCCATAAAGCATGGGAGTTTCTATAAGGATCCTATATGTTAATCACCAACTTTTTGAGTCCTTGAGTTCCAACTAACAGTACAGCAGTCAATTTTGTTTCATGTTAGACAGGAGCATTCAAACAATTTATCACCAGGAATACATCTTGATTCTTCACCTTCATCCACAGGCAGACTCACAACCAACATATTGCTACTTAAACACATAATGACTGTTGACTATTCAGAATACCGAATATGTAAACAGTGACAAGATGTCTTTGATAAGTTCAACAAACGAATAGCTAGGTTCAAAAATCACCGTGAAGACAAAGAGCTCCCCGATGAGGTCCACAGCAGCCTGCACAGCCTTCTCCTCATTCAAGGGACGAATCTCGACATCAGTTGCGTGACTATAAAGGCGTCTTTGCATTTTCGTCGTGATTTGATGGTTTGCCTGTTACCAAATACATTAGAGAGAATCCCCCAATAAATAAATGCATAGAACGAATGTAAATTTCTTATAAGCAGCATTACAGTCAGTGTTTTTAAATTGTAACACCACACTTCACACATAAAATGCATTTTAACCATTTACAAAAAGATCAAAGTAACAAAATCCTGAAAGCATTTCACATAAGTAGAACTAGTAGCTCAATTCCAGTAATTCTCAACAACAATTACACAATGCTATAGAACACAAAATACCCAGATAGGTGGACAGCTCAGGAGCTCAATCAGCAACAGAAAAGATCAAACCTTTCAAACTGGGTCAACAATAACTCATCAATCAGAGGCCAAAAGACTGCATTTTTGGGTTCATATTTTAACGAAATACCAAAGACCCATGAGTAGCAATACCTGAGCCATGTTGACGATGGTTTGGCGGAACCTGGGGTGCTTCCCAGCTGCTTGTTTAAGCCTGGCGGCTACAGGTTTGCTCATAGTTTTTAAGAGCAAAGTTCCGAGCTTTACAAGCGGGAGTACCATTGCCGATCTAAGAACCCAATTTTCTTGGATTGAAAGCCAATAAGAATAAGCTGAATGCTGAAGAATTAAGGGTCCCGATGAAGTTCGAAATGGGGTGGTTATATGTCAGGGTGGGCTTGACTGGTTCAAAGGGTGAGTGGGTTTCTTCTTGGTGAGCAAGACAATGGAGAAGGTCAGCGAGAGAGCGAGAGAGAGAGAGAAGAAGAAGAAGGCGCGTGGGCAAATGGGGTTGGGTTTAAGAGTCGGGTTGAATTAAACAATGGTGGAATTTGGAATTTGGGACCAAAGAGAAGGTTTTCAGGTGGAAATGTGCAAATTGATCTCTGGGTCAGTGGCTCTGGCTTTGAAATCCGTTTCACTTTCAAGTTTTCACTTCCGTCTAATTGGATTGGTTGAAACTTGGAAAAGGAAAAACGATGGTAAGAATTACGAAACGATGGTAAGAATTAAAGCTAAAATTTTTAATATCGGCTATTTGTGAGTTCTCTGTTAGATGTATATGGTACATGAATGTATGAAACTATGAATACAACAAGTATAGCGACTTTGTATGGTAGTACATCGGTTCCACAACTATGTAAAATTGGTGGTTATTGTAAGGAGATAATCTACCATTGTTCAACCGTTATGAATGTCAGGAGAAGAGAGGAGATATCGAAGGTGTGTATGGGTCGGGGAGGAGAGAGTGACAAGTATTTGATTATGGTCGGTGAAATGATTGAAAGGCTAATTAGTACATCGAGTTGGTTGGAAAAAAAACTAACAACGATTTCAAGATAGAGAATTAGACGAGCCAGTTTTGAGAGACCAAAAACTGCACGGGTGATGAAATTATCGAGTGCTAACTGTGAGAATAGTGTCTTGGTCGAGGGGACGTGCATAACTCCAAAGAAGGGGGAGTTTAAATCAATTGTATAGAAGTACAAAGTCGAAAAGAAGTTTCGACTACATCCCAAGCGAAGCCAAAGATATTTTGATTTGATTTTTTATTTTTTGGGCAAATGTATTTGGACTGGGGGAGGCAGCCCACCAGCCTAGGAACATTTTGATCTGATTTAAAGTCTTAGGGATCTACTTCGGTTGATTTCATATTTTGATTTCGCCAATTGGTTCTATCGGCCTGTATGAGAGGATATGTACTATGTCTGCTTCATACTTTATTATTTGGTGAACATTCTAACCTATTGAGGGTTCAGACATTCTAACTTTAGGTCTCGTTTGGTTCACAAAAGTATCAAAAAAGAAAATGTAATCATTTCTTGTGTTTGGAATGGAAATAGAAGTTTTAAATACACACCCTTATTACTTAATACACATTCCTAATTACTCAATACATTTATCATTTAATTTCTCATTCTAACATTTTACTAAATACACAACCCAAATTACCTAAAATATCCTTAAACTAAAAAAGTCATGTTTTTAACGTCAACGTCAGCAGTTAATGTCCAATTTGGACGGAACAATTAAAATTACACACAGTTAATGAACTTTGAGATTATAGGGGTATTGTTGATTATATTGAAACTGCAAGGACTAACATGATGTTAGACCCAAAACTCAGGAGAGTAAACTAAAATTAATCTAATATAATAAATAATATAGTGCTCTATAGTTGACACTAATTTTTTATTATTACATGGATTCTGTTTGCAGTTCTAATTTTGGGAGAAGAAAATGAGTAAATGTGTAGTTAGGGAGGGGTGGTTCATATTGAGGGGATAGATAGTACTGATTGGTGGAGGTTCGAGTGATGTGGATCGGGGGTTGAAGGATTTTGAATAGGGGCTATTGGAGTAAGGGGTTATCTAAGGCTAGAAATGAAGGTTAGGACTAGGTGCGGATCAGCTTCGAGGATTATGGGGATGCACTTTTTGTGGTGTTGAAAATTTGAAAGAGCTTGTTGGCAAGTTTCTCATTCGATTTGTAATGGGTATAACTTGGGATGTAGGTGATGGATATTAATGAGGTTTTGAGGGGTATGGAGGTTAGAACGTGAAGTTTCTAATGAGTGTTTTTTTTTTTTTTTTGAGTAATAACTTTAACATTCATTCCTCACACATTAATAGCTGAACTTTCACACTTCTTGATAAAGGCACATTTGATCAAATTAGACGTTTATGGTTTAAAGACACAAACCATTTTAGATGTAAAGTTGAAGGATGTAAAATGATTTTTAATTAGCTGAAACATAATTGAGAGGATAAAAAAATAAAAAATAAAAACTGAAAACTATTAGAATAATATAACTAATTATTTTGAAGAATTTAGTCCAGCGTAGTTGGAAACTAATATGCAAAATCCAAAATCTGGAGAATGAACTTAGAAAATGAGGCTTTGCCCTATAAAACAACTGGTATAGAGTTCTTTTAGGAAAACATGGACGAGCGTCTTCCAAGTTATTTCTAAAAACAAAAATTCCACCACAACTAAAGGTTACATCTCCACGTTTGATTAGTGGTTTTTTAGCTGCACACACAAATTTTCCAACCCCTATATAAACATTTGTGTTCTTTAGAGAAAATTGGTAAGATTCATATCGAAGTGGATTCCGTAGAGCAAAATAATTTTTTGATATTTAAAGATCACAAATCTTTGAATATCAAAAAAAATTTTCAATATCAATTGTGACCTTGCACCAAATTCAACTTCTTTTCTTGTTATCACCACCTAAACTCGATCTTATGGCTGCTCTATGCTCTTTACACAAAAATAATTATACTATGGCTATCATCACCCTCTTTTTCTTTCATCTTGTTTATAACTCTGTTACAGTAGCAACCAATATCAACGGTGGCTTCAGCGCCCATCTTATCCGAAAAAATTCTCCAAATTCACCACTGCAAACACACAAAAACAACAATGTTTTTCGGCGGTTGATGGGTCCAGACATGACTGGATCACGAATGAAACTTGATGCAGAAATTGGCGAACATATTATGAAGTTCTCAATAGGAACCCCGACCTTCGATATTTATGCAATTGCTGATACAGGCAGCGATCTACTATGGACGCAATGCCAACCATGTAAAGCTCGCTACAAGAGCAACTTTGGTATTTTTGACCCGAGAAAATCCTCAACTCACAAGAACATTACTTGCCGATCAAGGGACTGCAGACTCCTCGCCCAGTTCTTTCCATGAGTATTTACCAGACTTATGCAAAAAAAAGTCTACAACAAATTGCGTTTACAGCTACGGGTATGAAGACGGGTCAGGTTCAATGGGTTTATTGGGTAAAGAAACAGTTACCTTGACATCTACTACAGGTAAAGTTGTAGCCCTAAAAGATATTATCTTTGGGTGTGGGTATAAAAACAATGAAACTATTACAAATGGAAATATAATGGGACTTATCGGGCTTGGACGTGGGCCCTTATCACTTATTTCTCAAATTGCTCCCTATGTTGGAGGCAAAAAATTCTCTTATTGCTTGGTGCCAGATCCCAAAATCGAAAGCAAGATCTATTTCGGGAACGGAAGTGAAGTTTTGGGTGAAGGGGTGGTGACAACCCCTATGGTCGATAGTAAACCAAACGAGAGCAGTTATCTTGTGACATTATTAGGAATTACCATTGAAAATGACTTTGTTCCTTTTAACTCGACTAGGATACTACTCAAGAAAGGTAACATGAATGTCGACAGTGGTACACCTGCGTCACGTGTACCACAAGACTTTTTTGACCGGGTGGTGACTCAGCTACAAAAGGCAGTTAAATTGAAGTCATTCATATATACCAAGAACATGTTGAGTGTACTTTGCTTGAACTCCACAACCCCTCCAAAATTAGCACCAGTGGTTTTCCATTTTGAGGGTGGTGGCAAACTGCCATTGACGGCGGACCAATTATTTTTTGGAGATGTAATGCCTGGGGCATTTTGCTTAGGAATTACAAACACGACTAATGATAAGCCTCGTGGTTTTTTTGGAGGTGCTCTTCAGACAAATCTCTTGATTGGTTTTGACTCTGATAGAAAAGTGATATCCTTCAAGCCAACTGATTGCGCAAACTTCAACAAAAACTAATTGCCTAAACTACTAATATTGGTGGTGGTATAAATTTTGTATTTTGTTTTTCCCCTTTTCTCAACTTGGCTATTTGTATTTGCTTTGTATTATGAATTTTTCCCAGGTGGCATTTTATTTTCAAGAATTTGGGACATTGCATTCTTGATAGGCCAAAAGTGGCAATCAATTTAAACCACCTGTATTTTACGCAATCTACATAGGAAAGCTAAATAAAAAATGACATTATTTTGGGGTGCTTTCACTTGGAGCGTCCTTGTGACCAAAGTTCGTCTTGATAGGGTAGTAGCAACACAAACATGGATTGATCTATTTTAGCATTCCAAAGTTCAACACTTACCTCCTAGCACCTCGGATCAAATTTCGTTATTACTGCAGGTGAGCTAGAAAAACATTGCACCATTTAAGCGGTTCAATAGATTTCATTTTAAGAGTTTATGGCTTCAACGATTATAAGTGTGATGGCGTGGTGAAAAAGAATTTGGAGAAGCCTATGCATGGGCAGCTTATGTTGTGTGTGACAAAGAATATCCAAAATACGAGCATTGGTTGGACAAATGGCAGAAAGATGCTTTTGGAGGGAGACACAAGTACAGTCGTATTGGAAAAAACGAGTCAAAGTGACTTGGCTTAAGAAGGGAGACAGAAACATTGGGTACTTTCACCATAGAGCTACCAAAAGAAAGCGTAAGAACTCTTTGGTGGGCTCATATGACCGTGATGACCATTGGCTAGATGATGATCTAGGGGTAGAGAAGGTTGTGACAGAATACTTTGAGGACATGTATACTGCCTATGAAATTGATTTGGAAGCATTAGAGGGGACTCTAGGTGCTATCCAGCCTAGTGTGACGACTAAAATTAATCTGATTTTAATAAGGCCAGGAGGAGGTGAAGGTGGCATTGTTTCAGATATACATGATAAAATCCCCTTGACCGGACGATATGTTTCTACTATTTTTTTTAGCACTATTGAGACTATATTAAACATGATATTACTAAAACAATGCACAATTTCCTCCATTCAGGTCACTTACTTAAACAAATTAACTTTACACATATCTATTTTATTCCCAAGGTGGATAATCCGAAACACATGTCGGATTTAGGACCTATAGATTTTTGTAATGTATTGTACAAGATTTGTTCTAATGTTATAGAGAATAGACTGAAAATGATATTACCATAGATTATTTCGCCTTATCATAGTGCATTCATCCTCGGGCATCTTATTACTGATAACACACTAGCTGCAAATGAAGTTGCCCATTTTATCCATAATAAAAATGCAGGGGATAAGTATATGGCATTAAAGCTCAAATGAAAATGTTTTGAATTCAGACGACATTTTTTATTTTGTGGCTATTGTGAATATTGTTTGCATATTCATTATATATGCTGGAACTGGAATAAAAGATGACCAAATTAACAGTAACTGATCAATATATAGAAGAAATTGTTATAATCCACATCATGCATCAAATGGATTGTGCAAAGGTAATCTTTTATCCACAAAAGAAGTACATCTAATAGTACTCTCCTAGCAATATACATCCAGAAATTTACATAAAAGAGTAGTTTTGCAAGCTTTGCTGCTCTCATGGCCTCATTGGAGTCTAGCTTTGGAAGCTTCCTTGCTCTAATTCTGTAGGAGCTTTTTGCTCTCTTTCTATTGGACCTTTTTGCACTTGCTTTCATTTACTTTGCTCTTTGTGCCATGAGAATTTGTAATATCAATACAGAAAAACCAAAGTTAGCTTAATACTCTAATATCCAGTATGCAAGATAGATAAGAAATTGCACATATAGTCAACAGAGCATGCAAGTAGACAACAATAAGGCATTAAACCTCAACCAATAGTAATAGATAGTCCTATGTCTAAGGTAATACAAACTTGAAGATATATAAAACATGAAGCAGCAATAAACCAAATTTCTTCCAAGTATAAAAGAAATTTATACTATTCTGGTCCTAAACATATATATATATATATACACACGCAAACACAAACACTTATATTATACTACATATATACAAAAATACATATATTTGTTACATATATTATTTAGAAAGCAAAGAACTAATGAAGAGTAGAAAACCAGTAAATGTTCAGACTTGCAATGAGCATTCATCTGAGTCATAGTTATCATATGCTAACCATAGTTTTCAAGCTCTGATTAGTACACATACCCATTTGTTCTGATAGAAATGTTGTCTTTAAACTTTTCCTCCCATTTAGCTAATTTTGAATAAGCTGAACAATGAACATATAACTTGGCCAAATAATGGTTTTATGCCTTTGTTGTTATAGGCTGCCCCAATAAAAGTGGACAAACAGTGACCATGCCATTTAGTGCCTCCTCCAGGATAGTAGCTGACATAGTAGTCTTAGTTGGCACCTCGAGTTTACTGATGTGTAAACCGTAAGTACGTAAGACCCCATCAGAAATGTTTTCACACTTACAGCCGAGAGACTAAAACTTTGGATATTAAATAAGTAGTAAATAAGCCAACCAAACCTAAAAAGGGCAGCAAACATGGTATTTGCAGCACCCAAACTTGAAAGATCCAGCTCCAATTCTTGGCTTTCTGATTCAATAGCCTGGGTAACAAACAAAGAAATCATGTTCAGCAACAAATACTCATGCTAAGCCAAGTAAAAAAATGTATCAACGGAATCCATATTAAATGCATGCTAATAAAAGGAACATATGCAATGTCAACAGCCATACAGTGTGGAATCCGATCAAAATATAGGCACTTGAGCCTTCAATAGCCCAACATTTTTATCACCCCAAAAATATCTTACCTCAAATCCAGATGTGTCATACTACCACCGTTTGTCCGCATTCTTGTCAGGATGGTACCTGCAATGATGTGTCATACTCCATGCTCAGTTTAATAGACACTAGCTCATATACGCATTGCATACAGGGCATGAAACTGAAAGTTATTGAAACCTAAATGATATTTTTCAATTTTCTGTAATTAACAATATGAGTAGATATTTTGCAACATCACATGTAAATCTCATATTATAAAGTGCATATAATGTTTCTGAACAACCATTCCATTTCCTACCAGTGAGAAGTAACCATGGAATAATCAATTATAAGAAGGGGAAGGACTGGACAATTATATTATACATGTATAGTTGTTTGTACAAGTATCTGCATAACATACCATGTATATGCAAAATTGCTTGACTCCATCCTTGTCTTTGAATAGGTATAACTAGTGAAAATGGATCATGGTTGAAGTCTATACCTCTCAAATCTAACAAACATAAAATACCAAAATATAATTAGTAGCTAGCTTCCTAATTATATATATGTTCACCTTACCCCAGTTAACATACTTGAGTAATTATTAAGTCATGAATCAACATACATACAACAAATGGACAGCCTATTAACTGTTCAAATTTCATGGATCACTTTAGTCGTCGTAGTTAACTTACACAGCACTTGGGAAAAAACTATTAGCAAGAACTAAAAGAAGAATTACCACACATCGACTCTAGATGACTATTCTTATTTTGGCTTCTGAATGGGTTTTGCGATGGTAATAAGAATGGATATCTGTTTCATATTGTAATTGAAATATGATACTTTTAATGAGATCATAATTTGATATGAATTCTAATACACAACTACCCAGACGTTGAACCTGTACAAACTATAAAGCTAATCTTGCATAGCACAAGAAATGGTACAGAAAATTTAAATTCTGAAAGCAAAATTAGGCATATCAAATTCCCAAGATGACCAAATTCCATCAAAATCTTGACAAACAAACAAACTTGGGTATCAATCCATGTAATCAACTGAGAAAAATGAACTATGGATAAAGATTGAACAAAAAAAAGACTAAAAAGAGTCTTACAAAGTATTGGCAAACTGAATATTAGCTTCAAGTGCCTTAAGCGAATCCTTGAAAGATTTTCGGTCTTTTTTGCTCCTCAATCACTCTTTCACCTAATAATCTCTCCCATCAATAACCTTAGTCATCAATCTCCAATACACAAAACCCATAATTATTCAACCCAACGGCCCTAAACACTTTCCTCTGCCTCGAATTAAAAACTAGAAAAACAGAAGAACTTTTGCTTTGTGTCGGGTAATTTCGATCGGATGAATCTTGCTTCTAAAACTCAAAACTATGTCTAGATACCTACAATCAAAGCAGTTCCCATAGAGGTAATCTGACTTCAAATATAAACAATTTGCAATAGCCAAATGAATTCTACGGTACTACCGTAATCAAAGGCCTTATATATTCCAGCTATGTGTCATTCAAGCACCAGAATCCAATTAACAATTTTCAGTAAAAAAATACAAAAAAAATAATTCAATTATGAAAATACCTCAAGGCCTTTAAGATGAAATCATCACCTAACTTCTTAGTAACTTTGGGCGGAGGAAGCAACTAGTCCTCGTCGTCTTCCTCAATAACTGTAACCTTCACACTGTCATCAACCTTTTCAACCTAATCCCCAATTCATCCAGAAAAAAAAATCAACAAATTGAAAACCATATGTAAAACCGGAACATCTGATTGTGGGAGAAAGAGAAACGAAACCCTTAGCTGTAATGAGGAGAGGAAGAAGAAGACGGTGAACATTGTGAAAGTGGGAGAGAGTGCAATAAACTACGCCGAAACATGCGTGCGACACACAGATCGGAGCTATAAACGACTAAAATTGAATTACGGAAACTGCAATCGCAAATTTGAAAGGTTACGGTTTGAATTTGGGGGAAAAAAACAAACCTCTTTAACTTTGTTTAGATGGAGTTGGAGATCAAGTGGAGTTGATCCAGGCCAAGATCTCAGATCTACCGACGAAGTAAGGCCCGTCCATCATGATGAAATTTGTTGCCATTTTCGGAATTGCTGTGGGAAATAACCTGAGATTTGAGTGATTTGAGTGAGTTGTATAAAACGGCTTTGCGGCCTCTTTGGGTTTAGAGAGAGAGAGAGAGGGAGAGAGATGAGATTTTGGTTTTGGCCGGGTTTGTGTTTGTGTCGGGACAGAGGCGCTACAGAGAGTGAGGAGTGGGGGTTTGTGTCGAGTCGATCTGTTTTGTTATTTTATTGTTCTAGTGTAAGGGTTTCAAATCCATTTAGACATTGCCCTATCAATTTGGATAAGGACTCACACAACAGAAATTCATAACAATGTGGTATGGATGCATCAATTTTAATTTGTGGTTTGTCTCCTATCAGTATGATTTGCCCCTTTAGGGAGTTGGAGAGAAATGGTGGTGGGAAATCTCCCTCATTTCTATCAAACTTTTGATCAGACCACAGTTATATTATTTCTCGTCATATGATCAATACATGTTGGGCAAAATTTGGGGTTTCATATGGGCTTTAGCACCATCAACATGGGGGGAAACTTGGCGCTCAATTTTTTTGAGCATCACACAACAGTTTTTATCTTAAACGTCTTTTGAACTAATTCTTAAGTCCTTATCAGATGACTGCTCTTATAAAAACAACGTCTGAAAAAAAAAATTCAATCACACAACAGATAATTACATAGCGTCGTCTGATAGGTGTCGTCTGATTCGATTTTTGTAGTAGTGAATTGTTTTCTTCTTACTCAAAGTTTTTGTGATGATCTTTAAAAGATCTGTGCTAGGTTCTGGTGGGGAAGTAATACTGATAAGAAGAAGATTCATTGGAAGGTGTCGAAGATGCTTTGCAAACTTGAAAAGGAAGAGGATCTGGGACAGGGACTTATGGTCCTTTAATTTAGCTATGCTGGCAAAAAAGTGGTGGCGGATCTTACACTGGATTCTTTGATTGCTAAGATTTATAAAGCCAAGTACTTTCCTGCATCATCCTTGTGGAATGCTGAGCCTCACCCTTCTCTTTCATTTCTAGGTAAGTATATTTGAGGTTATGGATGTGTTATGGGATGGAGTCTATTGGCAGATCGAAAATGGCTCATAATTTTTCATTTGATCAGACCCTTGCTCTATCAGACACCTATTTTCTCTATATAGCTGCACCAGTTGATCTACCTATAAAGCTGATGAGTGAACTAATGGTGGGGAATTAGTGGAACATGGATTTGGTTCAGCAGCTCTTTCAGCCTGAAGATAGCTCCTTGATTATGTCTATTCCTCTGAGTATAAGGGATGTGCTTAACAAGAGAATCTATTTCTATAACTGTAAGGTTTCTTTACAGTTGGCAGTGCGTATCAGATGCTGGTGTCAGGATTTTATGCACCCAGAGATAGGTATGAGAATGTTCCTGTAGTTGTATGGGAAAAAGCTTTAGATGACAAAGACGACTTCAGCTAAGGTGTGTGTTTGGCGGATTCTTCATAATATCTTACAGGTAAAATCTAGATTTTAGTTAAACATATTCTGCTAGACAGTACCTCCTATGCTTTGTGCTCTGATGGTGTGGTGACTATTGAACATTTGTGTCGAAGCTGTTTTTATACCCAAAAGATACTTCGAACTCGTAGGCTTTTCTGGGTTGTCTAGATGGGGATAGGATTGCATTGTCATTGGGGGATTGGTTTGCTTATTATCTAACCATACTGCTTGAAGCTTGTTGGGCTGTATTATTGTAATGTATTTGGAGAGTATGGAAAGAACGCAGCCAACGAGTCAGAATGAGAAGGTCGTGGGGGTGGGTTATCTGGTGTTTAGGCTGAATGCACATTTGAGTGACTACCGTTTTTACTCCAGACCATCTCAGAAAGCCAAGTGTGCGAACAGGCGTGGACTGTGGAAGACCATTGCTATAGGATGACTCAAGGTAAATATGGATGATTCTTTTAATAGTGCTACCCAGCAAGGTGTCATTGGTGTGATTATTAGGGATGCTATCAGATGTTGTATTGGGGTTTTTTACAAAAAAAAGGTCACCAATGTAACATCAGCGAAGCATGTGGAGGTTTGGGGGGAAGAGCAACTGTCACTCATGCATTGGCGCATGTGTAAGCCCTCGAAAAATGTATTGAACTTATTGATGATCGTATGAGAAGTTATTTCGCTATCTCGACAATTGTCGAAGTACTTGAGAATATTTCAGAAATTTTCGTAGAGTGAAATCCTCAATTTAGAGTTGGATAATAAATTACACGTCACGACGGGTTCGTGAAAATTTTCGGAGAATTTTCTGAGTACCCGAGCTATTGACGTCAATTTACCAAAGTTGTGGAATTATAGAAATTAAATCAAGAAAATAGGAAACAGATGGCGCGATCCTAGCCATCCACCGACTCCACCGTTTAATCCTAGCCTTCCATCATTATTTGGACCAGTCTATATACATTTGAGTCTTGACCAGTGGGAAGCACAGAAGGAACGAAAGAGAGAGAGAGACCGAGAGCTCGGTGCTCTCAGACCCGAAGCACGACCAACCGGCGCCACCGCTTCCGGCCACGACACAGCGGCGGACGACCACCATCTTCTTCATCTCGCTGTCACCTACCTCCCAATATCCTCTGATTGCCCATGCACGGGACGAAGAGAGAGACGCGACGGTAAGAAGCAGCGGCTACCCGGGGAGTTTCTACAGTGTCCGGCCATCACCAGGGCCACTTCCGGTATGGAAACTCCTCTGCTTGTCTTCATCTATCCGTCTGCGTAATTAGTTTCAAATTTGGGTTGGGTTTTGATGGTTTTTGTTTTTGGGTTCTCTCTCTGCCTCCGTAGTGTTTCCTCGCCGTTGGCGACCTTCTCGACCATTCTGGGCTTGGTTCTCGTCTTGGCTGCCACTCGTGGACCAGGAATCAAGAGACTTGTTGGGTATTGGCATCACAATCCTCATCTTGTTCATATTCCAGTTCCGGCAAGAAGTTTAGTGAGGCCGAGCTCGTTCAACGTAGACTTGAGAAGGTATACTCCCAAACCTTGAAATAAAAGGTTGCTCTTGGGTTGAATTCGAAACAATGGACTGAAGTGCTTTTGATTTGTTTCTGTTTTGGAGAGTTGGTTGAATCATGATGTTATGTGTGGTTTGATGGAGTTGTGTAGTTTGGTGGTTGTGGATTTCTCTGCAGAGTGTAGTACTGGAGGTGATATTGGGGGTTGTTGATTGAAATGTTTCTGTTTGCTTGACTGGAGAATCGATAAATTTGTGATTGTTTCTAGTTTTGCAATTTAAGGTTCTGCTAGTGTGCTAAAGCAGGTTTTTCGAAATGGTTGTGAAATATTTGAAATTAGTCAAGTTTGGGTGTCCATAGTAGTTTTGGGCACACCTTGAATGAAAATGGAAAGAATTGGATGTCCATAGTAAATTCTGTTGAATTACGATGTGATAAAATTGTTAAGTAAATGTGGGAACGTTCGTTGCAAAAATCGCTATTGGTTTGTTTGTGTATTTTACGGTTCGATAATAAGTAAAGAAAAGAAATTAATGTGTATACATGTATTGGGTGGCCTTTGTAACTCGGGTGCACTCAATATATGTTTGGTCAATGACGTAACTTCAAGTAAATGTTCAATAATTTAAGTAACGTAACTTCAAGTAAATGTTCAATAATTTAAGTAATTATCGAACCTACCTCGATTGGTCAAACATGGTCAAATGGGTCAATAGTGGTCAAACTAAGTAATGTCAGTCAAACCATGAAAGGGTAGTCAACCTTTGGTCAACTCCTGGTCAAACCAGGAAAAGTTGGTTGGACGATATAATAATCGTCGAGATTTCATATAACTATTCAAAAGTTATTAATTGTTGAAATGTCGGGACTCAGGACTCCAGTTACCAAAGGAACCAAAGGTTCGCGACTCTAGAAGTACGTGAGAGAAAGCATCGGAATCGAGGTAGGAATTCAGGACTCTCCTCGATTGGTGATTTCTTATATACTTATTTTCTTATCTACATGACGCATGATGAAAATAAACTGTTAGTTCAAATTTGAAATATTTTTAAGTTAACGTGCGTATAAGATTGTTGATGGCGGTGTATGAGAGCGGAAAGGTGGTCGATGACTTCCTTGGGGATTAGCGATCCCTAAACCTCCGGAGGGTTAGCTACACCGGTCAGACGGTGAGAAATCGTAATGACGACCCGGTTCCATATGTGTAGCTAGTGTGTTAAGTTTGGCACTCTGTGACTGGTAAGGTCAGAATTCAGTTCCACTAAACCAAGCCATCAGATAAAGCGCACGTAGTTTTTTAATCATGTATCGAGTTTTTAAAGTTTGTCGTTCTTTATATATACTTGGTTTAAGCATGTTTTCTTACTAGAGTGCTCTAAATACTTGTATGTTGATTTTCAAACCTAGTCGAGTTAGGGTTCCTATTGAGCAGTAAGGACGAAAGCTCATCCTTACAACAGTATGGATGCAGGTATTGTGCACTGTTGAGCAGCAAAGACGAAAGCTCAGAACTTGTTGAAAATAGTCTTATGTCACATTTAGTTGAATTCCTTTCATTGGGGTTTGTACCTCATGCCAGTCTCTATCTAAGTTTTGGACGAACACAGTAGGTTTTAGGCAACTCAAGTTTTTCACCTCAAAAATATTTGTAGTTTCCGCTATGTTTTACAAAAAGATTTCAAACAAAATGCCTAGCGGTTTTCTAAAATGTAAATCGAGCGTTCGGTTTATATTTTAGAAACTCGCGGCACTGTGACGTGTTTAAGCTGGTGAGGTGCAGCTTGGGGCGTTACAGCATGGGCTCTCTCCGGTTATTTTTAAGACAAATTTTATGTTACTTGTTCAAGTAACAAAGCAGAATGTCATTCCTTATACCTCCCAGCTGAGACGTCTGTATGATGATATCACCTATGGTCTTCAACAGATTTCAGATTCTTATTTTACTAATGCTCACTGTCAATCCAATTATGTGGCTCACAATTTAGCTAGTCATGCACTTTCTTTTTGTCAGGACGCAATTTGGTGGTCTATTCCCCTCTATTTATTTAGGATGTAATGGACAAGGAGTCTTCTCCTCATTAATAAAGATCTATCAGCTTGTTTCAAAAAAAAATTAATAATACATGACTAATCTGTTTTGGGTAAACTTGTGAATTACAACTATAACCATGCAGAAGTTGCTTTTGTTGAATAAGCTAAATCTTTGTTTTGTTTCTTTCATTTAGTTTGTTGTAACTTTATTCCATGTGATTTGTTGTAATCGGGTTCCTCACTTTAATATTTGAGTCAATGATAGTCCTTTTTGGCTATCTCGTTTTGTAAACTCTGATATGTTGATTGGTGCTCAATGGTAATTTCACATTCTCAATGCGCAAAAAAAAAAAAGCAAAAGAAAAAAAAACATAAGAGTGGGATAACCTAATAAAACAATTACTATATTCAAACTGAATTGGCTGGCTCTCGACTTTTTTAGCTCATAGACCTCGACTTCACCTTCGTTCGAACACCAAAATTGATGATGATAATGATTCTATGATCACTATGGAGGAGGAGGAGCCAGACATACACGCAACCCTAATGATAATCAAAACTCTAATTTCCAAATAATCTAGCATAAAGAAGACGACGTATGGTGCGATTTTTCAA
This sequence comes from Rosa persica, assembly GCA_025331145.1. Classification (NCBI taxonomy): domain Eukaryota; kingdom Viridiplantae; phylum Streptophyta; class Magnoliopsida; order Rosales; family Rosaceae; genus Rosa; species Rosa persica. The sequence continues at coordinate 4,635,336 of WFKR01000005.1, read as the reverse complement.
GTACCGGATACCAGCAATGGCAGAGACAGGTATAACATTTTTCAGATGCTGCGTCAAGTGTCAATTACACGTGATTTGGCACTTTAATTAGATTTCGACATGTGTACGATCATTACCATCAATCATTAATCGTCAGCCACAAACTCTGTCATTAGCATAAGAGGAGAGATTAGAAGAATAATAATTTATGATTATCTTGAAAGTTTTTGTCTACAAGATCTTAGATCTATAGTTTTCTTTCCTTTTTCCCATCATCTTATAATCTTTGAATCTATGCTCTGATAAGAGAACTTAGGTTCCCAAGTGATAAAGCAAGAAGGAGAATCACAAATTGTAATTGAAATGTTGAAAGTAGCAGGATGGATATATATCGTTGTCTAGAATGGGGGTGAATAGGCTTAGATGGAAATTATGCTTAATTTTAACTTAATTCAAATTATCAAACTAGATTAAGGAGATTGTAGACGTCTATCAATTCACGTGACCCAAATTTTATATATATTCAAAATTAATCGTGAGGAGAATAACCCACAATCAACAACCACAGTGGAGATAAATAACTCAAACACAAGAGATTTGCTGATGCAGTAAAACTCTCAAATTAGGGTAAACAATTGCGGGCCTTAACTTATGAAGGCCAAATGAAAAGCAAAATGCATTAAGTGAATACAAACAAGCACATATGGACTTATAGTCAACACAAATAGTTCTGACATCGGACATTTCTGACTAGACTCATCTAGAAGGCTGGACAATCACCACCTTGTTATTTTTCACCTTTTGAATAGCCTCTTTTCATCTCCTTGAATGAATAACACTATACTTGGCTATTAAGTGTGCTTCATATGCCACTAACACCTAACGCAATGGAAAACTCTCTCAATGAAAAGGTGCGATCAAATATTCAGAAGCACCACCCATGAAAATGTTATTTTCCTTTTATATGTATAAGCACTACAACCATTATTGGCTCTAGAAAATCTAAGATGATTAAAGTTCTAAGCCTAATTGAATTATTAAGAAAGTATTTTCCCTTAAAGATATTATGCAATAAGAACTTACTTTATCCGCATAAAAAGGATATGCATAACTATTCAATTAAAAGCAGTTAAGATGCATCCCAACAAATTAGTAAGTGGTAGTCTTGATCACCAAGACGTCCTCCTTTGGAAATTGATAATAAAACTTCATTGACACCACTCAGACATGGTCGGGATTGAAACAGAGCTATCAATCTCGACAACACATAATCAAAAAATAAAGATGTTATGATATGCAATGAATGATTTACCTTTAAGTGCTTCACAAATATCAGTTGGGGGTCTTAATATTGTGTTCCAATAGCTTTCATTTTCATCTCAAACACTGATATAGTTCTAACCTAGGCCCAACACTTATTGTTTTGAATAGGAAAATGCCAACACATAAAAATTCTTACACTAACAATAGGGCTGTAAATAGGCTCGATACATCTCGTGTTCGACTCGTATTCGGCTCGTGTTCGTAAGATAAATGAGCCGAGTTTGAGTTCAATATTAGGCTCGACAAAAAAAGATTCGAGCTTGAACAAGGATATATTCGGCTTGTCTAGCTCATGAGTAGCTCGAGTTTGTTAAAGCTTGACGTTTGTTAAAACTCGACTCATAAAAATTTATAATATAAATAAAAGGGCTAAATACTGGTTAATACCTATGGTTTAGCTCCAAAATCAATTCAGAAACTGGACTTCTAATTTCATCAAAAACACCCCATGCACTTTCAATTTTGATCTAATAGGTCAAATTCGTCAATATTCTGTTATGGATTCAAGTTATAGTTGAATTATTTGTTGAAAAAACTATTTATTTTTAATAGTAGGACTCACTCCGAAATTGACTATGCATGCCACCTTGACACCACATCATAAAACATAGGTCATATATGAGCCACGTTAACAAGTTAAATAACTCAATTGTCAGAAAACTAACAAATTAGACCTATTAGATCAAAATTGAAAGTGCATGGGTGTTTTTGATGAAATTAGAAGTTCAGGGACTGAATTGATTTTGGACCCAAACTACAGGGTAGTAATTTGTATTTAGCCCTAAATAAAAATTGTTTAAGTGAATAGAAATTGCAGAGAGAATTGATGGGAGAATTGTGTTGTATTATTGATAGTAGGAGCCCTATATATAGGGATTTACAAAGTACAAAAAAGGTAATAGAATCCGAACATAACTAGGAAATATAGAACCTACTCCTATTACAACTCTAGATCTAAACCCTAGTTTGAAGAGGCACGCATCATGTCGACTTCCATCAACATTCCCTTATGCCGCTCAAACTTGGTGATGATGCTTTGATCGTTGCCTCACTAAAAAACTTGTCAGGTAACAGAAACCATATGGGATAAACATAACCCTGGTGAAGGACAAAAAGAGCACAACATGTCCTTCACTCTTCAAGATCGAACATGTAGACATCATACCTCCCCCTGATTACTACAATCATGGGAGTTTGGATAACGATCTCAATCCGATACTCTTCACATGTTTCTCGAAGGTGGATTTAGGTAACGACTTAGTAAATAAGTCCACTACATTATCCTTTGATCGGATTTGATTCACTTTAATATTTAGAAGTTCTTGTTGTTGTTGATTGTAAAAGAACTTGTACAATATATGTTTGGTGTTGTCGCCCTTGATGAAACCTAATTTCATTTGCACAATGCAAGTAGGTTCATTTGTGGTAGACTTCAAACCACAAGTTCCTCGAATATATCTAATTACATACCTTAGCCATATGCAGTCTCGTATGGCTATACATGAAGCGACAATCTCTGCATGATTTGAAGAAGTAGCAATAAGGGTCTGTTTTATAAACCTCCAAGATATCACTGTGCTTCCCATGGGTAAAGACATAACCCGTTTGGGAGCGATATTTGTGAGGGTCAAAGACATACCCTGCATCAACAAAACCCATCAAGACATCGATGTCATTTTGATGGAGGGAGGAGGAGTAGGACGTCGACCACCTTAGGTAGTGGCGTCGATGACTACATTACGGAAATTGGCGTTTTGCCTTATGGGATCTGATCTCAAATTTCCATCATTTCTTTTCTCTCTGTAGGCATAAAATAAGCCCATATCAATCGTACCTCTCAAGTATCGAAAGATTGTCTTTATACCAATCCAACGGCGGCGTGCTGGAGCAGAACTATGTCGAGCTAACAAGTTCACTGCAAATGAGATATTCGGTCTTATGCATTGAGTTAAGTACAATAATGCGCCTATTGCATTTAGGTAGGGTACTTCAGCCTCTAATAAGTCTTCTTCCTCATCCCTTCGATGAAACGGATCTTTTCCAGGCTCAAAAATACGGTCGATCATGGGAGTACTCACAGCTTTCGCTTTACCTTCATTAAAGCACCTTAGCAATTTTCAGTGTATGTTGACTGATGGATCATAATCCCATCAATATGGTGCTCGAGTTCTAATCTGAGATAAAACCGTGTTTTCCCAAGATCTTTCATCTCAAATTCGAATTTCAAATATTTAGCAGTTTTCTTGAACTCATCTAGAGTTCCAATCAGGTTCACGTCATCGACATAAACTGCTACAATTGCAAATCTGGAACTTGTTCTTTTAATAAACATGCATGGGCATATTTCATTTCTCACATATCATTTCTCAATCAAGTAGTCACTTAGACAGTTATACCACATCCATCTGGATTGTTTCAATCCATATAGTGAGCGTTTCAATCTTATAGAAAACGCGCTCCATGGTTTAGAGCCACTTGATTTGGATAATTGAAGTTCATCTGGAACCTTCATGTATATATATATATATATATATATTAAAAAACCATGAAATACACTATTATTTAACCACTAAGGCTACTATTTAATATGATTAGTATATATAATTGATCGTATTAATTATTTGTGTTAGTTACTGGGAAATCCATAAGGATTCATTATTTTTCCCTTCAAAGTTCAAATAGATGCTTAGAAATAGGTTTAGTATTATTTGAGTTCTCATCCACCGATCACCCTATTAATCAAGTATAAAGTTTTGAGTCGAACATTTAACCAAAACTATATCAGTAGTTTCTCCACAATGCGGACTTACGAAGTTGTCATTGGATGATCAAACACATTAACAATTACAAAGTTCTATACCTGTGATATTTTATATACATAATAAATTGACTAATCAAAACTTTTAGAAGGAAAAAAAAGAAAGAAAAAAAATGAACTAAAAAGTGGGAGTAAACTGATATATTTTAAAAACATTTAATGCTATTGATTTCGAAATTCTAAATTATATGGCCTCTCACCCCATTTAATTATAATTTATTTAAGGAAAATTTAAATTAGATGGTTTCTAATTTCATTCTTGTTTTGAATGAAGATGCCATGTATAGAAATTCATTGTGTTTATAATTATAGAATAATATAAGGAAGATATGATTATTATCATTTTTCTTCTAATATATAGATATCTATTTTGGTCATTTAACTACTTTTAAAATCTGAATTGAAATATAAATAACATGAATGTGTATTAAGTCGTTTAGGGTGTGTATTTAAAATTTATCGAACGGAAAAGGAAAAAAAAAGAAACCACTTTCTTGTAGGAAGGAAAACGTTTCCTTCCTTGTCCCAATGGATGCGTTCCCCCCTACAACCAAATTTCCTTGCATTTATTACTCATGTTTCATTATTTTATTACATTAATTATAAATTATCTAACAAGTTTCATAATAAGTTTCCTTATTTTACCAACACTAAAATGGAAAGTTCATGGAAAATTTAATTTCTCATCCCATTGGGAAAGATAAAATAATTACTTTCCTTTCCGCAAATCAAACATGACCTAAAAGAAAAATATTTTTTGTTTTTTTATGGTGGATTTGTCTACGGTACATTTATATATCTATACATCAAGTAAACTAGTCTAATACAAATATATGTTCGATTTAGAGTAGACTAGTATGAGAAAAAGTCAAGTCAATCTACTAATGCATGAAATCAATCAATTTTCTTTTTAACTAGTCTACTCACTATATCGATATATTAATGTATTGTGGAACTTTATTGTTATGATAAGTTAACCATTATGAATCCCATTATGAAGTAATCAAGGTTGAAAATACCCATAAACTTCCAAAATTAGTTGTGAACTTCCCTTTTCTTTTTTTCTTTTTTTTTTTGTACAGGGAGGTCTTAGACCGAAAAAAAAAAACAAAAAAAAAACTTTTTTTTTCTTGAATAAAGGGTTGGTGCGGCTGCCCTTAAGCCTTGATTAATGAAGGGCTAAATACTGGTTACTATCCAGTAGTTTAAGTTCAAAATCAATTCAGTCTCTGGACTTCTAATTTCATCAAAAACACCCCTGCACTTTTAATTTTGATCTAATAGGTCCAATTTGTTAATATTCTGTTATGAGTTCAAGTTTAGTTGGATTATTTGTTGAAAAACTATTTATTTTTAATAGTAGAACTCACTCTTAAATTGATTAGAGGTGGCCTGTAGACACCACATCATAAAACATAGGTCATATATAAGCCATGTTAACAAGTTAAATAACTCAATTGTCGGAAAACTAACAAATTAGACCTATTAGATCAAAGTTGAAAGTGCAGGGGTGTTTTTGATGAAATTAGAAGTTCAGGAACTGAATTGATTTTAGACCCAAACTATAAGGTAATAATATGTATTTAACCCATTAATGAAACTGTCGAATACAGGGGGACATTGAGCATAAACTCCTGATTACAATAAGCATCTAGAGTATTTTCCGAAACAATATCAAAAATCTCTACATGAGACTTGTATTCTAACAAGCACCAACTAGCAAAGAGTACACAATTAGCTACTCCATTTGCTTTAACATAGCAGTGACATTGTGGAAAGATAACTTGATATGTAACCCGATTACAACATAGCATAAGTATCCGCTTTAGCACAACTTTCCTACTATGTTGCCGACCAAAAATTGATCCGATGACACTTAGTCTCACCCTGCCACTAAGCGGTGGCGACCATTTGACAAAGCAAGAAAACCACCGCCTACCTAGAGCAGACAAGGCACATTGAGTGCATTCCCAAGCACAAGACCTGACTATTCCTCCACAACAAGTGTAGAGATTTATTTCACGCCAAAGACGCGACATAATTAAACAGCTGCTGCAAATAAAGCTAGCAACATAAATAACATAGACACTTATAGGACGAGCAGTTTCTGCTATATCACCAAGCTAAATGAATGCATGCATAGACAACAATCCATGGAGGCCAAACACTTTTGAACCTTAATCAACTATGCACTTAAAACAGTATATACTTAAGATATATGTATAATATGTAAGAGAATTCTAAGTGGACAGGGTGCTGTGCTAGAGTGGTTACGTTATGGTGGAATGTTTTTCCTTCTCACGATATCTCTCATATGTATCCTACCATCTCGATATTTTATATATATCTGACAATCTGTTTAACCATATGACTTCCAACCACACATCGTGCCTCCCAACTCTAGCCATGTACCCTTATACAGGTCACACTTACAATGATCATCATTAGCCTCATTAACCATATAACGGTCAAATAATAATCATATATATAAAACATAAAACCGTTAAATCATAAATAGAGTAATAAACACAAAATGAAAATAACCCCAAAATAAATAATAAAATACAGTTTAATTTTAATTAAAATCTCCAACACCTAAATCCCTGACAAAAGTAACCAAAAATTTGTTTCTTGTTCTGTTTTGGAAAGAGGAAGCAACCAGTGTAAAAGACTAGTACTCTAGAGGCTTTCATTGAGGATGCATTCAATGTGGAAGAGGAAATTGGCAGGAATCAAATAAACCGACAAGGCCTTTTGGAGAAATAGAATCAAACCAATTCATACATAACATTTCTAACATGGATCACTAAGTGATCAGAAACAAATCATACTCTTGAAGTAAAGAATCAAACGGAAAATCAGACTGAACATGATTGTACGTAGTGCTAAATGAACAGTAAAAAATTGTACACACTTCAAATGAACCGTATGTCAAACTCCTTTTGAAAGGTTTCAAGTTGGAGTCTAGAACTTGGACTGGAAATGGTAGATTGTGTCCTTGTCGACTTGGAATGCCTTTGCAAGAACATCAGCAGAAATGCCAGGCTTTGATCCAAACACTGCATTGGCAATGGTAATAGCACCTGGATTTTGGCTGCTCAGAGCTGCAATGGCGACCACATTAACATTTCCAACATTGTGCTGGAAATGCACAAGTCCTACTGGGAACACAAACACATCGCCCTTCTGAAGCACCTTTGTGATAAGTATGTTTTCGGGGTTGGAGGTGACAAAACCCACTTGGAGGCTCCCTTCTAGGACTGTTAGGACTTCAGTGGCTCTAGGATGAGTGTGTGGAGCATTGATTCCCCATGGTGCATAGTCGATACGAACAAGGGAGATACCAAGAGTATTAAGTCCTGGAATTTGGGCTACGTTTGCAGGGGTCACACGTGAACCTGCAGGGTTTGATGTGTTGCCTGCTAGGTGAAGTCCACTGAAGAAGAAGTCATCGGCGACAACTAGCTTGGGGTCCTTGCACACATGTCCATTCACTGGTACTGATATTTGATTATGTCAAACATGCATCGGAAACATTACTAACTAGTGCTAATTGATTATATCAACTATGTATTTCTATTTGGGAATTTGAATCATATGTTTATAAGAATATTAATTATTGTAGCTAGTTACCTGAGGTTGGTAGATCAGCCACACAGAAATCCTGGAGAGAACTTGGGTCAGATGCCAAAGCAATGGAAGCTGTTATAGCAAGGCATGCTAACAATAGAAACTGCGAGGCCATTGGAACTTTGGAATGGTTTTTCCTTCTTCTTTTGGACAAACTTTGTTTTAGCTTGGAAAGCAAGGAAACTTGATATAATTGTGGATTGAGACCAGCATGTGTCTCTGCATTTATAGAGAGAGACCCTTAGTGGTGTTCCGAACCTGTCTAGCCTGGAAACGTGTATGACAAGTTCTTCACTGAAAGTTTGTCATTACTTACCTAAGTTTATTTCAGGGGACGGCAATTGTTGCCGGCATTGAAGTAGTTTCTTTCCATATGTGACAATAAGCCACTTCAAACTTTTCTATAGGTGCTAGTTGTTGGTTTGTGGCTTAAATTAATAAGTCCATCAATTATCTTTTGGATTAAGCCCACATGATTAACCTAATTCTATTAGGTTTTGGAGTATGCCTCATGCACATATAAATATATGCTTTCTATCACCAATTAAGGTGTGAGAGAGAAAAGAAGAGCCTCAACTTAGTGTTATTGAGAAGTAGCCATAGTTTTTGGGTTCTATAGAAAATTACCTTTTGGTTTGTTGCTTTTGTTCTTGTAAGCAGCAATATATTGAGGTAGTCATTTTTCTATTTGGTCTTTCTCTTTCTGTGAGTGTATTCAGATGTAATTGGGATTTTGGGTTTGAGTGCTAAACACCTTGTAATCTCCTTTTGATATTAGTGGAATCTCCTCACCGTTTCCGCCCGTGGATGTAACCCTTTGATTTTGGGGTGAACCATGTAAATCTTTTGTCTTCTGGATTTCTGCTATTAATTTATCTTTTCATATTTCTGATACTTCATACATGTTTAACGCTTCCGCACAACAAGTGATATCAGAGCTCATGCTACGCTTGGGCTATTTGATTCAATGATGAAGTCTGCTTCTTTGATGAAATATGAGATTGATAAATTTAACGGGAGGAATGATTTCAACCTTTGCCATTTGAAGATGCGAGCCCTATTAGTTCAACAAGGTTTATTAAAGGCGCTGAAAGGTGTGAATGCTTTGCCAACTACTTTGTCAGAAGAAGAAAAAGGAGATATATTAGAACGAGCACATAATGCAATTTTGTTGTGTCTATCTGATGAGGTTCTGCGTGAAGTTGCTGATGAGACAACTGCACCTGGATTGTGGCTAAAGCTGGAGAAATTATATATGACCAAATCCCTGACCAGTCGACTATATTTGAAGCAACGACTATACACTCTTCGTATGTCTGAAGGTACGCCTGTTCAAAGTCATATTGATGAATTTAATAAGCTTATATCTGATTTGAGAAGTATGGATGTGAAAATTGATGATGAAGATCATGCTTTGATTTTTCTATGCTTTTTGCCTCTTTCTTTTGATAATTTTGTTGACACCATGCTGTATGGAAGAGAGGCTATCTCTTTAGAAGATGTCAAAGCAGCTTTGAGTTCTAGAGAACTGAAGAAGAAAGTGTCAGAAAATTTGAATGATAATCAAGATCATGGTTTGGTAGTTCGAGGTAGAGAAGAAAGCAGTAATAGAGGAAGTTTAAGGTCTAGGTCTCGGATTAGAATAGGTACATGCCACTATTGTCACAAAGAAGGTCATTGGAAACCTGAATGTCCTAAACTCAAAGATAGAGGTAAGTCTTCTGAAAAATCTTATGGTGATGATGCGAATTATGTGGATGATGAGTCTACTACTTTTGATTTTGCCTTATTTGCTGGTGATTCTTCAGTTAATGCTTGGTTGCTTGATTCGGGTTGCTCGCACCATATGTGCTTCAATCGAGATTGGTTTGACAATTATCAGTCTATTGATGGAAGGTCTGTCTTTATTGGGGATAATACTCCTAATAAAGTAATGGGGATTGGAACAGTTCGAATTAAGATGCATGATGGAATTATCAGGACTTTGACAAAGGTTAGGCATGTCCCATATTTGAAAAATAATTTGATATCTTTGGGTACTCTTGACTCACAAGGCTATAAGTATTCGTCTCAAGGTGGAGTTTTAAGAGTTAGTAAGGGTGCTCTTGTTGTGATTCAGGGAAAGTTGATTTGCCATAACCTCTACGTACTTCAGGGTAGCACAATTATTGATGCTTCATCAGTTGCCACTTCATCAAGTCCATATTCAGATTTTGGTATAGGTATATTTGTTGAGGGCCATTTTGATCAGTTCTGTGAAGATCAGATAGTGAGACACCGCACTATTTTGAAGACACCACGTATAAAAATTACAGAACATATTTGTGGATCACTCATAGAGAAAGGGCTTTACATGCTTTCTAACTTGAATAAGTCTAAGGACTTTGGTGCTAAATTTGTTAGTTCCTGCTACTTGATTAATTGGTCTCCATCATCCGCATTTTGTATGAAGACTCCAATTAAGTTATGGTTTGGTACTCATGCTGATTATTCTGATATTAGTTGTCCTATTGGTGCTCATGTGAGTGATGGTAAACTTGAGTGGAGGACAAAATTTAAATTCCATGGATTTGCATATAGGGTGAATAATTATGACTTGTGGTGTGTTCAATCTAAGTCACCCAAATTTGTAATCGGCCAAGTTATGAAGTTTGAAGAGTATGTCGTGCTATTTGGAGGAGAGTCTATTGATGCAAGTTTGGGTCATGGTGTTAGTAAGCAGGTGGAGCTTGTTCAAGCTTTAGAGAAAGTGTTAGACTGCACTTTTATTCAGCCTAGTCAAGAGATGCTTGTTTTCGTTGGTGATATTGAAGAGAAGCAACTTCAGTTCTACAAGGTTGCTTTGTATGAAGAAATTCAGTCTCTTCATCAGAGTCATCTAATTTTGATCAAGCCAGTTCCTGTTTGCAAGTTCAAGCTTGGCTTGGGCTTGATTGCTATTCGCATTTAGTACCCCTTTGGGGTTTGATGGAGGAGACATTCAGAGGAGATTTTTACTTTGGAGATTTTAGTTAATTTAAGCCAAGGTGGAGATTGTTGGTTTGTGGCTTAAATTAAGAAGTCCATCAATTATCTTTTGGACTAAGCCCACATAATTAACCTAATTCTATTAGGTTTTAGAGTATGCCTCATGCACATATAAATATATGCTTTCTATCACCAATTAAGGTGTGAGAGAGAAAAGAAGAGCCGCAGCTTAGGGTTATTGAGAAGTAGCCACAGTTTTTAGGTTCTATAGAAAATTACCTTTTGGTTTGTTGCTTTTGTTCTTGTGAGCAACATTATATTGAGGTAGTCGTTTTTCTATTTGGTCTTTCTCTTTCTGTGAGTGTATTCGGGTGTAATCGGGATTTTGGGTTTGAGTACTAAACACCTTGTAATCTCCTTTTGATATTAGTGGAATCTCCTCACCGTTTCCGCCCATGGATGTAACCCTTTGATTTTGGGGTGAACCACGTAAATCTTTTGTGTCAGAACCCATCCCGAAAATCCTTTCAAATTTTCAGGATGGACTCTGCGGGGCCCACTTTTAAGAAAAATTCGACAGAACTTCCCTTAAAAGTGGACAACCCAACCTGTGAGAAAAACGACAAAAACACATATTTCTAAATCCAAGATCTCACAACATGCAATCATCCTGTATTTCACAGCCACCACAGTTATTAAGCAAAATCCAAGCGTAAGGCAGTAAAATTTATACAATACAGCCTCTTAGAGTTATCAGAGCAATCTACGATAAAATCAAATATATTACATGGAGTAGGTTAATATTAACCTACGAAAGGCAAGTGGCAGAACTGGTGCTAAGCCTCGATCCCACGCCGAACAGCAACACTGCGAACTGGGCAAAGGAAACCGAAAAGCCCAGGGGAAAGTAAGCGATAAAACGTTAGTTGTGAGTGGACAAAAATATTTAATTACGAAAGAAGTGTTTCTCACTTTCCCACATTTATTGTTTAGAACGTTCTTATGCATGCAATAGGGAACTAAAGGTTTTAAATCACTTTCATGACTAAGCCAGCCCCGCTGGCTTAAGGGAAGTTCGACCGACCCTGTTAGTCGGATGAATAAATAAATAAGTAAATAATTTAAAAGGTATGACGAAAAACGTCATCACCATACAATAAAATAAAGTGAGCCGCTAAGGCTCGGGTCGGAGTGTCCCACACTCAAGAGCATCCCATGCTCGGCTCTACTCACCCACTAACACAAAGTAAGTAGGGAGGAGTACCAATAGGCTAGCTAGCAATAAAGTATATCGACCCAGGTATGGTGGGTAAAAACCATATGAAAATCGAGAATTTGTGAGATTTCCTCGAAGTCTCACAAGAAAGGAATTTAGTCCAACGACGTGACCCCGCACGCCAACATGATTCAAAATTATGAATCAATATATTATAATCATGTAAGTTTATAATCTCGAAGAAATCTTCCCTTTCCGAAGATTTTTCGAGAAATCCGAATCTATTAATAAATAAGGATACTTCCATTTTCAAAAATAATCTTATCGAAAATTATTTCTAATAAAAGTTCAAAATGGAACATAACCACTTCTAATCGGCAATTTGAGCCATAACTAATTTCATAATCAAAATCGAATAATTTGCTCATTAAATAACAAATGCTTTAAATAATTTCGTAACTTAGAAAATTTAATTGCATGCATGACTTTAAAATCAAACGTCCACTCACCGTATACGGCTAAGCCTGCCGTCGATCCGAACCCTCTTCGTAGGAATCCTCCTCACGTCCTGTACAATATAACGTTCATAAACCAATAAGTACAGGACGGATAAAAATTAAATCCACCAAAACCAAACCATATCCCAATTGTTATTATTTGCTTAAAAAATCTCCAATTTCACTTTTCTAACTTCATTTCTTTACTTTGAGCTTCCGATTAAGGAATTCCGATACACGGATTATTCGTGAATTAATCAATGAATTTCACACCATAACGAAAACCATATCTACTCTTCACAAAATTAATCCGAGGTCACCAATATGCAAACTACATTATACCATCGATTTAATAACCAAATTACGACAATCAGAAACCTGCCCTACACCACCTCACGCGCCGCCCACAGTGACGGCGAGTGGCGATTATTCGCCGGAATCAACCTCCTCCTATGGCCACCAAATTTCATCCACAACATCAATTCTACTCACTGATCATTTCATTCAACTACAACACATCCAAATAACAATCAAAACCAGTCGAAATCAATGAATGAACATAAACCCAGAAATTGTCCAAGAACCCTAGAATTTCAATTCAACAATTCGACTTCTACACAGCAAATCGAGACACAAGGCCATAGGGGAAATGATCAGTGAAGAAAACCGAACCTTCGACACCGGTTTGGTGGCCGGAGACGACCGAAATCGCCGGAAATCACCGAAAAACCCAATCTGCTACAGTGGACTTTGTGGCTTAAATCCGAGCTCCTCCGGTCGAGATACCATGAAATGCGACCATGGGCATGACGAGGAGGAAGAGGCGAACCTAGGAACGTCCGGGTTTCGTCGTGGGGCGGCCGGAATCGAAGGAACTCAGAGGAAGGGGTTTCGGCCGAACTGGAGGAGGAAGAAATCGGGGGAGAGGAGAGAGAAAAGGCCGGGTAAGTTTCCAAATTTGGAAACTTACCACAGTAACTTCCTATTTAAAGAATTTACTATGAATAGTAATTGGGAATAGTAAATTTAGTTTTTCGCTTATAACTTTCGCATACTAACTCCGATTTTTACGAACCACGTATGCATGTTCTCGGTTTAACATCCTCTACGACTTCCATGAAGAACATTTTCTCAAATTATGACCCGAACAAAAAGTCATCTTTTAGGGCCACTAAAATCATATAACGGAGTAAAAATTTAAGTGTAACTAACATCTACCGTCAAATTAATAAAAATCGAAAATTCTGAGTTCGGAACGTAACATTTTGTCTCCTGGATTTCTGCTATTAATTTATATTTTCATATTTTTGATACTTCATACCTGTTTGACGCTTCCGCACAACACTAATCTCTTGCTGCACCTTTTATATTGGATAGATTTGTATCATTTTGAATCCGTTTTAATATAGTTATCATTGTCTAATTCTTGCCTGTAGTTGCCGTATGGATTCGTATTATGGCTCATTCTATAAAAGACAATAGCTGCTGGTGGCATCAGATAAATTTTATCCTATATATAGTCATGTTTTTGGTCTTTGCAATTTCCTGTCAAGAATTAAATATTCAGGATTCTAATATATGGTTCAAATATTAATATAAATTTGTGTTAAGTTTTAATTAGTTTTTTTATTTTTTTTCCCCAAAAAAAGAAGACGAAGTACTGTGTGAATACGAGAGCATAAAGTCGGTTTTAATCCTACTGCTACTGAGTACTGATTGCTTAACAATAGGCCATAATACTTTGCTAGAAGCCACGCTTTTCTTCACAAAGCCATCAGCAACATATTTATTTTCCCATGCACATGCTGAAATGAGTATGAATTAAAGGAAAGAAGCAAGGAATTGCAGTTTGTCAAAATAGTACCAAGAGGAATGGAGATCCATTCTCGAAAAGAAAAAGAAAAAAAAGGATGGAGACCAACATCATCACTAAACATTAGCTGCTTCATAGTCATATAATAAGTCTCCACTTCAATATGAGTGATTTCTATCTCAAAAGCAAGGTTCATGCCAGTTAGCATAGCCGAAGCTTTAGTCTGCAACACTATACAATGGTAAATGTTCCTCATAAATTCATAAATCCAATCTCTCAACAAACCCCAAACCCAAAACCCAAAACCCCAACCCCGCCGCCACTATTCTAGTACCATCCACATTGAGTTTAACATGATCGGGACTTGGTTTATGCCAGCTTAAGTATTCAACTCTATTAGATTCACCTGTTTGGGTTATAGAGTTGTCTTTACTTCATTCATAAATGTATTGAAAGATTATAGCAATATAATTATAAGGACCATAAAAAATGTTCTTATTTTGCCACTTCCATAGAAACAAACAAGTGAAGGAAAAGAATTGGGAGAATGGGAGCTGGGACAAAGCAAAGCCAAGAAACTCACAATTATGCTGTAGAATATTAGCAGTAATTCAATTCTCCCAGCTCAGAGTTAATGTTATGCGCACAGTAACAGCTTAACATTATCATGTTGGAAAATTTAGTCGATGGATGCTACGTATACACCATATTTTGATTCTTCTATAAAATCACACAAAATAATGTATTAATAACAAATAATATTCATCATTTCATTGTCATAATGGACTAAAATAACAAGAATCATAACACTTATCTATTGGATTTGTAGGCTTATGGAGGACATATCATTCAAAAAGAGTTTAAAGTTGAGGCGTGTAAACTGCCCTTAAGAGTAGATTTCACCCCTCGGAGATAGTGTCTCGGTGTAGCAGGTTAGTGGCACCCTATCATCCAGGATACAATTACCGTTAATCCTTGTAAGCGTACACTAGCAAACTTGGATCCTAAAAATGCTTTATTTTTTCCCATTTGGCATTATGGAAGAGCAAGAATAAAGCACACTATAGAATATGTATGAACTCACTAGAGAAATAGCTATGGAGAAAACTATAGAAGATAATGAATTTCATTGTGTGTGTAAGACCAAGAAGTGACATGTATATATAGTAGATGAAAATGCTTAGAGATATGATGCAAATTTAATAAGATAATTATTGGAATATTAGTATGCTATAATATTACGAGCATAATGAATTAGTAACGTTTTAGAATAAATGTATGGTAAATAGTTTTTCAATAAATTGGGAGTTATATTTTGAAATACACAATCAAAATTTCCAACGCCAAACAACAAATGGTTTGAAACAATTTATAAAAGGTGCATTGATTCAGTTTCTCCATGACAATGAACATTAGAGTTATACTCTCATCTGTCAACAATATTGAACTTCCCATATTGAATAGGAATTGGAGTAGAAATTCTTCCAAAATCACTCTAATTTAGAATTAGCTCTCTGGGCTACAACAGTAAAGCCCATCCCATAACCTTCCCATTTCGCAAAGCCAAACCCCGCCACGTCACCGATCCGCGCGCTTCCTCCCAACCCCAATCCGCAATCCGCGTGCTACCCCTCTCAGCAAATCCCACCCGTCCATTCCAAACCGCATCAACAGCCAATCCCAATTCACACTTCCCGCATAAATTTTCGAAACCCGCGCCAGAGAAACACGCCACGTCACCGATCCGCACCTAAACCAACCCAACACGTAGCCACAGCCGTCCATTCCCCAAAACAAACCAACGGCCACGATTACTTCTTCCCCACCACACCCCCACTATAAAACTCACTCCAAATTCAACTTCACAATTCGCACTACCAAATCCCCAATCTCTCTGAAAACCTAGAATTCTCCCAAGCCCTAAATCCCCAATCTCTCAATGGCTCGTACCAAGCAAACCGCCCGCAAGTCCACCGGAGGCAAGGCGCCACGTAAGCAGCTTGCCACCAAGGCCGCTAGGAAGTCCGCTCCGGCCACCGGCGGAGTGAAGAAGCCACACAGATTCAGGCCGGGAACCGTCGCGCTTCGTGAGATCCGCAAGTACCAGAAGAGCACTGAGCTTCTGATCCGCAAGCTCCCATTCCAGCGTCTGGTTCGTGAAATCGCTCAGGATTTCAAGACCGATCTGAGGTTCCAGAGCTCCGCCGTGGCGGCGCTGCAGGAGGCGGCGGAGGCTTACCTCGTCGGGCTCTTTGAGGACACCAATCTGTGCGCGATTCACGCGAAGAGGGTTACGATCATGCCGAAGGATATTCAGCTCGCTAGGCGCATCAGGGGTGAGCGCGCTTGAGTTTGAGTTGAAGGGTTTAGTACAGATGGAGTAGTATTTGGAAGATAATGTGTGCGATGAAATGTCTTATGTTTATTTTGGGTTTCGTATGGTATTATGGCTTAGATGGTTGTTTAGAGATGTAGATCAGAAGTTTAATGTGATGTAATGGGTTTATCTTATCAATGAAAATGACTTATTTTCCCTCAACTGTGTTACTTTTAGTTATTGAAAGCCAAATTAATCATGTTGCCTAAGTTTACATTTATGTGATCCGGGCCCAGAAATGTTTGGTTGAATGGGATTGAATTTGTAGATGAGGTAGAGATTTTTCCTAGATCGTTTCAGCATATGAGGACCCTTGAATAAATTTAAGCAGAACAATTTCATAAGGAGCAGAAGAGTTTGCTGTAGAATTATGCATGTCAATCAATGAAGCAAGGGACTTTGTTCCAAGCTCAAAGAATGATGGTATATACACTAGCCATTACAGTTGCTGACATTATGTGTAGCCTACTTGTGATTTATAACAAGATGATTGATTATACATATAGACATGATTGTGTAAATTGGTGACAAAATTGAGTAAAATTGCAGTTAACTTTACATGCGTTGAGCGACGAGAAATGCTTGAAGGTTCTGAAGAAATGCAGGGAAGCTATTCCAGACAGTGGTCAAGGAAAGGTTATTATCATAGACATTGTGATAAACGAGGAGAAAGACTAACACAAAACTCAGCAGTTGTAGATGAACAACAAACCATTAAATTCAGAATTTGTAATACATAGTTGTAAAAGCCAACAAAAATTTACTATGTTTGGAAAACTACATCCAATGGCTTTCATGAAACCCTGAAATGATGTAGTCGTAGCAATAAATGAATCAAATTTTTACCATCCCTAGTTATTTGAAAATAAAGCTAAACAAAACAATGAACTGCCTCGTGTCCTTTTTAATCTTCTACCTGACCAAAGACGAGAAGTACTACTATATATTCTTAAATTTCCAACAAAAGTATACCTCTGTGCTTTTAGAAAAGATGGCACTTCCATCATTTGCCTGACTAATTGCTCATCTTTATTTGCTTTCTTCCTTGTGCGCAGAACTTGGTAAGAAGGAAAATAATGACTGAGTCTTCTTGTTGGCAATGTGGTAATCCAATCGAATCAGTTATCCATATTTTATGGGATTGTCCTCTTACAAAAAAAGTGTGGAAGCTGTCATTTCTAAGTGACTTGTGCAAAACATGGAGGGAACCATCTTTTCATGATTTGTTTTTACATGTCAGTACTATTACAGTGGGGGATGACTTGGAAAAGTTTAGTTTCTTGGCATGGTTGTTGTGAAGGAATAGAAATCTCTGTAGGCATGGAGAAAAAAGTCTTAAACCGGTGGATATTTTTCGTAGTGCTGGGGAGTGGCATAATGAATTCATAGCATGTCAAGTTAAAAGGGACCAGAAGATAGTGACCCAGCAACTACCAGTAGTTTGGAGCCCACCACAGTTGGGGAATTTGAAGATGAATTTCGATGGTGCATTGGATCCAAGTAATGGTATTTGTGGTTTGGGGATGGTGTTCAGGGACCATTTTGGAGTCTAAAGGGGCCACGGCAGTCCCCCAGATTGGTTATTTATCTCCGATATCAGTTGAGGCTCTTGCTTTGCTTCATGGACTTCGTTTGGCTGCTCATGTGGGATTTGGAAGACTGAAAATTGAAGGTGATGCTCTGTCTATTATTAATTCTTTACAAGTTGAGTGTGATGATTTAAGTCTTGAAGGACACCTCCTAGATGAAGTTAAACTTTTAGTTGAGTCTTTTGAGTTTTGTAGTAGCCATTTTGTCAAGTGGGAAGGCAACAACGTTGCTCACTGTTTAGCCAAAGAAGCTTTGAAAGTTAGTCAACATTTTCTTTGTTTAGAGTCAGGGTCTCCATGACTCCTCCGGTGAGTCAGTATATACTGTGTCTGAAGTCTAAGTGGGCAAGATTCAATCATCATTGTAGGATTTTGTACCCTATCTTATTGTACTTGAGTTCATTATGAATGAAGTTCTCTTTCAATCTAAAAAAAAAAAGAGAAGTTTTTAAATCATTCTTTTTGTTTCACCAACTAAGGAGAACATTAGTGTGCCAGGCCTTTATCTCCATTCAGAAATTTTGCTAGTTGTTGGCCATTAATCAAATTGATCATGATTTTGTAGCAAATACATGAATTCAGATATTAAAAAATCTTATCCCTTTTTGGATTGGTTTTCCTAAAGCCTTGTCCAATCATAGGCATTCTGTCTTGGATAGATAAGACATCGTGACACACACTTAGTTACATCATCAATTCCAGATATTGACTGCGAAAGCTTAAAGCACCGTGATACACACTTAGTTACATCATCAATTTCAGATATTGACTGCGAAAGCTTATTGTTGATCAAAAAGAGCATTAAAAGAAGTAATTGTCGGAGCACTCTACCCACCACTGACCCTGAGAGTACAAGCCTATGGGATGACCTTTCCCCAGCTCTCTTTGACCTACCCGAGGAATCTTTCCTTTATAATAGGGGGTGGGTGGATGAACCAGATGCATATGGGGTCTTTCAAAAGACATTCTTAAAAAAAAGAGTTCAGTCCTTTGCCGAGGTTTTCTATCTATCTATCGATGAGGCCCTGGAGAGTTGCCTGCCCAACTCCACTTACTCCCATAACCTCGGTTCCATTCTTTGAAACCTGCATTTCAAACTAGGGGCCCCTCCAATCTGACTTTGCATCATAGGTAAGGCAAAGCGCTTTCTTTTAAGAATGCATCTGGTTCCATCTTTCTTTCGTTAGTTAACCCACCCTTCTCTACAAGGGATTGCAGTAATTCTGGGAAAAAGTCTTTATTAATTATTATTAGCATTAAGTAGTAAACATTTTACACTATAGGTTTACCCATACCATACATGCAAACATAATAAAGAAAACCAAGAGCAATCAAGCATGCCCGGGTTGCTTATTCTATACACTCGAGATATCAAATGTTAACATTAAATGTTGGGCTAAATATATATTACTACCCTGTGGTTTGGGTCTAAAATCAATTCAGTCCATGAACTTCTAATTTCATCAAAAACACCCATGCACTTTCAATTTTGATCAATAAGTCCAATTTGTTAGTTTTCCGACAATTGAGTTATTTAACTTGTTAACGTGGCTTATATATGACCTATGTTTTATGATGTGATGTCTGCAGACCACCTCTAATCAATTTAAGAGTGAGTCATATTATTAAAAATAAATAGTTTTTGAACAAATAACCAACTATAACTTGAACCCATAACAAAATATTAACGAATTAGACCTATTAGATCAAAATTAAAAGTGCATGAGTGTTTTTGATGAAATTAAAAGTCCAGAGACTGAATTGATTTTGGACCTAAGCTACAGAATACTAACTAGTATTTAGCCTTTAAATGTTTCTCACAATACTCTTTATCTATTTCCTGAAAATAGATAACTATATTCTATTGTTCTCGCGGGATATTATGCAGCCAAAGGTCTGACTTTCAAACCAAACTAATGATAGACAATCAATCCCTAACCAGAATAGATGAGGCAAAGCAAAAGAAACAGATGAACGTGAAGCACATACCACTTTAAATGACAATCAATTAAAAGAAACTATAAAACAAAGACACAAGTCTAACCTTGGAAGAACCAAAAACTCAACTTACCCCAAAAACTAAATATCCTCTAAATTAAAAGTCAAACTCGAAACCTCACCTTGAACCCTCCCAATCAACTACTCAAATCCCAAACTCGAAGACCCCTAAAACAGGGACACCCGTATCAATTCAAAGAAAACCAAAAACACATGAGAACCGAGCCCAAAAGAACCTAGGTGCAATCACACCTGAAAATTAAATAAGAGAATTACCAGATTAAAGGTTCAAACTTTAAAACCCTACCTTAAAATTATCGGATTCAATTGGATTAACTCGGCGACTACAACAGATCTCTCTCTCTCACATCAGAACTGCAAAAAAAATTTCAAGCGAGGATAAAAGCGACAACTCAGGATGAACAGTGTAACAGTGCATAATACATTTGTTTCCGATCGGAATGAAAATTGGGCATTAATTTCAACCTTGGTGGGTTTGGAACTTTGAACGCATCACCTAACCAATAGAAAGTGTGAAATTAATGGGTTTGAACAGATCACCTAAAGAAAGAAAGGAAAAAAAAAGTCTTTTGTCCTGTTTGAGCCGTGTAAGAATGGAATTGGCCATTTTTTTATTATTGCAGAATTGAGACTTTTCTTCTTCTCAGATTGTTTCAGTAGATCAGGATTTTTATAAATATAAGCTGAATATTTCGTAAGGAGCAGAAGAACTTGCTTTAGAATCATGGAATCTAATGAAGCAAGGGAATTGTTCCAAGCTCAATCTCATCTGTACAAACACATGTCCAACGCTGTGAGTACTATGTCACTCAAGTGTGTAGTTCAGCTAGGCATACCGGACATAATTGACAGCCATGGCGAAGCCATTACTCTACAGGAATTGGTCACAGCACTTCAACTTAACCCAGCTAAATCTGGCTGTGTGCAGCGGCTCATGCGCCTAATGATACACTCTGGTTTTTTTGCTACAAAAAAAGTCTGTAAAAATCAAGATGAAGAAGAGGAGGAGGCCTATGTCCTTACGCCGTCTTCCAGGCTCCTCCTGAAAAACAAGGTCCCGAGTTTGTTACCGTTTGCTCTGGGGATGTCTGATCCAGCTCTTGCAACCCCATGGCAAGTTTTGGGAAATTGGTTCCGAGGGAACGAGCTCACACCCTTTGAGACTGCTCATGGGATGGGATTGTGGGAATACAAAGAAAAAAATCCTGAGTTCAACAGTCTTTTTAATGAAGCAATGGCCAGTGATTCCGGAATGATGAACTTGGTCATCAAAGACTGCAAGCCAATATTTGAGGGGTTGAGTTCATTAGTTGATGTAGGAGGTGGTACAGGAAAAGTTGCTAGGATCCTTTGTGAGGCTTTCCCCAACTTGAATTGCTCAGTTCTTGAACTTCCACATGTTGTTGCTAACCTGCCGGATAGTGCGAATTTGAAGTTCATTGCAGGTGATATGTTCAATGCTATTCCTCCAGCTGATGCTATTTTGCTCAAGGTATGCAATTTTTCATTTCTTCAGTGGCTACACATAATGTCAGCAACTGTAATGGCTAGTGTATTATATACCATCATTCTTTGTGTTTGTGATTTATAAGAAGATGATTGATTATACACATATACATGACTGTAAATTGGTGACAAAATTGAGTAAAATGCAGTTAACTTTACATGCTTTGAACGACGAGGAATGCTTGAAGGTTCTGAAGAAATGCAGGGAAGCCATTCCAGGCAATGGTCAAGGAAAGGTTATTATCATAGACATTGTGATAAACGAGGAGAAAGAAGATCACGAAACAACTGAAACAAAGCTCTTCTTTGACATGTTGATGATGGCTGTGGTGACTGGAAGAGAAAGAAGTGAGAAAGAGTGGGAAAAGCTCTTTCTGGAGGCTGGTTTCAGCAAGTACAAGATAACACCAATCTTTGGTTTAAGGTCCCTTATTGAAGTTTATCCTTAGAAACTATCATATGCTGTAAGCAATTTCATTTTGAATGATTAATCATGAAATAAATCAATAAATCATTATATCTGAAGTCTTAACAATTTCAAATGAGTCTGCTAATGCTTAATCATTATATATTGACTTGATTGTTCCTTAACTACACAATACTGCTCTTTTGGAACAAATAAAAGGGTATGCACTTACTAATTGAAATCATCTAGTTTTCATTTTTGGGTGAACAAGCAAGTATACCAAACATACAAAATAACCACACGAATTTCCAAACAGCATCAATTCACAACTAAAAGTAAAGGAACACGACCACTGTGCAAGAAAACTAATTCAGCACTAGTCATTTTAATATAAGTCTAGATATTTATCCATCAATCATCTCAGATCAAGTTTGACACTCGAAAACAGATTAAGCATGCAGATAAAGCTCTACCTTTGGAGCATTTATTCGAACAGGTCATGTTTGATTCCTAAAAGATCCAACGAATCAAAATTTTCTAACCTACTGCTTTATTCATAGTCCCACAAATCCAGTAATGGAGCTATAAACAGCAACTCAAACGCATCTCTCTGATTTTGTATAAAAAGAGGAAAGAAACATACCTTTGATTTTGATTGCTGCTCGGAGCAGACCCACCAAAACAGTCTGACTTATCTCTTGAGTCCTTTCTTTGACTTCGCCATGTATGGGCATCGTTCGTGCTTGGCATATGCTACAGCCTGCAGTAAAATGAGTTTTACTGAAGCTTACTTTTCTTTTGGGTGGCCACTCACCTTGGGTGGACAGCAGACACTTTTATGTGCTAAAATAGAGAGTATCCGACTAGACTAGCTAGGGCTCCCAACGTGTGTGTGTTGGAATCTCTAACGTCTATATTTCTGTGCTAAGACAAGCATGCAGCCTGGAAATAGGAGCCCAGAATCTGCCATTTTCCTGCAACAGTGTATAAATATATAGCTTGAGCTTGAGCTTCTCTTGGGGGGGGGGGGGGTGGTTGCAGTGAAATCCATGGCTATTTACTTCCCACCATCCGGACCAAACCAACCAACCAAATTAATTAACCCTGCCAAAAAGGAAAAAAAAAAAAAACATTACAAAATACAAGAAGTTGGACAAAATACTTCAAAGATTCTTATCTCTGAGACTTTGACAGATGGAATCCGCCACTTTTGGATTTTCGAAGAATTGAGTTTTTCTTCTTCTCATATTGTTTTTTTTTTTTTTTGAAGACCTTCTCATATTGTTTCAGTAGGTAAGGATTTTTATAAATATAAGCTGAACAGTTTCATAAGGAGGAGGAGAACTTGCTGTAGAATTATGGATTCTAATGAAGCAAGGGACTTGTTCCAAGCTCAATCTCATCTGTATAAACACATATTCAACTTCGTGAGTTCTTTGTCACTCAAGTGTGCGGTTCAGCTTGGCATACCAGACTTAATCAACAGCCATGGCAGAGCCATTACTCTACCGGAGTTGGTCACAGCACTTCAACTTCCCCCAGCTAAAACTGGCTACGTGCACCGGCTGATGCGCCTAATGGTACACTCTGGTTTCTTTGCTACAAAACAAGTCTGTATGAATCAAGATGAACAAGAGGAGGAAGAGGCATATGATCTTACACCGTCTTCTAGGCTCCTCCTAAAAGACAAGGTTCCGAGCATGTCACCCATTGTTACAGCGATGCTTGATCCAGCTTTTACAACCATGGCAGATTTTGGGAAATTAGTTACGTGGGAATAATGAGCTCACACCCTTTGAGACTGCACATGGGATGGGATTGTGGGAATACGGAGACAAAAATCCTGAGTTCAACAGTCTTTTTAATGAAACAATGGCCAGTGATTCCGGAATGATGAACCTGGTCATCAAAGACTGCAAGCCAATCTTTGAGGGGTTGAGTTCATTAGTTGATGTAGGCGGCGGTACAGGAACAGTTGCTAGGATCCTTTGTGAGGCTTTCCCCAACTTGAAATGCACAGTTCTTGAACTTCCACAAGTTGTTGCTAACTTGCCAGATGGTGCAAATTTGAAGTTCGTTGCAGGTGATATGTTCAATGCTATTCCTCCAGCTGATGCTATTCTGCTCAAGGTATGCAATTTGTCACTTCCTCTGTTTTTTTTTTTTTTTTTTGTTTAAAAGTAGTTCATTGTATGTTAGCAAGTGTTACTGGCTAGTGGCTACTGTATATACCATCATTCTTTGTGTTTGTGATTTATAAGAAGATGATTGATTATACACATATACATGATTGTGTAAATTGGTGACAAAGCTGAGTAAAATGCAGTTAAGTTTACATGATTTGAGCGACGAGTAATGCTTGAAGGTTCTGAATATAGGCAGGAAAGCTATTCAAGACAGTGGTCAAGGAAAGGTTATTATCATAGAAATTGTGATAAACGAGGAGAAAGACGAACACCAATCAACTGAAGCCAAGCTCTTCTTTGACATGTTGATGATGGTTGTGGTGACCGGAAGAGAGAGAAGTGAGAAAGAGTGGGAAAAGCTTTTTCTCGGGGCTGGTATCAGCAAGTACAAGATAACTCCCATCTTTGCTTTAAGGTCCCTTATTGAAGTTTATCCTTAGAAACTATCATATGCTGTAAGATTTATGCGACTGCTGATCAGCAATTTCAATTCTTCTTCCTTAATAAAGTACTCATTTTGAAATATCAATCTTGAAATACATCATTATATTTAAAGTCTTCACAATTCCAAATGAGTTTGCTGATGCTTAATCAACCCTAGGATGCTGACAGCTAATCCCTATTTCAAAGAGTTGAATAGAAGACTTTCATACAAGTTATCAGCTAAAGGGGCAATATCTACTCCATAACTTTTCCTATGTTGTAGTATAAAATGTATATATATCGTATATGTCTATATCATGTAACAAAATACGTAAAAGTATTTAAATAGGTACTTGAGTGTATAATCATAGGTACTTGAGTGTATGAAGACTTATGTAAACATGCTTTACCAAAGGGCAACAAGCATGGCAGAAAATCATCATCAAGATGGTTATCATTTTGAGTTTCTCTTTGAGCTTTCACACTTCAAATGTATTCCTATAAATACCCCCTTTGTATGAGATGAATAAACACATTGAAATCTCCATTCTCTCTGAAATTTTACTCTCCTTTTCTGTTTATCAATTCCTCTTGTTCTTAAACACGTTATCAGCACGAAATTGCTCTAGAATTAGAATCGAAAAATTGACGAAAGAAGAGTTCTTCATCGATCGAAGTCATTTTTCAAAACCTACAAAAAATCCCCAAACCCTAGCTCAGATTAAAGCCCTTGATTCCAGGAGCCCGGAACCGGTCTCAGAATAGCCGGAACCGGCCGGAAACGGCCTGAACTGGCCGCCGGAAGAGGAAAAATCAAACCGGACCGCTGCCGGACTGCTGCCGAGAGCTGCTGAGGTCCTGCCGAGGTGCTGTCGAGAGTTGCGCAGCAGCTGCCGAGGTGCTGCCGAGACCTGCCGAGAAGCTGCCGAGAGCCCTACGTAGCAGCTGCCGAGACGCTGCGCAGCAGCTGCCGAGCAGCTGTCGACACATCTGTCGACAGATTTGCGCGGCGACTTTCCGACAACTTTTCCGGTGACTTTTTCGACACTTTTCCGGCGACTTTTCGGACTTTTTTTCTCGATTTTTTCCAACGATCCTTTCGGTCACCTCCGATAATTTTTCCGGTCAAAAATTTCCGGCAACACTATTCCAAGGATGTCGAATGAACCTAGACTCGATTTTCAAATCCTTGACTCAACAGGTTCGGATTACCATAGCTGGAAAACCGACGTTGAGAACCATCTCACATCGAAGGAGATATTGCCCATCATCCATGAACCAAACCCGGCCCTTGTGTTCCCTCGATCACCCAAGAAGCATGCACAAGCAATCATCTTGATGCGACGTCATATGGACAAAGCACTCAGGCTAGAGTACATGT
The DNA here is from genome assembly GCA_025331145.1 of Rosa persica. Taxonomy (NCBI): domain Eukaryota; kingdom Viridiplantae; phylum Streptophyta; class Magnoliopsida; order Rosales; family Rosaceae; genus Rosa; species Rosa persica. Next base: position 4,609,206 of record WFKR01000005.1, on the reverse strand, counting down.
CCATCAAAGATGCAAAGGATTTATGGGAAGCACTACAAGAGAGCTTTAACAATATCCAAGATTCTCTCCTCCCTGACTTGAAGGTTCAGTGGAACGATGTACGCTTCTCAGACTTCAAGTCTATTGCTGAGTACAATTCAGAAGCTCTTCGTCTCAAATCCATGTTGAGGTTCTGTCAAAGGCCCCTCACAGAAGAAGAGCTAATTGAGAAAACTCTCTCCACCTTCCCCGTTGCAGCAATTTTGCTATCAAAGCAGTATCGCACTGAAGTAAATGCTGGACGAATTACGAGGTTCAATGAACTCATAAATATTTTGTCGGTAGCCGAAAAGCACGACAACATTCTCGTAAAGAATTATAATTCAAGACCCATTGGAACCAAGAGCGTTCGTGAGGCAAATTATAATGCACCCAAGAGAGGGCACATGGAGCGGTACCCCAGCAATAGGGGACATGTGTACCCTAATAATAGGGGACATGAAGGACGAACATGTCCATATAACCGCCCCAACAGGGAAGGAAACCGTAACTTTAGAGCGGGCACACGTGATGGTAACTCCACACGTGGAAGAGGGAGATATGGCAACACCGGCTGTGGAAATAGCACCATGAGCCGTAGAGGTCATACCATGCGCCGTGGTAGTAGCAGCAACCCTCCTAGGGGATATCCACAACGTGCACAACGTGCACAACCTGTACAAACTGTACAACCTGCACAACCTATACCTCAAATGAAGGGAGGGAACCACAATGACATGTGTCATAGATGTGGATCAATCGAGCATTGGTTTAAACAATGTCATGCAAGTACCCAATTAGCTGCACGCTACAAGGAGTACAGGGAAGCAAGAGAGCAAAAAGCTAACCTTGCCGAAGATGAAAATAGTGAAGATGTCAATCTCACTGTTGAGGACTTCAAAGCTGTAGATGAAGAGCACGAGGATGCCACAGACTTTGATTAGAATAATCCTCTTTCTATTTTCCAAGAATGGCAAATGTGCCTTAGTCAATAAATAACAATTGTATTAAACTCCTTCTTATGTGGCGTACCCAATGAAGTATGATGTCTAGGAAAGCAATTGAGATCGGGGTATTTAAGCGAGCCTCGCTCCACCAACATCTCTCTACTTTCCTGGTCATATTCCATTGGAATTACCAAACGGATTGAGTGATAGCAATTTGTCTAAAGTTTGATATTTGGAATAGACTTATGAATAACTTTGATGTAATCATTGGCTATTTTCCCTATTAATAAAGTATCGCATTCAATGTCATGGACATGTGTTAATATTCCGAACTTTATTCCTTTCAGTATGTTTTCCGGAGAATTGGAATGCCTTCTTGATAGTGGCACCACACATACGATATTGCGACATAGGCAATTATTTTTATGGATGACACCCAGTCGATCCTCAGTAACTACGATGGCAGGACCATCACAATTGATTCATGGTCGAGGACCAGCTCAATTTTTGTTACCAAATGGCACAAATATTAATGTCGCCGAAGCTCTATATGCTCCAAGGGCCGGAAGGACCCTATTAAGCTTTAAAGACATAAGAGCCAATGATTTTCATGTGGAAACACATTGTGAGAATGGACAAGAGTTCCTTTGCATCACCTCTAAAAACTACGGAAATACACGAGTTTTAGAGAAACTTATGTGTCGCTCTAGTGGATTGTATGCAACCACTATTAGAGTCATTGAATCCAACCATGTCATGAATGACAAATTATGGGATCCTGACACATACAGGCTTTGGCATGACCGTTTGGGACATCCAGGTCGTGACATGATGCTCCATATATTAAAAACTTCACACGGACATCCATTCTTCAAAACGAAAAGAAGTACGAACCAAACATTGGTCCAAAGAGTTACTTCTAAAGTGTATCATTCGTTTTGCAAAGCTTGCTCTTTAGCAAACGTAGGATCAAGACCATCCTATGCAAAGGACACTAAAGAAAATATACCATTCTTACAAAGAATACAAGGTGATATTTGTGGACCTATCCAACCAACTTGCGGACCATTTAGATATTTTATGGTGTTGGTTGATGCATCGACACGTTGGTCACATGTCATGCTCTTATCCACAAGAAATGCTGCATTTGCTAAACTCCTAGCACAAATCATTAAGTTAAGGGCTCACCACCCCGATCATCCTATTAAGTCAATTCGTCTTGACAATGCTGGAGAATTTACATCAAGAACCTTTGATGATTATTGCATGTCCATTGGGATTGAGGTGGAACATCCTGTCCCTCATGTACACACCCAAAATGGACTCGCAGAAGCTGCCATTAAAAGACTTCAAATGGTTGCCAGGGCATTGGTTATGCGCACCAATCTCCCTATTTCTGCTTGGGGCTATGCAATATTACATGCAGCTGTGCTTATTCGTCTGAGACCCACTGCCACCCAACCCTTTTCTGCGTCCCAACTGGTGACTGGGTATGAGCCTGATGTCTCACACTTACGCATATTTGGGTGTGCAGTCTATGTGCCAATTGCGCCGCCACAGCGCACCAAAATGGGTCCTCAAAGACGCTTAGGCCTTTATGTTGGATATGATACTCCAAGCATTATCCGCTACATAGAACCCTTGACAGGTGATCTATTTACCGCTAGATTTGCGAATTGTCACTTTGATGAGACAGTCTTCCCGTCATTAGGGGGAGACAAGAACATTAATGTTCAACAGAAAAGACAGGAATTGTCGTGGTCTGTCCCCACTTTGTCTCATCTTGATCCCCGAACCACACAGTCTGAAATAGAGGTGCGGAGGATTCTCGATCTTCAGAACGTAGCAGAATCAATGCCTGATGCGTTTTCTGATATCGCTAAAGTGACAAGATCACACATACCTGCTGCAAACGTACCTGCAAGGATTGATGTTCCTAAAACTAAAGGACATGACATCCCCTCCATGGGTGATGCAGTGGCTAGACCCATGGCTCCTGCTAGAAAGCGCGGGAGGCCTATAGGTTCGATGGATTCTCGCCCAAGAAAGAAAGCGAGCTTGACACAAAATAATCCATTAATCATCGATATAAATAATCCATCTCATGAAAAAATTCCGGATTATGGTTATGTCCAAGAGACATCATTGGAGGACGCTCCAATAGTAGAACCAATTCCAGAGAATAGAGAGATCTCCATGAATTACACTAGTATACATGTAATTATGGACATAAATTCTATGGCTATTGATGATGCGTTTGCATATCATATTGCAAAAGGAATTATAGAATACGATGATATCGAACCTCGCTCCGTTGAAGAATGCCAACGTAGAGCAGATTGGTCAAAATGGAAAAATGCGATCCAGACTGAATTGGATTCACTAACAAAGAGACAGGTATTTGGGTCTATAACACTGACACCACCAAATATAAAACTTGTTGGCCATAAATGGGTCTTTGTTAGAAAACGTAATGAGAAAAATGAGGTTGTTAGATACAAAGCCCGCCTTGTGGAGCAAGGTTTCTCACAACGTCCTGGAATCGACTACGAGGAGACATACTCTCCCGTAATGGATGTTATAACGTTCCGCTACCTTGTCAGTTTGGTAGTTTCCGAAAAACTTGACATGCAGCTTATGGATATGGTTACAGCATATCTCTATGGGGATCTAGATTCAGAGATATATATGAAGGTTCTAGATGGACTTCAATTACCCAAATCAAGTGGCTCTAAACCACGGAGCGCGTTTTCAATAAAATTAAGACGCTCACTATATGGATTGAAACAATCCGGACGGATGTGGTATAACCGTCTAAGTGACTACTTGATTGGGAAGGGATATGTTAACAATGAAATATGCCCTTGCGTGTTCATTAAGAGAACAAGATCCGGATTTGCAATTGTAGCAGTTTATGTTGATGGCATGAACTTAATTGGAACTCTAGATGAGTTAAAAGAAACTGCTACATATTTGAAATCTGAATTTGAGATGAAAGATCTCGGGAAAACACGGTTCTGTCTTGGAATAGAACTCGAGCACCGTAATGATGGGATTATGATCCATCAATCAGCATATACTCAAAAGTTACTAAGGCGCTTTAATGAAGATAAAGCAAAGCCTGTGAGTACTCCCATGATCAACCGTAGTCTTGAGCCCATGAAAGATCCGTTTCGTCCAAGGGATGAGGACGAAGATTTATTAGAAGCTGAAATACCATACCTAAGTGCGATAGGCGCATTATTGTATTTAGCTCAATGCACAAGACCAGATATCTCATTTGCAGTAAACTTGTTAGCTCGACACAGTTCTGCACCAACACGCCGTCATTGGATTGGTATAAAGACAATCCTTCGATACCTAAAAGGTACGATCGATATGGGCTTGTTCTATCCCTACAGAGAGAAAAGAAATGTGAGCGCCGGCAACACTATCCATAGTGACCGACGTTCTCCTCCTCCCCTCCATCAAAATGATGTTTTGACGGGTTTTGCTGATGCAGGGTATCTCTCTGACCCTCACAAAGGTCGCTCCCAAACAGTTTATGTCTTTACCATGGGAAACACCGCGATATCTTGGAGATCTACAAAACAGACTCTTGTTGCTACTTCCTCAAATCATGCAGAGATAATTGCACTACATGAAGCCGTGCGTGAGTGCATATGGCTAAGGTCTATAAATAGACACATTCGAGGAACTTGTGGTTTGAAATTCACCACAAATGAACCTACATGCATTTACGAGGACAATGCAGCTTGTATTGAGCAAATGAAATTAGGTTTCATCAAAGGCGACAATACCAAGCATATATCGCCGAAATTCTTCTACAATCAGCAACAGCAAACACTTCTAAATATTGAAGTAAATCAAATCCGATCAGAAGATAATGTAGCTGACTTATTTACTAAGTCACTACCAAAATCCCCTTTCGAGAAACATGTAAGGAGCATCGGATTGAGGAGGATATCTGAACTCCCACGATCTTCAAGAGGAGTCTAAATCAGGGGGAGTATCCAGAAACATACTTCACACTCAACGCGCGTTGTGCTCTTTTTCCCTTTCGACCAAGGTTGTTTTTTCCCACAGGGTTTTATTACTTGGCAAGGTTTTTAACGAGGCAACTTCGATGCGCACCATCTACACAATACTATTGAACATGAAATATCCAAGGGGGAGTGTTGTAGTATAAAATGTATATATACCGTATATGTCTATATCATGTAACAAAATAAGTAAAAGTATTTAAATAGGTACTTGAGTGTATAATCATAGGTACTTGAGTGTATGAAGACTTATGTAAACATGCTTTATCAAAGGGCAACAAGCATGGCAGAAAATCATCATCAAGATGGTTATCATTTTGAGTTTCTCTTTGAGCTTTCACACTTCAAATGTATTCCTATAAATACCCCCTTTGTATGAGATGAATAAACACATTGAAATCTCCATTCTCTCTGAAATTTTATTCTCCTTTTCTGTTTATCAATTCCTCTTGTTCTTAAACATCCTATTTATTCATTCTTACCTTAAACAATGGGAACAAGCTTAGCTAAAGTTTTTTTGCCAAAGTCTAGGAGACCAGCCATGTTTACAAGTAATGTATTTCAGATTTCAGCCTTTATTATTAATCCAATATGGCCAAGAAAAAGTTGCCAAGTAGAAGAAAGTGAAATCAAACAATGGCCACCAATGAAGTAACAGAAGGAAAAGTCAAATTGGATCTAAAAAAAAGTCAACTGAATCTGTAATCAGAAATCCTGCTATGTTAATATTCCCCAAGTATGTCTTACTGTCTTTTTACTGTCTTTTTACTATGCTAATCCTCATAGTTAGCATATGAGGATCTGCTCTCTTTAGTCTTGCTTTATAAATTAACATATCTAGAATATTCTTGAGTCTAATGTCTGAATTAGAGCTAATTAAAATAATGCAAATTGTGACAGCAGCCCATTAAATTGAAGTCAAAGCTGTCCCTGAAACATTTCCATTGAATCTATGGAGTCTTTCCCTTCTATATTAGAGAAGTATAAAAGTATATAATTAAAACCCATTAGCTCTTCCTACTCACAATTTCATTATCTTCTACCTAGCAAATCAGAGAAGAAAAATCATGGGTTTTCGGAAGGATGATCTTGATTTGGTGTTGGTCCCAAGTGGATTGCTGATCATGTTTGTCTACCACATCAACCTTCTCTACAGATATCTTCATCTCCCTCACACCACAGTCATTGGCTTTGAAAACAATGACAAAAGAGCTTGGGTTGAAAGAGTTATGCAGGTAAGCTTTTACAATCTCTCTTTCCAATTTTCCATACAAAGATCATCAAATTTAGCCAATTAACAGAACTTAATTCTTATAATTCAGGCTGAAAGAAGAGATGTTGGAATAGTACTTAATGTGATTTCATCAAACACATCAGCAGCAACATTTTTGTGTTCTATCTCCCTAACTCTTAGTTCCCTTATTGGAGCTTGGCTTGGAAGCAACACAAATGGGGTCTTTCAGAGTGAATTAGTCTACGGCAACACGAATCCATCAACGATTACCATCAAGTACATAACCCTCTTAACTTGCTTCCTTCTCGCATTTGCTTGCTTTGTTCAATCAGCAAGGCACTTTGTTCATGCCAACTACCTAATAAGCACACCAGATAGTAACATTCCAGCCTGGTATGTAGAGATGGCAGTCATAAGGGGTGGTGATTTTTGGTCACTTGGACTAAGAGCTTTGTACTTTGCTCTTACTTTGCTTCTATGGTTTTTTGGTCCAATTCCAATGTTTATCTCCTCCATTGTTCTGGTCATGGTCCTCCATTACCTTGACACAAACACCAGACCAATGTTTCAGCATCAGTTTAAAGGAAAGGAGATGGTGAAGAAGGTTGAGGAGAGAATTTCAGAGGTAGCTGTGACCTCACGGCATCATCACAGAGAGAAGGTTGAAACTTTGGTGTAATTTTAAATTTGTTAAAAAAACCCAATTTTTGTTTGTAAATGCAAAGTTCCTTATGCTTCTTTATTTGGAGTGGGTGGGGATTAGGTACCTATATATTGCCAGGAAGACAAACTAGAGATGTAATATGAGTCTTGCAAGCCTAAACTTACAAGATCATCAAATCATTCTTCTCTTATATGGTCCAAATTTTGGTTTATAGTTTCATACATTGAAGTTCTATATAGAGTTATAGACTTTCTGGTACTGGTAGTCTGGTAGATGTCTAATATCAGCATCAATTCATGGATTATATTTCACCTAATAGGAAACGTGTTTGAACTTTGAATACTAATTACAAATTAAATTGCTAAATTGACTAATTCTTATTCATAACTATAAGGCAAGTACAGAGTATGACTTGTTTGTGAAACCAAAGTGTATATTGTCCATATAGTCATACGGAGACCAGAGAAAGATTTTTCTTTGAACATTTATATTCAAATAATCTGAGTGGCAAATATATTTACTGGAAAATATAATTTTTGTTTCACTAAATGATGCTTGTTAGGGTATATATTTGTAGTTGAGGCTCCTGTTATTATTTCAAGAAGTTATTTTGAAGTTCTTTTCATGTCCCCCCATGTATTCTGCTATTTTACTAATCAAGACTTGAGGGCAGCCGCACCAGCCCTTACTTCAAAAAAAAAAAAAAAAAATGAGAGGGTTGCGCCTAATCTAGGACGGGCCAGGCTGGGCAGCCAGGCATCCATGTGCATAAATTAATCATAGTTGGACCAATGTTACAACCATTTTAGTTATCTAAAACACTAAAAAAGCCTACTTTTTTTTTTTTTGGTGTATTACATATAAGGAAAATGACATAAGTATTTTCATTCTTTCATTGTTCCATATTCGGGGTGTGTTCTTGACTTTTACGTCTTAAATAATTTAATCACTTTTCAATTTATCTATTATTATTTTACCTACTTGTTTCGGAAGAAAGAAAGTTCTTATATATCGTCTGACTTTTATAGTAGTATGATACTATCACTATGACGTCTTAGAGGGATAATTTACATTGTGGAAAATGTTTGCTGTTCGAGTTTGCTCATTCGAAAGTCATTTTCTTTTTATATCAACAAATAAATAACTAAATTCGAAGAAAATGAAAAATGATATCAAGCCCAATCAAGGCATAACGGCCCATTGTTGCCCATACTATGCCCATTAGAAGAATGATATCAAGCCCAATCAAGGCATAACAGCCCATTGTATCCCTCATTAATTTGAAAAGTGGCGCCCATACTCAACGAACCAAAACGTGCCATGTCAGCAATTTGCGCCAAATAAATTGCTTTAGGGTGCAATAGTTTCATACTTTCATTCAAATTACACCAAAATCTTATATCTTCTAGCATTTTTCAGTTTTCAAGCGCCATAGAAGCAGCTCTGACGAAAAAATAAAAATAAAACAAATCTATAGAAGCGGAGTAGCAGACTGCTCACAAATTCGCTGCAGAAAACCCTCTATGATAACTGAGGACTTGGAATGCGATTACCAAAATATTTATTAGAGCTTTTATAAGTAAAGTTTTAAGTTTTAACAATCGATCGACTATGCTAATCTTCAATAATAGTCATCATAGTAGATGAATTCACCATTGCCTAACATGTCACCCAAGTTTACCTCCATTATTCTTCAATACTACTCGATACATAATTATACAAGTGAAAATGTAAATATGTATTTTCTCAGAAATGTAGAGGAAAGTACTAATTCATGCCTGGTTTTATTAAGACATATTGTCAAACCACCTGCGTATTGTTCATACTTGGTCATGCACATTGACTTGCAATAGTGTTCAAGTACAAGTCAAGTTTTGGAATAGTCTTCTGAAGAACTGGTGATGCAATTAAGGGAAAGCTTTTTCTTTCAAAATAAGCTAATTTAATAAATCTAGAAGCTTACGACTTGATAAAATTGGATCCTACTGAGATTTATAGATATTAATTGATATCCATATATCTATTACTCTATTGGCAACAGATGGTAGAAGACACCATTTTCTCAGTTGGTCATAACTCATATCATCATATGAACTCTGTCGAGATCTAAACTTGAAGTTTTCATTATCATTGTAGCTGTAAGAGGTAAGATTAACTGCTTACAGTCAAAACGCCCACCAAAGGAATGGCCCTCGGGTCGATTTACCTATCAATTATTGGTACTATTGAAGGAAAGGATCCTAACTTATTACGTAATTATCTTGTATTGAGTAGATATTCTCATGCAATCTTCTGTAGTTATTATCCTTGTTATGTTTACCTAGAATAGCTCCTACATTAGCTCCTAGATGTGAGGACAGTATTGTACATATATGGCTTGTAACTTCGTTTTGAGATATATAGAAATATTCATAATCACAAATCTCTTTATGGTATCAAAGCATCGCTCTTGAGACCTTAAGAAGATAATACAACCATTATCCCATGGCCGGTGACGAAGAACGCTCGATCATCAAACAAGACAAGGGTTCGAACACTTCCAAGACCGCAGAACCATGAGAGAATTCCAATCACCCCCTCTTTCTCCATCATTCGGATCAACCAGGGGCAGCTCTTGTCTCACAACCGTTGATGGAAGATAACTACACAACATGGGCACAATCAATGAACATGGCGCTTACCATCAAGAACCAGAAAGGTTTCATTGACGGAACCCTGAAAAGACCGGTGCACAACGCCAATGAACAGAACCAATGGGATCGATGTAACACTCTTGTCAAGACTTGGCTTCTGGCAGCCATGTCAAAGGAGAATCAAAGCAGCGTGGTTCACTGCAAGGAAGCTCAAGGTATGCGGCTAGAACTGCAAGAGAGATGCTCTCAAACTAATACAGTTTTTTTGTTCAATATAGAGAAGGCTATACATGGATGTGAACAAGGATCAAACTCAGTCAATTCCTTTTACACGAAACTTAAAGGTCTATGGGATGAAAAGGATGCTCTTTGTTCCTTTCCTCCTTGTACCTGTGAGGCTGCAACAGAGGTCAGGACTTTCATTGAAACCCAAAAGACCATGAAGTTCCTTATGGGGCTAAATGATACTTTTGCACAAACCCGCAGCACTATAATAGGAATGGATCCTCTCCCAAACCTCAACAAAGCTTATGCAATGCTGTTAATTAAGAGAAGCAGGCAGAAACCATCGATAACAACTCCATGATTTCATCAGAATCCTCTGCCTTTGCGGTCAAGTGAGTGAACAAAGGCTACATTCCTAAAGAAGGAGCGAACCGCAACTTCAATCCTAGTGCGGGAACGTCAAAATTCTGTGAGAAGTGTGGAATGGATAATCACACTGCGCGGTATTGCAAGGCACATCTGAAGTGCACATATTGTGAGGGCAAAGGGCGCACCTATGCATATTGGTTCAAGAGGAAGAATGATAATGCTGCAGCTGAAGGTGGACAAATCCGATCCAAGGAAAATCATGTCGAGGCACAGAAGGATGACAAGGAAGCTGCCTCTGCCAATTTTCCATTCACCAGAGAAGAGTGTCAACAACTTCTCAACAAGTTAATAACTCAAACAAAGCCTGCATCTGCCAATTTGGTTGGTAACATCTCAAATTATGAGGAACTTTCAAGTAAAATCCACCAACTTGCACAAAACAATAAAGAGCCAATTTGGATCCTTGATAGTGGGGCTAGTGATCATATTATTTGCAGCCTTAGTTTGCTCACCTCATTTAAATCAGTACCTAATCGAAGAGTTAAACTCCTTGATGGAACCAAAATGCATGTCACTCATATTGGCACCGTTGTTTTCTTTCCTCATTTTGTCCTTCATAATGTCCTTTGTGTTCCACTCTTTTAGCTTAATCTGATTTCAGTGGGCAAACTAGCATTCGACTCTTTCTATATTACCATCTTTCTCAGACAAGTCTGTTTCATACAGGACCTACGATAGGGGAGGATGATTGGGACGAGAACTGAGAAGGAGGGACTCTACCTCCTCAATCTGCAACGGGAAGGAACATGCAATGTGGTTCATGCGAGCTCGGACACCTTGTGGCATCAACGGCTTGACCACCCTTCGACTAAAGTTTCTTCATTATTTCCTTTTCTTACAAATAAAGCTTGTGATTCAAACTCTTGTTCTATTTGCCCTTTAGCCAAACTTACTCGGCAACCCTTTCCATTGAGTGTTAATCGTAGCGCATCTTGTTTTGAATTTAATTCATGTCGATATTTGGGGTGATTATCGTGTTCCACCTTATTCAGGTGCAAAGTATTTTTTGACAATTGTTGATGACCATTCTCGTAGCATTTAGGTGTATTTGATGGCACAAAAATCGGAAGCACGCACCTTGCTCATCCGTTTCATCCATTTAGCCGAAACTCAATTTGGTAAAGTTGTTAAGGTCGTTAGAAGTGATAATGGTCCAGAATTCACCATTCCTGATTTTTATTCTTTTAAAGGTATCATCCACCAAACTAGTTGCGTCAACACACCCTAACAAAATGGTGTAGTTCAACGCAAATATCGACATCTGTTAAATGTTGCTAGAGCTCTTCTTTTTCAAGCACATTTGCCAAAATCTTTTTGGGGGGATGCAATACTCACTGCGACTTACTTGATCAATAGGACACCTACCCCAAATCTTCAAGGGAAAACACCATTTGAAAAGCTTTTTAACAAAGAGCCTAATTATTCTCATTTAAAGGTTTTTGGCTGTAAATGTTTTGTGTCCACCCATCCTACACGTCCTTCCAAATTTGATCCAAGGTCAACTAAATATGTTTTTGTTGGCTATCCAAATGGGAAAAATGGGTACAAGGTGTATGATTTGACAACCAAGAAATCCCTAGTTTCAAGAGATGTGTTTTTCGTTGAACAAGAATTTCCTTTCCAAACAAATTATGTTCCCCCTTATTCACCTCAAAATACTTTGTTTCCTTCTTTGACTCATTATCCCCATTATGACGTTTTTCATACTCCAACTCCTACAATCTCCCTTTTGAATCCTCCACACGAGCTTTTGGAGGATGCTTCTTCTCCAAGTTCTCCAAGTTCTGCCAAACATGATTCTCTCTCTCCGAATCCCACAACTTCCGGTGACAATAACCTTCTCTCTTCTCCTTCCAAAACCATCACAGATCATGCCTCTTATGCTCCTTCTCTCTCGGACCACAGTCCACCACCTCTAACATTGGCTGCACCACCTCTCTGCAGGTCAACTAGTGCCACCAAAATCCCAACGGCATTGCAAGACTTCCATGTTGGGGCGGCTTTTCCCTCACATCCCTCTCAGTCATCTTCTTCGGATGAGGTTCATTCTCCTAGTATGGCTCATAGTATCTCTCAGTTTCTTTCTTATGCCAACCTTTCTTCTTCTCACAGAGCCTTTGCTACTAACCTTTCTCTGGAAAGAGAACCAACTTCGTTTTCTCAAGCAGTTAAAGATCCTAAATGGAGAGAAGCCATGCAACTTGAGATTCAAGCGCTACAAGCCAATCATACGTGGAGTCTAGTTTCTCCTTAAGCTCACAAACAACCAATTGGCTGTAAATGGGTGTATAAGATCAAGTATAACCATGATGGCACCATTGAACGGTATAAAGCGCGGTTAGTTGCAAAATGATATAGTCAAGTCGAAGGTCTTGATTACCGAGAAACGTTTGCACTGGTTGCCAAACTCACCACAGTCTGGCTATTACTTAGTCTTGCAGCTCAACAGAATTGGCATCTCCACCAATTAGACGTGAACAATGCGTTTCTTAATGGGGACCTTCATGAGGATGTGTATATGCAACTTCCACCTGGTTTTGAACAAAAGAGGGAGTACAAAGTTTGTAAGTTACACAAGTCGTTATACGGATTGAAGCAAGCCTCCAAACAATGGTTTTTGAAGCTCTCCTCAGCCCTCAAGTCCGCTGGATTTCGACAATCATGGTCTGACTATTCCTTGTTCATCCAAAACCATCAAGGTATTTTTACAGCTCTGTTGGTTTATGTAGATGTTGTGATTCTAGCAGGCAACAGTCTAGATGACATTATAAGAACCAAGAATTTTCTATCAAGTCATTTTAAGTTAAAAGATATGAGGCAACTGAAGTACTTCCTCGGATTGGAAGTAGCGAGGTCTAAACAAGGCATTGTGTTGAGTCAAAGAAAATATGCACAGGAGATACTTGAAGACACATGCTTTCTTGGCTTAAAACCCTCAAAGTTTCTGATTAATCAGAATAATGTTCTCACGAAGGCAGAACGGAAGTTGATAGAAGATGCATTTCAGTATAGGAGGCTTGTTGGACGCCTTATCTATCTCACCATCACACGGTTGGATCTTGTGTACGCAGTCCATATTCTCAGTCAATTCATGGATAACCCAAGACAACCTCATTTGGACACAGCATACAAGGAGTTGAGATATTTCAAGCAAACCCCGGGTCAGGGAATTTTTCTACCTTCTAAAGGAACATTGGAACTACAGGCATATTGCGATGCTGATTGGGCACGTTGCAAGGACACAAGGAGGTCGACAACAGGCTACTGCATATCTCTTAGAGATGCTCCTATTTTGTGGAAGACAAAGAAGCAAGCAACAATTTCGCGTTCAAGTGCCGAAGCCGAGTACCGGTCTATGGTCACCACTTGTTGTGAGATTACTTGGTTGTTATAGCTCTTGAATGATCTGAATGTCAAACAAGTGCGATCGGTCAAGCTTTTTTACGATAACAAGGCAGCCATACACATAGCATCTAATCTTGTGTTTCATGAAAGGACCAAACACATCGAGATCGACTGTCGTGTTGTACGAGAGAATGTACAAAGAGGATTGGTTCGAACAATGCATGTCAAGATGAAGGAGCAATCAGCAATATCTTCACCAAGCCTCTCAGTTCAAATCAATTCACTGCATTACTGCGCAAGTTAGGAGTGATCAACATCTACACTCCTAACTTGAGGGGGAGTATTGAAGGAAAGGATCTCAACTAATTACGTAATTATCTCATATTGAGTAGATATTCTCATGTAATCTTCTGTAGTTATTATCCTTGTTATGTTTACCTAGAATAGCTCCTACATTAGCTCCTAGATGTGAGGAGAGTAGTTGTACATATATGGCTTGTAACCTCTTTTTGAGATTTACAGAAATATTCATAATCACAAATCTCTTTAGGCATGAGGAAATAGTTGCAGATAGATCGACAGACAGGCTCATTCCTCCGGTACGTACTTTGACACCTAACTTAAAATGATATGTTGAAATCTTTGTGTCCACATAGATTTCAATTGTGCATGTAGAATCGCTGTATAAGATTTTATTTAATTAGGATATCCTGTAATTATGGAAAGTTTGTTTCCTATTAGAGTTAGACTACTCCTTTGTACTTGTATATATACCCTCATTGTAGGATGAATAGAATTATCGAATTAACCCTGAATCGAAATATTCTTTTCTACTTGGTATCAGAGCAGGTTTAATCCTTTGGACTTGCACTGCATCCTTTGAATCCTGAATCCCGAAGAACACCACAAACCGCTGCGTACCACCACCGTTGAAATCAAACCATCTTGAATTTCAAACCACCATCACCCTACCTTTTTTTAGAAAAAGAAGGAAAAAAAAATTTGTCAAAACATTCATATCCATCTTGAAACCCTAGAAAATCCAATCCTGCCAAAATCCTGAATTCTTCCATGGTGCAATCAGAGAAACAGGCTATGAGGCATTCAGTAACTACCAAATTTACTGTGATGGCTCAACGTAAATAGGGTCCTCCTCCAGGCTTCTCAGGACCTTCTCCACGCCGTCCTCTAGGTAAACCAAATCCATATGCAAACAAAAGATGCATTATCTGTGGGGAATTAGGTTATAACAAGGAGCAGTGCTATGAAGTGATTGGTTACCCTGATTGGAAACCGCGGAAGAATCTGGGTAAGGCCGTTGTTGCTACTACAGAGGAAATTTACCTAGACAATGCCTCCGCTAATGTAGCGCAGTCAGGTATGAATGGTAAGGTTACTTTTAGGGCTAAATACTGGTTACTACCTTGTGGTTTAGGTCCAAAATCAATTCAGTCCCTGGACTTCTAATTTCATCAAAAACACCATGTACTTTCAATTTTGATATGATAGGTCTAATTCGTTAATATTCTGTTATGGGTTCAAGTTATAGTTGGATTATTTGTGGAAAAACTATTTATTTTTAATAGTATGACTTACTCCTAAATTGACTATACAGGTCACCTCGACACCACATCATAAAACATAGGTCATATATGAGCCACATCAACAAGTTAAATAACTCAATTGTTGGAAAACTAACAAATTGGACCTATTAGATCAAAATTGAAAGTGCAGGGGTGTTTTTGATGAAATTAGAAGTTCATGGACTGAATTGATTTTGGACCCAAACTACAGGGTGGTAATCTGTATTTAGCCCTTACTTTTAATAGTACATGGATAATTGATACAGGTGCATTTGACCATATGACCAATGACCCAAGTCTTGTGAAAAACCTTAGACGTTCCCCTCAAAACGTTGTCTCTGCTGCTGATGGTACTCCAAATCCGGTCACCGGAGAAGGTTCTATTGCTTTATCTGATACCTTAACCCTTGAATCTGTCTTAGTTGTTCCATCACTAGCTTATAATCTCCTGTTTGTTAGTCAAATTATTTTAGCTCTTGCATGTATTGTGACCTTCTATCCGTCTTTCTGTGTGTTTTAGTACATTCTGACTCGACGGATTCTTGGTTATGGTGTTAGAAGGGGGAAATTATACTATTTGGATCTAATAGAGACTGGAAAGAAACAAAAGCATCTTTTGGAACAAGCTAATCAGATCAACGGGGTAGAGAATGTGAAGGAAGCTGTATGGTTATGGCATCGCCGTTTAAGTCATCTATCCTTTACTTATCTTAAGAAGCTGCAACCTCATTTGTTTTCAGTTGTTAGTAATTTGGATTTCCACTGTGATATTTGTGAACTGGCCAAGAGTCACCGTATTTCATATTCACCTAGTCTTCATAAAAGTATTGTTCCTTTTATGAAGATTCACTCTGATGTCTGGGGTCTTGCGAAAATTTCTTCTCTTTCTGGAGCTCGGTATTTTGTAACGTTTATTGATGATTGCACTCGCATGACAAGGACATCATTACTGAAGAATAAGAGTGATGTATTTGGAATGTTTACCGAATTTCACAAAATAGTGGCAACTCAGTATCAACAATCTATCAGAGTATTTCAGTCTGACAATGGTGGAGAGTTTGTGAATGGCCCTATGATTGAGTTTTGCCGGTGACATGGAATTCGGCATCAAACCTCCAATTCTTATACTCCTCAACATAATGGTTTAGCAGAACGAAAGAATAGGTAGTTGATGGAAGTTGTTTGTGCTTCCTTGTTTGGCATGAATGTACCTCGATCCTATTGGGGAGAAGCAATGAAATCAGCAGCATATCTTATCAACCGTAGTCCTTCATGGGTGATTGAGTTTCAGAATCCTCATTAGAAGCTTCATACACTTTTGACCATCCCTTCTATGCCTAATTTGGAGCCCCGAGTGTTTGGGTGCACAACTTATGTTCATATTCCCAAGCCTCAACGCATCAAGCTTGATCCCCATGCCCGTAAGTGTATATTTGTTGGTTATACTGACTTCCAAAAAGGTTACCGGTGTTATGATCCTCTTACTGGCACTATACATATCTCTCTCGATGTTTCTTTTCGTGAATCCGAGCCTTATTACTCAGGGGGAGCTTCTCAATCTTCCCTTCAGGGGGAGAAAGGTTGTGAAAGGAATCCTCATTCTATTATTGATTTTGATGCCTTTGAAGACTTGGAGAATTTGGAAGAACGATTTGAAGGTAGAAATTCTGAAACAAAAAATGCAGTTGCCGAACAAAGCATTGTGAATTCCGAAACAGAAAATGCAACTACCGAACAGAGTGTTGTAAATTCCGAAACAGAAAATGCGACTGTCGAACAAAGCGTTATGAATTCCGAGACAGAAGAGACTACTTTTCTGGATAGTTTGAATCAAAATCAAGACGTATCTGAAGCTCACACACAAGATATTCTCCCTTCTGCATCACCAACTGAAGATCCCGATCAGAATGATCCACCTCAGGTGCCCCTAAACTTTAATGAGTCTTCTGGATTAGAAAGTGTCGAACCTAGGAAATCACAAAGGGTTACCAAGGGAATTCCTAAGAAACAATATGAACCAGATATCAAAGCCAAAGCTAAATACCCGATAGCTAATTTTATGTCTAACCATAGGATTTCTGGGTCACATGCACTTGTTGTTGATCAATTATCTACTGTATCTATTCCTAGTAACATGTAGGATGCATTGATGGATCTAAAATGGACAAAGGCGATGAATGAAGAATTGGAAGCTCTTCAAAAGAATGCAATATGGGAGCTAGTACCTGTGCCGGTTGGAAAGACGACTGTAGGATGTCGTTGGGTATTCACTGTGAAGCTTAATGCAGATGGGACTATTTATCTATACAAGGCGAGGTTAGTTGTCAAAGGATATACACAACGCTATGGGATTGATTATGAGGAGACTTTTACACTTGTGGTTAAGATTAATACTGTCCGGATTCTAATCTCACTTGCAGCAAACAAAGATTGGCCCTTGCACCAGTTTGATGTGAAGAATGCATTTCTTAATGGGAATTTGGAGGAAGAAGTGTACGTGGATATGCCCCCAGGTGTTAAGAATTACCCAAGTGATGTTGGCAAGGTGTGTAAATTGAAGAAGTCTCTGTATGGCCTGAAGCAGTCTCCAAGAGCTTGGTTTGGAAGATTTTCAAAGCCCATGAAAGCCTTTGGATACAAACAGAGCAATTCTGACCATACTTTGTTTATCAAACGCAAGAATGATAAGATTAGAGCTCTTATTGTATATGTTGATGACATAATTGTTACATGGGATGATCTGAAAGAGATGAATGGATTGCAAAAGTATCTGTCAAAAGAGTTTGAAATTAAGGATCTAGGACGACTGACATATTTTCTAGGTATTGAAGTTGTAAGGTCTAAGAAGGGGATTTTGCTTTCACAAAGGAAGTATGTCCTTAATTTACTTACTGAAACGGGGATGCTGGACTACAGACCAATTGAGCCACCCATTGAGATGAATCACAGACTTGCTATTTATCCTGATCAAGTTCCAGCTGATATAGGGAGGTATCAACGTCTTGTAGGAAGGTTGATTTATCTTTCACATACTAGACCTGATATTGCTTATGTTGTGAGTGTTGTTAGTGAAGAGCATATGGATGCAGTCTTACGTATTTTGAGGAATTTGAATATGGCGCCAAGTAAAGGGTTATTGCTTCAGAAAAAAATTTGAATTGGAAGTTGTTGGGTACACAATACAGATTGGGCTGGTGATAAAACTGACAGACATTCTACTTCTGGGTACTTCACTTTTTTTGGAGGGAACTTTGTCACTTGGCGTAGCAAAAAGCAGAAAGTCGTTGCCAGATCAAGTGCAGAATCTGAGTTCCGAGGTATGACACATGGAGTCTGTGAAATATTGTGGATTCGTAATGTCTTGAAAGATCTGGGTAACAAGCTTAAAAAGTCTATGGATTTGCATTGTGATAATATAGCTGTCATTGAGATTGCACATAATCCAGTTCAGCATGATAGAACAAAGCATGTAGAGGTTGATCGTCATTTTATTAAAGAAAATCTTAACATAAAGGTTATTCGTTTTCTATTTGTAAACTCAGATGAACAATTAGCTGATTGATTACACATATTTTTATGCATGTAATTGTATCTAAAACACTAGAAATAAGTAAATCATCAAGTCAATTATTATATAATTAATCTATTTTTATTTATTTTATAATAAATAAGCGAAGTTGTAGAGATAGAAAGAAATTGTGCGAAAATAGAGTTAATTAGAACTACGCATGATTGTGGGTATGTGCGTGAAATTACAAGAAGAAGAGGGAGGAAATTGAAGAAAAGTGTTAATTAATCACTGATTTGATTGATTAACTATTGATTTGGTTAATTAATCATTAATTTGATTAATTAAGTAAGAAGTTGAGCAAACATTGCATGCACGTGCAGATTTGTATATAATTGGTTGAAAACCAATTCAGCTTTGACATGTGGCACCCATGGTTTAATTAAAGCATGATCTCATCCCGTCCATCTCTTCTTCACGCGCCGATTTCTTCCCTCTCCCTCTCCTTTCTTGCCATGTGGCCCTTATGGCTGTGTTTGGGAGAGTTTTTCAGCTCCTGTGCTTATAAGCCCAGAGGGTTCTCACTGTTTGGTAACTGAGCTTCTGTCAGCTTTTGGTAAAAGCTGCTGTGGCTTCCTTAGATAAGCAGAATCTGCATTCTTCAGCTTCCAGAAGCCAGAAGCCACGGAACACTGTTACTGTAGATTAATGAAAGTTTTAAAATCCCGAAAATTGCCCTTCAAATGTAAAACAATTTCAGCTCTAACCAACCCTATCGGTATCTCTCTCCTTCATTACTGTTCCTCATCTCTCTCCCTCATCAGAGCCGCACCCGACCCCATCCTTCTCCCTCATCACCCTACCCCTGCTTCCCCGTTCGGTCTTCATCACAGCTGCACCCTACCCCTACTTCCCCATCTCTCTCCGTCATCACAGTCGCACCACACAGTCGCTACTCTCCATCACCGCATCGTCCAGTCCTCATCACAGCCACACCATACCCCTGCTTCCCCAATCTCTCCCCCGTCGCCGCTCCCTGTCGCTGCTCCCCGTCGCCGGTCCCACAAATCGATCCCCGTCGCCCGCTCCTCGTCGCCGCTCCCACAGATCGATCCCCGTCGCCCACTGCCTGTCACCGTTGCCTGTCGCCGCTCCCCATCTCCGCTCCCTATCGCCGCTCCCTATCGCCAGCTCCCATCGCCGCTCCCACAGAAGCTAGAAGCCAAATCGATACCCATCTGTCGGTCCTCATCACAGGTTCTGTTCTTGCTGTGATTATACATGAATCTGACATTTTTGAAGAATCTGAGTATGTATACATGATTTGTATATGAATGAATATAAGGTTGTTTTTTTTGGTTAAGAATCAGAGTGATGATGATGATGATGATGATTTGTTTGGTTCATGAATCGGGTTTAGGGTGATGATGATTTTATGAATCTGAGTTTGTATTTGTATATGAATGAATGTGAGGTTGTTTTTTTTTTTGGTTAATGAATCAGAGTGATGATGATGATGATGAAGATTTTTGTGGTTCATGAATCGGAGTGATGATGATGATGATGATTTTATGAATCTGAGTTTGTATTTGAATGCATAAAAAAATTTTGATAAATTGGGTCGGTCAATTTGGGAGAAATTTGGGAGAAGCAGGGGATGAGGATAAATTGTAGTGATAAATTGTATGCATAAAAATATTTTGAAACCAGAAATTAAAATTATATAATTGTCTATATTATTTTGTGTTTTTTGATTGAAATTGTAGTGATAAATTGTAAGCATAAAAAATTTTTGAAACTAGAAATAAAATTATATGATTGTTTATAATTTTTGGTGTTTTTTAATTTTTTGATGTTGTGTTTGATTGTCCATATTGGTGTGTTATCTTCCTAGCATTTATGATGCTTTTTATCTGTGCTAGATGGTAAAAGAGTCAGCTGTTTGGAACAATGTTTTAGTAGATGTATTTTGTGACTTATGTATCAAGGAGGTGGATAACAATAATCGTCCGCATACTCATTTTAATACGGTGGGATGAGAGAATATAATAAGTAATTTCACTAAAGAAACCACAAAAGAATATAATAGAAAACAATTGAAAAATAAATGAGATTCCCTCAAAGATCATTGGAAATTATGGAAAGAATTGAAGGGGAAAGAGACCGGTCTTGGGTCGGATCAGAGGCGTCAAACCATAGATGCGTCCGATGAGTGGTGGCGTATCAAAATTGAGGTATGTAAATCAATTTTATTATTTTGAGTAACTTTTTTATTTCATTTTAGATATTACATGTGCCTCTAATATTGTTTTTTCAACAATTTGTTTTTTTTGTCCAGATAAACAAGGATTATGCAAAGTTAAGGAAAAAAGGAATTGCACCCGAATTTGAAGACAAGTTGGATAAGATGTTCATGGGTATTTCAGCCACTGGTAAGTATGCATATGCACCATCCTCTGCACTACCTATCCCTGCAAGTCCACAGCAAGGTGACAATGAGGAGAACATTGAAGATAGTGGTGACTCTGAGGACAATGATCTTTTGGCAACCACTCGCCTCAAAAGAAAAAGAAATGATACAAGAGCTCAGAAAGGTAAAGGGGAAATGCCAAAAAAAGAAAAGGTTGGAGGTGCTGCTTATTTGGGTAAACAAATTGATCGAATGTGTGAGGCAATTGAGAGTAGAAGTACAGCAACTTCCATGATCAATAAAAATCTAGAAGAATGTGTAGGCACCGGTATTAAGGAAGTGATGAAGGATGTCAGCTCATTGCCTGGAGCTGAGCAGGGTAGTAGGTTGTGGTTTTTTGCCACTCGACTGTTTTTAAGTCCAGAGAAGAGAGAGATGTATTGCACTATGGACGATTCTAACTTGAAGTTGGAGTGGCTGAAATTTGAGATGAATGAAAAATAAACTTATGTTATGTTTGAGGTTTTATGTTTGTGTTTCTTTCAACATTTTTTTAATTAGGAAAAATTGAATTTTATTACAAGTATTTCATCATGTGGATAGTCATTGGTTGGATTATAAAAATACTCATATTATTTTGTTCATTACTGCTTGTTAATGATTATGTGGATTACTTTTTGTTAGTCAGTCATTTACAAATTTAGTCATTTAAATTTGCAAGTTTTTGGATTCAAATATGAACAATTCGGAAGTAGATGAAGTTGAGGAGGAGATATTCTTACGAAGTATACAACTTAATGCTCTGCTCATTCAACATTACTACATGAACTATGTTCATAAAACTCCTTGCATGGTATCCTCTCAAACAGGTAATAAATGGATCATGGAAGTATTAGGAGGTCATGAGAGTCGGTGTTACAATGCCTTTAGAATGTAAAATGAAGTATTTTATCGTCTGTGTAGTGATTTGGAAGTTAAATTTGGGGTGTTGGGTTCAAACATAACAAGTCATATTGAAGTAGTGGGAATGCTATTGTACTGCCTAGGACAAGGATGTGGAAATAGGTCAGTGAGAGAACGATTTCAACATTCGGGTGAAACCGTTTGTAGATATTTTGGAGAAGCACTAGATCAGTTGTGTGAACTAAGTAAAGAAATAATCAAGCCGTTGGAGAATAAATTTAATGGTGTTGCACCAGAGATAATGAGGGATATTAGATACATGCCTCATTTTAAGGTATTTGTGATACAATTACTTGTATATTATTTAACAATTTAATTACTTGTGTGAGGCAAATGACAATTAACATCATTATTTACAGGATTGTATAGGGGTTATCAATGGTGTGCATATTCCCGCTTCAATAGCTCCTCAAGATCAAATACTGTTCATTGGTAGAAAAGGATTACCAACCCAAAATGTTATGGCGGCATGTAATTTCGATATGTAATTTATCTTTGCGTGTGCGGGATGGGAAGGGTCCGCTCATGACACAAGAGTATTTCTATCGGTTCTTCGAAATCCCGAAATGAATTTTCCTAAACCTCCACCGGGTAATTTAATTAATTATAGTTATTTTTAGATAAACTTTATGATGCTTTGAATGAAGTTTTGTTAAAATTTTGATATTTCTTTATTTAACAGGAAAATATTATGTTGTTGATTCGGGATATCCTCAAATGAATGGGTTTTTAGGACCTTATAGAGGTCCAAGACAACATTTTCAAGAATACCGTAGGCAAGAACCAAGAAATGAAAAAGAGGTATTTAACCAAGCTCACTCTTCTCTTAGAGGCGTAATAGAACGCACATTTGGAGTATGGAAAAATAAATGGAAGATTTTAAAGGACATGCAAGGTTATTCATTTGAGAAGCAAGTGAAGATTGTCATTGCTACCATGACACTTCATAATTATATACGTAGGCATGCAGATCGTAATAGACATTTTGTCCGCAGTGAAGAAAGAGAAGGTCATGGGTCAAGTGGTGGGATAGAGATGGATGATGATGTACAAGAAGAAGAATATCATGGTCATGGTGCACAAGAAATGGAAACAATAAGAAATAGCATTACTCAAAGTTTGATGAGTGCGCGTAATAACGTGAATATTTAAATATGTTATGTCAGTCTTTTTTTAGTTACTTAATGCGAACTACAAACCAATTATTAAAAATGTTATTACTATATTTGTATAAGTTATTTTTAAAATTGTTAAATATTAATAATTTGATAACCATAATTTATAAAAAATGATTTTTATAAAAATATTAATCATTTACTAAATAATTAATGCAAAATAATCTCTAATGTCCAATTTGGTCATTCCACAAATAAAAAGCACAAGTCAGTTTAGTTTACCAAACACTTTGTCACTGCTTTTGCCACTAACAGCACTTCTAAAAAGCCAGTTTACCAAACACTCAGCAGCTTTGCTTTTCAGCCACTTATTCTCATAAATAAGCTGAAGTCAGCTTTTCTGAAAAGCACAGCCGTACCAAACACAGCCTATATCTATTCATTCCATTGCAGCCCTTGGCAGCCACATAATGGACGTACCCGTTTAATTGCTCTCTCTCTCTCTCTCTCTCTAAAAACCTTGACGACACAGACCAAATCCTATTCTCCACCCTCTCCTCGAGTGGCCGCACACCCCACTCTCTTCTTCTCTACAGCCGAAACACACACCACCTCCACTCCATTTCCACTCTACCATTTCACTCACTCTTCCACATTAAATTATTGGGCTCTTCTCAAATTTCATCAAGGAAGATCATCAAGACCTTAATTTCATCTTGAGTAGTTAGGAGGATTCAAGCTAGCTTAGATTTCTTTGCTTTACAGCATTGTTGAAATTAAGCAAAGCTCATCCTCTCTCTTCTCATCTATTTAAATTGTACATGGTTTTGATGTTAAATCTTGTTTTAATTATGAGTGAATAGTTCAATTTTGGGAGTTAGGGTTGTGAAGCCCTAACTCATTTTGTATAAATATTGATGTTTTAATTTTAACAAATGCAATTTTCATTGTGTATGCTTTAAATCTGAATTTATTGGTCATTAGAAGCATGTTTCTAGGCTTTATCACCCTTTGAAATTATGTTGTGGGCAATTGTGATGAGTAGATTGATAAATTGACAACTTATTGGTCTTGTTGCATCTAGGATTTAAGTGTGGTGACCATTAGCTAGCTTAATTGTAGCTAAGCTTACTTGGGTCTCTATTATCTTGCTTTCTAGGCCTCTAATTTTGGATATTGCGGCCTTAACCGGCGTGATGCCTAAATAAGAGAGTTGATTGTGGCCTTAACCGGCGTAGTCAATACACCGAAATGATAATTGGTTTAGTAGCCTTAACTGGTACTAGATATGGAACTCGACACATATAGGAAATGCATGCATTTATGAAATTGGCATCGATAATTATAAGACAGTTAGTGTGAATCACCCGACACTCTCATGTTCCCATTAATTTGAAAATCCAAATTTAATTTCTTGCTCAATAATTTTTTGTTTGCTTTTATTTTAGTTTGCATTTAATTTAGTTAATTCTCAATTCAAAACTCTCAAACAAAATTCTACTTTTCATTGTGCATAACTCATTTGGGCTACAAGTTAGTGGCTTTGATTAGGCTTAGTGTGAGCCGAACATTGCCGAGGCTTGGTGCCTTGTGAATATTATTTTACTTTATTTTATTTTTATTTTTCACTGTATGCTTTTAAGTTGTTCTAGCGCCAATTACCTTGGTTAGGTCTAACACCTAATCCCCGATGCACGATAATCAAGGTTTTAATACTTCCCTTACTTGACAACAATTCGTACGCTTGCGAGAGTATATGATTCAAGTCACTGATGTTCTTACTAAAGGAGTGTCCAGAAAGGTATTTGACAGCTCGGTTGACAAGTTGGGCATGATAGACATTTATGCACCAACTTGAGGGGAGTGTAGAATCGTTCTAAATCTGTATGTAATTAAGATTTTATTTAATTAGAATATCCTGTAATTATGGAAAGTTTGTTTCCTATTAGACTACTCATTTGTACTTGTGTATATACCCTTATTGTAGGATGAATAAAATTATCAAATTAACCCTGAATTGAAATATTTTTTTCTATATTAAGTTACTCAGGCCAGACATGTAGGAGAGGGTTCTCCGCCTGAATGAACTTGAAGGCCAACTCAGGCCAGAGATGTCTTGCTTGTTTAGTTTCATGGAATAAAGGAACCCATTTAGCATATCCAGCATGTGGGAGAGTCCATTATTTGCAGCTTAATTACTAGTTTATTAGCTCAAATGATTAGCACTTTCTTTCATGTCACGCAACAAGCTTATATGCCAACTGGTGCCTTCGAAACTGGGGAATTTCAAGTCAAAGCCAGTTTCGTGTACACAAATTTGAAGCAACATGTACACTTCCCTTATAAACATAATAAGAACTTTTGGTGTTAGCACCAAGAGATAGGACTTGGGAGGTATGAATTTTGAGAAAAAGTACGTAGATGTGGTTTTGGTTCCAGCTGGGTTACTGATCATGCTAGTTTACCACCTCTTCCTCCTTTTCAAGTACTTCGATAAGCCTCTCTCCACATCCATAGGCTACGAAAACAATGACAAACGAATTTGGGTTGGAAAAATCTTGCAGGTGTGTATGTATCTTCTTTAGTATCTTAAATTTCCAAATTCGCTTTCCGGAACAAATTTATTGATCCAAATTTACTTGCTGTTGATATATATAGTTGCAGGGTGATGATCTTAGAAAGAGTGTTAAAACAGCTCTGAATGTGATTTCCTCCAGTACAACTGCAACTATTTACTTGGCAACAATCTCATTAACCCTCTGCTCACTTATTGGAACTTGGATGACAAACAACACAATCAATTTCTTCCCGAGAGAACTAATATACGGCAACACAAGCGCATCGATTGTTTCGGTCAAGTATATATGCCTCTTAACCTGTTTTCTCCTTGGTTTTTCGTGCTTTGTTCAATCAGCTAGGAACTTCGTCCATTTGAACTTCCTATTAAGCACTCCGGGAGTTACGGCTAAATCCGATGCAAAGAAAGTGGAGAAAGCAGTTCAAAGAGGAAATGAACTTTGGTTACTTGGGCTTAGAGCTCTATATTGTGCTCTTAATTTTCTTCTGTGGTTTTTTGGGCCTGTACCCATGTTTGTTTCCTCTATAGTAATGGTGTTGATTCTTGGTTGCCATGACTTTAGATCAGATAACCAATAGGGCCTTAATGTAGTGTAAACAAATAGATTTCTTAGAGCATCATGTTTCTAAGATTCAATCAAAGTTTCATTGATGAATGCAAAATATGCAAAAAAAATTACTTGTTTAGTTTAATGTACATTTTTCTTTGCACCAAAAGTTGGATTTCGACTTTCGACCTACTCAATTTAGACAAAGCTTTAATGATTTTGTACTTTTTTGATTTTTTTTTCTCTCTTAATCATGATTATCTCAAAGTCTGGCTTCAACCTCTAGTTGGATTAAGATGTAATGCAGTACTTTGCATGTTGACTAATAGCAGTGTGCAGCTTAAATTTAGAAAATTAGTCGTGCTCAGTAATGGTATTTAAAAAATTATGTTACAGATTCTTAGTTTATTAATTCCATTGTTAATAATCACCAAAATCATACTATTCTCTTGATTATTAATTGAAAGTCTAGACATCTACTTAAGGCAAGAGATTATCATGTATCGTGATAATAAATGAAAATCTATTATCAAATAAAAAGTCAATTCAAAGTTACGTCACTCTTACATTATCATAATATTATCGTATTCACGTCGGATAGTAGTCAATATATATAAATTCAATATGTTTTACCAAATGTATCAAAAATGAATCGAATATGATCTTTCTTAAATTCCCTCAAATTCAAGTCAAAGGAAAAGTATGGTCTGAAGTCTGAACAAAGCCAAAGCACCATGTACTGATTCATTATATAAACAGAGTAACAGCCCATTAATTGCCATTAGTAAGACGTGGGAAACTATGGATTTTGAGAAGGAGTACTTGGATGCTGTTTTGGTCACTGGTGGGCTTCTGTTCATGTTTCTTTACCACCTCTACCTCCTCTACCAATACATCCATGACGTCGACGCTACCAAAACATCCATCTGTTACGAAAACGAAGACAAAAAAACTTGGGTTCAAAAGATTTTGCAGGTCAGTGAGGTCAGTACTAATAACATATCTAAACTAATTTTGATTAATTCAATATATCCCAAATTTGTGATCCTTATCTAATTGCTAATTGCAGGGTGCTAATGATGATGCAGTTAGAGACAATGTTAACAGAGGACTTGGTGTGCTTTCCTCAAACACAAGTGCAACCATGACCTTAGCATCAATCTCCTTGACTCTGTGCGCAGTAATCGGAGTCTGGATTTCAAGTTCCACCAATAAATTCTTCCCACTAGAAATGGTTTACGGCAACACAAGCCAGTCAATCATTTGTATCAAGTACTTATGCCTGTTGAGCTGCTTTCTCCTTGCTTTCTCGTTCTTCGTTCAATCTGCGAGGCACTTTGTCCATTCAAACTACCTATTGAGCACCCCGGGAGTCATGGAGGAAGAGGATGTGAAAAAGGTGCAGAAAGCGGTTGAAAGAGGAAGTATCTTTTGGTCATTGGGACTCAGAGCACTATATTTTGCTCTTAATTTTATGGTGTGGTTCTTCGGGCCTATACCAATGTTTGCTTGCTCTATTGTAATTGTATTTATCCTGTACTGCCATGATTTGAGGAAGGACTCGAAACACTCTGATAATCGAAAGAAGGGATGATTCAATCCATGTAAAGACAACTTTGATTTCTTGAGCATGAAGTAATTGTAGAAGTACTGAATCAGCTTTTGTTGATATAGATATGAATTCGATTGTGTTTTATTTATGCATGATTTTGTGATTATGGTTCTGCTCTGCATCTCCTTTTCTTCAACCTCAAGATTCATGAACTGTGCTATTGAATATTCAGTCTTCAAGTCTTTGGATCAAGCTCAACTCGCAATATTACTATTTTAAGCGTCAATTGGGTTTTCTAATCACAGGCTTCCCAACTACCATTACTATTTGCCTGTTGACTAATAGCTAGAAGTACAGCTTAACGCCAGAAAATTAAAACTGATTGGCCGATTAAGATAATAAGATGTACGTTTTGTTTAGTAATATTTCCAGTCGGTACTAACTAATCCAGTGCATTAATCCTCTGATATGAGTCGTCAAACTTCATATATACACATGTAGCTCCTACCAATGTACTACCACGGTACCACCACAGGAAAGTAGCCTATCACCACCGAAACAAATGTATTGATCTGTTAACGCATCATTTCCATAAAGACTGTTACAGAAGTTTGAGGTTCAAGATCTTATGTATTGTCATGCAATACTTAAATTTTCAACGTACTCGATGCTTTCTAAGTTAGGCTGAACAACTTGGTTACAGACAGTGAATGGAATGAATAGCCCTTTCTGAAATGTACGTATATATACCAATATACCATGCATAATTTCAGACGTAAATCTCACCTAAAAGCAATTAGTATTAGGGAGTGTGGAAAATGCAAATGTGAAATCGGTCCCCTGGTACACGAAGCAGTGCCAATGAGGTTTTTCAGAGTAAAGTAATCTATCTGCGGCAACATGGCCATCGACCCTTGCAACTGATAACCATGGCAATCATAGTGTAAATCTATGAAACTAGTCTGAAGGTTGAAGATGAAGCTTTAGGAATTTGAGAGAGAATTTTGGCAGCATAACACTGTATTTTTCTTTAACACAATCTCTAAAAGAAAAGATACAATCTGCAGGTATTTATACTACTCTAATTAGCAAATTTCACAGCAAAGAAACTTCAGGATTAACAAACTGACTACTCTAACAAACTACCAGCCTGGCATGCTAATGCGTTACAGTTGTCAAGAAGTTTCTGGATCCGCTGGACATATAATGCTGACAAGGATGCCGACTCATGACCATAGCTCAACAGCAACCGAGTACGTACATAATCCATAAGTTATTTCCTTCTGGCAAGTACACTTGCTCTGTTCAATCAGCAAGACACTTTATTCATGCAAACTGTCTAATAAGCACACCAGATCGAGTACCAGACAATGATACAAATTCAGGTGTACGTACATGATGTATGTGTTAACCGTATACTAGGTATTAGGTTGGTGTGGTTATTCCCGCTTTCTCAATTTCACTGTTAGCTTTCATGGTATCAGAGCTCAAGTCAATTGGTGACCTAGATGTTCTTGCTTCCTCCATCTTTTGCTTCAGCGTATTTAGTTTCATCCAATAGTGTAGGACTCATTTGCCGCTTCCGCACAACAAACCCAAATATAATTAGGTTAATTGTCTCACTCTCTCACATCAAAAATATGTTAGCAGTAGCAAGGCATATGTATGTCTCCCCTAGTTAACTTAGGCAAACATACATATCCTAATTAACCTAGATAGCCCACACATGTGATCACCATGGACTTCTCAATTATGGATTTTGTCCACCATTCAACACACTGACTCGTCTTATGCTGTTGCTATTGGTAGCTTAATGTATTGTATGGTGTGTACTAAGCCTGATATTTCACAAGCCTTAAGTGTGGTGAGCAGATATATGCATAACCTAGGTAAAGGTCATTGACAAGCAGTGAAGTGGATTCTATGGTGTATTCTTGGTATTGTGGATGTTGGATTGGTTTTTCAGTAGAATAAAACGAGTCAGTGTGTTGTTGGATATGTGGACTCTGATTTCATAGGTGATTTGGATAATTACTGATCTACTACAGCTTATGTGTTTACTCTTGCTAGTGGATCGATGAGTTGGAAGTCGAATTTGCAATCTAGAATTGCTTTGTTGACTACAGAAGCTGAATACATAGCGGTAACAGAGGGTGCAAAAGAAGCAGTTTTTCTTCGTGGTTTGCTTGAGGACTTGGGAATTATTTCAAAATATGTGGATATTTTTTGCAACATATTAATTTAGCAGATAACCAAGTTACTCATGCTCGTACTAAACATATCAATGTCAAATTTCACAAGATTCGTCAGATGGTGGAGGATGGTGATGTTCAACTCCTCAAAATTGGAACTGCAGATAATCCTGCTGATATGTTGACAAAGTCGACTCCATT
Organism: Rosa persica; assembly: GCA_025331145.1. Lineage (NCBI taxonomy): Eukaryota > Viridiplantae > Streptophyta > Magnoliopsida > Rosales > Rosaceae > Rosa > Rosa persica. Next base: position 4,579,019 of record WFKR01000005.1, on the reverse strand, counting down.
GAGCAAGTTTAAGCATTGCTTGAACTTGATTGGTGTTTGTAGAATTTCAAATTCCCTACGGGGATGTCAGAGCGGTGATTGGTTTTTAAAGTTTTACTTCGGAGAATTTACATCAAGTAAAGCCAAGGTGGAGATCATTGAATATTGGCTTTAATTGAATGGTGGACAAAATCCATAATTGAGAAGCCCATGGTGATCACATGGGTGGGCTGCCTAGGTTAATTAGGATATGTATGTTTGCCTAAGTTAACTAGGGGAGACATATATATGTCCTGCTGCCGCCAACATATTTTTGGTGTGAGAGAGTGAGACAATTAACCTAATTGTATTTGGGGTTTTGGGTAGAGAGTTTATTCTCAAACTCTAATTGTATTCTCTCCAATTGATTATAGTGGAATTTCTCGCCGGCTCCGAAAGTTAACGTAGCTCAATCACATTGATTTAGTGAACCACTATAAATCCTTATGTTCTTGTGTTTGCTTTTTTTTTCGTTGTTTGGTTGCTCATCTAGTTCATATCAATATTGTGTCTGTTACGCTTCCGCACAACAAACTGGTATCAGAGCCCAGGTTACACTTGGGACTTGGTGTCTTCATACGGTCAAGTTGCAATTTGGAGGAGCTCCCGTTTGGATTGGGATCACAAGATTTGGAATTAGATGCTTGTGGTTGAGGTGGAGCGCTATTAGAATTCAGATCGTGAGACAATTGATGGTGGCTCGAATCACGTCAATGTGGAGATTGTTGGAAAAGCGTGGCTTAGATTATAGTCCTTTAGAATCCCACATCAGAAAGGTGAAGAGTCATCCTTGGGTTATAAGGAATGATACCCCACACACTATTGCCAAGACCTTTTGTATTAAAACTTCATACCCGTTCTGCACCGGATGACTAAAGTGGGGGGAGTATCGGCATTATTGGATCCGTGTGTATGGGACTCATTTGTCGCTTCCGCACAACATAAGTGACCACATATTATAGGCTTGAGATTATTCTTTTTAATAGAGGTGTCCTATATTACACATGAATTAGTTCCATCCTTGTGTGTCTCACCGTTCTGTACAAGGATTCTACATACCATAATAAATAGGAGCACTGCCTATTGTTTCTTCCCTCTGTTTGAGAATTTATATCTATATCACCAACACGATGAGAACACAAAACCAAAACATCCCAAGATGATGATCGATGATTGTGATGCCCAAAATTCCATGGCCATTGTAATGAGAATACGACCTCACTTACCGGACGACATTATCCGCCAATTCTCCCACACCTGCCAACTAAATCCGCCATCCGCATGAGCATTCTTTCTAAGCAATTTGAAGGTGCATGGTGTTCCCTCCCTGTAATAGGTCTCGACGAGGGAAAGCCACAGGCCAACCATGATCGAGGTATACAATTCACCAACATCTTGAAAAGGTATTTGAAATTCCGTACTGAGAACAAAGACCGTCTGCATCGCCCCCTGGATAAATTTAAGCTTCGGATGGTGGTGATGTACCCGGATAGAGAAGATATTCTAGAAAAGTTGTTGACCAGTTTTGCTCAAGAGAGAAGTGTCAAAGAGTTGGATCTCAGCTGTCTCACATTCACAAATATTGCACTAGAAAAGCGGCCGCAGTCATCCTTCCAAATACTTGTTAATATCAACTCTTTAACTAGTTTGAGTTTGGAGTCTGTGGGAATAGAGAATGATGTTACTCGTAGTGGTGATATACTTCTTCCATATTTGAAGACCATGTCCCTCAAATCTATGCACCTGCAGTCTGGCTTCAAGTTTTTGTCCTATCAATTTCAAGGTGCCCTGCCATTGAGTATTTGACATTTCAAGGTGCCCTGCCATTCATGTACCGAATTCTTTTGGTTCGGCCGATCAGAGTCGATTACAATTGCTAGAGATTACAGTTTTTCAATATTCCATGTATCTGACTGTGAGGTTCTTGAATCTGTTACATTGGTTTCAAAATCTCCAAGAGTCATGTTAGCTTTGTATGGAGACAGGAACTTGAAATATATCAACATCTGCTCAGAGAAGGCACAGATATTCATATTGGCCGTTGCAAAGACTTTGTGAGGCCACAATGGATACTCCAAATCTTCAACTGTTTAGATTCAATGGTTTCGATGCGATGAAATGCATGAATGGAAGGCATTTATTGAATAATTTCGTAATAAGCACAGAGATGCTGGCGAGCTAGAGGTGCTTATTCTTTCAGCCGGGATGATTGTTAATTGCGAAGATTTTGTGTCGAACATATCAGTGCGCTTTGTTTTTTCTTTTCTTTTTAACTCCTTTTTGGAAAATTTGCTTCAATCTAGGTCATTCTGGAGTTGGAGACTCTCACCTAAATTGTTAATTGTATGCTCATTCTTTCTCTCTTTTGAATATCTTTCCTTGTAGTAACTAAGACGCATGGATGGAACTGCTGCCACTTTTTGTTATATTACATTAACTTATTCTAGCTAGAACCTCCATTTCATTCCCCACCAGCAATGAAAAAGCTTTATAGAACTAAGATGACAAGTTTAAAACTAGTGACGGGGAGTATAACTGCCATATTCATAACATAACAACAATTGATACTTTTTGGTCGAACATCAAACTTATGGATCGAGGTTTAGGGGTGTTTATGATTGTTGGCCATCGAAGAAGGTAAGCAAAACAGTGTTCTTGGAATAAGAAAATAACAAGAGTATGCTTCAAAACAAGAATATTATCATTATTATGTAACAGCAGAAGTTATTATATCAAATCAAGGATCTGGGCCTTCAATTGATGCCTCTCTTTTTTTTTTTTTTTTTTTGCCTAACTTAACGAAAAATATACATAACATAAATGTCTTGTAATAAAAATTTCACAGTTCAGAAAATCAAAATCGATCTAATCCATCAAAAGACATGAGGATGGAAACTTAGAGGGATGGAGTTGTTGCATTGCTGAGCTTGCTTGAGGTGCAGTTCCAAGCCATAGTTGGCGACTTCAAGTTCGCTCACTTTCTCCTTATATTGATTCACTAACTGCTTCACATGCTCCAATTCTTGGTTTCGGCCCTCAAATTCTTTAAGACGCTCGTTCTGGATAAACACGCCTCGTTTCAGAATCATATTCTCCTTTTGAATTTCTTCCATTTCTTGTTTCAGCACCATATTCTCCTCCTCCTTCTGGGCGGCTGCCACCTCAGCCTCGGCGGCAGTACGTGAGCTAATCCATTGTTGAAAGACCTCAAGAGCCTTTGCAGTACGTGCCTTGGCATCGTCGACGCTGGTGGCACTGCTCATCTCTCTAACAAACAACTCGACCCATTCCTCCGCACCATTAAGGTTATTGTTCAGATTCTCATTAGTCAGTTTCGCTCTCTTTCCGAAACGATCAGGTTCGGGTTCCTCAGCGGGACGACGAAGTTGATTGACATGCTGAGGAGGAACCGAAGAAGAAGAGCATCGAAGTCTTTTGGATCGATGAAGCGATGAAGGAAACACATCTTCTTCGAAGAATGACCTCTTGTTTCCGCATAGAACTACTGCTGCAGCCATCCGAGAATTGTGGTGGATTATGGTGGTGGCATATATGGGTTGTATTTATAAAGAAAATCGTCTTTCCTTTTCCTTCCAGGACAAGGATTCCGGCATTTTTTTTTTTTTTTCTTTTCCGTGTTTTTTCCGTGTCCTGTTTTCACAGGACATGCTCCTACTATCCTCCTTTTTTTTTTTCTTTTTCTTTTTTTCCTTTTTGTAGGCTTTATCCCGAATGGAGCCCTTTCAGAAATTCTCAAGGGCACTGGGCTTAACCCAGGCCCAAGAGGGGGTTTGGAAATAGTTTTGAATAGACTCATCTCTATTAAAACCTTATTAACTGCATCCTTGTCCCAAGCGCAAAGATTAACTCCTACTATCTTGTGTTGAGAAATCTTTTACTCTATCCACTATCTTAAATAGGTAAAATAGCCAAACCCTTAACTTTTCTCATGACTGCCGATTTACTTTTTGACATTTCAATTTTGATTATTTACACCCTCATTTTTCTAAATGTTGTCAATTTACACCCTATAGTTAAATTTTAGGCTTTTCATCCAATTTCTCTGTTAATTTGGGTAGCATGTGAGGGGCCTTTTCGTCTCTGCAATTGTCACCAAAAAAAAATCAAGAAAAAATACAAAATTACCTTGTTAAAAAATAAAAAATAAAATACTACTATTCGTCTCCCACAACTGTTTTTTTTTTTCCTCAGCCTCTCATCTTCTTCTCTATCTATCTCTCAACTATCTTCTTCTCAGCATGACCTCTTCCCCTATGTTCCTTTTATCGGAGATCAATATAACACAATCCCAAATTGAATCAATCAAGATGACCTTCACATGCTTGCTGTAATTTTAATTTTCATATTCCATACATATAAAATATTTTAGCTTGTTCGATGGCTTCTCAATTTTATACACAATACAAACCCCTCCAATTGGAAACATGGAAGATCAAATTCTCATATGAATATTTGAAATATTAATTGTAACTCCCCAAACTGCACCTCACCAGTTTGAACACGTCACAGTGTCGCGAGACTCTAAAACATAAACCGAATGCTCGATTTACATTCTATAGAACCGCAAGGCAATTTTTGTTGAATAACTTTTCGTAAAATGCACAGCGGGAAGTTGAATTACTTTTGAGGTGAAAGCTTCTTGAAATTACAAAATTTAATTTGTTCGTCTAGAACTTGTCATTTGCTAATAGTCAAGGATTTATAGGCTTAACCACACAATGAACATGCAACAACAAGTTTCGGAATAGCCTGGATCAAGAAGTAAAGATCGAGAGTACATCGGAAACCCGATTATCGTCCGGATGATTGATCAAATTCAGCGCAACCAGCTCCGTCCACTACAATCCGGTTACCAGTGCACAGTACCTGCACATACACAATTGTAGGGGTGAGCTTTCGTCCTCGCTGCTCTATGGGACCTACTCCGACTAAGTTTGAAAATCAACTAAAACTTTGTAATAATTTGGATTTGGGTCCAGTGTGAAAACAAAGCGAATATATATGTAAGAACGACAAACTTAAAACATCATTCTTCTTAAAACCCGATGCATGATTAGAAAACTACGTGCGATTTACCTGATGGTCTGGTTCCGTAGAACCAACATTTGACCTTACCAGTCACAGAGCGCCAAACTTAACACACTAGCTACACACATGGAACCGGGTCGTCATTGCGACCGCCCACCGTCCGACCGGTGTAACTGACCCTCCGAAGGTTTAAGGGTGGCTAATCCCCAAGGAAGTCATCGACACCTTTCCGCTATCACACACCGCCATCAACAATCTTATACGCACGTTACTTAAAAACATTTTAAATTTGAACTAACAATACACTTTTCATCATGCATCACGTATATAATCAAATATGGAAAACCATTAGCCAATAGAGAGTCCCGAGTCCCCTACCTGGATTTCAAAGCTTTTCCATTTCACGTTGTTCGGAGATCACGAATCTTCCGTTCCTCGAGTAGCTGGAGTCCTAAGTTCCGACATTTCGATAGTTAATATCGCATTGAACTAATAATTGAAATCTCAACGATCAACAAATCGTATAATCAACTTTTCCTAGTTTGACCAGGAGTTGACTAATTGTGACTAATGTTTGACCAATCGAGACTTGTTCGATAATTGACCTAAATTACCGAACCCTTACTTGAAATTGCGATATCGACCAAAAATATATATTAAGTGTACCTGATTTACTAAGACCACCCGATATATATAAATATTTTTTTTTTCTTTACTTAATAATTTCATCGGATAGTAATTCGATAGAATTTATAATGGACACCCAACACTTTCCAATTTTCAAACAAGGGTGTACCCAAAATTACTAAGGACACCCAAGCTTCATAACTTGACCAAATTTTCGATTATTCCACAATCAATTCACAATTTCTATACTATTAGCTCTTCAATAACAACAACCACAAATCAAACATACAACACAATACCAATAACTCAATCAAAACCAGTAATCAATTTCATAGGAACTTCATGCACCCACAATATCTATTCCACAATCCAGATCAATTTCTTAATGCTCAACTCAACCAACTTGGTCCAAGACTCAAACACCCGATCCACACATGCAATCAAATTTCAATTTCACTCCCAACACCACAATTCATCCAAACTGTCAAAAGTACCACAGAGCTGACTTCGATTTTACCTCCAGTAGTCGACATGCAGGTGAGACCTCAGGGCAAAGAACATAGTTGCTGGAGATAGCCCAGTCGACGCCGAGTTGATCAACTCCGTCCAACCTACTTTCGGACTCGACCGATGATGGACGACCTGTAATTCTCGTACTTCAATTCCTAAACAAGGTCTGCCTTTGTCTACAAAAGCATTTGTACCAGAACCCAAGCCCAGGAAGACCGGGAAAGTCACCGGCGTCAGTGACGGCGTCGAAGCCGAGAGGATGTTAGAACTCAAAACCTTTGCACTGGAACTCACAGAATTGGGAGAAATGAAAGTTCCCCTTATTGAATTTCAGACTTAGGCTTATATCAAGCCCTTTTACAATAGATAGAAGCAAATAACAACCCACGAACTAACACTCCTAAGATCGTGGTTTACTGGCTAAGAACGAATCAAACTAAAACTAGAACTCCCTAAGAATAGGGATTATTAACAGAAAGCAGTAAAAGCATTAAACCCTGTCTGGATTTGTTACGTGAACCCCAAGTCTCATCATTTCCTCCCTTAAACTGCATTGCATACAGCAATCAGTTTACTTGATCATCTGGCATTCTGCACACTCCAAGCAGGACTCTCAATTTCTCGAAACTATCTAGCTTCAAGGCCTTTGTCATAATGTCTGCCACCTGGTTTTGTGAGCTACAGTGTTCAAGTTCAACAACACCATCTTTACAGAGATCACGAATGTCACACCCCGAATTTTAGAATAACAATTCAAAATCCGAAACATGAAAATTCTACAACTCAAAATAATCATCCTGAAAATTTTTCTTTTCTTAACATACTCACCACACGCAATAAAATCAAACCGAATTTAGTCTCGGTTAATTATTACAACACAATCCAAATTATAATGTAAAGCTCTAAATGAGCATACACACACCTCACAACTAAATAAATAACAAAACTGCTATAACACCTAAGCAGCTCGATCACCTCCCTGGTTATCCTGACCTGCAGGAATATCCGCTACACCATTGAATAGTGTACCGGGATTGCAATAACACAAAACCCGGTAAGCTTATGAAAGCTTGTATGAGTAAAAGAATGAACTGTTACTTAATTTAATCTCATTTATTCTCACACACAGCAACACTCAATTATCTCCACATATACAAATAATAACAATCTCAATCAACACCAATTCAATATAACAAGACAACCCCACACACTACTTTCCCCACAACACTCTTCATCGTATTTATAAAAATACGGTACTTGACAGACTAGAGCTCTAACTGAATCGTAGCCCGTCACCTGGCCTAGGTTATGGCATCCGACATATTTATCAATTATTGCATTTCATCAATATGCATACCTATATATATATTTAGAACGTCCAATAATTTTACATACTCAACCAATCGTATCCCATCATCCACACTAGGATTAGAGCGTCCGATTACCCACACCGGTCATTATGTTAACCCTAAACCCATAAATGAACCCAACATATAACATCACATACTGAAATCAACTCAACCAAGATACATCATATTATTATGGAATTACACAATTGTAATAAAATCAACTCATCAATTCTACTCAATCATATCATCACACAACAATCCACTCATCAATATATATTTTCCACGTAAACATATATATACGTAATCATCCACTCAGGAATGACCACTAATACCATCTATAATTCACACAAGAAAATTATGAAATTCATTTGTATAGTTAAAATTCATTTTACTTACCTATGGACCGTGGTGATTCAAGTCCATGAAATTTTAAAACAAATATTTAATCCGAAAATATTTTTCACACAATTACCAAAATAAATAAATTAAAATGATCGGTTCGTAATATGAACCACGTGAGTTTTACTCACCTCGAAACTCCCGCTGCGTCTTCAATATAATTATAAATTATAATTTATAATTAACGCCGAATAGCTCACGCAATTAAAATCCGTCAATCACCTAATCAAATGTGATTCGAATTTAGCCAACAATTTCAACTCATAATTTACCACTAATTAACGGTCAGATTCTAATTTACATTAAAATCCGACGAGCGGTTTCTCACGAATCGCTCCCCTAATTACCGTTTTTCACATATACGAAGATCCAACGGTCGGATCTTCGCCCATGACCACACAAAGCCTCTGGGACAGTCATATGATCATCATAACAAATTTACAAGTTCATCCAACGGTCATAATTTCACAGATCAAAAATCTAACGACCGAAATCGATCGAAATCACAAAATTCATAACTAATTCATACGATATCCGAAAAATGCGTATAATACGCCGAAATGATTGTATCGAAACATAGAATCATAAAATAGACATAAACCAAATTTTAGACCTCCGGAGGTGGCCGGAAAAGGCCGCCGGAGTTAGGGACAGAGCCGCCACCGACCACCACCAATGGTGTCGGGGCTGACCTTGTCCCCTTCGTTTCATCATTCTGAGCAACTTTCATAACTAGCACAAGACCTAAAAATGACCGGAAGGCATCGAAATTACCGATTTACAGTCGGCGGCCGGAAAAAATGCAGAAACCGGTGAGCTTGAAAACCGACGTGAAAACTGCAACCTCAGGCCCCGATCCCTTCTGGAAACTTGTTCAGAACTTCCTTGCGAACTCAACAAGCTTGGAATCACAAGAAACGATCGTGTATAGCTCGAGATATCTTGATCGAAAGTTTTGGTATTTCGATCCGTTCGGGTCGAGCTCCGACGAACGTGAAAACGTTCGACCCAGTTCCGGTCCTTCTTGGTGCTTGTAGAGGAAGTTGAGGCGAGCTCAATGAGACAAGAATCAAGTGAAATGATGGAGTGTAGCTCGAGATATCGAAATAGAACCGAAAATAGCCGTTTTCGGTTCGGGCTGTGCCGCCGCCGCCACGGGCCGCGCCGCCTTGTGAAACTGCCTCCGGGAGCTAGAGCAGCTCGAGACGAACGCCTGGGACTTGGTTTGAGGTCGAGAGGTGGTCTGTGGAGGGAGAACAATTAAGGAGAAGTTTCTCCCCTTTTTCGGTCGACTGCGTCTGTGAGAGAGAGAGAGGAAACTCAGTTTTTTTGCAGAAACAGGAAGAAGAAGAAGAAAGAAAAAAGAGAAACCGGTAGGGAAAAATTTTAGGGTTTCCAAAAATTTTTCTATATATACATGTTTCGGAAAACTTCGAAATTCGATAACTAATTCAGAAAAAATCCGATCTTCGTGTTCCGCACGTGTACGGACTCGTATCGACGAGCTCTACAACTTTCATGAAGGAAGTTTCTCCAAATTTCATACGTAGAAAAAGTCGATTTCTCAACCCGAGTATTTCGAGCTTTTCGTTAAAATAAACGTTTCGAAACTTCGATAATTGTAAAAATGAATGATTATCGAACATAAATCGTGAAATCGCATAATAATCATTCGATACAATCACTCGAATTTAAAATGGAAATTGCGGGTATTACGACGAAGGAAGTGAAATCTGACATCAATGTGTTTACTTCTTCCGTGCATCACAGGGTTTCTTGACAACTTAATAGTTGAACTATTATCACAGAAAATTATGGTAGACTTACTTTGTTTGCAGCTCAGTTTCTCAAGCACTCTCCTCATCCACACACCTTGACAGGCACATGTAGTTGCAGAGATATATTCAGCTTCCGTAGTGGAAAGAGTGACCACTGGTTGCTTCTTGGAGCTCCATGCCACTGCCCCATCACTCATCATGAAGACATACCCGGAAGTACTTCTTCGATCATCAACATCACCCGCATAATCACTATCAGAAAAAGCCACCAATTCTTCACCATCTTCAGTTCCTCTTTTGTACCCAATACCTAGCCCCACAGTCCCTTTTATGTACCTTAAAACTCTTTTGATAGCTTGCATATGAAGTTCAGTAGGTTTTTCCATATACCTACTGACTAGGCTAACAACAAACATGAGATCAGGCCTTGTAACAGTCAAATACATTAAGCTGCCTATCATTTGTTTGTAATGAGTTGAGTCAACACGAACACCTCCTTCATCTTTCATCATTTTGAAGCCTGGCACAATGGGATTTTTCACTGAGTTTGAGCTTTCCATACCAAACCTTTCTAGTACCTCCTGTGCATACTTACGTTGACTTAAGAAAATTCCTTTTTCATTCTGCACAATCTCTACTCCAAGAAAGAACTTCATTTTGCCCAGGTCCGACATATCAAACTTAGACTTCATTGAGACTTTGAACTCCTCAAACATCTTCGAGCTGCTTCCTGTAAATGTCAAGTCATCTACGTACACACTTACAATCAAGATCTCACCATCTCCTCGAGTCTTAACGAACAAAGTATGTTCATTAGGACACCGCTCAAATCCTTCATCAATAAAGTATGCTTCTAACCTGCTGAACCAGGCCCGAGGGGCCTGCTTCAACCCGTATAGAGCTTTTCTCAGCTTGTAGACCCTATGCTCCTCTCCTTTCTTCTCAAAACCTTGTGGCTGATCTACATACACATCTTCCTCCAGCTCTCCATGCAGGAACACACTTTTCACGTCTAATTGGTACACACTCCACCCTCTTTGAGCAGCTAAGGCCAAGATCATCCTGATTGTGTCCCACCTAGCAACCGGAGCAAATACTTCCATATAATCAATGCCGTACTGCTGAGCGTACCCTTTAGCCACAAGTCGAGCTTTGAATTTATCCACTTCTCCTCGCTCGTTCAACTTTGTTTTGAATATCCATTTTACTCCAATCTTCCTCGCTCCTTTTGGCAAATCAGTCAATTCCCAAGTACCGTTTCTTTCTATTGCTTTCATCTCAATCTTCATAGCTTCTCTCCACTTCTCACACTTTGTTGCTTCCTCAAAAGAACTTGGATCATCTGCTGAGGTATAGAACACCATATTTTGCATTTCCTCCTCCTCGGACAAACCCTCACCTGTGACATAGTCTTGCATCCAGATTGGTGGTCCCCTGTTCCTCTCTTCATTTGGAATTGTTGCTTCAGCTGAGTCATTCGAGGATGAGCTGGTGTTCCCTTCTTCATGTGATTGGTCTGCTTCTTCACTTTCTTCGTCACTGCTACTATGCATCTCATGTTCTTCTGATCCCTCTTCATCAGTCCAAATAAGTACATTCTTCTTCTCTTCTTCTTCACTTCTGCCCCAATCCCATCTGTCACTTTCTTCAAAAGTCACATCTCTGCTAACCACGATCTTCTTTGTTGACGGATTATACAACCTGTAGGCCTTTGATCCCTCGCTCAACCCTAGCAGTATGCACTTCATACTTTTGTCTTCCAGCTTGGTCCTCTTGTGATCGGGAATGTGAACATTCCCTATACAACCAAAGACTCTAAAGTGCTCCACATTTGGCTTGTGCCCACTCCATGCCTCCTCAGGAGTCATATCTTTGACAGCTTGATTTGGACTTCGGTTGAGAACATGAACTATCCAGTTAACACCCTCAGGCCAAAACTCCTTTGGCATATTTTTCTCAGACAAAGTGCTCCTCACTAGATTCATGATAGTCCTGTTTTTCCTCTCAGCAACTCCGTTTTGCTGAGGGGTAAAGGCAGCAGTGAGCTGTCTTTTAATCCCATTCAAAACACAGAATTCATTAAATTCATTAGAGGTGAATTCTCCACCCCTATCAGTACGCAAACAACACACATATGCCCCAGCTTCTTTTTCAACAAACACTTTGAATCTCTTAAAGCATGCAAACGTCTCATTCTTCTCGGACAAGAAATACACCCAGCACTTTCTAGAATAATCATCAATGAAAGTGAGTATGTACCTTTTCTTGCTATTCGATTCTGGTGTCACAGGTCCACACAAGTCTGCATGAATCAGTTGTAGCTTTTGAGTGGCTCTCCAGAGACTTTTCTTGGGAATAGGTTCCCTGTGCTGCTTCCCAACTAGACAGTATGCACACACCTTTGTCGGAGCTTTGATTAACGGTAAACCCTTCACCATCTTCTTGTAATTCATCGTTCTCAACCCTTTGAAGCTGAGATGACCGAGACGGCAGTGCCATAGTTGAGCCTCATCGTCACTGATGGTTTGAAAACAGGTTGAGTCTCTTGCTGCAGGTGTTGCCAACATAACAAACATCCTATTTCCTGTCATGGCAGTCTGAACAATCAAACCCCTACTTGGATGGAATATTTTGCACATTCCCTGATCAATTAGAATGGCCAGCCCTTTTTCTTGTAGCTGCCCTATGCTCAACAAATTGTTTTTGAGCTCAGGGATGTAGAAGACTTCAGTGACTACTTGAGTTATCCCACCAACATGCAATCTAACATTTCCTTTCCCCATAACAGCCATTCTAGCATTATTTCCAAGTTTCACAGAGTGCCTAAACCCCTCATCTAAATCTGAAAACCACATCTTATTGCCAGTCATGTGATTACTACAACCAGAATCTAAAAACCATACCTCTTCTCTCTTTGCCTGATGAAGATCAACGTAGGACATGAGAAGCATTTCCTCCTCATCATCGAGCTCTGCATAGTTTGCTCCCTTCTCCCAATCAGGACACTCATACTGAAAGTGTCCCAATTTGTGACACTTGTAGCACTCGATGACAGCTTTGTTGAAGGGTTGTCTGCCCCTTCCTCTTCCTCTTCCTCTATAGCTCCCACGTCCTCTTCCTTTTACACCAATTCTGTCTTCTTCCTTATCTCCAAGCTTTCCAACTCTAGTGACCTTCAGTGCCTGTTCTTCCTCTCTATGCCCCTTCATTCGTTGTTCATGGACTAGAAGGCTGCTTTGAAGCTCATCAATGGTCATGGTGTCCAAGTCGTTGGCCTCTTCAATAGAGCATACCACATAATCAAATTTTGAGATCATAGACCTCAAAATCTTTTCAACAACATTATTTTGACTCACAGTTTCTCCACAGGCTTTCATGTTCTTGGCTATGGCAAGTGTTCGAGCAAAGTATGCGTTGACCGTCTCTCCTTCCTTCATCTTGAGAGCCTCAAAATCCCGCCGCAATGCCTGTAGCTGCGCCTTTTTAACCTTTGTTGATCCTTGGAACTTCTGCCTCATCGAGTCCCAAATCTGTTTGGAGGTTTCATCCTCCAAAATTGTCTCCAGAATGTCACGGTCGATGGCCTGATAAAGATAGTTCTTTATCTTCAAGTCCTTCAACTTCTGCTCCTCGATAAGCTTCAGTTGTGCCTCCGTAGGCGCTGCTCCGGTCTCCACAGTTGGAATACCATTCTGCACAAGACTCCAATATTCTTTGGAGCGCAGAAAGTTTTCCATGAGTTTCGCCCAATGCTCATAATGACCATCAAACACCGGAATGGCAGGTTGCACATACTTGCCATTACTACTTTCAGCCATTCTTCTCAACCCTCTCTTCTGTTTCTCTCAAAATCAGGCCCCTGTGATGGGGCTCTGATACCACTTGTTAGAACTCAAAACCTTTGCACTGGAACTCACAAAATTGGGAGAAATGAAAGTTCCCCTTATTGAATTTCAGACTTAGGCTTATATCAAGCCCTTTTACAATAGATAGAAGCAAATAACAACCCACGAACTAACACTCCTAAGATCGTGGTTTACTGGCTAAGAACGAATCAAACTAAAACTAGAACTCCCTAAGAATAGGGATTATTAACAGAAAGCAGTAAAAGCATTAAACCCTGTCTGGATTTGTTACGTGAACCCCAAGTCTCATCAGAGGAACCCAGAAACGAAGTGGTCAAAACTTAATCCAAATTGAAAACTAATTCGACAGACTTGAAGAGCATGACGAGGAGAGGAGGTTTCATACCACAGACGGCCCAGACGGTGGCCGGAGGCGCCGAAAATTGCAGAGGATACCGGTGAAGGTTCGGGCTTCTTGTCGTCGGGTTTTCTTCTGCGCTTAGTGCATGGACGATCCAAGGACGGAACTCTGTTCGCGACAGCAAGAGGAAGAAGATGGTGGTCGCGCGCTGTCGTGGGGTGGCCGAACGACGTCCCTCTGGTCGGTCTCTCTCTTGGATCGTGCTCTGTCTCGGGTCAGAGAGCTCCCAGCTCTCTCTCTCTCGATCATGCTGGCCCTTCAAACATATCAATGGCATAAATAGATAGTCCATTAAACAATGGACGGCCATGATCAAGCGGTGGGGGAAAATGGATGGCTAAGATTGCTCCACTTTTTTTCTAATTCTCTAATTTATTTTCTAAAAATTCGACAACTTCGGAAAATCACAACAAATGGCCCAAGTATCCGAATAGTTATTCGAAAATTTCCACGGACTCGTCGTATCGTGTACTTTAACAATCAATCCTTAAATCGAGGATTTCCCATGATGAAAATTTCTGAAAATATTCTCGAGCACTCTGACCTTTATCGAGATCGTTAAATAATTTCTCGTACGATCTCCACTAAGCTCGATACATTTTTTTTGGGCTCACATTAATGACCAGTCCAACCTTTAAAGAAAAAGAAAAACCATAAACCTAAATTATCAAAGACGGTTTCTCCTTCAATGATATGATCATCCAATCATTTGATGTGACTAACAAATTTTAATTAAGCGATCAGTTGCAAGCTAACGACCAATCTTGAAATAAAGAGAGTGAAGGAGAAGAAGAGATGGACAAGGAAGAAGCGACAAATGGCAAGTTTTTTTTTTCCCTTTTTTATCGAAGAAAAATTTTGTATTTTTTTTATTTTATTTCTTTAACGATGTGTTGGTTTGTTTAATTTTTTTTAGCTGATAGTTGAAAAGACAAAAAAACCCCTCACATGCTAACCAAGTTAACGGAAAATTGGATGGAAAGTCTAAAAAATAACGATAGGGTGTAAATCGATAACAATTAGAAAAGTGAGGGTGTAAATAATCAAAATTAAAATGTCATGGGATAAATCGACAGCCATGAAAAAAGTCAAAGAGTAATTTGGCTATTTTACCTCCTAAATAAGTAAATGATTTACGAAAGAATTCAATTTAATTTATAACGAAAAGACTTTATTGCTAACTCGATTACATTGGAAATTTTCAAACAAAATCTAAATTTTTGTACCATATGATATCGGGATTAAGGACGTTCGTACATCTAAGTATGTAACATAGCAAATGCCACTTCATCTGTTACCGAACAAGTATTAATATTCTCTTTATAACTGTAAATTAATATTTATCTTTTGATTATAACTTGAGCCCAAACACCACCTTTATTAATGTTTAACTCCAATATGGACGGGCGTCGGAGATGAGTAGCTAGGTTTTACCAATGGTAAGATTCATGATTTTATTTTTTTAGCTGGAAAACGAGATGACGAACTAGCTTGGAAGCCAACGCTCTCTGATTATTAAATTACCATTGACTCGATTAAACTCTTTGAAATAAGTAGTCAAAAACTCAAAATCTTTTACCTCCATACCATTAAGAAACATGAACCACATAAACAGTTTTAATGGCATCACCAAAAAGAAAACTAGAAGCTTTAAAATTTAATCGAGGGGGAATGATCCCCTTCTTTACCGCCAATAGTTTTACCTCAACGAACAAATTGAGGCTTTAAATCATAGGACTCTGCAAATTGCAATTAGGATTGGTATGCACACAACACAGCTGAGACTGTTCATGGCTAGTAGCGACTTGATTATAAGTTGGATGACCCTTTGTCCAATCCAAAGGAAAATTGCTTGTGAAGTCAACGCCTTGAACAAATCCCAAGCTACCATGAACTGCTCCAAATTATATAAGCTAGTGCACCAACACAAGGGAGCCAGAGACGATGAATTTTGAGGGGGGGTACATCGATGTGGTTCTGGTCCCATCCGGGCTTCTGATCATGTTGATTTACCACCTCTTCTTCCTCTACAAGTATTTCCATCAACCTCTATCCACATCCATGGGGTATGAAAACAATGACAAGCGAATTTGGGTTGCAAAAATTCTTCAGGTAAATTTTCTTTCTATACTTTTTTTTCCAAAAGAGTGTTCATGAAGAAGATTCATCTATGAAATTTAATTCCTTGCTAGATGCAGGGTGACAATGTTAACAGAGGACTTGGTGTGATTTCTTCCAATACAAGTGCAGCCATGACCTTAGCATCAATCTCTTTGACTCTCTCTTCTCTAATCGGAGTTTGGATAGCAAATTCTCCCAGCAAGTCCTTCCCATTGGAAATGATCTATGGCAATACGACTCCATCGATGAATTCAATCAAGTACATCTGCTTGTTGACTTCTTTTCTGCTTTCTTTTTCGTGCTTTGTTCAATCGGCTAGGAACTTTGTCCATTCGAACTACCTATTGAGCACTCCGGGGGCTAGCGATAAAGGGGTTGTGACGAAGGTGGAGAGAGCAGTTCAAAGAGGAAGTGAATTTTGGTCGCTTGGGCTTAGAGCACTGTATTTTGCTTTAAATTTTCTGCTGTGGTTTTTTGGACCTATACCTATGTTTGTTTCCTCTATCATAATGGTGGTGATTCTGTATTGCCATGATTTTAGGAAGTCGGAATCGGATAATCTCCATGATGTATTATTGCTTTCTTGAACATCAAGTTTGTATAACTCAATCAAATTTTCACTTATAAAAGCAACTATGTCTCTGGGTTTATGATTCGATTCCCTGCACTGGAAGCTGGTGTCTTCAGGCGAATCCTCCTTCTTCAACCACAAGTTACATGGTATATCTTTTAAATTCGATCAGTTTGATCAGCACCATTATTCATGTTGACTAATTCCATCACAGCTCAAGATTTACGAAACTTTGATTATAATATGAACCTCTTACGTGAAACTTGATAATCATATGAAGCATTGACTTCCAAAATCATACTAATATGTAGGGTTGGAAAGGGTGGATTACCTAATATTGTGATACAGGTGGCAGATTTGGACCCTTGCGGCCTTGCAAAGGAAATTTTTGGAAGTACTCTAATTCATTTGGTATGGGCTCTGATGTGATGAGATTTATAGGCTGGACTTGATAATGGCGTTGGGATAATATAGATATGGGTTTTAACACAAAATTAGACCCATTATGAATATGAGTTGGAAATATTATTTTTCTTTTATTTTCAATTTTCATATAAAAAGTAAAAAAAAAAAAATATGTGTATTTGTTCTCATAAAAAAAAAGAACATATGTCTATTAGTTTCTTAGTATTTTACAATTCATAATCAGTACAATTTGCATAGGGTTAGACAATACAAAAGCCCTAATTGGTTTAAGAGAAGTATGTCATGCCAATGGGTCTTTGATAATTCAATTTCACTTTGATAGTGAGAGTGTGGATAAGCACATTGAAAGTTGTACAATTACATATTTGTTTAGCTTCAGACATCTCACATTTTATGCATGTTTTGTTGAGGTTAAGAAGGGTTTGTTGTCAAAAATTGATCATCTTTAAACTCCATAACACAATATTCAATGATGCAGGCTGATTTTGGTATGTTTGGTTCATTCGAACATATCACATACTTTTAAAAAAAAAATTGAGAATCATACACTTAACTTTTGATAATACAAGCAACAATTTCAAACATATATATGAATTTACATCATAGTGAAATTTGCTATAGTCCCAATTCTATTCAAATGATCTCAATATTTCATCAAGCATACAACATATATGCCAAAAAGGATGATGCAATTTTAATGTGATATAGATGTGTAAAATTTTTGTGTCCAATACAACATCCACATTCATGGAATGTCTATCATCTAATCTATAATTGTTTTTGCCTAGAATATATAAACTTTTCATTTTGTCCTCCAAATTACATTAACCTGATCGGATCAAAATAATTTCCTTTTTACACAAACAGACCTTGTCGACCAATCTTCAAACCAAAAAAATTTTAAGAACATCAACCTAACTATTAACCACAGTAACGTGAACAAAAGAGATATTAATACGACCCTCAGTCTCATCTTGTGATTATATCTCCGGGTCAGTCTTCTGAGTTCTGACCTAGGACCCAGTTCTAGCCATTTCCCACCGTCTGATCAAACTCCATCATCAAGCCAAAGCTAGTCCCCCCCTCTCTCAGGTAGCCGACAGCCTCTGCTGTGACAAAGACCGATCCCCTCATGGGGGTCCCTTCCACCACACACCTCCCACCACGTGTCCCTGCCCTTTCCTGGGCATATGATGTGACTTCCCAGCATGAAAATGGAAGCAGAGAAAATTTCTCAGACTGGTTCACCACCCACCCACCTGCACTGTTCCTTGGCCGGTACATAAGTCTCAAATTACGGAAACACCCTCGGTCAGTGGCCGTCGGATGTCACAGGTGGACGGCGAGGAGGGAAAAGAGCGTAAGTACAAGGACCCGCATCGGGGCGCGTGACGGGGGAGATTGACGTGACAAAAGTACGATGAAAGGCTGAGTGAGGCAGCACACCCGCGTAAAAGTCGAGGGGCTTCCGCCTCTCTCTCTCTGTCTCTCTGCAAAAGCGACGGCCTTTGGGACCTGGCCCATCTGCCCATGCTTCTTTTCTGGCCGACGCTCTCTCCGGCGAGCGTGGGTTTTATGCCTTGGCGAGAGGTAGTGCACGCGCCGGGTGGAGATTCTTTGGGTTTCTTTGGCGGGTACGCAAGACAATTGAGTGAGAAATGAGGTGGGGGCCTTGGTTTGTTTGGAATGTATAATACGGCTGCAAGTGGGGCACTAGGGTTTTCGTATGTAGGGTTTCTATCAGTCACTGTGTATTAGGGTTTATCGTTGACGTTTCGTTGTAGTTGGGTCAGGTTGCGGGATACCGTTAGCTTTCAATGCGGGATCTGTGGTAATCGTTGATCGTTATAGTCATTGATGGGTCGGTTTGAATCGAGGTTTTATTCTAGTGTTTGGTATTCGAATAGGAACTTTCGATTAGTTTGTGTGTGATTTCAAATAAGGTCGGTGAATGTTTTAGATTGGAGGAATATCTTTTGTGTTTGGTTGATAGCTTTAGTTTTAATGATAAGGAAAATGATTTGTGGTCTCAATGTTAGGTGATAAGACCTGACCTAGAATTTCCCCCCTGAAATTCCAGGTGGTCCTGCGGGGTCTACTTTTCGAGAAAATTTAACAGAACTTTCCCTAAAAATAAACAACTCTAATCTGCAAAAAATTCAAATTACACTTCTAACATACCGTCTTTATACTTCTAGAGCCATCATGCTCCCCAAAAACCAACAACTCCATTTCCATAATAAACAATTCTCATAGGTTATCAGAGCAATTCTAAAACAAATGAAAAAAAAGGATAAGGATCGATAGATCCTACAACGCGGAAGTAGTGCTAGCTATGCCTCAACTCCATGTACACCCGATCTCGACTAATATCGCCTGTAAAAGTATACGGCTAAACTTGCCGTTTATTCGAAGTTTCCTCCATGTGATTCCTCTTCATGTCCTTCAATTCTTCCTTCATACTTCAAATTTGATCAAGAAACTTTGAGGAATGGTTATATGATCTAAGAGCTCCAAGATCCAGAAAGAATCATCGCTGGAGGTGGCCGGAAACTCAAGTTCCGACCAAAAATCCAAGAAAACAGCAGTACCGTCTTCTTCTTCTCCTTGCTGAACCTTCCACAGTTTAAATTAAGCTACCAAACCAACCCATAAATGAAGAGAAGGAATAGAGCTTTCCAACGACATCTTACACGTCAAAATCCGTCGCCGGATGAAGGAGTTAAGGCCGGAAGAAG
Organism: Rosa persica; assembly: GCA_025331145.1. NCBI lineage: Eukaryota > Viridiplantae > Streptophyta > Magnoliopsida > Rosales > Rosaceae > Rosa > Rosa persica. The sequence continues at coordinate 4,559,167 of WFKR01000005.1, read as the reverse complement.
GTGAAGAGGTCGGAGAGGAAGAGAGAATCGGGAAGAGAGAGAGAGCTCGGTAAGTTTCTGAAATAGAAACTTACCACAGTAACTTGACTATTTATAGACAAATTATTATAAATAGTAACTTTGATATTTTGGTTATAACTTTCTCATACGAACTCAGATTTAAGTGCACCACATATGCACGTACTCGGTTTAACGTCCTCTACAACTTTCATGAAGAATGTTTTCTCAAATTTTGAGCCGAACAAAAAGTCATCTTTTAGGGCCCCCTAAAAGTTCGTAACGGAGCCGAAAATTAAAATAACTCTCATTTACCGTCCAAAAGACCTGTAAGTCTATAAGTTTTGGTTCGGGTCATAACAGTCTCCCCTCCTTATACAAATTTCGTCCTCGAAATTTCATACTTTCGAAGTAAAAATGCAGCATATACACTAATCTGAAATTTAACATTCCCAATGAGGTACCTTGTACACTAAACATAACAAAAAGAGGATGATAGTACACAGAACGATATAGAAAACTGATCCAAGAATTGGCCACTTAACTGGTAGATCAACGCTTAGAAGGAAACAATCCTTAAGATAAAATCTGACTGATTCTTGTAATCTAATCAATTTCCATAGTATTCATGTCGCATTTTCCATCCCGGAAGATAGAGTTACTTCCAATTGTTACTGAAAGTCCTTATCAGCTAAAGGAGAAACTCATCTAAGCATTAAGTTCAAAGCAATGACATAATCCATAAGCAGGAAGAATTTCTTCCATGGTCTCCAATAGAATTATCGAAGCAAGATATCATTCAATGCTCTCAGAGACTTGAAACTTGTCCACTCATCCTTGAGTTAAGTTTTCTTTCACAACCTCAAGTTCACTATTTTAACAATCAATAGAGCTTTCAACAATTACACCAGCAATTAAAAAAAACATGCTTAATCAAGAAATTATCAATGTCCAAAGTCAATTCACTTGCCTTGCTTAGCAATGTAGCATTGCATACTTGCAAGTACATGAATTTCCGTATTACGAAATTTGTGTCAACTAATAGCTTAGGTGACTCGAGGTATCGACACCACAAACCATTCGGTTGAAATAATGGTATTCATAACCTTTTTATATAAGTAGCACAATAAATATCCACCCCGTTCTCCAACACATTGTGATAATATATCAACTCATACTTAATACATTTTCATACGTACGTGCCTTTATGGGGGTTAACCCAACCGCTATTAATGTATCACAAGATGATCACTACTTACCAACGAGTCCAAAGCAAGTAATTTCCTTCACTACCACAAACAATACCTCCCTTTCATCTGTTTGTGTCTAGTTTCTTGATCAAATGTTATATATGTAAAAGTCTCACATTTGCCAAGTGTATCGCAGAATAGTCTCGATCAACTTTACAAGTTCCTAATCATGTAGCTTCTCTAGCTACCACAAGCCAACACCTTTCGGGTACCACTCACCCGTTCATGCGTAAATCCTTGTACAAGAGCTGTTATCATAACATTGCACTTTTTTTTTTTCTTCAAGCTTCCAGATTGTGATATCTCAACAATCAACATTAAACAACAAAGTACTTAAATGTGGTCAACACTTCTTCTTTGACTCAAAATAGACAATACCAGGTGACTAGTGCCCTTTACTGAGCTGAGGAGAAGGTAGTTGAAGATCCACTCTCCAAACAATACTTATCCAACATTTTGTATCAAACCAAAACGATACCTGGGTCTAAAAGTGGTCCCACCACATAGCGATCCAATGTCTCGAAGTACTCATTATTAAAATGCGTCACTCAAAGATATGCTACAATACATTTCACCCCATAAAACTAGAATGCTAGTCAAGCCATGACTTAAAATATTTCCGAAGCCAAATGGAAAACTTATTTCCGTAAAATTACTCCACTGACTACTCTTATAAGATCATGACTCATCTGTCTAGCAAAATATTTATCAAGAACTTATCACAATTCAACCTTCGAGGTTCCACCATTCAAAACTTGAATCATACTCTGTATTACATAGTAATTTCGCGTGAATTACTATGGATATCCAATAATGTCTCAACCAACAATCCCTGAAATTACATTCAACCATATCATTGAAAACAAATAATCAAAGATACTCGTTAGCTCGAAATCACATACGAAGAGTTGACTCCAACTCTTCTAGTTAAAAATATTGACCAAGGTCATAATTTTATCATAAAACTTTAATCATCTCACTGGTTCCTCGAACTGCTACCACATATCAACATCAAAAGACAACTCTTTATCCGTCATCCTATATATTACAATCCAAAATTTGAGAAGACCAATTTATAGGTCAGTGTACTTGGAATCAATTTCTTTCACCTCAAAGAAAATTATGCCGATACACGTTGGTCAGGTCAACAACCTAAAAATAATGACAAGTCTGAAAATTTCATTCTACTTTCAACTCTCATTTACTGTCATCACTTCTACTTCTGACTTACCATCATTAGTGACCAGAGTCACTTGATAACACGGCATCTAGCCATAAAAAATTCTGAACATTTATTCAAATTTCTCCGTTCTCTACCAGAATGAGATATATACATGACTCCGACATAAAGTGTCCAGTTCAAGAAATTTCAATCTTGATATCTCGGCAAATAGTTTCCAACAATTGAGATTCTCAAAGAATCTCCAACAACTCTAATGATATTCCGAATGTTACTTAACAACTAATCACCTCACAGGACACATTTCCCAAATTTTGGTTCAAAGTCGGAACCATCATATTATTACCAATTCTATTTCCACCAAAAATCCTGATTTCAAAACAATAGTATTTATATATAGCCCAACACTATGATCACTCACCTCTACCAATCAAAGATAATTTCAAACTTTGGTCTCGCACCTTAAACCATGTCCCAACAACAGGTTGGCATCGAGGAACAGATAATCACAACATTTCCTCAAATCATATTTCGTAACACAACTCAAACATGTAGAGTACTCTTACTCTACTATCACCAGAAAAATGTGGAAGTCAGGTAAATGATCTGATACGCAGTGAACTCCTATGAGATCGGCGTACATGAGGCATAGCACTTGAAGGAAGAACCAACTAGACGTGTACCTTACATACTTGCTGAGTACATCAGCACCGAAGAGTATATGATGGGGAACCGCTGCAGTCGGGCCATCACTCGAGAGGTACTGAGTAACATCAAGCATACAAGGTAACAGGTCTACAGAATCTGACAACCTAATGCTCTGATACCAACTGACAAGACCCGACCCAGAATTTCCCCCCTGAAATTCCAGGTGGCCCTGCGGGGTCCACTTTTTGAGAAAATTCAACAAAACTTTCCCCAAATTACACTTCTAACATACCGTCCTTATACTTCTGGAGCCATCATGCTCCCCAAAAACCAACAACTCCATTTCCGTAATAAACAATTCTCATAGGTTATCAGAGCAATTCTAAAACAAATGGAAAAAAAAGGATAAGGATCGATAGATCCTACAATGAGGAAGTAGTGCTAGCTATGCCTCAACTCCATGTACGCCCGATCTCGACTAATATCGCCTGCAAAAGTATACGGCTAAACTTACCGTTTATTCGAAGTTTTCTCCATGTGATTCCTCCTCACGTCCTTCAATTCTTCCTTCATGCTTCAAATTTGATCAAGAAACTTTGAGGAATGGTTGTATGATCCAAGAGCTCCAAGACCCAGAAAGAATCATCGCCGGAGGTGGCCGGAAACTCAAGTTCCGACCAAAAATCCAATAAAACAGCAGTACCATCCTCTTCTTCTCCTTACTGCACCTTCCACAGTTTAAATTAAGCTACCAAACTAACCCAGAAATGAAGAGAAGGAAGAGAGCTTTCCAACGACATCTTATACGTCAAAATCCGTCGCCGGATGAAGGAGTTATGGCCGGAAGAAGGTGAAGAGGTCGGAGAGGAAGAGAGAATCGGGGAGAGAGAGAGAGCTCAGTAAGTTTCTGAAATAGAAACTTAGCATAGTAACTCGACTATTTATAGACAAATTACTACAAACAATAACTTTGATATTTTGGTCATAACTTTCTCATACGAACTCCGATTTAAGCGCACCACATATGCACGTACTCGGTTTAACGTCCTCTACAACTTTCATGAAGAATGTTTTCTCAAATTTTGAGCCGAACAAAAAGTCATCTTTTAGGGCCCCCCTAAAAGTTCATAACGGAGCTGAAAATTAAAATAACTCTCATTTACCGTCCAAAAGACCTATAAGTCTATAAGTTTTGGTTCGGGTCATAACATTAGGTGTCATGCTATGTCACCTATACACATCACCAATTTGTCAAATCATGAAATGTAATTTTTGATAAAAAGATCTTATCCTTCTAAAATCTAATGAATCTACGTTATTTTGGCTTTATTCTAAACAAAAATTATTTTGGTTTGTTTCATTTTTTTTTTCATTACACTCATGCTTAGATTTAAACAACAATTTTTTTTCTTCAATCAAGAATAGAAAAAAAAAATCATGTAATTCAGCAAATAGATTTGGACATATACTCGATCAATAGATTTGCATATATATGTATATGAATTCAACATTTGTTGGGTTCCTGTAAATTTTGAAAATATAATGTGCAAAATACATATTCATATGATTATATATATTCTTTTGTTCATTTTTTCTCTCTTTATGTAGTTATGTTTACAAGTTATATATGAGTTTATTATTTTTTGTTTTTTTTCCTTATTTAGATCTGTAGATGATAATTAATTGCTGGATTTTTTTTTACCTCTTAATTTAGACATACGTATTTTCCAAATTCAATTAATGCTATTTTTTGGATGAAATTAATCAATATTTGAAAGAAAAGTTAATGCCTATTTCTTGACTATATTGATGCTATTTGGAAAGAAAAATTATAGGAAAGAAATTGAAGAAAAATATTTGTCAAATAATTTGTACACATATCTCTTAAATTAATACATAATTAATTGCTTATTTTTTTTTCGTCACCTAATTTAATTCATCAATGTAATTTATTCATCCCTTAACATCCAAAAGTAAATATGAAAGGGTAAAATTGGTGTTGCAATAGTATGATGTGGCAAGATTTATTATGTGTAATTGAAAATAAAATTTGCATTTGCTTGAATGGCATGACACCTAAGATTTGAGTCCACAAATCTTAGGCTTCATTGAGATCCTATATCATTGCCCTAATGATAATAACGTGCTTGAAGTTGTTGATTTTCTAAACACATTGTAATGTTGAAAGAGTGAAGTTTTTGTAAATCTTGAAAATTCTATTATAATTACATCATTATTAGCAATTCCTTATATAAATACTATCTATTGTATGTTTCTAGTAATCATTGTGTAGTTGGAAAGTATGAGATGATTATTATCAAAGTTGATATAATAATGTTCTCTTTAAAAGAGTTGATAACATTAGTGGATACGTGAGTCAAATTTGACAATTAACGTCAACATAACTCTACATACACTAATCAGGTTGTCTTTAAAATTTTAACTACCGACATATTGTAATTCTCGATTACATCCAACTCTCTCAAAATCTCATATTATTGTACGGGAATCAACATGTTGTCATCAGCTGGGAACTAGAATCGTGCTCTGTCAATTCTTCACTTTAAGCTACGTACTCTTCTAGATCACTTTGTGTTCTAAGGCCCACGTTGCTGGCCTTCTTTGGCTAGTTTCAGCGAGTGGGGAACTTCTTATCAGTATGAACTATGAACATGGAAGTTACTTCAACCCAGTTCATCGCCATTATGAGATCAATTATTAACTTAATATAGTAGTAAATTTGTTTTACTTACACTCTTCTGGGGAGACAGATAATTACCTATTTTACCTAAAGCAACAAAACAGACAGACAATGGAAGCTAGTTAGTGAAAAGATGTGCTTGCAGAGATTGGTTAAATCTTATAATTGATCTTCATCGATGATGAATATTATTATGTCAATCGCATTATCAGGTTTTTGTCTTTGGGCTTGGTATGTATTTTCTCTGTGGACAAACCCTTGAGATAGGGTTATCATGATTCATTTCCCTCGTCATTATCTAGTTTTCCCTTTTCAAAACGGTCAAATTCGATTTTGGTCGTGTTTGGGATTGAAAACGACAACAAGATTTTGGGATCAAAGCAGCACTTCCGCTTCTGTAATGTCAGGCAACGCTGTGACTTGTGTTTGACAGTGTCAGAAGCTGGTGTTGTATTTTTTTGTTCGGGTTAATCTGAACTTTTATTCTCTATTAAACATTTTATCTTACATCGGTACAGTGGCATAGACTCCGTTTTAGTAACGTATCATTGATTATGTAGAAATTTAGTTTCAATTAGTTATTTATCTTAATTCGCCAAACACATCGCCTCTTCACTTTTTGAAGTAAGGTAATTAACAAAAGTCTATCATAACTTCTAAACAAAATAAAGTTTTGAAAGATAAAAAGGAAGAGGTAGAGGGAGAAAGAAGCACAAGGAAAAGTCTGGTATGAACAAAAAAGAAAGTCGGCTAAACCTTAACAAGGGCGTATTTATGTATGAAGGTATGAACAAGGCAGGGGGTGATGGTGGGTCGTGAAAGGGCAAGAAGATTTATTTTTGAATGAATGAATGAGTGGAATGGTTTCCCGACTGGGTAACTTACCCACATGCCATTTGACCTGCAAAAGGAGAAAACCGGAATATAGGAAGCCATTGGCATCATCGAGAGTTCGACACAATGAAAAAGGTGGGGGAAAAGAAAGCAAAAGAAAAAGGTTTTCGAAAAAATAGAACCCTACAAAATTTCAGGGGGCACGAAAATAGAAAACTGATATGGGAACTACAAATTTAGATTATCAAAGAAATGTATTATTTTTGTTTCACATTCTTAGAGTGGTTTGTTTGAATTACTCACAATCAAATAAATAAATAAACCTCTAATTAGGAATTTTTTTTAATCTATCAAATTACAAAAGAAAAAGGGTGATAGAACTATAGAAATTCAGAAGAAGCTATGCTTTATCTATCTCCGAATTTCTTCTTTCTTTTTCCATTTTTGATTACTTTTTTAAGTTTAGCCTTTTGTAATGGTTAGTGAATAACATTTTCTTTTTATGGTGTTCATATATATTAGTCTTGCTCAAATTCAATAGCTCATCATCTATTTTCTACTAATCTGATTTAACTTGTTCCATAAAATATTCATTAATTCAATAGTAGTCATGTTTAATTAGTTAATTTAAGATTTGAGATATTTTGACTCGTGTGAATTTGACCATAAATCATTCTTAATCTTAAGATATTTTGAATTATTGGAGGCATCCATCTTGCATGAAAGTCTAATTTCATATGTTTTACGCATATTTTGGGAGTCAACTTCACTATGAATGTTTTGCTTTGTTTAGTCATTATCAGAATAAGACCTTATATTCTAGTTTTATTTTCATATATTAGGAGATTATTTAATCATATATATATATATTAACAATGTGAATCAAGTTTTAACCTTGAGAAAAATATACAAATGATGTTCTTTTAAACCTTACCCAAGAAAGCATCCTTCTATCAAAAATGAAGTACCATACTCCATGGTAATCAAAAGTAGATAAGTGCCCCAAATAAATATGAAAAGGTTAATAAATAAAGAATCTAAAGAGGAAAGTGATAATTTCAGAATGAAAAATCTTAGTGCGGTGGGTGGGGGAGGAGGGGACTGACAGCAAAGTTCAAAAGTGAGGCAAAAGGGCAACAAATTATGAGGCCTAACCCACGCTCCTATAAAGCCACTTCCAGACACGTCCACTTCACTCCAGCTACTTCACACACGCTTCCCCATTACCTTTTTTCTTCCTGCCTAATTGATATTTCTTTTTCGTTTATTTCACTTTCTTCTCATCTTTAGAACTATGAAATGGAATAAATATTTAGATTATTCAGTCATTTATAACGATATGGTTAAGATTTGCGATCGTGTTTTACTTTAGATTAAGATAATGTTTTGTTATCTACTGTCACGCATTATTTTGATAGGTTAGATAGATATATTGGAGTTCTTGATAAGTTGCACCTTGTTTATATAGACTAGATAATTGAATTAAGTCTTGATTCATGCATAAGTAAGGAAAACAATGTATCATAGAAACACTACTAAACGAAGTTGATAATACTCGCACAAGAACAACTACTTTCATTTCACTTTAATTAAGTGTTGTCTGTTTTAAGAATTTTTATGTTTAGTCATGTAATTTATCGTTCTCATTGAAAAAGAAAAAGAAATCAACCATACTAAATTTCTGTATAGATATTGTGTTCAATTATCTTTACACATCTCGTATCAACTTAAAGAATTTAGCAAATTTAGTGTAGATATTGTGGTCAATTATCTTTACACATTATTTTCATATCAACTTAAAGGGTTCAGAGAAGTTGATAAGAAACTAATTACCTTATCAGTCTCATTTACTAATTTATCTGTCATAAGATTAAACGAAGACGAGTACCTAAAAACATGAATAAAAATTGAGATGTTTTTGCCTCTCGAAAGACAGTTCTCCCCTCCGTCTCCTTTCTCTATTGGTGGAGGCTGTGTACTTACAATCTGAATGGATGGCTTTGCCTCATTCTATGGTCCAAACAGTGGTGGTGAAGACGGGCCTCCCCGTCGAAACCTACCTAATTTTCTCTCTCAAGCTTTTGATGGGGGAGGTAAAGGTGATCTGGTGTTTGACCGGCTCTACAGAGGTATGATCGTGGGTGACACAAATATCGGCGCTTGGTGTTAGAGGTTGTTGATGGTGGCACTTTTTGGCATGGCCGGGATCGGTTGATTCTTATGGAGGACAAAGGGATTGGTGGTGTCCTTGATTTTTCTCTGCCGGCAAAGGTGGATGTCTGGCTGGAATTGGGTTTTGCGTATGGTGGTGGGACTCGTTATCCTCTGCTAGAATTGGGTCCATTCCTATTCGGGCTGCTTGCTGGTATAGGTGGCTGCCTCGAGGAGGATGCTATCAATGGTGGTGGTAGCGCATGCGACGTACTCCGACGAGTGGGGTATGACGGCGGCGGCTTGACTACATTCTCATCTAGGGTTTACCCTAGGTGTTTTGGTTGGGCCTGGTATTGGGCTGCTAGGGTTTTGTTTTGGGCCTAGGTAGTTGCTTTGTCTTTAAATTTTAATTTAGTTTTGGACCTTCATTCTTTTCTGAATGATGGATCTATTTTTTTTTTACATTGAGCGGGAGATATCGTAAAGAAAAGAGAGACCTCGTCGTCCCCATTAGGTTTTTAATCTTCTTTGAGGCTCTACTTTTCTTTGTTTTTGCGCTTAATCTTAAAATGTGGGTGTGTTAGGAGCTTATTAGTTTGTTTGCTCTTTTGGTTAGGAGTGGATCTGTAGTAGTTTATATGAAACGGTTCTTTCTGTCGATCTCATAGAAGTCAATCATTTTTATACTGCTTGCTGAATTACATAATGGGATGATCTCTTTTACTTCAAAAAACAAAGGCGAGTACTTGAAGTCGAGCTCAAATCATTTTCTTTCTTCATAAGATTATCTAAAATAATAATAATAATTAAGAAATGATTTCAAATTTTGGTGTTTTCGGGTTTTTAAATCACAATTTTGGAATCGATGCAAATTTTTGTTTATATTTGTAGAAGCAAAACTCCAAGGACCAATCTGAAATGATTTGCATGGAACTCTCTCACGTGGCGCGTGGGACATAGAAGCTTTCCCGATGGCAGATAAAAGTCATAGACCGAGTCATTACTCAATTGGGTCATTGAGTCGGACCCCGTTTTATCCGGGTTATTCACCTATGCCTGAAGTCCTGTACCAACCTACTAACCTACTCAGTCACAAACCAACCCCCCCTATTTGTCCTAGCCCTCTGCTCACTTAATAAAGCCCTGCTCCTTTTCTGTCACACCCTTTCTTTATTCACTAAATCAAAATTGACACTTCTACCCTTCCCCTACCCAACAAAAAAAAGTCGGAGACAAAAAATCAGAAGAGATTCAAAACACTGATTACATAAAGTACAATTTCTTTGTTATTTTAATAAAGAGAAGTTTATCACAAATATTAAATACTGAGATCGCATATTTATGGAATCACTTAACTATTGGTTCATAAAAACAATTTCGGTAAAAGCCTGTGCTCTGATTTTCAGGGATCATCTTCATCTGCATAGAGGGTCAGGGTCCCAGAGACTCTGATCCACAACCACATTGCCATTTAGGGTTTGCTCAAATTTAATGGGTTTCCAACAGCATAGTTATTGTGGACTCTGATCCTGACCAAGTGGTTTCTGACACCTGTTTTGTTGGTTTGGAGATACTAATGATCTGGGTTTTGTTGCATCAAATCAAACAGTTAACTAATAACAGCACTGGGGGGGCCTTCCTGTTTTGGTTGTAGAGCAAGGTCCATGAGATTTTAATTTCATGCAATATAGTCCAAAAAGAAAAAACCTTGTTTTGTGAATAATTAGCCTGGAAAAGTGTGCTAAATGTGATCCCATTCCAAGGTATGCTTTGTCTTTGACCCGGTTCACTAGAATTGCTTGACATTCAGCGCAAAATATTGAAATATTTTATATGTTTTTCCATGCCTAGATTATAATTTGACTTTTCGAACAAATGCACATAAAATATACCCCATGAATAAATAAAAAAACTCCCTATCTTATAATAACAGACCAGATGTTACTAATTAGCATATAGCTATAGAAGTCATGTCAAGTACTAAGCAATAGTGACTGAGAATGAATAATGTCAACAAATGATATAATTAGCAATTTTGACCTAATAAAAAAATGCAATTCATCAAATTATATCTAAATATATAATTTGGTGGGATTTGGCTCCACCTATCGTTCATAGTTTATGTAATCGAAACCGAATGAGTATTTCTAATTTCCATTGTCAAGAGATTTGGTATCATTCACCCATGTATTTATTTTCTATTCAATAAATTATCCTCATTCCATTGAGGTTTAAAAAAAAATACAAAAACAAGCTCAATCTTGAATTGAAATCGAACGACAATAAATTCTTTTGATTAGATGTTTGATGATAAATTTAAAAGTAATAACAAAACCGACAAAAAACAGTGGATCCGTGATGAATTCCTTTACGGAAAGCGAAAAACCCCATCATCGTTTAAATTAGTATGACATGAATCAAGGGTAATACCATGCTTTACTTTGTTCCTCAATTGGTTAGGCATAATGACCCACAGTTGACAAAAACTTCTTTTGCATAACAAGCAACAAGTAATGAGCAAACCAGACTCCTATGGCAAAATGATAACGTGGGTAACTAAAGCAGTCGAGTAATTTGCTAGTTGCAAAGGTGAGGAATGATTGTGTATTCGTGTGTGCTGTATAGCCCCATAGGGTTCCAAAATAGTAAACCCACTTTAGATTTAGGGTTTTAGGTTGCCCTAGTCTTGGGAAGATATCCTATAACAGTAAACTGATTTATAGTTGTTCAGCTATGCAAGAAACCTAAAATATACCCCAAACCCAGTGTCTAGTGGGAAGAAACACTGAAATAGAAACCCAATGATCGACTTTAATGCAGTTTTATTGAATGGTACAATCATGGAGGCCATAGCCATAGAAGTTGAACCCTAAACAGAAAACACTAGGTGACTGGAGACAAAACCAAATAGGGTCTAAGAGAGAATGTGAGTGGCAGATGAACTTAAGCTTTTCTTTCACAAAAAAGAGAAGTCTTTGGTCTTTGGTCTTTGTTTTTTTTATTTAATTTCTGAAAATAAATGTAATGAAGTATGAGAATTTGATTAAGGAAGAAGGAGAGGGATACGAGTGAGATTTGATGGAGTAGAAGGGGACAGAATAGACATCCGCCCGGAAATACAGGGATGGGAGGGTCGTACAGTTCTCCTCCTCACTTTTCAGTCTTTAATTTTTATAATTTTTGAGAAAATAAAGATCAAATATTTAAGAATTAACCCAAAAACACAGACACTCTCTCTCTCTCTCTCTCTCTCTCTCTCACTGTCTTTCTCTGCCACACATCACACCCAGCAGTTGCAGCGTTGCAGTGGCTGCAGCACTGCAGCTCTGCTGCAGAGAGAGACAGACTCAAACAAATAATAAAAAAAGTTGCAGGGAAAAAGAGAACAGAGAAAGCACCCGATTTTAAAGTTTTTGAGAGTATTCTATTCAAACTCTCTATTGTTGTTGTTGGGTCTCAAAGTTTTTAGATTAAAGCTCTGAGCTTTTTATTCACATACACCAAAAAAGAGTGTTTTGGTTAAAGGGTAGTGTTTATTTTCGAGCCTTGTTTTAGCAAATGCCTTGAAATGCCACAAACGAAACTAGTTGTTTGAGGCTTTGGACCATAAAGGCTTTAGCTTTAGCTTTGTCTGTTGTTTGTGTTTTTGGGTATGGCGGGTCTGATCGATCTGAACAGCACGACGGAGGAGGAGGAGGAGACTCCGTCTTCTGGGTCGTCGTCCAATTCCTCCGGCTCTAATGCTTTGATTTCTGGGTCTGTTTGCTTGGAGCTGTGGCACGCTTGTGCTGGACCACTGATTTCTTTGCCCAAGAAAGGCAGTGTGGTGGTTTATCTTCCACAAGGCCACTTGGAGCAAGTGAATGATTTTCCGGCTTCGGTTTATGATCTTCCTGCTCATCTCTTCTGCCGAGTTGTGGATGTCAAGCTCCATGTGAGTGTCTGTAGTGCTTAAAGCTTGGGTCTTTATGGGGAATTTTGGGCTTTTGGTTTCTGGGTTTTGTTTGTTTTTGAGGTTTAAACAGTTCGTGGTTGTTCTTTTTGCAGGCGGAGACCGGTAGTGATGAAGTCTACGCACAGGTTCAGTTGGTTCCTGAAAGTGAGGTGAGGTTTCTTCTGGTATTGATTGGTTGAGAGAGATTTTAGTTGTTTGAAATTCCTAATGCTGGTGATGTTAGTTTTGCGAGTTTGGAGTTAAAGTTCAGTTCTTTGTTCTGTTAGGAAGTTAAAATCCAGTTATATTGTCAAATGTAATTTCACAATTGTGAGCCAAATGGATTGGAGGGCTAATGGTTATGGACTTTATTTCATCTGTCAGAAACCCAAAACAAGTTATACCCAAGAATTTATGATTTCACAGTCACTCCATGTCTGATGTGCCTCTTTCCTGCTCTGCCATTCTGAGAGATTTAGTGGCTAATGTCTTATTGTTTCCCGCTTTTGGCAATTTACGTTTTTAGTAAATTTGAATTGGTTACTTTTGCATTCCTTCAATTTCTTTTGGAGTTTTGGGGGTCCAAGGTTTTCATTTCCTCTACTATCTTGGTAATTTGAAGCGTTGTGGTTACTTACATTTTTGCATTAATCTGTGTAGGAATTTGAGCACAAACTAGGGGAAGGGGAAACTGATGCAGATGGGGATGAGGATGCTGAGGCATCAGAGAAATCGACTACACCCCATATGTTCTGCAAAACCCTTACTGCTTCCGATACTAGCACTCATGGAGGCTTCTCTGTCCCTCGCCGTGCTGCTGAGGATTGTTTTCCTCCCCTGGTACTCATTCATTCCCCCCTCAACACGTAGTTTAGCACATTTTGTTTTTGATTCCCCTCATCTGAAAACGCTTTTATAACAAATTTATTTGAGTGTAGCCAAGTAATATGGATTATGATTGTAGGATTATAGTCAACAAAGGCCTTCACAGGAGCTGGTGGCAAAGGATCTGCATGGCCTGGAGTGGAGGTTCAGACATATTTATAGGGGTATGCGCATATGAAAATATGTTTGTGTGCTTCATTTGATAGGGATTTACCTCATACCGGAACGATATTGATCTTATTGGAGTTCTATTGATAATTCTGTCAAATGGACTCTGGTTTTTATTTCTGTTCTTTTTTCTTTTGGTTCGAGCAGGGCAGCCACGCAGGCATTTGCTCACCACTGGATGGAGTGCCTTTGTGAACAAGAAGAAGCTTGTTTCTGGAGACGCTGTGTTGTTTCTGAGGTACATAAATTTTTAGTTGAAGAAACTTGGGATGTCCTTGTTCACACTTCTCAATTTCTCATACAACATCTATAATAGGGGTGAGGATGGAGAACTGAGACTTGGAGTTAGAAGGGCAGCCCAAGTAAAAGCTTCTGCTACTTACCCGACTCCTTGTAGCCAGCATTTAAACTATAACTCTGTCACAGAGGTGGTGGATGCAATAACTATGAAGACTGCTTTTAGCGTGTACTACAATCCAAGGTAATGTGTTGCCTGCCTTTTTCATCTTCTTCCCTATGCTTTTTATTTTATGCCTTTTTGGACTCCATGGTCTTCCAATTAGTATTGGCTTTAAATTTTCATGTTGATCTTGTAGAGCCAGCTCATCAGAATTCATAATACCTTTCCGTAAATTTTTGAGGAGCCTTGGTCATTCCTTCTGTGCTGGAATGAGGTTTAAAATGCGCTTTGAAACAGAAGATGCAGCAGAGCGAAGGTTTGCCATATTTGAATTCAAAGTAGTTTATTGTATTCATTTTTCAAAATTTTGATTAGATTTCTTTTTCTTGGCAGATACACTGGACTGGTAACTGGGATCAGTGAGTTGGATCCCCTGAGATGGCCCGGTTCCAAATGGAAATGTCTACTTGTACGTAGCCCTGTCTATATATCTGTTTTCATTGTTCTTCTTCTGAGATGAATAATAGAACATCAATTCAGGAACATCAATTCCTCCTGATCACCAAAAATGTATTCGGGGACTTGTATATCATAAGATTTAACATGAGCATGCATAACAGATTTCTATATCAAGATTGTCTTCCAACTCTACCTATTCTTTAAACCAATATGTGGTGTTATTCTCAACAAAAAAAACCTAGATGTGGTGGGGCATATGCAGAAATCCTCACTTTGTTAGTTTTGTCTATGTACCTTTGCTTGTATAAGACCTAAAGGCGAATGCTAAATATATCACTTTGGTATTGTTATTTACGCTGCCTCCTTGCCTAGAATGTTTATTGACTTAATATCATACAATATAGGTTTCTCTTTTTGTAGCATATACCAAACCATACTTGTAGTTCATGCCTTTTTCATTTAGCCATATACACGCTGGTTTTAAACATTTCTTTTGATCTTGCAGGTGAGGTGGGATGATATAGATACTAGCAAGCAGCATGGCCGGGTTTCCCCATGGGAAATTGAGCCATCTGGCTCTATTTCTAATTCCAGTGGCTTAATGGCATCTGGTTTGAAGAGGTCCAGGATGGGTTTATCTGCAGAAAAACAAGAATTTCCAGTTCCTCGTATGTATTGCATTCAGATTTGGATGTGTCATCATAACACTCTATCTTGCAGAGTTACTGATTTCTCTTTGTCAATAATTTTTCTTACAGATGGGATTGGAGCCTCAGACTTTGGGGAATCTTTAAGATTCCAGAAGGTCTTGCAAGGTCAAGAAATTTCAGGTTTTGATACTCCTTTTGGTTCTATAGGGGGTCAAAATCAGCATCCCTCTGAATCGAGGAGAGTCTTTCATGGCTCTATTGGTTCTAGGGGTAATGATCTCAGAAACTCACTTGTGAATTCTGAGATTGCCTCAAAAGGCTTTGGTGAATCTTTCCGATTCCAGAAGGTCTTGCAAGGTCAAGAAATATTTCCAAGCACACCATATGGAAGAGCTCCAACTACTAATGAGGCTCGTGAATATGGTTGCCCTGGAATCTTTGATGGTTTTCAGGTGCCAAGCTTTAGAAATGGATGGTCTACGATGATGCAGAGCAATAATGCACCTATGCATCGAGCTGCTCCTGTACAAGTGTCATCACCATCATCTGTGTTGATGTTCCAGCAAGCAATGAATGCAGGAGGTGAGTTCAATTCTGTATACAATGGTCGTAACCAGGAGGAACAGAGAATTATGCAACGCAATCCTTATTCTGAATCAGATGGGGGAAAGCCAACATCGTCCTCATTCTGTGAAAGGAGCTTCAGCAAGGAAGGTCATGGAGGCATGAATTCTTTTCAACATGGTATTTCACATCCTTCTCATTCAAGTCAGTCTTCATTGAGAGGCAGTCAAGACGTGGTTTCATCATGCAAAAGTAGCTGCAGACTCTTTGGTTTCTCACTGTCTGAGGAAACACATGCCCCAAATAAAGTGGACAACTCCTCCTCAGTTGCATCTACATTAGATCCTGGAGCTTCTTTGTTCCCCAATGTTGAACCACGGTTTCATTCAAAGCCTCCTTTGATGTCTGCAGCAGTTGGAATTCCCTGTACCAAAGTAAGCAACCACTTTGCTCCCTGAGATTCGCTTGTTAATATTACGTTGTAGTGTGCATCTTTTCTATGATATGGGTAGTGTCTGGTTTACCAGTTGAGAATTTTTACGTTCAGGAATGGGCTTTTGACTGGCGTGGAGAAAGGATGGAAAGTTGTTTACAAGGATAGTGACAACGACGCAGGGCTTGTTGGGATGTTCCACGGAAGTAAGAACTAACAATCTTCTGTTTTCTGTTTTGTTCGCGTCTGAGCGTCGGATCACATCTCTGGTTTACCAACACTTGTTTTGAGCCAAAACTTTAAAACCTTATGCATATGATTTCATGTACCTACTTTTGCTTTCCTATAAAACACATACTAGTTACCATACAAGTGATTAAAGTGTATGGCTAACCCAATAACGAAAGTTTCATAAGGGAACCGGAGCAGGCTACCATGAGACAAAAGATCTTCTTTCTAAAGAGATTCTATTCGGAACTATTATATGTCCAAGGTCCATTATTGAAATAATTTCAGAGGCTTTCCTTGACTTTGTCCGTGTCAACAAACAATTCGAAATGCCTCAGACTTTTTTAGAACAGGTCCGACCCTAGTTAATACCAAAAGATTCTTGCTGTTGGTTTATCTCTTTGCTTGAATATTAAGAATGAGATCGTCCTATGCATACCTTTTATGATACAGAGCCTGCATCACTTTAGCTCTTTGGTTTATCTTCTTATTTTCTGGTGTTGACATTGTTCTGCAGGAATTGCTACTACGATATTATGTATTATGTAAGAAGTACGAGAGTGAAGACTCTTGGCGCCGGAGGTTTTGCTCAGGTTCTGCGTGTGTTGTTTTATGTAACTGAACTATTTTGAGGTAAAAAAAAAAAAAAAAAAAACCAATTGTAACTAAGCGCTTCGAGTGACTTAATTGTATTATTATTAATCATGCTTTTTTTTTTGTCGGATTTATTATTAATTATGCTCTTAAGAAACGGTTTGTAGAATCTATGATTGGCTCTTGAAAGAGACCTATCCGAAACTGAACAAATTCTACTCATTTGCAATTCTTCAATACCATTATTACTTATCGTCCCTACATGATGGTCTGCTACATTCTTTTTGTTATTATCCACTATATCTAATTATCTATTATCTATGTATGTGTATTGTAATGTAGCTATTGTTAGAGAATACACCAATTGAAAACTCAGAATTATTGCTCTGGGTGATCAGTTTGTGTTGGATTGTTCAGCTCACCATTGTGATTCTCTTACCTAACATATCAGCTAAACCCATAAATTTTTGGTAGTATATTGAGATTTCTCTGGACTAAAATAGCTGACTTCATTATCATTCCCATTTATTAGTAGGGCTTTCATGTGGTCCATTTTATTAACAGAACTTTGACCAAATACTATTGGCTTAATGGATTTGCAGGACTTTGCATGATGTCTGTTTCCGAGGGACTGTTATTTTTTGAAGCTAGAATTTCAAATTACACGATTGCGAGTCTTATAATTTTGTTGAATTTCTGGAAATTTCATGATTTTAGTAGATAGACAAATGAATCCAAGAAATAAGCTCCAAAGTCCATTCAATAATTTTGGGTGATAGACCTCTTTATTCATAGTGAAAGGGACCTCATAATAAGGGAAACATAGAGACTTTGCTGCTGCTAATGACTTGTTAATTTCACCGTCTTCTTCATGGTCTATGATTTTTCTGTTGATTCAATTTATATAAAACACAGTCGATCGACGTGTTTACTGTAGCAAGTTGTGCACACTGAAACTGCTGGTAGTCAATCCTCCGTGTTCGGTCGTTGAAGATCTTCTTTTGGTATTGAAATGACAACCGCGTCTTCTTATTATAAACCAGATTTCAAATCATCAAGATTAAAGAAGTCTGATAAAAAAAAAATGTGTGTGTAAAGGCAAGAAACTAATATGCATAGACTCTGCCAAGCGTTTCTTCTTGGATTGGCATTCAGTTTTGGTCTTACTGGTTTGAATTTGAATTGTTTCTTAAAATGTATTGTTGTACTCAAATATTGTAACATATTGAAAAAAAAAACGTTTCGCAAAATTCACAACAAGAATATAGAAGTCAACCGTTGAGTAAAAATAATACACCTCATTGTATTGAAAACACGTTAATCATTTGTGTAAATCCAAGAATTAAGTAAAAAAAAAAATGGTATAGACGCGTATATATGGATCCAGCCATAGCTGCTTGTCATTGTCACGCGCATTGACTAGGTTCGGGAGCATATATGACTAAACAATGTTTGTGAACCCTTAAAATATCCTACATTTTTCACAGAATAAAATTCCTTTTAACTGCAGAACTTTCGCATTGACTGTCGTTTTCTTCAACCCTTTAGTGCGTAGAGCAGCATTATTGTACAAAGAGAATGAAAGGTGTGCTGTGGTGGGCTTTGAGCATGGACCCTATTAAACATCTTAATCTATTTCTACATCGTATAGAGTTGTATACATATAATTTCTACTACATTCAGACTCATGAGTCTGTCTTCATACTTGCGTAGACGTCACAGATTCCACACAGAGCCAGGAGGAGAGTCAGACATGGCGAACCTACATAGAAGAAGCTCCTAGCTATAGTTGTGTGTGACCCTCAAATATATATACTAGCTCATGAGCCAAAGCACCTTTGCAATAGGTAGCTTATAAGTTAATACCAAACCGAGTTTAGAGAAAGAATAAGATGGCCGGAGGGGAAGTCAGTAGTGAAAGCACCACACTTGAATCAACACCAACATGGGCTGTCGCCACCGTCTGCTTCATTTTGATTTTCATCTCCATTCTCATCGAGCATTTGCTTCATCTTTTAGCCCATGTAACTACCCTTCCTTTTTTCTTATACTATACGTACATTATACAACATTCTATTCTATTGCGAAGTATGTGTATGAGACTGATAACCACTTTTCTATTAGTGCATTAATCATCATCTTCTTTAATCTCTTTGCAGTATTTCAACAAGATAAGGAGGAAGTCTCTCATTCTCGCTCTTGATAAGATCAAATCAGGTAATTAACTATTACGTATTAGCTAGAACTGGTCCCGATCACATGCTTGCTGTTTTATCTGATCTGAAACTCAATCGTGAAAGTGTGATCTTCATTATCTGCAGAGTTGATGTTGCTGGGTTTCATTTCTTTGCTGCTAACCGTGGGGCAAAAGCCGATTGCCAACATCTGCATCCCGAAATCTGCCGGAGAGTCTTTTCTTCCTTGCCAGAGCTACACCTTGAGTGAAGATATTGTGGAGGAAACGAAATGTGCAGAGCAGGGAAAGGTTTCATTGATGTCGAGGTCCGGTGCCAACGAGCTTCAATATTTTATTTTTGTGCTCGCACTGTTCCACGTCTTGTCTTGCGTTCTCACTTCCGCTCTTGGTTTTGCCAAGGTAAGGGTCTTTAGTTTTTCATTCAAACTCACAGTTTCGAGTCTAGAGATAGATTCTCTCAACCACTAATGTTACGAAGTTTTGGTGTCGGTGTGAAGACAACGTACGAGTGGTTCACAGATGTTTTCCAGTTTATTGGAAGTTAAAAGGAAGACGACCTTTCCACAATTTCAACCCTCCTTTCTTTTACCATTCTTTCTTGCTTGAATTGGGAAAGGTTGGACCCAAGTTTGACTAGATTGCTGGCTTATGTTGTGAATGTTTTATATTCCTTCTGTTTTGTAGATGAAGAGCTGGCAGTCTTGGGAGGCAGAAACCAGAACCACGGAGTATCAAATTTCTTATGGTAATTAATTAACAAGAAGATTATTACTAATTAATTTTGTTTAATCCAACCTCATAAAATTAAGAATAACTGGTCCCGTAGCTCAGTTGGTTAGAGCGCTGGTCTTATGAGCCGGAGGTCGCGAGTTCGAGCCTCGCCGGGACCAGTTCGATTAAATTTTTTTTCATTTAACCTTTCATTTTTTGTGTTTTTGTGTGACTAATTAAGCACGATTCTGCAAATAATGTGTAGATCCAAGGAGATTTCAGCTGGCACACCAAACCTCATTTGGGAAGAGACATTTGAAATGTTGGAGTGACCACAGAATACTCCGCTGGCCTGTAATTAAGCTCAATCAAAGTTAACCTCAGTTGCCAAATTTTTTTCCTTTAAAATAAGTTGAAGAAAAACTTAATGTTGTGTTTTCCATCTACATATGAATGTTGCAGGCCTGTTTTGCAAGGCAATTCTTCAGTTCTGTTTCCAAAGTGGATTATTTCACTCTTCGACACGGATTCATAACGGTATAAATAATCCGAACTCATCATGATACATGTAATTAAGTTCTTAATCTAAACAAGCTCTTAAATAATGTTTTTATGTTGCGGCTCCTCTAGGCTCATTTTGCAGAAGGAAGCAATTTTGACTTCCACAAATATATCAGAAGGGCTTTGGAGAAAGATTATGGCGTAGTTATGACTACAAGGTAGCATAACTAAGAAGACAATTCATGATTATCATATATATCTACATCTATTATCAAATCCTCCTGAGAATTGGGATTCGGGACATTAACATATCTTATTCATTCTTGCAGCTGGTGGATTTGGATGTACTCAGTCTTCGTCATATTCTTGAATGCACATGGTAACATGCCCTGATTCCACTTATTTAATCAATCAGATCCAGTTGTAGTTAATAAATGCAAGTCTGATTTGGATAGCTAACACAATTATTCATCGTGTCTCTGCAGGATTTTATAATTATCTATGGGTACCGTTGATTCCTTTAGTGGTAAGCAACTCGAATATACTTGATCTTTGCATGCTTTAGGCCTTAAGTTATTACAATACGAGAAATGTTACTTGCACACACTTAACTCATTATATTAACTTATCACTTTATGTGGCAGTAGAAGTGAGTAATGCTCATATGCTTTGCTATTTTTGTGCAGATGCTATTGCTTGTGGGAACAAAGCTACAAGGCATCATAACTAAAATGTGTGTAGATAGCCATGATAAATCTCATGTTGTAAGAGGGACTTTGCTTGTGAAGCCCAGTGACCACTTTTTCTGGTTTGGCTGGCCCAAATTGCTTCTCCATATTTTGCACTTTATACTGTATCAGGTATTGATTCTTCTAATATACCTAGCTTGTTTCAATTTCAAAATAAAAATTATGGTGGCCTGACTATTCATGTAAACTATTCTTTAAACTTTTGCAGAATTCATTTCAATTGGCATTCTTCACTTGGACTTGGGTGAGCATATTTTGATTAATTATTTACTGTTTCAACTTGCTATATATGGAGTGAAGTTCTATGATACCCTCAAGAAATTTCACCAACACCCTTTGTGTATAATGTCCGGCTAACCAAGAAATATGATTTGATGGGAGCCTCATTAGTGATACGGATTCCTAATGAAGCCACCGAGAAGGAAATGATATGATCGATGTATCCTCTCGGTGCTCAAAATAAGGTGTGTTGGTAAAATTTCTTGAACTCGAGAGTGTGCCGAGTGGAATATCTGAAAATTATCCTTACGAGTGTCATCAGTCTTCATTCGAATATGTACTAGTTTGAATTTCTTTATTTGATAAAGGGAATCTCCCTTTCGGCTGTACTAACATATATTCGTTTCCAAAATACAGTACAAATTTGGTTTGAAATCATGCTTCCACCGAGAAACTGAGGATATAGTAATACGGCTGGCCATGGGTATCATGGTACAAATCCTGTGTGGCTATGTAACTCTACCTCTCTACGCATTGGTCACTCAGGTATGATACATAGCACTCCTTTGCTAGATTAATTACCTACATCAGATTTAAGAATCAAGTGTTTGATACTAACTCAATTCTTTGCACAGATGGGTACGTCGATGAGAAAAGCTGTCTTCACCGAGACGGTGGTTACCGGACTGAAAAAATGGAGAGGAAGAGCCAGGAAGAATCTTGCTTTTAAGAGCTTGGCACGAATGTCGTTGGATGCTTCCCTTCCAACCTCACTCTCTCTAGACACTACACTTTCTTTTAATCACATTGATGCTTCGGCTTCTTTCTCCACCGTGGATTTCGACGCTGAATATGTAGCAGTAGAAATAATGGACAATGCTGGAAATGTTGTAAAGGGCAAACAAGTACCGGAGGCGAATTGAGGATCGAAACCAGAAGCCTGGACCATCATTTGATGGTTTTGACTTTTGATTTTAGTAGTAAAAAATCTCAAAGATGAGCTAGCCAGCAGTTTATAGTTTGAGCCAGCTCCATTTTTTTTGCTGTGATTGGTAGGTTGTATAGTTACTTCTCTATTCTCTGAACAGTTGCTCATAAACACTAAACCACTAAACCCTATGTTACCTTACATGATTCCTTAATTGAATCTACAAAGAGATCATGGCCGTCATTCTGTCTGGGACTAGTGTTTGATACTATTAGGTCATATTGGAGAACGATCGATTTATATATATAATTCTGTGCACTATATGTCATGTGAAGTTGTGGGTCTACATACACAAATGTGAAGACTCAAAAGATCGATTAGGACATCGCACGTTCTGGGTGAAGACATGTAAAGACTACGAATATTCAAGGGTGAGGTAAAGCATGTTGATTAATTTGTGTTTAATAATCTAAGTGAAATAATTTTGATAAATTATCTTCTCAAGGAATACAATCAATCAATAAGTACAAATCGACAAAAGTATCTCAATAATGATTACACAAACACTTATCGTCAATTATTAAAAATTACCGTGTGATTCTAAATTATAAATTAATTATTTTACATTATCCTAAGTCCGGCAGCCGCCATGACACCAACGAGTGTTGACTCTTGAACCGCCATCGCTGCCACTCGCCGGAAGCTGTTTGGTTGCCAACTTGCCATAAAGAAAAGGGTGGTTTAGCTGTGAAGCTAGGAGTAACTTTATGATTTTATACAATAAAGAACCGAAAGGGCTCCGTAATTAAGTAACAAGTGCGTCATCAGTTTACCTCTTGATGACGTTTACAAAGAGCGAATGGTTCACGTTCAAGGCTTTTTGTCGCTGATTTTTGCGTAGCCTAATTATTATGTTATTGTGGCTTGGGTGCTAGAAGAGCTAAAGTAAGGAACAACAATAATGCCTAAACTTGACGCTAAGCACACAGATTAAAGAGTAAACTGGAAGGTTTGTTTTAAGGATCCACGTTTCTTTTAGTAATCCACGTTTACGTAGATTTTGTATTTGTAGACAATCATTTGCATATAATTTCGTATTCGTAGACAATCATTTGCAATATTTAAGCAAGTAAAAGCTAAAGGTGAAAAAAACTAGTTACTAATATAAAACAATTTATTTTGCAATTTGAGAGAATTTTTGAGATTGATTTATTATTTGTCATTCCTTCAATAGTTGTCGCAAATGTTTTCAAATAATCAAAAATATTTTTGACAACGGCTATTGGAATTAATAAAGTAAATTGGGGATATTTTAGGCACTTAAGTTTTTCTAGAAAGTTTATGTGTTCAACTGAATATGCTTTCATTAATTGGGACACTAGTGAACAACACTTCTCACTTGATTTGCACAAAATTTTCAGGTATATCACAGAATTACGAATTAAAACGTAAAATCTCTTTAATTCAAATAATTAGATGATTATTAACACTAAAATTTAAATTAGCGTACGTATCTAGAACTTTAGAGAAATAAGTGATTAGGATGAACTATCCAATCAATCTTAGCCAGCACGTTTTCGATCAGCAAAATGGTTCTTCCAAAGCCTAGAAGAAACCAAAGTTGTAAAACAAGAAAACGACCGAGAGAAAAGGAACAAGATGATGATAGCCATGAGGTCGGCTGAGCTCTAAGTCGTGTGAACTGGCATGTAATAGCGGCTACTTTAGACTAGTCTTCAAAGTTCAAACTGCTTGCTCATTCTTCAATCAATCTATGTACGTACTGTTTGAATTATATTGAACCATAATTTGTATGTGTTCTTCTTTTCATAGTGGACTGACTAAACCAAACTCTGCTCAGTATTCAAAGTAAACCCCTAAGTACTCCAAGTCTTTCTTCTTTATTCTATCGTCTTTTAGCTCCCATTTCCACGCAATAATTCAATTAGGTTTTATCTTCTTTCTCAGATACACCAGTCCATGCTTTATCAACTGCAATTTCTCATCACGTACGTACATACGTACTAGTCCGGCAGACCTAACTTGGTTGTCCCGCTCCTTCCAACAAGAAAGCAATGCCCCCAATTCTTCTTCCCCCAACGACATAGAAGCTTCTTTTCTTATGCCAGTTCGATCATACCAAACCATAATACTACCCCCACGACAAATGAGGTTAAAAGTATTTATCATTTAATAGATATCTCTTTCCTTCAAGCATTTATTTGAAAATACAGATGAAACCTTAACATCTTAATAGTTACGGAAATTTTGCAAGCTTCCTTTCAAAAATCACATTTTCTTTTTTATTACATCAATAACTGAGAATTACACAAACTAATTTTCGGTGAGTCAAACGTACAAATTCTCATTTATAAAAATATAAACTTATATTAATTTATCAGACGATATGAGACGAAAGTCACATATTTTATACATGAAAATCTCTTCACATAGGGTGATTAAAGACTCCGACAATATGACCATGGACCCCTTAATTTGGTACGTGGTTTAATGTATTTAAAACCCAATAATGTCCATCTTAATCGTAAGATTAGATCATTCGATTCATCCAAATCTTATACTAAATTAGTTAATTAATTAACAACCGAAAAATATCATCCATCACACTTGGGGTGACATAATAAAAGCGTTGACCCCACCTGATCAGACGACACGTGTGTTTCGTGACCCACAACCTTAATCATGCATATCGTAAGCCCTGCTCTACCACATACTCTCTCTCTCCCTCTCACTCGAAACCCTCACCCTCCAGTCTTCCTTTGACTCCTTCATTTGTTTTTTTTTTTTTGGCAACACATAATTTGACTCTTCATGAAAACGTGGAACGTTTTTTTTTTAAATTACAAAAAACCATGGAAAAGAAAACCCACGTCCAAATCATTTCACTGGTCAGCAGGAGAGACCAGGCTAAGATTAATAGGCGTGCTGACGTGGCCGATAGCGATAGGTTACGACAGATCATGTTCGAAGATCATCGTCCTCATATCCGAGCACCACGTGGCGGAACAGTTGATGTGATGCTGAGGTCAGCGAGTGGTGGGAAGCGATCGTGTGTGACGACATGTGGGTTGTCGTGTAGCTAGCACCGTCCGGGAACGGCTTTGGAATTATACGGCGGGGGGAAGTGTTGGGATCGATTTGTTTTGGATGAGTATTGTGATGTCAGGAAAGATTTCATCACTTGCTTTCTAGATTTTATGTGCATTATCGGAATCGTTTCTTTCTGTATCAAAAGGGTGCAGGTGTCTAACTTCAACCACTTTACCGGTCATGCTCTGTGCCAATAAACCACAAGGAAAGTGAAGTAATTCGGTGAAAATGGACGGTTAAGAGGTAGGTTAGCTTAAGTACGAATTAAGCAAAATAATAGTTTTAAAGAATTAAAGAGAGACATAGAGTGAAAGAAAGTAATGTATCAAATAAGATGTCATATCCCCACTACATCGGATTACTCTAAAATATGTATTTATCATTAATAAATATAGGTTGGAAATATTAAACTTATTCATAATAACAGTACTAGTTTTGGTTACTAGTATTTGTGTATCAATAGTTCTAACTGTTCGCATTAATTTAAAATTTATTATTATTTATTTTGATCAAATAACGGTTGCTAGTTTATATATTTTACGTTATGAACAAAACACTGCTTTCTATTCAAATTTGTAATGATAACATTATGACGATAAATTCGGATAAAGCTTATAGTGTATCACTATAGAGTATAAGCATTCTTTAATTAGCATGAACCTCATCTTATTTGTGAAAATAGATTAGAAATGAAAGGTTAAGATCGTAAAACCTCCCTGTTAGCTAGGTTTCGCTATCGGACATCCCATTACGGAGATGATTCCAAAACGCCGGAAGCCGGTAAGCATGGGATAGCGTGGGCCCTGACGCGGCTTAGTCTACTAGGAAAGGATGGAATCTGTCGATTATGGACCGACGCGGCTGACGCAACTCCATGTCATCTACAGTACCTAGTGACGTACCACAGTGCACAACTGCCGTTGACGTGAGACTCTCCTCCCTTCTCTCTCCTTCCTCCCCCACTTTATAAAAGCCCCCGATTCCCCTACGCAATTTCTCCACCGCAAACCCCATCTTCCCTTCTCTCCTCTCAATCAGTAATCTCAGCAAAATTATTCTTTTTTCTCGACACTCTCCTTTCGGATTGATCGCGATATCCCAAAATTAAGCTAATACAATGCAAGCTATTCCATACGGATCGTGGGCGCCAGACGTGTCGACGGTCGCAGCTACCGTCCAAAAGCTGGTGTCGGAGAATGCGGTTATAGTCGTTGGGAGGCGCGGCTGCTGCATGAGCCACGTGGTGACGCGGTTGTTACTCGGCCACGGCGTGAATCCCGCCGTTTTCGACGTGGACGAGGACGACGAGGCCGCTGTTGTCGTTGAGCTACGTAAGAGGATGACGATCGTTGGAGATGAGAGTGTTATTAACAATTGGCCGCAGTTTCCGGTGGTTTTCGTCGGCGGGAAGTTGTTTGGTGGGTTGGAGAGGGTTATGGCGACGCATATCTCCGGCGAGCTAGTACCGGTATTAAAAGAAGCTGGAGCTCTCTGGCTTTGACTTTCAATTAGTTACTTTTTTACGGAGTGTTTATTTAACCATTTACCTTCTTTTTTTTTTTTTTTTGTTCTTCTGGGTTCTTGAATATATTGTGGTAGCTGGGTGGTTCCTTTTCCAGAATTAAGAGAGAGATTGAATGGAATTCCAGGCTACGAAGCAAATTCTAATTTGGTTTTCCTAACTTGTATAATGGAGAGAAGAACTTATTGGAATTAATTGCAGATCATGCATGCCATTTTCTTCTTTGTTTGTTTTCTTGAATATAGATCTATTCCTTCGTTGGGTGGATGTGAATTGATTGGAAAATAATTGAGCTGGGAACATAGATGAACCATCTGTAAGTACTGGATACTGCTTGTGACGAGTTGTCTTTGGAGCCTTGCTTTTGCTGTTGATGATGTAATTGCTGATGAAATAAAGGGCTTAATGAAACTGGAAAGTTTATGGGAGTGATGGTGTTGTTTAATTAACATTGTTGGAGCTAGTTGTGAGAAATGACCTTTCATATTGGTAGGTATGGGTTGTTTAGCTTGGGCAGTAATTGCACTAACCCATGGAGTTTATTTCAGTGTGATTACTAAATTATAAATGTGATTACGTGACGGATTATAAAGTTCAGCCGGTCGTCTTGTTTTTTAGAAAATTATTGTTTGGACTCATAAAGTCTTTGAAATACCGCGATTAATCTAAAATAAGAGTGTAAAAAAAATCACAAAGTTTAGATTATTATGTTTCATAGTTATAAGATAAATTAGTTTATTTATGAGCTGAGTCGATACAATTTTAACAAACATGCTCATTGATTTGTAGAGTATGAAAATAACACTAACCCATGCCAGTTGTTAGTGAGGTTCTAAGTAGATATGTACAAGATCAAAGCTGTGTTATAAATTGTGATGAGCAATGATATCTGTGAGTTGTTTGACTTCTAGTTATATAGGTACAAGATACAACTCAAACACAATGTCCATGAACATTATACTGGATCCACTAATTAATAAACAATAGTTGTATGACACGATGGCTAGCCAACCTGATCCACATGTAGGTAGGTATGGGTTGTGTTAGTGATGCCATTTCAAGGCTGTGTTAGTGATGCCATTTCAAGGCTAATGCTGCAGATAATCACAAAATAATACAAATTGTTATTGACATAAGCATGATGATAGTTGATGCAGATTTAATCTTTGTTTAGTTAGCAAGCAATCTGTACAAGCTTAAAAATTGAAGACGTGAGGTATTTCAGTGAGTATCTGTTGGGTTATTTCAAGATTTAAAATAACAAGCACTATTAATTTATTAAACGTATCATTTATAATACATGTATGACATATTCATAAAACCAAAGAGACCTAGTTACTTTTTGATTTTTCATATAGATTTATATATGTCTTTTACCTAATTGTTTAGATCCTCTTGGTTCATTGAATTTCTTAGAGTCAGCTTCGATATATGATGACATCATAGAATATTGTAAACATTAGAGTCCCCAAATGAATTCTTGCTAGCTAGTAGCTAGCTAGCTTGTTCTCACACTACTAGCTTCATAGGCCAATTTGAAGCTTTCTTATTGTATGCAAAAGTCAAACATAAACCTTGAAAATACTGTTATTGAATAATAATGATGAAGCACCGATGATTTTTTCATATATCTATATGTTACTGACACGTTGTAAAGTTGTAGAGTTAAAATTATATATTTGTAAATGTTTTGTGGAAGAGAAATATTTATGCCTTTAATACTAAAGTATATGAAGTTTTGACGAAATTATCAATTTGACTGTAATGTTTGAAATTTAACAGAGGAAGTATCAAATTATAGAGATAATAAAGGGTAGCAAAGTTTTGGTTTATGAATTTGAGGTACCAAACTAAGGTATCATTCTAATTTCCAAGTAGCTGTTGAGGACTAGTTATGGTACCTTTGCAATTGGGCCACGACTGAACCCAAAAAATGAGAAGGGCTTTAACCATAGCAGCCTTGGGCTCCAAAACCCACAAAGGAGTTGGATTCCAATAGCCGACTTGCACAGCTTTGCTTTATAAAGCTGACCATTCACCGTTCACACAAACTTTCCGTAGAAAGAGAAGTTGGGAATTTGGAGAACTGAGAAGGTCATCGAAACGATGTCGTATTTGCTTCCACATCTTCACTCCGGCTGGGCCGTCGACCAGGCTATTCTCGCCGAGGAGGAGCGTCTCGTCGTCATCCGGTTCGGCCACGATTGGGATGAAACTTGTATGCAGGTTTGAGCTTCGAACCCTATTTCTGTTGTTCTTATTGTTTTTAATTTTTGACTGAAAATTGATTCTACTGATTATTGAAACTCTTGGTTTGATTACATTTCAACTGATTATTCTTTAGCAAAGCAAACAATTCAGCGTTTTCTTTAGAAGAAATCAGGGTTTAATTACAGACGTGATAGCATGTTGGTTTGATTCGACTGAATTAGGGTTTTAGTAGAGAAATGTGTATGGAGTTTATGCATATAGTACTTTGATTGTGGGTTGCAATATATACATAGCAGTGAATTGATAGTTGGTAATTTTGTGGCGAAGGTCCAATTTATTAGTAATTTGATAAATTTGTTATGTGTTGGGAAAGAATGGAATCAAAACGGAAATTGGTATACTGGACTGAGCTTATGTTCTATCTTTGTTTAATTTTTTAGGGTCAGTTGGATATGGGATGACCTTTGTTTTAGAGTTCAATTGTTGCAAAGACGAGAGTGAAAGAAGCATTGTCTTTCTGCGACTGTTGTGGCCCTTAGTACTATGAATCTCATGAAGATACTTGTTAACATACTCCTCATTCACTTAATGTAAACCATGAAGGGGCCATGAACTGTATAGATTAAGTACTTATAAGCACTTTGTTAACTGAGTCTTTCAGTTGGATGCATTAACCAAAGTCTTTTGTTTGCCTTTTGATTTATGCTACGCCCCTTTTAGCAACTCTGTATGTGTAGAATTTATTAATCGAATGCTAGTTAGCCTCTATCATACCTTAAATTGGCATTAAGGAGCTTGTAGAAGCGTGTTACTGTAGCACATCAAAAACGTAAACGGTGGTGTTATCTCTAATTAGGCTTTCTGAAATGATGTTATTTGATAATGCATTTAGAAGTGCTTGTGCATGAAATCACACTGTAATCCTTGCCATTTGTTTTTAGGTAAATCCCTATTATTTATATCTTTGTAGCTGCTCTTTCTATGTCGTCTTTAGTCTTGATTGAAATGCAGGCTAATGGATTGTTATTGTCTGATGTACTAGATGGATGAAGTGCTAGCAAATGTTGCAGAGACTCTTAAGAACTTTGCTGTGATTTACCTTGTGGACATCACTGAGGTTCCTGATTTCAACACCATGTATGAGTTGTATGACCCTTCAACAGTCATGTTCTTCTTCAGAAACAAGCACATTATGATTGATCTTGGCACTGGGAACAACAACAAGATCAACTGGGCTCTCAAGGACAAGCAGGAGTTCATTGACGTTGTGGAGACTGTGTACCGTGGTGCGAGGAAGGGACGTGGTCTGGTGATTGCTCCCAAGGATTACTCAACCAAGTACCGCTACTAAATTGAATTCCTGTACTTCATTTCAGACTTTGTAAGACAAATATTGAAAAGCCCTATGCAATGATTTCTCTAGATTCTGGATGTGTTGTATTGAACTGGGGGAAACAAAGTGTGAATGTTTGACAGCCTAAACCAGTTGTGCACCAATCAATTGTTTAAGTGTGGCACTATTTTAACACTTTCTGAATGTTGGTACTGTCGTGCTAGTACTATTATCTGCACACTGATGTCTGCTGGGATCTGATGTTTATTCATTTGTACAATGATTGATCATTTGACAACTACACACCATGGGTGATACCACCGAAGCTGAAGGCTGGCTTTCTTTTGATCAGGTGGAGGCTGTTGGTGTCGGTGGTTGCTTGTTCACCCCGACCATCTGCTTAAGTCGATTTGGCTTCTCTGTTGAGGATGTAGGCGTCTCAACAGTAACCTCATTTGCATAGTTTCCCGCTAGACATTTGGCGACGACTGTTTATTTACGGACTCAGCTTTGATCTTGTACATATCTACTTAGAACCTCCCTTTCGCTTTTGCGTTCCGATCAAATTAGAGCTCGAAAGAAAGAAAACCTCATTTACATTATTATTATTTCTTTCCCTTTTTCTCAAAGTTCCTATGTCATTATGGTCTATCTAAATTCTAAAAGCGATTGAAAATTGTACTTTTCCGACGTGCCAAATCATGGTTGGTCAACAAGATGGATATAGAAATCAAATTTAACATCCAGTGACTTCAAATAAATATACAAAAAGAAAATAAGAGACTCCAAAATCTTCTGGAAAAGACTTAAAAGAAGCAAAAAAAGCGATAGCTTTATAACCACGCGGTCGTTCCGATATAAAGCAGTGACAAGTACAAGAAACCCCTTCCCACAACTTAAACCACCCCAAACGACAATGCAAACCCATCAGACCCACAATCGTAATTTCCCACTCTCTACTTTCTCTCTTCTCTGGTAGAGGCTCAAAAACCTCGACCCCATTTCCCTCCCCCAATTTTAAACCCTGTGCGTTTCTTTTTGCCCTATCAAACAAAACCAGTAGAACCAAATTTACAGAGAGAATTGTAACGAACGGTGCAAGATGTTTCGGATGTTCAGAGGAGGCAACGCCTCCGATGCCTCGCCGGAATCTTCTTCCTCTCCGTCGTCGTCGTCCTCGCCTTCGCCTTCGCCGCCGCAGCCGTCGCGGCCGGTGACCGGGCCGGCGAGGCCGATTCGACTCGTCTACGCCGATGAGAAGGG
Organism: Rosa persica; assembly: GCA_025331145.1. Lineage (NCBI taxonomy): Eukaryota > Viridiplantae > Streptophyta > Magnoliopsida > Rosales > Rosaceae > Rosa > Rosa persica. The sequence goes on along the minus strand of WFKR01000005.1, from coordinate 4,527,343 downwards.
GAGGTTCCGGATGGATCCCGAAGCAGTCGCGGTGTTGCAGCTCGTTAAGGAGCCGATTGGTGTCGTCTCTGTCTGCGGTCGCGCTCGCCAGGGCAAGAGCTATATTCTCAACCAGGTTAGATCTTTGTTTTGATTAGAATGAGCGAAAGTTTCATGCTTTTTATATGTATTTTTTCTTCCTGTGAAAGTCTAGGGTTTCTGATTTTTAGGTAAGGGAGGATTAGCCCTAATTGTAATGATAAAGCGAAGTGGTTCTAGTGTGTGAGGTGTAGGGTTTGTGTAGGCTATTGTGGATTTTAGAAGTAATTAGCTGAAATAACCTTAGGAAGCTAAGTTAGGACTGTTGCAACCTAGCTAATGGTAAATTATAGAGGAGAGAGAGAGTAATGCAGCTTTACTTCTCAGTGCCGAATAATTGATGTATATGGAGGTCATGGCTTGAAGCAGGTCGAAAGGCCAAGATCTTGCATGTTGTTGGACTCTATTGTGCCTTTTCTTTTGGTCTGAGCTCTGTGATGCCTTGTTTGGCTCTCGTTGAAGCCATTGAAAGGGGGTCATTGCACTCGACCTCCCTTATAGCGCTGGAATCACATTACTATCTTTTTGAAGTATGTAGTTCTCTGTGTTTATGTGTTTGCATCAGTTTATCTATATATTATCTGTAGTTTGTGTACTTGTCAGAAATAAACCTGAATTTTGTTTTTCCCAACTATGTTGGGGTATGTCTCATGGATGTATATGTATCTTATGGGCAATATTGTTATGTGAGATGCAAATTTCAATAATATGGTCTTGAATCCTAAGTCAGTATATGATTATCTTAACGATATTAAAGATGGGGCGTAGTAAAGAAACAGTTTCCTTTATTATTGTCTATCTGTTGTAAGTGTGCTCTGCAAGTATTTCTAGCCATCAGGTTTCTCTTAACTTTATAATGGTTCAGGACATCTTATTTTCCTTTCATTTAGTCAGTGCCTCCATAGACTGTAGTCTTGTCAAGTCTTTTTATAGAAGGTTACTTATGTGTTGAAGGTGTACAATCGGTATAATTGATGTTTGCTTTCCTTCCAGTTTAATGTCACTACAAGTCATGTAGAATTATGCTGATATTCCTGTGTTGCAGATTCTTGGAAGGAGTAGTGGATTTCAAGTAGCATCGACTCATCGCCCATGTACTAAAGGACTATGGATGTGGAGTGCACCCTTGAAGAGAACTGCCCTTGATGGAACTGAATACAATCTCTTATTGTTAGATACTGAAGGAATAGATGCTTATGATCAGACAGTTAGATCTCATTCCTTTACTTACTAAGATATTTGTCTCTCTTCATTTTATAAACATGTTGTTCCTTATCGTTGCATCTTTTACACTTTGTAAGCTAATTGCAGTTATTGTAACTTATTTTATCTGACAGGGAACGTACAGCACACAAATATTTTCCTTGGCTGTTCTCTTATCCAGCATGTTCATTTATAATCAGGTTAGGAGACTTCTGCTGCTACTTTGATCCTTGTGGCTTGTTGCTTTCTAATTATGCTTTAGGACTTGTTTTTTCGAATCATTGTTTTGAGCATTTTCATGGCGTGGCCATTATTCATGTAAATAGGTTTGGGATAGGGTATGAAGGGAAAAAGAGATTTGCAATTTGATGCAGTATGCATCCATCTTTCCTCTATCAGTTTTCCTGATGTTGGCTTTTCTCTTAGATGGGTGGTATAGATGAAGCTTCACTTGATCGTCTTGCTCTTGTCACCGAAGTGACCAAACATATCCGTGTTAAAGCCTCTGGAGGAAGAACCACAGCCTCTGAAATTGGGCAGTTCTCCCCAGTTTTTGTCTGGCTTCTAAGGGTAATTTGTTTTGAATTATATTTTTCTTTTCTCTGCAACTATTTTTGTAATCCTACTATTCTCATGACTTTAGTTCTACTATCATAATTATTTTGGCTGTTATTGTTCTTTTATTTACCTCATGATTACTCAACTTAATTAATACGATATGTACTATGGCTGTCCAGTTGTGTTAATACCCCATGTCTTGGTTCCAGGACTTCTATCTCGACTTAGTAGAGAATGGTAGAAAGATAACACCCCGTGAGTATCTAGAGACTGCTTTGAGGCCTTTTGAAGGGAAACGAGACGTAGCTGCCAAAAATGAGGTATCTTTCTTAATTCTGAGAAGATCACTGCATTATCTTGACTTTGTACTTTGAAGAAGTTGCCTTCTAAATGCTTTATTGAATCTGCATCGGGTAGTGGATATGCATTTCGGAGCTATTTATAACCCTAGGCATATTTAGCATTCGCATTTTTGAATTATGCTATCCATGTTTGACTTGGAGGCATTTTTTTAACATACAAATCTTCGAAATAGATACGGGACTCTATTAGAGCTCTATTTCCAGATAGAGAATGCTTCACCCTTTTGCGGCCTGTGGACAAGGAAGAGGAGCTTCGGAGACTCGATCAAATTCAGGTCAGTAATTCATTACTGTCTTCACATTCTCTCTGCAATGGTCATGAACTCAAATCTGTTACTCTCTGTGTATTATTTCTGTGCTCAACTTGAAGAATTGTTATGCAGTTGAACAAGTTAAGGCCTGAGTTTAGGTCAGGGCTGGATGCTTTGACAAGGTTTGTTTTTGAACGAACGAGGCCCAAGCAAGTTGGGGCCACTATGATGACAGGGCCAGTTCTAGTTGGTATCCTTCAGTCCTATCTTGATGCTCTTAATAATGGTGCAGTGCCTACCATCTCATCTTCATGGCAGGTTCGTGTTTGTGAGTACTTTATTTGCTTCCATGACAGTATTTTCTTGCTGTATAAATGTTGGACACCATCTTTCCTTCTGACTGGAATGCGGAGGTATCAAGGGACTAGTAACCAAATCTGGAAGTAGATACGATATCTAAATTTTACTTGGTTAATCTTAATTGAAAATTACAGAGGACATTCTAATTTCACTTTAATCTGCATTAATTGCTGAATAGAAAAATAAATGAAGGAGAGGGTTTCAAAATTTATCTGGGTACTAGTTAACAACTCTAAAATAAACATTATGAGCGATCATTATTTCATTTTTCACTGCCATCATTCTCAGTTTACATATTTTTAATTTGCAGAGTGTCGAAGAAGCAGAGTGCCGAAGAGCATATGATTCTGCTGTTGATGCTTATAGGTCTGCTTTTGACCGTTCAAAGTTGCCTGAAGAAGTAAGTTATGCAATAATTTTTTCCCTTTTCATTTTTCCTTGATCGTGGATGATTTTAATTATCTTTTGTCCATATCTTGCAGGCTGCACTGAGGGAGGCTCATGAAGAGGCAGTCCAAAAATCACTGGCTGCTTTTAATGATTGTGCTGTAGGGGGTGGTCCAACAAGGAAAAAATATGAAGGGAATCTTCACAAACAGCTCAAAAAGGAATTTGAGGTATGATACTGGATAAAAATTTAGTCTTAGTAGGCTGTGGCCACAAGAAGTGCATAATATATATATATATATATATATATACACACACACACACACAACCCTTCTTGGCTGCGGACGTCCGTACCGAACCTTCGGTACGGATTTCCCGTTTTCCCCTGCTTCCCGATCACATTTTCACATTTTAACCGTTCAGTTTTTAGATCCTAATGTATAGATCACCTCTGTAAAATTTCAGCCAATTTGGTGATCGTTAAGGCATCCAAAATTGCAATTTACAACAATGTACACGAACGGTTCCAGTTCGACAGAGTTGGTTCGTTTGTGTAAATTGCAGTTTTGGATGCCTTAACGATCACCAAATTGCCCGAAATTTTGCAGAGATGATCTATACATTAGGACCTAAAAACTGAACGGTTAAGATCAAAATATGTGATTAGAAAGTGGGTGAAAACCGGAATTTCGGTACGGACGTCCGCACCTGAGAAAAATCCTATATATATATATATTTTTTTTTTTTTTCAGTTGACCTCAAGCACTTAGATATGCACTGTTGAGTACAGATTTTGCATTGCAAATAGTTTTTCAGTGTTCATCTTTATATTTTTTCTTTGTAATTACTAAAAATGATTAAAATATTATGTGATCATATACATTTAAGATTGACTTGTGATAAATAGTTTGCATAGATCTATGTGATTTCATAAATTAAACATGATAAAGAAATCTAATGTGCTCATATTTATTTGGATACATATATCAATGACCTCATCCATCATATAAATGTGTTGATTTGAATCGGCTACTGTACAGGATTATAAGAAGAATGCATACATGGAGGCAGAGTTGCAATGTGTAAATGCTATACAAAGGATGGAAGGGAAGCTGAGGAGTGCTTGCCATGCTAGTGATGCTAATATTGATAATGTTCTGAAGGTAAGACGTGTCCGCAATCAATTCCCTCACGTATTCAACATGTTTATTAATGGGTCCTGAAATGTGCACGTCATATTTTATATTCTAGGTTCTTGGTGACCTTATGTCCGAGTATGAAAAGGCAACTCGGGGTCCACTAAAATGGCAGCAACTGGCTTTCTTTTTAAGAAAGAGGTGTGTATTTCTTTACTTCCCTGCTTTTTGCTTTTGTTGAAGTCATTTGCCTGCTTTTTTTTGTTGAAGATATTTGCCTCCCTTTTTGTTTGTCCAAATTTTACAGTTTGGAAGGTCCAATTCTTGATCTCATCATGAGGCAAATCAACAAAGTTGAATCACAGAATGGCACCTTGAGGTTGAGATCTCGTGCCATGGAAGATGAGTTGAGTTTACTGAAAAAGCGGGTAGAGGAAAGCAAGCAGTCTAAGATGGAGTATGTCAAACGCTATGAGGACGCTCTCAATGACAAGAACAAGCTAAATGATGAATACAATGTCCGTATTAACAACTTGCAAGGAAATAATACTTCTCTGCGAGAAAAGTGTGCTAGCTTGCGTAAGAGTTTGGATTCTGTAAAAGCAGAAGCAGGAGAATGGCAAAGAAAATATGAGCAGGTTCTCTCCAAGCAGAAGGCTGAGGAAGATCAAGCTGGTTCTGAAATCGCGGTTCTCAAGTCTCGATGCAGTGCTGGCGAAGCAAGGCTGGCTGCTGCAAAGGAACAAGCTCAGTCTGCTCAAGAGGAGGCAGAGGACTGGAAACGCAAATACGACATTGCTTTTAGAGAGGCAAAAGCTGCTCTAGAGAAGGCAGCAATTGTCCAAGAACGTTCCAGTAAGGAAACACAAAGGAGAGAAGATGCTTTGAGGGAAGAATTCACAAGTAGTTTGGCCGCAAAGGTACACCCCCCCCCCCCCCCCCCCCCCTTCCTTCACCCACAACACGCACGCACATACATACATACATTTACACTTTACACTCCAATTGTCTGGTTTCTTATATATAATCAAACAGGGTTTTGATTTTTTTGTTGTTGATGAATATGAAGGAGGAAGACATAAAGGAAAAGACAGCAAAGATTGAATATGCTGAGCAGTGCTTAACGACTCTAAAAATGGAACTAAAGGTAATGAGTTTCTAGACGTTGTGTTATAAATATTGTGTGTGTGTGTCTCTCTCTCTCTCTCTCCCCACTTTTTTGTTATTCTATTATCTCTGTTGTTTACTACAAGCTTATGTGGTTTAACTCAATCCACCATCTGTCTACTAAAGCCTGAAAGGCTTTGGTTTTCTGTAATTTGCTTATGTTTGATTCAATTGTGCATGGTATCTTTGTGTTTTAGCTTATTTATATGTCAATTGTAGTACTTGACTGTGAACATATTGATTGCAGGCTGCCAGGTCCAAAATTGATAGTTATGATACTGAAATATCATCAGGAAAGCTTGAAATCAAGGAGCTGAGTAGAAAATTAGAAGCTGCAAATGACAAGGCCAATTCATTTGAAAGAGAAAAGAAGATACTGGAGCAGGAGAAGATCCATCTAAAGCAGACGTATGAAACTGAGATCAAAAGATTGGATGAAGTCCAAGAAAGGTGTAAAATAGCTGAAAAAGAAGCCACTAGAGCAACTGATATTGCTGATAAAGCACGAGCTCAAGCAGACATAGCTCAAAAGGAAAAGGGGGAGATGCAGAGGCTGGCAATAGAAAGGTTGGCTCAAATTGAGAGGGCTGAGAGGCATATTGAAAGTCTACAGAGGGAGAAAAGAGACTTGGAAGTTGAGTTGGATGGAATCCGTGCATCAGAAAGGGGAGCTCATCACAAAATTTCTCTACTGGAGGCAAGAGTTGAAGAAAGGGAGAAAGAAATAGAATCATTATTGGAGTCAAACAATGAGCAGAGAACTAGCACAGTTCAAGTCCTTCAAGGTCTTCTGGACAGTGAACGTGCAGCACATGCAGACGCAAACAATAGGGCAGAAGCCCTCTCTCATCAACTACAATCTGCACAAGCAAAACTCGATAAACTCCAGCAAGAATTGACTTCTGTTCGCCTGAATGAAACTGCATTGGATAGTAAGCTTAGGACTGCTTCACATGGGAAGCGTTCAAGGGTAGATGACTATGACATGGACGTGGACGTGGACTCTGTTCAAGACGGGGAATTGAGTGACCGGATCTTAAGAGTAAATAAGAAGTCTAGGAGTACTACTAGCCCTCTGAAGCATGCGCAAACAGAAGATGGTGGTTCAGTATTCCGGGGAGATGAGGATAGCCGCAGTCAGCAAACCAATCCAGAAGATTACACAAAGTTCACAGTCCAGAAACTGAAGCAGGAGCTAACAAAGCATAATTTTGGTGCTGAGCTGCTCCAGTTAAGGAACCCCAACAAAAGGGAGATCCTCACACTATATGAGAAGTGCATTCTTCAGAAGTCGTGAACGCTAGAGCTGATGTACAAAATGTTATGACCGTAACAACTCCTTAGGCGACTCTAGTACTTTGTCGTTACCTTCGTAGTTATGTTCTTATGTCTAAAAGCTGGTGTGGGTATGTGTGTTGATGTTGCTCAATCTGGTCAGTTTTATATTTTAGGTTGGACTTAGTCGGTCGATTGCGGGATTTTTTTTTGTTAGTGTGAGTGCTTTGTGTAGACGTAATTGAAGCAGCCGGTACCACTTCTTTTCTTTGGAGGAGCTAGCTGCTCTGAGTTCTGTGAATTTGTGAATTATTGTTTCCTATTACAATCCAGTTCTAAAACTTAACACTGAACAAGTGAATAGAAATCGAGCTTCAATTTGGATGACAAATCTGTTCGTTTTTTCGATGTCTTTAAATCAATCGAACACCAAAACAAGCTGAAAACGTGTGCATAATTGACAATTACGTAAATAGAAGATTGACTGATTACAAAATTACTCATCCATCCACTTACACTACTTATCGTATAAAGGTTATAATCGAAGTAATTTATGGACTTTTGAGTCTTTACTTATAGAACAAACTCTCTGAGTCTCTGCATAATCGATTGGTGAATTAGGAATTTTATAATCTTCTCTCGCTATTAGATGCTGGCTTCCTCATCATAAAAGAGAATCACACTCATCAAATGAGCCTTTACAATATGAGATGCGACAATTTACCTTCTAACGTAAGAACTCACGCTACCCCATTATCAACATACACAAAAGAGTAAAGAGTAAGGACGCTGTTTTCCACATGGTTTAGGAGTTGTCGTAACTCGTAACCATGACCCAGTTCCTCTAAAGCAATATTGGAGGGCTTCAGCATTGATACCTTTTAGCATAGATGATCCACATAACTATATTTTTATCATCAGTTTAAAGCTCAAAAAGCTTTTACCATGAAGATGTGAGCTATAACACTTTTCCCACATCCATGTGATGTAGTAGTATTCAGCGCCTCAGAACATGCTACTGTCCTCGTACCTTTCTATGTACACATGGTCACTACAAGCCAGAAACTTGAGTTATGACACTCCTCGTCGATGCCTTCCTGTTGGATCCAACTCTAGCGCTATTTTGTCACTACCCAGTCTATATAGGAATCAATACTCTATCTTTGATTTGAGGCCTCCGAGCTCGCATGAATATTAAACTCTTACTGCTCTTATAGTACTTAAATTCCACTCTCGCATGAATTCTTAAATATGAAGGTGTGGAAAAAATAATAGTGGTATTCTAACCATCATTTTATCTTTTTATATAATAAGCTACATGGCCGGTCCTGAGATTGTAGATACCTGAGGTAAAAAAAAAAAAAAATTGTGGCCTCACTTGAATTTCACATTTTAGCAATCAATTTTTTTTTTTTTAAATCTGTTTTTTAGGTCTCAATTTGAGTTTTTCGTGCTTTTTGGGCATATTTTTAATGCTTTATTATATTTATAGATATAATACTTGGTATCAAGAAAACAGAATTAAAGAAGGAGATTTGCACTAAGGGGATTCAAACTTATGAAGGCTTAGCGCAATATATGTCAAGGCTGCTTTTCTGCTATGCCACTTTGGTATATACGTTCTACTTTCACAAATAACATTTATATCTATTAATAACTGAGACAATTATATCAATCGGAGGCCTCCGACAACCGGTGGCTTGAGGCAGCTGCCTCACTAGGCAACCCTCAGGGCCGGCCTTGATAAGCTAGACTCATCAGTTTCTTAGCTAATTTAGCTAAAAGAAGTAGAGAATCTTGTGGAGTCGATCTTATTTGTTAGACCCAACTTTTAGTACTAATTTTTTTTTCCTTTTTTTATCTATTTATTTAACCCCAAGATTTTATTATAATGGATCCAAACTCCAAATGACTGATAATTCAATCTACAAAGACTCCATGAGACTGAGGGCACGAAATAATAATTAAGAACATGAGAAATATTTAGAAAGGCCAAGCGAGTGGCACCCTAAGTGTCGTTTAGGTACCAATACCATTAGTATTAGTCACGAGATGTCGAGAGATGTACGTTTGAAGTGGGGAGTAAGAACCAAGAAACACCACAGGTGGGTTATACCTGATAGCAACACAGCAACCGCTGGCCATGGCTTCTTATGTGTTTCTCTAATTTCGTTTCTGATATGATTGACAAGTTGAATCAGTTGCGGGCAAGACATATCTCCTTAGTTGTATTTGTCTGCATTAGATAGGCTTCCTTCGTTTGCAGCTAAGCAACTATCTTTACCTTGACCAAAACTAACAAAGGACTCGAGGGGTTACATATGAAAATCCAATCTGATTTATTAAGGTTGAGCTTGATAGTTTTGGGTAAAATCCTCATATAGTACCCGAATTATCACGAAATACACTTTTTGATACTTACAAATTTTTAGGGAGTCCCATGGTACCTGTAGTAGCCTTTATAGTACATCCGTCCATTATTCCGTTAAAAATACATATGTGGCGGTCATGTGACACTCATGTGAGTAAAATAGTAAGGGTAAAATAGTCTTTTCATTTATATTTAGAATTATAAAATTGAATATAATGAATATCTATAATTAAAAAACATTTTGACACATAAAAAGAAAGAAAGAATAATACCCAATTTAGTCTTCACTGTTATCATGATAATTGAGTCAATTAATTTAAGTACATTTATTTTTGTTTATTTTTTTTATTTTATGAAAATTTAATATATATAGTAATTTAGATGTAACTTTTTTTTTTTCCGAACAATTAATAGGATTAATCAATAGAGATAGTAGGTAAATCTAGATATTCACTAAATTCAATTCTAGGTCTTTCTTTTAACCTAGTCTAATTTGTTTTAATTTAGTTTAATAAAAAAATTATAAAAGAAATATGAAAAATAGGTGTTTTTACGATTTTACCCATACTTTAATGAATAATTAACGGAAGTACTAAATGACTAACGGAGGGATAATACATGTATCATTAAACTCCCTAAAAATTTATAGGTACCAAAAAGTACATTTCGTGATAGTTTATATACCATATAAAAATTTTACCCGATAGTTTTTCATGCTCCGTTTTCATTTTTTCAGGTAAAAGGAATTTCATTGTCAACGCCATGAGTTAGGCCCAAGCCCAACTAACCAGATGTTCAGTTGGGCCAGGACATGTGAAGCCCATAAGGGTTAAGGGTCTATGTTGCCAGCCACCCCTAAGCCCACCAACAGTCCGAACTCATATTCTGTCCCTGCGTTTTTGCACTTCTTGGTAAACACCCAGATTGAATCAACTCGTACAGACGACATTTTAGGGTGACATTGGAGACTCTGCATCCTACATACAGGGGAAGCCCAATGTCGGGGGGTGCTGGAGTGGAGGAAGTTACCCAAAGAATGTGGGTGGTTATAAACAACTTATGCCAGTCTTTTTTTAATTTTATGTTCTTTGTAGGGGTGTGCAAAACACGGTACAAACCAGCCAAGCCAGTCAAAACTGATCGGTAAATATGGTTTGGTTAAAATTTTTTAACTTTAAAAATTGAAAGCCGGTTCATTACTGAACCAAACCATTTATGAATTGGGTTTGTTTGGTTTCTCTTTTGCTTAAACCGCGGAACCCGAACCGACCGGCGTGTTTGAAATATAATAAGAAAAAGTTTTAAATTTATATATATATATATAGATATATATATATATATATTCATTTGTCTAGTTGTTCTAAGTAAGTTCCAAATATCCAATTATAACTTTATTCTCAAATGATATACTAATAATCCAGTGCCTAAAGACCTAGAAGTCTAATATATAATCGCTACGATTAATTTGATCCTCTCATATCACATATCTCAATCTCTCATTGTCTAACCTTTAATACTACCATATTAAGCTAGTATTTATAGCTAAGCCATCAAATAAGTCAATCACTTTGAATCTATTCTAGATTTTGGTTTTGAATATTGGTTTTGGATTTGATTATTGTATTTCTTTTTTGAACCAGGGAATTATCTTTATTGCTCAAAGCTTAATGCAGCTGATTACAGTCAAAGTGAAGGACATCTAGAAGGCATTCTGGGGCCTGGTCAGACCAAGTTGATATGTGGGTACTCTCAAAAGCTAAACTAGCTAGGCAATGTGCTATTATGGTACAGGTTCTAGGAGCAGAACAAACTCGCAATCCTGCGAAAGTGCTTATAGCAATCTTGATATCATAAATGACTCCAGCATTAACCATGAGATCATGATTTGGAGTAGCAATATCAGCTATAGCTTCACTGCAATCAGTTTCGACAACAACCTGCTGAATGTGCAAACTTTGGAGAAGGTGTAATCCTTTCATAATGGCCAGGAGCTCGACTTGCTTAGCAAAGGCTACATGCTGCATAGGGATAGCAAACGCAGCTTTGAATTGTCCAGTAGCATCTCATAACACTCCACCTATACCTCCTTTAGTTTGATTTGGCAAAAAGCTACCATCCACATTGAGCTTCAATTTGCCTTCACCAGTTAGTTGCCATTTCTTCCTAATACCTGCTATCGGTTTTTGACTTGGTTGTCTTGCTTTCCTGAACTCATCTAGCCAGGATAGCGAACTGAAAGTAGGATCATTTTGAAGTTTGGGACGTGCCATTCCATAGTTTGCTGTTTCTATTTTTCCATATAGCCCACAGTACCATTAGTTACTTTTCAAAGATGTCTTGCTTGAGATTGATACCATGTTCAAGCATCAATTCCTTGAAATTGATGTTGGGCGGAAGGCTTATGTGCAATTCAAAAGGAGGTGCAGATAATATGGCATGAGCTATGGGACACTTGCAGAAGATATGAGCAGCACTTTCAACTCCATTAGGGCAAAGAAGGCAATTAGTATCTCCCGTGTAACCCTTATTGAGTAACTGTACTTTGGTAGGCAACAACTCATTGCAAGCACGCCATATACATATTTAAACTTTACTAAGAACATTAGCCTTCCATATTCGCTTCCACGTACAACTCTTTAAAGGGGTCACCATTAGAAGTAGATGTAAGAACATTTTCGAGAACTCTCTCTCCTGCAATCCAATAAGCTATTTTAACAGAATAGAAGCATTTCTTTTCTGGAGCCCGAAAGAGCTTGTCTATCATATGTCTTCTACTCAATGGAATGCATAAGACTTCCTCAGCAATATCATGAGGAAAAATGCACCGAACTGCCTCTGGTATCCATCTCCTTTCTCTTGCATCTATAAGGTCAGCAACCTGCTCAAAAACAATATCTGGGGGGTTTTTGGACTAAGAATTGAGGACAATTGGGTATCCATTTGTCACTCAATATATTCACCAGATGACCATCGCCAATTCTCCACTAAACACCCGCTATCAAGACTGGTCTTCCTTGCAAAATACTTCTCCAGGAAAAGGATGGGGCATCCCCTAATTCAGCTTCCCAAAAGGAACAGTTGAGATAGTATTTAGCCTTGTACCCTCCGCTATAGTAACCAGATTCTATTATTACATGTATAAGGGCCTACACCTTCCTTTCGCCTGCGGTGATTTAAAGAATTTTTTTTTTTCAAGAGCTTAGTAAACTTCTTACTCATACTTCATCCACCATACATAGGGTTCTCAAAGGAGGATTGCCAAAGCTTTCCATAAGAAGGTAAAGATCAGACATATCCAACCAGTGAAGCTGGAGTTGAGTGAGAATCAGACTCCTCTCCATGATCCTAAAGGAAATTTCAAGCGGGCCTATGTAGTCAAAGAAGTTTTGCTAGGAAAGGCAATCAAGCGTGGACCTGGAATTACTATGCATATATTACCCCTATTTGTGTGGTTCGTTCTAGTGACAGCATTTCTACTTTTATTATCACTTCCGGTACTGGCAGGGGCAATTACCATGTTATTAATCGATCGAAACTTTAATACAACCTTTTTTGATCCCAATCTATAACATTGTGTTTTGGAAGGACCCTAAGGAACTAATGCTGAAAGTTCAAGCAAAGCTTGCAGGTTGGAAGGCAAATACCCTTTCTAGGGCCGGTAAATTGGTTCTTTGAGAAATTTTAGTTTCATAATAAAATAGAGGTTACGTACCTATGGGTAGGGAAAGAAAGCTGAACATTTGAAGCCAATTAATTCTCTGCAAAGACTGAAATGGGGGCAGTCCTCTTTCGCCTAGAGCATTCCGTCTATTTTGCTCTTGGTTCAGTCGCAATTTAAATAATTCATTTGAAAATGAGGAGAATGATCTTTCCTTTCTTTTGGTACAAAATCTCCGGCTAGTCCTTGAAAATGCCTTTTCCTTTATCGTTTCATAGATGCCACGGCAGAAGCATTTACGATCGAAAGCGAAAGCAGCTCGGCAGCGCATGAATAGAACTTTGGTGGAACGTACAAGGTGTATGTTGAGCAATGCGGGTGTTGGTAAAGAGCTTTGGGCGAAAGCCATCAACACGGCCTGTTATCTTGTGAATAGGTCACCTTCGGCGGCATTGGGAGAGAAAAGACCTCAAGAGGTTTGGTACCAGTTCACCGAATGCGCTATAAAATAAGGGCATTTAACCCCCTTTAATCACTCCTGAGGTGTAATCATCCATGAGGTCTTGTTACAACGGTTTTAAAGCATCTCAATGTGTCTTACTTGCAACAGAGTCGGGGAATTAGAACTCTTAAGTTGTTCATGCGACTTCCTTTTAATTTGGTAAGGCATGCCAACGAGATCTCATGAGAGCTTTGAATCAGTAAGGCCATAATCTACGGCTCAATTAGCGCATTGGCAGGAATTCACTCCAAAGCGGATTTTGTTCGCTCTGCTCCTCTTGATGATCTCCACTCTTTCAAATAAATACGAAGGCTATAAATAGGATATATAAGCCTAACATATACATGCGCACAAGTTTTTTTTTTTTTTACAAATTACTTAACACTTGTAGCTTTGAAGAGGCACTCAAGCGCTTGAAGGAGAAATAAAGATAAGCTCGCCGTAGGGAGATAAAGTCCCCAAGAACCAAAAGGACCCAATTCCTATGAAAAAGAACTTGCTTACTGTTATGTTAGAGAGTTAGAATGTCTTCCCCACTCCTATGATGTACAATCCAGGTATCCAATAACACTAAGTACTTAGGGGAATGAACTAAAAATAGTAATTGTGCATCAGGCTTAGCCCCTACTAGTAAGAAGGTGTTCCAAAAAAGGGACGAAACCTGTCTAAGATCCTGTGTGATGCTTAGTAGCACGTGAACAGAACACGTAGCCGAAGCGGAACTCAATATTCAACCAACGATTAAAAATGACAAAAGAACGGGGCATAGGGTATAGAGGCGGAGTCTTGGCTTTAATGGGAGGACTAAGAGTAGCTGTAGGAATGAATAAGAAAAGAAGTAGAGAATAGAAAGCGTATTGTCAGATCATATGTAGCTTCTGATGTACGAGTTGGAGCAGGAACACGAGTAGGGGCTCACTTTCAGTGCCTTCGCTTGTTAGCTAGTCTTTCCTTGCAAGCCACCAAGCCTTATCTTCCTTCGATCGTTTTCTTTTTAATTCATTTGGTGAATGAAAGATAATGGGAGAATGATTTTGATTGACTTTGGTCACTATATGAACACAATGTGAATTGACTGTCAAGCTTTTGACTCACGGAAAGCAAGCACAAAGAAAGTTCTTTCGTCCTTCGGAGCTCCGTCATGACTTATCAAAAGGGTTATTTAGGAACCTAATACGAAAGTCTTGAGTTTGAATCCCTGTGGATGAGATGGAGCAAATTGAGAAAGCATTAGGCATCCTGTCAGGGAGGTATTTAGGCATCATCCTATTCATAAGTTCTGCTCTCCATAGTGCTTCACACCAAGCTAGCTTTCTTTTAGAACCTTAGTGCGCTTTACACCGAGCCCTCAAACAAAGCAATGGCTGGAAGTATGGCAACTGGCCAAATAACCACAACGTCTTGGACTTCTCAGCGTATAGGATGCATTGAAGATGTCTGCAAAACTAAGGATGTCCCTAGTATATGCATTAACGAACCCAGAGGACTTTTCTAATGAAGTTAGCAAAGTTGAGATGAGAAATAGTGAATCAACTTATGCGGAGTGTTTGGCTTTGAACATAGCACCTTGTAGAGAGCCATGCTCAGATATTGGGTGGAATCTCTAGCATGATATGTCCGGTGGTATGAGGAAGCCTGTTGTGATTTCACTTTACCTTTAGAACAACCATTAGATCCACTTGCGGTTTGTCTATGTCCTGATTGGAAAGACCTTTTAAGTAAGTTTCACAAATATGGTCTGACGTTCAGATAAGAAACGAGAGGAGTCTTCGACAAAGCTACTCAAGAATGGTACTTGTGCGCGAGCGTCCTTCTCACTTGTTACGAAGTAGGAGTCTTGGAACGCGGTTAACACTTTCTGGATTGATCAGACGTCCCACTAACCTCTGGTATCTTGGTTTGTCAGTTGGAACCTGATTAGAAAAATCTGCCAGTTTGTGATTTTGCTCAATTGGACAACAATCCAACATGCCTGTCTCTAGATAGCTATTCTTCGCCTCTTGAAAGAGGCTACGCACCTGTTAAACGATCAGCGCTGCGCTTTTCCCTAGGGCTTTTCCTTCTTGTCTATAGTAGTTCAAGTACGAGAAAATGAATTCCTCTAGCAATTTGCATCCGCACTAGCAACCACCAGATTAGCAAGGTTACGAGGTAATAGGAGTTTTTCGGAATCAATAACTATGGAAGAATTTTGAAACTAGTGCCGAGTAGGGGAACAAAGTAAAGAAATGTAAACCCCAACTTGAACTTAATGAGCATTTTCAGGGGCTAGCCTGCTTCCCATTACTGGGCACGTCATTAAAGGCTATCGCTTTCCAGCATACTTGGATTATATATCCAAAAAGGTCCGCTCTCAGCCACACGCTACCTAGTAGAGGTTCTAAAAGAAAGCTGATTCTCTCTTTTATAGTAGATGCTGAACTTGCTACCCCATTGACTAAGAAGGGGGCGGTAATAAGTTGTTTGGTGTTGATCTTGGATTACCTCATCATTCTTCAAATACACCATCAATCAGCTGTTCAGAAGCTTAAATTGTCAACAACTTTGATGTAAATATATCTGTGACTGACCAGAGCTATGAATTATAAAAGTGGAGTTATGTTCAGCCTTTAAAATTTTTATCTGTCTTGTCTTGTCTGGAAAGCATTGGTGCAGTAAGCAGGCCATATATTAAAAGGGTATGCTGGCTGCAGAAATTTACTTGGATTCTTAATTTTTTCTTTCGGTCACAGATAGAAAGATAACTAAACAACTTCCCTTGAGATGTTAATGCTCTACTTCTACAAAATAAGGTAAAAGGTCCTGTTATCAGAACGTTAATGCTCTACTTCTATCATCCGCTCTTTAAGGATAGGAACTTGTAGGGTTAACAACTCAGATAGGGATTCCAACTACAAACAAAATTCAGGATAGTGCATACATCTCTTTGATAAAGAAGTTGCAGAGCGTTTCCCATAATACGCTCCTATATATGTTGTAAAACTCGTTAGAGAAAGCCAAGATGTGACGGGTCGATGCTGGTAAATCTAGTACTCCTTGAAAGGCCATACTCATGATGATAGAAATCATGAAAGAGCAAGCAGGTCGTGAGTAAAGGCGCAAATTGACCAAAGCTATTGAGAACTCAACTAAATGTTATCACTGCTGCCTGCTCCATAGAAACTGCTACAATATTTCCTAGGGCAGCCACTCACTATCCTGATGTGGCTACACTTTGTAAATCATCATTAGTCAACTGTCTTGCCGCACTAAAGCATGTTTTGTTGCAATCCCTTTTCGAAATGGAATCTTACTCGTGCTTAAAAGATTTTATAATTGAACAATACCAACAAGTCTTCTATTCAAATGCAAATCTGATTCTATACTTACCTCTGTGCGATATAGATTTGCTTCTTCGTTCTTCATTGAATTCTTACATTTAGATTTTTACCGACCAGTACTGTCTCAACTACTTATGTCTTTATGCACCGAGGGGCCACAATCTCGCTTCTATTTGGATGTTTTGGAATTGGATAGATTTTCAGTTTTATGGCAAAGACAACAGAGGGAATTAGCTCCCTTGGTAGAGGGAGAGGCACTGTTCCAAGAAATTTTCCGACTCGAAAAGCAAAATGAAGAGCGTGAAGCACATAACGCTATTCTTCGCTAACGAATCGAAAATCTTCAGAACCTACAACCCCCTTATTTTCAGTTTATGGTAACAAAAAAACGGATCCAATACCAAGACGACTTCATTCATTTGAGGGGAGCAGAGCAGTCAAAGAATGAAGAGAGATTTGTTCTTGCTCTCCCAATTTAGGAAGAAGTAAATCGCCGGTTGGGTTGGTCCAACCAAAAAAGACATGGGATGACTTTACCATTGCTTTTTTAAGTAAAGCTTGAAAGTAAAGACACCTATAAAGATCTCCCACTTGACACTTTCTATATATCTGCTTTCATTATAGGCTTAGCCAACTAGAAAGTTCATTTTGTGAATGGCCAGTTTCAAATGTCTTTGTGCGTGCCGTATGCGATCCAGTTGGTGCTTAGTCTGTCAACTCTATCTTAACAAAGGAAGAATCATTCGTTCCGCTTCTTTTTTTAATAAATAGACTTAGTCCCCTAAGAACTGGCGGATCCGAAAAGCTCATTCGGTCACACCCCATTCGCTCACACACAATATGCATAGATAAATGAATCGATCTTTGTGAAAGTGCGATTCTAACTTTCACAAAGGGAGGAGTGAATAATTTAATTAGCTTATTTTAGTTCTTTTTTCAATCGAGATTGGATGGGTGTTCAATGCCATGGTTACACGATCGAAAAAAATTCCATTTCTTGTGAGATATCCAAAGATTCCCATGTCTTTCTTGGTTGGACCAACCCAACCGGTGATTTCTTACAAGTCTTTCTTCTTTTTTAGAGCAAGAAGCGGAACTACAAGTGAATCTTAATCATTATGTATAACCAATTCATTTTCAAATATAGTTGGGAGACTTTACCTAAGAAATGGGTAAAAAAAATGGAAAGATTAGAACATGGAATAGATTTGATACCAATACGGACTACCCATTTCACTTATTGTGCTTTCTTAAATTGCATACCTATACAAGGGTTCAAGTTTTGATCGATATTTGCGGAGTTGATTATCCTTCTTGAAAATGAAGATTTGAAGTGGTCTATAATTTACTGAGTACTCGCTATAACTCACGCATTCGTGTACAAACCAGTGTAGACGAAGTCTAAGTAGATAAAATGATTGTTTAGCCAATGATGGATTTCAGGCAACTGATCTAGCTCTTGGAATATATGACATTCTTGATCCTTCCTTTTACTAGTCTTCTCGGCTGTAATCAAAAATGTTTTTTTTTTTCCTCAGAGTTATATGAATAATGCAACTAAAAGTGACGATAATCGTCACACATGTATGATACTAATTCTAATTATAGTAGGAATAATCACATTACTAGTTGCATTGACAGTTATCTTCGTTATGTATTGATAGTTATATTTTAAGCAATAATGACAAGCTTCGATTCATGCAGCTACTATGGGAACAGCTGGCGTTTTTATGATAGCAAGGTGTTCCCCTTTATTTGAATACCCACCTACGACTTTGATTGTTATTGCTTCTGCAGGAGATATGACGTCATTCTGAAAAAGGGTGTTGTGTCAGAAGAATGGATGCGCGAAATGTGCCATGCCATAGGGTGAGGAATATCTTGAGTCTCATGTAAGACAACTAAATGCACCTTGAGGTGCTGCTGAGGAATAGGGGGACCACTCAAATAAGTCAAATAACTTGAGATGCTTTTTTTTTTTTGGTACTGTACAAGCTCGTAGGTAAAAAGATCTTTCTTAACTGTTAAAGCCAACACATCTTTCAACTCAAGATGCTCACCTTTATAGGAAGTGAAGCTGTCTAGTTATCTTTCTATCTGTTCTTTTTCTCAAGCATCGGAGTTAGGGAATTAGAACTCTTAAGTTGGGATTGGAAAGCAGTCTCCATCCTTGTTTTGCTAACATAGCTAAGTTATAAGCAAAAATATTCTTAAAACCCATACCTCCTTCATGGTTGGTGAGACACAGTTTTTCCCAACTCCTCCAGTGAATCTTTTTCTTTTCCTCCGTATCACCCCAAAAGAAAGAGGCACATAGCTGATGAATGTCATCACATAATCCTTTTGGTAGAAGATAGCAATTCATGACATAAAGCAGCATGGTCTGTGCTACTGCTTTAATGAAAGTTTCTTTGCCTGCAGAACTAAGAAGTTTAGCTTTCCAGCTGACCAACTTCTTTGTCAACTTTTCTTTAATATATGCAAAAATTGTTGTCTTAGACTTTCCAACCCTCAAAGGAAGCCCAAGATATCGATCATGCTCCTTTACACATTTCTGCTGATCCTTAGTGACATAGTTACTAAAAACAACATTGCTCTTCTAAAAATTTACTTTCTGACCTGAAGCTTTTTCATATAGATTCGACACTCTTCTATAATGGAAGCATTCCTCCTCATTAGTCGTCCCAAACAAGAAACTATTGTCTGCAAAAAACAAATAATGGAGAGTAGGTGCTTGTAGGCACATGGTGAGGTCAGCAATGACCCTTGTATCAACAACTTTAGAGATCAACGCAGATAATCCTTCTGCGCATAAAATAAATATATAAGTAAGGTGACCCATTGTCACCTTGCCTGATGCCTCTTGAAGGAATAATATGTGGAGCAGGTTCCCTATGAATTAAGATGGAATATTGAACTGAAGTAACACAATTCATAATCATTAGTATCCACTTTTGCACAAAACCCAGTTTAGTTGACATAGCATGCATAAATTTCCATTCTGAACGTTCATATGCCTTGCTTATATCTAGCTTTAGGGAAAAGAAACCGGTTTCCTGATGTCTCAATTTGTGCATAAAGTGAGCTGCTTCAGTAGTTACAAGTGTGTTATTAGAGATCAATTTGCCAGGAACATAAGCACTCAGCAGAGGAGATATAATATCCGGCAGCCATTGTTTGAGTCTATTAGTTACCACCTTGGAGCTAATTCTGCAAATTACATTGCATAAAGCAATAGGCCTAAAGTGCATTGCATCTTTAGGGTCCTTAATTTTTGGAATAAGGCACAAATGTGTAAAACTAGATTCATCCACACCTCACCCTTATCAAGCAAATTTCGAACAGCTATGCAGACATCACAACCCACCAAATCCCAATACTTCTGATAAAAGAAGGGAGTCATCCCATCATGTCTAGGACTTTGGGAGGGATGCATCTGAAACAAGGTATTCCTAATCTCCTCATCCGTATACAGTTTTACTAATTCTACATTCATCATATCAGTGACTTCGTCCTATGTAGCCTCAATGACTTCTCTAATAGCTTCACTATCTGTCCCCTCTATTGCAAAAACCTGTGTAAAATTAGGGCTGGGTTCGGTTCGGTACCGGAGCTACAGGCCCAAAACCAAAAACCGTATCGGACTAGTTTGGTACACAAAATATTATCCCATTACCGGCCACAAAAGTCGGTATACCAACATATCGGTATACCGAGAGGCACGGTTGGTATCGATTGGTTGGGCCTTCAACCGAGTTTTTAACAAGAGTGAATCACCGAGCTTGAAGAATCACTTAATCCAAAACCCAGAAATAGAGCTCGAAGAATCACCAAGCTTCATGCTTCAAGCGAGAAGAATCACTGAGCCAGAGGGAGAGGGTGTTTCTTTGAACAGTTAGGAAGGCTCAACAAAGAAAGCAGAAGAAGAGAGAGTCCAGAAAGAAGAAAGAGGGAGAGAAGAAGAAGAAAGAGGAGAAAGTCTAGAAAGAAGAAAGAAGAAAGAAGAACGAGGAAAGAACTCAAAGAAGAAAGTGGAGAGAAGAAAAATAAAGATAGAAGAATAAAAAAGTAAAAAGAAAGAAGAAAGAGGAGACAAGAAGCAGAGAGAGTGCGGAAAGACAAAGAGAGGAGAATAAAAAAGTAAAAAGAAAGAAGAAAAGGAGACAAGAAGCAGAGAGAGTGTGGAAGAAGAGAGAACAATAAAAAAAATATGAGTAATTAATTAATTATACATGAGTTCGGTATGATACAGTATACTATGTATATATGAAAATTGATACCATTACCGTACCGTGTATGTAGAGTTGGTACGGTTGTACCGTACCAAGAGTTCGGTTACCGACAGTGTCGGTTACCAACTTCTTTGGTTCGGCTCGGATTCCGTTGGTTGGTTTGTCTTGGTTGAAAATGCCAGCCCTATGTAAAATAATTCACAAGCAGCCTCTGAATTTCTTTTGGAGTGGTCTGCCATAACCCATTTTCATTAGCAAGTCCCTTAATTGTGTTCCTACTTTTCCTGTTGCTGGCACGCCTATGAAAGAAGGTAGAATTTCTGTCTCCATCACGCAACCAAATAGCCCTTGAACGTTGCCTCCAATATTTTTCTTGTTGTGCAAGTAGGCTGCTATATTTGACATGTAACTCACGCTGCACTTCATACTGCTCTGGTGAGTAGGGTCGCTTCATAATATCGTTCAATTTATCTTGAACAATTCTCATCTCCACCTTCTGCTTATTAAATTCAGTATGGTGCCATTGCATCAATTCCTTCCTAGCATGCTTTATTTTCTGCCCTAATTGCTGTAAAGTATTGCAAGTGTTTGGTCTTGCCCACTCCTTTTGAATTATAGCACAACACTCCTCATTGCCATGCCAAATTTCCTCAAAACGAAACCTGTTCACACCCCTCCTATTTTGCATCTTCTCTGCACTGACCTAAATTAGAAGCGGACAATGATCAAATTCATTAGGACTAAGAGTGATGACTCGGCTATAAGGAAATCTGCTTCTCCATTGAATAGTTTGAAAACCATGATCCAATCTCTCCTTTGTATACTTATTCGACCATGTGAAACGGCTTCCAACAAAACCCATATCAATGAATCCACAATTTGATTTTTGTATTTTAATATAGATTATGCTTATTTAATATAATTTTTATTATTTAGATTGAATTTTACTAGAATCTTTTCTTATAAATAGTATGTTAATATAATATAGGTTAAAACCCTCTAACTGACTGAACCAAACCATCTTTAATTGGATTGGATTGAATCAGGTTAAACTTATTTTTTTTAATGCGGTTGTCCAAAATGCTTAAACCGCTCACTTTAGTATAGAGACGGTTTAGACTCAAAACCGATCCAACCCAATCTGTGTTTTTGTCCATTTATCCTAATTTTATGGATTTTTTTTCCCACTTACCCGATTAAGTTTTTTTTTTTTTGGTTTATTTTTGAGACCATTTTACTCTCACCCCTTTGTTACATAGAGAGAGAAAAGACAGAGAGAAAATGGAAGAGAGAGAAGTCATAAGAGACTTTGCCGGAGTTTGGTCACCTAACACCTGATTCCGGTCGCTGGAGGTCCCCAAAGAGGTCGGTGGGGATCTCATAGGTCACCGAAAATGTTTATTGCCCCAAAATAGACCTTTATTGCCCCCCAATAGAGGGATAATAATCTTTCTAAAATTAGATAAATAAAATTTTCATTAAGGAAAAAAATGAGGAGATTACATCAATTCAAAACGTCTATTGCCCCCCAATAGAACTTTTTTTTGTCCTTCATTTTTCTTTCCTTCTGGGTCTTCTGCCCCCATTTTACCCAAAAAAAAAAAAAACACAAAAGAAAGAAATTGATTTGGGCACCCAGAAAAACCTTTGGGCACCAAATTATCGTTCTCCTCCACCACTGGTGCACCAGATGTCCATTCTGTCCCTGCCCTCTATTCCGGCTGTTTAGGCCGAACCCTTCTCCTAATCCTCAAAGAAACCCTAAAATTCAAAAGCCAGACCTCTGTCGCCGACATCTCTGATCCCCAATCTCCTATCCACTATCCAGTGCCTCAAGGCCCTCGCTGACCAATGCAACGACACGTCGTTCACCTATGGGAAGCTCCACATGTAGAATCACCTCGACATGGCCCCTGTGTCCCTCACCAACCAGCTCCACGACCTTGATTTGCTGCTCAGATCTAGCGTGCTCTACCAGTCAAACGCCATCGTTGATGACCCTGCCTAGTCCTAGGTTGGATAAAGAGAATCTCAGCTTCTTTATCCGGGACCTCTTCACCCGGCTGCAAATCGGCGACGTCAAGTTTAAGAAGAAGGCTCTGGAGTCTCTACTTCAGCTTCTCAAAGACAACGACAAGGCCGCTAGCCTCATTACCAAAGAAGGAAACATTGCCTATTTGATTCACCTGCTTGATTTCCACAACCAGCCTTGGGTCCGAGAACAAGCCACCTCCGCCGTCTCATTCTTCATTTTCTTTCACCCATTCAAATTCTACATTTCAATCGATTCTTCTCTCCCTGGAATTGGATTCATACTCGCAACTTTCGAATTTCAGTTACGGTTGTCAGGTAAATCAGGCCCGATTCTCACCTTGGTCTCATCCTTTTTTCTTTTCATTGCGATTGTGATTACATTATTGTGTATCATTGAATTTGGGGGAATGGTCTCGATAGATTGATATTGATCCTGTGAAAGGTTTTGAAATTTTGAACTTGTATATAATCCCTAAATTTACTAGACTGTTTTAAGAATCAAGTAGCTAGCTGTCTTTGCCCGATGATTGTCACTAATAGTAGTGAAGCTCATTGATTGAATTGAAAGTGTTTTCATGGGCGGATTTGGCTGTAAATTTTGCAGCTGAGAATGTAGGTTTTGGGTCTCATTCGGGTAATTTGGGTTTTGGAGAAAGAATTGGGGTTAATTTAAGGTGGAATTTGGTTTTTGATGAACTTGGGAATTACCCAGATGTTGAATATGTTGGTTTGATAGATTATGCAGGTGTAGTTCTTGAAATTTGCTGATATATGATGGCAATGAGATTGGTGGTTGAGCTCAAGAGAGAGCTCGGTGGTGGTGGTGGTTTGGGTGTGAAGAAGAAGGAGGTAGGAAAAAAGAAAAAAAATGGAATAAAAGAAATTAAAAAGAAAAAAAAGGAAGGGAGAAAGATCATAGAGTTATATTGGGTATTTCACCATTATCGAGCTGAGTTGGCATGGCTTGGATTGCCACGTCAGCAACTTAAAGGTGAGGACCTATTAGACAGAAATTGTGATGCTAGAAACTTTTCAGATTAATTGAAAAATGTTAAGGTCTGAAACGAAAAACTAGTCAGAGTACAGTGACTAAACAAAATTTAATCATATTTTAAAATATAAAGAGTATTTATGCAAAAAAACTAGGGCTGGCAATTTGGGCCGAAGCAACCGAACCAGCGGGATTTGGAATCGGTCCGAACTGATTTGGGCCGAAAACTTGGCCTGTCGACTTTCGGCTCGACTGAGCCGTACCGTTTGGCTGCATTCGGCTCGGCTACGGTATGTAGTTTTTTATACCATCGGTATACCGTACCAACAAAAATACATGTATACAGACATACCGTATAATATGACAAAACCATTATTGAAAATGTTTCAAGGTTTGCAAGAAGTGAGACTCGAAACTCTCACCTCTTACATGGAAAGCGTGATCTCAAACCACTAGACCACAAACTCTCCTTATTATATTGTAGATACCTCTACTAGCAAGGCTATTTTCTATATCACCAAGTATAAGTAACACCCTCTTAGGGGGCCCACAAGACACTGTGGGGCCCAATCACGACATGCATCACGTGGCCAGATGTCTAAGCTACACCACTGTAGTTGGAAGCGGCCAATACCTCGCCGAGAAGCCACCTTCCTGGCCTTGCCAAGTTACCTTCACAAGCATGTTTTGTAAAGACTAGAATAGTGGGTTTAGCATCCCACATGGAAGAAAATGTAAAGTGGAGAGGTTCCCTTACCTATAAAAGGGACCCATCCTCACACTTAGAATCCATCCTATTACACACTTTGTGATCCTCTTGGGCCACAAGGCCCAAACACACTAGTTAAGCTTTCAAGAGTCTCCCACTAAGGCGGGAGATGAACCACTATACTTTTCGTGTCTCATTTACTCTCTCTCCCTCTCTCTCTCTCTCTTTTACGTTAATTAGAGTCACTGATTCTAAACATTAACAATGGCGCCGTCTGTGGGAAGCTGATATAATGGCTTCGTCACTGACCATGTGTTAAGTCAGCTTAACCGAGCTTAAAGAATTTTTTTCACTTGGGTTATTCAAATTTATCGCCCACTGAGCATCCATTTTCTTTAATCATCACTCATTCTTAAATCATCATTAACTCCACGGCAACTTATGCCGAACCATGATCAATATTACCCCAGAGGTAAAATATATATATATATATATATATATGTTGTACAGAAACTGAAATTGAGAGGAATTTACTGTGTATGCTCATTGATAATATGAGTCTCTTTATATAGAGGATTACAATGCATCGAATCCAAACTGTACAAGGAAAGTAATCGTACATTGAATAGGAATCTAGATCCTTCTATTGTAACCCTATTACCACTGGGTCAAGTAACCTAGAGTTTGAGCCAGATACAGAATAGAGATTTACTTGAACACTCCCTCTTATGTCGCCCAAACGCGGTGCTTCTCTCATTGCCTCGCTAAAAACCTTGCTGAGTAACAAAAACCCAGTGGGACAAAAATAACCTCGGACGAAAGGAAAAAAAAGCACAACACACCCTTCACGTTTCGAGACCATACATGTAGACATCTCCCCCTGATGTCTGCATCTCCCCCTGATGACATGGTCTGAATCCATCATCTCTCTGTAGGGATAAAGCATGCCTATATCAATCGTACATCTCTAGTATCAAAAGATATCTTTTACACCAATCCAATGGCGTCACATTAGCGCAAAGCTATATCTACCTTACAAATTCATAACATATGAGATATCCGGTCTTGTGCATGGAGGTAAGTATAATAATATGCTTATTGTACTTATGTAGGACACTTCTGCCTCTAGCACATCTTGGTCATCATCCTTCGTACGAAGATGATCCTTTTCAGGATCAAGACTACGAACGATCATGGGGGTGTTTGAAGGCTTGACCTTGTTAAAACGCTTAACCATCTCTCAACACGATGCTTAAGTTCCAAACTGAGACATAATCGTGTTCTCCCAAAATCCTTTATCACAAAATCAGATCTCAAGTATTCAGCGGTTTCCCTTAAGTCTTTAAGGGCTTCCAATGAAGATTATGTCCAACATGAACAGCAATAGAATATGAAACTTGTTATAGAACGCGCTTGCATATCCCTTCCCAATCAAATAGTCACTTTAGTGAGCGTTTCAACCTTATTGCAAACGCGCTTCATGGTCTAGAGCCACTTGACTTGGGTAAATGAAGTTCATCATAAACCTTCATGTATATTCCGTATCTAGATCTCTATAGAGATACGTAGTGACCACATTTGTAAGCTGTTCAGTTATTTGGAAACTACCAAACTGGCAATGACATCTATTACGAGAGAATATGTCTCATCGTAGTCGATTCCAGGGCGTTTTGTGAGAAGTCTTGCGCCATTTGGCGAGATTACTATTTCTTTTTGTCAACACGCTTTCTAACGAAGACCCATTAGTCAATAGGTTTTATGTGAGGAGGTGTTGGCATCACTTGCTCGAAAACCTTCCTCTTCATTAGAGAATCCATCTAAACCTGGATCGCATCCTTCCATTTAGGCCAAATTTCTCTATGTTGGTATTCATTCATCAACGAAGCGTGGTTCAATATCATCGGACTCAACAAACTCATGCGCAATGAAATGCATGACTACAGAATCAATTATGATGGAGTTTCTATCCGACGTCTCATGTACACTAGTGTAATTTTCATAGAGCTCTATATTCTCAGGAATAGGTTCTGACGTCGAGGCGTCTCCCAATGATAACCATAACCCAGAAGATACTCATGAGACAGATTTTGAGTGTCGATGATCAAAAGATTGGAGTGTGCTAAAGTATCCTTCGAACCCACAGGCCTCCCTTGCATTCTAGCGAGGGCCGTGGCCTATAATGCCAGAGTGCCACTCTTTTTGGCGTTAGCACCATGCCTACCTCCGTGTAGAGTGGCGCTATGTCGTCTCGTACGGACGTCCTTCCTTGCAGGCATCTTTGCAGCATATTTGTGTGATCTCGTCACTTTAACGGGGATCGAGATGAGACATAGTGGGGATAGACCCGACAATTCCTGTCATTCCTGTTGAACATTAGTGTTCTTATCTCCTCTTAACGATGGGAAGACTGTCTCATCAAAGTGACAATCCATAAATCTAGCGGTAAGGAGATCGCCTTGCAAGGGCATTAAGTGGCGGATGGTTATTGGAGTCTCAAATCAAACTGAGTTGCCCATTCGTCTGTAAAGACCTATCATAGTGCGTTGTGGCAGTGCAATTGGTACTTAAATGGCTCACTCAAATGTGAGTAAATACAAAATACTTATACCCAGTCACTAGTTGTAATGCATAGATTCATTGAGTGACGGTAGGTCGTTGACGAATTAGCATAGTTGCATGCGATATTGCATCACCCCAAGCGAATATAAGGAGATTGATACGTAATACCAATGTCCTGACTATCATTGTAGTCATTTATGCGAGACCATTTGGGTGGGCACATGGGAATATGATGTCCAACATCAGTCCTAATACAATAACCATTGAAAGTCTTCGATGTAAACGCTCTAACATAGTCAAATCTAATTGACTGAATAGGATGATATGGGAAGTGAGCCCGTTGTCATATGATATGTGCTAAGAGTATAGCATAAGCATCATTTACAAATGGACAATGGCACAACACTTAACCAGCGTGTTTGCGTGTCAACCAACATCATGAAATATTTAAACGTCCGCAAGTTGGTTGAATTAGTTCACAGAATCCCCACGGATTCTATGTAAGAACAGAATGAATATTTTCATATCCTTTGCATAGGATGGTCTCAGTCCTAATTTTCCTAAGGAACATGCTTTGTAATATGAGTGAGATGCCTTAGAAGCAACCAATGAGGAGTTTGGTTGGGCATGAGCATTTGTAGCCCTGTTAGAAGTAAAATGTGTGACTACATCACCCATCATGGTGTTGGAACCATGGAAAGTGGCATCCATGGCCGCATGGCCATGGGGAAGAACATCCATGGCGGTATGGCCACAGTTGGCGCCATTTATGGCATTGTCACAAAGGAGTTTGGCGGCCCTAGGGCGGCGAAGGACAGCGGCAACACTAGATGCAGCGCTAGCGGTGGTCACACTAAGTCCGGGAATCAATTTTCGATTCTTGCCTCATTTCGCTCAAAAGAATGGATGCCCATGTGAAGTCTTTACTAGACGGATCATCATATCAGGACTAGGATGATCTATCCTGTCGCGACAAAGCCAATATGTGTCTAAATCCTAGAGATCTTCTCTCATGACTTTATTGGATTTAATAGCTCGAATAGTGACATAGAGTCCACTAGACAAACACATAAACTTCTCTAAGATGCGCCTTTATTCGCAATCATTAGAGGCATTGCAAATGAACTTATTTTCGTTCTCTACATGCTTTTTTGCATGGAATCCGTTGGCTATTCATAGGTGCGGTTTGCCATAGAAGCGTAGAGAGTTTATGTGACAGTAATCAAGGTGCCATTTGGCAAGGGGAACTTAGGCTATTCCATGTCCTTGAATTAATATTGATGGCCTAGCCATATTACTCACAAAGTCAATGCTCAGAATCAAAATAGAGTCATAATGAAAAGAACTCGAAATTTTATTCATAAGCCAATGGAGTTACATCATTGTCTCTTTGACCAAAGAAAATCTAATCCGAAATACTAGCTAATGCCAAACAATAGTAGCCGTCTAACTTCTTTATGTAATTCCAAAAATAAATGTGTCTAGGTGAGTAGAGAGATGTCGGTGGAGCAAGGCTCGCTTAAGTACCACTAATCTCATAACCTTCCTAGACATCACACTTACTTTGGGTGAGCCTACTTTGAAGAATGGCTAAACCATTGGCATTTATTGCAAAAATACATGGCAATTGGCCATTACATCTCTTGGAAAAATAAAGAATTAAACAGAATTGGCGATCCATTGATCTCAGCCAGATTTGTAGTCTTTAACCCTCTACTCTAGATCATCATCTTGATCTTCTTGTTCCACATCGTGAGCTTCTCTTGCTTCACAATATGCTTTGTAGGCGGTGACAATTTCTTCACGAGCTCTACAAATGTGTGCCCAATGACCAGATACTCCACATCGAGAACATACATATCTTTGCTCAGACTTCATTGATTGAGGCTCTTTGAAAGCGTCATTTAGATGGCTTTTAGTGTTGGTGGCACCACCAACATGGCCAGAGGCGTTACCTCCCTCTCTCTTTCCACGTTGACTTTTTCGGTTCCGTGTTCATCTATTTTGGCGGTTATCTTCCCAAGTAAAGCAATTATATAGACCAGATCGTCTAGAAATATCCCTAAGACTAGGGTTTCGCTCTTGGTGCCATCTTGTAGGGACGCGACTATAATTGGATTCCGGAATATGCTCTATTTCCACGGATCTCGAATTATAGTTCTTCACATGGATGTTGTCATGCTTTTCAGCGACATTCATAGCTCCAATAAGCTCATGAAACCTTGTGATCCGTCTTGCAGTAACATCGATTCGATAGTTTTTTGCAACCATCAAAGCAGAGAAGCGGGAAGGTAGAGAGAGTCATCTCAATAAACATGGTATATGTGATATCTTTTCCACAGAATTGCATTAAGGATTTAATACGAAGTGCTTCCGAGTTGTAGTCAATAACTGACTTAAAATCACAGAAGCGGAGGTTATACCATCTCACTTCTAGTTTGGGAAGCACGGAGTCACGGACGTTGCCAAATCTTTCTTCGAGTGAGACCCACAACCTTCTGGGGTTTTCTTCATTCATATACTCGTACTGGAGTGAATCATCCATATGACGAGTCATTAGGATGATGGCTTTGGCCTTATTTGCCTCTAAGGCTGCTCTATTTGCTTCCAAAGCTTGAGCTTGCTAAAAAGTTAGCACGTCTTGGCTAGGCTCGAGAATCTTATCTAGGATGCCATCGGCCTTGAGATGCTAGCGAACATCACGAACCCACTTATGATATCCAGAGCCAGTTGTTCCCAATGGAGGGAAGTCCAGTTTGTTAAGGTTACTCATCTTGAAAGAGAACAAGAAATTAGAGTTAGTTTTGGAGCGTAAGAGGCTACCACGAAAACAATAAAAATTTCTGAGCATAGTTGCTTCCAAGAAATCCGATTCCAAGAGGAATTGGATTAGATCGAACAATTATGTGTTTGTGATCGATCATAACATCTCAACAAACTCTAAGTTTGGAGGACTCTACAAGCTCCAAGCTTGGCGTGAGCACGAACCCCCATAGTTCGGCTTTTGGTCTCCCCTACGAAGAAGAAAAGGGGTAGAAGAAGGGATGTTGCAAGTCCTGGGAAAAAAAAGAAAATGAATGAATAACTTCAAAAACAGGAACTTTTAGAAAAGTTTACCTCGAAATAGATCACCGGAAAATTTGGCCCAAAAAAGTGTCCGGAAATAATCGCCAGAAAACGGCCGGAAAAGTCGCCTGAAAAGCTGTCGGAAAGTCGTTGACCGGTGCTCCCGCTGCAAGCTGGCGTGTCTCGCTGACGTGGCTTGTGATGTGGATTGCTACTGACGTGGCGGATCGATTTCAATGGGCCCGTGGTAGTGAGCTTTGACTTCTTCTGGGCTTTGTCTTCTTCCTTCTGGACTGGGTTGCTTCTTTCTTCTCTCTTTCTTCTTCTTTTCTTTTCTGCTTCTGCCGGTTCAAAACTGCAGCTACTTAGGTGACCAGTTCACTCATTTTTAGGTCGGTTCCTTTGAAAATTTTTTTGGCCTGTATTCTAGGATTGAGTCACTATTGAAGATAAAATTTGATAGCAATTGGAGGTCTAAAAGTTGGTGAACCGGCGGAATATTTGCTAAGGATGGTTTGGAGATTCCGATGGTCGGTTCTGTGAGTTTTCGGCCGGTTTTGCTGGTTCTGCCGCCAGTTCGGGATTCTCGGGGTCGAGGGCTTCAAGATATGTGGCTGAGGCAGAAAATGTTTCAAGGATTTGTATTCGGATTTAGGGTTTTAGCTTCTTGAATCAGGGTTTGGCTATTTGTTTCAGGATTAGGACGTCGTGCTGATAACGTGTTGTAGAGAAACTGAAATTAAGAGGAATTTGCTGTGTATTTTCATTGATAATAGGGGTCTCTTTATATAGAGTATTACAATACATCGAATCCAAACTGTACAAGGAAAATAATTGTATATTGAATAGGAATCTAGATCCTTCTAATGTAACCTTATTACCACTAGATCAAGTAACCTAGAGTTTGGACTAGACACAGAATAGAGATTTACTTAAACAATATATAGAATTTTGAGCTTCACTGCTAGGAAGGCTAACGGTGATAGCCAACAGTCCAGCCTCAGCGTTTAAAAAAAAAAAAAGGAAAAAAAATTGTGAGTGGATCTCATTTATCACTCTCTGGGCACCAGCTTTCCTCGTTACGTCAAGGACCCTAGTTGAATCTCTTCTCTACCCCGTCAAGGCCAGCGGCCAATCTCTTTTCTAGTCAACGCCCATGACCAGCTCCAATATAAAAAAAAAAAAAAGCTGTGAGTCTACTTTGGACACCCAGCTTCCTTCTTGGCTAATTAAACCCGCC
Organism: Rosa persica; assembly: GCA_025331145.1. Taxonomy (NCBI): domain Eukaryota; kingdom Viridiplantae; phylum Streptophyta; class Magnoliopsida; order Rosales; family Rosaceae; genus Rosa; species Rosa persica. The sequence continues at coordinate 4,495,884 of WFKR01000005.1, read as the reverse complement.
AAGAGCCTCGGGCAAAGCTGTGATTCCTCTTTGATTCGCCAAGGACAGTCCGTCAAGCCTTGGTCCGCCAAGGACAGACCGCTAGCGCAATGAAAGCACCGTCAGCAGCGAACATATCGATGACGAGCTCCCTCAAAACAATCGACCATCAGCGTCGAAGTGTCAAAGCACCCGGCCCTCTTCTTCGATTGCATCCAACCGCTAAGCGACAAGCGTCAACCGCTAAGCTGCGCACCGCTAAGCTTCACACCCTCCATGCGGCAACCACTAGGCTGCACCGGCCAAACTTCGCAACCGCTGGCATCACCCACTAGGAACCACCGCTAGGTGCTACTGCCAAGGACAACACCGCTAGCGCACTGGTCCGCTAGCAAGTCTAGCACTAGGCCAAGCCAACATCAGCGTCACAGGCGCACGTGCGGCGCTAAGCACCGTCTGCCATCACCCATTTGCAGAAAAGCTTCCAACACAGCGGTACAAGGCACCGCTAGCACTAGCAGACGCCAACCTGCTACCAACGTAACCGTTAAAACAAAACTTCCACCAAACACAATCCGTCAATGAGCACCACCGACGCTCATCCATGACGAGCTCGGGAAGACCTGTGATCCACAATTCCAAGAAAAACCGCGTCAGCGGAAAAACGCTTTTGACCAGCCTTGATCATCATCAAAACAAAGCCGTCAGCTCAGCGCCAAGAGCTAGAGTCAACGGCCAATGCCGCAACCGCCAAACACCAGCATCAACTGCCAACGCTAGCCAAAATCTGATTTCAACGTCTAAATTTTGGCAAGATCAAGGCTTCTCTCATTTGTCGCCGATCATCAGCAGCTCTGCCAACATTATCAATGGAGTTCAACTCAGCCATAAGTTTCTGAGTGCTTACCAACGCCATGGGTCTCTGGGTGCCAATTTACTCTCGACACCCAAGCTTTATCTTCGTCAAGCTTCCTCGCTGACCTGTGTAGAGCATGTCCCCACTTCTCTCTATGCAACGACAAGATAAGTTTCTCCATCATACTTTATCTGTTCGTTGAACTCCATACGAGCAATTAAACATTGATAATCTGCCCATGCATACAGTGCGTTGTGCTTGTGAGATTGCCGTTGCACTCACTTATCATGCTTTCGATCTATTATATATACTGAAGCACATGGTTTTCCATGACATAATACAACGCCACGTATCAGTAACACCGACCACACACCTGTATATCTATCTATATGTCTCTGTTGCACACAACAGCATGATACATAGCTCTAATGCCATCTATCAAATAGCATGATGTATTATTATATTTGACACTTAGTCTACCCGTACAAATGCCACATATATTTATACTTTACACATGCTCTTCTTGCACAATTAGCTGCCCTCATTGTTTAAAACTACAAGCCTTTCATTGTTTTAAGCATGCTAAGATCGCTGAAAACTCCATGTTTCTTTGACAAGTTGATATTCAAATTGGATACGTGTCTATCGCTTACCTCAGTAAATACATGGCTATCATGTTACAGGCATTGTCATGCCTAAATCAACAAGCATCAGTGTCAAGTAAACACACATATATGGTTTGCTGCGACACATATGTTTCTTATATGACACATAAGGCATCTGATAGATAATTGCATGCATGCGCTACGCAAAGAAGTCTATCACAACTTGTCAGCATGTTTAAAACTCTACTTACGTGCGTAAGAGCTATCAAGATGAACATAGGCATTCATGTCTTGGTTCCCCTACTGATGTGAACCCCTTACTGATTGCAATGCCATGCTTTACATCATGTGATAATTACTAGCGGAATGCATGTCCTAATCTTGTTATGATCACAAGAACTAGCAAATTTCTGACGTACTTATGCAATCATAAATTCAAGCTAGCGTAACACTTGTTTTACACCTCTTATGTGAAGGTCACATTCTCACAAGTCCATACGTCACAAAATAATCTTATAATCTTATATGTTTCTCTACCAAGTTCAAATTCAAGGACACATGGTAGAAGTGCATACGCATATATTCTATACTTAGCGTGATGGATATATTATTTTATCCATTTTATTAAAGTATATAGGTAAGCTACTAGTGTTGATTTTACATACTCATGTATTAATCACCTATTTTATTTCAAGGGAACATAATCAATGATCACCTCTCCTATTAACTGTTTGGACCCAAAATGAGCATTTTGGCCTGACAAGGCACGTCTTGGAGAAATCGAGCCAATATCAGTGGCTCAAGCTATATATTGTCGACAAGTTCGAAATATATATTTAGAGGCTAAATAAAGCCTACTATGGAAGCGTGGAAATGAAAAGTCAACTTTAGCATATTTTCCTACTTCGGCTAGGAGAAACCGAGCTAAACAAGGAAGGAGAGGCGGCAGACTAACCATCCGAACTTCAAATGAGTTGAAACTTTCCAGATTCATTCTAAACATCCCAATGATCATTTCTTATGAAGAGTGCTAGAGCTTGTTCGAAGTGGAAAACCTTCAAACAATCGGTCCAATTTTCTGCAGAAGCAAAACTGGAAAACTGGACCTGTAAGGAGTCCAGTAGCAATTTCGGCCCAACCACATGGAAATAAATTCTGAAATTTTACCACAATAATCTACATCCATGGTGGATCATTTCATATGAAGAAGTCCAAGGTTAAATATGAATTCTTAGTGGAGATAAAAATCAAAGGAATAAAGAAGTGTTAGTGCTCTCACCTAACAAAATCCACTAAGTGTTAGTGAATTTTGCCTAACAAAATCCACTAAGTGTTAGTGTGCTCAAACCTAACCCACTATGATTTGTTTAAAGGCCAAATAGTATTGCTTGGAAGCCTATATATAGAGGCTACAACAAGTATCATCTCACCAATTCACTCATCAAAACATCTATAAGATGATCCAAGTTCTCTCTAGAGCAACCTCTCTAAGAGCAACTCCTCTCCTTCTCTTTCTCTTATCGGTGATCACACTCCAAGTTCTAGTCTCCTTAGGAGCCAACTTTCAGTACCACCAAACCCTCTGTCAAAGTGCTTTGGTCCTAGTCTCCTCGGGAGCCGACTATAGTACTACGACCACAACGGTTACGGAACCAGCCAAGCAAGGGTAACGCCCTCGCAAACCAGCCAAGCTAGAGTCACGCTTTAGCAAGTTCTCCTCACTTCCCAGTGGTTTTCGCTCTGCTCGATCTACAACATCGAGTATCGATTGTGATTTTGAAAAGGCTCAGCAAAAGTCCTCGCCACGAGGCACAAAGAACCCCACGACGAGGTTGGTGCTCTCCTCGTCCACAATCGCTCAAAAGAAGTCAGGTCAAGGGACACCCCCGACGACCGCACCCGAACGGTGCTGGCACGCCCACGCAAGAAAAGAGACTGTTGACCAGCTCAAGAAAAACTGGAGCCAAACATTTTGGCACGCCCAGTGGGACCTACTGCGAGCTGTAAACTACACCACTATTAAGAAGATGAGGTTGGTAAGGGGTTGTGAATCATAACGGAATAGGTGAAGTCTCTTTTGTTAATATTGACCTAAACTCCTTATTGGTGCCTAGTTCAGGTCCATTAAGGTTAAGGGCGGTTTTTATTAACACTTGTTGAACTGTCTTCACACTTATGATCTTTCTCATCTTAGTAAGTATAGTCTATGTGAAATGGTGTCTAGAAAGGGGACAACGTTCATAACAGGCTATTGAATCCAGAAGTGCGTGCAAATGGGCCTAAACCACTATGTGGGAGTAGTTCATGCCAAAATGGATTCTGCCTCTTTTGTTCGCCCTCCCCCACCTGGCCATTTCAGTAAGGTTGCCCAAAGGATTTGAAAGAAAGTTTGTGTCTAGGCAACTATACTTGGGCCGCAGGTCTAAACCTTGATTCACAGTGTCTTATTGAATTCAACTACTTATTGAATTCAGACTTCCAGAAGCCATTGGGAAGTCAAGCATAAACCCTTATCAAAAGGTTTACGTTAACTGCCCGAAACATAAGACCTCCAGTTACAGACCGCACTCGCGTGCAGACTGTCGTGGTCTTTCTGAAGAACAGGTAATCCAAAGATTTTCTTCCCACCCTCCATCGACAGAGATGTCAACTGAACGAGGAGGAAATAGACATCCTACTACTGAAGGCGAGCAAGTTCCTGCCGCCCAGCCTAATCAGGCTGGCGATACATCTAGCATCACCCAGGAAGCCGCGAGCGCAGTTACAACTATTGACTTTGTGCCTATTCTCGTTCCAGAAAATGCGACCATAGAAGAGCGGCTTAATATCCTTCAACAGAATTCTGCCGCATACCATGAGAAGATGGAAAAAGCCTTTGCGGAGGACCGTCGACGGCTTGATGAGTTCACGATCTCGATCAAGAGGCTTGAGCTAGGGGCCCAACAAACACAAGGGCAATTGGATGGCATGAACCAAAAAATGCAGAAGAACCATGAAGAGCTGTTGGTCGCAAGCAAACACATTGCTTTGGAAGTCTCGACGATTCGCAAAGAAGGATCCAACGTTGTAACCCAGGTGGCCATGCAGAAGGCTGACCTCGATCAGGCCAGAGAGGTTCTACATAAAACACTGGGAGATCCTAGTGCCATTCTAGGCTCTCTAGGTCAGTCCCCCATATCTGCGAAGTACATACCACCAAATGCTCGCGGCGGTAGTACATCCACATGCGCTACTGCCGCATCAGTCAGAGGTAAAGAGACTACTCTGGCAACGGGTGGGAAGAACAACGCCGCGTCATCAGTCACGCAAGGGACCAGGACTTTGAAAATCAATGATGGGGCCTTTGTTGATCATAGCCCGTTTCCCCAATATGATAGTGACGGAGTTGAATATGTGCACCACGATCCACCTCCAGCAAGCCATTATGGTATCGACCGGGTTGAAAGTCCAGCGAAGGTCACCGTAACCACAAAGGGTCAGCCAGCAGTGGGTTTTGCGTCGCAGACGTCAACCCGACATAAACTGACCCACGGAGGCGGCATGTCTTTGGTTAATCAAGCTTCACAGGCACCACCGTTGATCTGGTCAGTTGAAGATACAGTGGTTCACCCACCTCCTCCTGATCCAAAATATGTAAGGAGAGAAGAGGTAGAAGCAATGATCAGGGCCGCGAACCAGAGGCCTAACTTGGAGGAGGACTACCAGGGGCCCTTCCCACCGCATATTACACAGACACCTTATCCTAGGGGATATAAGAACATTACGTTCTCTACTTTCTCGGGAGAGGAAGTCGAAAATGCCGCAGCCCATTTGGTTAGGTTTCGAGTACAGTGTGGCCAGTACCAGAACGATGACAATCTGAAGTGTAATATCTTCGCTACTTCTTTATCGGGATCTGCCTTCACCTGGTTCACTAAGCTGCAACCGGGATCAGTTACGAGTTGGCCCGCGATGGAGAAGCTGTTCAAGGAAACCTTCGGGACTATCGAGCCGGAGGTAGATTTGGCTTCACTCACTCAGATGGCTCAGCAGCCAACTGAATCTGCTGTCATGTACCTTCAGCGCTTTCAGATCCAGAAAGGAAATTTGAACGTGATTCTGCCGGAGAAAGAACTGGTGAAGTTGGCAATCAAAGGCTTAGAGCCCCGCCAACGCAAAAAACAGCATGGAAGCATGTTCAATTCCATGGGGGAACTGATCACAGAAGTAGGAAGTTTCGAGCACTTGCTCAGGGAAATGGACGCTATGAAAAACGCCTCAAAAGGGACATACATCCCAGGGAAACGCCGAATAGTGGCTGCGCTCAGCCATCAATCTAGTCCCTTTGATCCTTACTACAAGAGTGAGGAATCTAGTACAGCAGAGGCTGACGAGTCTGAAGAAGACGAGATTGCTGCGCTGGAACTCACAGGAAAAAAGGCTTCAACACTAAAGCAACTGAAGCTGTGCAAAGAACCGGTGAAGCTCAAGTTGGTGGTTTTCACCAAACCAGAGTTCGCAAGTTATACTTACGACGCGAACAAAGCGCATGAAATCTTGGATGAAATGATCGCCGCGAAGATGGTGAAAACCGACTTCGGCCCATTTCCTAAACCAGAGCAGCTAAGGGGGAAGAAATACTGCAAACTCCATAATATGTGGAATCATAATACAGCCGATTGTGTTAAGCTAAAGGATCAGATCCAAATCTGGTTAAATAATGGTAGTTTGCAAGTAGAGGCACCAACAACAGCAGCAGCGTTGGTGGACCTAGATCCCTTCCCAGATACCGGCATCAACATGGTGGAAGTGGCATGGGGTGAAAAAGATCAGCAGAATCAAAGTCCAGACTATGCGGTTAAGGATTTGATAAGGGCTGGAAACAAAGCCGTGAAGCGGGAATCCAAGACTCATTTACCCATTGTCCTATGCTCGCGGTGCAAGGAAGAATGTGACACTCAAGCCCTACATGAGGAAACATCCCAGACTGTCCAGTTTGGATCTCTGCCGCCAATATGGTTAGTATCATCCTCTAGAAACTTCCAACCATGCAGCCCAAGAGTACACAGTGGTTTAGAAACTCCTTCTCCAAGGGACTCAAACTTATTCAAAAAGTTGAAGACTGCGAGGGAAGAAGGGCAAGCAGATAAGCGGCAAGGGATTTTTACCAGACCTTACATTCCGCCAGTGTCAACATCCTCCATCAAAGAAGGGAGATGGTATACCCAAAAGAATGGCAAGGCGGTGGAGATGAGCTCTTCAAAAAAGAGAAAACTCCAACGAAGGTTTGGAGAAGCAAAGCGAACTTTGGAAGCACTAGATCAAGGACTAATCAAACCATCGCAATTACTGAAACCTCCAGAAGAGTATCAAAGACAATTGGAGGTACTGGCCTCGGAGAGATTCGTTTCCCCGCAAGTTCAGAAACCGCAGCCCAAAGTATTACGCCAAGGGCAAACGCCATGTGCCTCCAAGATCAGCGCTCAGGAGAAATCCCTAGTTCCAGCGAGGCAAGAACCGCCTCCAGCTCGTAAAGACAATGTTTGGCGGAGAATATCTCGCGAAGGAAGCAATAGCGAGCCTTCCATCTTCGACAAGCTGGGGGGCAAAGACAATCGGTCCGCGATTGTGCAGAAAGTTCAAAACTTGGTGGTCACTCTCCCAGAGGAAGTGCCAGGGACGAAACAAATTTCAGAGTCACTGAACCAGATTCCTATAGTACAGGAGCACGAACAAGCCAAAGCGGTGGTCCCCGCAGAGAAATCCTTGGTTGCTTTCATGGTAAAACAGTTTAACGCCGATATCCCAGCAGATGAACCCAAGCTCAATCTTGATGATGACATGGACGAAACAGAAATGGTGGATATCTCTTGCAATATGGTTTATGTGCTCCCTGCTAAGTATGCCTTACCAATCGCTGCACAAGAATGCATAGAAGCTGACGCAATTGAAGAACAGCAGTTGTAGATCACTTCAGCCTCAACAACGCCGGTGAAAGAAGCAGTGTCCCTTGAGACTGAAGATGCTAACAGCAAGAGTTTCTTCATGAGCTTCACAAGACCCACACCCGCCATGGTGCAACACATGCGACCTTTGTATATCACAGCAGAAATTAATGGGACTAAGGTCAGCAAGGTAATGGTTGATACCGGTGCGGCTGTGAATGTCATTACTACAAGCACCATGCAGCTTTTGGGAATCAAGAAGGAGAAGATCCAGTCTACCTCTCTCACATTGAAGAACTTCGCGGGCACAGTAACTAAGACATTAGGTTTACTGTTCTTAAAAATCAAGGTGGGTCCCTCAGAAAGCGTTTATGCGTTCTTTGTTACGGATTGTTACGCGGCCTACAGTGCCATCCTGGGAAGAGATTGGATTCACCGAAGCTATTGTGTTCCATCAACACTCCACCAAGAGCTGATTATGTGGAATAGGGTGACAAATAAGGCTGAGATAATTAAAGCAGATCCCCGCCCTTTTTCTGTTTCCGCAAATTACGTAGATGCCAAGTACTACTTGGAGCCAATTACTCCATTGCAAGTCGGTAGCATCGACAATAAGGGCCGCCCCACAGGGGTGACGGCTTCTGAGTTGGCACAGTGGGGACTCACGCTTGCAAAAGAAGACCTAGCGAGGCCCGGCCATGCTGTGCCCCGCACAATGGGTAATTAATGGATTACGACCTTCCAGAGGAAGGGATAGAGGCCTTCCATTCCTTGTACGAGAGGCTATCCTCATACTTGGTGGAAAAAGAGGCCTATGATCGAGTTGCGACCTTAGAAATTGTTTATGAAGAGTTCATGGACCAAGAAGAGGAGGAAGAAGAGATTCAGCTTGCTCCAGCGGCATTGAATGACACACCTCCGAAGGTTAGGGACCCTACTGAAAAGGTCAATCTGGGAACAATTGATGAGCCTATAGAAGTGGCTATCAGCACTTACTTAGAGCCTAGCGAGAAACAGAGGCTCATCGACTTACTGCTAGAATTCAAGGACTGCTTCGCGGAAAAATACGAGGACATGCCAGGCCTATCACCAGACTTGGTATGCCACCAACTACCAACGCTACCTGATAAGAGGCCTTTGAAGCAAGAGCCGCGAAGAATGAACTCAGAGACCCAAGTACTGGTCAAAGAGGAAGTTGAAAAGATGCACAAGTCAGGCATTATCAGGGTAGCCAAGTACAATAAGTGGCTGTCCAATATAGTGCCTGTTCGCAAGAAGAATGGCAAGATGAGGGTCTGCGTGGATTACAGAGACCTTAATTTAGCTACACCTAAAGATGTCTACCCCATGCCGGTGGCGGACATGTTGGTAGATGCAGTTACAGGGCACGAACTGTTGTCTTTCATGGATGGCACAGCGGGATATCACCAGATACCGATTGCAGAGGAAGATAGACACAAGACCGCATTCCGCTGCCCTGGGTTCACGGGAGTTTTTGAATATGTGGTCATGCCTTTTGGACTGAAGAATGCCGGAGCAACATATCAGAGAGCCATGAACATGATCTTCCATGACATACTTGGGAAGATCTTAGAGGTTTACATTGATGACGTCGTCGTGAAGTCTAAGAAGAGTGGAGATCACTTCACGGATCTCAGAAAAGTTTTCGAGCGCATGCGACTACACAAGCTCAAAATGAATCCCGCCAAGTGCGTTTTTGGAGTTCAGGTAGGCGATTTCCTAGGATTCATTGTCCATCAAAGGGGCATTGAGGTCCCTGAGGATAAGGCAAACGCGGTCATCAACGCATCTTCCACGCGAACGAAGAAAGAATTACAGCGACTACTGGGTAAGATCAACTTTTTGCGACGTTTCATTTCTAACTCTGCGGGCAAAATCCAGCCCTTTTCCCCACTGCTGAAGTTGCAAGGACAGAACGAGTTTGTGTGGGAACCTAAACATCAAGAGGCTTTTGACAAAATCAAGGCCTATCTGGCGAGCCCGCCAGTACTTGTTCCTCCCAGAGCTGGATTTCCATTAAAGTTGTATGTTTCAGCAGTTGAGGCTTCCATTGGCAGCCTCCTCGCTCAGGATGATGAAGAGGGTGTCGAACATGCCATCTTTTACCTCAGTAGGACACTCATAGATTGCGAAACAAGGTACACTCCAATGGAAAAGCTGTGTCTTACATTATACTTCTCAGCATGCAAGTTGCGGCATTACATGTTGTCCTTTACTACTTGCATCATTGCTCAAATCGATCTAGTCAAGTATATGTTATCGCGACCTATCTTGAGAGGCCGTATTGGCAAGTGGGTGCTCGCCTTATCAGAATTCTCATTACAGTATGTCCCACAGAAAGCAGTAAAGGGGCAAGCCATTGCGGACTTTCTGGCACATCACCCTATGCTAGATCTCCCCGCAGTTAGAGATTTAGAGGTTGCTGTCACAAATTTAGATCGCCCAGAGTACGCCACACTATATCAAGCCACAGTCTCACTCCAGCCCTGGGTTTTATATTTTGACGGGTCAAGAACGGATACGCTAGCAGGAGCAGGAATTGCACTGGAGAATCCGGCTGGAGATCACTTTTCGTACTCATTCCAGTTGGAGTTTCAATGTACCAACAACCAAGCAGAATATGAGTCCTTAATCATAGGCCTAGAAGTACTGCTGGAAATGGGAATTAGAGATGTACAAATACTTGGCGATTCTCTCTTGGTTATCAATCAGTTGTGCAATGAGTTCAGATGCAATAGCTTCACATTGGTCCCTTATTGGAACAGGACATTAGAACTGTTGGACCAATTTGATAACGTACATTTTGAGCACATTCCTCGTGAGAGAAATTTTGCCGCGAACGAGTTGGCCCAGCTGGCAACAGGGGTAACATTGAGATATGGCGTGCGGGAGAGAATCCTTAAAGTCGAGCGTCGCACCTTTCCTTCTTGGATGGCGAGAAGAGATCCTCTAGACGATACGTCAGTCGCAACCCTGGAATCCATTGACGTGGATTGGCGCATCCCTTTGATCAATTATCTCAAGCATCCTGATCAGACCACAGATAGAAGGATTCGCTATCTTGCCCTCAACTACTTCCTCAGAGGTGATGAACTTCGCAGACGAGGAGAAGATGGCATGGATTTCAGATGTGTTTATGGCCACGAAGCCAAACAACTCATGCGCCAAGTTCATTCTGGCATTTGTGGAGCTCACCAAGCAGGTCCAAAGATGCGATGGTTGCTCAGACGACATGGATATTTTTGGCCCAGTATCTTGAAGGATTGTATCACGTTCGCTAAAGGTTGTTTGGACTGCCAAGCTCATGGGCCGGTCCAGCATGTTCCTAATATTCCAATGCAGCCCATTATACAGCCTTGGCCTGCAAGAGGATGGGCGCTTGATTTAATTGGGATGATTCACCCACATTCATCACTTCAACATAAGTTCATCATCGTTGCGACTGATTTCTTTACAAAGTGGGTTGAAGCAGAACCTTTGAAGGAAGCATCTGGTGGCACGTTGCGACAATTCCTATTCAGAAACATCATCTGCAGATTTGGGATCCCAGAAGTTTTTGTTTCGGACCGGGGGGCAGCTTTCATGGGTGGTGAAGTTGATAAACTGGCAAGAGAATGGGGAATACAGTTCATCCATTCCAGTCCGTATTATGCTCAGTCTAACGGTCAAGCGGAGGCCAGCAATAAGATCATTATCAATTTACTAAAGAAAATGTTGGAAGCTAATCCACGACAGTGGCATGAGACAATTTATGAAACTCTTTGGGCCTACCGCACCTCTAAGAGAAATCCCACCGCGACAACACCTTATGCTTTGATGTTTGGCCATGATGCAGTCCTGCCATTGGAAGTCAACGTCCAGTCATTACGAGTTCAAGAGCAACATCATCTCATTGGAGAAGACTACGTTCAGGCTATGTGGCAGGAACATGAAGACCTTAGCGAAAAGCGCTTGGAGGCTTTAGATAATTTGGTCATGGAAAAGCAACGAGTCGCTCGTGCCTATGACAAGAGGACGCGGGGAAGGAGTTACAGCGAAGGAGAGTTGGTTTGGAAAGCAGTTCTCCCCCTTGGCGAAAAATTGATTGGTCGCGGCAAATGGACTCCAAGATGGGAAGGCCCGTACATCATTTATAAAATCTTAGAGAAAGAAGCTTTTCATCTCAAGGACCTAGATGGAGATGTCCATCATAACCCTATCAATGGGAGATACTTGAAGAAATACTTTCCCAATGTTTAGGACTCGGAGGAGTCGTAGACAATTTTTTCTCATGAGACATGGGGGACAATTCTAGTGTTCCTACACTCGCAAAGCCCATTTATGAAGGCCTGTTTTTAAGGCCCATAATCATTTCTTCGCTATGCCTAGCAACACTAGGGGGGCAACACTGTACCATACTAAGCCTAAACCCGCCCACTGGGCAACTTTGTATATAAATATTCATGCTATTTTATAAAAAAAAAATAAAAAAAAAAATAAAAAAAAAATTATAGATACAACTCTTAGGGGACAATTCTAAGTGTTCCTACACTCACGAAGCTACTAAGCCGAGTCAGCGGCTCCGAAAGGTTTTTCCAGCTTTGCCTTGCAGGAAAGGCTGAGCTCAAGGGAAGTGTAAGAGCCACCACCGTGACCGCCACCTCCATCGGAAGTAGTTTTCATTTTGCTAAAGATGTCCTCACCATGCACGGGAAACAGTGAAAGGGTTTCAATCTCCTGGTGATCTTTTCCTCTTTGTTCCATGAAAGTTTGTTCTACATTCATGTCAAAGAAAGTAGAACTAGTTCCCACTCCAGCTGAGATTGAACAATCCCTAGCACTATTCTCCATGTTCATAGATCCATAACAGCCATAGTTCCCCATCTGCCTGTTAAAAGCAGTCATCAAACCAGCGGAAGAAGCAGAAGCAGGTGCAGAAGATCCAAAGTTAATATACTGATCCTCATGTTTCCAATTGGTAACATTATCAGCACCAACAAGCCCTGATCTTTGCATGGGCACATGAACATCCGAAGTGGACCTCTTCTTCTGCTTCGCTCGAGTCCTTTGGTTCACGAACCAATAATAGACGTTCTTGACCTCGATCTTGCCGTACCATTTCAGCTGGAGATAGATCCTCTGAATCTGCTCTATAGCTGGGAATCTTTCGCCCTTGTTGTAGAAAAGCTCCTTGAGGATTCTTATCTGATCTGTAGTAGGAATCCACCTAGTACTGCTCCTCCTGCGAAGCATGTTAGCACTACTCCCGGCTGCTTTGTTACTTCCTCCATCCTTGGTTGGATGCCGGTTTTGTGGTTCCATTTGGTGACGGATTGAGAGAATGCAAAAATTGAAGAGTGGTAATGATGAGTAATTAAGAAAGATTGCTGTTAGAAATATTCGAGTTATGAAACGATTTTGGGATTGGAAATTTGGGTTTATAATGTGGAGGAAGATATAGGCATGCCAATATCCGCCCTTGGATGGACGGTCAAAGAGAAGAGTCAAACTAAGTGTCAGTAAAGCGTGATTAAAGTTGCCATAAATCTCGGAAAGAATGGATTAGTAGCATGTGAGGGAACCGAATGGTTTTCGAGGAGGTAACTGTTATTTTCACGAGATTATTTTTTCACGGTGGAATTTTCAACAGCTAAATAATGCAACTTGAGTTGGGGCCAGCAAGTGAATCCAAAAGATAAATATTTTCTCAAAACCCTCATCGCGAGGCTCGTTTTAACGCAGAACATATTTTAAAAGTTCATATTGTTTTCAATATACAACTATGGGGGCCTATATTTGAGGCCTTGCGAGACACAATTCTTGGCTTCTCACAGATATTGGAATATCAGGATAAAAAATATTATTGTATTCATAAAGTGGCTTTGCGGCCAAAAGCAGTACATTCATTACAAAGCCAAAGGTGGCTAAAATACAACAACAGGAATCCTCAGATATCTTTTGAATCTTTCCTCAAGTGGAAGCAGCTATGGAATCCAATGTCGAGTTAAACAACGCCATTATACCAAGGAGAGGCAAACTTCAGGGAAGGAAAAAGAGAAGTAACGGAGCCTCCACGCCCCATTTACATGGAAGCGGTAGAGGAATACAACATAGGCTTGGCCAACACCATTATCCATGAGAAAGGGAGACTCCAGTGAGAGAAAATGGAGCATCCAAGCCCCCTCAATTGGAAGCAGCTATGGAATCCAACGTCGGTTGAGCCGCGCCATTATCTCCGGGAAGGGCAGAGAGTGAATGAACCGAATATCAACTTGAGTCTCTGCACCCCCTCTAGCCATGGTAACCACCATTAGTTGGACGTGAAGTATAGGAACAGCCATTCTGTAGCTTGAACCCATTCCTTCAAAGAGCCCATCCCTTCTCATCCCTCTAAGATTCTTTCAAGAAGAGAAAGGGGGAGAAGGAGGTGAGAACCAAAGCCTTTTCCATCTGGAGGGCACAACATGGGCCGGGTCCAGAAGGAAGGAAACAGAGGAGGAAAGATGAACCACAAAGTGGCCTTCCTCCCTTTCTCCGTTTCGCTCCGCGTGTGGGATCCTAACAAAAATGATCTCGCATGATCGTGGATCCCACACTCGGAGCCCTCTTGCGTTTCTAAACCAATCTGAAGTCTGGCATTGTTATTGCAAAATTCCAGAAGGGCGAAACAAGGGGTTGCCTAAGATTACGCCATAAGGCCTAACCCAGGCTTAAGATTACGCCATAAAGCCTAAAAATTTAGAGGCTAAAGGTCATTTCATGAGGGGAAGATTTGTGAAGAAGGAGAAAAAGAAGCATGAACTGAAAGGACATTTCTTGAATATTTCAGAAAAGTTGTTGTGAGTATTCCCTTCCCAAAATACAACTATTTATAGGGACTTCAGGCAAATCCCCACCCTTGGATGAAGCTCAATTTCAAAACTGATGACAGTAAATCGAGATTAGTGATTCCAAATCTCGAGAAAAAAAAGGGACTAGCAGCATGTGAGGAGACCGAACGGTTTTCGAGGAGGTAACTGTTCTTTTCACGAGATTATTTTCTTTACGATCATTGTTTTTCAACGAGTGATTAATGCCTTAAATCTCGGAAAAGAAGAGATTAATAGCATGTGGGAAACCGCACGGTTTTCGAGGGGGCCTACAGAGATTGACTCGCAAAGCTCAATTTCAAACAAAGTTCTTCCACGTGGCGTTTCGCCGCAATGGCACCAGCTTCGGCCTGAGTGGCCCGTTCTCTGATACGGGCCAGGTTACGGCCCATTTCTTCAAAAGCAGCCAAAGGTTCATCGAGTTGAGCTTCTTCTGCAACAATCGCATTCTCAACAAAGGCTAAATGGGCTTGGAGGTTCTCGATTTGAAGTTTGAAGTCGAACCTTTGGATTTGTAGTTCCCGTAGGCGGATGGCTCGCTCATTTAAAATATCGCGGGAGAGGTCCATTTCTTGAGAGACACTATTCAAAGCCTCTTGAGCGTCGTGAGCCTGGGTGTTCGTGGCCGATTGACGTCGGCGGGCCATATCAAGTTCATTCAGCAGAGAGTCGATAGCACTAAATTGCCATGAAGTCAAAGCTTTCTCCTGGCGGAGATACCTTAGAGCTTCTAAGACTCGCGGGAGGATGTCAGTCTCCAATACCCAAGGACCTAGATGTTCACGAAGCACCAACTTAGCCTCATCCACAGTAGAAGGAGGAGTTACCTCCAACACCCTCATCAATCTCTCGAATCTGGTAGGAGGAGGAGGCGGGGGAGGCGCCACAGGATCACGAACCACCACTGCAAATGGGTGGACAGCTTCCTCAATTTCTTCGTCTTCAACAGGTTGGTCTGTCCCTTCAGCCGCAGGAGAATCTGGAAACTCAACTCGCGGCTCACCATAGGCAAGTGGAGCAGATTCAAGCATAGAGCCCTCAGCTCCGACGGTTGTCTCATTTATTCGCAAGACTTGGGTGGCACCACCTCCGTCAGTATCATTTTCCATCTCTGGGGCGACTGTCCCGCCGATAGAACCCTCGACTTTTGCAACCACCTCTTCGGTACAAATAGAATCCTGGTCAGATTCAAAAATGTCAGAGAGCGGGGTTGGATCAGAAAGGGAAATGGAAAACATTGGCCAACAGTGGCTTACCTCTCGAGTTGTCGGGTCAATATCTGATATGTGGTCTCCAAGAGGAAGAGGCCTCACCTCATTCACCTCTTGGACCTCTAGTGCCATGAGAATCTCTGTCGTCATCAGTTCCTCGTAAGCGGCAGAAGCCTCAGAGTGGCCTTCCACGCTTTCATGCTCCGAGGACTCATCATCGGAGATCGTTATTAAAATGGTAGGACCTTGCAGATGCTCTTTAGATGTGGAAGACGGAAGAGGCGCCACGAGGTTAGTTGATGCTTGAACTAGCGAGAGAGTTGGCTCTTCTGCAGCGGCTGAGGATCTAGCCTCGCTCAGGCGAGAGGGATCAGTGGTCCTCTGACGAACCTGTCAAAAGATACATAATGAAGATCCTGCACAGATTCTGAAATTTAAATAGAATAAGACGGGGCCGGAGTTTACCAATCGCATTCCCAGAGTTTCGTCATCTTCAAAACTCTCTTCGACTGATTGAGCTCGATCGCGTTTGCAAGCAAAGATAGCAGTGGCCTGCACGACAAAAGAATCACAACTCAAAAAGGGGGAAAGCACCAAAAATGCAAGTTTGGGATCGTTCTTAACCAAATTACCTCAGC
Source organism: Rosa persica (assembly GCA_025331145.1). Classification (NCBI taxonomy): domain Eukaryota; kingdom Viridiplantae; phylum Streptophyta; class Magnoliopsida; order Rosales; family Rosaceae; genus Rosa; species Rosa persica. Next base: position 4,479,802 of record WFKR01000005.1, on the reverse strand, counting down.
AGAATCTTCATCATGAGAAGATTCTCCCTCAGGAGTCCCCTCTGCTATTGCCTTTTGTTTCCTGGCCTGAACAGAGGCCGTCTTGCTCCGGGTAGTTTGCTGCAAAACACACTCAGGAATAAGAGCGGGAAAATCAAGACAAGGAAAAGGGATGGTGAAGAAAGACAAAAACTTACTGTTGCCCTAGGCTCATGGATTTGTATCCCTGCATACGATGAGCGAGAAGGTAGAGTAAGTCGCCGAGGTTGTGCTGTAGGGTTGGAGAAGCGCTCAAAAATCTTGCGGTCCTCCGGACCAGGACTACTCATTCCACGAAAGATCTGGACGAAGAGTTCGTCATGTGGCAGGTCCCAACAGTTGACAGACACTTCTTTCCACCAATCAACATAATCATTGTCGACATCGTTGAGGGGATACAACGCTCTGACCCAAGGAGGAATCACTATCAAAGTAAACTGACTCTGAAAGGAGGCAGACCCAGGTGGGGCTAATCTCCGCCAAGAGGTGTAGTAATTGGCAGAATCAACCAGAGGCCAGGGTACCAACTGGGCCAACCCAAATTGGCGAGCAAAGTGGTTAGGGGCATAGAGCTCATAACTTACGTGGTCGGTGGTAAGACGAATATCGGAGCAGGAGATGGCTCGACGAAAGGCCAAGAGGGCTCTTTCGCTATGATCGCGTCCACTGGGCAGAAAGCCATCATCAAGGGGAGGAGGGAATCGCCTAGAAAGGACTATTTTTGGGTCCGGCATCTCTCCCAACAAGTACAAGTAAATAAAACACTCGGAGTAGGGTGGAGCTTGATGCCTTATGTTGCCACAAAGCCAGTTCCCCAAAAGGGAATCGACTGGAGGTTCCTTTGGAATATCACCGCGACGGAAGCGAGGGAAATAAATCTGCAACCGAAAGGCAAGGATCCAGAATGGACCACTAATGTCGGTATCAAAGGGGCGCATTACAGCTCTATAAAGGGAGCGATATAACGAACCCAATACAGGTTGCCCAAGGCCAACGCAAATACCATTGTAGAGAGCAGTGGCCAGAGAATTCCAGCGCCCAGTAGGTTTGTTGGAAGAAGTGCAAAAGATAAATTTGCAAAGCCAGAATTCCAGGAATGCGATACCTCCTGTATGGTCACATTGGGTGCGGTAATAATCACGCCAGACAGGGTAGGATTTACTGTGATGCCCCCGACCAGCCATATCCATTCTCAAAGGAAATTGAATACCATCAAACTGACCATGCACATAGGGGTCGAAATCAATAGGCAACCCCGTGATGGTAAGAACATCCAGCAGAGTTATGCTCATCTGCCCAAACCGAAAATCGAATGTATTGCTGGAAGTGTTCCAGAAGCAAAGAGCAGCGGCAAGCGGTGCAAGGCTAGTATTATGGGGAAGACAGAAGCATAGATCGATGGTTTGGGTGATACCCACCGCATCCCATCGAGCCAAATCTCTCACTCGAACCTCCTGATACCAAACCTTTTCCTCGAGAGTGATGGTAGGCCAGAAGCCCACTTTCCTCCTTGGTCCCCAACTGCTAAAATCACCAGGCACCTGCCGAAGAGCCACTATGGGACGGCGGATGGGAAGCCCATAATAGGCCATAGCATCATCTGGCAAACGATCGCGAGGTGTGGGACCCAAACCCGCTTGACTATCACCTCCACCAAAGCTCATCAGTCGACTTCTCTCCTCTCTGGTCTGACTTCTACATCGAACACTCATGTTAGTCCGCCATGTGAATGTGGCTTTCTCAGTGATTTCATCTGCCTGATCGATAACGAATGGTTTCTTGGATGTCATTTCTGGGTCACAAGGGACACTTCTCCATTACACCTTGATTTATAGCTCAAGTGTTTTTAGAGATTAATTTATTAGCTGGGCCAGTGAGTGGCCCTAGTTGATAATTAATGAATCACTATTCCATCTTGAGAATCGCATCTAAGGCGACAGTGAAGATATTCCACTTTTTCCTACCACCGCAGGGCCAGCATAGTGGCCTGATATTTTTTTTTTAATAAAACATGATTAAAACCAATGCGGTTTTAGATGCTAAAGTTGTAGCAAATATGGTGGTTTCACTTCGTCACATGTCATGATGACGATAGCCATGATTCAATCATCCTCTTCAGCATAAGATTCGCGAATGATTAAATGGCAGCAAACAGTTTGCTATTCAACATCTTATTTTGCCAAGTACTATAGGCCTTGATCAAACTTGATCTAGCCAGCAAAAAGGCTCCAAACACCTACATTTGAGACAATCAACAGAGAGCCAGCGATCAAGGCAGATACTTGTTGCTATACACATGGCGAAGCTACCACCAAAGAAGAGAAGGATCCTCATTCGCAATCAAAAGCAGTCTCCTTCGCATGGGGGGCACGCTAAAGTTCTGATATCCTACAACCTGCCTAAGTTTCGCCAATCCACTGCATACCAGACATCAGATACGGGGGCAATAAAGTTGGCAAAGAAAGCATCAGTTTATGACAAAGGCAATTCAGATTGTGGCATCCAAGCTTTATGGCCTATTTAGAGGCCTATATGGAATCAATCAAGTAATTTCAGTCAAGCCAATACAAGTGGCTTCAGAGCAACGATATTATACGAGTGGTACTGATTCAAGACCTCTTCAATCAAGACGAAGACCTTTGACTTCGAGGTCTGGGGGGCAATGTTTGGACCCAAAATGAGCATTTTGGCCTGACAAGGCACGTCTCGGAGAAATCGAGCCAATATCAGTGGCTCAAGCTATATATTGTCGACAAGTTCGAAATATATATTTAGAGGCTAAATAAAGCCTACTATGGAAGCGTGGAAATGAAAAGTCAACTTTAGCATATTTTCCTACTTCGGCTAGGAGAAACCGAGCTAAACAAGGAAGGAGAGGCGGCAGACTAACCATCCGAACTTCAAATGAGTTGAAACTTTCCAGATTCATTCTAAACATCCCAATGATCATTTCTTATGAAGAGTGCTAGAGCTTGTTCGAAGTGGAAAACCTTCAAACAATCAGTCCAATTTTCTGCAGAAGCAAAACTGGAAAACTGGACCTGTAAGGAGTCCAGTAGCAATTTCGGCCCAACCACATGGAAATAAATTCTGAAATTTTACCACAATAATCTACATCCATGGTGGATCATTTCATATGAAGAAGTCCAAGGTTAAATATGAATTCTTAGTGGAGATAAAAATCAAAGGAATAAAGAAGTGTTAGTGCTCTCACCTAACAAAATCCACTAAGTGTTAGTGAATTTTGCCTAACAAAATCCACTAAGTGTTAGTGTACTCAAACCTAACCCACTATGATTTGTTTAAAGGCCAAATAGTATTGCTTGGAAGCCTATATATAGAGGCTACAACAAGTATCATCTCACCAATTCACTCATCAAAACATCTATAAGATGATCCAAGTTCTCTCTAGAGCAACCTCTCTAAGAGCAACTCCTCTCCTTCTCTTTCTCTTATCGGTGATCACACTCCAAGTTCTAGTCTCCTTAGGAGCCAACTTTCAGTACCACCAAACCCTCTGTCAAAGTGCTTTGGTCCTAGTCTCCTCGGGAGCCGACTATAGTACTACGACCACAACGGTTACGGAACCAGCCAAGCAAGGGTAACGCCCTCGCAAACCAGCCAAGCTAGAGTCACGCTTTAGCAAGTTCTCCTCACTTCCCAGTGGTTTTCGCTCTGCTCGATCTACAACATCGAGTATCGATTGTGATTTTGAAAAGGCTCAGCAAAAGTCCTCGCCACGAGGCACAAAGAACCCCACGACGAGGTTGGTGCTCTCCTCGTCCACAATCGCTCAAAAGAAGTCAGGTCAAGGGACACCCCCGACGACTGCACCCGAACGGTGCTGGCACGCCCACGCAAGAAAAGAGACTGTTGACCAGCTCAAGAAAAACTGGAGCCAAACATTAACAAAATCATCATCCTTCTACTAAGGAAACTTCGTTGGAGTAATGGAGTGTCATGTTTAGACAACTCCAACATGATTTGGGTACTTATGGTGACTCCAATTCAAACTCATTTCAATCGGCATAAGATAAGTAACTATGCATTCCTTTACGCTCTTTCAATTTGAGCTACTGCCATGCCAATACCATGCTTTTACCACTTCTAAGCATGCCTACAATATATCACACTTGATATGCATTTACATGTTTTCATGATCCTTAGGCCTGTTCACAACAAATGCAAAAATGTTATTAGCAGAATTAAATAAACATATGACGCTCAAACAACCTATGCTATGTCTAGAAGCTTGTGACACTTATGACTTAAATTGAACATGCTTGGATAATGACATGCTTGGGTTACGACTCGCTTGGGTATCGAGCATGGCCACGACTTGCTTGGGCCACGGCCTGCATGCTCGCACAACGCCTACCCGCTCAACTACACCCAACTCGCTCGAACACAACCCAACGTACTCAAACATGTCCAACATGCTTTAGTTAAGCTCCAAGTTCACAAATGCTTCATACCATTTCGCCGGGAGCTACTCCCAACAATTTTATATGGACACCCATCGCACTTGAAATTATCTAATATGCATGTCACATGGCCATAAGATCCATATATTATTACTTACCATACTTATTTGTCATTGTTTACAATTACAAACTTTACATATACTCTATATGTAAACCCACGGGAAAGAGACCTAAACTGGTCTAAGACTCCACGAGTCTATAGTCCACGACCAACCGCTGAGCGGAAAGGCAACGCCTCATAATGACAATGACCTGTTACGCGACATTGCAGTCAAACTTTTCTCATCTAGGAAAGAGTAAAGGGACCGGTTAATGCAGCCCACGGCAGCCATTGATCCGGCAGTTAACCCTCGATGCTTGGGTATCAAAGATTAGGTTCGCTCCCTAACACCCACTGCTTATACCAGCTCCCCTCATCAAACAAATTTTCTGACCATACAGAAGTCTATAGCTAGGAGTTGGAGACTCCTTGGAGGGCCTTACAGGGCCCACCAGAAAGGGATAAGCGTTGCTCCGACCAATTCTAGATGGACGACACACTTGCATTAATTATGCTCACAATAAGGTACCAAGCCACGCTTTGGTATCAACTCCGCAAGAAAACCCTCTTTGACTGGAGACTTCGGGTACTTGTACATACAACCCAGCAAAATTAACAATGGTTATTCCTCAGGGCATCACCTTCGAGCTACCCATTGATGCCTCAGCGGCACCGCCGAGCTTTTACGCTCCCGCCTTAGCAACACCTTTGATCTTTCACGCTCTCGCCTCAGCGACATCCCCGAGCTTTCACGCTGTCGCCTCAGCGGCATCCCCGAGCTTTCACGCTCTCACCTCAGCGGCATCCTTAGCTTTCACGCTCTCACCTCAACGGCATCCCGAGCTTTCACGCTCTCGCCTCAACGGCATCCCCGAGCTTTCACGCTCTCGTCTCAGTGGCACCGCCGAGCTTTCATGCTCTTGCCTCCGCGGCATCACTTAGGTTTCACGCTTGTGACTTAGCGGCACCGTCGAGCTTTCACACTCTTGCCTTCGCTGCATCTCCGAGCTTTCACGCTCATGCCTCAGCAACATCTCTGAGCATTCGCACTCTTGTCTCAGCGGCACCACCAAACGTCCCGTTCATGCCTTCCTACATCCACGAACTTGGCGCTCACTCCTTCCCAGCATCCCCGAGCTTTCGCTCACTAGCTCCGCGCTCACGCCTTCTCAACAACCCCCCGAACCTTCCCTCTCACGCCTTCACGACAATCACTGAGCTCCGCGCTCACGCCTTCCTGGCAATCCTCGAGCTTTCCCACTCATGCCTTCACGGCAATCACCGAGCTTTCCCGCTCACGCCTTCACGGCAATCACCGAGCTTCCCGCTCATGCCTTTCCGGCATCCCCGAGCTTCCCGCTCATGCCTTCCCTGTAACTATCGAGCTTCCCCTCTTGCCTTTCCGGCATTCTTAAGCTTTGCACTCACATCCCCTTGACATAATACACATTAATGGAACATTGAATTCCTCTACCATTTGTTGTTTGCAACAAATCAAATTCTTTTCGCGTCCCATTAATACGAGCAAAAACCAAACAAACACAACCTTACGCGCGTTCATTATTCATAAGCTACAAATGCATGCCTTCATGCTACTTATGCAACTTACATTTCACTAGCGTAACCCCGTCGAACTCGACCTCGTTCGTTTCCTTGTGCGTGTCACACATTTTTCATATGCAATCCATATGTTCACACGGCCATATGCACTCTCGAGTCTATACGTCATAACTGATCGTACTCGGTCCCATCCACATGTATATATACATCAACATGTATCACGCACCTCGCGCATTCGTATATGCCAACACAAATCAATGCAACTCACATTTGTTGCCCAATACAACAAGTATTCTACAAGTACGTCTTTTTGTCTTTGTTGTGCAGGTTAATGAGTCCCTTCTTGCTTACGGAATTCAGGGACTTGTAGGGGCTGGGCGCCGCCCGGACGTTACTTATGCTTGATGACTTCATGTTTATAACTCCCCAACCAAGAAACCCCTCTTACTTGGGGACTTCGGAGACTTGTAGATACATATACTAGCAAGGCTATTTTCAATGTCACCAAGTATAAGTAACACCCTTTTAGGGGGCCCACAAGCCACGGTGAGGCCCAACCAGATATGCATTATTTAGCCGAATGTCCAAGGAACGGCACTGTAGTCGGAAGCAGCCAATACCTCGTCGGGAAGCCACCTTTCAGGCCTTGCCAAGTTACCTTCACAAGCATATTTTCTAAAGACTAGAAAAATGGGTTTAGCATCCCAGATGGAAGAAAATGTAAAGTGGAGGGGTTCCCTTACCTATAAAAGGGACCCATCCTCACACTTAGAATACATCCCATTACACACTTTGTAATCATCTTGGGCGGCAAGGTCCAAACACACTAGTTAAGCTTTCAAGTGGACATAGTCTCCCACTAAGGCAGGAGACAAACCACTATACTTCTCGTGTCTCATTTACTCTCTCTCTCTCTCGTTTACGTGAATTAGAGTCACCAATTCTAAACATTAACATATATAATGTACAAAAGCTAAATTTAAACCTCCATTAGATAGAAGTCAAAAAAGTCTTCATTTAGTTCATTTTTTTTTTTACTTTTCTCTATCATCATATCGAGATTCCCAGTTCTTCCTCCTCCTCCTCTTTCATCAAGTTTTTTCATCCTCCTATTCTTCCTTCTTTTTCATTCATCTCCTTACATTTTTCTCTAGTTCTTATCATCTCCATCATTGGATTTGCACTTCATCAGATGTAATCATGTAGATGTGATTAATCATTGGATTTGCATCATCTCAGTCATCATATTCGTACTCCAGATTCGGCGACTTCCTCCGAATTCTCGCCGATATCGACAATTTCTTCTCTTTTCTTTATTTTTCATCTTCTTTCTTCTCCTTAGATCAGCAAACTATATCTGGAGATCAACTTTTGAATCACCAACTTTCATGGTGGGTTGACCGACGGTTACAGACCGATACTATACCGAGTTCTCGGTAAACCGATTATTTGGATCGGTAACGGTATTAGATTTCAGATACCAACTGCACTCGGTTCGGTAAACAGTTTGACCAAATCTGGGTTGGTTTACTATCGAATCCAGCCTTAAAAAAAACTCTGTATGTAAAAGCATACACATTTTTTTTTTGGTTCATTTAATAATTTACATCGGTTAGGTACCTTAACCTCAATTGCTGGCATCCAGGCCACCTGCTAGACAACAGGCTGCTCTTGAGGCCTGGTATCCGCCACCACCTCGTTTACATCGGGTTGCGGCTGCAGCTGGTCAAAGACATGAGGGGGGAGCACAATATATAAGTCGTATGGAAGCGACATATCGACCTGCTGCTCGAGCACAATTTGAGGCTCGCCCGCCTCATTGAAGTCCATTTCCTTGGTTTGCAGGCTCTGCTCGAGCAAACTCCCCATTAAGTCCCGGTTGTCCATTTTGTCGTATGGGTAGGGTTAACAATAAATTCCGCGGCAAAACGCGGGCACCATTACCAGTAAGAATTAAATGCGAAGTGATGCGTTGAAGAATAGAAGTTGATCACTTGTCTAAATATATATTCCAACATTATGATATGTCTACCCATGCATATACATTAGAATGGTCATGGAGTCATAGACTCGAGAAGAAGAAAATAAACAAACGCGTATAGAATATTTCTCAAATTTATTGTGATAGTAACCCACGCATATACATTGGAATGGTCATGGAGTCATAGACTCGTGAAGAAGAAAATAAACAAATGCGTATAGAATATTTCTCAAGTTTATTGTGATAGTAACGTGGAACTAATTTGGATTCCAACTATCCCACTTGTAGTTAACGTAGCTCCTCCATAGATTTGAATCCATATCTCCTTCAAATTAGTCTAGTACCTGGTCTATTACCTATATATCAGCTTCTTTGGCTTTAAGAACTAGCTAGTTGCTTGATCTTCACTGTTTTTCTTTTTCTTGATTCAAGATATTAACTGGTTTTCAACTGCTATATATTGTAGTGTAGTTCCTATAGGTTTAGCTTACTTTTTCAGTAATCTAGCACAAAAACGTTCCAGATCAACTAAGAGCAAGTTCACCCGTTGGGTTACCAGGTCAGGATTACCGGGTCACCAAGTCACCAGGACAAGAAACTATTCACTGCCACTGTACCTTTGTTTCCACCCGTTTGGGTCAGAGTCACCGGTCAATTACTGTTCATTGAATATTTTATTATTATTTTTAATATAAAAGAGAAATGTATGATGTAAATAAATAGTTTTGGAAAACATTTTAAAAATATATTTTTATGTTTTTACTGTTGCAATATAACTGTTACCATATATATATTTTCACCTTCCTAAACCTAGCTGCTTAATTATTCACCATCAGATATATATAGCAATTACAACCAACGGTCCAGATCTGTGGACCATTGCCTTCAATTTCAAAGCAGCCCAGCTACTTGCTTTTCTGGCCTTCCACGTGCTTCTCCTTCTCTCTTGTCTTTGGGCCACAGTGGAGCCCTAGGTCACGAGCTCAGTCACCAACTTGACTGAGCAATTGCCCTGGGTCAATTACTATTGCCTTGCCCCAAGCCTGGTGGAAGCAACATTTTGGACTTTTTCCTGACCTGGGTCATGATATGACATGGTGCTTGGGCAAAAGGAGGCCCGGTGACCTTGCTCTAAGTATGATGTGGGCCAATTGCCCTAATAATTAAGGAACGGTGAACATAAATCAAACTAGTTCTCTGCGGGATTGATTTGGATAGGATCAAGTGTGTAAATGTAAGAACTTCATGATACAAGTTAAGATATTAGTCTATCTAGCTAGGATGTCCAAAATGTTGCTTCCACCGAGTATAGAAAACATAGTTACTCTGTTATCTAAAAAGAAAAGAAAAATATCTAGTTAGGATGTTACTTCAAAGAGGTATTTCAAAAACCATCTATTTGATACATCACGATGACTAAACTTTGATTTCGTTGATTTTTATAAAATTGAAATTTTAAATATAACCAAATCATAAAGCTACACTGACAAAATTAAAATTGATTGTTTGCTAATATTCCTCATATAAACATGCATTAACTTGGGCTAGGAAGTTCTATAGATCGACCGTACTGTATATATTAATGAACTAGCTAGCTGGTTGAACCTGTTCCATGCCAATTAATATTCATTGAACCATATAAGGTGAATCCAAATAATTTTGTGATTATGTGATCAATAATGAGAATTTGTTTTCTGATGGCTGCGTGTGTGGCGAATTTTCTCAAATTCATCTGTGCAGCTTGAGCTTGATTGATTAGGACCACTCTGCGTAGACTTCGCAGAGCTTTCAAATTGCCTAGTCGCGCGTCAGGGTTCTATTTCAACTTTGGTGACTACTGCAAAATAATCTTCTATGTAAAGCAAGTTCGATCTCGATATCTTGTTGTTCTCTCAGCATTCCAGCCATATAGATGTCGGGACGTTCATCATCGTCGTCGTCTGTTCTGGTCGTTTTCTGGTGTGCTGCTTCATCTTTGGCGATACTGGTGTAACAGAAGCTCAGGCTCCTTCTCAAGCTCCTTCATCTCAACCTTAGGCCACCACTGATCCATCTGAAGGTTTCTAATTATTTCTCCTCCATATATATGTGTTTTTTTTCTTTTGCTTAGTTTCCAAATAACGAAGCAGTGCATGCAGAGCAATATGGATACTGTGCATAGCTATGCATCGTTCTATATGATCCAACTTCGATTCAGTAAGGACTAGTTGTTATGGAGAGCTTACATTGTCCCATGAATACCAAAATGCTTTAAAATTTCATTTCTGGATTTCTGATAGATTAATCCTGGCGATTTGTCCATGAAACTACTAGAACTACAAAGAGAAAAAGAAATATAACAATGATGCATTACCTAACATAGGTCCACAGTAACCAGGTCGATTCAGTAGGTTGTCATAAAAGAAAATTAACAATTTGGTGCCAATTAGCTTTCACCAATTCACATCTAGTTGACCGAAACTAGACCGAAAGTCGTCTTTCACATCGCTCTAATTAAACCCTAGCCACCTAAGACCGAAAGTCGTCTTTCTTCAAGCTGCTCATGTCCGGCGGCGGCCCGATGTCTGGGCTGGCCCCCGGCCTCTCCGATGTTGTGCGGCTTTTGCCGGACGGGAGTTGTGATACTAGTGCTCGGAGGAACTCGGAAGGGGGTTGCGATCGAAGTTTGATGGAGTCGCTTGGCGTTGGGTTCTGGTGCGTTTTTTGGTCTGGGTTGTTGTCACATCTTCTAGATGGCTCGGTCTTCATTGCTCCTTTGGCGTCACCGGCTCTGCGACTTTCATGGCATTGGATGCTCGGGTGTTTTCAACCCAATTTGGGTTCGGATCTTCTGATGTTTTTCCTATGTTGGTGACTTTTGGATCGTCGACGGCGTCTGGGGTGGTGGAGGCGCGAGTACTGGTTGGCGGCGGCGGCAGCGCCCTAGCGGGGCTGTGCTGTTGGCGTGCTATGACCCGTTCGGAGGAGACGTGACTGGGCCTGGGGTTTGGGCCACTTCTGTTCAAGTTTGGGCGTGGGCTCTCCTTGTGGGTTCTCATTGGGCTGGGCTGCTATTTTAATATAGTCCTTTTGATTACAATAATTCTCTATTTTGTTGGGGAACTATGCTTCTAGTTTTTTAGTGAGCGTCATCGAGTCTAGTGTACTATACCTATTTATTATGTAGACCATAGTAGTTAATAGTCTATAGTCTCCCTTTATGAGCATGAAATCGTCAAATGATTCGACCTCTATGTATCACTGTGCTAATACCACAAACTCTTTATCTACCCATTGACGGTAGAGGAAGAATATGTAATGGTTTTTTCTGGCTTGAGTTATTAATATATCAATATGATATTCATTCAAAAAATAAGTAAATAAATTCACATCTAGTTAACTAAAATTTTACTAGAAACATAAACGATAGAATAATACCTCTTGGAGTATTTTGAAGCAGCTTCAAGATATTCAAAAGTTATCCTCATAATTTCACCTCTAGTTGACTAAAATTTTAATAGACAACATAAACTATAGAATAACACATCCCTAGAGTATTTTGAAGCTGCTTCAAGATATTCAAAAGCTATCCTCATAATTTCAACATATTACATTTAATAATATTTGGACAAAAGCAAACATCCTACCTCATGCAATCACATAAGTTGGACATTCTCAACGAGTTGCAAGCTGGAACAATTCTCTTCCTCTTTCAACTTCTAATGCTTTGTATCATGATCTTTTATATTTTGGTTATCTTAAAGGAGACTTTATTTAGCCTTTGCTGTTTTTCTTCATCAATATATATATATATATATTTTAACCTCTAGTTGCTGTCCATAAGAAAGACATTACAACTAAGAATACCACTACTTATATGGTATTGCCGATTACTAATGAACAATGATTGTTTTTCTCAAAACATAATAATATAAAAGCAAAAACTCAAATTATATGTCATGTTCCAAAAAAAAAATTAACAAATACCAATAGCCCAACTATCGAGAAATTCGGAAAATTGTCCGATGAGAACAATTTAACTCTTCCTCTCGGGCAATTCAGTCACTTTCACGAGGCCTCTCAAGTAAGAAGACTCCATTCTCCAACTATTCCAGAAGGAAAAACTTTGATAGCCATCACCAAAATGTGAAAGTTCTTCTGCCTAGGCCATTGGGAAAGTAAGCAAGTAACTGCCACACCCACAGTAGAGTTAATGGTTGATGGGTTTCAAATTTTGAACCATCTTGGCAATGGGAGCAGAGGTCCTCATCAACCCTATTGAGGGTGTGGCACTTGCAAATGGGTCATCTACAAGGTTGAATTTTGATATCTGTTAAACAAAGAAAGTTAATTAGAGCGCGCGTGCGCGCGTGTGTGTGTGTATATATATATATATATATATATATATTTTAAAGAGGATCAAAAGATTTCACTCCTACCCTTATGGTGACTCGAACGCAGGACTTGGATCCTAGATAGTGGGCGCTCTAACCACTGAGCTAACACCACTTCATCATATATATATATATATATATATATATATATATATATATATATATATATATATATATATATATATATATATAACTTTGCTCAGGTGCGGATATCCGCACCTAAGAAAAAAGGTACGGATTTCCAGTTTTGATCCACTTTTCGATCATATTTTCACATCTTAACCGTTCACTTTTTAGGTCATAATGTATAGATCACCTCTGCAAAATTTCAGCAAAATTGGTGATCGTTAAGCCATCCAAAACTGCAATTTACACGAACGAACCGAATCTATCAAACCGGAACCGTTCGTGTACATTGTTGTAAATTACAGTTTTGGATGCTTTAACGATCACTAATTTGTCTGAAATTTTGCAGAGGTGATCTATACATTAGGATGCTGAATGGTTAAGATGTGAAAATATGATCGAAAAGTGGGTCAAAACCTAAAATCCGTACCTAAGAAAAACTGCGGACGTCCGCAGTGAAGAAGCGCTATATATATATATTAAGATATATTAATTCCTTACAATTTATGGTACAGTGAAAGCTTTGAATTCTATCTTTGGGCAATGGGGGATTGAGGCCAATGTGAAGCAGTGGAACACAACTGGAGACCCCTGTAGTGGAGCTGCCATTGACTCCACCGCATTCGACAATGACGATTACAACCCCTTCATCAAATGTGACTGTTCTGATAATGTCACTTGCCACATTACCCAACCGTAATTTAGTCTCTTACTGTCTTTGTTTTTACTTTAATGCTACTCTGAAGAACCATACTTTACCTTCGAAATCACACCATGCAATGATGATTTGCATTTGCAGGAAAGTTTATGCCTTGGATGCTGTTGGTGTACTTCCAGATGAGCTATGGACATTGAGCTACCTATTCAATCTGTATGCTGTTCTAAACTATTGTGCTTGAGTTGGACTCACATTAGTTAGCTAGGTTTAGTACCTAATTTGTAATTATTGTCTTTTTTGTTGCAGTAATTTGGGTCAGAATTACTTGACAGGACCTCTCTCTGCTTCCATTGGAAATCTAACTAGCATGCAATACTTGTAAGCCCCTCTAAATTTTATTTGAAAGGCTTATTTCACACATATGGTGATATTTTTATTTTTCATTTTGGTGTTCATGATCATTATTTTGATTTGAATTGCTAGGAACCTCGGCATTAATGCTTTATCGGGCGAGCTACCAAAGGAGCTCGAAAATCTCACGGAATTGCTATCATTGTAAGTTTCCTCACATGGGAGCCTCGGACAACCTGACGTCTTCGATATCATGTTGTTTAAACCATTGATTAGTTGCATTCTAGATTTGAATGTGTGATTGTGTAGAGGAGTGATTTGAGTACAGGGGAAGATTATCCTTATTTGAATGTGTGATCAGGTGGATTCTTATTTTGCTTCCTTTCTATGTGATAGCTTTCTGCATATCAATCTTTTATCTATATTAAAGGTCAGTGTAATATGGTACAACATGTCTTTCCAATATAATTCCAATTGAGGTATACGGTATAGCCAATTCAGGCATGTGATTGTCGTCTTATACTTTCTTGTACTTATTGTTGATGATCTAAACCTCTAAGAAACATTTACGGTAAGTTCTAACTGACTGTCAATTTTGTAGTGCTATTGGAACAAACAACTTTTCTGGTCCTCTGCCATCTGAACTAGGGAGTTTATCAAAATTACAACAACTGTAAGTTTGGTTTTCTTTTGATTTCCTTTTCATAGCTGATGTGTAAGAGGCGGTCATCTGTATTTAATCGATTCTGCATATGTAAAATATGTAGCCTCGGCTACCAGAGTTATTACCCTCATACTACACACTCTACTTATTTGAAACCCCAGCACAAATCCTTAGTTAGTAACAATTTACCATGCATGAGTCATGGATACAAACTTTGCAAATCGAAAAGCTGACAGAATTCTCATTTACATTACATTTTAAAACTGATTTACTTTAACAACATTCATCTGTTCTTTAATGACGGCTCAGCATCTATTAACTCAAGATTTATAAAAAGATGGTAGTGATAAAAGTTTTAATAATCCGTTGCTGTCTACTTTGCAGTTACCTTGATAGTTCTGGAGTTAGCGGTGAGATTCCATCAACATTTGCTAATCTACAAAGCTTGCAGACAGTGTGAGAAATTTATGAACATGTTTCTTTTCGCCAAATGAAAAAGAATTAAGATATATGCACTAAATTTTTTATATGTAATATCTCTTAGATGATCCATTTGTTTGTTGCAGTTGGGCATCAGACGTTGAACTCTCTGGCAGTATACCTGACTTCATAGAAAATTGGTCAAAGCTTACTTCCTTGTAAGCTACTCTAAATAAATACTTGATATCTATATTTGTTCCAGTTCAGTTAAATGATAATAGGTTCATCTTGTAGCTAGGCTTTATAAGTTTAATGTTTAGGAAGGAAAAATATATTTTCCACTAATAGTAAGCTAAATGTTTTGCTAGGAGGTTTCAAGGAAACTCCTTTGAAGGTCCTATACCATCTGCACTTTCCAATCTGACTTCTCTGACAGAGCTGTGAGTATCTAGATCTACTTGTCATTTTATGTTTATTAAAGCGTATCTTCAAAGCTAATATCTCCTGTGTGATGTGATAATAGGCATATAACTGACTATCTACTACCAATGGGAGCTCTTCTCTTGGGTTTATTAAGGATATGAAGTCTCTGTCTGTCTTGTAAGGAGGATCTTTCTTGCTCAAATTTGAGTACTCAACTTCTGGATCATACTTCTATGCTTTTGTTTATTAAGTTGGTTTGACATCCTGCAGAGTGCTAAGAAATAACAACATTTCTGATTCAATTCCTTCCAACATTGGAGAATACCAAAGTTTATCTCAGCTGTAAGTTTTTCTTGGTGATTAAAGACCATTATATTGAGCAAACCCAAATTGTCCAACCTGGAAAGGGGTGTACCATATCCTAAAGTCAATGCTATCCCCTTCTCTAAAATAACTTGCAATGTATTATATGGTTAACCAAAAATTGTATTGTTTATAATGAATTTCACTAGTACTGGATGCATCTATCAATGGTATTTTCTGTATCGGAAATTTTTACCACTGACTGTGTTTGTCCTTCAGTCTTGTAACTCTATTATTATTCAATCACCAGGGACTTGAGCTTCAACAATCTAACTGGACAAATACCAGACTCGCTGTTTAATTTGAGTTCTCTTTCCATCCTGTAATATCCCAAGCCCTCTTACTTGTTTTATATTCCTCCTAAACGTACTCTTTCAAGTACTAATTGAGGCATGTATTTCTGTCTTCATGATTAGGTTTCTTGGAAACAATAAGTTGAATGGCACCCTCCCTGAATCTAAAAGCTCATCTCTTCTCAATGTGCAAGTATTTCAGCATGTTTTCGTTAAACATCATCATAATTCATTACACTTGGAGGTTTCTGATAAATATGTTCTGTATTTGATGAACTCATCTGAGTCATCTCTTTGTTGATAAATATAATGTATTACTTCGGCTTTATCTGAACTGTACAATATCAGCTTCTACGTGAACCAGAAAGATTTGAATGCCCCCACTCGTTTTTCTAATTAACCCATAATCTTTTTGAGTGATCTCCCTATTAGATGCTACTGTTCTTTAGTTGATAATTTGTACTAAGTGCCTACAACTAAGCATAATTCCTTAGAAGTACAAATTTATATGCAGTAAGCCACAATAACTAGTGAACAGATGTTTCTCACCACTAGAAATTATCGTAACAGGACTATTTGACAACATTATGAGAAGGAAAATGGTAAATATGTTGCAGCTAATTGTCTAAAGTTCACCCCACAAAGTGGCTACTTTTTCTATAGGAGGCTTGCATTTATTTATTCGGTAATTTACTAACCTACTGTTTCTATCCCTTCAAGTTGGTTAGGAGCCCATTCTTTGTCCTACAATTTGTTCTGTCAGTCAGTCAGTCAATTTTTTTCTCAAGATATGGATTCTCATTGCTGGAAATCCTGAACCATAATCTTGTGGGTTCATGGGAAAACATGGAGAAATAGGGGTTTTAGATTCAAATAAATATGATGCAAAATCATATATCAGTGTATCGATAGGCTTAACTAATGCCTGAATTTTGATAATGGTCGTGGTATTATTATATTTAATTGTATGAAACTATGAACTATGTAATTGATATATTTGTCATGACATGTATGCAGAGATTTATCATACAATAATCTAGTTGGGAGCATTCCTTCTTGGGTCAATGGAACGAATTTACAGCTGTATGTCCTATTATTGCAGTACATATTCATTTTTCTGTTTGCAACATGAATTTTTTTTCCCTAGCTTAATAACTTCTTTACTTTTTTATATATCAATTTGTTAGTTTATTAGTGTCAGTTTTTCCAGCAATCATAACGATTTTGTTTTGGTAGGATATCCTTGCATTTATATACTTTATACGATGACATTAACATTGAGAATTTGTTTGGGTCTATTTGCAGTAATTTAGTTGCCAACAACTTCACCCTGGACAGTTCAAACAGCAGGTGATTCTGTGCATCTTAGCTCACTTTCGGTGTATTGAACGTTTGATTATGCATATGAGTCACAAGTCATTATCACACATGCCATATGAGTCACAAGTCATTATCACACATGCCTGTCATTGTTTTGTGCTTTTGTTTCTCAACTGGGGCTGCATCCAAATCCGCCAGGTACTGGTTTAGATCCTGAATCAAATTTCTCATTATTTATAGAGAAGAAAATATATTGTTTTTAAAAAAGTCAATTTATTATAAATTTAGAATTACATATAAATATATATAAATGCAACTTCATCTACATCCAAAAAGAGACTCTATGCGGTTGAAAAGTCACTCGCTGATCTACGAAAATGTAATAATCAGACCAAAACATATGACCCATATAGTGCGAATTGGCTCACACTGTCAATCCAATGATCTATTGGCCTTATCATCATATGGTTTCTCAAATATAGCTTACATCAATATGAGAATATCAAATTATCAATTAACCATCATTACATACTTGAATATAATCTATAATAACAGAAAACACAAGACTGAACCAAGCAAATAATTAAACCTTTTGCTATCTACAATTGTCCTACTCCTTAGGAAATGAGGTCAATATCAACAACTTAATGCCTAGAAACATAATTGTGTTAGTCAAGCACTTCTACTTATAAAGAATATTTCTTTGTTCTTTTGGACTCAAATAACAATCACATTTCCAATTTACGTGTTCTTCTGTTGAAAAAATTGCGGTGGGCATGTTTAGATAAAGCTTTTTATTAATTGTTATCCAACAAAGGAAATGAATATTCCTCAACCAAGTATTTTACTATTTAATTGTTGTACTTCAGTGCTCTTCCTTTGGGGTTGAATTGCCTTCAAAGAGACTTTCCTTGCAACAGTGGGTCTGGAATTTGTAAGTACAGTGGACACCTTATATGTTGTTAACATTGTAACCGAAATGCCTTTGTGACCGTTATGTGACAGGCGCGTCTTTCTTATCTTTATGCAGATTATAACTTTGGGATCAAATGTGGGGGTCCTCAGATCACGTCTTCTAATAACATTGTGTATCAGACGGAAAATGAGACCCTTGGTCCAGCTACATATTTTGTGAATGACGAAAGCGGATGGGGAGTTAGCAACGTTGGGTATTTCACTGGAAGCAGCAATCCTCAGTACACAATTTTCTCCTCATCTCAATTCAAAAATACTCTAGATTCTGAGCTATTCCAGACTGCAAGGCTCTCTGCTTCATCACTTAGATATTATGGCTTGGGGCTTGAGAATGGTAACTACACAGTGAACCTACAGTTTGCTGAACAAGCTATCCTAGATTCTACTACATGGAAAAGTCTTGGGAGGCGCGTGTTTAATATTTATATCCAGGTCTGCATCATCTTAAGGGATCTTTTTAATAATATGTTCTGAATTCCTATGACTAACATTTCTCTGTGAATGAGTAAACTTGCTATTGCCTTGATTTAAGAAGATGTTAAACTCTATAGATCATTTAACTGTGTTTTGAAATTCATCAATTGTATATATTGTTTAGGTCAAGAATCAAGATGCACTTTTAAAAGTGATGGGGCTATTAGAACAATTCTTGAAAGTATTAAAAAAGGCATTGAATCACCAGTCTAGCTCTTGATTCTGCACCTTACTCCTCATCTGTTTCCTTTTACCATCACGTATCTTTTATTTAAACCCAACGGTTTAGTCCAATGTATTCACTCTTCAAAACACAGTTCCTATCAAGTGATTTTAAAAATCTCAAATTTTCAACTCTTAGGATAATTCATTAATTCTTTGTAAACAAAATTTAGTATAATCTCCCAAAATTTAGTGAAATTAATCCGACCCTATTTGCTTCCTCACCTCTCTGTTTTCAGGGAAATCTGGTTCTAAAGGATTTTGACATACGAAAGGAGGCAGGGGGATCTTTCCTAGCTGTTCAGAAGGGATACACGACTCTGGTTTCAGAGAACTACCTTGAAATCCATCTCTTTTGGGCGGGAAAGGGGACTTGTTGTGTACCTGCGCAGGGTACTTATGGTCCTGTTATTTCAGCCATTAGTGCTACACCAGGTAATATACTATGGAAATTTAAGATGCAATTTAGGATGTTTAGATCTCACGCTTTCTCAAAGTGGTTCCATGCTATTGACTCTCAAGCTTTTCTACAGATTTCGAGCCTACTGTCATTAACAACACTCCAACTAGTAAGAAGAATAAGACTGGGCTGATTGTCGGGCTTGTTCTTGGTGGTGGAGTTTTAGTTCTGGTGATGGTAGTTTTCTTCATTGTTCGAAGAAGAAAAAGGCCCGACTTCAATGATATCGAAGGTAAACTGTTGCTTCTATTGTGAAAGAAGGGGATTTTCTGTAGTCAAATTCTTTGTTTATGCTTGCATTGTATGTAAATGAGTACTTTTCTATCTAACTTTCAAGAAAGCTGAAAGCCTACCAGCTATATGAGTAAGTTTGTAAGCAGGTGCTTGATGCCTTATTAAACAAATATTAAAAAGATCAAAACAGTCTCAGAGACATAATATTGTGTTCTGTTGAATCTGCAGAGCTGTTAGGGATTGATATTGGACCACTCACTTTCAGTTATTCTGCACTAAAGTCGGCTACGAATGACTTTAGTCAGGAAAACAAGCTTGGAGAGGGAGGATTTGGACCTGTCTACAAAGTAAGTTGCTACTCTAATCAACGACATGGTGTGGCTGCAACCATGTCAATCTCTTAATTTTACTGGTTGATTGAGTCCCAACTGCTACATTTCTATTGCATCTTCCTAAATGCTAATAATGACATCATAAAACATCTAGTCTTTCTTTTTCTCTGATTTCCTTTCTGTAATTATCTCCTTATGCTCCTAACTTCCTATGAAGGGTGATCTCCCAAAGGTGTCCACCTTACCCGGATATTATGTTTTGAGTCATAAGATTGTTTAAGTGAAATTCTGGTAAAAACAGTAATGTTATAGTGAGATAGAAAGAAGCATTACTGTGAAAAAGGTTGAGGGCATAAGCACATGCCTCTTTGTGATTATCATGTAAAAACTGAATTGAAGTCTGTCCAAGCTATAAAGACATCAGTTGCTCAAATCTAAATGAACTTAAAGATATCGGGAACAAGTTTATATTAGTTTTTCAAAACACTTGGAATTTTATTATTGATAGGGTACCCTTAATGATGGAAGAGTAATTGCTGTGAAGCAATTGTCTGCAACATCCCACCAAGGAAAGAACCAGTTTGTAACTGAGATTGCCACTATATCTGCTGTGCAACACAATAACCTAGTGACTTTGTATGGGTTCTGCACTGAGAGAGTTAAAAGGCTTCTTGTCTATGAGTATCTGGAAAACAAGAGTCTTGATCAAGCATTATTTGGTATGGGATAACATTATTGATTTATTACTCTTTAATCTATAATTTACGAAACATTGTAAAGATTTTTTGTTACAACTTGTATGAAACAGGAAATAAAAGTTTGAATCTTGATTGGTCAACACGATTTGACATATGCTTGGGAGTAGCTAGAGGTTTAACTTATCTTCATGAGGAATCAAGGCTTCGAATTGTACATAGAGATGTGAAGGCTAGTAATATTCTGCTCGATTCTAATCTCATCCCCAAGATATCAGATTTTGGTTTGGCCAAGCTTTATGGCAATAAAATGACCCACGTAAGTACCGGGGTTGCGGGAACAATGTAAGTTTTAGAGATTTAGTCAACTTCACATTCTTTTCATATTATTATAGTTTTTCATTTTTCTTTTGTCTTAAAAATAAGTTAGGTTAGTTTGTTAGTGACAAGTAGCACACATAATTGTCAATGATGCAGAGGGTATCTTGCACCGGAATATGCAATGCGTGGACACCTTACAGAAAAGACCGATGTGTTTGCGTTTGGTGTTGTAGCTCTTGAAATTGTCTCTGGTAGGCCAAATTCTGACCCGAGTTTGGAAGAAGATAAGATGTATCTTCTGGAATGGGTAAGGACTTTATATTATTTCACTGTCGATCCTTGCCCCTCCTAATTTTATGAAGGCTTTTCAGTTTTTTAACCTTGCTACGTTCATTGCGTATGCTTCCACCACACCTATTGTCTCTTAAAACTTGGGGTTCATAAAAAAATTCATTCTCGTCATCTTCTGCATTGTTTCATCTTTCATGACTGTCTTTCTGCTTCTTAGGCTTGGAACTTGCATGAGAACAACCGTGAAGTCGAACTAGTGGACTACAGATTATCCGAATTCAATGAGGAAGAAGCAAAAAGAGTACTGAAGATAGGACTTTTGTGCACTCAAACATCACCAATGCTGCGACCGTCAATGTCTGGTGTTGTGGGAATGCTTACAGGAACTATCGAAGTGACAGTAGTAAATTCAAAGCCCGGTTACTTGACCGACTGGAAATTCAATGATGCAAGTAGTGCCAGCAACATAACACTTCGTGTCTCGACTCAGGGAACTAATTCTAGCTTTTACTACTCACCGGCTAGTACAAGCGTAGTTTGAAGGAATTGAATTAAAAAGCACACAGCACGATTGATTTTTATGTTCTACATAGGTAGGTAGCAGTGAATATACACATAATTTGAAATTCTTGATTGCGTATGTAAATTAGATGTAGACGAAATTCTCATGGATTGGTTTATTATCTAGTTCTTTTTTCTTTAATTTGGTTTGACTTTTTTACACGAACGTGAATTCATATTTATAATTCAGATAAATTCTTTTTCAGCGGAAGTACCAACCTTATTGAAATGATGTTCGTGATTCATGAACACTTAGTTATTCACAAAAAGCACACATCTGCAGAATCCAAATTCATAAAGCGTAGTTCAATTCTAATCTCTTAAATTGGTAATAACTTTTGGCCAGTTTCTAAGTTGGTATTTAGAATCTTTTTGAAATCCAACTTACCCTACCCCTTGCCATCATCTCATGTTTAGGTTTAATTGTCAGGTTTAGAGACCGAAATCAAACTATGATATGGTACTGAACCCCCGAGAGTAAGATAAAGAAAGAAAACGGAAATGAAGAAAAAAATAAATTAAAGCAAGATTTTCATTCATAGTGGCTGCCGACAATACAAGGTTCCTAATATAGCCAATCCAAGATAGATACGATCATGACATTTGACAAC
Organism: Rosa persica; assembly: GCA_025331145.1. NCBI lineage: Eukaryota > Viridiplantae > Streptophyta > Magnoliopsida > Rosales > Rosaceae > Rosa > Rosa persica. Next base: position 4,457,552 of record WFKR01000005.1, on the reverse strand, counting down.
CATCTAACTAGTTAAATAAACCCTAACTAGCCAGAACAAAACACGTGCAAAGCGTGTGCACATCTAAGCAAAACAGTTTAACAATTGGTAAAAGCATAATGGGAGACTAATTCTGGTCAAACAAAGATAAACTAAGGTGGAATCATAACATTGCACCCTGCTGAACGTGAAACTTGTCCTCAATTTTCCGAATCAAAGTCTGGGAACCTGAGAAGAATTTCATCAGCATATTCCCACATTGCTTCTTCGGGGGTGGTGCCAAACCACTGCACAAGCCACTGAATGGCAGCTGCCCCATGCCTTTTGACAATTCTTCTTCAAGGATAGCAGAAGGTGTCCACTTGGGGTTGGCTGGATCAACGATTTGAGGGAGCTGGGTGGCCACAAAAGCAATATCTCCGATCTTTTTCTTAAGTAATGACACGTGAAACACATTGTGGATTTTTGCATTGGCTGGCAGTTTAAGTCGATAAGCCACTGATCCTATCCTCTCAGTCACAGCAAAAGGGCCATAATACTTTGCTAAGAGCTTGTGAAAGGCACCTTGATGCAGAGTTTGTTGCCTGTATGGTTGCAGCTTGAGATATACCATATCCCCAACTGCAAACATTCTTTCCGAATGCTTCCTGTCATGAAACCTCTTCATTCTAGCTTGAGCCTTTACTAAATTCCTTTTAAGTAAGGCTAGTAGCTCATCTCGACTTCTTAACTGGTGATCAACCTGAGCAAGTGAGGAGGCCCCTGGTGAATATGGCCAGATAGGAGGAAGAGCATATCCATAAATAGCCTAAAAAGGGGACATCATAATTGCAAAGTGGTAGGTAGTGTTATACCACCACTCAGCCCAAGGTAAAGCCTGCACCCAGCTCTGTGGCTTTTCCTCCACAACACATCTTAGATACTGCTCCAAAATTCTGTTTAAATTTTCAGTTTGGCCATCAGACTGAGGGTGGTAAGCAGAAGACCTGCTGAGTTTGGTCCCTTGTAACTTGAAGAAAGCTTCGCAAAACAAACTGAGAAACACAGGGTACCTATCTGATATGATGTTTGCTGGCATCCCATGTAGCTTGAAAAAATTATGCACAAACACTTGAGCTAGAGTGGAGGCCGTGTAGGGATGTGCTAAGGGAATAAAGTGAGCATACTTGGTCAGCTTGTCCACTATCACCCATATTATTGTCTTACCTTCACACCTAAGTCATGGAAATGTCACTCATGCTTTATCAGGTATTGTCAATGGTTGCAGTAAGCCTGGAGGTCTGATTGTTTCATAATGGTTTCTCTGACAAACTTCGTATTTCTGCAACAAATGCCTTAATATCGTTTTACATCCCAGACCATGCAAAATTTCTACAGATTCTCTTGTAAGTTATGGATTTGCCGGCATGGCCTCCAATTAGCCCTTCATGAAACTCAGCAATAATCTTTTTCTCCAGCCATCAATCTGAGGAACAAATTTTTTTTTTTTTGTAAAATAATTGGGAATTAATGATGGAGAAGTGCTTCTTACCATTACGGTCCTATTGTAAAGTTTGCAAAATGCTTTGAGCCTCTGCATCTTTCAAACAAGCCTGTTGTACTTCAGATACATATGTATGTACAGGTTGTGATACCCCAGTAAGTGTGAAAATTGAGGGGTTTCTGGAAAGAGCGTCGGGTGCCGCATTATTCTTGCCTGACTTGTAGCGTATAATGTAGTCATACCCTAGCAACTTCAACAACCACTTTTGTTGAGCAGGTGTGGTTACCTTTTGAGTCAAAAAATACTCAATAGTCCTGTGATCTATGAAAATTTTAAAATGATGTCCTAGGAGATATGGCATCTAATGTTGGACGGCAGCAACAACTGCCAACATTTCCTTATCATAGACTGATAAAGCAAGATCCTTTTGTGCCAGGGCCTTGCTCATGAATGCAATTGGATGGCCCTCCTGTGACAACACAGCCCCAATGCCCAAATCTAATGCATCACACTCTATAACAAACTCCTTAGAGAAGTCAGGCACAGCCAGGGCAGGTGTAGAGGTTAGTGCATTCTTTAGCTCCTCAAAGGCAGATATAGCTCGAGCAGTCCAGTGAAACGCATCCTTTTTTAACATGTCAGTTAAAGGTTTGGCAATAATTCCAAAAACTCTGACATATTTCCTATAGTACCCTGCAAATCCAAGAAATCCTCTAAGCTCCTTAAGTGTTTCAGGTTTTGGCCATTTACTGATGCTCTCAATTTTCATAGGATCAACTGCCACTCCTTCTACACTTATGATACGGCCTAGGTATTCTACTTGAGGCATCCCAAACTTACACTTACTTCCTTTGATTTTTAGAAAGTGTTGTTCTAGTCTCTGAAAAACTTGGTCTAGATGATGCATATGGTCAAACATAGAGGAGCTATAAATCGGGATGTCATCAAAAAAAACTAAAGCAAACTTTCTTAGGAAATCTCTGAGAATGTCATTCGTGACTGATTGGAATGTGGACCGTGCATTGGTGAGGCCAAATGGCATCACTAGGAACTCATAATGGCATGAGTGAATCCTAAATGCAGTCTTCCTGATGTCATCTTCACTCATTCTTATCTGATGGTAGCCTGATCTTAAGTCTAACTTAGTGAAGATCACTGCTCCTTGACTTCATTTAGAAGTTCATCCACTACTGGGATTGGGTACTTATCTTTCACAGTGGCTGGATTTAAAGCTCTATAATCTACACACAATCTCCATGTTTCATCTTTTTTCTTCACTAACAGCACAGGGGAGGAAAATGGGCTCACACTAGGTCTAATCACCCCATTGTCTAATAGTTCTTGAATAATTTTCTCAATTTCACCCTTTAGGAAGTGGGGGTACCTATAGGGCCTCACATTAATCGAGGCAGTATTAGGCAGCAGCTCTATCTTGTGGTCTTGTTTTCTAGCAGGGCGGAGATGTTGTGGAGCTTCAAAAATCTCAGGGTACTTGGATATCACTGCTTGGATTTCTGGAGGGGCAGCCATGTCAGGTTGAAGGATATTGCTACTACATAATTGCACCAACACTGCTTCTCTTTCCTTCTTCAGTAATCTTGTCATTGCTTTACACCCAATCAAAGTGGCTTGAGTTTCAGTCTCACCCTGTAATGAATAAATGTGTTCCCCAATATAAAATTTCATAGTCATGAATTCAAAGTTCCAGATGATATCCACAAGTGTTTTTAGCCAGCTTGCTCCCAAGATGAGCTCACAGCCAGAAACCGGCAGTACATAATAATCTACAGTGAAAGTGTAGCCTTGTGGGTTGAGTTCAAGCTGTGCCAACGTGGAAGTTTGCATAATTTCCCCACTGGCTAGTCTTACCTGCAATGGTTTGATAACCTGTGTACAAGATTTCACATTTTTTAATACTATGGGATGGACAAAATTATGGGATGCACCTAAGTCTATCAAGACATGTAAGTTTTTCTTCTTATGATCCCTTTAGCTGCATATTTGGAGCCTCATTTTCCTCTAACACACCAACATGGTCTCCTGCTTCCTCCTGGGGGTTGGGGTCAAGGATGTCCATCTCTTACTGCATTAATTCCATGACCATCATGGCTGGCCTCTCCGGTAATTATGGCCAGGTCTGAAAATCTCATCACAGAAAAAACATTGGTTCCTGGCCCTCATTTCTTGATACTCAGCCTGAGTCAGTCTTATGTTACCTCCCCCCATATTATTCCCAATAGCTGGTTGTGGATTGTGTGGTGGCCTAGCCTGAGCAGCTGGCTGAGGTGGTCTAAAAGGAGTTGGATTATGGATTGGAGCAGTAGGCTGCCTAGGAACAAGGCATGTGTTTTGCCTGTTCCCAAAGGTGTTCCTAGCATAACTTCTATGCTGTAGCTCCCTTTCCTCATAAATCTTTACTAGTTCACATGCCTCATACAGGGTCCTAGTCTTTTGAGCCTTGACATCTGCTCGAATGTTGTCTTTCAATCCCCTAAGAAAACAAGACAAAAGAACTTGTTGTGGGAAACCTGGGGCCCTCCTAGAAAGTTTGGTGAACTAGTCCTTGTATTGTTCAACAGAACCAGTTTGGGACATCCTGGTAAGGCAGCCTGGTAGTCTAGGACATTGTAGCCACTGAATTCCTGCATCAGAAGATCAACTAATCCTGGCCAAGAGTTAGGAAATTCATGTTTAAACATGAACCATCTATCCGAGGCCTTCTCTGAAAGATGCATAGTGGCAATGGCTAGCTTTCTTTCTTTTGGAACTTGATAGAACTAGAAGAACTGTTCAACCGTTCAACAGGTCTCCCCCACTAAAAACACTAAATTCGAGCTTCATTTGTCTCATGGTGGGTAGGTTGAGGTCACCAGTATGCAATAGGGGTTGTTGAAAGTGTTGTGGTGGAGGGAAAAGTGCATACTGTTGTTGGGAAGGTGGTGGCCCTAAGGGGTTAAGTGTGTTCCCAAAGGCATGATATTGTGGTGTTTGAGTAATGGTGGTAGCAAAGGTAGGGTAAGCAGATCCTATAGGTTGTGTAGAAAAATTGGTGGCAGTTTGTGGAGAAGCAGTTTATACAAAGGTCAAGGGAGTGTGTGAGTAGGGACTAGATTGAATAGGACATGGTGAAAGGATCTGCAGAGCTCATAGAGGTGTTATGATACCCCCAATAAGGAGCAAAGGGAACTGGGTTCTGATTGGGAGTAGGGTAAGGTCCCGAAAAATGGCCAAAAGGTTGGGATCCTAACACAGTATGTTGAAAGTAATGAGTTTGGGTCTGTGACTCATCAATTTGCTGTTTCTGTGTGTTAATGTTTCCTTCCTCAGCTAAGTTAGTGTTACTGGCTTAAGAGATTATAGCTCCCGAAGCATTAGTGATCCAGGCACTAGGAGTGTTAACATCCGATGATAGATCAACCATAGCAGTAGTAGTACCACACATAGCATTTAAAGTAACAGTATTTTCAGCGAGGTTTAAGGGAGAAGTGGAGGCCGGCTTTGATATACTACCATGTGTAAGAGTCAGAGCAGTAGTAGTGAGGGCTCTTGTAGATGAGGAAGAGTCTCCCTTAGTAGCCATAATAGGAGATCCAGATGTAGGAGGTAAGGATCCAAACTTAAGCAAAGAAGAATCAATCTGAGCCGCAACTACCACCGAGTTGTCCTTCACTGTTTGGAGCTCTTTCAACATTTCTGCCCGGAAAGAATTGAGTGCTTGGTACACATTGAGAGTCATTTGCAGCTCACCAAACTTGGAGGCTGTTTCATCTCTATGCACCTGGAGCTCGAATCCAACATTGGAGAGCTCCCCCGAATTTTGTGGAGCAGATCCATCACCTCCAACCCTTTTGAGTTTAACCATTGGCCCCAAATCGAGGGCTTTAATACCAGTTGATATGGTACTGAACCCCCAGAGAGTAAAGCAAGATTTTCATTCATAGTGGCTGCCGACAATACAAGGTTCCTAATATAGTCAATCCAAGATGGATACGATCTTGACATTTGGCAACCATCTAACTAGTTAAATAAACCCTAGCTAACCAGAACACAACACGTGCAAAGCATGTGCACGTCTAACCAAAATAGTTTAACAATTGGTAAAAGCATAATAGGAGACTAATTCTGGTCAAACAAAGATACACAAGGTGGAATCATAACAAACTAGATTGTTGATCGGTTCAGTTTTGGAACCTGTGATCCAAGTATCAAAACCGAACTGCATCGACCTAACCATATAATTCGATTATGGTGTGATTCGGTTCCACCATTACATGAATTGAATGTCCACCAAATTGACACATCTAGAGACCAGAGGCACATAATATTGATATATATTTTCTTTTTCATAAAACACTTGAGAAATTATACACATATTTGATTTTTGTAAAATTTTAAATCACTATTTTACCCTTTTTTCTAATTATAAAAAGTAAAAGCCCACAGTCTCCCCCTTCATATGCTCAATGGCAAACAAACAACGCTGGAGTGATTACTTTTTTTCTAATATTTGAGTTATGCTCACTTAATTAATTTTCTAATATTTTTTTGGTCAAAATTTATCTGAAATGCATACAACTATATATGCAAGTCTTGTAAATTATTGCAGTATTATTTACTTTTTTGAATCGAATGAGGTCAGTTAAATTTATAATTCAGCAACCAATACCAGAAACGACACATCCCTGAGGGGCCTATAGAAAGAGCCGTCCTTTAGGACATACAAAGGACCTATTCTAAAGAAAGAGAACCTCGCACTCCCGGGTACACCCACCTTTTGAGGACAATTAAGCACATTTATTCTAACAAAACCTAGATTCTCAGAAGCAGAGAAAATAAATGAAACAACTGAGCATCTAGATCTTGCGACCCAAACTAAAGTTTAAAAAGTACTAGTAGAGGATGTAGCACCTACATCCCCTATAGTTCCACCAGTGGTCTGCAACTCTTCCATTTGGTCTATCTCAGTAGACGAACACGTCTCCTTCTCCACAGAAGTTGGAACTTCACGATCACTATCCCGAAGTCTCCACTTTTTAGATTCTTTTCCCTGAAGATCTTTCTCAAGGGCCTTACCACACTTAGGCATGTTCTTACTTCCCTTAGGCCTTCCCAACTTCTTCTTTAGTGGCGACACAATTAGTTTTCCATTCTTGTACTGCAAGACAAGCTGCATACCATCATCAACCTGCATCATTGGATCAGATTTAGACACATATTTCTTACCTATGTGTCCTAAAACCTCCACGACCTTTCGCTTAGTTCCAGTACCTAATTTGGACAAAGAGATGAATCCACGACCATTGTCTCGTAACCAACTACCAAACTTGAAGGCTGAATAACAGCCAGAGGGAGACCACTCCCCATAGTCACCAAGCCAATAGGATTAGGAGTCGCGGATTTCCAATTCTCTAAGAATGCAAACAAATTGAAACCTGCAAACAAAGTCGCAAGTTATATGGATTCTCCCATCTCCGAGGTTTGGATAAGTGGAATATCCATCTCCACCAACCTCAACTCTACGACAAACCCAATCAGAGCTGAACCTACCACTGTCAACATTCCATGAGCAGTCTGCTTTTCTTTTCCGTCAGAACTAGGACTTTGCTTCTTGTCCATCAAAGACAGACCCGTCATCGCTGCAGCTTGCAGTTTGGCAAGTATCTCTTCTTTTTCCTTCATCAGCAAAGCATCACACCCTTCTTCACCATGCTCAAACAGTCCACAGTTGTGACATAACCCTCTGATCTTCTCATAGATGAAAGACAGCTCCAGAGTCATAACTGGGGAAAACTCAAAAAGCTTCCATACCCTGACTCGCCGTCGGACATCAAAGACCACCGTAATCCTCTGATCTTCTTCCTTCCGATACAAAGCAATTTGATCAAACTGGATTACTCTCCCTAGAGCCGAACCTACAAGATGCAAAGCCGCTTTATTTCGGAGCCTCACCGGAAGACCCTTGACAACGACCCAAGTTTCCACCAGATTCAATGGAACCTCAGCCACTGAACCAATTCCATCATAGCTACCAAGCACCAACATGGTGTTTCTGTAGAACCCAGGTCCACCATGCATGATCTTATTACGTTCAGCCTCTCTATCAAACTGAAAGACATATCAATCTCTTACCAGATTTGATACGCCAAACTGTGGAGATGGTACCCTTAAAACCTATAAATTTGTTCTTGTGGCCAAGGAGTCGACCCACCAGATACCGGTCTGCCTGCAGCACTGCCAGTCCCGCCGACCCTAAAGAAACTCATCCGGAATCCGCCAGAGGAAGGCTAGCCGAGATGTTCTCTTCCTTGAGAGCCATAGCGCTGGGAAAAATGATGAAGTTTTGCTCGAAGAAAATGACGAGGAAACCCTAGCAGAGACGGCTAGGTCAGATTTTTATTTTTTATTATCAATAAGATGCAGTATTATTTACTTGAACAAATGAACATGTTTATCAAAACACTAGAACATATAGAAGAAAAGTTGAATAAATTTCTTCACTATCTATTTGAGTATTTGCTTGGGATTACTAGAATTATCAAAACAAAAAGTGAAATTCATCATAGTTTAATAGTATTATAGTAGTTCATTGATTCATATATATATATATATATATATATATATATATATATATATATCTGGGTAGGTTTTGATGTCCAGTAAACTAAAGACTATGATAACCATGGTGGCTCGTGACAAGTTTCACCTTGGAATTAGATATATTCCCTTACTAAATGAACTTGATTCATAGAAACAGAGAGAACCAGTTAAAAATGAAACATATGGAATTGTAGTGAGTGAGAGAGAGAGAGAGAGAGAGAGAAAGGTGTTGTTATTTGCAGGAAATCGGAGAAAAAGTATAGTAAAGGAGACATAAAGATGAGAAAGGGTAAAAGAGGAAAAATATAGGGAAAAAATGGCAAACAAAATTTGAGAGGTGCTTATGAAGAAAAATTGGATGTGCAAATAATATTACTCAAAACTCTTTGTTTTAGGAACCTGTAACATTGTCTTTGATTGCATCGAACTGAACTACACTCCAACACTAGTCAAACTAATTCCACTTGGTCACTAGTTATTTCTAAATTATTAGGTTGTCGAATAATAAATGGAGTAAATTCCACTTGATCACTAATAAATGGAGAAAATTACACTGGTAGTAATTGTATAATAGTGAAGTACGTTGTGTACATAATTATGTATATTTCGTTATTCAAACTTTGTCAAAATCGAAACGATAATGTTAATAATCAACTTGTTGTTTTAGAGAAACGGGAACTAAGAGAAATTTGTTGTGTATTCTCATTAATAATAGAGGCCTCTTTTTATAGAGGATTACAATGCATAGAATCTAAATCATACAAGGAAAGACAATCATACATTGAATAGGAATCTCTAGATTCTTCTAATTAAACCCTATTACAACTAGGTCAAGTAATCTAAACGTGGTGCTCCTCTCGTTGCCTCATTAAAAACTTTGCCGAGTAACAAAAACCTTGTTGGACAAAAATAACCTCAGTCGAAAGGGAAAAAGAGCACAACACACCCTTCACTCTTCGAGACGAACATGTAGGCATCTCCCCCTGATGTTTGCGCCTCCCCCTGATGACTACGATCGTGGGAGTTTAGATAATTTCCGCAAGCCAATTCTTGCCACATGTTTCTCAAACGTGGATTTAGGCAATGACTTAGTAAATAAGTCTGTCATATTGTCCTCAGATCAAACCTAGTTTCCTTTGATCTTGAGGAGCTTCTGTTGTTGCTGATTGTAGAAGAATTTGGGCGATATATGCTTGGTGTTGTCACCTTTGATGTAACCTTGCTTCATTTGTTCAATGCAGGCAGCATTATCCTCATAAATACTTGTTGGCTCATCTGTGGTAGACTTGAAACCACAATTACTTCAAACACGTGTAACTATGGATCGTAGCCATATACATTCATGAATAGCTTCGTGAAGAGCAATAATCTCTACATGATTTGAAGAGGTATCGACTAAGGTCTGCTTTGTAGACTTCCAAGATATCGCAGTGTTTCCCATGGTGAACACATATCCGGTTTAGGAACGACTTTTGTGCGGGTCAGAGAGGTACCCAGCATCAGCAAAATCTTCCAAAACACTTATATCATTTTGGGATGGGGAGAGGGAACGCAGTCTACCATGTGTGGCATCCCTGGCATTTGATGGGTCCGAATCCATCATCTCTCTGTAGGGATAGAACAAGCTCATATTAATTGTACCACTTAGGTATCGAAAGATATCTTTAGCACCAGTCCAATGGCGTCATGTTGGCACAGAGCTATATCTACTTAACAAGTTCACAGCAAAAGAGATGTCTGATCTTGTGCATTGTGCTAACTACAATAATGCGCCTATTACACTTAGATAGGGCACTTTTGCCTCTAGCACTTTTTCATCATCATCTTTTGGACGGAATGGATTCTTCTTTAGATCAAGAACACAGACGACCATTGGAGTGCTTGAAGGCTTAATCTTGTCAGTGTTAAAATGCCTAAGCATCTTTTAGGTCTGTTGATGTTTAATATTTAGTGGTTGCTAAACTATGATCAACGCATGTCCGATGGGCGGACCGTTACTTGATATTGTTAGTATTCCCGCTACCTGTCAAGTGAAACACAAAGAGGGTGTCAGAGGGAGACCGCGTCGGGCGGTCTTCTCTTCTCCGATGCCTAAGTTAGTTAATGTATTTGTTGATAGGATAACAGTAGACAAGTAGTAGATGCGTCCTTAATGAGGAGAGAGGAGAAAACCTTTTATAGGTGGGGAGGGAGCTGATCTTCTCCATGTTTTCGATGTGGGACTAATATGCTTCAGTTCCCAGTTTCTGGAGCTTCTGATGCTGTGTTGGGGGAGCTTGTATTTCTGGCGATAGTATGAGCGTAGCTCATTATAGCTAATTGTGCTATGCAAATGCTTATATAAGTACAAGTCCCCCAAGTCCCCAGTCAAGGAGGGCCATCTTGGTTGGGGAGTTGCCCAGTGGTTTCAAGCGTTGCTCCCGCTAGACTTGCAAAGCATAATTAGCGTCAGTGCATTGTCAACCATGGATTTATTGAGCAAACGCTTTATACCTTTTTGGGTGGGGCCCTGTTAGGCCCACCAGGGAGTCCCCACTCCCCGGCTAAGATAGACCTCCGTTTGGTCTGTGTATTAGTTGTTGAGGGGATCTATGTTGAACACAGGGTGTTGGGTAGCGAGCCCAAACTTTGATACCCATATGTCGGGGGTCAACGTGCCTGATCAGGGCCGTCGAAGACTATTGATGTGTCCCCGTATTTATCCCAGAGGACCATGGTTTTGCTGCAACGCCGTGTGGTGGTCGTTGTAAGTATGAGGTGTAGCCTGAAGAATCAGATGTTGCGTAAATACCTCTGTCGAGGGTAAGGGGTGGTAGCATAGATGAGACTCGTCTGCAGGCTTAGTGGGAGAAGTTTCGCTAGCGGTGTTGCGCGTAGCGGAGGCTCGCTTTCAAGATAAGGATAGAAGTTCCGCTAGCGACGTTGTGCGTAGCAGAGACTTGCTTGAAAGATAAGGAGAGAAGTTCCGCTAGGGTGTTGCGCGTAGCGGAGACTTGCTTGAAAGATAAGGAGAGAAGTTCCGCTAGCAGTGTTGCGTGTAGCGGAGACTTGCCTGAAAGATAAGGAGAGAAGTTCCGCTAGATATGTTGCGATTAGCGGAGACTTGCTTTTAAGATAAGGAGAGAAGTTCCGCCAGCGGTGTTGCGCGTAGCGAAGATTTGCTTGAAAGATAAGCAGAAAAGTTCCGCCACCGGTGTAGAGGCACTGAACCGGGACGATTGGTATACTCGCTCTCTTTGATGGCTTCTGCTACGTGGCCCTCATGCGTTGGTCTAACGTTTGGGATCGTGAGTTCTGAGCACGCCCGTCTCTTCGTCATTAATACGAGTAATTATTGACTCAGTCTCCGAGGCAACGCCTCGGTTATTTTGAAAACTGAATGCGATTGTGGGACACGTGTGCGGCTGGATAGTGAAGTCGCTTTTTGGTGAACGGCCTAGATTTGATTGATGTTGACATTAAAAGGGGAGAAAACGAGAGGTTGTCGCCATTATCTCTTCACTCATCGTCCTCAAGCTTTGTTCTCTAGCATTTGAGAAGTGACTTTTGCCACTCGAGTGAGAGATCGGTGTTTTGGTACAAAGGATCCCTGGAAGTGAAGGCGTAGAGTTTGAACGCTCCTGAATCTTCATGAATAGGTTAGTGATTCTGAGTCTTTTCAGTTTTTTTTTTTTCTGTTTTGCTCTGCCAGTTTCTGGGTTTTCGATTTGAGTGGTTTTTTATGCCTCGCTAGTGTGCTCTGAGGGTGTAAAACACGTTTTTTTTTTTTGGGGTGGTCTCTTCTGGTGTTTTTGACAGAAGAAGAGGTTTAGAGATTTTTGCTAGATGGTCGAATCTGGGTTAGTGTGGGTTGGTGTTCGTGTTTTGGTCAAATCTGGGTAACTGTTCTTGACGTTCCTAGATGAAAATTGTCGTAGGGGTAGCTTAGATCTTGTGTGAACTAACTAGTTTAGGTTTTAGGGTTTGTGATGGCTAGCGTCATAGAGATTTTGAGCAGTGAGGATTCTGGGTCTGACGTACAAACCATACCCGGGGACGTGGCCATGGCTCAAGGTGGGCGACCAGAGAGTTTTAAGACCATAGAGAATGATGGTGGACGCGAGCGGTGTGAGGAGAGGCTAGCGAGCAATAGCGCAGCTAGTGGTTCCGCTGATGAGGGAGACATCGGCGGAGAGGAAATGGAGTCTGCGTGGTTCCTGTCTGACGGAACCGCGGTTGATGAGGCAGGAAGGGGGATGACCGAAGGCTCCGTCAGCCGCTTGAAGCGGGCGTATCACCTACCTGGAGTGGTGAAGTTGCGTCTGCCAGCCGCTAATGAGAAAGCCTTTCCGGTGAGGTACGCTGCTGCTCATGTGGCCATCTTCCGCCAAGGTGTGACTCTTCCGTTGCTCCCCAATCTCCAGATTTTGGTTTGTGAATTTGGCCTCGCCTTTGGGTAGATTTGTCCCAACATGTGGCGGTTGCTGATGGCGCTGAACTCGTTATGGCACCTATCCGGTTGTGAGGGTCCAACCGTGGCAGAGGTATTGCATTTCTTTAAGTTGGTGTACGTGAGGCGCCGAGGTTGTAGCGGTCAAGTGAATTTGAGTCGGCGGCAAGGGGCGCCTAAGTTAATCGAGAACATGAAGGACGGGTGGGAATAAGAAGCGGGGCCGAATGAGGGGCCGCCAACCTTTCGGATTAAGTCGGAGTTTCAGCCCATCAGAGGTTGTCGTCGACCTCCGCCACTCCAGATTTTGGCTTTGCTTGTTTGACTCTTGTAATTCTAATCGCCTCACTTTTTTTATAGAGGGCATGCGTTACAACCTGACTCGCGAGGAGGAGTGCCGCGTGGCGAGGATTAGAAGGTGTTGGCAGAACCGCAACCTGCTTGACCTTAGGCTTCTCACAGGTTGGGAATTGTTGGTCGCTCAAGAGTTGACTCGCGCCTTTGATAGGTAACTTTCGGTGATTGTTCTCTAGTCCAATTTTCGGCAGGCTAACTTGTTATTTGTTTTTGTAGAATCTCCCCCGGGAAATAGAAGGAGCCAAGATGCTTTTGCCAAGGCAATAGACAGTGCAGAGATGAACGATTTTTAGGAGAGCATGTATGCTCAAGGGTTGGCGGCCCAGAAGACTGCAGTCGACCCGGAGATACTGGTGCTGCCACTCCGAGGTGCATATAGTGTTGTCGATGCCTCAATACTCCCATCTTGGTACCGACGGTTTGCCAGCCGTTCAGGCGGGGGCTGCGGTCAATCGCGACGTTGCTGGTGGGAGGGCGGTTCTGGAATCCGCTGTGCAGATGAGGGAGAGAGTAGCCGCCACCCGGAATGGGTCCCAAAAGGAGAAAAAGGTGGCCACGAAGGCACCGATTACGATTGCTGGGTTGAAGCCACAGGTGGCCTCAAGGTCTGTTGTCGCTGGTGCTACGTAAGTGTTGCAAAAGAAGCGGCGTCAGAATGACGAGGCAGAAGGGGCAGAGACGGCCCGCCAACAGAAGAAGTTGAAGCAAGCTGTTCCAAAGGCGACCGTCTCCGCTGGGGGGGAGGCTCGGACAAGTGACCTTGATTCGTTCGTCTCCTATACCTAGTTTCTGATGGACTTTGAGAGAGAGTATTTGTATCACCAGTGTGAGAGGCTGGGGTTCGGCGGCCTGGAGGAGGTTGTTCGCTCCACCGCCCTTGATCAATCGCCCTTCAGCTCTGCCTTTGGGCACTTGTCTGTTGGGTTGCATCATTTGTTTCTGGCAGCATCGAGTCAGCCCCGCATTGAGCAATAGCTGAGGGAGAAGATTGGTGGTCTCTAGGGGGAGTTGGCGGGAGCCAAAGAGAGACTGGCGGAGGCTGAGCAGCATCTGTCCAAGGCCGAGTGTGATCTGTTGGATGCCTGTGGCAAGCTGTCTGTCGCCGTTGAGCGTGACCTCGAGCTGAATAATGACTTCTCTAAGCTACAGCAGGACATGGCTCTGTTGAAGGATTAACTGGCGGCTAAGGTCAAGAAGATTGAGATCCTTCAGCGGGACCCTACAGCCAAGTCCGCCGAGGTGAAGAGGTTGGCGGATGAGGTTGCCCGGTTGGAAGCGGATAAGAGTCGCACGGAGGCCGCCGCTGCGGAGGCGTTCAAGCAGTCCGCCGAGTATAAACATGCGATGGCGGAGGCGGCAAAGTCTAGTGTCACCGCTAACCTAGATCTGCTAAAGCAGAAGGGTGCTATCGACTAGGTGAAGGCGTCCCAGCCCACCAGACCGTTAGTGCAAACAGCGCCTCCTGCGAGTGGTGTGACTCCTACTCCGGATGATGGTGTTCATTCAGGAAGTGGGGAGAACGGTGAACATCCGGCGGATGACTCTCAACGGACTCCACCTCCTACGCGGTTTGAGGTTTCGCATGCCTGCTTTCTGGCTGCACACACTCAACCAGATGGTACCATCGTGACTCCCAGTCCGACCGCTCTTGGGTCCGATCAGATGAGCCATATGTCAGAGCGAATCGCCGCCGGCAAGCGAGGATGGCACTACAGCTTCCCAGAACCCATGAAGACCGGTCACTGTAGTGCCGCTGAGACCTCTTTTTTTTTTTTTTTGTCGCCGCTAAGGCTCTTGTAATTTTTGGAAACATCTTTGGGTGGGGAATCCCGATCCCAAATAAATTCAACTAGTTATTTGATTTGGAGGTTTTTGCTGCAGTACTCGTCGTTGATTTGTGTTGGTTGCATGCCGCCATACTGCTAGAGACTCGACCTGTGTTAATCAATTGAAACATTAAAGGAATTAAAATTGTTCTAAGTGTATGAGGTAGCGGACGTGGTCTGCCGAATGTTGTTGGCGTTGCCAGTTAATTCTTATGCATGGGTTTGGCAACAATGGTTTGAATAATTCCTCATTTCATTGGTAACTGACGGATCAGCATTTACAAAAGTGGGGTTGTACCCATTGGGTAGCTTCCCTCAGCTAAATATTGAACAAAAATTTAGCTAAGTCAAGATGCTCTTAGGTAGCGACATGACTATTTGTAGTAATATCGCAAGTGTTCGATATTCCAAGGGTGGGTCGTTGTGACGCCATCCTTGTCCATTAAATATAAGGTGCCAGGGCTAACGACTTCCGTAATTTTGTATGGACCTTCCCAAGTTGGGCGGAGGGCCGTTGGCGATGGGATGACCTCCTTCATTACCCAGTCCCCCAGTTGGAGGTTCCGGGCCTTGACCCTGGCGTTGTAGAAATGCGATACCCGCTGTTTGTTTTGTATATTGTGTAAATGGGCCTTGTGTCGTTTTTCCTCCAAGAGGTCCTCGTCTAGGCAGACGCCTTCACCGTTGGTCTTAGGGTAGTATCCTTCGACTCTTGCAGTGGGTTGAGTGACCTCAATAGGTAAGACAGCCTCTGTTCCGAACATCATACAGAATGGTGTTTCATCAGTGGCGGAAGTTGGGGTAGTTCTAATGGCCCACAGGACTTCAGGCAGTTTTTCCGCCCATAAACCTTTGGCGTCATCAAGTTTCTTTTTTAGTAGCTTTTTGATGATCTTGTTTGCTACCTCGACCTGACCATTGGTTAGGGGTGAGCGACAGATGCAAAACTCATCCGGGTGCCCAAGTTGGCTGTGAAGGATATGAGCTCCTTGTTGTTGAACTACGTGTCATTGTCTGTGATGATTGTATTGGGGATGCCGTAGCGGCAGTAGATGTTCTTCCAGAAGAAGTGAATTACCTTGGCGGTAGTGATTGCTGTCAGAGGTTCCGCCTCTATCCACTTACTATTGTAGTCAATGGCGACGATGATGTATTTGAACTGTCCTTTTGCAGTTGGGAACTTTCCTATTAAGTCCAGGCCCCAAGTTGAGTGAATCCATGGGCCAATGATGATTGAAAGGGGTTCCACCGGGGCGTGTGGGAGGTCAGCATATTGTTGACATTTGTGGCAGGACTTTGATATCTTTCTGGCATCGTTGCTGAGCGTAGGCCAAAAGTAGCCCTGTAGCATTGTGCGGTTGGCCAGGGATCTGGCACCCGAGTGGTTTCCACATTTCCCGCTGTGTATTTTTGCAAGTACGACCTTTCCTTCCTCTGGGGTTAGACACCGGAGGTTAGGGTGAGTGAAACCCCGGCGGTAGAGTTTACCATTCTAGATGTTGTAGCGGGTTGCTCTCCGCTGGAGTTGTCGTGCTTCGACTTTACCTGCTAGAAGAGTCTCATTGCGTTTATATTCAATGATTTCGTCTATCCAACTGGGGCTGACTTCAATGTTAAAAATCTCCGCTAGGGTTTTCGTGATGCTTGGTCTGTCAAGACTCTCCACCCTTGTGTATGCGGGACTTTGGTGTGGTTGAGCGGTTGCCAGTCTTGCCAGTGAATCAGCCTTGGCGTTCTTTTCCTTAGGGATCTGTGTAATGGTGTGGAATTTGAATTTTTTTAGAAGCTTTCTGACGTATCCCAAGTATGCCGCTAACTGTTGATCTTTGGCTTGGAAACTATCGTTGACTTGGTTAATGACTAGCTGGGAGTCGCTGAATATGTTGACGCTGTCAGCCCCAGAATCGATGGCGAGGAGTAAGCCGGCAATAAGTGCTTCGTACTCCTCCATGTTGTTAGAGGCTTTGAAATTGAACTTTAATGCATATTCCACGTTTAGTCCCCCCGGCCCCATCAAGATGACGCCTGCACTGTTGGCCTTTGCGCAAGCGCAGCCGTCGACGTGTAGGTTCCAGTCTGAGTGTTAGGGGGCTGGGTCGTCAGCGGTTATTATTTCTACACCATAAAGCCTCTCTGCCATTTTCAACCTGGCGCTCCATGAGCTCAGCAATGAAGTCTGCCACTGCCTGGCCTTTCATGGCGGTCCTAGGCTTATAGTTGATGTCAAACTCACTAAGTTCGATGGCCCACTTGCTGAGGCGCCCCGAGTGTTCAGGGTTCTGCATTACCTGTCTTAGCGGCTGATTTGTTAGGTGGGCCTGAAAGTATTGGCGGAGGCGTCTGGCGGCGACGATGAGTGCAAGAACGAGTTGCTTGAGTGGGGGATATCTTGTTTCTGCCCCGCTCATGCCTTTGCCGGCGTAGAATATGGGGAGCTCCTCGTGCCCGTCCCGCAGGACAATGGCACAGCTTATCGCTGATTGTGATACCGCTAGGTATATATATAATGTCTCCCCTTATATAGTAATAGAAAGGAGTGGGACCGTTGCCAGGTACTCTTTCAAGCTTTGGAATGCTGCCTCACAGTCCTTGTTCCAGTCGATGACCTTCTTATGGGTTGTCTTCAGAACTTTGAAGAATGGGAGACATCTGTTAGTAAGTCTGGAGATAAACTGAGAAAGAGCAGTTAGTTTGCCTTGGAGGCTTTGAACGTGCTTCTTCCACTCTGGGGCCTTCATGTTGAGGATGGCCTGCACCTTGTCAGGATTGGCTTCTATGCCCCTTCACTGACTATGTAACCAAGAAATTTACTGGCAGTGACGCCAAAGAAACATTTTTCTGGGTTGAGGCGCATGCCATAAGCTAAGAGAATGGTGAATATGATTCTGAGGTTTGCCACGTGTCCGCTAGCCTTGATGCTTTTTACCAACATGTCGTCCATGTAGACCTCGATGATTCTCCCCAGATGTTCAGCGAACATGGCATTCATCAACCGCTGGTAAATTGCCCCGGCATTCTTCAGACTGAAAAGCATGACATTGTAGCAGTATAGGCTCTTGTCGGTGGTGAAGGAGGTGCACTCTTGGTCGCCGGGGTGCATCTTCATCTGGTTGTAGCCGGAGAATGCATCCATCATGCTGAGCAGCTCGTGTCCAGCGGTTGCATCGACAAGCTGGTCTATGCGAGGTAGCGGGAAGCTGTCCTTGGGGCAGGCCTTATTGAGGCTCTTGAAGTCGACACATATCCTCCATTTTCTACTAGGCTTTTTGACCATGACCAAGTTGGATATCCACTGGGGGTAATTGACTTGGCGGATGAATCCAATATTCTGGACCTTGGCAACCTCTTCCCCTATTGCACGATACCTCTTCTCCTCGCCGCTGCTTAACAGGGTAGGAGGATGGTTTGATGCTCAATTTGTGTGTTATGATCTCAGGGGACATGCCTGACATGTCAGCATAGGACCATGCAAAGACGGCTGTGTTGTCACGCAGAAATTGGGTGAGCTCATCCGGTATCACTTGGTCAAGCTGAGCACCGATGCGGACTGTCCGCTCAGGGTGTTCGTCTCAAATACTGATGACCCTCAAGGAGGTTTCTGGGTTGACAAGCTCTTTTTTAACATATTTCTTCTCGTCCTCCCTAGGGTCCTCAAAGATGTTTGGTGCTGGTGCATGGTTTCCCACCGTTAAGATCTCGTGGCGGCGCGCCGAGCGTGCCACGGTTGTGGAATAACATCCCGTGCCTGGTGTTGACTTCCCTTGACACAGCCTGTCCAGTTGGGCGTAGGAAACTTCATGAGAAGCATATATCCAGCAATGATGCACTTGTCCTTGTTGAGCGCTGGTCGACCAATAATGGCATTGTATGAGCTGAAGTAGTCTATAATGATGAACTCTGTGTGGATTTCTGCCGTTCGTGGGCTAGTGCCAATAACTAGTCGCATGTAGTCAGAACCCAATGGTTGTGTGACGTCATCGGAGAAACTAAGCAATGGCTCATAATCCTGTAGCAATTTCCTATTCCATAGGAGTTTGTTGTAACAACCGTTAAAGATGACATTTACAGCGGAATCACTGTCGATAAGGACTCTTCCTACTGACCATTTGCCAAGTGTGGCGTCGATTAAGAATGGATTATCGTGGGGAAAATGTACTCCGCGCTCCTCTTCCTCTGAGAAGGTAATGGGTTCCCAACCAGCCTTTGGAAGTTTAGCGGACCTCTCATAGCAGATGTTGCAAATTTCGTTGGGGTGGTTGGCACGTGCATAGCGCTTCTTTGCCCTATGAGACATGTTGGTGATTGGGGCACCACCATCAATCGTGTTGATACGGCCCATTAGTTCGATGTTGGCGACCACCGGTGGCGGTTAGCCCACTTTGAATTGCTCCATCTTACCATCTCGGTATAAAGTTTCAATGGTTGTTTTGAGGGCGTGGCATTGTGTCAGCTGTCCTCGTGGTATTTACACCATTTGCTAGTGTTTCTGGGCTTTCCCACCCTTGGGTACTTTCTTGGGGGTGGTGGCGGTATCTGATCTTTGCACTGGTTGAATATATCCTCCTATGATGCCGTGAGGACTGTAAACACTGCATGTCATTGGGAAGGCTCCGTCTGTTTATTACGGTTATCCCCCTGAGATGAGCGGTTGCCCCTATTGTAATGTTGGTCCCTCTGTCGCTTGCTCTGGTAGTTGCCTTGTTGCCACTCTCTCTTCCTGTCATTTGGTGGCGTAGTGGTGGTCTTGCTAGCGGTTTCCCGATGGCTGGCGGAGGGCTGGGCTGCCTTTGCAGGTGTTGGTGGTGGTGGTGGGCTCTCTCCGTACGTGATAAATTCTACCTGTGCATGGATGACAGTCTCGTTCATGACATGGTGGTAAGCAGCATTTGGATGAATATAATTGAGGTGGTAGAGGAATGGCCCTTTGAGGTGTCCTTGCTTGAAGGCTGCCAGTGCCATTGTCTTATCAAGATCGCGGCTCTGAGACGTTGCAGCCCGTCATCTGGTGACAAACGCCTTCAATGATTCCTTTGTCCCCTGCTTGAGGTCAAACAGCTGAGTTGTATTGTGATGTCCGGTGGCCAACAGGATGAACCAAGCAAGGAAAGAATTTGACAGTCCTTGAAATGAGTTGATGGATTCTGGCAGGCATTCAAAGAACCAGCTCATTGCCTCACCGTCCAATGTTTGGCTGAACAAGTGGCAGAGAGTAGCGTCATCAAATCCCTTGTTATTGGTGACCTTTTTGAAGGTGTCCATGTGGACGAATGGGTCAGACGTACCGTTGTAATGTGACATCTTTGGTGTCTTTGCGTGTACTGGTATGACGGCCTGCAGGATCCTGGCGGTGAATGGCCCTGGTCTGGATGTGAAAAGCGAATTTGGTATTGGTGCTGGGACACCTGCCTCCGCCAGGACTAGCCTCTACTCCAATTGTTGCATCTTTTCCAATATTAGGACGGTGTTATCGCCAGCTGGCCTCGCTTGGAGGTTCTGCTGGATTGACCCGTGTCTGAGACAGGTGGGTTGCCCTCGGTCCTAGCTCTGACTGTCTAGCGGTTGGTATTTGGTTATGATTCCGCTTCTTGCTCCATAATTAGGCAGAGCAGAGGAGGTGGGCCCTTTAATTCTGGCGGGTTCAGCAGTACTTGCATCAGTATGATTGGTACAGGTATAATTCCGCCGATGTTGGGTCAACTGCGTCTAGTGCTCCGTGACTATTCGCTCTGTGCTATATTAGCGTTGGCCTCCAGCGCTTTTTCAATTCATCGAACCTCGACATTAGCGTGGCCATTTGTTTTTGGGCTTCCGCCTTCTCCCAGCGCTCTTGTTCTCG
Organism: Rosa persica; assembly: GCA_025331145.1. Lineage (NCBI taxonomy): Eukaryota > Viridiplantae > Streptophyta > Magnoliopsida > Rosales > Rosaceae > Rosa > Rosa persica. Next base: position 4,437,045 of record WFKR01000005.1, on the reverse strand, counting down.
CTCCCTGTTTGCTTTGTGGAGGTCCGTCAGTGCCAGCTCGTACATAGCAGCAAGGTCCTGGACCGTTGGGGGACTGCTGCCCGACTAGGCCTCCGCTGCAACTTGGGTCTGCTGGACCTAGGATGAGCCCTGGGGACCCATACTAGGGTTGGTTGGAGTGTTAAATAGTGCTCGGTTAACGTTGACTGCTGGGTCAATGCTAGCCGTGGGATTGGCGGGGTTGGGGTTGGCGGATTGATCCACTTGCTCCTCGACGTTTTCCCCTCTATCGTTAGCCATGGTTGTGGTGGGGTGACTTTTTGTTCAAAAGATTCCCACAGACGGCGCCAATGTTGATGTTTAATATTCAATGGTGGCTAAACTATGATCAATGCAGGTCCGATGGGCGGATTGTTACTTGATATTGTTAGTATTCCCGCTACTTGTCAAGTGAAACACAAAGAGGGCATCAGAAGGAGACTGCGTCGGGTGGTCTTCTCTTCTCCGATGCCTAAGTTAGTTAATGTATTTGTGTTGACAGGATAACAGTAGACAAGTAGTAGATGCGTCCTTAATGAGGAGAGAGGAGAGAACCTTTTATAGGTGGGGAGGGAGCTGATCTTCTCCATGTTTTCGATGTGGGACTAATATGCTTCAGTTCCCAGTTTCTGGAGCTTCTGATGCTGTGTTGGCGCGGTGCGTGGCGGCGCATCAATGGTGATCTGTGGATAAACCGGGGCGTAGGCAGTAACCTGCTTGGCTGTGTTCTCATAGGTGACTCTTATGGCGGGAGCTGGTATTTCTGGCGATAGTATGAGCGTGGCTCATTATAGCTAATTATGCTAGGCAAATGCTTATGTAAGTACAGGGTCTAAGCTAATTGATTAATCAGGATATCATCTTCATGGTGCTCAAGTTTCAAGCTAAGACAAACCAAACCGTGTTTTTCGAAAATTGATTACACGTTTTTTATGCATGTAATTATATCTAAAATACTATAAATAAGTTAATCCTCAAGTCAATTATTATGTAATTACTCCATTTTAATTTATTTTGTAGAAAATAAGCTCAGTTACAAAAATGAGATAAAATGAGATGAAAATAGTGAAGATTGGAGTTACCAATAAAAAGACGAAAAGTCATCACCAAGTCAACCATGATCAATGCAAGCTAGTGAGCGAAACCTGACTAGTCCCTTGACATTGACATATGGAAATATTTGAGACTGTGGAAAGTGAGGAAGAAGGAAAAATAGAAAAGAAGAAGAAGAAAATTGCAGAAAAGAGAAAAGGGAGTTGGGTTAATTAATCAATGAGGGATTAACTAATCAAACCTTTGATTGATTAATCAATTATTGATTACATCTGGTTTCAGCCACAGCCATCACGTGCAGGTGCAGCCACTACAAGTTGCCCACTTAATTGGTTTGAAACCAATGTAGCTGTGACACGTGGCAAACCACAATACATTTCTTCTTTCCACGTTCCCACGCGCGCGATATGATGATTTTTCACTCTTTTCTCTTTGCTGGCAGCCACATAGAGACCACATTTATATTGATTCTTCTTCCATCAGACCCAAATCCTCTCTCTCCATTCTCCATAACCGCAGAACCCCAGATCCATTTTCTCTTTCTTCTCACTCCAAAAGTGCCGCAACACGCACCCACCTCCATATCTTTATCTTCCCATTTTAACTTTTCATCACCAATTTTTATTTGGGCTTTCACTACACATCATCAAAGTTTCATTACCATAAAGAGATTTTGACTTGATAAAAAATGGGGGGACTTAATTTCAAGTTGAATTCATATTTGACTATAACAAATTGTGAGCTTAACTTGTGTTCTCTCTCTCCTCTATCATTTCTCCTAATTTCTTATGTATTTGATGATATATTTGATAATTGGTTGTGAGTAGTTCAATTTTAGGAGTTAGGGTTGTGAAGCCCTAACTCATCTTGTATAAATATTGATGTTTTAATTTTAATAAATACAATTTCCATTGTGTATGCTTTAAATCCGAATTTATTGGTCCTTAAAAGCATGTTTCTAGGCTTTGTCACCCTTTGAAATTATGTTCTGGGCAATTGTGATGAATAGATTGATAAATTGACAACTTATTAATCTTGCGGCATCTAGGATTTAAGTGTGGTAACCATTAGCTAGCTTAATTAGGTCTCTATTATCTTGCTCTCTAGGCCTCTAATTTTGGATATTGCGGCCTTAACCGGCGTAATGCCCAAATTAGAGAGTTGATTGTGGCCTTAACCGGCATAGTCAATACACCGAAAGGATAATTGGTTTAGTAGCCTTAACCGGTACTAGATACGGGACTTGACACATATGGGAAATGCATGCATTTGAAATTGGCATCGATGTTTACAAGATAGTTAGTGTGAATCACCCGACACTCCCATATTTCCATTAATTTGAAAGTCCAAATTTAATTTCTTGTTTGATAATTAGTTGTTTGCTTTTACTTTAGTTTGCATTTAATTTAGTTAATTCTCAATTCAAAACTCCCAAACAAAATTCTACCTTCTATTGTGCATAACTCATTTGGGCTACAAGTTAGTGGCTTTGATTAGGCTTAGTGTGAGCTAAGTCGAGCATTGCCGAGGCTTGGTGCCTTGTGAATATTTTATTCTTATTTTTACTTTTTCATTGTATGCTTTTAAGTTATTCTAGCGTCAATTACCTCGGTTAGGTCCAACACCTAATCCTCGAGGTACGATAATCAAGGTTCTAATACTTCCCTTACTTGACAACGATTCGTATGCTTGCGAGAGTTAATGAGTCAAGTCAAAAATCTTTCATCTCAAACTCGGATTTCAAGTGTTCAGCGGTTTCCTTCAATTCTTTCATCGTCATCTTTTGGACGGAATGGATTCTTCTTTAGATCAAGACTACGGACGACCATTGAAGTGCTTGAAGGCTTAATCTTGTCAGTGTTAAAACGCCTAAGCATCTTTGGGTATAAGCTAATTAATGAATCATGATACCATCTTCATTGTGCTCAAGTTCCAAACTGAGACAAAACCATGTTTTTCGAAGATCTTTCATCTCAAACTCGGATTTCAAGTGTTCAGCGGTTTCCTTCAATTCTTTAAGGGTGCCAATTATATTCATGTCATCGACATAAACCACTACTATTGTAAATCCGAAACTTATCCTTTTTATGAACACACTTGAGCATAGTTCATTGTTGACATATTCCTTTCCAATTAAGTAGTCACTTAGACGGTTATACCACATCCGTCCGGATTGTTTCAATCCATATATTGAGCGTTTCAATCTTATAGCAAACACGCTCCGTGGTTTAGAGCCACTTGATTTGGGTAACTGAAGTCTATTTGGAACCTTCATGTATATCTCTGTATCTAGATCCCCATATAGATACGCAGCAACCACATCTATAAGCTGCATGTTCAGTTTTTCAAAAACTACCAAACTGACAAGGTAGCGGAACATAATGATGTCCATTACGGGAGAATAAATCTCTTCATAGTCGATTCCAAGGCGTTGTGAGAAGCCTTGCACCATAAGGAGAGCTTTGTACCTTACAATATTGTTTCTCTCATTACGCTTTCTAACAAATACCCATTTGTGACCAACTGGTTTGGTGTTGGGCGGTATTAAATTGGCACAACTTTTCCAAATACCTTTCTTTTCGCTAGAGAATCAAGTTCTGCCTGGATCGCATCTTTCCAGTTTGGCAAATCTGCTCTACGTTGGCATTTATCAACGGAGTGTGGTTCGATGTCATCGGTCTCGATAATCTCACGCACTACGGAATACGCGAATACATCATTAATGATGATGGAGCTTCTTTCCCATGTCTCATGTATACTAGTGTAATTTACAAAGATCTCTACGTTCTCAGGGATAGGTTCTAAAATTGAGGCGTCCCCCAATGATGTCTCTTAGACAAAAACATAATCCGAAACATTCTCATGAAATGGATTTTGAGTATCGATGATCAAATGATTTGTTTGTGCCTCATTCGTTCTCTTTCTAGAGTCAGTATCCTTTGAACCAAGTGGTCTACCGCACTTTCTTGCGGGACTTGTGGCCATAGACACCACATCACTACCATCTTGGGCAATGACGTCATCTCCTGGTGTCATAGGGTGGTGTTACGTTCAGTATTTGGGACGTTAATCCTTGCAGGCATATTTGCAACAGGTATGTGTAATCTCATCATTTTGGCAACATATAAAAAAAGCATCAAGCAGAGTGTCTGCTACGTTCTAGAGCTTGATTATTTGTCACACTGTTAGCATTGAAGCCACCCTCAAGTGCAAGAAGTACAAGTTATAGAATAGGAGATTAAGTAAGTATGTCAAACCCACAAGGATTGATAAATCCTTTCCTAGCTAGGGAAAACCTAAGGAAAAACTAGAAGAATATGCAAATGTACAATCACAAACAAAGGCTCACAAGTGAACCAAAGTTCATGGTGAGTATGTGCAAGATGGTGTGTAGAGATTTGATTTTGATTTTGAGATTGGTTTCTATTCAAATTGAAACAATGAAAGTAGGTAATATAAACTAAGCTAAACCAAACAAGTTGTTATCAAATGGATGGGAGTTAGGGCATTGAGTTTCACATTTTGCCTCTCTTGCAAGCATTAAAGCAATTGAATATGAATGATGCAAAGCTAATTGTCCAACTACCCTCTTAGCATCCGGATAGGTCCAGCTTAAACCCCTTTCATTTTATTAACTCTAATCGGATAAGTCTAGAGCTAACTACTTAGAGACAAATTCAATTACCGGATAGGTCTCAATCCTTTGCCCCTAAATGCATAAAGCTTAGAGTTTAGGTGACCAAGCAAGCAAACAAATCCTATCTCTAGGTGATTTTAGCTCACTACCCTCACATGCACATATGGTGTGCTTTCATGCTCCCTTTTTGCCTAAAGGTAATCAACCTCTCTGAAAAGCTTCATGTCATGGCAAACACATAACTCAAATTGATTAGGTCTAAGTAATGCATTCAACTATTGACTTAGCATGTGAGAATGACAACATGAATTTGCATCAATTTATAAACAAAAGCATCAATACAAGCAAGTTTGGCTAGGGCTTTCAACCCTAGCCCCAACTAGTTCACAACTCACACATAGCTAGATACACAAGCTTCAACATTCTATTGAACATCAAATATGTAAAGAGCTAGATAGGGAGTAAAGGGTGACTACTGATGATGCCGGAAGAGGTGGTGGAGATGGGTCTCTAAGAACATGATATGATGGTAGTCACCTCCTTCTCCTTGCTCCAAGCTCTTGATTTTGGTAAGAATAGTGAAATTTGGAATCTCTAAGGTGAGTTGTGGTGTTGAGTGGTGGAGGAAATGGAGGTTTTAGTGGTAGAAATGGTGGTTTTAGTGGTGGAAATGGTGGTGTTTTCTCTAAAGAGAAAAATGGATCTTGGATAAGATGAAGATGATTGAATGGAGTCAAGAATGCTGAATAATTGGTCTTTGGTCTTTGATCTGCTATGTGTGTCCTCTTTGGTCCCAAAGTGTGCAAGAGATGCTCTTACACCATTGTCCCCCAAATGGTCCCAAATTGGCAAGATGACAAAATGACAAGGTGTAAGGAGATATTTGAATTTCAAGTGATGGGAGATTCTCACAACCATGGTCCTCCTTACCCTTCATGAGTGGTGGTTCGCCAGAAAAGTTTGCCAGAAAAGTCACCGGAAAAGTTTGCCGGAAAAGTCGATTTTACAATTTTCTTCCAATCTCCATGTCTTCTTCTCCCAACTTCAAATCTCCGCATTTCAAGCCTCAAATAGTCATTTTATTCTCAATGCAAGGTTTCCTACAAATAAAAGGAAATGAATTAAAAAGGGTAAAATAGCATGGAAGACAAATCAATTTTCATAATTATGGGGCACAATTGCATAGGTAATTTGTGACTCAACAAATACTCCCAATTAAACTTGAATTTGCTTGTCCTCAAGCAAAAGCATTAACCCAAATCCGAAAGATAACAAAACTAGACAACCTAATCCTTCCAACATTATCCTCAAAGAACACAATTTGCTTAAGGCAAGAAAATCAAGTCATGTGTCAAAAGTTTATGAAGCTATGGGACAAATGCTAGAGTAAAATGTATGTCATGCCATGATTGTCACTTTGATGCACCAAAAACAAGCTTGCACAACAAAACCGTGCTAACCATAAACTCACTAGATTTTCACTCTAATTTTCACACAAGTGTTTAAAGGTTAGCTACACTATCACTCAAACAATCTCATGCAAATGCCGCCATATGCTTACTTTTCAATCTCATCTCCACTGGTCATGCACAAACCATCTTGGATCGAAAAGGACTTTTATTAGGTTGTAATAAGGCTTAAGGCGAGGGGTTAGAGAAATGAAGTGGATAGGAAATCACAAATTCCAAGCAACTTAGCAAGCAACTCCCTTATTGAGATTTTACAAACTTAAGAGCAACTCCAATAGATTCTCCATATCTTGATTTTTCTCCATTTTAGGGAAAAATTTGGCTATTTTGCTCCAATAGATTCCCTATAACTATCCCAAAAATGGGGATAATGATGAGAGAGAAAACAAAATTCCCTATATTTACAGCATTCTCTACAATTTTAGGAAAGGATTTAGGGAAGAATTCTAGAATCTGTAAAATAGAGAATCTGTTGGAGTTGAAGTAGAATTTGTTTTTTGGAGATTTTGATTTTTGCATCCCTATATTAGAGAAATTATAAAGAAACTGTTGGAGATGCTCTAAAACCTTAAAATGCTTAATTTGATTCACTCTCTTAACCATTCCCCCAAACTTTAAACTAAAAACTATTTATTGAACTTGAGAAACTTTCTTTTTGGATTTTCTTTCTTTCTTTCTTTTGTTTTGTTTTTATTTTTTTATTTTATTTCTTTATTTTACTATCTTTCTTGACTTTCTTGAAATATAAAGACAAATTACAACTGCACAACAAACATAATACTCCCTGACACTTATTTCTTTTCAAGTACTCCCAAATTTTGTTTCTTGAAGCATCTTGACATATACAATCTCACATTGCTCACTAAGAAAACTTGGAAAGGGTAAGGCTAGTGTTTCAGCTAGAAGGTAAGACATTTGTGGTGCAAATAAATGAAAGGCTAACAAAAGGCATAAATTGGCGATCTAGCTAAGGTTGTTCATCTTTTTAGGACGAGCTTATTTGGCCATGGTGGAATTCCTAGCTATTGCATTGTGTCAATCATTTCCGCGATGTATTCATGCTTGACAAAAGTTTTGAGAGATATAAAACAAGTTCTAGAGATACAATTCACAAAAGATTGATCACACATGAAGAATAAAGTGCTAAGAGCTATTAGATACACTTTCATTAGGCTCAAAACTCACATTTGTGGTGCAAATAGTTCTCACAAATCTCATCATGCCAACCATATCTCAATGCATCAATTTGACAATCAAAGGTAACAATGAAGTTAAGCATAAATCCCATAACCTTTATTTGAAAAATTGAATTCCCAAGACATAGACATGCTTTCTAGCCCTTTACAAATCAAGTTCAAGTTTCATCATAGGAGTTGGAAGGAACTAAACACAAACAAAACACACAAAAACTAGAAACAACTAAAACCTAAAACAATTTTTTTTTTTTGAACAATTTGAATTTATTGAATTTAAACTAGACCTTCCCCCCACACTTGAACTTAACATTGTCCTCAATGTTAAAAAGTGTTTTCTTGAAAGCTTTGCAATGAAAGAGTCAAGCATGGCAAGAAGGAGCATGCAAACTATCACAAAAACAAAGAAGTGACTGGAATTTAAACACAATGAAGTACATAAAGCAAGAGAAAGGTTTAGGAATGCTCCCCCTTGTAGACCATAAAGTTCATTCAATTCACCAACAATCACCAACATGCAAGGCTTTAAGCCCTTGCCTTCCAAGCTAAACTTTAATGGCGTCATTTCTTCAAGAATGGTTCCAAGGGTTTTCCTCCTCCTTCACTTGCATTATGAGCTTGGCTACCTCCAAGAAGGGCTTTGTTTTAAGGACATCTTACCGGTCCATTGATTCTTCATTCACTCAAGGGGGCTTCTTGAGACAACCATCTCCCTTGTTTACCTTCTTTGAACTTCCAAGGCTAGCTCCCATGTCGACAAGTGCTCCCTTGAGCAATCCTCCAATTTGTTTCTTCTTCTTGATGGGGGTGAGGAGTGACTCAAAGCCTTGTGATCATGGTAAGACCGGAAGAGGTGCCCAAACTTCTTTGTTATTTTTCTCATCTCCCCTTACTCTTCCCTCTCCATAGTAACCCAAAACGTAGCATTCATTCATGTCATCCAGCATTTGAAGGGAAAGAAAGATTTGGAACTTGATTTGTCTCCAAGTACCTTCATGATCATGGTGCCTTTCTTCACATTAATCTTGACACCGGCGGTGGCCATGAAAGCTCTTCCAAAGATGATAGGAAGCTCATTGTCAACCATAAGGGCTTCCTCCATGTCTAGGACTATAAAATCGACCGGTATCACAAACCTTGCAACATTGACAAGAACATTCTCCAATATTCCTCTAGGATACCTCACTCTTCTATCAGCCAATTAGAGAGTGATTGAAGTTGGTTTCAAAGCTCCTTCAAGACCAAGCTTCTTTAAAGCCGAATAGGGCATTAAATTAATACTTGCCCCAAGATCCATCAAGCAATTGTCCAAAGTAGTTTCTCCAATCTTGCTTGGAATAGTGAAGCTTCCCGGATCTTTGAGCTTTGGTGGAAGCTTTCTTTGAATGATAGCACTTACTTCTTCACAAAGAGCCACTTGCTCATGTTCTTTGAACTTTTTCTTCTTCATGCACATATCCTTCAAGAACTTAGCATAAGATGAGATTATCTTCACGGCTTCAAGGAGTGGAATGTTTATATGAACCTTCTTGAACAAATCAATCATCTCCCTCAATTGGCTCTCTTTCTTGACTTTTTTCTCTTGTTGCCATATAGCTTGAGGGTAAGGGAGAGACACTTCTTCTTCTTGCACAATCTTCAAAGGAGGATTAAAAGTGATACCTTTTTGGAATGGTCTATCGATTGGATGATCATTGGACACTTCTTTTTCATGGTTGGCCTTGGAATTTGAGTTGTTTTTCAAGACCTCATCTTGTCCTTCATTGTAATCCAACACAACTTGCTCATGCTTTAATCTCCTTTCAAAACCCGGTGGCTCTTTTGGAGTTACAACTTGTTCATTAGTGGACATGTACACATTGTTCTCAACTTGCCTTCCACTTCTCAAAATGGTGATGGCCTTGGCTTCATGCCTTTTATTGTTGACCACTTGACTTGGAAACACTCCTTGTTTCCTTTGGCTCAACTCATGGGCTAGTTGCCCCATTTGTACCTCAAGCTTGCTCACACTTTGTTGGATGACATTGATCTTCTCATCTTGCTTTGCTTGATTGTTCACAAAGGCCACCATCATTTCTTCAAAGGTAGGTGTCTTTCTTGCTTCTTGTATTGGTACTTGGGGTTGTTGTAGAGGTATATGTTGCTAAGGTTATGCTTGATAAGGTGGTCTAGGAGCATGATAAGCATTGTTTGCTCCTTGATTGTTGAAGTATGAGCTACTTGCACCTTGATATCCACCTTCTTGCCTTTGGTAGCCTTGACCTTGTTCACGGTTTTGATTCCCATCCCAACCAAAATTAGGGTGGTTCCTCCATCCGGGATTATAAGTGTTGCTATAAGGGTCATTCTTTGTCTTTGTTTGGTAGCCGAGAAGATTGCATTGCTCTATCAATTCTGGATACATGTCGCTTTGTGAACACTCCGTTGTGCTATGATACACACTTTCGCAAACCAAGCAAGCTTGCTCCATGGCTTTGACTCCCAAACTAGGCTCCCGAATTTGGATTAGTGATGCCATTTGATTGAGGGGTCTTCCTTATGCTTGTAGAATCATGTCAAGCTTCTTTTTTTATGAAAGTATTGAGGCTGTACGCGCTGCTGAATGTATCCACTAATTAAATTCAATCCAGCAAAAAAGTCTTTCTTATTCAACGTGAGAGGTCTTAAGTTCGACAAAAAAAAAAGAACTAATTATTGTTGTAAATACTTATATTATTGTTATGCATGTTTATTCAAAAAAAAATACTTATATTATTGTTATGAATGTTTATGTAAATAGTTATAGAAACATACTTGTGATTTTGTTAAATTCTATTAAAAACCTATCTCTATATAAAGAGGGTTTATCAGACGAATAAGATGAATTTTCTCTCTGCCTCCAACACTTTATCTGAATTTTATATTTCACAATTATTATTCTATAATAAAAATGACGATGCATGTTGCATGGTATATTGTTTAATATGTTTAATTTACTGCAGGTTTTAGCGCAACTGCTAATGACTAAAGTAGAAGATTTTTTTTTTTTTTTGTAAACTCGACTAAGCGAGTGAAATTTATTTAAAGAAAAGAAGATTATAAAGAGAAAGGAGGCAAGACAGGAGTAAGAAACGCAGCTGACCTCATATCAAAAAAACACAAATTAATGAAACTGAAACTTAGGAAGACCTAAATTATCCCTATTACAATGACTCAGTATAAAATCTGCAGTTGAATCCCACCAAGTAAAGCCATCTGATGAAGCACCATAGTTAGCAACGGCATCAGCAGCTTGATTGCCTTCATGAAAGATATGGCTAAATTTGAAATGCATTTGAGAGATACGATGCAAGCAATTGCTCCACTGCACACGAGGCCTCCAAGGCACTAGATGAGGAAAACTGAGAAAGATAAGTATAAGGGAAGAATCCACCTTCAACCATACATACTTTCAATCTCTAACCCAAGCTAGTTCAATAGCCTTAATGATCGCCAAAACCTCTGCAGTCACCAAACTAGGGATATCAAGTGCATATCTCCTTCTATCCGCTTCAACTCTTGTTGCATTTGAACACTTGGAATGTCAACATTATGCATCCTCTCCTTTGCTCTTGCTCCCTCATAGGTACTTGTGCACTCCTCATCATCATTGGCTTTCTATCCGAGGCACTATCATAGAGTTGAGAAAATTCACTCATCTCATCTAGGATCTTTGCTGCTTCATCTTCGATCTTGTTCATGAAACATCCCCCACAAGCATTGTCAATTCTCCTCCTTGTGTCTTGTGAAAGGCCGGTGTAGAAGGCACTTAGAACTGCTACCTTAGAGAGGCCATGATTGGGAACACCACCTTCTGTATCCTTGAATTTCTCCCATGTCTCATAGAATGACTCATTTGGTAGCTCTTGGAAGTTCATCAACTCATTCCTCATTGAATTGGACTTGTGAGGAGGGAGATAGAACTTAAGGAATACCTTTTGCATCTCTTCCCAAGTGTGGATACTACTTGGGGGCAGCTTGTACAACCATTTCTTGGCTTTGTCCTTCAATGAAAAAGGGAAGAGTCGAAGACACAAGTTGCCTTCATCAATAACCAAAAGTTGAACGGTTGAGCATGCTTCATTGAACTCTTGGAGGTGCAAGTATGGCTCATTACTTGGCAAGCCAAAGAAAAGGGGTAAGTTTGCAATAGTCCCCGGCTTTATGTCAAAAGCAACGGCACATGGTGGAAGTACAATGCAACTTGGATGATTGGAAATTGTTGGCAAAGCGTACTCCTTCATGGGGCGTGGTTCAACCATTGTGGGTATCCGAGCTATTTTAGCTTGCAACTCTTCCGCCAATTTCTTTATAAGATCAAGAGTTTCTTGCGGTATTTGAGTTTCTTCACCACTATCTTCAAGAATTTGATCAATATATATGTTGTCTCCACTTGGTGTGCTTAGAGATGATGGAGTAGAATATGTTGAATTGATCCTTGGGCTACTTGTAGGTGATTCGTGAGACATAAACACCTATAATATTTCAAAACAAAGGTAAGAACATAAGTTAAGATACAAAAAGAAACCAAAAACACAAAATTGAAAAATTGCTGAAAACAAGGGAAACGTCCGGTCGGCGACACTTGCCGACTGGTCGGTGAGCTTTTGACCCCAAAACGACACTTGCTGACTAGTCGAAAATTTATGACGACTGGTCGGCGAAACAAAAATCACACAAAATTAACACAAACGACTGGTCGGTAGAGACCAACAATTAGTCAATAAACAGAGACAATATAAAAACAAGGAAAATTTCTAGCTAATCCCTAAGGTTACCTTAGCTAGGGATTGGCTTTCACACCAATCCCCGGCAACGGCGCCAAAAACTTGTTAGCATTGAAGCCACTCTCAAGTACAAGAGGTACAAGTTATAGAATAGGGGATTAAGTAAGGGTATCGAACCCACGAGGATTGGTAAATCCTTTCCTAGCTAGGGAAAACCTAAGGAAAAACTAGAAGAATATACAAATGTACAGTCACAAACAAAGGCTTATAAGTGAACAAAAGTGCAAGATGGTGTGTAGAGATTCGATTTTGATTTTGAGATTGGTTTCTATTCAAATTGAAACAATGAAAGCAAGTAATATAAACTAAGCTAAACCAACCAAGTTGTTATCAAATGGATGGGAGTTAGGGCATCGAGTTTCACATTTTGCCTCTCTTGCAAGCATTAAAGCAACTGAATATGAATGATACAAAGCTAATTGTCCAACTACCCTCTTAGCATCTGAATAGGTCCAGCTTAAACCCCTTTCATTTTATTAACTCTAATCGGATAAGTCTAGAGCTAACTACTTAGAGACAAATTCAATTACTGGATAGGTCTCAATCCTTTGCCCTAAATGCGTAAAGCTTAGAGTTTAGGTGCCCAAGCAAGCAAACAAATCCTATCTCTATGTGATTTTAGCTCACTACCCTCACATGCACACATGGTGTGCTTTCATGCTCCTTTTTTGCCTAAAGGTAATCAACCTCTATGAAAAGCTTCATGTCATGGCAAACACATAACTCAAATTGATTAGGTCTAACTAATGCATTCAACTATTGACTTAGCATGTGAGAATGACAACATGAATTTGCATCAATTTATAAACAAAAGCATCAATACAAGCAAGTTTGGCTAGGGCTTTAACCCTAGCCCCAACTAGTTCACTACTCACACATAGCTAGATACACAAGCTTCAGCATTCTATTAAACATCAAATACGTAAAGAGATAGGGAGTAAACATAGCATCATAAACAGATGTCATTGCCATTCAATAATTTCATTATTCACGACTCGTCAAATGAAGGCTGAACCAAAACTCGAAAGGCTATAAATAGTTTTGTCTTCAACATGGAACATAACAAAAAGATCATAGCTAAAAGAGAGAGCTAGGGGTAGAGGTAGTTACTAGTTAGCCATGGTGCTCGCAAAGAAGAGTGGTTACATGGTTTTGCCCCTAGTACTTGTGCTAGAAGCAACTGCTCTAGCTCTAGTAGTGGAAACTCAACATAATAAACCTCAGTACTGTGGTAATCATGAAACACCTTCCATTGTTAGCGAGATACTTCCAAATCCGCGGTCATCATCACCATCAAAAGGTTCAGGCTCTGCTAGCTGAGCCACAGGATTTAATTGACGTGGGCGGTAGGCGTATGTGGAGTTGAGTCTACTGCTCAGTTCTTCGGTGGCAAGGCCCCTGTGATTTTATCATCCGGTATGTTTTCCTTTCGATTTTCCAGACTCAAGTTTCCTAAATCCAATTTCATCCCAAAGATGTACTATGTATATGCTTGACTGCAACATTAACGCGGCAAACATAAATCCAGAACTTTACCACCATACTCTTGGTTGAGCTTATAGCTCCGCAACTATTATTCAGCTAATATTGCAATTTTATTTGACCTTGAGATCTATAGGATCCTCATTTGTGTTCCTGCTACAACAAGTGTGAGGAGAACTACCAAGGTTGGTAGCTTTAGAGTATTGTTTTTGTTACTAGTTTACTAGTCACTTGGACGTTAAACGAAAACTAATTTACTTTTAACTTCATTTCGATGCTTTCAAATACTCCCAAAAGTTGACTTTTATTCCTTGCAAACTAGAAAACTTCCTTCATGAAAGTTGTAGAAGACGTTACACCACACACCCAAAAGGGAATTCATACGTGAAAGTTATGATCAAAAACCCGAATTTCCATTTCCGAGAAGGGTATAAATAGGGACCTACCATTTTGGGTAAGTCATTTTCACCTCGGCTAAAATCGGAAACCTAAAATCCTCGCCACTCGACCCGCGCAGCCGATCCAATTGATGGCTTGGTGGCATCGCCTGAGGTGGCCGGAGAAGAGAGCTCTAACTAAGTTGTGTCGCGCGGCTGCCGAAGGCTTCCTCGCTTCAATTTGCAGGGATGGTCAACTTTCGCGGGAAAGTTAAGCCGGAAACGTCACCGGCATGGAGAGGCACTCTAGATGGCACCTATGCGGCAACTTGGGTAGGCCGGACGGCCAAAAACCCATTGGATTGGCTGCGCGGGTCGAGCGGCGAGGATTTTAGGTTTCTGATTTTAGCCGAAGTGAAAAATGACTTACCCAAAATAGTAAATCCCTATTTATACCCCCTCTTAGAAATGGAAATTCGAGTTTTCGACCATAACTTTCAAGTTTCAATTTCATAACTTTCAAGGGACTTGAAGAACCAAATGAGTTTTCAGATTTATTTTTTCTATGAAATGATATTAAAAATAAATAAATAACATAACATAACATAAAGACTAGAGGATGCTTGACGCATAATCTTTCCAATAATCCATATAGTTTTTAGGATGTTAACATATGAATCCATAATTTTTTTTCATAGGAAAGTCATTTTTTGAATATTGTACAGCAACAAGTCAATAATCAAATTGTCCAATTCAAAACGGAAGAGTATAAATGGGATGGGGTAAAAAGAAGGTATAATGTCACTGCTGCCCTAAACTAGCTAAGCTACCTCAATATAAAAACATTTCCATATATCCATGGCCATGATATAGACCCATGACTATATTTTTCTCTCAATTAGCTTTCCTTTGCTTGTATCTGCAGTATTATATCGAAACAACGATGACCCGTCACCTTGAAGAACCATGTTAGGAATTAGTTGAGCGGGAATATCCCTATTCTGGCCTCCTTGAATCAGATTTGGATGAGCATAGTTCATGAAAGGATCAGGATGGTTATGATTGTAATACTCCACAACACCAGCTTTCTTTGGAGGAAGAGGAAGAGGAAGAGAATTACCATCTTGTCCACTTCGAATATTCACATCACCTTTATGATGATGACTATCAAATGGATTCAACAATGGAGGACCACCATCTCTGATGCCTGGAGTGCCCATACCACATTGCCTAGGTTGCGTTTGGTAAAAGACCTTAGATAGCACTAGCTCCCCATCTTTTTCTTCTTCATTGTTACCAAGGTGGTACTGGTGCATCACCCAATTCGTCTTCTCGGGCTTCCTTTGCCTGCCGTAGTTGGTGTAGAGGACTAAGATCTTTTTGAAACCCTTGACTGCTCCGTTGGCGAGGACCGGCCTTGTCTTGCCTGTTTTGTGCCATCTCGTCTCGCTTCCATCTTCTTCGGTGTGAACCTTCCTTCGCTTCCTAGTTCCGGTGGTGTAGGCCTTTGAGGGTCGGTGAAAGAAGTGGCGGATCTGTCCTTCTTTGTTCACTCCTGCATATATGGAGTTAAAGGCTGACGTATAGAAGAAGAAAACAGTATAACTGGTACCAAAACAAACCAGAAAAAAGAAGTGTCTGCCAGTAGATGAAATAATATATTATTATTATTAAAGCCTATAATCAGCAGTTTACTACATATGGTTATATGGTGAACTTGACCTTATCCAATAGTGCAAATGACATCCACTAATTAAGCGAATCTTGTTCATATGGTATGTGACTCCAATTGCATTTATAATTTATTTATAGTAAACTCTAATTCATATGGTATCTGTTTTATATAATTTTATGTAACAGATGCTTGAAATTTCTTTTCTTACGAGAAAAAGGGGAAATTAACAAGCAAAAATCATGTTTTTTCAAGTAAAACTCATGTGTTAGTTAGATGATGCCATCAATGTGACATCTAGAAATAGACAATTAGACACATATATACCAAGATGAAAAATATGAAATTCCAAGTTTGTGAATATATACTGATTAAAAAAGAAGTAAAAGATTTGTAATTTCAAGTTTACCCAAATCATGATATGCAAAATTCAAGCATTGATCCATCTTTGAGCCAACTTAAACTAGATGGTATAGCTTTTGCCACTGCAATTTCACTTCTAAAGTAATACTAAACCGAAATCATATAACCAAGAAGCTAAGCACTAGTACATAGTCGTAAATATATACCAGACATAACAAATAAAAATATAAAGTTGATAGCAATACAAATTTATGTAAACTAACCTGGTAGCTTTTCTGGGTGGGTAGAGCAAATTCCATTCTCTCCTTCAAGCGTTGGTATGAATTCATCAATGAGTGGATGAAGCTTTCTGGTATCAGTGAGCACTTTTGCCTCCAAATGTTGAAGAATTTCTTGGTCCGTCGGATCAAATTTCACCCCTGCTGGTAGTCCCGGCAAATCATGAATTCCAGCCTTCAATTAATAAGAAAGAAAAAAAAATTCATATAAATCGAATGGAATAATTGAAATATTAAAAACTGAAATTACGAAACGATATCAAATTAATTATCAGTACCTGGTCTTGAATAGGATGGCCACAAGATGGGCATGATATTTCATTGTTCTTATTATTCTTAGATTGAGGATAAGTTGCGGAAGAGGGAGCAACTGACTGAATTGCCCTCTCTTCTTCCTCATCGTCATCTGAGTGCCATGTCATGCTGATGCTGATCTGATCCTTTTCTGTGCTGCTAGACTTTTTCTGAGGCCGCTCATACCAGACCCCAAATTTGTTCCTCCCTATTTCCTCCACTTTTTCTTGCTATATAAATTTACCAAACTCGATCTCAGCTAGAGGTCTTCTTAAGCAAGCAAACCGTCGCTTTTCGAGCACGTTTTCCTTAATCAGTCTGCGTCAAATCAGAGAGTTAATTCAAATCCAAAGCCTCGGCCGCAACAGAAAGAGAGGAGGAGAAGTAAGAAGAAGAACAGAGGCTGCGGGCTGAAGTAAGCTCAGTTTCAGAAAGCCATATAAAAAATTAAGTGAGGCAAGAAATTTCTAGAAATAGTAAAGGTTGCTTGCAGGGCACGTTTGGTTTGGCTTGCGTGTACACGTTCGGATCAAAGCATCGGTGTGTTGTTTTCTTATTTGCCAGGTATTCTCTTTTCTTCTTTTCCACGTAGTACTAAACAAGGGTTTTATTTTTTTTTTTCTTTCCTTTTTGGATCGGAAGTGAGGTTTGCGTACCACCTAGCTAGTATTCAGACTGACGTTTAAGAGGGTATTCTACCAAGTTCAAACTAATCTCTCGTCGCAAACACATAAATCTGAAGGCTATTCAAACATACTGGTCATAAATTGGTGGGAGTTGGGACTCAAATGTTAGACATAGGGATTTTATGGTAAGCTGCTCGACCAGCCTTACCACAACAGATGGTTAACAAAAGTTTAACTTGTGGCAAAGAACAAAGAAAAACCCTAATTATCTAAAAAAAAAAAAACTAAAAAATGGTGGGTTAGAGTGGAGAGGGGGCAACATAGGCTATTCTCTTGGAGACGTTTTACCTCTTTGGAGGCTTTAGCTGCAGTGTCAACCTAGAGTGTCCCTAAAGATATGGTATAGTGCACAAGTTTTATAAGACACATACGTACGAACAAACATTTTTGCATATTTGGGGGTTTGATATCTAATACCATACAATACCAACCTCTGCTGTATATTCCCATTTTTTCTCTTTTTCTTCACGTAGACTTCTAATCCCAAGCAAGGAATCACTGTCTTTCTCTTTCTCCCATCAGAAAATAGGGATAAAATATGGAATCAAAGAACACATTTTTGGAATGAAGGTGGTTGGAGATTTCGATAAAATGCTCTATGTCTGCTCCAAATTCTACTGTATGATATTTTGTAGCTTTGATCAAACATGGTTAATTTTGGAGAAACAATAGTCTAGTTATTATTTTTGAAGATTAAGATGTTTCTTTAAATTTATTTAAATTTAACGAACAAAACAACTAGTAAAGAGTATCGTAATCCCAATTCCATTTCATTGCATGAGTTTGCCTATGAAATATGAATCGTTTTCAACCTATTGACACGAAATTATTACGTGATTAATTCGATTCAATGCTGTATGAGTATACATGTCACTTTTAGCTTTGGCAGCACGACTACGATATCGTCGACCCGTCGTAGTCTTAGGGTTTCCTTCCTCAAGAAGGTTACCACCTCCCAATCACCACGAGCCACGTCAAGTTCTATTCCACTTGGGCTTGTAATATGACTCATGGTTGTAGAGGATAACTGCGCCGCGTATATATTTCGTGTACCAGCCGACGTATACATTTTATATACACATCTGCATGAGCCTTCTGGGCGAAGCCACGCAACAGAGAAAGCTTCACCAGGAAGCCTTGGCTCTGTTGGATTTTTCTTGCCTTAGCGTGTGGATTAGGGTTTTATACGGACTTTGTCAACCAACTTGTTTTGATTTGTTTCCCTATTTTGGATATAAATGGATAGGTGATTCAAGTATATATTTGCTCCATTGAAGCATAGAAGTTGGTTGTTCCACTAAAGGGAAACTAAGCTGTAGTATTATATATCTAGTTGGATGAGGATCATATAGAGTCAAATAGGTCATGAATATAAAGAAGAAAATGCAATGAAATTGTGACATAAAGGTAGTGATTGCATGGGAATCCAAGACTTTCTGCAAATATGGGTTACTTTCAGGAAACATAATCAGCAATTACTTTTCACTTACATGGTGATTGGCCGGTGAAGCTAGATACGAAGAACACAAAAGACCAGGTAAGTTACTCCAATCGTCAATGAATTCGTCAAAGGAGAGACTTGACTTGGACTAATATCTTTTGTTAGTTGTCTTTTGTTTCTATGATGAAAATACAGTACACTAGCTGCAAGGAAGATTTCTGGGAAATCGCCATATAAGGTAGATGAAACGTTATTCTATATGCTACTAGAAGTTTAAAGAACGAGAATCGTCAAAGGCTGGCATACATATTAATAGATTAGTTGTGAATGTATGCTATTAGAAGTTTACAAAACTAAGAATCGTCAAAAATCAACTAGCATAAATATTAGAAGATTAGTTGGCTAAAATACAATGTGCTAGTACGTTATTATAAATTTATATCCTCAACTCCAAAAAAAAAAAAAAAAAAAAAAAAAGAAGGCATGCATCGGCTATCATGTTGGCTTTGCGAAAAACATGTCATTGGTAGTTCAGGGATGTCTCTAACAGTACGTGGTGATTGTTTGCTAGCCAGGGTTGTCCAAAATAAATTGTAGTTCTTTTCATTGAGGAGGAATCAATTAATCTACGAATAAATTTTGTAACGAGCATGAAAAAGAGAGATGGATGTTGAGATTTGTGTGTTAATTCTGTAGCAATTACTGGTTGCATTACACGACGGTCAACTGTGATGTTTACCGAAAAGACCATTATTAGCAAATGAAAAACAAAAGACCATTATAAGAGCTTTTGGCTTCTTTCTCTTGTTAAATTGTTAATGATTTTCCTTTCTTTCGAATCATATGCAGTGAAGGTGTCTTGCAGGGCTGGCCCTAGGCCAAGGTGAATTATGCTTAAACCTTGGCTTTGCTAACCTAATGATCGTGAAAAAAATATTATATATATACTTGGTCGATGAACTATTGATCGCCAAAGTCTGTTCGTAAAAAAATAAATTTTGTCGTTAAAAGACTCCCAAAAAACTGATAATACTAGCCACAGAAGGAAGCATTCCGGCAGCTAGGCATCAGTTTGATTATGAGATTGAGACGCAAAATAAAATTAAAGGAATACACCTTTGCCCACGTTCGCCGCTAAAACTTCAAAAGTACAAAGGAAAAGAAAATGAAAACCTCAACGGGATCTCCCTCAATTCAGCGTCTAAATAGGTCCATAGAAATGAAAGGCCTGGCCCATTGAATTATTCAGTAAAAGAATGCAACCATGACTAACTATGTAGCCGAGATCTGGGCTCTGATGCCAGCAACATTTCAGATGAATGACGTAGAAGATCGTTCAGACCAAAAAAAAAATGACGTAGAAGATCGAGTTTTAACAAAATGAAACTAGAATTTTCGTCGTCTCTTATTTATATATATATATATTTTTTTTTTTTTTATTTTATGGTATCATCTCTTATTTTCATATTTTGTAATAGATCAAATCGATAAGATGTTCCTACCAATCCCCTCAGTTATGTAGCACTCCTGTTTGATGATGATTGCTAAAAACATTTTTCTTCATTTTCCTTTTCACTTGCTGAGAATACAAGATCCCAAAAGTCTAAACTTTATATTAAGTCTATACTAATTAATCATTTCATCTTGTAGTGGATATCCTTACTTTTTAATCTTGTATATTGGTCTCTCAGATGTTTCTCACGATTCGGGGCTATGTCGTCTGTACTGATTTGAATTTTTATGCTATCGTTGCTTTTCTCTGTGTTTATGTGATTTTGGAATTTGATTTTGCAACTAAGTATTGGGAGACATAAGCGAGAAGAACAAAAGCGTGGAAAAAGAACGGGTTTAAAAGCGTGAAAAAGAATAAAAGCGTGGCCGATTGTAATTAAAAGAAAAAAATGACAACATCATCTTTTCACCATCGGCTCGGCTCAAACTACAACTGTTACTAAACTGAAGTATGAACAATAAATCATGCGATCTCCTTTAATATATATATATATATATATAGAATATTGAGAATATGAACTCTCCCACATCTAAAGGACTAAAATTCTGACTTCTATCTAACATGCAATCTATAGTCCTTGTCAAAAAAAAAAAAAAAAACCATGCAATATACAGTGGCTGCCTAGTTGGTGGACTAATTCCATTAGACTTGTATTTGAGAAAGATACATTTCAGTTTTCACTCTTTTAATTACAAGGTTCTATTTGATACTCAACTATCAAAGTATCATAATCTACCTTGTGTTATATGAATTCTTGTGGATAAACTAAAAAAAAATCATTGGCAAATGACGATTAAAGGAGTCGAAGACTGGAATCCTAATTAAATCAATCAAAATCTTGTATAAACAGAGAATTTGTGAATAAAGTTCAACTACATATGACATCAACAATTAAGACCCATATTTTTTTTTTTTTCACCCTCCACAAGTTGCCAAAAGACAACAGTTATGAATTATAATAACAATAGTCTATCATATAAATCAAAGAATGAACATTAGATTTTCAGTGTTCACAGGTCAGAACAGGAGGGATAGCACCCAACAACCATACAATGAATATGAAATGTGAATCCACACTAAATATGATTAGATAATACATAACCAATTGATATTCCATTTATATGTATACCATTTATAAATATGTGCATTCAAATAGAAAAATGAAAAGCAAAAAACAACACACAATCAAATTCAAAGAAGACAACAAAATTTTGGGGTCCTCTTTCGGCGCCAGAAGACAAAGTCACAGTCGCATCTTTCATTTCGAACATTTCTCCCATCCAAAACACACCGACCAATAGGCTTCTCCCAAGTGTGAAAACTATTGCATATCCCCCAAATCATGTGCATTTACACTCTTCGTAAAGAATAGCATACAAGTCAAAAGAAAACCCCCAAATTTCCAATTCCTAGTAGCTACCTAATTCTAATTATATACCAAGGATTGCAACCTTTTCCTAATACAAGGTCATGATGACACGGACTTTGATGTGGAGCAACCGCAAATAATGCAGCTGGAGAATTGCAAAACTTGTCGAAAGAATTTGTTTCCGCAAACTAGAGCTTCTCTCATCAACAAGTGTGAAAATGATTAACATGACTTCCGAAAATTTGTTCTCGTTGAATCTATCTCCAAATTGTTGAGGATAGTTGCGACTTGATTAATTGAAGGTCTGCTCTTTCTGGAATTACTAACACAAGTCGAGGCAACTTTGGTCAATCTGACAAGAGGCCTAATGTCATGAGGAATAACAAGTCTTGGGTCCAAAAACTCACTAAACCTCATCTCCTTAATCAATGGCATTGCCCATTTCACTAGAAACCCTTCATCACATCGTCTCCCACTCAGAAGTTCCAACAGAACCACCCCAAAACCAAACATATCGCTCTCTTTGCACACACCACCTCCTCTCCAATACTCATCATCCACATAACCAACTAGACCCCTCTTCTCTTTTGGTGCCAAAAATGATAGACCATAATCACAAACCCTAGCACAGAATTTCACATCAATCAAGATATTTGAAGCCTTCACACATCCATGAACAATATTTGGAGCAACTCCTTCATGCAAGTACTGAAGCCCTCTTGCTGCCCCTGCTGCAATTTTAAGCCTGTGGTTCCAATCCAACAGAGAAGCTCCATCTGGGTTTTGATGCAAGTAAAAATCCAAGCAAACCATACCTACAAACTCCATGACAATTATTCTCTCACCTGGTGCTTCTGAGTACCCAACAATGGGCACTACATTGGGGTGTTGAGCCAATGAGAGAGAGCCAAGTGTTCTTGAAAACCCGAAACCAATATTTCCCAACACAAGCCTCGGATGAATTCTCTTCACGGCCGCTATCTCCCCCTTTTCGAATATTGCAGCATACACAGTTCCCAAACGGCCCTCACCGACGATTCTTCTGCGGTTGAAGCCATCTGTGGCAGCATCAATATCGGTTAAAGGGTATACTCGGGCACAAATCTTAGCTGGGATTACAGTTTCTTCAGATTGATCGTCCGTGGTTTGTTTCTTCTTGCAGAGGAGGGTCAGAAGAAGCACAAGACCGAGAACAATAAGAGACGTGGTGAGGAGGGAGATGAGAAAGTAGTAGGCAATATGAACATGGTCACTGTGATTCATGTTCTTTGGTGGTTGCTTGTGGTCAAATTGAGTTGGAGAGAAGGGAAGAAGAAGAGAAGAGGTTGGTTGGTGATGGAGTGGTGTGTGGAAATGGGTTTATATATGGTTTGATTTGAAAGATGGGCAAAATGACCAGAGAGTTGAAACAGGAGTAAGAAAAAGTGAGCAGCTAATTGTTTGAGAATTGGGTTGGATTGGTAAGAAACTTGGGAAAGTTTTGGTCTAGATTAGTTATGTTGGTTCATAGTTGGTCTCCTGCTCTTTTGAAAAGATTTAATCATATTGTAATTACAGGTTAGAGGCAATTTAGAGTATGCATGATATGACATTTGCTTTTAATTTCTTTTGCTTTGTCATGTTTAGGTAGTTCTTTAGGATTGGGTTGCTTTCACCAATCCATTTGGGTCCTCTTTTTCATTTTTATGTGAAAACGAATCCACTTGGGTACTCCACTTATATCCATATCGAAACTTGTCTAGTTTCGCATATATAGGAACTACTAAAAAGTTAGTAGCAGCAGCACAAGTAGAAAGTTTTGATGTCTTTGGTTTTCAGCGTTTGGGTGTGAATAGCAACTCCTGGACAAATATGCAAGACTCATTTGGAGGAGGCCGGATGAAAGACCGATTAATTATTTTTTTAGAAGAGCAAGCCCAACTAATTTGATAAATGTTTATGGGCTGTTTCAGAACATAAACAATGAAGATCAACAACACCAGTAAAAAATAAAACAATAACATTGACATCCACGAATTGGAATTATATCTCTTTGTGAGTTCCTAATTTCTGAATATTTTTAATTTCCTCCAACATATTATGTTCTTTGAATCTATAACTTACACGTGTAATAACTAATATGCCAAATTTTGATAATAACTCCATATGCTAGTTTTCTACTGTGAGAGCATTCTCAATGACATAATTCGGTTAGAGTTGAACATATTTATGCTTTCATATCATGTAATTGAATGCACACTTTCAAATGAAATCATGTTACATATATGAAACCCATAACAAACTGCTGGCCACCTTCACAAATCCAACATGAAAATTTCAGTAACTGATTTTTTGTACCAATTGAACTATCTGGAAACACAAATACAAAAATGAAGAGCAGTTATGTGCATAACATTGACAGGGAGCCCAACATAGCTATTAACCATCCAGGTCTAACTAATTACCAACATGATACATGACCCAACCCCTACTTGCTCAATGTTGTCTACTTTTCCCAGATGACCCACTGCCAATCATTTCACGATCATCAAGGCAAATTCAGTGTCTCATATATGATATGGTTTATTTAGTTCTGTAATTAAGCAAGCACAACCTGGTACACTTTCCCAACCTCATTATCTTCATTAAGGCAATCCAATATCTTAATAAATTCTTTAAAACACAGTCTATAGGTTTGCTTAAGAAGGCAAGGTTCAAGTATTTAAAGGCAAAACAAACCACATACACCTCAACAACCATATGTATCCCACAAAGACAGTAAGATGGCTTCCATAGAAAATATAAG
Organism: Rosa persica; assembly: GCA_025331145.1. Lineage (NCBI taxonomy): Eukaryota > Viridiplantae > Streptophyta > Magnoliopsida > Rosales > Rosaceae > Rosa > Rosa persica. The sequence continues at coordinate 4,412,610 of WFKR01000005.1, read as the reverse complement.
GCAGATACAAACAAGCCCACAAGGAATGACACAGATCAGACCCAAATTAATGAATAGATGAAGGTAGTATTACAGTGATTGGGATTTCCTGCCATGCCAAGGAATGATGCTCAGGCATCTATTGAAAATAGAACGAGACATGGGAAAAGCAAAGTGAGAGGGATGTGAATTTATATAAAGTTCATAAAATCTACTTCCTTCGAGTGATCTAACGATTGAAAAAATTGCCACATCAGCTAACATAATATTTATTGTTTTTTTCTCAAACTGACGTTCACCCATCAGACCCAAAAAAAAAAAAAACTAACGTTAACCCCAAATTCTGTGTCTTCTACTCTTCTTCCTCCACAGCTTCTTCTCATGTCTTCTTCGTTGCCAAAACTTGATTCTTTTGTGCTTCTTAGTTTTTTAGGTCTCTCCTCCACAGGTTAAATGAAAAACAAACAGACAAATTTCATTGCTGCAAATCGTATAAAGCAGATCATGTACCAACAAAAGAAAATCAAGTCATCTTAATTTCACAAAAAAGAAAACAACATTAATCTTGTTAGACTGTTGATATTATGAATTTATGACAAAGTCCAAAGGAAATCTCAAATTAAATCGAAATTACAGGAAACAGTTATATATGTGGATACTTAGCCTTTGAGATTCTAATATGAGAACATTTATTGGTTTACTAGGTGAAGAAAGGAGAGCAAAATGAGAAAACAGATACTTCAATTCATGAAAGCAGGATTGATTTCGTTTCGTTTGGTTGGAGGATGACTGCACTTTTTTGTTGTTGAAGAATTAACGGCACCGTTAGCGTCAATTTGAGAAGGAAACCCTAAGATTAATTCCAACTGATGTGGCAATTTCTTCAACCATTAGATCACTCGGATGATGTAGATTTTATGAACTTTATATAACTTCACAGCTCTCTCACAGGATTTTACAAATTTCTAAGAAATTAAAATCTCCGAATAATAATTTGAGAGGTTAGAATAGATCCATCCTATTTTGAAATATGAAATCAATGAAAATCTTAAAGATGCAAAAGATACAAAGAGAGTCTATAACCCAAAATCAGAGATTAGGGTTTAGGGTTTAAAGTTTATATGCAATTGGTTGTGCATTTTCCATTAGGGGAAATGTTAAAAATAAGTGACTTACCTATTTTTCCAAGTGACTTACCTATTTTTCCAAGTGACTTACCTACTTTTAATTTACTTCGATATCTTATCCATCTTTAATAATGTTAAATTTTGATAAAATTTCATTTTAGTTGCATAGCATTTTTTTGAATCAAGCCCACGGGGGAAATAGTATATTCATCACAAGTCATAATAAGCCGTTACATACCCTTCTGATGTCATTTAAGGACATAGACAGATAAGAAGATAGTGATAGTACCCACAAGTGGTACATGAAAATAGACATACTTATTATACATTCAAATACGTAGAGGTAGCGAAGACCCTCTTTTGGTACTACTCCAAAGGCGTTAGAGATACATAGAGTGCACCATCGGTGCTTAGCTTCTTAAACCAAGGAATTTATTGTAATTAGAAAAACTAAAAACATAGCCAAATACTAAGGTCCAAAAGTAGCTCCAAATCCATCAGGTCGGCCCAAGCCAAGCCTCGATCCAACCATGCCACACAGCAATCCCGCCTTGACCCAGCATTGCCATCAATCCAGCTAGCGCTGCCACGAATCTCCAGTGCCGTCAACGAAGCAGTTCCAACCACCAAGGAACTCCAAAACAGAAAAACCAAGCCAACCCGAAGCACACGGGCATGGGTTCACCCGAATACCCAACCAGAACATCCAATAGAAGCCAACATCGTGTCTTGGAAGCAAAAAGGTCAATATCCATCCCCTTCCAAGCTGTCGAAGACACCCCAAATCCCGATCAAAACCGATCACCATACAGCACTTCTGCTCCGCCAAGACCTCGACTACTGCTGTCCCAGGAGAAACTTCTTTGGAACCACTACATCACCCGTCCGGCAGCAGTCACACAGCGTCAAAGAGACACAGGCGCGCTGCCGGACGAGAGGGAGATTGAAGAAGTCAGCGCCTCTGTTATGGTTTGAGTCGAAGATGACAGCTTCTCTCCCAAACCTTTCTTTACAAAACGTTCTTTGATTAATTTTAGTTGCATAGCATTCTCAATGTTTAGATTTGATTAATGTTGCATATATTTATATAGTTATCACGTAGGTTGCAAACACACTAAATCATGCTACATAAATGAAATTGATGTCCATAACAAGTACGAGGAATTATTTTGTGGTCCCGAAGTACTACGTGGTAGTGTCATGTGGTGATCCTAATTAATAATATCACTCGAATTTAGTGGGGATCATGTAGGAGGTAAAAAAAAATTAAATTAAATAAAGATACCAATCATAAATAACTTCAAATCATATCGGTCAATAATATCACACCAAACCACCACTTGTACTATGGTCTGGGACCATGTCATAATTTCCCAACAAGTACTTCATTTGCATAAATTCAACATGTCAATTGTTTGCCATAACCTAACTCTCCGCCCTTCCTCAAAATTTGGGTGAACATACCAAGTGATTTTATCATTTATTTCGTCTTTTGTGCCCTCTTAAACAGAAACAGCTAGCTTAGCCGAAAGAAGGTTGGGCAATTTCTTATTTTCTCTCATAGCTCCATCACAAAGAGAAGGATTTCCCAGAAATTAAGGAGATTCATTTCTGCATATCTCCTTAGCAATTAGAGGCGGAAACCAATGAGGAAATGCTATAACACTAGGTCATTACAATTAACACTAGGTCAAAAATTCTATATAACAGAATCAGGCAACGGGTAAAATGCTGGCGAGATAGGATGAGGAACTTATAGAGCCTGCACTATACTATATTAATTGTCAATAATGAAGTTAGGGAGGGATCTTAATGATCAGTCACACTCCTATTGATAGCAACAACCTACATTTCCTCTGGTTGCTGGCATCCATATAAATGGTTGAAACTGCAACACAGGTTTTAGATTTTTGGTCCCATTCTGGATTCACAGGATGAAGCGCTGACAATTTACTACTACATTTACTACACTAGCGCAATGGTGGAGGGTGTAGACTCTCTACTGTCATAGATATTCTGGGAACCATTCTCAATAGGCTATGCAGGACACTGCTAATTTATTCCTATTCTGATCCAGCAATTTCTGAAGCCGACAACCAAAGTAAATTCGCAACCTTAGGACCCTCCCTCTCTCTATAAATCAAATCAACCTCTGTTATATCAATGTCCTTGTTGTTGTTATTTTCCAAGATGATGTATAACCACAATCTCCAGGCTCCACAAGTTCATCAATGAGCAAAGTGGGTCTCCCTTCACTTTGGTTGGGATGGTACCCCACCCCCAACCCTACCTCTATGGCATAACTGCCTTATTAATAGGATATGACTTGTTTATTATACAGCTGTCCTCAGCTCATCTTATAAATTAGGCTCATCTTATAAATTAGGAGTACTGAAACATACTGAAACAGTTGTTTGATTAGTTCATTATGCGGTGAAAACCGCAAACCACGCCTAATCTAACAGCTTCCAGATCTAGAACTTCAAATCTGAAGTATTACAGACACTTTAATACAGATCCATGCTACGATGAACTGGTTAAACAAGAAAAACTACTGTAGGATTTTACTGTAGAGAATGAGTCAAAGCATTAAACCCTGGAACATTGTCACAGGCTTCCCACCAGCACAGGTATAATTGCTGGACATGTCACCATTCATGAAAGTAGAAATGATCAAGGGTTGGTTCATAAATGCCAGAATTCAAATTTCCCATTTCATATAATATCCCCCATCTCAGTGCTTTCAGAGAAAAATCACAATGACTAAACCGTGTATACAGCACTTCCATGGAGCCAACTACTTAAACTTGATTAGTGGAACAAGAACTTTGGTGGTGGTCACTCAATTTACACTATTGAATTTAAATCCCCCTCATAACCTTCGCCATAACTTCTTTACCCATCTCCTCCGATTTTCTTTTCCCTCAAACCATACACGAAGAGGGGTTGAATTGAAATTTGGGAGGTTAGCTTTTGTAAAGCTCGAAAACTGATGAGAAAAGATAGCTTACATAAACTTTCCCCATAGCCAATGAACTTGTTAAGCTACACTTCCATGATCCGATGCATCTTCATAGTAATATGGTGACAATTTGCCTTCCTTCTTAATCTGAGGATGCTTCTCCGTTCCCGCTTCTTGCAACAACTTCACCACTCTTCTCATCGATGGTCTATTGATTGGGAGAGGACTGGTGCAGAGGAGCCCGATATTGAGGACCTTGCATACTTCTTCCTTGTAACAAGAATCGAGTTTGGGGTCGATGACATGGTCCACGCCCTTCTGATCCAAGGTGGTACAGACCCACTTCACCAAGTCTTTTTCTCCGAATTCTGGGTCAACTGGAAGTTTCCCAGTAACCAATTCCAGAATCACGACACCAAAACTGTAGATGTCACTCTTCTCATTCACCCTCAGTGTGTATGCATATTCTGCGAGTTCATTAATTTACTGGTTCAGAACGATACAACAACATTTAAAGTTTGTAATCTGAAAGTTGTGCGCACATAAATGATCATTATGGAGAATAAAGAACTAAATTTCAGGTTCAAAATCTAAACTTTATCAAAGAACATGGGTGTATAACATGAACTTAATTGAAAGCAATCCCATATTTGAATATAAGTGATGTTAAAAACAGAAATTTAAGTAGGCCAATGAGCAATTCAATCACTAACCTGGAGCAATGTAACCACAAGAACCTGCAATGACCGACATGGATTTAGCCCCTTTTCCAGTTGCATCAACCACCTTAGCTACTCCAAAATCCGCTACTCTGGCTCCGAAATCCCCATCCAACAATATATTGTTTGATTTCACATCTCTATGGACAATAGCAGGAACACAATCATGGTGCAGATACGAAAGCCCATCAGCAGCATCAAGAGCAATCTTGAACCTTGTAGGCCAATCCAGCAACCCTGCTTTGCTACTATGCAGCAAATCACCAAGACTACCATTTGGCATGTATTCATACACCAAAAGCTTGCAATCTCTAGCAGTACAACAGCACCAAAGCTTCACAATGTTCTTGTGCCTAATCCTCCCCAAAGTGTCGACCTCTGCCTCAAAGCCATCATCTTGGACCCAACCTTTCTCAACATCATCACTTCCGCACTCTTTCACTTTCCCCCTCCACAGCTTTTTCACCGCAACAGCCTCACCATTGCTGAGCACAACCTTGTACACTTTCCCAGACCCCCCAGTACCAATCACATTATCTTCATCAAGGCAATCCAATATCTCATACTCGCTGAAACCCAGCTTGTGAAACGACATCAAAGTCCACTTGGATTTATCTATAGCACCGCTGGCCTTCTTAAAGTTCTTGTACTTGAAGTAAAACCAAACCACACCCACCACAAACACCAAGGCAGCCAGAATGAAAATGCACCTCAGCAACCATATGTAGCCCTGGGTTTTCTCCTCGGCTCTGCTCTCACACAACCCCTCCAAATCTCCACAAAGACCCGGATTTCCCAAAAAGCTATTTCTGTACATCTCCTTCGCAAACAAAGGAGGGAGCTCACCCGAAAGCTGGTTGTCCGACAAATTGAACACATTGATCTTCATATTCTGCAACCAAACCGGAACTTGACCCGAAAATCGATTCCCCGAGAGATCAAGGTAATTCAGCGAAGACATGTTCCCGATTCCATCCGGGATTTTCCCGGACAGTTGGTTATTCTTCAAATTGAGCTCATTGAGCCGAACCAAAGACTGACTCCCACTCGGAAACTCACCGGAAAGCTCATTGTTGTGAAGGTCCAACGTGCTAAGATGTCGTAACTTAACTATTGCCTCCGGCAGAGGCCCACTGAACCTATTGTCACCGCCAGAAAACTGCAGAAGATTTTCAACCCACCCAATTTCCTCCGGTACCGAACCTTCAAACTTGTTCCTTTCGATTATCAGAAGCGAAAGGTTAGCCGCGCCGGCAATAGTCTTGGCTATCGGCCCGGATAACTGATTATCAACCAGCTCGAGCAAGTAGACATGCGGGAGCCCCCAGAAAGCCGCCGGAACTTCACCGCTCAACCGGTTGTGACCCAACCGGACACGTGTCAAGCTCTGACAGTCCCCGAGACTCGCCGGAATCTCGCCGGAAAAAGCATTGTTGATCATCAGCATCTCCTCAATTTGCCCCTTTTCGCACAGACTCGCCGGAATACTCCCCGAAAAGTGGTTGTTCGACAAGTCTATCCACCTCAACGGCGAGTTCTGGCCGAGATTCCGCGGCAGCTCGCCGGTGAGCTTGTTCTGAAACAGCCGGAGCTCGTACAGGTTCGGCGAGTCGGCAATGCTCGCCGGCAAACTCCCCTCGAAGTTGTTCTCGTAAAGATTCAGGCTTTCCAGCTCCAGCCGAGTCAACTCATCGGGAATCGGCCCCGTCAGCCGGTTCATGGACGCGTCGAGCAGCCGGAGCTTCTTCAGTTTCGACATTCCCGGCGGCAGGCCTCCGGTCAAGGTGTTGTTATAGAGCTCAATCTGAACCACGCTGGTCAACTCGGTCAACGACGCCGGAATCGGGCCGTGCAGGGCGTTAATGGCGAGGTCCAAATCGGTGAGTTTACTGAGTCGACCCAGCGAGTCGGGTATTTCGCCGACTAAGTTGCACTCCGTCAGCCAGAGGACCTCGAGGTTCGTTAAGTTCCCGAACTCGGGCGGGATCCGACCCGGGAAAAAGGGATTGTAAGAAAGGTTGAGCATTTTGAGGGACGAGATATTGCCGAGAAATGGGGGCAGGGCGCTGTCGAGGAGGTTGTAGACGAGAGAGAGGACCTCGAGTTTTTGGAATCTTCCGAAAGACTCGGGAATTTCTCCCGAGAAGTTGTTGCCGGTGAGGTCGAGGTAGCGGAGGTTGGGGAGGTCGGCAAGGGTGGAGGGGAGGGAGCCGGTGAGGAGGTTCTGGGAGAGGTCGAGGTGTTGGAGGTTCTGACACGTGGAGATGTCGGAGGGAAGGGTGGAGTTGATGGAGTTGTTGTAGAGGGAGAGGAAGGTGAGGTTGGGGAGGCGGCAGAGGAGGGAGGGGAAAGGGCCGAAGAGGTTGAAGCCGGAGAGGTCGACGGAGGTGATGACGTGGGTGGCAGGGTTGCATGTGATGCCGTCCCATAAGCAAGGGGTGGCGTCTTGGTTGTTCCAGGAGGAGAGGGAGGAGTCGGGGTCGGAGAGGGAGTGTTTGATGTGTTGGAGGTAGAGGCCTTCTTGGGTGAGGGAGGAGGAGGTGGAGGAGAAGAGGAGGAGAGGGAGGAGGAAGAAGAGAAGCACTTTTGTCTTCATTTTTGTTGTTGTTGGGGATTTGGTTCTAGAAGGAAAGTGAGTGTGAGGAAGTGAGTGTGGGAGACAGACGGGAGGTGAATATTGTTTATATATGGGGATTTTTTGTTTTTGAAAAATGGAGATTGGAGTAAATAAGTGTAGTTGATTGTGTTGGGAGATGAATTATGAAAGTGACCACCACACCCAAGTTTGATGAGCGCACATTTTGGATTTCTAGTTCTCTTTTCTTTGTCTATGTTGTGTAGTAAAAGATAATTCACTATAATTAACTATAATTGTTAAGAGTGTAACCCATAGGTCCTTTTTTGTTTTTCTATAATGATAAGTAGAAAATTACTTTGTGTTGATTTTTCTTTGTATTAATTATAAAATATATTGTCGGTCAGATTTTCATTTTTGGAAATCTAGAATGTTGGAGTTCTGCAATTTTGATGTTCATTGCCATCTTTGGTCATGCTCTTAATTTGAATGAGTTAAAACTAAAACTATTAACGGTTTATTGAGTAAATTATTATCTAACAAGACAATAGGGGTTTTGGAAATGGCATTTTAATGCATTCTGATAGGCTACATTGTAAAATTTTCTTTATAATTTGGTTCAAATGTTATTTCTGATTTTTCTTTTTTATAAATTTTAGCTAAATAAGAGAGATACTAAAAAAATGACATATTAGTTTAAACACTCTTTAGTCATGTAGCGTAACTATATCTGACAGTCTTATCTCTCATTTATACAATGACGAGAAAAGATGTTTTAACATATTTTACGTATGTCTAGTAAAAATATAAGGATTATGTGTTACTCGTACCCATTTAAATATCGTCAGTATACATCTGATTATTCTAAAATTTTATATATTACAACAATAATTTATGAGAGTATCTTTAGCAATGCTAACAATTTTTTAGTCATATTTTAGTCAAATTAACTAAAAAATCATTTTAGAAATACGTTTGCATTAGTACTCTCTATTTTAGCTAGTTTTGAATTTATATTATTTTTCAAAACGAAGATTAAATAATTTAAATATTATAGAGAATCTTATCTCGTTATTTATATTTATGAGCGAGATAGCTAAAAATTATAATTAAAAGTCACTTAGGAATTTAGTGCAACTGTTAAAATAGATAAAAGAAAACTAAATATGCTCTCACCCAAATAACTAAAAAGTCACGATAAAGAATATGTTAAAAATACACTTTGGGTGAAAATATTAATTACATACACAGTCGGTGGGAGCAATTAATGTGACAAAGACTTGAGTGGGATAATCGAAGTGTCGAAGCCTGGAAATATTCAAGAAAAAAATATGACATAATTTTGAAAATATACTACTACTACTTATTGGGTCAATGGTCAAAATGGGAGGGAAAGTATCGAGGTTGAGACGTCGACACGTGGGTGCGTCATCGTGGTGGTGATGCCGATTGATGGGTGGTGCAGATCCGGAGGAAACTAGCGAGCTTTGGAACTTGGTTCAGAAACTGTGTAAGAGAAGCCTGGGTTTGAACTTTGAAGCAAGCAAGCTATGCATGAGCAAGGTGGTGTTGCCTCACGTGTGAGATGCTGGGGTTACAGAGAGAGAGAGAGACAGAGATGGATGTTTAGGGTGGGCAACTGCTTAAGTGAGAGACGGCTACTGTTGTGGTCTGACGCCCGACGGTTATATACAGATTAAACTGTAAAAGCAGCACCGGCTATGGCGGAGCTTTTGACAAGGGATGGCCGTGGTTATGGTCAAGTTTCAGTCCACGAAAACGACGTTACTCATAAAAAAGGAAGAAGAAGAAGAAGATGAGCTTAGCCGACGTCATGGTTTTATGCATTAAACATTTAAACGTAACAATAAAGCATTATTTATGCTAGGTTTCCGAGGAGATCGACGTAATGCTATTGATGAAGCATTTTACCAATATTGAGCAATTCTTAGTGCATTTATCATGTTTACATCAACAAGGAGCTTCGAATTTTGAACAATGAATGATGTCGATGGAAATTTTTACAACATTTCTATGTACGACAAGACTTTCACTATCTCAAATATTCAAATAATGTTTTCTTTTCCTTCCCACATTTTTTTTAATATCCTGAAACTATATAATTCATGATTGTGTTGGCATCAACACAAAGATTTGCTGAGGTGATTGCCGTACACAGTAAAATATTATTCAGAGATTGTGATGGAAGTACAAGCAGTCTCTATCGGCCATCGGATCAAGTAGACTTCCGTGATTTGCTGAAGATTATAATAATCAGAGGGCCAGAGGGGGAGGCATCTTGATAAACGCACTGTAAAAACCACTGATTAAGAATTGTTACCCCCGAGTCACTTTCACGTCGTTTCAGACCAATCAGGAACCCGGGAGACTATTTAATACTACAACGGGTAAAGGAGGGAATTTCCAAACTTCCCAAATCTTGGATTGTGAGAATTTGCGAAATGGCCCTTGCAAGCTAAATTTTAATTAATTTTTGGCTATTTAATATTTATACATCTCTATATTAGGTATAAATTTAGAATAACGCTGATATAGCATAAAGTTCAATCTAATACAGAATTTAATTAAATGATGTGATTGTGCCACATTAACTGTCACATAAAATGAGATATGTGTGGTACTCAAAAGAGTGGTTCACCTAACATTATTCATAAATTTATTCATATTTTTTAGAAACTCTCACTTCATTTTGAAAATGAAATGTCGCATTTTTGTGTTTTCTTAGTTGAAGTTCGAATTTTATTAAAGAAAAATCCAAGTGTCTTTGCATATAAGTGTTTCAGTTATTTGGTCACCCCGTATGAGTTAATAAGTTGAAACGTTAACAGAAAATATCTCATATTCTAAATAATGAAAGGTTGAGGTAAAATGTTACTTTTGATTACTTCAAAAATAATTCTATTACTTAAGACGCAATACGGTGAGTTTCTTTATAATACTATCGCGTTTAATGAAATTTGTCATTACATCTTAAAATAATATAGGCACAACCGAAAAACAAAATTTATACTAGACGATCGGGTACGAATCGAATTGTAATCATCATATCTCCAAAGATTTCTGGTCTGGGCCAAGCAAGTTATCAAGGGGTGAGTTTGCATTTTTGTAATCCATTTTTGTTATCGAGACAGATTAATATTCTTACCTTGCAGAAGATATCGTGATACAGAGAGATTGTGAGTACAAGATTTTGCAGAAACAAACAGTTTGAAGGCTGAAGCAGAAGGGAGAATTATTCAGTTAAGAAGAGAATAGGACGAATGAAGCCCTCAAATTCCTATTTGTGTATCTGCATGCAACACTTAAACTCACAGTACTGAGTACTGCATGTAGGACACGCTTCTGGGTTTTCACAGCAGAAAGCCAAGAAAACAAAGCAGTGAAAGTTGCGACCTTGTTCTCAAACTTGCCTTTTCTCGACGCTGTATTCTCAAATCTCAAAGCAAATACTCCGCGGTATTTTGAGATTCACTGTCATATTTTTCTGGATCCATTACCCAAAAATGGCATGGGCGAGTTTTAAGGGAAGGCAACGAAGCCCCAGAACCAGACATTAGCCATGTTAGGAGGGTTTGAGTGTGCCCTACGTGTTGCTTCAGCTGCCATGCAAGGACATAGTAATCCACATGCAAGCCGAACTCCACGATTTGAGAAGTGACAAACACTTAATTTGTCGAGCCTTAGTCTTGGTACAATTTTTTTTTTTTTTTAATATCTTCTTGTTTATTGAATCAATCCATAAATTTTATATTCAAGTCAGAATAACGAATGAATACTCGTTTGCTATACATTTAAAAACAGACAAAAAGTTATAAGGTTGTCACGGTGATACATAGGGATAAACCACTCATTAAACAATTAACGCTCACTAAATAAAAACGAGCCTATAAACTATGAACACTAAAACTTATCAAATAGACGAGTAATCTACACTAATCAGTGTTTATTAAAAAATAAACAAGCATAGTTCTTTAAAAAATTAGGAAGTTATTGAAATTAAGAAAAACCCAATTCAAATAGTAAACAGCCCAGTGAAGCCCCGCAAGGAAAGGCTAAACCCAAATCCTGACAAAAACTTATCCAAACTCAGGCCAGCCACTACTCCCTTAGTATAGCCAAACTAGAGCCATGTCGCGGTTCTCAAAACCAGGACGCTGACTACCGCCGCCAATTCAAGACGCTGTTAACCAACCGATCAACCAGACGCACAAAACCAACAAGGGCCAGTGAAGCACAAGGAATGGATGAAGTCCAAGAACCTAGACGCCGTAGCGACGACCAACATGCTTCAAAAGTCACAGAAGTCGATCGATCCTGTCAAAACAATCGAGCACAACACTTTCAATCTGAGCCACCATAAGTCTGACATGTTTTGACATGTCACGGGTGCCAAACCATTTTTAGGCCTTTATTTCTTCATGCCATTATCTCACCACTAATAAAGCATTTTCAAGAGCTAATTTGAGTGAAGAAACTCAAAAATATACCTTCCTTTTTGTTTTTCAATATATATCCGGCCTTAAAATATATATTTATAGTCAATCATTGAAGTGGTCAAAGAGACATAATGTAGCAACTCAAAAGCATTACTAACCTAACAAACATATCAAGTGGTCATAACTCATAGCTACTTAAATCATTGTAAATTTGTAGTTCTAAATGGTATGGGTTGTTTTCTTGTACCCCAAATCGCCTTCATTAGTTTGTCTTCCCCAAATCATTTCTCAATGTAGGCATGCAGTAGATGTCAGAGTTGTAGATGGAGAATGTAATGCCATTTTATTGCTTTTACCAACATACTCGATTTGCCAAAGACCGAGCTATTTGGTGAATGAGTATGGTATTAGTTGTTGGGATTGCTTTAAGTTTCACCAACTCAATTTACACCTGATTTAAACGTTGGTTTGTTCTTGTCGAATTCAAACTTCAAAGGTTTAAGGGTAGGTGAAGGAAATCAAGGGAGAGATTTAAGAATCACTGAGGCTGCAGAAACATTTTTGGTGGCTACGTCAGGGAATGACAGCACATTTATAAACCCTAGCCACTCTCTGCATTTTGGAACACCGGAGTTAAGAGATGGAGTCATGGAGCGAGTGTTTTTAATCATGCGATTGCATAGATGCCGGAGGTTTAGAAATTATTCACGACAACAAAGGACTTGTAAAACAAAAGAATCATCAAATGACATCTCTGTAATATTAGAACCATCCAAATTACAGATAAAATATACAATTATTGGTGTAGCCGGTAGATTATTTAAAATAATAATAAGGTGGGATGAAAAATAGGATTATTTTCACAAACAGTGTATGAAGTATTGGTCATTCGACACTTTAGTGTACCAACTTTCATAACTATCCGATGGTATATTAAGTTTGCTCAAATATTTCATTTTGGTGTACGCCGTTGCATTTTCCGTTATCTTTATAAAAAAAAAAGACAAAACTAAATGAAAGATAACAGAGATTTTATTTTTGACAAAAATAACGGAAAATTTAACTGCGTACACTAAAATGAAAGATTTAAACAAAATTGATACACCATTCTGATAATTATGAAAATTGGTACACCAAAGTATAGAATGGTGTTTGTGATATTTTTTCTAAAAAATATAAGAAAATGCAATTATCTCTCTCGGCATAAACTCTTAAATGCAGCCACCAAGAAGCTTTGAGTGAAGAAATATGATTGAACAAAACACAAGAGGCACGTGCTGAACATTTTTCAAACTTGGCTGCTGGGAGCATATATCTCATCTTCCAAAATCCAAATTAAATATGTGGATTCAGATATACATTAATACATAGTATGATTACTATATGAAAATTTTCATAGCACTCACTATTTTTTTTTTCCTTCTGAAATAGTGGTTGCCAGGTGCATCAATATATAACACACATAATTCTATCCTTATTTCAGAGAAAATGTACAGTATAGTAACCACTGTACGGATTCGACGTCGGAAGACGAATTTGATGCGAGTAGTACTATATCATAAATTGAGTTTCTAACTTGTGAAAGTTTGATTTAATTTCGTTATAAAATAGTACCCAACATGTATAACATTCATCCGGACCACCTACCTCTATTAATCGATTCCCAGTTATCATGACCTTGGTCCTTGGCATCTGCTTCGATTCTTACCCGAGAAACGTTAAGAGAGTGATAGACACAATGCTGTAACTATTTGGTACCCAATGCAAATCCTTTTACTTACAACAAGACTTAGACACACGTACACATGTTTTCTTGTAGTGACGGAAAATATACAAGTTATTTTGTGTTTTTTAATGTATTTTATCGAATATCTTATCTAGATTACAAACTAGGAAGTTAAGAAACAACAATAGTTATTAAGAAAGCTTATTGAGAAATGCTGCCTGTATATAAAAAGCCGGGATAAGAATCCCCTTTCTCCAACAATCACTTCAAATAAAAAGTTTAAGAGATCGACAAGTTTTATTGAACAACGACATTAGGGTTTAGTGCCTCTAGACATTTAATTGAGACCTTAACCTCAATGAATAAGGAAACTATAGGTCCATAAATTCAAGTGCTACAAAGGGCATAAAAAAAGTCCACAAAGTCTAGTCTACTCGAAAAACCCAAGTTGCCATAAAAAATGAAAAAAGAAAAGTAAATTAATAAATCAAAAAGTCCTTTTGCTTTTACTGATGCTAGCTGATGCCAAGTTAGCTACTAAGTACTATCATGCAGTGTAGCATTACAGCATGCCAAAGCTAGCACAACAATGCAGGTGAAGTGAGCAGTACTGCTCATTATGCACTTGCGGAATAGAATAGCCACACAGTCCTCCCATCTAGCTGAAGACTATTGCAGATCATGGGGATTGTCACCTGGGAAAAAAGAGGAGAGGAAAATGGAGAGCTTTTGAAAACCAGCCTCGCCTTGTCAGTCATGATAACGTCTGCATGAGGTTTGCTTTGCGCATCTCTAACATGAATAACAGTGTGAGTGTGCATATGCAGATGAAATTGATGGTGCTACTTGTCACTCTGGTGTTGGCAAAAGCTAAATCTCCAAAATCATTGCTGTTTGTTTGTAAGGGAAGCATTAGTGTTATGATTCACATTGGAAAATTGGACAAAAGTGTGACTTTCGATTGATGAAAAGTTGATTAGGGTGCTTTGCGCATCATTTGTTTGTACAAATGCCTCAAAGGTACTGAGTGCTTATTATGTGAGTTTGGAACTTTTAGAAACATTAACCACTGAAATAGATTCCTGTTGGTTTAATCTCTTTGCTTGACTTGAGTTTTTTCTGACCTATATATGAATATATGATATTTGAGCTATGTTTATTTAGTCTTCAAAGTAAAACTAAAATGACCCTGTTTTCTAGAGATTATGACACTTCTGGTTAATTGTTTGACAGATTCTAAAGTACCCAAATTGCTGAACTACCAAACATTTATATGCAGTCTACAAGCTATAAAGGGTACTGGTCCAACTAAGTAAAACCCAAATCAAAATCCTTGGGAGTCAATGATGGTTTAATTAAGGTTCAATTTTTGTGTGGCCAGAAGAAATAGCGGTCCAACTGATGGAGACCCAACTTAGCACCCCTTCCTAATTCAATGATGATATCAACTTTATTGTCAATGGAACTAAAGAGAATAATTCATCAAGAAACCCAAAATACAAAAAGAATTGGTAAAAAAGCAGCACACCCATAAGGAGGAAGGCCATAAACCCTAGAAAGATTTTTTGTTTGGTCAATAACCCTAGAAAGATTAGGGAGGTATTTGTGGCACCTACATGCCAAGATATGCAGGGTCAAGATCAATAGATCATGAAGGCTTTTACAAACTTTGAGGAGGGAAATGTGACCCTGGTTCAATTTAATATGGTTGATAAAGATACAAAATAAAGCTTGTCATGGGTATGGTGGATCCAACCCATTTGAGTCTGTTCCTAACCACAATCATAATTGTCCTCTTATGCTTCAACTACACCTTTCTAGTTCTCTCCCATGCCCCCATCTTCTCCTTTACCAATCCCCCTTTTTATGTGTGAGAAAAAGATAGTTCTGAACTGTTTGTGGGAAATTCCTCTCCCATATGGAGTGTTGCTTTCTCTTCTTTTCTAACAGGTTTCATCACTTTGCTGCTACTCTGAATCATTAGTGGTGGTAGCTAGGCTTGGGAAGATCCCAAAAGATTTTATTCCTGTAGTTGTTAGTCTTAGCATATGGGATGTGTTTTTAGAGTTCAATTTTTTTAAACAAGGAATGGATGGATTAGAAAATGAATGCAGATTAAGATTGCGTTTATTCTAATTCTCTGAGATCATTATCTATTCAAAAGATGCATATTCTGAAAGAGTGTTGTTATCCATCCCAAGGACTTAATGGTAAAGTTATGGCAAAGAAAACTTTTTCACTTCTTTATACACATTCTTGGCACTAACCATGCTCAATGAGAAACGAACACCAAATGCACATCTAGCTGTATGCTAAATATCATAGATCAGTAAATTGGAAAGGGTTTTGGAAGCTTTAAACAAACCAGACTCTCTTTCTGACTAGGATTATGTTATGTGTTAAATGGCCATTGGAGTCTTAAGCGCGGGAATAATATGTTATCATCAATTCATCATCTCTAACAATCATTAAGAGTTTTGTTTTATTATCATATTAAAATAGGACGAGTTGCCCTGAAGTTGGACTGGTTTTCTATTCGGCCCCATTTTACCTATACGTTTAGTTTCAAAACGTTTTTTTTTTTATCGGAAGGTCAGCGTTAGTAAGCTAGCGACACACACTCATGTAGACAGACTAATGCACTGCACATTTATATGGAAAATTCCACCACAATCTGGCCACAAGGTGTAGGAGAGGGGATTCGAAGTTTCAAAGCATTTTTTAAGTGACAATTTTATTTGTTCTCTCCACTGTAGACATTTTACTCTTCTGTTAAATTGAGAGAATATAATTCAGTGTTGGTTAGATTTCATCAGTTTTTCCTGAGTTTACATTTCTTTCCAAATGTTTTCTCTAGTACTTTCCAACAAAGTTCCCTCATTTTAGAATACCCGGTCTACCTCAATCCAATCCATGAAGATGAACGAAGTTAAAGACCAACTACGATATTAATTGATGTACAAAGTTCGAGAAAGACTGCTAACAAACGGAAATCAGGCTAGTTAATAGTTAGATACATGGCTAGGGTTGGCGAAAAGAGATCAAAGAAAGCATATTAGCACCTAATTTCACCAAATGTCATCAAACTTTCGCAACAACCATGTGCTTGAAAACAGGCCTTGCCTGCTTAGATTATGATAATGCTGATCTAATCGCCTTAAACGCAAAAAAATCTCAACTTGGTGGAACATGAAGTTGAAAGAAGGCCAACACTTTTTGACTTGATCGAATTTTGTATACACACTTCAGCATCTTTGACTAACTTGAACTTTAAACCTCGAGTTAATAAAACTGAAGTATTTTAACTCTTCGGCTCTGGTAAAAGATATGTTTGAGTATTGATGTCAATGAAGTCATGAGTCTTATTTCTTTGTTACTCTTCCTTCCAGGGTTCTTTCTTTTCCTTTATGATGGAGATTGAGGAGTCAAATATAGGAAGAACCCCTCGCCATTCTTTAAGCTGAAGAAATATCAAAGAAGAGAGAAAAAGTGTATAGAAAGGAGCCAAAAACTGTTGTGGAAAAGTGATTGATGCATGACTAGCCTTTGGCAATATAGATTTCTTGGTTGCTTGTGCCTGCGTATCCATCTGCTTTGCCACTCAAAGTTTCTGGATAGAATCATCGAAACGCAGACAATGACAGGCATGCCAGGACACTTCATGGAAGAAATTTTAGTTTCGGGTGTGAAATACTTTTCAAAGAAGGGATCCTTATCGTTGCTTCTCTTTGAAAACTTAAGAACTATAATTTGTCGTTAACGACAACCTAAGAAATGGGTTAGGCTTAATTGAACCTAGGAAGCAGATGTGACAAGACACATGCATCTTTGTCTTCTTTGAGCAGAACCCGTGAGCTTGAATCAGTTTCTATGTTGCTCTTTATTTTCAAGTCTATACGCCATGAACAAAATTTAACAGGCAACTGCAATATTCTGATTCCCTCCCTCTCCTCATTTGGATGGTAATTGGTTATTTGGTTCTTACACAAGATTGTAAAAAATTAAAGTCAAATGTCTGAATTTTAACTTCCCACAAATATAGAAAAGCATCAAGTCCTTGTTTGTTACCTAAATTTAAACACTCCTCAAAACTGGATTCTAATAATTAACTTTCAAATTTTAAGTATGAGAGAATCTACTAGTGTCAGTGCAAGCAACCGTGACACTCAATATGTCACGAGTTAATTAAATTGTCTCCTTCATTTTTATTGCTTTGCTTTTTTTCCTTGACGTAGAATAAGATGTTTGCTCAATTGCTCTAAAGAGGCTAAGATAGAAGCAACTAGACAAAGGAATAAAGCTTGCTAAGTGTGCATGGTTCACACTTCACACAAAGAAAAGTTGATGTATAACAAATTGAGTATTGATAGTTGTGATACAAAATCAATGAAGGTGTATATGGTTTTGGATACACCATGCATATGCATAAAGCATTATCATGGGTATGACATCATTAATTTTTTGCTTTCTGAACCAGTCCTTAAATCTGAGGAAAAAGGAGAACAAAATCAAATTGGTTGTAGAACATGCAAGGTGAAACCAACAACCAAAACAGAAGGGTCCAAGCTATTCATTAGTAAGAGGAAGGTGAAAAGAAATGCTAAACGCCTAGGACTTTTAAGGATCATACGCTCCCTGATCTACATGCTTGTTTGTGCAAATAGGCTATACTGATCTGTAAGTAAAAGTGTGGCTCATTCTCATTGCAATTGGGACAGTTCATCATCACACTAGCACACCCTGTAGAGCCATCTCTCTTTCCTGCCCAAATGATTTGCTTATGCATTTTGTAGGGTCTGATTTATGGATGGGGTCAAGTCTAAAATGTACTGAAAATCCTTTTAATTAATTAATTTCACAGGCCATGACATTTTGTTTATAGAACTTGAAGCTCATAAAGAAACAAAATTATAATATATTGGTCCAAAGTTTAATGGTGTCATTATATTTCACAATCTTTAAATCATTTGGGGAGTAGGAAGCTAGGGTTCCTAGTCATGATGAATTCGGAAAATAATATAAGAAACAGAAAGTTATACATAAAATGCAAAAATTCTATTATGGACTAAGGTCCAGGTAGACCATAGGCAAAATGAGGGGCAAAATGGGGCATTTGAGTGCAAAAAATGCTGATTTTTTGTCTTGGTGCAGGGGGACTAAGGTTCACACAAGACTCTTTGCATAAAATGGGAAACTATTGACATCTTGCTCAGATGCTAGTATAAAAGACAACATTATTTGCAAGAAGAATAAGCTGTTTATTTTTGAAAACATGGGTATGTCCCAAGTGAACTTTCCTAGTAACATCACAGAGTTTATAGAATTGGATGGATGATCCAGAACTTCATACAGATTAGAAAGATAGTTATTTATAGAATTCAAACAACTTCAGGCTCTTGGTGGTAGTCAGTTACCTTAACCATTAAAACTATATCAGATTCTGCACTCTAGTTCAGATACTTGGAAAAAATTAAAAAAAATAAATAAAAAAATAAAAATAAAAAAGCAGAAGAAGAAGAAGAAGAAGAAGAAGAAGAAGAAGATGATGATGAGGGGAGAATGACAAAACTAAAACTATTCCCAGCTATGTGATGTTGCACACATGTGATGATGTGAAGTAAATAATAGTCTGCTCCTCTTTACCTGAAAAGTGAGTCCAGGTAAATTGTACCTAGTGGTGAAGTCTATAACGGATGCCAAAGGAAGAGTAAAAAGGTTTAGGGTAGAAGCTGCTACTACTCTGCCTTTGGTGAAGAAAGCTGAAGGCTACCATAGTATAGTCCTAGCAGGACCATCGATCCTAGTCTATGTATCACATGATTCACGTCTATGATCAAGACAGTGGCTATGGTCGGTCTAAATGGTGGTGCATAATTGAGGAGGGAAAAGAATTGTCAAGTTGGTTTGATATGACCTATTGACCTCTCTCTTCGGCATAACTATGCTGATCACGACCTTTGGCCCAGATGGTATTGTTGTTGTGCAGAAGCGGCAAATGAGTCCCACACACATAGATCCAATAATGCCGATACTCCCCTTAATTTAGCCACCCGGTGGAGAACAGGTATGGGGTTTTAATACAAAAGGTCTCGACATTAGTGTGTGTGGTACTATTCCTTATAACTTAATGATGACTCTTCGCCTTTCTGATGTGAGATTCCAAATGGCTCTAATCTAAGCCACAGTTTTCCAACAATCTCCACCTTGACGTGATTCGAGCCATCTCCAATTATCTCATGATCCGAATTCCAATAGCTCCACCTTGACCACAAGCATCCAATTCCAAATCTTGTGATCCCAATCCAAACGGGAGCTCCTCTAAATGGCAACTCGACTGTATGAGACACCAAGTCCCAAGCGTAACCTGGCTCTGATACCACTTGTTGTGCGTAAGCGGCAAATGAGTCTCACACACACATATCCAATAATGCCGATACTCCCCTCAATTTAGCCACCTTGTGGAGAACGGGTATGGGGTTTTAATACAAAAGGTCTCGGCATTAGTGTGTGTGGTACTATTCCTTATAATTCAATGATGACTCTTCACCTTTCTAATGTGGGATTCCAAATAGCTTTAATCTAAGCCACACTTTTCCAACAATTGTCTTCCCTACAACTATGATATGAAAGGCCTTTCGATGCTTGTTCTTAGGCTTAGGGTTAGGGTTAGGGTGAGCCGGTGAGGGTTGACACCCAAAAAGTTTTTCTTAGATGCATTCCCGTGAGTGTTTCCTATCTTTAAGCTCCCAGAACCGTGAGAAATGTGGTATGTCCTCAGCCCAGCCAAAAGATGGGCTGGGTTTGTGGCCAATAATGAAAATGGGGGACTGTTTGGCAGTGAAGTTCCAAAGTTCCAAGCATGACATATGCTTTTAAGCTATTTATATATTGTTATAACGTGCAAGGCATCGGTATGGCACGATACTAATATTATGATCCAACAACAATTCCTTAAAGCAGACACCACTCATCCAAACAGAGTTTCTTGTGTCCAAGCAAAACTAGAAGGCAGCCTAATAAATCCGAAGAGTGGATATTCCCACAAATTTCAGAAATATTATAGAATTGGACTTCTCCTTCGCTACATTAATGTATTAACTCATTAGTGGTAGATTACCGAATATAATGATACACCAACTTCTTGTAGCGGTAGACAAAAAGGATTGTTTTACCATTATAAGAGTCTACCACCGCAGAACGGCAGAAGTTTAGTTTACCATTAATGTGCTTAAGATTTATCCATATATTGAACCTCTAGGAAGGTTATTCCATGGAGCATCGCGTTTCAGCAACAAACAACAAACCCTTGTAATTTGCATAAAAAAAAAAAAAAAAAACTTGTAATCTTAAACCTGTATACCTGATCCTCACCCCTTTCCTATTCTCCTAATGGCAAGTTTAACGAGCTTTTGTATATAACCGTCCTGAAAGCTTGGACGGAAAGCACTAAAAAACAGAAACTTGATAAGCATTGTGGGACTTCTCCTAGTTGCTTTACCCAAATGTCAGTATCTCTTCCTTGCAAGACAGGACTAACTACTCTTCCCTCCCTTCACTTCCACTCAAATTTCATTTCTATATACTTGTATAAAAACAGAATTTACACAATACATGTTCAAAACAAACCTAGCAAAGAGACCAAAGCATACGCATTCGTTGTCAATGGAGATCAAGATAGGAGCAAAGGAATCCAAGCATGATGGTGAGCAAAAACTTCCCCTCTTGCACGATACACCAGTTGAGGAAATAGACGAGAAAAGAACGTTGATACAGAGAGCCATCAACCAGACGTTTCAGAGCACAGCTCATTTGGCTAATCTTTTACCTACTGGGACAGTTCTTGCATTTCAACTTCTGGCACCTATATTTACGAACCAAGGCAACTGCGACTCGGTCAGCAGGGCCATGACTGCAGGCCTTGTAGGCCTCTGTGGCGCTTCGTGTTTTCTACTGAGTTTCACTGACAGCTATAGGGACAAGAAGGGAAATGTCTGCTATGGATTTGCTACCTTCACAGGCTTATGGGTCATCGATGGATCAGCCACCCTTGCACCAGATGTTGCAGCAAATTTCAAACTGAAGTTTATAGATTTCCTCCACGCCTTCATGTCCATACTTGTATTTGGAGCTGTTGCGTTATTTGATCAGAATGTAGTGAATTGCTTCTACCCAACACCGTCGGATAAGGCTCAGGAGGTTCTCACATCATTGCCGGTTGCCATTGGTGTCTTCTGCAGTATGTTGTTTGTTGTGTTTCCAACCAAGCGCCATGGAATTAGCTTCCCCCTATCTGCAAGCTAACGATTATCTTCTGTTTGTTTAAGTTGTCAAGCTTATTTATTCTTTCTTTGATTCCCGCTTCCTCCAAGTTCTGTCAATGTGGATATACTATTAATTTTTTCTGTTTGTATATTCTAGTTCCAAATTCTTGATGGATCAGATGATTACAAAGATTGTCACGGGCACTGATATTAGAAATACGTGTCAAATCTACTTGTCTTACACTCTTACATGCCAAAGGTACAGAGCATTTTCCTGTATTGCTAGACTGAGGTATGTAAACAAGTAAATAATAAGAAATTGGTCTAGACGATCATAACATGTCCAGGAGCTTATTTTGCTCTAACTACTGTATAATTTGTGAAGAGTAACAAAGCACTGTTGGGGTAGATAAATGTTTATGATAAGGGATACAAGTGTACCTGAGCATTTAATAGGACAGAATTCATCCAACTTATTCATCAGCTAATTCGCTCATCAGCTCAGCCTGCAACAACTCGGCAGGTTCACGCACCTTTGTGCGATCCCAAAACCCTTTGACCACAGCATTCCAAATTCCATAGTCTGGAATGCATCCATCAAGCACCATCTCATCAACAATTCGATAAGCTTTGTGCAGGTCACCTTTCTTAGAAATGCATTTCACTAGGGTATCAAAAGTTTCCAAATCAATTGAGAAACCCCTGGTGCGCATTCTAAGATACAACTGAAAAGCTCGAGTTAGGTTGCCACTACTGCACAAGCCTTGAACCACTGCATTATGAATCCTAACATGAAGGCTCCACGTTAATCTGTTGGGTGAAATCCCACCAAGGACCATCTCATCAAGAAAGTTTGCTGCCTCTTGGAACTTGGAAACATTGCAGAAGCTAGTTATTATTTTCCCATACTGCCCTGCATCTGTTTTCAAGCCCTGCAGCTTCATTTTGTCCATAATCTCCAAAGCCTCTCGAAGCTTCCCTTCTTCACAGAGTCCATGAAGCAAAGTACTATAAGTAACCATGTTGGGCAAATGGTGTTTACTAACCATTAAGTCTAATAGTTCCATTGCTTTTGAAGAACGTCCATCCTTGCAAAAACCATCCATCAAAGAGCTGTAAGTAAACACATTTGGGGCGATACCTTTGTCTTTCATGTCTTCAAACAATTCCACAGCTTCATCCAAATGGTTAGATTGGCACAACCCACGTATCAAGCAAGTACACGTAACAACAGATGGTGAACAACCTTTTGTTCCCATCTCACGGAATAGCTCCTTTGCTTCACCAATCTTTCCTAACTTACACAATCCATTAATCAAAGTACCATATGTATATGAATCAGGGGTGCATCCATGATCAGGCATCTCACGAAGTACCCGAAGCGCTGCATCCATGGAACTGCTGTTCTTACAAAGCGCTTTAATTAAGATATTAAGTGAAACAACACTAGCTGGAATGCCCGTTTTCCTCATATACCTGTAGAATCTGAAAGCAACCTTCAACTGGTTTTCTTCAACAAGAATCCCAAATATCGTAATGTAAGACTTTTCAGTTGGTTTGCACTGGAAGTCCTCCATCTTGTCGAAGACCCTGACAGAATCCAGTGGTCTATGAACTCTAGCATACCCTCTACAAACAGACAAGAATATATCTTCCGTAACACTACACTTCTCCTCCTTCATCCTACCAAGCAGCGCCTCCGCAGACCTGAACTGGTTTGCAGAGACTAATCTAGAGATCATGATCCCAAACGTGCTCTGATCATGCCGAAAACCATTGGTGTACTCAGCTGTTGCTGAATCAAATATGATAAGCGCTTTCTGGAGGTCCTTCTCAGCTTTTATCAGCTGCCCAACTTGGGAAGTAGTAATTTGCTTCGACCATTTAAACAGGGTTTTACTCCCCATAGTTATATCCACCACTCTTTCTCACTATCACTCGCTTCCACGCAAGTAACTGAATCAAACTAGTCCAGAACTACCAAAACAACATTACCCACGAGTTTATCGGTAAACTCAAACCACAACACTCTTTGGGGCATTTCATCAAACACCTTGCGTGCATTGAAGTGGGAACAATGTAAATTCAATTCAAAGAGAAGGAGTGGCTACCTTAATCTGCAAATTGCTACTACCCATTATGAAGTTGTAGGTGTCTTTCTGATTCGGCGTAGTTTTCCGTCGTCGTTGACGGTCTGGGAAAATACCGGAGGCTTTTAACGGCATCGGTGCGGACAGTCACTGCAACATTTACTAGAGACACTGAGAATCGAATCGGGCCCGAAGACGAATACTTGAGCTTTGTGCGTGTATATATGGATTGGGTCCAACGACGACTTATGTCGTGTCTTGTTTAGGCCCAACCAAATGGTGAAGTTGAGTTGACACTAGAAAACTTTCTTAACCCAATTGGAAAAAGAAATTGCACATGCAACAACACCATTACACTCTTCATCCATTTTTTTTTCCTTCTTCTTTTTCCATATTTCTAAACGTTAATCGTAACTTTTTTATTCTTAACTAGGTTTTCATCAATGATTGTTGTTTGTTGTATAACCAATATATTAGAGTTTGGTTATTAGATATCAGACAAAGACTATCATCAATGCTCATGTAATAATTTATCAAACGTGCCATGAAATGTCACATTTGAAATTCAACAAAACTATAGCAAAACTAAATAAATCCAAGGTTTATTTACTATACTGATTGAACAATGAGAACACTAATGAACTAGAAAATATCCACAAAGATAAAGGCCGTAAAGATTTTGAACATCAAGTTGAGAAAAGTCTTTACTGTTATGTGTGGCAGGACTCCACTTGAATTTCATTGTCATAAAATTTCATATTCAAAACAACTACAAAAATATTGTTAATTTTTTTTTCTTATTTAAATAACGAGATACTGTTGAACGGTCTAAACACTATCGAATTAGTAGACGACCACGATTGTCAACCCACCCGACCAAATACATTCACACAAAAGGTCCAACAATTACCGAATTACCTTCTTCCCGTGAACCATAAACAATATCACGGATTCGCCCAAAGGAAAGGAATAAAAGGATAAAAAGACGTTAAGGAAACAAAAACGATAAGCCTTCCAAATCAACACCCCGCCTCGTAGTTCGTTAGCCTCTCAATAGGGATAAGTGGGCTCCCACCACCCATATCATATCCCCCCTCTCCCTTTCCCTACCCTTCACTCTCCTCCCCCATCATATCCAGCCCATCACCGTCCGATCCACCCAATCAATCTCCCTCACCCTCTTACCATGCTCCCCACCGCACCCGATCCAAACACCCACGAATGAAAACAAACGCAAATAACCGCTCTCTACTCCATAAGAGCTCAGTGTAGTTTTCCCAAAACCGAATCCTCTCCTCTTCACCCAACCATGGAGTCGCGAGTGCTGTCACGCGCCACCGCCTTCGCGTCGGTCCCGAGCCTCCGCAAGTCCCCGCGCCAGCCCGGCGCCGTTTCCTTCGTCTCGGCTCGCCGGCCGATCGGGACCGTCAGCGAGGGCGGGAACTTGATCTGGGGGAGGCAGCTCCGTCCGGCGCTGCTTCTCGAAGCTTCCCCGCCGTCGTCGAGGAAGGAGACTCTCAAACCCTGCCTCGCCGCCGCCGCCGAGGGAGGCGATTCCGCCGGGTGAGGTCCGTCTCCTCCGTTCTGACTCGCCTGACGATTTTTCTCTCTTCCTTTGTTTCTCTGACTCTCGGTGTTGTTTTTTCACAGAGAAGCTAAGGTCGCTCCGGTCGGGTTCATCGAGAAGTACCCGGCTCTGGTCACCGGCTTCTTCTTCTTCATGTGGTACGTGTGACGTCACTCCCTCCCTCCCCGCCCAACGGCTCGTAAACTTTTCTCAACTAACTCTTTGGAACGAGTTGAAATTACGAATTTGTCCTTCTCCCGCAGGTACTTTCTGAACGTGATTTTCAACATTCTGAACAAGAAGATCTACAATTACTTCCCGTATCCATAGTAAGTCTTCGCCATTCTCATCTCTTTAGATGACTGAGGGTGTTTTGGTAATTTTAAAATCCTGATCGGAGAAAGTTTGTTACAGCTTCGTGTCGGTGATACACTTGGGAGTTGGGGTGATTTACTGTCTGATCAGCTGGGCCGTGGGCCTTCCTAAGCGCGCTGTAAGTAAAAAAGTTAAAAGTTAAATTTGTTGGATTAAATTTGTAGATGCAGTGGTAAAAATCCATACAATTGAGAATTTAACTGTAGTAAAACTCCATGTAGCCTATGGACTCGAACCAATTGAAGTTGCTCATCCCTGTTGCGGTGTGTCACGCAATTGGTCACGTCACCAGCAATGTCTCATTTGCGGCCGTTGCCGTCTCATTCACACACACCATCAAAGGTAAAAGGGTACATTTGGCTATATGTTACTGTTGGTAATAATAGTACTGTAGTAGTTAGTAAAATTTGACCAGTTTGGACCATGTGCACTGTAATGATATAGCATTAACATTTGAAGCTTTGTTTGTTTTTCAGCTCTTGAGCCATTTTTCAATGCCTCTGCTTCTCAATTCGTACTTGGACAGTCAATCCCCTTGTCCCTGTGGTTGTCTCTGCTTCCTGTTGTTCTTGGTATGCTTTCTCTTTATTTTCATTCGATCATGTAGTTAGTTGAAGTGTATATGTTTCGTTTTTTTTGTATTTACAGAATTACAGTAAGCAAAGTTGTAAGTTTTCTTCTTTTAGAATACTGCAAAATGTATTCAAACTATCTTTTTCCTAATCTGGGTATATAAGTTAATCATCAGACCATTATGCATTTTAAAATGCAGGTGTGTCAATGGCATCACTCACTGAGTTGTCATTCAACTGGCTTGGCTTCATTAGTGCTATGATTTCAAATATCTCCTTCACTTACAGGAGTATCTATTCGAAGAAAGCCATGGTGAGCTTAGCCTCTCTGAAACTTTTGTTTACATTTTCTTTTGAATAGGACATTAGGCATTGCTACTAACACACACCCCCCCCCCCCCCCCCCCCCCTCTCTTTTTTTTGTTGATTTTTGCAGACTGATATGGATAGCACCAATTTGTATGCCTACATTTCAATCATCGCACTCTTTGTCTGCATTCCACCTGCTCTCATTGTGAGTAAAACTTCTACTGAGATCCCTGCAGGAAGTGTTGGTTCTCGAAATGAAATAATAATTTGATTCTATGATGTCCTGTCTTATATCTTAGGTGGAGGGACCTCAACTGCTTAAGCACGGTTTTGCTGATGCAATTGCTAAAGTAGGCCTTGTCAAGTTCGTTACTGACCTCTTCTGGGTGGGGTTGTTTTACCATCTCTACAATCAGGTAAAACTGTCGTCTTTAACTTAAATGGTACCTTAATGTTAATCTCTTGAATGTTGATTATAAGTTTTTGACCTTTTTTTGGGTTGCAATTATCAGCTGGCCACCAACACCCTTGAGAGAGTGGCTCCTCTTACACACGCAGTTGGAAATGTGTTGAAACGTGTGTTTGTGATTGGCTTCTCAATTGTGGTCTTTGGTAATAATGCTTATCTTTTCTTCTGCTTTCATTGATCTGCTTTTGACTTTCTTTACCCCTGTGTAAACTTCAGCTTTGTTTCTTTAGATCAATAAAGATTTTGAGTTTTTCTTTCATGTAACAAATTTATAACCACCGCAGGTAACACGATTTCAACACAAACTGGTATTGGAACGGCCATTGCAATTGCTGGAGTTGCTATCTACTCTTACCTCAAGGCCAAGATAGAGGAAGAGAAACGGGTGAGTCAGACATAACTATATAAATTCATGTTACATTCTTATGATACAAAAATTATTACAGACAATAGTACTCTCTTCATTAATTCGCGCTTGTTTATGGCCTTATAATTATTTGTTTTCTACTTTTACTGGTTTACTTCAGTTAGCAGAAGGGTGTTTGTGCTTTAAAATCCTTGTTTTAGTCATCATCAATAACGAATTTTGATTCTGAAGAGCATTTACTTGTTATCTAAGTAAGACCAAAATTGTCAGTATTATGCATCTAATATAATTTTTTTTCCCTTGACTTTCTTTTTTAAATCAGCAAGCGAAAGCTGCATGAGAAGAAAGGAAGAATGGGACATCGAGGAAATCTTGCATTGTAAATTTCACAAATTTCCTTCAGGTTGAAATGGCAGATTGAGTATCTATTATCTATGTCAGAGTTTGTTTATTTTCCTCTTCCTCTCTTTTTCCCCATTGATTCAGAATACAAAGACATTCTAATTTGCAATGGTCTCAATAATGTATCAATTTAATCTGGCTCTCATATAGAGCTCTTGTTCTAGAAGTCTCCTATTGACAGAATGAAGATGTTTTATATGTGAGCCATTAGTTTTTTTATGGGGGAGTGAGTTTTGCATTCCCATTTCTTCATAAGATTCACACTTTCACTCCACATTAACGGATACCTGAACCATTAACGGATTAATTGAGTAATGCATTAAGATAGCAGCCCATTAGTATTTTCTCAACAAATATTTGGCTAGATACACGGCGGTATTTGAGAATGGTTATCGGATTTGTTATGCTCTGTTCTGCTTTGATATCTTGTAGCGGAAATGGTTTCATCTATCTCTCCTTTAAGTGTCTATGCACAGCGCCTATATTAACTAGATGAATTGATGTTTACAGTCTTGTATGGCTTTGGCATGTTTGGGTGGTTCTTTCCCAGCAGATGCTTCTGTCTTTTAAAGTATGCTGTTCAGAAGTTTGCTTGTTCTTCCCACTCTGGCAGATCATATGCTCGTAGCTCCACTTTTTTTAACCCCTCAACCTCTATATTCTTCACAGCTAAACTTTTTCAGCATACTTGCTTCACTGAACCGTAAATTTCAGGTCGGATGGTCTGTTGTTTTGTTTTCTTCGTTCTTTTGACTCCATTAGTTTTTGTTGCTCAACTTTTCTCAATTATATCCCTGAACCTTACAAAGAAATCCAGTAGCATTTCAGATGCAGTGTGTCCTACTCCTACACTAGGTACCAGTCCAACAACTCACGTTTCTAGAGTAAAATACTTCGGAGCACTATAGAGCACCGCCAACATGATTACGATTAACATGTAAGCTTATCATGTCATCTGAATGCGCACAAATGCCAAATAGATCACTTGGGACACCACCTTCACTTTGTTACTTAGCAGCTCCGCTCGATCCGTCCCGAGTTACGGACCTACTTGGGAGTCTGGATCCTTCATTGGTCTTAAGATGCAGTAAAATCAAGGACCGAAAAATTGAAAATATCCCTAAAATTTCGGTGATATTTTCGTTTTTTCATGGTCTCGATATTTAATTAACATATCAAGAAAATATTGTGGCGAAACTTTCTAAATATTGTGATATTTTGGGAAATTTTCACGAAATTCTCGATATTCTATCTCATGATCCAACCTGCCAAGTTGGGCCCAGACTTGAAAATTCTGAACTTCGGCCCAGGACAAAAGACAAGGTAAAGTTGAGGTGATTCGAACCGTGGTTGCCTGAGGTATATCAAAACACCCCAACCATCCTTGCTTGGATGTTACTTGGTTGTTTTGTGTGTGTGTGTGTGTGTGCAGGGCTTCTTGGGTGCGGACGTCCGCATTTAAGCATTAGGTGCAGATTTCCATTTTTTTTCTCACTTTTCGATCATATTTTTACATCTTAACCGTTCAGTTTTTAGATCCTAGTGTATAGATTATCTCTGTAAAATTTCAGCCAAATTAGTGATGGTTAAGGCATTCAAAACTGCGATTTACAACAATGAATACGAACAGTTCCGGTTAGACAGATTCGGAACCATTCGTATTCATTGTTATAAATCACAGTTTTGAATGCCTTAATAATCACTAATTTGGTTGAAATTTTGCAG
This sequence comes from Rosa persica, assembly GCA_025331145.1. Taxonomy (NCBI): domain Eukaryota; kingdom Viridiplantae; phylum Streptophyta; class Magnoliopsida; order Rosales; family Rosaceae; genus Rosa; species Rosa persica. The sequence goes on along the minus strand of WFKR01000005.1, from coordinate 4,382,928 downwards.
AGATGATCTATACATTAGGATCTAAAAACTAAACGGTTAAGATGTAAAAATATGATCGGAAAGTGGGTAAAAATGGGAAATCCTTACGTTTTGCTTATCCGCACCTAAGCAAAGTCCTATATATATATATATAGGAAGGTTCTGAAGAGGACGTCCGTAACCTAGAAAAAGTGCGGACGTCCCTCCTTCAGCGTCGGGAAGGCGACGATCACTGCGCTGCGGGTGTCGGACGCACCCTCTGGACATCCCAGACAACCTCGATCAAGCAGAGAAGGCGATGGTGATCGGAAACTCGGCGGTGTGTAGCGAGCTCGCCGGAAACCATGGAAGCCCAGAAACCTGCAACCCCGACCTCCTCCAACCTCGATCGCTGCCCATAAGAGGTCTGGGAACCCTCCAGCCTCCATCAGGCCAGTGCCATCGCCGCCTTCCATACGTCGGCGAAGAGACGTCCGTACTTTTTCTGGGTTGCGGACGTCCGCTTCAGATCCTTCCCGTATATATAAATATATGCTTCTCCATGTATCTCAACCTCTTTCCATCATTTCTCTCGAAAATTTATCAATATCGATACTAACTCGATATTTCCATCAAAATATCTATTTTTTGGACTATCAAAATTTCCTCGATAGTCGATATTTTGGTCCTTGGGTAAAGCTTAGATCAAGGTTTATGTTGAAATTGGTAATTTATCTTGGTTGTTCGTTTGCAAGCCTAAATTTGGTAAAATTGCTTCTATGAGCTTCTTAAGCAATACTTATTGTTTCGCCCCACAATTGTGTGCACGGTGGGAGGTAGGTATAAGATGATTATGCCTAAGGGGTGAGGTGTTCTATTGGTCTTAAGCTCGCTTATAGTGAGTTTCCATATACACTTAATGACCAGTGTTTGTAAGGTTTGATTGTTACTTGGCCCTCAATACTTGGATAAAGTTTGTAAAGCTGATATATGTGCCGTTCTTGCTTTAACAATGAAAAGATATCTCTTTTTCTCAAAATAAAAAATAAAAAATTGAACATGCCTTCATTTACTAATATTGATACACATTTCTCTCAAACAATTATAGTGTGTTTGGATAAGGGAAAAATGATATAATTTAAATGAAAGTGAGGATTTCATAATTCTAAAAATCAATTCCCTCGTTTGGTATTATCAGATTTGAAATTTTAAATTTTCATGTGAAAAAAAAAAACAAAGGAATTCATTATTTAAATTCCCCACTTCAATTTCCACCAAAATATATATCATTTACAAATTCCTTTGGGGCCCATTTGGATAGGGTGATTTGGGCTTGAGGATTTGGATATTGGAGGCCCAAATACAAATAAGCCCGTTTGGCACAAATTTTCGGATTTGATTAAGTCAGCCCATTGATTTCATTAAACAAAATATGCAGATTTTAAGTAATGGGGTAGAAGGAAAGGGGGAAAAATTTGAATGTCTATTGGGGGCCAATATATGTCTTTTGGAGGGCAAAAGACATTTTGCGTTGATATAATCTCTTCCTTCTTTTTCTTTAATTAAAGTTTTAATTGTCTAATTTTAGGAAGATTAGTTTTCATTCCGGCGACTGAAAGTCATATTAGGGGGCAATATAAGTCTATTATTAGGGGGCAATAGACGTCTATTAGGGGCAATAAACCTTTCCGACGACCTCTTTGGGGACCTCCGGCGAGGTTTTCAGAAAAGTATGGTGGGCAGCGGCTGGTGATAGGAATCCGGCGACTGGTGACAGGATTCTGGCGAAGTCACCGGATTCCAGCAAAAGTTGGCCGAAATCAGGTGACCGTGACCGGATTCAGGCAAAAGTTGGCCGGAATCCGGCAATCAGTGACTGGAATCCAGCAATCATTGACTGGAATCCGGCAGCTGGTGACCAAGCACCGACAAAGTCTCTTATGGCTTCTCTCTCTTCTATTTTCTCTCTCTCTAAGTAATAAAGGGTTGAGGGTAAAATAATCTAAAAAAACAAAAGAAAAACTTAATGGGGTATTAGGGAAGACTTCCATAGAGTGTTTTGGGTAAGGAGGAATTAAAAAAACTTAATGGGGTAAGTGGGGAAAAAATCCCTAAAAATGAGGTAAATAGACAAAAAAAAAAACTGTTACTTATCTCTTTGGTTTCTATTTTGTTTTATGGGTGTTTGATTATCTCTTTAAAATCAACTCCATCCATTAGGTTACTTATTTCTTACAATGTTTCAAGGCACGCTAGCTGTACTAACCCCAACTATTAGTTTTTGGGTCTCAAATTGGGGTATGGTTTGAAAAAGATGACCCTATCCCTATGTTTCCCAAAAATGATGGTGGAGAAAGAAAAATTGTTTCTTATATCTTTGTTTTCTATTTTTGCTTCATGGGTTTTCATTATCAATTCAAAATCAACCCAAAATAAGTTTTCAATCTGTTTTTATGTCTTAGTAAAAGATGGATGACAAAATGCACAGTTACTAACCCTAATTATGTTATTGTGCGCTTTGTCATCAATCTCTTTTATTTTTTATTTTTCAAAGAGGATCAAAGGATTTTACTCATACCCTCATGGTGACTCAAACCCATGACTTCGTCATCATGTAGTGGATGCTCTAATCACTGAGCTAACATCACTTCGTCAATCTCTTTATTAACCTTATTTATAGGGCAACGAGTTGACGTAAAAGAAAAAGATTGTTCTCATTTCTTTGGTTTCTATTTATTTCATAGCTTTTTGATTATTACTTCAGATCAATTCCATTTTGAGTTTTCAAGAGGTATACGTCAAATTAATTTAATTTTGGGTTCTTAAGAGGTTTTATGTCAAATCAATTATTAAGAATTACTTAAGAAATGATAAGAAATTAAGTCGTCACCATCCACTCTTTTCTTCGGTAGCTCAGGTCGAAGATTGTAAGTTGATAGGGCATACTGAGCAATAAATTACGGGCCTAGTGATTCGAATGGTCCTGGATCCTTGAAATTCATATTTTGGTACCCAAGAAATGAGTTTGAGTTATTCTCCTTAGCAGCAAGGTGCAAAAGGGTTGGCATCTATATGAATCTACTTTTCAGGACCTATATATTAATCTTCAAGTTATTTTCACTTTCTAGTAACGAGGAGCTAAAATGTTTTGCATCACTTGCAGATGATGAGTTGTCCGATCAAGCTACGGATTATGTTAGGGTTTAGCGTCTAAGATATGCATTAGTCATTTGAATTGGCCAACACATTATGGTTTTTTTTTTTTTTTTTTCAATTGAAATCTCAACGAAACGAGAAGTATTTATTCAAATGGCAAGGTCTAGTAAGATATGCATTATACATATAAATTTTGAGATTAAAATTTGCTTTGTGTTATTTATGTGAATCGGTCTACAGAGTAGGCATTCTAAAATCTAAATATCAGAAGAACAAGCAAGTTTTATTCCTTTCTGGAATCACTTGTGGCACTTGCTTCAAGCGTCGTTCATGTTCAGACGATTGTTGTAGCATCTCTATCTTGCGCCAATACTCACTTAGATCTCCACTGATCCTTCCGTTCTGCTTTTTCTCATGATTAATGCAATCCTCTAACCGGACCAACTCTCTCTCAATCCAATCCTTGGTTATATCCTCGTGCAGCTCTCTTGCCTTTTGCTCAATCTCGGCAATTGTATGTCTCCTCAGCAGGCAAATTTCCGGGCTTCGTTGCAAATCCTCACATTCTTCCTCAGTGAAGTCACAATCCGATAGCAGAGAAATTGAAATCGGATCCTCTCTCCCAAGCAGTTCCAGAAGAATCTCATCATTTTTGTCTTCCTTAGTTATGCCCTTAACTTGTATGAGTTTGTGATCAGAAGAATTATTTCTTTCAACATTTTCCACCCTCACAAAGCTTCCCACCACCTTTCTCTCCCAACGTTCGGGCTGCTCCAACATCAACTTCTCCACTAAGCTCCTTCTCAAGTAGACAAGCTTCATGTTACTAGTTACTATAGATGCAGAACAGGTTTCTTCAACATTCTCCAAATGTTGATCCAGAAAACTAAATACATCGACCACATCTACCTCTTCCTTTCCGAAAATTTTACTCAGCCTATAGTCACATCTAACCTTTGTCTTCTTATTTGTGTACTCAAGAAAGTGTCTATCGATGACATACTCATAGATTGCAGATCCCAAATCACGATGAGATAATTGTTTGCTTGTGTCTTTCTTAACAGTTTGGAGGAACCGAAACAGAGGTTCTGATCCCCATCCTATAAATTTCGCTTCTACCTTCTGCCTTTTTAGTAATATAGACCTCTGAAATTGTAGATGATCAACATCATCGCTGTCACTAATTATAAACTCTTCTGCTTCTGCATTCCTTTTTCCCAATATTGACTTGTGAACTTCTATATGATCATCATCGTCGTCACCATCATCATTGTTACTATTTGGGGGATAGACATCATCCAAAGTCAAGCCCTCGTTTTCCTTTATGATTTCCCAACACTCCTTGAATCGGCATTCAAATGTATCCCTATCCTCGAAGTCTAGTCTCTTTCCCATCTGGTCTATATTCCGAGTTTGATTCCGCGAGCCTAACTAGCTCCAAACACTCCTTGCATAGGCCTTCCTTGTCCTTCCCTCTTATCAGTGAAAACTCAGAAGCAGCACTAGTAGTACTTGTGCAGCAAGGGTGACATAATGCGTATGTACAGCAAAGGCATGAAAAGCGAATTGCGACTGATCCGTTAAAACACTCGGAACACAAGTGCTTCCTACAAGTCCAGCTCTTTTGGCTTCTGAGGATGGATTTGCTCTTTCCCACACATTTAGGATGATAAACTTTTGAGCAGCCTTCGTAGTCACATAGCATTAAACGCCCACCATCTTTGCAGATGAAGCACCAATCCTCCGAGTTTTCCATGTGTATTTTGTTCTTCTTCTTCACCTGATAATAGTAATGAACAATGCTGGATTGAGGTTTCTGTAGAGGATATTGAATCTTGTTTTGGACAAGTATGAATGAAGGAAATGTTATTTCTATGCATCAATTTTATAGGAAAGTGATCTGGACTTTCCAAGTAACAAGAGGAGTCCTTTCCAAGTAAGGATAGGATAAGCGTGCACTAGTCTGACGCAATTACTTTACTAATACAGTGAGGAAATCCAGATCCAATAAGGAAAGTACGTAGAAAAAGAAGAAGAAGCAGTGGTAGGTATTGTTTCAAGTAATCAACCATCTTTAACGCAAGTAATAGACAGGATAGATTAGTGGAAGGTCAACCCAAAAATTAAAAGGGAAAAAAGAAAAAGAAGAAGAAAGCTTGTGCCAACAGTAGGATTTCCTAGGGCTACCATGTCTTTCATCGCTAAACCCAAATGACGCCTTAAGGCTCTCTCCTCTAAGAACTGAAATTCCCTAAATTAATGATCAGTCACGTGAGGCAAAACTATTTCTATTTTCCCTAAAATTCCCTATATATTAGACAACTTTTAACAATTCCTATTTCCTTAATCCAACTATTTTTCAAAAGATCTTACTATAGTCCTTCCTTTTTTCCTTGAACTCCATCCTTAATTTTATGCAATGCATATACCAAATTTGATACGTCTTTTATTTTGTAACAAATAGTTATTTAAAGTTATCATATCGTGAAATGATATATCTGGTAAAACACACCTGTTATCTAAATCTTGATCATCTCTCTTTAAAATATTAAATTATTTTTTTATAGCTAATATAATTACTCCTCTAAAATAATAATTTCCTATCTCTTAACTATTCATTCATACGAAATTTACTGTATATTACTAGGAGGAAAAGACGAAAAGGGCAAGAGTGGTGAGGGAGTTGAAAACACTTTTACTCGGTTATTTCCCGCGAAATTGCTATCAGTTTTCTCCGACCATTTCTCCTCCCAAAAACCTCCCTGAGCTCCTCCGAACGCCGGTGAAACATGGGAATCAAAGACAGGTTCGCCGAGATTCACAAAAGAGAGACAGATGAAATGGGACCCACACTCTTCGTCCGCCAATTAATGAGGTTTACATTTTCATTAACTTTGAGCTGGGTTTCTCAGAAATTCTTTCATTTTCATCAACTTCCTAGTCTTATTTCATCTGGGTGTTGTTTTCTTTGCTTATTCTGAGCTGGGTTTCTGAGATTTTGTGATTTCATAATCTGCTTGTACTTATTTCATCTGGGTTTCACTTACAATGCCCAGTATTAATTGTTTTTGTTTACTCATTGTGGCAGAGCATGGTGAACCGGTTAGGTGTTTATAGAGAGGTAGGGAAACTCAAACTCGAAGACTCTCGTACCATTCCGGGCACCGCGCACCGGTTATGGATACCTGAATAATGCCTAATACCAATGATAAGAGACTGGTAACTGCTTGTTGTAATGGTCAGGTAGAATTTCTGTCTATGAATTTTTCGTACATGCCTTGTACCATGATAGAAGAAAATTTTGGTGCTGTCCCTTTTGTCTTTCGTTATTATTTGTAGATATTTTGCATTCACATTTGTTATTCACTTCATTATCTTTAGAGCTTCTGCTGTTGGTTTGGATGGGGTCATCAAAATGCTCTAGTGTTGCATTGTTATTTAGGGCTGTTCAGTAGATGGTTTGTTATGAAAATCTAAACATTCCTGATCTGATTGATTTTTGTTTTGTTTTTTCCGAGGTGATCTATGAATCTTTAAGGGGTGGGTTAGATAGTGAACCCTGTTCAGAACATGGCATTACAATACAGGATGGGAAAAGATGAAAGAATTTGGGTGGTCTAAGTACTCTTTCCTATTTCTGATGAACAAATGAAGCAAAGAATATTAAACTGTTCGAATTGGAAATACATGAGCTTTCTCGCTAGAACCATTTTGATCATTCCAACCAATATCTATTGTGTCCATGTTGATAAATGATATCTAAAAGCTTCTCTATTAGCAATCTTTCCTGGCTAATGGCCCTAGATTTTTTTTTTTTTTTTTTACTATGGTTTTGATTCATATTCTTTCTTTGCAGGTGAGACTAAGTGAGATCTTGGAGGATGGTCAAGTTATTGTAAAAAGCTTGGCAACAAACTGTCAGTGTGTGTATAGGCTTGCTGTCAAGCCTGATATTCCCCACATACTGTATAGCTGTAGTGAGATGGTTTGATTCGACAAGTATGTAAACTTTATGATATGCTGTTTATAGATACATATGCTCACATGTTACTTTGAGTGTCAAAGTTTTAGTTTTTGCTTTTTCAGTTGATCTGAGAAGCAATTCTGTTATGGAGCTACTTCGTTGCACCCCATTATTGACAAAACAGAGGCACATCAAAGGGAGGGTAGAGGTGTATGCCATGTTATTTGACCCATGCAAGTGATCCAAATTACTTTTGCATCGGAGCTGATGATGTCTATGCACGTGTCTATGACATCAGAAATTTGCAGCGCGATGCGCCAAGGAATTTAGATAAACCTGTGGACACATTTTGCCCTAACCACTTGATTGAGAGAAATGGTGTTCACATCACAGGGTTGGCTTACGCTAATTCAAACTCAAGTGAGCTAGTTGTGACTTATCATAATGAGCATATATATCTATTCCAGAAGAATATGGGGTTGGGTCCCTCTCCATCTTCTGCATTATCCAAAGACATACTGAAGCTTGAGAAGCCACAAGTTTTCTTGGGAAATAGGAATGCATGGACACCCAGAGCACTGAACTTCTTTGGCCCCAATGATGATTATGTCTTGAGTGGGAGTGATTGTGGTCATATATATATTTGGAAGAAGAAAGGAGGTAAACTTGTTCGTGTTCTGAAGGGTAGTGCTAGATCACGTGGTCTAGATCATATAGAGCCCCCATCCACATTTTCCTACTCTTGCAAGTTCTGGTTCAGATAGGTGTTTAAAGCTGACACATGATGATCTACCACTGCCTAACCCACACAACATAGAAAAGGTGCTTTTAAAAGCCCTCTGTAGAGGGTAAAATGTTACTTGCTTTTCCGTAAAATGTTTAGTTTACATACTTGGCTCTATCTTTGTTGCTTTTGACGCTTCCACACGTTTCTTCTTTCAATGGCATACTAGGGAGCCAAATAGACAAGGTCTAAGATTTACTGACCTGTTGTTTTCTTATTTGACAGATTATGAAGTCCAATGGAGTAAGGAGAGATGAGTTTCTGCAGACGATGGGCAACATTTACAACAGATGAGGTTCTTTTTCTTTCCAAAGTACGATGTTTGCTGTATAATGCATGCTGCATTTCTGTATTATGCTTCGTTACTTGACTGGTGGGTTTCATTAAGAGGTTTTTGGTCGTTCTTTAGAGGTTTGGCTGGAAATCCGGACTGTAACATTGATCTGAAATTCTTGCAACATTATTCATGATAACGCCCACTGCAGATGAGGTTCCTTTTTTCCCATGAGAGTTATGATGTACCTCCAATTTGTGTTTCTATGCATGTTTTGTTTTTGTTTCTGTTTGCAGAGTTCGCTTGTTGCTCCCATTCGTAGTAGAGCTTTGTTTCCTGATGTCACTCGTGAAGATAGAAGCCAATTTGCTGGAAATTCGAAGAACTGTAGTATAATTGGAGATCTCTTGTTTGCTTTTGTTTATCCCTCGTTGTACTTATCTCACATCAACAAATTCAGATTATTATATACATAAATACAGGTAATATAAAAATTATGTTGCTTTTCGATGCCTGGGAATCGTTTATGTGTCTATAAAGAATTGATGAAGGTAACTGAGATTCAACTAGTTATGTTCTATTGCCTGCTTGGGGGGCTAATATGGGATTTTCGCTTCCAGAGGTTGTACGCCGTGTGCTTATTTGTGACATTGTTTTTGTGATATTATTTGAACAGGCTTAGTGTGCGGGGCTCTGCCCCTAAATGATGTAGCAATAAATTTCTTAGATCATGGTTGCAATATTCACAGGTATTAAAGAACTTTTAAGGTGTTGGTTGGATTAACTTATGTGACTGAAGAATGTGGATAAATGAGTTAAGAGTAGAATAAAACAGAAAGATACATTGAGATACTATAAGATTCAACGACTAATCATTCGAGTCTAAAACTATATATAAAGATTGATCATGAAATTTTAAATCATACCAACCCTTCAAAATCTCTGTTCATCCATCCACGAGGAGTTTTTAATGAAGAGACTACTCATCTCATTTGGGATTTAGCGTCTTAGCCCAACAAACACAGGAACGAATTAAAAAGAACCAAGTGACCAAAAAACAAAATTTAAATAGAAAAAAAAGTGACAAAGAAAAATTAAAGAAAAACAAAAAAAAAATTATGGAAGGTGGAATTAGAGTGAGGAAAGACTGTTGTTGGTTTAATGTTCCTGATTTTGCCTCATCCTATTTTTTGATGCTGCACTTGTTGCTGTTGTTGTTGTTATTATCAATTTTCGATTTCCACATTTATATATTATTCACATTATTCTTATCAAAATCAAAATCAAAATCAAAATCAATATTATTCCATCATGATAATTCTTCTACCCCTTTCTCTTTCTCAATCGCGTATTATTATTTCCTTGACTGTTACGGTAATCGTTTAGAAAAAGGGTGCTCAGATTCTTTGTTTGCTTTCGTAAAGTCTTGGTCTTTGTTCATGAACACAATTTGGGGATAAAATTCTAGGGTTCCAAAAAAGGTTGAAGATTTTGAGAGCCCAGATCTCGATGGAGGGTTCGGAAGGAGATAATCAGAATCGGAACCATGAGAATAGCAATAGTAAATTGAACAATTCCGGCGAGGGAGGCAAGCCCAAGCGCCAGATGAAGACGCCGTTTCAGCTCGAAACCCTAGAGAAGGCCTATGCGTGTGAGTTTAAATTTCGCGATTCGTGAAATTTCTGCTTCGAATTTTTGTGAAAGATTGAATTTTTTGATTTGGGTTTGTGTTTAATTTTTGTGGGTTTTTGATTTTGATCAGTGGAGACGTACCCATCGGAGTCGATTAGGGCGGAGCTGTCGGAGAAATTGGGGCTTTCTGATCGACAGTTGCAGATGTGGTTCTGTCACAGAAGGCTGAAGGATAAGAAGGAAGGAGGTTCGGGTTCGGGTCCGGGTCCGGGTCCTGGACCGGCGAAGAAGCAGAGGAAATCAGTGGCGGTGTTGCCGGAGCCTCCAATTGATGACTTGGCACATGGGTCGGAGCCGGGGAGTGACTATGGGTCGGGTTCGGGCTCCGGCTCGAGCCCATTTGGTCATGCAGACCGCAATGTGGTGTCCAGGAGTGTTGTTGTTGAGGACATGCCGAGGAGGAGGCATTATGAGTCACAGCAGTCGATTACGGAGCTTAGAGCCATTGCTATTGTGGAAGCTCAATTGGGAGAGCCATTAAGGGAAGATGGCCCTGTGCTTGGGATAGAGTTTGATCAATTGCCCCCGGATGCATTCGGGGCACCTCTAGGTATACAGCTTGGTTTGAGATGCTTTGTACCGGACTTATATAGGGTTTGATTGCAGAATTATGCATCGTATTGTTTGCTTGTTATGGTTGTATAAGACAATTCTGTTGACTATTTTTGTGATTATAACATGCGTGGTCGTAATTTGACATGAGGAACCAGAAATGTACTTTCTCTGCCATGTTCATATATGTTGGTCTTTTCATAAGCTTAGCAACGTTTCTGAATGCATTTACATTACACTTGGCTACTCATAAGTAATTAGTTATTACCTAAAAGGCTACACAGTAGCATTATTGCCTTTTGCTTGATTGCTTCTGGTATGCAATTGGATTTCTGCTAATGCTTTCGATTTTTGCTTGGTGAATCAGTTGCAGAGCAGCAGAAGCGGCATGATGCAAAACTAAATAAAGTATGCATCTCTTTTCTTCGATAAAATGATTGTTTTTGTCAGATGATAATGGGCAAATATAGGTTCTCTTCTTTCAAATAGCGAAAGAAAATTGCATTTTTAATATCCCTCAGAGTTGTCTAGCATGTTACGAGTAATCTCTTTCTTGAGAGGTTCCTTGGTCCTATTTTGGCTTATAGTTGGTATGCGCTTCTTCTCAGGGTACTCCGAGATCTCTCCATGAATATCCATATCTTCAAGACCACCCCATTATTCGGCCTGATGTATACGGACAAGTTGCTCAATCTCATTTTCATGATTCAGCAATTGATGGTCCAACTGCAAGAACTTCACCATTTGCAAGTGGAAATGAACAGTTGTCAAGGGTTCACGGTGGCCACAGTCGGGCTCGTCTTCTGTCACAACAGGAGAGGCAAGCAGTGGCCTTTTCATCTCCTGGTGATGATGGCTTACCTCAAAGGGACCCCTTTATCAATGTTAGAATGAATGCTCAATATGGTGAACCCCCTATTATTGCACCGGAAAACTCTAATGTATTGTCTGATGGTCAAATTAATGACACTATGCTGAGAATGGAGAGGAAACGCAAGGTATACATGTTCAACTGCATTTGTTTCAAAGTATATGTCCTCAGCCAAGGAAGACTTTAATAGTTGTCTCTTGCAGAGTGAAGAAGTCAGAATGGCTAAAGAAGTAGAAGCTCATGAAGTTCGAATTCGGAAGGAGCTGGAGAAACAAGATATTCTGAGGAGAAAGGTTTGATTTTCCAGCGATAAGCTTATATACTGAAGTATGGCAGTTTGTATGCTGATATTTTGATTTTTTCTATTATAGAATGAGGAAAGAATGAGGAAAGAAATGGAAAGGCAAGACCGTGAAAGGCGAAAGGAGGAAGAGAGGTTGATGCGTGAGAGGCAGCGAGAGGAAGAGAGATCAAAGAAGGAGCAAAAACGTGAAATCGAACGAAGGGAGAAGTTTTTGCAAAAAGAACATATAAGAGTAAGTTTGGGATCTACTAATGTAGTGCATTTGTTTCATAGTTTGATTTTTCAGTGCAATATTGCATATTCTTGTTTCTCTTTGCCTTTTTTCTTTGCCTTATCTCTCTTGGGTACATCTTGCAGGCTGAGAAAAGGAGGCAAAAGGAAGAGCTCCGAAAAGAGAGAGAGGAAGTGAGACGCAAAGCTGCACTTGAGAAGGCTACTGCAAGAAGGCTTCTTAATAAATCTATGGAACTTTATGAGGATGAGCAACTAGAGCTAATGGAGTTGGCTGCTGCAAGCAAGGGATTATCCTCAATAATTAGTATTGATCCCGACACCAACCTTGATGAATTCAGAGGTAAGTGTTGCTTGGCATTCTCTTCTAAAAGCTTTACTATTTTCCATGGTTTTCCCACTCAAACAGTTCCCTTTGGGCAATTGATTTTGAAATATCAGATATATCTTGTTTGATAATATTCCACTGTAACCACTTGAACTGACCACATGATTTTTGTGCTTTAGATGATCTGACGGCATTTCCACCCAAGTCTGTGCTATTAAAAAAACCATTTGCAGTTCATCCGTGGATCGATTCAGAGGAGAACATTGGTAACTTTCTCATGGTGCGTTCTTCCTTTTTCCTCTTATATGAGATGTTCTTGTATGGGTTATGGTTTTACATTAATTCCTTGTGCACAATGCATGATCACTGGTCTGTAATATCCTGGTAGTCTCTTGATACTTGTCTGTACTTGTGTTTCCTAGTTTTCTTGTGGTAAAGTAATAACAAGTATTTATTCTTTGTGTTTTGCGGACATTGTAATCCTGTCATTTGGTACTTTGCTTTTAGTACTGGAGACTAATTATTACCTATAAAACGATGGTTGTTTGATTACCAACCTTAAACTTTTGGGTTGGGTTGATCTTGACGTTGTTGGGTCAGTTAAGTGGCAATTAGAGACTTCTTAAGGTCTGGATTCTAGTGTTTGTGTATGTATACGACTGTTTTAAAAGTGAAATCTCAGTATACTCTGATTGGTGATCTATGCTCATGGTTTTTTTTTTTTTTTTTTTTTTAAGTTTAACTGTGAGGCTGTTCTGCTTTAGATCCCTTCTAGAAAGGTCACTTACACGTTATTTTTATAAAGTACTCTTTTGCTTATATTTTGAGTTAATGCCTTCATTTTGATGATTGAATAACATGATGGTGTGTTTGACAGGTTTGGAGATTTTTGATTACATTTGCAGATGTTCTTGAGTTATGGCCTTTTACTGTGGATGAGTTTGTTCAAGCTTTTCATGACTATGTGAGCTGCCAATAAGTGTTTTTATTTCAAAATTGCGCATTTCATCTGTTTTCTGCCCACTGAGATTTTATATAATTTTGATATCAGGATTCAAGGTTGTTAGGAGAGATTCATGTTGCTCTCTTGAGGTTGATTATAAAGGATATAGAAGATGTTGCAAGGACACCGTCTACTGGACTAGGTCTCAATCAAAATGGTGCTGCTAATCCTGGAGGTGGACATCCACAGATTGTTGAAGGAGTAATTTCCACTCTCTGCATGCTTGAACCAGTTCTTTTGCTTATCTTATGTCTTTTCCCCCAATTTTTCTTCGAACGTACTTAGTTTTATTTGTGTTCAGGCATATGCGTGGGGATTTGACATAAGGAACTGGCAGAAGCATTTAAATCTGCTAACATGGCCTGAAATTTTTCGCCAACTAGCACTCTCTGCTGGATTTGGGCCACAGTTGAAGAAAAGGAGTATCTCATGGTCATACTTGCCGGATAATGATGAGGTTCCCTTTCTAATTTTTAGTACTTTTACATTTTGAAGGCCATCATTCTAGTGTATCAGTTTATAAAAGAGCAGAGGAGGAAAAAGAAAAAAAAGCCTAAAATTTGTGTTTCTTAATTAAAAATTGAATTTAAACTGATACTTTATGCTAGGTGAAAAGAGTGTCATAATGTTTACTTTTGGCCTTCCAGATTGGGCATGTTGTTCTAATGTTGCGCCATCTATGTCAATAACGAATGATCTTAAATGCGGTTGTTCGTATGAAATTTTTTCTTTCGGTAGAGTACATTCAGATGTTAGAAATTAGGCCTTCTGGCTTGTTCAATGTTTATTATAGAAAAATCAAAAGATTCATGGGACCCATTGTAATTACAGGGTAAAGGTTGTCATGATGTAATTTCAACTCTCCGCAATGGTTCAGCAGCTGAAAATGCATTTGCAATAATGCAAGAAAAGGGCTTATTGGCTCCACGGAGATCCAGACATCGGTTGACACCGGGAACTGTAAAATTTGCAGCTTTTCATGTCCTTTCTCTTGAGGGAAACAAGGGATTGACGGTTTTAGAACTTGCTGACAAGATTCAGGTGAATTTAAAGCACTTTTAGCACAAACAATGTTGTGACAACAGCAGATTCTGTTTGGTATTGGAATTATGTGCTTCTTTCCTGACTTTCTTTTTCATTCGTTTGTCATTGATTATCATTCTGTAAGAAATCTGGCCTTCGAGACCTGACAACAAGCAAGACTCCAGAGGCTTCAATTTCAGTTGCTCTGACAAGAGATACTAAGCTTTTTGAAAGAATTGCTCCTTCAACATATCGTGTACGATCTGCTTACAGAAAGGACCCTATTGATGCTGAGGCCATACTTTCTGCAGCTAGGAAGAAGGTTCAGATATTTGAAAATGGGATTTTAGCTGCAGAAGATGTTGATGAGGTTGAAAGAGATGATGCCGAAGAGGTTGAGAGAGATGAAGACTCTGATTGTGATGACGTTGATGAGGACCCCGAAGTAGATGACTTAGCTACTCCAGCCATAGTGAAGAAATCCCCTGATCAGTTTAATGAAGTGACTCCTTTTTCAGAGAATGGACAGGAAAATTTATGCATTGATGTTGCACCAACTGTGCAAAATGAGTTTGATAAGGATGTTTCATCTTTCCCAGTTACTGCTTCCAAAGAGGCAGACGGTCCAAGTGCTTCCTCCAAGCAGTGTGTTTCTGGTGTAGAAATTAGTACTAACAATCTTGATCAAGAAAATATGGAGATTGATGAGAGCAAGGCAGGTGAGTCATGGGTTCAAGGGCTTACAGAAGGGGATTATTCTGATCTCAGTGTTGAAGAGCGTCTTAATTCTCTTGTTTCCTTAATTGGTATTGCAAATGAAGGAAACTCTATTCGTCTTGTTCTTGAGGTAAGCATTTTATTTGAAGTACTTGAACATCAATGTAGTGTCTTCTTTTCTTTATTAAATTTGACACCCAAGTCTTCAACAGGATCGCTTAGAAGCAGCAAATGCTCTTAAGAAGCAAATGTGGGCGGAGGCACAGCTTGACAAAAGTCGCCTAAAAGAAGAGAATGTGAGTAAATTTGATATTCCATCTTTCATGGGAGGCAAAGCTGAAGCACATGTTACCGGAGTGGAAGACGGCCAAAGTCCTCTACTGGATGTTTATAATAGAATCAATGAGGAAGGAGCTGCAGAAACTCAAAATTCGAATCATGGTTCACAAGTACTTCTGAATGGTGTGCCTGTTGAAAGGGCCATGGTACCTCAAGATACTTCCATGGGTCCTGAAAACATCTTGAATCAGCAGTTGGCTTATGCATCAAAAAAGTCACGTTCACAGTTGAAATCATATATTGCCCACAGAGCAGAGGAGATGTATGCTTACAGGTCCCTCCCTCTTGGCCAAGATCGCAGGCATAATCGATACTGGCAATTTGTTGCATCTGCATCGAGCAATGATCCTGGTTCAGGCAGAATCTTTATTGAACTAAACAATGGAAAATGGAGGCTTATCGACACCGAAGAGGTACTTAAAATGCTTACACTTTTATCATCTGCTTTACAGATCATGCTTGAAATGAACAACAGTTGTGTGTGTGTGTGTGTGTGTGTGTTCACGTTGACTTTTGTTGGTTTATGGTCTTGCTGGTCACATTTCACTGTTAGGGAAACCATGTCAATCCTTTTTAAGCAGATGGGACTGAGGGATAGGTGTGTTTTGCTTCTTGGGGAAGTTTGCTCTGTCACCATTGAGGTATCAGAGCATTGAGGTTTTGGTCTTCTGGTTGATGTCGCCAGCATGCCTTGTTTTTTCAAGTCCTAAAATATATTTGCAATAGGTTTTGGCCTGCTGGCCTATGGAATGACTTGTATGTTTATTAGATTTATATTTCTTTTCAAAATACTTGTAACCCAGTCTTAAATCAACATTAACATGTCGAATTAGTGGTTTCTTGCCTTTTCCACCTTTCGCTGATGCTACGACTATAAATACTTTTCTTTCCTAATCCCTTAGAGCTGAAAATGGTAATTACCCTGTGTTACTTCGGTGTTTTAATTTGCTGAATGTGTTATTTTTTTTTGTAGGCATTTGACACCCTTTTGATGTCACTGGATACACGTGGGATTAGAGAATCCCATTTACGCTTAATGTTGCAAAAGATCGAGGCATCCTTCAAGGAAAATGTTCGTAGAAATGTGCATCCTTCAAGTAGAAATCATGTTAAAAAAGAAGCTGATGAAATGGATTCTAGTCCCGACTACCCTTCAGGTTTCGACAGCCCTGGAAGTACAGTTTCTGCTTTAAATACTGACATGGGGGAGACGTCCTCTTCTTTCAGAATTGAGCTTAACCGAAATGAAAATGAGAAAAGGGCCGCCTTGAGAAGGTATCAAGATTTTCAGAAGTGGATGTGGAGAGAATGCTTTAGTACATCTGCATTATGTGCCTCGAAATATGGGAAAAAGAGGTGCAGACAGCTCTTTGATTTTTGCGATCTCTGCCTCAATTGTTACCACTTTGAAGACTCCCACTGCAATTTCTGCCATCAGACGTTTGGTGCTACCTATGAAAATCTTGACTTCTCTGAACATGTAATACAATGTAAAGAGAGAAGGAACTTGGAAACTTGCGATATCCATGTTCCTGGTACTTCTGTTCCTTTGGCCAGCAAATTGCTCAAGGCCTTCATGGCTCTTGTCGAGGTGAGATACTGCGACTTAGAAAGAATCTCAACTGTTGCTTGCTTTACAGCCTGTGGCATCTAATGTATCTCGAGTTGTTCAACTCCTGTGTTAATGTCCTTCAAAATTCAAAATTGATTGACAGGTATCTGTTCCACCCGAAGCCCTTCAATCCTTTTGGACAGAAGACTGTCGAAAGACGTGGGGAGCAAAACTGAATGCGTCATCATCGGTTGAAGAACTTCTGCAGGTTTGTTTGCAGTTCTATTTCTTTGATTGAACACAATATCAACTGGCGTTATGAGTATCTGTTAATTCTCAATTCCGCATGCATCTACTCCGTGGTGCATCATGTATATTCCTGATACATGATTTTTGTTTGAGGAGCTGATCAATTTGGGAACACTTCTTTGCAGATGTTAACTGTGTTTGAGACTGCGATGAAGCGAGACTCTGTGTCATCAAACTTTGCAGCGACTGATGAATTACTGGGCTCCAGCAAACAGTCAGTGATTGCTAATCGTGATTATCTAGACACCAAATCAGTTTCTGTACTTCCTTGGATACCACATACCACGGCAGCTGTGGCTCTGAGGGTTTATGAGATGGATTCAGCAATTACATATATACCGAATGAGAAACCTGAACCCAATGGCGACAAGGAAGTCGGAGAACATATTGTGAGTTGTCGTTTTCTTCTCTCATGCTCTCAGTCTGGCTGCTCATAAAATATATGTTGAAAGATGATGTGCTTTATATTACCAAAATAAAAAAATAAATCACTTGGTAAGATTCATCGACGCAATGCATTGAATTCTGATAAAATTCCAACACATGAAATTTTTTTAGAAGGGGCATTATTTTGCCATGTCCATTGAATATCAGGTGGTGTTTCATACAGAGTTCACCACGATACTTAACAAGTGATCTTACTCCATCTGGTTTTTGTCTGCAGAAGATTCCTTTGAGATTCACCCCTATGAGAAATGATAGGGAGATCGAACCAACAGAGACAGACCACAACGAACAAAGTACTCACCTGAAAAGTGCACGAAACAATCTCAAACGCGGTAGAGGAGGTCGTGAGCAAGGACGTGGTAAAAAGTCCAAATCTGGTGGTAGTCGGCGAAAAGCTAGAGGTAATGAGAACGAGAATATGAGTCAAGGATTAGGACCTGTGGGGCGAAGAATGCAGGGACAAGGGAGTGGACGGGGCCGACGTACTGTTAGAAAGAGGAGAATGAAGAACAGGGCTGTCGAGGGGACACTTATGGGTCATGTGACTGACCTACGCAGTAGCCCCGACAGTGGAGGGGAATCACCCAGAAACTTGGCTGGGGAATGGGATGATGAAAATATCAATATGATCCATATGAAAGGTGATGAACAACGAGAGGAGTATGAGCAAGCAGAGGCACTGGAATCTGACGATGAAGAACAAGCAGTGGGATATGAACAAGGGAACTGGGAAATTGGATTTGATGGGACCTCCAGCGGTTGGAACAGCGGTCTACGAGAACCTAGTGATGAGGAGATGGATGCTTCTGAAGATGATAATAATGGCATTGAGGAAGCGAGAGAAGAAGATTCGGAAGGGGATGTAGATATGAGTGACGCTTCAGATGAAGTCCCAAACAGGATTATAAATGATGATGGCACTGATTCAGCTTCAGACGATGATGATTACAGTGATTGAAGTATGTGCTTTGAATTGTTTATGGGAATATCTGAATACGCAGTTGCTGCATTTTGATATTGCAGCTCCACTGGTGCGCTGGTCTCATCCGGAGGTGGAAATCTATCTTGGTTTAAATTAGTTCTCATTTTTGTTACCATCCTTGGTATTATAGACATTACCAATTTATGGACATGGATAGTCTGGATACAAGTACTTGGTAGGAGTGCTGTGACATGCGGTGTAACCTAAGTTATGTTCTCGAGTGTAACAAAAATGAGTTATACTGCAAATGTGTTACAATATGTATTTTCCATATTTTTCTTTTCCATATTGGAAAGAGTTATATTATCGACTCCGACTCTATAAGC
Organism: Rosa persica; assembly: GCA_025331145.1. NCBI lineage: Eukaryota > Viridiplantae > Streptophyta > Magnoliopsida > Rosales > Rosaceae > Rosa > Rosa persica. The sequence continues at coordinate 4,364,116 of WFKR01000005.1, read as the reverse complement.
TTATAGAAAATCCGAAACACAGAACTAGTCTTTATTTCTGATTACAACCAAATGTAAACCTTAAAATTAATACTAGTTATACATTCTCAAAAAATATTCACAAACACTCGTTGAGACTCGAATACAGCAGCAATAAAATTAAAATTATGCAGCCAAAAGTTTCTTGATTCCAGCCTTCTGTTCAGAAGTCAACCTAGTTGGAAATTTGATGTTGAATTTCACTCTAAGGTTGCCCTTCTTGGAGGGATCTTTTGGTATAGGCATACCCTCCCGAGGGACTATCTCCTCGTAGTTTGGATGAATGACACTGTTGATGGGGATGGTGAGGGTCCTCCCATCTAGTGTGGTAAGATGCAGCGTGTAACCTGCTAGAGCTTCAGCCAGCGAGATCTTCTGTGTTACCACCAGGTCGTTCCCATCCCTTGTGAATGTGCTGTGTGGTTTCTCATCGATTATGAATACAAGATCTGCAGGAACTTCGTTTGGACGCTCATTCCCTTTCTCTGGGAAAGTGATCTTTGTTCCTTTTTTCCAGCCAGGCTTGACCTCAATGGTTAAGATTTCCTCCACCGGTAATGTCCTCCTGCATAACATGATAGTTAGGCCATTAAACAGATACGGGATTCACATGAATACACCATCTGAAGGATGTACTCACGCCATCCTAACAGAGCAATCAAATGTTTGTTTAAAACATGAATACAAACAATCACAATGGTAGTACAGTAAGATCAGCCACCTAACTTCCCATTGCTCAAGACATGAAGACATTAAAGAAAACAAATGCGACTGCAGTCATCATCCTAACAATGTATGGTAAGCTAACAACAGCCACTGGCCTAATTTACGACGACTTGATCTCACTGGAGCCAAAGTCGCATCATGAATGTTTAATGCAAATGGAATGGGATTAAACAAAGATGTTTGTGATAACCTACTTTTATTTAGAAACAAAAACAAAAGCAAACACACAATTAAAAACAGTGTGAGAAGCACTTACCCACTTGCATCTGCAATTTCCCTAGATATCTTCATCTTCTTTGTGGTTCCCTTATAGAGCTCCTCAAGGCTACATGGCAACTTCCTCTCCAAAGGAGAAGCTTTTCTTGGTCCCTGACTCATCGGTCGGCCTTCTCCAAAAGAACTAAACATGTCATCCCCAAACATTCCACCAAAGGATGATCTTCCACCCCTCATGCCACTACCAAAACCACCTCCTCCCATTCCACCACCCATCGGGCTAGAAAACCCGAATATCTCCGCAAAAATGTCGTTGGCATTCCTGGGGTTGAATCTAAACACATTTGGACCTTCTCCAGTTTGGAAATACGTGGCACCACCAGGCCCCCCAGCATCTGGAGGCGGCATTCCTCCTTTAAGGCCTTCTTCACCATACTGATCATAGATTGCTCTTTTCTGTGGATCACTCAGAACCTGCAAATCCAAAGACTCAGGATTAGATCCTACCATACATATAAACTTGAATTCCGCTATTAAAATCTTCGAAACCCAGATGATATATATGATCACTTCTATTGCCATACGATATATTTACACAACATCAAACTCTAGCATTCACACAACACATTCCAAACATAAAAAAAAAATAAAAATTCAAACTTGATCTAATATGCATTCAAATCCCCCAAATCCCAGATCAGAAATCAAGTATTAGCATCAAATTAACTGAAACAACACAACAGAAAAGTAGAGGGTAAGAGTCACCAACCTCATAGGCCTCAGAGATCTGCTTGAATTTGGTCTCAGCTTCTTTCTTATTGGTTGGGTTCTTATCAGGGTGCCACTTCATTGCCAATTTTCTGTAAGCCTTCTTCAGTTCATCTTCTGTGGCGCTCTTGTCGACCTGTAAAAGCTTGTAGTAATCTACACCCATGTCTTCTTCTTCTTCCTCCTCCTGACTCTCTTCAAAGTTTGAATCTTTATGTAATCAAGTGCTTCAAAATCAAAGCTTGAATGCTTGAAAAGAAAATGGGAAAATTTGGTGATATGGGTGTGGTGGGAGAGAAGGTATGGCTCTTATTGAGGTGAGCTGTGGGGGACTATTTTGAGGGAGAAGGGACCAGAACGGTGGCGAAGTTTCCAGATAAGAGTTTTACTGTGGAAAACTACTTGAAATTTCGGCTTTGTATACGACGTCGGGGCGGGTGGAATTTGTTGACTAGGACTGGAGTAGTGATGTCAAGGTGGCAGTGCTGAAGAGCAGCAGAGCCACGTGTCTCGAAAAGGAGTTGGTTTTGGGCTTGGAGTGTTGAGGTGGAACTGAAAAAAGCTTTATTGGAGTGTGTTGAAATAACGCCTCATCATTACCCCGAGTTAAGCAAGCGAGGTTAACGATGCTCATAGAAATAAATGTGATTAATTATGTTCACGTAAGTAGTAAGTGAGGTCGGCCAGTTCTTACTTAAAAGAAAGAAAAAAAAAAAGTGTAAGTGTAAGTGAGATCAACAATGTCAATACTCAAAGAGACAAGTCCATGCAAGGAAGTCGGACCGATTAGGCCTTGCAAGCAAGCAAGACTAGGCACATAGAAATATGGTGTAATTGTCCAATTTTGTGAGAACCGATTATGAAGCTTTTTTGCAAAAAGTCGAAGAAGAAGTTAAAAACCATGATTTTACTTAAAAGTGTGGATTACAGCACATAATTTTCAGTCAAAATTTCATATTCTTATTTTCTCACCAAAAAATGTTCTCATTGGTAAATTATGATTTTGAAAAGTAATTCTACAATTGACAAACTTTAAAAATAGTGATTTGATTTTCATTTTACATATTTTTAAATTTAAAAAATCGAGAAAATCGAACGAAAAAGAATTGGATTGGCATTTTTGAGGTCCATCACTTAGAGCAATTCCTAAAAATTATGTTTTACTAAAGATGAGAATATGATCAGAGACACGTCCGAACATGTCAAATTATGTCAAGACCACTTTTTATTCAAATTTTTCATGTATTATAGTTTTAATATTGATAAAAAATAATTTTTAGCACCTATTCCAAGTGATGGCACTCAAAATTTCCACATGAATTTTTTATATTTTAAAAAAAATTTCTAAGTTTGAAAAATAAAAATAAAAATACTTTTGGAGCTCAAAAAAATTTTGAATTTTTTTTTTCATGGTTCATGGCATTATTTTTATTGTTCGCACAAATATCAATTTGTATAATAAATCAGACGAGTCACATGCATGTAAGTTCTATTTAAACGAATTCTTGAGTTACGATGAGAAATACTCGGGTGGAGTCATCGGCCTCCGAACTAATACCATGCACACATCAAATGCCACAAACATCCATGATTATTGGTACACCGAACGTACAGATACCACACCTCGATCCCAAATTTCTCCAGGTCTTTTTCGATGAACATCCAATTTCTCCTGGTACATTGAGTTTTGTGACCTGTGACTTGCTTTGGAGGATGCAATGCAACGGTGGAGGCCGTGCTTCCTGGCTTTTTCGAAAAGCAATGTCCCTTCCTTCACGCATAGAAAACTCAAACAGATCCAACCTTTGTTTGAATTTTCTGCAATCATCTCCTTCACTGTCTTCCATGATTACAAAATAATCTCCAATCTTAGGATGGGAGTGCATAGCTCATTACTTTCTCCAAGTTCAATTTGACTCGACTTGGCTGGATTACGAAGTAAGTTTAAGTTCAGACTTAGTTCAAGTTTAAGTTCTTAAAATCAATTTTAACTCGAATGAATGCATAGAAACTACAACAACCGAAAGTACTAGTTATCAAATATTTTAAAACAATACTCAATAATATGAAATTATTAACTGATGATCATAATGCATATTCTTCCGAGTTTTACCATACTACTGAAGCTTGAATTTATAGATTACATTACTCTTAAGAGATTCAAAGTATCAACGTATACTCGCCATACTACTGAAACTTGAATTTATAAAACATTACATTACTCGAAAGAGATTCAAGACACCAACGTACACTTATATAAATAGAAACGGACAGTTAGATAATATTAAGTGAATAACAAAAAAAATGTTAACGAAAAGTTGACTACAAATATCAAAGGCTAAAATCGCATTTGATATTGCGGTTACATAGAAGAATTTTCGTATATTACTCGTGTATTCTTACAAACTTTCAATAGTAAGTGTCAACTTCAATCCTAATCAATATCTCCTACGAACTAAACAGTCTAAACCCGAACGAGTCAAAAATCGGCCACACTCAAAACCGTATAGAGCCGATTACACATTACACTTCCCTCCTAATGTTAGCAATAAACTAAACCTCACCGTATCCCAATGAGGTTGCCCACACGCCACCCCTCACTTGAAATCCGTGAAAAAAAGAAGAAGAAGTCCATGCTCTTTTTTACCACTCCCACGCTCTCTCACTCACAGTCACATATACAGACAGTTACACTCAAACCTCCTCCTCCTTCTTCTACCTCCAACCTCTCTCTCTCTCTCTCTCTCTTCCCTAACGCCAATGTGAACCTCTTGATCTCTCTCTCTAACCTCTCACATTCCGCAATGTCGATTCTACCCTCGCGCTTCCTCACCTTCCACCACCAACCAACCCTCGCATTCTCACCCTTCCCGCGATCATCACCGTCGCCGTCGCCCTCCATCTTCTACGCGCCGAACAGTGTCTCCAGACATCTACGCGCCGAACAGTGTCTCCAACCACTCTCCGCCGCGTCATCCTCCTCCTCCTCGGTCACGGTGGAAAACTCCGAGGACTACTCCTCCGAATCCGACGGAGCCGCCGCGTCCGCCACCACGCAGTTCGTGATCCGTGCCCGCAACCGCATCGGCCTCCTCGGGATCATCACGCGTGTGTTCGACGTCCTCGGCCTCCGCGTCGACAAGGCCACCGTGGAGTTCGAAGGCGACTACTTCGTGAAGCGGTTCTTCGTCACCGATTCCCGAGGCGCCAGGATCGAGGACCCGGAGAGCCTGGACCGGATCCAGAAGGCTTTGCTGGACGCCATCGACGACGACTGCGCCGGGTCCGTCACGGCGGGGCCTACCACCACCACCACGAGAGGCGTCGTGGTCCGCAGGCCGGGTTTGGGCCTGGGCTCCGGCGAGCGCGGCGCTAAGGCGGAGAGGATGTTCGGGTTGATGGACGGGTTCTTGAAAAACGACCCGATTAGTCTTCAGAAGGATATTCTCTACCACGTTGAGTACACCGTGGCCAGGTCGAGGTTTAGCTTTGATGATTTTGAAGCTTATCAGGTAAAATCTAAATTTCTCTTCTTCTTGTTGATCATTTGGATTGTGTTTTTAGCTAGTTTGGATTGTTGGTTATCAAATTTGGCGTAACAGCTGTGAATTTGAGCGTTTTTAATTTTTGGCGGGAAAAGTTCTTCGTGTTGAAGTTGTTTTTGATTCGAATTTGTAGGCTTTAGCGCACAGTGTAAGAGATCGCTTGATTGAGCGTTCGCATGATACTCAGCTTTACTTCAAGAGGAAAGATCCGAAACGCGTGTACTTCCTCTCGCTCGAGTTTCTTATGGGTATTGATGCACTCCCATGTACATTTTATGCATTTTGGTGATGATTGTAGATTGGTTTTCATTTTGATTTAATAGCGATTAAGTTGATCACTAGTTTTTTTTTTTTTTTTTTTTTAATGAGTTGCTTACTTTATCTGGAGTAATTGTTGCTTTAATGTAGTCGCTGACTTGTTGCTAAGCGCTATTTGTTATTGAACTGTCAGGTCGTTCATTGTCGAATAGTGTCATCAACCTTGGTATCCGAGACCAATACGCAGAGGCTTTAAGTCAGCTTGGCTTTGAGTTTGAAGTTCTGGCCGAGCAGGTTAGCAAGTATACCTTTTCATGTGCTTTCGAAGTTCTTTTGTTTTTTGGAAAATATGATGTGGTAATTCTAGCGATGGGAGTTTCTAGAGCAACAAAAAAAAGTAGCTGGAACTGATACACTGTCATTGATATAATTCCCCCATTTCGCTCTTTCAGGAAACATTGAATCTTATATCAATCTTTTACCGTAGTAAATGTGGTTGGCATCAGTACATCATGTATTTATGCTGCATGAACATCATATATTTATTAGAGGTAGAAGGTATTTACACCAACTATTCGTTTGTGAATATAACACTATTAATCTAACTTCATTTGGAAACATAAAAGATTATTTTCATTCATATATCAATAGCATGTACTTTAGTATATACAGCAGATGGCAATTTATTGTCCCATGGATAAGTTAATTTTGTGATGTTTCAAGGAAGGAGATGCTGCCCTTGGTAATGGTGGCCTAGCCCGTCTTTCAGCTTGCCAAATGGATTCTATGGCAACTTTGGATTATCCTGCATGGGGGTATGTTAACTCTATAATTAGCATATTTTAATTAAATTCATAGTACCCCGATCTAAGTTTTGTCTCTAATACTAGGATCGATGAATGGCCCTTCTAGCTTTATTGGGTCTTTCCTTTAAGACAGGGAACTCTAGGGAAAGGAAGGGAACTCTATTGTATATAAAGAAATATGGAAGCCATTATCCTTAGAAATAGAAAGACTGGGAAATCCATGAAGAGTATGATCCCATAATAGGTTTATGTGCCTTACTCATTATCGTAATATTTGCATGCTCGATGGCTTTGAGATATATTAATCAATGAAAATAATCTGTGTTTTTTATTTTATTTTTTACCCCCTGTATTATCTTAATGGGAGGTTATTTAGTAATGTTGCAATTTCCAACTTGCAGTTATGGACTACGCTACCAATATGGACTATTCCGCCAGGTTATACTGGATGGCATTCAGCATGAACAACCTGACTTCTGGTTGAACTTTGGGAATCCTTGGGAGACAGAGAGGGTTCATGTAACATATCCAGTGAAGGTTTGCAAGCATATCCTCTTTTTAATTTAAGTGTTTATTTCTCATTCCATTTTGTTTTGATATTCATTATTTCTTCTACTAGCTTACAAAAGTTTTGCTAACTTTTTGTATTGTTTCTCTACGTGGATAAGTTCTATGGGACTGTTGAAGAGGAAATCTTGAATGGAGAAAAATGTAATGTTTGGAACCCTGGAGAATTGGTAAGGCAATGAACTCTATTCCATCATTTGAGGGTTCAATCCTTGAGGAAATCTTTTGATAATGTTTTTATATTTGCTATATGGATTACATGTTGTGAACATTATGGATATAATTGATTATTTCATCAGCTTAGTGGTTTGTCTACACACTGCTAGGTAGAAGCTGTGGCTTATGATAATCCTATACCTGGTTACGGAACCAGGAACACCATTACTCTCCGCTTATGGGCTGGAAAACCAAGTGATCAACGTGATATGGTAATTCTTTTACTTATCTTTATTATCATGCATTTGGTAGTTTTTTTTGTTTTTTGATAGACACTATCCCATGAAAATGCCAAATGAAAAAATGGATACAGTATTCTCCATTAAAAAAAAAAAAATTATAGCATTCATCTCTTGCCTCCTAGAACTTTTAGAGGTGGCTAATTTTCCTATGCAAAACTTTCATATGCAGGAAGCTTTTAATACTGGAGATTACATCAATGCTCTTGTTTCTAGACAGAAAGCAGAAAATATAAGTAGTGTTTTGTACCCTGATGATCGTTCTTATCAGGTTTAATTCCTTTTTATTAATTTGGTTATTCACATTTTGAAATATCCTTGAAACTTTATTGTTGCTTATAACATTGCCGTATTACCATTTTGACTTTTGAGTTTTTTTTTTTTTCCCTGGTTTGCAGGGGAAGGAACTGCGGTTAAAACAACAATATTTCTTTGTCTCAGCATCCATACAAGACATAATACGGAGGTTCAAAGATGCTCACAGTAATTTTGATGAATTTCCAGATAAGGTTTGAATCTCACTAATATATGTTATATTATCATGTACATTGAATTGTAGGGAGAAGAATGCTTTATGACTTAGTATTGTGAATTAAGGGATCATTTCTTTTTTCTATTGGTGCATTGGAGTTCTTCTAATACAGTCATTCAGGTTTGCTTTTCTGGTTTCCCTTCTTTTGTTGGCTCACTTTTCTTTGTCTTAATTAGGTTGCTCTGCAGCTCAATGATACTCACCCATCTCTTGCGATAGTCGAGGTCATGAGAGTGCTTGTTGACGAAGAGCATTTGGATTGGACTAAAGCTTGGGATATTGTTTGCAAACTCTTTTCTTTCACAATACATGCAGTAATTGCTGAAGGGTTGGAGAAAATCCCTGTTGATTTACTGGGTAGTCTTCTCCCACGCCATTTACAAGTGCGTTCCTAATGACTATTTTATGCATGCTTTGCTTTTTATGTAAAATGTGTTTCTGAAGACGTTTTTGATCTCCTTCTCCAATACAATAAGGGTGTATATATATATATATATAAGTGGTATGCTAGGCCTTGAGATGTTTAATCAATTCATGCAAGGGTTCATTTCTTTCCATCAGATTGTCATGCAACCAACCATATAGACTATTGATAATTTCCATACATATATATATTCTGATAACCAGTATAAAATGATTTATTTGTCACTTAATAATCTTTATCACTAATTTGTTGTTCCAGATTATATATGACATTAACTTCAATTTTGTCGAAGAGTTGAAGAAGAGGATTGGTTTAGATTATGATCGTCTCTCTCGGATGTCTATTGTTGAGGAAGCTGCTGTAAAGGTAACTCTAGAAGCATTATAATTCATACTTCATGGTATATATGAGTCTGTGTTTCTCCTGGTAGTCTTTCTATACTCTATAGTCTTCGTATTGGACCACTGTGCTTATTCTGTCAATTATATCAACCCTTTGTGTGATATTATGCATAATCCTCTCATAAGAACCTTATATTAGCATATGGATTTTTGGTAGTTCTTCTTACCCATCTCTGTAAGAATTCTTTGGTTTGATATGAAATACTTTGTAAATTGATCGTTGACTACCATTGGAGTTGACAGAGTATCCGAATGGCAAACCTGTCGGTTGTGTGTGCTCATACTGTGAATGGTGTTTCCACAGTACATTCAGAACTATTAAAAACAAAATTATTCAAGGTACTGTGTTTTCCTTGCATCATTGTCTTTTTTTCTTTGCTTATAACTAAGTTACAAGATAATCCAAACTGCTTAAGTACCTTCTATTAGGTTAGTCGACAGACTGACACCTCTTTTCTTTAACAGGACTTCTATGAACTGTGGCCTGAGAAATTCCAGTGCAAGACAAATGGCGTCACCCAGGTATAATGTTCAGAATGTCGTCTATCAAGTACTTTACTAGTTTCATCAGACTTTCGATTCTGTTTATACATATGTACAAGCATACGCACACTGGTAAATAAATTATTAATTATTATTTTGACAAATGTTGCGTATGGCTCATAACGTATTTACAAAGGTTCTTATGATGCAGTGGTGTATCAGGGACTGATGATTCGATATCCACTAAGAGCATACAGTTTATATTCAAGTATATGTGAATGTGATAATGTACTGACATTTGATTTTTCAGCGCCGCTGGATTGTGGTGAGTAATCCTAGCCTGTGTGCTCTTCTGTCAAAATGGCTTGGAACAGAAGCCTGGATTCGTAATGTTGACCTTCTGACTGGCTTGAGAGAATATGCAGATGATGCTGATCTTCAACAAGAATGGATGATGGTACACTATAGGCTTCACATTTGTGCATTTCCTTAGAAACCGAGATTGTATTATGTTGCTGCTCTTTGTTTATTGCAAATATTTTGATGGCGTAGGTTAAGAAGGTTAACAAGATGAGGCTTGCTGAGTACATTGAAGCAATGAGTGGTGTGAAGGTTGGGACCGCAATTTCTTAGAATGTATATTTGGTTCTTTCCTTTGTCTAGTAGTCAGGTCTTATAGAAGCTTCTTTATGATCTAACATTGCAATGTATCACTTCTAACTGCAGGTTAGTTTAGATGCAATGTTTGATGTGCAGACAAAGAGAATACACGAGTACAAAAGACAATTGCTCAATATACTTGGCATCATCCATCGATATGACTGTATCAAGGTGAAGCTTTTTTTCAGAAGAACTTTGTATTCCATGCTAATAGAACTCGTTAACAAAGAAGCCTTGGATTTTTTCTTTTTTGTTTTTCTAAATGGAGCTACATTACCACCCTCCAGCATTTGTGCATCAGTATTTTATCTTGGTCACAGTAATTATCAATCCTTGGCTTGATTGTTGGTGGGAAGTAATTTGTTGATTGTGGAATGAGGATTGACATAGTTGGAACCTTGTTTGATCGCATTCAATTGTGTACCATTATATGCTTACCATTTATGAATTTTAATCAATAAGTTGTCTTTTTACGTTGCTGCAGAACATGGATAAGAGTCAACAGAGCAAGGTTGTACCCCGTGTCTGCATTATTGGAGGAAAAGCTGCTCCTGGTTATGAAGTTGCAAAGAAGATTATCAAACTTTGTCATGCTGTAGCAGAAAAGATAAATAATGATAGCGAGGTTGGGGATCTTCTAAAGCTGGTAAGGGATAGAATTATGTCTCTGAATGCATTCTTCCTATCTTCTGTTTTTGCACAGCTACTGTGAGGAACTAGCATAGGGAATGAAGGTTCTGGTCTTGCCATGTCAACATGGTATCAGTCATCTGCGATTTCATGCAAATTCTCTGTTTCAGGTTTTTATTCCTGATTATAATGTATCTCTCGCTGAAGTGGTAATACCAGCGGCTGACCTTTCCCAGCACTTAAGGTTTGTAATTGAAGCACTATGATTGAACCCATGGAAAGACAATTGCTTTAAAAAACTACTTTGAGTTTCTTGAATTTTGTTCCAACTTACATTTTACTGCACTTTTCAGATTTGAGATGTTAACATTACTGTTTGTAGACAAGTGCTATTTTTGTAGTAAAACTTCAAACTAGAATACCGTGATATATGAAACTATAGACCAATGACTAGTTGGTTTTTAGAATACCGGTTATCTCATCAAGCTTTTCATCTATGTTTTGGCTCAAGTAGTTTACTAAAATCCCCCAATATCAGCAGTGTTAATGTTAAGATGGGTGCATATGAGGCTTGCAATGATTCAACTAAAGTTTCGAACTTCTTTATTTAGAGAAATATATTTAGTATGTGTATATGCTGCATACCATCTGATGATTCCTGTGCAGCACCGCAGGACATGAGGCTTCTGGAACTGGCAGCATGAAATTTCTCATGAACGGATGTTTACTCTTGGCTACAGAAGATGGGTCTACAGTTGAAATTGTTGAAGAAATAGGGGCAGAGAACGTGGTAAGTGTTATCTAAGGTTATACTTAAGGGTGCAACTATGTATGCATTGGTTTTTCCTCAAAGATCAGATGATGTGTGGTTGAATACATTGAGATTTTGTAAGAACAGAATGGCCCCAAGTGAGATTTTTCTAGGCAACGTAATACAGCTGGAAGCTTTAACTGATTGGAGATTTGCTTTCTGCAGTTTTTATTTGGTGCAAAGATTCATGAAGTTCCTGAATTGCGTGAGAAAGGACCTGCTCATGACGTGCCACTGCAATGTGCACGCGTTTTAAGGTATGCAACTACAATCACCATAGGAAGCACACTTAAAATTAGCCAGTTAGTGATATTTGTGTGACCTGTGTTGGATGCCATGTGCCGGATGTAACTTTTCTGAGCAAGCTGTTATCTTATCAGATTCTAAGTTTGTTGTGATATTTATAATAATGTGTAGGCTGATCCGAGATGGTCATTTTGGGTTTCAAGACTATTTCCAATCTCTATGTGATAGTGTGGAGGGTGACGACTTCTATCTGCTCAGCTCTGACTTTGGGAGCTATTTAGAGGCACAGGTAATCATTACTTTTCATGGTAGTGCCAAAGTATACTTCCTCTTGTTCTATAACTCTATATCTACATGCAAAACAGGCTGCTGCTGATAAAGCATTTGCGGATCCAAAGAAGTGGACTAAAATGAGCATCCTTAGCACAGCCGGTTCTGGTAGATTTAGCAGTGACAGAACAATCCGCGACTATGCTGAGAAGAGTTGGGGAATTGAACCGTGCCGATTCCCTTCCGAGTTTGACGGCTAGCTCAAGCTCACCCAAAGTAGTACTAGAAGTAACTACTCAGTTATTTCAGATTGCAATCAATAATGATGAATAAGCAAAGCTTTCTCATGCCATATCTGTTCCACTTATCTAACCGGTTGGGGCAGTGAAGAGGGTACAGAGGGTTTTCCTTCTCCTTAATTGTTTCACAGTACAGAGACAGCTACTACTTCTGTATATATGGTTCTTTTGCAACTCAATGTAATAACTATAGGCTATATAGCCTATAGCCTAAACAAAATAATGTAAATTTCAAATTTGTAGAGGGCTAATTAATAGTTTTGTTTAATAACAATCCAGAGTTTAGAGGATTTATCATGCACTTGAAGATATGCAAGGCTATACAACCACAAAAAATGAGACAAAAAACATGCTACTCTGCTGTATCTACGGATCTACCATTGCTTTACCTCATTATACTTGATTATTTGCTGTTCGTGCTAATGAATTCTAAAAATCTTGCATCAAGTTATTAGTTCTTGGGTTAGATTGATGCGATGAGAATTTCGTCAGTAAAAGCAATGCTGACATGTTCGGTTGGAGTGATGTCCAAATGTTCCCGACGATTCACAAAAGTGATGTTCAGATGTTGCCGATGAAAGTTGGTCTGTTAGAGATTTAGAGCGATGTCCAAATTTTCATGACTAATCTAGCTGCATTGGTAAAACTGAAAACAACTTGTTTATTTAACAACCACCTCTTTCACAAACTAGTTTATCAAGCAATCAACTGATTTATTTAACCACCATCCTACCAACCACGTGTTACGTTTGCTATACGTAAGAATTTCTCATTCTCAGAAGCAGCTTATCTTATAAGCACAACAAATTTGCTATATGTCAGTAAAAATAATGCTCAATCATTGCCAAATGCCAAGGGAACATTTCCGAGTTCTGACAATATTTCATGGGTAAAACTGTAAAAAGTGATGCTCAAATATATCGGCAAAGTCTCGTCGACAAAGCGATTGCCACTCATTTGCATTTTCTAAGTCCTCCACTTTCCTTCCTCTTGTTGAGTCGACCGGCGCTGTAACTACTGACTGATTCATTTCACTGAAACCGGAAATTGAAAAATTTTCCCTGCAAATTTTCTGAATCGGCGCAAAAAAAAAAAAAAGAAGCGCTTCAGTCACGGTCAATTCCTGCAAGCACAGAATGAGAGTAGCAGCAATTCATCTAATCCCACTCCTCTTCCTCTTTCCCGCCTTTTTTCCCTCTCTCTCCGAAACCACCACCGACTCCGACGTCGTATCCCAACTCCACCAATTCAAGCTCAAAATCGCTCATTTAGGTAATTTCACTCTTCGTTTCTTTTTTCGAGTTCGTAGGCTATTATAGCTATTGATGTCGTTTCTGCAGAATCGGTTCTTGCGGAAAGCGTTCGGAATCTAAATGAGAGAGTCGATCAAATCGAACAGCGCGAGAAGCGGATTGACGACATGTCGCAGAAGATCCACCATTTGCAATCTGTGTTATCCACTCTCAAGGTTTTGTTTTCATTTCTTTCGTGCTGGTTCGATTCAGCTAATATGAACAGTGAAAATGATGTAGGTGCAATTTCATTTGTATATCACAGGAACACTCATTGCATGGTGATCAAAGACTTAATGCTCTAGAAGAAGAGGTTCATTTCATTTTTTTTTTCCTTTTTTGAAAATTTTTTTTTGTATTTTCAGTCAGTAATTAGTTGAAGAATTGTATTCCTGGTGTGATAATTAGGCTTTGGAATTGATAGGTACGGCGTCTCTGGGCCGCTTCGAGGAAGAACAATTTTGATATTCATGTTTTGGAGTCTAAAGCACAAGATGCTGAGGAGAGGCTTGAAATGGTTACTTCTAAGGCTGAGAAGGTAATATGGTGGTGCAATTTGTCTGTGGTCTTATGAGTGTGATGTTGTCTTTGAGTGTTGAGTTTGCTGATGGTTTGATTCTTGTTGCTTGCAGATGAATAACATGGTTACCGAGCAATGGATTCAACTTCAGAGGCTGCAGCAGGCTCTTCATATTCAACAAGTATTTCCTCCTTCAAACTGGCTTTACATTCCTTATTTGATGCATTCTGCTAGTTCACTGATAGTTGTTAGTTGCTTTTTGAAATAGACGAGGACTTTGAGGGTTCAAAGGCAAGTAAGCTATACAAGATGCACATTCTTGAAGGTAAAGTTGGTCTATATGAATGTCTGGAATTTTGAATGAAATTTTGCTGGATTGAACTTTAAATTCTTTCAGAAATGACAGTATGAAGTGTTGTCAACAACTGATACATTATTTTTCTATCTATAATCTACACTAGCCCATTAAATCTGATGTCTTGCAGTTCTTCAACAACCTTCTTGATGACCATTTGCTGAAGCTGCTTGGGTCTAACGTGAGATCCTTTTTCTCACGAACCCTGCATCAATTGGAAAGAGTCTTTATAGCATTTAGGAGGTCTCACCATAAGGTTAGTGCCAAAATTGTTGTGTTAATTAGTATTTCTTCAGAGTTCTTACTTTTTAGCATGACCGTCACCCTGATGACACTCCTGTGATAGAACTTTATAACTTCCCATTATCTCTGATGTCTAGTATGGTTGTAGGTTTTCTAGAAATTGCCTGCTTTCATTGTTGTGTTTCTACATACCAAGAATCCTCAAGGGACAAGCTTTTAATTATTTAACTTGAGAGCTTGAAGATGCTATAAATGTTTGTGGAAGTTGCAGTACATTCTAGGGTGTTGTCTTTTTATTAGGAAGCTCACTAAGCAGAAAGTTGAATCAATCAGTTACTTGAGAATCTTGAAAAGAGAGCATGCTATATAGTGGTTTTTGATCAGTCAGATGGTTTCTAACTACCTCGAGAAACATATATGGAAAACATTGAGAAATTGATTGCCAAGGATTGCTCCAGTTTCTACAATTGCAACAGCTACTTTTTGGCTCCACTACTGTAAATTAGTTTCCTTCTGCTACCATATTTTTTTTATACTTGTCTATTGCTCTTGCAAATAGTTGTTGTTAAGTACGTGGTAAGATGGAATTACTGATAAAAGAAAGCAAGACAGAAGAAAACTGGTGTCTTACTATTTCAATTCTATCTTTGGAGTGTATTATCATCTGTTGGTTTGTCTTTGTGTCTCTTTTGCAATCCGGCAGTTGTACTATCATACTTCCTAGTAAGAAAGTTAATGTGTCTTTAAGAAAAACCACTGCATCGTTTGATCCCTCCCTATTTCATGCAGCTTAAGGAACCTTATTGACTGGGTTTGTCTCGATTGTACTATTCCAGTTGTCTGTACATTTAGATTATGTTGTATAAAGTCGAAACATCATGTTTGCTTCATCTGCCCATCCATTGTTTCAGGTTGTCATCAACTAGACACCTCTGTTGTCTGCTGATGAATTCCTGAAAACCTTTTCTTCATGCAGTTGCAGCATTCCATCAAAGAGGCATTGGAGAAGAATGAATTTACTGCAGCTCTTGCCAATGAGGAATTGGTTTTCTATGTGGTATGTAGTCAAGTTTAACATATTCTTTTCCATCTGAAACTGCATGAATCGTCCAAAAAAAATGAAAATAAAAAAAAATTGGCGCCGTTGCCGGGGATCGAACCCGGGTCACCCGCGTGACAGGCGGGAATACTTACCACTATACTACAACGACTGATTGGTAAAAGAGAGACAAATAACCTCATATATACCTTGATTAGCTTTGTATTACATGGCATTAATCAGCGTTTATTTTCAGGCTACTGCCCTCATCATCTTGCCAATAATGATGGCCTGGATGTTTCTCTCCTCAAAATTCCAAGCTAGTTGCTCTCTTGACGTGACCTATATGCACTCGCAGACCTATACAAGTCCTGAGGCTGAATGAACACTAATTCTCCACACTTGATAATTGCTAACAGATATCTTGGTTCAAATTATGAGATCAATTTTCTCGGGAAAAAAAAAAGTTATGAGATCAGTGACCTTAGCTTTACAATTATGATTATATGTCAGATTCTCGTTGTATATTGTTTCAAAACATACCTGATGCACATCTTGTTATACTTCTGAAATCCAGATTGATACATTAGTGTGATCAATCAGTGAAACATTTACAAGTAAAGGGTGACAGGTTAATATACTGGGCATCCATCTGTGCTGCGTAAGCTTTTGAATTGTCGGTTGCTGCTTTAGTCCTTTGCAATGGCCTTCGAACTTTCCCCTGTTTTTGATTCAATTATAATTTGTTATGAAATGGACCCTCTGTCCTAACCACTCACCATTTTCATGAAAAGGAAAATGGAGCTCGATGGCCTTAGAATTTTCCCCTGTTTTTGATTCAATTATAATCTGTTATGAAATGGACCCTCTGTCCTAATCACTCACCATTTTCACGAGAAGGAAACTGTATCCGAGCTCCATTGTCCTTCCTCTCTATTTTTTGGCGGTAAAAATAAAAAATTATGATACTGTATGTTAAATTAGATATACGGTGAAATTGAATAAAAATGACGAACTTTTAAGAAAAAACTGTGACCATCCTCAACCTCACGTTGAGAGATAAGCACAGTAGAATGGGAGACGAAGACACAACATGGGAGCAGAGGCTCAATGCCTTGACTCACATCCTCATCAACCCAACAACCACACCACCTCTCCAGGCCCAGTTCTTCATCTCCACCCAAACTCCATGCTACCTAAACTGGGACTACCCGCCAGTCCTCTGTACCAAATCCCCTTCTTATACTCATCTCAAATGGGGCATCTCTCTCTTCCTCAAAAGGGTGTTCAAATTTGGTCCCCCCGAGACTTCCTGGAGGTCCAAGTGCCCATATCAGATCCCTCCACCATTGATTCTTGCTAGAGGAGTAGAGGAAGCTCAGTGGGATCCAGAGCAGAAGAGACTGTACTTTAGGAAGAGGCTGAGAAGAAAACGCTATGCGCCTGATGTTAATCCTTGGATTCCTTTTCTAATTCCCAATATGTTGTTGTTATCTCTTCTTCTCTGGAACCCATATCCCGAAAATTGATTCCTGTAAATCTTATCTGGGTTTCTGGGAAATTTGTGTTTTATTAATGCTTGATTTATTATATTAAAGAATGAATCTTTCAGCTGAAATTACTGTTCTTATTCTTTTTCTGACTTGTATTTTATGAATTAAGCCACAAGCTTCCCACTTCGTTATTTTTAAAACTCAAATCTGCAAGAAACACAAAGGCAAAGGTCAAAAGGAAAAGGAGAACGAGAAAAACAAAGAAGGTAGGAGCTGATCACCAAGGACACTTTGAAAAGGCTGAGACTATTAACAATCCATGGCGCTAATCACGCAGCAAATTTCACCACATTCAAGGAAAAGAGGAAAATATAAAGAAAAAGCAGTAAAGGTTTTAGGTGCTTTTGCAAGCCCAAACGTTGACAAAAAGCATTTTCTATTAAGGAAGAAGAAGACCCACATTCCCACAATTGCCATCAATCAATGGCTTTAATTCTAACTGCTGTAACCAAACAAGGAAGACTTGCTGCACATGACATATCCCGCGTTAGTTCACACAGACCGTGGCCATATGCAAACTTCAATACCAATTTGCCATAATAGCCTTGTAGGACTGCATATAAAGCTAGCTTGAGGTATAAGTTAATCGGCGAGATCTCGTCTGTGTCTAATGATATTTCTCTCCGCAACGGTGGATGAAGTTCCAACTAGATTAATTAAGGAGAGTCAAATCCGCACTCTTCATTTTACAATCAACATTCATTATTTTCTTTTTTTATTCAAATTCTTATGAAGAGACAAACTAAATTACTAAAAAATAAAATTTAAATTACTAAAAAAGAAACATGTACTGTGGATTACAAATTGGAGATTTAGAATTTCACTATCTTTAATTAAAGACTCTCCACTGTGGAAGAGTTTTCACCGCCCAGACTTCCAAAGGATTTTTACTGCTTTAAGACTAGCAACCCTTTAGTTTTTGTATCTCTCTTTTGCTTGGAAGGTAACAGGCTTTTGCTTTTGCTAAAATAAGTTCAATGATAGTATGGACGTATGTGTGTCCCTGTTTGTACGAGTTCTTTCTTCTTTTGGCTCTTTATGAAACTAGAACTAGGTCCTTGGGTTTTGGTGGGAGGACAGGAGCTGGTGGCACATCACATGCATGGGCATCGAAGCTTCTTCCTTTTAACTTTGACAGAGCTTATTTATTAGTACCCACTACCCGGCCCTCTTTTTGGCCAGGAAATTAAGTCGAGTATTCTCTGTTATTTGAGTGGGATAATGAATTACTGAATAGGGTTATCTAAAAGTGAAATGAACAACTTACCAGAACCATAAACAGAATAAAAGATTTAAAATAACACGTTTTACTGAACAAAACGAATAACTTATAAATATATATTATACAAATCAAAATAAACTGCATAACATGCTTGAAATGGTAAGTTAGCAATACTATTATTATTAGTTTAGTATCAAAGTGATTATTTTTATTAATTCTTTATTAAATATAATTGTTTTCATCACAGAATCGTAGGAATAGAATCAAATGAAAAATTAATACATTACAGAAACTTATACCTAATTGTAACAAGATACGAAGGTAATTAACGATTTCTTTTCTTTGCTAAAGTTACATCAACTTTCATTGGTTCCAATTACATTCGTTGCACATACGCATCATTAATGGGTATTGAATTTGGTCTTGGTCTAGTTATAACTAACATAAGAGATTGTTGTGAAGTATCTATCACTATTACTCCCCAATCTACTTACCAATATTATTACCACTTCAAGTTATGCAACCTAAATGTTCCCAACTAACACTAGAAGAAGCTACTAACTAGTTCATAGTTAAATCGCAGGGAACAGTAATGATCATACGGACATAGACAGATCAATCACGCTCTTGAAGTCTTCATTCTCCTTTTGAAGCAAGGCTTAGAAGTTTCTCAGATTCGACCAAGCAAAGTGAAGCACATGCCTGCCCTATATGGTATTGCTTAGTGTCCCACACTCACCCTCCACAATCCACGCATAATTACACGGCCATATCAATGATGTCAAGGTCACGGTCCTATTCCTCTTCCTCCTCCAGCTGCCTATATTCCACTCTTCTGTAATTTCCAAATTATCCTTTTTTTTTTTTTTTTGAGAGAAATTCCAAATTATCCTTGTGATTGATTACAGGGCCTTTCTTTTTCCCTCAGCTTTAGGGAACATCATGAACACCCACAGCTAAAGGTTCACAATTAATCCTCATTAAATGCTAGCTGGGTTCTAGTCCTATTCTAATTTATCTTCTTGTCAGATTTGGGTTTTGCTTAGATCAAAAGAATAAACAAGTGATATGATAGATTAAGCTACATAAATGCTTATTACGCTATATAAAGCATGTACAAAGTAACTTCATCTAGATTTTAAATTGTAAAAAAATTGACGATTATCATGTATGTATTGTTTTATATGGTTGGTTTATTACGTAATAACCTAAAGTTTTGAAACATAATTGTGAAGCTATGTTCACGATTTCCCTTCCTCTAATTCTTTATACGCATTTGTATGCTCTCTATCTACATAAGTGCACAATGGTTGCTTAACAACGTACAGAAACAAAACAAAGTGCTAATTCTTGAAGTGCTTATCCCTTGGGGACCACAATCATCAAACTCCTCACAGCCCATTTACACCTAATGAGTGGAAAATTGGTGGACAAAGAAAATGTCCTCTCTCTATATAAACATGCTCACCACCAGCCCTCTCCACACCTATTCATTACTCCAAAGTCCAAAGCAAGAGCACTCTATTTCTTCACTTGCCGTCATCCATGGCTCCTAGTGCGAAATTGCTCCCTTTATTCTTCTTGCTCTCTCTCCTCTTCTCTCAACAGGTTCAAGCTCGAAGTGTCTTCTTCAGCAAAGTAGCCAATGTGGACAACCACAACACTGAAGAGCTCCCCAACAAGGAGAGCACTGTTGTGACCAAGCAAGAGCAGCAGCCAAACTTCATCCCCCAAACCCAAAACGGCTATGGTCTCTACGGCCACGAGTCCACCGAGCTGCCTCCCTCTACCAAGACCACAACCACAACCAACGCTGTACCATACTCCACCACCCCCACCAACAGTGAACATTACACCACCACCACCACCAACGGTGAACCATACACCACCACCACAAGAACTACCTCCAACGACGACGACAACAACATTCCATACACACACTACAATCCCAACAAGAACAGCAACTACTACAACAACAACAACTACGAGACCAACCAAAACGGGATGAGTGACACAAGGCATACGCAGCAGAAAGGCTACACCACTCCCACCACCACCCCAACCACCCAAAACAGCAACAGCAACAACTACTACAACGTTGAGAGGCAAGGCATGAGCGACACAAGGTTTACGCAGCAGAGAGGCTACACCACTCCCACCACCACCACCCCAGCCACCCAAAACAGCAACAGCAACAACTACTACAACGTTGAGAGGCAAGGCATGAGCGACACAAGGTTCTTGGAGAATGGTAAGTACTACTACGACCCCAACGGCGAGAACAACTACAATCAGAATCAGTACAAGAACTCCCAGGTGGTCGATTCAAGAAACTGGTACAACAACAACAATAACAACAACCGGGGTTACTATGGCAGCAACAATGGGAACCGGAACACCTTTGAGTCCAGCGACGTGTACCAGAACGAGGAGTTCCAAGACAACGAAGATGACCAGTTCGTGCCATGATGAGCTCTACCTGTGCGGCTTTTGCTTCTTTTGATATATTTATCATGATATTAAGTTGGAAAAAAAAAACATAATTAAACATAGGCTATCATTTTATGGAGGCTTTATTTTATTTGATGCTTATCTAAGTATGTTTTGTCTGGTTTTGCATAAGTATAAATTGTTCATGCTTTTGCAAAAGCTGAAGTTTGTGGACTATAAAATAGTCAATAAAGTGTATATTATGATTGCTCTTCTTGTTTAGTTGTAATCTTATATCCTATTTTAGATCTTTCATTTACTAACATCATAGTCTTATAACTGCATACAAACAAAAATCCACCAATTTATGGAGAAGGGTGGAAGTGGTTTCTGTGCATTAAATTTGTGCCCTGTTCTTTGCGTTTCGTTTGTATATCGATCAGTTTTCCTATATACGCCAATGAGATCGAGAGTCTGTTGTGCGGAAGTAATGAATGAGTCACACAAACATGCATATCCAAATAAGTCGATATTTTCTTTCATTTTAGTCATCTCGCTGGAAAAGGATATGAGATTTCTGTACAAAAAGATCTGCGTTGGTGTATAGCACCATCAGAGTGCCTACAGAAAATTCAAGCATGAAGAAGGAAGGATAGAATCTACCAGACACCCAACTAACCGCTAAATTGATATCATTGAGTATGACTTCTAACACTGCAGCTATTGAAAATGCAAAGCTTACCCAAAAACCACATCTGTACTAACTACTCTAGCCTTTTTTTTTTTTTTGGGGTGCATGACTACCTTTTCTATTGCAGCTCAACATCAGGTGGGTAAATCTGAGTTTAACAAAAAAATGAAACGCACCACAGTTTGTGTAGGACAAAGCTTCACGAAGCCAGAAGTTCAGAACTAGGTCATCACCTACATACACTCAAAAGTCATTTGTCTGCATCTTTAATCAAATAGCCAATTCTTACGTGAATTTGACATACCAAATCTTTTTGTGTTTCTAAGAAATTGAGACCCGCATAACTGCTGTTATACTGTTGTTATAGCCTTTCTTTATTGACTAGTTCAAGGCTACAAAAGAATACATGATGCAATTCGCATCTCACATGGACAAAGGCATCTGTCGAAATGATCGATAGTGTATCACTTCTTAACATATCTTTACATTTAAATGACATATGAGTATATGACTATGGCGATTGGAGATCCTCTCAGCCTTCTTAGCAGAAAGCTATTGAATATGTCAAATGAGTATATACAATGTTTATGGTTGCCTAGGGATTCTCCAATGGTAAATATTTAAAAACATGGTAGAGTCAAAGGTTTGCTAGATTTACCATCCTTTGGAAAATTATCAGCACAGAGAATTACGCCAATCATTAGTTGTAATACGCATCTCGTTTTGTGGAAAGCAGAATGGTATGGTTTTGTGGTCTCTCAATAATTACACTTCACAGTGAGTCCGTAAAAAGAACACAAGTCAACAATCAAAATTTGGTAGGTCGGTTATATCTAACTATCTTCCATATTCATCCACTTCAACAAATGCATGTATATCCATCAGCAATTACAATATGCCAACATAAACTTACCAAGTTAACTAATCTGGGACCATATATAGGGTAGCAGGTCACCTAATAGCAAAAGCTATATGTCAAGTTTGCCAATAAACTGCAAAATTCTGGTGAATGTTTTCAAGGCTAGCTAGAAAAATCGAGACCCTTTAAAACCACACCAATTTTTTGTTTCTGTTCATTTCTTCATTTTAGGTCATCATCAATTGGGTTTCTATCCATCCAAGCATATGCATGTGACATTTATATTTTAAACTACCCCATTTTATTGGGACCAGAAATGTGTGACAAATTGTTTAGTAGAAGAAGGTCTACAGAAATTTCTGATGCTAGGCTTTTATGAATATGGAGCCCCATTTCACCAAAAGGTACTTCTGTACCATCCAAGTTATTGTATATAATTTTAGTAGAACTCATGATGATGGTGTGAGAAGCATGAAAGAGTACTAATAATCATGCCCACCCAAAGTTTCAGGTTCATCATAGTGTCTCATTATATATAGCATCTTACCGTAAAAATAACTAATAAATGGTTTAGAGTTTAAAATATAAATGGTTAGGACTTAGGGTTTAGAGTTTTCGCAATAACTACTTCATCAAGTTTTTTTTTTTTTTGGCATAAAAGATAACCTTATATTAAACAGAAATAAATTACAAAGATTCAACTAGGCCAACCAAGGAAAAACAGAAACAAAGGCCCAACAAACGAGCCCACAAACTATGCTACAACCGGGAAGCCGGTAGAAGATCGAACGCAACACCTTCGCGAAGAACAAAATCGCCACCCGGATATGAGCATGAAGCACACACTGAAAAAGGAAAGAAGCATGACCCAAACCAAGCAAGCCCACACACTTCATCAAGTATGAACCGTGTTATTTTCACACACACAAAGAAAAAAAAGAGAAAAACAAAACAAAAATATGAACCGTGTTAGCATACTTTTTTTTAGAGATACAAAATTGTCAAGAGAAATTTTAAATACACACCCCAAACTACTTAATACACATTTCTATTATTTTATATTTCAATTCAGATTTTAAATGACCAAAGTAGACATTGAAAAATAATAATAATCATATCTTTCTTATATTATTCTATAATTATAAACACAATGAACTTTTATAAATGACATCCTCATTTAAAACAAGAATAAAGTTAGAAACGATCTAATTTAAATTTTTCTTAAATAAATTATAATTAAATGAGGTGAGAGACCATATAATTTAGAATTTCAAAATCAATGGCATTAAGTGTTTTTATAACATATTGCTTTACTCCCACTTTTTAATTCATTTTTTTTTCCTAAAAGTTATGATTAGTCAATTTATTATCTAATATAAAACATCATGTACATGTATAAAATTTTATAGTTGTTAATTTGCTTGACCATCCAATGACAACTTTGTAGTTTTGCCATTGTGGAGAAACTACTAATATAGTTTTGGTTGAATGTTCGACTCAAAATTTTATACTTGATCAATGGGGCGTTTCCGTGTTTGGTGAATGAGAATTCAAATAATAAAAAATCTATTTCTAAGCATTTATTTGAAGGGAACAATAATGAGTCCTTATGGTATTCCCAATAACTAACACAAATAATTAATATGGTGAATTATATATACTAATCAAATTAAATAGTGCCTTAATGTAGTTAACTAATAGTGTATTTCATGGTTTTCTAGTTTAAGGATATTTTAGGTAATTTGGGTTGTGTATTTAGTAAAATATTAGAATTATAAATTAAATGGTAGGTGAATTGAGTAAGGGGTGTGTATTAAGTAATTAGGGATGTGTATTTAAAACTTCTTTAAGGGAAATATATATCAGTATAGATAATTTAGAAATTGTTTAAGGAAATCTTTATTTTGTGTTTGGCCCAAACTCTAGGTTACTTGACCTAGTAGTAATAGGGTTATAGAAGGATTTAGAATCCTATTCAATGTAGAATTATTTTCCTTGTACGTTCAGATTATATGCATTGTAATCCTCTATATAAAGAGGCCCTTATTATCAATGAGAATACACAATAATTTTCTCTCAGTTTCTGATTTCCTAAAACATGTTATCAGCACGAAACTCTAACCCTGAGACCCTAAATTCGTAGCCTTCAAATTCTAGAAACCACCGCCGCCCACCTTAAATATCCAAATTCTAGGAAGCCAGAACCGGCGGTGCCACCTCCAGAACCAGCCGGAAAATACCCAAACCGCCCCTCGGAAATCCCAGAAATATCCCTACCCCGTTCGAAGCCATCCTCACCTCTAACCGCTGCCATACTCCACCAGAAGCTGCAATCTAATCCCAAATTTTCGGTATCAATATATCATCACCGGAACAGGCCTATAGGTACCTGAGCCGGCCACCTGAAGATCTGTGCTCTAAACCGCCGCCTGACCACCAACCTAGAAAAGTCAACCTAGCTGACTTGAACCTAGCGAACGCAACCCAACAACGCAACCCAACCAGCCCACGTGCGAACCCAGAAAAAGAAAAAAAAAAAGGGGGGGGGCGGGAAGGAAGAAGGCGGGTCCAGAAGGAGAAAGAAGAAAAAGAAAGAAAGAAAAAGAAGAGTAGGGCCGGCAGCCCATATGGAGAAAGAAGAAAGAGGTAGAAAGAAAAGGAAGTGGGCCTGCAGCCCAGCCGGAAAGGAAGAAAAGAAAAAAGAAGAAGGAAGAAGCCCACAGTCGAGGTATTTGCTTTTATTTAATTTCTTTTACTTCCGTAATTTCAATTTCTTTTCTTTTCTCGGGGACTTCTAACATCCCTTCTTCTACCCCCCTTTCTTCTTCATATGGGAGACTTAAAAGCCAAACTGTGGGGATTCGTGCTTACTCCAAGCTTGGAGCTTGTAGAGTCCTCCAAACTAATAGTTTGTTGAGAAGAAAAACGATCGACCACATACATCATTGTTTCGATCTAATCCAAAACCCCTCTTGGAATAGGATTTTCTTAAAAGCGACTATGCTCAGAAATTCTTATTGTTTTTGTGGTAGCCTTTTATGCTCCGAAACTAACCCTAATCTTGTGTTGTTTTTCAGGATGAGTTACCTGAATAAGTTGAACTTTGTTCTACTAGAGACAATTGGCGCAGGATACCATAGGTGGGTCCGAGATGTGCGCCAACATCTTAAGACTGATGGACTTCTGGAAACCATCCAAGAGTCTAGTCCGAACGTGCTTTCTGTAGAGCAAACTCGTGCTTTCGAAGCAAATAAAGCCAAGGCCATAATTCTCATGACAAAGCACATGAATGATGCTCTCCAAAGTGAATACCTCAATGAGGAAGACCCCGGAAAACTATGGGTGGGACTTAAGCAGCGATTTAGCAATGTTTGTGACTCCCTGCTTCTTGATTTAGAAGTGAGATGGCAAAACCTACGCTTCCATGACTTCAAGTCTGTACTTTATTATAACTCGGAAGCCCTTCGTATTAAGTCCTTGATGAAGTTCTGTGGACAAACCATAACTGATACGATGTTGATCGAGAAGACTCTCTCTACCTTCCACATCTCTATCTTGATGATTTCGACGAATTATCGGATTGATGTGAATGCATGACGTATCACAAGGTTTTATGAGCTCATTGGCGCCATGAACGTAGCTGAGAAGCACGACAATATTCTTGTTAAGAATTATAATGCTAGACCCATGGGAACTAAGTCTATTCCAGAGTCTAACTATAGTTGCGCCCCAAGGGAGGACTCAAGGAGCGAAACCCTAAGAATAGGGACAATTCTGGACATTCTGGTCCATATTCTCGCCCTAAAGAGGAAGGAAATCGCCAAGATAGGCGTGCATGGAACCATGGAGGTCAATGTGTGAAGAGAGAGAGGCGGAGCCTCCAGCCATGGTGTTGACGCCACCAAGAACAATGGAAGTCCAAATCGTGCATCAAATGCACCTCGATCAAGGGAGCCTGACCATAAAGATGTTTGTCTTCGATGTGGATCAAGTGGACATTGGGCAAAGAAGTGTAGTGCATCCCAGAATGTTACAAATGCATACAAGATGTATCGTGAAGCAAGGGAGTCCAACTACATGAAACAAGAAGATCAAGATGGTGATCTCGATCTAAGGATGGAAGACTACAAAGGTCAAGACCCAGAAACTGGGGATTTTGATTAAGTCTTTTTATTTTCTAAGAGATGTAGGCAATTGCCATATTATTTGTAGTAGATGCCAATGATTTAATATTTCTTCAAAGTAGGCGTACTCCTTGTAAGTGTGATGTCTAGGAAGGTTTTGAGATAAGTGGTACTTAAACGAGCCTTGCTCCACCGACATCTCTCTACTCACCTGGTCACATTTGCATTGAAATTAGATGACTGCCATTGTTTGCATTAGCTATTTTCTTTTTGGATTAGATTTTCTTTGATTAAAGAAACGATGATGTAATTTGGTTTGGCTTATTAATAAAAGTTGAGTTCTTTTCTTTATGACTCATTTTTAATTATGAGCTTTTCTTTTAGGAATGGATAAACTATAATGTCTCGCAGATAGTGGGACTACGCATAACATTCTACGACATAGAAAATTATTCTTAGAGATGTTGCCTACATATTCCTCTGTGACTACGATGGCTGGTCATCAAGTTTAGTTCAAGAACATGGAATGACCCAATTCCTTTTGCCAAATGGCACCTTGATTAAAGTTACTGAAGCTCTCTACGCTCCTAAGGCAAATCGAACCTTATTGAGCTTTAAAGATATAAGAGCCAACGGATTCCATGCGAAAACTCATAATGAGAATGGAATAGAATTCCTTTGCATTACCTCTAATGATTGCGCAGAAAGCGCATCTTAGAGAAGTTTACGTGTCAATCTAGTGGGCTTTATGTCACTACAATTTGACCAATTGAATCCAATGTCATAAGAGAAGATCTCTTGGATTCAGACACATATTGGATTTCGCATGACCGACTAGGACATCCTGGTCGTGATACGATGTTTTGTATACTAAAGACTTCACACGGACATCCATTCTTCAGAATGAGAAGAAGCAAGAATCAAACATTGATTCCCGGACTTAACAAGACCGCAAAAACTGCAGCCTCAGGCGCTGCTGTTGTCTTGGGTTGCCTCAAGGCCGCTTTTGTCCCTCGTGATGACGCCATAAATGGCGCCAACCATGAGCATGATGCCATGGTTGTTCCTCCTAGTGGCCATGATGCCACACACACCAATTTCCATGGCTCTAATGCCATAATGTTAGATGTAGTCACACATTTTGCTTCTAATAGCGTTACAGACGTTCCGACCCAATCAAAATCCTCATTGGTTGCTTTTAAGGCCCCTCGCTCATTATGCAAAGCTTGTTCATTCGGGAAATTAGGACCGAGACCTTCCTACGCAAAGGATCCCAAAATACTTATTCCGTTCTTACAGAGAATCTAAGGGGATATCTGTGGACGAATTCAACCATCATGCAGACCTTTTAAATACTTTATAGTATTGGTTAATGAGTCAATACGCTGGTCACATGTCGCGCTGTTGTCCACTTGCAATGCTGCTTATGCTAAACTCCTTGCCCAGATTATCCGTCTACGGGCTCACTACCCTGACCATCCAATTAAGTCAATTAAACTTGATAATGCTGGGGGGTTTACATCGAAAACATTTGATGACTATTACTTGTCATTAGGGATTGATGTTGACCATCCAGTTCCTCATGTTCATACCCAAAATGGTCTCGTAGAAGCTGCTATCAAACGACTTCAAATGATAGCCCGGACATTGATTATGCGCACCAGTCTTCCTGTTTATGCTTGGGGATATGCAATATTGCACGCAACGACGCTAATTCGTCTACGACCCACTGCAACTCAATCTTATTCTGCGTTACAACTAGTGATTGGGTACGAGCCTGATATCTCGCATTTACGCATTTTTGGGTGTGGTATTTATGTGCCTATTACGCCGCCACAACATACTAAGATGGGTCCTCAATGACGAATATGCATTTATGTTGGATATGAATCTCCAACCATCGTTCGCTATCTTGACCTTGACAGGCGATCTCTTTACCGCTAGATTTGTGGATTGTCACTTTGATAAGACAGTCTTCCCCTCGTTAAGGGGAGATAAGAACACAGATGTTCAACAGGAACGACATGAATTGTCGTGGTCTGTCCCTACTATGTCTCATCTCGATCCCTGTATCGTACAGTCCGAACTTGAAGTGCGAAGAATAATCGAGCTCTAGAATGTAGCAAATACTCTGCCTGATGCGTTTTCTGATGTTGCCAAAGTGACTAGATCACACATACCTGCTGCAAACGTGCATGCAAGGTTGATGTCCCTAATAGTGGATATAACGCCACTCCTGTGACACCAGGAGATGGCGCCATTGCCCAGCATAGCAATGATGTGGCATCTATGGCCGCATGTCCCGTAAGGAAGCATGGTAGACCAATTGGTTCGAAGGATACTCGCCCTCGAAAATGAGAAAATGAGGCACAAACAATCATTTAATCATCGATACTCAAAATCTGTCCCATGAGAATGTTCCGGATTATGGTTATGTCCAAGAGACATCATTGGGGGACGCCTCAATGTCAGAACCTATCCCTGAGAACATAGAGATCTCTGTGAATTACATTAGTGTACATGAGATGTGGGAAAGAAGGTTCATCATCATTGCTGATATATTCGCGTATTCAGTAGCGCGTGAGATTATTGAGACCGATGATATCGAATCACGCTCCTTTGATGAATGCCAACGTAGAGCTGATTGGCCAAAATGGAAATATGCGATCCAGGCAGAACTTGGTTCTCTAACGAAAAGAAAGGTATTTGGCAAAATTGTACTAATACCGCCCAACACCAAACCAGTTAGTCATAAATGGGTATTCGTTAGAAAGCGTAATGAGAAAAATGAGATTGTAAGGTATAAAGCTCGCCTTGTGGCGCAAGGCTTCTCACAACACCCTAGAATCAACTACGAAGAGACCTATTCTCCTGTAATGGACGTCATATCGTTCCGCTACCTTATCAGTTTGGTAGTTTCTGAAAAACTGAACATGCAGCTTATGGACGTGGTTACAACATATCTATATAGGGATCTAGATATGGAAATATACATAAAAGTTCCCGATGGAATTCAGTTACCCAAATCAAGTGGGTCTAAACCACGGAGCACGTTGGCTATAAGATTAAAACGCTCACTATATAGATTGAAACAATCTGGACGGATGTGGTATAACCGTCTAAGTGACTACTTGATCGGGAATGGATATGTCAATAATGAACTATGCCCATATGTGTTCATAAAAAGGACAAGTTCCGGATTTGCAATAGTAGCAGTCTATGTTGATGACATGAATATAATTGGCACCCTTAAAGAGTTAAGGGAAACCACTGAACACTTGAAATCCGAGTTTGAGATGAAAGATCTTGGGAAAACATGGTTTTGCCTCGGTTTGGAACTTGAGCACCGTGATGATGGTATCATGATTCATCAATCAGCTTATACCCAAAAGATGCTTAGGCGTTTTAATACTGATAAGATTAAGCCTTCAAGCACCCCAATGGTCGTCCGTAGTCTTGATCCAAAGAAAGATCCATTCCGTCCAAAAGATGATGACGTAGAAGTGCTAGACGTAGAAGTGCCATATCTAAGTGCAATAGGCGCATTATTGTACTTAGCACAATGCATGAGATCGGACATCTCCTTCGCTGTGAACTTGTTAGCTAGATATAGCTCTGCGCCAACACGACGCCATTGGACTGGTGTTAAAGATATCTTTCGATACCTAAGTGGTATGATCGATATGGGCTTGTTCTATCCCTATAGAGATGTGATGGATTCAGACCCATCAAATAACCGGAACACCACACATGGTGGATTGCGTTCCCTTTCCCCCTCCCAAAACGATATAAGTGTTTTGGAAGGTTTTGCTAATGCTGGGTATCTCTCTGACCTATACAAAGGTCGTTCCCAAACTGGCTATGTATTCACCATGGAAACACACCGATATCTTGGAGGTCTACAAAGCAGACCTTAGTCGCTACCTCTTCGAATCATGTAGAGATTATTGCTCTTCACGAAACAGTCCATGAATGTATATGGTTACGATCTATAGTTACGCATGTTCGAAGTAATTGTGGTTTGAAGTCTATCACAGATGAACCAACGAGCATTTATGAGGATAATGCTGCTTGCATTGAACAAATGAAGCAAGGCTACATCAAAGGCGACAACACCAAGCATATATCGCCCACATTCTTCTATAATTAGCAACAACATATCCTCAAGATCAAAGTGAACCAGGTTTGTTCTGAGGACAATGTGGCAGATTTGTTTACTAAGTCATTGCCTAAATCCACGTTCGAGAAACATGTGGCAAAAATTGGCTTGCGGAAACTATCCGAACTCCCATGATAGTAGTCATCAGGGGGAGGCGCCAACATCAGGGTGTGTTGTGCTCTTTTTCTTCTTCAACTAAGGTTGTTTTTGTCCCACTGGGTTTTTGTTACTCGGCAAAGTTTTTAGCGAGGCAACAAGAGGAGCACCGCGTTTGGACAACATAAGGGGGAATGTTTAAGGAAATCTCTATTTTGTGTTTGGCCCAAACTCTAGGTTATTTAACCTAGTGGTAATAGGGTTATATAAGGATTTAGAATCCTATTCAATGTAGAATTATTTTCCTTGTATGTTCAGATTCTATGGATTGTAATCCTCTATATAAATAGGCCCCTATTATCAATTAGAATACAGCAATTTTTTCTCAGTTTCTGATTCCCTAAAACAAAAATATATATTCAGTTCATAACCCAATAACTGCAACTAGTTTGGTCCTCTTTTCATATGTATGGGTCACATATCTATTTGAAAACCGCCTCGACTCGTATCCGAAACATTTTTTTTATACAGATCGGGCACACAAGTATTCGAAATCATCTGGTTGTTGTATGAGTGATGAAAAAGGCGCGAAAGCATGACTTTGGAACTGATGAAAGAGGCATAGATTGCGAGGAGATTCAATGGGTAAATTTGGCAATTGTATATTTGAGCAGGGTTATTATTGTCCAAAATTACAGTCATAAATACTGAGAAAGAAGAGGGGGAAATCAATCTCATGGGTCTTGAGTGGAATGACCTTATCCCCTTTTTCCCCTTGTTAGTTCCATAATTATCTACTAAATATTCCTCTAATCTTGCACTTTTGCTTAACCATTGTGTTTATTTATATATATTTATTATGTTTTCCTTATCATGCTAGGAAATGATAGAGAATCTTGGAAATGCACTAAAAAGTCAACTTTAGCACATTTTCCTCCTCCGGTCAGGAGAAACCAAACTAGGCAAGGAAGGAGGAGCGGCAGACTGACCAAATGAACTTCAAATGAGTTGAAACTTTCCAGATCCATTCTAGAAATCCTAAGGATCATTTTGTATGAAGAGTGTAAGAGTTAGTTCAGAGTGGAAGGCCTTCAAACGATCGGCACAAATTTCTGACTAAAAGACGAAAACTGCAAAACCGGACCTGTACAGATTCTGGCAGCATTTCCGGCCAAACCACGGTGAACGAAGCTCTGAAATTTTACCTGGATGATCTACACTCATGGAGGAACATTTGGTATTAAGAAGTCGAAGGCAAATTCTGAAGTTTTGATAGAGATTCAATTGAAGGAAGATAGGAGAAGAAAGTGCGCAAACAGACAAAAAAATGGGTCAACAGTGATCAACGCCGGATTCCGGACATTTCCCGTCGAGTTGGCCGATCAAGAACAATTGTGGAGGACAAGAAATAGCTGACTAAGGTTAGAGACTTTGGGTGGGAAGACTTTAGGTCTAGGTTATTTTGAAATTCAAAATTTGCAAGATGACAAATTGTCCCATTCTTACACCTTACACCTTTGTCTCTAATTTATTACCATGTTCCCTCACACAATTACCCTTCTACCCTTACTTTTTCTTCTCCACCAAAATATCTATGGGCTTTCTAGGTCATTTCTATGTGGAGTCAAAAACTAGATCCACATTTTGTGCTTACACATTTGTCCATCACATCTCACCATTGATTCCATTTGATCTTCACCCTTGATTTGAATTGCCTTGGCCTTTAAATAGCCCATTCTCTCTCCCCAAAACCGTTCACCCCTTTACTCCCTCACTTTGCAACATCAAAATCTCTTTTTTTTCTAGTTCTAGCATGGTTTCTCTCTAGTTTTTCATAGCTAGTTCATAGTTCTTTGATTTTGTGTAAGAGAGAGGTGTGTAGCCACTTGGGTTTCATCAAAACCAAAGGTTCTACACACTTTGATCAATCACTTCTCTTGTTTCTCACACATTCAAGCCTTGTTCTTACTTTGTTCTTGAGATTTTGTGGATTTGTATAGTGATTTGGGTTCTAGAAACCGAAATCCCTATACTTTGAAGCATTTCTCTTCTCATATAGCATTTAGGAGACAAGGGAGACATCTTGTGTTTTTGGTTTAGCTCCAAAAAGAGTCAAACCCGTGGGTATATTACTTGTTCTCCACTCTTTGCTCTCTTTTATTTGTTATTTATGATGTTTATGACTTGTAGTTGTGTAAACATGAGTTGTGAGTAGTTGAATTTGGGGCTAGGGTTTAGCCCTAGCCAAGCTTGTGCACAAAACAATGTAATATTTATGTTCTTTGATGTTTATGCATGTTTTGAATCTTTTGGCTACCATACTTTAATATGTCCTAAGTGTGTTCATAGATTTATCACCTAGAAGCATGCTTTAGGAAGTTAATGAATCGGAAACATGAACTTGATAAACTCTTGATTTCGTGAGCATATGTAGCTAAATAGGTGATGGCTTAGCTTATTCCTACGGGAAGAACTAAGTTGCTTGAATTTCTTACCTAGAAATTAAAGCATGATGTTGTGAGTTTATGTTTTGGAAGAATTTAGGCTCATGGCACCATAGGCCATTTATAATCCGGAAGATTTGAATAGTATAAAGGTTGTGTAATTTAGCTTTGCTTTGGAAGAGATTGTTAAATTGCATGACTAGTTGGTTTCTTGGTAGCTTCATCAAGGCACTAAGGGGGAATTTATCAAAACATGTTGTTACATTAATTTTGGGTTATATTGTGTTCATGAGTAGGGCTAGGTGTGATGCCTAAACCTCTATTTCTCTCTTATATCAAAATCTCTATTTTTATTTGCTTACTTTATTTTTGTGTACTTTAATTTGTTCGCATAAAAATTAAAATCAATTAAGCCGTTCACTACCATAATTGTTAATACCACCCTCATGATCTTTAGCTTCCAAAGGGCTAAGGTTGTGACTTGTAAAAAGGTAGATTGCATACTTTTTCTAGGCTTTCTTTCGGTAATCTAGCTAGGGTGGAGTTTCCTCCAATCCCTTGGGTACGATACTCTACACTTTCCCTTACTAAAACTTGACATTCTACACTTGGAAGTAAGGAACATCATACACAAATTTGCACACACTTTCATACTCCATGATGTCTCCAACACCCCTCTATCAAGAAAGTGCTTCCAGAGTTTGTGGTTATCAAACAAATGAAAGGAATGACTTTTCTTTCCTGATGCTTCAAATCCATTAACCAAACATGGCCTTTTTTTTTTTAATCGCTGCAAAAATTTTGTAATTTCTTAACTAACATGCTGTTACATTTTGCACACTCACTCTTGCCAAAATCACAAGAATTGAGCATATAATGTGCGGTTAAATGAGTTGTTTGAGTTTTGTTTAAACCAATGTAAATGTAATACCCGCAATTTTCATTTTAAATTCGAGTAATTGTGTTGAACGATTATTGTACGATTTCACGAATGTTGTTCGATAATATTTCACTTTTTGAATTATCAAAGGTTCGAAACGATTATTTTAACGAAATGCTCGAAATGCTCGATTTGAGAAATCGACTTTTTATACATGTAAAATTTGGGAAACTTCATCCATGAAAGTTGTAGAGCTCGTCGATACGAGTCCGTGCGTATGTGGAACACATTGTCCGGATTTTTTTTGAATTTGTTATGGAATTTAAAAAATATTTCTATTTTGGTATAAATAGAAAAAACCCTAGGCTAATTTCAGAAGCTTTCCATTTTGGTCTGGCCTCCTTCCATTTTCGGAAGGCACTGTTCATCGTCTCCTTCCTCAGTTCCTTCGTTCGAAAAAGACCGAGAGAGTTAGCAAAGTTCTCCATAATTGTTCTCCCTCCACAGACCACCTCTCGACCTCAAACCAAGTCCCAGGCGTTCGTCTCGAGCTGCTCTACCTCTTGGACTGCGTCGCTTCCACCTACAAGGCCTCCAACTCCGGCGAAACCGTCTGAAACAGTCGGACCCGAAAACAAACCAAACCAAGCTCCTTGCGTTTTCGGCCTCCAAACCAAGTGAAACTCCTCCCTCTACATCGACTTAACCTCCTGAAGCTCCCAGAAGCAGTTTTACAAGGCGGCGTGAGGCGGCGGCTGGAAGCCAGCCCCGATCGGATCGAACAGAACTTTCGTTATAAATATCTCGAGTTATACACGATCGTTTCTTATGATTCTTGACCTGGTGAGTTCGCAATGAAGTTTTGAACAAGTTTCCAGAAGAGATCGAAGCGAGTTGTTGTAGTTTTTACGTCGGTTTTCAAGCTCGCCGGTTTCTAGAAAATTTCTGCCGTCGACTGTAATCGGTACTTTTCGATCCCTTCTCGTCATTTTTTAGTCTTGTGCTAGTTATGAAAGTTGCTCAGAATGATGAAACGAAGGGGAAAAGCTCGGCCCCAACACCATTGGTGGTGGTCAGCGGCGGCTCTGTCCCTAACTCCGGCGGCCCTTTTCGGCCACCTCCGGAGGTCTAAAATTTAGTTTTTGTCTATTTTAAGACTCTAATATCCCTAAGGAACATCGAGACTTTGCCAAGAATCAAATCCAATTGAAGCAAGATTGTAGTTGAATCGAATAAGAGGGAGCTAACTACGACAGCCAAGGAGAGGAAGTGACTGGATGATCGTATCTCAGGAGTGGGTGGTTTAAACCCTTCTTTTCAACTTCAACGGTTGACTTGCCTCAGTGGTTGACTTGCCTTTTATTAGTAGGAAAAAAATTCCTAATGAGCCGGTCATTTGACCTAGCTTCTCCCGATATAGAATATCTTATTCGACGCTCCTCTCCCGATGCTTCGCTCCTCTTATCGATATTACATATCGCCTCTCCTTTATTATAGTTCGACTTGCTTCACTCCTCTTAGTCCAACAAAAAGGCACTTTCTTTTTGAACCCCTCTTGCCTCTTATATCCACTAAGTTGATGTGAATAGATACCTTTGGCTCTTGATAGTTGCATCTAAATGTCATGGCATGAGGTACTAGAATATAAAAGTACATAAACCGCTTGAATCGTAGAAGTCATTCCCGAATGAAATCAACCCAAAAGGACACGTAATGGATCCTGAAGGACTAGTTCAGCCCTGGTTCTGTCATTAACACCTTTTAGCCTTCTTGGTTCAGAACTAGACTTTCTTCCAGTGCCCTATCCCGATGGAGGGACGAAGTGACTCTACTATATAGTATAGTAGGAACTTTTGATTCTACGTTTCAATACGATCATTTCGGCGTATTATACGTATTTTTTGGATATCGTATGAATTAGTTATGAATTTTGTGATTTCGATCGATATCGATGTTAGATTTATGATCTGTGAAATTAGGACCGTCCGATGAACTTGTAATTTTGATATGATGATCATATGACTGTCCCAGTGGCTTTGTGTGGATCATGGGCGAAGATCCGACCGTTGGATCTTCGTATAAGTGTAAAACGGTGATTAGGAGAGTGATTCGTGAGAATCCGTTCCTCGGATTTTATTATAAATTAGAATCCGGCCATTGAATGGTAGTTCAGTTATGTTTTGGAATTATTGGCTAAATTCGAATCACATTTGATTATGTGATTGACGGATTTTATTTGGGTGAGTTATTCGGCGTGATTTATAGTTTATTTGAAGACGCAGCGGGAGTATCGAGGTGAGTAAAACTCACGTGGTTCATATTACGAACCGAGCGTTTTAAATTTATTTATTTTTGGTAATTGTGTGAAAAATATTTGTCGATTAAATATTTGCTTTTAAAATTTCATAGACTTGATCACTACGGTCCATAGGTAAGTAAAATGAATTTTAATTATACAAATGAATTTCACGATTTTCCTGTGTGAACTATAGATGGTATTAGTGGTCATTCGTGAGTGGATGATTACGTATATATATATTTACGTGGAAAATATATATTGATGGGTGGATTGTTGAGTGATGATATGATTGAGTTGAATTGATGATTTGAATTATATTTCAATTGCGTAATTTCATAATAATATTGTGTATCTTAGTTGGGTTGATTTCAGTATGTGATATTACATGTTGTGCTCATTTATGGATTTAGGGTTAACGTAGTGACCGGTGCGGGGAAATCGGACGCTCTAATCCTGGGTGGATGATGGGATACGATTGGTTGAGTATGTGCAATTATCGGACGTTCTAAATATGTATATAAGTATACATATTGATGAAATACGATAATGATAAATATGTCGGATGCCATAACTTAGGCCAGGTGACAGGCTACGATTCAGTTAGAGCTATAGTCTGTCAAGTACCGTATTTTTATAAATACGATGTTGAGGTTTTGTGAAGAAAGATGTGAGTTGGGGTTTGTCTTGATTTATTGAATTGGTATTTGATTGAGATTGTTAGTACTTCGTGGTTGTGGAAATTGTTGAGAGTTGATTTGAGTGGAATTAATTATGATTAAATTAAACAACAGTCTTTTCTTTTTACTCACACGAGCTTTCATAAGCTTACCGGGTTTTGTGTTGTTGCAATCCCGGTACACTATTCAAATAGTGTAGCGGATATTCCTGCAGGTCAGGATAACCAGGGAGGTGACCGAACTGCTTAGGTGTTACAGCAGTTATTGTTATTTCATTTAGTTGTGAGGTGTGTATGCTCATTTAGAGCTTTACAGTTCATTTTGTATTTGAGTTGTAATAATTAACCGAGACTAAATTCGGTTTTTATTTTACTTCGTGTGGAGAGGTTGTTAAGAAAAGAAATTTTCCGGATGATTATTTTGAGTTGTGGTAATTTTCATGTTTTGGATTTTGAATTTTTATTCTAAAATTCGGGGCGTGACAGTTTGGTATCAAAGCGTAAGGTACATATTTGGTGATATGTCAATACTTACCGAGTGATGGCCCGTCTGCAGCGGATCACCATCGTGTGCTCTTCGGTATTGACAATGTCATTGGGTATGTGAAAGCGTTAGGTTGGCTAGGAACGTTAGCATGTCATAAGAACTTTAGGCGTTGTCTTGTATGCTTAGACACTTGGTTAATATGGACTTGCATTTGACTTATGCCTTGTTTAAGTGTTATACGTGTATTAATCAAGTATACCTGCTTATTAGGTGATGGAGGTTGAGGGAAACGAAACTCGAGGTCGAGGTAGAGGCAGACCTTGTGGTACGGGTAGAGGCCGAGGTAGGGGTAGGGGCGCTCCGGTCAATCATGCGTATGAGGCGGAGGTAGAGGGGCCTTATGAGGATCAGCCTATTCCTCCCGTGGCCATGGTTGATGATCCTGCTCGCTTGCTAATGCTAGCAAGGGAAATTACCCACTTGGGAGCAACCAAGTTCGAAAGAGGCATTGACTATATGATGGCGGATCGATAGATAGAGGATTTGCATACCTATTTTGATCTGCTTGATTGCAGTGACACCGACCTAATACCTTTTGTTCTTAGCTGTTAGAAATTTTTAAGCACTATGCTTTGCCAATTTTGTAAGGTCAGAAGAAGAGCGACTCATGAACTTTCACTATCCAGGCTTTTTAAATCTTTTCTTTATTCCTCTACCACAGTGCCGAGTTATGCACACTCTTCTGCTCTGCTCTAATTCTTTTAATTATTCTAGTTTTGTTTTTTAGAGTTGGATGCCATCAGCACTCCTAAGGTTCTCCCATTCTCCTTGGTTAAAAATAATATGTAATAGGAAAAAAAAAAAAACTTTTCCGCTTTTTACGTAGTGTAAAATTCTAGGAGGAAGAAACATTCATCTCCACCCCAATCTTTGGTATATAACTCACATTTCTAAACTTTAAACTCCTTTAAAGTTTGCTGCAGTTATTATATTTCTTTTGTAGTGTGGACTATCTGAGTTGATAATACTGCTTAATTCAAGTCTCTTTTGGGCATTTCCGTTTTACCACTTTTATTTACTTTTGAACTTTACATATATAATATAATCTTTGTTCCTAGGATGGTGCGCATTCTCGAGACTCAGTGCAACGAGCTTAAACTCTTAAACTCTGGAGAGAGTTCTATGGATGAGACATTTTTTAATGCTGTTACTAGTAGTGTGGGTGTTCAGTCAAAGGAGAGTCTTGATCAAGTGTACAAAAGGGAGGAGATAGAGCTGCCTCTGAAAGACATGAATCCAACAAAATCTCCGGGCCCAGATGGTATGCCTGCAAGATTTTTTCAACAGTTCTGGAATCTTGTTGGTAATGATGTGGTGGAAGTGTGTCTGAGATTTCTTATGAGGTTAGCCATCATCCTTTTTGTTTAATCAGAAAGAATCTGGTTTTGTTTTCAAGTTTTGCAAGTTTCTGCTCTGTTTCCAAGAATCCTGGTCTGATCATGATTTCATCTGTTAAAAAGTCCATTTTTTCCTGCGGATTTGAGTATGATGTAAGAATTGAAGACTGCCACCTAAATATTGTAATTGTTGTCTAATTTCTAGAAAAAGCTTAATTCAAATTCAGTCTGCAAGTCCTGTCAAATACTTGGTCCAAGAAGATTAATTGATATCAGATTTTCTTAAACATAGTGAAGTTCTAAATGAGAACCTGTATAGCTTTATGAAGCACAGAAAAACAATGGTAGGAGGTATAGAGTCCTACATGGATATCACACTATTTTATTACAAATCCATGCATTGTTAGCTTATAGGATCTTATAACTTGACTTCTATGAACTTTTGTTTTTCGAAGTTAATATCAGGCACAAATCCATGCATCATTCATGATATTGCATATTCTTATACTTTCCATGGGACAATTTTATGGAGGCTGAGCTTGGATCAAGTCCATCGTATTTATGGAGATCTTTTTTATGGGGCAGAGAGTTGTTACGAAAGGGGGTTAGATGGAGGATCGGAGATGGGAAGGATGTCAGAGTATTCATTGATCCATGGGTGCCAGGCCTGCCCAGTTTTCGCCCAATTCTGAGGCAGGGTGCTCCTTTGTTTTTACGGGCTTCAGAATTGATGCTCAGTACCGGTGGTTGGAATATGGAAGCACTTAATTATTGGTTTACAGAAGATGAATGTGAGAAAATTAGTAGCATCACAGTGGGTGCTACACAACGTCCTGATGTGTATATGTGGAATTATTGCAAGAATGGCAGATATATGGTGAAAAGTGGTTATTGGCTTGCATGTGAGGAGAAAAGAGAGGAGGCTGCAATTATTGTTCAAGCTCCTAGACATTTTTGGAAGCATCTATGGAAGCTTAAAGTGTCCCAAAAAATTATCCATTTTCTCTGAAGATGTTTTATGAGGTTTATCCCTTTCATGGAGATCTTACATTGGAAACGGATTGCCCATTTAGCGAGTTGTTCCAGATGCCAGCAGGGTAGAGAGTCGCCTGTACACGCAACATGGGGTTGTTTGTGTTGTGTTGCGGTGTTTGAAATGGCGAGTTTTTACTCAAAGTTGTCATCTGGTCAGTTCCCTTCTTTTGTTCAATTGTTCCATTATGCTATTACAGCTCTTGAAGAAGAGGAGTTGCAGTTATTGCTGTGTTGTTGTGGCTAAATTGGCATGAGAGGAATAATTGTTTTCATAAGGGAGCTGTTGTGCCTTGTGATATCATATATGAGAATGGGGTGAAGTTTCTAATGTGTCTCAAGGAGGCCATGGTTTT
Organism: Rosa persica; assembly: GCA_025331145.1. Lineage (NCBI taxonomy): Eukaryota > Viridiplantae > Streptophyta > Magnoliopsida > Rosales > Rosaceae > Rosa > Rosa persica. The sequence continues at coordinate 4,323,847 of WFKR01000005.1, read as the reverse complement.
GCCGGGCTAGAGTAGAATATATTGCAGTGGAAGAGGTGGGTCTGGGTAGTTTACGGAGGTGGCAACCTCCTAGAAGTGGTCAGTTGAAGGTAAATTGTGATGGGGCAGCAAACTTTATGAATAGATGCTTTGGTGGTAGGGCAATTATAAGGGATGAATCTGGTTCTTTAATTGTGGCTGGTGGGGAAAAGTTTCAACACCCAGCGTCTTCTTTGGTCGTTGAATTACTTTCAATTAAGGTGGGCCTGAATTTGGTGGTTGATCGAAGGCTTAGACATGTAATGGTGGAGTCTGATTGTTTGGAAGCAATTCATCTTCTTAACTCAAAGAGATATGTTTGGCCCCTGAAGGAGGACTGGTTGAAGATTTGAAAAATACCATGGCTCTTCTCAATATTACTACTATCTTTCATGTTCGTCGTTCGTGAAGGAAATACGGCTGCTCATGAAATTGCAAGTTTTGTAGCCCGAAATTATGGGCGTTCAGTTTGATTAGAGGTTGGACCTAATTGGCTCATGACACTTATCGATAAGGATAAGACTTTAACCGGATTACCAGTTAGGGAGCTAAGTTTGTCTTCTCTTTCTGGTTGTAGGGAGTTTGGAGAGGTTACCTTGTGTTAATCCTATGGTTCTAATGTTTATGTTTAAGGAATAATATCTTTCTTCCTCAAAAAAAAAAAAAAAATTAATTTAAACACTAACTTTTCAAAGGCGTTTTATCGAATATTATTCAAATATGAGAAAGTAAATCTACATCTGTATTCAAGTTCGATCACAAGGCATCCACTGTGATTATCCGATACTCCAAGATAACTAGGTGATTGTTGCTAGCTTGTTCATCGATCAAGCAATCATCTAGTTGGTGAGGCTCACCTACCAAGGTCACCTATGCAATTTTAAAAAATCGAACACCTTTAAAAAAAAATAAAAAAAAAATTTGAATTTAAACACTAGAACTTTTCAAAGGCGTTTTATCGAATATTATTCAAATGTGAGGAGGTAAATCTACGTCTGTATTCAAGTTCGATCACCAGGCATCCACTGTGATTATCCGATACTCCAAGATAACTAGGTGATTATTGCTAGCTTGTTCATCGATCAAGCAATCATCTAGTTGGTGAAGCTTACCTACCAAGGTCACCTATGCAATTTATTTTGACTTACATGTTTAGTGTTGCTGAACAATTTCTTATGCAATCAGCTGACTATAGTGTCTATACTAGCGGGCTTCTAATGTAACATTAACTGTATAGCCCGCGCGATGCCGCAGGTTCGTTTGCACCACTTCTAATCTAACATTAACTTTTCTTGATCAATATTTGTTGTCAAAAGTAATCTCTCACTATTTGAAGAAGTCATTCAATTTAAAGAGCTCCAGATTAGAAATTCCTAGTAACTATTATCGCAAATTAATGCTCAGCACACATTGCCTTCTTTGCGGCAGATAGGAGAGGTTCTCATTCAAAATGTACTAACAAAGAAACTGAGATAGGACGAACACAGAATCACATAAATCACCACTCCAAAAGCAGGCCATCCTAAATTGGCATTCAAAGAACATGCAAGCTTAAAGCGGGACTGCACACAATTGTGCAATCACAACTTTTGGGTCGAATAAACATAATTGGAACATTAGAGGATAAATTTTTTAAATTCTAAAACATTCACTCTAGCCAACAATATAACAAACATAATTCTGTTCAAATAATCTTTTTGTTGATTCATCAAGTCTGGTGCAATGTTAAACCCGAAAAGAAAAGAACAAACAGATTTAAAAAGAGAAGCAAATGAAATATTTATATTGAACTTATGTCGAAAGACTGTTATACACAATACAAAGCGTCAGAGGATCTTCATCTTTTTTTTTTTGAAATGAAGTGAAGAGCTTCAATTGGCATGACAGAAACGTCTAAAAGTCCCAAGTAAAGCAACCCAAACCATTCTTCAAGCTCTATTCTTCTCTAGTATAGTAGCTATAGAATTCATTCAAACTTGCGACCCTAAAAATTTGCGCACAAATATAGCATAAAGTGGAATAAGAAATAGCTAATCAATAAAGCTTTTTGTTATCAAATTCCTGATAGAATACTGACCCATGCACTCTCACTAAGGTAAATAGTGAACCAAACTATATTAAAGATTCAAAAATAATGTGGTTTTGAAATGAAAGCTTTAACCAAATGGTCTTTTCCATCTTTCAATAGGTCAATAGACTTTGTTTACCTTGTTACAGGATCAGGGTAATGGCAGACCTGCTTGCATACAGAATCTGCATAAACAAACAGGAACAACACCATTAGGCTCAAAACAAAACCCCATCTAGTACAAATAGTATAACTATATTGCCCCATTAGAACTGCAGTACATTTCTTTTCCTGAATATCCCATACCTTAACCTGGAGAAAACACAAAAACCAAAGAAACAGCAACCAACTGCAATAGGAGGCAGAATTACTTATCTACAACTTTCCTCCTACCAGATTTCATTATATTTTCCCTCATTCATGTGTTACTAACAAAGTTCTTAATCCTGGTCAGTTAATTTCAACTTTTCTGAACTCCTCTCAGCAAAAACCAAAGCACCATGGGTTTGGAAAATCGAAGTGGACCACTTACAGTTTGAACAGTATAATAACAGTAGTGAAATTTAGTATATAGTAAATAGAAAAATCACTTAGATCTAGTAAGCAAGAAGAAAGCAGAAGATGTGGGATTACCGACGCTGGACCACAGGCTAGGAAATACCTTTCAGGGTTTGTAGATGGTTTGCCCGATCCTTGCACAATTTCTGGTAAACTGCTTGGAAGCTTTCAGTCTTCAAGCAATTGTCACAATGCTTGCACACCAACAAACTCACCAAAGCATCGTTCAATCACACTCACAAGCAGGAAAACAATGAACCAAGGAAGACTAAATATTTATTAAATCTCAGTTGCCATACGAATAAAATAACTATTCACACATATAATAGCAAAGATGCCCAGTCATCCCAAGATGATGCTGGCATTATTGTTGTTCTAAGAAAAAGAAACTAGTGTTACAGTCCTTAGGATTTGGGATTTCATGCCAAATAAATGCCAAATCCTCTTCTATTTGGCATCCCAAAATAATTGTCTAGCGTACACGGATAATATTACAACAAACAATATAATGTTAGTCTTTAGAAATTTCCTTCCAAACGATATCCATACGCCTCCCAGTGACAATAAGCAAGGAAGAAACAACTGTTACAGTCATCCGGATCATCTTCTTAGTATCTCCAATAATGAATGCTCCCACCTTGGCAGATATAAGATCTATCTACATCATCTGCGACACGCAAGAAACTTCTATGCAGAGTCAATCCCAACTGAGGGGAATGGAAGCAGACATTTGCATTTCGGAAATATCTGCTATTTGCTGCGCCTGAATCTCTGTATCATAAATGCCTTGCTCTAGGAAGATATCTGCCATTGGCTGCGCCTGAATCTCCCTATCATAAATGTCTTGCTCTAGAGAAATACCTCCTATTGGCAGCACCAGAATCTCCATATCACAAGTGCTCCTTCTGAGCAACATATGTCGGGTTCTTTCATTGAGTTTCCTATTAGACTCCATAACCTGCAATTACAAGAAAACATCAGGATAGTATAAAGAAACACGGGGAAGCATAATGGCAACAATTACTTTAAGATAAAATCTTTAATTTAAACATAATCTGAAAAGGCAAGGTTATGTAATTTTGAGACTGAGAGAGACACTGAAATAAGAAATAAAATAAAAAACACAAACCTGTTCTATGTTGATTGAATTATCATCATTTGTGATAGGAGCCCAGAGCTTTACATTTACAGGTCCTCTATTCCCACGACAAGTTGCAATAATAGGCAAATTTGGATGAGGCTGAATTTGAAGCGATGGATCCTTCATAAGACGAATTACTTTAGCTCCCTTCTTCTTCCAAATAAATACATGGCCACACACACTCCCACTCATGACATAATCATCATTTGGGCCAAAAAACCTCACTACTGTTGTAGTGTCTCTGTTTCTGTGTCCAAGAAAAACTTGTGGCTTGCCAATGTCTTCCATATTCTTGTGGAACAGATAAATGAGATCATTTAAGTAATTCACAAGCAGTTCACCTGACTTGGAGTAAGCCAACCCAGAGACCCAAATCTTGCTCATATCAACCAGGTGGTCTGGACAAAATATATCCACAGGCTGATCTAAATAACTTGATGCATGTCCCTGCTGTAATTTTCGGATGTCATAGACACGTGCATATGCATCGGTACCTCCTGTGCAAAAGTAATTAGGATTACTATATCACTCAACCCCATTCGCCGAGGGTTTTTTGACAGATGGGAGCATTGAAGTAGTTCTCTAGCACAACCGCTTCGCAGATCAAACTGCAAACAAAACCCAAAAAAAAAAGAAAAAATATTAAAACTAAAATTACGTCTTGATGAGGAAATTATATTAAGGAAGGTAGTGAAACAACACAATGGAGAAGTGAGCATCTAACCTATTCGGGGAAGATTGTTAAGGGGTTTGACTGTTCCCAGTAACACTGCCCACAAGTAAGCATATCATGAACTTTAGCATACCTGTCGAACGAAGCCATCCTCACCACAGCTATAAAGACTATGGGGATTTCCAGGCTCAACAGCGAGACTGCAAATCCCAAAATCGCAACTTCCCAAGTTTTTTGTATGAATGCGGCCGTCCTCCAAGACTTCACCAAGCTTCACCTACAAAGAAGTGATCAATAATTTTGGCATGCATCGATCAAATACAATAATGAGGAATATGACAAGTAATAGCATATCAGCTCTGTTTTTATCAAATCACTTTAACTTGGTTGGTAAGGATTCAATCAAATATGACAAATGATCTTGCAATTGAGCTTTCTATTTTTATTAAATAAATAAATAATGAAAACTATGAAACAAATGATGTATTAACAAAATTTAAACTAATGAGGAAGAAAGTCATAATATAGAAGCACTCACTTCACCATCCCAACAACCAGTAGCTATTCTCTTGTCATCACTGAGAGGCATTATCTTGATAACATTTAATCTCAAGTGGCCAGAATCATAAGAGAGTTTTCTAGATTTAGTTTCCCAATCCCAAACAACAATTTGATTCGTACCAGCTGACACAAGAAGGTTTCCTGTGGAGTTGAATTCTGCTGAGACTGCCTCGTCAATATCAGGGTCACCTAATTCCTGATACAAACTTAATCGGTTGACAATACTCTCATTAGAAGAGAACCAACGGGCAAAGCGTCTAGACCCAAATGCACCCATCTCTCTACTGTGGAAAATATCTGTGAACCCATCTTTCATTCCCATTATTCAGATTTCCTCACCGAAATTAGAGCTTGATTACTGAAGGGAGAAGAGGTACTGCGTCCACCAACAGTTAAACCTAAAACTTCCCTGAAATTCTGAACAATGATACTCTTAGATCTCAAAGAACCTTGGGTAAATAATCCTCAAAAGAGTGGTTTTATAGAGCATCAATTACCTAATACTAAATTCTAATCCTTTTTATACTCCTCATGTTAATAGGATTATTAAACTTCAAACAAACCGGAAAGTAAAACCTTCTAAAGTCTAATCCTTTTTATACTGCCTCATGTTAATGGGATAATTGAACTTATTAAAACAAACCGGAAAGCATAAGAAATCCAAACCTTGTCGGACAATCCTTTGCAGCATACCCGCAGAAGCTGCTTATTCGCCTTCCGATAGCTCAACATCCTAAACTCGAAACAAAAGGAAAATATAAATCACAAAAAAAAAGGGGGGAAAATAAATGACCCTCGAACATGCAGACATAGATCGGCCTGCACAATTTTTCAGGAAAACGAAGTCGAGTAGAGGGGATATCTTCCAACGGAGTGGTTTTTTCTTTTCCTTTTATTCCTTCCGGCGGGTGTTTGGATGAAATGATATTTCTTTCCTCTCAACTACATCTCTTGCTCTTGCCGATCATTGAAACTCAAAAAAAAGGAGCCCATCACTCGGGCCAAGCCCATGGGAGTTGATGACTATGAATCATAGTTAGTAAAAAGAAAGGACGCATACATACGTGTATCATTCGGTTTATCTAATTATCAAAATATCGAGTTTCGAGAAAATATCGATAGTCCCGAAAATAGAAATTTTGACGGAATGAATATATCGATTTCGATAAATAATCAAGAAAAATGATGGAATTTGAAGAAAATACGAAAATTTTAAGCGAAATTTTTAGATATGTTTGCTTTATCAATTATCTACGATATATGAAAAGAAACTTTAAATAAACATTGTTATAGAATGAGTTGTAATAGTTTAATATGAAACAGTATATACTGAATCGCCGACAACTCTTAAATTAAGTAGGACAAAATACTGTTTACTCCATATACTCATAGGGGGTCAACGTTTCAGTTCCTGACATTTCAATTTCACCTAAAAACTCCTTAAACTCTCTAATTACACCTAATTGGTCATTGCCGTCAATTCTCAATCAAAATCTCAGTTAAATTACTGACGTGTCATTTCTTATATACTGAAATGTCTATTATACCCTCACTTATTTTTTTTCATTTGTATTTATTTATTTATTTATTTATTTATTTTTTTACACCTCTTCTTCCAGCTCTCTCTCTTCCCTTAACCATTGTCAACCAGCACCCACCACCACCACCACCACCAGCATCACAACCCTCATTCCTCTCTTAACCTATGCCTCCCTCATCTCCTTATCCCACGCCTCAATGTCCTCACCCATCGCCCGCCGGCGCTTCTGCCCCACCACCACTCCACAACCCCTCCTCCACAGTTTTCAATACCTCCTCGGATCCGCCCGCATATCCGCGGCTTTCGGGGTCCGAATCGAGAAGGGTTACGGCGGCGGGAGATGCAATAACCTGAAGCTCTCGGCGTCGAGGCCGCCATGAGCTCCTTTGAGTTAATGACTTCCGGGTCGGACCGGAAGGGCTTGGAGTCGGACCAGAGCGATCTAGGCTCGAACAGGGAGCTGGAAAGATGGAAGCCAACGTGAATCGAGAAGGTGGCGTGGTGGGTGGGGGTTCGAGGGTGAGGAGGCCGTAGGTGGAGGAGCACTGAGAAAAGTGCAGAAGAAGAAGTCTTGGGTTAATCTGCCTAATCATGTATCTCGACATGAGCAAGTGCAGTAACAAAGACCAAGTCATTTGGAAATCAGCAGACCCGCAAATTTCCTTTTCACACCCAACAAATTGAGGAATCACATCAGAGCCCTATGAGAAAGAGAAACTGAGAAAGAAATCGAAATTAGGAATCAATTTCAATTCCAATTTCTAGGGTTTGTGGACTTGAGAAACCAACCACCACCACCACCAACAAAGCGGGACCGGCGTCGGCCCAACAAGCCCTGCAGAGCAATGCGAAGCTGGGGTTTCGATAGCCCGTGTTCATCAAGGTCAGCGATCTCAGGCCCGGAGTGAGCGGCCACACTCTCGTCGTCAAGGTCATCAGCTCCACCATCGTGATGCAGAAGAGACGACCGGTGTCTCAGCACTTTGCCAGACCCGAATCTCCGAATGCCTAACTGGGGATGAGACCAGAAATGATCAAGGTATCAATCTTTCGGGATTTGTATCAGTTTCGTTGCTTATGGAACTGAGGACGTAATGTGAAATGTATGAGAAATTTGATGTTAATGGTGGGTATAATTAACATTTCAGTGCGTAAGAAATGACACGACAGCAATTTAACGGAGATTTTAATTGAGAATTGACGACAATTACCAATTTGATGAAATTAGAGAATATGAAGTTTTTAAGTAAAATTAAAATGTCGGGACTAAAATGTCGATCCTCTATAAGTATAGAGAGTAAACAATAATTTGTCCAAATAAGTAATTGCTTACCAAGTTTTGGTTCATCAAATACTGAATAGAAGTATAAGAAGGATTGAAGAAGAAAGTAATGGGAGAAATAAGTAAAGAAATAAACTTGTAGTTTCATTGGGTGCAAGAAGTGAATTAAATTTTGAACTATTTATAGAAGTGAAAATTTGATAAATTATTGTAAAATTTTTGAATTTTTTGAATTGTTGGTAAATACTAAGGTGTGTGTGTGTGTGTATATATATATATATATATATATATATATTTGATTGGTTGTAAGTTAGTTATTGATTGGATATTTATCTAAGTTTCCAGATTTGTAGAGAAATATATATTAGAATGTTACCAACACACATAAGTGCAAGTGCAAGTGCAATTGAGTTGGTTAAGGCATTCAAAGAGTTTGAGATGACCAAGGTTCAAACCTTGGTAACCCTAAGATGCTTTTCAACTGGAATTTTCGTCTGAAAGTTAATTGGTCACGTGGTGGGGTCTGCGAGTTGGTAAGTTTCAAAAATCTCGTCGAAAAGTCGCGAGAATTTCAGGGAATATCGAAAATATCATATGATATAAAACTGGTAGGCAAAGGAAATATCGTCCTCTAAAAAAAAACGAAGATATTTTCGATATTTTAGTCCTTGGGTTTATCTATTCTAACGATACAGTTAAATATTCGGTCAAAAAAGGGCGATACGACAAATTTTTAAGTTTAAATTATACGTGTATAATTCGGTAAGTAATAAACAAAACGAGTTCAAAAATATGGATATATATATATATATAACACTATTTTTGTAAGAAAATAACAAATAATCTACTCTCAACTCTTGCTTTTATTTTATATCATTCCTAACATGTGACAAAACATGAAAAAAATGATGTGACACCCAAGTATAATGTAATCAGGCACTTGAATTACAATACGTCATACTAAAGTTTTGTTTTTCAATTATACGTGATGTATACGTGTTTTAACTAACTATCGCTTTAGTTTTTCTTTTTCAACTTTTGAAGTATTTATACTCTTTATAAAACGGATACGCATATAAAATATGTTTAAAAATGCCAAACTCAATAATACGCGAAAAAAAACGAGTCTACAATTACATGCATACTGAAGTTTTATAATACACCATACTGAATTTTTTTTTAATTATATGCGTACTGAAGTTTTATACGCGTTTAATATGCGTTTTAGCTAACTGTGCTATGAATCCAATAACAAATTTGGGATCTTATGACACGTTTACTTATTTAAAATGGAAAATAATGATGAATCAGAGACAACTGTCAGTCTTGATTCTGGAGGCTTTGATTCCTAAACTCATCTCCCCATTTAATAATCAAATTTCTGAGTACTCAAGAATCGATTCTTGATAAAGAGGTAGGACCTACAACAATTCTAATTCAGTCATGTGTTAGTAAACGCATGAATACTTTCACTTAAAATCATTCTAATTCCTTTATGTATTAATAAACGCAGGAATATTTTTACTCTGTAATAATTCTGTCTAGTTTTATTCTCATTATAGATAAGTAAACGTGCATTATTTTGGGTTAAATATTCCTAAGGGCATCTTCAACAGAATAATTAAATTCAATTTTGAGCTATATATACGTGTAGTGTGGAAGTTGGGCGTGGCTATGTCTATCCCATCCCTTCTTTGGTTCAGTCTTTGGTAGTAGGTGCGATATTGAAGGAGTTTAGGGCTAAGGACTAGAGCTTTATTCCCACTCCCAATAGTCTGTCTCCAGTAGTTTGCTTGGAAAGTAGTCTTTCGTAAGCAGGAGTGCCAACGAGCGTGAAAGAACTTGACTGCCTCTATCATCATCTAGAAGCCACATCCAATCCTAGCTTCCTCTAACACTGCCCACTATGCCGACTATAAAGAGAAAGAAGCGGTACATACTAGGGGTAGTGACTGTTTATTAAAAACACAGGACTCTATTAAGTGGTAACACAATGTATAGAGTCTGACACCTACCCGGTGCTGGAAGGTCGGAAGGAGAAGTGTTATAAGCTTTGAATGGAAGCCCTGATAAACGGCAGCAGTAATTGTAACTGTCCTAAAAGGTAGCGAAATTCCTTGTTGCATAAGTAGCGACCTGCAAGATTTTTAACAGACTAGTTATAGCTAAATTAAATTTAACTTTAGCTAAAATGGCTAGCTATATTTAGTTAGACAATCAAGAATAGTTAAAGCAAAAGTTATATTTCTCTCTCCTCTGTTGTCCACATATTAATTTACAATTCGATAAAATATAATATATGATTTACAAATAGCTATTACTGCTAGAGCAACATTGTTTTCAATAACTATATTTCTTAACTTTAACTAAATTTAACTAATAAGTAATTTTTACCGTTGGAGATGCTCTAAGAGCTGTCTAAGCAAACTTACTAAGTCATATATTGCAAAACCTAAACTCTCTTTCTCTCAGCCTTGGTTCGTGAGAGAGCCTATTCCTCAACTAAGCGTTCCTGTCCGACGTCGACCACTGATGGCGTCGGTGTCACCGCGTGGCCATTGGGTTTGCTGTTGGACGGTATTTCATTTACCAGGGCTTTTTGGGATTGATGGCTTGGAGATAATTGTGGTGGGTGCTCTCAATCTGGTTTAAAGCTTTTAAATGGAAAGCTGGGTCTGGGCATCATCACAAGGATGGTGACTGGCGTTGGGGTTGGATTAGGGACCGATCTAATTTGCTTCGGAATGCGATGGCAACGATAGGGCGTATCGAGGAAGATGTCTTCTTGCTCCTTTTGCTTTAGTTTCTTCCATCTCCAGTTGGATTGAGACTCTTGCACGCTGCTGCGATGACGTCTTTGGTGCGATGGGTCATGACAGTGGGGTTGCAGTCTTGTGGCGTGGGCGGGGGCGGTCACTAGGGCACGGCAGTAGTGGGTTTGCACTTTTGCTAGAGTGCTGAACTGAGATTGGGCGTGGGCCCATCACTTTGGCTATGAGTCTTCCCCTTAGACCTAGTGGGCTGGTAATTTGGGCCGGGTTATTGCCCTAGTCTCTTTGTGTTTTTAGTTTTATATAATTACAATAAATTCCTTGTATTTAGGAAGCTAAGCACTGATCTCTAACGCCTCTGGAGTAGTACCAAAGGAAGGTCTCTGCTACCTCTACGTATTTGATTGTATAATGAGTAGGACTATATGTACGTACTACTTTTGGGTACTACCACTAACTTCATGTCTGTCTATTTTAAATGACAGCGGAAGAGTATGTAACGGCCTATTCTGGCTTGCGATGAATATATTTTCCTTGATTCAAAAAAAAAAAAAAAAAAAAGAACTGTCTAAGCTTTCAAACAGATGAAGACAAGTTTTTACAATAATACTCATTCAAGTTTTTGTCCTCCTTTGGGCAGGTTGAAGCGTGGGGGCTCAAGCTCGCGCCCCGCGTGTTACTTTGAGTAACCTTTCCCAAGAAATGGACATCTCTCACGGCATTTTAGGTGAGCAAGCAGTCCATCTGCGGGAACTGCAAATTCAAAGGACCGACTTGACACTTCGGCTCCAAGACATTCAAGCTCGTCTAGCCGCTGTTGAGAATGCGATTGTTTCAAAAAAGGCCTAACTAGAAGAACCTCTGGCTGCTTCTGAAGCATTGGAACACAACTTGGCCCATGCCAGAAATCGGGCTGCTCAAGCTGATGCTGGTGCCATTGTAGTGAATCTCCGCGTGGAGGAACTTGGTCTGAAGTTACGCTTCGTGGCCCAGCCCTTGTAGGCCTCTTATAGTAATGATTTTTAGGCCCAATCGTAGTATAATGCATCTATATATTCTTCTTGTATTACAAACAGCATCTTTAAATTATTTATCTTTTGGATCCACTCGTTGGCCCAACCCAAGACTCTTGGTTTTTCTTCTTAATGAGTCTTAACTTCCCATTAATTAACCGTTGAAAAACGGTTATGAGAAGATAATCTTGAAAATTGAATAGTTACCTCCTCGAAAACCTTTCGGTTCCCTCACGCGCTATTAATTTCCTTCTTTTCTGTGATTTGGAGCAATTAATCAGATTTACTGACACCGGTTTGACTCCTCAACTGCCCATCCAAGGGTGGAGATTTTGCACGCCCTGTTCCTATAAATAGGTATATTCTGGGATGAGAACGCTCATGCCAAACCCTCATTTGAGTTTTCAGACCCTAAAAAAATGGCCTATCAAGCCTTGCTTCTCTTTCTTCTTCTCCACAAGTCTTCGCCTCATGAAACCAATCTCAACCTCTAGACTTTAAGCCTCATGGCTTAATCTCAAGCCTGGGCTAGGCCTCATGGCTTAATCTCAGGCAACCCATGCTTTTCCACTCTTGACAGCTTGGAAGAAGATATAGGCTAGGATGAGTTAGTAAGCACGGGGAGCTCCATTAGTGTGGGGGATCCGGGCATGCAAGATCATCTTTTGCTGGATCTTTCACATGGAGCAAACTGGGGAAGGGAGGAAGGCCACTCTGAGGCCTTTTTCGTTCCTCGGATCCCTTTCCTTCTGGATCTGACTTGAACTGAGTCCTCTAGATGGAAAGGGCTTTGGTGGCCACCTTCCTTCTCATGCTCTTCAGAACATTGACAGAATCCTGGAGGGAGAGGATGGACTTGTGGAAGGAATGGGCGTGGGCTACCAAAGTTGAAGAGGGTGCAGAGCCTCAAGCCGATATTCAGTTTCCTCTGCACTCTGCTCCTCTCGGAGATAATGGCACGGCTCAACCCAGTGCTGGATAACTTCCATAGCTTCTTTTACAAGAAGAAAGAACTGGCCTTTTTATCAGATGTCTGCTTTGTAATTTAGCCACTTTTGGCTTTGTAATCTGGCAAACTTTTCAAATATATTGCTTTTGGCCGCAAAGCCACTTTCTTGAATACAATACACTATTTCTTTGGTATTTAATTCTTTACGCAGAATACTTTTTGTTGTGAAGCCTCCTAATAGGCCCCACCGTTTTTATTTAGTAAAAACAAGAGACACTGTTGTCATGGCCAAGAGTTAAAAGGCCGCAAAAGGGTCTTCCCACGAGAAATCTTCCCGCAGAAACAAGCCGCTGCGAAAACAAACCGAAAACAAATCCGCTCATTCGGCTTCGGCTTAGTATAGTGTTGCCCCCTAGTCTGACCAGGAGAGATGAAGCCCCAAAATAAGCCTTAAGCGAAGAAATGATTATGGCCCTCCCAAACAGGCCTTCACAAGTGGGCTTTACAAGGGTAGTAAGACTAAAGTTACCCCCCCCCCCCAAGCTGCATGTAGAAGAACTATATATTATTCCTCTGCATCCCATGCACTGGGAAAGTATTTCTTCAAGTATCTGCCGTTGATAGGATTATGATGAACATCTCCATCAAGGTCATTGAGATGAAAAACGCCTTTCTCTAAGATTTTATAGATTATGTACGGACCTTCCCACCTGCCGTGACCTTCTAATTTTTCGCCAAGCGGGAGAACTGCTTTCCAAACCAACTCTCCTTCGCTGTAACTCTTTCCCCGCGTTCGCTTGTCATATGGGCGAGATACCCTCCTTTTCTCCATCACCAAACTATCTAGAGCCGCCAAACGCTTTCCGCTGAGGTCTTCATTTTCCTGCCACATTGCCTGAACGTAGTCTTCGCCAATGAGATGATGTTGCTCTTGAACTTGTAATGATCGGACGTTGACTTCTAAAAGCAGATGGCGTCATGGCTGAACATCAAAGCATAAGGTGTTGTTGCTCGCTGGTATGTGCCCCCTCGTTTTTCAAGCCAAAAGGCATGACAACGTACTCGATGGCTCCCGCGAAACCTAGGCATCTAAACGCAGTCTTATGTCTGTCCTCTTCTGCCACCGGAATCTGAAGATAACCGGCAGTCCCATCCATGAAAGACAGGCGTTCATGTCCAGCTACCGCGTCTACCAATATATCCGCAACCGGCATGGGGTAAACGTCTTTAGGGGTGGCATTATTGAGATCGCGGTAATCTACGCACACCCTTATTTTACTAGTCTTCTTCCGCACCGGAACAACATTGGATAATCATTGATTGTACTTAGCGACCCTGATGATTCCTGACTTATGCATCTTCTTAACTTCCTCCTTAACCAAAACCTGAGTCTCTGAATTCATCCGCCTGGAGTCCTACCTCACCGAATTTTGATCTGGTATAGTCGGTAGTTTGTGGCAGACCAAGTCAGGCGATACACCTGGCATATCTTCATCTTTTTCCACACAACAATCCTTATACTCCTGCAATAAGTTGATGAGCCCTTGTTTTTCTTCAGGCTCTAAGTTTGCACCGATTGCTACCTCCAATGGCTCGGCTCCAGTCCACAGGTTCACCTTTTTTGTAGGATCCCTAACCTTTGGAAGGGTATCGTCCAATGATGTTGGAGCTGGCCGAATGGCTTTTCTTCCTCCTCATGGTTGGAGAGATATTTGTCAACGTATTCCAATGTTGCTACTTGTGCATAGGCCTCTGTTTCAACTAAATATGAAGATAATCTATCACATAAGGAATGGAAGGCCTCTACCTTTTCTGTTGGGGAGTATTGATCCATTAATCAGAACTTGGAGATGGCACCGCATGTCCAGGCCTTTCGAGATCGTTTCTTGCGACCGCGAGCTCCCATTGAGCCAGTTCAGAGGCCCTGTGGGGTGGCCTTATTGTCAATATCGCGGACCTGCAATGGAGAAATAGGTTCTAAGTAATACCTTGCGTCCACGTAGGCTGCGGAGACCGAGAAAGGTCGCGGATCTGCTTTGACTATTGTCGCCTTGTCAGCAACCCTGTCCCACAAGATCAGCTCTTGATGAAGGGTGGATGGGACACAATAACTCCGGTGATTCCAGTCGTGGCCCGGATTGCAATATATGCTGCATAGTAGTCTGTAACGAAGAACGCGTAAGTCCCTTCTGTTGGACCCAGTTTGACTTTCAGGAAAATCAGACCCAGTGTTTTGGTTACAGTCCTTGCGAAGTTCTTTAGTGTAAGCGATGTAGACTGGATTCTCTCTTTCTTGATGCCTAGTAGCTACATGGTTCTGGTGGTCAATACATTGACTACCGCGCCTGTATCTACCATGATCTTGCCAACCTTGATGCCGTTCATATCGGCGGTGACATACAATGGTCTCATGTGCTGTGCTATCGCCGGTGTTGGTTTGCTGAAACCCATTTCCGAAACTCTCACACTAGTATATGCAGCCTCTATCACTTCGATCTCCTTTGATGCGGGGTTCTTTTCGAGAATCGGCGCCGCTGAAGTCATCTAGAACGACTATTTGGCTGCAGATTCGCCTTCCTCCCCTTGAAATTCCTGATCAGCTACTGGCAGAGCATATTTCGATGATAGGACATATACCATGTTACACGTAGTGTCTAACATGTCATCCTCCTTTGATTCCGCCGCTGGGGAACTCAAGTCAGCTTCTGCCGCGAACTTGCTTGCGTCGTAAGCGGCCAGTGATCCTTCTTGGATCATGGCCTGCTCTTGTTGATCCGCCGCAAAGGAATGTTCCTTCCTGGGGGACCTCTGCCTCACTGATGAAGCCTCTCCCGACTCAGCGACCAGTACACTTTGAACTTTCTTAGGCCTCCACTGCATATTTGCTGACCGATTGTCTTTGCCCCCCAGTCTGTCGAAGATCGGAGGTCGCTTGTTTTGTTCTTCGCAGGATATCCTTCGCCAAACTCTAGGTCTGCGAGTTGGCTGCGATTCTCGCCTTGCGGGAACTCTAGATTTCCTCTGACTGTCTTTCCAGCGAGTGTTGGTCTCTGAAGCCCGTTGCGACATCCTAGGATCCCACTGGGAAACTCGCGGGGACGTGAAACTTTTGGAGGTCAGTACCTCCACCTGCCTCTGGTATTCTCCAGGAAACCTCACCAACTGTAATGGTCTAATCAGTCCATGGTCCAGTGTTTCCAAGGTTCGCTTTGCTTCTCCAAACCTCCGCTGAGTTTCCTCTTCCTTGAAGAGCTCATTTCCACCGCTTTACCCTTCTTTAGGGTATACCATCTCCCTTCCTTGATAGTGGACGTCGGCACAGGAGGAATATACGATCTGTTCGTAATGTCTGACCGCTCGTTCACCTTTTCTTCTTCCCTCGCAACCTAAAATTTCTTGAACAAATTAGAATCCCTTGGAGAGGAAATTTCTGATCCAGCGTGCATTCTCGAACTACCTGGCTGGAAGCTTCTAGAATGTGCTGGTAACTTTATTGGCAGTAAAGTACCAAAGCGAATGATTTGTTCTTCCTCTTCGTGCACGCTGGGATATCACATAGCTCCTTGCACCTTGAACATAGCACGATAGGTGGAGAAGGCTTTTATCTCCGCTTCGCGGACTGCTCGGTCGCCTTTTCTAGGCCCCCAGTGGTGCGATCTGGGTCCAGCCTCTGTTGATCCTTTGTGTCCCAAACTACGTCAATCATGTTGACTCCAGTATCTGGGAATGGATCCAAATCTACCAACGTCACCGCTGTTGCTAGCGCCTCAACCTGTAAGCTACCATTATTCAACCAGATCTGAATCTGATCCTTCAACCTGACACAGTCGTCCGTATTGTGATTCCATAAATTGTGGAGCTTGCAGTATTTCTTCCCCCTTAACTGCTCCGGTTTAGGGAATGGTCCGAAGTCGGTCTTCACCATCTTCGCAGTGATCATTTCATCTAAGATTTCATGAGCTTTGTTTGCATCATAGGTGTAACTTGTGAATTCCAGTTTGGTGAAGACCACCGACTTCAGTTTCACTAGCTCTTTACACAGCTTCAGCTGCTTTAGCATTGCCGCCTTCTTCCCAGTGAGCTCGAGTGCTACTACCTTGTCCTCCTTGGACTCTTCAGCCCCTGCCAGGCCGGATTCCTCGCTCCTATAATAAGGATCATAGGAACCTGAGTAATGGTTTACTGCTGCCATAGTTCTTCATTTTCCCGGAATGTATGTCCCTTTGGAGGAATTCTTCATAGCATCCATTTCCCTGAGCAGATGTTCAAAACTCCCCACTTCCGTGATCAGTTCTCCCATGAAGTTGAACATGCTTCCATGTTGCTTCTTACGTTGGCGAGGCTCTAAGCCTTTGATTGCCAACTTCACCAATTCTTTCTCCGGGAGAATCACGTTCAATTTCCCCTTCTAGATCTGGAAGCGCTGAAGGTAAGCGACATCGGATTCAGTTGGCTGCTGAGCCATCTGAGTAAGCGAAACTAGATCTACCTCCGGCTCGATAGTTCCGAAAGTCTCCTTGAACAGCTTCTCCATCGCTGGCCAACTCAGGACTTATCCTAGCTGCAACTTAGTGAACCAAGTGAAGGCAGACCCCGATAAAGAAGTGGTGAAGATATTACACTTCAGATTGTCATCATTCTGGTACTGGCCACACTGTACTCGGAACCTGACCAAATGGGCTGCGACATTTTCGACTTCCTCTCCCGAAAAAGTGGAGAATGTAATGGTCTTATATCCTCTAGGATAGGGTGCCTGTGAAATATGCAGTGGGAAAGGCCCCTGATAGGCCTCTAGGATAGAATGTAATGGTCTTCTACCTCCTCTCTCCTTATATATCCTGGATCAGGGGGAGGTGGGTGAACCAGTATATCTTCAACTGGTAGGGTCAGCTGTGGCGCTTGTGAAGCCTGATTGACCAAAGATAGCTGCCTCCTTGAGTCAATCTTTTTCGGGTCAACGTCTGTGATGTAAAACCCGCTGTTGTCTGACCCCTCGCAGCCGCGATGATCACTACTGAACTTCCAACCTGTTGGATTGTTGGAGGTTAGTCCTGATGCACGTATTCAATCTCGTCGCTGTCGTATTGAGGAGACGGGCTATGGTCGACATTGGGCCCCTCGTTGATTTGCAAAGTCTTGGCCCTTTGCGTTGCTGATGACGCGGTATTGTTCTTTCCACCCATAGCCTAGTTACCTCTGACTGATAGGACATTTGGAGTTAGAACAGATGTGGCCGTGCTACCTCCGCTAGCTTTCTTTCGGGCATTCGGTCGTATATACTTACCTGACCCTACGGGTTGGCCAAGCGAACCAAGGATGGCATGAGGGTCTCCGAGAGCTTTGTTCAGAACTTTTTTAGCCTTTGTAAGTCAGCTCTCTGCATGGCAACCTGGGTCGCGAGAGTGGATCTCTCTTTCTGAATAGCCGCAACGTTTGTTGCGATATGTTTGCTTGCGGCTAACAGCTCTTCATGGTTCTTCTGCATCTTTTGATTCATGCCATCCAATTGTCCTTGTGCTTGTTGTGCCCCTATTTCGAGCCTTTTCACCGAGGTAGTGAACTCATCTAGCCGACGACGATCCTCCGCAAAGGCTTTTTCCATCTTTTCATGGTACGCAGCGGAATTCTGTTGAATGATGTGAAGTCGTTCCTTTATGGTCGCGTTCTCTAGAACAGGAATAAGCACAAAGTCCATAGTTGTAACCGCGCTCACCGCTACCTGGGTAATGCTAGGCGTATCACCAGCCTCATTAGGCCGTTGATTTCCTCCTTGCTCGGTTGTCATCTCGATCGATGGCGGATTGAGAGAAAATCTCTGGATCACTAGTTCTTCAGAAAGACCGCGATAGTTTGCACGTGAGTGCGGTCTGTAACTAGAGGTCTTGCGTTTTGGGCAGTTAACGTAAACCTTTTGGTAAGGGTTTCGGTAGACTTCCTAATGGCTGCAATTGCGTAGAAATGCTAGACACTTGTGGGTCCCACTGGGTTTACCAAAATGTTTGGCTCCAGTTTTGTCAAAGCTGGTCAACAGTCTCTTTTCTTGCGGGGCGTGCCAGCACCGTTCGGGTGTAGTAGTCGAGGTTGTCCCTTGACCTGACTTCTTTCGTGCGATTGATGATGAAGAGAGCACCAACCTCATCGCGGGATTCTTTCTGCCTCTGGTGAGGACTTTAGTGCAGTTTCTTCTTATCACACACAATCAATACTCAATATTGTAGATTGAGCAAAGCAAGATCACTGGGAAGTATTGAGATCTTGCTAAAGCGTGACTTTAACTTCGTTGGGTTGCTAGGGCATTACCCTTAATTTGCTGGTTCTGTAACCATTGTAGCCGTGGTACTATAGTCGGCTCTCGAGGAGGCTAGGATCGAGGTACGTTGGCAGAGGGCTTGGTGACACTGACAATCAGCTCCCAAGGAGTTGGGAGAACAAGGCGTTGACCGGTTTTACAACTGTGAGCTTCTACTGCTTCTACCGGCCGTTTGCGGCGGTGTTGCGGTGGTTGCCGGTGATGGGGAGGCTAGGTAAGAGGAGAGGAGTGCAGGGATGCCGACTGCACGTCCCCAGGTGGTCAGGAGAGAGAGTTGCAGAGGGAGGCTGAGAGAGAGAAACCAAGCTGGAGGGAGGAGAGAGAGAGGGAGGAAAAGAAAAAAGAAATAACAAGCCACAGTAAAAATTTGAATTTATATTATCTACCATCTACAGAAACTTTAGTATTTCGCTTATAACTTTCACATACGAACTCCGATTTTTACGAACCAAGTATGCACGCCCTCAGTTTAACGTCCTCTACAACTTTCGTGAAGAAAAGTCTTTCAAAATTTTGGCCCGAACAAAAAGTCGATTATTAGGCCCACTAAACTTATCGAAAACAACTAAAATATAATCGAAATCGTTAACCTTCGTATTTTCACAAGTAACAAGTAACATTGTTTGGTTCGGGACGTGACATTTGATCTCTTCCCAACTGTTTCGGGATATTGTTGGCTTGACAATATCGCTGATGGAGCATCCTGCCACTGAGCAATTTTATTCTCTGCGATATCTTGTTTCCTCAACTGAGCTTCCACATCAACCCTTCTCTTCCCTTCAAGCTCCACAATAGTCGTAGGGAACTGACGCTGGTCAACTGGTATATCTTCATCAACAACATCATAAAAGCCTGGAGGAGGCTTCTTTCAAAGGGAATCTCAGCGTTGTAGTCTATTCCCTTCCTTTTCCTCTTCCGCTGCCTATTATCAATCCTAGCAGCCTTTAATTCTCTCCTTTTCTGTAGGGAAGCAAGCCTTCTGGCCTCTTCCAGCTGTTTCTCTCTAGCCTTTCGTTTGTTCTTCTTTCCCCTGGTATTGGCTAACTGCGTGCCTCAGAAAGCATTTCCTTCTCATCCTCATCCATATCAACAGGTTCCGGACGAGCAGGCTTAGACTCGGGATTGGGGTCAATCTCTCCAGGCCGCAATTTTCGGGGATGATCACCTGGTTCATAGTTCTCATCCTTGATACAGGCTGCATCAAGGAGCTTCTCATACCTTTCAAGGCATTGAGATGGAGTACAACCAACGATTGGGGCAACTGTTCTCCACTGCATAGGCATGAGCTTAGCAAAAAGAAAAAGTATTTCCAGTCCATTCGGTCTACAGGAATCAGAGTTATGGAATCACCATTAGAAATTCATCAAGTAAAAATCCAACACATTAAGGGAACTCCAAGAATGAGAAACAGAACCGGATAAGGGGAGGAAAAAATCCACTATCATTACCAAAAAAATAATCTATTTTCACCCTACAAATACCCATCACAACAGCAAGTATATGAAGAATAATCAAATAACAAAATAACTGAAACAGAAGCATCCACTCGATTCAATTCAATTTCTACCCGTAGTACTGGACAAGCACTGCCTAGAGCCTAATAAACAAGGGACCAAAATGTTCACTGTTACCTCTGTTTTCTCCAGTAACCACACATTAACCAAACAAAATTGAGAAGATCAGTACACACATAGCAGACCAACTGAAAAAAAAAAAAAAAGCACCAATCAAATTCAAAATTTCAATTTCTAATCAAATCCTGAGTTTAAACTAGCAGCAGCCAGACTAGGATTAATAGTAGATTGAATTTGTTCATTGTTGCTTCTTATCTTCAACACTAATCATATACCAAACTAAACAAACACACCAATACAATAGCACTTCCCTCAAAGAAAACTAATGAAATTAGTGAACAATCGAAACAAAAACACCAATCATTCAATTTCAAACCAAAACCCAAGTCTCCACAAGCACCGGCGATAACCTAATTAACTTCACATTGCAAGCTTTTTAATCAAATCCTCAGTTTTAACTAGCAGCACCAAGAGTGTAATTAACAGTAGATTGAATTTATTCATTGTTCCTTCCATCTTCGAAACTAATTATACACCAAACTAAACAAAAAGATGATGTAATAACTAAAATCAGAGCCTCGGTTTTAACAACCACCAACGGAGCCTAATTAACTCCAAATTACAATTTTCTCACTCCATCTTCTCCAGTAAGAAAATTACTGAAATTACTACACAATCGAAACGAAAACACCAATCAGATTCGAATCAACTCCTAACCAAACCCTAAGCTTTCACAAGCACCACCCATACCCTAATTAGCCACACATTGCAAGCAAACAAGAGGAAGAAGAAGATGAAGAAAGCAGGGACCTTTTTGATGGAGGGATCGAGCCACTCGTACAAGCGAGTCTTGCACTGCTTGGCGGATTTGCGAACGAGAAGGGAGGAGATTCGAGCCCACTGTTTCTTGCCGTACTTCATAACGGCGGCCTTGATGATCTCATCCTCCGTGTTTTTCCACACGCCGCCCTGTATCATGATCCTCATCTTGACGTCGCCGGGAATTAAACCCTAATTAGGGTTTAAGGAAATCGGATTGATTTGGGGTGGATTTGATTAAACCTTAGTGAGAGCCGAGATGAACTAGAATAAGGGTCGTGTTCTTAATAGCTACTCTTTAAATCCCCAATAGTTGGGATCATAAACAACCCAAACTGGAAATAAACACCAACACAACTACATAAAAAAGACCCCCACCCCCCAATGCCTGAGAACATTTATTTTCTCAAAGGATATAAGCTAAGAAGTTGCTCAAATCATTGTTGAGCGCACTAGACCCTCTGGGCACCACCATGCATATCCTCATCCTCGTCATATGCCTCTTGAGACTGATGTGCTTGTTTGCGACGCATTTCCTCTTCTATGTTGACGTCATGCAGTGTAGTCTCCTCACTCTCATCTAGTTCTATGTCAGCAGGCTGGGCGGATATGCAGTGGTAAAATGAGGGCAAAACTGCAGAAGGCCCAGAATGGAAGAAAAAAATGGAAAAAAAAAAAAAAAAGTTCTGCTGGGGCAAAGAAGTGTGTTAAAAGATATGGGAGAAAATAAGCATCTATTTTGGAAGGTAATAGATGTTTTAAAATTGATATAATCTTTTCGTTTTTTTTCTTTAAATAAAGTTTTATTTGTTTAAATTTAGAAAGATCAGTTTATATTCTGTCAATTGAAAGTTTTATTGGGAGATAATAGACATCTATTGAAGGACAATATATAGCTGTTATTAGGGGGAGATTGTTACGTCCCGTATATCAATTTACCGGTTTACGAATCATTTGGACAGTAAACGACAATTACTTTTACTTTTAATTTCGTTTTGACACTTTTAGGGGGCCCTAAAAGTGACTTTTTGTTCATGTCAAAATTTGAGAAAACTTTCTTCATGAAAGTTGTAGAGTACGTTAAACCGAGTTCGTAAACATATGGTACGCAAACATGGGAGTTCGTATGCGGAAGTTTTGGGTATTTTCGTGTGAGAAGTATTTTGGTATTTTTATGTTAGGGCATTTTTGTCTTTTCACCTTACCTATCCTATTAAATCCTTTTTCTTCCCCTTCTCTTCACGGCAGAAGCAAGAAGAGAAATGAAGGAGAGAGAAAGAAAGAAAGAGAGAGAAAATTCTCCGGTATCGATTCCGGCTATTTCCGGCAGCAAAAATGATATCAATCTCTTTCTCTCTTCATGAGCTTTCTTTTGAGTATAATATTGCATATATATTGGAGAGTTTTAGAGGTTAAAAATCGGGATTTTACAGTTTTCTTAATTGTTAAGGTAGTTGTAGTTGTTTTTTGAATTTAGTGTAGTTGAGAAAAATGCTAAAGAGCTTGAGATGAATCTGCTGCTAAAATTTGGTGACCATCGGAGAAGTTGGTCACCGCGTGAACAGTGCCGCTGCGTGAATAGTGATGACTTGAATAGTGCGTGGTGAACAGTATTTAAATTATTTTTTTTAAGAGTTAAATCACAAAACTGATGTAGAGTTTATATATGTGATTTAGGTGAAGATTGGAGAAGTTTTGAATTGATTATGAATTTTCAAAAAGTTAGAATTTCGATTATCGATTTACGAGAATCCAATCGTCAGATATCTCTCCGTTCTGCCTCGGAACCTTTAAATTATTGAATTGGTATTAGAGGTAAAATTTGGGTTGAATCAGAGAAGAACTGAAAATGTTGAATTATGAGGATATGACGTGGGAATCGTGTTTAATTTCCGGATAATTATTCACAAATTATAATTGTGTACAGGGTGACGTACTAAGTTACTGTTCGACGAGAGAAACCGTTTGCATGGTTGCCTAAACAGTACTGTGAGTGGACATTTATTTTAAATTAAATGTGCATGCAGTATATTATTATTTTCCTATTGAGGTTTAATTTATTATTTGAATTATTGAGTATTATGATTTTATGAGCTTGTTTTCTTGAGATTTATTATGCTCTATGAGTTACGGGATTTTTAGTGGATTTTCTTCCCGAGGGCTTTCAATAGATTTTTTTTCAAGCTATTTATTTATGAGTTATTGAGTTGGGAAACGATTTTCGGGAAGTGATTGATTAAGAAAATATTATGAGAATTATTGATTTCGAATATCAATTTATATGATGATATACGAGTACGAAGGATTTAGCAAATATTTGAGCATGGTTGAATTATCGAGATTTATTGAGATATTGAGGTTTGAGTTAGCGAGATAATCCTGAGTTATGCTTTCGGTGAATCATTAATAATTTATTGAAGTAATATTGAGTTTCTTTCCGAAAGCAAGTAATTGAAAGAGGTTGTTTCTAGTTTATTGAGGAGGCTATCTTCGGCGCATGCGTACATTACCTAATCGGCAGTCCCTTCTAGGTAATAGCCTGGTCGGCAGTCCCTTCCAGGCTACATCCCGGTTGGCAGCCCCTTCCGGTGAGTCACCTGGTTGGCAGTCCCTTCTAGGTGACATGAGGTAGTTAGTCAGCAGTCCATTCTAACTACCTGTGGTTAGATGCCAGTCCCTTCTATCCACCGCCTCCTAATCCAGTTGGCAGTCCCTTTCGATGCGTCATCTGGGTGGCAATCACCCCCTGATGGTATGAGATGACTAGACAGCAGTCATTTCTAGTCATCAAAAGTGCCTCTGGAAAAAGATGTTTTTTTTTATAAGGATTGAGGATGAGATTTTAAGAGATTGCAAGATGTTCTATTTTTACGTGATTAAGATTGCAGTAAAGATGATGATTAAGAGTATTTTCAAGAGTTTTACTGCATGCTTGGTTTAAAGAGAATAATTTGGGAAAGCACTAAATCTTATAATTGTTTTCCTTCGAGATTAGTTATTTTTCGTCAACTCACTCTAACGGTTTTTAAATGTTTTCCCTGGGCCCTTCGGTTTCAAATGCTCAGTTTGCAGGCCCGATTAGCTTGAAATCGAACGTACATGAGGTTGAGGCATAGCTGTCATAGCTTCTGCATTATAAAAAGTATCGATTTTTTTATCTTGTATTCTATCCTCTTGTACACCCTGTGCGTTAGATTGCTCTGATAACCCATGAAATTAATATTCTTAAGTTCAGAATTGCTTTTGTGAAATGGGAGATGTTGTGATTTAGGGAGCAGGTGGCTCCAGAAGAATAAGGGTGGATTATTTTAGAAGTGTAAATGTCTTTTTACAGGTTTTGGGTAGTCCACTTTTAGAGAAAGTTCTGTCAAATTTTTGGTAGAATTTCTTCTAAGGTGGGTCCCGCACGGCCACTTCAGATTTCAAGATGAAATCTGGGGCGGGTCCTGTCAGCAATAGACGTCTATTGGGGTCTATTATTGACCCTCTATTGACGGGCAATAAACATTTCCGGTGAGGGTTTCAGAAAATTCTGGTGGGCAGCAGCCGATGACCGAAATCCCGCAACCGATGACCGGTCTCCGGCGAAGTCTCCTATGGTTTTTCTCTCTTCTATTTTCTCTCTCTCTAAGTAACAAATGGGTGAGGGTAAAATGATATTAAAAAAATAAAAAAATAAAAAAGAAAATCTTAATGGGATAAGTGGAAAAACAAAATTTTAAAATAGGGTAAATGAATAAAAACTCAACTTAAAGCTTACGGTATCTATCAAACAAACAAAAAAAACCTTATAGTCTATAGTTTATTGGGTCGTGGGATGTGATTCAAAATTGGAGTCCAACTACTTCAGAGGTCATCCAGGTGAAATATAGAACAAAGAGAAAGCAGCCCATAGTTTGTTAATGGGTCGTGGGAACGAAGGCATAAGACATGACAGTGTAAAGATTAAAATGGACTTGCCTGCAGTCCATTTTGGTTCCTACGGTTCATTTAGAAGCCCAACTTTTTTTTTAATGAACTTTTTATTAGATCATGTGAGCTATGTCATGGCTACCAATTGATTTTCGACCTTCCTCTAATTGGCTATCACATCTTATTTAAGATCCTAAGAGAGTAGACCAAACACTAGAAAATTGAATTAGTTTAATGAAAATAAGAATAAATTGATAAAGTTACGTGGAGCACCTTTTATAGATGATTTATTTGTGGGCAAAAGTAATGCTCCTAAATTTTTATTTATTGAACACCT
The DNA here is from genome assembly GCA_025331145.1 of Rosa persica. Classification (NCBI taxonomy): domain Eukaryota; kingdom Viridiplantae; phylum Streptophyta; class Magnoliopsida; order Rosales; family Rosaceae; genus Rosa; species Rosa persica. The sequence continues at coordinate 4,298,321 of WFKR01000005.1, read as the reverse complement.
TTTGCTAACGATTTGTTTGTCAGTAAAAATTATGCTTCATTTCTTATTAAGTGAACAACTATGGCTAACGACATTAATTCCTAGAAGGTTATGAAAAAAAGGGTCGTGTAACAAGTAGAACGGTCTTACAACCAGCTAAAGTTATCCCTCAATTTTAGTTAATTTCTTTTTTCACTTAAGAAAATGAACAAAATTGTGCACATCCGAGTCAAGAGAATCAATGTACAACTAATTTTTTGATGTTTAAAGTCTCGATGAACTCAAGAGGTCCAACTTTTAGTAAATAACTTGTACTACATCAAATGAATTTTTAGGGATCTAATATGAACCTCTACAATTGAGAGTCATGTGTAATACAAGAAAAAGAAAATTAGTAACAATGCATTGTGCCGTGTGGGTTGGGATATCATATCATATAGGAATTAGGAAATGGGAAGTGTCGGCTGCTTTGGCTTTGCTATCAACCACGACCAAAACAATACTTTTTAGAAGCTGTGCAACTGTATTGACCACGTCTGGTGAAACTTAAATTTCTGACCGCTGCTTGTTTATATTTTGGGTCCCCAAACCTGACCTACTCGATTAATCATTCCTTTCCTTGTGACTGCTCATTGTCACCTTCACTTTCATGCATGTCGATCTCAGTCTTATCTCCACAGTGGTACAGTTAGGTGATCTAAACCCCACCCTTCACTTCTCTTTTCAGTTTCTCTGCCGTCGCGCGGTTGTTGGTATGGAACTAGGGTTCAATGAGGACACGAGTTTATCAGTTTGTGTTAGAACCTGAATTCTTCTTTGAAGTATTTTATCGAGCTACTTGTCCTCCGATCAAATATAACATGAAACTTTACAATAGGTTGCTTGAGGACATGAAGCGATTGTATCGCTTGCCCTCGTATGCATTAATTCACTGGTTTCTCTAGTAACACATGGATCATTATTCAAGAATGTATCAAATTTATGGATCCATCTGAGTAGTATGACTTTAGCTTACAACAATGCGTGCATGTCCAAGAAGTTCGAGGACATGAAATCGATCAGCAAAAGGGCAAGGTTGGACTCAATATGGCAGGTACCTCCTCCCTCACATTTATTCAAGTACTGAATAATTCTACATGTTGTCGTGTTTTCTTTAACAATGTAGGCACTTATCTAGAGATACTTACATGTATAGAAAATATATAGGCACTACTACCATATGCCTTATAGAATACTTTAATTTTTCTGTATCTTTTGCTCTAGAGGATATAGATAACCGTATCAAAAAGTCATTAGGTACGGTGCAGCCACGGAATGAAAAAAGGTATTCTCTATTGCAGGCTACAGTAACCAAAAACCACGCTTTCAACTTTGGTGTCTCTATTTTTTATTTTATTTTAAATGTTGTTTTAATGTTTTCTTTCTCTCTCTTAATTTTCTTTTAATTTCTATTTATATATTAATCGAAATATACAAATACTTGTTTTATACGTATACAATAACTAAATACGTTAATATTTCATTTAATATTATAATTTTTGTATAATATTAATTAAGCAAAGCAACGAATCTTCTTCAGTATCTATTATGCAATGGATACCCTATGACAAAGGTATCATTTGAATTTTTATATTTAAAAAAAAATTATTGAAACCTACCATTAATATTCAGAGAAAACTAAAAGAAAAAAATTGCTATTATAAAAATTCAAATTAGCAATAATCTAACATCTCGTTTTTAATTGCATCATGACTACAACAATTATAACACATGCAGAAGAATCTCAATGAAATTTAAATATGAAAATCAAATCCGCTAGCATTTAAATTTTTCCAGAAATACATAAAATAGTTTTGTTATTCATAAGCTCTACATAATTTGAAACAAATGCCGAATTCAAATCCTAATCTGGTACTGAATTGAAATCCTAATAGTCTTTAAGCAGCAACCACCATCTCCACAAGATTACCTCCCGTTCTAGTTGTGTAATGACTGATAGAGGCATGATTCCTAAACATATGGACCAAGTTAAAGACTAGTTACTTATCAGAAATAGCATATGTACAAAACCATAATATGAAATGTTAAAAAGTTCCACATTCAATAAGTATTGTCAAAACGCAAACATAAATATATACTCACTTGATTAATCCATTTGCATATTGGGGCAATCAAATGGCATTGTGGGACGGTAGACATCATCATCATCGTCTCGCTGATGAAACATGCCACCAACATCTTGTGTCTCGCTGTCGTCGTCTGTTGAATATTAAATACGCCACCAACATCTTGAGTTTCACTTTTGTCATACCCATTTTCTTCGTAATCCTCTTCATCCTCAAGATGACTCAACTGTCAAAACCATGAAAATCAATAAAAACAATCATACTCATTCTCTCTGCAAATAAATTTAAACTCAAACTGTAGCAAACAAATAGTAATTAACAGAGATAAGCAAACCTTCTCCAACTGAAACCAAAGAGATGAGAGAGATCGATAATTAATTGTTAAACCTGATATAGAACTGACCTCTACTTCTACAGACGTGGTTGTTTTATATGCTTATCTCAGCAGAACCACGTCTTATCCATCCGAAAGTTTGAAGGAATTTTAATATACAATTGGCGGCAAAGCAATATTTTGTCCCACTCAATTCCATTTTTTCCCATTGTTTCCCTTTTGATTTCAGGCATTTTACTCTCTATATCAAACACCAGATCTCTATTTTGTCCCGCTCTCTGCACCCGTGAAGGTTCCCCAATTGAATATGTGAAGCTATGGTGGTTTCCTAATTGACTACACACTCTAAATAGCCTCTTTATATAATTCAATTTAGTTGATTTCTGAATAAAATAAACTAAATATTATTATACGATTCCTTGTTGCACTTTGCCAGCCAAACGTTTGATGAGGAATAGATTAGGTAGGAAACTGAGCTTCTTCTTCTTCTTGATTTTTTTTTTTTTTTTGGTTTTTTTCTCTTTAAGCAGTAGATGTATATAATTGGGGCACCACATAAAAGAGTACGTTGTCGTCAAGAGTTAATAAAAGGAAAGACATTATAACAAATAGATAAAAGTGAGATAGTGTAAATATATTGAAAAACAAAATTTTTTAATATATTGAAAAAAAAACAGTCCTAAAATTGCAGAAAAATAATTACTACAAAAAAAAAATTGTTAAAAAAAAAACTACTTCAATTTCATTCTATGACCTCATTCACTAGAACACCGTCTACATCTGTTCTTGCTATTCCGTCATCGTTAATCCCTACAATCAAATTTTGGGCATCATAGAGCTCCGGTTCTATGTCTGTACCCATATCAAATAAATCTCTTGGTCAGGTCGGATCACTGTGCCAATTCGGTTCAATTGGGTCTTGAATATAGAAAAATTGCATTGCTTGTGATGCAAGAATGAGAGTGTTCGGTTTAGGAAGTAGATGATCAAAATTTACCAAAATGAAGCCATACTCATCTATTTTGATGGCTCTATTGCGAACTCTATTATTGCAATCGAATAATAAGACTTTTCGACCATGGTGATAATCTAGCTCAATGATGTATGTTAGTACACCATAGTAGTCTTTTACACCATTCCTTGGTATGCGATCTCCTAGCATAGCTACTGACCCCAGCTTTAACAAACACACCGCAGTTTTGAGTATTTGATTGGGCATCAATAGATTTAACATTAGTGTCTTCTCATCATTGGATAAAGTGTATTTTGACGGGGACAGCCATGTTCAGTTACTGCGTGCCTCAAGATGGAGTGAACGCTTAACACCCATTAAGACCATGTCAAGGTGCGCCTTTAAGCTATCTTTATTTTCTCCATCAATTCCTAGCAAAGTCCCAATGACACTCTCTGTAACATTCTTCTCAACATGCATGACATCTATATTATGATGCAATAATAAGTCTTTCCAATAAGGTAGTTGAAAAAAAAAAAACTCTGCTTCCTCCACGGTCCTGTGTATTTTGTGTTATCATTATTCTGAACTCGTTTCCTTTTACGACCTGAACTTGTTTCCTTTCCTTTTCCGAACTGAAAGCTCAATGTACTTAACGCCCTCAACAATCTAAACCTATCATTGGTTTACGATGCTCAGTTGATCCATTGAAGTTATTATACCATGTGCGAAAAATATGGTTATCTGGCAGCCACTTTCGATGTCCTGTGTAGATTTCTTTCTCATCGTGATGCAACCTAAAAGAATTAGTCTCTTCACCACAAGTTGGCAAGCCTTAGATCCCATTGTGCTATACCCAGACAACATGGCATATACAGGGAAGTCATTTATAGTCCACAATAATGCAGCTCTCATATGAAAAACCTCTTTTTTAAACACGTCATATGTAGGAACCCCTTCTATCCATAACATTTTCAATTCATCTATCAAAGGTTGCATATACACATCTATGTCATTTTCGGGACTTTTAGGGCCTAGGATGAGCAACGATAGCATCATATATGACTTTTTCATGCATAACCAAGGAGGGAGATTGTAGATAGTAACAATAACAGGCCAAGTACTGTGGGACAAGCTCATCATACCGAAAGGATTGAATCCGTGACTAGCTAGACCCAAACTAACATTTCGACCATCAGAGCTAAAATTATTGTCAATTTTGTCTAATTCTTCCCAAGCAAGAGAATCGGTTGGATGATGTAGAACCCCATCTCGTGGCCTCTTTTCAGAATGCCAAACCAAATGGAAAGTAACACAAAACCTTGGCTGGTACCTTCTTTGTGGGGGAGGTGTTCTCTTTATACCGACTAGTACCACATACATGACAAACTGTGTTTGAAGCATATTCCTTCCAATATAACATGCAATCATTAGAACACGCATTGATTTTCTGGTATGTCAGCCCAAGGATTTTGATGAACTTTTTTGTTCAATAGAAGGAAGCAGGAAGAGTTTCCCCCAGGGGCAAATAAGCCTTTAACAATTCAAGCAACTGTGTGAATGATACATCACTCCAACTGTTCAATGCTTTTATTTGATATAGCTTTATCAAATAATCAAACATCTTTTTTGTTGCACCAGGGTATAGTTCAGTGTCAGCTTTTTCTAAAAGCTGGTAAAATCTTTGTGCATCAGGGGTAGGGTCGTTAGGAAAGGATGGACCTTCAGTAGTCCCTGCTGGTTCTAGTAAATCATCTTCACCTTCATACATGCCAAATGCATCGTGAAACATATCTTGCACATCATAATCTGGTTGATGTGACGAAGATGCCGGCAAATTAAAATCTGGCTGATATGACGAAGGCCCTGGCAAATTATGATCAACTGTAGTTGGTAAATGCTCACCATGCTCTGTCCAAGGGATGTTAACATATTTCGGATCCATGCCATCCACCCTAATATGCTGCTCAATAACAACAGGCGGTCTATTGTAGCCATTATGACACCTTTTACACTGACACATGACTATACCTTCAAAAGAAGCATGCTCTAAGGCATAATTGAGGAATGCATGCAATCCGGCATTATATTCATCAGTGTCCTTATCTACAAAATATCCGTTCCTTGTCCATATAGTTGATCAAAGCCTTGTTATCAAGCTGCATAGAATAAAAAAAGGAACAAGTATTTAGTTTTTGTGAAAATAAAAATTGATTGCTAAAGTCATAACTGATATTAATAAAGGATCGATGAACAAATATTAATAATAATTGGAATAAAAATTAATACCTTTTAATGATATGGTATCTCTTTCTCAACTAAAAGTTTGTTTGATTAAATTTTGTTTCCCGAACCACAATTTATAGCACCTAAATATCAATATCATTGGGTAATTTGCATTAGGGCTGGGTTCGGCGGTCTGAAAAATTTGAAAACCGAGTCCGAAACCGACAGTGTCGGTTCGGTCCGGATCGGTTTTTGTAAAATGCTGAGACCGATGACAAAACCGACCCGAAAAAATTGGTTCGGTCTGTCGGTTTTTTGGGCAAAGAAATCTGGCAGGAATGCAGAAACTGTAAAGTAAAGCAGAAAATGTAGAAATGCAGCAAATCTGTAAAGCAGAAAATGCAGAAATGCAGAAAATCTGTAATGTAAAGCAGAAAATGCAGAAATTCAGCAAAACTGTAAAGCAGAGAATGCAGAAAAACTGTAAAGCAGAAAAACTATAATGCAGAAACGCAGAAATGCAGAACTGTAGCAAAACTGTAACAAAAATGCAGTAAAACATAAATGCAGTAAAGCAGAGAATGCAGAATTTAGGAACTTGTTAAAGTCCCACATAGAAGAAAGTTTTAAGGTTTATAGCCTTTGTAAAACTCCATCCTTCCAAACAAGTGGATGGATGACAAGTTAAGATGTGAGCTTTGGGGGCTTTGATGGGCTTTTCCTATTGGATTTCCCATAAGAATATACATATATATAAAAGTCAAAGATGGCCTTAGGGCCGCAGGGCTCGGTTTGATTAAATTTATTTTTATTTTTTAATCTAATACAGAAATACAGTAAAAACTCAGTGCAAACTACAAATGCATAAAATCATATACATGTACAATTATCGGTCCGGATCGGTTCTACAAATACTGAAATCGAGACCGAACCGGAAGACATTTTAATCAGTTCAGTTTAGCCCGAACCGAGGATTTCTGTTTTCAAAACCGACCCGAATGGTCGGTTTCGATCCGGATCGACTAGGTTTCTCGGTCTCTCGGGTCAAACCGCCCAGCCCTAATTTGCATTGGATGTGCACAACATACACAGTTAGCATTGAATACGTATTCGATTTGGAAAGTCATTGCATAATTAACATTGGATATCGAAAAGGGTGCACAATTAGCATTAGATATGGAAACTAAAATTGTAGCTATTAGTTACCATATTGGATACGAAAACAAGGAAACGTGGCTAATAAAAACTAAATACGATTATCTGTATGTTAGAGAAAAATTTGGGATCTTATTTGTATTTTGACTCTTACCCACTTCAATTAATTTTTTTTTTTTGAAACTCATTCTCAATCTGCACCTAATATATTAGAAATTATAGATATGCAGCAAATTAAAACCCATAATTATGTCGGCGAATTAAATCTGATTAATAATTATATTTAAAATACCATCAATTTTTATTAAACGTATGACAATTTAATGGATACAGATATGCATAGTTTATTTTGCAATTATGGCAATAATACAAAAACTCTAATAACATTTTAAATATAAAAACATACGAAAATAATGAAACAGGTTTTTTTTGCAATACGACTCCAAGGAAAGATGATTAGTTTGTAAATTTGAATACATTAAATACAAATAAATAGTTAGATATTATTACTTCACACTCTTAACAGTATCTATATCAGATACTTATCTGAATATTTAATATAATACATTAATTTAGTATTTTGTTTAGCAATGAATACTGATTTTTGTCTTTAATAAATATATTAACTTATTTTGTTGATTATATTTTTTATATTGTCACGGTTATCCGTATCCATAAAACAAAGAATAGTAAAAATATAAAATGGTGTCTTTTGCTCTATTCAAATGATACAGTTAGAAAAGTGTATCCAAACAGGCTAGCCACTAGAAATTTTGCTAGTAGTGAGGTATTTAGAAGAGTGCAGAAAATGAAGACAAGATGTTTAATGAACTATCTCAAAAAAAAAAAAAAAAAAAACTAAAACAAAGACAACTAAACAAGTAATACAAATTAGGTATGAATTTATTTGTTTCCCTAAAAAAAAAAAATGTATTCTTGAGCAAAAATAATATGAAATAATAGGTTTAGCAACCCAAACTAGATCCGCTAAAAGTTACAGCCCCAAACTCCATTGTTGATTGTTATAATACTCTTGCAGTTAAAATTGCAGTCATCATCACATACGGTACGCAGAGCTTGTACGATTACAGCCTGTAACGTCGTGCCTGTTCAATTTTGTTTGCATGTTTCACCTGCTATCACTTTCATTTTCAGAGACTTTGAAGCTGCAATTTCTGAGTACATTGTACATGAAATCAATGGCAAACCAGATTTGGCGAACCAGATTTGGACGAGAACCGAACTAAACCTGCTCTTTAAATAGGCAATATATATGGGTACCTGATATTGCAGGCTTTTCACAACCTGATAATAACCCCACGTCCTCCATTTTTGTTCGAGCTTGGTCCCATATTACCATGAATGATAGTCCTATACACTACAGACGACAAGGCTAAGTGCTGCAACCACTTTGAAATTTCTTGGAAATGTCGATTTACTTCAAAACAAATAATGTAGGGTTCATTAACACTTGAAGTTCTCTTTTCATTTTTGAAATGACTAAAAGTAACATTCTCATCCAATATCCACATTTGATATGTGATTTTAGACTTTATCTTTTATTTTTTACTTTTATGAGTGAGCGTTACTTAAAATTTGTACAAACAAGACATTATAGTTGAGTGAATTTTGTTACACCCTCCAAATTTGGTGTAAAATATTGTTTTTCATTACTTTGAAGATGAAAGATGAAAATGGAATGTTTGCATGATGGAGTCATAGGTACATAACACTATTTTTGAGAATGAAAAGTGTAATTAGCGTAAAATGTAAATATAATGAGAATGAAAAAAACAAACTTAGTGTCAAATCCCCGTTAATTCAATACTGCAATTCTGTTTTTCAATGATTTTGTTTGTTCGTAAATAGCACTCAATCTTCTACATTGATCACGATTATTTATCCCATTACCGTTGCCATTATTGCACTGCAATTCCAAATTAAGGTTAACATGTCATGATCATCAAACTTAAGTAGCAAAGTTCCAAGTGAGCTAAGCTTTTGAGAAAATGCAAAGGGTAGAAGAGATTGCTCAACAGCTTCAACCCCCCTCATGTCTCCTAATAAATATATATTGCTTCCCATGTCTAAATGATCCCACCTAACTAATCCCATTTGATATTTTCACATGCTAATTCAGAATACTCAACTTCATGTTCTTGCACGAAAAGAATACACGAAAAAGATGAAACCATGGTGATTATAAATTCTTGTAACAAAATCATTAAATTACAGAGTTGGTGAACTTAATTGGTAGTTAAACTGTTGATTTATGTTCCAATAGTGGTAACTATCAAATGCTTAAATTAAGAAGCAAGAGGTGGTGTAAATTTGCAGCTAAATTAAAGGCTTGAGTGTACATCGAGGTAGGACCCGAGCTCATTAATCTGCTGATGTAGTCTTTTTTTTTTTTTTTTAAGAAAGAATACATAACGGGGTTGTAGTTTATTATCTCCATAAACTATTTCTTAGTGTGCGTGAGATTTCCTCTCATAATCTTCTTCTTCTCAGGTTCTTCAAGCCATGGTCACAGAGGTAAATTTGAACCTTAACACTGCAAGTTTTACATGTTACTAGTTCTAGAATGATTTCTATAAACTTTCATTTCAAGTTTCGTCTCTGTTTCTTAATTCTATCTTCTGTCTTCATATGTATATGTATGGCTAATTTTCAGTATGAGAACTGAAACTTTGTTTGCCTCTGGTTCAAGTCTTGGTCACAGACTCATTATAGTTATTGCTGTTGAATTGGGTTCTTGGTGTTCTGAGAGGCTTTGTCTAGTTTCACCGCCTCTGTTTGGTTGTGGCTAATGGGATTTTTTGATGTGTTTTGAAGAAGAACATGGATGTTTTCAGTGTTCTGGGTTTGCAAAGCATATCACCTTTTGCATCAGCAAACTCTGTTCTGATCTGGGTTAGTTAGAATATCAGTAAGAATAAGAATGGTGTTAGAAAATCTTAGATCATGATTTCAAGGCTTTAATCTGCCATAAATCAATGCCCTCATGCTTTAAATGTTCTGTGTGAAACATACTAGAGATTAGAGACTGAGGTTCAGATTTTCACCCAGTTGGAATCTGCAAAATATAGAATTGAAAATTAATCCCAGAAAACAGAGCTTTTAGCATTAGAATTTCAACAAGAAAGTGTTTTGTGTTGATGTAAATCATGATCATAAATTTGTCTAACCGTGTGGTTTCCCTCAACTTTACTTTTGTCCAAGTAAGCAGTCCATGGCAAATCTTACAGTGCTTTTTTTTGTTTAATTATTAGCACAGTTTTGATTTTCCCCAGATACCTATTCTGATTGATGGTAAATATTTCATTTGAAATTTAGTGGAGCTGTTGACTAACTGAGCAGGTAGACCTAAACAATTTCATTAGTTTAAGGTCAACCCCAATGATCACCTAATATGATCATTAAATAATCACCACCATGAAGCTAAGAAACTTATACTCTCCCTGCCATTAGAAACTAAGGTATCTTCTTCTGAGTCGAAAGTTCTGATTTATGTAGAGACTAGAAATTCAAGTTCTGCCTAGGCTTCTATATGGTTTTCAGAGCCTGTTATCCTCTCTCATTACGTACTAGCCCGAATTACTGAACAAACTATTTATTGTCGAATTGGTATTTTTGTAGGATCATGAAATGCATCATGGATGGCCTCTAGGGCTTGAGATTATGAGTTTAAGGCTTAGATTGGGGGAGAGCTTACCAGCTGCTGTTATAAGACACCATGTACCTTCTACTAGTTTCACCTCATTTTCTTCTTCAAACCTCGACACTGAGGTAATTAGAATTCTTAACTATAGCATTCACATTTTTCACTCTAAATCTTTTATGCTTGCTTTTATTTTGGATACTATTCTGATGTGTCGGTGCTGCTGTTATTGTAAAACCAATTAGCAGTCTACAGCATCCTTTTTCCAAGACCACAGCATGTCACTAGGCCGGCTGATTGGCATTCGAACCAACGATAGAGGGCGCTTGTACTACCCGAATCCAACTAGATTCGAAGAACGTGACAGGGTTTCTTTAAGAGCAAGTTCACGAAATTCTGATGTCTCCAGAAGACATCAAGTAGACATGTCTAGACGGATTTGCTTACCGCTGCTGCTTGGTGCTCTTGTAAAGATGAGCAGGAGTAAGAACAAGTCTAAGAAGCCAAAGTTTGAAGGCAAACACTAATACCAATTTCTGTAGAAAAATGAGTTGCTCATTGTAACTCCTGCAAAGTTCACAGTTGACATGTTGATGATCGAGAGCATTGTTGTACTTGATTTCTTCCCAAATTGCCATATATACCATATGCCTTGCTCAGTTTGTTTGGCTCTTCTAAATGATGAGGGAGTTTGAGATCCTAATTGTCATATTAGGTGCTCTTTACTACCAATAAAATTAGCTATACTTATGATCTCTCTCCTTGTTACCCAAATGAAAGAGGAAATGTCAAAATTCATAAATGTATCGTGCAAAACAAATGTCGATTATATTCCGAAAAAATCTATGTTGAGTCTAATTGTGAGTTTGTAGTCATTAAAACATCATCGCAATCACACAAAAGAAATGTCCGATTATAAATGAAGAGGAAATCCATGCCGAGTCTAGTCTCTTAGGCTTGTAAAAAAAAAAAAAATTGGTTACAATCACAATTGAATATCGTGCCTGTAATCATGTGCCACGTGGCACACACATAGTGGCAAACATACACACAAACACACTTGATACCTACTCCCAACATCCCAAAACCCCAAAACCTCTTGAGCCTCTTCTCCACTTCCCAAGTGCTCTCACAGTCACCGATCCTAAAACCCCAAAAGCCATGGCCTCCTTCGCCGCCAGGTCCATGCTCCGCTCCGCCGCGGCCAGAACCACTCTGGGTTCTCGGGTCGCCTCCGCAGCCCGACCCAAACCCGCCGCCGCACCATTCAGCATCCCCAAACAAAACAAAAACCCCATCTCTCGCGCCATTTTCAGGTAAACCCAAAATTTACCCACCAAACCCTAAACCCTAAACCCTAAATTTGTTATATTTGTTTATTTTCAGTTTCGGTTTAACATTTTTGAATATCTTGTTTGTTTGAAGGTCGCCTGTGGAGTTGAGCTGCTGCGTGGAGACGTTGCTTCCCTATCACACGGCCACAGCCTCTGCATTGCTGACCTCGATGCTCTCCGTCTCGCAACGCTCCTACGGTTGGACCCCTGAAGGTATTCCCTCTTTTGCAGTTGAATTGGTTTTGTTGGATTCGTAAATTGTGGTTGGTTTTTTGCTGAAATGTGTTGTTTGTGGCATTGGAATTGGAAAATGCTGAGTTAGTGTATGTTGTGTAGTGAGTTCGTTTACTTGCGGCGTGCTCATTTTGTGTACATTACATAATTACAAGTTATGTCTATCGTGGGAGTTGGAGTCAATGAGGTCGGAATCAAGGTTGGGAATTGTAAATGAGAATTGGACTAGAAAGACTAGTAAAATACACAAGAGAATTATTTGGTTAATGATTGGATTCATGGTCTGAATCTTGAGTTTTTTTTTAGTTGCAGAGTATACTGCTTTTGTGCTCCGAAGTGAAATGGGGTTTTCCTTTAGCGATTCCATTGTTGTTATCTAGGCTTTTATTTTTATGTTTTTCTTTTGTCTGAAGCCTAGTGATATACAGAAGTGAAATATAGAGATTTCTGCTGGGAAGAGAACAGTAAAGGAGATGGGAATTGGTGGAGAATAGATAAAGTGCTTTTCTTTGTTTAGACTCCGACAATCATCTTCATGCATTTTGGCAGCTAGGCCTCTATAAAAGATCAAAAGACCTCCCTGAACTGGAATTATCAAGAATGCACCTTTTAGCATTACTTAGGTCTGCATTTCAATTGCGTTGAGTTTTGCTTAGGTTCACGAGAAATGGGCAACTTTACATGCACAGAATTATAATCTTTGCCTACAATCTAGGTGGCCTAATTGTTTTTCCTTTAAATTCTTTTTCTTTTTCTGAGAAGGGGGGTGATGTTGGATGATGATGGCTGGAAGTGTGGCCAAGACATTAAATGTGTGAGACCATCTTTTTGCCTATCTTCTTCCAAAATTCCTTCTTTTCATTTGGTGATGCCATCTTTCTCTCTATTTCTACTGTCTTGCACAATGAAAGAATGCATGTGCTTTGTCTTTTGTAGGGCAAGACAAGACTAGATGAGGATCAAGCATCAAATATGGAGTGATTTGGATATGTTTTTGTTGTCAACTTTTGAGAGTGTTTATTTGTAACTGTTCTCCAGTAGACTAGACGAGAAGACCCTCAATTTAATTACGTGGAAATTTGAGAGGATGCACTCTCTATGTTTGATAACAATAAAATTTTAAGAATTTGTTTTCTGTATCGCCTATGTCAATTGTTTATTTTGTGTCCTTTTTTTTGGTTGGACATGGTTATGTTTACATTCCACTCTTGTTATATTTATTGTTTTAACTTTTATCTATAATTCAGATAGTAGACATTGTCTAGCAGCGATTTGAGTTTATGTGTAGAAGTAAATTTCGGTTTTGTGTGTCTGTGGCAGTTGTATAGCTTTCATTAATATGATTTGCGCTGTTTTCTGCTGATACAAAGAATGAAACTTTGAATGGAAATGCAGAAGTGTAGTCCAATGTGAAAATCCTAGCTGAACAACTGTTTCTTTGTCTTTGTTATTCATGTCAGTAGAATCATATAAGGATAGTAGTAATAATAATAACAATAACAATAACAATACTAATTTGTTGTATTCACTCAGCTTGCAATGATGATGTATGATGAATATCAGAGGGTTCGAGCAAAGTTTTATGTAATTGCGCCCTAAGACAAGGTGGTAAAATACAGCTTTTTACTAGGGTTTTGTAGATGATTCTTGTGTATTTCTATAGCTGGACAAGGTGGAAAAGATAATCGTTCTGTAGTATGATGATGATGATGATGACAAATAACTTCAAGGATTGCACTTATGTACAATTTGGATTCACGTTAACCAATGGCTTCTTCATTGCATTATCTGATGAAACATTTTCTGCACTCATGTTTAGTGGGTTGCATTCACAGCAAAGATTTGTCCTTATCTTGGATTTGCTTTAATTACTTCACAGGGCACTTGAGTAATTGTACTTTATGGTTGTAGAATAATTTTGGGACATGACAATAATTATTATTCAAGATGAAAACGTTGAAAGAATGAGTGGCTGGAGTGGAAAAATTATTTTTGACTGTTATAAGTTGATTGTATTCTGGGTGCTGCCACCTTCTCCTTCTAAATCCTTCCTGAGCTCCTTTTGACTTCCACTTTTTCTTTGTTTAGGGCTGTGATGATTCCTTATTAGCAGACTTCAGAGTTTGGCTTGGAGAATTGATGTTGCACCTATGTTTTATCTTGCTTATGAAGTTTCAGTTGTGAACTTTTACTTTTGACTTGGTAGCAAATAATTTTTTATCTTATTACACTTTGTTTGTATCTTAACTGCAATTTATGGTCAAAACGGTTGCAAATTTTAAGACCATAAAATTATCTTCTGTTCTTGTGTTGTAGATGGATGATTGTTATCTGTTGGGATGCAGTGCATTGGTCGTAGTTTTCTTCAATTTCAATGGAGACAGTAAGACTTTCTTGAGGAAGACATTAATCATTTGAGGAATAGGTGTCTGTTGGATCTTGTATTGACTTATAATTTTCCAGACAATTCCCGTCTCTTCCTGATCTGTTTCTATGATTATAATAAGCAAATTGTACATTGATTCTGATGTTAGAAATGGTGTAAATTGGCTGGATCACAACTCTGTTAATAGTTAAACAGCTAGAGCCTAGAGCATGATCCTGATAGACTGATAGTGGTAACCATTGACACTTTTTCCAGCGGCCAAGGGAGTGAAGATTCAGCGCTAGATCAAGACAATAGAGCCTTTCTATTCATTTAAACGAAGTGAGATCTGATTTCATGTTAGATAAAATAAGATATGTAATTCGTAATATTTCATGTTAGATAAAATAAGATATGTAATTCGTAATAATAATAGGTTTAATTAAATATCTAATAAATTCCCTAATCACCTCTATTAAGGAATGACCCTTATAAAATTGGTTAGGTCCAAACCTTATGACTGTATAAAGGTTCTTAGATTCCTCTTAATCATGTCTAAAAGACAGTCAAAACTAGCCTGGTTTCCCCTCATTGGAGGCACATTTGGTGCAATCCAAATCCAACAAGAGGCAATGTAGGATTCAACCTAAACGTTTTCGGAAGCAACCATGAAATTGGATTCGACGTGGACAAGGTGTACCAAGACTTTGGAAAACGTGTGTGTGCATATTTGCGACGCTTTAAAGGTAACAAGGCCGACTCTTTTAAAGTCGGACAAACATACTACATCTTTCGATGTGGCAAGCGAGATTTGCATGGAGACACTACACTGTGTAACATCACATAACACTAAAATTTAAAACAACGCGTTTTTCCTAATGCGACCCAGAGAAAACTTGTGTGTGTCAGCTGTGCCATGGATACCACATGTATGGAGTGTTTTAGGTATTTGAGTAGAAGTAATTTTGGAGTTTATTCAGAGTTTTGATTAGGCAGTTCTAACAGTCATGTGACACGGTAAACGTATATAAGACTTTGTCTTCAAGCCCAAAAAAAAGAAAAAAAAAAAGAGGGGTTATACACCTTATTTTGCTGAGCGCTAATCATGCCAACAATCATATGCCACTTGGATTATCCCTAGCCACAGAGCTCATGCATAGGAACGCAGAAGACTGCTCCCATCTCAAAACCTCTTCAAGGCTCACCAATCCTAAAACCCATAACGCCATGTCCTCCTTGGCCGCCAGGTCACTGCTCCGCTCCGCCGCGTCTCGCACCACCCAGCTGCGTTCGAGGCTCGCTTTCGCAGCCAAAACCAAACCAGTCGCCTCACCCTTTAGCATCCCCAAACAAAACCAAAACCTACTCTCTCATCGCATCTTCAGGTAAAACAATAACACAAGAAACCCTAAACCTAATATCATTGTTATTCTTGTTCATTGTCGTTTTCGATCTACTACATCGTTCTGGAGCTTATATATGAAGGTCACCTGTGAAGTTGAGCTGCTGCGTGGAGACGTTGCTTCCCTACCATACAGCCACAGCCTCTGCATTGCTCACTTCGATGCTAGGAGTCTCGCAACGCTCCTATGTTTTGATCCCTGAAGGTATAGATTTCCAATTTTCTTTTGACTTTTTGATTCATAATTCATGATTGTATTTGTTGAAATGTGTTGTTTCTGGCATTGGAATTGGAATTGGAAGCAGTTCATTTTAGTTGCGGTTTATGTTCAATTTCATGTGCTGATAGGGAAGCCAATTTTGTGTTAAGCAGAGCTGTGAATTGCAAAAGATCAACTCTTTTGTATTGTTTGAATTAGGTGCATCAGAAAGTGACAACTTTTTAAACATTCAAGTTCTTCACTTTCTCTTTTTTCCTTTTTTGAGAAGGGGGCTGAAGTTAGATGATGATTGATGGATGATGGAAGTGCGGCCATGCCATTCAATCAGTGAGAACAATTTTTGTTTTTCCCAATTTGCTATCGAAATTCTTTTAATGGCTGACTAAATGAGGATCAAGCATCAAATTTGGAGTGACTTGGATGTGCTATTTGTTGTCAACTTGAAAAGTGGTTATTCGCATGGGAATTATTCTCTAGTAGATAGATGGTCGAGAAGACCATCAATCTAAAATTAGTGTGGAAATTTGAGAGGATCAAAGAACTCTCTCTTTTTGTTAACAAGTAAAATTTGTTTTTAGATCGCTGATTCCCATTACTTCGTCTCACAGTTACTGATTCCAATCTTATTCGATTTATTGTTTTAACCACATCTTGTAATGTAATTGATAACAAAAAGCGGTACATATTTTCTAGTATATTTTAACTTTCATGCACCCTATGACTAGTGCACGAGATTATGCTACGTGCTTCTTCCAAATCATTCGTAAGCTTCTTCTTCTTCTGTTGACGTTGGTTCTTTGAAATCCCTTTGCTTATGACTGATGAGTGATGATTCCTCAGCAGACTTGAGATTTTAGGAGACTTGTCATGTTGCCCTTATGTTTTACCTTGCTTAATTATTTCGTTTCAGTTGTGGAACATTTTACTATTGACCGACTTATATTTTGGCCTCAACTGCAAAGTGCCATCACAATTTACCCGTTGAGACGCGCGGCATTGTCATACTTTTTTTCAATTTCAAAGAATTTTGCAAGACCTTCTTGAGGGATGTTTCATTTTGAAAACTATTTTTGTTATACAATATTAATCATTGAGGAAGTGATCTTGATATGTTTCCCTTACTAAAAGTCAAAATATATTGCAATAGTTTCAGCTATAGGATTAAAGAAATAGAATCAACACATGCAATGGCCAATGGGACAAAATCAAATTTCCTTGTTTGGAAACTTGTCTCAAGGCTTTGGTATTTGCCATAGTTCCTGTTGCAGGAAAGGGAGTCAATGATTTCCTTGCAGTCTCTTTCAATTTCTGCAAGTCAAGTCTCGAAGCGACCTTCAATCCTTCATCAATAGCCACGATTCGTGTATATATTTCACAAAAACGTGAAATCAAAGTAGGTGATAAAGTAGCTGGAAGACATGGATTTCGTCGGGATAAATAAGTCGTATCCTATCATAACTCGTTCCGGCCAAGAAAAAAAGCGCAGCGCGTTGACCAGCGGTATCTCGACCCTTAACTACCAGCGTTGGCCTCTGCTTGTATTGCTGAATTAGAACACTCAGTAGCTCCTGCTATAAAAGCACCAGTAGTCCAGAACTCTCTGATGAATATTCCCAGTCCATACTGATTGGTTGCTGATGGGTCTATCTATGATGGCAGGGATGTCAGACTCTTTTAGAAAACATGCATGCAGTTTGAGAATGAAAGATAAAGTGATGCAATATTCCAATATTGAATCGAAACTAGGTTCTAAGACGTATCTTTATAACCTGACACAAGATCATCACTAGGCAAACTATAATCATAAGCTGAAAGCTGAAAGAAGAAGAAATAAAATAACAATAGTAGCTTTAACGCAAAACATTATCAAAACCATCTTCCAATATTCAGAGCATTTTCCAACAATGGAATTATCAAACCAAGTCTACATGAAACACGCATATATATGAGATATTGGCATAATTAATTGGCATTCTTGAACCAGGCAATTACAGAAATAGGATTTGAGCATGGGTCTTTACTCCCTTGAGTTCTTCTTCAACAACTGCCATATGTTGTTCTGAATAATTCTCGGGTATTTTCCATCATCCGAATAGTGTTTTTCAAATGGATCAAATGAATCAATTACTAGCATCTTGAGCTTTGGTGCATTCTCTAGGATACAAATGGTCAGCTGTGTCTCGTACCAATGACCTAAAAATCCCTTCATCTTAGCCATTTTCAAATGATCATTTGTGAATCCAGAATGATTCCTCATCTCTTGTGGATTAGTCTCAGACAAATTTCCTCCAAATACCAGTATTATAAGCTCGGGTGCAGCCTTGAGAAGATCCAGCGCGCAATTAACATCAATATCGTCTTCCTCTTGCATACGGATTCGGGATAGGTTATTATCCAAGTTGAGTTGCTTGAGATTTCCATAAGTTGGTATGCTGCTAATTCGGGGTAGTTCCGCTGGCATCTCCAGATGAAGAGTCTCGAGCCAGGGACACAATGCAAATTGGATTAGTGCTTGAGGTAATAATGTTTGATGTCCTGTCATGTCTGAGAAATAAATTCTGGGTGGAGTCTGTATGGAAAAAAACCTGCAGTTGCAGTTGCAATATCGATTAGTGTATTCCAAGGAGGCAAGGTTTAGTGCCGAAATCTCCATTTTGGTTCCCATCTCACAATGTAACACTTTGAGATCAGTTAGACGATCACCAGCAACAATATTTAGTGCACGCGTCATGGTGCGTCGATCCGGCTCAGTTAGACAATTACAGGCAACAAAAGAAACTCAGATACAAACAACCTATTATCCGGCACCGATATAGGGTCAAGCTTTCGAGTAACAAATAATTAACAGAGAAGAGATTTGGCATCAGACATTGATTGACAGAAACTCGATACAGACGAAGAGTAGTTAATTAGCCGATTCAATCCGTCACAATCAGTAGGAGGAGGTCTTAGAATACAATTCTCCAATAACAAATGTTTTAGATTTAAAGCCGAGCCAACAAGTGAACAGTTAGGGAAAACATAATCATTACCTCGTAACGAACAAGAATACCAAGTCGAAGATGTAGCTCTTCAACCCCTTTTGTAATTGCCCAACGAGTCCATTTATCAAGGATGGCACGCCATTCTGCCGTAAGATAGCCATTAATTTTCAAAGAGTCAACCTTGTTACCTTGATATTGCTGCAAATATATACTCACACGTCTTAAAAAGTCTTGTTTCTCGGACTTCTTCTCCTCATACGTCCTGAATATGCTCCCGTAAAAGTTTAGATAATTTAACTCAAGATTGCGCCTGGTTAGTATTGGATGAGAAAGGTGCTTCCACTGAGGAGGGGAAGCCAGGATAGTATTCACTGCGTCTTTTAGCGGTAGCAATTAATGAGTATGGATTCCATACGCAATTCGGCAACTCGGTAATTCCACATCTTCTATTTCTTTCTTGCTCACCAGATACACATACAACCATTGCTTAATTGTTGAGATAATTACTTCTTTGTTTTAGTTGGTCTTCAGACTTTGGTTGATGGAATTTAACTTTATGGAAGAGAAGAAGAGCAGCAACTTTGGGCATGAAAAGGGGATTGAGCGGGCAATAGCTAGAACAAAATAGGTGTGTATCAACTGAGAAAACCCTTATAGAGTCCCAGGTTTAAATACTAACACAAGTCGGTATATCTTTAACAATCCTAAATTAATGTCAAAAGGAAACACGAGGTATTTAGTGTTGGAAATGAGAATATTCTCATAAGCTTAAACTTTCTAGCTGGATATGGTTTATGTCGAAGCTTAATTATTCCATTTAGGAATATGATCTTTTCTCCTCTCCGAGAAGGTATGGTTTTTCTATCACCAATTGGATTATAACTGGGGTGCTATATATAGAGGATCGAGAGCGGTAGTAAATCAATGTACTGTTTATAGATCAGTGACAAGAGAAGTGTATATCTCTTAGGTAAAGGAGCAGAGACGTCAAGAGTGAGTAAATTGTTGATTTTGTCTCATCTTATTCCACTAGGTGTGGGCTGAATCAGAGGATGTGATGGTAGACTCTTCAATAAAACATGCATGGATTTTGAGAATGAAAGAGAAATTGATGCAAGTTTCATGGTATGCAAATACTGACTCAAAACTAGGTTCTACAACACATCTTTATGACTTGACACAAATGATCACTAGGCACACCATCACAAGCTGAGAGAAGAAGAAAGCAACAACAGTAGTTGCACTAACATAAAAAATTCTCGAAACCATCTACCAACATTCAGCTAAAAGCAGAGCAATAACAGTATTGCGTTATTAAACGCGTGTCTCAAGGCGCGCTATTTTAAATACTGAACTTATATTGAGAGTCTACTTAAGAAAAGCACGAGATTGAGAACAAACCTAATGCATGCGTAAGTGACAAAACCCTCCACAGGCCCAACTTTCATTATGGGTTGGGCTTGAAGGCCCAACTGGCCCCAGACTCAAGTCTACAACTGCATGCAATGATGCAAAACCTTCTTTCTTTAGTTTCTTAAGAAAATCACCACTCTACCGCCCAAAATCGTACCAACCGGAAATTCATTGGCACGTTCGCTGTATCCAACAACAGAAAATAGTCAAAATACATGGTATCAGAGACCCGAAATGGTAAAAAAGCAAAATAAAATGACAGAGATATAGAGATAACGATAGGGATAAAGAGAGAAAACGGACGACGACCAGAAAGATGATCGCACCGGGCAAATCGTCGTCGACTTCCGACAGTTAGTCCCCACCACACATACCACCTTCCCTTTTCCATTAATTTAAGACCTGAAACCCAAAAGAGCCCACCGTTTTATAATCTCTAAACACAGTCATTCACTCACAACAAAATCTTCTTCTTCTTCGTTATTTCTGATGCTTCCTCCTTATATTTAAGAAAAAGTCAAATTTATCCCATTCTTATTTTTATATACTCCTCCTCAAATATCTCTTCGTCTCTTTCTCTGTTCCTGCAGCTCCCTGAGACCAACCTGGAATAATCTCAGAGAAGCTCAAATAAAACCTCTCCCATATTTTTCTTCTTTCTTTCCCTTATATTAAATCTTGTTAATTTCTTCTAGCCTGGTTTGGATTTCAAATTTGATTGAATCGGTCTATAAATCGTTCAAGATGGATTCCGAGTTCTGGACCTCCCGCCTCGCCGCCGCGAAACGTCAGTACACGTTGCAGCACCATCACCAGAGCTCCCACTTGGGTTCGTACCGTGGGTTCTGTTACGTTTGTTCATTTCTTTACGGGTGGTTTCTGTTACGTTCGTTCATTTCGATAACTCAGAAATATATTGAATCGGATTTTTGTTGTTTTGTGTAGATCGGCTGAGCATGGATGATTTTGAGGTGGAAGACGAGGTCCGACCGGACTTCCCGTGCCCGTATTGCTACGAGGACTTCGACATCGCGTCGTTGTGTTCGCACCTCGAGGACGAGCACCCGTGCGAATCTAGAGTCACCGTACGTGGATTATAAATCTTTCTCTTTCCTTTTGTTTGCATGAAGTTTCTTGATTTGGTTCTAAACGAAGAAAAGGGCAAGATCTTTGGTTTCGTCAGGTCAAATTGTTTTGCCTAATTAGGAAATTAATGTCCGACCTCTTTTCATTTATCACAACTCACATGCATATGAGTAAGTTACCTTTTGTTTATTGTGTCTTTGTTTTTTGGGTATTGAAATTATGCAAAAGATCATAGCTTTTTCCTTATATAGGAAATTTTTGGTTCAAATCATTTTGAGTTTGGTTATTTGCGTAAGGGGTTTGTCTTCTATGCATATGGTGCATGTTTGAGCTGAGAATAGATTAGATGGTTAATGCTCCTTTTCCATGGCCTCCGTTTCATGATGAGATTGTTTTGTAAAAGAGGGTTAAAGTAGTCGGCTTTGGATGCTTTTATTCCACTTTGGTCATTCAGTATGAGATGTGCACAAACCTTAAACTGGGGAATGCCTATTTGAAATTGCAGAATGGTTGAATCATTTGATTAGTCATTTATGTGATGGTTGAATATGACTCTCCATCATGGTATCTTCTGTTAGTTATTGAATGCCTTCAGCTCTCACCCCTTGTCCTTTATATGAGGTCTTCCCGAACTATCATCTATAGTCAAGCAACTCAAATTGTTTTGGCAAGAAAAAAAGTTCAATTGTGTTTTAATTTTAAGCGGAAATGCTAATAGTCTATGTTGCTTCATTTGTTGGTTTTATAATTATGAAATTCTCCACACAAGTTATATCCACCTGCACTGAATATATGAAGGTTGGATGAATTAGATATTCTATCACTTGATGCCTCAACATGGTTGGGAGTTGGAAGTTGGAACAATAATGGAGAACTTTTTAACTATAAGGATTAACTTTAAGACTTAAAAGTCACATTAAACTTGAAGTAATGAAATGGTAGGTGAGTGTTAATTATTTGCTGTACTTCCACTCCTGAACTTGCAATGATGAAACTTTGTTGAAACAAAGTACTATTCTGCTTCCCTTTAGGTACTTTGTAGTTTGTACCCATGTTTTCCTATTTCTGAAATAGATGAAGGCTAGGTGTAACAAATTTCTAAATTGTATTGATATTTGATGCAAAAAAGACTGAAGCTGTATTTACTTTCCTTCTTTTGCAGGTTTGTCCGATTTGCTCAATTAAAGTTACACGGGACATGTTAAGTCATATTACACTGCAACATGGGCACTTGTTCAAGATATCCTTTAAACAGGAATTTAAATAATGTTGAGACCTCACTCATTGTATAATGCCTGATAATATTTAACCATGTACAGAGTTTGATTCGTACGTTTAGTTTCCCTTAACAGAAGATCACTTGCAGAGACGTCACAGGTTACGTAGAGTTGCTGTTCCTAATAGTCAAGCACTGTCTCTCCTTGGCCGGGATCTTCGTGAGGCTCATCTCCAGGTGCTTTTAGGGAGTGGGGGATATCGATCAGAGAATGCTAATGTGACTAATGCAGCTACTGATCCATTCCTGTCATCACTTATTTTGAATTTCCCTGCATCAGGAGCAGATGAAATTTCAAAATCTGTGGTAACAACTGCTGAGGACACTCCTGCAAAGAAGGTGGCGCCATCACATATTTGGAAATCAAGGTACTGTTTCGTGTTCATCAGAAACTGTGCTTTTCATTGACTTTTAAACCGCTTCCAATAACTATCTAAATGTTAGAAAGTGATGCATTGTATATCAACCTCACACAATCTGAATGTTGGTTTACTACCTAGTTGCCCTATTCCAACATATAGTGCCAAGTAATTAGTTCACTTAAATGCTTCTCTCTATTCTTTAGAAAACTTGTTCTGCATGTCTCTGAATTCTTAATGCATCAAAAGTATGGTAGACAGCATATCGACCTTGGCTCTATAGACTGGAGTAGACACTGCCAAACTTTTGTTTGGATAGGTGAGGAGTTCAAACATCTTCAAGGTACAAGTGCTAATCCCCAAGGTGGTGCCTAGGCAATGCTTGAACTGAGATTTGGTGTAAAATAAGGAATTCTCCTTTAAATGCCAAAAACAAATAATTTTTCCGAGTTTTTTCCTACATTTCTTCACATGCCTAGCTTGTAAAGGATCCATAAATTGTGTATACACCTCAATGCAATATGAGTAATAGCTCAGTAATTAGTTTTGTCTCAAGACTTCATGGTGAAGAGGCTTTTGCCCCATCTTCCAGGCTTAATGCATGCTCAAGCGCCTATAAAGCTGTTCTTTGGATCTAAATCGTTAGCTCTTTCTCTGTTTTTTGTCTCTTTCTCTCTCTCTCTCTCCCTGTCTATGTCTCTTGCAGTTTTGATCCTTCCTTGAGTCATGAAGAGCGGGAGAAAAGGATACAACAAGCTACGGGGAGAGCTGGTTTTGTGCAAGATCTGTTTCTCTCTACAATGTTAAGTGACTAATGGAGACAGTAAGTTTTTTCTTAATAAAATTGAGTTGCTCAAGAGCGTGTTAAGGGTTACTTTGTTGGGTGGGATTCTAATGGTTTTACCTTAAAACAACCCAATACATGCCTCCTATGAGTGCTTGGTTGAAATAACATGTCTTTATTAGCTCCTTTCCTTCAAAGAAACATTTATATTCTTTAGTTGATGGAAAACAATAATTTAACTTATGATAGTTTAAGTTGCCATGTAAATTGTAAACCGGTGAATGTGATATATATTTACTGTAGCAAAAGCCTTAATTGGTTCACAATGAAGCAAATGAATGCAAAAGAGCAAATGCTCTTCACTGTGATGGTGAAGGGTGAAGGAAAATTTTCAACCTGAGAACTGAATGTAAATTCTGCATCTACTTGTCCATTTGAAAGAGACTAAAAACAATCATCACTTCTTGCTGTTGTTTACCGTGTGTTCTGCCTTCCGAACCTTTTCCTTTTCTGTTGTTGACTGGTTTTCTAAACTGATATTCTCAGAGGAAAAACACTGCAATTATTATTGTTAAGATTGATGGTAGGTGGTATCTTATTATTCACTAAAAGATAAAAGTTAGGTTGTATCTTGAAAGAAGCCTACGATCATATCATCTCATCTCGCGGACTGCTTTTAACACAGTAAAACAAAGACACTGAAGGATAGAGAAATAGATAGTTTGGGTCTGTTTTTCTGAAACTGCATGTAATAACATGAAGAGGGAATGGAGTGGAGATGAAGAGGAACGGGGTTGATTCTTATTACCAAGGTCTCCCTCTGCAATGGCCAAGAAATGCTTGATGTTGTCGGAGTAAAGCATTGTCGACAAGAGCATCAACGACGAATATAACTTCTAGCCCCTGAGCCAACTCTTGGGTTTATTCCGCTGCTTGACTTTTGGACCCAGCTCGATAACTGGGCAACATTGCTTTGTGAAAATAATATCAACGCCACCTTAGGCTCACTCAATACGGTTGCCAGTTGCGACGCTTCATTTCTAACTAGAAATGGTACCCGCGCTATGCCGCGGGATTTGTTATTGTTAATCAATTGGTAGACTATGGCCGACTATAACCAATTTGTGCACAAAAACAAAAGCGATTTGCATTTTGTTATGAAGAGTTCAAATGTTTCAAAATATTTACGATTTGTGAACATTTTAGATTTACAGAAGGAATTCATAATCATCATCAATATAAACCAAAATTAGGTGATAGTTGATGAAGGTAATAAAATGGCATATATCATATATCAAATTACCACGTGTGCACATGCGAAGAATAGCCACATCAGTTTCCCAGAATCTAAATTAGGGAAATTCAAATACAAATCACCTATTAAGAAGCAATCCAGAATGGATGGAGTATACAATAAAAATAAAAAAACATATCATGCAAAGTTGCAAAATTGCATAATAAATTTGTACCATCCAGAATGGCTTGCTTGGCTGCTTTCACATTCAACTGCAACACCACATAATCCAATTAGCATCGAACAGATTGCAAGGATGCAAATTGTTAATGCAGTAAGTCAGACTTCATGATTCCTACATGAGACTTAATACTCAGATTTAATCTTATTACCTATTAATTGTCGTCAAATCATGACTATTTCAATATAAGCTATTAAGTGTCTAACATATACATGAAATCAAACCAAGTAAACAAACCAACTCACGTTGTAAGCCAACCGAAAGAAGATCTGTATGCAAATGCTTCTTAGCATACTCTGCAGCTAGTCAACCTTCATGCCCATCATTAATTGCAAAGTACGCACGCCTAGACATTCAAATTTCGTAACTTTACAAAACACCTCCCAATAATACTTCATCTACAATACTACATCAGACCTGAACATTAAGCATAATAAACAAAACCAAAGCATTAAGAACCTTAATTTTCTTTGAAAATCCAAGCTTGCATCCAGGAGCAGAACCCGAGTGTCATCCATGGTGTGCCTTAACCCCTTGTCCTCTGCTACCTCAGCTTCAATTTCAAAACCCCTACTTCCCTCACATCTAAATAGTTAGCCATGACCTTATTGCGCTTGTTTCCTTTACTGCAATTCATGCACTTTAATAGGCCAACCCTCTTGTCTTTGAACCTTCCAGCCAGAATGATTAACACAGTTGCATATAATGCTTGCCCTGCGTAATATAAAAGGAAAGCATAAAACTTTATCCAATGAACAAATGCAATTACTTCAGCATAGGTCAATGAGGAACTAACATATAATATTCGCTCAACCAATGCTATTTCTCTATTATGTCATCAATAGTTAGGATAAATGCTTTTACTATTTTCATAACATTAAATTGGGCCTCTATCCATGAAAGATTATCAATCATCTACTCTTCCCTTTTAATTTTTTGTTTGAATAACTAATCATCTGCTCTTCTGTTGCTTGGGTTGTACAGAAAGTGAAGTCATTTAACTGATCAACAAATTTTTTTTTTCTTATTATTGATGAGGTCAAAAAGTTGTATAGATGATGCTACAATGGTTAATATTGACCTCTTGTGTACCCCACAAACTGTGAACATCAACCACATTTTATACTATATATGTACAGCATACTTCATCCTGCAAGTAGGTTTATATCAGTACTCTAGATTTACCATATCTTGGTAATAAGTACTATAACAAAATCATCTAATAAGAGAATCTGGTAGACATAGGCCAAAGGGTCTAAAGAAAGAGTAGATAAAGTAACCTAAGGTCTGGAAAAAAGAGGAAATCACATCTGAAGAAGTAAGCATGTGTCTTACACTTCCAGAGAACCATTTCTACCAATGTTATATTGCTTAGTATAATTGCTGAACCAATTGGACGTGAAGTGGCTGAGGCTAGTTATATTTATAATCAAAGGAACCAAAACAAAAGGCTTAAAAAATTTGATGAAAATCAGAAGCAATTTCATTATATAATAAACGAATAGTACAGAGAAATTAAACTCATCGATCATCTCTAAGATATTAATAGTAGAAAACTCCTAAATCATCATCATCAATATCTTTTGCAAATGGACCACTTCTTATAGTTTCTGGTAATTAATCAATGAATTAGATACCCAAAACCTAATCGAACCAATCAACCTCCACTCTCTATCAATTCACCTCAGAAATCAAAGAAACCGATCAAACTAAACTCAGAGTGACTAGATTTTTCAGAAAAGCCCAAGGAGGTAAAAGCTCTAAAGGTTCCAAATTTTGACAGAGATGAATTGGAAATTTATGTGAACTGAGAGAAGAAAAGGGAAGGGAGTGAAGCAATTGACCTAAAAACTGAGAGAGAGAGAGAGAGATGAATTGGCCATCGCTGTGTGACTGAGTAACCAAAGACGCAACCAAGAACTTGGTTTACGATTTCTGTGCGAGGAGAGCGAGAGAAATTTGTTGATTCGAGTGGACAACAAGAGTGATTTGGACACTGCGACTGGCAAGAGAGAGAGAGGAAAACAGATCGATGAAAGTTTTGTAAAAAAAAAAAGAGTTTTCTAGAGAGCCTGACGGGAGAGAAGAGAAAAGTCAGCAAAACAATAGCAGGGCTGCAATTGAAGGAGAAACTGAGAGCAAAAACGTCATTACACTGTCGTGGGGAACAGTCCGCAACAGTGCTAGGACGCTTAATATATAGTAAATATCTGTGTACAGAAACCGTGTCTGATCAAAGAGACCAACATGCATGCAGAGGAGAACTCTAGAGTCCCGTTAGCACCGAAGCTAACCATCTTTTAGACTAACATTTCAGTCACATACCGACATTTCCACCGTTTAGTATTTGAGTCGCTATGAGTATATCATTTCTATAAATTTTTCGCTAAATGAATAATTGTTTGGGTATTCATAACCTAATTATAAACACGAATTGTTTAAGTTGGACAGATTCGGTTCGTCCATTAATTTGATCTAGTTCGGTATCCAAACGATCGTCAACTTCACTGAAGCATAAGTAATCTACTCATAACTCATAAAGATCTAAAAATTGAACGGCGGACATGCCGACATGTGACCGAAAGTTGGTCTAAACTCTAAAAGATGGTTAGCTTCTTAATACGAAGCTAACTGTTTAGCTTTAGAGTGTTCCTCTATTTTTTTTGTGTTAGCTAATAATTTTCAAGAAATTAAGACAACGTTCTTTTTTCTTTGGCAAGCAAAATAGAGGAGCAGCAGCTTCCACCAAATCTCTCTAAAACCAACAAAAAATCAAGCTTCGAAAAGGAAATTGAGGAAGAACTAATCGATCACCATTGCTATAAGATAAAAGATGGAGAAGTATCCCACCACACTATATTAGAAGAAATCGCATCATAATCAGCCTAAGACATTGGCTATTTTATCTTTTTCGCGGGAAATATGTGAAGAATGGAAAGTCCTTTGAGTAATCCGGTATAAGTAATTAAGCTAACTAACACAACAAGCATGTTCACCTGGTTAGTAAATGACTAAGAAAATTATGCTCAACAATTTTTGAATGTAAATCAAATGGTGGAAAGAATTATTTTCAGTTCAGTTGTTTTATTTCCAATCCTTGGATTTACATCGAAAGTTATTGAACATAGTTTATTTGGTCAGTTACTGACCAAGTAAACACCACTACTAACACAAAATTATTAGGGAACCATCAAAGGATATTCAATAAAATCAAGAATAAGCGAGGAATAAACCTCTAGCAATATATACTTCTATCAAACACTCAAGTCAGCTCAATTGCCTTGACCATAACCATCACTTCCACCACAATGGAACTAGGGATATGAAGACTATAAGCAAAAGCTCCGAATATTTCTCTAAAAACAGTGTTCAAGATATTTTAGTCTTTTCATTGATTTTATTATTTCTATCACAAATGTTCACACGAAGGAGGCTAAGGGTCACCTAACAGAACACTTAGCTAACGACGTCCATGACAAGTGGCGTTAATGATGTCCATGGCTAATGAGAGGCAAACGATTGCCTTTCCCTATGCTCATGTAAGTGATGTTACATGGCAAGCAAGGATAACAATGCCTATGGCAAGCGGGCTCACACGCACACGCCCACTTCCATGTAACTAAAGCTAATGATGTCCATGTAAATGAAGCTAAGCACACCTAAACGCGTTATATGCATTTCCAACTCCATTAGTAGGGATGGCAATAGGGCGGGTTGGGGATGGGGATCACAATACCATCCTCATCCCCGAGGTTATTCTCTATCCCCATCCCCGCTCCAATTCCCAATAAAAATATATCAGGGATTCCCCGTCCCTATCCCTATTGGGGACTAAGCCTCCAAACCCGTCCCAAATCTCTAATAAGAATTTTTTTTAAATCAAAATCTACAGCAAATAAAATTATATCATAATTCAATAAGTACAAAAGTCAAAACATCATTAAAGTAAAAGTGTAGCCATTAAAGTAAAACATCACAATATTATCCCCGCCCCATCCCCAATCTTAGATAGCGGGGATTTGGGATCCTCATCCCCATTTCCCATTTGTCCTCGAATTCTCTCCCCATTAGGAGCGGGTATCCAATAGAGCTCTGCCCCGCTGGAGATTTTTCCATCCCTATCCATTTGAATCAACTCATAATTTTTTTCTTTTTTTGTCCAAAACCATGATTTTCACCCAAAACTATGGTACACAGTTTTTAGGCCAAAATTGCATGTTCTAATTTCCTCACCAAAAATTTTTCACTATTAAATTATGATTTAAAAACAATTCTAGAACTGACGTAACTTAAAAATCTTAATCCGAACTTTTTTTACTATTTTTCAAAGTTGAAAAAAAAAATCATATAAAAACTTGAGTCGAGATTTTAGCGGCACTTGGAGAAACTCCTAAAAATGATTCTTTACTAATGATGAGATAGACAAGGAGAAATTCAATTAAACATTATTTTGAGGTTTGACATGTTTTGACATACCATGTCATGAAATGTTCACAAGAAAGTGGTCCATCATCCCACTGACGGCTGTCACCATGGGCGAGGTGGACGCCGGATGCGAAATCAATTGCCTAGGACGGTGTTGGCCACCATGAACATGGAAATGAATTGCAAAAGTGAAAATTATCTCTAATTAACTCTCCTTATTAGTCAATTCACCGACAAGCACCGACAAATGAGACCCATCCATTGTCTACAATTTCCGTCCAAAAGAATAGAACAAATGGAAATATTAATTTAAATTGTTTACCAAAAAAGTATATATGGTATTCAGAAAACACATTTATCAGTGACTCTAGTTGTAGTCCTACTAACTATAGTAGTCCGCTACCCATTCACCGCCCACCAACTCTCGTCCTATCATTGCCTTCCGCAAAGTAGAAGAAGTCAAATACTCGAAAACTAGCCAATAGCCTAATTTATGGGATAGAACCATCAAATAAAATGCGATCTGTATAGAATAAGACAATAAGGTCCAACAAGAACCTTGCTACCTGCTGGTGGAATGTTTATATCCACCAGTCTTCTGAAAACCCTTCATATATATCTTCATTTTGTTACCCTTTTTGCCTTTTGAATTAGCTGTTCAGAACCCTAGCCTTCATACAACTCTTGCCTTTGAACAATCTCTGAAGATATTCGTGATCGAGATCGATGATGGTGGAGCTATTTGTGTTGGGGTGCACAGGAGTTGTCATGTTTCTTCATGGAGCCAACTTCGTCTTCCACCTTATTTCCCAACACTTTGCATTTCGATCTATCAGGTGATCAATCTCATCTTTTAGTTAGGTCGGATCTTCAGTACTACTGCTTTGAACTTTTGTTATGTATCTGAATTGGAAATTTTCAATATTAGGAGTGAGTCTTTTGTTCAGTACGTCGTATGTATTATCTGAGTTTCTAAGGCTGGTGCATGACCTTTCTTAGGGTCATTTTGATTGTGCTTTTTTTTTTCGATGCAGTAATTGTTTTCTTTATGCGTTCATGCAGTAATTGTTATGGTTTAGCATGTGTAGTGGAATGCCATATTTTCGAGATTGTTTATATTTTGACTTCTGGATGTGTTGTTGTCTTTGGTTTCAGCTTTCTGGGATTCGTTGGGTGGTAGATGGACCAGAAAGGAAGGGGCAAAGCTAAGAAGAAACGATAATAGATCGAGTGCTCTAGAAATTAGGTAGCTTGACAAAGTTATATTGTACTATGTTAGCTCAACCATCTGGTAAGCTCCAAAAAACTGGAGCTTAAAAGTGTAAGAGCCAAATAAGAAAAAGCTCCAAAAAAATGGAGTTTTCATTGAGCTAGTTAAACCAATAATGTGAATTTTGTGTCTGCAACGCAATTATAACGCACGTTGCTTCACATTTTGGAATAAGTTTGTCAAACTGTTCTACTTTGCATTGATTAATTGCTCAATATTTGTTTAGTGCGATCATATTGCAGCTTCGAAGTTAAGCGTGTTTGGCTAGAATAATGCTAGCTACTATGGCTAATCTGAGTATTCTCTAGGGAAGTTGCCCTTACTATTTGGTTTATAAGAGTAAAAGCCAAATTAAGCACCCAACAAACTTTCTCGAGCTAAAAAGGGCTGGTGGATCGAGGATGACGGGTCTTTCTCTCCAACCTCCCGAATTAAGAAACTTGTGTTTGGTAGACTTTCAAGATGTGACACTGAGACATAATATTGTGAATTGAAGAGCAAATCCCGGATGCTTTGCAAATTGTGCAAGCATAATTTCCCTATCAGAGACACAGGATGAATGAAAGGTTTTCGGAATGACGACTGAAAAACTCATCATAGATTTACATAATGGGGACTTGAGGAGAGTATACTAGATAATTTTGAAAGCTGAGGATTAGTATAAATAACTCACCTTCTAACTTAATGAAATTAAAATTTTAAGACTATCAGAGCTATCACAGAAAATAATTAATATTAAAATAGATTATAAATTCGATTTTAAATAAATACGCTCAATAAATTAAAATTTTCTTTCACGACACTTCGAGTTAAATTCCATCCCACTAATGTTTCCACCAAACTATGGTACACAAAAGCAAGCACTTTTTTTTAGAGTGAATACAAAAGTACTTTGTAACCTATACTTTGACGGTTGTGGCAATTCTACCTATATAGGTGTTAAAACCCCACAGGTTTAGTCAATGTTCAAATGGACCATGAAGCTAAGCTTATTCCATTCCGTCCAAAACCCTCGTCTTCCCCAACGACTTTACCTGCCTTTTAAACCCAAAACCCTCCCAACCCAATTTCTAAACTCTGCTAAACACATCCAAACCTTAGCTCAATTCTCCACACACCCACAAACCACCCCTATTCAAAGCTCACTCGAAGCCCACAATTCTATCTCCTTCTCTAAGCTACTGTCTCAATGCGCTGCTTCCAAATCTGTGCGTGTGGGCATGGAAGTCCATGCCCACTTAATCAGATTCGGGTTGTCCCAAGACTCGAGCTTTCGGAACCATTTGATCAATTTCTATGCAAAAAGCAGGTTTTTTGGGCATGCCCGGAAGCTGATCGACGAAAGTCCTGAACCAGATTTGGTTGCTTGGTCTGCTTTGATTTCTGGGTATGCCCAAAATGGGCTTGGTAGAGAAGCCATTTCAGCTTTTCATGAGATGCATGGATTGGGGGTGCAGTGTAATGAGTTCGCGTTCCCAAGTGTGCTCAAGGCTTGCACTAGTTCTAAAGATTTGAGGCTGGGGAAGCAGGTTCATGGGGTGGTGTTGGTGACCGGGTTTGAGTCTGATGAGTTTGTTGCGAATACTTTGGTGGTTATGTATTCGAAATGTGGGGAGTTTGGGGATTCCAGGAGGCTGTTTGATGCAATTCCGGAGAGGAATGTTGTATCGTGGAATGCGTTGTTTTCGTGTTATGTGCAGAGTGATTTCTTTGGGGAGGCAATGGATTTGTTTGAGGAAATGGTTGTGAGTGGAATAAGGCCTAATGAGTATAGTCTGTCTAGTATAATAAATGCTTGTACTGGGTTGGGGGATGGTAGAAAAGGAAGGAAAATTCATGGATATATAGTTAAGCTTGGGTATGATTCGGATTCTTTCTCAGCCAATGCGCTTGTTGACATGTATGCAAAAGCCAAAGGTCTTGAAGATGCAATTTCAGTTTTTGAGAAAATTGCACAACCAGATATTGTATCCTGGAATGCTGTTATTGCTGGTTGTGTTCTTCACAACCGCTATGGACGGGCGCTCAAATTGTTCAGGCAACTGAGAGGGTCAGGAATCCATCCAAATATGTTTACGTTATCAAGTGCACTTAAAGCTTGTGCTGGGATGGGGTTCGAGAAATTGGGTAGGCAGTTGCACTCTTTCTTGATAAAGATGGATACAGAATCAGATTCGTATGTCAAAGTTGGACTGATAGATATGTATTGCAAGTGTGAGATGATGACTGATGCAAGGGTGCTTTTTAATATGATGCCAAAGAAAGACATGATTGCATGGAACGCTGTTATCTCTGGTCATTCACAGATGGCCGAAGACATAGAAGCTGTAACCCTCTTTCCTGAAATGCATAGGGAAGGAATAGGATTCAATGAGACTACTATATCTACAGTCCTCAAATCCACCGCGAGCTTGCAGGCAGTAAAAGTTTGTGAACAAGTTCACGCTCTTTCTGTCAAAACAGGTTTTCAGTCTGACATGTATGTTATAAATAGCCTTCTTGATACATATGGAAAATGTGGGCAAGTAGAAAATGCAGTAAGAATTTTTGAAGAATGCAAAACTGAAGATTTGGTGGCTTTCACATCAATGATCACTGCCTATGCTCAATATGAACAAGGCGAAGAAGCTTTAAAACTCTATGTGCAAATGCTAGAGAGGGGGAACAAGCCTGATTCATTTGTATGCAGTTCTCTTCTGAATACTTGTGCAAATTTGTCCGCGTATGAGCAAGGGAAGCTGATTCATGTTCATATTCTGAAGTTTGGATTTTTGTCTGATGCTTTTGCCGGAAATTCCCTTGTTAATATGTATGCAAAATGTGGAAGCATAGATGATGCAGGTCGTGCTTTCTCCGAGGTACCTGAGAGAGGAATAGTTTCATGGTC
This sequence comes from Rosa persica, assembly GCA_025331145.1. Lineage (NCBI taxonomy): Eukaryota > Viridiplantae > Streptophyta > Magnoliopsida > Rosales > Rosaceae > Rosa > Rosa persica. Next base: position 4,264,374 of record WFKR01000005.1, on the reverse strand, counting down.
TGCAATGATTGGAGGACTTGCTCAACACGGACATGGAAAAGAGGCCCTCAATATGTTCAATCAGATGCTCAGAGATGGTATTTGCCCCAATCATATTACTTTAGTCAGTGTCCTCTGTGCATGCAATCATGCAGGTTTGGTAATTGAAGCCCGAAAACATTTTGAGTCAATGAAAGAGTTGTTTGGGGTTCTGCCAAGGGAGGAGCATTATGCCTGCATGATTGATCTTCTTGGCAGAGCAGGAAAGATAAACGAGGCAATGGATCTTGTCAACACAATGCCATTTCAAGCAAACGCCTCAGTTTGGGGGTCACTTCTTGGTGCTGCAAGAATCCATAAAAATGTTGAGCTTGGTGAACGTGCTGCTGATATGCTCTTAGTTCTGGAGCCTGAGAAATCCGGTACCCATGTACTTCTTGCAAACATTTATGCAGCAGCTGGCATGTGGGACAAGGTAGCAAAAATGAGAAGACTTATGAAAGATAACCAGGTAAAGAAGGAACCTGGGATGAGTTGGATTGAGGTCCAAGACAAGGTATACACCTTTATTGTAGGAGATAGAAGTCATTCAAGAAGCAGGGAGATATATGCAAAACTTGATGAGCTGCTTGACCTTATGCATAAAGCTGGCTATGTTCCAATGGTGGAGATTGACCTCCATGATGTGGAACAAAGCGAGAAGGAGCGACTTCTGCGATACCACAGTGAGAAGCTTGCAGTGGCTTTTGCATTGATTGTCACTCCGCCTGGAGCTCCCATTAGAGTGAAGAAGAATTTAAGAGTATGTATAGATTGCCATACTGCATTCAAGTTCATCTGTAAAATTGTCTCGAGGGAGATAATCGTGAGGGACATCAATAGATTTCATCATTTCAAAGATGGCTCATGCTCTTGTGGGGATTACTGGTGATTTATACTAGAGAAGAGGTATCCTTTTCCGGTTTTCCCTATCATTCTAAACCAAAATTTTGTATCCCATTACTATAGAATTAGAACGTTAACTATTAAATGAAAAGTGTTTTTTCTTCTGGGAAAGAAAAATGAATTTGTTTCCTAACTTCTCTAAAACTAAAGACTAAACAAGCTTCACTGGTCCATAGTATCCAATGCATTATTTATGTTTGATTGTGTTTCTAACGTGGTAGGCCTATGCAAGTATAATAGTACACAAAGGAGACTTCTTTGACGCTCCATTTCACATTGTGGAATTCTCCTTGACACACAGTATGAATAAAAATTATCATTTCTTTTGTAAGGCCACAGCCTCTCTCGAGTCAAACAACCATGCATGCATAATTATTGGCAGTAAATCCTTGGTTTTTGATAATGGCCTCACTTATTTTCTATAAAAAAAAAATGAAATGAAAGATAATGCTTTACTTATTGCTAGAAAAGAAAGAAAAACAAAAGAATAATGCTTTAATTTTTCTCTCCATTTGTTGATGATATAAAGGAATTATCATTGGTTCATCTTCTTCTTATAAGTCTCTGGGCTTATAAAGTCTTTGGTACTGTGATCTCGATCAAAAAAATCTTATTATGCTATAAAATACCAGCTAATAGTTGAGAGTAGTTGATACCAAACTCCCATTTTCAATTATATCCATACATAATAGAACTTCCTTTCTTCCTTCAGAATAATGGAGTCTTTTGCCTCAAACATAGCACAGATCGTCTTCGAAAAGCTAGCTTCCCGTGCTTACGAAGAAATTCACATCGCATTGAGTGTCAAAGTTGAGCTGAACAAGCTTGAGGAGACTTTATCATGCATCACTTTACTGCTCCTGGATGCGGAGGAAAAGCAGATGAACAACCGCGTACTCACTGATTGGTTGGGAAAGCTCAAAGATGTTTGCTACGATATTGATGATGAGCTCGATGCCTCTGCATTCAAACAGTTGCGGATGCAAGTGCTTATCCGTGGAAGCGTGGCCGGAAAGGTATGCCATCTTTTTTCACGTTGGAATTCACTCGTGTTTCCAATCTATACTGGTCAAAAAATCAAACAGATTAGAGCAAGATTGAATGAAATTGCAGCTGCCAAAGATCAGTTTCATCTTAAAGAAAGAGCCGGAGAATGGCATGGTCTGCACATGAACAGGGAGACATATTCTTTTGTCAAAGTGTCGGATGTTATTGGGAGAGATAATGATAAAGAAAATATTATCATTCATCTCTTGAAGGACACTGACCATGCAGATCAAAATGTTTCTGTTATTTCTATTACTGGATTAGGAGGTCTGGGAAAGACTACACTTGCTAAATTGGTGTATAACGATTCCACGGTGGTGAGAAACTTTGACTTGAGGATGTAGGTGTGTGTTTCTTATGATTTTGATAACAAGTCATTGGTGCGTAAAATTATTGGTTCTGCAACTAACCAAAAATATGAAGAGGATAGTTTTGAAAATCTGGCTATTAAGTTGCAAAATGAATTGAAAGACACAAAATTTTTGTTAGTGTTAGATGATGTTTGGGATAAGGAGCCGATGGGGATATCAATTACGAAGTGGATTGAATTGAAAACTTTACTAAATATTGGTGCTCGGGTAGTAAGATCATTGTAACAACACGCAATATGTCAGTTGTTTCGCTTTTGGGATCCGTGGATTACCAGCACCCTTTAGAAGGTCTTTCTCACGAGGATTGTATGTCTTTGTTTGTAGAAAGGGCATTTAGGAAAGAAGAAGAAAAAAAACTTTCCTCACTTGATGGAAGTTGCAAACAATATTGTGAAGAAGTGTGGAGGGGTTCCTCTGGCTGTGACCACTCTAGGGGGCATGCTCTATTTGAAAAGGGAACTACGTGACTGGTTGCATGTAAGAGATAATGATATATGGAAATTAGAGCAAAGAGAAGACGGTATTCTACCTGCATTGAAACTAAGCTATGATGCACTACCACTCTACTTGAAACCTTGTTTTGCCTTTAGCTCACTTTTCCCTAAGGATTATGAATTTGACAGCGTTGAGATCATTACAATGTGGATGGCACAAGGCTTCCTTCACTCCTCTACCAGAAATGATCAAGAGTTTGAAGAGATTGGCCTAGATTACATAGGGCAGCTATGTTCTAGATCCTTCTTTCACATTGAAGGAGATGATTTCTTTTGTATGAGGTTTAAGATGCATGATTTAATTCATGATTTAGCCATCTTGGTGGCACTGGCAGAGTACTCATCTGTCAATTTTCATCAATCTGGTTCGTTTGATAGGGTTCGGCACCTTTCAATATATACAAAGGACTTGTCTGACAATGAGGAAGTCCCTAATTTCATACTCCAGTTAAGCAAGGTGAGAACCATTCTCATCCCAGAAAAGAAGGTTGGCATCACTGGTCGATCTTTCATAAAAAAATGCATTTCCGGATTCAAATATTTGCGGTTTCTAGATCTGCATAGCTCAACTTTCGACGAGTTGCCAAGTTCCATTGGTAACTTGAGTCACTTGAGATATGTAGACCTATCTTATAATTGCCACATAAAAAGAGTTGGACTCACATTTGGTTTAAAACGGACTTCATACTTGTGTTACATTATTCCAAGTCACCTCAATTAATTCCTTGGGAGGTTGAAGGTGGCTTGGTTTAATTGTTTACACTATGTTCGTTCAAACTTCAAATCCATTTTCGAGTCTCTCATACAAGGAAATTCCTTGGCGGACAAGCTTGGTAATTATGTTGCTACAAATGAAGGTAGTGGCTTTCTCTGCTTAATTTTCTTGCGGGTCTCTATGGACGTGACTTATATTATATCACTCTGTACAGATTTTTATAGTGTTTTATTTGGTTTTTCTAATGGTATTTCATTTTTGATTGAATGAAAGATTCTATAATTCAAACCATTTGAATTGTATTGTCTAGTTTTTTGAATTTCCATTGGCATGAGGCCAATTCATATCGTCCTAGATTATGTATCTTCTTTATCAAGGCACTGGCCTAGTCGTCCCTATCATCCGTAATACTGTATTCCATATTTGATTATTAATAAATTCGAGAAACGGCAATGATTTGGCCCTTATCTTGCTTTTATATAATAATAATAATAATAATAATAATAATAATAATAATAATAATAATGACACATGTTAATTTGATTTGAGAGATAGATTAGTTCCATTTATGATAAACTATGACATTAATCTATTCTATATCGAACTAGTCTACCTTTATATTGACTTGGTAAGTTTTTTTCTTGATGGACTCTAGAAGTTCTCCTAATTCTATACCCATATACTTCTTGCAAACATTTACTGATTTACACAGCAGCTGGCATTTAGGACAAAGGTAGCGAAAATGAGAAGATTTATGAAAGATAACCAGGTAAAGAAGGAACGTGGGATGAGTTGGATTGAGGTCCAAGACAAGGTACACACCTTTATTGTAGGAGATAGAAGTCATTCAAGAAGTAGAGACATGTGAAAAACTTGATGAGTGCTTGACCGTATGCATAAACAGGGCTATGTTCCAATGGTGGAGATTGGCCTCCATGATGTGGAACAAAGCGAGAACGAGTGCCTTTGGCGATACCACATGTGAGAAGTTTGCAGTGGCTTTTGCATTGATTGTCACTCCGCCTGGAGCTCCCATTAGTGTGAAGAAGAATTTAAGAGTGTGTAGATTGCCATACTGTATTCAAGTTCATCTGTAAAATTGTCTCGCGGGAGATAATCGTGAGGGACATCAATAGATTCCATCATTTCAAAAATGGCTCATGCTCTTGTGGGGATTACTGGTGATTTGTACTGGAGAAGAGGTATCTATCATTCTCCCTGTTATCCCAAACCAAGATTTTGTATCCCGATTGATTGATGTACCGTATAACTGTTATCTTTTAATATATGGAGTTGTTTTTTCTTCTGGAAAAGAAACAGGTATTTGTTCCTAAGTTCCTAACATCTATAAAAATAAAGACTAAACAAGCTTCACTGATCCAAAAGTATTCAATGCCTTCAGGCTATCCAATTGTGGACATAACCATGACTACGTACAAGTCCCAGAACAATCAACATCGCCAAATCAAGATGGCGAAAGCCTTAATCAATCTGTTTAAACCTATTGAAGAATGGATAATGTACATGTAACATTTACAGCAAAAAATAAGTGTTCGTTCATTCGATTTCTTATACTAAAACATCATCGAGTCTTCTGACATAATTGTCAGCAATGAATACTTCACTTTGACTGAGATTCGACCACCCTCTACACAAAGCTTGGCTCCGGTAACCATCCAGTATCCTGGGTTGTCCTCAGGACCTCTCAACATTTCCTTGGTATCTACAAACGTCGCCATTTTTGGTGCCTTGGAAGGTAAAGGTGGGCCACCAGGATACACTGCTGAATTCAAGTCCACTTTTGGTGGCGGTGCCACAGGTGGATTGAGTGCAGCACTAAGCCTTGTGCTGATCAAGGTTGAGATGAATCCCGACTTACGTGATGAGCTTGAGCCTTCCCATTCTGATCTTCGGATCCTTGCAGAAGCCACAGTAGAAAATCCAAGCCTCAGGAACAAAACTTTCCTCATTCCAATAGCCTTGACTTCAAACCAGGCCTTTGTCACAATAGAAGCAGAGTCATTGATGCAGGCACCATTATACTGTACTGGGGCAGTGCATACATGTGAAAATATGCTCCACTTGACAGGTTCAAAGTAGCCTCGTTCCTCTGGCTCATCAAAGGGCTCATAATTGTGATCAGTTGAGACTTGAAAGGAACTGGGAAGACTTGTAAGATGCTGAAGATGGATTGCCATATGGTCACCTTTTTTACCTTCAAGGTACAAACGGATTCCTGTGACCGGTCGATTTACGGAATCAACCTGAAAATTATGAAATTAGAAACCACAATGTAATGAGAAACTAGTACATGCAGCAGTATGCTGGAGCATACAGATCAACGAAAATTATTACAATGAACTACAGAGAAATGGTAAGTAATAACTGCATCCATGAACTTATTCACACAATCACATCACTTCTTCACTTAATATAAACAATGCAAATCTTCCAAGACAAGGGAACTCCAAAAGGTGATCGGAAATTAGCATGCCATTATGTTACAGCACAAGATGTTACCTTCATAGTGTTAACGTATAGCTTGGGGCCCATAAAACTGAACTGAAGTGATGGGGATGCATGTCTTCTCCGCTTAAGACCAAGAGGCAGATCAGCGTATACTGGAGCCCATTGCCGTGGTAATTGAAATTCTAAGAATTGTTGAAGCTCCTCTATTGGTGGTTTATCTGGAAGGTTTACAGTCGAGATAAAATATTATTGACTTTATACAGATAAATAATGCAGATGAGTTGGACATTCAGCCATAAGGAGAGCAAGCTTAGAGTAAGAAAACTCACATCTAAGGTACAGATTTACTGCATGGCTAAGAAATCCATTGCCTTGAATACCACCCAAAAGTGATGTTATGGGCACAAAGGACATTGATATGACATTAGGCGCCTGTGATATAGTCGAAAGCCATTGGTTATGGCTTTGGCCAACATCAACACCTCCCCTTCGAACACTAATGGTAACTATATCCTGCATTACATGAGAAAATATAGGATAAACTTTAGACCATACAAATTGGTGTGTAACAAGAGTTATATGGGAAATCAAAAGGCCGCTTACATCATTCCTTGAGTGAGTGATGATGGGTGGCCTTATTGAGGATGCTAATGTTCTCTGAATATCCCAGTGAACAGGATGGTCATCCTGAAACAATGGACATAGATATTAAAGTAAAAATATGTAAACTCATCAATGTATAAAAAACTAAAAGGGATCAGGCAGGGTAATTGAAATTCCAAGTTTATTTAACTGCTTTACTCTGAACTAGTTTTAAGGGTATAGACCAACTGTGAATATTTACAAACACATGTATGCAAAAGGCTGTTATGGACTTTTCTTAATCAGAAAACCTCCGGTCATTTAGTAGTGATCTCTACCTTCATTCTCAAAAGCACCAAGTCATGAATCTTACGATCCATGTATTTAACAATTATAGAAATCTCAATAGTAAAATTGACGTTGCAATCTTAAAATACTGCCTACCCTCATTTTTCCTAATAAATCAGCAGTATTTGATATAGAAGATTCATTTGCATCATCAGAAAATCTCTCTTCAGCTAATTGCTTTAACAATTTCTGCAGTTCAGCGGGCTCAAGTTTTGAGTTTTGTAACTGCTTTACGTGAACTATATCCTTTCCGCCCATCTTCACCCCAACAACAATGTGAGTACCATACTTTTCAATGAACCTGGAAAAATTGAACAATGGGAATGATTAAAACTACATAAATCAGCAACCGGTCATAAAGACTTGAATTCAATCGCAGGTTATGATCACCAACAAAGGGTTTTGACAATTACTAGAGAACAAGGGAAAGCGTAGAGACAATTTAAGTATGATTTTTCACCTCACTCTCCACTACATTGTCATACACAGCAGTTATATATTAGCATAGAAATCAGATCATGAAGTACACTGGTCACAACTCCTACCAGATGAAGATTCCTCAACTGTTATACATTTTGCTAGTACTTCACAATTTTCCACTCTTTAATCTGTGCAGATAGACACAAAATATATATCGTAGATATGAAAATTCTAGCGAAATTAACTCTTCAGCAAGGGTTCTATATATATTCTGAATTTACTCCTATACTTTCATGTCTCATATATATGTGAAGCTATACATGTGCCTGGAGTGCTTATTTCAATAAAATCTTAATCACATTAGACAAGTTTCTTTCCATTTATATAAGGTATTTATACTTGTTTGTGAGATTTGGTTCTACTTCAACCGTCAAACTCTGCAAAACTTTGGTGTGCATTCAACAACGGAAAACATAGAACAAAATTGCATCGAAGACCCTAATGGCTTTGCTCTACATTCAAAGTCCACCAGCTCCTACATTCGACCGGCATGCCAACAATGACATAAACTCGAGCTTTCCACTAGAGAAAACTTACGCGGCAAGGCCAGCAGGGTCCCAAACAGAAGGCACGTCTTGTTTCACTTGCTCCGATAGTGTCAATTGGGATCGCGCTAACTCAATGTTATAGAGAGTTATCAACCAACCGTCAAAGGCAAGACATTTCGTGGGCGCTGCATCCTTCTGCCAGCAGCCGGTGTAGTTAAACATGGCATTAAACAAGCCGGACGGAATTTTCCCCGATAAAGAAAGTTCCTTATTGTACTGCTCCGACATCTGCAATGCAACAAAACACAAAAACTTAAAAGATAAAGCCTCCTCATAACCACTATTAACCCCATCATTACATTGCAAAGAATCAAATTTCTATTTCCTTGTAAAATTATTCAAGCTTGAGAACCATTCCATCATCAAAAGGGCTCAATTTCTACCAAAATCACAAGAATGCCACTAACTTGACTACTTGAGCACAATTTCATTCACAATCACATGGAAAAAAAAAAACAGAAATAGTAAAAACAAATAAAGCCCACCTCACCAAATATCACTAATTTCCATTCCCAAATCTTCAATTCATTTACCAAAACCCAGAAACCACTTCCCGCCAAAACAAAACATACCTGATTGAACGAAACGACGTCGGAGCGGAACTTGGTGCGCTCGCCCTTATCGCACTTGATGGAGGTAGGCACGTCAGGCACGACGGGGCCGCCGGGGATGACGAGGTCCCGGGTCCGGGTCGGATCCAACTCGATCAGTACGGACTTACACGAAGTCAACCGGAGATCGTTGCAGAAATTGTAACCCGACCCGATTGCCGCGACGGCCTTCTTGGCCGCCGACTGCGGGTCGAGCCGGTACACGTTGAGGGCCATGATGGATCGGGCTTCGGATCCTGTTAATCGGACCAAGTTGTGGGTCGGAGAGGTCGAGAGTGAAGAAGGGTGTGCGAAATTGAGGGATTAAGAAGAAGAAGGGGACGAAGACCCATTTGGGTTTCAACGATTTGAGATTGGACTGAAACAAAGTTGTAGTCTTTTCTCATTTTCTGGGGGCAGAAAAAAAAAAAAAAAAACAAGTTTGAATTTTTAGGGTTTATTGTATTTGCTGGGAAAGTGACTTTTTTGGTTTTGGAGGGTCGGAAAGTTCAAACAAGACGTAATGGGAACATATGGACCTCTTTGGAGGCGGCTGACGGCTTTCGTCCTCGTTGCGCCACGTGGCACCGCGTTCTTTTTAGTTTGGGGTTTTTTATTCTGCTTTTTGGTTGTTTGGCCGGTTTTACCCTTTCGGCGGTTCATGTCTACTTGTTTAGGGGGGCGATGATCCAAGCAGATTTTGTTGATTTAGGTCTTTTAAGGTGTAGGCTTGCCGTCGACGTTTGGGCCAAAATTTCCTACTTTTTTTTTTATTAAAAAAAGAGTAAAAATTTCTTATTTGTGATGAAATTTGACTAACTCATTTTTGACTAACCAAGCAGACAACGACCGTGCATCTTTTTTATTTCTTCCAGATTTCTTCCAGATTTTTATTTGTATTAAGTATTTCACATTTACGATGAAATTTATAAAGATTGACTCATTCTTTATTAGTATGTACATTTGTTATTTTGTACAAAAAGATCCTAATAACGCCGATTGCTCTAAGTTTGGAGAAGTTATTGTTTAAGTTTTGGGTTTTTAGTTGTTGGACCTTTTTGTGCCCAGGGAATAGATAAAATCGAAAACGAGTGTTGTGCTCCATTGGCCCTTATTCAGTTATTTGTATCTACATAACCAAACTGAAAAATTCTAGTGAGACAAAAATAGTAATCGAGTTGTAAATACAACCAATTGAGGGAGATATATTTGCAAGCGAAACAAATACGGAAATCGTGTTATGAGTTTTTTTTTTTTTTTTCAGACCAGAACTTTCACACATAAAAGAAATATTAGACAGAGGCCAGATGGATGTGAAAACGAAATGTAGAAAAGAAAGAGGTAGTGCAGCTATGTTTCCAGCATAATAGCATATAGCTTCGGTTCTTTTATTTTGTTATATACTATTTGAAGGATTATAATATGTGAAGGATATAATAATAAATCAACTAATCCAACAAGTTGAACCAACTCAAAAAATTTGGCTGATTTAGGGTGCTATTGTTGGTTGGGACCGAATTTTACACGACCCTAATTTGGATTGAGCAACTCAATATCATTTTGTATATATTGATTTTTGCTTATTCCCCTAAGTTCATTGCATTTGCGATTAATTATACACGAGTTCCTTAACTTTTTCCCCAATTTCCCATTGTAGTCCTTACATTCATCAAGATTGTTAGTACTGAACCCAAATCTGTACGTGTCGATTAGATGGTTGCCCGCTATGGAAAATATGTCGGCCCGCGTCACCAACGCCTGATCGTTCTATCATCTCACAGATTACGACACTGGAGCAATAGTTGTATCTCTAATTAATCGATCACTTGCAAAAACAAATAGATAACTTCAGATCTAGTCAAGCAAATCACATCCTGATTTGATGCATTCATAATTACTGAATGAAAATGGCAGCCACAAGCGAACCAAATTTTGGGTAACCTTCTTTAATTTACTGGTATCCCATACCCTCCGTCAAATGCAAATACATTCTCAACACCCAGAAAGCGCATGATAAGCAATGAAAATGCTTCAACCGGTTAATATATAAACGTAGATTCAGAAGAACCAGAAGTTCCATGTGCGAGTAATTAACCAACTGGAAAAGGCAACTCCATATATCTATCTCGAGCCTCCGTGCTCAAATACTAGTCGACATATCATCCTCAGACGTGTTTTTCGTTTTTGATTCTTTCCTGCGTAGTGTTGACTCACAGTGCAGCTTACGTTAATGACAGAAATATACTTGTATGGTGGGCAAGAATCGGTAAAGTCAATCTTTTTCCTCTGGTTTGTCGAGCAATACCAAACCTCTCATTTTCAGTTTAGTTATTTTTCTTTTCCCAACTCAACTCTCCCCCAACAACCTCTCATTCATGATGATTAAAACCACAGCGAACTCAGAATTTTGTCTATATGGGGGGCAGAATGCTTATAAAATTCAAATAAAGACTGAAAATAGGAGCGTAAACATTAGATTCTAAAGAGAACTCGTTCTATTATACAACGTGCTTTACTAGAGAAAAAGAAAGAAAATTCACTAAAGGCAGCAGCAGTTACTTGTCTCTATGCAAGTCCAGCGATGATTTAAAACTGCTACTCGTACCATTAATTAATTTTCTTGGTAAAAAAGTTCTTGACCATTCTGGATAATACCAATGAAAACCCTAGATATAATTTTGACCAAGAACGAGAAGGAGTCTAAAGCATAATTTAGTAATTTACACATTGATGAAATTGATGGAATATAGTCAACACGCAATAATACGGTCTCATTTAATTAGCCACCAACATATTGTGTGCATGAAATTGATGCTCAAGACTTGACTGCTCCACCAAACACGACTTCCTCGCTTTCATACTCCATAAGTCCATAGTCTATATAGTCACAATTCACACCCTCAATTATTTGCCTGCATGGATAGGGCTTAGCCCTTATAATACGCCGGGTAAGAAAATTATTTTGACCCGACTTTTACTGTGCTTTTTTAACTAGATGTTGCACTTGTAGTAGGCATCGTTTAGTTTGCAAAGTGAATAATCACGAAATAATTCATACTCCTCTGTCAATATTTGAAGATGGAGAATTTTATACGTAATGTTTGACATCTGTATGAAAGTAACCGAAAATTTAAGATAATATTACTGTTTGTGATTTATAATATAAGCGTAAAAAAAATATTAATAATTAGTATAAGAAATGTTTGAGACGGAAAAAACTTATAGAATTTAGAGGGAGATGGAGTCTGGGTCTCAATTTCACCCAAAAAGAATATTCTTTTTGATCATGCACTTTCTAAATTCGTGGAAGGAAATATTTCTTCTTCTTTTAGAGTCATTTTCTTCCTTTCAATAAGATTATACTTAAGTATCATGAATTTTACGTGGAATTCATCTCAATTACATTTCTTCCACTCATTTTTCAACTTCATTACTCATTCTCGCTAAACATTCAATTTCTCTTTCAATCAAAGAAAAAAAGAACATTCAATTTCTCTCACACCCAAAATACACCTCGCCACCGAAAACAACGATGATTAAACCGGTGTGCCATACAACTTCAACGTCGTAATCCGAGTTAAATCAGTATACAAACATACGTATTAATGTAGGCAGTATATCAATAGCTATCACATCGATATTGGCTCCAAAAACAAAAACCAAATAGCAGCCCTAACCCTCGCTCTAGGAAGCACCACATGTCATAATGCACTGAACAAAAGAAGTTAATAGATTGATGCCGATGGCGCTTGACTTTGACTGCTTCTTTGCCCTAACTCCGATCTCATCCACCGAAATAATTAACGCGCTTAATAATTAGTTACCAGTGGCTGTGCTGCTATGGTGGCTACACACTGACTTATCATCACAAGTAGTAGTATCAGTAGCAATCAAACTAGGTATTGCTGTCAGCCAATTACAGGAGACACGTAATAACCATGTGTTCCACGATTCATGCATATAAATCCATAGTAGATTAGATTCGCATAATAGTCTACGCGACATTACAAGCTTATCTCATCTTCTGGAAATTAACCACCGTACCTTGGCCCTTGGCAGGTGGCGCGTAACAACCCTGCTGCGTTTTATTCTTAATTAGTCTCTCCCTCTCATGGGACGTGTCAGGAGATAATGGGAGATCGTATCTTGTTTCTGATAGCGCTGCTTCGTATGAATAAACAAGCATCCACTAATACGCGCTTAATTAAAACATGTAGGGTTTATTAGTTTCCTGTCATATATTAATAATGCAGAAGCCATTGATTAGGGTTAGGGTTTGGCTTCACGTTGTAGTCTGATATAGATTGGTTAGGGTTTAAAGTTTGGCTCTTGTGTCGGATAATAGTTGTGAATAATGTTTGGGAGTATTACGTAATCAAATCTTGAAGTTGATATTTCATGTGATCAATATTATGCATAGTTAGTTACTGTATCAAACATAACATTTCAGATTAGAGTTTCACAGCGTGTTATTTTAATTTTTAAGCAATACAAAATCTAAAAACAAATATAATAGTGACATATAAACTCAATAATTGAAAATAATTATTAAGAGAGAATCTTATCATTTTATAAAGAGAATGAACTGACGTTTTTTCGAGAGAATTAGTCTGCAGTTATTTTCGAAATGTGCATGCCAATAACAAAATACGCTCTTAATTTCGCTGGTTTGTAGGATTGTATTTCTTTGGTCGAAGATCTATGATTTATTTGGTGGCAATGAGCAGCTGTACAAATTATGCTTGTTCATAATTCAGTAGTGGTTGGTGCAGATCCGGTTGTTGTTCTAGAAAACATAAAAAGCAAATAACTTATGTCCTTATGTGATTGTGTTCTTTCTAGATATGGAGGATAAGGTGGCTGCATCTCGTTCTTCCCTAAACAATGATTTTTCAAACTAGGCTACATACTATATGAACCAATATCGTTCTAAATCAGACGATAAAAGGAAAGCATAGCACTAGTGATAATCATACAATTATTAACTCCAACATTGAATATTTGGTTTGCCAAACAACTGGACACCATGTCCTAATTATTTGTAGTTGGTCATTCTAGTTAGAATTCACAACTGAAAATTCTAGTTTAATGATAATTGAACATGTTGCACATTGATCCTCTTAAAATAAAAGGAAAAGAAAAAAAACATGTTCCACATGTGATGCAAATCTTACTGACTTTTGTTTTTCTTTAATTTTTTTTATTAGAAGAACAACTAATAATAAAAAATTAGTGTCTTGTTAGTTGAATTCACGATAGTTAAAAAAAAAAAAATTAAGTCACTAAATTAAATAATATCGGGCAACATTTTTTGTTTTGTTTTAATTTCTAGGTTAGATTAGTTACTCAAATTGGTTTAAACATTAAAACAGTTGCCTTTTAGGTCCACAGAAAAACTGTGGATTAATCTTAGCCCATAAAGCCGACAATATCTTCACCATCGTTGATGTTTGAAGATAAAAGATTGTTGTCATGCACTTCCAAAAGAAATGACAAATTAACAGGTCCAACTATGACACCTGTATATTTTGGTACCAAGCAACCCCAACACAGGCCATTATCAATTTTACTTTTAAGAATTATCAACAGCTATAAAGAGAAATTCAACTCTAACCGATTAACTAAAATAAAATAAAAATTCACTTTGCAGTGAGTGTATATTGGTATCCGGCTATAGGCAATGCCTCGCTAGCCAAAATTAGTTTCTACTCGTTATTAAGGTGCCAATATATTTCATCAATACGTTGCTAGAAAATTAAACTATTAATTCCTTAGCCAAATTTCACACTTATAGTTCAAAATTTACTTGAAAATGACTATCATTGTTAGAGGTGATAAAGTCATTAAAATAATAGGATTTCTTAATTTATTTTTAAAGAATTTAAATATAATATCTTATCAGATAGTATGAATGAAAACTTTCGAAACACAAAATAATATTATAAGGTCAAGCTATCATGCCTGTTATTTATGGAAAGTCTACATATAACTATTATTGCCACTCGTCCTCCTACATATCTCTAACTTTATTTCCCAATAAATGTGCAATCTAAACAAAATCTACGTGATAAATGTTAGCTTAGACTTGGTCAGGAAGCAACTAAATGTGACAAGTAGCTGTATGCATGGTTACCTCAAACTAATGCATGACTACAATTTAAAAGGAGTAATAATCTGATACAGTAGTATATGGAGTTTATGATTGGTACCTGTCACGTACCTTATATAATATCGGGGTCTACATGCACCAAATAACTTTTTGATGGAGAGCCATTTGATGCGTCACTTGTATCACATTCTGATTGAGCTATTAAAGACCGCATTAGTTATTCATCCAATAGTCTTCTCTTACATTTCATAACCTGATACAACAATTAATTTATTTTATAAGGCAAATACAATAAATAAATACATAAAAATAAAATTAAGAGATTTAGGCGGTCGTTCTACTAAATTGATATAATCATTTAAAGAGAAAGAATAACGTAAGATATAATTACTTAATAAGAAAAAGTAACGTAATTAGTTGAGTAGACTAATGACGATATATCATGTAAGCAGGGAAATAAAATTAGATACAACAAATTTCCCATGTTGTACATTTGATATACCACAACTAACCCCAAACCCACAATTTGCGAGGAGCTTGGTAGTCGGTAGTATTATTCACGTGGCTCTTGGTAGATCAGACGATCAGTTATACATTTGCGTTATTAATCAATCGAACTGATTTTCTCAAAAAAAAAATTTGAACTGATTCAGTTGTTTAACTACTTGACTCGAGATTTTTTTAGACTAAAATTAATATTTCACGTATGTAACATATTGTATCATATTTAACTTGAAGTGCTAAATCGATACATAATCTTTTCTAATAAAACTAGTTAAAGTAAAATAAAAGCGAATAATTATATTCAAGAAACTTTTACTTGCTTTCCATGTATATAAGAAAATAAAAACCGGAAAAAAAGAGTAAAAACGCCATTACGGGTTTGCTGAATTTGTCCATGACCAGTGCCGAACTACTGGGTTAAAAAAACAGTAAATCAGGAAGGCCGTGTCTTTTTTCCGGATTAAACTGTAAAAATATAAACAGCAGTTTCCCAGCGCGTGTAAATCACGAAACGTTAAACGGCCGCCGTACATGGGACCTGTCGGAGATTAACCATAGTGCTGTCAGAAACTCCACCCACGTAAACCATATGACGCGCATGAAACGCCACGTGTCGCTGATCCATTGGCGTTGGGGGGGGATAACGAAATTCCCGTTTTGTCCAAAGCGAGCGGTTCAATAGGGGGATTAAAAAAACGTGGGCGGAAAAAAAAAAAAAAAAAAAAAAAACAAGTCACGCGGCGAGATAGTAGACGAACCAAAAAATGGAGAGTGGACACCACGAGCGAGGGAGGTAGCGTGGGGAGCCGGCGAAAAGAGCACCGCACGCAATCAAGAGAGGGCGTTTTGCAGCCGTTAGATGCTGTAATGATGGAGGTGAGAGACAGACAACCCACATGCCACGTAATTCGGGAACTAACATTACTAAATTGCCCCACTCACTTAGCCGCCCCTAACCTCCTTCTCTCTCTCTCTCAGTCAAATTCCTCGTTGACTGTGCCCCCCCCCCCCCCGTAATTCCTCTAATTTTTTTAATTTTCTCTCTCCTCCCTCATTTTGTTCTATATAACCACGCCTCCCTCAACCCACCAGTGCTCCATTACGCTCAAACCATCACACCTCTCTCATTTTTCTCTGAACAACACAAACACAGTCTTCTCTTTCCTTTTCTCTCAAAACCGCATCAAAACGCAGCCGTTTCATGGCGCCGAGAACCGAGAAAGCCGCCACCACGGCAAAACCAAGCGGCAACGTGAAGGAGGTGCATTTTAGGGGAGTGAGGAAGAGGCCGTGGGGGAGGTACGCGGCGGAGATCAGGGACCCGGGGAAGAAGAGCCGGGTCTGGCTCGGAACTTTCGACACGGCGGAGGAGGCGGCCAGAGCGTACGACACCGCGGCGCGGGAGTTCCGTGGCGCCAAGGCCAAGACGAACTTTCCTCTGCCGTCGGAGAATGTGAATCTCAGCCACTTCAAGAAAAATGTTGGGAGTAATAATATAAATAACAATAACAACAGCGGCGGCGGTGGCGGTGGGAATAGCAACAGCCACAGCCCGAGCCAGAGCAGCACGGTGGAGTCGTCCAGCCGGGAGCCGGCTATGATGGTTGAGTCCTCCTCGCCGTTGGATCTGAACCTCGCTCACGGCGTCAGTAGCGGCCACGCCGGATTCGGAGCTCCGATGAGGTTTCCCTTCCAGCACCACCAGATTCCGGCGATCGGAGCCGTCATCGGCGTTCCGTCTTCGGCCGCGAATCACGTGCTCTATTT
Source organism: Rosa persica (assembly GCA_025331145.1). NCBI lineage: Eukaryota > Viridiplantae > Streptophyta > Magnoliopsida > Rosales > Rosaceae > Rosa > Rosa persica. The sequence goes on along the minus strand of WFKR01000005.1, from coordinate 4,247,426 downwards.
CGACTCGGTGTTCCGGGCCGGGATGGTGAAGAATCACCAGCAGTACCAGCAACAGCTGAGATTCGACCGGAATCTCATCCACCGTGATTTTCTCTCCGGCGGTGGCTTCGCCGGCGGGTCGCAGAGTGACTCGGATTCGTCCACCGTCGTTGATCTGAACCACCACGATCTGCATCGCGGAGGAGGATTCGATCTCGACCTTAACCTGCCGCCTCCGGCGGAACTCGCCTGATTTTGGTTTTAGGATAAAAGCAGCGGCGGTCGCCTGAGGAAGATAATATTAGGAACGTTTTTTTTTTTTGTTTTCCTGTTTTTTATTTTCCCATTCCGAAAATAGAAAAACAAAAATACGGTGAGAGCCCCTAATGAAAAGAAACAAAGCTCCAATGTGAATACGTAGCTGAATCCTTTTTTTTTTTCGTAGCAGATTTAATGTTTGCTGTTCTAAAAATCTAATGAGCTCTTTTTTTCGTTATCGAATTTTCGCTTCAGTTGTAATTTTTTCTTAATTCGGAAATAATTTTTTCGTTCACGGAAGTAGACTGATAATCTAATCTCCCAGTATTCACTTATATTTTTATCTTGAAGCCTTTTCCCACATCTTGCAATCTCGGCAAATCTTAGTCGGAATCGGAAAATTAAATTTCGGTGGAGAACATCGGGTCCCAATTCACACCGCCCATAAGTGGATTTTCATGTTCGTAGTTTCGTACGGACAGTGACCAAAACTCGTGGGCGGCGAGTCAAACGAGTCCCGAGTTTGTAATTTTGTATGTTGTTTTATTTGTTTAGAAAGTAAGTGAAAGCATTGGGCCAAATAATTAGGCGCGTAACAAGGTGTGGGGACATATAGGCGCGTAGGCGGAGAAAGAGCGGTTTTGTAGGTTTCAGACCGAAAGTGTTTTAATTCCTTGTTGACTGGGTAGCTCCTCGAGATTCGAGCTGGGATTTGCACGTGATATACGGCCGTCGGATATTCACTTATTTTCTTCTTTGTAATTAAAGAGAAAATAAAAAAACCCGTCTTTGCTTAGCAACGCGAAAAAGGTGGGAACCAGACAGTGGCGGGACCCACGTGGAGGCGGGCGCTAAGAGAAGCGCGGCTGCCGCTTTTGGTTGGCCCACTGCTACAAGAATATTTTTGTGGCCTTTCCGATCTGGAAAATTACCAAATTATTATTATCTTTTTGATTGAGGTGACATAGTACGCCAATTCGGTTACGCTCAAATTCAGTCACTATGTTTAGGGCAAAGCCAAACTTTTTCTGAGCACAAATTTGAGTTCTTCTTAAACTTTATCAATGAGGGTTGAGACTCAAGCGTCAAGCATAAAAATTAAGTATTAGGTTATTCAACCAATCTTATCATAACGACCGATTCTAAATAATTATTTTTATATGCTGTTTATCTTTTAGATGTGATTTATTTTTAAATCAGAAATGTAATTTTTATATGTTTGTGTTGATGATGGGTATCTGATTAGAATAATGACGAAATATAATGTGGAGTAAAGCAAGTTTAGGTGGGGGAGTAGGATACGGGTGTGGCATCAGGCATGGCATGCATGGACTTAGAGGAATGTGCAGAGCTTTTTCTTCAAGCGTGTTCAACAGTTCAACTCAAATTAATAATACTATTAATAAGGTGCATGCATGCCAATGATATAGTAATTCGCGTGAATTCAAACTTCGTAATTATTATTTATTTACTTCCGGTGGAATAAAGCAACACGATTCGCACAACAATTATTATTTCTTTAATAGTAATGAAAAATAATATCGGCGCAGTGAAGCCTTCAGAAAGGGTGACGTGTCGGGAAGCGACAGACAGTTACGCCGGCGGGTCGGCTATGTTTCTTGTTAATTGCTGTTGGTGCGTGGGACCCATCTCCGGTTTGTGTCCGATAGCGCCACGTTTCGTGTAGACAAAACAATACCTAAAAAAATGAGAGGATAAATAAAAAAATAGAAAAGCTAAACCGTCATATTGTATTTAAATAATAATAAATAGATAAAAATGGGTGTGGGCGGCTGCTGGCTTCTTTTTTGTGTATAGTGGACTTTGGTGCCTCCTGAGGTGACACCTTCCTCTCTCTAATTTCGGCGTAATTTAGCAGCCGCGGAATTTCTAGATGGCTTTTTTTTAGGATAAGGAGGGTACGACGTCGTTTGGGGTTTGTTAAAGCAGACGGTGACGGTGGAAAGGTTGGCGTCACACGTGAGAAGGAACGTGACTACTCACTGCACATGCGAGTTGTCTTGGTGCGCACGAGATAGAATCAACACGACACGTACCCCACGGTGTTTCGTTTCCTTTTGGGAATTGGGACACTAAATTTGGAGGGTTACTCCTTTTCCCAAAAGAAGGAAAATGTAGTAGGCCTCGTGCCTTCTTCTATTGTCAAGCCCTGTGACAATAAGTCATTGTCCTTTCCATTTTGCTTTTAGGCCTTTGAGCTCTCGGGTTCACTACTTTTATCAAACAGATTGCCCTACCCTTCCATAGAGAAATAGTGCTCCAACTACGGAGATGGATCATGAACTTTACTTGCTAACTATGCTTCTTACCAGAGTGAAATGAGGACCCATCTCGAGTGTTTGAATTGTTACATCTCACAAATTTATGGTTTCGTATGTTGGAAACTTACGTAGCATGTTGATTTACTTAAAAATAAAAGAGCAAATGATATAAATAAATCGTTAAAAATAATATATTTTTTTCATTTTTGCATATTGTAAATTTAGAAATGAAAAATATTTACTTCACATATTTAATTGTGTAAGAATCATAAATAAAAGTCGGATGTTTAAAAAAAAAAATGAAAGTCGCATGAGAAGAATATAAGAGGCTTTACATCTATAGTTTTGCCTCGTTTTTAAAACTCTCACTAATAGCAAATTGTGACAGACATTAGTTTCGCATATTTTACAACATTCCATTAGATTAGTATAGAGAATCAAATCCCTATATTCTTTGCAGCATCCAAATTGCTTTATCTCATTCCAGATAACACTAAAAGATGAGCATTATCCTTTTGATGATGAGATCTGCTAGATCATACGGCCAATTCGATCCTGTGATCAGAAATGAGATCACGTCCGGTGGACGAGACATGATTTGACCTGAACTAATAAATACAATCACTACTTTGCAAATAGTGTTAGGTTGGCGCGTTAGAAAGCATCAAACACGATCAGCAATGGTGAAGTCAGCGCATTGGGGCGACTGTGTATACATGACGTTGTTGCTGATGAGCCACATATAATACTAGCTAGCTAGCTTCCACCATTTAGGTTTATCACCAACTTGATCGAACGTTGTTGATTAATCAGCTTCATACGTAAAAGAAATGACTACTACTACGAAGAGAGATGCCCATGAAACTTGGTCGTCCACAATCCACTACATAAAGGAGTACTGGTTAGGTCATCCATGTCTAGTGGTATTTGAATCCCAAGCAACAAAAAATGGGAGAGAAAAGGTATTGGAAATAAAAGTATTGGCACATCCTAAGATCGCATCATGAGTTCGAGTCACCATGGAGTAGGAGTGAAATCTTTTGAATCTCCTTTAAAAAAAAATATTAAAAAAAAGAAAAGAAAAAATAATGCCACATCAATGCAAGAAAGTGAAGAACATTTGTAGTAACATCAATGTTCTACGTCGATTGTCATAAAAAAAAAGAAATCAATGTTTTAAAAATCGTTAGGCATTAGATGGGTGGTGAATAGAAATTTAGCGTCTACTTGCTTAAGGAGGTGCATAAGAGGATTTTTAATTATTATATAACATATAAAAAAGCGTCTAATTAAACGAAAAGTTTAATTATCAATACTTGATTGAAAATATAGACGGGCTAGGCTAGTTAAGGCGGCTGACTACTTTCTAGCTCTTAGGCGGTTGTTTAAAGAGATTTTCAAAACGTTGAGTAGTAACACACCACCATTTGTAGACAACAATATTCTCCTACTCAGTAATCAAGCTCGGGTTGTCCTTGAATTGTTTCAAAGTTTTCAAGTGTTATCGTTCATTTTTCGATTATGTCGTGCGATAATAGATCGTTGCAACTCTATATAACTTTTTCTTTTGACAAAAATGATAAGCGACACGTCGCATAATTGCACGAGTAACTAGTAACAATCACACCCCCACGTGTTCCGAAACCGGGATTTGCCGGTGGGCGGTTAAGCTGGAATGGTCTAGTATCGCAGTCTGGGATTGCTGCAAGAGCAAAACAGAGAGAGAGTTCACAATTGGGGATGACAGTGATTTGTGTGAGGGAGAAGAGTAGAGTGTTGTTGGGTTAGGTCAGAAATTTCAAATGGGGAGGATTTTCCTGGTTGAATTGGACGGCAGAACTTACAGATGCCGATTCTGTGACAGCCCTCTTGCTCTGGCCGACGATGTCCTCTCTCGGGTACTCTCTTTCTTTATAAAGTTTCAATCTTGATTGGTTTTTGATCACAGAAGCTTGAGTTGTATGAGCTTGATTGGAAATACGTGCATAATTGTTCGATTATATGCAGGAAAGATTGAAACTTTGGTTCTTTTTGCGCGTGGGAATTGTGGGTTTGGTTCAGAAATGGGATGTTTAGGTTAAATGGTTTTTCAGAAATTTGGTTTTTGGTAGTGAATAAAAAAAATTGACCATAAGTGAAGCAATTTAGGGTGAAACCCTTTTTTGCTTGTTGTTTTGGTGAGGGATGGTGTGGAGGGTTTTTGGGTTTATGGATGGATATGTTTTATAGGGCATTGTTATGCTGGGCTGGGGATTTGGATTGAAGCTTTATTGGGTTGATAGCATTGTTGATATTAGAGAATAGGGGTATCTCTTGCGGAAGATGGTAGTAGGCTATGGAAACTAGGTACATGTAGAGGGACTACATTGGATGTGCAAGCATAGGACAAATCGAATGGCTCTTGTATGGGGATGAATAGGTTGGTCTATTGGGAGGACAAAACCACTTAATGTCATGGATACAATTGGACTAGTACAGGGAAACCTTAGTCTACTATTGCATAGATATACAATGCTGCGATCTTAAAAGCTGCCCATACATAGATTTGACAATATTATATGTTGCCATTTCCCCTGATGAGTTCAGAGGGAAATTTTGTTGATGTGAAGAGTATTTTGTTGTTGAATTTGTGTCCATTAAGCAGTAAAGGAATCTTTCTGAACTTCGTCACTCAAATGTTTAAAGTTGCAAATTATCATAGCTTTAGTTTAGTGTAATCCTCTTTCATGCTGCTAACTTTCAATATTTTGACTTGGAAGTGACGTCTATATGTACTCATATTTTTTACTCTTTCATCTTTGTTATTTCATTTACGCATCCAGAGAGTATGTCTAAAACAATGTAGTGTTCAATGATTTGACATTAACTGGTTGCAATGTGTTTAGTCTTTCAACTGTCGTCAAGGAAGGGCATATCTGTTCAGCAATGTGTAAGTTCTTTGCTATTAATGAATCTTCTATTGCCATATTCTGGTTTACATAAAGCAGTTGTTATATTTGGTTTTTGTTTTTTGGCCATAAACACAACCTTTCCAGACTTATTAAGTTCTGTCTTTGCGCGTTTCATACGATCATTACACGCAGTAAAACAACACTCAAATAGCCATATTTAAAAGTCATTTTAGTGAAAAGAGTATTAATAATTCCTTGTCTAACCGTAAAAATACTTATTCTAAAAAATGATAATCTGTCACTCTTTCGAAGTAATTATCTTTTTTGCATTTAGGTGAAACTTGTGTTGTAATTAATGTCTGAGTCCTGTTGATCTCAAGACTATGGAAATTTAAGGCAATTGCAATTTTTCTTCGCGTCCAGAACTTAAGGATTATAGTCTTATAGTATCTTCCATGGACCATCAGCTGAATTGTTTTTGCATTTGCCTGATTGGCTTATTGTTCTCATAACTGACCTATGAAAAATGTAATCCAGGGTGAATATAACGCTTGGTCCTGAGGAAGAGAGGCTAATGCTTTCTGGTTTGCATACTGTAGAAGATATTTTTTGTGTCTGCTGCGGACAGATTCTTGGCTGGAAATACGTATGCTTTCTTCATCTCTCTGCCTCATTTTCCTGCTTTAGTTGTTGAAAAGCTAGGTTTCAGCAGGATAGAGATTATTCCTAGTAAACAAAAACATACAGGTCGGCATACACAGATGGACATGTTTTCATTATTTAAAGCCTCCCAGAAAGTTTATTTTATATAAATGATAATATGGGCAGGAGGAGATAAGTTCAACAAAACCAAACAAATTCCCTTATATCATATTTTTTTTTTTGTTGAGGTCACATGATCCTTTGAGGAATCTAATGAATACCTGCATTAATATTGTTATCCTATAATTTTTATAGCAACCTTTAGGAATAGCTATCTTCTGTCGAGTCAAACAGAACGAAGGAAGATGTAACAATCACGTAGTTAAATAAAAGACCAATGATCATATGCGGTCCTATAGAATTTTTCTCAGTTTTTTTATGGCAGAGCTTCAAAGCCATCAATGAAAGTGTTTTCTACAATTGTCCCGAAGAAAAAGGGTGTCTTTTATAAACTACTATAAAGGAGTTATTTCTTAAAGGATCCTACAAATTGAACAAGATAATGATTACGACATGTTTATGTGTTTAAAAGGAATATTTGTCTCGATCACTCCAAATGCATGACCGTTTACCCACTGTCTATAATATTAGATCTCAGCCACTCTGCTTTGAAGTAGAGAAATTATTGCTTGCAGAAAAGTTTGTTTATTCTTGATTGCTAAATAAAAGACTAGACTCAAGGCACCTTAAAGACAACGCAATGAGTTATGACCCAGAACCTTACAGGGTTGTTGAATTGTGTTAGGTAATTGCACATGACAAAAACCAAAAGTACAAGGAAGGAAAGTTTGTGCTAGAGAGGTACACACTCGAACTCAGTTAGAGCTTTTACTTTTGTATCTATCTACAGTTTCAGATCGAACTGAAATGTGTTCTGATTGTCAAACAGATGGAGGATAGAGGAGGATGTAGCGGAGGAATTCAATCTGGATGCTCGCCCAGGTTCAAGTGATGAAATTCCTTGAGCAACTGCATTCATAAAATTAATAAAAGCAACAGAGCTTATCTGGTGCAACTATCATGTATGCAATTTCATGAGTAGTAAAAGAAGATTGCACATGTCCAATCTATATAAAAATTTCTGCAGTGTGTATATATAGTATATATATGTTGGACCAATCTCTCTATCAGAAGTTTATATTATCTATTTACTTGGAGCTGCCAGATTCACCAAAATGCTTTATAATATAGAATGCAGGGGCCTCAATGCATAGGCTGGGCGTGGTTGTTTGGTCTAGTGTGGCTTTAGGCTTGTATTGTGTATATTGTAAATTTTCTTTCTATTAACGTTGGTTTCGGTTCGTGGTGAAAGATAAAAAAATTCTGTCTCAGTTTCCTTTGGCATAATGAGAAGTGAGACCGAAGAAGAATCACTTGCATATCATAGAATCCCTTTCTTTATACAGTTTCAATCTCTACTCGTTTCGCTAATGAAAGCTTGAATAATATGAGCATGATCACAGTTACACGCATAGGTATTTGTGGGAATTTTGGATAGAGAAAAAACTATTCTTCTTCTCAAGTAACGTGTTTAATAGCTCCAAGTTTGCATATCATCTTGGATTCCTTTCAGTTTGATTACATTATGTTGCTGATTCTCAATATGTATTTGACTTGGAAGTTATGTTTATGCACTTTATTTTTCTCTCTTTCATTCACATATAGAGCGCATATCTAAAACACCCGAGTGTTCGATAATTTGACCCTGTTCTGTTACAATTTGTTTAGGGTTTCTTGTACCGTCAAGGGAAGGCATATTTCTTTAGCAATGTGCAAGTTGTTTGCTGGTATTGGATAATGTCACTTTCTAGTTGGCAATACAATGGTTGCGAATACTTATTCTCAAAAGTGACCTTTGAAAATGTAACCCAGGGTGAATGTAACGCTTGGTCCTGAGGAAGAGTTGCTATCGATGACCAACATGTATACCGTACAAGATATATTTTGCGTCGGCTGTGGACAGAATTTAGGTTATAAATATGTATGTTTCTTCATCTCTCTGCCTTGGTGTTTTCTGCGTTTAGTCGTAAAAATGGGTAGGAGAATTTGCAACCAGAAAATGTGGGCGGAAGGAGAGAATATTTTCGTACGTAACCAAACAAATATAACTTCCTTTATTTCATATCTTTTCTGAGGTCAATGATCCTTTGATGAATGTAATCAACTTGGATGTTCACTTTTATTTTGTTTTTGCTGCAACCTTTGAACTAGTTATGTTTTTTTTTTTTTGAAGTCAAATAGAAACAAGGATATAACAATACAAAGCAGTGAGTTAAAATGATGTTGAACTGTATTAGATAATTGCTCACGACGAATTCCAGAAGTACAAGGAAGGAAAGTATGTGCTGGAGAGGTACTCTCAATCGCACTCAGCTAGAGCTTTTGCTTTTGTATACCACTTACGGTTTCAGATTGACCTAAACTGGCCTTCATGTCTCAAACAGAGGGAAGATAGAGGAGGATGCAGTGGAAGGAGGAATTCAATCTCGACGCTCACCCTGGCTCAAGTGGTGCAGATCTTTAAGCAAGTTACTGCATCCATAAAGTTAATAAAAGCGACAATGCTTGTCTGGTTAACTATCGTGTATGCGATTTCATGTGTTAAAACCATAAAAGAAGATTGCATATTTCCAATCCACCAGATATGAGTGGACAGGGTGTGTATATGTATATATGAATGTTGAACTAATCTCTCTATTGGAAATTTATATCCACCTATTGGAGCAGCAATTTTACTCCGTCACAATTTCATCAATATAATTTATTTTAGGTAAAAATTTATTCAGTAATTTTATATTATCACTTGTCTTTAATTTGAGATAACTGACCTACTTTGTTAGAGCAACTTTAACAGTATTCCTATATTTTGATTTTTCTCTACTTTAAGGAAAAATGAGCATTTTTTACTCAAACAGATTTCCTATAACTATCTATATTTTAGGGAAAATGAGGAAAAATAAAATCAAATTCCCTATATTTATAACAATTTCTAAAATTTTATAAAAAATATAGAAATTTTAGATATTACTGTAAAATAAAGAATCTGTTGAAGTTGAAGATTAAAAATATATTAAAATTTTAATTTTTAATTCTTTATATAAATAAAAATTATAGAAAAACCGTTAGAGTGGTCTAAATAACTTGTCTATTTTGGCTGCATGTTTGCCTGTCGTAGTGGCCGGCACAACAAACACGTAAAGTCCGAAACCACACAGTAATTATTTTAGACCATTTGAAAAAAGCTAACCTACGTGACCCCCGAAAGCTATCATCTATATAGACTTTACTGGGGCCTATTTTTGTTTCTTCTTTTGTAGCCATCTCTATGAACTATAGCCTTTTCTCTTTCCTTCCTCTAGGGCATATTATTAGTTGTAGTCTGAACATATTTAAGTAAGGTTGTCCTTCGACTCGATATTAGGGGTTTTTCTAGGTCTGCTGAGGGCTGCAAGAGGGAGGGAAGGTGATAATTAATTATAGACTCTATCTGAAACACTAGTGTCTGAATCTTTGTGCTAAAAAAACTCTCCTCACACCTGATTGGATGTTTGAAAAGATAATGCATGCTTAACGAGACAATTACTAATATATTGTACTATTTTGGTGTTCTGCTGCCGTCCAAACTAATTAGATACTAGGGAGACCGGAGATGTAATAAGTGAGTTAATATAATTAATTGTCACATTGCTCAACTTTTGTCCAGAATCTAATCCCTCTGTAGCTAACGTTTAAGCTTATTTATCCAAAGGGGGATTTATTTTCAGTCCCTGCATTTGCTCTGATTACAATTTTGCACTCTGTGGTTTATGTTTACATATAAGATTGTAAGAATTTTTAACAGTGAAAGAGTATTTATTAGTTCACTAACGCGCACTTGTATAAAAAAAAAAAACTGTTGGATAATATTAAATATATTTTTATTTTTTAATTATGTATAAATATCAACGATTGAGATTTAATTACCTGCATTACCGGTACATACAAGAGTTTTCATAATTATATTATATTTATATTTATGTTAAAAGAGAAACTTATTTTACACGTATATGATCGCTTTAATTATTTTCTTCTGTATAACTTGTTTCTGTTCTAAAATTAGAGATGAATCGAGTACACCGACAAAATGTGGTATTTTCTATAATCAAATTAACAAATTCTATTATATTTTAAAATATTAATATTTCAGAGACTAAAATCATTATATTAATCGTTGCTTATTTTGTATCATAATTATTGGACTAATCTAACGAATCACGTTTCCGACATTATCAACACGGTAAAACACCCCGATAGAGATAGACAGAATGATATCTGATTTGTAAAAGTAAATTCCAAAAGCGTGATCCACAACCGCAATTGCGTTGCTCTTTTGGTCTTGGGGTTTGAGTGTTGACTAAGAAGGTTATGGACCCCAACACGCTGCAGAAAAAGAGAGTCAATAAGCACACGGCCATGCGGGGCCCCTCTGCAGCGTCCTGCTCCACTCCACGTGATGCACATGATACCAAACCCCCTCTATTTTCTATTTTTCATCGTCCTGCGATTTTCCCATTGCTATTAATTTTTTGTTTTTATTCGGACAAAATTTAATTAATTATTGCACGAATTCTTTATATTTTTGCTTCGATTCTTCTTTCTTCTTCTCCATGCATGATGATGAGTCCCAGTCACTATCGTCATGATGGTATCAATGCTCACATGTCATTTAGTCATCATGACCTCTTGTGAACAATCCACAATGTACTACTCCATAGCATGAAGCTTCAAGATAATCATTTTGTATTTTTGTGCTAATGTGCTTTATATTAAAGAAGAAAAGTAACTTCACGTTTCACCCCGCTATTGTAATGATATAGTGAGATTTCAACCTATAAGATCATTTGAATCAATTTAATTATATAATGAACGTGTTATAAGTTATTGGCTATTTCAAATATTTATTATGGAATGAGAACAAATTCTAGATGTTTTTTCGTTTAAAATTATTATCATTAGGTTTATTATGACATGATTTTTTAATATGACTAATATCATATATCATTTGTGATTATGTTTTTCTTTTCGAATATAAAAAAAAATTACATGGAAGAACCTTCAATACATTTGAATTCTAAGTTATCAAAATTTAGAGTATGAGTTACATTATAAGGAAATCCTGAACTCCACTTACAAACAATAAAAAAATAACTTTCATTAGCTATCGCATCTATAGTAAAATTTGCTTTTTTCAAAATATATATAAAGAAAGTACTCGTAAAAGCGTTCGAGATGTGAATAATATCTTAACAAGAATTCTTATCCTGCAGGGAATAGTAGAAGCACCAGCAATACTATCAATAAAAATCTTCGGGTCTCTTTCTACTTAAATATTAGTACAAACATGTACGTATGCAGCATTGAGGTCAGCTCTTAGATTAGCTAGAGTTTCTATCGTGACTTCGTGAGGATAGATATTAGTAACGACCTATAAATTTTGAAGAAGCCAATAATAAAGGAATACCTTGCTGATTTCTAAGAAAGAAACCTGCTGCTCCATTATTATCATTTCTAAAGTAGCCATAAAAAATTATCTGCGAATACGTTATTATCAACTACTTTCATGGCAATATTAATTTGCATGCATGAGTCACAGAGTGGAACTGAGATTGAATAATAGCAAGGACTCCCAGAGAGGGAGAGAGAGAGAGACAACGTAAGTACACAAAAGATAACGAAGAAAAAAGGGCGGGAGCTCGCCCCGAGCAAAACGGCGTCGCGGACAAAATAGAGGACCGCCGGCGCCGTCACCAAACAGAGTTATGGAACAAAACAAAAGCATCCGTTCATATTAAAGAACAAACATTTTTAGTTTAAGATTTCTAGATCAACTAATAATTTAATTACCAGTTACGAAATATAATTAACTACGTGACGCTGGCGGGAAAGCGACGGCGGTGACGACGTTTCTTGTGGGTTCCGACTGCCGACAGATTCACTCGGGGGCGGGACCCGCCGGTTTCCAGCGGAGGCCAGCCTGCGCGGCGCTGACACGTTGACGGAGGCGGTGGGGCCAGGTCATCGGATACGAATATAATATGGGAAATATTAAAGGGGGAGGTGGGGGTTTGGGGCACGGAAAAGGAGAGGGGCGGGGCCCGGAGGAGAGAGGGGTAGTTTGAATTGACGGCCGAGCTGCGGTGGCAGAGAAAGCAGTGGTGCTGACCATGATGACGACGGAGTTTGGTGAGTCTTGAGTCTGAGGCTGACACTGACATAGCGTGTATTAGTCTCCTTTCTCTCTTATCTATTCACTGCCCTTATACCGAGAAACAGTAGTATTCTAGGTTTTTTTTTTTTTTGTCTAAGTACGAGATAATTACCGCACTATCCATCAAAAGAAAATAATTGACACTCAATGAAATCACATTCGCAAATAAATTGTATCATTTAATACTATTTGGTATAAAACGTAAGTCACATTTTTATGAGTAAGATGTAGTAAGTTCGATGTTCAAATGAAACTAGTGGTAATTTTTAGTTGCTAATGGTCGTGAGTTTGAGAACCTTACGTCGGTTACTCTCTCAGGGTTTCGCATGGGTCAAATTTATAATAAAGCGAAAGTCTCTCTTACTTCCTATTCTCTTATATAAGACTAGTTATAATTCTAAATTGTTGATGTAATAATATATCGAAATCATATCCCTGATGAGCATGTATTCTGACAAGTAGAAAAACTTATAACTCTCAAAAACTGAAAATAAGTTGCAAATATTTAGGAGTCATTCAAAGAAGAAACATGGATCATTTTCAGGTTAAGATTCAACTTAAAAATTAAACCAGCATCAAGTTTAGGGCATATTCCTGTTTTGAGATAATTTTTTGTTTTTTATTATTTGTTTTCCTCTTTTTGCAAGAGGCTATCAAAATGTTCACATTAAAATCAAATCTCATGCAATCTCAGTGTAATTTCATGCATGGTACTTCTTCTTCAAATGATGTGATGAGCAAGTAAGATAAAGGTGGGTATACATGAAAAAGACACAACCTGTAAAATGGGGCATTATGGTTGGTGGGTACCATTGGAGAAAAATAGGAGGGCCTATTATGATATGATATGATATGTTTTCTGCGTCCAAAACCGCCGCCCTAAAAGGCCCCAAAAGCCTACTGGAGAAAGAAAAACATTGACCAAATAAACGAGATACCTCCAAATTTATACCATCTCCGTCTCCATCTCATCCACTTTCTTCTCCCTTTTTGAATGAATATAAAAATTCCCAGCATTATTATTCTAATGCAGATTAGATTTTTGTAATCAGACTGCAAATCTTATGTTTGATTTCATAAACAAGCCAGCTGCTACTACCGCCTCAGATATAGACACCTACACCCATTTCATTGATGCATATATTTTTGGCTGTATCACACAAACTCCACAACAGAGCATTACTTTGAATGATGAGATTACACAAGGACTCCTCGTCTCCTCCACCGTCGTTTTATAGATTTATAATTTTGGGTCCAATAATCCAACACAAGTTCTAGAAGTATTTGTTCTTTATTGTAAAGTGAAAATGTTCTAGAAGTAATTTTTGTTGCGTTTTGTATTAAATTTAAAACAGGAAGTTCCTTTTTTTTTAAATTTAACAGAAATTACATCAATTCTTTAATTTGAATATGTTTATATTACAAACTAAAAGAGTTATGAAGGATAATAGGAAAATAATAACTACAGTGAATTATAATTATAATAATTTATATAAATAACCGTGAGTTGTTGAATAAAACGTACCATAATAACATAAGAGATCATAATTAAATCATGATTCTAATTTTTTGACCCTAACGTCTCACCAACCCTAAACCTCCTTCCGTAAAGCGCCTAAATCACTAGGTTCGGACATGTTTTAACACAACGATTCAGACAACGACTATTAGTAGTTGATTGTACCAAGCTTTGCAACTTAAGACGTAATGATAAAAAGTTAAATTATATTATACCATGTGTTTTTAACCCTAACGTCTCACCAACCCTAACCCCAACCCTAACCCCAACCATCCTTAGGTAACCATCAAAATCACTTAGCAGTGGCCATGTTTAAACTTTGTCTCAGTCTCATTGGTTTGATATCATTGACATGAAGAAGACGAAGAATCACCCCACACATCATAAACCAAAGAACAAAACAACAAATATGTCACTTCCTCACTCACTCCTCACTAGGCAGCACCACCTTGAAATGGATTGCTTATCAACTATCAAATAGCTGGGTGCGAAAGGGACAGCAGATTCCTATAGGTTCATGGTAAAGAGCCAAGAGAGCGAAGAGACAGTGACGCCCCATCAAAGCCGGCAGCAGCCCACATTAACCACGCGTTCATACTTTCCGTCCGGTCCGACCCGTGCCACCGGCCGGTGACTCCGGTCCACCCCCATAAGTGAGTGGATTAGTCAAAAACGTTAAGGTCACTGAATTAAGGACACGACTCCACAGCCATGTTATGTCGGGACAGACATGGACACTATGAATTTGCCGCAATCACACGCGCTTCAACCCGAGAGTGGGTCTCTCGAATTCTCAGCGTTCGCCTGGAAAATCTATGGGCTGGCTGCTCAAACAGATACAGAGCTAGCTTCATGGAAAATATAAACTCGGATTGTTTCATAAAACTGGAAATTCACATATACAAAAGCTAAGCTAGCTAAACTGGGTCGATAGTCGTTACATTACATTACATTACAGTGGTGATTACATTACACTTCCTCTCTCTCTCAACTTCCCGATCTTCAAACATGGAAAACACAGCGAAGATGAAGAAATAAGATAAAACTCGAAAAAAAAGAAAAAAAATAAACGGAACGACGCCATAATACTCGAGATGACTACAGACACTAATGACACCGGCGGCATGGTAGTTTCCTCATTTACAGCCACAACGGAGGAGGCTCGTTGAGATCAATGGGCAAGCCACGTCGGACGAACCCCAGATACGACGCCGTGCTGGACCCTTCCTGCACCAAGCTACTCCCCACAACCGGAGGCCGAGGGCCCCTGGACACCACAAACGACGTCGACCCCGCCGCCTCCTCGCTCTTCACGACGTCGTTCAAGACGCCGGTGTGGAGGAACTCCACGAGACGGCCGGAGTGGGAGGCCCACTGGGCGGAGGAGACGTTGAGGTCGAGGGAGAGATCTCCTCTGGTCAACGGCGCCGGGAAGTTGGTCTTGGCCTTGTTGCCGCGGAGGGACCTGGCGGCGCCGTCGTAGGCGAGAGCTGCCTCCTCCGGCGTGTCAAATGTGCCGAGCCAGACCCTAGTCTTCTTCCACGGGTCTCTGATCTCGGCGGCGTAGCGGCCCCACGGCCTCTTCCTAACGCCTCTGTAGTGAGGCTGGCCGGAACCGGAGCCAGCCATGGAAACCAAACCAAAAGACTTGGTAGTTTCAGAGAGAGGGTCACAAATTTTGTGTGAGAAAGACGAAAGGGTCCCACTCGAACTCACTCCAGACACCCGTAATCGTCGGCTGGGCAGTTACTTATATATAGAGGAGCCCGCGGTTCACCGTTGGATCTGCCCAGGTGCGAGCGGACGGTGGCGGTTGCGCACGTGAGGATGGTGTGGGAGAGGTGGGGCCTACGGAGTTGTGGGGGAGGGAAAACGAAAAGAGCCGCCGTCTGAGTTAGACGTGTGGGTTTTTAATGTGACTAGTCAGACGGGAGGGGAGGTGACGTAAGCCCTATAGAGCTTTGTACGGCTCAGCGGCGCCTGCCAATTAAATTTAAGGGGGGACACGTGGAGGGTAGAGAGGTGGTGTCATAGAAGGAGGAGACAAGAGAGAGGGAGCTGGGTTTTTGGTGGGCTTTGGGGTCAAATAAATCAATGGCGTGTTTGACTCGGTTGGGGTGAGTGTGACCACAGGTAATAATTACACCCACACAGAGAGAGAGAGAGAGAGAGAGAGAGAGAGAGAGAGAGACAGAGAGAGGGTAATAGGGTAAACGGGGGCTCTGGCCTCTGGGTTTCTGATCATGGAGATCAAATCGTACTGAGGGTGGGTGGTCGTGGTCGTGGGGGAGAGGACTAAAAGTGTAAAGGATGCTCATCCTTGCGTAAGCAAGCTCACGGGTACCTGACAGAGATTTTATTTACTGCCCCAAAACAAAATTTTTTTACTTTCATTATCATTATTTTTTTTAACCTTATGTTTTTGATAAATTTGTTTTTATAAGCTTGGTAAAAACCCAATACATCACCTATTCTAATATTTCAAGGCAATTAGGAGTGTATATTGGAATTGATTTAGAGTATCGACATGTACTTTGCATTGATATGAATGGACGGCTCGATAAAATTAAGTTTATTTTTGTTGTTTTCATGAAAATTTGATCATAAATATCAAAAACTTGGGTTACTTGCACCGGAGATGAACAGAAAAATTTTCGCAAAAAATAAATTGTAGGAGTTTGTTTAGCCAATAGATAATATAGGTAAGCTAACAATGTACTAGTAGTCCTTTTGTGAAGAACCAGATTTCTTCAGAGTAGAAGGAGATAAGAGCCGGCCAAAACCCTAAAAAGGATCAAGTTAATGGTGGTACTCATTTTGGGGGTGAAATGACAGTGGACTATGGAGGAAGAGTTGCAGAGATATAGGAGTAGTTGAATATAAGCAGAGAGTGGTTGCAGTCTTTGACCTAGCCTCCATAAGCTCTCTGCAAGCTGCAGATACTACAGACACTAGTTCACGTGAGGGCCATCTCTTTTTGGGTCTCTGAATTTCATGTCATGCCAAGTTTGCGGTTAACGTTCCACATTTTTTCACCAAATTGGCTACCAATTTAAGTACTGCAGTATTTTACACTAGCACTGTAAATTTCATTTCAAATAAATGGTTTTGTCTATATTACTCTGGTCTCGGATTGCGAGCTAGTTATTTCGGCCATGAGGAAAATCCTCAAACTCTAGTGGAGGTATGTGCGACATTTTCCCTGCAAACCGAAAGATGTTACAAAGTGAAACGGGGCCCTTTTTAACAAACCCTTCGTTGACCTAACACAGCCACGACAATGTAGACTAAGAATTAACAGTCCGGAATTCCATAAGGAAATATTGGGAGAAGCAACATTTTGATATCTATATGCATGACTTCCTCCACATGTAAGTGTGTAACAAACTTTACCAGAACTGAAAAGGAGAAAGAATTGGAGCAATGTACAACATATGGCACCCAATGAGGGATCTGATCTTCTGTAAGGGTTTCTACTGGATCCTCCAGGCGTTACTTAAATATCAGGGTCGCGAGAAACTGTACTGATGTAAGCATGCAAGTCCATATATCGAATGGTCGGGGATTCATGTCGTGGATCAAACTTAGTCCGGGCCCCCAAGCAATAGCAGACTTCGACCAGATTAGGCATTAGGCTGTTTCTCGGATCATGAAAGCAAGATAGGTCCATTCTCAGCTGCTGTCCGCGATTGGCCATGATGATTATGGTGCCTGGCCAGCTGGATGTTCTGGGATAAATTGGTCCTTTTCTTTGCATATGGAGCTTCTCTTGCTGCAAACAACAGTGTAAATCATAATTTGCAAGGTATAATGTATAATAATGCCAACCAACAGTTTTCTGTATTGTAAGGCATTGAATAAAGTTCAATTTTCAGTTCTTATTAGCACTATCTTCTGCAGTTACATATTCCTTGATCAACCAATATAAATATGCTTACCGGCCATTTGCTGTGTTCGCAGTATATTCTGCCTCCTTTTCCAACAGCATACTGAACATGTAACAATAAGAAGGAGAAACCCCAAGACACCAAATGCAAGTCCAATTTTTGCACCGCCGGTGAGGTGTGGCCCACATGTACGCAATCCAGGCATACCACAGAGGCCATGGTTGTCAGTGAAGCTGGAAGCAAACCCCAAGACAAGTATCAAGCTCAGATTTAGTTTCTCATACATAAATATGGTAGATATGTTCATGCATGCAAAAGCCTATAATTTTAGATTAATTAATACTGATTCCATACTTGAAGCTAGCTCTATGCAAAAGCCTTCCTCCCAGAGCAGCTGGAACCCTTCCAGACAAAGAGTTGCTATTAAGATATCTGCACCATAACAATTAGAAGTTAGTGTCTTCATACTATACATTTGCATTTAACTACTTAGGTTTAAAAAGAAGCATGACAAAATATCCCACAGTCTTCTTAATGAGGTCAACTGTCCGAGTGTTTCAGGGATTGATCCATTGAAGGAATTGTATGAGAGGTCCCTGCCAAACAAGTATGTGATTTCAATTATTACAGGGATACATTAAAAGTAAGCAAATAGAACACTCAACTCTGTATGAAAAGATATTAATATATAGTACTTACAAAACTTCCAAACTTGGTATTGCTCCAAGCGAGGTTGGAATGGCTCCATGTATGTTATTTCCACTAAGATTTCTGTAGTGCATAAAATAGTGAGAATGCAATAACAAATCATGGTATTGTACCAATGTACACACTATTATTTCATGCAAGTATGCAATGAGCTCATATGCTGAATTAATTCATGAGTTCATATGATTCAAAACTAAGTCTTGAAAGAGAAACTCACAAGCTCTGTAGATGACGCAATTTTGAAATGTCATCCCGCAAAAAACCCTTTAAACCTTGGTTGTCGAGACCCCTGAACAATCACAACAGTTACCATGAATGTTCACAAATGTCTTGGAGCTTTCGTTATGCAAAGATAATTATCCATCACAGAAACCACCACTATGGAGATGCATTTCCATTCCATTCACTCACTCATGCATGCATGTATTAATAAAAAGAGTTGGACTTTACAAGTAACAACAAATTAAGCTGCAAAATAAGTGCTAGAACCCTGATTCAGTGAAGCACATAAACTATCTAGGAAAACAAACAAGACCAAAGCTTACACAGAAACAGTAGCAATTCAATTAATCACACATTAAGACTACACTCAGGTACCTAGACTAGAAGAACTTCACCCACGCCAAGGTAACAATTGCTAGTTCTCTCAAAATAACTCTACCGCAATAACTAATCTGATAAAATTAAACAGAGAGCTCTACAAGGTGGTAAGCCTTTAGAGTTCATAGAAAAGGCAAGATAAGAGAATTCAAAGTGGGACAAATTCAACTACTGTAAGAGGCACATTCAGAATGATAAAGATCAAACATGATGGACGAGTAAAGTTGAAACAAGAAAGAAGCCAAAATATCAAACTCTCTATGGACAGGTCATATTACTTTTAAGCAGCACAAGTTATGCAAGCCCTGTGAAATTAAGGACTGGATAAATATTTGAAGTGAATTGGGATTATCGCTAGTTTACTTCACTTAAGCTAAGAATCGTAGAAAGTTTACCAAAAGGTTGAGATAATAAGAGTGGCATGGAATGCGTCCATTTAGGAGCATCTTAAGCTAAGAAGCGTAGAAAGTTTACCAAAAGGTTGAGATAATAAGAGTGGCATGTAATGCCTCAATTTAGAAGCAGCTAACACAATTACAAAGGGACGCAAATATAACAGATTAATATTAAACCAGGACCCTGCAAGAACGATTTGATCTCAATTAGCTAGAGCTACTACAAGACTTGAGGTGAGCGTCAAAAATTAATGTGAAGAGGTCAGAGATGTCAGTACAGAGTGGAAAAGTTGGGATTCTGATGCAGGATGTTAGAAGTTCTTCGCATGTGACAGTGAATTCTTTTAGCAACAACACAAATAGGTGGTACGTTCGCAAACACAAGACTGATGTGAACATAAGATTGCAAGGAATGCCTCACTTTTATTCCTACTAAATAACCAAAGAGGAGCAAAAGTAGTAGGGAAACAAAAAATATTCTATATGTTTAAATTCCTGGGTTAAACTTGATGTTTACAACTAATGCCTTCATGAAAGAGTTTCTTGAAAGAAAAAGGAACGAAAAAAAAAAAAAAAAAACAGAGAACAAAACTGGTACTAATTTGACAATGTAATTTCTTTGACTGGGGAAATAAAAAGAGTAGTAATCGAAGCATATAAGTAATTTTGAAACAACTTCCAAAAACAAAATTTCAGAAAGATAGAACGAGAGCTAAGATAAAATAAGATAGATACAGAGACATGGGAAACAAGATCAAGAACATACAATCCGTCAATAACCCATTTGTTGCTGTTTCTATCCAATTGGCAATCTGCTCCACTCCATGGGTGTTGTTGGGGAACACACGGATCACCATTCCAACCCAACCGAACAGGAAGCCCTAATGTAGTCTTCAATTTTTGTAAAGCCTTCACTGCATTTTTAATCGCAATAAGAAACAATTAACTTCAAGCAAGTTCTGTAGAGTTGGCCGACCAATACGTGCATTATATATATTAATAACTGAAAAGGACAAAAGCAATATGCGAATGATATCTTTAACAGAATATATGCCTTCTGTATTTTCTAATAGGTATGCACATAAAAGATGCTCAGGAAAACAATAGAATAATAAAAAAAGAGGATTGTAATAGACAAGATCAAGGAGTGCATGCCTACCAGTTTGTCTTAGTATAATACTAAATTTTTGTTGATAAGACTTGGTATAATAATAAATTCAGAACACAGTATACGCAAGAAAGAAATCACATACATCAAACATATGCAAAGTACACTAAATGAGTGCAAGTAAACTATTCTTGCAAGATTCTAGATGAGGGTTGAAACGAACTTGAACATACAAAAACAATGAGGGGTTGAGATATACCTTCATCTGGTAAAGTTTTGGACTCGGCGAATATAATTTCAAAGATCTCAATTGCACAGATTATGGCATGATCACCTTTTGTAGGTCGCAAGGTAATTGTCAAACTCCTCCCATTTATGGGAACAGTTGTGTTAAGTACAAGGGCAGAATAACGATCCCCACTCAGTTTGACAACATCCACCTCTTCAAATGCAATGTCACCATTTATAATAACGTCAAATACTCTCTGACCTACACCAGTGATCGCTGGATCTATCTCAGCAAAGTGTAACCAGATCGAGTAGTTTCTGTTAGGATCAACATCCATGGTATGTTCTAAATCGGGCTGACTGTCGGAACTCACAATTGCTTTCTTATAAAGCCCTGCTGGATAAAAGTTTGGTGGTTTTGAAACTTGCTTAATGCTGGTCTCAGTGGATATTGCCCTATCAGCACTCTGACCAAAGGTTAGTTTAGGACTCCAAAACCTATCACCACCCCACGGATCCCCACCATAGTCAGCACCAAACTTTGGCTTTCCATCACCACAACTCAATCTTGACACTGTTCTAAGAATTATTCCTTGACCAGATTGTTGGCTGAAATGGTATGCTTGATCATCAATTTGAAGAATTTCCAGGGCAAGGATTGCTGGATCACCATGACCAGTGCTATGAAAACAGATAGAAACAGAGCCATCAGTAAGAAACACTTGTGCTTCGGCAAAAACTTGATCATCCTGGTTGCTCCAATCAGATTTTAAAGAAGTAACCAGAGTACCCTCGACAGAAATATCAAACAAAGGTTCAAGGTCATCGCTTTTTGATTTAACCAATCCAAAGAATATCCTCACCGAGTAGTGCCCTTGAGGAACTCTATTGATATGGTAACAATTTTCAGGGCCTTCAGAAAGCGGAAAATATCTCAGTGTATCAAGGTGAGGACTGACATAACCCGGGAGAGAAGCATTACTAGGAATTCCCCCTGTATATCCAAAATCTCTATACCAGAGTGTATTGGTTGGCTCTGTATGAACATCATGACGAGCCCCACAGTTTATGCGCATCGCATAAGGCGCTGTACTCGAAACAGCATCAGAAGAGTTAGAACCAAAACACGACCCAAATAAGAACAGCAAGATAAAGTAAACAATCAAGTAACATTCACTAATCCTATACACATTTGCCGTATGCATGATGATAACTGAATCCCAAATTTACTAAAGAACATGTAGCAAATACCCAACCTAGTCTTAAATCTCAGTATGATCACCCTAACTAGGTAAAATTTTACTCCCAGGCCACAGAATCAGGTAATAATTTTGCATATCTTCCGATTTAATTATCCGTTAAACTACATTTAAGCCGTGATTTATGCTCTTCTGTGTTCCTAATTTGGAAGACTGAAAATGCAGATTCCTTTTCTTTTCCTAAAGCAATACAAAACCAATTGACTTTCCTATAAACTAAAACAAACAAATCTTCCTTTACCAAAACAAGAGCATCTCGTTTCCATTCACACCGAAATCCATTTCCATTTCTACACAACATCAGCGCCTAATTCACCGCAAGATCTCCGCCTTAACACACTAAAACTCACACTGAAAAAAACTCAATTATCCACCTAAATTCATCGCAATGCCAACTCCGAATCCAAAATTAAGAGCAATGAACTGAGGAACAGAAAACGAAGAAATTAAAGAACCGGAAAGGTGTTAAAAGCACTCACCGCGCTTCGCCGAAGCCGGAGAGAAAACGAAGCAGAATACGAGAAGCCATTGCAGAAGAAGATGAAGAATCGAGCTCACCATTGCTTAAGCTGTACTGCAACACGCGGTAGCACTACTCACGCGTCCTCGGCTTTTCTTCGTTCTCCACTATACCATATCCCATTTCTCGTTCTCCACTCTCAGCCTTTTGCTTTGCTTTTGGGGGGGGGGGGGAGAGAGAGAGAGAGAGAGAGAGAGAGAGAGAGATTGGACGTGTGTGCAACTAGACGCTAATTACAGTGAGAGTCATATTTTCTTGGCTTTGTTGACTCGTGACGATGGGGATGTTATTGTATGGCGGATCAATATGGAGCTTCATGGAGGTGGTTGCGTGGGCCCCTATGAGAGAGATGAACGTCGTCATGTACAGCAAAAAACCACGTGACCACAGTAACGTGGTGTGGAGTGGAGTGGGGGATGGAATATTAAAAAAATTAGTGATTTGGCTTTACGTTAATGTCGTTTTTATGCTTCAATTAGTGCATTAATCAGTGATTTACTGTCGTTTAACGACGGGATTTTAATGTTAATTGAGAGTGATTTGGACCGGCGTGGGGTCGGTTTGATCTGACGGATGAGGTTGGTCATCAGTTTCTGTGCAGACTTATGGAAATTTGACTTTATGGAACGTTGACTCTGCTTTTGAGCATGAATAGGTGCGCGATCGTCGGATGTGGCTTTTGTGAATAATAAGCGACGTAAAGAGCAATGAAAGACCCGACCCGATCCAACTAACAAGTTATGGATCATAAAAAATGAATTTATGGGGAGCGGTTTGATAGGTAAATTATTAATTGATGGTTGGATAAGGACGTCTCCTTTTCTAAATTGCATGGACCAGTTTGAAAGGAAACCTTATAATTGATGTGAACGTAGAGCCCTTGAAGTCCTTTTAGTAGAAGAGTTTGATGACATTTTGTACTTTTAAGAAATGAAATAGTTTCATGACATACATGACTCAAATAAGAGTGTCATATGGTTCGAAATGTTAACAATTGAGACTCACGTAATCTAAATGGCGGATACATGTTATGAAACGTTAATAGAAAAGTATTAATTTTGTACATCATTTTAGATGTTGTTTTAGGTAATTCTAATAGAGTTTATTTCACTTTATTTTATCATTTTCACTTATTTCTAGTTTGAACATGTTAATTATTATCGTGTAACATTGCTTGAGTGACTTGTCTCTAATTATAACCATATTTATTAATTTAATGACGAACAAGAATTTTAAAGAAAATACTTGGTTCTCATGCAACATGGCGTTAGTTTTCGAGACTTTTGCTATAATTTTCCTAAAATCTTTATAAACACCATTTCACAAAAGTTATGATGTGCTATAGTAAGTAATTTTCATCGGTTTTGCATACTTCCAAAGAAATGTCATCAACTTCCAAGGATAATTTGCAAGTTGCAAGAACTCTATTTCAACACCAATTTTGGTTTATAAAGTTCTAAGTTCAAGCCGAAGAGTAGGAAATCGAAACCTTTTACTTTTTTAAAATTCTCAACTTTAATATATATGCAAAAATTATTTTTTCTGACGACATGTAGGAATGGAAATAAGGAAATCAAACACAAAAAAAATATTAAATTTTCTTTATCGATATTTCAATTCAGCAAACCAAACGAGATCCAAGAGCCTAATTACTACTCAAATGAAAAGTAATAGCCTAATTAAATCTTACCAAACTAGTTATATTAGGTTCGCGTCAAGTTCATTGTTGTTCTGTATTATCTTGTTACATGCAAAGTTCCAAATAAATTCATTATGGCAATTTTTATTCTGATCCTACCAGCCCAATAGTTGTACTTGTACCTAAACTAGAAATTGTACCCGCGCTTTGCTGCAGAATTTGTGCTTACAAACAAATGAGATCTATGAAATACAAAAAAGAAATTACTGCATTCAATTGAAATAGCGAAATTTCATACAATTTAGACTTTATTTGCTATTGTACAAAAAGATTAGTTGCTCCTTTACAAAGAGTAGCAGGTGAAGTATATCCAAAAAGCTAGTTAGTGTGGTAAAATTTTCTGCTGGAGTAGGTTCAAAAAAATGACTGCTCCAATTATAGTTGTGCAAACAGGGTAATTGTTCTAGTTGCAGTTGCACAAAATGTTGGAGCTGGTTCAAAACTGGATACTTCAGTTATAGCCGTGCAAAACAGTTAATTCACGTTCTATATCAAAATCAACCCTGTTCTATATCAAAATCAACCAGAGAATAGGAAAAAGCGCATATTTGAAGAAGAATAAGTGATTGAGATGGTGCAGAGCAGCAAAAAAAGGAACAAGAACAAAAGGAGTGAGATCTACACTCCTTCGCATGAAATCTACAAAGGCCAAACAAAACAACAATGAAATCCTGAAATAAATCGTAAAGTCACCCACTTCAAAATAAAAAAGAGTTTTTGTTTTGGCAACAAAAAAAGGAATCAACTATACCTCAAGAATAAATTGAGCAATAGCAAATTTGAGACTTTAAGCAAAAACACATTTCTATCTTCTTACAGTAACAATTTTAACAAACAAAGAGAGTTTGTTTTGGCAACCAAAAAAAAAAAGTTATAGGTTTCCATTGTTAAAAAAAAAATAAAAAAAAATGAAAAAGAACCAAAGAAGCAATCAGAAAAATTTCTGCTAAAAACAGATGATCTCTTGTTTAGTTTTCCAGTCCTTTTCTAGGTTTTTCAATGCTTACACTTGTTTAGAAGCCTGATTGGAAAAGCAAAAAACAGTTTGTGTATGAAAGACTTTATCTTTTCCTTTTAACTTTTTTTTTTTTAACAAAATTCATTTTATATATTAAGGAAGATGACGATTAAGATAAGCAAGAGAAGAAAACCATTTCATCTTGGATATCAAAACAGTCATTACAAAATGTATGATATCAATTTGTAAGTTCTCACGGATAGAAATACATTCAAATACTGCAATGAAGGCATCTCATTGAACCAACAAAAGTTTTTTTAAAAAAAAAAAAATTACTGCAAAAAGTGTTATTGAAAATGATAAATATTCATAAAGCTAATGGTCAAAAATGTCAATATGCTTACCAGCGTTAGTTTAAGGTGTAACCTATCGATTTATCGAAATTTCGTAGCATGCAGCAAGAGTACTTATAGTTAGAACTCATATTCATCCTCAACCAAATACTCTATCCACAAACAATTATATCATGCTATCATCTACAGCAACTCAATGTAACAATGAAGAAAACAAAGTTTTTACCAGCCAATATGCAGAGTCCTATATCCTGCTTCTGCAAAAGCCGTCAATGAGATTGGTGAGTGAAGACATCAATCAGTATGACCACAAACACAAAGGGAACACACTACAGAGTACAAAAGTAGTGAAAATTAGATGCATTTTTGTAATGAACATAATACAATTAGGATTGAAATATAGGGTCTATGAATAGCTGGCATTAAACTATTTATGAAAGCCACATTTGGATTAAAATCTCCTTGGTTATGGAGCACATGATGTATTTTGTATTTTCTCTTTCGTAGACATAAAATTGCACTGCATTTTAATTGGTAACGTGGATCTTGATCTAGGTTAATAGTGAGTTTAAATGTATTAGTGGATAAAGAGAAAAATATGCTCAGGTGTCAACCATAATGCTAACTGCAAGTTAACTGAACTGCGAAAGTTCCTGTCATGTGTAATCTTATTGTCTAATTTATTCAGAATGTAATCATACTCTCTAAATGGAAATCATATCTAACCAGAGTTCATTGATCTTCAGAATGTAATATTATTGTCTAATGGAACTCATATCTAAATGGAAATCATCAATCTCATAACGTTATCTTCATTTGGTCATATTTGTTTCAGAAACAGTATAACTAAAAAGGAAAAAGAAAAGAAGAAAAAGAAAAAAGAACTCAGGAATCCCGTATTTTCCACTCAAAAAAACATTACCATTTGCTAAACAACAAAAGAAAATCAATGAGATTAAAAATTACATACACCATTTATAAACAAAAACAATGGATGGAAGTCATGAAACAGAGGTCAGCATTCAATGTTTGCTCTTGGCAAGATATACAGAGAGGTTTCATTACAGAAAAGGTCACAACTTTAGTCTAATTAAGGTTATCCGGAATGACATGGTCCTTAAGGTAACTAATGTCTATTCAACTTTCCACCCAACCAGAAATAGCCTTGTAAAATTAAGTATTATAGCACACTTTGTAACAAAAGGTTTGAGTGGTTGACCGGCAATTTTGCCAACATATATTTAATAGCAACTTAACAGGACCAATTTCGGACTTTTGTCTCTATTGTCAAATTTAAATGTCCTGTATGCAGGTCTCAGAAGCTTCATTTCACTACTGAGATTTTTATAAGGTTTATATAGGGATCCCCATTTTGAAATGTATCACTTCCCAATAATACAAAAGGAGAAAGTTATGAGGAGTCATAAGAGGTAGAGATAGAAGAGACTATACCCTGTCCCCGCAAAGAAGGTTAAAGGAAATATGAGCTCCCAATCATTATAGTCATGCTGCAAAAATTAAACCCAATTACCAAACATAGTAGAAGAACTACAAAAATTTTAGAGAGGCTTGTACTTTGAAATTAATCACATACCAAACAGATAAGGCATCCTCAGCCATAGTTGCATCACTCAAGTATCCAGTCATCAATATTAGGATTCTGAAATACCAAATAGAGACATGGCTTATGATAAAATAAAGAAAGACCCGAAAAAACATTCAAAACACTCTAACACAAATTATCAGAGCTAGAAATAGATGTAGTAAGTCAATAATATCAAACAGAGGAAAAAACACAGATCTGCTACTTTTACAAATTGAGAACCTATTTTTACTTGAATACCATCTCTAAAGAACTTTTCTTCAGCAAATGTTGTAACTCGTGTCAAACATGTAAGACCAAACCAAGCACATAACAGTTGACTTAACCAATACGTGCAATAGTTAACTTAACCAATACCTTCAATTACAGAAATGTATATGCCTTACTCGCATGTCCAAAATATGAGAGCTTGCTTCCATTATAGTAATGGATACATCATCTTTAACAGAAGGGTACAACTTGGCTTGATCCTCAACTATAAAGTCATGAATCTCTGCAGAAAACTCCACACCTGCTGGACGGCCACTAATAACTACAAAACGCAAAATTCGAAGAACCACAACAATCAAACTACTTGATCAATCATGAAGAAATTAACAAAGAATCAAAATTCAACCTATTTGGAAATTCAAGATTCAATCACCAAGAAATTGAATTAGTTTACCTTTGGGTTGGACTGGCCAGGCTGATGATTTCCCTGAGAGCTTCCCGTCCCCCTCCTCTTCTTTTCTCCCTTCTTCCTCTCTCTCTCTGTCCCTTGTTCCAGACACAAAAATAATATATTTATTGGTACTGACAGAATTCAAAGATGTAGCTAACAAATTTGACTCCATCATGCTATAGAAATTACCTGATGAATTTGCTCGAAATCGACAATGATGCACTCATGTCGACTTGAATAACAGTGGAGGAGAAAGATCTACGGAAGGAGGAGTTATGGAGAGGATTTGTTTGCGATTCGAAATCCCTTCTTCTTCTTCTACCCAGATCACTCTGCTCTCTTCGCTCTCTCTCTCTCTCTCTCTCTTCTCAAGAGATGTGTACACGCGATTAGGGGTGGTTGATTATTGATCTCTCTCTCTGGATTTTTCTGGTGACAATCGAATCAGAATGTTACAGAAGTGACAAATTGTAATTGAGGAAAGTAGAAAGGGCAAAAGCGTCACTCCACTTTATGAACAGTGATGAACAGGAAACCGGGCAACTGAGCTTTAGTATATTGTAAATGTTTCTATAAAATTCTAGGCTCGAAAGAGAAACCAGGAGAGCAAGTGGTACAACATGGAAAGAGTTTGGATTAGAAAGCAGAATGCATTTCTTTTTATGGGAGTTTTTTGGATTACAAACTGGGCTCATGGATCACAACAGTAGGCTTGGCCCAGGTCGTAACGTAAGTGCAAAATCTTGGTCATACAACTTGAATAGCTCTAAGTCAATGTCCAAATAAAAAACAAAGTCAATGATAACGATAAGCGAGTCTTTTTAAATAGATGGAAAAGAATCACATCTTGAAGCTATCTACATTTCAAAGTCCAATTATTGGTATTCATACTTTTGAAAAAAAAAAATATAATTAAATCAAGAGTATGAAGTATTCGAACTTCAAATATACTCGCAAACTTGTAACAAAAAAAAAATATACTTGCAAACTTTTGAAATATTGTTCAAGGAAAGCTCAACCAATGAACACCCTATTTTAATTCTTCTCTAAGGTTATGAAAATACTTTTGATCTTAAGTTGAATACAAAACCTTGAATTATTTTTCTTCTCCAAAATAGAATTTCAATTTTAATAATTTTAAGATTACATAGGTAAAATATTTTCTTCCTATCAAATATAGCATTTGAATGTCAGTTTTTCTTTCTCCAAGAAGGAAATCTTTCATTGAAGTTAGATTTCATTTACAAACACCAGGTACTATTCAATTTTTTCCTCATTATCCACTCAACAATCCTATACAACTAAAATCAGCATTTAATTTAGATTGTCCGAATGAGAAAAAAAGATGCAAATTACGGGATCATTGTAAGAAAGAGATTCATAATTCATATTGTTACAAAAAAAGAAAAAAAATCCATAACTCATAACTCATGTATTTGTTCTTGGCCAAAGAAAAGGAAAAAAAAGAAGAAGAATTATATCTGTTATAAAAATCCAAGTATAAATACAAGTAAATATTATTATGTATTAAAGTATTTACGTACGACTCTATATTTGTAAAAAGTGACCGACGGAGAAGACATATCGCAGTTGCTGTATGTAGAGTTCCCCAACGGAGATCACTGAAAAACCACACCTCACTTCTCAGCGACTCGTCGTCTTCTCAATTCTAGCCAGCCGTTCGCCGCCGCTACAATAATGGCTGACTCCGATGACGCCCAATCTCCGGCGTTCGCGCAGCTCTCCGACGACGACGACGACGACCCCGAAGAACTCGAACAAGTAGACCAAGAATTGGAAGAAGAGATGGATGAAGTTGACATGGATATCTCAAATTCACCAATTCAAGCTCATCATAGAGGTTGTTGCTTTGTTCTTAATCTACAATTGATGAATTGATTATTCAATTTTGAATTTTATGCGAATTTCTGTACTGTTTTTGATTCGGATTTCTGGTGTTGAGTTTACCATAGGCGTATGTGGTTTAGGTGAATTGGAAATTGTTTAGGTGAGGTAGGTAGATAGGGTTTAGTGCAATTGGAAATTGAAGTACTTGTATAGTGTGTAATATGTACTTGGATGTGTTTCAGATGATGAATCAATATTTACATGAGAATAGGTAATGTAGGTTTTCGAGTTTCGAACTTTCAGTTTGATCGTTTCCATTTTGCTATTTGTAGAGTGTTCTACTTGATATCTCTGCTAGGATGATGCAGGTGGTTATTTCAAAAAATGAGCTTATGGTTAACTTATTGTTTATCAATAAATATGAGCCTACTAACTCTGTCATCAACCTATTGTTGTTAAAGATGACTGCTTTTTCCGGCATTCCTTGATTAAAGTTTTTCTTCTATCTAGATGATAGACGAGAAGATATTAAGTTTGAGGGAATTGGCGGGCACTCGAGACCAGGCTCTTCTACATGGGGGAAATCTGAAGCAAGGCCACCATCTAACACACTTGATATGGAAGAAAGTACGAGTAATTCCAATTTTTCCGGTACTTCAAATGAACCATTACGCTTGAAGTCCCAGAAAACTTTTGCTGGTGCTGGAGAATGTAGAAGCCAAGAATTTGCTGAAAACGATGCTAGGATTCTTTCTGGAAAGAAATCCTCTACACACCATACTGAATCACATGCTAATGTCAAGAATGTTATCAATTCAGAGGATGAGATGAAACAAGTGGTACAGTCTACGAATGATAGAAAGAAAATGGAATCAAGGTTAGATTATATCCTGGCCAAATATGCTTTGAGTTTTTTCTTATCATAGATCCAAAGACTGTACTTTACATTTACTTATCATATAGGCAAAATTGCTGGCATAACGTCCATAGTATTTTTTTTTTGTTCGGTTAGATGTTTACTCTTCTCATCAGAACTTATGCCAAATCCTACTAACTGTTAGGTTCTCCAGATCAGCTGCTACTGAGATAGGGACACATATAACATCTCCCCTCGCTGAGATTAATGATCCAAACAAACGCCCAGCAATTGTCTGCGACTTTTACGCAAAAGGTTGGTGCATTAGAGGTACTTCATGTAGGTTTATCCATACAAAAGATAGTCCAAAGAATAGTCATCCACAACCTGAGGGAGATATTGCTGCTGCAACTTGCAGTAGAGAAGTCAAGGTTGATGAAGGTATAATGTTTTTTCTTGGGATGATTTCAAATAAGTATGCTACCATCATTTTCCTATTGAAAACTTTATTCTCTAACAGGTCCAAGAGGCATTCATGAGAGATCAAGATTGCCTGGTTTTCATGACCCACTGGCTTCTTCTGGTGGAAATGGTTTTCCATTTTCCTCACATCTAGGAATCCCAAGACGCCATCAGTTTCAATCAGTTCAACGTGAGGAATCAACTGTGGGTGATTCCGCTGATGTCCATAAATTGCATTTACCCAAAGATGATCTAGCATTTCCTACCTCCTATAAGGATGTAGGAAAGGATGGTCAGATACGAAATTGGCCTGCTGATGATTTTAACAATTCACCTAATAAAAAAGGTAATTTTTTGTTTACAGACTGTTTTGTGCTGAGCATGTATTTTCTATTTCTTTCCCTTTTTAAATGGATCTATTGCATCATCAGGCAGGTACTCTACAGGAAATACCTCTTCTCATTCAAGCAGTATGGAGGACCTGGCTGGAGTCTGGAGACAACGTGTGCACAGTGATCATACTTCACCACTTGTGAGCCATTCCTTGAATAGCTCAAATACTCTTATAGCTACTGGTATGTTCCCAAGTAGCCGTATTTCAACTTGGAATGGATTTTCATTGCCCGCAAGTTATTCCTGTTTAGATGCAAATCCTCTGAGTTCTAAAAAGCTTTTAGACAGCAATAGGGATTATCATGCTTATACTAGATCATCTGCCTTTCTGAAAAGCTCTTCTCCCTTCACTAGTTCTGAACTGAACAACTTTCCTCCAATCAGCATTTCACAGCACTCTGCTGAACTTAAAACAAAAATTTCTTCAAACAATTGGGAGCCATCTGTACCCTTCCGGCCATCTTTTATTCTTCCTTCTGATTTTCTATCATTTTCAGCAAAGCAGTATGACCCTCTTCGCGGTAGCATTGAGTTACCCAAGTTAGCTAACAACTCCTATAAAGCTTTCTACTCTGAAGGGGCAACTGTTGGGAATAGACTGCATCAGAAAGTACTTCCTGAAACTGTCAGTGGGACGCTGCCCCCAGCTTGTGATGCTGATACAAACTCTATGTCTTCTCATAATACATATCATGAGAAGGTATTAGATAACAGCTGCTATACACGTGACCCTAATTCACCTGTAACTGAAGCAGAGACAGTGGGGACTTCTGTTGTGTACCAAAATGGAACCTTGACTAAGGACGAGAATCCCTTGGGCCACTCTCAAGTCAAAGGTAGTACAAATCCAAACAAAATCAGTATCTATGGTGATTCTAGACAAAAAAGTGATGGTTCTAGTCAACAAAGGGACATAAAAGTAGATAGATTTAGAGAAAACAATGAAGCAGAAGTTGAAAATTTAACAGATGGGGATGTACAACAAGAGTCAAAAGAAATGAAGCAATTCCGGGCTGCTCTTATAGAATTAGTAAAAGAGTTGTTAAAACCAAAATGGCGTGAAGGTAGTCTCAGCAAGGATGCACACAACAAGATAGTTAAGAAAGCAGTAGACAAGATTCTCAGTGCTTTTCAGCCCCAACAAATCCCTCCTACCATAGAAGCAGTTATGCAATATCTGTCTGCTTGCCGTCCAAAAATCTCAAAGCTTGTTGAGGTTAGCAACTTTTTTTATCTGCGTGAGAATGTAAGGATGCAGACCTCATGTTCTCAATGTAATTCTTTTCTGGAATCTGACAATTACTTCTTTCATTTGCAGGGATATATTGAGAGATATGGCAAGTCTTGAGATGTTAGGCCAAGTGCGTTTTCTTTTGCACAGTCTCATACTCATTTTACTAACTGGAGGTCATGGACAGTTTGTTGGAGATCCTTTTTATTTTATTTTTATTTTTTTGAAATATAAGTAGAACTGAGTTAATGTGGAAAGTTGTTAGTTTTATTAGAAGATGTATTGCTAATAGATTAGTTCTGTTACTTTTCATTTCATCTATCCTGTGGTAAGATGTAGTTCTGACTAGTTGTGTGGTGTAAACAGAGTTATTTATCGTTTCCTTTTTATGCAAGGAAGATACCCTTAGGAATTGAAATTTGGTTTAATAAAATTTAGTGAAATGCCCGAATGCTGTGTTTTAGTTTATGGAGACCAATTTTAAGTTATTTTATTGCTATAATTCTTAGCGGCTGTGGGGTGACAAGGTTAAAGAAACGTTTTGGTGTGGGTGAAATTGATACACTGCTATGGGCTTCTGCTATTTTATTTTGAGATCATTGTAGTATAAAATGACAATTTTCACTTCAGACTTTTTTCTTTCTTTTTCAATAGGATCACTTCAGCCTTCCTTGGGATAGCACAGATCTGTGACTGATCAGTGAAATTTTTTTTTTGGCATTTAGAGTATAATTTGCATTTACTGTGTTACTGACTAAGAATTGGCTGAGTCTGGAATTTCTTTTTTATTATATTAAGAAACAAAAAGAATGGTTATAAAAAAAAATAAAATAAAAAAATAAAAAAAGCTGCATGGTTCTGATGTTTACTTAAATTGCTGGTAGTAGATTTTCAAGTTTACTTCCCTGTCTTTTCTGGTCAATACGGTCTATAGTTGGGGGCTTTCAGATTCTTCGTTCAATAATAAGTTTCATTAATTATCATGTGGATATAGTTGTGGATCGAGTTACATTCTCATTTTTCTAAGACATGCTGCTAATTCATGATCCCGGTAATTTTTACCCATGTTTGAAATAAAATGTTTTGGAAGTTTATTGTTTGCTCACAACACTTTGGGTTGAAAGATTATTGGTATTACAGGTTTGGAGCTTATAGTTTTAAGGTTTTTCAGTAATGTAAATAGAAACTGAATTAGCTATGTTGTAGAGAATTACTTTCACGAGCCATTTTTCTTCTCTCTCTAGCAAGACTTTGTGTTGTGTAGATTAATGACTCCTTGCTCAAATTGGGCGCAACTTTTCAGTTTAGGTTGATTTGATCTATATACTATTTTCAATTACTCATTTTCAAATAATGTACAACATATTTCTATTTATTTTGGGCTGTAGCTAATAATATTGCGGAGCTAACATCATGTTGACTTGCTTTTACTTCTCGGTTCGTCGCACTATATTCTTAGCAATTTTCGTCTACATTTTCTTGGTCCTTTTGGTGACTGACGTTTTATTCTGAGTTCTGTGACTACACATGGAATAATTGTTGAGGTATAATAGTTGCTACTAAATTATGACTGATGTGAGAGAAGTGTAAAGTTCATAACAGCTTTTTTCTATCTTCATGCCTCTATAACTAGTTAGATAGGACTTGGTGTGAGGTTTGTAACCAAAGTCAAAGTAGTTTGATAGCATTGATGGCCAAAGAGTTTCATCAAGTAGTTTACTCGCATGATTCAAGATATTAACTGAAAAAAGGTAAAGGAGACTGCTCCGCTTCAGGACATTAGAGGTCAACATAGAGAAGCCACCATTCTCCAAGATATCAGATTAATATAGGAGATCCGCCATCAATTTCAGGTGATTCTGTGTGTGCTTAATTTGACTTTTGAGTTTTAGGTTATATGATGGAGTGTCCATGAGATAACAGAAAATGTTGGGGTTGGTTTATATAAATACATGGCAATGACTGCACACAGATGTATATTAGCGACTTAAGAGACCTGAAACTTGTTTAGGATCAGGAAGCAATTGTGTGACAACTTGTGAAAAGAAAAGAAGTCCATGTCTGAAATATCATTTATTGTTGGTAATTGAAGTGCCTCAGGTTGTATTGAAACCTCAGTTCCAAAATGTAACTTATTTATCTCAACATATAAAAATAGACTTTCGATGTAGCCAAAATATAAAGAATTGAAAAGGAAAAGGATCCTCATGTCAATGTAGCTTCCCATTTGCTTCTGGCATTCTATTTGTTCTCAGGGTTGGCTTAACAGCTTTGGTTTCCTTGCAAGGGAAGAAAAATGACTTGAATATTTTCCGGCCAAACCATGAGCTTGGCACAGCTTGCTCTTTCTTCTCTTGGTCAGTATGCAGTGGATATGGTTTTGGAGAAGCTTGGTTGTCACTGGTATTCTGAGTTGATCTCTTGCTAGTTGTACTGGTTGCTCGTACTGAAGCTTTCTTGCGTTGCTGCTTGGTCACAGTATGCTGTGTTGGTTGAAATTTGATTGGTTGTGGTACAATCTGACCGTTTGAGATTAACAGGTCAGCTGGGCAATGCTTGATTGGATCACACACAAAGGACTCTTCTACAGTGCTAAACTCAAACTCTGTGCCTTGTTTGTGAATTTGATTGCCTTTGTTACATTGAAGTGACTTGGCTTGCTGGTCCTGTACACACAGGAGACCAGCAAATGAAAAGGAATCTGTTGAACTCTTATCAGCTGCAACATCTACAGAAATCTTGCTTTGCAGACGGGATGCCATTGTTTTCTTGGTGCACTCTGGTTCCAAGCTTCCAGGGTCTATATATACACAGCTTTGGTCTGGGGATGAGTATGGATATAGCTTTTTGTTTTGTCTTTGCTTGTTTGTCTGCTTTCACATTTCTTTGTTTGCCGTGTGTTACTCTTATGATTACTGCTCTGATTCCCTTGCTTTGGATGGTATAGGCAGTTTGGGAATAACGAAATCAGTCAGATAATGGAGAATATTACAGATAATCAGAAGTTATTCAATGTATAATGCCGGGCCAGTTATGTTTTTTAAATGTTTTGAGATATAATAGTACTATGCTACCTAGCTTAGAAATTTATACATAGATTCTGAGGTAGAATTTAAACAGCCATGTCTTGGTCATAGCAGGCAACTCATTTTCTATATGATTTTTGTATTGTTGGGGATGATACCAAAGAATTGCCTGCCGTTAAATTGTAAAAAAAAAATTAGGGTTGAATTGGATGGATTGTTGGGGGAGTAGTGTACCTTTTGGCTCTGGTGTTGCCGAATGTTGCCGCCTACAGCCTACTGTTGTTTATTTACAAAGTCTGAAATGGATTCCTGATTCAATGGAAAATTTGTCTGATGCATTTGAGCTCATTACGTAGTCTAATGCTTGGTCACAAAACTTTGCTTTTGGTAGCTGATCCTGACCTGTTAAACCAAACTAGTTGAAAGCTAATGGAATTGATTTTCGTGATTGAGTTGTGCTCAAGCACTACAAAGCAAAGCAAACTCCCTAATCCCTGTGGACGAGCTTGTTTTCTTTGGTTGTCACTGTCATATTGATCTTGTGTCAAATGTTACTGATGCTTATGCGTGAGTGAAGGTGGATTTTCCAAAGGTAACCTTTTTATACACTACAAAAGGGTAGAAATTTCTCCCGATTTTTTATTTTGAGTTTGGGCAATGAGAAAAACCGTTGTGGTTCGTTCCTTCCATCATGTATGGCGTCTTAAGATTGGTGTTTTGCACCTGGAAAAATTCAAATCTAGTACGTTTGAGTTAACAAATTATTGCTAGCCGAGGTTTTATGAATTTGTGTTCTTGATCAATGACTAGGTAGTACTCCCACGTGATGCTGCGGGTTTGTTTTTTTTTTTTTTTTTGTATCATATTTATTCATAATAAAGTCACAATCGTAAGCTAAGAAATATTTTTTTGAAAATGTTTATCATTTTACATATTACAAAAGGTGGTGTTTTAACGGAAGAATAAAACTATTACTGATATTCTCATTGCATGTAAAGATGACTTATAAGTAAAAAGAATGCATCAACATCTACCAACAGAAGAAGTCAAGCTATTGAACAGGAATGAGGTACATTAATCCTTGCAGATTTTTTGCCTCAGATTATGATCATAGGAATTCTATTTCCGCCTAAAACACATATCTGCTCGGCGTCCATACTTAGTTGCTAAGATTTGGAATAAGCCAATTATCATTGTTGACTAGTTGCCTGCACAAAATCATTAGCAACAGATGAGCATACCACCAACCAAAATCATGATTCACAATAAAGATGTAGAAAGAAGATACGAAGGAATTACAAATGCTCTAATATTATGTGTATGTAAATATGATCATAGCTAGATTCATCCACAACACTTCTTCCAGCCAGAATTCTTACCTGTGAATGATAAAATTACCCAACATTTTTTTTATTCATCCGGTGGATAATTTTTTTAAATCATTCAATTGCAAAATTTTTGTTCATTCGTTCAAATAAAAATAATTTCGTTCCCTTTTAAATTTATTTTTTCTTTATATTCGCTCGAAAGTTCATTTGCTTGGATGATGAGGGTGGGGAAGCTAAGGAGGATGATTTTATCCGTATTAAGGAGTAAATGAAAAACAACAACAGAAATAGAAAGATAAGCCGAAACGAAAAAAAAAAAAAAGATGCTAAAGAAAGAGTGATTATGAATTCATTATAAGATAATTAAGACATTTCACTCACAATATGGTTATTTTTTAATGATTTTGAAAAGCAAGGTTAAAAACCAACTTAAAACCCAAACTTGGTCATTTTTTTTAAATTTCTCTCGATTTTATCTTTTCCTATTTTAATATCGAGGATCACGCGGTTCAAAAAGCTATGGAGCATTCGATTTTGGAAACATGGAGACCATTCGTCAGCTGTTGGTGAGAGGTTAAACCTTGAAATGCTGTTGACGCCACCTCCCCAATGTATTAGCCTCATACATATTCGTTGAAGTGACGTATAAAACTCTCCTGGGAGATTCTCCGAAGTCGTCGATGAAAGGAAATCGATCAAATTGTTCTTTGATTTGCACCGATGATCCCCTTCCTACAATCGCAATAAGCGCTGACGAGCTTCTGAGCGTCTTCGAGGGAGCAGTTCAGGCGCAAATAGTCGAGTGTATATCGTCTTTTCCTTCGTGTAGAAAATGAGTGTCTCTTGGCATACCTTCGAAATTATAGGAGGAAAAGTAAGGCGGTGTGTGTTTGGGTAGTAAGGAAGTTCTTATGAGTTTCAGAGGAAAATTAGGCGGTGAAGGGATTATGAGATGGTGCGTTCTTTTGTTTTTGACAAGGATGAGATGATGAGATGTTAAAGTGAAGCTGGTGGGTGCAATATATGTTAATGCAAAACATACGAAACATGCTACAATTCAACCCAAGTTAGTTAAATCTCATAATTTCTCAAAATACTAAAAACAAATTTTCTAAATTGTGCGTTTTGTCAAAATTACATGTCCTTTCTTTGAATCTTTTCACACCTCTAAATAGTGATTTTAAACACTTCTTAGGATAATAGAACTCAAATTCACCATGTAAATTTTTGTTATAATTTTTTGGACTTGCAAAATGATTAAATTTATTAAAATATAAAATTCGTTCTAAATTTCATTAACCTGTCAATTGAAACACATCCTAAAAATTTATATTTCAGTGTCCGTTAACTGAAATACATTTGTAAAATTAATAACAAGAGACCAAATTGGAAGAGGCCGCAGAGGTAGAGAGATGTATATATGATGTGCTTCACATTTGTTACTATGTTGTTGTAGTACATTTTAGGACAAATCGTAGTACATTTTATGTACATATATGTTATATCTCGTATTTTAGTTTATCAGTTTACTAGTCATTTGGACGGTAAATGATAATTAGTTTCATTTTTAAGTTCGTTTCAATACTTTTAAAGGGTCCAAAAGTTGACTTTTGTTTCGTTCATCTTTTCAGAAAACTTCATTCACAAAAGTTGTAGAGAACGTTAAATTGAGTCCGTGGACACGTGACACGCTTAAATCAAAGTTTGTATTCACAAAGTTATGGTAAAAAATGTGAAAGTTACTATTTTGGGAAAGTTTCTATAAAAGGGGAAATTACTTTGGTAAGATTCCATTTTTGGAAACTTACCCCGAGATTTTCTCTCTCTGCCGATCCGAATAGCCAACTTGACCTGAATTGGTTTTCCGACGATGCCTCCACTGTCCGGCAAAGGATTTGGACTCCATCGGTCCTATTTGAACTGTCTCTCTTCCTCTACCGATCTGGAGTGGTTTGGTGGCTCGATTTGAGATGTAGAAGGCGCAATAGAGCGGAGAACGCAGCTACGACGTCATTTCAGGTACTTGGTAGGAACTCGCGTTTCCGACCACCTTAAGCGGCGATTCTTGTTGGGTTTTGAAGCTCTTCCAACGTCTAGGAATCACTCCAATTGGCTTGAACCTAATCGAATCGAGGATTTGAAATTTTAGGGTTTTTCCTTGACTTTTCGAAGTAAATTCAGGTTTATATATTTCAAATTGGACTTTGTTGTAGTTTTAGGAATAGAAGGGGTTGTTGAGATGAACATTTTGACATAGGTGGTGTAACCCAATTTGGGGGTTAAAGAGGTGCGTGGGGCCATTTCTGGCCTTCTGGCTTTGGTTCATTTGATCGAGCTTGGTGATACAAATGCATTGATATGATTTTTGTGGTGTTTGGTGAACTTTTGGGATCGATAAAAAATTTCCGAAGTTTAGGATTTTCAGATTATGATTCGAGGAGATCTGACCGTTGGATCATCTTCAATTTTCATTAGGATGTTGAAATAATTAAGTTGGCGAAACCCTTGAAGTTTGAATCAAATCCGATGTGATTTTACATTTTCTACGGAATTACATTACAAGGGATTTTCCGGGTTTCGTTTCCGAATTGTATTTAATGTCAAGCATTTCAAATTGTTGTTTACGGGTTGTCGTTTGTACAGGATGATGTGCTGGGCCATCACTTGACGAGGATTTCTAGGCTTGACGATTTTAGCCATATACTGTGAGTGGACCTTTGTTTTAAATATAATTGTATGCAATTCTAATTTTTTAGAAATAAATATTCATAAAATGGTTTCCTTAATACTTTGGTTGGTGATGTCGAATTTTATATTAAATTGGTGGTTGCTCTGTTTGTGAATCAAATCTTGTTTTCTTAATGATTTAAGAGGTTTGACGATTACTTGAGATTATTATTTGAATTGTGATTTTGTGAAAATTAAACTATCTCAATATAAATCTTATATCGGATTTGGATTATCGACCAATTATTGACTTGGATTCTTTCGAACCATTTGACTTGATTTATGATTTCGATGGCATGTTGGGTTCTAGCATTGGTTTGACTATGAGAATTGTTATGATTGATTTATAGTATGAAATGTAATGATTAGTGAAGTGTTGGATTTGAGTCTTGGCTACGCCTTGGAATATCTAGATTGATACATACTTCGGAGTGTTGAGAACCATGATGTTGGAGCTATTGTGATTATGTGAGTTATATTTTATTGGACTTGCTATATTTAGATTGTTTACATGATTATGAGTTATATTGTTCAAGTCACCAGGAGAGAGGGGATGGAGTACTAGTAGTCTCATAGGAGTGTAGCACATGAGAGAAAGGATGTGCTAGTAGCTTTATAGTTGATACGGAGACACTAGGAGATAAGGCATGGACTAGTAGTCTCCAAGTGGAGATACCATAAGAGAGAGGATGTACTGGTGGTCGTAATTAAAGTGTTTCCACCAGGAGGGAGGGGATGTACTGGTGGCGGTAGAATTAGGTGTGACACCAGGAGAGAGGGTATGTACTGGGGGCCTAGATTGGATTATCGGGTTATGAGATTTGTGGGATGATGTATGCAGGATTGTTTATGTTAACCCTTGGATTATTGTTGTAACTTGGGCGAGATTACTTGTTAGTCTTGCTTTGTCGACTTCCTTTTTCGATAACATGTTTTCGTAATTGTGGATATAAAGTTTTTCTTTTATGGCAAGGTGAATTGCATGCTTGATTTTAAGAATGTTTTAAAAGTGGGAGGAGTATTAAATTCTTTGTTTCATTTAATTTGATTATTTATTTTTGTCCACTCACTCTAACGTTTTCCTATACTTTCCCTTGGGCCTTTTGGTTTCAAATGCCCAGTCTGCGGACTTGTTGATTCAGCATAGTAGGAGTTGAGGCATAGCATCTTTTCGTTGCTACAGTTTTGTGTAGGGACTTGGACAATCTTTTGTGTTCATTATTCTGTATCATTGGATTTAAATCTAACAGCGATTGAACACAGTTGAGTGCAAATTAATTGATTAATAAGTATGACTCCTAAAATATAAAGGCACACAAGAACTAATTTAGTTTTAAACGTGGTTTCAGATTACAAACACGACTCTAATCTACCTTCTCGTTTTCAAGATGCGTTGTAGCAGGTCTTTAGTAAAAATGTTGGTGTCACGCCCCCAAATTCAAGGCCAATATTGTACTGAAATATGGCTAGTGAATTTGTGACGTGAGTCAAAACAAATAAAACTTCATTCTTGAATAAATCAACAAAAGGTAAAAGAAATTATATATATGTCTGAATAGTACTTTTATTAGAAAACGAAATCAATATTATCTTTACAAAAGCAAAGCTAAGCAAAATTTAAAACAATACACGTAGTCATTAGAAATAGTAGTAGAAAAATATTCTTTTATTTAGTGGGTTCATCCCATTTCCCCAAGCATCTACTCAATACCTGAAAAAATAAGAATGTGTAGCATCATAAGCAACACAAGCCCAGTAAGTACAACTTGCATTCTTATATTAATGTGTCTTATAAGAAATCAAAACTAAACAACCAAGTAAAAATATACCGTGAACCATTTATACGTTGGCATCAGTTTTTAAATATGTATATGTATACACACAACATATGCATATATATTCAAATATATTCATCTGCGTGAATGTTTATGAGACTGAAAATAAATCACATAGTTACATCTCCTTAATTATCGAACCAACAAATATTGCAGCATTAATATGTGAAATAACCTCAAAGCAATGCATGCTCGATTCTCTTTTCACCTAACACCGTAACATATTGATAATATATCGTGAACAGATATTTGATTAAAATAATATAAGTACACTTCTCTTCTCAGTGAATATTTCAGATTAACTGGTAACAATCCATAAATTCACGTGTTAGGGTCCATAATACCAAAGCATGGGTAAGCCGCAGCATACTGAGGACACTACCAAAGTATGTATACTCAAGGTCGGCACTTCCTTCCTATGAGTATAATAATGTACTATCTGTAGGGACTAAAGATCAGACTAACTTCTCATATCACAAAACACTTTTACCAGTAATTCACTTAAGCACGGGATAATACTAATCACCGGGCTTCACAACTTTTCAGACATAATCAAATTCACAAAATACAATCTTTATGAATTATAGATCATAACATATGTATATGAACGCACACACATACTTAAAAATAATCTTATATGAAAACATATATAACATAATTGTATAACACAAATAAGTAAATTCACTAGCAAACAACATAATTAAAATAAGTTTATACATAACTGAAATCAAGTAAAATATGTAATAATAAAGCACAAACATTAAAGAAATAACTATGCACAATTTAAGGAAATTATATTACTCAATATTTTCAGTCCTTATGTCCAAATCCATTGAAGTTCATCGACTATGTTCATGTTTCTCCGATTAGTCATCAAACTTCAAAATGTGTTATGTTGTCCATCATAAGTCCGAATTAATCAAATGAGTACACCATTTCAAAGAGTTTTTCACAAGAAATCCAATGGAATAAGTCAAGTAATCCAGTTAGAAGTGACATAGTCCAGAAATGGTGAAGAACTAGAACAGCGCAGAAACTAATATTCTTGATATTAACCTTTGATGTCTAAGTCTTTACGTGTTGTATATATTACTAATGGTTCTCAGACTTTCCATATTAAAAGTAGAGTTCCTAAGCTTCAAATTGATATAAAAGTTGTAGAAAATCGTTAAGAAATGAGGGAGATATGAATTTTTGAAGTTGTGATAGCTGTATGAAATTTCCAACGAGTTTATTAGTTGCAAAATTTTGATTAGCCATAACTTCTTCATTTCTTAACCTTTCTTAGTGATTCAAAAGCCTAAACTGAAGCACTTTTCAAGAGGAATTTATTGCTGTAATTATTTTTGACAAAACATACTTTATTATATACGAAAATATAGGTTTGCAGCAAAGCAGATCATTTTCCATTTTATCATCGGTTATGTATTTTGATAAATCTTAAAGACAAAAGATTATAGAAATGTGTTCATGTACTTACTTAAAGAACTCAGAAGTGAAGTGTAGATTTTGATCTTGGTGATCAATCTTAAAGACAAAAGATTATAGAAATGTATTCATGTACTTACTTAGTGAAGTGTAGATTTTGATCTTGTGATCAAGCTTTGAACTTCCTTCACAAAAAGAAAACTTCTTAAGAGAAAAAGGGTGAAGGACTTTTATGTGGGAAGTTTTAGTTGAGTTTTCTCTTCAACTAAGGGAGCTTTGGATCAGTTTTGCATTTGATCTTAAAGCTTGTAGGAAATATGATCAGATCATATGTTTATATAGGCTAGAAACAAGCACTAAATTCTCAAATATATCTTCTAGCTATTAAGGTGACTTGCTAGTCTAGTAAGGTGAGTTGCTCATCTAGTAAGGTGACTTGATACTTTGATAAGATGAGTTGATAATCTAGTGAAAAATATCAGCTAGCTATCTACACTTATTGACATTTGGATTGTATGTGTGTGTGTGTGTGTATATATATATATATATATAATTGTACATACACACACACATTTACTCAAACTAATAGGTAAGGAATATGTGGTGCTTCCTTAAGGTTCAATTATGTGCTTGCAATAATTAGTACTAAAATAGCATGTAACATAAAAATAACATAGATAATAGCATTGAATTGAATAACAAATATCGAGTGTACACAAGAAATACGAACTAAGATATTTTAGTAAGTTTACTGGAGGTCTAAAATTGAAAAACATACCTATCTTGTAAGTGCAGTATGTGATGTCATTGGTTTCTAAAAGGAAAATGTTTAAAACAAAGTAAGATTTTACAAATATAATCAATAATATAGTGCTCTGTAGTTGACCCTAATTTTCGGGTTATTACAGTTGGGCCCCGCGAGTACAACGCCCATAAAGTAAAAACCCAATGTTACATAAATCGAGCCCAAATTCAGCCCAAGTGGGGCTCTTTTGGCCCAATGTTACCCAATACTACAAGTTTGAATGAAAATGATCGAGGACATGTCGATTAGAGGAGTGTGCAGTCATGCCTGGCTGCAATACTAAACTCACTAGGTAGTGAAACTAATCGAGAATGCATGAAAGATAAGCTTATATCTGGTCATTGGAAATGAAAAGTGGCCCCCTTACATTTTTATTTTATTTATTTTAAGAAAGAACGCATTGCATTTATAAGCAATTTAGATAGTTACATCAGTTATAAGTATCCGGGACAATCATTGTGGTTTGTCCTCAATCCAAACACAAACAACAAGAAACAAAAGTGCGTTTCGAGCTAACAAATGCGCTGCTTGATTACATTTCCGTGGCCACTAAGTACAAATAACTAAAGTGAATAGATGAAACAATGAGTTCATCTCCTTTATTAACACACTCTCTACAGAAATAACTCATATAACCCAAAAATCCAATTTACCAAAATTTCAAACATGATGATGCAAAATTTCAGGGGAAAAAAAAGTGGTGCTACAGATCTAAAAAAGTATTACAAATTCTAATATCAAATGAGGTGGCATATGCTATGTCATTAGCTTTTGTTTAGATAATTGGTGAGGTGGATTTTTATATTTTGTTAATTATGTTATTTAGATAACCAACAGATTGACCATTTACCAGCAAGGATACATGAATATGATTCATGTCTCTTATCATTCATTGGAAATGTAGAACAAGGTATGTGAATGAATCGCCTGATATTAAAGTGCAGCTAGTGTGCAATTAAAACCCAATCAATAAAAAAATCACAATGGACAAAATAATAAAGAAAAAAAAGATGATCACAGAAAGGGGACGAAATC
This sequence comes from Rosa persica, assembly GCA_025331145.1. Classification (NCBI taxonomy): domain Eukaryota; kingdom Viridiplantae; phylum Streptophyta; class Magnoliopsida; order Rosales; family Rosaceae; genus Rosa; species Rosa persica. The sequence goes on along the minus strand of WFKR01000005.1, from coordinate 4,202,595 downwards.
CCCTATCCCCATTACCCTATCTCTACACTATCCTCATTATCTGATTGGTGTAGAATGATTAAAAAAAGATTATCTTAATCTTTCTTTCATTTTTTTTAATCTTGTTGGACCAATCAGAACATTGGGACAAAATGGGGACATGTAATTTCAACCCCACAGAAAGAGGAAGAGGTTAAACATGCAGGGTTTAATACAATTTAATGGCGGAGATTTGCAACAGAAAACTTCAAACAGAGAGAGGCATGGACGAAAACAAGCGGCTCTTGCTTATGTCATGTTATGGGTGAATAAACTGAACCTCCAGCAAGATATCTGGATAGCAATAGCAAAAAGGGATCAAGTCTGGAGATTAATTGGTATGGTGGGATGGAGCAGTGGAGGCGATTCCCATAAAATGACAAGGGATTAGATTTTAATTTTTAATTTAGACTAAATATAATATAATAAAAAATGAATAAATTCCCCCTCATCAATATATCTTTCATAGTTAGTAAAAAACGGGATGCGTATAATTCGGCAAAGAAACGTACATGTATTATTCGGTTTATCTAGTCTAACGATACGGTCAAATATTTGGTCAGAAAAACATGATACGGCAAATTTATAAGTTTGAATTATACGTGTATAATTCAGAAAATAGTAGAAAAAAGGGTTTAAAAATACGGATATATAAAACACTATTTTTGTAAGAAAATAACTAATAATCTATTCTAAACTCTTGCTTTTATTTTATCTATACTATTATTAAGAGAATAGGTTTTGTTAGTCAAAACCAAAAATTTTACAGCTTTAACCCTGAAAGATTAAAAAACTTTGAAAATAAATTAAATCACAAGAGTAAATATGAAAATTATAAAATGGATTTTTATTAAAATAAAAAATAAATTTCCCGCCTCCACTTTTCTCTCCCAATACTTTCTCTCTGCAATAACTGTTTAATTTTAATTTTTTTTTTAAAAAAAAAAACTATTACACATGCAGAGCATGTATGAAGAAGGCTAGTATCATTTATGATATGTGATAAAACATAAAAAAAAGAATATGGCACCTGAGTAAAATATAATCAGGCGCATGAATTACAATACGCTATACATAAGTTTTTCCAATTGTATGCATACTGAAATTTTATACGCGTTTTAATTAACTAGGGCTTTAATTTTTTTCAAACTCCAAGTATTTTTACTCCATATAAAACGGACACGTGTATACAACATGTTTTAAAATGTCGAACACAATAATACGCGATAAAAAACTGAGTCTAAAATTTCAATACGCCGTAATGAATTATTCTTTTTAATTATACGCGTATTGAAGTTTTATACGTGTTTAATACCGTATTAACTAACTAGGATATCTTTAAAGCGAAATGCTGACATGGCGCATGGCGCGTGATCTAAATTTTTGTATAAAACTTAGGGATCTCTAGCATTTAAAAAACAAAAAAAAAACTGACATAGAGCTTTTGAAAAACCTAATTTTCCACAAGATTTCATACATTTGTCTATGGCTTTCTGCTGCAACGAGGGGAAGAGCAAGAGAAGTTACACACTTCAAGCATAAATCTCAAGGTTGAAAATAGTGTAAAGAGAATCTTTAGAGGACCTACATGATCACTTCAAGCATAAAACTCACTCAGCATGTAATAGAGCTAACAGCTCTGGATACCTATCTTCGGTCGGGTAAGAACCTCAATTGTCATATTGATATTTTTTAAAAGTGAGGTACAGAAATTTATAAAGAGCAAAAAGACAGGTACAGTACATATCATTTTCTCAATTATTTACACATGAAAAGTCCTTTCTACAACACCCAATCGATAATATATCCATGCAAAAAGAAGAAATGTGGTTATTGTATATGATGTTCACCTACCCTCCCCTATACTAGTGCTGGACCAAGAGTCCATCTGACTGCTTGGTATCTTTAGTTTGGTGTGAAGTTAATTCATACCCAAAATTGTGTGAAAACTCAGACCACATTTCCTTGGATTGCGCATGCAATTTCTGAAGCAAATAAGCATCCATCTTCTCGGTTTCAGACTCATTATATTATATTTACTAAAGGAGACTTACTGTTCATTTAACAATAAAATTCAGGTTCTGCCCTTGATTTCTTCTCACAATTTTGGGCTGCCATAAGCAATTTTGCCCTCCATTTTTCTTCGTTTATGGATGCATGAGAACTTCAACACGAACTACATTCTCAAAAAAATTGGATCAAATTGATCTGAACCAGAAAGTCCATTCACTACACAGTCCAAACAACATGAACTTACGTGATGTTTCCAGATCCTGGAATGGGACAAACAGTAGTAGAAAAGGGTAGAATTTAGGATTATTGTTTTGCCTTGCAACAACAAGTATATATGATCCTCAACCCCAGCATCTATCGCATTCGAGAAGTCTCCATCGGTATCTAGAGAAAGGTAGAGAGAGAAATTTTAGATTGAAAGATAAGAGAGACAGCGAAAGTCGAAAGAGAACCATAGAGGAGGCCCATCAGGGTTTCGTCAAGGTTGAAGAGAGACAGCGAAAGAGAAAGGTTGTTTGAGTGTTCTGTGTTTGATAGAGAGAGATGGAGAAGGAGAGACGTACAGCGAAAGAGAACAGCATAAACTTTCGTGATGTTTCCAGATACTAGAATGGAACAAACAGTAGTAGATAGGGGTTGAATTTTGGATTACCGTTTTGCCATGAAATAGGCCTCAACCCAGCATCTATCTCATTCGAGAAGCCTCCATCGCTATCTAGAGTTCCTGTTAACGGACAACAGGCTTCCAGTCAAAATCAAGATCAGCAATTCTAATCCCCTTAACAGAGGTAAACTGTTAAACCTTTTTTCCTTTTGGGAATTTGATTAAAGTTTGTTCCTTTTCTTTGTGTGATTGAAACTTGGTTTGTCGGCGAGGGTGGTGTTTCATTGATGTCTATGGTTTTGTGGTTTTGAATCGGTGGTTTTTGTTGTGGTTGGGTTTCAATTGATTTGGGTTTCCATGTTATAGGGTAATTGATTTTCGGTGATTACTGAGGTTTGGGTGTTTTCTTTGTCTTTGAGTGGTAATGACTGTTTTGTTTTTATTCTGTACGTTTTGTGCAAAGAAGTATCTGGATTGTTCTTTTACCGCTGTTCCTGGTTTTGCATGTTAGTTGCTGGATGGTTTATTTGGCCGTTGTTGTATTTGGATTATAAAATTTGTTTCGGTTTATGGTGGTTTATATAATTGTAATAGATGGTTTGTTTGGTTTTGTTCAGAAGATATTGGGAACAGTGTGCGATCAAATTTTGGTAGTGCTTTGAATTCAGGTATGTATTTACAGAATTCCAACTATTGATCTTTATGTTGATAAATGTTAGTTTTATCATCTTTCTAAAAACTATCGATCTGAACTTTTTTTTTTCTGTGATTTGCAGTCTATAAAAGGTCAGGCACTGAGATACGAAAGAGAAGACAACAAATCAGTTTGGGTTCGTTCTGGAAAAGGTACATGGAAATATTTTGATTTATAAGATTGATTAATTTAACAAGTTGAGTGGCTTTAACAATTTGAGTCGGTTAAAGGATTGCAAGCCTGAAAATGTAATGTTGGATAGGAACCTTTTGTTTAAGGAAATGTTGGGGACAGAAGATTGTAGAGGTAAAACTCAGTTGAAGCATAAACCAATGTCGGCTTTTCCTCTGTCTCAACCGGATTTTATGTTTTTGCCTAGACCGGTTAAGGAGCTTAATGATGCAGCAGTCAAAGTTTAGAAGGTTTATAAGAGTTATTGAACTCGAAGAAACCTTGCAGATTGTGCCAGTGATGGCTGAGGAGGTATGGTAATTATATTGATACTTGCTTAGTATGCTTAAGTTTGTTTTGATACAAAATGGTTTGATTAATTTGGCTATTTTCAAATGGTTTAGGTGAGATACACATTAAATTCTCCAGCTGGGACTAAAGAGTTATGGTAATTAACTAAGCACTTGATTATTATCTCTCACCATTGAAATTTGTACTTGAATTTGGTTTTGTTTTATTGTTTTTTTTTTTAATATATGGAAATGGTTTGATTGATATGGCTATTTTCAAATTCAGATGGAAAACTTTAGATTCTGTAGCTCTCAAGCAGAATTCTGTGTCATTCTTCTATGTTGAGAAGCCGGAAACAGCTGTTTTGTGGTGGGCAAGGGCTAGGACTAGGCTGCGAAGGTTTGTTCTTTTTCTTATACATACTTCTTTCTCATGTTTCCATAGCTTATTGGACATTCATTTCAGTAATAACACTTGCTTTGTTATTTCAAACTGGAAAAGGTTTGTCTAAGGATGAGAAAGCATGAAAGTTAGCTCTTCCACATTGGCTTGAAGCTGTAAGTTCACACTTCATCTATGATCTTTGATAAGACTAGATATTTCTTTTGAAAACTTATATTCCTTGAAATGGAAAATATGCATGATCTAATATTAAGCTGTTTACTTCTTGATGTCCTCTACAGATTAATCCACCCCATTGGTTTAGGGTTTAGGTACTTGATGCATTGGCTCTGTAGAACTGTCCTCGAGCATAACCCATCGGTTTAGGGCTTAGGTACTGTTCACATTTTGTAGAATTGGCCTTAATTTTTTAGCAATTGTAAGCAATCCTAGACGATGTCTGAATAGATCATTGTGTAAGGTTCACTCATATGATACAAAAGTGCATTGGTCGTAGGTGATTCTAGGTGTATTGCAATGGCCCTTCTTTCAAATGAACGAGAAACAGTCCACAAACAAGTAGCTGCTGAAACATCCCATGCAGAATGCATACTTGGTCTTATTCCCGAATTTTGGATTCTTATGGTATGTTTGACAGATTTGCTTATATTTACCATGTGATTATTCATTATTGGTTTCTTATGAATTACTACGATTTTTTTCTTCTTCTATTGGTTTAGGCTGATCTTTATTTCAGTAAGAGGTTATATGTAAACTTTAGCAGGAAACTACAATCAATAAACTTTTAGCAGAAAATGAAACTTTTCTTCTACAAAGGTATGCATTTATTCATATCTAAACTCATTTTCTGATGTTTATACTTCTTCACCGCTTTAAACTCACAGCAGTATTGTTTTTTCTTTCTTTCATGTTCACCTTACAAAAATGATTTGTTGAGAATTTAAAATTTCTTCCATGTGCTCACTTTCAATAATTTGACGTGCATTTATGCTTTCTATTTTGTATTTTGGGAATATGAGTTAATAGCAATAACATGTTATAATTGAAATGATGCTATGTTTTAACGTGATATGTCGTCATGTGTGCTCAAACTGTTCTGACCGTAATGACATTAAGAGATTGACAGTAGTATCTTGATGTTAGGGTCGAGTGAGAAACAGCTGGAGCTAGGTTTATCAACATTCAAGCTGCTTATGAATTGCTTTTAGATTAAGAGAACAGAAGCCAATGCGATAGGAAGAACCGAGTGAACCCATTCAAAGTAAGTTTTGTGGTTCAAGTTTTGGTTGCTCTGTATTTTCTCGCTTCTTATATTAAGATAGCATTTAATTTGAGTACATGTAGGAAAATCTTCAGAGTCTATTGTGATTCATGTACCAACTGAGAGCTTGACTTCTGTCTTAGCAGTTTTTCTAACCAGTTCTTGATGTGCATTGTTATATCAGGCATCTGAAGCATGGATAGTGTGCCTAATGAAAAAATAAATCAGCAAGGTGATATGGCAATAACAGCTTAGACTGAGGAACAACAACATGAGATGAATATCCATGCAGATCGTGTATCATTATGCAACATCCTTCAAATAGTTCTCATTATTGTATTCTGTTTACTCCTTCATTAAACTATGTATACGAAGTTTGATTTGAAATTATTCATTCCGGTGAGATTCGTGTAACATGTGCTAATCATACAGCTGAAGAATTCAAAAGTTCTACCGACCTCAAAGGCTACATATATCTTTTGAATTCTTTAACTGCATGATTAAAACATGTTACATGAATTTCTCCATCAGAATCAGTTAGTTCAAACCAAACAAAATCTGTAAATTTCAACAAAGACAATTAATATTTCTACTATGTAATGTTACGAAATCAATCATAATCTCCACCATGTAACAATAAGTCCCGCAGCAAAGCACGGACACTTCACTTTTTCTAGTATATTCTAAAGTAGAATGGGGTGTTATACTGTTCATTCAATAGTGAAATGCCCAATTTGTCCCCATTTTCTTCTTTTTTTTTGACGTTTTTATCCTTTAAAAAAATTAGAAATATTAGCTTAATTAGATTATTGTAAATAGAAATGAAAGATTTATTCTTGAATCCATACTTTTAGCTTAGTAAGAATATAAACTTTTAATCCGTTTTTATATATGGTTTAGGTTTGTTAAATGTGAAATAACTTTAGTCTTGATTCAAGTTGGTGTTTAAAGTATAAAAACAAAATTGGTAAACATGGTATTATATAGATGAGTGTTTTGAGTAATTCTTAAAAATTAATTTAGAACTTTATATGTTTATCACAAATCAGTAAATTGTTACACATATTTTAAAAGTTTCACTGTTAAGTTTCATATGTTGCTATATTATAATGAAGTGTCTTCAACACCATATGAACCAATAAATGATACATCAGAGAATGATTATGTGTATATTAAAACCAGGTTAAAATATCAGCTTTCATAATATACAAAGTGATAACATATTTAATTAATATTTTTTATATTATTATTTCTACCCTATTACGTATAAATTTTAAGATAAAATTTATAAATCTGCAGCATCGGGCGGGCGAGAATAACTATGTTAAAGTAGAATGGGGTTTTGTACCGTTCATTCAATAGTGTCATGACTCTTTTACCCTTCTATTCTCTGCCTTTTTACTTGAGTACCCCAGACAAGTGTTCGTCTCCTCCGCGTGGCTCCGTTTCTTTGCTCCACGAGCAGAGTGCATAGAGAGTTCAAGAACGATCGAGAAAGTGAGAGACAGGGAAAGAACGATAGGGAGAGAGGACCGATTTCAATTCGATCCGTTTCAATTTCCGCCAAGATGCGCTCTCTTTGGTTATGTTTTCAGGTATTTTTTTTCATGTCTTCTGGTATTTTGACCCATTTCAATTCGATCACTTATCAAGAACAATCCACAGAGAGATAGAGAGATCGGGTGTGTTTCTTTTGCTTTCCACAGAGAGAGAGAGAGAGAGAGAGAGAGAGAGAGAGAGAGAGAGAGAGAGAAAGAGCTGATATTCAGAAAAGAGGTTAGTCGTTCTGCTTTTAATTTATGTTTCTGAATTTGTGATTAATATCAATTCCAACCAAACAAATAAGTATCTCAATTGTGACGGAGGAAGAAGCAGCTCTAAGCGACTCAGGGTAGGAGAAGAAGACAGGCTGTGACTGTAAGTGGGCTCTGAACCATCTTCGTTTATTTCATTCCAGTAATTTCTGGGTATGTATTGTTGTTTCAATGCATTCAAATTGTGACTCTTTGTTCCCTTTTGCCAAAATTTAATGATCCTCTCTTTGAAAATGGGTTGATCTCAAATTGGGTTTCTGTGACTTGCACTTTTTCATTGATATTGATAGAGGTTTGTAATTTCTTGCAGAAAGTCACAGACCCATGTTTAGTTTTTGACTTTGGATTCAGTTTGTATAGTATTTGAAACAGCTAAACATAAAATCTGCACAAACTGATTGCATTGAAACAAAGAGTATAGCTGTTTCAAATACTATAGAAACTAATAGTATTTGGGATATTAACTAAGCTGTAGCTATGCAAGCGTTTTGGTTTGCTATTGCAATAGCCAGCAAATCACACAAAGCTACATTAATTTCAACGAAATTTTGGCCACTTGGTCATAATCCCTTTAATGCAATGTCCTGTTTTTCTCTCCTCATCATAATATTTTGTTTAGTTGCATTTTCCTTTTATTCTATTTGGGTTCTTTTATTAACAATATGATAGAGCTCCTTCTTTTACTAAATTGTCAGCAAACTTCAAATTGATATGTTTGTCAACAAACATGAATTTTGCTTTTTTAATTGTTTAGCAAATGCTTAAGTTCATGGTTTTGAATGGAAAGCTGTGAAACCAGAAGTCTTTACTTTGATTTTATTGACATTTTAATATTTAGTACTATTTGGTTTGGTCTTCCGAATTTGTTAGGATTTTATAATCACTGACACTGTTATTTGGTTTCAAATAGGGAAAGCTTTTTTGAAGCAGCTGAAAGTGTTCCTGGGGTAATTTTTTTCAACTTAGTTCTTTGTTATTTAGATATGGTTGTATTGAATTCATTTGTGACCTGTATTCTTATCGATTTTGTGACAGTTTTGGATGAAAGAAAGCAGGGAAGTTTTGATTCTCTCTGATATGGAGGTACTCCTTGGTTAATGACTAAGATTGCTTTTGCTACTGTCTTGCAATTTCAAAATTGGAGTAGAATAAAACTTCTGGATTCTGCCTTACATGACAGATTTTGTCTGACCACTTTGGTTGCAATTTTTGCATCCCTTGGATTTTCAGTTAATGCCATGGAAATTGGTGAATAAGCTTGACCTTGAGCTTCATTCAGTTGCTATGTCCTGCTCTTGATGAACTCAAGTTAGAGTGAGTTTTAGGATGATACTGAATGTTGGATTAGTTTGGCACTATTGGTGGTTTGGTGCAAGAGCAACTTATTTGTTCTTGCCTCACTATCCCAGACATCATTCACCATATGTATCGGTTCAAAATCCATCTGTGAATTTCAATATTGGTGGATAACATACAGTCACATCATTAAAACATAAATTAAGATATACTAAGGTAATTATAGAGAAGATCCAGTTATGTTTACCTTAGTACTAAAAACATCATTTCAAATGGGACAAAATCATGGATTAATTTCATGATTTTCATTGTCTGTGTTTGCAGGGATCCATTCACTTCCAATTGTCATGACCGAGACAGAAAGAGGAAGACTTGAGAAATACAAAGGTAAGGTGTACTTATGCAGATTGCAGATTAAAGTTTTGAGTCCTGTAATTTTTTCTGATGCAAAGCCTATTATGGTAGATTTTACATGACTTTCCAGAACCTTCCTACACCATGGATCCTATGCAAATACAAGTTGTCTGTAGATTTGTAAACTTTGGCATTAATAGTACAGAATGTACTCATTTTCTAATGGTTGCTATTGTATAGTATATTTTAGGAAGATTTATTAGTGCATTATGTTCAGAACTCTAATCTACATGTCTTTCTTCAAAAAATAGGCCACTTGAATATATGACAATACTTGGAGCACCTGTCAAAAGATCTGAATCCAGGAAGTTAAGGTTGCTGTGTTGCCACTTCTGAGAGATTCTATTTGTTTCAGTGCAGAGACACAGAGAGACTGTGAAAGGAAAACATGAGTGATCGATCTGGATTTGTTTGACAAGAGGTGTAGAGATAGAGAGAAACTGTGAAAGGAGAAGATCAGAAGGAATCAATGTTGGACAAGAGGCTTCTAACGTAGAAGACAGGACATCAGTTGATAGTAGGTAATTTAGATAAGAAGAACAGGGATCTGGGTCTGGGTTTGTTTTGGATTGCTCATCTATCTATCTGTTTTTTTTTTTCTTTCCTTTTTTGCTTCTGATATTGGGATTTGTTTTGAAATGCTCCGGTGAATTGATTTCAGACATAAAATTCCTGTCAGCTTCATAGTTATTGCCAAACTTGCATAATTGTTATCAGCTTCATAGTTGTTGCTTAACCTTCATGGTTTTGCATTGGATTATCATTTGAACAGAATATGCAGCTCCATTCAACCTCTTCTTATCTGACTACCCCATTTTTAATGGCAGCCCACCAGAATCAACAACAAATGAGCTTCTCATCAACGCGAATGAAGCACCAACAACAGACGAACCAAATGATGATACCTTTGAAGAACTCATGTAAAGTAACTGGTTCGAAGGATAAATGCAGATTCTTTTGATGACAACTACCTACCTTTGCAATTGGAGTTTAGGAACTTTGGTTAGAATGATCATTTTTTGAACAAATGTTGGTTAAAATACCCGTTTCTGTGCAAAACATCAATTCCTGATGTGAATAGACAAATCTGGTCAAAACTCCAGCTTTCGAATGCTAATATTTTAAATTAGTGTTTCTTATAGTTTCTTACCTTCTGAATGCAATTGTACTACATACAAAATTTAGGGAAAAATGCAAACCCGCAGCATCGTGCGGGGATAGTAGCTAGTCACATCCCTCATTATCAATCTTTCCGTCCAAAACTTTCACCACTCGGCTCATTGATGGTCTTGCATTTGGGTCAGGGTAAGCACACAAACAAACCCAAATGCAAAACTCTCTCCACCTCCTCTTCACTAAACCCTAAACCTCTGCCCGGGGGCCCCCCGCTCTTCAGCAATTGCCCTTTCACTATGAGTTGCCATACCCATTCCACCAAGGGTGGCTGCCCTTCCTCCATAGGCCTCCTCCCACACATCACTTCCAAAATCAAGATCCCGAAACCAAAAACGTCAGTCTAAGCTGACGCTCGCCCGGCGTGAATGATTTCCGGGGCCAAGTACCCTACGGTTCCTACACACGAGTGGTGCCGAGGACATCAGCATGCCCGTGCATCCTCGCCAACCTGAAATCCCCTAACCTCCCGTTCATTTTCTTATCAAGTAACACATTGCTTGCCTTAATGTCCCTATGCAACACTTTCGATTCCCATCCTTCATTTAAGTACAAAAACCCTAATCCTGTCTTCAAAACCCAACATCCTACTCTCATCACAATCAAACATGAAACACCAACTTATCCAGACTCCCACATAATCATAGACCAACTTGAAATTCCCCTTATTCTCTCTCTTACACCAACCTCTCAAATGTCAATCCCACCAAATTTCTATGCTTCAATCTCTCAATGCTTGAAATCTCAGCCATGAACTCTCTCATTCCGTCCTCATGCGAAATTCTCTTCACCGCAATCTCTGCCCCTCCTGCCAAAACACCCTTGTACACCTTCCCATTCCCTCCAATTCCAATCACATTTTTTATCCAAAATCCCTTCGTCCCGCCTCAATCTCTGAGTATGTAATCCGGAGAGGCCAGTACTCCAATTCCCAATCCTCTATTTCATCCTCCTTTTTCTCTTGACCAAAAACAGAGTAAACAGAGCAATCACACAAACTACAAACAAACCCCCAACTGTAACTCTAGAAATAAACCCTTAGACTTAAAAATCGAAGCCTTATGAAGCACAAAACTAGGAAAACCAGACCCCCTAAAGAAAAATTAGTATTGCTGAAACAATAAGCCAAAATCACGTGACTTTCGACTAATTGTCTCGTTGAGCTTGTGAAGCCTACAAATATTTCATCCTCCAAAACATCAAAAGGATTATAAACATAATTCAAACTATGGAGTCTTCGGCCTAGCCGCACCAGCTTTCACCATAGTCACATTACGAAGAGGGTGGGACTAGTTTGCATTTGGGGAAACAGACTTGTTGGAGGATTTGGGTGCTGATGGTGATGGTAGTATTGAGGTGACTTTGGTGCCAAGATATGTGCAGCGACCTATCACCATTGGGAAGATCAAGATCGAGTATTTCAGTGCCTAGATGTTCATTGAGCCACTTGATTATATCGTTCATCGAGTGCATGTTAATGCATGAAACATGTTATGTCTTATGTGCTTGTAATTTTGTCAAGGTGACTCACTGATGTACTAAGGTGAATCACCTTTGTTACTCAGGTGAAATTATAATTAACTACAGTTCGATCATGATCCAATTAGAATCATAATTTTTCAATGTTATAAAAGAAAGAATCTCAAAATTATGGTTTTTATCCAAGCTGTACATTATAGCACAATTTTTTTTCAAAATTACATGTTCTTCTTTTCTCATTCAAATTTTCTCACTCCAAATGTGTTTAAAAAACACTTTTCAGACTGATTAACGGAACTAAAAAATTATTATGTAAATTTTTGTAATGACTTATAACTAGTGAATGGTCTCACACTTTACCATTATCAGAAAAGTTATGACAAAGTCCTCTGCTACACATTGCTATTCCAGTTAGACTTCGTCTCTGGCTGGTCGTGCTCTAGATGATTATCAATTTTTAACATTTATGATTTATCCCTTGTATAGAGAAAATCAAAATGAAGAAAAAAAAACAATCAGATTGATATGTAGTTGTCATGCCAATATACAATAAGGAAATTGGTGGTGAAGATGAACATGAGTTTGCAATCTCATTCTACCTCCCTCGGTTATATATTAAACCAATATCATGCAAAACGTTTTAGTGAGAATGTCCGATTTCAACTCATCGTCCACCATTTTTTCCGATCCTTAGTAAGTAAACGCAACAAAAATAAAACATCACTCAGAACCGAAATCATAATCATGAATATCCGTTTTACCAAACTAAGGGCCAACGTGTCACTCTCAAAGCACATGTCTCCCATCACTGTGGGGCCCTCCTTGCTCTGAGGAATAGGACAAGTATTTCATATAGTAAGGTTACACTTGTGACCCAAGCCTCGATCCACTCTCATCCATTTTACCAAGTCTTCATCCTTATCCATCTTTTCATCTTTTTTCCACTCTCCATTTTCCTACAACCAATCGCAGAATTAGGAATTACCACCCTGAGTTAAAACCAATGACACTTGGAAGTAGCAAAAAGGCAAAAAATTCCATTATCAAATCAGTAAATTTCTATTAGCACCCGAAGATATTTTCAGCTACCAAGCTCTGTTATATATACGACCATCTAGCCCAGACCCAGAACCTACCAGAAACAAAGAAGAGCAGAAAATAAAGAAAGTTAAGAGCAAAAATGGTTCTGCTAGAGAAGCTGTGGGATGATGTAGTAGCTGGACCTCAGCCTGAACGTGGTCTTGGCAAGCTCAGAAAGGTCACCCCTAAGCCCTTGAACATCAAAGGTTCGTGCATGTCGTACACTTCGTATTCATATAATAGATCATTAATTTGCTTTCTGGGTTTTGATTGTTATTTATGGTGCGTGGTGGTGTAGATGAGGGAGAGTCGAGCAAGATCACGATGCCGACGACGCCCACGACGCCGGTGACCCCAACAACGCCCGTTTCGGCGCGCAAGGACAACATTTGGAGGAGTGTGTTCCACCCAGGTAGCAACCTTGCGACCAAAACGATGGGAAACCAGGTGTTTGATAGCCCACAGCCAAACTCTCCCACTGTCTATGACTGGTACGTACCACAGTCACTTCGATCCATGCAGATCAACCTGTAAATCTATATATTAGTTAGTGGTGGAAGATCGATCTTGATCTGGAGGGTTGAACGCCTTTGAATCTAGCCATTGGATTCAGATGTGTACCCAGCTAACACATGGAGAAATGGTTGATGTATTATTTCATTCAGATATGTCGGATAAACACTAAATCTAAAACAAAAATTCTAAATTCTAGATTTTTGTTCTTATCTCCGTACACGTAACAATATTTGAGAAGAAAAATATTGTTCCATGGAGATCCGTATTTATCATTTTATTTAGATGTCATATAGATCATCCATCTCGACTCAAAAACAAACTAAAGGAATTGATATTTGAGTAAAACGATGCATCTGATCATGACTAATTGAAAATTTTATGCGAATCATAACAGGATGTACAGTGGGGAGACGAGAAGCAAGCATCATCGTTAAGGTGACGAGTGAAAACTGATGAGGAGCTACCTGAGGATGAATGTAAATAGTGTCGTTTTCCTTTCAGTGTTTGCCACGTGCCTTCTCGTTGTGTTGGTTTCGATGGAATTTTGTGATTAGGGTTCGTCGTTTTTAATTTCCAACTACCTAAATAGGCTTTGGCTTTGTGTTAAGCTCACTGTCTAATTAAGATTATGTTGCTGCTGTAGTTGAACAACTCCGCTACTTTTACGCTGTCATGGGTAATTGGTCTTTTGTAAAAACCAGAGTTACGGTGGTTGGTGGTGATGAGCTGCTTTAGTAATTTCGTTTATTAAATAAATAAATGTCTTTTTGTATTAATTTGATTAGTTTATTAACGTTCTGATTAGTGTTGAAGTGCGTTTGATTAAGTTAACCTTATCTAATGCAATTATTATCATTTTGAGACAAAGTAGTTGATCCGATGGGGATCCATAATAGGACCCGCATTTGAATGGATAAGGGCCGATTCAGATACCACGTAGCCGTTGGTGAGTGGGACCACTGTGTGAAAGAGACAACCACATTATCCTGATCATAATGTTTAACAATTGGTCATAATCAAGAATGGTTCGGAACTTCGGATGAATGTATGATCTTAAATATGTCTAAATATGTTTAATGTATGATCTTAAACTTAAAAATGGTATAGATTGTTGAATAGTATAAGTATATATTTTTGTTATTAATAAAATAATATTTATAAATATCAGTAGTTGAGATTTACTGATTGGTGTATAAAAGATTATTCGTGTTTATAAATATTAATAATTGAGATCTATTAAATCTATTAATTACTATCGATATATAAAATAATTTTGTAGCATAATGTAGTGCAATTACGGATCCAAATCCTCTGCTTGGTTCCCTGCCTCACTCTCATCGATTAAAATGACGTCGCCTTCGGATATCAAATCAACAGCTGACACAAAAAGTCTTAAGAAAAACAAATATAAATAAGGGCGAGCCGGGAGAATCTGGATGCTGCAATTATAGCTGAATACTTAAAATGAAGATCCAAAGTCTTATTGATGATGCGACACATCATATTGGTTTTGAGATAAGATAATTTTTTTCAAGTATTCGTAGTTGATACGTTTTGACATATCCTATGTTATTAATATAAGATGAGAGAAATAAACACATAATTCTATACTTACGGAGATTTTGTAAAGCCTTGGGTGCAAACCAGGGATAGTCAAACATGACAGCCATAAGATTAAATAGATTAATTTCACAACTGACCCGGTACTTAACCTATAATACAATTAACAGTTGTAATAAGCTTCAAAGATGTCTGCTTCTAAATTGCTCGTTCTGCGAGTACTTGGCGAGTTCCAAAGACAGGTATCTGCTCTAACCAACAACACATGATGGAGAAGCTCTAAATATGAGACCTACCTGACCTGATGCTCTCCATGCCTAGTGGAGCACTATATATATCTAGTCAAAACTAAAATAGGCTAGGCTTGCTACCAGAAACTTATCTTCAGCCACGGTTTAAGTTCCACTTCTTCTGATACGCCAAAAGCTGCAGAATGACAAAGGGATCATCAACCTAGGTCGCATGTAGTTGTTTATATACACACACACACACACACACACACACACATGTGCGTATGCGCGCGCACGCCAAATACTTTCTGTGTGTCTATGTTACCAATGAATTGGAAAGAGAGAGGTTTTATGAACATGATCGTAAAGGAAAAGTATCAGAGCTGGAAGTTTTATGAAAACCTGAAGTCCAAACCTCCTACAAGTGTGTACTCAAGATAAAGGTGCTCACCAGATGGCCACGAATGAGATGGCGTACTTGAACTTCTCCCAATAATTCATCGTCTCTTAACAGAAGCAGTGTATCCTTGCTTGAATCTAAAACTCCAGATGTTGAAACTAGAGCATTTGTGGGGTCTGATGGGTTAACTTTGGCTTGTAGTTCTTTTAAAAAGTATATTTGCACTTCATCAGGTTGCAGTGCAGTTTGTGCAGCAACATACTGTATACATAAAACCAAATTTAGTATGGTGTTAGAGACTTAGCAGAAAAAGAATAGCTATCAATTGACAAACGCAGTTGGTGAAAGATTTGTGGTTTTACCTGACATAGTTGTCCAACTGACAGGGTGGGACTGCAGCAAAGATATGGCCTCTGCAAACTGGGTATTCTTTGTTCATCAAAAGAAACAAGTAGGAGGTGGATATCCAACTGATATTTTGAAGACCGAGAGAGAAAAAAAAAAAACAAACTATGTGAAATCATTGATCCACTGTCTCAATTAAGATGCAGAAGGCCACATATTTTTGTTAAACACACCCACATATATATAGTTTGGCTGTATAAAAGAATGGCGTCATGACCCTCTTGAGTTTGTATTAATATTTTTTTTTTAAATAAAATTAGTTTGTGGTATTATAGAATATGGGATTTCCAACGATCAACTCTGTCTGCCATTTTCAAATTTCAAAAGGAAATTCATAGTACATTATTGCAGCCTAAACTAAAACTTACCCCTTTATCATTAGCTTCCGAGTTCCGGAGATAATCCACCAACTTAGAAAGGCGGTTCCTGGCATTCTTACCATTGGCACCACTAGAACTGCCATATCGTGTATGACTCCGCATGCCACCTTTACCCCATGCAAGCCTTTCTGGACTGCCAACAAACCCCACAGATGCACCCATAACTTCTCTGTTCACCTCATAATCATTTTCATCATCACCATCTGCATTCGCAGTTGCTGATGAAGGCTGATAATATCGAGCTCCTGCCCATCTTTTGGGTCTTTTTGGTCTTGGTTCTTTGCGCTCATCACCAGAAGATGAATCTTTTCCTCCATCATTACCATTTGCCTCTTCATTGTCATCGGATCCTTGAATTTCAACAGTATTTTTATGATTCCTTCTCCTCCTCAAATTTTTATAGTTACCCTGTGATCTCATAAATGCAGCTGCAGTGGCTTTTGCTGTTGTTCGTTTCCTACCAAGTGCTTCGGATTGTCGTCGAAATGTCTGGGCAATGGAAGCTTGGATCTGTTCAAATAAACTTATTGATCAACACCCTAAAGCAACAAAATGGAAACAGAAAGAAGTGTATATGCAGATTTAGTGACGCCTAATACCTGAATGAGGAAGAGGTATAACACTAGAATATCTTTTAAAAGGCAACAAACAAAAACATAATGAATTTCAACAAAAGTCATTGAATTCTGTTCCAGGGATTTACAAAAGTTAGAGAGTGCCATCAGTTTCACAAGAAAAACTAGAACAGTTTATTTATTTATATATTTATTTTAAAGCTTTATTGCCAGTAAGAATCACAAAATACTTGCAAGCATAACAGACACCTTAAATCTTTCACCTGCTTATTGCGAGCCTTCTCTTCTTCATGAAAAGCTAATTCCTACAGAAGATATTAAACAGTAAGTGCTACCATTTTAAATGTAATTTAGAAGTAAAGTGTACAGCCAAAATGTAGTATCAGCATCATAGTACCTCTTCCTCATACTTGTCAATATCCGGATAAATAGCTGCAATTAAGGCATCGTACTTCGGATCATCTCTCAAAGAGCGACGACTAGCACAATGTGTACGGCATGCAGGGCATTCATTGTTCCTGCAGAAAGAGAGAGTACAGTCTGAATATGGGAACGAGATATTGACAGCTCAAACTTTCTGGAATATTCTTTAAACAAAATCTGTATATAAGGAGATTTAAAATACTTTTCCTTCTGAACAAAAAGTAAAGGTTATTGTTTGCAGTTTTTAACATACCCAAGCCGCATGGACTTGTCAATGCATTCCCTGCAGAAGCGGTGCAGGCATTCCATCACTGTTCTTGTTTTCCTAATGATCCCTACACATACAAAAGGGTGAATGATCTTTTTTTTTTTTAATAATAATAATTTTAGGAGAGGAGGTAGGGGGAAGGTGGGGTACAAAAGCCAATACTTATTGCAGCAAACAATAAGAAAACTATGTGGACATGGCTAATAGAAACGAGCTAAACACTAAAAAGTTGAGCCTGCACACACAATTCACCATCAACTATACTATATGGGAGGGCCATTACCTTAACATATGAGTGTAAAAGGGACAGATGAGTTTACATAACATCATATTCATTATCTCATTCATTTAGCAAACTTTAGTATTAAAATTCTAATGTCAATTTTGGATACCCAAGCTCTATATCTCTGATTCTTTTAACATTAATCTACATGGATGTGAAACATAGATTTAGACCACCTCAGCATGGGTCTGACTTGAAGCTACACATGGTTAAGGTAATAAATGTATACCGAACAAACAAATGTGAGAACATGTGCAAACACCCAGCAGTCACAGAAACAAGAGAATCAGTGAATCAACCCATCAATAAGGCTGCTAATCTTTACCGGAAGCAGCTATCAAAAAGAAAGGATATAAAAGTTATAAGGCTTCATGTAAATTGACGCGACCTCTCAATATAAAGTCCTTCTCTTTTAATGAATTTACACGTACTATCAATATCTACTGAGTCAATCGTTTTTGCAGCTGAGCTGACTTTATATTGAGGTGAATATAGCAAGTAATGATCATTCATAATGAAAAGTTGTCTCTGCATTTAACAGAGTATTTCAGTCTAAGAGTACAGCAACTTGAAAACAAAAGATAATTACAAGCCCATGGTTTGCATCAAATTTCCAAATGTTTCTTACAGTTGGTTTTCTGGATATATCATTTCATAATCACAAATAAAAGTTTTGGAATTTTGAACCAAAAAAAAAAAAGGGCTTTTGAATACTAATTTCATACTCAAAATAATATTTTTTCATGTCTCAATCAACCATTTCATCTTCTTGCTGGAAGAAATAATATGTCCAGTTAAAGCATATGCAGCAATCAGGCCAGCAAGACAGATTGATAGCAGAAATGGGATTTTACACAGAAGTGTAGTACATATAAGTTCAAAATATTAAATCTGACTTTTATGCAGCAAAGATTTAAATAATGGCATTTCAAGATATACTCTCAATGATACAATACAGCTAACCACAGAAGCATGCAAGAGCTCATGATGCTCTAAAATGAAATATATCAACCTTCTTATATCAATGAGTTTTACATTTATGCTGGTACCCAATGGCAGGATATCATTTTTTTTTCTTTTCTTTTTTTTTTTAAGAAGAAAAAAAAAACTGAAACATAATAGATCGGAATACTTGCGAGCTTGATTTAGCATCCAAAACAGTTCAAATATTTAACCAATATTTTTGGAAGCATACCTAGACAGATAGGGCATTGCACTTCTTTCCGAATTTCTGACAGTCTTACTGCAACGTATCTGTGTATAAAGATCAAGAAAAAAGAATTAGCATACAAAAGATTCAATGTTTGATAGGTTGATCTATGTGCAACTTCTCTCCTTTTTTTTTTTTTTTTTTTTGCATGCTTAACAAATTTTTGAAATACTGATAAATTAAAAAAATGAAACAGATTTGATGTTCACATTTTCTGCACAAAGAGGATCTATAAGAACCTCTTTTAAATAGAATCTACCCCACCTCAAGATCAGAAAAAGGAAACAATTAATATCCAGTTCATAACATTGATTTCATTCTCAAGCCTACTTCCATGGGACTTTTCACATCAGTGTACCATACTGTACATCCATATTGTACCACCCAAACCATAAGCTGTTGCGTTTTGCAAGCATGCATATCAATGCTATCATATCCAGAAAGGACTATAACAACGCATGGTGCTTTGGTTAATTTAATCTCGCAAATTAGACAAAAACGAGTAATCCAGCAGAAATATATATCGTGCAAAACGCGTAGTACTATAATGGTATAACCCAGAACAACTACAAAGCTAACAAGCTGAGTAGAACCATATTGTAAATTCCATCTTTGTCCCCGATGATTTGCCCTTTTCACCGGACCACCGTCATTCCTCTAATCTTCACCAGAAACAACTCTCGAGCTAAGACCACAACACTTCGTCCCACATTCCATGACAATGAAGCAGGTGACAATTTTCGCTATAACCCCTATCAATTTCAGGCCAGCATTCCCTGCTAAATTTTCCGAAACTGCGAAAATCGGGACGCGTTGCGTTTCTGTAGCTGAATAACCAGCCAGAGAAGGCAACATGCTTCGAACCTCGAACCAACCATGCACGCATGGCGAAATTAAGCCCCGAATCCAGTGGCCGGAGCAACAATCCCAGCTCGCAAAGCCCAAAACCCGACTCCACCACTCTTCTTCTTCTTCCCGACGCAACAATCCCAGTCCACTGCTTCACTCACACGTCAATCCACACAGCTCCGGTCAGCCACTGGCTCACACAGCCAAGCCAACCACGCAGATCGCAGAATCAAAACGCAGCGTTTCAAGCATCGAACGCTTGGTGCGCAACGACGAACGAACCAAAAGAAACGAAAGCCAGAAAAGAAAGCAAAGCAAAAGAAATACGACTCGGAAGCTTACTCGGGTTTCTGGTCGTCCTTCTCGTCCTCACTCGGCTCGGGGCTCCGGCTCCGATCGGACTCTGCAGAAAAAAAAAAACGACGTCGCAGTGAGAGAGAATCAGAGAGTGAAGAAAACGAGAGAAAACGAAGAGAGCGTGTGTGTGTGTGTTGCTGTGGTGCGGCGGTGGTTGAGGGAAATTTGGTTCGGAGCGGGGGGTATTATAGTAAAATAGCACGTACCTTCTCCGTCCTGCGGCTCCTCAAGTCCGTTCTCGCGGTGGTTCTCCACAGGATCACCGTCCTCCGCGGCCTCGAAGCCGCGCTTCTGCGCCGGCATTGCTCTCGAAATTCTGCCGCGAATGAGCTCCTGCCGCGTGTACGCGAGAGCTGAGGAGAGGGAAAGAGAGATGAAAGAGAGAGAGTGAGGTGGCGGTGGTTGCGGTTGCGGTGGTGGTGGTGGTCTGAGAGGAGAGGCGGAGGGGTAGAGAGAGGAAGAGAGACTCTATTTCTGAATGAAATTTTTATTTTTATAAAGGAGGAAAATAAATATTGGCTGGGTAATATTTATATATATATATATAGAGGGAAGACAATTCACACTGTGGGGTCATTTTGGTAAATTCACTAATAAATATGCTTTGCTTTGTATTTTCGGATTTCGCTTTTTATGAGTGTTTGCGATTTTTCGTTTGTTTAGTGAGATGGTTTCACGTTAATTAGAAAGATTAAGGGAGTTAAAGCTACCTTAGTTCCCAAAATAACCCTGGATAATGTACGTGAGTCTACTTGCTCATTTCTTGAAATAATATCTCATTGACCATGTTGCACTATCATGCTTTGTTTTTTTGTTTTTGTTTTAATAACTGTCTGAAGAGTTACTAATGCGTTAGAATTTACTAAGTTGATAATTATTCGAATGTTTGGTATTTTTGAATGGATTAATATTTAGGTATGCCAGAAATGAAAGTTGACTACTCGTTGAAAATTATTGTGGGTCATTAGTCTTTCGTGTAAATGTTAAATGCAACGATTTTTTTTTTTTTTTTGAAAATGTGCATGAAATGATGTTGACAATGTGAAAATGAGAAGAATAGAGTTAGTTGATGTATTTGATTCGCTTTTTGAAAATTTGGATTCAATTTATGATGTGCAGTTTAATTTTTTATTTTAGATGAGATCTCATTCATAAAACTGAATCAGATGATAGATTTGAAAATAGAGCATTTTACAGCTTCGTTAAAACCGTTCCTATTGGAAGAGATTCAATCAAAAGAAAGAATAGAGCATTTTACAATTTCATTAAAACCGTTCCTATTGGAAGAGATTCAATCAAAAGAAAAAGTACCACCCATTAGGTTCTATTACCTCCAAACTTTTCACTAAGCAAACAACATCCCAAATTCAAATCCTTTAAAAAATATCTCATTACCCTTTCGTATTGTGTCTACCTTAATCAAAATATAGACGAAAATCTAGAAACCTATGGCGTACAACCGCAAACAATGCAATGTGTCAAGCATGCACCAAAAGTGTCTCTAAAATTAAGGACGATGGATTCGCCGAATAACTTTCTATAAAACAAGGTCAATACAGAGTTTTCCGTTAATAGTTATGTGTAAACCATAAAAAAATATAAATAAATAGTTGGCCAATAATGTAATGTATGACGTTTATATATGCATTTGTGTCCGCTTTGTTTATATTTTTATAATTTTTCTATATGTAATTATTATTTTTTAAAATTTTAACATATCAATTAAACATGTCAAAGTAAACGTGTTGAATTAAAT
Organism: Rosa persica; assembly: GCA_025331145.1. NCBI lineage: Eukaryota > Viridiplantae > Streptophyta > Magnoliopsida > Rosales > Rosaceae > Rosa > Rosa persica. The sequence continues at coordinate 4,180,673 of WFKR01000005.1, read as the reverse complement.
ATGTAAAATTAAAAGTGTCATGCATATCATAAAACGCAATTCCTCTAATATAAAATACATGTTACAAATGATGGATGTTCATCACTTGGGTTCACCAATGTATTTAGCAAAGGTTTATGAGCATCAGGGGTTAATTCGTCAAATAGTGAAATATGGTAAGGCTTGCATGGGCTTCCGAGATAAGAACAATTCTGGTAACCCCGCACTTGAATTAAATAAGCTAAACTAATCCCAATTAGGTAACAAAATTAAACTATAATCCAAAAAAGTACTACTTTTTTAATCAATGAGTAAAGTAACTTTTTCACTTTCCAGAGTGGTAAAATAGAATCATCTTCTTTGTTTTTTCTCATCTCCCTCAAACCTATATATACCTCTAAGACTGTAAATCAAACCCAGAGCTTCTTGGGAATCGCACCCTCAGAACAAGCACACCGTCGTCATGGGCTTACCGGAAATCGTCGGTTTTGCTCGGAATTTCGCCGTCATGGTCAGAGTCAAAGGCCCTGTAAGTAGTCCTCTTTACCCTTATCTGAAAGTTTCAATCTTCAGACCTCAGCTGCTTACTGATCACGTAAACCCTTTTCAATTAGGACCCCAAAGGCCTCAAAATGCGAAACCATGCTTTCCACCAGTACAAGTAAGCCCTAATTTTCTGTTACCAATTAGCAAACCTAACCCTAATTTTGTATCGACCCATGCTTTCGATGCCCATTTGTGTTTTGGGTTGGTGTAGCTCTGGGACGACGACTATATCAGCTTCCGGAATGTTATTGCCGGAAACCCTTTACGACGGCGAGGTTGCGAACCAGCTATGGGGCGGCGGAAGTGACCGGTCACCGGCTCTGGTTGTGACTGTTGCTTCAGTTGTTGAGCCTTTTCTGTCTTTGCAGCACAGAGAGAGCCTTGCCCAGGTTGAAATTGATGTGATGTAGTTTTGATTAATTGTTTGATTATGGAATGGGGTTGGTTTTAATGAGGTTGGTTATGCTTGATTGGTAACTTGCAGGGCAGGCCTGAGTTGATTCCTGGGGTTGAGATTGATGTTATGGCAGAGGTATAGCTGTATAGTACAATACCCCTGCGTTGTTGAATTTGTTTGAGCTTTGAAATGAAGAGTTTTAGTGAGGTAAGTGTCTCGCGTTGGATGTTAGTGTTTGATTATATGAGGTGGTTTGGTTGACAGGATGAAATGTCGTTGGAGAAAGGCTCGGCGAAAGGACCTCCATGCTGGTTTGCAGCGCGGCTTTTAACCCTGGTAGGGAATTTGTTACACAATTGTCGGGTTGGCTAGTACTGAACATTAGAAACCATTTGGGTGTGGAGTAGATAGAGAAAAAGCTTCTTTCAATAGCATCTCTAGCTTAATTGTATTTGTGCCTACTTGACTATAATTCATGTGTCTATCAGCACTTATTAGTCCATTTGCCTTTTGTTTTGTATGTTGTGTGCGTATCCATGACTGTTAGTGGTCGCCTGTTGAGGGTCAATGAAACGATTACTTTATAATGGAAAAGTAGAACTTGTCATAATTATGTTCTTCAATTCACAGCCACAACTTTATGACTGATATGAGACAATACTCCAGTCTCGCTGCCAATCCCAATAGTTGGTCATTGATAATATGAATAGCATCATTGATATAAGTCTCTCATCATTACCTGATAGTAGAATACAGTTCTTTGGTACACGATACATTACATATGGTTTCCAATGTTGATCGAACTAGTGCATCGTACAGATTGACGTTCCTGCATCTGCTATTGCACTCCAATCTCTTATTGATGCTTCTATAAGCTCTCCAGAGCATGGATGGGAGGTCGGTTGGTCTTTAGCCTCACATAATAATCCTCAGCCAGTTATGGATGTTATTCAGACACAGGTACTAGATGTTTCTTTTCTGTAAATTCATTTAAAAGTTCACATCATGTGCATGTATATTTTAGAGATGACCAATGACCGGAAAGCAAGCAATTAAAAAGGCTATAAAAAAAGGTCACTAATGGAGCAGCTCTTATTTTTTGTTGTTGGTTTGGGGAAATTATGAAAGTTAACATGATAACTAGATCCTTTCAATATTTTCTTGTAATTTAAAGGAAATAATTGTTGATCTTTGGATTGTGAAAATAATCGTTTGTCTTGCATGACTAGGTAAATTTGGCAGTTAGAGAATTGAGGAACGCAAGTCTTACGGGAAAGTCAACTACAAGAATCGCAATTCTTGGAGTATCCTTGCTTTCTAAGGTTAATTTATGTTCTCAGCCTTTGTTTTAGCATACAATCTTGTGATAATTCAGAACTCAAAGTATTGAATTGTGAATCTTGAGTATCAATTGTTCTCTTAATAATATATCTGAGACTGATTGATAATTTCTTTTCAGGATGTGCCAAATATAACCATATCACCCTCCAATAAAAGGGGAGACTTTCTTGTAGCAGTGGGTTCTCCTTTTGGTATCCTGTCACCTGTGCATTTCTTTAACAGGTAACTTATCTTCCTGTCTAAGTACATATTATGGCTACCTGTCTGGTTGATATTATCTATGCTTTCTTTCTGATTATGCTCTGAAGTAAAACTATAAAATCCTATTGATGCTCCAGCTAATACTGGCTTCCTATTTCAGCATATCAGTGGGGTCCATTGCCAACTGTTATCCTCCTAATTCATCTTATAGTCCATTGCTGATGGCAGACATACGGTGTCTTCCTGGTGCGAGCATTACTTCTAAGAGTTTCCATTGTTCTTTTCATGCCATTGGTCTCTGATACCTATCAATTCTAATCCTATCAGGAGCGGAAGGTGGTCCAGTTTTGAGCGAGAATGCACAACTTATTGGTATGTTGATTAGACCATTGAGGCAGAAGACTAGTGGTGCTGAAGTTCAGGTAACTTGAGAACATTTCCTATTTGACATGGTATCCTCTTAATTTTTTCCAGTTAACTTGTCATCCAAAACTTTAGTCTTGGGTAACAGCTGGTAATTTCGTGGGAAGCCATTGCAACTGCTTGCAGTGACTTGCTGCAGAAGGAGCCCCATTATGCAGAAAAAGGGATTTATTATGACAAAGGAAACTTAAATGCTGTAGGGAAAGCATTTTTAGCAAACACCAACGGCTCAAATGGACCCATAACACATATTCAGAAGCATCTTTCTACTAGTTGCTCGCCATCAGCTGTTGAGAAGGCAATAGCTTCTGTTTGTCTTATAACCATAGATGATGGAGTATGGGCATCTGGTGTTTTCCTCAACAAGCAAGGCCTGATACTCACAAATGCTCACCTCTTAGAACCATGGAGATTTGGTAAAAGGACTGCAAGTGACGGATCCATTTCTGAGGCTCCTCCCCTCCTATCTGATGGATCTCTATCTCCAGAGCAAAAGATTCAAGGCTTTCTGCCTGGGCTTCACAAGAATGGAGATCCCTCAGTTGGGAATGAACTTGGAGCATTGAACTCATCTTACAAAGGCCATAGAAATATACATGTCCGCCTGGATCATACGGACCCTTGGATTTGGTGTGATGCCAAAGTAGTCTATGTTTGTAAAGGACCTTTAGATGTTGCCTTGTTACAGCTCCAGTACGTCCCAAATCAGGTTTCCCCAGTTGTCATGGACTTTTCATCGCCATCTTTAGGATCAAAGGCATATGTTATTGGACATGGACTGTTTGGACCCAGATGTGGTAAGCCTCGCTCCTATGAGCTTACATATATGTTACTGCAGAAAATTGAGTGATACAAGTGTAAATAGCATTATATTATTGAAACTGAAAAAGGATTTTATGATGTCAGATGCATTGGCCAGTTACATCTTGGATGAGAGCTATTTTTCTGACACTGCTGCATTAGCACTACTAAAGATGCAATATATTTCTAGAAGATGCATTGTATTATCTGTTTTTTTGGTAAATTCCTCATGTTTCATACTCTGTTTGGGTTCCATACCATCAGGCTTTTCCCCATCAATTTGTTCTGGTGTGGTGGCAAAAGTGGTCAAAGCAAAGTTTCTACTCTCATATCAACCCAGTCAACCTGGAAATACTCGTGGGCACTCTCCTGTGATGCTTGAAACAACAGCAGCTGTCCATCCAGGTGGTAGTGGTGGTGCTGTTGTAAATTCAGATGGTCATATGATTGGGCTTGTTACAAGGTATGCCAAATATCTAAGTTTGTGAAGCCTCGTTATGATGGTGAACGGTGTCTATGTATTAAAGAAGTTATAACAAGAAAAGCTGCCATTCAATATTTTGATTTCACACTAGAACTGATATAAGTTTGTCGTTGCCGTAGTCTAAAATTTGTCCTACCCCCATGTTTGGTGTGATTCTGCTAATGTTTGGTGAAATCATGTTGTACTGTCTATTGATATTCTTGATAAAACTGCTTTTTTGCATCATTTTATCATCAAATCAGATCTATAGTTTCTTCATTAAATTTATATTGCTCACTGGTTACAGATAGAAGTTCCTTATTTAATGAGGCATGTTCTTGTTGCAGCAACGCTAGACATGGTGGAGGAACAGTTATACCACATCTGAACTTCAGCATTCCATGTGCGGCTCTCCTGCCAATTTTCAAGTTCTCAAAAGGTTATTTAGCTATCAGAGTTTGGTTAGCTTCATTTAGTATTTTAATTAAATGATTTTTTTCTTGAAGTCATATAAACAGACATCCACTTTCCCATTGTATTAGTCCGATCTGACAACTATGGTTTTTTCTCCAACAGACATGCAAGATCTTTCACATCTTCAGGTTCTCGACCGACCAAACAAACATCTTTCTTCTGTATGGGCGTTGATGCCGCATCTGTCTCCAAAGCCCCCTCCTTTGCCTCATATGCAACAGTCATTACCAAATGATCACAACAAAGAAGAGAAAGGTTCTCGCTTTGCAAAATTTTTAGCTGAAAGACGAGATGTGTTTTCAAAGCCTACGCAGCTGAACAGGGCTGGAAGACTAATGAACGACATTGTTCCTAGCAAGTTATGACTAACAAGCCCACTGCAATTTCCTAGAAATACCGAGATTACAGGTTTCATAGCTCTGCTTCAATGACTTCAGAAAATGGGTGAGAAATCCATAGTTAGCAGTAGAATCTGCTCTTCAGATTGAATTCTGTAACTTTATACAAAAAGCATTATGTTTTTTTTTTTTTTTAATTTTTTTTTTTTAGCCCTGAACATGGATAGCCAAGAATGTAACAAGTACACTTAAGATAGCTAAGACTGTCATTCTCAACCAACGAATCAAAATTACGAAACAAGAGTGTTCTCTTGGTAGAGGTGCGCTCTTCGATTAGCTTGACGTGAAAATCCGCAGGCCTTCAACTCTCTCTTTTCTCCCAATAAACACTTTTTCACAACCTGTGAAGTGTAAACACTAGCTCTTGTCTTGTAACAACGTAGCACACTACCAAAACTCAAAGACGCAGCCAAATTAGGTAAAGCTATGCCAAAATAATACGACAATGAGCAATAAACATAACGTCTCAATCAAATTTCCGCACTAGACCTCTGAATTGAGGATCGGCACTGTGTTGTGCATCCTTGTAACAATCTGAAACACTATGAAAACCCAAAGAAGCAGCCAAATGAAGTTAAGCTATGCCAAAATAACATGAGTACATGTCTATATGACATTGAAGTGATTGAACACGTGATGGGAAAGTCAGCATATTCCAATAACATATATGACAATAGAATAATTAAAAAAAAACAAAAAATGGTAACATACCTCAACTTTACGAGGGCACCTTTGGGTTCCAATTTTGCTATTTCACCACAAGTTCAGAGACCACCATGAAACTTGCCGAGTAATAACAGAATACTACTCAAACAAAGATGAGGGATAGCTCCGGCTACAAGGAATACGTGGCCGGCTTGCTCGCCGGCGTTGCCACTGTTGGCACCGGCCATCCCTTCGACACCGTCAAGGTAACAACTTTACTCTTCAATTTATTGAGCTGTCAGTGAGTTTTGAAAGACGGTGAAGTTTGCTTTCATGGGTTTGGTTCTTAATCTCATTTTCTGGTGTGTAATTGATAAAGTTTACTTCTTTCGAATCTGGGTGGTCGGAATTTTGATGTAAAAGTGTTGGATTGGTTTATATCAGCGTGATTGCAATGAAAAGTGAGCTTAATTTGCCTAAAGTGAGCATCTTTTTGTCATTGTCAAGTTTTGATTGATGATATAAACGCTGATTAGATTGCTTTGTGAACTGAGAATGGTTGAAACTTGAAGCACTTGTACTGTGTGTAACATTGTGTTTTCATGTAATTAGGTGAAGATGCAAATGCACAACACTGTAGAACATGGGATTACATACCGGAACGGTTTGCATTGTACTGCAAGGATACTAAGGACTGAAGGGGTATGTATGGTCCTGAACTTTCTGTACGAATCACAGCTTTATATCTCTAACATGACAATGTATCCCCTTTTTTGGTTTTCGAAAGGGTGCCGATTGTTGGAGAATTTGAAAATCACATATATCTTTCCCAGGAGAGCTGACTAGAATTGAGTCCTTGACAGATTAAAGGACTTTACAGAGGGGCAACGTCATCTTTTATGGGGGTAGCTTTTGAGAGTTCGCTTCTTTTTGGCATGTATTCCCAGATGAAACAGTCGCTGCAGGTAAAAATGAAAATGAAGTGCACAAAGCTTTCTCAGTTTTTGTTTGGGAATGATCTCTGTAATGGCTTCATTTAGACACATGTTTGGGATGCAATACTTTAGTGGTTATTCTCAATGTTTCTGCAAATATATTATTTGTTATATGGTTTTAATGCGACTGTCTTCTTACTCTTAATGATACTTGAAGGGAAATGTGCAAAGTGCTGTGCCACAACCACAAATCATAATTCCATCGGCAGCTTTTGGTGGAGCAATGATCAGTTTTATACTATGCCCCTCAGAGCTGGTGAAGGTAATAGGAATTGGATGGTTTCTAGATTGGAAAGTTGTTTCTCCCTGTATGCTTATTACACCGACCTTTTCCAGTGTAGGATGCAAGTTCAAGGCACAGACTCTTTGATACGGGTATCAAGTAGATATGCTGGCCCTCTTGATTGCGCCCTTAAAACTGTAAAAGAGGATGGGGTAAGAAAATACTGCACCTCATTTTACAAACATAATTTGTGGTGATGCTTTTAGCTGATGGAAGTCCTTTTCAGGTTAGAGGAATTTTTCGCGGAGGTTTTACAACTTTTTTAAGAGAAGCTACTGGAAATGCAGTCTTTTTCACCGTTTATGAGTATGTTCGCTATCATATGCATTTACAACTGAAATCTGCTTCATCGGACCATAAGAACTTGATTGACGTGGGAGTTGGGATTATTAGTGGTGGCCTTGGTGGTATAGCTGTATGCATCTTCACAATTTGGCAATCTTGTATAGTTCACATGTTTCACATTCTTATTTCAGTAGTATTTTCAATTTGTGATTCTTTTGGTACCCTTCTTCCAGTTTTGGTCTGCTGTGTTGCCCTTGGATGTTGCGAAGACTATAATTCAGACATCTGCAGATAAGAACTCTACAAGAAATCCATTTCAAATCTTAAGCTCAGTAAGAACACTTTTTTTTTTTCTTTTTTTTCTTTTTCCCTCTTTGGCTCTCCCCCTCCCCCTCCAATACTCGAGAGACTTAATGTACCTTTATTTTTATTTTTTTTGCTCTGCAGATATGCAGAATGGCTGGATTGAAAGGATGCTATACAGGTCTGGGTCCTACAATAGTTAGGGCCTTTCCTGCTAATGCGGCGGCAATTGTCAGCTGGGAGGTAGCCATAAAACTATTAGGCATCCAACGTGAATAAAGGTACTGTTCTCTGCAATTACCACAAGCTTCTAACCTATTTTTCAATTCCTTATGGAATACAATTCAAGGTTCGGCATACAGACATGATCCAGAGAAAATTCTTCACTTGGCCAACTCAAGGAGTGTTACCTTGTTTTCTTTAATGAGTGATCCAACATTTTTCTACAAGCAACCTTTGGAGAATATCAGTGATTGTGAGTTTGCTTAATGTTCAATTTACTTGTGCTTTATTATGAACCCCATTCCAAGAGTCTGAGATTGGATCTGCTCCTTGTTTGTGACATAATTGATGGTGCAAGATTCTGTACCAATGGGTTTCGGATGTTATATCTGTAATTTCTATCCCTTTACCATCATTGTAGTAGAAGTATTTCTAATGAAGCAGGCAAGTGATTGCTGCTGAGGGCTATGAATCCATTTTCTAACACTGCTGTTCCTCTGCCTCCTTTGTCCATTACAAACTATGCCTTCTCTGTTTTCCCTTTTTGGTACGAACTAAAACGGTAAAAAGAAAAAATGAAAGAGGCTCCAAGGAACCTAGCTCATTCCATGATCAACTTCATCCAGGCAAACAGTTTAACCAGTTCTGGTACTTGGTGATCCACAACAGTTTAACCAGTCATGTCACCTAGATGGTGAATCGCTCGTTAATTAGGTGGGAATTGAACTAGCCCCCTTTTCCTCGAAATGCACGCTTTTCCCATGCCAGGTACTTTATATTCTTTGACGCATTCATGCTGAACTTGGATGACGTACTACGTAGGGGACAAAAAAAAAAACTTCGATCACAATTATTACGAGAACTGAGAAGTGAGATAATGATGATTTTATGAAAACTAGCAATGAAGTGAAAGGGAACGAGAATAGTCAAGTCATTTCAGTGACAGCTTCCAACAAAAGCACTAGTTGGATTGGCTATTGCATGATTGTTTGATTACATTACAGATGCAAATTTCCAGTACATACAATAATCGGGATCTGGGGCTGACAGAAGAGAGAGAGCAACTGGGCAAGATGCTAAAACAGCTATGTATATAAATTCTTCCTCTTCAAGAATTATTATGCCTGCAATAATTCAATTCTATTCGTCTTGTCTGTGTTATTTAGTTGGGATAATCGGCGGAGCTTTTCCGGCGCCGTTCGTTGTGCCCAGCTAAACGTCTGCGACAACTCCTTTTGTTTTCATCGAACTCTGACAGGTTATGAAACCTGCATGCAAACATATAAATGCACCATTTCGAAGCCAATCATGAAGACATCAAAAAATATGGTAAACCACTTCTATCTTCATCTTGCAACTTTTTCTCTTTAGCTATCAATTAATCATATACTGGCTCACTGGCTGCGTGCTTATCTATGATTATGAACTTAGCTTTGGCGTAATCATGGAAGTATAGATTATCATGAAAATGGGTTTCTTAATGCGTCCTATCCTCAACGCCATTGAGAAAGTTTTCATAGTACCTTTAGCTCACATCATCAACTCTATCTTTTGGCAACCATATGTTATTAATTAGGTAGGACTCGATCAATCAGGCATAGCCCGTGCACACCTTTAGTTGTGAAAAGACTTTAATTTAGGGGTTGGATTTATAGTAGAAATTTAATTATTGCCAGTGTTTTCAGTGTATATGATCTTTCGCGCGACTGGAATTAACTAGCAAATAAAAGGTTAAAGTGTATTTTCGAACTAAGAGTTTCAAGAGAGGGCAAAACTCAATTAACATGCATTAATTTTTCGATCAAATAGAGTTTTGATTAAAGGGTATATACAAAATTCGATTAGACATGCATGACTCATATGAGAACTTAAGGATGATGATTGGCAAAGAAAAACAAATGGTTTTCAATCAAACATTAATTTGACATAAACTCTTTAACAAGGGAAACCATCTGATAGCTAGATCTAGGACATGAATAGAGAATAGTCAAATCCACAAACCATGATAGAACTGGAAACAGACATGTAGAAACTTAGAGTTGTGAGATTAGGGTTTGCAAACTACACCTGCTGCATTGCTGGCAAAAGCGCTGTTGGAGACCACCGACGATCACCGCCGGAGCCTTGGAATGAAAATCGCAGACCTTGTGGCGGCGGTAGTATTGCTTTGCATCACTCAGGTCTGCATTGCAACTCTGCGCTTGGCAAGACGGCCTTGTCGTCGTAGACCCCCCTGCACCGGATCCTTTCTTGCTTGGACTAGCAGAGCTGGTACTATTCATCACCATCACTCTTTTTCTGCTGTCATCTTCTCCATGCAGTAGTACCGTACTCGCATGCTCTTCGTCCTCATCCTCTTCTTCTTCCTCTTCCTCCTCCTCGATCTTGAAGTTCAAGCTCCTCTTTCCTTGAGCTTTGTTTGGTTCCATTTTACAGTGAAAGAGAGGAGGAGGAGGAGCAATAGATATGAGAAAGATGGAGTACAAGTCAAAGAAGAAGTAGACTTAAAGAAGAACCTTGAGATACAACAAGGTGAAAAAGAAGGAGAATTATGGGTGAGGACCACAAGTTCCATATGTTTCCTTGTCTTCATTAGGTTAGTAGTGAATGGTAGCTCCAAGCTTAGACTAGCCAGAACCCAAGAGTATTTGCTTCAACCACGTCATGTGTATGATGCGTACTCTGCTACAACACAATTACACAAATGACGGCTAGTACACCTTAAAAATTACCTGTCAACTATAAGTCTATAACCCAATGTTTCTGCAGATGTTTACTAACCAAAAGAATACAATGTTGTTGCACATGGTGTTACTCGGCTTATTGTTAGAGGTTCTTGAGTGATTCATGCATGCGGTCGCTAGCTAGTAAATAAAAATAGACAATTAAACGGTTAAAGTTAGTTCAAGTGGCCGGTGAGCAATGGTAGATAATTGAGTGAGCTAGACTTAGGCAATTAGGTATCAAGGGTTCAAACTTAGCAGTCTTGTATATATAGTACTCTGATATTTAACCAGGACTTTTAACAGACATAACCCATGTCCATCAATACATGCATGGTATACTATTGCACCATATATCTTTTATCTAATAGTCTTAGAGTGGGTTTCTGTCTAATCTAATCATGCAACAAGGAATATTAATTAAATCATGCAGCCAGGCAAATTAATATGATGGATTAACGACCACATTGTACGTTCTACAAGATTTGACTTATCTATCACTTTGCTTAAATTGTAGAATTTGTCTGGAAAAGAGATTTTTGCGGTATTGACATGTAATTCAATGATTTAAATCATTTATTGTTTCACTTTTTTTATTGTTTTTTATAAAAATCAAAATTCGTTAACCATTTGACCATAACCATATATTTTACATATATATCAACCTATGTAAAATAATTGATGTTTGTCTTTACTGTTTAAATGACCATATAATTTTTTACTAAACTTGGTTTGTTTGCATAAGAATATAACAATGAACCATTGTGATTATTGAACTACATTCTACAGTGACCCAAAAAAGAGAATGTCAACAAGTGCGTCTTCCCACATCGGCATACTGACACGCTTGTATGTTGGGCACCATTCACTTGGTCACCTAGAAAACCTTTGGATCTAAAGCAAAAAATTGAGAATAAAGCAACATAATCTTTAAGAAAAGAGGTACTGATCGACCAGGTGGAGGGATCTTTAGGGTTAGGGTTAAGTCTTTTACTATAAATAAGTACGTTACCAACTCCAAGCTAGCAAAGATCAAGGATGAAGTTAGTTTAAGGGAGGCTTTTGATCGATCTTAAAAGAGTCGACCGCGATAATTCATTTTTCTTTCAGATGTATTATTGAAGAGTGAAAGGTTGTAACCTATAGCTATATGGTCCATATATGCTGAAGTAATAGTAGTAGTACTGATGTAACAAGCCAGAGAAGGCATGCCCTATCATGTTGTGACACACTTGTACTAATTTCTTGTAATGTCCTTTTGATTCGATCTCATAAATATAAGCTTTAATTTGGCCCCCTTCCCTACTTTGTTTCCACGTTGCTACACGCTAGGATTATATCATTTACATGGGTGTTAGCCAACTGGTTTGCATTTGCAACAAAAAATTTGAGTGACCAACTATAGCTATAGCTTGGACCACATTCACACACATTATCATTTACCAGCATTGGTCCCAATTTGTACGAATGATGATATAGCAAGCATGAACTGGGGTGGGTTTCAGCTAAAGATTCAATTGGGAAATTAGTTTTACATTGATATGAAATTGTACGTAGTTCATCATTTTAGTGATACTTTGAAACATGGCATGTAATCATTAGTACTATGTTCCTTAAACTAAAGAAAGTTAGATGGGAATTCTCTTATGCTGTAATCTTGACAAGGTGGACCTTAAGGATCGGTATTACCATTCGACTAGTGCATCAAACCTTTATTGTTTTTGGGTGATCATCTTTGAGGTAGTTAAAGCTAAAATTTGGGTTTAGTTTATCGTGGAAAAGAGGGCATTTTTTGAGCAAATTGCCTAAAATTTGACCTTATTCATTAATAAAATTGATAAACCGGGAGACTTGGAGGTGCCAAGAAAATATCAAGAATCGACAAGGGAGAATTTGCGGTGGCAAAATCCATCCTTTAGTTGGCCTCTCTTCGATCTCTCAAATATATTGAGATTCTTGCAATCTCGCATGCGATCTCAGAACGACGCTGGAGGTCGAGGTATGACATACTAATCTGAAAGAACTCTTGATTCAACAGACAACAGCTTTTCCAGATTTGGATATGATTTAGGACATGCATTCTGACTGTACTCAGGCCCAATTCATCTATAAAAATATGAGGCTCTGATTCGGCCCAGCTATCCCACTGTTTGTAATGAGTGAAACCTAGCTTGTAACGCTATTCTCAGAAATTGCTTATACATGTTGCTTGCATTCTCCTGTGTATTAAAACTGTATAGAATCTGTGTGTATCATATATAGTGTATTAGTGTCTGAATACTATGCGAGTTACCACGACGATTTGGTTTTCTAACATTGCCTTATATTATATGCTTATATTATATGTTTTGGAAGAGGAAGAAACAAAGAACTCGTCCCTAGCCTGTTGAGTATTTGAGCCCTTTCCCCATAGTATGGGAAACAACCTTAGACCTGAAGAAGAATCATGGGCATGCAGCAAGTTGTAGTCAGAAATGGAAGCTGCGGCTTTCCCCAATCCTATAGATTTTGTTGGGCTTGATGGTTGGCTGGTTGGAACTGTCATGGATGATATATAGGTCCTCTTCACCGCCAAGCTAGGGATTCGCTTCTGTTCTAGTGAGCGAATCAGATAAAATGACTCTGCTCTAGTTCAAAGAGATTTTGTCTCGTGGCCATGGAGTGTGATATGATGATAACTTCCTACTTGCTTCTTCTTAACAAAACAATATCATGATTTTTTTTCTTTTTCAAAAACAATTATTTTACCTAATTGGGTATTTTTGGGACCGCAACATGGGCTAGTCTAGTAGATTTGCAACTAATTACAAGGCTTGATTAATGGCTTTTCCTTAGATTGATTGGAGTTGAGTAAAGATAATGTTGTTTGACCATTACATAACCGTGTTCGATGGAAAGAAGGTTAATCAATAGATCAATCACACCTAATGCCTTTGTTTTGGCACTTAAGCTTGATCATAATTACTTCTCATAAGTCACAACCATGCAATATATATATATATATATATATATATATATAGCCACTTACTTTAGCAACGTATTAATCAAGTATCATAGATACCCATCAATTGAGTAAAGGACCGGGGGTTGAGACTTGAGAGTATGACACCTAACACCTTCAAGTGGAATAGCACCACCCTCACTATCTTAATCAAATGTCACTAAATTTTTTGTCCATTTTCCATTTGGAACAAACAAAGTCAAGCCACTTCCCAATATACTACTTGTGGAGATAGATAGGATATAGCCATGAAAAAGAACTGTGTTCGCAGTCCCAATGGATATTCTGAAATTTAGATATAGGCCAAATACCCAAACGCCATGTCCGTTTCTAATCACCCGCCATCTTAAGTCTTTAGTATTGGTTAGACTCCGGACCACTTATCCATCATCAGATGGGGGGTCTGACTCAAAATAATATTTTGGTTCAAGTTCCTCTACCGAAAATTGAAAAACATTTTGGCCCAGAGATTCAGAGAATTCGTACATCGGATCTTTAGAGAAGTGGTTGGATCAAATACCCAAAATGTTGAAGTTACAACATAATTAGATTGTCCACTCATATCTACATTAAATATTCATATTCAAATTCATAAGAAATTCGATTTGTATGTAATTATAGAAAAGTACTGGGGATATTGGAGAAGATCAGAATTGGAGCACGTAATCCTATCGATATAAGATTACCGTATGTAAATATGAAAGCATAATAGTTTATGATTTGCAGATCCCTTGATGATCATTTATATGCATGCTCAATTGTATAAATTAGAATAATATGGACAATTATGACCTGTTGACAGCTTTGTAATAGCTAAAAGCCTAAAATGAGTGACTACCCACCATTACGCTCTTAAACTACAAAGCATAATCATCAACTAATTTTATATTTTTAGTTTTCAAAACTAATTTTATATTGGGTGCGTATATTGCCACCCCACAATTATCTTAGTTCACCTTACAAATACTTGAATTATTGAAAGACTATATTACCTAAATGTAAAATGACTACTAAGTACATTAATTTTCTAAAATCTAAATTTAGAAGGAAAAATAAATAAATAACCAATGAATTAAATAGAAGGATTACTTAATTCTCATTTGATAACATTAATCTTCATCTTCTTCACCCAAATTTGCACTTATTACTATTTGTTTGCATTTTTATTACTCTTCATCATGAATTCGTTATTTAATTCACAAAATCACTAGTGCTAACTACATAAAAATTTTTGCAATACCTTTTGTGAAAGCCAAAAGTAAAAATTCAAACACGAAAGAAAAATCTGAATATCTTCCTCATTGCTCATAGTTGTTAACTAACTAATCTTTTGACATAGATTGAAGTAGATGAACATTGAAGCAGAAAAAAAAAGTAAATTAGATTATGATTTTGTTAGAAAACTTTAATATATTATAGTTTTTTATTTGTATAAATAAATGGGAGATTTTCATTTAAAAAATCATTTTTAATCGGATATGTCATATAAGAATGTTTTTGGAAATAGAAATAGGTTACATAAGTAAATTTAATAATTGAAATTAAAATGTAAGGTGTAGTGAGTAAGTAAAATAAACAAAAAAAATTATAGAGTGAAAATAGTGGTACCTTTTTATATTTTTATAATGTGGAAGAAAACCGCCATCAACATCGCTCCCCTAATCCATGACTATTATATATATGGTTTTGAGTCGACCAACATGTGATTTGTTGTCTGTCTCTCTGATTCTTTCCCAAATAAACTAGTATATATAAATAAATGTGTTTAATTAGCTACGGCACACCCAATTAGATAGTATATTGTCTCTTATTAGTCCTAAACATTCTCAGTGGCCAAAACAAAAATCCCAAACATATATTCTCAAGCCCCCACAGGACCGGTGACACCGGAAACTTCCATGACCAATAGTCCTCCCGAGTCCTGATCTTAATTAAAAATGAGGTATTGGATTCTCTAATCTCTACTTAAAAACTAATTAAAGACCATACGTCCATACATATAGATTTTCCATGCTACTCTATTTCCCACGTTGAATTCCACTTTTGATATATGTGACAACAACTGAAGCAAAAATAAAATGCGAGTAAGATTGTTTTGTCAAATCAAGTAGGCACTCAACAACGCGAGAGGTAAAAATCAAGCTGAATGAGATAAGCATGCATTGCATGTATAAAAGCGACTGGTTAATTGATAGGTAAATTTGAAAATCAACGTCTTAATCCGAATAATTACATCCCATAATCACCTACTTTTCTAAGGGGTGAGTAGATTGACTGGACCTTTGTGGCATTACACTATATACAGATCACATGTTGCATGAGTACAACTTATTATTTGGCAATTGGCACTAACCTATCGATTAAGTGGAATGGAATTGTACGTGACTGGGTGATTAGGTCATATTCAGTATATATTATAATCCCACAATGTTTATGTTATAATCATGCATGTAAACTTTGCCTACCCCACATGAACCACAGGTCATATCTGTGTTCTTGTTTGTTAATGTGGTTTTGCTTGTTCCAGATGACCTAATCTAGCTAGCTTTCTGATATTTTTGAGTTGATCGAGCACGTAAAGAAGTCATCGATATATCACATTTTCCATTACATTATACACCATTTTTGACATTATTATGAGTACAGCTGCAGGTACTACTACTAGTCCTGCTATGATGGGTAAGTCGACTAGGTCACCATATGGAATATGCATTCCTATAGACTCCATTTGCAAGCTTCCTGCCGCATCGTTATCTATGATCTCAGTGAATGATACAGTTCAAGAAACAAAAGCATATCCCGAAGAAGGTTAGCCAGATCATATTTATTTTTTAGTTTTGAAAATGAGGCAGATCTGCGCAAAACTAATCGAAAGAATAATATCCAAACTTAGTAACTTTTGCATTTTGTGATATGTCCATTCAACGGGATAAAAATTACTCACTATAACATTCATCTATATACATATTTGGTGTTTTTATTGGATCACTAGATTTGAGTTAATCTACATTCATATAAGATAGACCCAACCTATTTATTCTTGTTTAATTGAGATTTCTCTTTTCTTGTTTAAGTAGACACGAGGTATGAAATCCACAAACCACCACACAAGTGATCGAGTTTGTAAGAGTCTCTAAGTGCGGTTTCCCCACTCCCGAGTTTTTTTCCTTTTCGGAAGGTTAATTAACTGAATATTAGTCCTGCATCACTATAGTAGTGGCATGGCTAAATGAGAATGATCAAGGTTAGGGCAATGTCAAACAGAGATAAAATCCAATTGGTTTGAAGTGGGTGGGAGATCTTTGTCTGCACATTGTATGCATGTATGGGGTGCAATGTCATGAGCTAGCAATATATGGTAATGGTGAGGCTAGGCAGGCGGTGATGGGCATATGAGTTGGCCTGGATCGATTTGGTGCTCTTATGGTCCCCGTTTTATACAAGCATGTAATCCAGAATGCCTTTATTTTTCATGATTCATGACTGGTATTACTTACAGAGTTTGGCGCCTTTGCTTTCCAATTTCCTTTGGGGTAGCTTTAATGCGCGCGTTGGGTTTCTTTCATGTTTTGCCAAAATGGAATCTCTCCTTGTCCGATCCATGGAGGTGGTGGTGGTCACTGATCGTGCCTTCTTCATGATCAGTCAGAACTCATCAACGATACTGGTATGGTCACTCACTTGGGTCTGGGGGTGACCAGTATGACCCACTTAGCCACCTCCACGTCGACTAATCCCTACTCTTTTCTCCTTGGCCAGACGCCCAGACGTATTGATTTTGACTAATTTATCAAGCCACTCTCTTCTAGTAGGACTCGATCTTCTCCCTTTAACAGTTTAACCCTACATCGACTATGTACAGTTTAAAAACCCCTCCCCTAAGGGCAATTCCAATCATTGGCTTTATTTGGAGGGTGTTATTCTCATTTTAGATTGCACTATTCATATACGACTCAATTTTTATATTCAACAATGAAGTTCTATATGGAGTGTTATTTTCACTATTCTTAATTAAAATATAATATGAGTATAATTTTGATGAATAAATATGTTAATTTAATTAAATAAGGTAAAAAAATAATTTAACATTTTATCATAATATTTAATTATTATTCTTATTATTTAATGAATAAAAAAAGGTTTAAATTTTCCCTCAATTTTATGGTAATTTTTTTAACTTTTTTGGAACAAAATGGAAATAATAACCCTTCATTTAATAAGAGTCATTAACCACTTTTTTTCCCTCAAATCTGAGCCACTGATGATGAGTCTTGGTCTTGGAAAAGTCTCAAATATGAGACTTGATTTCAAGTCCCATATTTATAGGACCAGCTCCCCCTAAAAAGCATGGTTGGAGAAACAAAGTCTTATAATTGGCCAAAATTCTAGTTTGGCACCTAATGGTTAGAGTTGCCCTTGGCTTGACGATGGATATCAAATAACTTTAATGTTTTTTTTTTCCCCTTAGAGAAATAAGGATTTTGACACATTTGAGCTGTTGTGGGAGCTCGTGTTATGCCGAAACACCATTTTTACTGAAATCTCTTGTGCCACAATCTTAGTATTTGTAAAACAAACATGAGATTTTGCCCCCAAATACATATGATATAATTTTTGGTGAAATTTTTTTTGCTGAAAGATTCGAAAATAGGGAAAAGATATGGGATAGGTTATGTGGAAAATCACTCCACATCTTTCGGCCTTAGCTTCAATTACGTACATGAACGCCCCAAAAAACATATGATATAATTTTAGGTGAAAATCATGATTTTAGACAGTTCTTTTTTTTTTCTCTCTCTTTTTTCGCTGAAAGATTCGAAGATAGGGAAAAAATATGTGATAGGTTATGGGGTTGAAAATCACTCCACATCTTTCTACTGGCTTAGCTTCACTCACGTACACGAACATGAGCATTAGTAGTCTCACTTGTTTGCTTAGTTAGAGGAAGAATGCTTATACATTTTGCTTCTATATAGAACTCTCTGTCATCCACCACTATACACAATTTATGTTTAATCTGTACGAGTTAAGACTATATTTTGTTGCGTTGCAGACTTGCGGTATAGGAGTAGGTAAATGATCTACAATTGACCTACATATTTGGGTGCCGACTGCGCAGTGCCCACCACCACTAATTTGGCTCTCCAATTCCATCATGTACAGCTAAGACCATCATAATTCAAACCCTTGTACAAAATTTAACAAACATCAAGATCGGAGATTCATAAGATAATGCCTTGTTCTGGATAAACATATATAATGTCGGGTTAGGTTCAAATTTGGCAAATTAGTCGCACATCATTCCCTCCCTAATCAGGCTTTAGGGTTTGTTATTTGTTGCTAACATATATAGTTCTAGATCTACCCCAACCTAGTAACATGCAATTGAAATCACTATATATTCTGTTAATTTCCCAGATCGATAACTTTATGCACCTGAGCATCTAAGAATCTCTCAATCTGGCAAAGATGAATGAGCAACATGAGAAGTAATATTTTAATTTTTACCAAAGTACACGAAGATGTAAGCTGAGGAATAATGATGGGTTGTAGGGAAGGAGGAGAAGATCCCTTGGGAGACTACAAAATCCATTTGTTCCCCCAACCATGCTTGCTTTACTACTACTTGCTTTAAATTTTCAAACCTCTAGCTTTTTCTCTTTAAGGACCTCATCGATGAGCTGCCCACCACATGCTTCTGTTCCAGTTCTACGGTCTCTCTCTCTCTCTCTCTCACTCTCTCTCTAAGACTGTGTAACTGATTAACATAACGGTTTTTTGTTTTTCTTTTGTGTTTGTTCTTCGAAGTCTTAAACTATTACTGGTTCTCTGCAATTTCTGGCTTTCTGCAAGAGAATAGCCCTCGAGAATAAAGCGTGGTAGTTTAGTCTTTGCTTTGCTGCATGTTTCTCTGTATTTTGAGTCTGAGATGTTGACCGCCACATGTTGTTGTTGCCCCGCGTCCCCCTTGTCCTTTTCTCTTGGAATTTTAACCATTCCCTTCCCCCATTTCAAAATGAATAGTTCCCTCTGATATATGTTGTACCTTGTACAACCTCTCTAATTTGCTATGTCTTCAGTAATCCCTATTCCCTACTATTAATTATCTGTCTCCACAAGTCATCTTATTACGACTTTATGATGTATTATTGAACAATTAATTGCATCTAACCGAAAGCCTATAGTCCTCATCTATAAATAAGTAAATAACAAATTATGCATGTTTATATTTATATTGGCCTTAAAATTATAACTTGAATCGGATACGTTCTCACATATTTGCCGTCACAAAAAATGATTCACTAGTATCATTAGTCAAATGCATATTCAGTTAAACAAACTATTTTCACAACTTTTAGAAGTAAAACAATCAATATATATACATAATGGACAGATTTCAAGAGAACATATATAGTAAATTGACGAATTTTAGATTTTCACTCTTAAATTAG
Source organism: Rosa persica (assembly GCA_025331145.1). Lineage (NCBI taxonomy): Eukaryota > Viridiplantae > Streptophyta > Magnoliopsida > Rosales > Rosaceae > Rosa > Rosa persica. The sequence goes on along the minus strand of WFKR01000005.1, from coordinate 4,160,741 downwards.
GCTTTTACATATACACATACATGTATACATATACCTCTATGTTTCTGTTCTTGACAAGATTATTAATCATTCTTCACACATATCAAATAATTACATGTGTGATTAATGTTGGATTATAATTAGACATTCATAACAAATGCAAAATTTGGATATATGACATGATATATGTGTCGGAGGACCACACATATGCCCCCATAGGTAACGTAGTAATAATTTAATTTTGGTGGCACAGCCACACAACATGGTCAATAAACAACAAAAAAGAGGAAGTGAGATTTGCTATTAAGCTTAGACTGCATCGATTATTGGGACTCTCCCTCTAGGGATTCCCTTCACTTATCTATTCATTCTCTATCTCTATGCAAATTGCAAAGGAATGTTTTATACGTAGAACATTGTGTAGTCTAATCTAATCTCCTAGTCTCGAATATTGTAAATGCTAAATTTGCTTGTTTAATTCTTTTTCTTTCTCGAACCTCCCAAAGATTCATCTCTATTACCCACATTACCTCCCTGTCCGCTCTTGGATTTCGAATGTCGCCAATATATTCTTTCCCACAATTTTAAATCCAATTCGGTCCAGAACGGCAGAACCCATCACGTGAATTTGGATTCAAAGCTATAATTAAGCTAATCACTAACTTATTATTATTAATCCAACCATCTCATATAATCACACCCCCACCTTCATTCACTCAGTTCAGGATTCTCTCATAGTCAAGCAAACAAGGACTCACGTCGCCACCTGCTCTTTGTCCTCTATCTGTTTGTTTCAAACGATATTCCCTTTGGAGAAAATGTTAATGGATCAACAGAAGATGGTACTCATCACTTCAACTGCTAACGATTGGCCACAGGTTCACTACCCTTCTCTCTCTCTCTCTCTCTCTCTCTCTCTCAAATTATTTGACAAAACATATATCACACATTTCTTTGTTGCTTAGCTTTTGGACGAGAATATTTCTTCTGTGTTGTTATTTTTACCCTAGCACACCGCCTTAACTCTCTTTTTCCTTTCTTTCTTTTGCATTCCTTCTTCGATTCCAATTAGATCGACGACGATGATGATCAGAACCACAAGGGCGTGATGGGTTCGACAACGGCGGTAGGAGCTTCTAGATTGATGGAGAAACCGGGCCAAGAGCAACTTCAACAGCAGCAACAAGCCCTTAAATGTCCTCGATGTGATTCTTCCAACACCAAGTTCTGTTACTACAACAATTACAGCTTGTCTCAGCCCAGACACTTCTGCAAGGCCTGCAAGCGCTACTGGACCAGAGGCGGCACGCTTAGAAATGTTCCGGTCGGCGGTGGGTGTAGAAAGAACAAGCGCGTGAAAAGACCTAGCTCGAGCTCAGCCGTGGATAATGGAGCTTCTTCTTCTGCTTCTTCGGCCCCGAACAGTGGTAACTCAAACCCGAATCCCAACACACAACAGAACCATCCTCAGATCGACTTGGCCTCGAACTCGAATCATCATATGAATCAGCTGTTTTACGGGTTAGGTAGTAACCAACCTGATCACATGGGGATTAATCCGTTTACTACATCCGGGTTTGATCAGTTCAGTGCTCTCGGGTTAGGGTTTGGTGATCAAAGGTTTAATCCGGCGGCGACCAGCAAGCAAATCCAAGATCTTGTGGCCGCTAATTCGCTTCATTCTTCCAATCATTCCATTTTTAATTCCACATCTTATAGCACAGCTCCAACTATGGCCTCTGTTCTCGCTTCCAAGTTCATCAACGGTGGGTTTAAGGATGTCAGAGGGAATAATAATCAGTATTTCCAGAACTTGCTGCCGTTTGAGGATCTTCAGATAGCAGCAGCTGGCAACGGTGGCGGGGAGGCGGTGAAGGAAGTGAAAGTAGAAGATGGTGGACAAAGCAGGATTGGGTGGAGTACTAATCACCAGGCTAATACAGAGCAAATAGGGCTCTCGTCGGATGCTACTCTTTACTGGAGCTCGTCGAATCTCGGAGCGACTAATTGGCATGATCCGGCGAATCTTGGGTCGTCGGTCTCTTCTCTGATCTAATTTTTTTTTTCCACTTTGAATTAGTTTCCCTTCTTTGGTTGAAGTCATTTTGGTTCTCTTAGGATTTTAGGTTTTTTTAGTCGGTGTGGATTTCAATTCAAAGCTCAAAAAAAGAAAAAAGAAAAAAACAGAAAAAAAGAAAAAGAACAAAGGAAATCAAGGGTGGGTGGATCGGAGTGATCATGTCAGCAGCAATTGAAGAATGGATCATCAGCCTCTTGTTTTAGTAATGAAGGTTGATCAGATCGAAACACCGAAATTGCGCTGAGAGGAACCTCGGATCTTCTTCGTTTCTCTCTCATTTGCCTCAAGATCAAGTACTATCAAACTATCGTCAGCGTTGTCTTCATGCAATAGTACTCGAGTAAGTTGGTGTTTATTTAAGGTCAATGTGTATATATATGCATGACATTGTTTCCTTCTCATGTATTTGTGATTAGGTTGGGGGGTGCTATAGACTTGGTGGTGGGTTTACTAGTTGTGGCTTGAAGAAACTAATAATTTTTTTATTTGTTTTTTTCTTCTTGGGGGGATGGTTTAGTGAGGAAAATGGGGGTTAATTGGATACAATGGTATAGAAGAGAAGGAGACTTTGTTCTTGCGATGTGGTTAATATATGTGTGTTGCTTTTGTTCATCTATATTCATGTTGTTTAACTTTCTACTTAATGATCTATAGTTCTGATATTATTAATAATTAAGGAGCGGTGGTTTGGATTTGGGATATATAGAAGAATGCTGAACTTTTCTAACCAAACCATTCACATTGAAAGTTGAAAACTAAACATGTGTCTACGTCTAGAGGAATGTTGATATATACACACCATTGAGATTGTGGTGAAAATACTGTGAACCTCATGAAAAGTGAGATATATATTCTACTTTGTTTGAGTGGTCGCAACCATAGTTTCATTCCAATCGAAAAAAACCATAGTTTTCATTTTCCCCAGACAACTATATATACATATGAACCTATGGATTTGAAGGTACGTACGTTAGTTTGTGCTTGGATTATAGTAACTGTTTATATATTCTCTAGACAAATGTGAGTGGAGATTCTTGGATAATAGTATTTGCTAGCTAGAACTTTCTGTGCATCTAGCATATCTCTGTCTTTTTGTGAGAGGAAGAGAGAAAAGAAGGAGACTGAGATAAGAGAGATTCTCTTGGACTTCAGCATGTCTTTATTAAGTTAATATTCATTACGGGAAATGATATATATATAGTTCGTCTAGCTCGATGTGTCATTAGTTCATATACACTTCTTAATGTATATATGACTTCAAAAGACTGATGAGAACAAGATTAAGATGGAGGGTCATGCAGCTCGAGTAAACTGTAAACTGTGGCTGTGAATTGCCTAGGGTTTTTGGCTGATATGGTCTACCCTTGTGTTATCTCCTTTCTGCATATATAAGTACTTTTAGAGAATTAAATCGATGTTAGAAATTTGCCTCAATCACCTTTGTATACACTTCAACAGTTCCAACTTGTGACGAAGTTATGTATGCGTCTCTTCACTCTTCAGAATTGACAGGTCGGGAACTTTTATTCTTACGTTCTTTGGGCGAGGAATATTATGAGGGTCGATTACCCTTTTTAGTTCTAGCCAATTAAACCTAGTATAATAGTATTACTAGTTTACTAATTACCACCCCATTCAGTCCGCTTTAAGTAATGTGGTTGATGAAAAGTACTCATGCAATTGATTTCACCAGATTTATATAGTTGCGATTGAGAGTTTCATGACAAGTACGTATAAGACTAGTTAGGAATTGTTAAGGTGAAGAATGAAGCTCCATCCGTCAGTCAAGATAAAGGTCAACCAGATCAACGTACAAATTTGCAATCTGATCAAGAGACTACACATGTCACACACTCAAGGCATGACTTAAGTGATAAAAGTCGGCCAAGCATATCAGCTGCATCAACAAGCCATTGAACACGTGTCATTAATCCAACCGTTCTATTAGAATTAGTTAGTGGAAATTAGGCACCTGTTTTGCATGAATAGTATATAGCTTCAATTAGCATCTGTAATTAGCTCAGCTAAGCATTTTGTAACACTCAGATAAATAACCAAGTCTGTTTAGCTCTCTCTCTCTCTCTCTCTCTCTCTCTCTCTTCTTCGTCTTCTTCCTCACCTTCCTCACCTTCACTGGTTCTAGGGCATCACCATCACCACACCATGATTTCTAACAGGTATTGGATAAGAAACAATTATCGCTTAATTTGATTTATCACGTCCATCTAGCCCCAAATCATTTTCATTTCCGACCACACAATTTCCAGCACAGCTGGTTTAGGTTCGTCTGCAGCCATCTTTGCTATTTATGGTGGGTGAATTTTGAATTTATTTTGAATTTGACGACCGTACGGAGCGAATCAAAATCTATAAATCACGGGTTACGTAAGTAAAAATATGCAAGTAAGATTAGGAAGTGAATATATACTATGACACTAAAGAGGGCATACGCGTACATTAATGAATGTCGGAAAAAGATCAACGGAACCTTAAATGATCTTCCAAAGAACGAGCCTAAACCATCCAAAGAAAAAATATACTTTTAGAAATAAAGAGTATGTTTTGCCAAAAGTAAGGAGCGTGTAGCTAGGGTTCTTGTTCATGCATGCATGTAGATAAATCATTACATAAAGACCACATTCCAGATATGAAAAGTATACACAGTGATTCTGAAGATGTATATCCTTTTCCTAATAGCATCCATACAAGGAAGGATCCCTTAAGTACCTCAGGAACAGTAATGGTGGTGATCATCAGTAGCTTAATTACTAACTTATTTGCTGCAATCTGAACCTGAACCTGAACCTGAACAGATATATATATATATATATATATATATATATATATATATATATATGGAGGTCTAGTTCTGCATGAAGCCGAGCTGTGACTATAATTGGTGTCGGGAAAAGGGCTAGGGTTCTAATTAAGCTAGCAGCTGTGCTAGTAGCTAGAAAGCTAATTCCCAGAATGAGTGAATATATGGTCTACCTCTACGTACAAGAAATTATTGACACTACTACTAGTTTTAGACTTCTAGACAGGCCCCTTTTTTAATATATCGGAGGGCCTCTTCTGCAAAACTAATCCAGTGGGCTGCAGTGGGCTGCTGTTTATGTTAACTGTCACTTAATGTCCACTGTTCTTTACGAATTTCAATTATACATTATTCTCTTTCGCGGAGTAATAAGAGTAAAAATTATACAGTGTATTTAGGTGATGTTTGTCACACGGGATTGGACTGGATTGGACATTCTTATATAGTCCAATCCCAGTTATCCCATGATTGGCAGCAAGGGGACTCTTTTTAATGAGACCACAGTCTCAAAAACCACCCTGACATCGTCTACCACAAACCCACCAAAAACCATGGGATTGTGGAAGCCACTCTCACTCGATCTACTCTTCCCTTCCGTTCGTCGTTCTCTCATCATTCTCAACCTGCAATTCAACCTCAACCCATATGTTACTTCAATCCCACACCCTTATGGCGCCGTTACTAGCCACCCAACCAAACACAGCTTCCACACAGACTGGGTGATGGAAAACCTCAGAAAGGATCCCGAAATTGAGCCCTCAGCCGTGCGATTCTCTCTCCACACCCACCAATCGAACTAGCTGAGGCTAGAGGCACGTCAGCGACCAGAAGACCGATCAAACCCAACAGGTGCACCGGGCGGAGGTGGCCTGACGGCGGAGTTATGATCAGGTCACCGTTCGAAGAGTTGCTGGTTTTGCAGGTTGGTTCTATATTTAATCCCGCTGGCACCAAACATGGGTCAAGGGACTCTATAGCATAACCTGGCTTGAAGAGTGGAGGACTCTAAAAGAAATTAAGCCGGGGTAACACAATCCCCCCTAACAAACGCGGCCTTAATGTATTGATATACTACGTTATATTTCATTATATGACTCGAATAATAATTTTTAAACACTTTTCAAATTGACAAAACTTAAAAATCACAATGCAAATTGTTTTTATGATTTTTCAAAGTTTATAAAAAATAATTTGTTAGATGTTTTGATATACTGTCAATTGGAACACATGTTAAAATCATGCTCTATGAATAGCGATTTATGATACATGTGAATTTCAAGAATAAAAAAAACTGTAGAGTTTGTTTTCATGATAAATTAGGTTTCTATGCTGAAACAATTAGCGGTTTCTCAAATTTAATAAAATAATGATTATTTTATATCCCATTATGATTCCTCATATATGTTGATGTTTCCCCTGTCAAGTAACAAATTGAAATATATGCAACAAATGTAGGAACCATACTCGTTATTTATGTTTCTAGTTTTATTTTTAGTTGAACAATATATGTTAAATGTTTCCTCTGCAATATGACAAATATGCCACATATGTGAGAACCATACTTGTTATACATCTCTATTTTCATTTTTAGTTGAATAATCATTAATTTCATATTTACATGTTTATCTTTTATTATTTTATTTAATATATACACGATACACTCAAATTTGGGATATATAAATATACCTGGAGCACTAAAATTATTTTGGTATAAGAATAGAAGACAAAACATTTGTCAGCCATAAATGAAAGGAATTTCAATTATGCTTCATATGGGGGCAAATGTCAGTAATATGTCAAACCCTAGGGGAAAAATGTCTAATATATGATAACTTTGTTGTATTGCCAAACAAAAAAATTGCAGTGTTAACTTTAGTCCAAACTTGAAAGAATGCCCATTCTTCATTTTTGTTTTGTTTTATTTTTTTTTTCCTCACAGAGCTGGCTCTTTCATTTTGACCTCTGAATAGTTCCAACTTCCACCAACTTCACCACCATTGTTTTTTTTCCAGTCTTGTGCTCAAACATTATAATAACACAAGATCATTGAAGATGAAATACTATTTCCACTTTATTGACCTAGACATAAAAATGGGATTGAAGTTCATTTAAATAAGCAAACTATTTTGTGAAATTAAATTATAAAAGGATATATGAAGTTCAAACCAACATATACATGAACTATGAAAGAAACATAGAAGCTTCTTCAAGCAATCTTTAGAAATTAATATCCAGATTGGTTAATGTTCTTAATTCTCTACCAAATACATTATGAATGTGTAAACATTCAGTTAGGAGCCTTACGACAGCTACATGAATAAGCCAACTAGAACATAACGAGTAGACCAATACTATAGCATAATAGCAAAATAGGTCCAGACATAATTGGACATGAGCAGTTGTGACTTGTGACTCGTGAGAGCTCTCAATTAATAATTACAATGGTGATGACTCTATCCCGGCCATGACTCACAGAGTTCCCCCACACAAGTTACCACACCCCCTACACCACGCAATCTTCAGAAATAGGTCTTTCCTTTGATTATGGCTTCAAAGTGGTTCAAACCTTCCCTCCAAAGCAAACCCTTTTTACCTTTCTTTCTTGCGGGTCAACTCCACCTCACATTTGGTCCCCTTCACACTGAACAACCATAGTATTTTTCAATTTTTACTGTACGAGTAAATAACAATGTTATTCTATTAACCTAAAAAGATAATGAAAGAAATAAGAGTCATTTCCATCCTGGGTGAACCCCGCTGGAGATTTATTTCATGTTATGATAATAATCCGCCAAATTCTCATAATCACGTCCCAAGTCAATAAACTTTGGGATTAATATGGAGAATATAGCTGTAGAATCAATTTTCATACCAAAATTACTTTTATTATTCTCATCGAAGGGCGTGGAACTGGTTCAACTTTTCGTCCGGTTGAGATTATAATCCCACATGAAAAAAAATAAAAAATTTGTCTATGAATTAATAAAGATTTAAGTTAATTTTATTCATTATTAATTAATTTTAGATGTTAATTTTAAATTACTTTATTATTTTAAATAGGTTATTAGGGTTATGACATAATGTACTGATGAATGATAGTTGAGGCTAAGTGGGCAAGTCCACAAAACTCTGGAACATGCAAGCCGACCAAATGATGGTGCCCTGAGACCCACATCGATGGGATGTTAAATTGATGGGGAAGTCCACTTCTTCTCTGTCTCTTTTTTTTTTTGACGAAGTGGGTCTACCACCCCTGCATGCTTTGACATCAATTATAGAAATGATACGGAAGAAACAACCGGCTTCACCCATCAAAATCGTGTAAATGTAGATGTGCTACTAAAGCCAGACACTGGATTTTCCCGTCATGCATCTGTAATTGTCACCAAAAGCTTTAAGCTCTGAGCCTAGGAGAATTTGCAAAAGAATGGGCGAAGGTTTCCCACAAACGTGCGACGACACAATGACTCATTATAGTTTGTCCTCATACCTGAATCTGCCACGATCCAGCCACTTCTGAGGCAAGCTCCAAGCCTCCAACCTGAGCCTGAATCGATAAATACCTAAAGAAGTAAAAGATCGAACTGAATCGGATCTCTTGGGGCTCAAGCAACCAGAAATGCAGACCTCAGATATGGTAGTAATGTAGTATGGTGCTATGTGCGTGTGCGCGCGACGTCTGCAGTTTTTTTAGGTACGGATTTTCATATTTAACCCATTTTCTGATCATATTTTCACATATTAACCGTTCAGTTTTTAGGTCCTAATGTATAGATCACCTCTGCAAAATTTCAGCAAATTTGGTAATCGTTAAGGTATCCAAAACTGCAATTTACAACAATGCACACGACGGTTCATGTTCGACAAATTCGGTTCGTTCGTGTAAATTGCAGTTTTGGATGCCTTAATGATCACCAAATTGGCTAAAATTTTGCAGAGGTGATCTATACATTAAGACCTAAAAACTGAACGGTTAAGATGTGAAAATGTGATCGGAAAGTAGATCAAATATGAAAATCCGTAGCTTTTTGCTTAGGTGCGGATCTGCGCACATGAGTAAGGTTATATATATATATATATATATATATATATATATACAGGGCCCTTCTAGTGAGGAATCCCTTTTTTTGGTATTTTCTAGGGATAGGGCATTATACCAACTTTTCGATCATATTTTCACATCTCAACCGTTTAGTTTTAGGTCCTAATGTATAGATCACTTCTGTAAATTTTCAGCCAATTTGATGATAGTTAAGGCATCCAAAACTGTAATTTTCCATTATAAACACGAACGGTTTTGGTTTGACAGATTCGGTCCGTTCGTGTAAATTGTAGTTTTGGATGCCTTAACGATTACCGATTTGGCTGATAATTTGCAGAAGTGATCTACACATTATGACCTAAAATATGAACGGTTGAGATGCCGAAATATAATCGAAAAGTTTGTTTAATGCCTATCCCTATAAAAGACCAAAAAAAGAAATCCCTTAGTGGAATGACCCTCCTTATATATATATATATATATAGGCGGACGTCTGCACTGCCTCAAAAGTGCGGACGTCAATGCTTCTGCTCCGTTCAGGCACCGACGGTGGCGTGGGTCTTGCCGAACGGAGGCCAGGGGCATCCCAAACTGCTTCACCATGGAGATCGAGGTCGAAGGTTCTAGGCGGCGACCTCACCTGAAACAAGGTTCTGGGCAGCGACTGCAAAGTGGTAGTCGACGAGTCCACCAGCAAGAAGAAGGTCAAGATCAACCTCTGGCCGGCAAGACCCGTGCCGTCGTCGACGCTTGAATGGAGCAAAATCATCGAGTGCGGACATCCGTCTCAGAACGGGCCTATATGTATAGATTTTATCCAGAACGGAGTTCCGCTTTGAAATTAACACGTGAAGTTTGAGTTTTGGGTCACTTTTTGGTCTCATATCCACATTTCAACCGTTCAGTTTTTAGGTACTAGTGTATAGATCATCTCTGAAAATTTTCAACCAAATTGATGATCGTTAAGGTATGTAACTCGCTTAAACCAATGGACGGATTAAATCTGTCAACCTGAACCGTACTAGCTTTAGGCAGTTTTCAATGCTTTAACGATCATCAATTTAGCTGAAAATTTGCAGAAATGATCTATACACTAGTACCTAAAAAGTGAACAGTCGAGATGTGGATATGCGATCGAAAACTGACCCAAAACTCGAACTTCACACATTAATTTCAAAGCGGAGCTTCGCTCTAGATAGGATCTCTGTGTGGGTGTGTGTGTATCATATCCAGAGTGAGACCTTGCTATGAAATTAAAGTGTGAGGTCAGAGTTTAGGGTCACTTTTCGGTCTCATGTCCACATCTCGACCGTTTAATTTTTAAGTACTAATGTATAGATCATCTTTGCAAAGTTTCAGCCAAATTGATGATATTTAAGGTATCTAACTCCCTTAAACCAATGGACGAACTGAATCTGTCCACCATGAATCGTACTAGCTTTAAGGCAGTTATCAATGCCTTAACAACCATCAATTTGGTTGAAATTTTGCAGAGATGATTTATGCATTAGTATCTAAAAATTAAACGGTCGGGATGTGGATATGAGACCGAAAAGTAGCCCTAAACTCCAACCTCACACTTTAGTTTCAGAGTGAGACTTCACACTGGATAGGATACACACACACACACACACACACACACACACACACACACACACACACACACACACACACACACACACAGCGGTTCTCCACTGCAGATGTCCGTAGTTTTTCGATCCGTACGGATTTCCAGTTTTGACCCACTTTCTGATCACATTTTCACATCTTAACCGTTCAGTTTTTAGGTCCTAATGTATAGATTACCTCTGCAAAATTTCAGCCAATTTGGTGATTATTAAGGCATTCAAAACTGCAAATTACAACAATATATACGAACGGTTCCGATTTGACATATTTGGTTCATTCGTGTAAATTGCAGTTTTGGATGCCTTAACGATCACCAAATTGGCTGAAATTTTGTAGAGGTGATCTATACATTAGGACCTAAAAATTGAACGGTTAAGATGTGAATGTGTGATCCAAAAGTGAGAAAAACACAAAATCCATAAGATTTTGCTTAGGTGCGGATATCCGCACCTGAGCAAGGTTATATATATATATATATATATACATACACATATATACATATATTCATATATACATATATATATATATACACACACATAGTCCGGCTACACTAAAGACGTCCTTACCTAGCTTTAGGTACGGATTTCCAGTTTTCACCCATTTTCTGATCACATTTTCACATCTTAACTGTTCAGTTTTTAGGTCCTACAGTATAGTTCACCTCTGCAAAATTTCAGCTAAATTGGTGATCGTTAAGGCGTTCAAAACTACAGTTTACAACAATGTACATGAACAGTTCCGGTTCGACAGATTCGGTTTGTTCGTGTAAATTACAGTTTTGAATGACTTAACGATCACTAATTTGGCTGAAAATCTGCAGAGGTGATCTATACATTAGGGCCTAAAAACTGAATTGTTAAGATGTGAAAATGTGATCAGAAAGTGGGTGAAAACACCAAATCCGTACCTAAACTTTAGGTAAGGATGTCCTTGCCTGAGAAAAATCATATATATATATATATATATATATATATATAGTTCCTATCTAGAGGGAGGCCTCTCTCTAAAATTTCAAAGCGAGGTTAGGGTTTATGGTCACTTTTCGGCCGCATATTCACATCTCGACCGTTCAGTTTTTATGTACTACTGTATAGATCATCTCTGCAAAATTTCAGTTAAATTGATGATCTTTGAGGTATCTAAGTTGCTTAAACCAGTGGACGAACTGAATCTGTCCAACCTGAACCGTATTAGATTCAAGGCAGTTATCAATGCGTTAACGCCATCAACCTGGCTGAAATTTTGTAAAGATAATCTATACATTAGTACCTAAAAACTAAACGGTCGAGATGTAGATCATCTCGGAAAAGTGACCGTAAACCCTAACCTCGCTATGAAATTTCAAAGCGAGACCTCCATTTAAGATAGGATCTGTTTGTGTGTGTGTGTGTGTGTGTGTGTGTGTCTTATATGTGCAGTGGGGACTTGGATTTTTGAACCAATTTTCTAGTGTGTGCATTCAGGGCAGGCCAAGTTATGTATTCCGGGTTTAACATAGGTAATTGTTTTTTAATGAACTTTTAATAAGTATTCAAAGAGTTCATATTATATGTTGTGCGAGTCAGAAGAGAAAGTAAACCCTAAGTGTGCTCTCTAAGCCGCGCCTTCAAGCTTTCAAAGCCGCCATTGGCAGTGCCTTATGCACCACTCCATAGCCTTCTAGCGACCTTCCCCCTCCTCTCCTTCATCTTTGTTCTCAAATGGCTTCTCTTAATGAAGTTACTGCAAGCTTTCAAGTGTCTCTTACACTGGCAGGAGATGATGTGATTGTCATCATGATGCTGTCCCGTGGGAAAACTCGATGAAATTCTCAAGCCTACTTGTTGGGAAGATCCCTCTCACTCAAGCATGTGGAGATCAATGACCTTCGTCGTCACTTTCATATGATCTAGGTGTTGGAAAAAAATTTCAAAATCCAGGAGAGATCAAACTCCCTTTTCCTCTTCTCTTTTGATCACTATGGCGACCTACGCAAGGTGGTTAGAGTAGGGCCTTGGAATTTTGCTCGGGCTCCAATGGTGTTGATGGAGTATGATGGTGTGACACTAATTGAAAAAATCCCTCTGAACCTACTATATTATTGGATACGTATCACTCATAACCCTCCTGTGTATGAGAAAACAGAAACTATCATGGATATTGCTACGGTGGCTGGCCATCCTATTGAACTGGATGAATGGCTCTTTAAAAGCAAAAGGGAAATTAGGGTTAGGGTTAGCCATGATATACTGAGACCAATTTTTTTGAAAAAAAAAAAGAAGCTAAAAATTGATATTAGGGTTGAAGAAGTGGCTCACTACCACTTTGACAACCTCTTTGGACGTTGTGAGGATTGCTTGCTGGTCTTCCATCCTACAAGTTCGTGTACTGCTGCTGGGAAAAATAAAAACAAGACTATGGTGCAAACTCATGTACCAAAAATTGATTTTCTGAATAGGAATTTTATGGTTGATGGCATGCCATTTACTTTTAAATCATCTATTCCAACTATTGTTACTGTATCACTTTTTGTGAATCTGAAAGACACAGGGTTTCGTAAGGCCAAAAGGTCTATTGTGCTGCGTGAGTCTGAACAAAGGAAAGACAATGGTCTAGCTATTGTGCCTGTTGAAGAACATATGCCCAGCAAGAGAGGTAGGCTTACTCCTACCCCTTCACCTCAGAAAGCCCAAACCCAGTCATGATTGATGAAAATAGAGGACAAATGGCTCAACCAAAAATGCTCAAGATGCCTGAATTCACCACTGTTGATGTTTAATATTCAGCGGTAGCTGAACTATGATCAACGCAGGTCCGGTGGGCGGATCGTTACTTGATATTATCAGTATTCCCGCTACCTGTCAAGTGAAATACAAAGAACGCATCAGAGGGAGACTGCGTCGGGCGGTCTTCTCTTCGCCGATGCCTAAGTTAGTCAATGTATTTGTATTGACATGGTAACAATAGACAAGTAGGAGATGCGTAATTAATGAGGAGAGAGGAGAGAACCTTTTATAGGTGGGGAGGGAGCTGATCTTCTCCATGTTTTCGATATGGGACTGATATGCTTAAGTTCCCAATTTCTGGAGCTTCTGATGTTGTGTTGGCGCGGCGCATGGCGGCGAGTTAGTGGTGATTTAGGGATAAGCCGGGGACTAGGCAGTAGCCTGCTTGGCTGTGTTCCCATAGGTGACTCTTATGGCGGGAGCTGGTATTTCTGGTGATAGTATGAGCCTGGCTCAGTATAACTAATGACGCTAGGCAAATGTTCATGTAAGTACAAGTCCCCCAAGTCCCCAGTCAAGGAGGGCCATCTTGGTTGGAGAGTTGCTTGGCGGTTTGAAGCGTTACTCCCGCTAGACTTGCAAAGCATAATTAACGTCAGTGTGTTGTCAACCATGGACTTATTAGCAAACGCTTTATACCCTTTCGGATGGGCCCCTGCTAGGCCCCCAGGGAGTCCCCCACTCCCCGGCTATGATAAACCTCAGTTTGGTCTGTGTATTGTTTGTTGAGGGGTTCTATGTTGAACAGAGGATGTTGGGTAGCGAGCCCAAACTTTGATACCCAAGTGGCGGGGGTCAACGTACCTGATCAGGGCCGTCGAAGACTGTTGACGGGTCCCTGTATTTGTCCTAGAGGACCATGGTTTTACTGCAACACCGCGTGGCGGTCGTTGTTCGTATGAGGCGTAGCCTAAAGAATCGAAGGTGGCGGGAATATCTCCGCCGAGTTAAGGGGGCGGTAGCGTCGCAGGGGATTAATGTTTGCGAGAAATTTACTAGCGGTATTATGTTAGCGGCGACTGTCGATTCCCAGATAAGAGGGAGAAGTTCCGCTACCGGTATTGTGCGTAGCGAAAACTCGCTTGCAGGCTAAGTGGGAGAAGTTCTGCTAGCGGTGTTGTGCTTAGCGGAGACTCGCTTGCAAGATAAGGAGAGAGAAGTTCCGCTAGTGGTGTTGTGCGTAGCGGAGACTTGCTTGCAAGATAGGGAGAGAAGTTCCGCTAGCGGTGTTGCGCGTAGCGGAGACTTGCTTGCAAGCTAAGGAGAGAGAAGTTCCGCTAGCGTAGGGGCATTGAACCTGGACGATTGGTATACTCGCCCCCTTTGATGGCTTCTGCCACGTAGCCATCATGCGTCGGTCTAACGTTTAGGATTGTAGATTCTGAGCACGCCCATCTCTTCGTCATTAATGCGAGTAATTATCGACTCAATCTCCGAGGCAACCCCTCGGTTATTCTGGAAACTAAATGCGATCGTTGGACACTTGTGCAGCTGGAGAGTGACGTCGCTTTTTGGTGGACGGCTTAGATTTAATTGATGTTGACATTAAAAGGGGGGAAAACCAGAGGTTGTCGCCATTATCTCTACTGCAAACTTTATCGTCGTACTCAAGCTCTGTTCTCTGGCACTCTAGAAGTGACTTTTGCCACTGGAGCGAGAGATCGGTTTTTTTGGTGCAAGGGATCCCTTGAAGTGAAGGCGTAGAGTTCGAACGCTCCTGAATTCTCATACCAGTAGGTTAGTGATTCTGAGCCTTTTTAGTTTTTTTTTTGTTTCTATTCTGCTCTGCCACTTTCTGGGTTTTCGATCTGAGTGGTTTTTTTTGTGTCTCGCTGGTGCCCTGAGGGTGCAACACTCGTTTTGGGGGGTCTCTTCTGGTGTTTTTGACAGAGATGAAGTTTTGGGATTTTTGCTAGATGGTCGAATCTGGGTTAGTGTGGGTTGGTGTTCGTGTTTGGTCAAATCTGTGTAACTGTTCTTGACGTTCCTGGATGAAAATTTTGGTAGGGGTAGCTTAGATCTTGTGTGAACTAACTGGTTTGGGTTTTAGGGTTTGTGATAGCTAGCGTCGTAGAGATTTCGAGCAGTGAGGATTCCGGGTCTAACGTGTCATTCAGCGAGGCAAATTGGATATTTATTGATTCGTTGCATATGTCTGCCCCTGCAGGAACCTCACTGTCGGAACCGCTAGACATCGAACCCTTACAAACCATATCCAGGGATGTGGCCATGGCTCAAGGTGGGCAACCGGAGAGTTCTAGGACCATGGAGGATGATGGCGGACGCGACCGGTGTGAGGAGAGGCTAGCGAGCAATAGCACAGCTAGTGGTTCCGCTGATGGGGGAGACGTCAGCGGAGAGGAAGTGGAGCTCGCCTGGTTCCCGTCTGACGGAACCGTGGTTGATGAGGGGGCAGGGGCGATGATCGAGGCCGCCGTCAGCCGCCTGAAGCAGGCGTTTCGCTTACCTGGAGTGGTGAAGTTGCGCCCGCCAGTCGCTAATGAGAAAGCATTCATTTTGCCGGCAGGGTACGCTGCTGTTCATGAGGCCATCTTCCGCCAAGGTGTGACTCTTCAACTACTCCCCAATATGCAGATTTTAGTTTGCGAGTTTGGCCTCGCCTTTGGGCTGATTTGTCCCAACATGTGGCGGTTGCTGATGGCACTGAACTCGTTATGGCTCCTGTCCGGTTTTGAGGGTCCAACTATGGCGGAGGTGCTACATTTCTTTGAGTTGGTGTACGTGAGGCGTCGAGGTTGTAGCGGTCAAGTGAATTTGAGTCGGCGGCAAGGGGCGCCCAAGTTAATCGAGAACATGAAGGATTCCATGTCACACTGGCGGGGGACCTTCTACGTTGCCACCGACTGGTGGGAATACCAAGCGGGGCCGAATGTAGGGCCGCCGACCTTTCGGATTAAGTCAGAGTTTCAGCCCATCAGAGGTTTTCGTCGACCTCCGCCACTCCAGATTTTGGCCTTGCTTGTCGACTCTTATAATTCTAATCGCGTCTCACTTTTTTTTTGTAGCGGGCTTGCATTACAATCTGACTCACGAGGAAGAGTGCCGCGCGACGAGGATTAGAGGGTATTGGCAGAACTGCAACTTGCTTGACCTTAGGCTTCTCACTGGTTGGGAATTGTTGGTCACCCAAAAGTTGACTCGCGCCCTTGGTTGGTAACTTTCGGTGATTTTTGTTCTAGTCCAATTTGCGGCGGGCTAACTTGTTATTTGTTTGTGTAGAATCTCCGCCGGGAAATAGAAGGAGCCAAGACGCTTTTGACAAGGTAATGGACTGTGCAGAGATGAACGATTTCTTGGAGAGCATGTAAGCTCAAGGGCTGGCGGCTCAGAAGACTACGGTCGACCCGGAGGCACTTGCGCTGAGCCAGTCCAAGGTGCCTGTGGTGTTGCCGATACCTCACCACTCCCATCTTGGTGCCGAAGGTTTGCCAGCCTTTCAGGCGGGGGGTGCCGTCGGTCGCGGCTTTGCTGGTGGGAAGGCGTCTCCTGCATCCACTGTGCAGACGAGGAAGAGAGTAGCACCACCCGATGTGGGTCCCAAAAGGAGAGAACAGTGGCCACGAAGACACCGGTTACGATTGCGGGGTTGGAACCGCAAGTGACCTCAAGGTCTGTCGCCGCTGGTGCTACGCAAGTGTTACAAAAGAAGCGACGTCAGAATGACGAGGCGGAAGGGGCGGAGACTATAGGGGTCCGTCAACAGAAAAAGTCGAAGCAGGCTGCGCCAGATGCGACTGTCTTCGCTAGAAGGGAGGCTTGGACGATTGACCTGGATTGGTTCGCCGCCTTTGCCGAGTTTCTGACGGACCTTGAGCGGGAGTGTTTATATTACCAGTGTGAGAGGCTGGGGTTCGGCGACCTGAAAGAGATTGTTCGCTCCACCGCCCTTGATCAATCGCCCTTCAGCTCTGCCTTTGGGCACTTGTCTGTTGTGTTGCATCAGTTGTTTCTGGCGGCGTCGAGTCAGCCCCGCACTGAGCGACAGCTGAGGGAGGAGATTGGCGGTCTCCAGGGGAGTTGATGGGAGCCAAAGAGAGACTGGCAGAGGCTGGGCGGCGCCTGTCCAAGGCCGAGTGTGATCTTTTGGATGCTCGTGGCAAGCTGTCTATCGTCGTTGAGCGTGACCTCGAGCTGAATAACGACGTCTCCAAGCTGCAGCAGGACATAACTCTACTGAAGAATCAACTGGCGGCTGAGGTCAAGAAGATTAAGATCCTTCAGCGGGACTTTGCCGCCAAGTCTACCGAGGTGAAGAGGTTGGCAGATGAGGTTGCCCTATGGGAAGCGGATAAGAGCCGCACGGAGGCCGCCGCTGTGGAGGCATTCAAGCTGTCCGTCGAGTATAAATATGCGATGGCGGAGGCGTTAAAGTCTGGCGCCGCCGTTAACCTAGAGTTGCTGAAGCAGAAGGGTGCTATCGACTGGGTGAAGGCGTCCCAGCCCGCCAGGCCGTCAGTGCAGACAACGCCTCTTGCAAGTGGTGTGACTCCTAGTTAGGTTGAGGGTGTTCGTTTAGGAAGTGGAGAGCGGTGAATATCCGGCGGACGACTCTCAGAGAACTCCACCTCCTACCCGGTCTAAGGTTTCGCGTGCCGGGTTTCTGGATGCACATACTCGACCGGATGGTACCATCGTGACTCCCAGTCTGACTGCTCGTGGGTCCGACCAGAGAAGCCATATGTCGGAGTAACAACCGCAACCGGCAGGCGAGGATTGCGCTGCAGCTTCCTAGAACCCATGAAGACCGGCCATTACTTTATAGTACTGTTGAGAGTCTTTTTTTTTTTGGCGCCGCTAAGGCTGTTTTGTAATTTTTTGGAAACATCTTTGGGCGGGCAATCCCGATCCCTAATAAATTCGACTGGTTACTTGATTTTGAGATTTTTGTTGTAGTACTCTTCGTTGATTTGTGTTGGCTGCATGCCGCCATACTGTTAGAGCCTTGACCTGTGTTTTTGTTAATCAATCGAAACATTAAAGGAATTAAAATTGTTCCAAGTGCACGAGGTAGGGGACGTGGTCCGCTGAATGTTGTTGGCATTGCCAGTTAATTCTTGTGCATGGGCTTGGCAACAATGGTATGAATAATTCCTCGTTTCTTTGGTAATTGACGGATCAGCGTTTACAAAAGTGGGGTTGTACCCGTTGGGTAGCTTCCCTTAGCTAAATATTGAGCAAAAATTTAGCTAAGTCAAGATGCTCTTGGGTAGCGGCATAACTATTTGTAGTAATATCGAAGGTGTTCGATATTCCAAGGGTGGGTCGTTGTGATGCCATCCTTGTGCATTAAGTAGAAGGTGCAGGGCTAACGACTTCCATAATTTTGTATGGACCTTCCCAAGTTGGGTTGAGTGCCGTTGGCGGTGGGATGACCTCCTTCATTACCCAGTCCCCCAGTTGGAGGTTCCAGGCCTTGACCCTGGCGTTGTAGAAACGCGATACCCGCTATTTATTTTGTAAATTGTGCAAATGGGCCTTGTGTCGTTTTTTCCTCTAGGAGGTCCTTGTCTAGGCTGATGCCTTCGCCATTGGTCTCACGGCAGTAGCCTTCGACTCTAACGGTGGGTTGAGTGACCTCAATAGGTAGGACAACTTCTGTTCCGAACATCATGCAGAATGGTGTTTCACCAGTGGCGGAAGTTGGGGTAGTCCTGATGGCCCACAGGACTTCAGGCAGCTTTTCCGCCCATAAACCTTTGGTGTTGTCGAGTTTCTTTTTTAGCAGCTTTTTGATTATCTTGTTTGCTGCCTCGACCTGGCCATTGGTTTGGAGGTGAGCGACAGATGCAAAACTCATCCGGGTGCCCAAGTTAGCGGTGAAGGATATGAGCTCCTTGTTGTTGAACTGCGTGTCATTGTCTGTGATGATTGTATGGGGACGCCATAGCGGCAGTAGATGTTCTTCCAGAGGAAGTGAATTACCTTTGCTGTAGTTATTGCTGTTAGAGGTTCCGCCTCTATCCACTTGCTATTGTAGTCGATGGCGACGATGATGTACTTGAACTGTCCTTTTACGGTTGGGAACTTTCCTATTAAGTCCAAGCCCCAAGTTGAGTGAATCTATGGGCCAATGATGATTGAAAGGGGTTCCGCCGGGGCGTGTGGGAGGTCAGCGTATTGTTGACATTTGTGGTAGGACTTCGGTATCTTTCTGGCATCGTTGCTGAGCGTAGGCCAAAAGTAGCCTTGTCGCATTATGCGGTTGGCCAGGGATCTGGCTCTCGAGTGGTTTCCACATTCCCCGCCGTGTATTTTTGCAAGTATGACCTTTCCTTCCTCTGGGGTTAGACACCGGATGTTGGGTTGAGTGAAACCTTGGCGGTAAAGTTAGCCATTCTGGATGTTGTAGCTGGTTGCTCTTAACTGGAGTTGTCGTGCTTCGACTATATCCGCTGGCAGAGTCCCATTGCGTTTATATTCGATGATTTCGTCCATCCAACTGGGGCTAACTTCAATGTTAAAAATCTCCGCTAGGGTTTTTGTGATGCTTGGTCTATCAAGACTCTCCACCCTTGTGTCCGCCGGACTTTGGTGTGGTTGAGCGGTTGCCAGTATTACCAGTGAATCAGCCTTGGCATTCTTTTCCCTGGGGATCTGTGTAGTGGTGTGGAAGTTGAATTTTTTGAGAAGCATCCTGACGTATCCTAAGTATGTCGCTAACTGTTGATATTTGGCTTGGAAACAATCGTTGACTTGGTTAACGACTAGCTGGGAGTCGCTGAATATATTGACGCTGTCAGCCCCCGAATCGATGGCGAGGAGTAAGCCGGCAATGAGTCATTCTTACTCCGCCATGTTGTTAGAGGCTTTGAAATTGAACACAATGCGTATTCCACTTTCAGCCCCCCCCCCGCCCCGTCAAGATGACGCCGACGCTACTGGCCTTTGCGCAAGCTGAGCCGTCAACGTGTAGGTTCCAGTCTGAATGCTGGGGGGCTAGGTCGTCAGCGGTCATTATTTCTGCGCCGGGCTCAGCCTCTCTGATAGTTTCAACCTGACGCTCTGTGAGCTCAGCAATGAAGTCCGCCACTGCCTGGCCTTTCATTGCGGTCCTAGGCTTGTAGTCGATGTCAAAATCGCTAAGCTCGATGGTCCTCTTGCTGAGGCGGCCCGAGTGTTCAGGGTTCTGCATTACCTGTTTTAGCGGCTGATTTGTTAGGACATGGATTGTGTGGGCTTGAAAGTATTGGCGGAGACGTCTGGCGGCGACGATGAGTGCAAGAGTGAACTACTCCAGTGGGGGATATCTTGTTTTTGCCCCATTCATGCCTCTGTCGGCGGAGAATACGGGGAACTCCTCGTGGTCGTCCCACCAGACAATGGCACAGCTTACCGCTAATTGTGATACCACTAGGTATATATACAATGTCTCCCCATACATGAATAGAAAGGAGTGGGACCGCTGCCAGGTACTCTTTCAAGCTTTGGAAACCTACCTCACAGTCTGTGTTCGAGTCGATGATCTTCTTGTGGGTTGTCTTCATAACTTTGAAGAATGGGAGACATCTGTCAGTAAGTCTGGAGATAAACCGAGAAAGAGCCGTTAGTTTGCCCTGGAGGCTTTAAACGTGCTTCTTCCACTCTGGAGCCTTCATGTTGAGGATGGTCTGCACCTTGTCAGGATTGGCTTCTATGCCCCGTTCACTGACTATGTAACCAAGAAATTTGCTGGCGGTGACGCCAAAGAAACATTTTTCTGCGTTGAGGCGCATGCCATAAGCCAAGAAAATGATGAATATGATTCTGAGGTTTGCCACGTGTCCGCTAGCCTTGATGCTTTTTACCAACATGTCGTCCACATAGACCTCGATGATTCTTCCCAGATGTTCAGCGAACATGGCATTCATCAACCGCTGGTAAGTTGCCCCGACGTTCTTCATACCAAAAGGCATGACATTGTAGTAGTATAGGCCCTTGTCGTTGGTGAAAGAGGGGCACTCTTGGTCGCCGGGGTGCATCTTAATCTGGTTTAGCCGGAGAATACGTCCATCATGCTGAGCAGCTCGTGTCCAGCTGTTGCATCGACCAGTTGGTCTATGTAAGGTAGCAGGAAGCTGTCCTTGGGGCAGGCCTTATTGAGGCTCTTAAAGTCGACACACATCCTCCACTTTCCGCTAGGCTTTTTTACCATGACCAAGTTGGATATCCACTGGGGGTAATTGACTTGGAGGATGAATCCAATGTTCTGGAGCTGGGCAACCTCTTCCCCTATTACACGATACCTTTCCTCATCAAAGGCCCTTCGCCGCTGCTTGATAGGGTAGGAGGATGGTTTGAAGCTCAATTTGTGCTTTATGATCTCAGGGAAGATGCCTGGCATGTCAGCGTAGGACTATGCAAAGATGGATGCGTTGTCACGCAGAAATTGGGTGAGCTCATCCACTATCGCTTGGTCAAGCTGAGCACCGATGCGGACTGTCCACTTTAGGTGTTCATCTGAGATGCTGATGACCCTCAAGGAAGTGCCTGGGTTCACAGGCTCTTTTTTGACATATTTCTTCTCGTCCTCCGTAGGGTCCTCAAAGATGTTTGGTGTTGGTGCATGGTTTCCCACCGTGAAGATCTCATGGCAGCGCGTCGAGCGTGCTACGGTTGTGGAATAACATTCCCGTGCCAGTTGTTGACTTCCTTTGACACAGCCTGTCCCGTTAGGCTTAGGAAACTTCATGAGAAGCATATATCCGGCTATGATGCACTTGAGCTTGTTGAGCGCCGGTCAACCAATAATGGCATTATATGAGCTGAAGCAATCTACAATGATGAACTCTATGTGGATCTCTATCGTACGTGAGCTAGTGCAAATAACTAGTCGCATGTAGGTAGAACCCAATGGTTGTGCGACGTCACCGGAGAAACTAAGCAATGGCTCATGATCCTGTAGTAATTTTCTATTCCGTAGGAGTTTGCTGTAACAACCGTTGAAGATGACATTTACAGCGGAACCGCTGTCGACAAGGACTCTTCCTACTGACCATTTGCCGAGTATGGCGTCGACTAAGAACTGATAGTCGTGAGGCAAATGTACTTCGCGCTCCACTTCCTCTGAGAATGTAATAAGTTCCCAACCACCCTTTGGAAGTTTAGCGGACCTCTCATAGCGGATGTTGCAAATTTCGTTAAGGTGGTTAGCACTTGCATAGTGCTTCTTTGCACTATGAGACATGGTGATTGGGGCACCATAGTCGATGGTGTTGATGCGGCCCATTGGTTCGATGTTGGCTACCACGGGTGGCATTTGATCCACTTTGAATTGCTCCATCTTACCATCTCGGTATAAAGTTTCGATGACTGTTTTGAGGGCGTGGCAGTTGTTGGTATTGTGTCCTCTGTCCTCTTGGTATTTACACCATTTGCTAGTGTTTCTGGGCTTTCCCACCTTTGGGTACTTTCTTGGGGGTGGTGGTGGTATCTGATCTTTGCACTGGTTGAATATATCCTCGTATGATGCCGTGAGGACTGTAAACACTGCATGCAGCTGGGAGGGCTCCGTTTGTTTATTACAGTTATCCCCCTAAGATGAGCGGTTGCCCCTATTGTAATGTTGGTCCCTCTGCCGCTTGCTTTGGTAGTTGCCTTGTTGCCACTCTCTCTTCTTGTCAATTGGTGGCGTAGCGGTGGTCTTGCTAGCGGTTTCCCGATGGCTGGCGGAGGGCTGGGCTGCCTTTACAGGTGTTGGTGGTGGTGGTGGGCTCTCTCTGTACGTGATGAATTCTGCCTATGCATGGATGACAGTCTCGCTCATGACATGGTAGTAAGCGGCATTTGGATGAATGTAATTGAGGTGATAGATGAATGACCCTTTGAGGAGTCCTTGCTTGAAGGCTGCCAGTGCCATTGTCTTATCAAGATCGCGGCACTGAGACGTTGCCGCACGCCATATGGTGACAAACGCCTTCAATGATTCCTCTGTCCCCTGCTTGAGGTTGAACAGCTGAGTTGTGTTGTGATGTCCAGCAGCCAATAGGATGAACCGAGCAAGGAAAACATTTGACAGTCCTTGAAATGAGTCGACGGATCCTGACTGGCATTCAAAGAACCAGCTCATTGCCTCACTGTCCAATGTTTCGCTGAACAAGTGGTAGAGGGTGCCATCATCAAATCCCTTGTTGTTGGTGACCTTTTTGAAGGTGTCCATGTGGACGAATGGGTCAGACGTGCCGCTGTAATGTGACATCTTTAGTGTCTTTTTGTGTGTTGGTCTGACGGCCTGTAGGATCCTGGCGGTGAATGGCCCTGGTCTGGATTTGAAAAGCGGATTTTGTATTGATGCTGGGGCACCTACCTCCGCCAGGACTAGCCTCTACTCCAACTGCTGCATCCTTTCCAGTATTAGGGCGGTGGCATCGCCACCTGGCCCTACTTGGAGGTTCTGCCGGATTAACCTTTGCCTGGGGCAGGTGGGTTACCTTCGGTCCTAACTCTGACTGCCGAGCGGTTGGTATTTGGTTGTGATTCCACTTTTTGCTCCATAATTAGGCGGGGCGGAGGAGGTGGGCCCCTTAACTCTGGCGGGTTCAATGGTACTTGCATTTGTATGATTGGTACAGGTATAATTCCACCGGTGTTGGGTCGACTGCGTCTAGTGTTCCGTGACTGTTCGCTCTGTGTTGTATTAGCTTTTGCCTCCAGCGCCTTTTTCAATTCGTCGACCCTCAACAGTAGCGTGACCACTTGTTTTTGGGCTTCCGCCTTCTCCCGGCGCTCTTGTTGGCGCTCCTTGTTTGCTTTGTGGAGGTCCGTCAGTGCTAGCTCGTACATAACGGCAAGGTCCTGGACAGTTGGGCGACTACTGCCCGGCTGGGCCTCCGCTGCAGTTTGGGTCTGCTGGACCTGGGATGAGCCCTGGGGACCCATATTAGGGTTGGTTGGAGTGTTGAATAATGCTCGGTTAACGTTGATTGCTGGGTCAAAGCTAGCCGCGGGGTTGGGGTTGGCGGACTGGTCCGCTTGCTCCTCGACGTTTTCCCCACTATCGTTAGCCATGGTAGTGGTGGGTTGACTTTTTGTTCAAAAGCTTCCCGCAGACCGCGCCAATGTTGATGTTTAATATTCAGCAGTAGCTGAACTATGATCAACGCAGGTCCGGTGGGCGGACCGTTACTTGATATTATAAGTATTCCCGCTACCTGTCAAGTGAAATACGAAGAATGTGTCAGAGGGAGACCGGGTCGGGCGGTCTTCTCTTCTCTGATACCTAAGTTAGTCAATGTATTTGTGTTGACATGGTAACAGTAGACAAGTAGTAGATGCGTAATTAATGAGGAGAGAGGAGAGAACCTTTTATATGTGGGGATGGAGCTGATCTTCTCCATGTTTTCGATGTGGAACTGATATGCTTCAGTTCCCAGTTTCTGGAGCTTCTGATGCTGTGTTGGCGTGGCACGAGGCGGTGCGTCAGTGGTGATCTGGGGGTAAGCCGGGGCCTAGGCAGTAGCCTGCTTGGCTGTGTTCCCATAGGTGATTCTTATGGCAGGAGCTGGTATTTCTGGCGATAGTATGAGCGTGGCTCATTATAGCTAATTACGCTAGGCAAATGCTCATGTAGGTACAACCACCAAATGCAAAATCTTTGGGGCTTCAGGAAACTCCAAGAGGTATAATGGTGCCAGTTGTAGCTGCAGAGGTGAAGAAGAAAATGGGGCATCCTCTTGGAGCCTGAAATAAAAATCCACCAAAGACCAAGAATGGCAAGGAATCTGCTCCTCCATTGAGTCTCACCTATTCACCATGTTCCTCTAGCCCTTCGGGTAGGGGTAAGGGGAAAGAGATTGAGTAATTTGTAAGTTGGTTGTAGCTTGCTCTCTAAACTCTGCTATGTTTTTGCATTAAATATTTGATCATCCTGGCGCACCACAATTACGTGCATTGGCAAAGGGAGGCTCAAGTCAAAATTATTTTTTGTAAGTCTAGTTTTGGTTTAGTTTTTGGTAAGCTCGTTGAATAATTGAGCAAGATTTGTAACAGCGAATAGTACTGGGTGTCTATATGGACCCTTTGTATATGCTGTTCTATCAATGAAATTCATTTGAACTCAAAGAAAATATTATGTGTTGTGCAAGCTTATAAAAATTATTATTTTTTTTTTAGGGCTGGGCGCGGTCCAGTCCGATCCTGGTTTTAAGGGAACCCGAGTAATTGTTCTCGGTTCGGTTCACATTTTTTCCACCTCAAAACCGATTACAACCAGATCCGTTACATTCGGTTCGGGTTTTCAGGCTATCAGTTCTAGAACACAGATTTGGAAGATTTTCATATTGCTAGAAATCCAGCTTTTCCAGTTTACACTAGCTTTCCTGTTTTCTGTTTTCATATGAAAATGCAACACAATGATCATACAAAATAAATCATAACCCATAGAATGAAGAGAATGACCACATTACAATTAATCAACTATCAAGCATTTCTCACAGTTTGGCAAATTAATAATTAACTCACAGTTTAACTCACAAATGGTTCGACAAATTACTCACAGATTGAACTTAAAAAAAAAAAACAAAATCAACGAAGTGTCCAAGTGAAGAGCAAATGAGCAATTTAAGATGAATTGGAGGAATTGAGAAGCAATCAAACAAAGCAATCGAAGATGAATATGAACATTGCAGCAGCAACTTCATTGCAGTAGCAGCAGCATCACTCTCACATTGCTGATCATTCCAAGCGTCCAACAGCCTGCAAAAATAGCAAAGCAGTTCCACAAGTCCACAACAGAAGTTACAGAACACATAACACATTGTCACATTGCATTAGAAATTGACTGCATCCGAAATTTAAATTAAGTAACACACTAACACATAACACATTGCATCATAAATTTCAGTTGCATACTAACAGAGTAACACACTATTACATCACAATGCAGTCCCACACTTCACAAAAACACAAACAAGTTAAAAATTGAACACACCAATACAATAGAACACAAGTACACAACACATACTCACATAGCTTACATTAAGTAACCTGCATCAAGCCATCAAGCATTCAAGATGAAGTATCTGAAGCCATTGCTGCATCACACTCGATTGTTATCTTTGCAACCTTTGATAGCCTCCCCGCACGAGCCTTTTCAGTTGAGGCAGTATCCTTAAGTCGATATTCTGCACAGAAAGTGCTCACAGTTAATTCACCTATTGTTTCAAATGCAGAACAAAATAAATAAATACAGTTCACAAGTACAAAACAAAAATAAAAAAAATCACACACCTCTTTCCATTTTTTCATAGGATTCGAACTCTTCGGTAGTTGGAAAGTACTCAATCTCAGATATGCTAGTAGAATTGGTCCAATTTTACATGCATATAAGTGCTTCCACAGTTCTCGGAGTCATTGAACCTCTATAGGAATCAATTACCCTACCTCCAGTACTAAAGACACTTTCAGAAGCCATAGTACTAACTTGGACAACAAGCACATCTTTGGTCACATGTTGCAGATTTGGGTACTTCACTCCATTGAGCCTCCACCACATCAAAATATGCCACTCCTCTTCTTCAAGAAGATCTTCAATTGGATCAAGACAATATATATCCACTTCATGTTGCACAACCACCTCTTCTGATTCCCTCAACTATGTTTTCCATTTCGTTAACATATCAGCCATCTTGCCACTTAGGGTCCTTGTACTAGAGCTGCTGCTTCCACTCCTTCCACTAGTAATTCCACTCCCTGAACTTGTTTTACCTTTCTGAGGTCCATTTGAAGATGCATACAAGTCAGTAAGCTGCACAACTAACTCTTTCAGTTCTTCCGATGCCTTTTTAACTTGCAAACCACCTTATCCAAGCATAGCCTGACAAGTACTGCCAAAATTCCTAAGCTTGTACCTAGGATCCAGCACCAGAGCTACCAAAAGAAGCTAGTTCATGTCCTCTAGCTTTGAAAAGTACTTCTTAAACTTAGCTTTCATCTTCACTGCCATCTGCTGAAGGGTTTTGTGTGTCTCATGCTCAAAATCTTCCTCATCTCTATCAAACAAGTCCTCTATCTCAGCTTTAATGCTAACAATGTCATGGAATGCTCTTCACGTAGACATGGTGTAGGTATCAGGCCAGTTCGGGTTACCCGAACTTAGAGATATTAGAAACCAAAACCGGCCCGTGGCCAAGGTTTTCGGTTCGGTCTCAGCCCAGACCGTTAAAAGACGAAGCAAAGCCCGACCCGAATGGTCGGGTTCTCGGGTTTCCGGATCGGTCCCTTGGGTTTTCGGCCTCAAACGCCCAACCCTATTTTTTTTAAGTGCCTATAAATACAAAAAAAAAAAAATAGCAAGTTAGAGGCGCACGCGATTATGTGACTATTTAAGAATACGCATGCGAAATGATAAAAGAATACGCATTTACCTTCCATCGTATCTTTATAGAAAAATATTCTGGATCTAGATTTGATTTTAATGAAATATATTTACATTTTTTTATACACATCAATGTATCGTACTTTCTTGATACGGTCAAAATGCCCAAAATAACTAACAAAAAAAGAAAGAATAAACTGCAGCGCACACAAATATGTGATTATCCAAGAATTCACATTTGTAATAATAATAATAATAATAATAATAATAATAATAATAATAAAAAAGATATGCATTTAGTTTCAATCTCGTCTTTATAGAAAAGAAATTCTTGATGCAGATTTTGTTTTAATAGAATATCTTTACATAATTTTTTTATATACACCGATGGATCGTAAGCACGACGCACACAGATATGTGACTATCAAAGAATAGACATGTGTGATAATAATAAAAGAATACACATTTAGTCTCCATCTTGCCTTCATAGAAAAAAAAATCTGAATCCAATTTTGATTTAGTTGAAATATTTTTACATATTTTTCATATATATGCACCAATATATCGAACTCTCTTTACTACGTCATGATAAGAATATATAGTTAAATATTTAATTTTTCTATAATTTTCTATAAATAATAATTTCATATCTTCATAGGTTCAAAAAATTTTAATTTTGAGTTTTATCTCAGTTTATGATGGTTTAATGTAATGGTATGAATTTTTCATTTGTAAGTATGAGGTCATAAACTCGACACACTATTTAGCTATTCTGTAATTTCAATTTGTATAACAACAACAACAAATGAAACATTTTGAAGAGAAACACTACGTACTTATTGGATTAATAGCCTACCGTGTTTTAGTTAATAGACATAATTTGTTGCAAATCCAAACACTAGCTATCTCTGGTCAATATTCCATGTTTTATATAAGAAATGCACACAAAAAAACCATCAAACAATTTCATTAATTATAACAACTGGTACCACGCTATTATTCATAATTATCTGGCACCACTATAACCTATATCTAACAGTAACAAGAGGTGGCAAATACAATCATAATAATGCACGCACCTAGGATCTTAGTGGTTGAAATTAACCAATTAAATCTTCAGTTCATAAAGTACGTATTCATTCCACATTTCCCCGCCTTACTTTTCTTAAAGAGGAGCAACATGACATTGACCTATTAAAATGTAGTCCACAAATTTTGTTAATCAACAGCTTATTAAACAAGAACAAAATGGTTTTAATTAGAAATTGAAAGAAATCCGAGATAAAATATTTCTTATCGTTTTTTTTTTTTTGGCTTCTTGTTTGCGACAGAGATCTCTCTATGGCAGACCAAAGATTTGCTTAGCTTTACTCGCAAACCACAATCTATATCCACCATCACACACGTCCTCTCCACTATTAGATATAATTAACTGCTAATTAATATTAATTAATAAGTAGCAGATCTTGCTGAGAAGGATTCACCCTGTGAACGTTGTTTCAAATGGGTTCAGTACTTACAGGCATGCAGGCTTTTCTCTTCTTCTACCTTCCATTATCTAAATGTCTGTGTCTACATGAGACTACACCAGCAGCTATGCTGCTTTTGCAGCCATACTGGTAATAAAAATAGTAAAACCCAATCACTGATAAAGCAAATCTGGAACTGTGAGTGTCAAGTGATAATGCATTAAAAGCATTTGAAACCCAGTCCCACACCACATCCACAAAAATTACCTAACCCATAGGCTTCATCTACTGTATGTTCTATGCAGTTAAGCTTCATCTAATAGGCCTGTGTGATTGTGGCATTACCGAAAGAGAAGCTAATAACGAAGCTAGTTAGTACCACTGCGCGCTTTACTATTTGTGAAAAATAGAGTTTATTTATGTGGTTAGAGGAATGAGCTAATTGGCTTGCTCTTAAATTCTACAAGATATTTTGAATGTCCTCTTATCTTATCGCATGATTGTCTCTAATAATTCAATTTTGAGTCGTTTCAGTCAATTCAAAATATATATATATATATATATATTTCTGCATGCATATAGTTCTTGATCTACTTTAAGTACAATGGCTCATCATAAACCCCTAGCTAATTAAGTAATTAACCCCAAGCAATTCACTTTGAGTTATTCAAATAATACAGATTAATTAGCTCATCAACTTTTGATCATATCTAAAACAAAAGGCTAACAACATACATGATACTTTGTTTTTTGCTTACAACATATGTGATAATTATGACCGCTATAATCTCTCTTCGGTTACAACCATCACTATACCCACATGACCAACTTCTCTATAGTCTATGACTCTATGCTCATTTGACCCAAAAAAAAATGACTCCATGCTTCATGAAGAAAACAAGACCCTTAATTATAACCACCTAGTAAAACCAATTTAGTACATAAACCCGATGAAACTGAACTGAGTTTCATCTCTTGTATGCCAATTAAAACGAACAAAAAAACAGACGACTAGTTGATTTGCGGTACTCTGTGAGTTCTGAGGGAGCCATTGCATGCCGGAAAGTCTCACTGAGGAGGGCCGGCGGCAAAAGATCCAGCAATATCATCAGGCCAGTGAGCTGAGTTCAGAGAAGGGCCTGCTCCGCTGGTGGTGCTGGTGTTGTGCCCCATGGTGGTGCTCCACAGAGCGCTTTGACCAGCTGAGGCTGCAGCAGCAGAAGCAGAAACAGAAGCATGAGACTTGTTGATGAAGCTCTCAGGCCAATCAGTCATAGAACCACTTGGCCTGGCTGGTTGAAGCAACAGGCCTCGATGATCCTCGGATGGGTACAGAGGTGGAGGCTCCATGTTGCCCTTAAAAAGCTGGGCTTGCATCTGACGCTGGCCATAGGAAGAGATGGCATTGAAGCCATGAAGCAGTCCCAAATTTGAAGCACCAGCACCTGATCCCAATTCACCAGAACCCCCAAGATGGTTGAGGTTTTGAGCAAAGGGCATAGATGTCAAATACCCAGTACCACCAGGATAGTACTGGGAGCCAGCCAGAGAGTTCAGGGCAGCTGGCCCTGTTGACATCATCAATGGCCTCTGCTGCAACTGGTGGTGGTCTTGCGGCTGCGGCTGCGGCTGAAGCACCGCGCGAGAGGAGGTGGCTGATGATGACGAGGACATGGTCTTGGCACGCTTGCCTTTCCGGCAGCCCCCACCGACGGGGACGTTCCGGAGGGTCCCACCCTGGGTCCAGTACCTCCTGCACGCCTTGCAGAAGTAGCGGGGCTGGGACAGGCTGTAGTTGTTGTAGTAGCAGAACTTGGTGTTGAGGGACTCGCACCTTGGACACTTCTGAGGCTCATGGTGCTGCTGCGGTTGCTGTTGTCCCTGTTGCTGCTGCTGGTTCACCTTCCGGTCTTGGTTGTTGTGCTGCTGCTGGTCTCGCTCTCCCTGCATATTTGCTTAATCCTCAAGCTCTTATCTAAAATTTGACTACAGAACAAGAGACCGAATTGAAGATGTGATGATGGTGGGTTGGATGCCTTAGCATGCAGGAGGTTATAAGGATGAGGGAACGGGAGCGTTTCTAGCTTACGCTCTACTCAACAGGCTCAACGTGTCTATCACTGGCCCTTGAGAATTTGTACTACAAAAACAACCAAACCCAGTATTGCAAAACAAAGGGCGATTACGATGATATGATCTTATTTCAAGACTCTAATCTTGTTCATATATGAACACTCTTCTCTTTATATGAAGGCTCTTCTCTTTCCCTTCCACCTACCCCACACCACCACAAGAAAACCGAGGGGCCGTACGATCCAGTACTCATTAAGCCAGCATTAATAACCAAATAGAAACCAGAAAAGGATCAGTAAGGGTATAATATCTCCCTCAGAGATTAAGCAAAATCCAATTGAAGATACTTTCCAATCTATCCCGGTCAACAATAAGGTGTCAAGAGAGTGAGAGATCAGAATCCGATTGACCTTGCTTTTTGACAGAGGATATTGAGCTGTGCATAAAACCCAGGAAGCAGAGAGATAAAAAGGCCGGTCTTTGTTAATCTGTGGGAGAGAATTTAACAAAACCAGAGATAATTATAGCGAGGTTAATAATTATGGCGTTCGGATATGGCTGTGTTTAATAAGGGTCATTCCCATCTGTCAAAACCCAGCTCATGGAAAACCTCCCAGTCCATTTCATAATTCAGACTTCACCAGATAGACCAAACAGTAGACGAGGACTTGGCCGTGCTTTTGATTCAGAGAAAGTATCAACACATGGGAAATGAGAGAGAGATAGATATAGAGGGGAAGAGATAGCTTAGCTATTGGATTCAGAGGGTGGACCACGATGAATAAGAGAGGAGAGGCGGCGAGTCAGAGCTGAGCAGGCATGGCTATGTCGGTCGTCGTCTCTGGGGTTTTGTCCGTGTCAGACCTCAACACTATGCCTAGCTCTTTCTCTACAATGTTCAGAACTTCAAATTCCTGAGTCCTATTGTCACCGCCCTTTTTTTTTTTTTTTAGGTCCTTTTCCCTCAGATGTGTATTTCAGTTGGGTTTCGTTTTCTCGCTGACATCATTTAGTCCATTTCGCCACAGCATAAATTTGCTTAAAAGACAATACTGTCCCCATTCATCGCAACATGGAATCGGTCACCTTTTGCAAGTTCTAACCCAATTCTGTTTCTGTATGTTCAAGTATTCGGTGATTTAAAATTTCTTTGCGGGAAGATTTTCAAGTGATTTGTTGCCTATAATGCTATACATAATGAATATGATGGATAAAAGTTTTAGTCCTTACCTTTTAGATTCCGCGTATACTAATGCACACACTTGATTTAGTTTATTTCACTCACCAACCACTGCAATATACTTTTAGTAAGAAATCCACGCTACTTACAAAAACGAGTGAAAGTATTGTCGTATAGTGAAAACATTCGTGTACGGAAGAAGGATAAAACGTTACAATCATGATTATGTTATAACGTGCGACATCCTGATAGAATATAGTGTGTTTGTTTTTTTTGTTTTATGAAGTTTTTGTAAATATGGTCATTATTGTTAATAAAAGGCATAATTTGTAAGTACGAACAACTATTATTTACTTTTTTTTACATATAATTTAACTATATTTTACCTCAATTTGATACCGTCCATCTTCTTTATTGTTTTTTTTTTATATTATTAAATATACAACTCATAGACAACAACTAGTTTATTGTGAGTCTAACTTACAACCTCTCACTTGTAAAGGAGAGATTTATGCCACTAGATTAAATGGTACTTGATATATTCTTTTATTGTTGGTATTTTACTTTTATTATTATTATTATTTAGTTTTTTTTTTCAAAGGGTTATTAGATATTATTTAGTTTTTAGACAATGGGGGAAGTGGACGTGAAGTTTCACTCCTCAACATTTTTTTTTTCTGAAATAATTTCCTAATATTATATCAAATGTTATAGGTTGGCTTGTTATGCCATGCATATGAAAATTATGCCCATATTTGAAAGAAATATTGTACAGTATAGTAAAAGACCCGTGTTTAGCAGAGAAACCAATTTTTTGTCCGATCAATTAGCCAATGTGAAGGCTGTTGAATGAGGAAAGGTAAAGGGAATATTTAGGGCTAATCTTTATCTAACCAGATTGAGTTGAGATACATGCCACAAATTACTACTTTTTCAGAGTGGCAATTTGGACAATTCAAGCTAGTGAAGTGGGTGATGACTGCTGATAAGATTCTCATTCGCCATTTGCCAAGTCAAGCTTAACAAGATTGAAGTAGACTCTGTGAAAGGTCTATATTCTACAGGATAATGTTTGACCAGCACGAGAGAGTCACGTGCTTGCGACCCACGTAAACGAGGAGTTAGCAGAGAGGTGGTGACGCTACCGTCCGTTTAGGGGTTACAACTGCTCCCTATACACCTTCCTCTTTGTGGACAAATGCTAGCTAGCGTTTCTGGTTCACCTGATCACTTCACAAGCCTCCCACGCCATCTGTGGCATGAAATATCTTCTTAAATTGCATCATAACAAGAATTAGATTATATTTTGTTCGTCAGTAATTGTAGCTCAAAATACAGGTGTCATGCATCCGTGAAGAAGTTTTAGAAAACTTAAGCAGAACTGTTGGGAAGTAGTTAAGTTGAAGACCCTAAAATTGTAAGATAAGAAGCGAAAAGCCTGGTAAGTTCACGAGTTCGAGTTGGTGAAAATATATACCTTATCGTTTTAGGATATCCATCTTAAATGAACAATTGATCCATGATCTTTTCTTGAAGAGTGCGTAAAATTATACGATTCTCTCGTCACAACATGAATAGTTACTAGAGTTACTAACTTTATATTCAACCTGCCCTATGAAAGATCAGAGTTGCTAATTTTATGTTCAACCTGCCCAACGAAAGATTGTGAAGAATAATTAGACGTACTTAGTGTTGCAATCCCAACGATCCTCCGTCTCCAATTAGTGATACACCGACCCTCAAAAATCAAAGTTTTCAGAGGAACCTGAATTTACCTAATACAAGCAAAGTCTCTGTTTCCTAAAGCCACATTAATAGCTCTATATGGCCATTCTTCACTAATCACATTGTTATGGACTAAAATAAGGTCGGTAAATTGGAAGGCAACATAAAAATACCACTATTTCTGTTTGTAGAGCTTCTGATCCTAGTTTGCAAGGTATGGTACCCAGAGCTCAACTCTCCCTTCCCGACTATGGATGTGTTTGGTATGGCTGTGCTTTTAAGAGAAGCTGGCTTTTGCTTTTTTTTTTTCTTCGAAAATAAGTAGCTGAAAAACAAAGCAGTTGAGTGTTTGGTAAACCGGCTTTTTATAAGTGTTGTCAACAACAAAAGCAGTGACAAGGTGTTTGGTAAATCAAAACTGGCTTGTGCTTTTTATTTGTGGAATGACCAATTTAGATATGAAAGAAATTTTTGCTTTAATTATGTGATTATATAATGTAGTTGCTGAGTTGCATTGCTATTGTTTTTTCCTCCCTTCTCTCCTTCCCTATGAAGAACTTGAACAATTAGTAACCTTTAGAATTTACATATAAAATCTTTGGTGATTAATCACCTCCATTCCATTACCCGGGCATGCAACATTTCTCATTTCATGCTATACATAACTAGCACAAAATACTTGTGCTTCTACATCAACAACCAAGGATCAAAATTAAAACTATAAAATAAAAGATCATCTTCACTGAGATCCAAAACCCATCATCCTCCCTCCCTGTTTCTTCCAAATCCTTCCCAATAGCAACTGCAGCAATTAAACAAGCATATGAATAGATCATATCATGAACAAGATACCAGATAGCAACTCAAATGTAAACTATAACAGGTTAGATTTCACATATCCAACTGCCTTATCCACACTTCGAAGTGAGTATTCAAAGTTCAACTGGAAAACGGTTAAACTGAGTTAAAAAAAAAAAAAAAAATTGATGCGGGAGGTCTCCAAATGACCTGACGGTGAATGCCACAGCCACAGGATAATCTTCATGAAGAAGCTGAACAAATTCACATTCTGATGTAAAATGGATAGCCCTTAATGGCCCAAGATCCTTTGGATAACCAGTATAATACCTTATACCATAGCAATATAAATAAGAAGACAGAACGGGGACAAAAAAAAATGATGTTGCAACGCTTAGATAAGATCAAAATAAAAGCTGTAGGTTATTTCATAATTATGCAGTTGGTATGACTCCAATTTATGTGCATTTGGTAATTTGATTCAGTTCAGCAAAAGTAACGCTAAATTGCTTTATTTCACTGCATATATAAGAAATTTCAGTACTTCTCCACATACATCAACTTCTACTTTACAGGGAAGAAAAACAAAACCTGTGTAAGTATCAGAAGCTACAACTTTCGAAAACAATCAATCAACCCTCCAGAAACACAAAAAATCACTTCAACAATCAAGAACTAAGGAAGTCCCGCCACTTTTCTTGATTCTAATCGATATGACTTAGCAAACTCCATTAATACCAAACCATTAATACCAATGCCAAATGATCGAATCTCGCAACTGAAAGCTTAAGACCTCGCAACGACTGAGGTAGACTAAATATTCAGCAACACCTTCGACCATTTCATATACTCGATTCCCAATTGAAACCGATCAAAGCTTTCAACACCTTCTAAATTTCAGTGTTTTGAGACATAAAAATATAATGCAGTTCAAAAGTACATATCAAGTCATATTCAGCTAAATTGAAAACAAGGCTCCATTTAAGCACAAGAAAGAACTATGAGACAAAGACCGAGCATGAGATCAGAGAGAAAAACAAGGCTTCATTTAATAACAACACAACATCAGAACAACCACCCAATTTAAAAGTCCCAAAATTGGCAGATGAAATGAACAGAGAGAGAAATCAAATGAAATCAAACCCATGAAATCAAAATCACACACACGTCACATGGGAGAGCAAAGATGGAGGTACGATGTCGTCCTTACCACCAAGAGAGAGAGAGAGAGAGAGTTGACGGAGATCGAAGAGACAGAGCTGCGGAAGAGGAGGCGTCTCTTCGAGGTTGGGTCGTGTAATTACTTCAATTCCGCTTTTCCTTCCAAAAAGCCACGGCTTCTTACAGAAGCAGGCTATTAGAATGTTTTCCAAACACCAACCAGGGCTTTGCGTATAAGCACAAGAGCTAAAAAGCTCCCCAAACGCACCCTATAATTATCAGCCTCATGACACCATTATATGCACGCACAATCTCACAAAGTCACAATGGCGCACATAAATATTTTCTTTTCCATAAAACTTGAGCGAACTTGAGCAGTGTCGCAATATACAAATTCAAAAGAAGCGTACGAAAGCAAAACTACCACCTCATGACGAACATCCTTGATTTATTAATTAATTACAACTATTTAAAAAGCAAATAGCCACAAAACAGTACGTTGCAAAACAAGTTCATCTTGTCATGATCAGGCATATTTCTTGTCGCCGGCCTTCTTATAGGCGGCGCGCCGCTTAAGCACCGCCTCCCCCCGTCAGGTCCTCATCGGACCTATACCCAGCAGCACGTCTCCGCTCAATGACATCTGCATCCATCACTTTCCCTCCGGTCACCGCCACGTCATCATCTGAAGTGTCCTCCACAACCACTCCCACCTCCTCATCGGGCTCCACAACTGCCTCCTTGATTGCCTGCCCCGTCTCCTTAGTCGCCTCCCAAGCGCCCTTCACTGTATCCTTCACGGTCTCTGTGGCCTTATGCGTCCCTCCCTTCACCTTATCCGCCACCGTCTCCGCCACACCTTCCGCCTTCTCAGTCCCCTCATAAACCGTGTCCTTGGCCTTCTCCTTAGCACTATCCGCAGTCTCCGCCACCTTGTGAGTCCCCTCCTTAGCCTTCCCTGCTACAGTTCCAGCCATGTCGTTCGTCTTCTCCTTAGCATCATAAGCGTAGTCCTTCGCCTTCTCCTCGGCACTCTCCGCTGTCTCTGAAGCCTTATACGTTCCCTCTTTGGCCTTCTCCGCCATGGTTTCCGCCGCACTCTTTGTCTTCTCCTTAGCTTCGTAGGCGTAATCCTTCGCTTTCTCTTTCATCTCCTCTGCTTCCCGCTTGGTTTTTTCTAGTCCTTCTTCCATGGTTTCTTTCGCGTTTTTGCTCACGTCAGCAGGGCCGTACCCTCTTTCCTTGTCCCTCCAGTCCTTATCGGCATACGCCCGGTGAGAATTTGAATCCCTATTCTCCTCCGCCGCATTTCGACCCTGAAAAATCACACAATGTCAGTATTCATAAAATGGGGTTCAGACTTTAAACTTGAAGTAAGAATTTTCAAGTAGTTACCTCGGAGAATTTGGAGGCGGAGGTGAAGCAGACCCTGGAGATTTTGAGAGAGGGTCTGAGAGAAAGTGAAACTTGGGATTGAGGAAACGACTTTGAGAGGTTGAAGATGAGATTCTTCGCTAATGAAAGGCTCGCCATTGTTCTTAGTTACTGCACTCTGTTTTTTTCTTTCTGTTCTCTGTGTTTGTACCTTGGTTTATCTTCTTCTTCCTCACCGCTTTCTAGGGTTGCATGTCATAACGAGTCTACGGATAGTAAGGTGGCTTCATTCAAAACAAAAAAAAAAAACAAAAAAGGATGGGAAGGTGGCAGTGTTAATGGCCGACACGCGTCATGTGGCAGTGTTAATGGCCGACACGCGTCTAGGTCAATTTGCTGGGCGCTTAGGAGGTTACACATGTTCTTTCACGTTCACGAAGTTAAAAAAGATAAATGAATCGTTTTGATCCGTATGATTCATGGACGGTGACTCAATTTTATGGGCCAGATAAAGCCCATGCAATTTACCAAATTCGAATCTATTTGCTTGGACATTTAATCCATGTTGATGTACAGAAACTCTGCCATTATTAATAGACCCAAACTCTGCCATTGTTAATAGGCCCAAACTCTGGTCAAGGAGAGTAATGTCAGGTTCTTAAAGGCTTCCCAGCCTAAAAGACTAATTCCTCGATGCATATGAACGTTGCACAAAAGAATTTCCAACCATGACACTTAACCGTTAAGTGAGCAACTTGGAGTCCAAAGGTATGGATGGTGTGAACGAGCAACTTGTTGACCCGGTATTTAAGAAAGAAAGTTGAAACGCTTGCTTCTTGCTTAGGAAGGAGCGAAACTTTGATTCAAAATTGCTTAGAAGGTGAAGCTTTTGCCCAGTTGTACTGCTCCGACAGTTCAGTTTCAGTCACGCAAAACCTCATATGGAACCATCACTACATTCCAAGTTCAGTTCAGTTACCACAAACCTCTCTATTTTTCCCTCACAGTTTTCCTCTCTCTTTTTCCCTCACAGTTTTACTATTACCAGGATTAATTATGTATCCCTATGTGCAAATGTGTCAATTCACAATCTCAAATATTAAACCTAGATATTTAAACTGGGGAAAATGATTCCCAGCTCAACTGGGTTTATTATGACTGCAGTTTCAGTAATACTTGGCTGTGATTCTAGTATAGTTCCAAAATGAAAAATCTGTAAGCAATGGATTTAGAGAAGGAAGAAGGCAATTTAAACCATTAAAATTGTTCCTTTAACTTGGATTATAACATGGTGCTTTACTTTCTTTAGCATTCATGAAAACTCTTGCAGTAACCTATTCAGTGGCAGACCCAGCTTTTGTTTTCTATAGGACGTAGTTATATATATAATTGTTAAAGTAATTAAGTGGGGGCATTCTCTATACTTCTGCTTCTGTTGATTCTGACCAACAAGGCAACAAATATCAATTATATACATTCTCTACAAAATTTGAGTGGGCGCGTCAGCCCCCTCTTGCCCCCACCTCGGTCCGCCGGTGAACCTACCTATGTATCTATGTATTAGAATCACTACCTTGGTTACAGTAGAGGGAATTTATATCTGTGAAGTATTCTTGCCATTGTGTTTGAGTTGTTTGAGATTTTGGGTTATATATATGAACTGAGTTTTCAGTTTAAGGTTGATCAACTGCTAATGTCAATTTTGAAATGGTCATATCACTGTGATTAAAGATTACACTGTCAAATTTCCAAGAAAGATGACCAACAAAAGCAGGAGCAAGATATTTATAGGTGGTGATCTTTAGTCTTCTCTCATGTTGTTAGCTCTGTTGAGTATTTAGCATAGGTGAAATTACATGCCCAATATTCTCCTTTATGAGAGAAATAAACTGAAGTTCATATTATCATCAACAACGATAAATATCTAAACACAGGAATAAATTATTAGGAACCAAAATAGACATAAATCATAAACTTATCTACTCAATTACCCTATTTGTTCTTTCCGAGAATGGGTGGGTTTCACGTTTTAGAGGGGTGCGTTTCACGTTTTAGAGGTCGAGTATAATCCTGCATGGACGACACGCCTGAGGCAGGTGTAATCACCTAGGCCAGCTAGCTGCATGCAGTTTGTCGAGATGCTCTTTACATCCTCTATATAACGCCTGGATTTCTCAAGGCATGCATCTTCACAAATCATATTCAAGTTCTCTTCCTTGTTCTTCTTTTCTTTCTAGAGTTCGTATAAGCAATTGAAGTCTTCTGTTTGGTGATGAATGTAAGAGATTTTCATGCCATGGAGAATTTCTTTACTCATTCTGTGGTGAACTCTGTAAGTACTAAGACCCGTACCAGTACTGCATTCTGATCTTATAGCATTGTTTTTCCTTTCAAGTATCATGCGTGTTACTAATAAGAAACTCTGCTTGATTTCTTAATTGATATTATGATTCATGATTTCTTTCTTCAATCAGCATACGTCTGTAAATCATATACAAATGCCTCAAGTTAATGAAGTTATGATGCCTTCTATTTGGATTTCTCCCACTTGTGTTTTGTGATGTCTTCATTACTTTCTTTGTTTAAATTATTACCTATAGAATCTGTCTGAAGTTGTGTTTTATTAATTTTTAGTAATATATCAGGATCTTCCTCAGAAAGGAAGATTATCAATTTATTGGAGTTTGTATAGTTAAAGTTAGCCTTTGCGTCACCCTAATGATAAACTCAGTTTCTGTCATGCAAAACCAAGTCAAGTTTTTGTTGAAGTAGCATAATTTCCATTCAATTTTGTCCTAAAGCAAAGACAGCAGTGTTCACCTGGTCAGTTGCTGACCAAATAATTTATACTCAATAACCCTTAGATTTACATCCAAGGGTGGAAAACAAAACACTTTAACTTAATAATAATTCTCTCTGCCATTGGATTTACATCTATGGGTGGTTAAGTATTATTTTCTTAATCAATAACTGATCAAATGATCATTTTCAAAAGCCAAGCAGTAGTGGTCAACTGATCAGTTGTTGATCAAATAATTTATGTTCAATAACCCTTAGATTTACATCCAATGGTGGAAAACAAAACATTTCAACTCAACAGTCCTCCTGTAGTAGTCACATCTTAAACTTCCAAGGTTAATCATACATCACCACAATTTGCCGGGGATTGACACTATTTTATGTTTTGGGTTTGTACACAATCTTAAGAATCAAGGCCACAGTAACAATAAAATGCAATTCCATCTGTGGTAGTATTCTGTTGGAAAATATGGCATGTTGATTTTGGCACATTAATTATAGATAAAATCCTGCATATTTCTTGGTCTGGATTCAGATTTTGAAACAGAACATGAATAAATTTCTGACCAAAGATCATTTTCCTTTGTTATGCAGGGTGGACTCAAAGGAGTCTTGGGTTCATGCTTTGAGGTTGAACAAATGAGAAGCAAGAAGCAAGACGTGGTTTCAAACCAGAAGTGCTTCAAATCAAGACGGAAATGAAAGCACAGATTTCTTTGGGTTCCTCAGGTTATGCTGCCCCTGTTTTTACTCACATTCCAAACATTAAAACAACCTTGTTTACTCACATCCCAAACATTATATAAACCAAAAATATCACCTTGCAACCTATTAAAACGACCCCCAATGACGCCACCTCTTATAAAAAGAACTCTGATTATATTAAAAACATAACTAGAAAGGTCAAGGTTTGGTCATTTGCATTTCTGGGGGAGGTTTTTGATTTGCAGTCGTGTTGCAAAGAGAGGAACCCATCCCTGGAAATAGCAAACCACACACCTTGACCGCAATATATAAAATTTCAAGCCCTAAACGGTCAAACCCATTCTCTCCCTCTTGAATGGTATCTATTGGAACTCCCAGCTTCCCCATTGCCTACTTAAACACACCCAATACACAAACCTAGACACCAAACCCAACTAGGCAGTAACAGCCAAACAGTGAGTGCAACTCTGTATCACACTATCACCAACACCCAAAGACCGACTTCTCTCCCTTCCAGCGGTTGAAATGGAGAACTCCCGCCCACCTTTCACTCCAACAACAACCACCACCAGATCTTCTTCAGTTTCAAATCTGGATAGCTATCTTTGTCGTACTATTATCTGGCTGTTCAGAACCCACCACCACACCCTTCCTGGCAGCAGCAGCCCTTTTTGCCATGGCACATTCCAGTCTATCCCTCTCCAGTCCCAAGTCCGGCTGTGGATGCAAGTGTATCCACGGCTGCGAGGGAGGAGAGAAGAATGGCACGCCAAAAAAGAAGACTTATTCTGAGCACAAGAAATGATGCTCATGCCGCATCTGCTTCTTCGAGAATGGTAGGAGAGAGGGATGCAACTGATGCTGGTTCTGATACGCAGAACAACGAACAAGACCTCTACTTGTTCTGCACGCCGGATAACAGGGTCAGTGGGTTTGTTTTCTCACTTTGACTGTGAAATATTATATTCTCTTACATTGTTTATGTTCTGACGTTTTGTTTGACAGAAACTGAGATTTTTGTTCAAGAAGGAGCTCAAGAAGAGTCATGTTGGATCTTGGGGCAGGATTGTCCTTCCTAAGGTGATGAGCTTTTTAGTCTTTAGTCTAATTTTCTCTCTTAAAGATTATTCTCTTTATTGATTTTCTCTCTTCATGAACTCACTGATCGATTTCATTGTAATCTGTTCTCACTCACAGAAGGAGGCAGAAAAATACCTTCCCAGCCTCTCTGACAAAGAAGGAATCGAGTTGCCCTCTCAAACCAAGAGTGGGGTTTTGACATACAATTAGGCCACTTTTCTCTGCTTGCTGATGATAATGTGATAGTGAACTGATATATATATATGGTAAAGAGTTTTAGTCAGTTTATTGAAGCCACTTTTCTCTGCTTGTTGAATGGACACAGGTACTGGACCAATAACAACAGCCGAATGTATGTTCTTGAACATACAGGTAAAATGGAATTTCCTTATGGGTATCTCTTTTTGTAAACATGGAAAAATGTTCAGTTCTTCACCGACTGGTATAAATCGATTTTTCAATGTAACAGGAGACTTTGTTAGGCAAACTGGAGTGGGAGATGGCATTTGCAAGAATCTCGGGAGTTCTACTCTCTTATTTAGAATTTTGTAATGAAAATTGAATCAAGAAAGAAAGAGAGTTTTGTTTCAGTTTTGCTTGCATGCTGACAAAGTTTCTTTTCACCTTTTACAGTTATGCTGACGGTTTTCTTTGAATTAGAGTCAAGGGGGATTAATTAGAGTAAATGACGTACTGGTAACTTTGAATGTAAACCTAGGAGCCTATGACTATGCACGTTCCTCTTGCACCCCCTCTTGGCCTGTTGTATCAGATAAAACACAAATGACAGCCCATATTCATCCAAGGCTAAAATGGGTGTTTAGGCATGACTTATGACTTATCTGTTGAATTCAGTTTAAATGGGCCACCCTTCATAAAATTAATAAAACAATAATATACGGGGCAGTGATTTAATGAGATTTATTATGAGACTTACATTCATTTACGATTAAAACACATTAAATATGATACCATATATTTATCGAACTGTCTATATTTCTTTGAATGTTCTTCATTAGTTTGCTGTATTCTTGACTACTTCCTTTTTCTCTCTCTTCTTTTTGTGCGAGGAAACAGTACATCTCCATTCGAAAGGTTCAACCGCGAGTCCGCGACCAGTACATGATGCCACGCCCTGCTCGTAACCAACAACAAATCTATACCGAAGACAACATGCAGTAGCAAGAGCAGTAGCTGCCTTGCAAATGCTTCCACCACCGCCATTAACAACACCACCAAGACCACCAACGTAGACAACAACATCGACCAAGAGAAGAATCCTAACCCCACGATCGGTAACAACAACAACATAACCCTTACCGAAGCAACAACAACGGGCATATATACCTACAACGATGCCCGAACTGAAGAAGATAAGAGTTCTTTAGCGGTGCTACTACAACAACAACACAAGGAACACATACTAGAAACAAACAACCTGGAGACATTGTTCGCGGATCATGCTTCTTCAAATAGACAAACTGAGGAAGCTAGTAACTCCAACAACGACGTCCCTAAACAACTAGAG
The DNA here is from genome assembly GCA_025331145.1 of Rosa persica. NCBI lineage: Eukaryota > Viridiplantae > Streptophyta > Magnoliopsida > Rosales > Rosaceae > Rosa > Rosa persica. The sequence continues at coordinate 4,117,225 of WFKR01000005.1, read as the reverse complement.
ACCTCGAGTCAACCAGCCATGGCACAGAGCAAAGTGACGCTGGCGGAGGATAACTTCGACGACTGGTTCCTACGTACGTCTAGAGATGCTCCCCGAAATCAAACATTTCGACTTTAATGAATTAATAAAAGACGACAACACGTAGTTGTACTGGAATTAGCAATATAATTGCAACGTCCCGAACTTAAATTTATCCGTTTACTAGTCATTTGGACGGTAAACGATTATTACTCTCACTTTTACACTGTTTCGATACTTTTAGTGGTCATAAAAGTTGATTTTTTGTTTGGTTAGAATTTGAGAAAATGTTCTTCATGAAAGTTGTAGAGGACATTAAACCGAGTGCGTGCATATGAGGTATGTAAAAATCGGAGTTCTTATGCGAACGTTATAAGCGAAAGTAGATAGTATATATTTCAATTTTTACTGTTGGTAACTTTTTATTTCTCTCTCTCTCTCTCTCCTTCATCCCACGTTTTCTCTCTCTCTGCGGCGCTCTCTGCAACTCAGGCGTCCTCTCTCTTCCGGCCACCTGGTGGAGCAAGGCTGGTACCATTGGACTCGTCTCCTCCTCCTCTTGGCGCTGGCTGTGGTGGCTCATGGAGGCTTGGCCAGAAAACGACGCATCGAGCTTTGGAAGTTTACTGTAGCAGTTTGAGTCAACGCCGGTTTCTTCCAACTCCGGCCACCCCAGATGATCAAGTTAGGTTTTTTGGAAGCGCCTTGGGACATAGATGATGCTCCCCAAACCTTTTACAGCGATTTGAAGCGAGAAGGAAGAATCGAAGGTTTAAAATTTTGGGTCACTATTCACAAATTGGGTTCAACTTGCTCATTAATTGTAGAGGTACTTCTACTCATTTTCTGACTTTATCACAGTTGAGAAAGTTGGGTCTGTTGAGTAGGTGCTGCTGCCAAATTTTGGTGGCTATTGGAGCTGGTGGAGGCTGCTGCGGCGCAGCCACTGTGGGCAGCGGTGGCGGCTTGTAGGGCAGCTTTTTAATTTCAATTTCTGGCTAGTTAAATTTTATAAATATCGTAAAGCTTATATATGAAGTTAGGTGAAGATTGGTGAAGTTTTGAATCGATTATAAATTCCCAAAAATTAGAATTTCGATTATCGATATTTGAGAATCCAAGTGTCGGATTTCTTCCAAATTTGCTTTAGAATTTGTAACTGACTAGCGGACAGTGTTGGTGAAGTTTGGTTGAATACCGAAGAGGATTGAATGAGTTGAAATTATAGGAGACGACTAGGAATTCGATTTTCATTATCGTAAAATTATTTTCCGTCCAGTAATTATTATGTACGAATAATTGTGTATAGGATGAGGTACCGACTCATCGCTTGATGAGGATCCTTACACGTGGATACCACGTTAGCTGTATACCGTGAGTGGACTTTTATTTTAAGAAATGTTGCATGCATTTACTTTATCAAATTAATGTCTTACTATTCAACATGAAAATTATCGAGCATATTATATTAATTTTGGATTATCACATTTTTATTTGGTGAATGCTGCTAGCATGATTTCAATTTATTATTTTCTATGCTCGATTTGGATAACATCGTTATTGTTTGTTTTTCGATAATACATTTTCTGAGGTGTTTTTCAGAATTAAATATTGTTTTCATTCGTCGATTTTGAGTTTCCCAAAGGATTTTCGAAAATGGGATTTTCATTGGGATTTTTGGATTTACTTTAATCTCGCATTTGGTTTATGAGTTCGAGAATATTTTGGCGTGCGGGGACACGTCAGTGATATATATTTCTTTTCTTGTGAGACATTGGGGAAACATTTCTGATTTTCGATTTTCGTGATTTTAACCCACCATACCTGGGTCGTATTATTTTATCGCTAGCTAGCCTATTAGTACTCATCCCCGCTTACTCTGTGTTTGGGGGTGAGTTGAGCAGAGCATGAGATGCTCAAGAGTGTGAGACACTCTGACCCGAGCCTAGGAGGCTAGCTCCCTTATTCGTATGGGGATGACTTCTTCTCCATACTCTATTCTTACTTAACTAGCGGGAATAGTCCGTTTTCTTTTGACCAGCGGGGTTGGTATGTTCTCACCAGTTTTCGAGCTTAAAGAAATGTATTTTACAAATGTTGCATGCATTGGTTTTTTATAAAGGAATACATGAGGGAAAGTATAGACTCCCTCTTCTTTACAATTGTTTGGCTCCAGTTTTTTCTTGAGCTGGTCAACAGTCTCTTTTCTTGAGTGGGCGTGCCAGCACCGTTCGCGTGCGGTCGTCGGGGGTGTCCCTTGACCTGACTTCTTCTGAGCGATTGTGGACGAGGAGAGCACCAACCTCGTCGTGGGGTTCTTTGTGCCTCGTGGCGAGGACTTTTGCTGAGCCTTTTCAAAATCACAATCGATACTCGATGTTGTAGATCGAGCAGAGCGAAAACCACTGGGAAGTGAGGAGAACTTGCTAAAGCGTGACTCTAGCTTGGCTGGTTTGCGAGGGCATTACCCTTGCTTGGCTGGTTCCGCAACCGTTGTGGTCGTGGTACTATAGTCGGCTCCCGAGGAGACTAGGACCAAAGCACTTTGACAGAGAGTTTGGTGGTACTGAAAGTTGGCTCCTAAGGAGACTAGAACTTGGAGTGTGATCACCGATAAGAGAATGAGAGAAGGAGAGGAATTGCTCTTAGAGAGGTTTCTTTAGAGAGAACTTAGATCATCTTATAGATGTTTTGATGAGTGAATTTGTGAGATGATACTTGTTATAGCCTCTATATATAGGCTTCCAAGCAACACTATTTGGCCTTTAAACAAATCATAGTGGGTTTGGCAAAATTCACTAACACTTAGTGGATTTGTTAGGCCAAACTCACTAACACTTAGTGGATTTTGTTAGGCCAAACTCACTAACACTTTTTTATTCCTTTAATTTTTATCTCCACTAAGAATTCATATTTAACTTTCGACTTCTTCATATGAAATGATCCACCATGGATGTAGATTATTGTGGTAAAATTTCAGAATTTATTTCCATGTGGTTGGGCCGAAAATGCTACTGGACTCCTTACAGGTCCAGTTTTCCAGTTTTGCTTATGTAGAAAATTGGACTGATTGTTTGAAGGTTTTCCACTTCGAACAAGCTCTAGCACTCTTCATAAGAAATGATCCTTGGGATGTCTAGAATGAATCTGGAAAGTTTCAACTCATTTGAAGTTCGGATGGTTAGTCTGCCGCCCCTCCTTCCTTGTTTAGCTCGGTTTCTCCTAGCCGAAGTAGGAAAATGTGCTAAAGTTGACTTTTCATTTCCACGCTTCCATAGTAGGCTTTATTTAGCCTCTAAATATATATTTCGAACTTGTCGACAATATATAGCTTGAGCCACTGATATTGGCTCGATTTCTCCAAGACGTGCCTTGTTAGGCCAAAATGCTCATTTTGGGTCCAAACATTGCCCCCCAGACCTCGAAGTCAAAGGTCTTCGTCTTGATTGAAGAGGTCTTGAATCAGTACCACTCGTATAATATCGTTGCTCTGAAGCCACTTGTATTGGCTTGACTGAAATTACTTGATTGATTCCATATAGGCCTCTAAATAGGCCATAAAGCTTGGATGCCACAATCTGAATTGCCTTTGTCATAAACTGATGCTTTTTTTTGCCAACTTTATTGTCCCAGTATCTGATGTCTGGTATGCAGTGAATTGGCGAAACTTAGGCAGGTTGTAGGATATCAGAACTTTAGCGTGCCCCCCATGCAAAGGAGACTGCTTTTGATTGCGAATGAGGATCCTTCTCTTCTTTGGTGGTAGCTTCGCCATGTGTATAGCAGCAAGTATCTGCCTTGATCGCTGGCTCTCTGTTGATTTTCTCAAATGTAGGTGTTTGGAGCCTTTTTGCTGGCTAGATCAAGTTTGATCAAGGCCTATAGTACTTGGCAAAATAAGATGTTGATTAGCAAACTGTTTGCTGCCATCTAATCCTTCGCGAATCTTATGCTGAAGAGGATGATTGAATCATGGCTATCGTCATCATGACATGTGACGAAATGAAACCACCATATTTGCTACAACTTTAGCATCTAAAACCGCATTGGTTTAAATCATGTTTTATTAAAAAAAAAAATATCAGGCCACTATGCTGGCCCTGCGGTAGTAGGAAAAGGTGGAATATCTTCACTGTCGTCTTAGATGCGATTCTCAAGATAGAATAGTGATTCATTAATTATCAACTAGGGCCACTCACTGGCCCAGCTAATAAATTAATCTCCAAAAACACTTGAGCTATAAATCAAGGTGTAATGGAGAAGTGTTCCTTGTGACCCAGAAATGACATCCAAGAAACCATTCGTTATCGATCAGGCAGATGAAATCACTGAGAAAGCCACATTCACATGGCGGACTAACATGAGTGTTCGATGTAGAAGTCAGACCAGAGAGGAGAGAAGTCGACTGATAAGCTTTGGTGGAGGTGATAGTCAAGCGGGTTTGGGTCCCACACCTCGCGATCGTTTGCCAGATGATGCTATGGCCTATTATGGGCTTCCCATCCGCCGTCCCATAGTGGCTCTTCGGCAGGTGCCTGGTGATTTTAGCAGTTCGGGACCAAGGAGGAAAGTGGGCTTCTGGCCTACCATCACTCTCGAGGAAAAGGTTTGGTATCAGGAGGTCCGAGTGAGAGATTTGGCCCGATGGGATGCGGTGGGTATCACCCAAACCATCGATCTATGCTTCTGTCTTCCCCATAATACTAGCCCTGCACCGCTTGCCGTTGCTCTTTGCTTCTGGAACACTTCCAGCAATACATTCGATTTCCGGTTTGGGCAGATGAGCATAACTCTGCTGGATGTTCTTACCATCACGGGGTTGCCCATTGATTTTGACCCCTATGTGCATGGTCAGTTTGATGGTATTCAATTTCCTTTGAGAATGGATATGGCTGGTCGGGGGCATCACAGTAAATCCTACCCTGTCTGGCGTGATTATTACCGCACCCAGTGTGACCATACAGGAGGTATCGCATTCCTGGAATTCTGGCTTTGCAAATTTATCTTTTGCACTTCTTCCAACAAACCTACTGGGCGCTGGAATTCTCTGGCCACTGCTCTCTACAATGGTATTTGCATTGGCCTTGGGCAACCTGTATTGGGTTCGTTATATCGCTCCCTTTATAGAGCTATAATGCGCCCCTTTGATACCGACATTAGTGGTCCATTCTGGATCCTTGCCTTTTGGTTGCAGATTTATTTCCCTCGCTTCCGTCGCGGTGATATTCCAAAGGAACCTCCAGTCGATTCCCTTTTGGGGAACTGGCTTTGTGGCAACATAAGGCATCGAGCTCTACCCTACTCCGAGTGTTTTATTTACTTGTACTTGTTGGGAGAGATGCCGGACCCAAAAATATTCCTTTCTAGGCGATTCCCTCCTCCCCTTGATGATGGCTTTCTGCCCAGTGGACGCGATCATAGCGAAAGAGCCCTCTTGGAATTTCGTCAAGCCATCTCCTGCTCGGATATTCGTCTTACCACCAACCGCGTAAGTTATGAGCTCTATGCCCCTAACCACTTTGCTCGCCAATTTGGGTTGGCCCAGTTGGTACCCTGGCCTCTGATTGATTCTGCCAATTACTACACCTCTTGGCGGAGATTAGCCCCACCTGGGTCTGCCTCCTTTCAGAGTCAGTTTACTTTGATATTGATTCCCCCTTGGGTCAGAGCGCTGTATCCCCTCAACGATGTCGACAATGATTATGTTGATTGGTGGAAAGAAGTGTCTGTGAACTGTTGGGACCTGCCACATGACGAACTCTTCGTCCAGATCTTTATTGGAATGAGTAGTCCTGGTCTGGAGGACCGCAAGATTTTTGAGCGCTTCTCCAACCCTACAGCACAACCTCGGCAACTTATTCTACCTTCTCGCTCATCGTGTGCAGGGATACAAATCCATGAGCCTAGGGCAACAGTAAGTTTTTGTCTTTCTTCACCATTCCTTTTCCTTGTCTTGATTTTCCCGCTCTTATTCCTGAGTGTGTTTTGCAGCAAACTACCCGGAGCAAGACAGCCTCTGTTCAGGTCGGGAAACAAAAGGCAATAGCAGAGGGGACTCCTGAGGGAGAATCTTCTCATGATGAAGATTCTGCTGAGGTAATTTGGTTAAGAACGATCCCAAACTTGCATTTTTGGTGCTTTCCCCCTTTTTGAGTTGTGATTCTTTTGTCATGCAGGCCACTGCTATCTTTGCTTGCAAACGCGATCGAGCTCAATCCGTCGAAGAGAGTTTTGAAGATGACGAAACTCTGGGAATGAGATTGGTAAACTCCGGCCCCGTCTTATTCTATTTAAATTTTAGAATCTGTGCAGGATCTTCATTATGTATCTTTTGACAGGTTCGTCAGAGGACCACTGATCCCTCTCGCCTGAGCGAGGCTAGATCCTCAGCTGCTGCAGAAGAGCCAACTCTCTCGCTAGTTCAAGCATTAACTAACCCCGTGGCGCCTCTTCCGTCTTCCACATCTAAAGAGCATCTGCAAGGTCCTATCATTTTAATAACGATCTCCGATGATGAGTCCTCGGAGCATGAAAGCGTGGAAGGCCACTCTGAGGCTTCTGCCGCTTACGAGGAACTGATGACGACAGAGATTCTCACGGCACTAGAGGTCCAAGAGGTGAATGAGGTGAGGCCTCTTCCTCTTGGAGACCACATACCAGATATTGACCCGACAACTCGAGAGGTAAGCCACTGTTGGCCAATGTTTTCCATTTCCCTTTCTGATCCAACCCCGCTCTCTGACATTTCTGAATCTGACCAGGATTCTATTTGTACCGAAGAGGTGGCTGCAAAAGTTGAGGGTTCTATCGGCGGGACAGTCGCCCCAGAGATGGAAAATGATACTGACGGAGGTGGTGCCCCCCAAGTCTTGCTAATAAATGAGACAACCGTCAGAGCTGAGGGCTCTATGCTTGAATCTGCTCCACTTGCCTATGGTGAGCCGCGAGTTGAGTTTCCAGATTCTCCTGCGACTGAAGGGACAGACCAACCTGTTGAAGACGAAGAAATTGAGGAAGCTGTCCACCCGTTTGCAGTGGTGGTTCGTGATCCTGTGGCGCCTCCCCCACCTCCTCCTCCTACCAGATTCGAGAGATTGATGAGGGTGTTGGAGGTAACTCCTCCTTCTACTGTGGATGAGGCTAAGTTGGTGCTTCGTGAACATCTAGGTCCTTGGGTATTGGAGACTGACATCCTCCCGCGAGTCTCAGAAGCTCTAAGGTATCTCCGCCAGGAGAAAGCTTTGACTTCATGGCAATTTAGTGCTATCGACTCTCTGCTGAATGAACTTGATATGGCCCGCCGACGTCAATCGGCCATGAACACCCAGGCTCACGACGCTCAAGAGGCTTTGAATAGTGTCTCTCAAGAAATGGACCTCTCCCGCGATATTTTAAATGAGCGAGCCATCCGCCTACGGGAACTACAAATCCAAAGGTCCGACTTCAAACTTCAAATCGAGAACCTCCAAGCCCATTTAGCCGTTGTTGAGAATGCGATTGTTGCAGAAGAAGCTCAACTCGATGAACCTTTGGCTGCTTCTGAAGAAATGGGCCGTAACCTGGCCAGTATTAGAGAACGGGCCACTCAGGCCGAAGCTGGTGCCATTGCGGCGAAACGCCATGTGGAAGAACTTTGTTTGAAATTGAGCTTTGCGAGTCAATCTCTGTAGGCCCCCTCGAAAACCGTTCGGTTTCCCACATGCTATTAATCTCTTCTTTTCCGAGATTTAAGGCATTAATCACTCGTTAAAAAACAACGATCGTAAAGAAAATAATCTCGTGAAAAGAACAGTTACCTCCTCGAAAACCGTTCGGTCTCCTCACATGCTGCTAGTCCCTTTTTTCCTCGAGATTTGGAATCACTAATCTCGATTTACTGTCATCAGTTTTGAAATTGAGCTTCATCCAAGGGTGGGGATTTGCCTGAAGTCCCTATAAATAGTTGTATTTTGGGAATGGAATACTCATAACAACTTTTCTGAAATATTCAAGAAATGTCCTTTCAGTTCATGCTTCTTTTTCTCCTTCTTCACAAATCTTCCCCTCATGAAATGACCTTTAGCCTCTAAATTTTTAGGCTTTATGGCGTAATCTTAAGCCTGGGTTAGGCCTTATGGCGTAATCTTAGGCAACCCCTTGTTTCGCCCTTCTGGAATTTTGCAATAACAATGCCAGGCTTCAGATTGGTTTAGAAACGCGAGGGGGCTCTGAGTGTGGGATCCACGATCATGCGAGATCATTTTTGTTAGGATCCCACACGCGGAGCGAAACGGAGAAATGGAGGAAGGCCACTTTGTGGTTCATCTTTCCTCCTCTATTTCCTTCCTTCTGGACCCGACCCATGTTGTGCCCTCCAGATGGAAAGGGCTTTGGTTCTCACCTCCTTCTCCCCCTTTCTCTTCTTGAAAGAATCTTAGAGGGATGAGAAGGGATGGGCTCTTTGAAGGAATGGGTTCAAGCTACAGAATGGCTGTTCCTATACTTCACGTCCAACTAATGGTGGTTACCATGGCTAGAGGGGGTGCAGAGACTCAAGCTGATATTCAGTTCATTCACTCTCTGCCCTTCCCGGAGATAATGGCGTGGTTCAACCGACGTTGGATTCCATAGCTGCTTCTAATTGAGGGGGCTTGGATGCTCCATTTTCTCTCACTGGAGTCTCCCTTTCTCATGGATAATGGTGTTGGCCAAGCCTATGTTGTATTCCTCTACCGCTTCCATGTAAATGGGGCGCGGAGGCTCCGTTACTTCTCTTTTTCCTTCCCTGAAGTTTGTCTCTCCTTGGTATAATGGCCTTGTTTAACTCGACATTGGATTCCATAGCTGCTTCCACTTGAGGAAAGATTCAAAAGATATCCGAGGATTCCTGTTTTTGTATTTTAGCCACCTTTGGCTTTGTAATGAATGTACTGCTTTTGGCCGCAAAGCCACTTTATGAATACAATAATATTTTTTAGCCTGATATTCCAATATCCGTGAGAAGCCAAGAATTGTGTCTCGCAAGGCCTCAAATATAGGCCCCCATAGTTGTATATTGAAAACAATATGAACTTTTAAAATATGTTCTGCGTTAAAACGAGCCTCGCGATGAGGGTTTTGAGAAAATATTTATCTTTTGGATCCACTTGCTGGCCCCAACTCAAGTTGCATTAATTAGCTGTTGAAAATTCCACCGTGAAAAAATAATCTCGTGAAAAGAACAGTTACCTCCTCGAAAACCATTCGGTTCCCTCACATGCTGCTAATCCATTCTTTCCGAGATTTATGGCAACTTTAATCACGCTTTACTGACACTTAGTTTGACTCTTCTCTTTGACCGTCCATCCAAGGGCGGATATTTGCATACCTATATCTTCCTCCACATTATAAACCCAAATTTCCAATCCCAAAATCGTTTCATCAACGCGAATATTTCTAACATCAATCTTTCTTAATTACTCATCATCACCACTCTTCAATTTTTGCATTCTCTCAATCCATCACCAATGGAACCACAAAACCGGCATCCAACTAAGGCAGCCGGGAGTAGTGCTAACATGCTTCGCAGGAGGAGCAGTACTAGGTGGATTCCTACTACAGATCATATAAGAATCCTCAAGGAGCTTTTCTACAACAAGGGCGAAAGATCCCCAACTATAGAGCAGATTCAGAGGATCTATCTCCAGCTGAAATGGTACAGCAAGATCGAGGTCAAGAACGTCTATTATTGGTTCGTGAACCAAAGGGCTCGGGAGAAGCAGAAGAAGAGGCCAACTTCGGATGTTCATGTGCCCATGCAAAGATCAGGCCTTGTTGGTGCTGATAATGTTACCAATTGGAAACATGAGGATCAGTATATTAACTTTGGATCTTCTGCACCTGCTTCTGCTTCTTCCGTTGGTGTGATGATTGCTTTTAACAGGCAGATGGGGAACTATGGCTGTTATAGATCTATGAACATGGAGAATAGTGCTAGGGATTGTTCAATCTCAACTGGAGCGGGAACTAGTTCTACTTTCTTTGACATGAATGTAGAACAAACTTTCATGGAACAAAGAGGAGAATATCACCAGGAGATTGAAACCCTTTCACTGTTTCCCGTGCATGGTGAGGACATCTTTAGCAAAAAGAAAACTACTTTCGATGGAGGTGGCGGTCACAGTGGTGGCTCTTACACTTCCCTTGAGCTCAGCCTTTCCTACAAGGCAAAGCTGGAAAAACCTTTCGGAGCTGCTGACTCGGCTTAGTAGCTTCGTGAGTGTAGGAACACTTAGAATTGTCCCCTAAGAGTTGTATCTATAATTTTTTTTTTTTTAATAAAATAGCATGAATATTTATATACAAAGTTGCCCAGTGGGCGGGTTTAGGCTTAGTATGGTATAGTGTTGCCCCCCTAGTGTTGCTAGACATAGCGAAAAAATGATTATGGGCCTTAAAAACAGGCATTCATAAATGGGCTTTGCGAGTGTAGGAACACTAGAATTGTCCCCCATGTCTCATGCGAATAAATTGTCTACGACTCTTCTGAGTCCCAAACATTGGGAAAGTATTTCTTCAAGTATCTCCCATTGATAGGGTTATGATGGACATCTCCATCTAGGTCCTTGAGATGAAAAGCTCCTTTCTCTAAGATTTTATAGATGATGTACGGGCCTTCCCATCTTGGAGTCCATTTGCCGCGATCATCTAATTTTTCTCCAAGGGGGAGAACTGCTTTCCAAACCAACTCTCCTTCGCTGTAACTCCTTCCCCGCGTCCGCTTGTCATAGGCACGAGCGACTCGTTGCTTTTCCATGACCAAATTATCTAAAGCCTCCAAGCGCTTTTCGCTAAGGTCTTCATGTTCCTGCCACATAGCCTGAACGTAGTCTTCTCCAATGAGATGATGTTGCTCTTGAACTCGTAATGACTGGACGTTGGCTTCCAATGGCAGGACTGCATCATGGCCAAACATCAAAGCATAAGGTGTTGTCGCGGTGGGATTCCTCTTAGAGGTGCGGCAGGCCCAAAGAGTTTCATAAAGTGTCTCATGCCACTGTCGTGGATTAGCTTCCAACATTTTCTTCAGCAAATTGATAATGATCTTATTGCTGGCCTCCGCTTGACCGTTAGACTGAGCATAATACGGACTGGAATGGATGAACTGTATTCCCCATTCTCTTGCCAGTTTATCAACTTCACCACCCATGAAAGTTGCCCCCCGGTCCGAAACAAAAACTTCTGGGATCCCAAATCTGCAGATGATGTTTCTGAATAGGAATTGTCGCAACGTGCCACCAGATGCTTCCTTCAAAGGTTCTGCTTCAACCCACTTTGTAAAGAAATCAGTCGCAACGATGATGAACTTATGTTGAAGTGATGAATGTGGGTGAATCATCCCAATTAAATCCAGCGCCCATCCTCTTGGAGGCCAAGGCTGTATAATGGGCTGCATTGGAATATTAGGAACATGCTGGACCGGCCCATGAGCTTGGCAATCCAAACAACCTTTAGCGAACGCGATACAATCTTCAAGATACTGGGCCAAAAATATCCATGTCGTCTGAGCAACAATCGCATCTTTGGACCTGCTTGGTGAGCTCTACAAATGCCAGAATGAACTTGGCGCATGAGTTGTTTGGCTTCATGGCCATAAACACATCTGAAATCCATGCCATCTTCTCCTCGTCTGCGAAGTTCATCACCTCTGAGGAAGTAGTTGAGGGCAAGATAGCGAATCCTTCTATCTGTGGTCTGATCAGGATGCTTGGGATAATTGATCAAAGGGATGCGCCAATCCACGTCAATGGATTCCAGGGTTGTGACTGACGTATCGTCTGGAGGATCTCTTCTCGCCATCCAAGAAGGAAGGGTGCGACGCTCGACTTTAAGGATTCTCTCCCGCACGCCATATCTCAATGTTACCCATGTTGCCAGCTGGGCCAACTCGTTCGCGGCAAAATTTCTCTCGCGAGGAATGTGCTCAAGATGTACGTTATCAAATTGGTCCAACAGTTCTAATGTCCTGTTCCAATAAGGGACCAATGTGAAGCTATTACATCTGAACTCATTGCACAACTGATTGATAACCAAGAGAGAATCGCCAAGTATTTGTACATCTCTAATTCCCATTTCCAGCAGTACTTGTAGGCCTATGATTAAGGACTCATATTCTGCTTGGTTGTTGGTACATTGAAACTCCAACTGGAATGAGTATGAAAAGTGATCTCCAGCCGGATTCTCCAGTGCAATTCCTGCTCCTGCTAGCGTATCCGTTCTTGACCCGTCAAAATATAAAACCCAGGGCTGGAGTGAGACTGTGGCTTGATACAGTGTGGCGTACTCTGGGCGATCTAAATTTGTGACAGCGACCTCTAAATCTCTAACCGCAGGGAGATCTAGCATAGGGTGATGTGCCAAAAAGTCTGCAATGGCTTGCCCCTTTACTGCTTTCTGTGGGACATACTGTAATGAGAATTCTGATAAGGCGAGCACCCACTTGCCAATACGGCCTCTCAAGATAGGTCGCGATAACATATACTTGACTAGATCGATTTGAGCAATGATGCAAGTAGTAAAGGACAATATGTAATGCCGCAACTTACATGCTGAGAAGTATAATGTAAGACACAGCTTTTCCATTGGAGTGTACCTTGTTTCCCAATCTGTGAGTGTCCTACTGAGGTAAAAGATGGCATGTTCGACACCCTCTTCATCATCCTGAGAGAGAAGGCTGCCAATGGAAGCCTCAACTGCTGAAACATACAACTTTAATGGAAATCCAGCTCTGGGAGGAACAAGCACTGGCGGGCTCGCCAAATAGGCCTTGATTTTGTCAAAAGCCTCTTGATGTTTAGGTTCCCACACAAACTCGTTCTGTCCTTGCAACTTCAGCAGTGGGGAAAAGGGCTGGATTTTGCCCGCAGAGTTAGAAATGAAACGTCGCAAAAAGTTGATCTTACCCAGTAGTCGCTGTAATTCTTTCTTCGTTCGCGGGGAAGATGCGTTGATGACCGCGTTTGCCTTATCCTCAGGGACCTCAATGCCCCTTTGATGGACAATGAATCCCAAGAAATCGCCTGCCTGAACTCCAAAAACGCACTTGGCGGGATTCATTTTGAGCTTGTGTAGTCGCATGCGCTCGAAAACTTTTCTAAGATCCGTGAAGTGATCTCCACTCTTCTTAGACTTCACGACGACGTCATCAATGTAAACCTCTAAGATCTTCCCAAGTTTGTCGTGGAAGATCAGGTTCATGGCTCTCTGATATGTTGCTCCAGCATTCTTCAGTCCAAAAGGCATGACCACATATTCAAAAACTCCCATGAACCCAGGGTAGAGGAATGCGGTCTTGTGTCTATCTTCCTCCGCAACCGGTATCTGGTGATATCCCGCTGTGCCATCCATGAAAGACAACAGTTCGTGCCCTGCAACTGCATCTACCAACATGTCCGCCACCGGCATGGGGTAGACGTCTTTAGGTGTAGCTAAATTAAGGTCTCTGTAATCCACGCAGACCCTCATCTTGCCATTCTTCTTGCGAACAGGCACTATATTGGACAGCCACTGATTGTACTTGGCTACCCTGATAATGCCCGACTTGTGCATCTTTTCAACTTCCTCTTTGACCAGTACTTGGGTCTCTGAGTTCATTCTTCACGACTCTTGCTTCAAAGGCCTCTTATCAGGTAGCGTTGGTAGTTGGTGGCATACCAAGTCTGGTGATAGGCCTGGCATGTCCTCGTATTTTTCCGCGAAGTAGTCCTTGAATTCTAGCAATAAGTCGATGAGCCTCTGTTTCTCGCTAGGCTCTAAGTAAGTGCTGATAGCCACTTCTATAGGCTCATCAATTGTTCCCAGATTGACCTTTTCAGTAGGGTCCCTAACCTTCGGAGGTGTGTCATCCAATGCCGCTGGAGCAAGCTGAATTTCTTCTTCCTCCTCTTCTTGGTCCATGAACTCTTCATAAACAATTTCTAAGGTCGCAACTCGATCATAGGCCTCTTTTTCCACCAAGTATGAGGATAGCCTCTCGTACAAGGAATGCAAGGCCTCTATCCCTTCCTCTGGAAGGTCGTAATCCATTAATTACCCATTGTGCGGGGCACAGCATGGCCGGGCCTCGCTAGGTCTTCTTTTGCAAGCGTAAGTCCCCACTGTGCCAACTCAGAAGCCGTCACCCCTGTGGGGCGGCCCTTATTGTCGATGCTACCGACTTGAAATGGAGTAATTGGCTCCAAGTAGTACTTGGCATCTACGTAATTAGCAGAAACAGAAAAAGGGCGGGGGTCTGCTTTAATTATCTCAGCCTTATTTGTCACCCTATTCCACATAATCAGCTCTTGGTGGAGTGTTGATGGAACACAATAGCTTCGGTGAATCCAATCTCTTCCCAGGATGGCACTGTAGGCCGCGTAACAATCCGTAACAAAGAACGCATAAACTCTTTCTGAGGGCCCCACCTTGATTTTTAGGAACAGTAAACCTAACGTCTTAGTTACTGTGCCCGCGAAGTTCTTCAATGTGAGAGAGGTAGACTGGATCTTCTCCTTCTTGATTCCCAAAAGCTGCATGGTCCTTGTAGTAATGACATTCACAGCCGCGCCGGTATCAACCATTATCTTGCTGACCTTAGTCCAATTAATTTCTGCTGTGATATACAAAGGTCGCATGTGTTGCACCATGGCGGGTGTGGGTCTTGTGAAGCTCATGAAGAAACTCTTGCTGTTAGCATCTTCAGTCTCAAGGGACATTGCTTCTTTCACCGGCGTTGTTGCGGCTGAAGTGATCTGCAACTGCTGTTCTCCAATTGCGTCAGCTTCTATGCATTCCTGCGCAGCGACTGGTAAGGCATACTTAGCAGGGAGCACATAAACCATATTGCAAGAGATATCCACCATTTCTGTTTCGTCCATGTCATCATCAAGATTGAGCTTGGGTTCATCTGCTGGGATATCGGCGTTAAACTGTTTAACCATGAAAGCAACCAAGGATTTCTCTGCTGGGACCACCGCTTTGGCTTGTTCGTGCTCCTGTACTATAGGAATCTGGTTCAGTGACTCTGAAATTTGTTTCGTCCCTGGCACTTCCTCTGGGAGAGTGACCACCAAGTTTTGAACTTTCTGCACAATCGCGGACCGATTGTCTTTGCCCCCCAGCTTGTTGAAGATGGAAGGCTCGCTATTGCTTCCTTCGCGAGATATTCTCCGCCAAACATTGTCTTTATGAGCTGGCGGCGGTTCTTGCCTCGCTGGAACTAGGGATTTCTCCTGAGCGCTGATCTTGGGGGCACATGGCTTTGGCCCTTGGCGTAATATTTTGGGCTGCGGTTTCTGAACTTACGGGGAAACGAATCTCTTGGAGGCCAGTACCTCCAATTGTCTTTGATACTCTTCTGGAGGTTTCAGTAATTGCGATGGTTTGATTAGTCCTTGATCTAGTGTTTCCAAAGTTCGCTTTGCTTCTCCAAACCTTCGTTGGAGTTTTCTCTTCTTTGAAGAGCTCATCTCCACTGCCTTGCCATTCTTTTGGGTACACCATCTCCCTTCTTTGATGGAGGATGTTGATACTGGCGGAATGTAAGGTCTGGTAAAAACCCCTTGCCGCTTATCTGCTTGGCCTTCTTCCCTCGCAGTCTTCAACTTTTTGAATAAGTTTGAGTCCTTTGGAGAAGGAGTTTCTAAACCACTGTGTACTCTTGGGCTGCATGGTTGGAAGTTTCTAGAGGATGATACTAATCGTATTGGCGGCAGAGATCCAAACTGGACAGTTTGGGATGTTTCCTCATGCAGGGCTTGAGTGTCACATTCTTCCTTGCACCGCGAGCATAGGACAATGGGTAAACGAGTCTTGGATTCCCGCTTCACGGTTTTGTCTCCAGCCCTTATCAAATCTTTAACCGCATAGTCTGGATTTTGATTCTGCTGATCTTTTTCACCCCATACCACGTCCACCATGTTGATGCCGGTATCTGGGAAGGGATCTAGGTCCACAAACGCTGCTGCTGTTGTTGGCACCTCTACTTGCAAACTACCATTATTTAACCAGATTTGGATATGATCCTTTAGCTTAACACAATCGGCTGTATTATGATTCCACATATTATGGAGTTTGCAGTATTTCTTCCCCCTTAGCTGCTCTGGTTTGGGAAATGGGCCGAAGTCGGTTTTCACCATCTTAGCGGCGATCATTTCATCCAAGATTTCATGCACTTTGTTCGCGTCGTAAGTATAACTTGCGAACTCTGGTTTGGTGAAAACCACCGACTTGAGCTTCACCGGTTCTTTGCACAGCTTCAGTTGCTTTAGTGTTGAAGCCTTTTTTCCGGTGAGTTCCAGCGCAGCAATCTCGTCTTCTTCAGACTCGTCAGCCTCTGCTGTACTAGATTCCTCACTCTTGTAGTAAGGATCAAAGGGACTGGATTGATGGCTGAGCGCAGCCACTATTCGGCGTTTCCTTGGGATGTATGTCCCTTTTGAGGAGTTTTTCATAGCGTCCATTTCCCTGAGCAAGTGCTCGAAACTTCCTACTTCTGTGATCAGTTCCCCCATGGAATTGAACATGCTTCCATGCTGTTTTTTGCGTTGGCGGGCTCTAAGCCTTTGATTGCCAACTTCACAAGTTCTTTCTCCGGCAGAATCACGTTCAACTTTCCTTTCTGGATCTGAAAGCGCTGAAGGTACATGACAGCAGATTCAGTTGGCTGCTGAGCCATCTGAGTGAGTGAAGCCAGATCTACTTCCGGCTCGATAGTCCCGAAGGTTTCCTTGAACAGCTTTTCCATCGCGGGCCAACTCGTAACTGATCCCGGTTGCAGCTTAGTGAACCAGGTGAAGGCAGACCCCGATAGAGACGTAGCGAAGATATTACATTTCAGATTGTCATCGTTCTGGTACTGGCCACACTGTACTCGAAACCTAACCAAATGGGCTGCGGCATTTTCGACTTCCTCTCCCGAGAAAGTAGAGAACATAATGTTCTTATATCCTCTAGGATAAGGTGTCTGTGTAATATGCGGTGGGAAGGGCCCCTGGTAGGCCTCCTCCAAGTTAGGCCTCTGGTTCGCGGCCCTGATCATTGCTTCTACCTCCTCTCTCCTTACATATCTTGGATCAGGAGGAGGCGGGTGAACCACTGTATCTTCAACTGACCAGATCAACGGTGGTGCCTGTGAAGCTTGATTAACCAAAGACATGCCACCTCCGTGGGTCATTTTATGTCAGGTTGACGTCTGCGACGCAAAACCCACTGCTGGCTGACCCTTTGTGGTTACGGTAACCTTCGCTGGACTTTCAACCCGGTCGATACCATAATGGCTTGCTGGAGGTGGATCATGGTGCACGTATTCAACTCCGTCACTGTCATATTGGGGAAACGGGCTATGATCAACAAAGGCCCCTTCATTGATTTTCAAAGTCCTGGTCCCTTGCGTGACTGATGACATGGCGTTGTTCTTCCCACCCGCTGCCAGAGTAGTCTCTTTACCTCTGACTGATGCGGCAGTAGCGCATGTGGATGTATTGCCGCCGCGAGCATTTGGTGGTATGTACTTCACAGATATGGGGGACTGACCTAGAGAGCTTAGAATGGCACTAGGATCTCCCAGTGTTTTATGTAGAACCTCTCTGGCCTGATCGAGGTCAGCCTTCCGCATGGCCACCTGGGTTACGACGTTGGATCCTTCTTTGCGAATCATCGCGACTTCCAAAGCAATGTGTTTGCTTGCGACCAACAACTCTTCATGGTTCTTCTGCATTTTTTGGTTCATGCCATCCAATTGCCCTTGTGTTTGTTGTGCCCCTAGCTCAAGCCTCTTGATCGAGATCGTGAACTCATCAAGCCGTCGACGGTCCTCCGCAAAGGCTTTTTCCATCTTCTCATGGTATGCGGCAGAATTCTGTTGAAGGATATTAAGCCGCTCTTCTATGGTCGCATTTTCTGGAATGAGAATAGGCACAAAGTCAATAGTTGTAACTGCGCTCGTGGCTTCCTGGGTGATGCTAGATATATCGCCAGCCTGATTAGGCTGGGCGGCAGGAACTTGCTCGCCTTCAGTAGTAGGATGTCTATTTCCTCCTCGTTCAGTTGACATCTCTGTCGATGGAGGGTGGGAAGAAAATCTTTGGATTACCTGTTCTTCGGAAAGACCACGACAGTCTGCACGCGAGTGCGGTCTGTAACTGGAGGTCTTATGTTTCGGGCAGTTAACGTAAACCTTTTGATAAGGGTTTATGCTTGACTTCCCAATGGCTTCTGGAAGTCTGAATTCAATAAGTAGCTGAATTCAATAAGACACTGTGAATCAAGGTTTAGACCTGCGGCCCAAGTATAGTCGCCTAGACACAAACTTTCTTTCAAATCCTTTGGGCAACCTTACTGAAATGGCCAGGTGGGGGAGGGCAAACAAAAGAGGCAGAATCCATTTTGGCATGAACTACTCCCACATAGTGGTTTAGGCTCATTTGCACGTACTTCTGGATTCAATAGCCTGTTATGAACGTTGTCCCCTTTCTAGACACCATTTCACATAGGCTATACTTACTAAGATGAGAAAGATCATAAGTGTGAAGATAGTTCAACAAGTGTTAATAAAAACCGCCCTTAACCTTAATGGACCTGAACTAGGCACCAATAAGGAGTTTAGGTCAATATTAACAAAAGAGACTTCACCTATTCCGTTATGATTCACAACCCTTTACCAACCTCATCTTCTTAATAGTGGTGTGGTTTACAACTCGCAGTAAGTCCCACTGGGCGTGCCAAAATGTTTGGCTCCAGTTTTTTCTTGAGCTGGTCAACAGTCTCTTTTCTTGCGTGGGCGTGCCAGCACCGTTCGAGTGCGGTCGTCGGGGGTGTCCCTTGACCTGACTTCTTCTGAGCGATTGTGGACGAGGAGAGCACCAACCTCGTCGTGGGGTTCTTTGTGCCTCGTGGCGAGGACTTTTGCTGAGCCTTTTCAAAATCACAATCGATACTCGATGTTGTAGATCGAGCAGAGCGAAAACCACTGGGAAGTGAGGAGAACTTGCTAAAGCGTGACTCTAGCTTGGCTGGTTTGCGAGGGCGTTACCCTTGCTTGGCTGGTTCCGCAACCGTTGTGGTCGTGGTACTATAGTCGGCTCCCAAGGAGACTAGGACCAAAGCACTTTGACAGAGGGTTTGGTGGTACTGAAAGTTGGCTCCTAAGGAGACTAGAACTTGGAGTGTGATCACCGATAAGAGAATGAGAGAAGGAGAGGAATTGCTCTTAGAGAGGTTTCTCTAGAGAGAACTTAGATCATCTTATAGATGTTTTGATGAGTGAATTTGTGAGATGATACTTGTTGTAGCCTCTATATATAGGCTTCCAAGCAACACTATTTGGCCTTTAAACAAATCATAGTGGGTTTGGCAAAATTCACTAACACTTAGTGGATTTGTTAGGCTAAATTCACTAATACTTAGTGGATTTTGTTAGGCCAAATTCACTAACACTTCTTTATTCCTTTAATTTTTATCTCCACTAAGAATTCATATTTAACTTTCGACTTCTTCATATGAAATGATCCACCATGGATGTAGATTATTGTGGTAAAATTTCAGAATTTATTTCCATGTGGTTGGGCCGAAAATGCTACTGGACTCCTTACAGGTCCAGTTTTCCAGTTTTGCTTATGTAGAAAATTGGACTGATTGTTTGAAGGTTTTCCACTTCGAACAAGCTCTAGCACTCTTCATAAGAAATGATTCTTGGGATCTCTAGAATGAATCTGGAAAGTTTCAACTCATTTGAAGTTCGGATGGTTAGTCTGCCGCCCCTCCTTCCTTGTTTAGCTCGGTTTCTCCTAGCCGAAGTAGGAAAATGTGCTAAAGTTGACTTTTCATTTCCACGCTTCCATAGTAGGCTTTATTTAGCCTCTAAATATATATTTCGAACTTGTCGACAATATATAGCTTGAGCCACTGATATTGGCTCGATTTCTCCAAGACGTGCCTTGTTAGGCTAAAATGCTCATTTTGGGTCCAAACAACAATTACTTGTTTTTGTCCACTCACGCTAATGTCTTTATTTGCTTTCCCCTAGGCCCTTCGGTTTCAAATGCCCAGTTTGCAAAGTAGTTGGTTCGGCATAGTAGGATTTAGGGCATAGCATCTGCTGTTGTTGTTTTCATATTGTAGGTTAACTGTTGATCCTACCTGTATTCTATTTTCTTTTTTTCTCTTTTAGATTGCTCTGATAACATGTGGGTTAAGTATCTTAAAGTTTGGAGTTACTCTTGTGTAATTAAGAATATGTTATTTCAGATTTTAGTTACTTGTGGAGTTGTTGCATGTGTTTCGGGGAGCAGAGTGGCTCCAGAAGAATAATGATGGTTTATTAGAAGTGTGAATGTATTTCTACAGGTTTTGGGTAGTCTATTTTTAGGGGATACTTAGCTAAATTTTCAGTATAATTATTTCTAAGGTGCGCCCCACAGGGTCACCTCGGATTTCAGGGTGAAATTCGGAGCGGGTCCTGTCAATAATGACATGATAAAGATAAGAACAATTTTTTCTTCTAATTCGTATTTCTTTTGGGCTACATTCTTATAAGGGAGCTTCTATTCATACCTCCAACATTGGTATTTGGACATTCCTACTAAATAGACTTCTAACTTACTTTTATAAATATCAAATATGCTATCTACACCTTCTTAATTTTTCTAAAATGCCCCTAACCCGTTCAACAAAATCAATAAAGTTTTCTTTTTATAAAAAAATACATATATTCTAGGTCTAAACGCGCCAGTTATATCTTGAAGAAGCTGTAATCGATCGTTTTAGTGGGAAACCTTGCTCTCTCAGTTTATGGAGATATAACGATGATCAAATTGATTTATTTTCAATGTTCTAGAAACAGGAGTTCATAATAATGTGGTTATAACGTGGGTGTTTCAATAAAGTATTGCAGTTCAAATTGGAAATAAGTACATCATTTGCGCATAGTAGGTTTTATAATATATAGTAGTGGTTCTCAACTCTCAAGTCACCCCTCAAATGTGAATAGAGTTCTGGAGTAGAGAAATAACAATCATAAATGCAAAGCTATCATTACATTTTTCTTTTTTCTTTTTGTCTGACAGAGGCATAGTGTTGGAACCATGAAGTTTGTTTTATTAGGTGGGATTAGGGTTTAGCTTCTCTCTCTCAAGTAACTCTTTAACCTAAGTTGGATCAATTTGCTCTTAATTTCACCTAAATCGAATTGGGTTTCCTTCAGTTTTGTGAATTTTACATCCATGGATCCACGTTTCTCTGAATTTTCTAATTTCAATGGTGAAAACCTTTTGCTCGATCAATATGTTGAGTGAGTACCCAGGTTCCCCACACAAACACCCCCCCAATTGTATTCTTATTAGTAATTTGACATGAAAAAAAAGTCTAAATGTTAGTTTTAAAGGTATAAATAGAAACTCTCTTATAAAAGATCGATGTACATATATGTATTTTGGCTTGTAGCCGTCTCTTGTTTGTTCAAACTTGTCCCCATTCACCCCCCCCCCCCCCCCCCACCCCACCGAAAAAAAAAAAAATTAATGTAAATGTTATCTCTATTGTAACCTCACTACCTCAGGAATCAATATATGATATAATATATAAATGTTATTATTTATCGTTAATAGAAAAATAGATGGAAATACCAAATGGTCAAATAGTTGAATAAAAAAGAACCATTTGACATAATGGTAAAACTCTATAAATATCAAACGGATCTCTTTCATTCACTTCGTATTAAATTGTCTAAGTAATAATACGATTATCATAAAATTTTATCCAAACTTATAATCAATTAGTAAATAGTGGTAGTACATTTTTGTTTGTTTGTTATTAAGCGGCTGGCAGAGAGGTTGGAAAAATTAAAGTTGAACTAGAAATATCAAGGGAAAGCTCTTCATACTATTATCTTCCTGCCATACAAAATGTTAAGACGATTGCTTCAATGTAGAAATTCTACTACACCGCGCTTATGTATCCATACGTGCAAACATGTCAATTACAACTTCAGATTCTTCACCGCGTCCGCCGTTTTGTTCGTCCCCTCGTTCACCTTATCTTTCACCGTCTCTGCCCCACTCTCCGCCGCATCGTAAGCCGTGTCCTTGGCACTCACTGTGGTGTCCACCACCTTGTTACCATCCCCCTTGGCCTTGGCCGTTATAGTCTCCGCCGCGTCTTTTGTCTTCTCTGTTGCACCATCTGCATACTCCTTTACCTTCTCCGTGGTACTCTCCGCAGACTCCGCCACCTTATCCGATCCCTCCTTGGCCTTCTCTCCTATAGTCGCCGCCGCATCCTGGATGTTCTCCACCGTGTCTTTGGCGTACTCGGTCGCTGCTCCCTTCATTTCCTCGAAGCGCTGCTTTCCACCCTCGACATCGTCTTCCAGGGTTTGCTTTGCTTTAGTACTCCAGTCCTTGTCGTCATACGCCCGGCGAAAACTTGAGTTCCTACTCTTCTCCTCCGCAATTCCAACCTGAAATTTCAAAAGACGTCAATATAAATGAAACGGTGTACGTACATTGAAATTGAAGTGAAGAAACGTGGTGGTTAATTTTAACCAAGTGATTACCTTGGAGAAGTTGGAGGAGGAGGTGAAGCAGACCCTGGAGGTTTTGAGAGAGGGACCGAGGGACTGTGAAGCCGGGGACTGAGGGAACGAGGACCTTGAGAGGTTGAAGATGACATTGCTGGCTGCCATTGTTGTAAATGCGCTGTGTGCTGCTCTGTCTACTCTCTGGCTTTCTTTCTTTTGTCTCTGAATAAATAGATGGTTTACTTCATCACCCTTTGCATGTTATAAAGAGCTTAACGAGGGGTGGCAGTGATAGAGGTTGACACGCGTCCTGGTCCAGTCCTGGAGCGAGCCTAAAAGAAAATTTGGAACGTTTTGATCCGCACAGCCAATGGTGTCGGCTAGATCATTTCCAATTTGGCATCTATTTTGTGTGGGCATCAATCCATGTACAGGTATAACCGATAATCCATGTCGACATCTAACACGATATCTACCAGGCTAGGGGTGAGACCATAAATCCGGAAAGGCCCAATGGGCTTAGCAACCGTACACCAATGGAGGGATTGTATATTGTCTTCTTGTTTTTTTTTAATCTACAACTACATTAATGAATACGGGTGTAACAAGTGTCAACTTAAGGACATTACTCACATTATAGGGCAACACTCCTTGTACTTTTTTTTTTTAGAGAAACGGAATTAGGTTGCATTACTAATTTGATGACGTCTCTTCAGCTAAAGAGATCTAAGAATCCCTTATATTACATCTCAAAGCTCAAATAAAATTATTCAAAGCCAAAAGCAAAAACAACCAAACTAAAGAACCAAAACAAAAAAATAAAAGCAAAAAAAGAATGAAACGCAAACCTACACCATCCCAAATAGAATAGCTGACATGAAGCATCGACGCTTAAGACCATAGCAAAGCTTCCGGCTAAGATAGTGTTGGTAGATTTGTAAATGGACTGGATTTGGATCGATCGACCTAAATCCAAATCCGTTTACTTGAAAAAAAATTTGATTCAAACCCGCTCCGTTAACCCGGCGGATCATTGATAACTCGATCTAAATTTGTATCCGCTGGATTAATGGAAACCCGATCCGTTAATCCGACCCGTTTATAATTTCAAATATTTTAAAATTTTAAATAGTAATATTAAATTTATATCATGATACCTCATAAGATATTAATAAATTAGTAAAACAACATGAAAAGTATCACCAAAAATAGAATTACATTATCAAAATTGTTAATGCTTCTTGAAATCTTGGGTGATGGACTGTCCCTTAGATTTCTGCAAAAAATTTGTATTAGAAATTCTTCATATTTTATATTTTATATATTTTTTTTAAAATATATATATATATATATATATATATTAATAAAAAAAATTATTATTACAAAAAGAGGTCGGATCATTAAGGGATCGGATCGACCTAAATCCGTATTTGATCCGTTAAATAAACTGGTTAACAGATTCATATCATTAATGGATCAACGGATCAAAATTTTCAATCCAAACCCGACCAATAACTATGGATCTGGAGCGGATGCGGATCAAAATCTGATCCATTTAAAGGTCTAAGTGTTGGGCTGCTACCCTAACCCTCTTGAGAGAGGGTGTTACCACCTTTAGCTTCTCCACAGACTTGGGTCTATTCCAATTACCACGAGGACGACCTCTTTTATTCGGAACCTTCCCAATAACAGTAATGGGGACCTCCGCCAAGCCCTCATTAAAGGACTCCAGCAAATGCACCTCTGCCAAGCAAAGATTCTTCCCAGACGCAGGAGAGTCTAGTTCATGGGTCTTGCGCACACCCAAAGTCCCTGTGGTCCCCCATTAGAAAATAGCCTAGCGTTGAGCCCACATTTCTTCCTAGCCGCGAGACACGGCCCATGAAACAACCCAGGCCCGGTCAACTACCCAGCAGTCAACCCAGGCCCAGTCAACATCCCTGCTATCAAACCAGCTCCGGTCAACCCTCATTTGGTCAACCCTAATTTGAAAGGATTTCCCATCGAAAATTCCGGAGCCTCCAACCCAGTTTCTGCCGCAGCTGTCAACAAGGACCCAACCCCTTCCCTGCCACCCAGCACCAACGCACACGGCACCGACACAGCTCCGACGAAGTCCAGCATTTACGCCACAGAAGAAGGTACCCCCGACACCAGTGCAACGACGTCTCCGCCAAGCTTCGAGCCGACAGTCGCCGACCCCGGAAGTACTAGCACCTCCTCCATTAAACCCCCTGTCACACGGACCGCCGTCGTGCCCAAAGAAGCCGCACGCCGGGAAAATCCTGTGACACTTTTCATAGCAAAGCTCCAACAAACACCGAGACCTCCGAAGAAAAATCAAAAGTACGCCGGACCCAGACCCTCCGGCAAACATTATGGACCAACCAAATCCTTTGAATAGGTTCCTTCTGACATAACGCCGACTGATCAGCCTAAACAAACTCGCCCAAAGCATTGCTGATTAGGGTTAGGGCGGCGCGCTCATTGCGCATGGCAATCCGCAACCCTTTCATCGCCACCCAAAGCTCTAGATAATGGAGAGAGACCGCGTCCAGCGATCCCACCCCGTCGTAGTCCGCCAACACCAGCATAGAGCTGCTGTAAAAACCAAGGCTCTCCATGAAGGACACATATCTTCTTCTCCAGTTCCTTTAACTGAAAAACGAAAACACCGCCCTCCTCATCATGGATCAGAACCCATTTCTTGAACCGCTATACCCTTGACATCGCTGCCGAGATCAGGATCACCACACGTCTCTTCGGAGCCAGATCTGGCCACACATGTAAAAGAAGGGATCATGAACTGCATCTCCGCCCCCGATTAGTCTCACAACTGTCTCCTCCAACAGTGCAAGTGTAAACGCCGCCTCACCTGCCGCCACTCGCAAAACAGATATGGATCAATTTCTCAGGCTAGAGAAGGAGCCGACTTTTTGTTCAGCATCACTTGCACTTGTATAATAAAACATTTCAGCTACTTGTGCCTTCTATTGGGAATGAGATTAAAAGGACAACAAAAAATTATTTGACAACAAATAAGATAAAACTTCACTGATTGTCGTATGGTCATGATGAATTTAGGTGATTAAGTTCGATCATTTGTCCTCTTTTTTGAAGAATGAGACTGAGAGGATAAAACTTCTTATTGAAAATGGATCATGCATGTGTTCGTAGTGAAATTAGGTGATTAAGTTTAGAACCATATACTAGCTAGTGTTGATGACTTCATTGAGTATGTTCACAGTGAATTTAATCAAGTGATTAATTTAAAACAATACCCTATATTTTTAATAACATTGTGGGTATAACCTAACATAGCTCTAATACTCATAATAAGGTAATTTGAGCTTGCAAGACTAATTTGATACGATGATATATGGAGAGACCCAAATCCTTGGGCAAAATTATATTCATCCAATGTAGAATATATATAGTACGTTCACATTCCCAACCCTTATTAAGTTACTAGTCTGGTCATTTTGCTCTAGTTTGTGTATTAAATACTTTGTTTAAATATTATTTATATATTTATTCAAGCAAATTATCATTTAATATACTGTAGTCATATATATATGCAAACACATACCTGTGTTGGCTGTGCATTACAAAATTACCTCATAATTTTAAACTTTTCACAAACTCAGATGTTTTTAAGCTCTTCATCCGTCACTTCTGCTAGAAAAATTTGCAAGAGAATATTTTTAGTTCCTTGAAATTGATTTCATGATTGGTCAGCTTTATCAAAATAATTCCTTTTTTGTTAATGTTTTTTATTTTTTAATCTGTCACAATCTGACGCAGTCGGAAAGTAACCATAGGTTTACAAGCAAAAACCCAAAACAAGAATTCTAGAGTCCACCAGAGATAAATAAGAAAACTCTCAATTTGATTAATAATATGATAAAAGATCGGTTATGCAGCCCTTTTAGGTTGCTTATATATGAGAAAAGAAACAATGAATTCCTAAAACGCACGGGTGAAAATAAGACAAATCCTGTTTGGATCCAAAATAAGCATTTTTGCCTGGTAAGCCCTGTCTTGGAGAAATTGAGCCAATGTCAGTGGCTCAAGCTATATATTGTTGACAAGTTTGAAATATATTATTTAGAGGCTAAATAATGCATACTATGAATGATTATGCGAGTTGCAAGAAAAGAAAATGATGGAAGCATGAAAATGAAAAATCAACTTTAACACATTTTCCTACTTCGGCTAGGAGAAATTGAGCTAAATAAAGAAGGAGGGGTGGCAGACTAACCATCCGAACTCCAAATGAGTTGAAACTTTCCAGATTCATTCTAGACATCCCAAAAATCATTTCTTATGAAGAGTGCTAGAGCTCGTTCGGAGTGGAAAACCTTCAAAAAATCAGTCCAATTTTCTACAGAAGCAAAACTGGAAAACTGGACCTGTAAGGAGTCCAGTAGCATTTCCAGCCCAACCACATGGAAATAAATTCTAAAATTTTAACACAATAATCTACATTCATGGTGGATCATTTCATATGAAGAAGTCGAAGGCTAAATATGAGTTCTTAGTGGAGATAAAAATTAAAGGAATAAAGGAGCAGAAAATGCTCTCACCTAACAAATTCACTAAGTGTTTAAGTGATCTCACCTAACAAATCCACTAACTGTTTAAGTGCTCAAACCTAACTCACTATGATTTATTAAAGGCCAAATAGTGTTGCTTGGAAGCCTATATATAGAGGCTACAACAAGTATCATCTCATCAATTCATTCATCAAAACATTTATAAGATGATTTAAGTTCTCTCTAAAGCAACCTCTCTAAGAGCAACTCCTCTCATTCTTTTTCTCTTATCGGTGATCACACTCCAAGTTCTAGTCTCCTTAGGAGCCAACTTTCAGTACCAGATGGCTCAACAGCCAACTGAATCCGCTGTCATGTACCTTCAGCGCTTTCAGATCCAGAAAGGAAAGTTGAACGTGATTCTGCCGGAGAAAGAATTGGTGAAGTTGGCAATCAAAGGCTTAGAGCCCCGCCAACGCAAAAAACAGCATGGAAGCATGTTCAATTCCATAGGGCAACTAATCACAGAAGTAGGAAGTTTCGAGCACTTGCTCAGGGAGATGAACTCTATGAAAAACGCCTCGAAGAGGACATACATCCCAGGGAAACGCCAAATAGTGGCTGCGCTCAGCCATCAATCCAGTCCCTTTGATCCTTACTACAAGAGTGAGGAATCTAGTACAGCAGAGGCTGACAAGTCTGAAGAAGATGAGATTGCTGCGCTGGAACTCACCGGAAAAAAGGCTTCAACTCTAAAGCAACTGAAGCTGTGCAAAGAACCGGTGAAGCTCAAGTCAGTGGTTTTCACCAAACCAGAGTTCGCAAGTTATACTTACGACACGAATAAAGCGCATGAAATCTTGGATGAAATGATCGCCGCGAAGATGGTGAAAACCGACTTCGGCCCATTTCCCAAAACAAAGCAGCCAAGGGGGAAGAAATACTGCAAACTCCATAATATGTGGAATCATAATACAGCCGATTGTGTTAAGCTAAAGGATCAGATCCAAATCTGGTTAAATAATGGTAGTTTGCAAGTAGAGGCGCCAACAACAGCAGCAGCGTTGGTGGACCTAGATCCCTTCCCAGATACCAGCATCAACATGGTGGACGTGGCATAGGGTGAAAAAGATCAACATAATCAAAGTCCAGACTACGCGGTTAAGGATTTGATAAGGGCTGGAGACAAAGCCGTGAAGCGGGAATCCAAGACTCGTTTACTCATCATCCTATGCTCGCGGTGCAAGGAAGAATGTGACACTCAAGCCCTACATGAGGAAACATCCCAGACTGTCCGATATGGATCTTTGCCGCCAATACGGTTAGTATCATCCTCTAGAAACTTCCAACTATACAGACCAAGAGTACACAGTGGTTTAGAAACTCCTTCTCCAAGGGACTCAAACTTATTCAAAAAGTTGAAGACCGCGAGGGAAGAAGGGCAAGCAGATAAGTGGCAAGGGGTTTTTACCAGACCTTACATTCCACCGGTGTCAACATCCTCCATCAAAGAAGGGAGATGGTATACACAGAAGAAGGGCAAGGTGGTGGAGATGAGCTCTTCAAAGAAGAGAAAACTCCAGTGGAGGTTTGGAGAAGTAAAGCGAACTTTGGAAGCACTAGATCAAGGACTGATCAAACCATCGCAATTACCGAAACCTCCAGAAGAGTATCAAAAACAATTGGAGGTACTTACCTCCTAGAGATTCATTTCCCCGCAAGTTCAGAAACCGTAGCCCAAAGTATCGTGCCAAGAGCAAAAGCCACGTGCCCCCAAGATCAGCGCGTAGGAGAAGTCCCTAGTTCCTGTGAGGCAAGAACCGCCGCCAGCTCGTAACGTCAATGTTTGGCGGAGAATATCTCGCAAAGGAAGAAATAGTGAGCCTTCTATCTTTGACAAGCTGGGGGGGGGGGGGGGGGCAAAGACAATCGGTCCGCGATTGTGCAGAAAGTTCAAAGCTTGGTGGTCACTCTCCCAGAGGAAGTGCCAAGGAAACAGTAGTTGCAGATCACTTCAGCCGTAACAACGCCGGTGAAAGAAGCAGTGTTCCTTGAGACTGAAGATGCTAACAGCAAGAGTTTCTTCATGAGCTTCACAAGACCCACACCCACCATGGTGCAACACATGCGACCTTTATATATCACAGCAGAAATTAATGGGACTAAGGTCAGCAAGACAATGGTTGATACCGGCGCTGCTGTGAATGTCATTACTACAAGGACCATACAACTTTTGGGAATCAAGAAGGAGAAGATCCAGTCTACCTCTCTCACATTGAAGAACTTCGCAGGCACAGTAACTAAGACGTTAGGTTTACTGTTCCTAAAAATCAAGATGGGTCCCTCGGAAAGCGTTTATGCGTTATTTGTTACGGATTGCTACGCGGCCTACAGTGCCATCCTAGGAAGAGATTGGATTCATCGGAGCTATTGTGTTCCGTCAACACTCCACCAAGAGCTGATTATGTGGAATAGGGTGACAAATAAGGCTGCGATAATTAAAGCAGACCTTCGCCCTTTTTTTGTTTCCGTGAATTACGTAGATGCCAAGTACTATTTGGAGTCAAATACTTCATTGCAAGTCGGTAGCATCGACAGCAAGGGCCGCCCCATAGGGGTGACGGCTTCTGAGTTAGCATAGTGGGGGCTCACGCTCGCAAACGAAGACCTAGCGAGGCCCGACCATGCTGTGCCCTACGCAATGGGTAATTAATGGATTACGACCTTCCAGAGGAAGGCATAGAGGCCTTCCATTCCTTATACGAGAGGCTATCCTCATACTTAGGGGAAAAAGAGGCCTATGATCGAGTTGCGACCTTAGAAATTGTTTATGAAGAGTTCACGAACCAAGAAGAGGAGGAATAAGAGATTCAGCTTGCTCCAGCGGCATTGGATGACACACCTTCGAAGATTAAGGACCCTACTGAAAAGGTCAATCTGGGAACAATTGATAAGCCTATAAAAGTGGCTATCAGCACTTACTTAGAGCCTAGCGAGAAACAGAGGCTTATCGACTTATTGTTAGAATTCAAAGACTGCTTCGCGGAAAAATACGAGGACATGCCAGGCCTATAACTAGACTTGGTATGCCACCAACTACCAACGCTGCCTGATAAGAGGCCTTTGAAGCAAGAGCTGCGAAGAATGAACTCAGAGACCTAAGTTCTGGTTAAAGAGGAAGTCGAAAAGATGCACAAGTCGGGCATTATCAGGGTAGCCAAGTACAATCAGTGGGTGTCCAATATAGAGCCTGTTAGCAAGAAGAATGGCAGGATGAGGGTCTGCGTGGATTACAAAGACCTTAATTTGGCTACACCTAAAGATGTCTACCCCATGCCGGTGGCGGACATGTTGGTAGACGCAGTTGCAGGGCACGAACTATTGTCTTTCAAGGATGGCACAGCGGGATATCACCAGATACCAGTCGCGGAGGAAGATAGAGACAAGACCGCATTCAGCTGCCCTGGGTTCACGGGAGTTTTTGAATATGTGGTCATGCCTTTTGGACTGAAGAATGCCGGAGCAACATATCAGAGAGCCATGAACCTGATCTTTCACGACATACTTGGGAATATCTTAGAGGTTTACATTGATGACGTCGTCGTGAAGTCTAAGAAGAGTGGAGATCACTTCACGGATCTTAGAAAAGTTTTCAAGCTCATGCGGCTACATAAGCTTAAGATGAATCCCGCCAAGTGAGTTTTTAGAGTTCAGGCAGGCGATTTCTTAGGATTCATTATCCATCAAAGGGGCATTGAGGTACCTAAGGATAAGGCAAACGTGGTCATCAACGCATCTCCCCCGTGAAAGAAGAAAGAATTACAGTGACTACTGGGTAAGATCAACTTTTTGTGACCTTTCATTTCTAACTCTGTGGGCAAAATCCAGCCTTTTTCCCCACTGTTGAAGTTGCAAGGACAAAACGAGTTTGTGTGGGAACCTAAACATCAAGAGGCTTGTGACAAAATCAAGGCCTATTTGGCGAGCCCTCCAGTGCTTGTTCCTCCCAGAGCTGGATTTCCATTAAAGTTGTATGTTTCAGCAGTTGAGGCTTCCATTGGCAGCCTCCTCGCTCAGGATGATGCAGACAGTGTCGAACATGCCATCTTTTACCTCAGTAGGACACTCACAGATTGCGAAACAAGGTACACACCAATGGAAAAGCTGTGTCTTACATTATACTTCTTAGTATGCAAGTTGCGGCATTACATTTTGTCCTTTACTACTTGCATCATTGCTCAAACCGATCTAGTCAAGTATATGCTATCGCGACCTATCCTGAGAGGCCGTATTGGCAAGTGGGTGCTCGCCTTATCAGAATTCTCACTACAGTATATCCCACAGAAAGCAGTAAAGGGGCAAGCTATCGCAGACTTTTTGGCACATCACCCTATGCTAGATGTCCCCACGGTTAGAGATTTAGAGGTCACTGCCACAATTTTAGATCGCCCAGATTTGGCGTGCTTACCAGAGTACACCGCGTTGTATCAAGCCATAGTCTCACTCCAGCCCTGGGTGTTATATTTTGACGGGTCAAGAACGGATACGCTAGCAGGAGCAGAAATTGCACTGGAGAATCCGGCTGGAGATCACTTTTCGTACTCATTCCAGTTGGAGTTTCAATGTATCAACAACCAGGCAGAATATGAGTCCTTAATCATAGGCCTAGAAGTACTTTTGGAAATAGGAATTAGAGATGTACAAATACTTGGCGATTCTCTCTTGGTTATCAATTAGTTGTGCAATGAGTTCATATGCAATAGATTCACGTTGGTCCCTTATTGGAACAGGACATTAGAACTGTTGGACCAATTTGATAACGTACATCTTGAGCACATTCCTCGCGAGCGAAATTTTGCAGCGAACGAGTTGGCCCAGCTGGCAATAGGGGTAACATTGAGATATGGCGTGCGGGAGAGAATCCTTAAAGTCGAGCGTCGCACCCTTCCTTCATGGATGACAAGAAGAGATCCTCCAGACGATACGTCAGTCGCAACCCCTGAATCCATTGACGTGGATAGGCGCATCCCTTTGATCAATTATCTCAAGCATCCTGATTAGACCATAGATAGAAGGATTCGCTATCTTTCCCTCAACTACTTCCTCAAAGGTGATGAACTTCGCAGACGAGGAGAAGATGGCGTGGATTTCAGATGTGTTTATGGCCGCGAAGCCAAACAACTCATGCGCCAAGTTCATTCTGGCATTTGTGGAGCTCACCAAGCAGGTCTAAAGATGCGATGGTTGCTCAAACGACATGGATATTTTTGGCCCAGTATCTTGAAGGATTGTATCGTGTTCGCTAAAGGTTTTTTGGACTGCCAAGCTCATGGGTCGGTCCAGCATGTTCCTGATATTCCAATGCAGCCCATTATACATCCTTGGCCCTGCAAGAGGATGGGCGCTGGATTTAATTGGGATGATTCACCCACATTCATCACTTTAACACAAGTTCATCATTGTCGCGACTGATTTCTTTACAAAGTGGGTTGAAGCAGAACCTTTGAAGGAAGCATCTGGTGGTAGGTTGCGACAATTCATATTTAGAAACATCATCTGCAGATTTGGGATCCCAGAAGTTTTTGTTTCGAACTGGGGGGCAGCTTTCATGGGTGGTGAAGTTGATAAACTAGCAAGAGAATGGGGAATACAGTTCATCCATTCCAGTCCATATTATGCTCAGTCTAACGGTCAAGCGGAGGCCAGCAACAAGATCATTATCAATTTGCTGAAGAAAATGTTAGAAGCTAATCCACGACAGTGGTATGAGATACTTTATGAAACTCTTTGGGCCTACCACACCTCTAAGTGGAATCCCATCGCGACAACACCTTATGCTTTGATGTTGGCCATGATGCAGTCCTGCCGTTGGAAGTCAACGTCTAATCATTATGAGTTCAAGAGCAACATCATCTCATTGGAGAAGACTACGTTCATGCTATGTGGCAGGAACATGAAGACCTTAGCGAAAAGCGCTTGGAGGCTTTAGATAATTTGGTCATGGAAAAGAAACGAGTCGCTCGTGCCTATGACAAGCGGATGCGGGGAAGGAGAGTTGGTTTGGAAAGCAGTTCTCCCGCTTGGTGAAAAATTAGATGGTCACGGCAAATGGACTCCAAGATAGGAATGCACGTACATCATCTATAAAATCTTAGAGAAAGAAGCTTTTCATCTCAAGGACCTAGATGGAGATGTCCATCATAACCCTATCAATGGGAGATACTTGAAGAAATACTTTCCCAATGTTTGGGACTCGGAGGAGTCATAGACAGTTTATTCGCATAAGACATGGGGGACAATTCTAGTGTTCCTACACTCACAAAGCCCATTTATGGAGGCCTGTTTTTTAGGCCCATAATCATTTCTTCGCTATGCCTAGCAACACTAGGGGGCAACACTATACCATACTAAGCCTAAACCCTAAATTTTTACAGCTTTGTATATAAATATTCATGCTATTTTATTAAAAAAAAAGTTATAAATACAACTCTTAGGGGGCAATTCTAAGTGTTCCTACACTCACAAAGCCCATTTATGGAGGCCTGTTTTTTAGGCCCATAATCATTTCTTCGCTATGCCTAGCAACACTAGGGGGCAACACTATACCATACTAAGCCTAAACCCTAAATTTTTACAGCTTTGTATATAAATATTCATGCTATTTTATTAAAAAAAAAAGTTATAAATACAACTCTTAGGGGGCAATTCTAAGTGTTCCTACACTCACGAAGCTATTAAGCCGAGTCAGCGGCTCCGGAAGGTTTTTCCAGCTTTGCCCTTGCAGGAAAGGTTGAGCTCAAGGAAAGTGTGAGAGCCGCCACCGTGACTGCCACCTCCATCGGAAGTAGTTTTCATGTCGCCAAAGATGTCCTCACCATGCACGGGAAACAGTGAAAGGGTTTCAATCTCCTGGTGATCTTCTCCTCTTTGTTCCATGAAAGTTTGTTCTACATTCATGTCAAAGAAAGTAGAACTAGTTCCCCCTCCAGCTGAGATTGAACAATCCTTAGCACTATTCTCCATGTTCATAGATCCATAACCGCCATAGTTCCCCATCTGCCCGTTAAAAGCAATCATCACACCAGCAGAAGAAGCAGAAGCAGGTGCAGAAGATCCAAAGTTAATATACTGATCCTCATATTTCCAATTGGTAACATTATCAGAACCAACAAGCCCTGATCTTTGCATGGGCACATGAACATCCGAAGTGGACCTCTTCTCCTGCTTCTCCTGAGCCCTTTGGTTCACGAACCAATAATAGACGTTCTTGACCTCGATCTTGCCGTACCATTTCTGCTGGAGACAGATCCTCTGAATCTGCTCTATAGTTGGGGACCTTTCGCCCTTGTTATAGAAAAGCTCCTTGAGGATTCTTATCTGATCTGTAGTGGGAATCTGGGGAGTACTGCTCTTCCTGCGAAGCATGTTAGCACTACTCCCGGCTGCTTTGTTACTTCCTCCATCCTCGATTGGATGTCGGTTTTGTGGTTCCATTGGTGATGGATTGAGAGAATGCGAAAATTGAAGAGTGGTGATGATGAGTAACTAAGAAAGATTGCTGTTAGAAATATTCGAGTTGATGAAACGATTTTGGGATTGGAAATTTGGGTTTATAATGTGGAGGAAGATACAGGCATGCAAATATCTACCCTTGGATGGACAGTCAAAGAGAAGACTCGAACTAAGTGTCAATAAAACGTGATTAAAGTTGCCCTAAATCTCGGAAAGAATGGATTATTGGCGCGTAGGGAAACCGAACGGTTTTCAAGGAGGTAACTGTTCTATTCACGAGATTATTTTTTCACGACCGTTGTTTTCAATGAATGATTAATGCCTTAAATATCGGAAAAGAATGGATTATTGGCATGAGGAGACCGAATGGTTTTCAAGGAGGTAATTGTTCTTTTCACGAGATTATTTTTCACGGTGGAGTTTTCAACAGCTAATTAATGCAAATTGAGTTGGGGCCAACAAGTGGATCCAAAAGATAGATATTTTCTCAAAACCCTCATCGCGAGGCTCATTTTGACGCAGAACATATTTTAAAAGTTCATATTATTTTCAATATACAACTATGGGGGCCTATATTTGAGGCCTTGTGAGACACAATTATTGGCTTTTCACAGATATTGGAATATCAGGTTAAAAAGACATTATTGTATTCATAAAGTGGTTTTGTGGCCAAAAGCAGTACATTCATTACAAAGCCAAAGGTGGCTAAAATACAAAAACAGGAATCCTCGGATATATTTTGAATCTTTCCTCAAGTGGAAACAGCTATGGAATCCAACGTCGAGTTAAACAACGCCATTATACCAAGGAGGGGTAGACTTCAGGGAAGGAAAAAGAGAAGTAACGGAGCCTCTGCGCCCCATTTACATGGAAGCGGTAGAGGAATACAACATAGGCTTGGCCAACACCATTATCCATGAGAAGGGGAGACTCCAGTGAAAGAAAATAGAGCCTCCAAGCCCCTTCAATTGGAAGCAGCTATGGAATTCAACGTCGGTTGAGCCACGCCATTATCTCCGGGAAAGGCAGAGAGTGAAGGAACCGAATATCAGCTTGAGTCTCTGCACCCCCTCTAGCCATGGTAACCACCATTAGTTGGACGTGAAGTATAGGAACAGCCATTCTGTAGCTTGAACCTATTCCTTCAAAGAGCCCATCCCTTCTCATCCCTCAAAGATTCTTTCAAGAAGAAAAAGGGGGAGAAAGAGGTGAGAACCAAAGCCCCTTCCATCTGGAGGGCACAACATTGGCCGGGTCCAGAAAGAAGGAAACAGAGGAGGAAAGACGAACCACAAAGTGGCCTTCTGCGTGTGGGATTCTAACAAAAATGATCTTGCATGATCGTGGATCCCACACTCGGAGCCCCCTCGCGTTTCTAAACTAATCTGAAGCCTGGCATTGTTGTTGCAAGATTCCAGAAGGGCGAAACAAGGGGTTGCCTAAGATTACGCCATAAGGCCTAACCCAGGCTTAAGATTACGCCATAAAGCCTAAAATTTAGAGGCTAAAGGTCATTTCATGAGGGAAAGATTTGTGAAGAAGGAGAAAAAGAAGCATGGACTGAAAGGCCATTTCTTGAATATTTCAGAAAAGTTGTTGTGAGTATTCCCTTCCCAAAATACAACTATTTATAGGGACTTCAGGCAAATCCTCACCCTTGGATGAAGCTCAATTTCAAAACTGATGTCAGTAAATCGAGATTAGTGATTCCAAATCTTGGGAAAAAAGGGACTAGCAGCATGTGAGGAGCGGTTTTTGAGGAGTTAGCTATTATTAGAGGACTAATAGTATGTGAGGAGACCGAACGATTTTCGAGGAGGTAACTGTTCTTTTCACGAGATTATTTTTTCACGATCATTGTTTTTCAACGAGTGATTAATGCCTTAAATCTCAGAAAGAATGGAATATTGGCATGTGAGGAAACCAAATGGTTTTCGAGGGGGCCTATAGAGATTGGCCCGCAAAGCTCAATTTCAAACAAAGTTCCTCCACGTGGCGTTTTGCCGCAATAGCACCAGCTTCGGCCTAAGTGGCCCATTCTCTGATACGGGCCAGGTTGCGGCCCATTTCTTCAGAAGCAGCCAAAGGTTCATCGAGTTGAGCTTCTTCTGCAACAATCACATTCTCAACAAAGGCTAAATGGGCTTGGAGGTTCTTGATCTGAAGTTTGAATTCAGACCTTTGGATTTGTAGTTCCCGCAGGCGGATGGCTCGTTCATTTAAAATATAGCGGGAGATGTCCATTTCTTGAGAGACACTATTCAAAACCTCTTAAGCATTGTGAGCCTGGGTGTTCACGGCTGATTGACGTTAGGAGGCCATATCAAGTTCATTCAGCAGAGAGTCGATAGCACTAAATTGCCACGGAGTCAAAGCCTTCTCCTGGCGAAGATACCTTAGAGCTTCCAAGACTTGCGGGAGGATGTCAGTCTCCAATACCCGAGGACCTAGATGTTCGCAAAGCCTCATCCACAGTAGAAGAAGGAGTTACCTCCAACACCCTCATCAATCTCTCGAATCTGGTAGGAGGAGGAGGCGGGGAATGTGTCACAGGATCACGAACCACCAATGCAAAAGGGTGGACAGCTTCCTCAGTTTCTTCGTCTTCATCAGGTTGGTCTGTCCCTTCAACCGCAGGAGAATCTGAAAACTCAACTCGCAGCTCACCATGGGCAAGTGGACCAGATTCAAGCACAGAGCCCTCGGCTCCGACAGTTGTCTCATTTATTTGCGAGACTTGAGGGCACCACCACCGTCAGTATCATTTTCCATCTCTGGGGCGACTGTCCCGCCGATAGGACCCTCAGCTTTTGCAGCCACCTTCTCGGTACAAATAGAATCCTGGTCAAATTCAGAAATGTCAGAGAGCGGGGTTGGATCAGAAAAGGAAATGGAAAGCATTGGCCAACAATGGTTTACCTCTCGAGTTGTCGGGTCAATATCGGGTATGTGGTCTCCAAGAGGAAGAGGCCTCACCTTATTCACCTCTTAGACCTCTAGTGCTGCGAGAATCTCTGTCGTCATCAGTTCCTTATAAGCGGCAGAAGCCTCAGAGTGGCTTTCCACGCTTTCATGCTCTGAGGACTCATCATCGGAGATCGTTATTAGAATGGTAGGACCTTGCAAATGCTCTGTAGATGTGGGAGACGGAAGAGGCGCCACGGGGTTAGTTAATGCTTGAACTAGCGAGAGAGTTGGCTCTTCTGCAGTAGCTGAGGATCCAGCCTCGCTCAGGCGAGAGGGATCAGTGGTCCTCTGACAGATCTGTCAAAAGATACATAATGAAGATCCTACCCAGATTCTAAAATTTAAATAGAATAAGACGGGGCCAGAGTTTACCAATCGCATTCCCAGAGGTTCGTCATCTTCAAAACTCTCTTCGACGGATTGAGCTCGATCGAGTTTGCAAGCAAAGACAGTAGTGGCCTACACGACAAAAGAATCACAATTCAAAAGGGGGAAAATCACCAAAAATGCAAGTTTGGGATCATTCTTATCCAAATTACCTCAGCAGAATCTTCATCATGAGAAGATTCTCCCTCAGGAGTCTCCTCTGTTATTGCCTTTTGTTTCCTGGCCTGAACAGAGGCTATCTTGCTCCTGGTAGTTTGCTGCAAAACACACTCAGGAATAAGAGCGGGAAAATCAAGACAAGGAAAAGGAATGGTAAAGAAAGACAAAAACTTACTGTTGCCCTAGGCTCGTGGATTTGTATCCATGGACGGGATGAGCGAGAAGGTAGAATAGGTCGCGGGGGTTGTGCTGCAGGGTTGGAGAAGCGCTCAAGAATGTTGCGGTCCTCCGGACCAGGACTACTTATGCCACGAAAGATTTGGACGAAGAGTTCGTCATGTGGCAGGTCCCAACAGTTCACAGACACTTCTTTCCACCAATCAGCATAATCATCGCCGACATCGTTAAGGGGATACAGCGCTCTGACCTAAGGGGGAATCACTATCAAAGTAAACTGACTCTGAAATGGGGCAGACCCAGGTGGGGCTAATCTCCGCCAAGAGGTGTAGTAATTGGCAGAATCAACCAGAGGCTATGGTACTAACTGGGCCAACCCAAATTGGTGAGCAAAGTGGTTAGGGGCATAGAGCTCATAACTTACGCGGTCGGTGGCAAGACGAATATCCAAGCAGGAGATGGCGCGACGAAAGGCTAGGAGGGCTCTTTTGCTATGATCCCGTCCACTGGGCAGAAAGCCATCGTCAAGGGGAGGAGGGAAACTCCTAGAAAGGGCTATTTTTGGGTCCGGGATCTCTCCCAGCAAGTACAAGTAAATAAAACACTCGCAATAGGAGGAGCTCGATACCTTAGGTTGCGGCAAAGCCAGTTCCCCAAAAGGGAATCGACTGGAGGTTCCTTTGGAGTATCACCTCGACGGAAAAAAGGGAAATAAATCTGCAGCCAAAAGGTAGGGATCCAGAAAGGGCCACTAATGTCGGTATCGAAAGGGCACATTACGGCTCTATAAAGGGAGCGATATAATGCACCCAATATAGGTTACCCAAGGCCAACGCAAATACCATTGTAGAGAGCAGTGGCCAAAGAATTCCAAGGCCCAATAGGTTTGTTGGAAGAAGTGTAAAAGATAAATTTGCAAAGCCAGAATTCCAGGAATGCGATACCTCCTGTATGGTCACGCTGGGTGCAGTAATAGTCGCGCTAGATTGGGTAGGATCTGCTATGATGCCCCCGACTAGCCATATCCATTCTCAAAGAAAATTCAATGCCATCAAACTGACCATGCACATAGGGGTCAAAGTCAATAGGCAACCCCGTGATGGTAAGAACATCCAGCAGAGTTATGCTCATCTGTCCAAATCGGAAATCGAATGTATTGTTGGAGGTGTTCCAGAAGCAAAGAGCGGCGGCTAGCAGTGCAGAGCTAGTATTATGGGGAAGACAGAAGAAATGATCGATGGTTTAGGTGATACCCACCGCATCCCATCAGCCAAATCTCTCGCTCAGACCTCCTGATGCCAAACCTTTTCCTCGAGAGCGATGGTAGGCCAGAAGCCCACTTTCCTCCTTGGTCCCCAACTACTAAAATCACCAGGCACCTGCCGAAGAGCCGCTATGGGACGGTGGATGGGAAGCCCATAATAGGCCATAGCATCATCTGGCAAACGATCGCGAGGTGTGGGACCCAGACTCGCTTGACTATCACTGCCACCAAAGCCCATCAGTCGACTTCTCTTCTCTCCGGTCTGACTTCTACATCGAACACTCATGTTAGTCTACCATGTGAATGTGGCTTTCTCAGTGATTTCATCTGCCTGATCGATAACAAATGGTTTCTTGGATGTCATTTCTGGGTCACAAGGAACACTTCTCCATTACTCCTTGATTTATAGCTCAGATGTTTTTGGAGATTAATTTATTAGTTGGGCCAGTGAGTGGCCCTAGTTGATAATTAATGAATCACTATTCCATCTTGAGAATCGCATCTAAGGCGACAGTGAAGATATTCCACCTTTTCCTACCACAGCGGGGCCAGCATAGTGGCCTGATTTTTTTTTTTTAATAAAACATGATTAAAACCAATGCGGTTTTAGATGCTAAACTTGCAGCAAATATGGTGGTTTCACTTCGTCACATGTCATGATGACGATAGCCATGATTCAATCATCCTCTTCAGCATAAGATTCGCGAAAG
The DNA here is from genome assembly GCA_025331145.1 of Rosa persica. NCBI lineage: Eukaryota > Viridiplantae > Streptophyta > Magnoliopsida > Rosales > Rosaceae > Rosa > Rosa persica. Next base: position 4,076,986 of record WFKR01000005.1, on the reverse strand, counting down.
ATTAAATGGCAGCAAACAGTTTGCTATTCAGCATCTTATTTCGCCAAGTACTGTAGGTCTTGATCAAACTTGATCTAACCAGCAAAGAGGCTCCAAACACCTACATTTGAGAAAATCAACAGAGAGCCAGAGATCAAGGCAGATACTTGCTGCTATACACATGGCGAAGCTACCACCAAGGAAGAGAAGGATCCTCATTCGCAATCAAAAATAGTCTCCTTCACATGGGGGGCACGCTAAAGTTCTGATTTCCTACAACCTGACTAAGTTTCGCCAATTCACTGCATACTAAACATCAGATACGGGGGCAATAAAGTTGGCAAAGAAAGCATCAGTTCATGACAAAGGCAATTCAGATTGTGGCATCCAAGCTTTATGGCCTATTTAGAGGTCTATATGGAATCAATCAAGTAATTTCAGTCAAGCTAATACAAGTGGCTTCGGAGCAACGATATTATAAGAGTAGTACTGATTCAGACCTCTTCAATCAAGATGAAGACCTTTGACTTCGAGGTCTGGGGGGCAATGTTTGGACCAAAAATGAGCATTTTGGCCTGACAATGCGTGTCTTGGAGAAATTGAGCCAATGTCAGTGGCTCAAGCTATATATTGTTGACAAGTTTGAAATATATTATTTAGAGACTAAATAATGCCTACTATGGAAGATTATGATAATTGCAAGAAAAGAAAATGATGGAAGCATGGAAATGAAAAGTCAACTTTAGCACATTTTCCTATTTCAGCTAGGAGAAACTGAGCTAAACAAGGAAGGAGGGGTGGCAGACTAACCATCCGAACTCCAAATGAGTTGAAACTTTCAAGATTCATTCTAGACATCCCAAGGATCATTTCTTATGAAGAGTGCCAGAGCTCGTACGGAGTGGAAAATCTTCAAACAATCAGTCCAATTTTCTGCATAAGCAAAACTGGAAAACTGGACCTGTAAGAAGTCAAGTAGTATTTCCGGCCCAACCACATGGAAATAAATTCTGAAATTTTACCACAATAATCTACATTCATGGTGGATCATTTCATATGAAGAAGTCGAAAGCTAAATATGAGTTCTTAGTGGAGATAAAAATTAAAGGAATAAAGGAGCAGAAAATGCTCTCACCTAACAAATCTATTACGTGTTTAAGTGCTCTCACCTAACAAATCCACGAAGTGTTAAAGTGCTCAAACCTAACCCACTATAATTTGTTTAAAGGCCAAATAGTGTTGCTTGGAAGCTTATATATAGAGGCTACAACAAGTATTATCTCACCAATTCATTCATCAAAACATTTATAAGATGATCTAAGTTCTCTCTAGAGCAACCTCTCTAAGAGCAACTCCTCTCATTCTCTTTCTCTTATCAGTGATCACATTCCAAGTTCTAGTCTCCTTAGGAGCCAACTTTCAGTACCACCAAATCCTCTGTCAAAGTGCTTTGGTCCGACTGTAGTACCATGACTACAACTGTTACGGAACCAGCCAAGCAAGGGTACCGCCCTCGCAAACCAGCCAAGTTAAAGTAATGCTTTAGCAAGTTCTCCTAACTTCCCAGTGGTTTTCGCTCTGCTCGATCTACAACATCGAGTATCGATTGTGATTTTGAAGAAGCTCAGCAAAAGTTCTCGCCACGAGGCACCAAAGAATCCCACGACGAGGTTGGTGCTCTCCTCGTCCACAATCGCTCAGAAGAAGTCAGGTCAAGGGACACCGCCGACAACCGCACCCGAACGGTGCTGGCACGCCCACACAAGAAAAGAGACTGTTGACCAGCTCAAGAAAAACTGGAGCCAAACAAATCTAAAACAAACTAGAAAACCGAAAATTTTGAAAAATAATATATCTTAGTTTTGAGGTCTGAAACGATCCCAAAAGCCCGAAAAAGCCCACACGTCATGGCAAAGCAACGAGTTTTGTTCCTGCCGTCGTTCCCTTTCTGAAAAGATATAGCAATCATGATTCGAACACTGAATGCCAAATTTGTAGCAAACCGGGTTTTCCTTTTTTACAATCGAGCTGTTCTTCGATCCTTGTCGCCATTCGTTCTACATCACAATCTATAATCATCATCATCATCATCATCATCTTAGTTTTATTTTTGTATGATTGTCACGTGGTGTACCATAAAATTACTCACCTTAAAAAAAGTATGTTCAATCACCCTTGAATATAAATCCAATAGTGAAAAGAATTATTTTTAGTAAAGGTGTTTTGTTTTCAACAGTTGGACTTAAACAAAAAATGATTGAATATATTTTTTTATAGTTAATAACTAACTAGGTGAGCACTAGGGTGCAAGATAGGTAAAAATTTATTTTATTGGCAAAAGTTTAGCTTAAACTATCAAAGCTTTACGAATTACGACTACTGAAATATCTTGTTTATCATCATTTCCACGAAAATATGTTAAGAGGATTGCTTTAACTTTGTAATTCTAGATTTCTAGTATTAGCCAAAAGCTTTAACTTTGCTTATTCAACTGTAAGCGCTAGCAGCTAATTAGCTTATGTATCCATATGTGTAAATATGACGATCACAAGTTCAAATTATATATTCTCTGCCGTCTCCTTGACCTTCTCACTGTCACTCTGTCGTCTCCTTGACATTGTCACTGTCACTCTCCGTCATCTCCAGCTCCGCCACCTTGTTAGTCCCCTCCTCCGCCTTGGCCGCTATAGTCTCCGCTGCCTCGTTTGTCTTCTCCTTTGCATCATCTGCATACTCCTTGGTCGTCTTTGATATAGTCTCCGATGCGCCTTTTACGTTCTCCATCGTTTCTTCAGCGTACTCCGTTGCTGCCCCCTTAATTTTCTCTAAGAGTGGCTTGTCATCTTCGACATCTTCTTCCACGGTTGGCTTTGCTTTGGTACTCCAGTCCTTTCCGTCATACGCCCGGCGGGAACTTGAAAAGTACTCATTCGTCTCCGCCGAATTTCGACCCTGAAATTTCGAAAGCTAGTCGTCAATATAAAATGAAATGCATGTGGTACGTTCAAATGGCGCCAGAGTGGCTCTAACTAAAGTAATTACCTTAGAGATTTTGGAGGCGGAGGTGAAGCAAACCCTGGAGGTTTTGAGAGAGGGATTGAGAGAGTGTGAAGCCCGGGATTGAGGCAACGGCGACCTCGAGAGGTTGAGGATGATATTGCTGGCTGCCATTGTTGCTACTGCTATGTTACTTCTCTGTAACTTTCTTTTGTTTCTCGAACAGATATTTTATCTTCTTCATCACCCTTTGCATATTATAAAGAGTTAAACGAGGGCAAGGTGGCAGAGTGGTTGGTTGACACGCGTCCTGGTCCCTTTCTGGAGAGTAAGTTAAAATAGAAAATTGAAACGTTTTGATCCGCAGAGCCTATGAACATGTCGGCCAGATTATTTCCAATTCGGCATCTATTTGTGTGGGCATTAATCCGCGTACAAGTATAACCAAGTTGCCGTTACTCTTCACTTGGTCCAATTTCAACTAGCTTAGGCCTAGCCAAGGGGGTGAGAAATGTCTCAAGGTCGAAGATGGAATTGGGCAAGCCCAAACCTTATCCATGTGTAATTTCCGAGCAAATTTTCAGAAGTAAGACAGAGTAAAAACTTACTTTCTTTGAAAATGAAGTTTCTAAGAAGAAAATGCTCAATGGAGATATAAAATGGTTCCTGTACGACTCACACAATATCTAAGAAAAATGAATTTTGATGCGAAAAGTGTGAGCATCATAACGTTTTAACACAAATCGAGCCACATCTCAAAAGCAAAAACCTAAATTGTTTGGAATGTGAGATTTACAAGGCTCATGATTTATTATTATTTTTTTATCCTCATTCACTGACATTTTAATTTGTGAGTTGCAACTTCTACATTATCCGTTATTCCACATAATCAACATGCCACATCTCATTGGCACCAAGAGCTTTATTTATTATTATTTTTTTTAAGAAGTATTGGCACCAAGAGGTTGAGTTTGAAGACAGGACAAACACTCATTTTCTTTTATAAATAATATAAACTTTTATTTCTGGAGTAAAACTTATAGGAAAACTACAAAAAAATACCCGAACTTTGGAGGTCATTTCAAATAATAACCTTATCTATAAAATCTTTTAAGTAAATACTCGAGCTATTCTTAATCATACATAATCTCAATTCCGTTAAATATTTCGTTAAAACAAGCGTTAACTGCCTACGTAGCATGTTTGACCATTTCAATTCCTATTTACTGGGACCACCAACGAGGGTATTCACCTGTGGACAATAATCGTTAACACGCCTCTCTATGTGGAACAGCTAGTGTTCCTCTTGCTGGTACCATTCTGAAAACAGAGCTCAAAGAAGAATACTTGCCTAAATTCATCAGCCACAATAGATTCAAACATGTTTTTCCCTAATCAATATTTGTTTTATGTTCATAATGAATCAATACCAAGTCCATTATCTAAATATCTTTCCAAAATATATAACAACGGCATCACGATACTGATCCCTCCTTTTCTCATATACAAGGAAAGCAAATCCTTTCTGAGAAATCCGAGTTGCCTATTGGAGAAGAACAAGGAAGCATCCAAATCTAGGGTAAGGCTATGGTAATGATACTATTCCTCATACATTAACTTTTTTTTTACCACTTTGAGGAGTCATTTTACCAATTTAAAGACTCATTTTACCGCTTGAGAACTCATGTGGTAATTAGGAAAATTTACCACTTTAAGGACTCATGTTACCACTTTGAGAACTAATATTACTATTTTGAGGACTCATTTTACCACTTTAAGACAATTGTATGCATGTCATACGTTAACATATTGTAGAATTTCCCCCAAATCCAATGGTTTTCAATCGCTTTCCCCAACCACTTCTCCTTTTGTTTTAGTTCTTTCTAGTGACGAAAGAATCTGATTCTACCTAGAGTGAATTTCAATTCCACCATTATTTTACTTCCCTCTATGCAGGGCCGGTCCTGAGATTCTAACGGCGTGAGGCGAAGAATTATAATGTGGCCTCCCATATATATATATGGGGGAATTTGATTCTACACTCAAATTCACACACCCGTTTTAGAATAAACCCATCCATAAGAGTGTTTTAATATACACCCAAACCAATTAACTAGGTTTATTCAAAATAAATAAAAAACTATTAAATATGATAAATATTAAAACTCAATGTTGTTAAGAATTACTAAAACTGCCACTATCAAATTCCCCATTCACCTTTTAAATATGATTAATAATCAAAATCATCTATCAAATATTATGGAGTTTGATTGACGTTATTGTTGGTATTACCTTCACTTTAGGTTTTAATCATTACTTAATTTTAGGTGTTTACATTAATCTCATTATTATGATATAATGATGAATTTTTGGTATGTTTCTCCCTATATATAAAAGCTAGTGAATTCATTCATCATTTTTTTTCTTTGGGTGGAGACCTTTCACAATGTTGTATATGATTTCAAAGGATGATTTCAAACGACCTATTCATGAGATTTATTTCATCATTTTCTTATGGGTTAGAGACTTTCTTTCAAATAGGTACATATATCGTATTCGCAATTCAAATTACTTATGCATAAGATTTATTTAGTATAATATCTTTGTTAATCTCTTGATTTTGTGTAAAGCTTGAATTGGATGGATTTTTACTAATTAGAAATTTCAATTTATGAATCTGGTACAAAACTTGGTTTCATTCCTTCAAAATAGAATCGTTATTTCTAATTACATGATACTTAGATTGCTTTAATATGTAATACCTATGATTTAGATGTTTGTTTTTGTAGTTTTAAATTATTTTTGTGACTCTATATCATAGGTTGTTTATTCCATAACCTATAGTATTGACAATAAATATACCTATAATTTAGATAATTTATTTTGGATATATATATATATATATATGTATGTAAATCATAATAGTGTTTTACCTTTGAAATAGATCTATGAAGGTAATTTGCAATTGTATAAGGAATCACAACATGCAGGGCACTAGCAGTTGAGAACTTTTTGAAGACTACATTACAAAGTGCTAGTCGAGATGACAGATGAAGTGTTATAATGTTCTTTATATTAGATTCGAAAATGTAAAGTTTATATTTCAATTGTAAAAACAAATTTAAAATTGTTTATTTCAATACTGGATGAACATCATTTACGGTTGTACTCATTGTCCCTATTTCAATAAATTTTTAGGTTTATTCCTTCAAAAAGAATGTAGATTTAAATTACCTTGATATTAGAAATAAATTTCTTAATATTGTAGAGTTCATTTTTAATTGTAAAACAATGAATGATAATAATAAGTTTGCTAAATTATAGTGCAAAAACTCTTGCACATTCAAAATGATTCAATGTGCCAAAATCAAGGGATAATTTATATATTAAACAAACTCTACAGTTACACATAACTATTATATGGCCCTTGACCACCCTATAGAATCAGGCATCTATGTGTAGAAAAATGTAGGTGCGGAAAAAAAAAATATCTTAAAGCAATCAATGTACATCAAGTACATTTTACATGGGATAATTATATTAACTCGACTATTTTAGAAAATTAATGAATATGGAATGATTGTATAACTACACCTATTAGAACGGATAAGAAAATAAAATACCTTAATGTGAGGATGTTTAATCATGTCGAGAAAGAAAAATATTTATATAATAGGAATATAACATAATCTGATGATACACAAACATATTTATTAAAAAAATTGCAAATATATAGATCTTGGAAAGGAAGAAATATAGGATGATTAAGGCAATTAATCGTTTTAAATAAGAGAAAAATCAAGGATTAAATTGATTGTATCAAATTCTAAATATTTAAATTCAAAAATAGTCAACAACTATATTTGAGGAATATTTTATTTATTCAATCAGAAGGGAAAAAAAGTCAAACTAAAAAAAGTGAAAAATCTTAATTATAGATTTAAAACCTATAAGGAAGGTTCAATATGTGAATTGGGTGTAGATTAAAAGAAAATATAGGGAAGGTTCGATATTTGAAGCTAGCAATAGTTCCTTTTGGGTGGATAATACTCCAGATTGCATTCTGGATGTATTACATTTTGATTGTAACCAACTCATTTGAGTTTATTCTATAAAAGTTCTTTCTTTGACTCAAAAATAGGAGCTTTGTTTTTTGGGGTTTTTATTTAATTTTCTCATATATATATATATATATATATTTTTTTTTTTTCCCCGCCAAGTAACAGTACAAAATCATGTATTTGGAATTAAAGTAAAGATGAAATTAATATGGAAAAAGGAAAAGAAAAGTTCATATAGCAAGTTTCAATCTGGCCCTCTGACTTAAGTGATTGAAAGGATTAAAAGAGGGAAAATTACTGGTCTCCCCTATACTTATGGTGTGTCGACAGTTCAGTCCATGTTATTCCAATTTTAACAGATAACTCCCCAAACATTTAAATTTTACACAATTTAGTCCAAAATTACCGTTTTACCCCTCACTTATTCTTTTTTTATTTATTATTCTTCTCTCTCTCTTTTTTTTTATATATACGTATATATATGTGTGTGTGTGTGTATTTTTTTTTTTATTCTTCTCTCTCTGTCTCTTTTTATATATATTTATATGAGTGTATATATATATAGAGGGTCATTCTACTAAGGGATCCTTTTTTTTTTGGTCTTTTATAAGGATAGACATTAGACAAATTTTTCGATTATATTTCGACATCTTAACCGTTCAATTTTTAGGTTCTAATGTGTAGATCACTTCTGTAAATTTTCAGCTAAATCGGTGATCGTTAAGGCATCTAAAACTGCAATTTACACGAACTGACCGAATCTGTCAAACCGGAACCGTTCGTGTTTATAATAGTAAATTACAGTTTTGGATGCCTTAACGATCACCAATTTGGCTGAAAATTTGCAGAAGTGATATGCACATTAGGACCTAAAAACTGAACTGTTAAGATGTGAAATATGATCGAAAAGTTAGTCTAATGCCCTATCCCTAGAAAAAACAAAAAAAAAAGGGATCCCTCACTAGAAGGGCCCTATATATATATATATATGTGTGTGTGTGTGTGTGTGTAGATATATATATATATATATATATATGTATGTATATGTATGTATACATATATATCTAATGTGTTTATGTATTTGGTAAGTCTATATACTATGTTATGTTTCATATTATAAAAAAAATTCACAATTTAGTTTTATATATCTATGTAGATATATATATATATATATATATGTATGTATATGTAGATATATAAATATATGTATAATTTTATACATGTGTGTATATATATAATGTGTATGTGTGTGTATATGTATATGTAGATATGCATGCATGCATGCATGCATGTATGCATGTATGTATGTATGTATGTATGTACGTACGTGTGTGTATTAGATATATAAAAAAAAGGAAGTGAGGGGTAAAATGGTCATTTTAGACTAAATTGTGTGAAATTTGAATGTTTTGGGAGTTATCTGTTAAAATTGGAATAGCAGTGACTGAACTGTCGAATTCCAAAATATACAAGGGGGGACCAGTAATTTCCCCATTAAAAAAAGAGAAGTGAAGCAGGAATGGGATTCCATGGTGGAAAGGACGCAGAATGACTTCGTTTTCACTGGAGCAACTCGCCATTCCTATTTATTGAGGCAAACATTATATATATATGCTATCTATAACATATATATAGAAACTCTTGAAGCCCTCGGGAGCATGTGGCCTGAGGCGGCAGCCCTCAGGGCAGGCCCTGCCTCTGTGTTTTCACTTCATTCTTATAAAAAACTTCCCGTTATCAATTCCTATAAAAAAAAATTACCGTTTTCAATTCAAACTTGGGAACTTGAGATTTTGTGGTGCAAAATCCTGCTCTCTTATCGTCTTCCAAAACGCAAATTTGAAAGGAGTGAGAAACATATAGGGTAACCCTACTTTTGGATTCAGGTTCACACTAAATCCTATAAACCCTTCTCATCTTCTTCTTCCTCTCAACAGCTTAAAGTCTTAAACACACTGGTTTTGAAAATGGGTAGAGCAACGAGGTGACTTAAGGGCTTAATTTGCAAGAGAGACAAAGATAGAGAGCAGCACCAAAAACCCAATTCATATTCATATTCAGCCTTGGTTTCTTGTTTTGAATGAAAGAGAGCTTCAAGCTTTGGGAGGAGGCGAGTCTTCTGACCACTCTGCTGTGTCATAATCCAGCCACAATCCCGCCAAACATTTCACCTGAATACCTTTGTTGGTGGGTCCAGTCAATAGAAATTGAAATTGTCAACCATGCCACATAAGCAGTTAATGGTTGTTTTAACGGAAAGTCTTAACGGAATTGACATTTTGTATGATTAAGAATAGCTCGGGTATTTATTTGAAATATTTTATAGATTGGGTATTTAGTTGAAATGACCTTCAAAGTTCAGGTATTTTGTTGTAGTTTTCCCAAAACTTATTGATTGTGCGAGTGTTGTTTGACTCATAATTCAGAAGAGGGTGTGAATAAAGTTGTAACGCTTGCTTCTTCCTTAGGAAGGAGAGAGGTGTTTGATTAAAAATTGGTGTCACGTTTAGAAGAGGGTGGAGCTTTGTCCAGTTGCACAGTCCCGACGGTTTCCTTCACGCTAAACCTCAAATGGCTCTGCACCATCACTACCTTCCAAGTTCAGGTCAGTTATATATGTTAAACTTCTCTCTTTGCCCCTTACAATTGTACTATTACCACGCTTTTGTATCCCTATGCGGAATATTTACAATTAGCATTTTCAACTTCTAATCCCTAGATGTTGGATTTGGGGAAATTGAGTCCTAGCTCGACTGGGTTTATAATGGGAAGATCTGAGGAAAGTTGCTAAACTCTCTTTCAATTCAATATAGGGCATTGGACATGTATAATGGCACACTGAGTGTTCTTGTTGTTATTGAGTTGAAGTGTTAGAGCACAGGCTACTTCTGGTTTAAGACATATAAAGAGCAATAGTAGTTGGTTTCAAAAACTCTGTTAATTTGGATTTAGAGAAGGAAGAAGCCATTTAAAACCTTTAGAATTGTTTGTTTAACTTGGATTATAACTTGGTTGTTTGCTTTGTTAGCTTCATGAAAACTCTTGCAAGTAACGTACCTGTGTATATACCAGTATCGCTACATTGGTTACAATAAAGGGAACTTATATCAGGAAGTATTGACATTGTGTTCTGTAGTCCTGAATTATAAATGAACGGAGTTTTCAGTTAAGGGTTGATCATTCAACTTCTAATGAGAATTTTTAAATGCCCATATAGCTATGAATAAAGATTTGTAGAGTTCTATACCATTCGAACACTGTCAAATTTCCAAGATAAGATGACCAACAAAAGCTTTATAAAGCTCTGTAAAACACATATTGGTCTCTGCAGGATGAAATTTAATAGATGGTGAGTCTTGTAATGAACTAGATTGTCATTCATTGCAGAAGGAATACATATCTAATCATGAACTTTAGAGCATATTTATTTCTGCAGTGATCATGGACCATTTGTTTGAAACTTACCACTTCATTATGAAAAGTGAATTCTTATGAATCACATAACTACAGAAGTCTCATATCTCGTAGCTCGTATACTGAAGGATGGTATCTGTTTTGTTCTGTATTCTTTCCTGCTCTACTGAAGTACATTATATGATCTGATCTCTGAAAAGTAGTCTAAAACCTAGGGAAGTTCCTATTGTTAATTGACAGACTTTAATACAACTCTAAAGACAAACTGGAGTTACTTCTTTTACTCTTAATTTATGTTCTGCTATTTGTCATAAACGTCTTTAATCTGTCTCTACTCATGTTGTTAGCTCTGTTGAGTATTTTTAGCATAGGTGAAATTACATGCCCAGATGTTTGCCTTTATGACCGAAATTAAACTAATAGTCATATTCATCAGCAGTGATAAATATCTAGAATCAGAAATAAATAATTATGAACCAAAACAGACATAATCATGAAATTCATCTAAATTACCCTATTTGTCTTCCTCAAGGATCTGTGTACGTTTCACATTTTAGAGGTTAAGTGCATGGACGACACGCCTGAGGCAGGTGTGCGTTTTCTCGCTTTAGAGGTTGAGTGCATGGGCGACACGCCTGAGGCTGGTGTAATCACCTAGGCCGGTAGTTGCATGCACTTTGTTGAGACTCCCTTTAAGCTTCTATATAACACCAGCTTACTCTCAAGGCATCTTCACATTTCACAGTTCAAGTTCTCTTCCTTCTTCTTCTTTACTTTATAGAGTTCATAGAAGCAGTTGAAGCAGTTTTCTCTGTGGTGATGAATATAAGAGATATTCATTGAATCATTGGCATGGAGAATTTTCCTTTTAATTCTGTGGTGAACTCTGTAAGTGTACTAAGAACCAATACTGCATTATGATCTTATAGCGCTGTGTTTCCTTCACTAAAAGGATATTCTGCTTGATTTGTTAATCTTGACATTGATATTATGATTTGTGATACATGATTTCTCATGCGCTTGTGAATCGTGTATAAATGCACTTATTTGCTGTCTGGATTACCTTATTTGCTTGATTTGTTATCTGTAGATCCTGCCTAAAGTTGTGTTTTGTTACCTTTTGGCAAAATATCAAATTCTTGCTCTGAGAGGAAGATTATCAGTTTTATTAGAATTTACAAGTTTAAAGCTTGTATTGCCTTATTCACAGGAATGGTAAAATCAATTTTTGTTATGCAATACTATGACAAAGTTTTGTTGGAGATGAAGGCCTGATGAAGTTAAAGTTTGAAGCTGTTAAGACGCCATGAGATTATGGATTTCTGTAGAATTCACCTTACAAAGTCTTCTCTATCTAAACATAATCATATCGTCTTAAACATATATCCAGCATTAGCTTAATTAGTGAAAAAAAAGTTCGTAAGAAGTAAGAACGTACAATTAGACTTTTTTCCCCATCTGTATGCAAATTTTTTGTGTTTGGTTTATTCATATATCAAGACTCAAGGCTACAGTAATAATGTATTTATGATTTTATGGTAGAATTCTCTTAATTGGAACATGTTTTCTGACTGGAAAATGTTTCCATTGTATTCATTGATGCAGGGTGGACTCAAAGGCGTTGTCTTCGATTCATGGTCTGTGGTTGAAGAAATGAAAAACAAGAATCAAGACATGGCTTCAAACAATGGAGTGCTTCAAATCAAGACGAAAATGAAAGCACAGATCTCATTGATGAGTTCATCAGGTTATGCTGCCCCTTTCTTTACTCACATTCCAAACATTAGACAACCTTGTTTACTCACATCCCAAACATTATATAAACCAAAAAAATTACCTATAAACTTATAAACCATAACTATATCAATGTTAGACCAGCACTCAACCAGATATAAAAAACATGATTTTATAGAAAAGAAACTGAAGGAGGACTAGGTCTGGCCATTTGCCTTTTCTGGGGAGTCTTTGATATGCAACCTCGTTGCATAGAGGGGATCGGAAATCAGGCCTGGAAATAGCAAATTAACTACCCAACATATAATACCTCAAACCCTAAACCCAATCCCACCCCATCCCACATTGCTCTTGTCATGCTTGCCTTTGAGAGAGAGAGAGAGAGAGAGAGAGAGAGAGAGAGAGAGAGAGAGAGAGAGAGAGAGAGAGAGAGAGAGAGAGAGAGAGAGAGTAACCTGAAAAAACCAGTCTTGAGCCACATTTCACTCACTCTGCCTCACCGGAACTATTCATTGCTCTCTCTCTTTCCCATTATTCTGCCAACAGTTGTTCTCTTCTGAATGGCATCACAGATCCCTAGAAAACGTCCAAAACCAAAACCAAAACCCATCACCCCCTCCCTGTACCTACTAAAACACACAGAAAACCAAAACCCAAAACATCACTACCAGAAACTAAGAGCAACTCTGTTATCACCAATACAACTCTTGAAAGACCGATTTCTCTGTCTCTCTTCTTTTCCATTGTTTGATAATGGAGAACTTCCGCCCACCTTTCACACCTTCAACAACTACCGCTAGCTCTTCTTCTCCATCTTCAACTCTGGAAAGTTCATCATCTCAGTTGTATCATGATCCAGTGGTTTGCTACCTACCACCACACCCACATTGGCAGCAACCACCATGTTTTTCATATCCTCCTCCCATGCGTCCCGATCCAGTCCCAAGTTCGGCTGCGTGGGAAACAAGGATGGCACGCCAAAGAAGAGGCAACATTCTGAGAACAAGAAAAGCTGCTCGTGCCGCGGCTGCTTCTTCAAGGCTGGCAGTAGAGAAGGATCCATCTGGTGATGTTTCTGAAACGCCGAATGAACAATACATCTACTCATTCTGCACGCCGGATAACAAGGTCCGTGTTCTCTATTTATGTATGAATTGTTATATTTTCTTTCTTTCTGTTTTTTTTTTTTTTTTTTTCTGTTTTGAAGTTTGTCTTTCTTAGTCATATATCTCTGTTGCACAGAAACTGAGATTGTTGTTCAGAAAACAGCTGAAGAATAGTGACGTTGGATCTTTGGGCCGGATTGTCCTTCCGAAGGTGATGAGCTCTTTTCTCCTTTAGTTTTTTTTTTTTTTTACCCTCTTTTCTAAGTTAAAGAGCGACCATGATTCTGGTTTCTAGAGCTTTGCACCCAAAAAAATTTGCTCGTTCTTAAGTTAATCATGAAGTCACTAATGTCACGTTGATCTGTTGTTTACCTCCTTCACAGAAAGAGGCTGAAAAATACCTTCCAAGCCTCTCCGACAAGGAAGGCATAGAGCTGAGAATCAGGGATGCTCTCTCAACCAAAGAGTGGGTTTTGAAATACAAGTAAGTTGATGACAATGCCAAGTGAACCTCATCTATGGCAAACAGTTTTAATCAATTAATTAAACTGTTTCTGCTTGTTGATTTTGAATTTTTGACGCAGGTACTGGTCAAATAACAAAAGCCGAATGTATGTGCTTGAAAACACAGGTAATGAAATTTCCAACTCTCTCTCTCTCTCTCTGCGCGACGAACATGGAATGTATTCAGTTCTTCACTGTAACAGGAAACTTTGTTAGGCAAACTGGAGTGGAGGTGGGAGATAGCATTCATCTTTACGAAGATGAATGCAAGAATCTTGTGAGTTCTACTCTCCTTAGTTTTCTTCTTTGGATACAGATGAGCATTTTGATTTTCGAAATTTGAATCAAGAAAGATGGATAGAGTTTGTTTAAGGCTGCATGCATGGTGACAAATTTGCATTACTCCTTTTTCAATTATGCTGACAGAGTGACAGTTTTCTTTTTATTAGAGTGAGGCGAAATTAATTAGAGGAAATGATGTATTGGTAACATTGAATATACAGCTAGGACTCACGTTCCCCTTGCATCCTGTGAGAGTTTTAGAAACGGTTTTAATCGTCAATGAGCCAGCAGTTCCAGATAAAACCGGCTAAAGAATCTTTTATCCAAATAAGACTAAACGGGTGTTTTAGGCATGAATTATGTGTAGATTTCAGTTTAAGCGGGCCACTCTTTCACAAAATTAACTAGAGAATACAGAATACTATGTAGATTTGTACGTGGGTGCGTCAATAATTTGAATGAGATTTATTATGAGACTCACATGCATCTATAGTTGACAGTCACCCGCGGTCACTCAAGCAGACTGTTTAAAGCATATCAATATGGAGCCATCTTTTTATGCCTATAATGGATTTTCCATGTATGCTTTGCAGGTTCTTTATATGCATAAATCCTGCATAATCTATTAACTTCCTTAATCTGTATTCTTAACTAATTAAGCTCTTTCTTGTCATGCGAGGAAGCAGTACGTCTCCATCCACCGGCAGGCTCAAGTACGACCAGTACATGTTGTCGAGCCCTCCTCAACCTCATACCATCAACAAAACTATACCCATACCAACACCAACACCGCTAAAAGAGACAACACCAACACCAAAACCAACACCGCCATCGATCACACCAACAGCAAAACCCATGCCAACACAACAGGCATATACACGCCATACGCCTATAATGAAACCGGAACCGGTGACGGTGAGACTTCTTCAGCGGTAGTATTACAACAACAATGCAATGAACAACTACTAGAAACAAACAACATGGTGACATTGTTTACGGTTCCTGCTTCTTCATATAGACAAAGTGAAGAAGCTAGCAACACCAACAACGACGTCACTAGACAACAACAAACCTCAACTCAACCAGCCATGGCAGGGATATTCGGGTCCTCATCATCATCGTCGTCCTCACCGAGTATAGTGAAGATGGCTGAGGATAACTTTGGCGACTGCTATGAAGGCCTTGGGACGCTCCCGGAAGTAGTCGATCGTTTTGATCATTCTATTTTTGATTTTGACGACATAATAAGGGACGACAAGACGTTATAGTGGTGGTGATAAGTGCCTCTGTAATTACTAGGTTAATTATTTGTATTTAACTTAGTAACTTACAGAAGGAAATAATTTGTTCTTGTAATCTACATTCTTTTCAAACCAGTAGGCAGAAGCTAGTTGGGAACGTACTTGACTAATCATTGCTGTTTGTAACGAGGGACATATGTATGGATGCTTGAGCTGTAATTAGAAGGATGATAATGGCCAATTAGCCACTGAATGTTTTGATAAATTTTGGGTTTAATGGCCGTAATACCTCTATTTTTTCTCTCTATTGTTAATTTACAAAATAACTTATTACTTTTACCCAACAACTCGCAAATTTTTCTAAAATTTGTCAGTTTACATATTTTCATTAACTTTCGTCAAGTTCTATCGTTAAATGTTATCATGTGTCAAATATATGATGGTAATTTGGTCTTTTTCATTATTCATTTATTCTTTTTCTGTTCTTTGTCTTTTGATCTCTTACCTGCTAAAAAATAAATCAAGACAGTTGATAATAATTCAAAAGTTAGGATGCAAAGTTTTCTGCATGCTCAATAACAATTAATATAAGATTCATAATTAGTGGGATTTTGATCCCAAAAGGAATAAAAAAATTAATAATAATGAAAAAGACTAAGTTACCCTACATGTTTGGCAATTGAAATTACAAAAGGATGGCAGGTTATAAAGTTATGATGGTATGGAATGGGAATTAATTTTATTTTCCATTTAAACATGTCATTTGGTTGTTATTAGAGATTGGAAAGGAAAAAACAAAAAGGGGAAATGATCATTTACCCAATTTCAACTTAAAAATTGTCAACTTACTCTACTAACAGTTTTTTAACCCATTTACCCAAAACACTCTAAGAGATTATTTCCCTAATACCCAATTAGTTCTTTTTTTATTCTTTTTATTTATTTTTGGGACTTTTTTGCCCTCTCCTTCTTTCTCACTTAGAGAGAAAAGTCATCCTCCACCTTGCTGTGCTCCGGTGATCAATGGTCATCCGCGGACTCCGGCGACAGGTAATCGGAATCCAGTTACCGGATTGTTGACCGGATTCCGACGTCTGAATTTATTGGCCCCTAATAATACGTAGTAATCATATTATTGCCCCCCAGTAATCATATTATTGCCCCCAATACTCATATTATTGCCTCCCAATAATCATATTATTGCCTCCAACAGTCATATTATTGCCTTTCAATGAATTGCATAAACTCTCAAAACCAAAATGAATACACTACAGGCACAATTGATCAATTTATATACATATTATTGCCCCCCAATACTCATATTATTGCCTCCTAATAATCATATTATTTCCCTTAATAATCATATTATTGCCATCCAATAATCATATTATTACCCATCGATGAATTGCATAAACTCCCAAAATCAAAATAAATACACTTAAGGTACAATTGATCAATTTATATGTTCAATTTTACATATATATATATATATATATATATATATAATTAAAAAAAATTCTTCCCAACGGCCTACCCACCAGATCGTCCTTTGTCCCCGCTAGCCCATAAGGAACTGCAGCACCGCCTCCCCTTCACCGGAGTCATCTGTAGCACCAACCACCTACAACACCGATCCCAACTACCTGCATTCCGGCCTTCGATCTAGCCTCCTCATCAGAGCCTCCCAGCCTTTGATCTAGCCTCCACCAGCACCTAGTCCCCCTCCTGCTCGCACAACAGATCCCAACACAGATCACTGTAGAATCTGGCAGCCCTACCCCGCCGCCTGCGTAACACAACACACCCACGTCTTGCGCAGCCCAACGCCTGCCCATCCCAGCGACACCCCGCCTGCGCAAGCTACCACAGAGAGGGGGAGAGAGAAAGAGATCGAAGAATGGGGGATGAGAGAGAAAGAGTAGATCGGGGAGAGTGGAGAGTGGAGAGAGACAATGAGATGCACATGTAATTAAATAATTGAGTTAAGGGCAAAAATGTACTTAAATATTAAATTGGGTAAATGGGGTTAAAAAACTCTTAATGGAGTAAGTGGGTAATTGTTAGCCTAAAATCGAGTAAGTGGTCACGACCCCTTTAAATGAGATCTAACTAGAAATTGACTCTCTCATAAGGTTGAATAGAATAATCTAGTCAGGTGTGGTATTCTAATTCCATTTCCAATTATTTGTCAAGGGAAAAATTACATATATTATCCTTTTAAAAATTTTATATTACCCTGCCAATATTGTTTTCGCCATCATATATAGTTCCCGTTATTGGATCAATATATAAATTATCACCAAAATGCTTCTTTTCCCTACAACTGCCGTCATCTTCTTTGCACAATTTGTCGATGTCTTCTGCACATAGCAAAGGTAATCTTCCACAAAGTTTTTTTTTTTTTTTTGTTAAATATTTTCTCTTCAACTTTTCCTTTCTTTTGTTCTTGAAGGAAGAAGTTGATTCTTCCAGAATAAGATTATCTTTTTCTTGAGATATGACAAACAAAATACAATTTTTTTTTTTTCATTTATGATTGTTCAATACATGCTGAAGTTGATGAGATGATATTGAGATGGCTTGATGACTTGTTTATGTAGTTAATTTCTTGTATGAGAGTTTTTTTTTTTTTTGATAAAATGAAAACATGCCAGTAGTATGCCCCGATTCATAGATCAAGAATAGTATTAAAGACTACTCCAATAATACATTTCTGCTCAGAGTAGTCTATGCCACATAAAAATACCTCGTCTTGCAGACAATCTATTCTACCTGACCTTAAACACCGAGCACGCAATTGTGGTATGTTAAAGCTAAGCACTTCCATAAGACTCATAGAGACATTCTACTAGCATAGACATAAATGTAAATAAAACAGCTAAACAGCTATGGGCTCCTGCCCTTTAAAAGGGTCAGACCTCTTGACAAACCAAAATAGCCTAGAACTTGAGACCAAGCCCAAAAAACCTTGTCCCATGCCTAGATAAAGCCCAAAGAATATCAGCCACACTCTAAGCCCAAGAAAACCATCTAGGGAAAACCCTAGCTGCACCTTAGTTGGCCACCAAAGCCGTCGCGGCTCCATCTGAAATGCTAATTCCAGCCATCCCAGTAGACTTCCGACCAACCTTGACCCACTTGCCGGCCACCACGCCGTCGCCGCTATCTCTGAACAATAGGAGGTCCAGAAACGACCTTCCCCACATATTCTCGCTATTCTACCATCCCACAGAGCTGCTCCTACTCCGTCGTTCGCTAGATGATCAATAAAGGGAGGGCCTTCTCCTAGGTCTGACCAAGGAAAAACCCCACCACAGTCACAAACACCGTTGTCACTCTTTCGCGCCACTAGCACCCCCATCGATGTCACCCCGCCTTCACGAACGCTACCAACAACCTAGCAGTACGCACAACCACCCCGGTATAGCATATAGACTGCTCCACCATCGCCAACCCAATAAGGTGGACGTCAGCGCCGCTAGGGTTTCAATAAGAAAAGCTCGATGAAAGAGAGTCATGATAGGGTCAATAAATGTTTTATTGCCAAATTCTTCTATGAGAGTTTGTTTGTGTTCCAACTCGGGCAATCAATTCCCATATTGATGGAACATGTGCAGTTTCTTGTGATTCTTTGTTTAATAGTTCGATTCCCACAGACGATGTTTTGGGTCACAATTAATATATTTTTGCTGTTGAGCTATGACCTGTTGGTAAGTTATAATTCTAACATTGTAAAGGTCATGGATTCGATTCTCACTAGCATATGTAAGAGTGGGATGGGCTGAGGGTTTCTTTTTTTAAAAAAAAAAATTGATGTTATATTTGTACGTTAAATTAATAAAAGGGTGTTATTGAAAATTATATTTTTATTTTTGATTCTTATGACTTACCAAATACTACAATAGGAATGAAAAATTATTAATTCCAAAATTTATTTTCCAATATGTTCTTAATGCCCACATGAAAATATCAAAACCTATTTCATACACCGATATAGAGTGTGAGTGTGTGTGTAGTCTGGAAAGGAAAATAAATCTTCTGATTTTGACATTCCTGCCAACTTTGTCACACACACAATATATGTTAACTCTTCAATCAGAGTTCAATTCGTTAGGGTTTCACAACCTTTTTTTTTTTGGCAGATCATGATGCTTTTCATGTATTGGAAAATAGTCAACAGAGCATAAGTATCTCGTGTGCAGAGAAGAAAATTAAAAAGAAGTAATGGAAAGAGAAAGCAAAGAAGGAAGATAATCAAGATGTCGAATTGTCGAGCTGTATTCTGGAATCCATAGTTTCATTGATACCTCTATGATGTAGAATGGATGGCAGTCCAGTTCGAAGAGCAGCTTGATCGTGTGAAAGGAGGAAAACGAAAAGTGACTAGTAGCCAAGAGACAGCTCGGTGTCCGATTGGGACGTGCCTTACCTTTTCAGAAAGGGAATCGCGCCACGAGCAAGACTCGTCGCTATACCACGACCTGTGGCCTTTTTCGGGCTTTCGGGGTCGTTTAGGCCCTCAAAACTGCATTTTTCAATTTTTCGGAGTTTTGGTTTTCCTAGTTATTTTTGGGTTGTTTTCTTTTTTACCCATGGGCTTTAGGGTTTCATTGTTAGTCGCCCTAGGGTTTCTTTTCTCTTATTTAAGTAGCCGCAAGCGACTGCAGAACCTATCTTTCATCTTATTTTCAATAAAATAGAGAATTTTCTCTTTATCTCTGGTGGACTCTAGAACCTTTTTTGTTAGGTTTATTGCTGGTAAACCTAGTTATCAATCCGACTGCGTCAGGTGGTATCAAAGCAGGTCTTCCCTGTCTCTCCTATTTACCTTGGTAGCAATAGGTGAAGTTTCAAAATCAGATATCGAAGATCTCACAACAGCGTTTACCGCTGCCATCAATTCCATGAACACTCATATTGGAGAAATTCATGGGTTGTTGGGACAGAGGAACAACAACAACAACAACAACAACAACAACAACTATAATCGGAATAGAGGCGGGGAAGGAGGCTAGCGATTTAGGGCTCCACATGGTGAAGTTGTTGTTAATACTTCAGAATCTGAGTCTGAAGAAGAAATTGTGCAGCATGAATAACAGGGACAAGCTGACCAGGATTACAAAGTCAAGGCCAAAATTCCTTTCTTTTCAGGCAACTTGGGTGTAGAAGATCATTTGGATTGGCAGCTTCAGGTGGACAGATTCTTTGAGATTATGGAAGTGCCTAAACACAAGTAGGTTAAGCATGTTGCCTGGAGATTGAAGAGTACTGCTGCAGTTTGGTGGGATAAGTTACAGAACACTCGAAAGAAGCAGAGGAAGCAGGGTGTTAGAACATGGCGAAAAATGAAGCAGTTGATGATGGAGAGATTCCTGCCAGATGATTATGAGCAGAATCTATACAGGTTGTATATTAAATGTGTCCAGGGAACTAGGACAGTGGCTGATTACACAGCTGAGTTCTTACGCTACTCAGAGCGTAATGAACTAGGAGAAACTGAAGGCCAGAAGGTGGCGCGCTATGTCAGTGGGCTGAAGCCTTCCATTCAGGAGAAAATTGGGTTGCAAACTGATCATACTATGGCCGAACCTTCAAACCTAGCATTGAAGGCAGAGTTGTTAGAGAAGCCTTCACGAGCTTCTTCTTTCCAAAGATATAATTACCAAAGGAGCACAGATTTGGTAAACTCCTCAACTGACAAGGGTAAAACCACACTGCAGAAAACAGAAAGCACTTTTAGAGATTCCAATCCTCCTTTTAAAGGGGCTGGCAATTCTAATAGTTCTAGTGGTGCTCAAAACAGGGCCCCAAACCAGAGGCTCAATAATCCTTATGCTAGACCTATAACAGAAGTTTGTTATCGATGCAACAAGCCAGGGCATAGATCTAATGTGTGCCCTGAGAGGAGACAAACTAATCTTATAGGTGAGTATGATGAGGATGACGAAGAAGGAGGAAGAGATGATGATTATGATGGGGCTGAATTTGCGATGGAGTAGTCTTCTGAAAAGGTTAATATTGTGTTGCAGAGGGTTTTATTATGTCCCAAAGAAGATGGGCAGCGACGTAATATTTTCAGGTCATTTTGTTCCATTAATAACAAAGTCTGCAATTTGATCGTGGATAATAGGAGCAGTGAAAATTTTGTAGCCAAGAAGCTGGTGGAGTATTTGCAGTTACCCACACAGCCTCATGAAGCACCTTATTCCCTTGGTTGGGTTAAGAGAGGTCCACAAGTTCGAGTTACTGATTCCTGTAAAGTATTGGTCTCCATTGGTAAGCATTATAAAGATGAAGTTCTATGTGATATTATTGATATGGATGCTTGTCATATTTTATTTGGACGACCTTGGCAATATGATGTAGATGTGATTTATAAAGGCAGGGATAATGTGATGATGTTTATGTGGAATAGTCATAAAATTGCTATGGCTCTTGTGTGGTAATTTGAGAAATCTGGTGGAAAGAAAGGGGAGAGTTTTCTGACCTTGTCTAGCAGTGAATTTGAGATGGAGGAGGCCTTTAAAGAATCTGAAGTTTTCTGTCCAATGGTGATAAAGGGGTTGTTGGCTGCAGAAAAGGAAGATGTGATGATCCCTAAGGAAGTGCAGAATATGTTGGGGGAGTTTGAGGAGTTGATCTCGGATGAGTTGCCCAACGAGTTACCACCTGCGAGAGACATTCAGCATCAGATTGATTTGGTGCATAGAGCTAGTTTGCCAAATCTACCACATTACCGAATGAGTCCCAAACAGAATGAGATTTTGAGGGAGCAAATTGAAGACTTGTTGAAAAAAGGGTTCATTCGTGAAAGTATGAGTCCTTGTGCAGTTCCAGTCCTCCTTGTTCCTAAGAAGGGTAATCAATGGCGGATGTGTGTTGATAGCAGGGCCATAAATAAGATAACTGTGAAGTACAGGTTTCCAATTCCCCGTTTGGAGGACATGCTTGATGAGCTAGAGGGTTCCAAAGTGTTTACCAAGATAGATCTTCGAAGTGGTTACCACCAGATTCGAATCAAGCCAGGAGATGAATGGAAGCAAACTTTTAAGAGCAAGGATGGCTTGTACGAGTGGATGGTTATGCCATTCAGGTTGTCTAATGCACCCAACACTTTATGAGGCTTATGAACCAGGTTCTTCGCCCTTTTATTGGTTCCTTTGTCGTGGTGTATTTTGATGATATATAGATCTATAGCAGGACCAAAGAAGAACACCTGGTACACTTGAAGCAGGTTTTGGGAGCTTTACATGATAATAAACTATACATTAACCTGAAGAAGTGTATTTTCTGTACCAACAAGCTGCTATTTCTGGGATTTGTGGTTGGAGAATAAGGCATTCAGGTTGATGAAGAAAAGGTACGAGCTATAAGAGAATGGCCAGCTCCAAAAACAGTTTCTGAGGTGCGTAGCTTTCATGGTTTAGCTACTTTCTACAGGAAATTTGTGAAGAATTTCAGTACCATTACTGCTCCTATTACTGAATGTTTGAAGAAAGGCAAATTCCAGTGGGGAGAGGAACAAGAGAAGAGTTTTGCCTTAACCAAGGAGAAGCTTTGTACTGCACCAGTTCTTGCTCTTCCTAATTTTGACAAGGTATTTGAGGTTGAATGTGATGCTAGTGGCGTGGGAGTAGGTGCTGTGTTGTCATAAGAGAAGAAACCAGTAGCATTCTTTAGTGAAAAGCTGAGTGAAGCTCGCCAGAAGTGGAGTACTTATGATCAAGAATTTTATGCAGTGTTCCGGGCATTGAGGCAATGGGAACACTATCTGATTTAGAGAGAGTTTGTATTGTTCACTGATCATCAGGCCTTGAAGTACCTTAATAGTCAGAAAACTATGAATAAGATGCATGCAAGGTGGGTGAGTTTTCTGCAAAAATTCCCTTTTGTGATTTAGCATAAATCTGGTACTCTTAACAGGGTGGTAGATGCTTTGAGTAGGAGGGCTTCCTTGCTAGTCACTTTAGCTCACGAGATTGTGGGATTTGATCTCTTGAATAAGTTGTATGAGGAAGATGTTGATTTCAAGGAGATTAGGGCCAAGTGTAGTAACAATTATGCAGTTGCAGATTTTTATACGAATGAAGGATATTTATTCAAGGGCAACCAACTTTGTATCCCTAGTTCTTCATTGAGGGAGAAACTGATCAGAGATTTTCATGGAGAGGGATTGAGTGGGCACTTGGGCCGAGACAAAACTATTGCTAGTCTTGAGGAGAGGTATTTCTGGCCACAGTTGAAGAAGGATACAGGAACTATCGTGAGGAAGTGCTACACCTGCCAGGTTTCTAAGGGTTTGTCCCAAAACATAGGTCTTTATCTTCCTTTACTTGTTCCTGAAGATATTTGGCAGGGTCTTGCGATGGATTTTGTGTTGGGATTACCCCGTACCCAAAGGGGTGTGGATTCTGTGTTTGTGGTCATTGACAGGTTCTCTAAGATGGTGCATTTCATAGCATGTAAGAAGACTATTGGTGCTTCTAATATAGCCAAACTGTTCTTTAGGGAAGTGGTTCGTTTGCATGGGGTACCCAAGTCCATCACTTCTGATAGAGACACGAAGTTCCTTAGTCATTTCTGGGTAACTTTGTGGAGGACGTTTGGAACAGCATTGAACCGTAGCAACACAGCTCATCCTCAAACTAATGGGCTGACAGAGGTTACTAACAGAACTTTGGGTAACATGGTCTGCAGTGTTTGTGGAGATCGACCCAAGCAATGGGATTATGCTTTGCCACAGGTGGAGTTTGCTTATAACAGCGTTATGCATAGTGCAACAGGGAAGTCACCATTCTCCTTAGTGTATACTGTTGTTCCTCGACATGCGGTTGATTTGGTGAAGCTTCCTAAGGTTCCTGGTGTTAGTGTTACTGTTGAGGACATGGCTAGAGACGTGCAGGCTGTTCGAGATGAAGTTAAGGCCAAGCTGGAAGAAACTAATGCTAAGTATAAGGCTGCAGCTGATAAACATTGCAGAGTGAAATTGTTCCAATAGGGTGATGACGTGATGGTGTTTCTGAGGAATGAGAGATTTCCTGTTGGTACCTACAACAAGCTGAAGCCCAGAAAATATGGTCCTTTTAAAGTGGTGAAGAAGATCAATGATAATGCTTATGTTGTTGCACTTCCAGATTCGATGGGCTTTTCTAACACCTTTAATGTGGTTGATCTGCATGAGTTTCGTGAAGATGAGTTTCTTTATCCTGAAGAGAACTCGGGGTCGAGCTCTTCGGAGGTGGAGGAGACTGATACAGAATGGATGACAGTTCAGTTAGAAGAGCAGCTTGATCGTGCGAAATGAGGAAAACGAAAAGTGACTAGTAGCCACGAGACATGTTACATCCTGAACCTAGAATTTTCAATTTTCTAATTAATTTGACGGTAAATGTCAGTTACTTTTAATTTTTACTCCGTTATACGATTTTAGTGGCCCTAAAAGTTGACTTTTCGTTCGGGCCATAATTTGAGAAAATGTTCCTCATGAAAGTCGTAGAGGATGTTAAACCGAGAACATGCATATGTGGTTCGTAAAAATCGGAGCTAGTATGCGAAAGTTATAAGCGAAAAACTAAATTTACTATTCCCGGTTACTGTTCATAGTAAGTTTCTTTAAATAGTGAGTTACTGTGGTAAGTTTCCAAATTTGGAAACTTACCCGGCTTCTTCTCTCTCTTCTCCCTCGATCCTTCCTCCTCCCATTCGGCCCGATTCTTCCTCCTCCAAATTTCTTCGTTTCCGGCCACCCCACGACGAAACCCAAACATCCCTAGGCTCGCCTCCTCCTCCTCGTCATGCCCATGATCGTATTTCACGGTGTCTCGACAGGAGGAGCTCGGAATTGAACCAAGAAGATCACTGTAGCAGTTTCGATCTTTTGACGATTTTCGACGATTCCGGCCGTTACCGGCCGCCAAACCGGCGTCGAATGTTTGGTTTTCATCACTGATCATTACCCCTATGGCCTTGTATCACGATTTGTTGTGTAGAAGCCGAATTGACGAAATGAAATTCTAGGGTTCTTGGAAATTTCTGGGTTTGTGTTCATCAATTGATTTCGGCTGTTTTTAATTGTTATTTAGATGTGTTGTAGTTGAATGAAATGACCAGTGGGTAGAATTGATGTTGTACATGAAATTTGGTGGCCATAGAAGGAGGTTGATTCCAGCGAGTAACCGCCACTCGCCGCCACTGTGGGCGGCGCGTGAGGTGGTGTAGGGCAGGTTTCCAACTATCGTAATTTAGCTATTTAATCATTGGCATAATGTAGTTTCCATATTGGTAACCTCGAATTAATTTCGTGAAGTGTAAATATGGTTTTCGTTATGGTGTGAAATTCGTTAATTAATTTATGGATAATCCGTGTATCGGAATTCCTTAATCGGAAGCTCAAAGTAAAGAAATGAAGTTAGAGAAGTGAATTTGGAGATTTTTAAGTAATTAAGAACAAATTGGGATATAGTTGTGTTTTTGGTGAATTTAATTTTTATCCGTCCTGTAATTATTGGTTTACGAACGTTACATTGTACAAGACATGAGGAGGATTCTCACGAGGAGGGTTCGGATCGACGGCAAGCTTAGCCGTATACTATGAGTGGACGTTTGATTTTAATTCATGCATGCAATTAAATTTTCTAAGTTACGAAATTATTTAAATTATCTTTTATTTAATGAGCATATTATTCGATTTTTAATTGTGGAATTATTTATCGTTCGAATTGCCGATTAGAAGTTGTTATGTTCCATTTTGAATTCGTTATCAGAAATAATCTTCGACGAGATTATTTCCGGACATGAAAGTATTATTATTTATTAGTAGATTTGAGCTTTCCGAGGAATCTTCGGAAATGGGAGATTTCTTCGAGATTATGAACTTACTTTATTTTCGTATATTGGTTTATGATTTTGAGTTATGTTGGCGTGCGGGTCACGTCGTTGGACTAAGTTCCTTTCTTGTGAGACTTCGAGGAAGTCTCACAAATTCTCGATTTTCATATAGTTTTGACCCACCATACCTGGGTCGATATACTTTATTGCTAGCTAGCCTATTAGTTCTCCTCCCTACTTACTTTGTGTTTGTGGGTGAGTAGAGCCGAGCATGGGATGCTCTTGAGTGTGGGACACTCCGGCCCGAGCCTTAGCAGCTCGCTTTATTTTATTGTATGATGATGACATCTTTCCCCATACCTTTTAAATTATTTATTTATTTATTCGTTCAACTAACGGGGCCAGTCGAACTTCCCTCAAACCAACGGGGCTGGCTTAGTCATGAGAGTGATTTGAAATTTTTAGTTCCCTATTGCATGCATAAGAACGTTCTAAACAATAAACGCGGGAAAGTAAGAAACATTTCTTTCTAAATTAAATATTTTTGTCCACTCACACTAACTTTTTATTGCTTACTTTCCCCTGGGCTTTTAGGTTTTCTTTGCCCAGTTCGCAGTGCTGTTGTTCTGCGTAGGATCGAGGCTTAGCACCAGTCCTGTCACTTGTCTTTCGTAGGTTAATATTAACCTACCTCATGTAATATATTTGATTTTATCGTAGATCGCTCTGATAACCTTGAGAGGCTTAGTATTATGGTGTATTAATTTCGTTATCGGAGATGTGTTTTATTTATGGAGTTGAAGATTAGAACCCCCAGGTTGTATTGTATAAATTTTACTGCCTTTACGCTTGGTTTTTAGCTTGGTAACTTGTGGTGGTTGTGAAATGTAGGATGACTGCATGTTGTTGGATCTTGGATTTAGAAAAATTTGCTTTTGTCGTTTTTTTACAGGTTGGGTTGTCCACTTTTAGGGGAAGTTCTGTCGAATTTTTCCTAAAAGTGGGCCCCGCAGAGTCCATCTTGGAAATTAGAGAGAATTTTCGGGATGGGTTCTGACAAGACAGCTCGGTGTCCGATTGGGATGTGTTTTACCTTTCCGAAAAGGGAATCGCGCCACGAGCAAGACTAGTTGCTACGCCACAACTTGTGGCCTTTTCGGGCTTTCGGGGTCGTCTAGGCCCTCAAAACTGCATTTTTCAATTTTTCAGAGTTTTGGTTTTCCTAGTTATTTTTGGGTTGTTTTCGTTTTTACCCATGGGCTTTAGGGTTTCATTGTTAATCGCCCTAAGGTTTCCTTTCTCTTATTTAAGCAGCCGCAAGCGGCAGCAGAATCTATCTTTCATCTTATTTTCAATAAAATAGAGAGTTTTCTCTTTTATCTCTGGTGTACTCCAGAACCCTTCTTGTTAGGTTTATTGCTGGTAAACATAGTTATCAATCCGACTGCGTCACTCTCTCCCCCTCCCGCGGCTCGCTTCCGTAAGTCTATCTCGTATTCCGGCTAATGGATTCTGATTCTACTGTGAAGTTAATTTCTTCATTTTGGGTTGGATAGGCTGAGCTTCCTTTAGTTGGAAACAACTAAAATGTAACCGAAATCGTTAACTTTCGTTTTTCCACAAGTAAACAAATGACATTTTGGTTCAGGGTGTAGCATTCTCCCCACCTTATAAAAAATTTAGTCCTCAAAATTTCATACAGCCGTAGTAAAGGTGGAACACATACACTAATCCAAAATATAATATCCTCATAAAGGAAATGCAACTGATATAACAAAGTGAGGATAATAGTGCACAAAACGATGTGCGAATCTGTTTAAAACATGCAGAAATTCACTTCAAAACTCATCCAAGAATGGACCACTCAAAGCTAAGAGATTAACACTTAGAATGAACAATCCTTAAGGTCACATCTAGTTGATCAATATAATCTGATCGATTCCCACAGTGTTCCTGTTGAATTCAGGAGATAGACTTACTTCCAATGGTTACTGACAGTTCTTATCAACTGAATGAGAAAATTTTTAAAGCATTAAGTTCAAAGGACTCATCCACAAGTAGGAAGAATTTCTTCTATAGTCTTCAAAAGACTTATCGAAGCAAGATTTCATTCACTATTCCCATGAAACCTGTCTACTGATACTTAGGTTAAGTTTTCTTTTACGACCTCAAGTCAAATACTTTAACAACCAACATAGTTTATGACAATTCCAACTGCCCAAGCAAATCAAAACATGCGTATAATTCAAAATTAACAACACCAAAGTCGAAACACTTGTCTTGCTTAGCAATGTAGCATTGCATACTCGCAAGCATATGAAGCTCCACATTTAATTAGTGTCAACTATTAACTTAGGTGACCCAAGGTATCGATACCACAAATCATTCGGTTGGAATAATAGCATTCATAACATTTTTATATAAATCGCATAGTGAGGAACTTGCCATTCACCAACAATATGGTGATAATACATCAACCCATACTTAATACATTTTCAAATTACACATGTGTTAATGGGAAACCAACACGATTAAGATATCACAACATGGTCACAAAAACCCAATAAGTCCAAAACAAATAATTTCCGTAGCTACCATAAAACAACACTTCCTTTTTGCCTGTTTGCACATAGTTTTTTGATCAAATATCATTCACAAAAAGTCCCACTATTGTCAAGTATAACAAAGGGTAACTCCAAACAAACCTATAAGTTCTTAATTATATAAGTTAAGGGGGTCACTACACTTTCTCTGCGCTACTCAGATAACTGACTGGAACATTGATCACGCCTTGAAATGACATTCTCAGTCACAAGAAAAACTCATTTAATATGTAGTTACCCTGCCGACCACACTTATAGTTTCTCAAACTCTTCTAAATCGAATGTGTCTCAAGGAATGTACCAATTACCAATGCCTCCAATCAAAACTGTTAAAATTCCTAACAAGTTAGTGTTTACTTAACGGTACTCAACAAGTACCACGTCGTTCAAAAACCTGTACAAAGCAAGAATCGTAATTGCTCGTTCTACTCCAGCCCAAAGGCTCTAATCAAGGAGGAGATGCATCACCTCAAGCTGTTCTTAGTTGAAGCTCCACATCTTTAATAATCATACGTCTGTAGTCTAGTTGAATTCATATCGTTCACATTGACCTCTAGTGCTCCAAATGATAATTCTACTTCATATACCAAGGTAATCCTCACTACCGAAAGCACCACAATCCATTTTATTAGATGCTTGATTAGAATTCTGATCAAATTTCAAATAAAATAGCCTTCTTAGTCAGCTAGAAAAACACTATCCTAAAACCACTCCACCAGCCTCACATATAGCATCTTCAACCAATTGTCTTACATCATCTCATGACCATTCTACTACAGGTACGGCATTGTGGAAATTATCCAAACCATGTGCATACCAAATCCTTTATTGGACTATGAAGTCTCTAACAACACTAGTATTTGCTCCAAATTTGATCCAAAAGCAACTGAAAAAGAAATTCAACACTTGAAATGAACAATCACCAATCTGGAACCTGGCCAGTGACAGCAATCCCCAAAGACTTCCCTGCGCTAACCAAAGTTGCACTAAGATTTTTCCCTAATTTCCTCTCATTAGTAAGTAATCCAACAGCACAATTCACAAGATCTTTCCTCGACAAAATTCTTGAAATAAGCAAACATCCGTTTAACATTTTGTACCACACCAAGCAATATCCGAATCCGAAAGTGGTCCTACCATATAATGGTCCGATTTTTGAATTAACCACTACAAAAACACGTCACTGAAAAGCCAAAACACATTATGTTTCACCCAATTGATGACTAAAATTCTGATTAAGCATTAACATGAAATATTCCCGGAGCCAACTGGAAAACCTATTTCCTTATATTTATTTCACTAACCACTCTCATAAGATCACAACCTATCTGTCTAGCAAAAGCTCAACCAAGAACCTACCACAATTTAATTTCCAAGGCTCCACGACCCAAGAATTGAATCATACTCCATATCACATAACAATTTCAGTTGAACTTCTAAGAACCAACGATGTCACTACCGCTACTCTTTAACTTATATACAGCCATTTCACCGAAAAAATGTATAACCAATGACACATCAGTACCACCTTAAGTACAAAAGTTATTTCTAATGCCCTTAGTTATATACCGACAAGGCTCGTAACTCCATTGCAAAACTTTAAGCATCCAGCTAAAATACTCGAGCTTCAAACATAAAACTATTCCAAAAACTCAACCATGCTCATTCCTTACTCATTACAATTCAAACTTCAGAAGACTAATTATAAGTCAAAGTATCTGAAATCAATTCCTTTCAGTCCGAACAAAACTAAATACAATTGTCATGGTCAAGTCAACAATCCAAGATGTTCAATCCTATGGTTCCAAGTAATCCGCAATGACTACCAATAATATCCCAAATGTCGCTTACATAACAGATCACATCATGTAACACAACTCCTGAAACTTGGTTCAACGTCAGAACCACTAACATTTATAGTTCCCTTTCCATCAACAATTCTGATTTCGAAACAATTTATGGCAGTCAGAGACAGCCCAAAGCTATGCCCACTCATTTCTAACAATCAAGCACAAAATCGAACTCTAGTCTTACACCTTAAACTTTGCTCCAACAAACTTGTTGACATCGAGGGAGAGATAACCACCACATTCCCTCGGATCACATTTCATAGCATAACTCAAACCTGTAGAGTAATCTAACTTTACCATCACCAGGAAAAGGTGCCAGACACGTAAACAATCTGATACGTAGAGAAATCCCTATGAGGTCGGCGTATAAGAGGCATAGCACCTGAAGGAAAACCAACTAACCATGTACCTTACACACTTGATGAGTACTTTAGTACCAAATAGTAAATGATGGGGAACCGCTGCAGTTGGGCCATCACTCGGGAGGTACTGAGTAACATCAAGCATATAAGGTGACTAGATCGAAACAAGTCTACAGAATCTTACAACCTAATGCTCTGATACCAAGTTGACAGAACCCGCCCCAGATTTCATCCTAAAATCCGAAGTGGCCCTGCGGGGCCCATCTTAGAAGAAATTCTACCAAAAAAATTTGACGGAACCTCCTCTAAAACGGACTACCCAAAAACCTGTAGAAAAAAAAATACTTCCAAACAATCCAACCATATTATTATGGAGCCACCCTGCTCCCTAAATCACAACCTCCAATTTCGCAAAACAATTCTGATACTTAAGAATATTAATCTCATGGGTTATCAGAGTAATCTAATACACAGGGTGTACAAGAGGATAGAATACAAGATAAAGGACTGATACTTTTTATAATATGCAGAAGCTATGACAATTATGCCTCAACCCCATGTACGCTCAACCTCAAGCTACTCTGGCCTGCAAACTGGGCATTTGAAACCTAAGGGCCTAGGGGAAAACATTTAAAAACCGTTACAGTGAGTGGATGAAAAATAACAATCTCGAAGGAAAACAATTATAAGATTTAGTGTTTTCCCAAATTATTCTCTTAAAACTCAAACATGCAGTAAAAATCTTGAAAATATTCTTAATCATCATCTTTACTCAAATCTCAATCCTTTTATTTTGAGATATCCTTTTTTTTTTTTTTAAGAAACCTCGTTTGATGACTAGAGAGGACTGCTGTCTAGTTATCTCATGCCATCTGGAGGGGACTGCCGCCCAGATGACACATCGGAAGGGACTACCGACTAACTACCTCATGCCACCTAGAAGGGACTGCCGACCAGGTGACTCACCGGAAGGGACTGCCGACCGGGATGTAGTCTGGAAGGGACTGCTGACCATACTATTACCTAGAAGGGACTGCCGACTAGGTAATGTACGCATGTGCTGTAAATAGCCTCCTCAATGAACTGGAATCAAATATGTTTAAAATAATTTCTTTTGGAAAGAAACTCAATATTAATCCAATAAATCCTCAATAATTCATAACATAACATAAGAATATCTCGATAATTCCATCATGTTCAAATATTTGCTAAAATCATTCGTACTCGTATCACATATAAATCGATATTCAAAATCAATAATTCTCATAATAATTTCTTAATCAATCACTTCCCGAAAATCACTTATTAACTCAATAACTCATAAATAAATAGCTCGAAAATCTATTGAAAGTCCTCGGGAAGGAAATCCACTAATAATCCCATAATTCATAGATCATAAATATACCTCAAGAAATCAAGCTCATAAAATCATAAAACTCAATAATTCAAATCATAAATTAAATCTCAATTGGAATAATTATACTGCATGCATAATTAATTTAAAAACAAATGTCCACTTACAGTACTGTTTAGGCGACCACACAAACAGTTTCCTTCGTCGAGCAGTAGCTCAGTACGTCATCCTTGAAGTGGCCGAACAATTAAGCACTCCGAAGTACAGTGAAAATTTCCAATTATGCTTTCTTTCTCCATGCTTCGATCTGGGTTATGAAACTTGACGAGCATGAAGAGTGGCTCAAGGCGCTTCTAATGGACCAGAGTTTATGACCGGAGGTGGCCAGAAATCGGCGTTGACCAATTTGCTACAGTAAAAATGTTAGCTTCGATCTCCACATTTCCAGCCAAATCACCGTAAACAACTCTCACATGCATGTTAAGGAGGAGGAGACGAGTCTATCGATGCTCGCAGCTCGCCATTTGGTGGCCTAGAGGTGGAGAAAGAGAGAGTTGCAGAAAAGAGAAAGAGAGAGTTGCAGAAGAGATGCAGAGAGAGCACGGGGGGAAGAAGAGAGAAAGAAAGAAAAGTTACCCGGCCACAGTAACTTTTCAAATTTATACACTATCATAAACAGTAACTTTCATATTTCGCTTATAACTTTCGCATACGAACTCCAATTTATTTTTATGAACCAAGTATGCACGCGTTCGGTTTAACGTCCTCTACGACTTTCATGAAGAAAAGTTTTTTAAATTTTGACCCGAACAAAAAGTCAATTTTTAGGGCCACTAAACTTATCGAAAACAACTAAAATGTAACCGAAATCGTTAACTTTCGTTTTTCCCATAAGTAAACAAATGACATTTTGGTTCGGGGTGTAACAGTTGCAGTAATGAAAGCTTGAAGACAAAGCAATAATGGTGAAATTGAAACCCTAACTAGAGGTAGAAGACGAAGAAAAGTAGAGAGAAAATGAGAAGCAACTGATATTAGATTTTTGGTAATTGTACAAAAATGGTTGCAATTAACTATACTAAAAGAGATTATCCCTATTTATACTACTTAGCTGATGTATGCACCATTGACCCTTGACTTTCTTGACTTTGACTCTACTATACTCTTAACGCTATGAAGGCCTAGGAAGACGTACTCCCGGAAGTTGATCATAATGGAGGAGGAGGAGACGTGGTAGGGGTGGACTGTAGTTACTGTTTACTTGGTTGATTACTTGTACTAGGTTTCAAAGATTATATTTCCTAGTCACACACCTATATTATATTATATTATTGATTATTCCTAGTCGTGCACACCGATATTATTACTCTCTCCCTCTCTCTCTACACACACACACATTAACGTGTGAGGTTAGAGTTTAGGGTCACTTTTCGGTCTCATATCCACATTTCGACAGTTCAGTTTTTAGGTACTAATGTATAGATTATCTCTGCAAAATTTTCAGCCAAATTGATGGCCGTTAAGACATTGATAAATGCCTTAAAGCTAGTACGGTTCATGGTAGACAGATTCAGTTCGTCCATTGGTTTAAGTGAGTTAAATACCTTAAAAATCATCAATTTGGTTGAACTTTACAGAGATGATCTATATATTAGTATCTAAAAACTGAATGGTCGAGATGTGGACAATGTTTTAAAAAGCTAAGGCGTACCCGATGCTTTTTCGGGACAGCCTTGCAACCTTGAGACATAAGGCGCATAAGGCGTAAGCCTTACGATATAATTATATATATATATATATATATATATATATGTATGTATATATAAATACACACATACATAAAGAGAAAATATTAATACATAAAAATCCACAAATATGTTTAGACTTTAGATGTGTATATATATCAGATTCGTAATTCAAACTCAATACATATCAGATTGTACTCACCAATTCAAACTCAAATCAAACTCAACTTTTATATATATATATATATATATATATATATATATCAGCAAAAGAATGAAAGAAAGATAGACAAATATCCCTATTATTTTGTGGGACATCTGAACCAAAGGTCCAAACCTCGCAGCATCAAGGGACTACATTTGAATCTGCCTCCCTCAGCAAATTTGGCGACAGAAGCATTCTTGGTTTCGGGGCACTTCCAAGCTCCTAAATATGAACCTTCCAGATATAATTCCACATCCAAGCCTCACCTCATAAGTTAAACACAGATAAGCAGATTAAAAGAAGACTTGCCTTTTAGGGTTAATCCTTATATGCACCTGTCATCACCACTCTTATTGAAACAAGTATTGAATGCTAATTATTTTCAGAATACACCTGAGTCGAGCGATAAACTTTGATTGGAACACAACTTCATTTCAAACTCAGAATCAAAATCAGATAAACTTCAATTGAAACAGAACTACAAACATGAATCCGAATTGAACAAGGGAAACAGATTTGGGAGTACGCCTTCTTTTGCTGAAAAACTTCTCTGAAAAAAAAAAATTATGGGCATTAGCTTTTCACGCCTTCTGCAGTGCCTTTTGCTCCTTTGGCGCCTTGATAAAAGCCTTTTGCGCCTGGTTGCCTCAGCAACAAAACACACTCAGTTTAATGGACGCCTCACGCCTTTTACGCCTCAAGGTTCGCCTCAGGCGCACCTTTTAAAACATTGGATGTGAATATGAGACCGAAAAGTGACCCTAAACTTCAACCTCACACGTTAATTTCAGAGTGAGACCTCACTCTGGATAGGATCTGTATATATATTTAAGTCACTTAAAAGCTTCTACCACCATAGGGTTTCTCGAATCTTTTTTTTTTTTCCCCATTTTGCGCATCATGGTATCAATTGGTTTCTTCTCACGGTTTGGAAAATTTTTAGGCATGGTATCTCGCTTGCAGAGAAGAAAATTAAGAAGTACTCGAAAGAGAAAGCAAACGAGGAAGAGAAGATGTTGAATTGCCGATCTGCCGGCTTGCATTCTGGAATCCATACTTTCGTTGATACCTCTAAGAGACGCAGTAGAAACTAGCCTGGTTTGCCGTGATTGGAGGCCCTTTTTACTAAAACGGCGCAATCTGGTATTTGACTTCGAGGGGTATGTTAGAAGGCCGCCACAGTTTGTAAAACGTGTGGATACATATTTGCAGCTGTATAAAGGTAACAAGGTTGACTCTTTCACAGTGGAATTCACTGATCAAGAAGGTGGCGACGTCCTTGATCGATGGATCCGTTTCGCAATCACAAAGGGAGTTGAAGAACTTCATCTTCGACATCACGTTTTTGATTATGTTTTCCCTCACCGGTTACTTTCTGAACAAGTAAACGCAGCCTCCAGAGTTGATTATGTAGCATTGATGGTATTTTACGACCTGCTCCTGACTTTAACGGATTCAATCAGCTAAAGACTCTTCATCAAATTCATGCTATCATCGATCCAAGTTTTACGTCAAATCTCTTTTCTGTCTTTGCGTCCCTCGAAAGCTTGACCTTATATTGCTGCAGGCTTGGTCGATATCTTGCTAATACTATACAGATCTGAATATTGTTGCTGGTGATCGTCTAACTGAACTCATAGTCATGGATTGCGGCCCAGCCAAAATCAAAATTTCTGCACGAAATCTTGCCTCCTTGCAATATATTAATAATAATTGGACCTCTCTTTCTATCAGAACTCCGCGTTTAGCAAGAATTTATTTGCCATACACTGTTCACGATCCATTGTTACCTCATGTTCTAACACAATTTGCGACGTGTTCTGAGCTCGAGTCTCTTTGTCTGCGGATGTACCCGGAAACCCTAATCAATTTCAGCGTGCCAGCTTTTGGAAATTTGAGGAAATTGAAGGTGGATATCTGCATCCAATATGGTCGTCCATACAATGATGACAATCTTCTTCGCTTTCTGGATTTTCTCGAGGCTGCACCTGTTTTGGAAGAGCTTGTAACAGCTTTGATTGACCTCAAGTTTACTGACACTACTGATGAACGAGAGATAAGGAATGTTTCTGGATTTACACATGATAATTTGAAATTAGTTAAGATGAAGAGTTTCCACAGTCACTGGTCCGAAATAGAGTTTGCTATTTGTATTCTCAAGTATACAACAAATCTCAAGATAATGGAAATTGGGCCTTTCGCAAGAAGCGATTGTGGTGACTACTTTCGGGAGAAGGTGAATTATCCAGAAGGACCTAGGGTAATTATCAAAGAAAACATCAAGGAAGTAGAGACCGATGCTCGAATTATATTTCTACCGTATCCAGAAAGCAAATTTTAATTAGGCCAATTTCTTAAATGTACGTATGTGTGTATTTCATGTTGATTTCATTATCAATCAATTATCAGCTGAATATTGAAAGATTGGTTTTGATATTTTGACGGTCATGCACAATTTCTCTAATAATATTTATTTCTCTAATTCCAAAGATATTGAGAGCGATTAAGCCATTCTGATTGCTGCACTTAAAAGTGAGGAGGAGAATCTTTCGGAGATGAGTAGAATTTTAGATGATTGTAAGGAGTATTACTTTTCAGTTTTCAATTAGTTAGAATTCAACATACCTATCGGGAACCAAATGATGTTGCAGATAGGCTTGCACACCTTGCTAGTGTTTTTGCTATTGATGATGTTTATTATTCAGGATGTTCTCTACAAGAATTATTGTCACTGTTTTCCTGTAGCTCAGGGTTCAGGTTTTATGTCTCCCCCAATGCAAAATTCTACTTTTAATAAAATAAATGGAACCACGCCCGAGGCTGAGCCTCCCAGTTAGGCTAGGTTTCAAACCCCTTTCCAAAAAAAAAAAGATGAATTAGATTGGTCTGTATAGAGCATGTTGATAGAGGTGGTGAAATCATTATTTTATCTCTTCACTTCAGTTATTTGTACGTATTGCTCACGAAAATGTAATCAAACAACACAATTATTTGATAGAAACGCGCTTTTGTTTCCTACTTTTCGTGTTTGAGTTGAGAATGAGACACAATGACTATATTGAGTACTTAAAACTTATGTAACTATCTAAATTGTTTATAAATGCAATGCATTTTTTCGTCTAAAAAAACGATATTCTATATGACTCATATGAGACGATTGACACGTAATAAGTCTAAAATCCAGTAGTGATCTTTTGGTTTTGGCTGATCTAGTTGTTTAAATTAGCATATTTTTCCTCCAGTGGGTTCAAGGGATGAAATTAACACACTTACGATTCTTGCATTTAATTCAAACCTTTCATATAAAATCTAAAGACATATGATCACAAAATTCGTAGTCACTTGGTGATCAAGTGTTCTGGTTAATTGTTAATGTTTCTAGTTTCAGAGAGTTCATAAGGTTTGGAAGGAGGCCATAGTTTTGAATACGAGTTTACCAAACGGGTTTTAGAGATTGATCTCGCATGAATTTCAAAATCTGTAATAATACCTTGGAAAAATTTGTGCTTACATGAGCATTTGCCAAGCATAATTATCTATAATGAGCCACAGTTATGCTACCGCCAACGGTACTAACAACCATCAATGTTGTGACCTACGGAAACACCGCCAGATACGCTATCACCTGAGCCCCGGCTCACCCCTAGATCACCGCTGATGCGCCACGCCAAGACAGCCTCGCTGAAGCATCAGAAGCTAAGAACTGAAACATATTAGTCCCACATCGAAAACAAGGAAGAGGCTTACCTCTTCCTTACCTATAAAAGGTTCATTCCTCTCTTCTCATTAATTACGCATTTACTACTTACCTACTGTTATCCTATCCACATAAATACATTGACTAACTTAAGCATCGGAGAAGAGAAGACCGCCCACCGCAGTCTCTCTCTGACGCCCTTTATATTTCATTTGATAGGTGACAGAAGCAACAAGAGTATCATAAGTAGCGATCCGCCCATTGGACCAGCGTTAACCAAGATTTGGCTACCGCTGAATTCTAGACATTAACAAAATTCATATCAACTTTTTTTGGGTGAAATAAGTCAACCCATATTTGACATGCAATGTCTTACGAACTTAATTTTCCAGTGTGGAATTTAATGACCCTTTCTATCAGTGTCGGGGATGTCGTCACCTAGAGAATCACGGAATTGAGCATCTTTCGTCCTGATCGCTGTCAAGATAAAGAGATAGGTGAGGAGTAAACCGGGGTTGCCGGCCTATAACCCTTCGATGCGTAAGTCAGTATCGATTTGAGATAAGGACAAAGTAATGGTACAGAGAAGGTACAGTTTTAACTTATTGAATTTGAAGTATTTACATGTACGTATGGGAAGTATTGGAAATTGTGCCCGTAGGGCTTCAATGTGGAAGAGTGTGCCCTCTTCAAATATTGGGCAGAAGCCTTGTAGCCGGCCTGAAAGCTGTTCTACAGCCATGTCTTGTCGAGATTCAAATTTGCTCACCACATCTAGGTTTGTGGTGATATTACCACCCTATTAGAACTTGTCATGTCGTATAACATGTAACTATGGTTAACTATAATAAAAAAAATTATTAATTCGATGCTTTAATTATTTTTATTATTATTTTTAATAGAAGTTATGCAGATCTCTCTCCTTCTCACCCACCATCACCACCGCCATCACCACCATAACCACGCCATCGACCCCGTCCCGAATCTGACTGGCTGACTCGATGGCGAACCCAACCCTATTTCCTTCAAACCGAATCTGACCGCTGAAGTTGTTTTGGTTCTAGGAGCAATAGATTCTATATATTTTTTATAAAAAAAAATTGCAATAGGTCCTATATTGAATCATCTAATTTTGAATTTGCAAAGAGTTGATGACAATTTATGATGTGGCTTGGTGAATAATATCGAAAAAGTCCCCGTTTCTGTATGAGAATTGAAATTTGATTTCTTTACAGTTACTATGATGTGGGTTCTATTGAAAGACTCATTCTTGAATCTGGGTTTTGTGTCCAATGATGACCTAATTCTTGCAATACACAATTGAGCTAGGTCAAATGGGTTTTGAAGCCTCTTTATATCTCAATCGAAGTATCATGAGTTTAGGTAATCATGAGGATGCTGGATAGAATTGAGTTTGGAGGGAAATGGGGTTGGGTTCGCGATGGGGTCAGCCGGTCAGATTCGGGACAAGGTGGTGTGGTTATGGTGGTAGTGGCGGTGGCGGTGGCGGTGGTGATGGTGGGTGAGAGGGAGAGAGAACTGCTGAATTTAGAGTTCTATTAAAAAAATAATAAAATAATTAAAGCATTAAATTAATAATTTTTTTTAATTATAGTTAACTATAGTTATGTTTTATACAATGTGGCAAGTTTTATTAAGGTGGTGATATCACCACAAACTTAAATGTGGTGAGCAAATTTGAATCTTGTCTTGCCGTCCTCCAGAGGTGGTTCCGGTCAACATGGATGCCAGTAACTTGTCTTGCTCCACTGTGAGAGCTCCATCATGCCTCATGTGGGCCGGAGACGATTTCCAGTGACTGTTTAGTGTGTTCTTCTGCTGTTTGAGCTCGACATGTATATGGTATATATAAACAACCCACAATCCATTCCAAAACTTATCATCACCTCAAACAATTAGTATAACATATGAACACGTTACCTTTTCAAATTTCAAGTAAAAAACGGTCCCATCGTAATAAGTTCATTTGTAAGTACGATTATAAGAAAAAGGATTTCTGGTCTTTTAGTTCTCAATGTATCAGTAACATAGGTTTCTAATGAAGACCTTACACATTACGTTTTCAAATTTCAAGTAAAAAAAGGTCTCATCGTAATAAATTCATTTGTAAGTAAGATTATAATAAAAAAGATTTCATGGTCTTTTAGTTCTCAATGTATCAAGAAAATAGGGCCTAATGATGACCTTAAAAATCAAGACTACATGAACATTTTTACAACAACAATTTGATGACTTATAGTCCTACTTATCAACAGTTTGATGACTTGTAGTTCTCAATAGATCAAAATGGATCTCTAAAGAGGACATTAAAAAATCAAGACTCCATACAGATTTTAAATCAACGATTTGATGACTTGTAATTTTACTTATTTAAGAAATAGTTTTACAACCATCCGATTTATTTTTAAACAATCAAAATTTGTTCAAGGAAATCCAGATTATGTGTCTGGCCCGAACTCTAGGTTACTTGACCTAGTGGTAATAGGGTTATAATAGAAGGATTTAGAATCCTATTCAATGTAGACTTACTTTCCTTGTATGATTCACATTCTATGCATTATAATCCTCTATATAAAGAGTCCCCTATTATCAATAAGAATACACTGCGAATTTCTCTCAATTCCAGTTTCTCTAAAACAAGTTATCAGCACGAGCTCTAACCTTAGCCTTAAAAACCAAAACCCTAAATCTCCACAGCCCCTGCAGCATCCTCGTGGCCTCGCGACATCCCCACAGCAGTCGCATCCCCGCAACGGCCCCACAACAGTCCTTGTTGCATCTCTGCAGCGTCCTCGCGGCCTCGCGGCATCGTTGCAGCGACCCTGCAGTATCCCTGCATTGCCAAGCCAACAACTTTTCCGGCCAAAATTTTTGGCATCTTTTCGAGGTAAACTTTTCTAAAATTTCCCCTTTTTGAAGTTTTTCAATTTCTTCTTCTTTTTTCGGGGACTTCCAACATCCCTTCTTCTACCCCCATTTCTTTTCTTCGGGGAGACCAAAAGCCGAACTGTGGGGATTCGTGCTCACTCCAAGCTTAGAGCTTGTAGAGTCCTCCAAACTTAGAGTTTGTTGAGAAGAAAAACAATCAACCACATACATCATTGTTTCGATCTAATCCAAAACCTCTCTTGGAATCGGATTTTCTTGGAAGCGACTACGCTCAGAAATCCCTAATTTCTTGGAAGCGACTACGCTCAGAAATTCTTATTGTTTTCGTGGTAGCCTTTTACTCTCCGAAACTAACCATAATTTCTTGTTCTCTTTCAGGATGAGTAACCTGAATAAATTGGACTTTGCTCCATTGGGAACAACTGGCTCTAGATATCACAGGTGGGTTCGTGATGTCCGCCAACATCTCAAGGCCTATGGAATCCTGGAGACGATTCTCGAGCCTAGTCAGGACGTGCTAACTTTTGAGCAAGCTCAAACGTTGGAAGCAAATAGAGCAGCCTTAGAGGCAAATAAGGCGAAAGCCATCATCCTAATGACTCGTCATATGGATGATTCGCTCCAGTACGAGTATATGAATGAAGAAGACCCCATAAGGCTGTGGGTCTCACTCGAAGAAAGATTTGGCAACGTCCATGACTCCCTGCTTCCTGACCTAGAAGTGAGATGGCATAGCCCCCGCTTCTGTGATTTCAAGTCAGTTCTTGACTACAACTCGGAAGCACTTCGCATTAAATCCTTAATCGAATTCTGTGATAAAGAGATCACATATGCGATGTTGATTGAGAAGACTCTCTCTACCTTCCCCATCTCTGCATTGATGGTTACTAAGAACTATCGAATCGATATTACTGCAGGAATGATCACAAGGTTTCATGAGTTCATTGGAGCTATGAATGTCACTGAAAAGCATGACAACATCCTTGTGAAGAACTATAATTCGAGATCCGTGGAAACAGAGCATTTTCCGGAATCCAATTATAGTCGCGCCCCTAAGAGAGGGCGCCATGAGCGAAACCCTAAATTTAGGGACAATCCTGGACTTTCTAGTCTATATTATCGCTCTAATGAGGAAGGTAACCGCCAAAATAGGCAAACACGAAACCGAAAAGGTCAATGTGGAGAGAGTGAGGGACGTAACGCCTCTGGCCATGTTGGTGGCGCCACTAACACTAAAGGCCATCCTAATGACGCTTTCAAATCACCTCAATCAATGGAGTCTGAGCACAGAGATGTATGTTCTCGACGTGGAGTATCCGGTCATTGGGCACACATTTGTAGAGCTCGTGAAGAAATTGTCACCGCCTAAAAAGCATATTGTGAAGCAAGAGAAGCTCACAATGTGAAACAAGAAGATCAAGATGATGATTTAAAGTGAAGGGTTAAAGACTACAAATCTGACTGGGATCAATAGATCACCAATTTTGTTTAAGTCTTTATTTTTCCAAGAGATGTAATAGGCAATCACCATATTATTTTTGTAGTAAATGCCTATGGTTTCGTCTTTCTTCAATGTAGGCTCACCCAAAGTAACTGTGATGTCTAGAAAGATTTTGAGATAAGTGGCGCCAACCTTGAGCATGACGCCATGGTTGTTCCTCCCAATGGCCATGACGTCATACATACTAATTCCCATGGCTCCAACGCCATGATGGGAGATGTAGTCACACATTTTGCTTCTAATAGCGCTACAGACGCTCAAGCCCAACCAAAATCCTCATTGGTTGCTTCCAATGCCTCTCGCTCATTTTGCAAAGCCTGTTCCTTCGGGAAATTAGGACTGAGACCGTCCTATGCAAAGGATATGAAAATACTCATTATGTTCTTACATCGAATCCATGGGGATTCTGTGGACTGATTCAACCAACTTGCGGACGTTTAAATATCTCATGATGTTGGTTGACACGCAAACATGCTGGTCACGTGTTGTGCCATTGTCCACTTGTAAATGCTGCTTCTGCTACACTCTTAGCAAATACCATATGACAACGGGCTCACTCCCTGGATCATCATATTCCGTCAATTGGACTTGACGATGCTAGAGAGTTTACATCGAAGCCTTTCGATGGTTATTGCATTGGGACTAATGTTGGACATTATATTCCTATAAACACACCCAATTGGTCTAGTGGAAATGACTACGATAGTAGTCCGGACATTGGTAATGCGCACTAATTTCCTTATATCCTATTGGGATGATGCAATATCGCATGCAGCTATGTTAATTCATCTACGACCCACCGTCACTCAACCTACCTTTGCGTTACAGCTAGTGACTGGGTACAAGTATCGTACTTATGCATATTTGAGTGTGCCTTTATGTGCCAATTGCCCTGCCACAGCGCTTTATGATGGGTCATCACAGATGAATGGGCAACTACATTGGATTTGAGACTCCACAATTGTCCGCCATCTCCGTACCTCTTGATTTGCGGGTTGTCACTCTGCTGAGACAGTCTTCCCGTCGTTAGGGAGAGATAAGAACATGGATGTTCAACAGGAATGACAGGAATTGTCGTGATCTGTCCCCACTATGTCTCATCTCGATCCCTACTAAAAGTGACGAGATCACACATCTGCTGCAAATATGCCTGCAAGGAAGTACATCCCTATAAGAGGACGTAGCGCCATCCTACATGGAGGTAGGCATGGTGCCAACGCCAAAGAGAGTGGCACTCTGGCGTTACAGGCCATGACCTCAGCTAGGATGCGTGGGAGGCCCGTGGGTTCGAAGGATACTTTGGCACAACTCAATCCTTGGATCATCAAGACTCAAAATCCGTCTCATGAGTATCTTCTGGATTATGGTTATCATTGGGGGACGCCTCAACATCAGAACCTATTCCTGAGAATATAGAGCTCTATGAAAATTACATTAGTGTACATGAGACGTGGGATAGAAACTCC
The DNA here is from genome assembly GCA_025331145.1 of Rosa persica. Lineage (NCBI taxonomy): Eukaryota > Viridiplantae > Streptophyta > Magnoliopsida > Rosales > Rosaceae > Rosa > Rosa persica. The sequence goes on along the minus strand of WFKR01000005.1, from coordinate 4,033,148 downwards.
ATCATAATTGATGATGTAGTTGCGCATTTCATTGCGCATGAGTTTTTTGAGTCCGATGATATCGAACCACGCTCCGTTGATGAATGAATGCCAACGTAGAGAGATTTGGCCTAAATGGAAAGATGCGATCCAGGTTAAGTTGGATTCTCTAACGAAGAGGAAGGTTTTTGAGCCAGTGATGTCAACACCTCCTATCATAAAACTTATTGACTAATGGGTCTTCGTTAGAGAGCGTGTTGAGAAAAAGAGATAGTAATCTCGCCTTATGGTGCAAGGCTTCTCACAAAAACGCTCTGGAATCGACTACGATGAGACATATTCTCTCGCAATGGATGTCATTACACTCCACTACCTTGTCAGTTTGGTAGTTTCCAAATAACTTATCATGCAGCTTACAAATGTGGTCACTACGTATCTATACGGGGATCTAGATACAAAATATACATGAAGGTTCATGGTGAACTTCATCTACCCAAGTCAAGTGACTCTAGACTACGGAGCGCGTTTACAATAAAGTTGAAACGCTCACTAAAGTGACTACTTGATTGGGAAGGGATATGCTCACGCGTTTCCATAACAAGTTTCGGATTCTATCGCGTTTCATGTTGGACATGACCTTCATTGGAAGCTTTTAAAGAGTTAAGGGAAACCGCTAAACACTTGAAATCCGAGTTTGAGATTAAAGATTTTGGGAGAACACGATTATATCTCGGTTTGGAACTTGAGCATCGTGTCGATGGATGCTTAGGCATTTTGACAATGTCAAGCCTTCAAGCACCCCCATAATCGTCTGTAGTCTTGATCCTGAAAAGGATCCTCTTCGTCCGTAGGATGATGGCGAAGATGTGCTAGATGCACAAGACCGGACATCTCATATGTTGTGAACTTTTTAGTTAAGATATAGCTCTGCGCCAACGCGACGCCATTGGATTGGTGTAAAAGATATATTTCGATACTTGAGATGTACGATCGATATGGGCCTGTTCTATCCATACAGAGAGACGATGGATTCGAACCCATCACACACCAGAAACGCCTCCAACGCTGGCCTGCGTTTCCTATCCCCACCCAAAAACAATATGTGTTTTGGAAGGTTTTGCTGATAGTGGGTATCTCTCTGACCCACACAAAGGTCATTCCCAAACTGGTTAAATGTTCACCATAGGTAAAGACCGTGGTATCTTGGAGGTCTACAGAACAGATCCTAGTCGCTATATCTTCGAACAATGCAGAGATTATTGCTCTTCACGAAGTGGTTCGTGAATGTATATGGATTGGATCCATAATTATGCATGCTCGAACAGTTGTGGTTTGAAGTCTACCATAGATGAGCTTACAAGCATTTAGGATAATGCTGCTTGTTTTGAACAAATGAGGAAAGGCTACATCAAAAGCGATAACACTAAGCATAATCAGCAACAACAAACTCTCCTCAAGATCAAAGTGAACTAGGTTTAATCTGAGGACAGTGCAGCAGGCTTGCTCACTAAGTCATTGCCTAAATTTCACTTTCGAGAAACATGTTGGCAGCATCGTTTGCGGAAGTTATCCGCATCCCCATGATCGTAGTCATCAGGGGGAGATGCAGACATCAGGGGGAGATGTCTACATGTATGGTCTCGAAACGTGAAGGGTGTGTTGTGCTCTTTTTCCCCTTCGACTGAGATTATTTTTGTCTCACTGGGTTTTTGTTACTCGACAAGGTTTTTTTAATGATGCAACGAGAGAAGCACCACGTTTGGGCGACACAAGAGGGAGTGTTCAAGGAAATCCAGATTATGTGTCTGGCCCAAACTCTAGGTTACTTGACCTAGTGGTAATAGGGTTATAATAGAAGGATTTAGAATCTTATTCAATGTAGAATTACTTTCCTTGTATGATTCAGATTCTATGTATTATAATCCTCTATATAAAGATGCCCCTATTATTAATAAGAATACACAGCGAATTTCTCTCAATTCCAGTTTCTCTAAAACAAAATTATAATAATTAAAAACTCTCCATTATTTTCAACTATCACATTTATCTGTCTCTTACAATCTCCCAAAAACTGAAATTTAAGATCGCGGATTCACAAATCTATTATAATTCTGTGAGGTTGTTATATTAAAATCTGGAAACAAACGACTAGCCGTAGATGGGGCGACCAATAATTGCATCATCCATTTTCCAAGTTTCGGTCGGCTTTGGGATAAGCCTCTTCTTCTCTCTCGATATCCAAAACCCAATCCTTGTTCACTTTCACAAACCACTCCACCACCACCACCACCATGGCCATGACCACAGCCTCCTCAACTCTCTCATCCCTCTCATCCCTCTCCCTCCACACCTCTCCACGCCTCTCTCTCCTCCCTTTCACCGCCACGAACACTTCCCTAACCAAACTCAAGTCTCCCATTTCTCTCTTCCTCTCTTCCTCTCCACGCCTCACCACCACTACATGCAATGCCGAACAACCCGAGATAGAGACCACCTTCTTCGACAACGACGACCCCGAGTACGAGGCCGTCTTCGAGCCCCCGGAGGTCCCGGAAGGCTTCGTCCCGCCGCCCTCCTTCGACGAGGGGTCGTTGGAGACGGAGGACGAAGTAGCCGCTGCCTACGAGGAGCTCTACGGCCCCGCCTACAGCGGCATGAGCGTTCTCGGGAACGACATCTATGTGATGGACGCCAAGGTGAAGAAGCTGGGCGCTTTTGGGAAGTTGAAGAAGGAGAAAATCAGAGATGGGTTTGAGGAGAGAGTGGTTCAGGTGAGGAGGGTGACTAAGGTTGTGAAAGGTGGGAAGCAGTTGCATTTTAGGGCTGTAGTGGTGGTGGGTGACAAGCAAGGCAATGTGGGTGTTGGTGTGGGCAAGGCCAAGGAGGTCATTGGAGCTGTTCAAAAGTCTGCTGTCAATGCTAGGAGGAACATCATCACTGTGCCCATGACTAAGTACTTGACCTTTCCTCACAGGTATGCCATTTCTACTTCTCTGCTTTGATCTTGTTGAGGTTGCAGTTGTGTAGGTCTGGTTTTTGGTGGTGATGCAAATAATGCATTGTATGGTTTTCATTATGGATTGGTTTAACTTGGAGTCCGAGGCGAATTTGCTTCTGTTCCAAGTGAATTAGCTTTAATATTGTCACAGAGCTTCTATAATCTTGCTGAACCATATAATTGGTACGTATCTTCTTGATGCCTTGATGAGTATGGCTAACTGTAGTAGATAACAAAAATGGAAAGCTGCCTTTCTTTTGCACAATTATGGTGACATACTTCCCTAAAGAGGAAATATGTATGAGGGGTTCAGGACACACTAGATAGTCTGGTCAAAATTGCCCCTTTCCCTATTGCATTATCTAAGGCTCTAAGCCTTCAAGAAAATAATCAAATAGTGATACTTAATATGTGCAGTCTTACTTCCTGCAATCGCGTTGAACGTGTATATTTTAAGGCTAATTGATTCAACACATGTTGTTAGACATTCTCTGATCAATTATGACTTAGCTGAGTTAGCTCTATGTTTATCATCCTATTTTTTTCAATCGACATATAGTCCTTATGGTTGTAGGTTATCAATGCAATTTGTTTTGTGAACTTACTTTTGACTCACCATGCCATTCATATAGTTACTTAAACGGTTGAACCTTTTGATTCATAACTTAAACAAATTAGCTATGTCATCCACCTATTTAAAACAGATTCAGGGCTTTCAACCATTCTACATTACATCATCTGATGCATATGGCTAAATTGCTTAATACTCTGCAATTTTTTCTTAAAAGAATAACAAAAAAGGAAAGAAAAAAAAAAAGAAGAAGAAAAAAGCCCCTACTTTAATCCAAAACCCACTGAAAAGAGAAAACCCCCAAACCTTGACTTCACACATTGCAACCATGGCCATCACCACAACCTCCTCATCTCTCTCTTCCCTTTCTTCCCTCTCCCTCAACTCTTCTCCACACCATTCCCTCTTCCTCCCTTTCACCACTTCCTTCCCCAAACCCCCAAAACCCATCTCTCTCTTCCTCTCCTCTCCACGACCAACCACCCCCATCCCCAATGCCGAACCACCCCACATCGAAACCACCTTCTTCTCCACCGACGACCCCGAATACGACGCAGTCTTCGACCCCCCGGAGCCCCCGGAAGGCTTCGTCCCGCCGCCCTCCTTCGACGACGAGTCGTCGGAGACAGAGGAGCAAATCGCCAAAGCTTACGAGGAGCTCTACGGCCCGGCCTACAGCGGCGTCAGCGTTCTGGGGAATGACGTATACGTGATGGACTCGAAGGTGAGAAAGTTGGGTGCTTTTGGGAAAGTGAAGAAGGAGAAGATTCGAGATGGGTTTGAGGAGAGAGTGGTGGAGGTGAGGAGAGTGACCAAGGTTGTGAAAGGAGGGAAGCAATTGCATTTCAGGGTTATAGTGGTCGTGGGTGACAAGAGAGGTTGTGTGGGTGTGGGTGTGGGCAAGGCTAAGGAGGTTATTGATGGGGTTCAGAAGGCTGCTGTTAATGCTAGGAGGAACATTGTCACTGTGCCCATGACCAAGTACTTGACTTTTCCTCATAGGTAATGCTGCTTCTAGTTGTGGGTTTCGATTTATTTTGGTTGCAAATGTGTTGTGTTTTCGGTTTAGTTTGGATTGCATTGTTGCTGGTCTGCCCTGCTTACTGGTCTCTGTATCAGAGTTTGATAGTTTTGAGTATATATAGTGATTGGTTATAAATAGGAGTTGGAATTTGTTGAAATTGGGTTTGTACCTCTGTAATTTGCTGAGCAGTATGTATTGGATTAGTGTGTTTTCGTTGTAGTCTAAGGAATCACTTATGTATCACTGTGTAAGGGGGGTATTGAAGATATCTCCTCATAAAAAGTGTTTTAGTTGTGGTTGCTTCGATTTGGGGTTGATGAAGTGCACCTTTATCGAAAACCAGTGAATCAGTGAGTTATTTCTCAATTGTGGGATCATACAGTTGTAGTTCTGAGTTGCAAAGCTTCCCGGTCGAGTGCCTGAAAGCGCTGATGTGTAGTGTAGAAAAGTGTTTGAAAATGATTTCAGAAGGTGTGATGAAATTACTCAATTTCCCTGAACTTGAAAGATTTATCTTTGGCAAGTGTTTTGAGCTTCAGTTAGTTAAACAGGACTTAAACAGGACAGTTGACCCGCTAGACCTGCTAGTGCAGACATTTCCTGATATTGGTAGCTTAAGAGTGAGAGAAATAATGTAATTGCGCCTGAAATTACCAATGCCATTTTGATTTTGGTCATGACAACATAACTGAACTCTCTCTGTTATAATGAGTTTTATGATCATCTAAGGAACAGATTTGAGTACAAAGGGTGTAGTGTCTACATTATTCTTTTTGGGATCGACTATTATTATTTATCTGTTGTTGGCACTTGGTCCTAAAAGTTGATAGATACTAGATATAAGTTCTTTCTTATTCTTGGGGCTCCTAAATTTTTCTTATGCCAATACCCTTAGTAGTGCAGCATCTCGTGATCTCATTTCAGTTTGCATTTACTATTTTGTTCTCATGAATCACAGATCTGAGGGAGATTATGGAGCAGCCAAAGTGATGCTTAGACCTGCTTCTCCTGGTACTGGAGTTATTGCTGGAGGGTCCGTGAGAATTGTTCTAGAAATGGCAGGTGTTGAAAATGCTCTAGGAAAGCAACTTGGAAGTAAGAATGCTCTCAACAATGCCAGAGCCACCGTAGTTGCTGTACAGAAAATGAGACAGTTCCGTGAAGTCGCACTTGACCGTGGGATTCCAATGGAAGAGCTTTGGAAATGATAGACTAGCAAAACCTGTTTTGCATTGTAGATTTGTTTTACACATCGGAATTCTTGTAGTGCAGGCTTCTTGTCTTGTAAGAGTAGCCTCTCCCTCTTTTGTTCATTTGTTTTCCATCACAAGCTTGGTATATGTATGTAAACTGGGCGTCATAGCCTTATCATGTTTCCTTGGATTTACAAGAATTCAATTTGTCCCCAATTATTTGTTATGAAGCAAGGTTACAAAGATGTGCACTGCAAGGAGCGGCACTTCTTTTTCATTTTTGAAACATTTTTTTTATATCATATTGCAAAAACTTTCACCTTCACTGTTAAAAGTCGGTTTCAAATTACTCTGTAAATCATGACAAAAAAAAAACACAAAGAAAAAAGTATTTACAATGTACATTCTGCTGAAAAGGGGGCAACTCATAATTATGCCATGATATGGTAAAAAGCAACCATAGTCTTACTTAGAACTAAAAAAGATCCAAAATATTTACATTGCATTGTTCTTGAGGTTGGTGTGCACCAGGGGAGCCTATACTGAAGATTAGGGTACATTCCCTGTTTTCTCCAATAAGGATATGACCAAAAACTGTATCCTTGGCTAAACAGTTTAGCTTATTGTTCATGACAGGTACACCTTGTATTATTTCATGTCCCCAGTTTTTACATTCCTCCAGATCTTCTCATCCTGGCATGTATGCTGTCACATCGAAAGGGCTCATTTCCATAGTTTGACGACCTGATCATGGCTCCCTGAGGCAACCATATCAGTCTTTGGGGATGACGCCAGTGCAGCAACTAGCCCCTTGTGCGCTGAAACAGTCATAGTTTTATTGCTCTCACTTGGACTCCACAACTCCAGGGACTGCCAAGAACAAATGAATAATTAGATTTCAGCCAAAAAAACTCTCAGCAGTACAAGAGACCCACGAAATCGAGCCGGAATCAAATTGCAAACATTATAATTTCCGTGGGAAAGAGAAACGTATGAAATTGAGCCTGAATCAAATTGTAAACATTATAATGTTCGTGGAAAGAGAGAAACATGCTGTTTATCATCTGATGACCTAGAAACATTTTCATCTGTGCAACTAAAATGCTCAAGTTTGAAAGGAAACATCAGTGTCCAACTTTCTTATTCTACTGAAGCAACAGAATAATACCATTGTTTTCATTTCCTCTTGAATGTTCTAATGGAAGCATAAAAGACTAGCAGCAAGGATACTGAGTGCGTAGACTAATTTTCTCATACAGAAACATTGTTCAAACGGTCAACAGAAACAATAGATATTAAGTTACCTCATAACAACCAATGATCAAGAGTAGTGAATATCTGGGATGAAATGTGCATGATTGGAATTTATTGCCATTTGAGTGGAGTTCATATATGCATTTTCCGCTTGATGCAGTTGACCAAATCCGTGCACTGTCTTCACTGACAGAAGCAAGATACTTCCCACTTGTATCCCAGCAAATTGAAAGGACATCTTTGGCATGTCCAGATCCCTGAAAGGAGTTTTCTAGATGTCAAGTAAGATAAGCCAGAACTTATATATAACCTAGATGTATGGTTCAAAGGTAGTAACACAAATTGCAAGATATATTCTCAAGTTACCTTCGAGTGCAAGTCGAAACTGGCAGTCTCAACATCGAAAGTATTGACACTATTTCCTGAAGCAGCAGCCAAACATTTTCCAAATCGAGGCTGGAATCTGACTTGTTTGGTTGCTCCCTGCAGTTATTCCACAAAGAGATTTAGCTAACACTGATGAATGAAAGTCCACTTTTTATAATCATTCTCAGATTAATAGAGTACAGTGGGAGGAAATTGTCATCATAACAAGAAATGAAGGGAAATTCTAAAAGGTAATTGCTTGACACTAATTCATTTTGTGTTAAAAACAATTAAAACCACAGATACTAGCAACATTATACAATGGTTTTACTGCATTTGATTACATTAACAAATCCTGATAGCAGATATTCCAGAATATGTTTCTTCTACCATGTATTAACTTGCATATAGTTTATTGTCAAAGATGAATAGGATTTCCCTTAAGGGGTATTTCATATATTAGCTGGTATAATGTACCATTATACTAAAACAAATGCAAATATATTACCTTAAACATGCGTGTGCACTTAGATTGGTTGACATTCCACAGTCGGATTTCATCGTTACTATCGCATGATGAAAGGAGATTGAACTTCCTTGGGTGAAAATCTACTGACATTACATGCTCAGTGTGCCCTTCAAGCTTGGATATTGATTCACTTGGCTACAAAGACACAAAGAACGATAGATGATAATAGAAGAATCAAATGAACTAACAAAGAATCTTCTTAAGAATTAGAATTAAGCGGTAAATGGAGATCAAGATAGTGCTGATAATGAAAGACTCACTCTGGCTGCATCCCATATCTTCACATTTCTATCAAACGAAGATGTTGCAAACATTGTTGAATTTGGTCTAAACCGTACATCTGTAATGAGATGAGAATGCTCTTCGAAAGTTTTAACAACATCAAAAGTTTCCATGTTCCAAATCAGAACCTGCTGGCATATGATGATAATACAGCCACAAACTCATAGACTGAACAAGAAGATGATAAATTGGAATATTAGTGGAATTCATCAAGTAACCTTTTTTTCATGCCCTGCACTAGCTAACAACGTCCCATTTGATGAAAAATGGCAGCATACAACCTTAGCCATGCTTGAATGGAGAGAACAAATTTCTTCTAACCTGAAGCCTACCAATTGATGACAGAAGTAATGTTAATGAAAAGTTCCCAGCCTATTTCTCTTCAGCTCACTGACAAAACTAACAATGTGTGCATGTGTGGTTTTTTTAAATCCTTTCTACTATCACCATCCACTTATTTGTTGTATTAACTAAACTCTTATGCATACACTTTGTTAGTTCCCCTCAGCATCTCCATTTAAAAGAATACAATGTTACTAAGTAGAAGCAGAAGGACAAAACAGAAATTTAAATATACAAAATGAGAAGCTAAAAGAGAATTAGGAGAGAATGAATGGACCGGATATGGTGCTTGAAGCAAAGAATTACCCCTTTCGTGCTTTTTTTTCCCACCACGACGTTTTGAAGCCTTGAATGGAGTGCTTGTACCACCAGTAGCACTGTCATCCTCATAGGACAAGAAAGACTCGGTATTTTCTTCCACAGGGACATCTTCATTAGCACTCGTATTTTCCTATGGTTGGAGTTGCACATAGAAATTGATGAAAATTTTAGATAATTAAGGACAAAAGAAGGGGTGCGCTTGGAGGAAGTATCCAATACATGATGAAAAGTCACAAGTTTTTCTTAAATTTTCAATAAGGGGAGGCCTTTATAACGTGTGTCACCTACCAAATGACTGTCTCCAGCTCCTGATGCTGTCCTCCTCTCTCTGTCATCCTAATTTGAAATGATAATATTATAAAGTAAATTTAAAGGAAAATATGTATATCATCACCATGACATTCAACCAAGTCAAGAAAGTATCAATCATCAAATTTAGTAATCGAGCAAGTGAGTTAATCATGGTTACTTCCCAACCTCTAGTAACTGCTGCTGATCAGGTTGTTGCTGGGGCTCTGCAATTTGTATCAAGAGGTGACCCACCATCTGGTTCACCAGCAAGTGTTTACACAGGTTTAAGATATGTTAGTTAGACCTCTGCTGTAAACTAATTACTTGACTTTGGAAGTGGAAAGACATGAATGTCAAATGCATGTTCTTATTGACTCTGAGGGATGATTTTGTGTGTAACCGTAAAACATACTTATGACAATTCAAACTGGCACTGTAAACCATAGTTTCATGTCCTTAAGTTCTCATTTGGTATAACTTCCAGGAGAAGGATGACAATTTTACCTGATCACCCAAAGGTGGATGCTGATGTTCTGCTGTTGATGTCTCAATCAGTTGGTGGTGGTTTGGAGCCTGCAAAGCTGCGCTTACTACCTGGAGAGGCTCAAGCCATGGAAAATTTGATCAGCTTCAGAGGAAAGTACTAAGAAAATTGAATCAAACAGTTATAGTAATGGAAGATAGAAATTATAAAATGCTGCTAAAGGAGTTCCAATGGGGAAAACTTTAAAGCACTTACTTTTAAAGGCCTTCCAATTTGTAGTCCAGATTTAACTCCGCTTATACCTGACAGCATAAACATATAGAAATCACACACATACATGATGGAAATCAAATAACACACATTTCTTTCTAAGAATAAGTCTTCTTCAGAACTTCTACAATCATCATGCTCAGTTTAAGAAAACAGAATCTCATGATTTGAAAGAAAAGTGACACCAGTATGGTGTAACTAAATAATATGAAGGACGTGATAGAAATACATATCATTGACGACAACTACCAAGGTAATAGTGTAATACAAAGACAAACATAGTGTGCAGCTCTGATGCCAGATCAAACAATAATAGGAAGTAGCAGATACATATAGGAAGATCAGGTAGAGAACAAAGATATGTCTTATAATACAATTCAGAGTAACAGTACTTTTTAAACTTCGTGTAATACCTGCATGAGTCATCTGATATATGCAACTTCAAAGTGCTCAAATAGTAGAACTCCGAAATTGAACCTAGGTAATTACCTGCATCCTGAGCTCCAGTTAGTGGGAGTAAGGAGTTATGCAGTCCAAAAACCGCAGAGCCAATGTTGTTAGTCCTTCCGAAGCTAATGACATTTCTGTTGTCCTGCACCTGCTATATAAATTCTCAATGGAACTGTACACAATTGGGGTTCTTATTAGAGGGTTTAATGGATTGGACAATATTCTCGCTTACCTGCATTTGATCAATATTCTTGAGAAGTTGCTGATGCAGAGGGCTGACAACAGAATGATAAATGTTATTAAAAAGGTGAACATGGTTTGTATTCAGATAAATCCAACCAACAGAAAATCAAGCATTAATTTCAACAACAAAAACTAGTAAGGAACTGATTATACCTTGAACTGGTTGCAAGTGACTTTGAGATATTCAGATCATTGACACGAAGCGGATGCAAATTGGGTCCAAAATCTCCACCTGGTATCCCCAACCACTTACTAAAGTAGTCAATACTCCTGGTCCTAGGCGTTCGTCGAGACCTCTTTTGCTTGGTTGCTAAAGGTGCAGCAGGCACTCTTGGTAAATCTTCAGGCACTCTTGGATGTTTACGTTGTTGCTCATTCTCTCTCCTTTCCTGAAATCAAAACAAATTGATACACACCATGTCACAACCAAAAGTCCTAAAACAACGAAAACCAAGACTAGTTCAAACCAATTCACCTGAACCGGTGCTTCAACCTTGGCCTGATCTTGATGCTTCAATTGTGTCCTAGCCGAATACACATCATAAAACAAAGTCCACCATTCATTTAAGAACCCCTCCTTGGTATCAATAACTGAAAAATGAACAAACACCCTCAGAATTGTTAACTAAGCTAGAATAATCTGTAACACTAATCAAAGCAGAACTATCCAAACAACCCACAAGCACCACAAGGGTTCATGACTATGATCATGATCGAAAACCACACTTTTATTCATCAAATTCCTCTGCTACATTCTACTCAACAACACAAACTAATCAGTACACCAATTCAATCACCGGAGTCGAATAGAAGCAATTAGTACTAACCAACAGGACTTTCAGAATAGACATCAGCTTCTCTCCTGAAAATTTCAGCAGTGGAGTGCATGTTCTTCTTCACCATATAATCGTGCAGATAAAGATCAAGCCTATAACAAACAACCCTCAAATCAAACAAACCCGAAATCGAAATAAAAGAAAACAAGAACAAATAAAAAGAATACATTGAACTCAAACACAAGCCAACTCACATCTTTTCAGCATCCCAGAAGTCAACACGGCCCGAAGAATTGGCCATGATCGGTCACACCACCTTCAAAGAAAAGACCTACACAAGCACGAAAAAAAAAAAACCCGAAAAGCTTTAGAAAAGAATTGAAATTCCAAGTACCCAGATTGAGATTAGGGATATTGGAAGCACAATTGAAATAAGAAAACCTAGTTGGGTATTTGTGAGAAACGGCCAGACCAGAGAGAGAGGTTGAGGCAGTGAGTGTGAGCTAAGAAAGGTGTAACAGTGCCATGCAAATATAGAGTTGGCCAAAGAAAAGAGACAAAAGGCCAATTTGTTTTTTTCTATTCACACACAAAAAAGAAAGAGAGGGCTTTTTGTGAGTGAGACTTGTGTGTGAGGTTTTGGGTTTTTTATATACAGAATTGCCAATGGACCTTTCACTTTCGCTTCTCCGGGGTTTGAGTCTCTGTGGTGACAGACCAATGGCCTCGCGCCGCGTCATTGCCTGCTCAAAAGAGGCATGAAATGTCTACGCTTTTTTTTTTTTGGACAAACATGAAGCGTCTACCTAAGTCCCCATTGCTATTTTGGACATGGCATAGTTTTGAGTTTTGACAGGCTCTGGTTGAAGATTTGAAGAAGAAGAAGATGGTGATTCAATGTTTGGGTGTTTCTTTTTCCCCATTGTTAATTTTTTTGGTTTTTTTTTTAAACCCTCCTCCTAACTTGCAACCGTAGTTAATTGGTGCGTGATGTGGACGATTATAGCTCAACTGGTAGTTGGAGTCTCGTCACTTTCTTTATTCTCAAATCGAAGTAAATAAGCTTCTTTCTTTTTTAATTGTGAACGGTTCTTTAATGAAAATTAATGGTTCAATCAGTGGTGGTAAAATAAGGACAATTCGCTGATGACAGGTAGTGATTAACTAGAAGTTAAAGTAATGACTTCTCAAATCGAGGTATACAGTTTTTTATTTTTATTTTTTTTTAGTGTGAAGTGGTTTTTTTTATGAAAATTAACGGTCAGTTGATGGTGGTAAAATAAGGACAATTCGCTGATGACAAGTAGTGATTAGCTAGAAGTTAAAGTAATGACTTCTCAAATCGAGGTATACAATTTTTTATTCTCAAATAGAAGTAAACAAGCTTTTTTTGTAATGGTTCTTTTATGAAAATTAATGGTTCAATCGGTGGTGGTAAAATAAGGACAATTCGCTGATGACAAGTAGTGATTAGCTAAAAGTTAAAAGTCTTGTCACTTTCTTTATTCTCAAATCGAAGTAAACAAGCGTTTTTTTTTTTGTGAACGGTTTTTTATGAAAATTAATGGTCAGTCGGTGGAGGAAAAATGAGCACAATTTGCTGACGAAATGTAGTGATTAGCTAAAAGTTAAACTCTTGTCACTTTCTTTATTCTCAAATTGAAGTAAACAAGCTTTTTTTTTGTGAACGGTTTTTTTATGAAAATTAATGTTCAGTCGGTGGTGGTAAAATAAAGACAATTTGTTGACGACAGGGTAGTGATTAGCTAGAAGTTAATTAGAGGAACTTCATGTCAAAAATGGAAGGTTGCGTATTTTATCTGACAAAGTGATGAGATCGAGGTTTTGTTGAAAATGGACGAGAAAGTAGGGGTGCATGTTGAAATACTTGTACAGTTATAGAAAACGCGTGTCGTTTCTCATTATCAATCAATAATAAGTGGATGAGGGATTTACATATTTTATTCTTTTATTTGAATTAGAGTGCATATTTTGTGAAGAAAAATTACTTCTTATTTTTTTAAAAGGAATTTTTCTATCAAGACCTCCAAATCTCATTCTGAAAACTGCCTCAACTATATAATTTACATATAAAATACTTAATTACCAGAAGTACTATAGTGCACTTAATGTTTACATGTTCAATGTCACATGTGATGCGTGTGTTTGATGGGGTGGTAAGACAATGATTTCTCATTTAGGAGGTCATGTGTTTGATCCCCATCAAGAGTGGGGAGGGGTGAGGTTAAAAAAAAAAAAAAAAAAAGGTTCTATGTTACATGACATTATCTTAGTCATTTGTGTCATTATAAGGCTCATGTTCTACAAATGGTAAGTTTACGATGCACCTTCCATCTCCCTCAATCAATCTCAAGACCCGGATTGGAAGGCCTTCGAGGAATTCGAAGTGACCTTGAGAAGACAAAATCTAGGGTTTCGTGTTCGTGGCGCTAGTGAACTTTTGTTCCCTAGATTAGGCAACGGCGCGCTCCAGAAGAGCGAGGTGTGAGGCGACGGGCGTGACAACTGAGCGGATCAATGAGACTGCGTGTGGCTACGATAGTTATGTACATCCACAATGGTTTGGTTACAGGTGGTCGCTTTGATCCGGTGCTTCTCATCTGGGTGTAGCGGATCTGGTACTAAGGCGTCGATCGTGGTAGTACAACGATAGCATTTCTCGAGGGGGCGGCGGTCTGCTTTGACGCAGTAGCTCTAAAGAGACTTTTCTAACCGTTTTGATGCTCTCTAGGTCAGGGTCCAAGGAGCGTCCTCCCTAGACTACGGCAACGGTGGAGGATCGAGTCTGGCCGCCAGATTGGTGACGGGATGCTGCTTTCTTGAAGGCTCGTTTGAGGCCGATCTGGGGGGACGAGGTGTGGGAGGTACGTTTTGCGCCATTAGGCCTCAGCCTGCTCGGGCTGCAGCAATATAGCCTGTTTGGGCTAGCCCACTCTCTTTCTCTTTTTTTTTCTTTTGGATGTGGCTTGGTGTGGGCTTTTGGGGAGTGGCATAGCCCTATGCTGTCTTAGGTTGAACTTATTTCCTATGTTGGATGCAACGATGTACACCATGAAGGTCTTTAGGCGTCATGGTTTCAAACAGTTGCTTTGATTTTGGGGTTGTGCAGGCGTAGGTTGTTTCTTTTCCGCATTTCTTTTGAACTTTCGTTTTTTTTTTTTTTTTTGAATAATTGAGCATAGCATCAATTTATAATATGAGGGCCCTCAAGCTTGACTTAGTAAAATCATTTGATATTATTAATAGAACTTGATTCCATTTTCCTAAAAAATATGATAAGCTTACGGTACAACAGAATTTTGGAAAAAAAATAATGTTAATATGATGTTTCAGATGCCATTGAATTCCACTTGTGAATAGAAATAGAAAAATGCATATTAAGGACCTTAGCCGACTGCCTATTTTTGGGAAAATTAATATAGTAACCTTTTATAAGTTGATACCTCCCCAATTTTGAAGGCTACCTGAGATAAGAATCCTCATTCTATCTCATGTAAGCTAGGAGATTTAGTTCAACTAAGTAAGTCCTTTTAGCTTGTCAGCTAGGCTGGGTAGATCTTATGAAAGTGACTGGTACCATTTCTAGATCAACATCGTATGGTAAACATTATACATCAGTTGTTACTGCTTACATGGAACATTACCACGCAAAAATAAACAAGATTCCAAAACGAAGAGATATTCAAAAGAATCCAGATGATTCAAAAGAAATTGCAAGGAGTAATGTAGCAGATTAATAGAAGCATCCCAGTGACTATGTAGAAGCTAAGCTAGGCATCTTTTTATCTTAAAAAAGGAAAAAGAAAAACATAGGACGAGGAAAAGCATCTTTAGAGAGAGAGAGAGAAGAATAAAGGAAGCCAACAGTGGAGCACTATATCATGATCTCCACACAATATGATCATCAGAATAATCAAGGAGATGAAGTTCTTGTTTCAGTTCCCGTGCTGCTCGTCCTTCTGCTTCATCAAACCCAAAAAGAGCAAACACAAGGAGAAAGAAGCCAAGAGTGGCTGAACGATGTTATTCTCTCGCCAATAGTTCTCATGAAAAAAAAAGTTGGGAGAACTACTGCCATCTGCTTGGTGTTTTAACAATCTTGTCTTTACATGCCTGTCCAATGTAGTAGTCTTTAAATGAACAATAAGTTGACCTTTTAAAGGGCTTTCTCCTCAATCTTCATGGTATTTTTTCTGCTTGTATCTTGATCATTTGGCGCTAAGCCTATCTCACGGATTTGATGTTCCACAGAAACCAAACCAGTCTGCGAAAGAAACCTGCAGCGTAAACCCAATCAGCAAGCCATCAAGTATATCTCTTTTAAGTAAATGACATAACAAAATCAGATACAAACATTCATCATCTTTCTAAATCCCTGTAGGGGATTCTCTCGGCAGTTCCTTTCCCCAAGCAAAATGATCATTTAACTGGTCATTAGAAGTCCTCACTTGGACTTAACATAACATGCTTACACAGTTCACATCAACACATGCTCCAAAAAATCAATTTAGCCACCTCCAACTTCCCTCGAGCCGTTCTCAGAACCATGGAAAATTCAGCCCCAGGAAAATCCATGGACAATGTCTCAGTCCAATTCTACCAACGAAAGTACAACATGTCTTCATTATACCTCAGAGAACACATAACCATTGATAGCCAATACACAGGGTAATCAGCTTGGGATATTGACTACTAAACTATAACAGAGAGTAAATTTTCGTAAATTGGTGCTACATGTACAAATGCTTACCATATTATACAATATAAAGTGAACCAAATTATACCAACTATTACTCACACATGAAGCTCAATAACTACAGAAGTGTTTTTGGGTGTTCACATAGTATATTGATTGGCATAGCAGCAGCACAAGGCATCAAACCTATAGTATCAGTGGTAACATGAGACATTCGATCCGAAAACACATACTACTGCCAATACACATCCAAAACACACAGCAGAAGAAATCACAAACAAAGTAAAACACTTTAATCTCAAATTTCAGACCACCCACAATAACCCATATCCAAAAATTGACCAAACTGCAAAATCTGAAAAGGGTTTCAAAGAAAGGGAATTGTGGGTATTGGCAGACAAGAGTTCAATACCAGCTAAGAAGCAAGAAGAGAGTCATAGTGATGAGGACCAAGAATGCAACATGAAGAACCAACCAAGAGTCACTAGAGGAGAAAGCCAAGCCCAGCATCACAGCAAGGCATACACCCAGCATCACAAACGCTAGTCTCAGAGTTGTCCATGTGGGAGCCTGAAAATTCATTCATTCATTCAATCACCATAAAGATTTGCTCAGAATCATCATCATAATAATAATAATAATAAGAAAACGTACGTTTACACCAGGAGCTAAAGCCCCGAGAAAGACTGCTTGTGCAGATGAAATATTTTCCCCTTCTTGTGATTGTTTATTGGCCATTTTTGATGGTTTTGGATCTGGGAGTTTTTGTGGGTTACTGGGTTTTGTGAATGTTGGAATAGTGAATTGAGAGTCAATTAGAGTTGGAGACTAATTGGAACACTTTTATACACTGCAAACAAATTTTATAAGTTTCTCTCTTTATTTAATATAAGAAAACAACATTAAATACATAAATCTATAGTACAACTCGACCTAAATTGGTCGAAACTAATGGCTATACTATCTAGAGGAGGATTGAGTGCTCGCAAACTTCTCATTCCGGTATTAAATGTTCCAACATTGCGGCGGAGTCTATTTAAGAAATTTGTTTCTCTGAAGTTATGCTTGATAGTGAATTTTAAAAAGTTTCGAGCAATCAGCTTAATATCTTTAATGACAAACTTTAGTCTCCAAAGAGTATCACAAACTGCACTAACACAATCAGTTACTAGTTTCGAGTCTATTTCAACTTCAATTCTTTTAATGTCCTCTTGTCTAGTTTTGATCAAACCTTCTCTAGAGCAAAGCTTCAACAGAACGGACACACATCTGTCCAACTCTTCTTGAACCTGCCACAACAAGTCTACAAACAAAGTTTATAAGTTGTAAACACAAAAATGAGAGTGAAATTCACACTTTTCATTGTACAATTCATAATTCACACTTCATGTTTTTTTTTTTATAATTCAAACTTTATCTTTAATAATTTAACTTTTGTCTTTTTTAAGAGTTTTAAACAAAGAATGAAAGAATGAGTGTGAATTGAAAAATAGAGTTTTAATTTCATTTTAAAAAAAAATACTATAAAAAATTAAAAATAAGAAAAAATTTGAAGACGGAGCCTATTTTTTGTGGGAATGAGGGTTGCCGAGACTCACGTAAGACACTCGGAGGATCCACCAACTCCACCCATCAAATTTGAACAAATGTTTTATGTAAAATCCTGGTTTTTTTTAACAAAAAAATATTTTGCTATAACAAGGCATTTTGAATCAAAACAAATTGGGTCATGCTCCAATGTAAGACAATTTTTTTTTTCCGTAAAAGTATGAAACTTTGAGAGTTATTTAAGACATTTACCTTGAACTCGAGATTGTGATTAACTCATCCTGTCCATCAGACAGTAAAAAAGATGTGATCATATCCAATTGGTCACATACATATCACATAATTTTCACATTCATTTCTAGTGTTGTTGACAGTAGGACTTCACAATTTCATCCACCTGCATGTATATACAAAAATGCAGAAATGCATATTTGAACACTTCGACAGCAGTATGGTTCTCAATTGTCCATATAAGGACCCCTCACGGTTGGATCTCTCTGGAGCTGCTTCTCTCTCTCCTTAAGATACTGAAGAAGTGGTTGCTGCTCATTTCTTAGGTCTGTCACAGCACCACACCCATAGAGGCTTGTTCTTGGGTAACCAGAGAAACCTGGATGTAGAGGGAAACCAGGATACAATGTCGAGTCATCTATATGCATTGCCGGATTAGAAGCCGGAAGATTTCCCCATTGATTGAAATGATGAAACCTTGAAGTATCATAACCGTACAAGTTTCCAAGGTTACTGGGAGGATGAACATAATTGGGCCCACCATGATGCTCAAGGTTATGGCTTTCTCTGTACTGACGAAGCCATTCAGATGAAGTCATTCTATGTGCAGTTGGGTATTTGTCCACAAAACTCGGAATGATGGGACTGAAATGAGGTGGCCCTTGAGTAGCAGTCCAATGTGGATAGCTGCTTGCTTGTGAATATGATACATCAGAAGCATTATCTGCCATGCTGATCCCCTTATTAAACCAAAGGGGCTCATCATCTGGCAATAAAGGAGGGGCTGAAGGCACAGGAGCTGTATAAGAAGACGGAGAGGATAAGGTGCTTGCAAATTCGTGACGGCTGAAAGAATCTTCACTGTCACTTATGGATAGGCCAATCAAAGATTCTGAAGCTACTTCCTCAATAGGGCTCAACCTTGATGATCCATGTTTACTTGTCCCATGTGTGCCCTTCTCCCTACTGTTGCTCAAACTGCCCCTATCAAAGACCCAAGCATTAAGGGAGGGAGGGCCAGCGGTGACTGGAGTTTCCGGAAATGGCTGTGCCATTGTATCTGTGACAACAGGCTGCTGCTGCTTATATGACATGTTACGCCCAAAATGAGTCATGTCAGTATGGAAAGAAAAAGAATCACTCTCAGCCGGGTTTTGTGCTATAAGAAGTGACGTAGCCCGGCGCAAACATTCATCAGAAGGTACCTTTTGATCCAATGAATGTTTTGGAGAGGTTGGGTCCTTTAAAGCAGAGGTCATGCTGACTGGTGCTGAATTACGTCTGGTAAGAGGCCTGAAAAGAATAACTTCTTCCTCTTCCACAGCAATAGAGTTTAGATTTTCCCCACCACTCATTGGTTTCTCACATTCTTCTGGTGCTTTGTCAATCTTCTGACTAGACACTTTCAATTCAACATCGGATTTGTTAGTCTCCAATCTTCCTGACTCTTTCCTGTCCAGATATCCATTTGACTCTGTCATGTGGTATGTGCAAAATTTTCTTCCAGACTTGTCATAGACAATCCACTTTTGAGAATCAGTTGATCTGTTTGCAATTTTAATTGCAGCATCGATGATACGCTGAGAACGACAATCCATTCCACTTTCATAATTGTCTATATGTTCCCAATGAGATGAAAAATCAAGTAATGCATGTGATTGAGCTACTGGTGCAAAGCCCCTCAGCTCATAGTCTTCCCAGAGAGAAGCACCTTCTGGACACTTGGCCTCACCGACATTGGCATTCAATTGCTTTAGAAGATCAACAAATTCACCAAAAAAGTAGGACATAGCACTTTTGCTTTTCTCATCAACCCCATACGTTTCTGCTTCATCAAGAATGAAGACCAACCATTCCACAAAAACAAGCACAGCTGGTAGAAGGGGGCATGTCTGGATTGTACTAGCCTGCAAACATCTTTCAACAAAGCGTCCCATGAATATGAATGTGGCAGTCAATCCCAACTGTGTCAGCTCCATGTGCTGCATATCATTTTGCTTCTTCGAGTCTTTTGTTTCTGGGATCTTAACTAGATTCTGTACGATAAAGATCAGTACAGAAACAACCTGGAGCACTCGGTAAGGCCCTCGTCTAACTGAATCCATACGCTGATATGACTCCAATGAAGCATTTAGTTTTGTATCATCTAGTGCCATCAATGCATCCAACTCTCTCATAGTAGATGCGAAAGCACAAGGGAATTGATCCACACTGCCTCACATGAAAAGAGGAAACAAAATTCATCGGAACTTGAGCAACAAAGGAATAAATGTAATACTGAATCAGCAAAATAAGCATACATGCAAATGCAAAGAAGTTCAACGAGACATAACTAGATTGTCTCAATTACATTCTTTGTCATGACACCAGGTCCCTTGAGCAATGTGAAGCAAGTTAATACCTAGACTCTAACAGTCTAAGCTCAAGTTAAAAGAATGTAATGACCTCAAGGTACTCCGAATTTAGGACAAGTAGTAGAAACCGAAAAATCAAAAGATTTCATACGTATCCACTACAACTCTCTTTGAGAATATATGAACCAGTTAAAACGAAATGGGTAGGACCACAGCAGAGCATGAGATGCACCGCCAGAAATCAAAGGTTCAGTGCAGCAACATGACACATTAACTGAAATTTAATGCAGTCTAATGCAAGTGAGTACCTCAATTTTAAGTGGAGGAAACTCAGCGTCCTGATCATAAGAGACCACAAATTTGTATCCATTTCAGCTTTCAGCATATTATCATTGCTTTCTTGTTTAGTAATCTGAACACTGCTTCTTTCAGATGGATGTAAGAAATTAAATTGACAGTCGCTTGAAAGAGAATGTAAATGAGATGAGCTGTTCTGCAAGATCATAAGAAGCAAATGAGAAGTGCTATATATGGATATCAGATGGTGATATGCAATGTATCAATAAAATAATAGTACGTTGGGCTTTACCTTTTCAAACAGTAAAGTGAGGTTATCTTTGGCCTCAGGAAAGGGATTTTTAACAGCTAAACTTCTTATACAGTGGTATAAAGCGAGCAATTCATCACCAATGTACATCGCCAATACAGCTAACTGCAAATATCATATAGCAACTTAGTTCTCACAAAACTTCTAAGAAATGAATAAATGAGAAAAATTTATGAATGTACCTGATTTTGGGGGTTTCCACTATCTGGCCAAATTCTTGTTGCTTCCAAGTAGTGGGTGGCTGCAACTGACCAATTTCGGCTCTGGACATCAGGTTTTTCATATTGTTCTTTATATCTAGCAAGATCCCCGAGGCATACCAAAAAGCGATGGCACAAAAATTGGCATTTCTGCACCTTCTTTTGTTCCCCAAAGCTAATTATGCCTCCCTTTCTGAAGAACACAGACTCTTCTGTGAGGCCATAGCATTCTCTTATTTTCACAATCAAATTTTGGTAGAACTGAATTCCTTCAGATAGAAAGAGTTTTAATCCTTCTATATGACTATCGTGTTGAGGCGCTGCTGAACTTTTCTTTATTCTTTTACGAAATTCATCTATAAGCTTATAGTAAAGCTTCCACAAAGAATACTCAATGTCTTGAAGTTCCAGCTGTGCCTTATCATTCAGGATGATATTCTCATAACAGGACCTCACTTTCCGGTACAAGTCCTGAACATCAGAGTGCAAAAGACCTTTGACATGGATCAGTGCCCACAACTGACTCTCTTTGCTTGCAACCTGATTCGACCGCAGTTTCAAGAGTCAAACCAAACACCAATACAAGAGCTTTCTAAGTAAAGTGAACAAGTAAAGAACATATGTAGCTGCAGAAAATTACCTCCATTTTTTGTATTTCTCTCTCATCTTTGAACTGTGGATTAGCCGTCATGTCTACTTTGTTCATGCTGCAATATGACTATCGCATAACTCACCTATTGGTAGAAATCACAAATCAGTTCACTTGGCAGTAGCAAAAACAAAAACAAAACAAGATGAAACAGAAAATTGGAGACACCAAAGTGATGTCAGAAGTTGAAATATACAAACTAATGAATCTCTGCAAAGAGGTCTCAAACAATGAGGACAAGTTCTTCACAGACAGTACCAGATTACAATCAGAATCACATTTTAACACTACTGAGGCAATTGAGCTTAATCTGGGAATTTGAGATGGGAAAAGAACCCTAAAGTAGAAAACCACAAACCAATAGCAAAGAATTTAGGGAGGCATATATTCCTAATTTGATGAGAAGTAAAAGGTCAAAATTTAATCTACTAAATTTCCAAAAGATCTATGGCAGAAAAAGAAAAACGAAGAAAAGTAGACCTGGAATTGACTTCTGGCCACACAGAATATAATGATCTTCTACACCCAAGTCACAAATGGCAACTAGTTCAAACCTGGACTCTCCCTTCAACTTCTCTAACTCTGTAACTGATCAATCAAACTTTGAACATGCTCTCAGCTACCCACATGAAAACTGGAAAAGGAAATAAATTGGGAAAACTCACAATCAGTAGAAACCACCACAACAAGAGCAAAGAACAGCAACATGTTACCACAACGAGCAACAATAATGTAAGAAACCCACATCAAAATTCAACAAAACAAACACCAAGAAACAAAGTTTACACCTTTAAAGATGAAAAGAAAACAGAGAGTTTTACCAGAATTACCAAAAGCAAAGTCTTGCTGAGAACACACAGGAACAAGCTGCAATCAAGAAGGAACCCATTAGTGAAAGCCAGTAATCTACCAATGTTGGAAATTGAAATTGAAGCAAAACCAACCAAGAAAAAGCACACACATGGAAGAAGGAGAGCCATGATGAAGAGTTTGGGCACCTGTAGAATATTGCAGCTTCAGTTGTGAAACAGACAAAGTAAAAGGTGGCTAATGATTTTCCTCAGATTAACGCTGTTGTCTACAGGTCTTACCCAATTTCCAATTTTTCTTATATCATTTCCAATTCTTAGTCTGTGTCTGGTTTTCAAAAAATTGAATAGTAAAATCTTTGAAAAAGGAGAATAATTTAAAGCGTGCCTTATCAACATATCCATCATCAAATTTAATCTTGTACTAATTAAAGAGGATCACTTGTGGTCCAAGGCTCCAAGCCAAGAAAGCAAAGCCCAACTTTGTCTTGGGATTGATAGGGTACATTAGAGGACAGTGGACACCACTGTCACTGGTACAACACGTGTGCTTTAGGAATTGGCTGTGGTGGCCCTGTTAGGTGGTTGGCGTTTGGAGGGTATGTGCTCATCAACTGCTAAAATCAATTGTAGTTTAGTCATAACCCCTTGGTCATATTCGTAATCTAATACAAAAATGGTAGTTTAGTCATGAACTCTTAGTCATACTTCTGATCTATAAATCTAATACAAAAATTGTAGTTTAGTCATAAGCTCTTAATTTTCACCGAATAGGAAATCTGTAATTTGATTACATTTCAAGTAAACTGCGACATTATATTGATTTCAAACTTATTCTAAACTATTTGGTTTGGTTCATAAGTTACAACACAATGCGACGGAAGGCAATCACCCTTGCCTATCCCTGTTTATTCGTTAGGATGATTAGCTATTCAATATCTTTTTGTTCTCTTACCAAAAGAATAAATGATCAAGTATTCAAAAAATTGCTTCAGACAAGAATAATTTAGAATTATGACACTAGCTTGAATATAATAACATAATATGAAAACTAAATAGAACCCCCTTCAATGATTTCGCCGTGGTGCAAGTGGCACTAGCTTGCAGTGCAGAAATGGATTAGTCATAGAAGATGCATCTTCACGGAGTGCCGTATACGCATGAAGAGGACTCTAGAGAGAGGGAGATGATCAGACAATGACCTTAGTCACTGATCATATCGATAGAGAAATCATAGCCGTCAACCTTTAATAAGATTATTCTCGTGACTCTTCAGGATTAGAACAAAGCAAGAGTTCGAGAAAAGATCAAAGTGGAGTAATCAGAATAAGTCAAGGAAATGAGGGAGGACATGGACACATGGGTCTCCGTAGTAGTTGTTAGGTTTTACTGATTGGAACCCGTTCGAGCAAAAGATTCAAACCAAAAATGAATGCACTTCTGCATCCTACTGTTGTTGGACCGTAGAGAAAATGACTGATGCTTCACATCTGTAGCCTTCTCCCACTCTTGCACTGTATCTGGATTGAGATTTGAGAGGCATTTGGATTGAGATGTAAATTTATTGATCGTAGATTATCAAAATATTCAAATGCATCCGTATGTTATCTATTAAGTAAATTTGGCATAAACTCGAACAATTCTTCCTAAAATTCAAGTTTGAGCTAAGTTCGACTTGACTCAATTATCTTAACTTTAATTAGTTTGGACTTTGGATTGAATAAACAATTTAATTCATCTATCTTTACAATAATTTTATGTCCCATTACGTACTGAGCACTATTGAGTACCGAACAAACTTATAAGAAGAGTATACGTAAACTGCTAGTGTGCGACAGTGTCTTAATTAATATTTAGATCTTGGGGATATATCATACTTTTTTCATATATAAATCTTATAGAAAGCTCTTGCTTTAGGTTTAGGGCATTCTTCGACGATTATATCTACATCACTGGCTTGAAATGTAAATATTCTACAATATTCTGATATGTTATTGTCTGTCCCCTTTTCATTTGCACTTATGGGATCCAAATTTTAGCCGGATAATAAATGTGAGGATAGGTTTTGGTTTGGAAAACTTTTGAAACTTTGATAACACTTAAATAGAAAATTAGCACAAAATCGAGCAAACGGAAACGAACTTAATTAGCAACTGATAAAAGACCTCTACATAGTGCCTCCAATGTTATCTAATATGTAGTTTGATAAGAGCGCGTTAGGAGGGTTTTTTTTTTTTTTGGCGATGCTTGTTAGGAGCTTTGGAGATTGACGTCAAATTGTCTCAAATGTATCTATTGAATTCGTTCGATTTGGTTTGCGCAGATGTTTATGTGCGAAGCAACCTAACTAAACCGGCAAAACCATATCGGATTTGATTTCACACATACGTACTTTGACAATAGGAATCCTATTTGTGTAATGTCACTTGCATAAACCCACGTGTGCAATTCTGTAGCACAACGCCACCTAATTTCAACATCCAATCTATGTGCTAAACACCAAAAGTGCTCAATATGTGTTGATGGCAAGGTTTTCAACCATAAAAAAGCATGGGTCCGACCAAAATCACCAAAATAAACAAAAATTATCTCACTTACCTCAGTAACAGAGTTTTAATCTCACTTACCCAATTTAAAATAAAAATACAAATTTGCCTTCAACCTAATTAATAAATTACTGCCACCTCTCTCTCTCTCTCTCTTTTCATCGATGACGTTGTCACCGACAGTCCTATTCCACCACGGCTTCCCGAAGATCTAGCATGGAGTTACCAAAACCAGACTGTGGCCTCGCTCGGCTACCGACCGTCGCACCGGACCTTTAAGGCTTCTGCGACACCGACACACTTGCCTTAACGTGGTGGGAGATCTCGTCGCCAGCGACCAGGAGAAGGTGTTGTGGTCCAGCTTCCACCTTTGTCGGACTATCTGCACCACCCGGACCCAGACTCTGACCTAGTGATATGGTCCAGCTGCTGCGTAGGTGCCCAGAGCATTTCTCTAGGTGCCGAAATCTATTTTTTTTTTTAGACTTTGGGGATAAATCCGAGAAGGAAATAGAGAGAGGCGTCTATTGGGGGTAGAATTCCGGCGATCGAAAGTTATGTTGGAGGGCAATAGACATTTTGAATTGATGTAATCTCCTTGTTTCTTTTCTGTAATCAAAGTTTTATTTGTCTAAATTTAGGGATATTAGTTCCCATTCTGGAGACTGAAAGTCCTATTAGGGGGCAATAGACGTCTATTTGGGGGCAATACATGGCTGATAGACGTCTATTGGAGGGCAATACATGGCTGATAAACGTCTATTAGGAGGCAATAGATGTCTATTAGGAGGCAATAGACTCTAGAGACAATAGATGCCTATTAATAGACGCCTATTGGGGGGCAATAGACCTCTATTGCCACCTCTATTGGTGGATAATAGATGTCTATTATAGTAATAGACCTTTCCAGTGAGGTTTTCAGAAAAGCCCGATGGGGTGGCAGCCGGTGACCGGGTTCCGGAGAAGTCTCCTATGGTTTCTCTCTCTTCCATTTTCTCTCTGTAACGCCCCAACCTGCACCTCACCAACTTAAGCATGTCACAGTACCGCGGGTCTCTAAAACATAAATTGAACGCTCAATTTACATCCTAGAAAACCGCTAGGCATTTTGTTTAAAATTTTTTTGTCTAAACACAGCGGAAACTACATGTACTTTTGAGGTGAAAATATTGAAAATCACTAGAATCTATTTCATTAGTCCAGAACTTGGACAAAGGCCCACATGAGGTATGAATTTCAATGAAAAAGAATTCAACTAAATTTGACACGAGGCTAGATATCAATAAGTTATGGAACATGAATTTCAAGAAATAGAATTCAGAACAAACTGCAAACGAATATTTACAGAACTCGTTCCGCACACCCAGTTCCGTCCGCTACTGTCCCGTCATTAGTGTACAATACCTACATCCAAACTGTTGTTGGGGTGAGTTTTCGTCCTCGCTGTTCAACAAGAACTCTAACTTAACTAGGTTTAAAATGTTTGGAGCTCCACTATGAAAACATGTTTAAACCAAATAATTAAAGGAATGACAAACTCTAATGTTTTTCAACTTGAAAACTGATGCATGATGCTTAAATAAATACTGTGCCAAATCCAAGTATTACCTGATGGTCGGTCTCATAGACCCACTACACGATCTTACCTCAAATTAATTTATAACCAGGTAAGCATAGCAAGAGTGTCCACTACCTAGCTACACACACGTACCGAGTCCGTGATTGTGGATACTCGGACGACCGACATAGCTAACTCTCCGGAGGTTTATGGAATCGAACCCAAGGAAGTCAGTGCCCCTTTCGCTCTCAAGCCATCACATTTCTCATAATTTGGTTAGTATGCATTGCGTTTTAACATAACCAAACCATACCACTTAACATGCATAACATAATACAATAAACCATTAATCGAGGAGAGTCTTAAATCCCCTATCTGGAATACGATGCTTTCTCTCACGTACTCTGAGAGTCGTGAACCTTCCGTTCCTCGAATAACTGGAGTCCTAAGTTCCGACATTTCAATAGTTCATAATCTACTGAACAACTTTTGAAATCTCAACGATTAATAAATCGTCCAACCAACTACTCCTGGTTTGATCAGGAGTTGACCAACTTTGACTAGGTTTGACCAAAGTTTGATCAATTGAGACTGGTTCGATAATTAACCCAAATTATCAAATATTACTTAAAATTACGATATAAACTAAATACTACGTGTGTGTGTATCAAGTGCACCCGATTTATTAAGGTCACCCGATATATTAATTTCTTTTCATTACTTAATCATTTTGTCACATAGTAATTCCGTCGAATCACTACGGAATTAGGACACCCATCGCAATTCCAACTTCACACAAGGTGTGCCCAAACTACTAAAAACACCCAGAATAATGACTTGATCTCTTTTCAAACATTTAAAGCGATTTCAAAGGCAACTGTTATAGAAAATCTTGCAAACGTAAACCATCTCGATTCACCATTTTCCAAACACAAATTCACAGTAAGCATACAAACATGGCAACCAATTCCAGTCCAAATACCAATGACCACATCATCAATTCATCCATACTCTCTCCCTAATTCAGATAACCACCACGATTACAACATCTCGACCAGAGTCAATAACCAGGAAGAATTTGATTCCAACCTTATCAACCACAGAACAGAGTTTCGATCGAAAGTTTCACAATTTTACCCTCAAGAGTTCGATTTGCAAGCCGTCGACTTAACGAGCTGCTTCTCTTCCCACGCACCGTAGCTTCCCGGAATCCGACTAAGGACGAACTGAGAATTCAACGCACCAGCTAGCAGTTTCTGGGATTTAGCTTCAGTCTAGAATAACAAGCATCAACGTGTGAAAACGAGGTGGATAGCGAACCAAGAGAAGCCAAAGAAGTCGCCGGCGTCAGAGAACAGCGCCGGAACCGAGAGCCCCCAGAAACCAAAATCAATCAAAGTCAATCGAATTGAAAAAATAATTAGTCTAGCGTGTACATAATTTCGAGGGGATGAATTTCCATACCACATGCAAGCCAATCGGTGGCCTGGCGTCGCCGGAATTCGCAGAGGTTACCGGAGAAAGCTCGGAGCTTCCAGTAGTCGATTCTCCGCTCACCGTTGATGCATTGACGATCTAAGGATTCTGGGAGTTAGGCGACGCAGAGACGAAGAGAATGGTCGCTGTGCGCGGTCGTGGGTTGGCCGGACGGTGGCGTGACGGCCGGGTCACGTTGTTGGGTCGTCTCGGGTCAGAGAGCTCCCAGCTCTCGCTCTCTCTCGATCTTCTGATTCCCACTAACAAAACTCATATATATATATATATATAGATTGATTCAATTAACGATGGACGGCCAAGATCAAGAGGTAGAAGTCTGGACGGTTGAGATCGCACCGCAGCATTTCCTTTTTATTTTCTAAAATCTCCCAACTTTGGAAAATCAATATAAATGGCCCGAGTACCCAAATAATTCTTCAAAAATTTCCACGAACTCATCGTGTCGTGTACTTTACTATCCAACTCCTAAATTGAGGATTTCACTTTGTGAAAATTTCTGAAACTATTCTCGAGTACTTTAACTTTTATCGAGATCGATAAGTAAATTATCGAACTATTTCATTTAAGCTCGATAAATTTTCCGGAGCGCTCTCTCTCTCTCTCTCTCTCTAAATAACAAAAGGATGAGGGTAAAATGGTATTAAAAAAAAAACAAAAAAAAATCTTAATGAGTACTAGGGAAGGCATACTTAGACTGTTTTTGGTAAGAGTGAATTAAAAAACTTAATGAGATAAGTGGAAAAAAAATCTCTAAAAATATGGTAAATGGACAAAAACCTAAAGGGGAAACCTCATGCACATGTACTTGTGAGCTTTCGACAGAAAGTCTTTTTTTTTTAATTATTTTTTTTTATCAGAGAAAATATTTATTTAACTTTTGACAATAACTTACAATCAAGGAATTTCTAGTGGCCTCATTAAACCCAAGCAAAACAAGTTCCTAGGAAGAGTACCACACTCCAAACTTAAAAGAAGGGGTCGTGATCACTTACCCAATTTCAGCTTTAAAAAGCTCACTTACTCCACTAAGAGTTTTTTAACCTCATTTACCCAATCTAACATCTACTGAGAATTTGGCCCCTATTAATTAAATTGAAACTGATCGATCTCTCCTCTCAGACTCTCTCTCTCTAAACTGAAACTGATCGACCTCTCTCCTCTTAGACATGTTAATCAGGACCTATCTATTTGTGATGGATTCTCCACCGGCGAAGAGCTGGAGCATCCACACCCGACCCGAGATAATCGCCTACTCCGACATCTATCGCGCCCGCCGTCTCTCCGACAACCTTAGCATCGCTCTTAAGGAGGTCCACGACTACCAATCGGCCTTCCACCAAATCGAGGCGCTCTAGAAGCTCCACGGCTACCCCAACTTCGTCGTTTTGGATGAGAACTTCTTGCGCGAGGACGAGGACTCCGTGCTCGTGCTCGAGGTCAAGAGCGGCGAAGAAGAAGGAGGGTGGGATTGGCTGCAGCGAGGTCAAGAGGTGGATGTTGCAGATGTTGTATGGGATCAGAATATTATCGTGCATCGGGATTTGAAGCCGAGCTCAGGTTGGTTGATCTCAGGAAGGAAAGAAGAAGGAAGAATGAAAAAAAAGTGTTATTGAGGTGTTATACATGTCTATTGCAGGTCAATAATACGATTATTAGGGGTCAATAATATGATTATTGGGGCAGTGATAAGATTATTACGAGGCAATAAACCTACAAAAACTTTCAAAATTATAAACATCTTCATTTTTCATTAATATTGATATCTAATAAAACTTGTTATTGGGGGGCAATAATATGATTACTGGACATTATTAGGGGCAATAAAATCAGACGCCGGAATCCGGTCATTAGTCAGGTCAACGGATTCAGGACTTCGGTGACCGGTCGTCGGATTTTGAACACCGGAATCGGCGGCCGGCCACTGATCACCGGAATCCGGCAAGGTTTTTCCGATGACTTCTCCCTCTAAGTGAGAAAGAATGAGAGGGCAAAAAAGTCTCAAAAATAAATAAAAAAGAATTAATTGGGTATTTAAAGTGTTTGTGTGAGTGGATAATTTTTTTGAGTGTTTGGACAAGTGGAGTTTAACTCTAAAATTCAGTAAATGATCATTTCCTCTAAAAAATATATATCGTTTGTAATTGATGACATGTGTCAATCTGACATCATTTGCCACCAATAATTAGCAAACGGTAACTTCAAAGCTGCCTTCGCCACACAATAGACTTTCAAGCATTATTAAATTATAATTTAGTTACTATTTAATCATGTATATAATTATATCAATTTAATTAATTAACGATCAAATATACTAAATTTGCATGACATACTATATATATAACCGTAGATTTAGTGGTTATATATAGTATGCCATGCAAATAATCACCAAAAACAGAAGAGGACAGAAAAAACAGGAGGAAGAAGCGGGCACCCCAAAATTAAATCAGAAAGAAAAGCACGGCCACCAAAATCAGACATTCCCTTCATTTTTGTCTAAAGAGCTTCATAACCTGCCACCTTATTTTCTTTATATATCCTCAATCCCTTCTCCTCAAACTTGAAGGAAGGGCAGACACCAATTGGAAACCTCTTTAAATTCACAAAGCTTTTCTGTTTGTCAGCCCAAAAATCTGGAAATGGATCTCAAATCCTGCCTTGTTGTTCTCCTCGTGGCCTTAGCCATGGTGGCCGCAGTAGAGTCCTCAAAGATCCACGATGCCGCCTGGGGTCTCAAACACGGTCACAACAATGTGGGTGACATGATCGGAGAAGAAACTGAGATGCTACTGAACTCCGAGGCCGGCCGGCGTCAACTTATGCAAGGCCGTTTCATTAGCTACGAAGCCCTTAAGAAAGACAACATACCGTGTGGCCAGCGCGGCAAATCCTACTATGACTGCAATAACAGAAAGGAGGTCAACTCTTACCGCCGAGGTTGTAGTTACATTACTCGATGCGCCCGCGGTGATTGAAGAAGCTAGAACAAGAATAAGAAATTTTTCGTCCAGATTTGTGTCATGGAGATCAGTAAGTCTACTACTTATGTAGTAGTAGACATGAAAGCCAATTGTGTCGATCAGCTCTCCCTTCTACTGCATATTATATATGGTATTTTTGACGTTTTTGAATGAAATAATTACACAATTTTCACCATTTCAGATACCCATTTGGAATCAGTTCTCTTGCTAAGTTCAATCTATGATCAATATTTATGTATGTAAGGAAATTACAATATTTGATAAGTTCTTGTCTGTCCCCTATTCATTTGCACATATATAGGGTCCAAATTTTAGACTGATAGTATATGTGAGTATAGGTTTTGATTGGAAATTCAGAAACGTACTTTGAAAAGGTCTAACACACTAAACAGCAATGAGCACTGAAAGAGTAAACGGGGACAAACTTGATTAGCAAATGATAAATCTATGGGAAAAGATGTAGGTTCAAACAGGGGAAAAACGCCTCCATCACATGGGAAACGAAAGTCCTTGATAAGAAAGCTTAGAAGCTTCGGAGATGTCAAATTGGCTCAAATGTATCGATCAAATTGGTTCGGTTTGGTTTCCGCAGGAATTTGTGCTAAGCAAACCAAACTAAACGTGCAAGAATAGACCGAATCTCACCCATGCTAAGCAAACCAAACTATACTAGCCTTCTTGCACGCATGTTGCGCGTGCAAAATCTTTTTTCTATTGTTTATATGCCTTTGATACCAAATTGTGATGTCCTGATTTTCAAGCATAATTAATAAACAAATACAAATACACATGGCATGATAGTTCAGACATCAACAATAAATACCTGTAAAAAAAATCAACTTAAAACAAGTACATGATAATGTCTAGAATGTACAATGTCAATACAGACTCGTTCTTTAGATTCATATATTACATTATGCAAAGTTTACATATTAAGTTGCGTTAACAAAATAATAAGTAAACACTCCCTCAGAGCTTACTACAAAACTGAAGTCTAAAGGGTTAGGCAACAATTAGCTTTTGAAAACCTACTGTTACGACTGCACAATTCCTACTTCAACATGGTTTTCCTGACCTGCAAGATCAACCCCTATACTATTGAATACTGCACCGGGTTGCAACAGCAAATCTGGTAAGCTTTTGACAGCTTGTATGAGTAAACTCCAACAAACAAATAGAAGACCAAAATACTGAAATTAAGCAAATCACACAAAATAGTAATCCCTGCATATGATTTAATTCAGGTGATTACATGGAAGCAAGCAAATGATAATCCCTGCATAAAGTTTAGTTTAGGAGATTATATGCAATTAAAATAATATAGAAGAATGGTAATCCCTGCATATGATTTTAGTTCAGGAGATTACGTGGAATGAAAATGTTTAAATAACACATAACATAACATCACTCAACGTACAGTATAATTTAAACACCAAATTGTATTATAGCCAATCAGTAATATTAATCATAATCGCCACTTTGGTTATACTATACGAACGCACACATTTATAAGAATTCCAATCACAACCAATACTAATGCTACTAATATCAACTATAATTCACAATAATAAAACTCAAGAAGCTCATTTTTATGCTTAAAACTCATTTTCCATACCCGTGAATCGCAGTACTATGAACCCTAGTCGATCGAGTTCATATAATTTAAAACAAATATTCATTTCCGAAAACGATTTATAATTTATCAATCAATTCCGAAAAATAAGTAAATATGTTCATAAATGAACCTCGTGAGATTTACTCACATAAAATCCAGTTGCGTCTTCAACGAAACAACAATAATTATAGAACACCCTTTGTCAAGCACCGAATAAAATAAGATCACAACTCGCATACGAATCATAAAGCAATTTAAAGTTCGAAACCCCCGTTCGAACCAAAACCCTAAAAGTAATGCCAATCAAGGCGGAACTTCGTCGAGGCCACTCAAAGTCTCTGGAACATTCCTACCATTGATATATCTAAACTACAAGTCAATCGAGCGACCGAATCCTCACGGATCGAAAATCGAGACAATCGAAAATGGTAAAAACCCTAACATTTTCATACGAACTTCTGAAATTACATATTAAATATGAAAATGCTCGTATCGATAAGTAGATGATAAATAACATCAGAAACTGCCCCTGGTATGGCCGAAAACGCCACCAAGCGTGCCTGACCAAACTCAAAAACTACCCTTATCGAACCGTCCCAAAATGTGCAGTTGTGCACAATGAAGAGATGAACAACTTTTGTACCTGGAGTAAAGTCAGATTCAGCCTAGATCGTCCTAGATCAAACTCCCGAGATTGATCAATCGTGGCTGTCTGATCTGCATAACCGATATGAGTCGTTGATCTTCCAACCTTGATCTTTTGTTCCACACTTTGAATCGTCCTTCAAGGCTTATGTGGATGCGATCTAGAGGAGAAGAGGAATTCAGAAGTGATAAGGATCGGCCCCAGAAATTATCGGAATCAGAACTTCGACCAAGTCGAAAACAGAGCTCTGATCTGCCGCTTATGGTGATTGTTGTCGTTATCAAGCACCAGAGGGAGAACCGAGGGGGGGGGGTCATAACCGTGAATGAGTTTGCTTTGGTGGCTTGGTCGGAATATGCCAAAAAAGGCCAGAAAATCTGGGTCCAGTCAACCGGATTTCATCGGGTCTGAGGAGAGAGAATTGAGAGAATATGAGGGGAAGAAAAATAGAGAAAAAGAAATTTGGGGTTTTATGAAAAATCCCGGAAATTTCCATGTTTATAGAAATTTTCTAAATTTTCAATCGCTCATAACTTTCTTATACGATCTCCGATTTTCGCGTGACGCATATCCACGAACTCGTATTTACACGCTCTACGACTTTCATAAAGGAAAATTTTGGAAAACACAACGTGTAAAAAGTCAAATTTCGCACCTCCTCTAAAATGTGCATTTTGAATAAATATATGTCCAGGATATTAATTTCCACTCCACCCTGAACCATATAATCGTCCTAACAATCTATTCAATAATCTCCGGAAAATCATTATAATTTAATAATGAATTTCTAGGATATTATAATTATATACTTATATATAGTTCGCTTGGTTAATTTTAATATAAATCTTCGTTTAATACACTCCTATTGCGTGCAATTTTTTTTTTCTCTCTTCTCTGCCGCACAATCCTATATTTCCATATTTAGATTTTCATCTATGTTTTGATATTTTATAGTATTGACCCTCCTTTTTTGGGTAACTCTGTCTCGGCAATATAAGAAGTTTTGTTGATATTTTACAGTATTATCCCTCCTTGTCTCCTTGATGGTTTTAAATTTTTCTATCATGGGCAATTTAGGAAGTTCAACTTTTTTGGTATTTTACAGCTTTAACCTTCATGTTATGATTTTGTAGTTGTTCTAGCATGGCAAATTGGGAACTTTGAAAAAACAAAAAAAACTACAGTAAACAGACCTCTCTTAATAGAGGAGATATCCTCTATCCTTTTGTCTCGAACTTGAAGGAAGGGCAGAGACCAATTGGCAACCACTTTAAATTCACAAACTTTTCTGTTTGTCCGCCCAAAAATCTGGAAATGGATCTCAAATCCTTCCTTGTTGTGCTCCTCGTGGCCTTAGCCATGGTGGCCGCAGTAGAGTCCTCAAAGATTCGGGATGCCGCCTGGGGTCTCAAACACGGTCACAACAATGTGGGTGACATGATCGAAGAAGAAACTGAGATGTTACTGAACTCCGAGGCCGGCCGGCGTCAACTTATGCAAGGCCGTTTCATTAGCTACGAAGCCCTTAAGAAAGACAACATACCGTGTGGCCAGCGCGGCAAATCCTACTATGATTGCAATAACAGAAAGGAGGTCAACTCTTACCGCCGAGGTTGTAGTTACATTACTCGATGCGCCCGCGGTGATTGAAGAAGCTAGAACAAGAATAAGAAATATTTCGTCCAGATTTGTGTCATGGACATCAATAAGTCCACTACTTCAGTAGACATGAAAGCCAATTGTGTCGATCATCTCTATCTCCCTTCTACTGCATATTATATTGTATTTTTGACGGTTTTGAATGAAATAATATCAATTTTCACCATTTCGAATACCCATTTTGAATCAGTTCTCTTGTAAAGTTTACCCTATGATCACCAAGAGGCGATTAAATCGGACAAGAAGTTGGTATCTTATAATCTATTTTTGGTACAATATGTAAGGACTCCACAAAATTTGATAAGTTCTTGTGTTTCCCCTTTCCATTTGCGCTTACATTTGGTTCCAAAATTTAGCCTGTTGGTATGTATGAGTATAGGTTTTGGTTGAAAATTTTGAAACTTTGAAAAGGTTTAACACACTAAAGAGAATGAGCACTAAACGAATAAACAGGGACAAGCTTGATTAGCAAATGATAAATCTATATAAGAAGATGTATGTCCAAACAGGACAAGAAAGTCCTTGATAAGAGGCTTAGGAGCTTCGGAGATGTCAAATTGGCTCAAATGTATCGATCAAATTGGTGAATTTGATTTCCACAAGAGTATATGTGCGAAGCAAACCTAACTAAACCGGCAAGCCCAGACCGGATCGATTTGATTCAGCCCATACTTACTTGGTCTTTGACAATAGGAAACCTTAGCTACTCGTGCGATGTTACTACATATTTGTGCAATGTTATTGCACTACACCTTTTTTTTTTTCTTTTTTCTTTTTTGATATTTTGGATGAAGTACGGTACACAATTTTTAGAATTTCAGATACCCGTTGAATCAACTATATGGGTGAAAAGAGTATGAGAGGTGATTAACACCTAAATGAAGTTAGTATCTAATTAAGTATCTATTTTTTGGTACGTTATATATGTAAGTAGCTTAAATGGATCAACCCCTTTAACACAAATTGCCATAACTTCTTACTTAGATTGCTTATCACATCGATACGAACAACCATTGCAGGTTCACCTTCAATCTACCTAATTTTCAAAGGAAGATGGGCAAGCATATATCATATATGTTATAAAGTACCTTTACCCACTGCATGTGCACTATAGTAGACTTACTGCATAAACCACACGTACATGCGCAATGTCCTAAAATAAAGTACACAATATTGCGCATATGTATTGTATATGAAACCTATTTAATTTGAGTCTCACATTAGAAAGATTTAAGTCCTATATATGGTTTTATATTAGTCACGCACTCTCTTGACAATGAGGTAGAGGTACGTACTAGGAATTTTGGACAATGCTAACCTGTGACTGGAAAAAAACCGGAAGTAGAGTGGATTAATTATTTCAAAATATGAGAATAAATAACGATCACCCTCAGCAGACAATAGTGATTATTGTTCTGATCCCCGCATAGTGCAAGCTGCAAAGAGCAAGAGATTCATTCCACACCGTAAGGTGAAAGGAAGCCATCATCGTCAATGTCAAACTCCGATAACTCATACGGTATCATTAGATGATGAAATTCCTAACCACGCACATCCAAGGAAATGATGGCTCTAGCAATGCGTTCGAAGTCTTTAGCATCACATATACAAAAGAATTCCTTCTGTTGCTCATATCCCGATCAGTAACACTTTCTCTTCAAGTATAACTGGAATGTTTGTGGCCAAAGGTAACTAGTTTCTCTCTCCCAGGAAAAAGTCTTGATTTGTGTCCAAGAATCAGTTCCCAGGCTGTATAGTGTATACTACTGCAAATCACACATGCCCCCCACAATATTTTGAATCACCGTATGTTTTTGCACCAGAAAATCTAATGTCAACAACTTCATAATCTTTAGATTTAGGATCATAGCCAAACCATATAGTTCCTGTGAGTTGAGAGATTGGCCTTACGTAAGAAAATTCTTCGACCAAACGGCTGTGCGGTAGCTTTGACCAATCTGGAAGGAAGGGATAACAAGTTTAAATCAATTGCAGGATTCCATAGAAACACCTCATTTTTAGTTATCCCCTCCTTTAGAAGTAATTAAACAAACAATTCCGTCACAATGGCCTATAATATGAAACGAGTCGACTACCCTGACAGGCTGATAGGAATATTGAGGTCTTCCGCTAAAGAATAATAATAAGCCCACCACCATGGTTATTATCATTCTCATAGGAAAAATTAAGGAATAAGAAAACCATTTTGTCTCTTTAGTTTTTGTGATTAAATGCTTGATAGGACACAATTAGTTACAGGTTGTTTGTGTTTAGACTTGGAGAGGTAGGTGCTGAGCTACGAACCTGGAATCGGTGGTAATGCATACCACCATCAAGAAAAAGCACCAAAATTTAGTGGCTTGGAAATCTATCAACAGAAACAAAAATGAATAAATTCAAAAGCTCATCAAATTTCAATTAGAAATTAAGAAGATTCATAATTACCTTAGTCCTAATTAAAAGCAAAGGAGACAAAGAGACTGAGAAAGAAGTGGACAAGAATTTGAGACTGAGAGAGATGCAGCAGCGGCACTAAATTGGGTGGAGAGTATTATTATTATTATTATTTATTTTATTTTATTTTTGATAAGTTTAGGGATGACGAGATTATTAGGTCTAGGATTTTTTTTTTTGTCTGTTTATAATCAAATTAAAGAAATAAGTACATTAATTTTAATTTAGCTCTTTGACATGCACTCCCTGTGTACCATTTAATTTTTTCTTGTGGTGTGGGGAAGTGGGGGAGGGCAAAGAGGATTAATAAATGAGATTGTGATGAACTGATTAGGTTTTGGAGGCGATTCTTTTTTGTTTGTTTTTATTTGGAAAATGATTTGTGGCCTCAATAAGACATAAGTTCTTAAGATTTGTGGCATCAATCTTAGGTGTCATGTCATGTCATATCATCTATACAAATTACCTATTTGTCAAATCATGCCATGTAATTCTTGAGAAAAATACCATTTTATCATTCTAAAATCTAATTACTCTAAATTATTTTGGCTTTCTTCTAAAAAAAATGACTTTCTTTCATTTTTTTTCATTACACTCATGCTTAGATTTAAACAATAATTTTTTTTTCTTCAATCAAGAGTAGAAAAAATTTCATGTAATTCAGTCAATAGATTTGCACGTACATTCGATTAATAGATTTGTATAACACATGTGTATGAATTCAATCTTGGTTGGGTTCCTACAATTTTGAAAATATAATGTGAAAAATACATATTCATATGATTGTATTTATTCTTTTGTTCATTGTTTTCTCTTTAAGTAGCTAGGGTTTAAAAGTTATAATTTATTATTTTTTGTTTGTCTTTCCCTTATATTTAGATTGTAGTTGTTAATTAATGGCTGCTAACGTGTAATTTTTTCTTACCTCTTAATTTAGACATAAGTATTTCCCAAATTCAATTTACTAATGCTATATTTTTGTGGATGAAATTAATCAATATTTGGAAAGAAAAGTTAACTTCTATTTCTTGACACATAATTCAATATATTAATGCCATTTGGGAAGAAAAATTAAAGGAAAGAATTTAATTAAATGAAGAAAGATATTGATCAAAGAATTTGTAGACATATCTCTTAAATTAATATGTAATTAATAGTTGATTTTTTTTGTCACCTAATTAAATTCATTAATGTAATTGATTCAGCCCTAACATATAAAAGGAAATGTAAAAGGATAAAGTTGGTGTTGAAATAGTATGTAAAATATATTATATGGAATTGAAAATAAATTTTTATCTACTTACATGGCATGACACTTAGGATTTGAGACCACAAATTTTAGGTCTCATTGAGGTCCCATATCATTGCAATTTTTTTTTTTGCTTCTAATATTTTGCTTACTATTTAAAAAAATATAAAGATGCAAATAAAACCGATAAAATTGTGATGGTGATGACACTTGTGATTGTGATTACAACTCTCTGGAGAGTGTTTAAAAGTATTCAGGATCACACTCAGAATTAAGCTCATTCTTTAGTATTTTCAGTGTGTAGTAATTGAGAGTCGATCAAACCTCCTTTTGAAGTGAAATTCCATGGGAATTGGCAATATATATAGCAACCAAGGACGATATGTGTTGAACCCATAACCAGGTTACCATACTTTCAAAGACAGATATGGGCAAATCGTAAAATCACATGTGCAATGTTGCTAGCTACCATAACAAAAACCCACTGCAAACTTCTCATTAGCCATAAAAATTGGAGACAAAACTGTTTCTACATTCTAATTAAGGACTTAAACCGTTAAAAACACTGTTCCTAAACAAAGCTATGCCATGCAATCTTCAACGAGCACCCAAAATTGCGCTTAATCACAAACACACGACTCAACCACCAAAAACCAAGTCTCTCCCTTCTTTTTTTGGCCTTTTTAAAACCTAATTAAGAGCTTCATATATAACCAAGCCCTCTCACCCCTTTCTTTCTACCCATAACTCTTTCCCTCCCCAAACAGGAAGGGCAGAGAAGAAATTAGAAACCCCTCTCTATACAAACCCTTGTGTTTGTGAACCCTTTTGCACCCATATGGACTTCAAGCTCTGCCTGGTCGCGCTCCTATTGGCCCTGGCAGTAGCAGTCGAGGCCTCCCAGCTCCATGATGCTGGCTGGGGCCTTGCCCTCTACAGCCACGACTCATCCCTCGTCGACGTCAGCGTGGGTGACGTCATTGGAGTGGACAACGAGATGATGCTTGACTCCGAATCAAGCCGCCGCACGCTGCGCGGTCGAGGCAGGTACATCAGCTACGGTGCTCTCAAGAAGAATGGCATTCCATGTCACCGCCGTGGTGGGTCGTACTACAACTGCGGTGGACCCAGAAGGCAGGTTAATCCCTATCGTCGCGGTTGCAGTTACATCACCAGATGCGCCAGGGACGGCTAAGAAGCTAGAAGAAGAAGAGGAAGAGGGGAATAAAATTATGCAGAAGAGAGGGTGAGACTAGAAAAATTATATAAAGACGAAGACGAGGACGATCAGCTCCTCTAGATAATATTGTGTGTAACATTTGTTTGAGCTAAATAAAAGCGG
Source organism: Rosa persica (assembly GCA_025331145.1). NCBI lineage: Eukaryota > Viridiplantae > Streptophyta > Magnoliopsida > Rosales > Rosaceae > Rosa > Rosa persica. The sequence continues at coordinate 3,993,116 of WFKR01000005.1, read as the reverse complement.
GTGCAAAAGGGTTTCCTTCTCTTCCTCTTGCTTCTATATAATTGCTATCTGTGTATTTCGAGAAGAAAATAAAAAGCTAGATATAAATATATACCTCATGTGATCTTGATGTGGAATATAAAGACAGGAACTAGGGTTTTGTTTTTAGAATTTAATCTTCTGACAAATCATGCTTGCCGATATCAATTCCCTTCATTGTGTAGATTTAATCATTAATTTTCTAACTTTTCAGTTTTCTGTAAGAACTGGGGACGGTCTCGATCTGCTCGATAAAGTACCTCAGTGAGGTTTACTAAATTTCTAAAAATCCATACCAGAGCTTCTTCATTTTGTCCAAAAAGAAAGAGTTCTTGAATCCTTAGTTACATGTTGCGATATTGCGCACTTTCATACAAATTACAAATTAAGAACTGCAAACTATATATAGAAAAAGCACAAATCAAGAAATTTAACAATGTCCGGATCAAAATAGGTTCTGAGTTGATATATACTTTCGGTCCAATCCAACTTGATTCATTGACTGATCACTCTACAGGCCGAGCTCGATTCTAAACCAAACCAGGTCAACCTCATAACCTGGTCCAATCTTGACCTTTATACCTAATAAAGATTTCTCAACAAGTGAAGTTATGAAATCTATGGCTGTGTTTGGAAAATCTTATAAGCAGCTTAAAGTAAAAGCAATAGATAGTAATGTGTTTAGTAAAAGTAAAAAAAAAAATTCTTTTTTTCTTTTTCCTTTAAGCTAAAAGTAGAATCTCACTCAACCAAACTTATTACTATAGCACTTTTAGCTTCAATCAAGTAAAACACTTTGCCACTATTTTTAATACTATTAACACATTTAGAAATTTAATTTATCAAACACTCAACTGTTTCATACTTTTATTTAACCACCACTTATTCTAATATCAATGATATCACAACATAATGCAACATAAGCTAGCTTATAAAGCCGTATCAAACTGACTCTATTATACGTTTGAAATTTCCGTTCTTGATAACTACTGGTTTTAATCTAAACAATTGGTGCATAAGTTGTTTTAGTATTGTATAATTGATTTTACACTATTTTCGTCCACATTGGAATTGTGTTTACATAGCTATCCTTCTCTATCTCTTCATCTTTAAAACTCTTCGTATTTATGTTACCATCGACGTTTAATCCTCGATTATGAGGCACTAAGGCATTTCGTAATACTCTTATTGGTAATTAAGTAGTAAACCACTACGAGCTCGTTACCATGAAGTTTGTCTAGGAATAATATTTAATTAGGATCTTTGACCTAAAACACCAAAATATATTGATACATTAACGTATTAACCTATTCAGTAATCACATGTTTGAAGATGTAAACCTTATACAGTAATCTCATGTTGAAGATGCAAATTAGAAAATGCTGAAAGGAGAAAGGCGTCTCAAACAGAGCACATGAAACTTTCAAAGTTTGCAATCAATTGCCCACCAAACCATACAATACTCTCATAGTGTGCAAAGTCTACAAACCTCGCCCCCAAAAGCAAACAGACAAACAAGCACAAGAGACCAACACCTACACCTGGTTTTCTGGCTTTCCCTCTTTTCTTTTCTTTCATCATCACAAGACCCACTTCCCCCCCTACGCTTTCACTTTCTCATGTCCCCATTCAATTACACTTCTTTGGTCTTTTAGAGTCAAAGGAGTCATTGTTGGATTTCAACAAAGGAGAAAAACCCAACAACCTTTGCATGATTGCTTTTACACCAATTCAAACTACTCTGGTTGAAACTAGCGTACAACAAGCAAGTTCCAAAATTTTCCAGGCTTAAAAAATTAACCCTCCTCATCAAAGCTCAATTAAATTTGTTTCATCCCCACAGGAAAGGGTAAACAGAAAAGGATAGGTCAACTATATCAGTCTGAACTTTGCTGTAGATGAGCTTAGGCAAGCTAGGTAGATGGACAGAAATATGCAGCATGGGACAACTTTAAATTGGACCAGCATATATCAAGAGGTCACTTTCTCTTCTATGATGACCTATAAATATAGATCTACCAAGCCAAGACCATGAATATGTAATGCTCTGTGCTTATAACACAACTGGAAGTGCAAACATACCCATCAGCAAGTACATAATTTGATACAATAAACCTAAGTAAAGCTAAAAAGAACAGCTTCTCATTAATTACCAATATCAGGGTAACTAACCTCTTGGCACAGGCAATAACAATTTCTCATTAATTACCAGCACTGTTTAACTAACCTCTCAACACATGCACGCGTAATAAAAAGATTTCATCAATTACCATCATCGGTTAACTAACATCTCGGCATGTGGTAGTTCTAGTTTATTGTAAATTTTGATAGATGAGTAACAACATAAGCAACTAAAATTAGTGACAATGGAAACTATACCAGCATAGTACTCACACAAGCTTTTGGATAGGAGTTTACTTAATGCGGACATATTTTCTATACAGCTCAACCTCCATGCTTAAACAATAAGCAGGAAGATCATGTATATCATCTATGCACTAATCACCTAAATGGCTTAAACACCCTAAATTGTAAAATCAATAGTAAATCTATGATAACAAAACCCATGAGACCCATGTACATTATGAACAGAAATCTCTGTCTTGGCTTCTCTGTCATCTTTATCTTACTTCAGGAAAAATACAAAAGGGTCAAGATTCCTTGCCCAATCTTCTACTCTTTCTTTGACAGCTATCCCTAACCTCCTCCTCTTTTCATTGATATAAAAAACCAAAACTGCTTCCCCTTCCACTCTTCCATCGTAACAATTAATGCCCAGACGTAATGAAGGTGAATTCAACCCTGTTATTTATTTACTTCAGTATTTAATGAAAATAGAAGAGGTAGACAAACAATACCAGAACAGCTAGTAACTCTTCCCCCTGCAATTTATGGTGATCCATAATTCCCATTGAATTCTCACTTCCCCCACTGACTTTTTCCCCAAATGGTTTTCTGATTCAAAATTCAAATTCTAGATTTTTATTCAATCATAACATTCACCCAACTAAAGCTTTTAACTTGAAAGATAAATTTTTCAAATTTTACCAATTCACCAAGGAAAAAAAAAAAAAAGAACAGAACCATTCATGAAATGAAATTTTACTCTTGATCCAAACATTCGCTCTTCCATTCATACTCAACAAATATTCGATTACAAATCTTTACCTTCCTCCCTCTCCTCTTCATCATCAATGTCAACAATAGCACAATAAAATTACAGAGATTTCAAAGTTTCGTTTTTTTTTTTTTTTCAATTCAAGAAGATGAACCTGAAGCTCTAGGCGACGTCGTCGGGAACAAGGGCAACAATCGGGGCTCCGATTCCCTCGGCGTCGTACTCGGCGACGGGTGCAAGTAAAACCCTTTTTCTTTGATCGCTTTCTCTTCGGCCTCCTTGTTCAACTGTGAGCACCCATGCCCAAAATTCGCCGACCCGGCCCGGTCAAACGGGTCGGGTATGAGCGGCGTGACGGGGCTGAGCACCAGCGCCGGAAAATCGAGAATGCTCGGCGACAAAATCTCCGGGTTTCGCGGCGAGAACCCGGAGTTGTTGTTGTTGTTGTTGTTGTTGTTGTTGGAATTGAACACCGGGATTGGGATTAGAGGGTTGAGCCGGAGATTCTTCAGGGCGTTGTTGCGGCGCTCGTAGAGCTTGAAACCGGAGTTCTGTTGCTGCTTCTTCGGGGTGGACTTGATCGGCGGGATGTTGTGTCTGGCATCGTGTTTCGAACACGCGACCTTGTTGGCTGTTTCGGAGGATCCGGTCAGCATTTGGACGACTTGTTTGAAAGATGAGGTGTCGGCCTGGACGAAGGTGGTCGGGTAAGGGTTAGCGGAGTCGGATCTGGTCATGGGTTTCGGGGGTTGGGCGGTTGGGGTTGTTGGGGGAGCTTGGAGTCCATTGTTGTTGCTGTTGGTGCTGCTTGTGCTGCTGCTGTTTGGGGATGGGAGAGCGTTTGGGTTAGTCTCTCTTCTAGGAGAGGTTTCCATTGATGAGGGTCTGAAATTAGAGAGAGAAATGAGTGAGGAGAAAAAAAGAGGAAGAAGAAGAAGAGAGAGAGATTGATGAGATGAGACCTTGTTGTTTACCTTTGTGCAGCTTTGGTTTGGTAAGAAATGTTTTGGTGGGGACTTTGGGTCTTACTGGGTGGCGAGCTGCACGCGCCGCAGGATATAGTTGCATTTCAGACAAATAGAGAAATAAATGAAATGTTGTTTTGACGGAATTAAATGCAATGTATGTTCAGATATTTATCTTCTTTTTCATCCTTTCTTGCTTTTTTTTTTTTTGGGGTCTCTACTCCTTAGGCATCTTCAATGTACTCCGGAGACCAAAAAGAGAAGGTAAATGCAGTGAAGGTGGAATTAGAAATTTATTTTTTCTATTTGGAAAATTAGATTTACAATATTTTTATGGAAATTAAAATGAATTGTGTATCGTAGTGTTCTCACGTGCAATTGTAGATGCACGTGAGAATTGGTCGGATATGTTGATATGGAAAAGACATGCTTAAAATTCTCTTTCATATTAACTCTTTAGCCATCATGTATATAAATTGAATCTTCTTCAGATTTAGATCATTTAGACATCGTAAATATATATCGAATTGGAGTAATAATTCAACGATCATCGCTTTTAGTGTTTGATTAATCACATTATTAGAAATCAAGTACTGTTGGGACAAAATGTTATATTTAAAGACGAGTACCGTTGGGACAAAATATTATTTTTAAAAGATTATGAGTTGTCATTTAGTAAGAATGAGTTTAGATTATGTGTTTTATAGGAAGCTAAAACCTATTCGAAACAAGAAATTACTATCATATACGAATATTACAACAAGTCCATGGCCTAGTCTTTTATTTATTTATTTTTATATTTTTTTATGTGAAGAGCTTAGTTCTTGATGAGAACTTCATTATTGTGAATTGAAAGTTTATAGCGGAAAATTGTGCCTCCATAATCATTAATAATATGCTTCAGTGAGTTTTCTATATTTGATATTTTCTACGTGTATCGCATTATTTAAAAATTGTACTTCAAATAATTATATTAAGATAATATTCTCAAAATATTGGCATGTACTCGAATTACCAAACTAGAGGTGATACGAAGATGAAACTCGTCCTCGACACTAACCCTTCAGTCGCAATCTCCAACTCCACCTGTGTCTGTCAAAATAGTCATCTAATAATTTTGTTCATGTGTCTAGTCTCTATCGTCGCAATCCCTAACTCCAGTAGAGTCGGTCAAAATAGTCATCTAATAATTATGTTTATGTATCTAGTCTCTACCGTTGGAATTTCCAATCTCACATGAACCTGTCAGAATAGTCATCTAATAATGTTATTCATGTATCTAGTTACCGGTATAAGGTATATTTATTTGATAAAATCATCTATACTTTTACGCATCTAATTCCATATCAATGATTTACCATTATTTGTTTTTGGTCTGAACATAAATGATTTACCATTATCAAAAAAAAAAAAAGATTTACCATAAACACGCCAAACACCCGAATGACCCGATTCCCTAAATAGTCCAAAATTCAATTATCTAGAAGCCTAGAACCTCAAGATGCGCGTGGGCGTGAGTTAAAAGAAGTCTCCACTAGTCCCACTGGTAAACTGCCATTGGTGGTGTTCAGAATTTCGGACAAAACATAACACAATGGGTCCTGGCCCCTCTCGGCTTTTTTTTTGTCCCTATGACTCCCTCTCAGACTATAATATATTTATTATATTCAAAGAAATCGTCAAAAAGAGCTTCAATTTTCTCATTGACTTTCCTAACCTCTCTATTAACCTAATCATGGTAATCAACACTAATATAAGCATAATTAAACTATTTAAATCTCTTAACCAAAACCATTTTTTTTTTTTTTTGATACGACCAAAACCAAAAACTTTGATGCTTCCTAGGTCCAACCTCTTCCACGTGAAGCAAGTGATCATAATCCCGCGGAATTTGTTACGAGACTACTAGTTATCCTATGATTCCTATCTTTGCTGGCACTCGTAACTCCTGCATTGCTAATATTATCGTGGCTGAGTGTGGTGTCCTTCAGCTTGTTCTCCAAAATAAGTGTAGTCGAATCCTAGCGGAAGGAGACTCTACGCTTATCATCAATTGCATCAACAACGTTTATGAGATTCTATAGTGCCTTATATCCCTAATCTCTGATATTAAAGAGTTAGTTAGTAATTTGTAGACAATTTCATTCAACCACATTATTCGTGAAACTAATTTGGTTGCAAACGCTATTATTTTTATTGATCACAATTCCCAATTTTTCTTCTATTGTCGTGAATTTGACTTTTTCTTACATAAAAAGAAAAACTCGGCCCTGTGAGATTACCATTCTACCCTTCCCTCAGGGTCCATGACCAGTAGATAATGTCAATATCTGCAGTCTGCAACACACAATGTGGTCTTGTCACGTTGGCTGTTAAGTACAGGACAGTACAGCCCCTGTTATTGTAAGTACACTCTTTTTCTTAACCCCATTTGATTTTCCAGGACAAATAGACATTTCTTGCACCGTTTAAGCTTTGAGCACAAGGATATCCAGATCTTATTATTTCTTCTACAGTCTGGTTAATTATGGATTTATCCCATCCGATCAAACTAACAAGACCCTTTTGTCCTAGCAAAGAAAAATGATAAAGGACGTTTTGATACGTCTTGCAACATTGTACACAACTTAATTACCTATCTCTTATATTCCAAATATGAAAGTTTTGAAATTGGGAGCTGTTAATATGGTTTACGATGTGTATCATATAATGAACTAATCCTACAATTATTTTTTCGGAATTCAAATTCTCGAGAGCATTATATGAATCGATCGCTAAAGATAGTGTGAGTTTTTCAACTCTGTATGGATGCTGCATGGGTTTACCAAATGTCAGAGACCTGGTGATGGATGTCTGCGTTGGAGTTGATGCTCCATGGCAGGATCATAGTTATAGCTAGCTGGGAAAGAAAAGCGAAAATTTAAATGAGAGGTGGTGAATCCAATTGCGGATTGTGTAGACTAAAAGCTATCTACTGTTGCTGTAAAGAGGTGGAAGCAGTGAAGGACCACAGTCTATTATTTCGATCAGACACTTCTTCCAAGAGGCTTATCTTGGTTTCTTGTCAAGTGCTTGCTTGTCAGAATTCTTTTACTTTAACTGTTTTCAAAAACCCTGGATCGAGAGCAGATGAAGCATTGAAATCATGCAGGCATGCAGCTACCAAAGACTTCGAGTGTTAGTTCATAGTGCTGGTTATATTTTGTTGAATGTGATTCTAAAACTCTCATAGATTGCACGGTGAGGATTCATATTAGTGTTAAAGACATTTACCATCGCTTATAAGTTGGGTTCTAATAATCTAACTCTTTCACTTAAAGTTAACTTTCTGTTTTAAGTTTTTTTGAAGCACTTCATTGAACAATTTATCTGTATATTTTGAAGTAAATACAAAAATATGAATCAAACGGAGAGTTACTGTAACTCACACTTTACCGCCAACCGGTGATAATCATAATAACTCTTAACTTCATCGGAACGCTTGACGAAGATGGGTGGGAGAATTTTAGATGGGGATTGAGCTAGATCCATGTCCGCATTTTGCTTTATACAATTATACACAACTTTATTAGTTAACGAGCTCAAATTTCAGATGTAACCACTGTGCACGTTTAGAAAACTTGCAAAGCGAGTTGCTTTAGAAGACGCAGACATTATACAAAATCTTAGATCTGAATACCATTAGAAGCCATAATCTGAAAATGACAGGAGCTGAAAAATCCAGCACGTTTGCACATGCATAGAAAGCTAATATATCCCTTCAAAAAAAGAAAAATTACTAACTTGTGTGTTTCTTCTTTGATTGAGATGGCTGCAAAGGTACTTAGCCCAGATGAGAATAGTCTGGGCTAGTTGTTGGGCCGAGGAGCCAAGAAACCCTCCCAAATTGGGAAGTTCAGGTTTGGAAAATTATATAATTTGACAATGGGGTTGTGGAGCTGTAAATCTCTCCCAACAAGTCCGCAGGTTGACCCATTCGCCTTTAAACCCAAGCGCTTCACCCCTTGACTGTCCATCACAAACCCAATGGGTATCATCCCCAGGACCTAATAAGGCCTTGCAAAAATGATACAACATCTTGTCAACAATTTTCTTATTTAAATTTTCCAGTGTTGTAATCATTCAACTAGCAAGATATAATTTTTAGAGCGCCCACTACTTACGATCGAAGTCCTGGGTTCAAGTCACCATGAGGGTAGGAGTGAAATCTTTTGATTCTTTAAAAAAAAAAAGATATAATTTTTAGAAACTTCTCTAAGTGATGGACTGCAAAAATGTTGACCCAATTTTTTATTTTTTATTTTTATGATTTTCTCAGTTTTCTAACTTTGAAAAATTGTAAAAAAAAAAAAAAAAACTGGATTTAGATTTTTGAATTTTGTTAGTTTTAGAATTGCAATTGCTTAAAAATCTTGAATTAGTGATGTGATAATTTTGGTAAGAAAAGAAAAACTTGTAATTTTGAAAAAAATTATGTGTTATCCCCAGTTTTAGGTGCAAAAAAATATGTACTATCCCCGGTTTTAGGTGGAAAATTATGTACTCACCGTTAGTCTCTAAAAGCTTAAACTCCTATGCACTTCACTACTCCGTATCAACCCTAGTTAGCTTTCTGTGGCCGAAACAGGTTACCTAATTTATTACACACCTTTCTTCAAGCAACCATATATAGTACGTGACTTGGATTTGGATGGTTCTAGTATGAAGCTACGACACATGTAAAAGATCAGAATGGCTACAATCTCAGTACCCAGACACCACCATTGCGCTCTCAGTTTCTCACTTTTCCATACTCGATCAGATTTGCACTTACAACAGATGCAACCACAGACTATGTATTTACACCAGTCGGTATATTAATAATTTAATATTGAATGGACTGATGAAGGGATATATTCAGTTGGTGAGTTTTGACCCAGCAAATATCAAGAAGATTAAGATTAGTTTAACTAGCACTAGAAGTCGCTGATCAAGCTGTAAATGAATACGTAAGATTGATCAAAACGATGAACTCAGGATCCGAAGACGATTTAAGTCGAGCATCAATCCAGAGTGGCATTGGTTACTGATCAGCTAGCTCGTTTAACAATTTGACTCTGTGAATTTGACCTGCAGGAGTAAGATATATAAGTATATATCTTTCTTCGTACGTCCTCTGCTGGATATCCTACATAAATTAACTTACAGTTCATACCCAGAATATATACTATTTTTCTTTCTGCAGAATGTATTTTTATACTAGTTTACTTATGCGATTAAATGCCAGGTTGGACGCAGCTACCCTGAAGCTATAGGGCAATGGAAATCAATATCCGACGAGTGCTCAATTCGAGGACGTTTATTAAAATTAAGGGATACGATATTCATTTCCATTAGACATTAGTTATATAATTGAGTGCATTACAAGCATCTGTTTTTAATGCCTGTGTTTCTTCACATGGCTCGAATTGAATTTCAAACCGGAAAATCGGGTTGATATCTAAATATTGCTGCGATCGAAGTTCATAAAAAATTCTCAGACCACCACAGTCAACACGAAAACCCTTTAGTTTTGGGCAGGGGCATAGCTAGGATTTGAAAATGGGGTGGGCAAAATTTATTGTGGCAATTGTTTTGGGCGAAGCCCAAAATTTTTGTTTTTGATGTCTCTATAGCCAAACCTGCATAATATCAATGAATCTCATCAACCAATTCAACTCATTCCCAATTATCAACATCAACCCATTTCCAATTCCCAATTACGACCTCAGTCACCTCACCCTAAACACCAAACATGACGAATTCACGATTCAAACATCATCAAGACAACAACCCATTCCCACCATCAGCAATGACAATCAATTATCAAACATTCAATAAGACAACAACCCACTCCCGCTATAGCAATGACAATCAATCAACCAAAAATTCAAAACATTCCCAAATCCTAATTATCAACCCATCATCAACAACCCATCAGCAATGATAATCAATCAACAAAAATCTAATACCTGGGATCTGGGATTGAAGCCTTGAAGGAGTCGCATTGTGATTGTTGCAGACGCGCAGTGGAGCCGCAGAGGTGGCTCGGTGGCGGAGGAGGTGGTTCAGGCGTGGAGCGGTGGAGGTGGCTAGGCGGATTGCCGGGACTCGCTAATCGAACCTGGAACTCTGGAACTCTGGAAGGCTAGAAGGGGTAGAAAATGGGGACAGCGCCACAACCCACAGAGGGAGAACCGGAGAAGGGGAGAGCTGAGAGTCGACCCACATAGCATAAGTGTGTATATATATATATATATATATGTGTGTGTGTGTGTGTGTGTGTGTATGTGTGTGTGTGTAAGTATATATATATATATATGTAAGTATATATAATTTTGCTCAGGTGCGGATATCCGCACTTAAGAAAAAAGGTACGGATTTCCAGTTTTGACCGACTTTTCGATTATATTTTTGCATCTTAACCGTTCAGTTTTTAGGTCTTAATGTATAGATCACCTCTGCAAAATTTCATCTAAATTGGTGATCATTAAGGCATCCAAAACTGCAATTTACACGAACGAACCGAATCTGCAGAACCAGAACCGTTTGTGTACATTGTTGTAAATTGCAGTTTTGGTTGCCTTAACGATCACCAATTTGGCTGAAATTTTGCAGAGGTGATCTATACATTAGGACCTAAATACTGAACGGTTAAGATGTGAAAATATGATCGAAAAGTGGGTCAAAACCTAAAATCCGTACCTAAGAAAAACTGCGGACGTCCGCAGTGGAGAAGCGCTGTAAGTATATATATATATATATATATATATATATATATATATATATATATATATTTATTGGGCTATACTCATACTTGGTCGATTTTGACCCAAATTTTCCATGGCTGATCCGGAGTTGGGTTTTGATTCAATGCCCCAAACCTTGTCTCCGATTATGTTTCCTCTATGTTTAGTGACTATATAGATACAGATCATGTGCTTAATTTGATGTTAAAACATATATCATGAGTATATATAAGTATCTAAATACAATACGTATATTTTCATTTCCAAAAGAGGGGAAAACAGAAACGTTGCAATGGCTCATGTTGACGAAGAGAAGTAGATCTAATGGGTAAAATACTAAACTTAGACGCTTGCAGTTCTAAGTCTTAAAAAATAATCAATCCTAAATTAAAAGATCAAGATGAAAGATGATAATGTCAAACTATGCCGTATTAAAAAGTCGTAGAACACTATTATAGGTCAAGACACTATTGACTGCAAACTTAAATGGATCCACGAAAGTGATATAATAAATGTATGATTCATGAGAAGAAAATTGAGTATATATGAAAGAAATATCGCAAAAAGACTATTATAGGTCAGGACACTATTGACTGCAAACTTAAATAGACCTAAAAAGTGATATAATAAATGTATGTCATGTATAAGATGGTTCAATAAGATTAAAAATGAAAGAAATATCACAACAACGACTAATCAAAATCTGGGTTCTTACTCAAGATCCATCGCTGCTATCAACATATATGAATCATGAAGTGTTCACAAATTAATTATATATCTCTTATTTTCATTCTTTTTTTTACAGAGTTGGAGGCTGTTACCGTTTAAAAAAAGAATCCCCTTTGTTACCGTTTGAGACTAGTAAAAATAATTGTGCACCGAATCACACACATTTGTCACATTGGAACGTACAATATTCTCTCATACATCAATCTCTAGGGTCTAGTCTTTATCATTGCCTCCACTTTTCCATTACAGTCTCAATACCCAATCTCTCAGCCTTTAACTTTCTTCTTTCAAGAAATCACTTTAACTAAATTACTTAGTTAATTACCTTTTTAACCAAAGTTAGGCATCATTACCCATAAAATAACCCCCAATTAAAATTAGGTCAAGTGTGTATCCATTTAATTAGACCCGGGTCCGATTCTCGAACGCCTTGGAAACTTCCACACAGCCTTGTTAAGTGTGAAAAAACCTCCATATTCATTGGCTCCCGGTTTCTGTGCATGTGAGCCTATCTGCCACTTCCCCAAAACTTACCCTAAAAAATGGAAAACCCAGTAAGCACCACTCCATGACCCGACCCGAAAACCCTTAACCCACCAAAATTTTAAAACCAATTCCACCAAGCATTGCCGCAGCGAATCCCGGCCTAAACCCCTATATATTTATATTTCATTTCCACTAATCCCCTCACTCTCACTCTCACTCACTCAACAAGGCAAAAATGGGTTTCGCAAAAGCTCTAGTTTTTGTTCGGCTCACTATTCTCCTACTAAACAGCTTCACTGTTCTTGCTCAGCTCTCAGCCGTTGAAGCTCAGGCACCGGTTCCGTCGCGCCATCATGGTTACTATGCACACCCAATAGCCTCCCCTGCCCACCCTCCCACTCACGGCCACCACCACCACCACCCCAAACCTCACCCACACCCTCCAACGGCTTCCCCGGTCCACCCTCCGGCTCACGCTCCTGTCCACCCTCCCACTCACCACCATCACGCTCACCCACCTTCCTACATGCCGGCTCACTCTCCCTACCACCATGCTCCCGTTCAGCCCCCGAGCCACCCTCCTACTCACCACGCGCCACCGGCTCACTCCCCTGTCCCAGTTCACCCTCCTACCTACCCTCCCAAGAAGCCCTTCCCACGTAGCTTCGTGGCCGTTCAAGGCGTCGTCTACTGCAAGTCTTGCAAGTACTCCGGCGTCGACACTCTCCTCAACGCCACCGCCGTCGCCGGTAAAGTTTAAAACCGTTGTGTTTTATTTGACAAGTGCACTACAAATATTACATTACAAACCCAAAATGACGTCCTTTTATTTTGTAGGTGCTACCGTGAAGCTCCAGTGCAACAACACCAAGTACCCACTGGTCGTGAAGGGCACGACGGACAAGCACGGCTACTTCTTCATCACAGCTCCCAAGACCATCACAACCTACGGTGCCCACAAGTGCAAGGCCTCGCTCGTCTCCGCTCCGACCACCGCGTGTTCCAAGATCACCGACTTCCACGGCGGACTTATGGGCGCCGTTCTGAGGCCGTCCAAGCCGTTCCTGTCCGAGAAGAAGCTCCCCTTCCTTCTCTACACCGTCGGTCCGTTCGCGTTCGAGTCCAAATGCCCCCGTTGATTAGCTTATTTACAACCTACCCCACTGTGATTCCTAGGAGATTGTGCCATGTACTGTATTAGGGTTTATGAGTTTGAAGGGTTTCCCCCCAGTGGTTTGTAATGGATGGTTTAAATTTGGTATTGTGTCGCTTAATTACTTGGTTTACAATAATTAATAACAGTTATATTATTGAAATATTATGTTCTTAATTTATTAGAGAGATTGGGTCCCTCCACGGAAATATGAAGATGTGAAATATCGACGTTCTTGTGTAACCAAAAAAAAAAAATGTCGACGTTCTTGTAAATTGTAATTAGAGAATGGGGTTGCATGCTTTGTTAGCCGATCAGCGGATTAATCATTCAATTTAAGAAGTTTTTGGGACACCGACATCAATTCGAAAGGAGGGTGGTGTAAAAAATCCATGTATTTTTAACTTTTAGTGTGGTAATAAATTGAAATAGGCTATTTTGACGTGTAGCGATTTGAGTGATTCAACGGTCATAAGTAGTTTACGTGGATACTGTTTTTACAATGGCAGACAGGAAGGTTCCACTTGCACTGGGAATAAAGAAAAACTTTGGAATACGAATTTACGTTTCTATCCTCGGAAATATTACCCATTCATGCGACAACCATCGGATTCCATTTTTGTGAAAGGTCCCATTGATTTCATCGTGTAATGTCGTTTAACCCAATAAGGGACTCTGCAGCGAGTCCTCTTTTTTCCTGTGGAAAGAAAGTGTCTTTTTTACCGGACCAAAACTAAAGGTCCCAGTCGCTAAGGACAACACCATATCCGTATGTGATGAACAGGTCTTTTAGGGTTTTGGATACGTAAAGGTTAATCAAACCATGTGGATAGTAGTGTTTTGAAGAAGAAAATTCATGTGGTTTAGGGCTTTAGGCAGTGATTTATCACATGTTGTGTGGGGAAGATAGAGTAAACCTTAAGAGACATTATACGTGGTTGGTTCGAAATACATATTCGTGTTGGTTATGAATAAAAGTTAAGTAATAATTTATAATATTTTTCATTCATTTTATTGGATACGTAAAAAATTTTCACTTAAAAATATAAATATGCTGTTTGTTACACAAGTGAGATTTTCATGCTTAATGATGCGACCGCACTAAAGACCTCTCCTTAGTCTAGCTGGTGCAGTGTACATATAGTGGTAGTTTTGTAAATGCGTGTCCAACTACTTGGGTTGATGGGATGCATACATATTATAAATTCAAATTGGGTGGATGGGTATTCATTTTGTTTCCTTTCCTGGTATTGTTGTTCAGTGCTTTTTCTGCATCATGAGGAACATGAACCTTTTGTATGAAATTTGATAGACAAAAGTAGCGAAGACAGTCAGAGGACTTGTGTAAATTAATGTTACAAAGCATTCTCTACAGTGCATGATGATTGATGACCAATATTGCCATGATGAAGCAGAGCTCCTCCTTGGATAAAACAAAGAGGAAAAAAAAAAAAAAAGCAGAGCCCTTTCTCTTTATAATTATTTTTATTGCAATCTTCTCGATCTGTTTGATTTGTAGGGCAGCATATTCTTAGAGATATGCACGCCAAAATCTAACCTGAATAGTTCATGTAGATGAACATAGAACGGGGATAATCTGAGCAAATTGATGGGGTTACACACATCCCTAAACTTCGCTTTTTTTTTCAAACGAGCATGTCAATTATCAAGTCTTTTTCTCCATGATCAATGATTTTGGTGGCAAATTGGTACATTTGGATATGGTAAAGGAAAAGTCAGTGGTATGGAGAATATGGACAAATGCTCACCAAGTTGGACGAGGAAAAAAAAAAAAACAGTCAAACTGTTATAGAGTGCAAAGTAGAGGAAGAGAGAATAGTTATGAGGAAGTAGAAGTGTTATCATTCAGTCTCATTAGTCTTCTTTATATAGAGGTAGGGTTTATATTAAAGTACATAACTAATGAGTATTTACATGGACATCCACATAAATAATAATATTTACAACACTCCTCCTTGGATGTCCACCAATAAATGATGGTATTGGCATGTAACAAAAACCCAGTGGGACAAAAATAACCATGATCGAAGGACAAAAAGAGCACAACGCGTATATGTCCTAAGTAGCATGCTTCTGGATGCTCCCCTTGACGAGAATCTCCCCCTGATTGTTGCAAGCCTCATTCATGTATGCGATAAGCTACATGTACCATGTATAGTAGTTTGATGTGTCTATCACTGAAATGAGACCATGTGTGCTTTGCATGTAGGGGCTCATCACAAATTTTCATACCAATACCAACAAAGCTAGACGATTTTCAATAAGCCTTACCTCATATGATAAGGTTAGAAACAATCTCATATGCTCAAATTCATACACAAAGTAATAGCTAAACAATATAAAGAAATTGATACATTTAACTTTGTATAGTTTTAAACATTGAAAAATCATCATGGCATACCTAGCCATACACATCAATATCTTTGTGTATTGATATGTCTCATATAAGCTCTTCAAGAGCTCTAAGTAATTCATAACTTTGCAAAAGTTAGAATATGTTGCAACATTATATTCATAATTCGAATTCGATTTTGTAGTCTTGTCATATTACTCATTGAGGCAATTTAGGTCACGTTAACTATAACGGAATGAGTACATATGAGCTAGCTTAAGACTCTTTGATTCCATGAGTGAGCTTCAGGCTTTTTCGACCTTTCATGGACTTGCATTTGAATTATTCATGTATTTGAATCCCTTGAGGATTTGATAAGTAATACGCTTACGATGACACTTTACTTTTGAGATTTTGCTTTTAGCAATGTGTCTTTAAGATCTTCATAATATACGATGACAAAGTGCCATAAATCTCTCATTAATATAACAGCTATATGTAACACTGTACTTATAGAAAATTGTCATTCGTATAAGGGAAGGTATTCATAATCTTATGTCTCTATAAATAGACATTGTGTCATAGTGATGTATCTTTACTTTTGATAAATACCCTTTTGTACCTTGTAGGGTTAAAGGTCCAAGTAAGAATTCCATCACGTTTCAAATATTCAATTTTATTGGAATTACCTCTTTCCAATTTGGCTAATAATATACTTTGTCGACATTCATAATGAAACGTGGTATAGCATCAACATAACCCTTAATGATTTTTGGTAGCTACCAAATGTAAATTATCATCGATGATCAACAATCATAGATCCCACACATTCTTATATGCATGCATTAGCTATAATAAGCTTATTGATATTGGGTACCCATGCCACTTCTGGGGTATACATTGTCGCTTCTTGGACAATCATCTCTCATAGATGAGTCATGTAGTCAATGTGGATCTTTTTACTTATAATCTCGTGTATGAACATTTATAGGGCTTGTATAATTTTCCCTATTTTGGGAACTTAAAACTTTAGACCTAGTGGATATAATCCACACAAATTCACGCCGTTATTCAAATGACAGTAGTCTTTCCTCCCCCTAACGGCGAGAAGACTGTCTTATTTTGACCATGCTCAAAAGAGGCGTTCAAAAATCTATCACTTTCTTTGGAGTGAAGATGCTTATTGGCTGGTGGCGAACCCAAACCAAGTTTTAGGTCAAAAATGTTTTGTCCATTAACATCAACCATATTGATTTATTATTGTATCACTAAGACATCATGTCATAATGGCTAAACCCTTTGTATGTGTAGCCATATTAGGAGCTGTGATATTGTTTAATGACATTCTCTTCAGGAGAACCATGTCAATTGGATACACTTGCATTCCACAAATCAAATGGAGTCTACATTGTTTGTATTAATATGGTTGGTCTCAGGGACTTTAACCCAAGCAGATGGTCTTTGCAATTAGCATATAATTTTGTCACTATCTTTAATCAAATCACTAGCTTAGATATTTCCCAAAATCAAAATGAGACAGTGAATAAATATCTCACACCAATTCATATCGTTCTTCAGGAACAATCTTTCTCCCCCTCATTGTAGGAGGATTGTCTCATTAAAGTGACAACTAACAAATATGCGGTAAATAAACAATTTGCGTGTGAGTAAGATTAGCAGTCATCAAACTTGTAAGTGATTCTACGCAATATGAAGACAAAAGATGACATAATCGATCATGCCAAATAGTGTATTTTGTTCAATGAACTTCTGGTTCATGACATTTTATATGTGCCTCAATTTACTGTAAAAATTTGATATAGTATATATGAGATAGCCAAAAAAATCTTCCCCAACCATATTGGAGGCACTTAGTGAGACAATATTTCAAATTTGGTAACATGATAGTAGCTCATTTGGAGCCATAAATCAAGACTTACAACTCATAATATGAGTGTTACCTTAGCTTAGTAAACATCAATTGTAAAATATTGACAATTGGAATGGACCAAATTCATTTTGAATTGCTGGCCAGAATGATATACTCAAAATTTTGAGTTAAAGACTACAATCCATAAGAACAAGTAACTTTATCATGTGGAGAACCTCAAGTTCTGTGTCACATATAAATGTGTAGTCATAAAGAGGAGGGATTTCAGGCCCTCATATAATTGGAGATCCAAGAAACTTGAGGTTTAAATTTTTCAATTTATAACAACCTCTTAAGGAACATAAGGTTCCTAGATAATCGGATTTAGAAACATTTAGTTTCAATGAAAACTCAAGAGGTTAAATAAATATGTGGAATAACACAATAGTGCTTTCAAGTTGCTTATTGTAAGCAAAAGACGTCAGGCATGTGAGATGAATATCAATGTTCTTATTAGTCAATGCAATTTAATTGGACCAGTGCCCTTTCAAAAGTGGCTTAATAATCATCCACCAGATAGTGTACCATAGGCGACACACACCCAATTTTTAATTTCCTCACATGTGTGGATGTTATGGTAGTATTCACATTGACTCATGATTTCTCTCTTGCGATGATCCACTTCTGGTGGTACTTCATAGTGCAGCCAAGTCAATCGGCTTTCTTGCCATACAATGAGATCCATGAGATGGGGATATTATACATCTCTGTTAATATTGGAGGCACAGAATGCAACGAGACAATATATGTGCTCTTCTAGAGCCATTTGTTAAGGCCTTTAGGATCAGAAAAGCTTGTTATATAAGCTTAATTGTACAAAATATCAATAATTTCAGCGAATCATGAACGTCCATTTGGTCACATCCAAGCCTTGATTTTTACTCAATTATATATGACACTTCAAGGTCTTGAGCAATTTATATCAAAAACTTCTAGTTTGACATTTTATACTAGTCTTGGGAGGACCAATTTATAATGAACTATAAGTTCATTTCAAATTCATTTTTGAGCTTCTGGCCAAAGAAAAAGATGTACTCGAAATGTCGAGTTTAACTTCATGATCATAACTTTTAAGTGAGAAACTTTAGGTGCTCATCTAGTCAATATGATCATTAAGGAACTTCAGGTCCTCATGTAATTAAGGATCAAGGAACTACAAGTTCTGATCTCTTTTAGTTACAAAAGTCATGATCACACATTTTTGGGGTATACTCATACTCATTCGTCATAAACCAACGGTTAAATATCTGCTTACTTTTTAAATTGGTGTCAATATAGTTCTCTCAAAACTTCAGGTTTGAGGTTAACCGAGATTAAAACTTTTCGATAAATTGTCCATATATTCACTGGAGACTTATGGCTCGAGCCTACACAATTAGAACTTCAGGTTCTAAGGTGGAATGCTTTAAGCAGGCATAAAGAAGAATGTATCAATCGACATATGAAAATTTACTCAAAACTTCTAGTTCGAGTTGACATAAGTCAAATAAACTATGAATGAATTATATGTGTAATCGAAGCTTCAGGTTTGAATTTTTTTTTTTTATGAACTGCAAGTTCCAAGATTTTGTAATTTGAACTTCGGGTTCAAATAAATTTGGTGCTCGAAACTTCAGGCTCGAGGTGACTAAAGTGAAGCTTCAAGTTCACTTTTATACTCAAAGCTTCGGGTTTGAGTTTTACTGTTAGAACTTCAGGTTCTACTATGAAGTTTTGAACTTCTGTATCAAAAATATTACATTCGAAATTCATATGTACGAGGTATAGGACTGCTGGTCCGTATGAGTAACAAAAAAAGTTAATTTAAAAGATAAGTACTGTAACAAAAGTACATAACAAAATAGAAAAATTACAGGAAAGAAAAATAAATAGATAAACTTTACAATAAAATTAACTGTGGAAACTTCTGGTTCCATTAATGAAAAAATTGCACAAAACTTCTGGTCTGGTTAACTTCACAATATATGATAATCTTGTATCTCATCTCACAAAAGACAATAGGAGAACCAAGTCCTCTGATCTAAATGCTAGTCAGAAGCTTCTGGCTTCGATTGATTGTCCAACTTTGAACTGCAGGTTCTAAAGGTCGTTTGAATTCCAAATTCAAAAATAGTTATAAGGAGGAGGAACCCCAACATCAAAAGATAATTGGAGGAATTTCAGGCCCTCTTATAATTGGGGATTAAGAAACATTTAAGTTCATATACTTGATTATATAGCTCTGAGGATCTTCTGGCCCTCGTAATTGCATAAGTTCTGAAGAGCTTCATGTCACAATTTTTGAATTTACATTTCATGATATTAGAGGAACTTCAGGTCCCCATATGATCAGGGATCAAGCAACATGCGATTTTGATCATTGTATAATTCTGAGGAACTTCTGGCCCTCATTAATTGTATAAGCTTTGAAAAAAAATGAGGTCACAACTTTGATTATGTAACTCTTGAGGAACTTCAAGGCCCTCTGTAATCGAATCAAGAGACTTCAGGTCTCGATCTATTTTGATTACAAAAAATAGATAGTTCACCACCATATCAATTTTCCAAATTGAATGAAAGAAGAAGGTGAATCAAATGGTCAAAACAAATAAATATATACTTGAAATTCTTTCACTTGAAAGACTGAAATATGCACTGATCATATATATGTATATAATTCCGTAACTGGATTATTAAAATATGTTATAGCCCACGAGATTATAATACTGACAACCATATATATATGTAAAAGTTTCAGACAAAAAAATTTATGTAAAAATGAGTTTGCCGTACCAGTTTATCTAATAGATAAAAAGAAGAAGGATCAAATTGAAAACTCAATTCAAAACATATATACCTTATTTACTGGTAGTTGAAATTACTCACCGTTAAATGTCACTGAAGATGTCGAAAAGCCAGAATAGCTTGTAGGTATGAACAGAAGATATAACCATGGTAAGACAATATTAACGATATACTATAGTGTGGAGAAATCCATGCACCCACCATCATAAACAGAGGAGATATTATCATGGCAGACATATATGATCATCAGATTACATGTGCCATTATACGATATAAGGAATAACAAATATATTGATTCGCTAGTGATTAAATATAAGAGACAATAAGCATGTATATATGCATATAGATAGGCAACGCCAAAAATAGGATGAACTCATAGATCATGAATTATGTTCAGAAGTAAAAACGTTACACCAAAAATTCTAGGATCATCATAGAGTTTATAGAAAAATAGAACAAGCATGCTGATAACGTGTTATAAAGTAGAAAGAAGATGAAGAGAGAATAGTTATGATGAAGTGTTATCATTCAGTCTCATTAGTCTCCTTTATATAGAGGTAGAGTTTACATCAAAGTACATAACTAATGAGTATTTACATGGACATCTACATAAATAATAATATTTACAACAGAAACTTATTTATCTGTTGACTTTTAAACGGTTTTTTTTCGATATTATGTAGTGTTTCGAAATATGGATAATCTCTTAATTTTTACAATTAATTGAAATTTTATGAATTTAGATATTTCAATCGTAGACACATATGTTCGCATTATAACAAATTTAAGATAGAAATTCGTTTATCACGATCGTCATGAAGAATAGAGTAGAGAAAAAAAAATATTGGTGCAAAAATGCCATGACACATTTCAAAATTGAAAATTCAAATTCTAGCATCTATTTTTGTTTTATTTCATCGTGTTCATGTTCAGTACTTGACTCTGTCTCTGCAGCATGATGGAAGTCTGCTCTTCTGTGTGAAATTTGAAGACAAAGTTGTTGGGAAAGTCTGGATCGAACGTGCACAAAGCTTAAAATTCACTCCCTGCCAAATATCCAATATTGTTATCAGAGATCAGAGTCGTGGGATGTCCTATAATGTCACCAAGCCCAAATTGGTAGATTGAAAAACCAACCGGGCCATGCATAAAAAACGATAATCTAGACTCAACAACCCAATTACCCAAACACACATGAATCTGAGAAATGACCACCACCACCACAAAGAGGAGCGGCAAACCGACACAGAAAACAAGAGACAGCTGAGGTGCCCGAGGATGGTCTACGGAGATGAGTAAACCTACAACGCCACCGTATATTTTTCCTGTGACAGATTGCAACCGGCGGAGAATTTATTGTTAGAATTAAGTTGGACTTTACATTATCTATATTCATTAAGTAAATAACAATTGATTTAGTTTAAGATAAATAACAAGAAATACAAGAGTTATCTCTATCTAGTTACCTATTGAGATTGTATGTCTCTCTTTAGGAGTTGGAAATTCAAGTTAATCTTACCTGATTAACATTAAGCTTATGTGATAAACTTTAGTGTTCTAAGTGATAAGTTTAGGCTTTATCAGGACTCCTTTATGGAATGAGTTCATCTTGAGTATTGCCTATATATAGCAGGAGATAGTCCCTACCTCTACTACGCTAAACATTTAGTTTATTTCCCATTAGTGAGGTTTATAGTAAGTAGAAGGCAGAAGGCTTGCTGTGCTGTGTTGGTAATCTGATGTCAAACATGTACTCTCTTGGCCAAACTGTTCTAGATGGGATCAAGAGTGTGGACGCAGGTGAACTTCTAATTCTATTAGCAATGTTCTTGAATGCATATTTATATATATATATATATATATATATATATATATATATAGCTGCAGTACATGTGTTCGTGTAATTATGAATTGATGTTGGTGTGTATGATGATATGGTTGCTGCATCACGTTTTAACATTTATGGCATCAGCTAGATATAGTTACGAAACCTAAACCCTACTGGCTACACTGGTACACTTTGGAAATACTTAAATTATCAAAAGTTCCAACTCCCGGGGAAGACATTTTAACTGTATTAACTAATAACTTAATCCTCCCTTCTCCGAGTTATGTGACTGAACATGGAAGCAATTTGAGGGAACTGAATCCACAAGCCTGCGATGCAAGAAGAGCCGGAAGACAAAGCAAAATTAATTCCAAACAGCAAAGTAAAAATCGCCCAAATATGGCAAGGAAATCATACAAGACAGCAAGTAATGAAGCATAATCCATTTGGTTCAGCAGGTATAGTCTGCATACTGATTCCTTAAGAGAGAAAAAGGAGATTATGAACATGTCCTCAACAATATTAAGGCAAAATTAAGTTTCATCGAACAAAACATAAGAAGTCCAATAAAGAAGCAAAACAATTCCCATGGCTAACAAATTGCATCTAGCCAGTATAAAAGATGGCAAGCACAAATGCTGAGGAAGTACTACATGCCAATGATCACTGAAAATATAGCGAATTCAGATACAGACCGAGTCTTCAAACAGGCATATAATCTTGTCTCCCATTGCAACTGGTACAATCGTAATATAATCATGTCTCAGTCCCAGTAAATGATGGGCAGTCCCTCCTTAATGGAGGAGGAAATCCATGTGATGATTTACCACATGAGAAAAGCATGGGGGTTGGAAAATTCAAAGAAGGTAGATAGCAAGCCACCTTGGAAGGTAGGTAGCAAGCCATCTTTGAAGTTAGGCATGCCAAACTTGGAAGAAGACTTGACTTTGCTTCCAATTGCATGTCATATGCATGAACCCAATTGCCTATAAATAGGCATGAAAGATTGTAGGAAAAAAAACCAAGGCAAGAGTTATTCCAAACTAATAGAGTTTGAGATAATAGTGAGATCCTCACTTGAGAGATGAGTGAGAAGAAAATTCCTTTTGAGAGATAGAGTGTGTGTTACCACTTTGGTGAAGTTTAGTCACCAAAGTGAGATTGCCTTGTAATCCCATTATTTATATAGTGGAAGAGAGTATTACTACTGCCCCGAGGACGTAGGCACATTTGCCGAACCTCGTTAAATATTGTGTCTTATTTTATTTATTTGTTGTTATTCCGCAAATCACATGAGAGGTGGGAAAAGTTAGATCCTGGGATAACCAATTATCCATTGGCCTTGTATTAAGGCAGCCCTTCTTTCCCAACAAGTGATATCAGAGCCCGGTGCTCATTGTTCGTGGCATCTCGTGGTGATCAAGATGGCGGAGTCGTCGTCATCAGCAGCAACAATGGTTAAGTTGACATCATCGAATTACTCCATTTGGAAGCCCAGAATAGAAGACATCCTTTACTGTAAGGATATGTACGAGCCTCTTCAAAATGGTGGAGAGAAGCCAGCATGCAAGACTGACAAGGACTGGAGCATCCTGAACAGAAAAACTGTTGCGGGAATTCGTCAATGGGTTGATGAAAGTGTTTTTCATCATGTGGCACAGGAAACCAATGCCTACTCAATGTGGACAAAGTTGGAGTCCATGTACGAGAGAAAGACCGCACAAAACAAAGCCTCGTTCATTCGGCGGTTGGTGAACACAAAGTACAGGGATGGTCAAAGTGTTTCGGAACACTTGAGCAACTTCCAAGGCATGGTGAATCAATTGACGAATATGAAGATGGGGTGCTTGATGATGAGTTGCAAGCACTATTGTTACTAAGCTCATTGCCAGATAGCTGGGACACGTTGGTGGTGTCATTAAGCAACTCAGCTCCTCAAGGCGTTCTCACACTAAGCATTGTAAAAGACAACATGTTTAATGAAGTAGCAAGGAGGAAGGAGCAATGAATATCGATCGAGTCAGAAGCCCTTGTCACCAACAACCGTGGAAGCAGTAGAAAATTCCACAACCGAGGCAAATGGAAAGATCGGTCAAAAGGCAAGTTCAGCCCAAAGAAGGACATCGAATGTTTTCACTGTGGTGGAAAAGGCCACATAAAGAAGGATTGCAGGAGACTCAAGAGAGAGCAGGCTGAGAAAGGTGGTGCCAGAGACACAGCTTTTACTACCTCATACGAAGAAGAGGTACTCATCATTTATGGAAAGGGTCATGTTAATTTAACATCTCAAGATTCATGTTGGATCATCGATTCTGGTGCATCATTTCATGTAACCTCACGAAGGGAGTTCTTTACATCCTACAATACTGGAAATTTCGGTAATGTCAGGATGAGACATTAAAAATGATAAGCGGTCCAAGATCGTGGGAAGGGGAGATATTTCCCTTGAAACCAACACATGCCACTGCTTGGTTCTCAAGGATGTGAGACATGTTCCAGACATGCGTCTCAACCTGATTTCTACAGGATTACTTGATGATGAAGGCTGCACAAGTGTCTTTAGTGGTGGAAAGTGGAGGCTCAGTAATGGTCCAGAAATTCTAGCCCGAGGGAAGAAAGAGAACACTCTCTACATGACTTATGCAAAAATCTGTAGTGGGTATGTAGTTACACTCGGAGAAGATTCGCCGGTCGAGCTATGGCACAAGCGGCTCGGTCACATCAGCTGGTGTCAATGTTAAAGATGTGTCTCTAAAACCATGTACGCATTGCTTGGCTGGAAAACAACATAGAGCTTCATTCTGTCGTTCTCCTGCACCAACAAAATTCAATGTTTTGGATGTTGTACATTCTGATGTGTGTGGTCCCATGACCACCAGTACTCTAGGATGTGCAAGATACTTCATCACCTTCATTGATGATCATTCCAGGAAGGTATGGGTTCATGCCAAAGTTGAACGAGAAATAGGTAAGAGATTGAAATGCATTCGCACCGACAACGGGGGAAAGTACATTGGGGCGTTCAGACACTATTGCAAAAGTAACGAAATCAGTTATGAACGATCTGTTCCAAAGACTCCTCAGCACAACGGAGTGGCCGAGAGGATGAACAGACTATTGTTGAAAGAATTAGAACAATGTTATCTCATGCTAAGCTGCCTAAGAACTTTTGGGGTGAAGCTCTAATGACTGCGGTTGATGTGTTCAACCTTTCTCCCTCAGCTCCATTAAATGGTGACGTGCCAAACAGGTTTTGGATCGGAAAGGACGTCTCATACAATCATTTGAAGGTATTTGGCTGCAAAGCATTTGTTCATATTCCCAAAGATGAAAGATCAAAAATCGATAGCAAGTCGAAAGAATGCATATTTTTGGGATATGGAAATGAAGAATATGGGTACAGGCTGTGGGATCCTGTCAATAAGAAGATTGTCAGAAGCAGAGATGTTGTCTTCTTCGAAGATCTGAACATTGAAGATACTCAGAAGACCAAGAAGCCTAAACAACCCAGAGAATATCTGATGAACTCGGATAAAGTTCCTCCGCTAACAAACCATGATGGCTGGAGAGATACCGAAGATGTCGGTAATGCAGCAAATGACCCGACGATTAATGATCCAGTTGATGATGCAACTAATGATGAGGAAGAGGCACCGACCCCTTGAAGATCAATCAGGGAACGTAGACCCTCAAACAGATACCCTCTACATGAGTTCATTACTCTCACAGATGGATGTGAGCCAGAGTCTTATGAAGAAGCTTTGACAGATGACCACAAGGGGGAGCGGTTGGAAGCCATGCAAGAAGAAATCAAGTCCTTTCATAAGAACCAGACTTATGAGCTGGCGGAGTTACCAAAAGGCAAGAGAGCACTCAGAAACAAATGGGTGTATAGATTGAAGACTGAGGAGAATAGCTCACGACCCAGATTCAAGACAAGACTGGTCGTTAAAGGTTTCAATTAGAAAAAGGGAATTGACTTTGAAGAAATTTTCTCGGGCGTGGTGAAGATGACATCTATCTGGGTGGTACTTAGTTTGGCTGCAAGTTTAAATCTGGAGATTGAATAACTTGACATGAAGACGGCTTTCCTTCACGGTGACCTTGAAGAGGAAATCTACATGGAGCAGCCAGAAGGATTCAAAGTCAAAAGCAAGGAAGATCTAGTCTGCAAACTGAAAAAGAGTTTGTATGGACTAAAGCAGGCGCTGCGACAATGATACAAGAAGTTCGATTCCTTTATGATTGAGCAAGGATATCAGAGGACAACTTCAGACCATTGCGTATTTGTGAAGAATTTCTCAGGAGGTGACTTCATCATACTACTCTTGTATGTTGATGACATGTTGATCATAGGACAAGATGGTGACAAAATTAGCAAACTAAAGAAAGAGCTCAGTAAGTCTTTTGCTATGAAGGACTTGGGACCAACAAAGCAGATTCTTGGTATGAATATTACTCGCGATAGACAGAATGGGAAGCTGTGGTTATCACAAGAAAAATATATCAAGAAGGTATTGGAGCGGTTCCACATGGAGAAAGCAAAGCCAGTTGCTACTCCACTTGCTAGTCACTTTAAGCTTAGCTCGAAGCAGAGTCCTACAAGTGAGAAAGAGGAGGAAGAAATGGCAAAGGTGCCATACGCCTCAGCGATAGGAAGCCTGATGTATGCAATGGTGTGTACAAGACCAGACATAACACACGCGGTTAGTGTTGTTAGCAGATTTCTGTCTAATCCAAACAAAGAGCATTGGAATGCTGTGAAGTGGATTCTTAAATATCTCAAAGGTACTTCCAAAATCGGTTTATGCTTTGGAAGTGGGAAGCCTGAACTAAAAGGCTATACAGATGCAGATATGGCCGGAGATGTCGACTCAAGAAAGTCTACATCAGGATACCTAATTTCATTTTCAGGGGGAGCTGTCTCATGGAAATCAAAGCTACAAAAATGTGTTGCTTTGTCAACTACAGAAGCGGAGTTCATAGCAGCTACGAAAGCCTGCAAAGAAATTTTGTAGATGAAGAAATTCCTACAGGAATTAGGCCATATGCAACAAAAATATGTTCTGCATTGTGATAGTCAAAGCGCAATTCATCTGAGTAAGAATTCGAGTTTTCACTCGAAATCAAAGCACATTGATGTGAGGTATCACTGGATACGTGATGTGCTAGAAGCCAAGCAACTACAGCTTGAGAAGATTCACACAGGGGAGAATAGTTCAGATATGATGACAAAGTCCTTATCAAAGGACAAGTTTGAATTTTACAGAAGCGCGTCAGGATTGGTGCATCCCTCCATCTAAGTCGGGAGAGGGAGATTGATGGGCAGCCCCTCCTTAATGGAGGAGGAAATCCATGTGATGATTTACCACATGAGAAAGCATGGGTTGGAAAATTCAAAGAAGGTAGATAGCAAGCCATCTTGGAAGGTAGGTAGCAAGCCATCTTTGAAGTTAGGCATGCTAAACTTGGAAGAAGATTTGACTTTGCTTCCAATTGCATGTCATATTCATGAACCCAATTGCCTATAAATAGGCATGAAAGGTTGTAGGAAAAACAACCAAGGCAAGAGTCATTCCAAACTAATAGAGTTTGAGATAGTAGTGAAATCCTCACTTGAGAGATGAGTGAGAAGAAAATTCCTCTTAAGAGATAGAGTGTGTGTTACCACTTTGGTGAAGTTTAGTCACCAAAGTGAGATTGTCTTGTAATCTCATTATTTATATAGTGGAAGAGAGTATTACTACTGCCCCGAGGACGTAGGCACATTTGCTGAACCTCGTTAAATATTGTGTCTTATTTTATTTATTTGTTGCTATTTCACAAATCACACGAGATGTGGGAAAAGTTAGATCCTGGGATAACTAATTATCCATTGACCTTGTATTAAGGCAGTTCTTCTTTCCCAACAGTAAATGCGAAATTATCAAACTTAATCTACAATAACCAAGTATTATAATTAAAATCCAATGCATATTATTTCTCAAAAAATAAACATCATGTCACATTGCAAAATGAAATAGGCAATGTATGTAAATATTATGACCGTAAGTCACATCTCCAAATTAACAAGATAATAACCGTGCTTTAAAGGAGAGCCCTAGTTATCACGTTCCTTGATAATCAAAGTTCATAGATAATTGTTAGGATGTAATAATCTTCTAGTTGTTAGTCTGTTAATTAGGAAAATTAGTTTGTCCTAATTACCGTCTAATTACGTTTCAAAAAAAATTACCGTCTAATTACTAGTTAGTGGCATGGTGTTATTTGTTAATGGCTACAGCTGTCAGACACGTGTTGCTTTTCTTTTAAGTCTCTAGCAACTACATAAGCTTCTGCTCATGTACTCGAGACTTATCCAGATTAATACTAGCTCGCTCATTTTCTTCTTCGTTTTTACATTTTCGCTAGAACTTTCATGGTACCAGAGTTAGATTTCATGAAACCTTCTCACATACATGTTATTAGACACACAATTGTTAGACTGAACTTATGCTCGGCAGCTCATTTCAACTCAAAATTACATTAGTTAGATGTCAAGAATGCTTTTTTGCATGGCTTAGTTAATGAGAAAGTTTACATGACACAGCTAGGTGGATTTGTGAACAAAAATGCACCGAATTTTTATTTGCAAGTTGAATAAATCTCTATATGGTCTCAAACAAACCACACGAACTTGGAATGAAAGATTTACAAGTTTTTACCCTCCATTTGTTTCAATTCATCAAATGCAAATCCCAGTCTGTTTATTAATCACACAGAATCATTTCAGGTATTTCTGTTACTCTATGTTGATGATATCATTCTAACTTGTGATTGTGATGATCTCATTGCTGCCTTCTCAAGGTTCCCCTTCCACATGAGTTTGATATGAATGATCTTGGTGAGTTACATCTCTTCTTGAGACTGGAAATCAAGTTTCTAAGGGTATGTTTGTGTCCCAGCATAAGTATGCTAAAGATCTCATGCTCAAATCTGGTCTTGCTGATTGTCAAACTCACACTACACCATGTAAATTTGGTCTCAAGCTCGTAAGAGAATAAGAGATTCTTGTTCACCTTTGCAACCTCATGATACTTCAACTTTCAGAAGTTTGGTTGGGTGTACGTCTTCAGTACTTTAACTTTCACAAGACCTGATATTGCATTTGCTGTCAATTCTGTTTGTCAGTTTCTTCACTCTCCTACACATGTGCATCTTATTGCAGCTAGAAGAATCTTGAGATACATCAAGGGTACACTAACTCATGGTATTATGTCGTTTCAACATAGATCTTATGTCCACACTCCACTTCAATTGAATGCTTTCTGTGATGGTGACTGGGCTGGAGACCTTAACGACATAAAGTTCACCACTGGATTTGTCATTCTATTCCATGATTCTCCAATTTCATGGTGCAATAAGAAACTATCTGCCATTTCTAGGTCCTCTACAGAAGTTGAACATCGTAATAGGGCTAATACAATAACCGAAATAGTTTGGCTCTCTCATTTGCTTAATGATCTTCCCATCTCTTGTTGAGGTACCTATACGGCATTGTGATAATATCTCACCTCTTGCTATTGCTACAAATCCTGTATACCACTCTAAACTCAAAACACATCGAGGTTGATGTTCACTTTACAAGAAATCAAGTGAAAACTGGCTGTTCCAAGCTTCAATTTGTTACTTCAATGGATGAACTTGCAGATTTGTTCCACAAGAGTCTCTATGCTCCTCAACATATTTTCTTTTGTTCCAATCTGACGCTGCTTTCTCCACATCAAGTTGAAAAGGAGTGTGATACTTCTAATGTGCCAACTTGATGTTGCTTTACCCACATCAAGTTGAGGAGGGGTGTTAGGATGTAATAATCTTCTAGTTGTTAGTCTGTTAATTAGGATAATTAGTTTGTCCTAATTACCGTCTAATTGCTAGTTAGTTGTTCTTTGTTAATGGCCTACAGGTCAGACACGTGTTGCTTTTCTGTTAAGTATATAGCTACTATATAAGCTTCTGCTCATGTACTCAGGACTTGTCCTAGATTAATACTAGCATTTTGATTCTTTTTCGTTTTTACATTTTCTATCTAGAACATTCAATAATTACAAATCAAAGTGCTTTTTTTTTTGGCCACAAAGGAGAAAATGCTCAGCAAGCTAGGTAAAGAGTTTAGCTAACTGCCTCCAATTCTCAAAAGTCAATAAAGGAGCTGATCGAGATAGGCCTCATCATATGGCCTTTGGGCCCAAAGCCCGCCTTAAGCCCGACTGACCAGTAGGGCCGAGGCCTGCCCCGGTCCTTCCATTAGGGCGGGTCGGCCCGACCATTTCTCAAATAAGATAAGGTATAGGTCATACAAATGAACCCCGGCCCTACCTTACGGTCTGGCCTGATTGAGCCAGTTAGGGCTAGGCCCGGCCCTAACCCGGCCCTAAAATTTATGTTTTGTTTTTGTTATTTTTCTATTATATATGTATAAAACTATAGAAGTATGAACTTGTAAACTATAGAAGTATGAACTTGTTTTGCATATTATCTCAATCTGCCACATTTTGGGGTCTTCATTGAGTCTGTCTGTTTGAGGCCCAAAGCATACAAGCCCAACTCGAAAAGTCCAACCCGAGTCAAGACTCAAGTCTCCAATATCGGTGTAACCCTAGATGTTATCGACAAAGTCACAAAGTCTTCAAACAAAAACTGAAGAGAAACCACCTCCCTTAGTCCCTCTCAAACTCTCAGTCTCTTATTTCAGGAAGCAAAGTGCAAAGTGCAAACCGTTCATCACCACCACCACCTCCCATTCCCAAGCCCTCTCTTCGTCTCAAAGCCCTCTCAGTGCCAATCACCTCCTTTGATTCCTCTGAAAGCACTCTCGGTGCCGGTACAACCACTATCACCTCCTCGGTCGGCGAGGCCTCTGTCTAGATCTGTGAGGCTTGCTGGACGGCTGCGTCTCGATCTGCGATGTGGACGGCTGCATCTCGATCTGTTAGGCTTGGTGAACGGAGTTGTTTCGATCTGTGAGGCTTGGTGGACGGCGGCGTCTGGATCTCAGTCTCGATCTGCGAGAGTTTAGGGCTGCATCTTGATCTGCTTCTTAATCTCTTGCTCGATCTCGTTGTCTCAGCAGCCTCTGAGCATTGTGTCCGACCGCCGGTTCAATCACCACCACCACTTCCGACGCAGAAGGTGAGGACTACATTCCTGGTTTAGTGGTTTTTGTTTGTTTTGGGTTTAGATCTATCTTCCCCCTCTCTCTCACAAATCTCACACTTCTTGCAGATCGAAGATTGTCAGAGCAAAAACAGAGACTGAAGATCTCCTCAGACCTCAGATCTTAGAGCTGTAAAAATGGTGACGCTTGCGGTGATAAACACCTATCCAGTTGGCGATCGAGGTACTCA
Organism: Rosa persica; assembly: GCA_025331145.1. Classification (NCBI taxonomy): domain Eukaryota; kingdom Viridiplantae; phylum Streptophyta; class Magnoliopsida; order Rosales; family Rosaceae; genus Rosa; species Rosa persica. The sequence goes on along the minus strand of WFKR01000005.1, from coordinate 3,961,599 downwards.
TTCCCATACACTTGGTGATTTCAGTGATGTTATATATTGAGTATAAAGCAACGGGAAATTGACAGTTTTAGAATTTATATAAAGCAACGGGAAATTTTTTCACAGATTCCGAAATTTTTGTTATAGTTACAAGTTACAACAAAAATAGATCCGTTTGGAACAGTTGATGTGTCTGGACTTTAAATAAACCTAGACATCCCTTTATTTTCGTCTTGATATTGAAACTCATTCTGAACTAAGTGGTGGTAAGAGTATGAATATTAGGCTATTAGCTAAACTCTGCTTATATCTGATTACATTATAAATTTTGTATTCAGCATCCTTACCTTTTGTCTTTCTGTGTTATAGTTTATGACAGTGGAAGAGATGGAAGCAGTAACAGACTTGCAAGGAGGAGGAGTTGTATTTTTTGTTTAGTGAGTAGTGGCTGTTGCATTTTGTTATATCCGACTTAAAGTAAACTCTGAACTTTCTCCTAATAGTGTAGTGTATGTATGTACTTGTAACTTGTTGTATTGTTGGTGCACTTAGTGTTTTTCTAGCTTAATTCTCCCGAGTGTGATGAATGAGATGTCCAAGTCAGTAACCAGTCCCATGGTTGTTGGTTCCATAGATCCAAACCCAACACCGTTGCCTGAAACAGCCCCAAAAACAGTCCCTCAAACACCTTCAAAACCTCCTTTATCTAAAATACAAATAGGAAAAAAAGATTCTGTTTGCAGCTTTTATGAAAAGGTTGATAGAGTTGATGATAATGTTGCTGTGCAATATGCTAAATGTAGTGTGTGTGCTCAGTCATTGATACGTGGAGAAAAGAATGGAACTAGCCATTTACGTAGGCATTGGGAGATTCATATAAGTAGTCAATCGCTTGATATTAGGACTCAAATGCAATTAGGTTCAGATTCTAGTGAGAATGTACTAAACTGGCCTTATAATAAAGATTGTGCTTGGAATGAAGTAGTTGATTATGTCATTAGGACTAAACAATCTTTTACATTTGTAGACAAACACGATTTTAAGGGAATGATTCAATGAGGTTTTGGACCTCAATTTGTGGGATTATCAGCTTCTACCTGTAAAAGAGATGTGATGAAGCTCTTTAATGCAGGAAGAAATGAGTTGCTCAAAACTTTTGAAAGTTTTGAAGGGAAAATTTGTTTGACTTTTGATTGCTGGTCATCGCGTCAAAAGATGGGATATATGTCTTTAACTGCTCATTTTATTGATAAAAATGGATTTGAATAACAAAATCATTACTTTTAAAATGATAGAGTTCCCACACACCGGTGAGTCACTTGCTAGTCACATATATGAGGAGCTAATTTCTTGGCGCATTCATAGGAAAATATTCTCAATATCTTTAGATAATGAGACAAATAATGAAGTTGTTGTTGAAATACTGCCTGATTTTCTCATGCTTAATTCTGTCTTTAAAAAGTTGTTTCATGTGCGTTGTAGTGCTCACATTTTGAATTTGATTGTTCAAGATGGTCTGCATTTATTATCTCATCAGTTGAAAAAATCACAAATATAGTTTGTAGCATGAATAGCTCAATTAAGAGGCATGAGTTGTGGGTTAATTGTTGTCAAGATTTGAATATGCCAAAGAGGAATATAGATAATGATGTTCCTCATAGGTGGAATTCCACCTATGATTTTGCTGCAAGTAGCTGAAAAGTATAAATTTGTTTTGAATCGATATGTTCAAAAACTAAACCAATCTAATCGCCATTCCACTTTAGCACTTCTTACTGATGAAGATTGGTTAGTTGCTTCAATTGTGTGTTGCTTTTAATTTTTTTTTATTCTTCAACAAAAACCTTGTGTGGTGTGTATTATCCGACATCATGTCGTGTTATTCCTTGCTTAGTAAGTATCAATGTAGCTTTTAATAAATTTGCTAAATATTCTGTAATTGTTGTTGCTTTGGTGGTCATGAAGTCTAAATTTGCTAAGTATTGAAAACAATTTCCTACTGTATTTTGTCTTGCTGCTACTATGGATCCTAGATATAAGTTTTTTGCAATTAGCCAATGGATGAAAAGTGTGGATATTGAAGATTGGGAAATTGAAAGTGCTATCTCTAGTATAAAGCATCAATTGTTTGAATTGCACGAAGTGTACAAGGATAATATAGTGTCTGCAGTTCCAACTTCTAGTATAAGCTCTAATTTACCTGCATCTTCTTCTGATACTATTGTTTTACCTAATGATGAAGATGAGGACTTTGCTGAAGAGGTCTTAAAAAAGGCTAAAACAACAACTTCCACTTCCACCTATTCAAGTTCTGATTTAGAATATTATATTGATATGCCTACACTTGAAGTTGCTGATGGATTTGAATTTAACCTTTTAGGTTGGTGGAGATCTCATGAAGAAGTCTATCCGGTGCTTTCTTTGATAGCTCGTGACCTGCTATCGATTCCAGTTTCAACAGTAACATCAGAAACAGCTTTTAGTGCCGATGGAAGGGTTGTATCGGAGAAGAGAGCAAGTCTGAACCCGGACACAATTCAAACATTGATTTGCTTGAAAAATTGGAAGTTGGCAGAAGCAAGGCAGCAAGACAAAGAGCAAGATGAGCTCCGAGCTGAGGAGGAACAGAATGCAAAATTAGCAAGACCGGAATGGATGATTGCACTTGAACGTGCTAATTCAAACACAGAAGCGATCGAGTCAATTGGAGATTGAGGAAGATGTGTGTGACTGTTTTTTGGATATGGTATGTTTTCTTTGTTTTTTTTTTTTTGGATGTGGTACGTTTTGTTTGTGTCAAATGCTTTTGGTTCGAAAGGTGTGTGACTGCTGCAAAATCAACCTGAAATTGTACATTGGTAATCTTGTTATCCTTGTGTGTTATTGGGTCTGATTGTTCAGATTTATGTGTAGTATTTCATTTCTTATATCCTTCATGGCTGAAATTGATATAGTTTTTAGGGCTAAATACAAATTACTACCCTGTAGTTTGGGTCCAAAATCAATTTAGTCTCTGAACTTCTAATTTCATCATAAACACCCCTGCACTTTCAATTTTGATCTAATAGGTCCAATTTGTTAGTTTTCTGACAATTGAGTTATTTAACTTGTTAATGTGGCTCATATATGACCTATGTTTTATGATGTGGTGTCAAGGTGGCCTGCATAATCAATTTAGGAGTGAGTCCTATTATTAAAAATAAATAGTTTTTCAACAAAATTCAACTATAACTTGAATCTATAACAGAGTATTGACGAATTGGAACTTTTAGATCAAAATTGAAAGTGCAGTGGTGTTTTTGATGAAATTAGAAGTCCAAGGACTGAATTGATTTTGGACCTAAACCATAGGATATTAACCAGTATTTAGCCCTAGTTTTTAATTATCAATCTGTTTAGTTAGAATGAAGTGTGTGTGTGTGTGTGTGTGTATATATATATATATATTGCCGAACTAAAGTCAGATATTTATCTAGTTGTATTTGAATGCTTATGTTGCTGAAATGAAATATATGTTCAGTAGCTAAATTACCTATTTGGTTTTGTGCAGGTTCTTTGTTTGGTTGCCATGACTATGGATATCAGTAAGAGATGAAAGAGAGTTTGCTAGTGTTAAATCAAGCCATCCTTCATATCAAAGATAACAACTTTTTGTGGATTGATGAAGACTTGATCAGTTCATCAGTTTTTGTATCAAACACTGCTTCACATTTTGTACCCTCAGTGAGTCAGTGGTTTAGTGCCTCAGTGGCTATGTAATTTCAATTTCAATTAGAGGACTTGATCACTGTGAGTGTGAGTATATGTTGTAATTATTTGTAATCAACTTAGCTGCTCAGGTTCTGAAATCTCAAGTATTCAGTTTCCTTTTATTTTTATTTTTAATCTTTTACAGTTACACACAGCGAAATTTAGTTTTATGTGAGTTAAACAAAAGCCCGACCCGACCCTAAATGAGCCTTAAGAGAGGGTAAGGGCTTGCATTTTGAAGCTTCGGCCCGGCCCTACCCCCAAACTCTAAAATTTAAGGTAGGACTGATCCTAACCCGGCCCCTGATGAGGCCTAGATCGAGGCAAGTATCGCAACAAACTATTATCAAGAAACTCAGTGACTGCTCTTAAGTTCAAATGTGGTCAAGGTGTGTAACTGTGTGTGAGTGTCACACACACACACATATATATATATATATATATATATATATTTATTGGTACAAAAGAAGCAAACTATCTTAATGTTCATCTATACGTACTATTACTCAATTAACTACTAACCGCAATCTCAGCCAAGAATATCAGAAAGGATTAAATTTTGCATCATATATTGATCTCAACACCAACTAAATTTCTAACCGTTTAAGGTTCAAAAGAGAAATTAAACAAAGTACTTTATTTGATCAAGAAATAAGCTGACATCAACACTGTTAGAAGTAACGAGTGAACTTGAACCTATGTGGCCAGGTTGATAATTCTATGACAATAGCACAGTACATCCTGTTGGATGGCATCAACAAAATTATAATCATCCATAAATATCAAAGGAATTCGAACAATCAGCAAGAGAAAAAAGAATCAGATACTTAACCCATGACATTATATAGAAAGTTAAAAATAGCTAACAAGGTAAAAGAACTGAAAGTAGATAATGCTGGTAGAGAAGCTACCCTTTAAGTTTGAGCATCAACCTCTTTATCGTCCGCATCAGTTGCAGCAACATTTGGCTATACACCTTGGCCATCTCCAGTGAGGGGATGAACTTGCTCATCCTCTGGTAATGGTTCCTACACATTGTCATGCTTCAAAGCATCTGGTGTGGTACATCCTATATATAGTCTAACTTGCAGCTTAGATGGATCTTCACCAGTACATATATTCCTATCTCTTTCAATATACTGGCCTGGTTCAGATTAATCTGTGATGAAAATTCCTAGGGATAATTATATCCATTTCCAGCCAAAACCACATGGTTGAAGTGATCACGAGGATGCATGAACCCTTGAAGCATAACTCAACTTCATATATATCAGCACCGCCCAACAGAGCTTGTGCAAGTCCATTGTGGCGAAGACGGTGGCCTTATCTTCATTTGCAAGTCGGCCAATGACTGGATCATTTCATCAGTTTTGGTTCTTGAACTTTTCGACCCTACACTGATTCTTTGGGGTGATTCGATCTAACAGTTCGGTCATAGGTGTCCAGTGGACCGCAGATGAGAAGATCCTCCGGTTGACTGTGAATGAGAGCTTGGACAAGATCAAGAACAGGATCTGATCCACCGTTTTCAATTGTACCATTTGAACACGGCGAGGGATGTTCACATTGGATCGGTTCATAACTTCATATTGTAAATACCTGTCAGGGCGAGCCATCTCATTTTCAGCCCGTCGTGGCGGTGAGCTAGGGAGCTGCCTCTGCTGCCGGAACCTCCATTTCAGGCCAATTTGGGACACGGTGGTGGCTTGCCCTCGACGAGGCAGAAGGTGGAGTCGTCATCAGCGTTTCCAGTTAACGACGGCGTCGGAGGACCTGGCCGGGTTGCTGAAGGCCGGTGCGGGTCCAGTCGACGATCCGGCCAGCTTCTCGGAGCGGGAGAAGGAGGCGAAGGATTTGACTTCAATATGATGTTATGCAACTTTTGTTTATCTTATCAGACTCGATGTCGGTGGACCCACTCGGAACCTCGGTTGATCGGAACAGGCTAACACTCCCGTATAACAATGCTGCTGCTTCAGCATTCTTAATGAAGAACGAATTGCGGAACATTAGGAAGACGGAGCTTACATGATCGATAAAATACTGAACAATATTATAAAAAAAAACTAAAATAATTAGGTCGAGTTCCCCAACCTAATCCTTTTGGAACTTATCCCATACATCTCTTCCATGTCCCGCAAGAACAGAATCATGCATTTTATTTGTTTTTATTTCACATATGTTATTTGTCCAAATTGTTTTGTCTGTAGATTGATCAAACTACTAAGAGGACTACATAGGGAAGTGAAACTTTCATGTAGATTTGACTATATCCTTGATTTTTGTCACCACAAACAGTACGAGCGAGGAAAACAAAATAATTGATCCACATTCAGTGAGTGAACACTATGATAACACGACTGCCATAGATGCTTGAGCACAGTGAAAGATGAAGGTAAATGAAGAAGAAGAAGAAGCAGAGCTAGAGAGAATTTAAGTAGCAGAAGGTTTTTACCATCAATGCAACATCATAAAAATTCTTACAAGCCAACATTATTTATAATCACCACTAGAATATTCTAACAAACATTCTAACAAACTTATTACAGCATGTAAATCTTGCTAGGCATTCAACAAACTATGCCACAACATCACCTTTGTGATAGATTCATCAGCAGCCAGCCTTGACCATGAGTGAATGTAGTGACTTGTCAATACCTCCCCTCAATCTTAGTTGGGGTTAACCAAACTGAGATTGGAGCTATGTGTACTGAATACTGAGCTTGTGTAAACCTTTAATAAGAATATTTGCAGTATGCTCAGAAGTAGGAACATATTGAAGTAACCGATCATACATTTACACTCTTTCTCTAACAACGTGAAAATGCTTTGCATACCAGCTCTTGATGTATCCATACCAGTTCTATGAATTAAAGCACAAAAATCTTGAAATGGTTGAAATGTCAGCTTCTTGACAGTTTCACTTTTGGCTTTGGTAAGCATGGAATGCTGATTATATGCTTGATCCATGGTGCTACTCTTGGTGAATCAGACTTTTGCTTCTTGGAGCCACCTTTACCAATTGTGTTTGGAGAAAGTTCAACCCTTGAAAGCACCTCCAGTTTACTACCTCTGTTATTTTCAATTTTAGAGAATCCATTTCTTGTTGCAGCATTTGTCTTAGGTTGCAAAGATGATTCTAACACGGTGGACTGACTAGGCTCACGACCATCTCGAGACAACATTATAAGGTCCTTATGATCTGAGTCTTCTTGTGCATAAAGGATATCGTCTTTGGAAGGGAAGATGGCAATGTCATGCACAAGATCCTTTCCACTTTCATCTCCAATTGTGAAAGATTCTCTTGAGCTTTCTGTTGACGAGTCACTACATTGACTCACCGCCAAGGCTGGCTACTGATGATGCTATTAGAAAAGTGATGATATGGTATAGTTTGGTGAATGCCTAGCTGGATTTACAAGCTGTAATAGGTTTGTTAGAATGTTTGTTAGAGTATTCTAGTGGTGACTATAAATACTGTTGGCTTGTAAGAATTTCTATGATGTTTCATTGATGGTAAAAACCTTCTGCTACTTTTTTGAAGTTCTCTCTAGCCCTCTTCTTCTCTTCTTCGTTTACCTTCATCTTTCACTGTCCTTAAACATCTATGGCAGTCATGTTATCATGGTATCAGAGCTATGGCTCTTGATCTTGTGGACTATTATATACTGTAGAAGTGTTCGTTTACTTCTAGCTTCCGCATTTGAGCTTCGTGTTCTTCATCAGGTGAAAAACCCTAGATCTGCGATTTTTGCTTTGTTTCTGTGAATCAAGCTCATCGATTTCATCCTAAGCTTCATTTTAGTCATGTCTTCTACTAGTGAGTTCAATTCTCACTACAGATCGCCTATTTTCACTTTGATATTTTGGATATGAGTACTGTAGTTGTTCCTCGCTGTTCATGCATCATATGGATCTTTAATGTGTGAAGTATGCTGATATATGAGCTCATAAGCTGTGGAATTTGTGATAACATAATAGATTGATAACAAGTGGCTCCATTGTACATATTTGAGTTTGGATATGGATTCTGGAAGCTCGATTGTCTGATTTTTCATGTCAAAGGGACTGTTATTCTATCAGGCTTACCATCAACCATCTTCCAGACAAAGTATATTTCAGTTATTCTCTTCTTGTGGCTTGCAAATTCACGGTATTATCTTTTCAATTCACCTAGTTTACTTGTACTTGGAGTATCTACAATGCTATACTTGTGTGTTGTTGCTAGATTCTTCCTACATATGATGGATACTGCTATGATTTAAAACTTGCATTGATCTATGAAGTGCTGAAGCTTTTGGAATAGTAAACAGAGTTATGATGATTGGTGATGTTATTGAGGGTTGGATGGTGATGCTTAAAGACAAAGTCTTCAATAAAACAAAACAAAGTCATGTTGCAAGCTATACAGTGGCTTTGAAAACAAAGTTTTCATAAAGTTTGGTGGTAGTCAAAAACAAACAAAATTTGGTGATTAGTGAATTTGGAATTTCATTGATTCATTTTGGAGTGGGATTACTTCATAGAGTTACTTCGGTGTCAGCAAACTCTGGTTAAAGCATATATGGCCATTAGTCAAACTCCATTATGTTGCTCAGTATGATGATGAGAAGATTGTATTACGATAACTGCATTACTTGGAGCTATCAATTTCAAACTCTTTTAGAGGGACATGACCTCTTCGGTTATATTGAGGGCAATACTCTTCTCCTACAAAGTATATAATCACTGATAATGAGGGAATAACAGGTGAGATCACTGCAACCTACAAAATGTGGAAGAAAACAGATAAGGCTTTGCTTAGTCTTCTTATTGCAACTTTAGATGTTGAAATAATGACATTATGGTTGGAAGCAAGTCTTCAAGGGAGGCATGGCTCACTCTACTACAGAGATTTTCTCCTATGCCTAGAGCTAACATAATGCAGCTCAAGGCTGACCTCTAAACAATCAAGAAAGGAAATGATTTTATTGATAGGTACTTGATTCATGTGAAGCATGCAAGATTTCAGTTAGCTTCTATTCGGGTTACTATTTTAGATGAAGACAGAGTTATTGTGACTCTAAATGGACTCCTTGAAGAATATGCAATGACAAAAACAGTCATTTGTGCCCGGGATACTCCCATCACTCTAGAAAATCTCAGATCTCAATTGTTAGCTGCCGAGAGAGACATTAAAGGCATTTTCCAAACTCATCTTCACATGTCAGCAATGGTAGCAAGAAACAACTCTCAGAGAACTCATTTTGGTGCTTCTGATGAAGGAGATAATAGAGGAGAATACAAGAAGAACTGGTCTGGATGTGACAAATACAATGGTAGCAACTTAAGTTGCATGCCTTACAATTTCACATTTCAAAACAATGGTGGCAACAAAGGCAAGTCATTTGCGAGGAAGTCTACCAACTTTTGGAATAGTAATGCAAGAAATGGAAACAGTGAACCTAGCAACATATGGTTTGGAGGAGGAAATATAAACTATGGTGATTATAATCATGGTAACAATAATTGATTTGGAAACAATAGAAAGTTCAATGTGGAATGCCAACTTTGTCACAAGAAAGGACATAAAGCAGCAAATTGTTTCCAAAATTCTGAAAGAACTTACAATGGTGGCTACAGAACATATAATGGTGCCTCTCTAGAATGTCAAATATGCAGTAAGACAGCACACACAGATGTGAGCTGCTATTATAGGAGTGATATCCCACCTGATCATCCAAGGTTGTCTGTTGTGAGTTGCCAAATCTGTGGCCTGAAATGACATGCAGCCTTGGACTGTGATCATAGGTCAAACTTTGCATTCCAAAGGGCCAAATCACTTTCTATTCTTACTGCAATGATTGCATGTTATACCAATGGAACTAGTTCTTTTGGTGCTTATAGTGCTTCTACTTCTGCATATGGTTTTTCATATGTTGTACCATCTGTTGATACCAGTTCTCCTCGTCCTTCTTCTGCTACTCTACACAGCATGATACCCGTTCTTGGTCTGGATAAGTTGCAAGTTATTCTTCCAATCAACTCTGCTTCCAGTAACTCTCTTGACACCCACATTGGAGTATCTCCTGCTATGGTTGAGGGGGGAGAAAAAATTGTGATAAATAATGATCACAGTGATGATGCACAGTTGCAGTTGCCTCGCTCTTTTTCACAAGCTTCAAACAACAATTCTAAGAATGGTCCAACAACTATGGTTGCTCATAATAACATCAATAACTTTGAGATTACAATATTACTCTTGAGCTCATCTCATCTCGGTTCTGTTGCACCAATTGATGCTCAAAGATTTCCAACATCCAAAATGGAAATTAAATTAGAAAGCTCTGGAGAATCTTTCACAATTGGATATGAAAGTGAAAAGGATCCTGTGCATGATGTTGGTAGCCCCATTGCCATAGTCACGTCCAAAGATGATATCCTTTATGCACAAGAAGACTCAGATCATAAGGATCCTATGGTGTTGTCTCGAGATGATCATGAGCCTAGTCAGTCCACTGTGCTAGAGTCATCTTTGCAACCTAAGACTAATGCTGCAACAAGAAATGGATTCTCTAAAATTGAAAAGGACAAAGGTAGTAAACCGAAGGTGCTTTCAAGGGTTGAATTTTCTCCAAACACAATTGGTAAAGGTGGCTCCAAGAAGCAAAAGTCTGATTCATCAAGAGTAGCTGAAAACATCTTTAATCGCGTGGCTACTAGAACTGAGCAAGCCCAAGCACAATCTCAATTGGATTATGGTCAAGAAATTATGGATCAAGCATATAATCAGCATTCCATGCTTACCAGAGCCAAAAATGAAACTGTCAAGAAGCTGACATTTCAACCATTTCAAGATTTTTGTGCTTTAATTCATAGAACTGGTATGGATACATCAAGAGCTGGTATGCAAAGCATTTTCACGTTGTTAGAGAAAGAGTGTAAAGGTATGAGCATACTGCAGCTTTTGAGCATACTGCAGATATTCTTACAAAAGGTTTACACAAGCTCAGTATTCAGTACACATAGCTCCAATCTCAGTTTGGTTAACCTCAACTGAGATTGAGGGGAGGTGCTGGACGAGTCACTACATTGACTCACGGTCAAAGTTGGCTACTGATGTGGCATAGTTTGTTGAATGCCTAACTGGATTTACAGGCTGTAATAAGTTTGTTACAATGTTTGTTAAAGTATTCTAGTGGTGACTATAAATACTGTTGGCTTGTAAGAATTTCTAATATGTTGCATTGATTTTAAATAAAAAAAAAAATATATATATATATATATATATATATATATATATATATATATATAACCTTCTGCTACTTCTCTGACTACTGCTTCTACGAAACATTCGTAGAGTAAAAGCTTCCGATCAAGATCAAGGTCAATGCTACAGCTTCAGTGAGTGAACACTACTGCTTCTATTAAACATTCAGTGAGTGAACACTACTTCTACCAAACATTCGTAGGGTAAAAGCTTCCGATCAAGATCAAGGTCAATACTACAGAATTCAGATATCACCCAAGAGAATTTGAACTTAATTCTTTGATCACACACACGTAGTTGATCATGACCAGAAGAACTTGCAACAAGCCTATATATGTAGCAACAATGAGTGATCATGTAATGCTTCAAAATGCAATAGTACTAGATCCATTCACAAACTTTCTTAGTCTCTCAGATACCCTTGCTACTGTGGTTGGTGCAGACTCGCCAATCTAATCGACCATGATGAACAAAAAAAAAAAAAAATAGTATATTAATAGCTCGAGTTACACTGTTTAAGTTTACGAATCAAGCTAAACATTTACTAGCTTACCTTAGAATGTATTATGTGTAAAATGGCATCTTCAACAACTGAGAAACTGGCATTAACAATGTCAGCTCCCTCCTCATTGAGCACGCGAATCGACTCTCTAACATGAATTGACAATCCAACCTAGTTATCAGAACAACCTCTAGGGCTGAACCCAATTCACGAATCTCGATCTGTGGTGATTTTAACCCACCATCATTAAGTCCACCAACAAAGCCTGCATTGTTATTTTTAATGATCTTAGCTACTCTCATTAGGCTGTCTTTCTTCTTTCTCATTTTCTCCAAGTTGATCTGCAACTTCTTGATGTAATTCACGGCTTTGTCTAGTTCATCCGGCAGCGATGCTACTTCCTGCAATATATCAAGGGATCTAATCAGCAAAGTAATTGAGTGCATTTAGCTATACACTATGCACATATACACAACGCCAGATTCAGAAGGGTCAAAGTGTTCCTAAAAATGCCCCAAAGAGATGGTACGCGGGGCAAGAATGCATAAGGATGAGCCTCATTGCTAGTCTTACGCAAAATGCCCTCCGTCACATACAGTCACTAGCTAGCTAGAATTAATTAACAAAGAATGAGAGAGAGAGAGAGAGAGAGAGAGAGAGACCCTCGAACTTTGATAGGGTAGAAGAGACTTGAGCTTGGAGAATAGGGCTTTCATTTGTTCCCTCCTGTTTTTCTCTATGGTTTTGCGGTCAGTTCTAGATGAACCACTACTGTACTGCCTATTCATCATTTAATTATCTGAGATCTATAAAGCTGTGCCAATATTTAACCTGCAGTAACAGGAATCACAATTCCAGCTGCAAATTAAAACACCATACTTGATGGCGTGGTGATATATATATATATAGGACGATTAGATGTTAGTGGTAAGAAAAAGCTGCATATCTGACGGCAAGATTTTGTTGTGTTGTGGTAAGAAAGAGAGAGGTGAAAGCTGAAAACAAAAGCGAATAATATGTATGATTATATGCCGCTCTTCAGCTCTTGTAATGCAGATTTCACAGGAAGCTGTCCCCTACGAGAGCGCCCCAGTCTTTTGACCATCAATTTTCCACAAATGAGAACACACACAAGCCTGACTGTGTATTTTTCGGCTCTCACAAGTCACAAGCACTCGCGAATGTAGAAAATTTTCTTCTTGAGCAGAGATGAGAAGAACTAACCCTCAACTGGTTCTCCTTGTGTAATTTCCTTACCTAGGATTTTATTAGACAATACGTCAAACCCTTATTTTTAGCTCTTTCACTCTCTTCTATTTTTGACACCTCCTATTCTCTAGCAAACACCATGCCTCTACCCTTATAAAAACTCGTGGATATTAAAATAAATGCATATTCAAGTGAGACTGCTTGCTTAAAGTGAAAACTGAAAACCCTAAATTTGTTTACAGTAGTGTTATGTAATGATTGGTTATTCACCATGTTTTTGAAGCCAAGGGTTCGGTTTGCTATTTCGTTAGAAATATATGAAAAAACGATCGTTTAGATGAAAAACAAAGTTTGGACTTGAATGAGTGCATATGAAGCTAAAACCTAAGACCTATTTTGGCATATTCTCCTTCACCTCACCTCCACGGCTCCAAATCTATCTCTTTCCTTTTCTTTTCTTTTTTTCTCCCTTTTCCTTTCAGTTCTACTCTATCCTTAACTAGAGAATGAAAAATGAAGGAACAAACGAAAGCATCATAAAACAGACACTAAATGAACATTAAAAACAACATTAATAATACATCTAGCACCGTTTTATCGTTTTATAATTGGGGTTATCCTGCTAATAATTCTCCATAAAACTGCACAAACGCTCTTACACTCCTTATTCTTATTCAACCTATCCGAGCATTGATTAGCTGGTTATTCCAATATTATATTCTTAAAAAGGATCTCTTTGGGTTCTTCCAGATACATTCATTTTAATGACTACAACTTTCATCCCTACTAGGCTATTACTACCAACTTTAATCTTCGTTCACACATATGGTTTCAATTCGATCGTCCTTTTGCAGGACCCATAAATAGAAAACGTCAACAGCACAATATGTAGTATCAGAAAAGTTGACAGAGAGAACACACTTTAAAAGTAGGTCTAGGTCTGAATACCAGAACCATATGCATATAAAATTAATATGTCCAGTATGTAGTTTAAGAGATGATTTGAAATTGTACACTTAGGCTAAATTCCCCTTCACAGTTAACTATATACAGTAAATTTCTATATATTCTTGTTAAAGTAAGTTTTGATAAGGTCTAATCATAAGGGGGATAAATCAGACAAAGTCTTTGCTCTCAAATTCTGATAATATGCGTGTTTGCTTTCATGCACAAAAGGTAAGGGCAGAGGTGACCTAGCTTACAAGATGTTCTTTTTCTTGTGATCCTTGTTAGGCAAGTGAAGAAAGGATGGAAGTTCATGGCTAGCTTTGAATCAAATCTCCGATATCATGCATCTAAAGCTTTGCAGTCCACCACATTCAACAACTATAAGACCGCTGGAAACGCTAATTTCAGTCCATATGTTGTGTGTGTTATGATTGAACCCACTCAACCTTTTAATAATTCATTCAACTCATGATGAAAAGTTAATGAAATATAAGGATATTGTGAGTCATCAAATTGGATCAAATGAATGGATATCAGCAATCTTATAAAATGTTGTTTCTTAATGCTCTCAAATTCTGATACAGACTATATGGTGGCATTCCTAAAGGGAGTACGTAATAGCGCTCATATGAAATGTTTCTAGAGAATCATTGTTCTTCCAAATATTGCGAAACAAGCTTAAGCTGTTAAGGAATTGATGACAACCTTTACCTTATAAAATGCTGATTGATATGTTATATGTGTGGAGGGGAGAACAACAGTCAAGAGTTGTGAACTCAATACTTAATTACCTACATACAATATTGTACTACTCCAAAACTCTCAAACTGTGTCAGACAATATTGGACCTATAACAAAGGAGTGAAACAATTATCTTAAGCTTGTCATTTTTTTGTAATGTATATTCGCAAATTACTTTGCACTAGACTTACAGATTCTCTAGCATTATTTTAGATGGGAGTAGATTTTATGTGATATACAAGTTAGATTGTATGCTCAAAAAAAAAAAAAAAAAAAGAGGTTTAATCTGCATGCATTTAGCCATAAGATTATGAGAATTAGAATCAATGGAAAGGAAAAGAAACAAGACAAAACTTGGGCTTGGCAAATTATAACCTGTCGTCCTGTCCCAACCAAAACGATAAAAAGTAGTGGTGAAAACTAATGCCACGTGTGCGTAATGTTTTAATGGCATGAATTGGTTGGCATCGGATTTACAATATATAATACACACACACTAATAGCTAATTAGCTATATTGGCAATATGCTCTTAATAATTCTGCAATCTGTTTAGGATCTTAGGTAAAGCTTGGAAAGTGAGCATGGAACTTTAGGGTTTCAGAGAGTTGGTTGCCTGGTGGGGCTTTGTGCTGACAGTGCAAGTATCTTCACTATATCTTTTAGGTTTGGGATTAAACCTTAGCTAGTGTATGCTTTTGTATTTATATTAAACCTCTGTTTTAGGTTGTTAGAAAATTGTATTTGGCCATGAGACATTCTCTTTGCTAGATTAAGTCCAGTTTAGTCATTCTGTGTAGAATGGGCCATAAAAATGTACGATAAGAGTGGTGTGTTGTACCGTTTAGGGTTTCAAGTGAATTTATCAACACCCCAAGTGTGCATAATGCAAAGAACTTTCTTTCTCTTATGTCTGAACTCAAACCTCCATAGATATAAAGAGGTTATTAAGACAAATCCGTAGTTTTTCACGAATTCTGAATTAGAATTACGAATATAAAATTATGATCTGCTGAGTTTTAAAGAGAGAAGGTTATGAGAGAATGACTAGAGAGAATCTTAAGAAAAATGGGAAAATGTATGGAGATGGCATGGGAGCTGATTCCTATTTAATAGCTCCATAGAATGACGCGTGTCAACAAGGATAATGGCTGTGCCTGCCACATGTCAACACCATATAACATCACCCAACCAAAATCAGCTATTGACAAGTGTCCAATGACTATGCTCGTGGTGACGTCATCAGCATCCGGTGAATGACGTCAGCACCAGCTGCTTTCTGCTTATGTGCCACGTATTACCTATCAGCCAGTTAGAACTCAGCATTTCTATTTTCTCCAATTAAATTTTAAAAAATTCTTTAAAATAACTCAGAATCTGAAAAATTCACCGAAAAATTATGTGAACTTATGGCGACCTCTATTTCTATTTCTGACCTCAAAAATAAAATTTGAGTAAATTCAAAATTCGAGATCTCACAAAAATAGTAAAAAACCTCAAATTTTTAAAGTCAAAAGGTTCTCTCTAGAACGACCCTATATATATATATATTTTTTATTTATATATATTGGGAGGATCAATAGATGACGTCCTTAAACTCTTAAAGTGAAGATGTTTTTAGTTTAATGATGTATTTTAATAATCACAACCACTCATTCTCTAGTTACCTACACATATATGAATCATACAAAAAATTAGCCAAATCGGAAAATGTTTAACATTTTTATTAGCACAATGTTCATTTTAATTTTATCTAACGGATTACATTTATTTCTACCATTTTGAATGACTATATGATTATGGATTTGGTTGATTTTTTGTATACATCATTCTTGCATAGAAATCTAAAGAATCAATGGTTGAGATCATTGAATTAGGTTAAATACTTGTGTAAAATAACAAAAATTCTCAAATTCTTAAAGTAAGGACGTCTTCTCTAGAACGGGCATATATATATATATATATATATATATATATATATATATATATTTAAAAAAAATTGAAAGGATTTGTTGAATTTATATGAGTGTTGAGTTTGATCACTCTGCTTTATTAGTGTTTTCTACTTTCATTGCCGTGATACCTTCAATTCTTTAGTGCAGGGATATGGTACGGTGCTTGGTTTATTACATGATCTCTTTTCAGGAATAACCAACCACACAATAAACTCGATCACAAGTGACAAATATTTTCATAGATTATAATGTGGTACTCAAATATCTAGCTGA
Source organism: Rosa persica (assembly GCA_025331145.1). Taxonomy (NCBI): domain Eukaryota; kingdom Viridiplantae; phylum Streptophyta; class Magnoliopsida; order Rosales; family Rosaceae; genus Rosa; species Rosa persica. The sequence goes on along the minus strand of WFKR01000005.1, from coordinate 3,944,995 downwards.
GTTCCTCGTTCTTTGGTCTAAAGTCAGATAGCAAAGACATTTCTGGAGCGTATTAACGACTTTATAAACACGAGTTTGCATGTATAGTATAAACAGATATAAAAACTTTATGCCCATGCATAAAGGACTTATACATAAGGACTTACAGAACACATGGAAGAAGACCTAATATTAGAACACGAAGAACTCTGTGTCCACATTTCTTCCATATCTTGTTGCGCAAGTAGAGAATCATCTCCATTTTTTGTTCCTTTCTGATATAGATTTATCAAGAAATATATGTTGAGAGTCAAAATATGAACAAATGTCAGCACTCCCCTACACCAAAGCTTATACAGATCTGTCATCGAAAAAAAAAAAAAAGCCTTATACAGATCGACAGCGGGATGGCGACACGTGTTCTAATCCTATATAGTTCTGTTAATCAGTTTGGATTACATATTAAAAATATAGTGAGCCTTATTCTTCTCTCTCTAAGCTTGATTTCTTATTCGTTTTCTTCTGTAACCAAAACCATAGAGAACTATTGTCATTCATGGCGTCTCTACTATTTATTTGTATTACAATTCTGTGAATAGATTTGAAGGTTTGTCAAGCTTTCTTATGAACATATATATATATATATATAGTACCAGCTGGGAAAAAAATTAATTGATCAACAAAGCTTCAGATCACCTTGCTAATTTCTACTACGAAAATTAACTTCAATATATAGCACTCGCTAGCTAGTAGATTAAAGCTACAGATCACCAGCAGCCGAGGAAACATATAAACGACTTACAACAAGATTTGATATATAGAAATGTCTCTAATACATATATTGCCACAGTGACTGATCATGTAGGGGATTCAAAATGCAGTAGTACTAGCTTCGTTCACAAACTTTCTTAGTCTCTCGGATATCCTCGCAGCTATCGGGCCGGGTGCAGAATCGCCGATCTATTCATGATCAAGAACGAAAATCATATAGATAATAGATTGATGAAGTAGTATCATGCTAATTAATTGAGTTAATTGAAGTGTCAGGTTTTATAAATTATGTCAATTATTTGCTTACCTTAGAATGTATGGTGTGGAAAATGGTATCTTCAACAACTGAGAAACTAGCATTTACAATGTCAGCTCCCTCTTCAAGAAGCATACGAATCGACCCCTCAAACATGAATTGAAAATCCAATCCAGTTATCAGAACAACATCTAGAACCGAACCCATTTCACGAATCTCGATCTGAGGTGATCTCAACCCGCCACCATTTAATCCACTACCTCCATTATTGTTAATCGTGATCCGCTCTACTCCCATTTGGCTGTCTTTCTTCTCCCTCATTTTCTCCAAGTTGGTCTGCAACTTCTTAATGTAGTTCACAGCTTCATCTATTTGATCTGGCAAAGAAGTCACTTCCTGCCAAAAAAAAAAAACAAGGAATCCCATTAACAAAATGATTTAAGTGCACCTTAGCTATGTACTAGCAAACACACAAGACCGGATCCAAATATGGCATAGTGTTTATAGAAGTCTTTCAAAGACTACAAGAGGCAAGAATAAGAGGAGATGAGAGTGGCCGTTCTTAAGAAAAATGCCTAGATCTGCCACCGCAATACACAAGGAGTGATATAATATACATACATACATACATACATACATATATATATATATATATATATATATCAGAGACAGAGACGCTGGTGGGTGGGGGGCGGGGAGGGGGAGGAAGAGAGAGAGAGAGAGAGAGACCCTTGAGTGTTGATGGGGTAGAAGAGAGTTGAGCTCGGAGTATAGGGCTTTCATCTGATTCCTCCTGTTTTTCTCAATGGTTTTTCTGTCAGTTCTAGATGAACTACTACTAGGGTACTGCTGCTGATCCATGGACAGAACAAAGCTAAGGCTGCTAAGTTAGCTGGCTGTACCAATTAGCCTACAGTAACAGGAATCGCAATTTCCTACCTGCAAATTACAACACCATATGGTGATGGTGATGGTGATGATATATATCAAAAACTTAGATGTTAGTCTGTCATCAATTTCGTTGCAGAAAGAAAGCGAAAGGTGAAAGGTGAATAAAAGCAAACATTATATGTGATTAGATGCTATGCTGTTACTGAAAAAAGTTAATGCAGATTTCACAGGTAACGTGGTCCCTACTCCCTACATGCGCACCACCTTCCTTGACCGTTAGTTTGCACAGGTGGAAACACACAAACCTAGCTGGTTAGTTCACCACTGTGTTTATTTCGGCTTACAAACCCCACTTAGACTTCTGAACGAAACCACAAACCGAAACCCTACTTAGAGTCTTAGACAATATCACGAGGAATGCGAATATTTTCTTCTAAATGAAAGCTGAGGACATGAAATTCACACGCAAAGTTTATTTTGTTTGTGCATTTTATCCTCATTCTAATTATTGTTTGGTTATTTGTTAACCTACTTTTATATTTCTAAATAAATCTTTCAACGTTCGGAAAATATTTTGTAGCCTCAATATTTTATGTCATGTCATGTCACCTACGCGCATCATATGTCATGTAATTCTTAAGAAAAAAAATCATCTTATCATTCTAAAATCGAATGACTATGTTACTTTGGCTTTCTTCTAAAAAACATTATTTTGGTTTTTTTTTTTTGTTCATTTTTTCTTTTCATTACACTCATGCTTAGATTTAAGGGTAAGGCTTTAGTATGTTAACATTTCTCATACATCAACTATTTTTACCATTTTGTGGACTCATTTTACTACTTTAAGGACTCAATTTACCACTTGAGTACTCATGTAGTAACTAAGTACCACTCGAAGGACTCATGTTACCATCTTGAGGACTAATATTACTATTTTGAGGACTCATGTAGTAACTAAGAAAATTTACCACTTTAAGGACTCATGTTACCACTTTTAGAACTAATATTATTATTTTGAGGACTCATGTTACCACTTTGAGAACTAATATTATTATTTTGATGACTCATTTTACCACTTTTAGGGCAATTGTATGCATGACATACGTTAACACATTGTAGAATTTTCCTAGATTTAAACAACAATTTTTTTTCAATCAAGAATAGAAAAAATTTCATGTAATTCAGTCAATAGATTTGCATAACACATGTATATGAATTCAACCTTAATTTGTTGGATTCCTGTAAATTTTTAAAATATAATGTGAAAAATACATATTCATATGATTATATGTATTCTTTTGTTCACTTTTTTCTCTTTATGTAGCTAGGGTTTAAACATTATATTTGAGTCTATTATTTTATGTTTTTTTTCTTATATTTATATTGTAGATGATAATTAATGGTTGCTTCTAATATAAAATTTTTTCTTACCTCTTAATTTAGACATACGTATTTTTCAAATTTAATTTATTAATTCTATTTATTTGGATGAAATTAATCAATATTTGGAAACAAAAGTTAATGCCTATTTCTTGACACCTAATCCAATATATTAATGCTATTTGGAAAGAAAAATTATAGGAAAAGATTTAATTAAATGAAGAAACATATTGGTCCAAAAATTCGTAAACATATCTCTTAAATTAGTACATAATTAATCGATCTTTTTTTACCACTTAATTAAATTCATTAATGTAACTGATTCATCTCTTAATATCTAAAAGAAAATATAAAAGGGTAAAGTTAATGTTGCAATAGTATGATATGACAAGATATATTATGTGGAATTAAAAATAAAATTTGTCTTTACTTACATGACATGACACATAGGATTTGTGGCCACAAATCTTATGCCTATCATTGCGCTTCGACGTTTTTCCTACTCTTACAAACATCTTGCTTAATACACTTTTAAGAAAAATGTTATAAACAAATTCAAAGAGTAGTGTGTATCATTGGAGTAGGGTGGCTTGCCAAACATCCTTGGATCTATTACTGTATACATACAATTTTAGTCAATTAATAACTAGTTGAATGATAAATTAAGGGTTTTATTCTTCTCCATTTTATTTACTAAGGATGAATGGTAATATTTTCTTACTAAACCTTTTTAGTTAAAGATCGAAAAGAAATTAAAGAAGAACGAGAGAATGAACGTGAGAAATGGGGATGAAGGAAAATCGCATATAAAATAGTATATATATGTGATATATTTGGAGACTAAAAACTAGTTTTCGTCCAAAAAAAAAAAGACTAAAAACTAATTAAGATCGAGTGGATACCTTCTTCCTCACAGTTCTCCTTTCCTCTTTCTTTCCTTCTCCATCAGAGAATGAGAACTGAAAGATGGATAAAACCAAAAACAACAGCAGACCCTAACCTGAGCTTAAAACAACATCAACTACTTACCACGTACAGCAGTACACCACCGTGGATGATGATGCTGCTATCTGGTACCTCCTGCCTATCACTCTCTCATTGAGCTTATCATGCAAACTATATAAAGTAACCCACTCCTCCTTAATCTTATCCAATCTAGCAGATGATTGATCAAGGCTGATCGAGCATTGATTGGCCGGTTATATTCCCAGTTTCTGCACGTGCTTTAAAAAACATATCTGGGTTCTTTATATGGTAGTTTCCTTTATCCATCAGCGTAACTGACTTTAATCTTCGTTCATATGGTTTCAATTCGTTTATCCTTTCCAGGACCCATATACAGAAAACGTCAAGAGCACCCCCTATTCACAATTAGAGTCCGAGTGTTCAGACACCCTTTAAAGTAGCTTTAGGTCTCATTAATTACCAGAACCACAGGATGACACACATAGTTTTTACTTAAGAGATAGCTAGATATCATTTGAAATTGACAAGTCGTACGTCTCGCAGTTGCCATCTATATTTATATGTTTGTTGCTTTATATTTTGATGAGGTCTAATCTTATGGAACAAATCAGGCACATCGTCTTTGCTCGCACATTTTGATACAACTGTGCTATTGTTGCTTTTACGCGAAAAAGGTAAGGACAGTGGTGATCTTAAAAGATGCTCTGTTTTCGATATTGTTATTGATAAAATAATCTTGTTTCACATTCAAAATCAATTGATAATGTATGGAGTGACCCAAACTCTTATAAAGTTTTTTCTATGTAGGATATATATATTCTCAACACGCCCCCACACGTGTGACGAATTTTCATGTTATACATGTGGACAACTTTGGATGACGTGGAGCCCGTGTGGAGTGCGAGGCATGCACACGTAGATAACCCGCTCTAATACCATAATAAAGTAATCTGAGATTCACATTCAAAACCAATTGGCAATGGATTGAGTACCTCAAATCCTTATAAACCCAAAAACAATATCCTAGTTTTTCCATGTGGGATGTATATATTCTCAACAGTTATTAGTCTCAACAGTTATTAGGTAAGTGAAGGAAGGATAATGGAAGTTCTTAGTTTTGCAAAAACCATACATGTCATACCAAAGTTTCTTGTTTTTTTATTTTTTATTTTTTATTTTTTTTATCTTCTTTTCAGAACCATAGAATGCAAGAAGGTTACGTTTCATCGTTTTACATGTGATGCAAAGACAACTTCAATTTACATTTAATAACCACAGTCGGGAAGAGTCTGAACAATGGTTCTTTGCCATGGGTCCAAGAGGTGCTCCAGAACATTATCCACGGGTTCTGCATAAGTTATTTCAGGTTCACGGCTCCTTCTGTTTTATTCTTAAGGTCATTCTATACATAAATTTGAACTCCATTCAACATTATGAGGAAAAATATTACGAACCGAATAAGTAGTTAGATCGTAAAATCGAAGAAAACACATCTTCTGTTAGTTAAATTACCGTCAGTACTGAGTATTGGTTGGCATCATAATTGCCACACACATATATCTAGCCCTATTGGTTCTATATTGATAGTGAGTCTGTCAAAAAATTTAGTAAAGCTTGGAAAGTGAGCATCAAGGTCCCCATCTCTCGATTCTTCGCACTAAAGTTGATTGATCGAATTGAATGGGTCAAGTCTGCCACTAATAATAATACTGATAATGGATCAATGCAATGACAAAGACAAGGACAAAGACTCAGACTCGTACATTATATATTAAAGTTCCCCACAAAATAATGATTTGTAAAAGTGAGATTTAATACTCTACTTTCTCGTTTATATAATCCACAAACCGTGCAATCTTTAGCAAATGTCCGATTATTTCACATCACAAATTAACTAATATTATTTGGTTGGTAGAAGCCAATTAGCCAAAGAACACCAGACATGCACTTTCTATGAAGTAACCACAAGGGAACGAGGGAGCCAACTGTGGAGGGTGCTTAATGCAGAAATACAAAAGAAAGCTCTTTTGTATTTAGCCGCTTCTTCTTGGATGGTTCATGCTGAAAATCCCTACCTACTACTTTTCACTAATTTCATGCAAATCCCATCATTCTCTCTCTGCATGGTACTTCTTTTTAAGTTTCCCGTAATATCAATTGACCAATTGTAGATTTTTTATATTTAGGATGTATTTAGTGCGACCGACAGTAAAAATTAATATATGTTAAAATATGAAAATTAGCTAATTCTAATCTGCTTATTTCATTTACGTGAAATTTGAATATCTTTCTTCTCTTCAATTATTGATAAGAACTAAAAAGTCAAGTTCATAAAATAGTAAAAAGGAGAGGTGTAATCATGCATGTGGTATCCTAAGTATAGAAATTTAAAAAAAAAAAAAAAAAAAAAGAGATAAGAAGGTTGAGTCCGCTGTCACATGTACAACCATCTCAATTAATTTTTCCAATAGCTAAGGGCCCGTTCGGTATGAGTAATTTAAAATACAGTTTTATTTCTGGATTAAATATTATTTACTCTCTGTACTTACAGAATTTCACCGTTTCAGTCCATGATCTTCGAATTTCACATAAAAAGTCTCTCAACTCCCAATTTCCTCCCAATTAGTCCCTGTCGTCAAGTATCAGTCAAAAACTCCGTTATCTTTTCTTAAAAAATCTATTATACCCTCAGTTACTTAAAAAAAAAAATCTTTTCCTCTCCTTTTTTTTTTCTTTTTTTCTTTTTACCACTTCTTCTTTTGGCTCTCTCGCATCCTTCTATTCATCTCCTCATCAAGATGGATCCAATCCATAGACCTTCAGGAGGTGAAATGAAAAAAAAAAAAAACAGAGAGAGAGAGAGAAAGAAAAAAAATAAAAAAAAATAAGTGAGGGCATAATAGACATATTTGACAACTTTAACAAAAAATTTTGACGGCAATGACCAATTGGGAGAAAATTAAGAGTTCAGAGACTTTTTAGGTGAAATTCAAAGGTCAGGAACTGAAACGATGAAACCCTATAAGTATAGGGAGTAAACAGTATTTAATCCTTTATTTCTTATGAAAACATCATCGAAGTAATACGTATTCAGCGTGTTAACTCTTGAAAACACGGGAAACTATTTTTAGGATACACCTCCGACGCTCCATATTAATTTTGAAAACGGCTTTCGCTCGATCTTTTTCATTGTTTTCAGAGAACATCGTATGCAGACCAAAAGAGAGAGTTTTATTTTCTCACTCATGCTCATCGTCCCCTGCCCAATTCTCAAAATTTCTTTTTCCACCTAGAATCCTCTATTCCCGGTAGTTTTCCACAGCCCAATCTCATTTTCTCCATATATCTGCTAGATCTACATACAAGCTTGTGAAGTTCAACTGAACATAAATCAAGAAAAGAAGAAGAAAGCACCACCTGCAAGTTTCCTCCATTGAGCTATATATTGTTTTTCTAATCTTATACGAGTTGAGGATCGAATTGATAATCGGAGAGACATAGTGATCAAACAATCCTCTGTTAATTAAGCCTCGTTTGGTTCACGGAAAGGGAATTAATTTCTTTATCTTTCCCATGGGAAGAGAAATGAATTTTCTCAAGAACTTTTTATTCCGATATTTAGTAACGTAAGGAAAGTTATTAGGAAAGTTGTTAAAAAGTTTGTAAATAATGTAATATAATAATATATTGTGAGTAATAAATGCAAGAAAAGAATTGGGAAAAGTGATTCTTTTGGAGTTTGGAAAGAACCACTCCCCCCCTTTTGCATCCCAAAAGCAAGAAAGGAACAAGTTTCCTTTCTTGATCCTAACTTTCCGCGAACCAAACATGGCCTAAGTAGATAAGACAGAGTGTGTGTGTGTGTGTGTGTGTATGTGTGTGTGTTTATATAGATATAGATATAGATATATATGTATGTAAAAGAAGGGCATCAACAACTTTTGCCAATCTATATAGAAAATTCAAATTTGGTTTGAAATTTGTTCTTCTAAATTGGATTAATACACCTGGAGGTGCTTGAGAGTGAGAGCGTGGAAGAAATGTTCAGAGGTGTTGGTAAGGAAGAGACTAAAGCCTTTCATGTATATTAGTTTTATTTTTTTTATTTGTTGGGTTCATGTTTTACTGTTTTAGATATTGTCTGAGAAGATGAATGAAATTTTTTTATAAAGGAGATATTGATGGTTAAGTCCGGCAAACATCATGGTTTGCTTTGCTTCTGGCTAAAATAATTTGAAAAATGAGTCCACACGATCAATCACATATAAGAAATATTAAGAGACATATTTTACTAAAACAGTTGTTTAGAAAAATATACTGAACGAATTCTTAAATTGTAAAAGTACACAAATTTAATTTATCATTTTCATTTTATAAAATCATTTTGGGAAAACTGTTTTGTAAAATGTTAAAGAACAATGCCCTAACTTTGTACTATATAGATATCTTGATTTGTTCAAGTAAATCCAGAATATGTGTCTGACCCAAATTCTAAGTTACTTGACCTAGTAGGGTTTTAATTAGAGATAATCTCGGAGAATCTTAGAGATATCCATTCAATGTATGATTACATTTTCTTGTACAATTCAGATTCTATGTATTGTAATCATATATATAAAGAGATCCCTATTATCAAAAAAAGTACACAACAATTCTCTCCCAATTTCAGTTTTCCTTAAACACGTTATCAGCACGAAGACCTAACCCTAAAACCCTAAAATCGTAGTCTTCAAACCCTAGCAACCACCGCCGCATATATTGAAGCCCCCAATCCAAGGAGTCAAGAACTGGCGGCACCACCCCAAGAACCGGCCGCAAAAACACCGAATCGGCCCCTAAAAGAATCAGAATATCCCCTGCCCTGTTTGTACCCTTCGAGTCCACCTCCGATAACCATATTTCGTTACCATCAGTAGCTTGATTCCATTTTCCGGGAACCGGCCAAAAATCATCCCAACCGGCCACCTGATTGCTGCTGCACCTTGAACCAGCAGAGAGAAGAAAAGAGGGAAAAAAAAAAAAGGGAAGGCAACCCAGAAGCCCAGAAGAAGTCAGCGGCCCAGAGAGAAGAAAAGAAGGAGGCGACCCAAGCCCGTGATGCAGTCTAGAAGCCCACTGACGCAGCCCAGAAGCAGGCCCACTGCCATGTCAGTAGCTCTGTGCCACGTCGGCATATCTGTGCCACGTCAGCGCCGGCGACTTTCCGGCCTTTTCCGACCGCAAATTTCTGGCGGCCTGTTTCAAGATAATTTTTACTAAAAGTTCCTGTTTTTGAAGTTTTAATTCTTTTTCTCAGGGACTTGCAAACTCCCTTCTTCTACCCCCTGTCTTCATCATAGGGGATCCTAATTAAGCCGAATTATGAGGGTTCGTGCTCATTCCAAGCTTGGAGCTTGTAGAGTCCTCCAAACTTAAAGTTTGTTTAGAAGATATGATCGACCACAACACATCATTGTTTCGATCTAATCCAATACCTCTTGAAATTAGATTTCTTAGAAGTGACTACACAAATCCTAATTTCTTAGAGGCGACTACGCTAAAAAATTTTATATGTTTTCGTGGTAGCCTTTTACGCTCTGAAACTTACCCTAATTTCTTGTTCTATTTCATGATGAGTAACCTGAACAAACTGGAATTCGCTCCATTGGGAACAACTGGCTCTGGATATCACAAGTAAGTTCGTGATGTTTGCCAGCATCTCAAGGCCAATGGAATCCTGGATATGATTCTCGAGCCTAACCATGACTTGCTAACTGTTGAGCAACCTCAAGCTTTGGAAGTAAATAGAGCAGTCTTAGAGGCAAATAAGGCGAAAACCATCATCATAATGGCTCATCATATGGATGATTCGCTCCAGTATGAGTATATGAATGAAGAAGACCGTAGAAGATTGTGGGTCTCACTCGAAGAAAGATTTAACAACGTCTGTAACTCCCTGCTTCCTGACCTAAAAGTGAGATGACATAGCCTCCGCTTCTGTGATTTCAAGTCAATTCTTAACTACAACTCGGAAACAGTTCATATTAAATCCTTAATGGAATTCTGTGGTAAAGAGATCATAGATGCGATGTTGATTGAGAAGACTCTCTCTATCTTCCTCGTCTCTGCATTTATGGTTGCTAAGAACTATCAAATCGATGTTACTACAGGATAGATCACAAGATTACATGAGCTCATTTGAGCTATAAATGTCGCTGAAAAGCATGATAACATCCTTGTGGAGAACTATAATTCGAGATCCGTGAAAACAGAGCATATTTTGGAGTTCAATTATAGTCGCGCCCCTGAGGGAGGGCCCAAGAGTGAAACCCTAAATCTAGGGACAATTCTGGACGTTCGGGTCCATTTTCTCGCTCTAATAAGGTAGCTAATAGGCTAACATGGAACCGAGGAGGTCAACGTGAAAAGAGAAAGGGAGGCAACACCTCTGGCCATGTTGGTGGCGCCACCAACACTAAGAACCATCTAAATGACGCTTTCAAAGCGACTCAATCAATGGAGTCTGAGCAAAGAGATGTATGTTCTCGATGTGGAATATCCGGTCATTGGGCAAACATTTGTAGAACTCGTGAAGAAATTGTCACCACTTACAAAGCATATTGTGAAGCAAGAGAAGCTCACTCTGTGGAACAAGAAGATCAAGAAGATGATCTAGAGTGAAGGGTTGAAGACTACAAATCTGGCTGGGATCAATAGATTGCCAATTCTGTTGAAGTCTTTATTTTTCTAAGAGATGTAATAGGCAATTGCCATATACTTTGTAGTAAATGCCATTGGTTTAGTTTTTCTTCACATAGACTCATCCAAAATGAGTATGATGTCTAGGATTTTGAGATAAGTGGTACTTAAGCGAGCTTTGCTCCATCCACATCTCTCTACTCCTCTGGTCATATTTATTTTAGAGTTACCGAAAGAAGTCAAACGACTACCTTTGTTTTGCATTAGCTAGCATTTGGATTAGATTCTCTTAATGGTTAAGAGACAATGATGTACTATGTTGGCTTATGAATTAAATTTTTTTTTTTTTCATTATGACTCAATTTTGATTCTGAGCATATTACTTTGTGACTACGATGGCTGGGCCATCAGTATTAATTGAAGGATATGGAATAGCCCAAGTTCCCCTTACCAAATGGCACCTTGATCATTGTCACATAAACTCTCTACACTCCTAGTGCAAATCGCACCTATGAATAGCCAACGGATTCCATGCGAAAACGCATGTAGAGAATGAAAGTGAGTTCCATTGCAATACCTCTCATGATTGCGAACAAAGACGCATTTTAGAGAAGTTTATGTGTCTCTCTAGTGGACTCTATGTCACTATTCGAGCTATTAAATCCAATGAAGTTGTGAGAGAATATCTCTTGGATTTAGACACATATTGGCTTTGTCACGACAGGATCGGTCACCCTAGTCATGATATGATGATCCGTATACTAAAGACTTCACATGTACATTCATTTTTCTAGCGAAAAGAAGCACGAATCAAAGGTTGATTCATGGACTAAGTATGACTGCCGCCGCTGCATAGGGGACCGCTGTTTGGACCCAAAATGAGCATTTTGGCCTGACAAGGCACGTCTTGGAGAAATCGAGCCAATATCAGTGGCTCAAGCTATATATTGTCGACAAGTTTGAAATATATATTTAGAGGCTAAATAAAGCCTACTATGGAAGCGTGGAAATGAAAAGTCAACTTTAGCACATTTTCCTACTTCGGCTAGGAGAAACTGAGCTAAACAAGGAAGGAGGGGCGGCAGACTAACCATCCGAACTTCAAATGAGTTGAAACTTTCCAGATTCATTCTAGACATCCCAAGGATCATTTCTTATGAAGAGTGCTAGAGCTTGTTCGAAGTGGAAAACCTTCAAACAATCAGTCCAATTTTCTGCATAAGCAAAACTGGAAAACTGGACCTGTAAGGAGTCCAGTAGCATTTTCGGCCCAACCACATGGAAATAAATTCTGAAATTTTACCACAATAATCTACATCCATGGTGGATCATTTCATATGAAGAAGTCGAAAGTTAAATATGAATTCTTAGTGGAGATAAAAATTAAAGGAATAAAGAAGTGTTAGTGCTCTCACCTAACAAAATCCACTAAGTGTTAGTGAATTTGGCCTAACAAATCCACTAAGTGTTAGTGAATTTTGCCTAACCCACTATGATTTGTTTAAAGGCCAAATAGTGTTGCTTGGAAGCCTATATATAGAGGCTACAACAAGTATCATCTCACAAATTCACTCATCAAAACATCTATAAGATGATCTAAGTTCTCTCTAGAGCAACCTCTCTAAGAGCAATTCCTCTCTTCTCTCATTCTCTTATCGGTGATCACACTCCAAGTTCTAGTCTCCTTAGGAGCCAACTTTCAGTACCACCAAACCCTCTGTCAAAGTGCTTTGGTCCTAGTCTCCTCGGGAGCCGACTATAATACCACGACCACAACGGTTGCGGAACCAGCCAAGCAAGGGTAACGCCCTCGCAAACCAGCCAAGCTAGAGTCACGCTTTAGCAAGTTCTCCTCACTTCCCAGTGGTTTTCGCTCTGCTCGATCTACAACATCGAGTATCGATTGTGATTTTAAAAAGGCTCAGCAAAAGTCCTCGCCACGAGGCACAAAATCCCCCACGACGAGGTTGGTGCTCTCCTCGTCCACAATCGCTCAGAAGAAGTCAGGTCAAGGGACACCCCCGACGACCGCACCCGAACGGTGCTGGCACGCCCACGCAAGAAAAGAGACTGTTGACCAGCTCAAGAAAAAACTGGAGCCAAAATATTTTGGCACGCCCAGTGGGACTTACTGCGAGTTGTAAACCACACCGCTATTAAGAAGATGAGGTTGGTAAGGGGTTGTGAATCATAACGGAATAGGTGAAGTCTTTTTTGTTAATATTGACCTAAACTCCTTATTGGTGCCTAGTTCAGGTCCATTAAGGTTAAGGGCGGTTTTTATTAACACTTGTTGAACTGTCTTCACACTTATGATCTTTCTCATCTTAGTAAGTATAGCCTATGTGAAATGGTGTCTAGAAAGGGGACAACGTTCATAATAGGCTATTGAATCCAGAAGTGCGTGCAAATGGGCCTAAACCACTATGTGGGAGTAGTTCATGCCAAAATGGATTCTGCCTCTTTTGTTCGCCCTCCCCCACCTGGCCATTTCAGTAAGGTTGCCCAAAGGATTTGAAAGAAAGTTTGTGTCTAGGCAACTATACTTGGGCCGCAGGTCTAAACCTTGATTCACAGTGTCTTATTGAATTCAGCTACTTATTGAATTCAGACTTCCAGAAGCCATTGGGAAGTCAAGCATAAACCCTTATCAAAAGGTTTACGTTAACTGCCCGAAACATAAGACCTCCAGTTACAGACCGCACTCGCGTGCAAACTGTCGTGGTCTTTCCGAAGAACAGGTAATCCAAAGATTTTCTTCCCACCCTCCATCGACAGAGATGTCAACTGAACGAGGAGGAAATAGACATCCTACTACTGAAGGCGAGCAAGTTCCTGCCGCCCAGCCTAATCAGGCTGGCGATATATCTAGCATCACCCAGGAAGCCACGAGCGCAGTTACAACTATTGACTTTGTGCCTATTCTCATTCCAGAAAATGCGACCATAGAAGAGCGGCTTAATATCCTTCAACAGAATTCTGCCGCATACCATGAGAAGATGGAAAAAGCCTTTGCGGAGGACCGTCGACGGCTTGATGAGTTCACGATCTCGATCAAGAGGCTTGAGCTAGGGGCACAACAAACACAAGGGCAATTGGATGGCATGAACCAAAAAATGCAGAAGAACCATGAAGAGCTGTTGGTCGCAAGGAAACACATTGCTTTGGAAGTCGCGACGATTCGCAAAGAAGGATCCAACGTCGTAACCCAGGTGGCCATGCAGAAGGCTGACCTCGATCAGGCCAGAGAGGTTCTACATAAAACACTGGGAGATCCTAGTGCCATTCTAGGCTCTCTAGGTCAGTCCGCCATATCTGCGAAGTACATACCACCAAATGCTCGCGGCGGCAGTACATCCACATGCGCTACTGCCGCATCAGTCAGAGGTAAAGAGACTACTCTGGCAGCGGGTGGGAAGAACAACGCCGCGTCATCAGTCACGCAAGGGACCAGGACTTTGAAAATCAATGAAGGGGCCTTTGTTGATCATAGCCCGTTTCCCCAATATGACAGTGACGGAGTTGAATACGTGCACCATGATCCACCTCCAGCAAGCCATTATGGTATCGACCGGGTTGAAAGTCCAGCGAAGGTTACCGTAACCACAAAGGGTCAGCCAGTAGTGGGTTTTGCGTCGCAGACGTCAACCCGACATAAAATGACCCACGGAGGTGGCATGTCTTTGGTTAATCAAGCTTCACAGGCACCACCGTTGATCTGGTCAGTTGAAGATACAGTGGTTCACCCGCCTCCTCCTGATCCAAGATATGTAAGGAGAGAGGAGGTAGAAGCAATGATCAGGGCCGCGAACCACAGGCCTAACTTGGAGGAGGCCTACCAGGGGCCCTTCACACCGCATATTACACAGACACCTTATCCTAGGGGATATAAGAACATTACGTTCTCTACTTTCTCGGGAGAGGAAGTCGAAAATGCCGCAGCCCATTTGGTTAGGTTTCGAGTACAGTGTGGCCAGTACCAGAACGATGACAATCTGAAATGTAATATCTTCGCTACTTCTCTATCGGGGTCTGCCTTCACCTGGTTCACTAAGCTGCAACCGGGATCAGTTACGAGTTGGCCCGCGATGGAAAAGCTGTTCAAGGAAACCTTCGGGACTATCGAGCCAACTGAATCTGCTGTCATGTACCTTCAGCGCTTTCAGATCCAGAAAGGAAAGTTGAACGTGATTCTGCCGGATAAAGAACTTGTGAAGTTGGCAATCAAAGGCTTAGAGCCCCGCCAACGCAAAAAACAGCATGGAAGCATGTTCAATTCCATGGGAGAACTGATCACAGAAGTAGGAAGTTTCGAGCACTTGCTCAGGGAAATGGACGCTATGAAAAACGCCTCAAAACGGACATACATCCCAGGGAAATGCCGAATAGTGGCTGCGCTCAGCCATCAATCCAGTCACTTTGATCCTTACTACAAGAGTGAGGAATCTAGTACAGCAGAGGCTGACGAGTCTGAAGAAGACGAGATTGCTGCGCTGGAACTCACCGGAAAAAAGGCTTCAACACTAAAGCAACTTAAGCTGTGCAAAGAACCGGTGAAGCTCAAGTCGGTGGTTTTCACCAAACCAGAGTTCGCAAGTTATACTTACGACGCGAACAAAGCGCATGAAATCTTGGATGAAATGATCGCCGCGAAGATGGTGAAAACCGACTTCGGCCCATTTCCCAAACCAGAGCAGCTAAGGGGGAAGAAATATTGCAAACTCCATAATATGTGGAATCATAATACAGCCGATTGTGTTAAGCTAAAGGATCAGATCCAAATCTGGTTAAATAATGGTAGTTTGCAAGTAGAGGTGCCAACAACAGCAGCAGCGTTAGTGGACCTAGATCCCTTCCCAGATACCGGCATCAACATGGTGGACGTGGCATGGGGTGAAAAAGATCAGCAGAATCAAAATCCAGACTATGCGGTTAAGGATTTGATAAGGGCTGGAGACAAAACCGTGAAGCGGGAATCCAAGACTCGTTTACCCATTGTCCTATGCTCGCGGTGCAAGGAAGAATGTGACACTCAAGCCCTGCATGAGGAAACATCCCAGACTGTCCAGTTTGGATCTCTGCCGCCAATACGGTTAGTATCATCCTCTAGAAACTTCCAACCATGCAGCCCAAGAGTACACAGTGGTTTAGAAACTCCTTCTCCAAAGGACTCAAACTTATTCAAAAAGTTGAAGACTGCGAGGGAAGAAGGGCAAGCAGATAAGCGGCAAGGGGTTTTTACCAGACCTTACATTCCGCCAGTGTCAACATCCTCCATCAAAGAAGGGAGATGGTATACCCAAAAGAATGGCAAGGCGGTGGAGATGAGCTCTTCAAAGAAGAGAAAACTCCAACGAAGGTTTGGAGAAGCAAAGCGAACTTTGGAAGCACTAGATCAAGGACTAATCAAACCATCGCAATTACTGAAACCTCCAGAAGAGTATCAAAGACAATTGGAGGTACTGGCCTCGGAGAGATTCGTTTCCCCGCAAGTTCAGAAACCGCAGCCCAAAGTATTACGCCAAGGGCAAAAGCCATGTGCCCCCAAGATCAGCGTTCAGGAGAAATCCCTAGTTCCAGCGAGGCAAGAACCGCCGCCAGCTCATAAAGACAATGTTTGGCGGAGAATATCTCGCGAAGGAAGCAATAGCGAGCCTTCCATCTTCGACAAGCTGGGGGGCAAAGACAATCGGTCCGCGATTGTGCAGAAAGTTCAAAACTTGGTGGTCACTCTCCCAGAGGAAGTGCCAGGGACGAAACAAATTTCAGAGTCACTGAACCAGATTTCTATAGTACAGGAGCACGAACAAGCCAAAGCGGTGGTCCCCGCAGAGAAATCCTTGGTTACTTTCATGGTTAAACAGTTTAACGCCGATATCCCAGCAGATGAACCCAAGCTCAATCTTGATGATGACATGGACGAAACAGAAATGGTGGATATCTCTTGCAATATGGTTTATGTGCTCCCTGCTAAGTATGCCTTACCAGTCGCTGCGCAGGAATGCATTGAAGCTGACGTAATTGGAGAACAGCAGTTGCAGATCACTTCAGCCGCAACAACACCGGTGAAAGAAGCAGTGTCCCTTGAGACTGAAGATGCTAACAGCAAGAGTTTCTTCATGAGCTTCACAAGACCCACACCAGCCATGGTGCAACACATGCGACCTTTGTATATCACAGCAGAAATTAATGGGACTAAGGTCAGCAAGATAATGGTTGATACCGGCGCGGCTGTGAATGTCATTACTACAAGGACCATGCAGCTTTTGGGAATCAAGAAGGAGAAGATCCAGTCTACCTCTCTCACATTGAAGAACTTCGCGGGCACAGTAACTAAGACGTTAGGTTTACTGTTCCTAAAATTCAAGGTGGGTCCCTCAGAAAGCGTTTATGCGTTCTTTGTTACGGATTGTTACGCGGCCTACAGTGTCATCCTGGGAAGAGATTGGATTCACAGAAGCTATTGTGTTCCATCAACACTCCACCAAGAGCTGATTATGTGGAATAGAGTGACAAATAAGGCTGAGATAATTAAAGCAGATCCCCGCCCTTTTTCTGTTTCCGCGAATTACGTAGATGCCAAGTACTACTTGGAGCCAATTACTCCATTGCAAGTCGGTAGCATCGACAATAAGGGCCGCCCCACAGGGGTGACGGCTTCTGAGTTGGCACAGTGGGGACTCACGCTTGCAAAAGAAGACCTAGCGAAGCCTGGCCATGCTGTGCCCCGCACAATGGGTAATTAATGGATTACGACCTTCCAGAGGAAGGGATAGAGGCCTTCCATTCCTTGTACGAGAGGTTATCCTCATACTTGGTGGAAAAAGAGGCCTATGATAGAGTTGCGACCTTAGAAATTATTTATGAAGAGTTCATGGACCAAGAAGAGGAGGAAGAAGAGATTCAGCTTGCTCCAGCGGCATTGGATGACACACCTCCGAAGGTTAGGGACCCTACTGAAAAGGTCAATCTGGGAACAATTGATGAGCCTATAGAAGTGGCTATCAGCACTTACTTAGAGCCTAGTGAGAAACAGAGGCTCATCGACTTATTGCTAGAATTCAAGGACTGCTTCGCGGAAAAATACGAGGACATGCCAGGCCTATCACTAGACTTGGTATGCCACCAACTACCAACGCTACCTGATAAGAGGCCTTTGAAGTAAGAGCCGCGAAGAATGAACTCAGAGACCCAAGTACTGGTCAAAGAGGAAGTTGAAAAGATGCACAAGTCAGGCATTATCAGGGTAGCCAAGTACAATCAGTGGCTGTCCAATATAGTGCCTGTTCGCAAGAAGAATGGCAAGATGAGGGTCTGCGTGGATTACAGAGACCTTAATTTAGCTACACCTAAAGACGTCTACCCCATGCCGGTGGCGGACATGTTGGTAGATGCAGTTGCAGGGCACGAACTGTTGTCTTTCATGGATGGCACAGCGGGATATCACCAGATACCGGTTGCAGAGGAAGATAGACACAAGACCGCATTCCGCTGCCCTGGGTTCACGGGAGTTTTTGAATATGTGGTCATGCCTTTTGGACTGAAGAATGCCGGAGCAACATATCAGAGAGCCATGAACCTGATCTTCCACGACATACTTGGGAAGATCTTAGAGGTTTACATTGATGACGTCGTCGTGAAGTCTAAGAAGAGTGGAGATCACTTCATGGATCTCAGAAAAGTTTTCGAGCGCATGCGACTACACAAGCTCAAAATGAATCCCGCCAAGTGCGTTTTTGGAGTTCAGGCAGGCGATTTCCTGGGATTCATTGTCCATCAAAGGGGCATTGAGGTCCCTGAGGATAAGGCAAACGCGGTCATCAACGCATCTTCCCCGCGAACGAAGAAAGAATTACAGCGACTACTGGGTAAGATCAACTTTTTGCGACGTTTCATTTCTAACTCTGCGGGCAAAATCCAGCCCTTTTCCCCACTGCTGAAGTTGCAAGGATAGAACGAGTTTGTGTGGGAACCTAAACATCAAGAGGTTTTTGACAAAATCAAGGCCTATCTGGCGAGCCCGCCAGTGCTTGTTCCTCCCAGAGCTGGATTTCCATTAAAGTTGTATGTTTCAGCAGTTGAGGCTTCCATTGGCAGCCTCCTCACTCAGGATGATGAAGAGGGTGTCGAACATGCCATCTTTTACCTCAGTAGGACACTCACAGATTGCGAAACAAGGTACACTCCAATGGAAAAGCTGTGTCTTACATTATACTTCTCAGCATGCAAGTTGCGGCATTACATGTTGTCCTTTACTACTTGCATCATTGCTCAAACCGATCTAGTCAAGTATATGTTATCGCGACCTATCTTGAGAGGCCGTATTGGCAAGTGGGTGCTCGCCTTATCAGAATTCTCATTACAGTATGTCCCACAGAAAGCAGTAAAGGGGCAAGCCATTGCGGACTTTCTGGCACATCACCCTATGCTAGATCTCCCCGCGGTTAGAGATTTAGAGGTCGCTGTCACAAATTTAGATTGCCCAGAGTACGCCACACTGTATCAAGCCACAGTCTCACTCCAGCCCTGGGTTTTATATTTTGACGGGTCAAGAACGGATACGCTAGCAGGAGCAGGAATTGCACTGGAGAATCCGGCTGGAGATCACTTTTCGTACTCATTCCAGTTGGAGTTTCAATGTACTAACAACCAAGCAGAATATGAGTCCTTAATCATAGGCCTAGAAGTACGGCTGGAAATGGGAATTAGAGATGTATAAATACTTGGCGATTCTCTCTTGGTTATCAATCAGTTGTGCAATGAGTTCAGATGCAATAGCTTCACATTGGTCCCTTATTGGAACAGGACATTAGAACTGTTGGACCAATTTGATAACGTACATCTTGAGCACATTCCTCGCGAGAGAAATTTTGCCGCGAACGAGTTGGCCCAGTTGGCAACAGGGGTAACATTGAGATATGGCGTGCGGGAGAGAATCCTTAAAGTCGAGCGTCGCACCCTTCCTTCTTGGATGGCGAGAAGAGATCCTCCAGACGATACGTCAGTCGCAACCCTGGAATCCATTGACGTGGATTGGCGCATCCCTTTGATCAATTATCTCAAGCATCCTGATCAGACCACAGATAGAAGGATTCGCTATCTTGCCCTCAACTACTTCCTCAGAGGTGATGAACTTCGCAGACGAGGAGAAGATGGCATGGATTTCAAATGTGTTTATGGCCACGAAGCCAAACAACTCATGCGCCAAGTTCATTCTGGCATTTGTGGAGCTCACCAAGCAGGTCCAAAGATGCGATGGTTGCTCAGACGACATGGATATTTTTGGCCCAGTATCTTGAAGGATTGTATCGCGTTCGCTAAAGGTTGTTTGGACTGCCAAGCTCATGGGCCGGTCCAGCATGTTCCTAATATTCCAATGCAGCCCATTATACAGCCTTGGCCTGCAAGAGGATGGGCGCTGGATTTAATTGGGATGATTCACCCACATTCATCACTTCAACATAAGTTCATCATCGTTGCGACTGATTTCTTTACAAAGTGGGTTGAAGCAGAACCTTTGAAGGAAGCATCTGGTGGCACGTTACGACAATTCCTATTCAGAAACATCATCTGCAGATTTGGGATCCCAGAAGTTTTTGTTTCGGACCGGGGGGCAGCTTTCATGGGTGGTGAAGTTGATAAACTGGCAAGATAATGGGGAATACAGTTCATCCATTCCAGTCCGTATTATGCTCAGTCTAACGGTCAAGCGGAGGCCAGCAATAAGATCATTATCAATTTGCTGAAGAAAATGTTGGAAGCTAATCCACGACAGTGGCATGAGACACTTTATGAAACTCTTTGGGCCTACCGCACCTCTAAGAGGAATCCCACCGCGACAACACCTTATGCTTTGATGTTTGGCCATGATGCAGTCCTGCCATTGGAAGTCAACGTCCAGTCATTACGAGTTCAAGAGCAACATCATCTCATTGGAGAAGACTACGTTCAGGCTATGTGGCAGGAACATGAAGACCTTAGCGAAAAGCGCTCAGAGGCTTTAGATAATTTGGTCATGGAAAAGCAACGAGTCGCTCGTGCCTATGATAAGCGGACGCGGGGAAGGAGTTACAGCGAAGGAGAGTTGGTTTGGAAAGCAGTTCTCCCCCTTGGCGAAAAATTAGATGGTCGCGGCAAATGGACTCCAAGATGGGAAGGCCCGTACATCATCTATAAAATCTTAGAGAAATGAGCTTTTCATCTCAAGGACCTAGATGGAGATGTCCATCATAACCCTATCAATGGGAGATACTTGAAGAAATACTTTCCCAATGTTTGGGACTCGGAGGAGTCGTAGACAATTTATTCGCATGAGACATGGGGGACAATTCTAGTGTTCCTACACTCGCAAAGCCCATTTATGAAGGCCTGTTTTTAAGGCCCATAATCATTTCTTCGCTATGTCTAGCAATACTAGGGGGCAACACTATACCATACTAAGCCTAAACCCGCCCACTGGGCAACTTTGTATATAAATATTCATGCTATTTTATTAAAAAAAAAAAAAAAAAATTATAGATACAACTCTTAGGGGACAATTCTAAGTGTTCCTAGACTCACGAAGCTACTAAGCCGAGTCAGCGGCTCCGAAAGGTTTTTCCAGCTTTGCCTTGCAGGAAAGGCTGAGCTCAAGGGAAGTGTAAGAGCCACCACCGTGACCGCCACCTCCATCGGAAGTAGTTTTCATTTTGCTAAAGATATCCTCACCATGCACGGGAAACAGTGAAAGGGTTTCAATCTCCTAGTGATCTTTTCCTCTTTGTTCCATGAAAGTTTGTTCTACATTCATGTCAAAGAAAGTAGAACTAGTTCCCGCTCCAGCTGAGATTGAACAATCCCTAGCACTATTCTCCATGTTCATAGATCCATAACAGCCATAGTTCCCCATCTGCCTGTTAAAAGCAGTCATCACACCAGCGGAAGAAGCAGAAGCAGGTGCAGAAGATCCAAAGTTAATATTATCAGCACCAACAAGCAGTCATCACTGATCCTCATGTTTCCAATTGGTAACATTATCAGCACCAACAAGCCCTGATCTTTGCATGGGCACATGAACATCCGAAGTGGACCTCTTCTTCTGCTTCTCCCGAGCCCTTTGGTTCACGAACCAATAATAGACGTTCTTGACCTCGATCTTGCCGTACCATTTCAGCTGGAGATAGATCCTCTGAATCTGCTCTATAGTTGGGGATCTTTCGCCCTTGTTGTAGAAAAGCTCCTTGAGGATTCTTATCTGATCTGTAGTAGGAATCCACCTAGTACTGCTCCTCCTGCGAAGCATGTTAGCACTACTCCCGGCTGCTTTGTTACTTCCTCCATCCTTGGTTGGATGCCGGTTTTGTGGTTCCATTGGTGATGGATTGAGAGAATGCAAAAATTGAAGAGTGGTGATGATGAGTAATTAAGAAAGATTGCTGTTAGAAATATTCGAGTTGATGAAACGATTTTGGGATTGGAAATTTGGGTTTATAATGTGGAGGAAGATATAGGCATGCAAATATCCGCCCTTGGATGGACGGTCAAAGAGAAGAGTCAAACTAAGTGTCAGTAAAGCGTGATTAAAGTTGCCATAAATCTCGGAAAGAATGGATTAGCAGCATGTGAGGAACCGAACGGTTTTCGAGGAGGAATCCTCGGATATCTTTTGAATCTTTCCTCAAGTGGAAGCAGCTATGGAATCCAATGTCGAGTTAAACAACGCCATTATACCAAGGAGAGGCAAACTTCAGGGAAGGAAAAAGAGAAGTAACGGAGCCTCCGCGCCCCATTTACATGGAAGCGGTAGAGGAATACAACATAGGCTTGGCCAACACCATTATCCATGAGAAAGGGAGACTCCAGTGAGAGAAAATGGAGCATCCAAGCCCCCTCAATTGGAAGCAGCTATGGAATCCAACGTCGGTTGAGCCGCGCCATTATCCCCGGGAAGGGAATGAACCGAATATCAGCTTGAGTCTCTGCACCCCCTCTAGCCATGGTAACCACCATTAGTTGGACGTGAAGTATAGGAACAGCCATTCTGTAGCTTGAACCCATTCCTTCAAAGAGCCCATCCCTTCTCATCCCTCTAAGATTCTTTCAAGAAGAGAAAAGGGGAGAAGGAGGTGAGAACCAAAGCCTTTTCCATCTGGAGGGCACAACATGGGCCGGGTCCAGAAGGAAGGAAATAGAGGAGGAAAGATGAACCACAAAGTGGCCTTCCTCCCTTTCTCCGTTTCGCTCCGCGTGTGGGATCCTAACAAAAATGATCTCGCATGATCGTGGATCCCACACTCGGAGCCCCCTTGCGTTTCTAAACCAATCTGAAGCCTGGCATTGTTATTGCAAAATTCCAGAAGGGCGAAACAAGGGGTTGCCTAAGATTACGCCATAAGGCCTAACCCAGGCTTAAGATTACGCCATAAAGCCTAAAAATTTAGAGGCTAAAGGTCATTTCATGAGGGGAAGATTTGTGAAGAAGGAGAAAAAGAAGCATGAACTGAAAGGACATTTCTTGAATATTTCAGAAAAGTTGTTGTGAGTATTCCCTTCCCAAAATACAACTATTTATAGGGACTTCAGGCAAATCCCCACCCTTGGATGAAGCTCAATTTCAAATCTGATGACAGTAAATCGAGATTAGTGATTCCAAATCTCGAGAAAAAAAGGGACTAGCAGCATGTGAGGAGACCGAACGGTTTTCGAGGAGGTAACTGTTCTTTTCACGAGATTATTTTCTTTACGATCGTTGTTTTTCAACGAGTGATTAATGCCTTAAATCTCGGAAAAGAAGAGATTAATAGCATGTGGGAAACCGAACGGTTTTCGAGGGGGCCTACAGAGATTGACTCGCAAAGCTCAATTTCAAACAAAGTTCTTCCACGTGGCGTTTCGCCGCAATGGCACCAGCTTCGGCCTGAGTGGCCCGTTCTCTGATACGGGCCAGGTTACGGCCCATTTCTTCAGAAGCAGCCAAAGGTTCATCGAGTTGAGCTTCTTCTGCAACAATCGCATTCTCAACAAAGGCTAAATGGGCTTGGAGGTTCTCGATTTGAAGTTTGAAGTCAGACCTTTGGATTTGTAGTTCCTGTAGGCGGATGGCTCGCTCATTTAAAATATCGCGGGAGAGGTCCATTTCTTGAGAGACACTATTCAAAGCCTCTTGAGCGTCGTGAGCCTGGGTGTTCGTGGCCGATTGACGTCGGCGGGCCATATCAAGTTCATTCAGCAGAGAGTCGATAGCACTAAATTGCCATGAAGTCAAAGCTTTCTCCTGGCGGAGATACCTTAGAGCTTCTAAGATTCGCGGGAGGATGTCAGTCTCCAATACCCAAGGACCTAGATGTTCACGAAGCACCAACTTAGCCTCATCCACAGTAGAAGGAGGAGTTACCTCCAACACCCTCATCAATCTCTCGAATCTGGTAGGAGGAGGAGGCGGGGGAGACACCACAGGATCACGAACCACCACTGCAAATGGGTGGACAGCTTCCTCAATTTCTTCGTCTTCAACAGGTTGGTTTGTCTCTTCAGCCGCAGGAGAATCTGGAAACTCAACTCGCGGCTCACTATAGGCAAGTGGAGCAGATTCAAGCATAGAGCCCTCAGCTCCGACGGTTGTCTCATTTATTCGCAAGACTTGGGGGGCACCACCTCCGTCAGTATCATTTTCCATCTCTGGGGCGACTGTCCCACCGATAGAACCCTCAACTTTTGCAGCCACCTCCTCGGTACAAATAGAATCCTGGTCAGATTCAGAAATGTCAGAGAGCGGGGTTGGATCAGAAAGGGAAATGGAAAACATTGGCCAACAGTGGCTTACCTCTCGAGTTGTCGGGTCAATATCCGGTATGTGGTCTCCAAGAGGAAGAGGCCTCACCTCATTCACCTCTTGGACCTCTAGTGCCGTGAGAATCTCTGTCGTCATCAGTTCCTCGTAAGCGGCAGAAGCCTCAGAGTGGCTTTCCACGCTTTCATGCTCCGAGGACTCATCATCGGAGATCGTTATTAAAATGGTAGGACCTTGCAGATGCTCTTTAGATGTGGAAGACGGAAGAGGCGCCACGGGGTTAGTTGATGCTTGAACTAGCGAGAGAGTTGGCTCTTCTGCAGCGGCTGAGGATCTAGCCTCTTTCAGGCGAGAGGGATCAGTGGTCCTCTGACGAACCTGTCAAAAGATACATAATGAAGATCCTGCACAGATTCTAAAATTTAAATAGAATAAGACGGGGCCGGAGTTTACCAATCGCATTCCCAGAGTTTCGTCATCTTCAAAACTCTCTTCGACGGATTGAGCTCGATCGCGTTTGCAAGCAAAGATAGCAGTGGCCTGCACGACAAAAGAATCACAACTCAAAAAGGGGGAAAGCACCAAAAATGCAAGTTTGGGATCGTTCTTAACCAAATTACCTCAGCAGAATCTTCATCATGAGAAGATTCTCCCTCAGGAGTCCCCTCTGCTATTGCCTTTTGTTTCCCGGCCTGAACAGAGGCTGTCTTGCTCCGGGTAGTTTGCTGCAAAACACACTCAGGAATAAGAGCGGGAAAATCAAGACAAGGAAAAGGAATGGTGAAGAAAGACAAAAACTTACCGTTGCCCTAAGCTCATGGATTTGTATCCCTGCATACGATGAGCGAGAAGGTAGAGTAAGTCGCCGAGGTTGTGCTGTAGGGTTGGAGAAGCGCTCAAAAATCTTGCGGTCCTCCGGACCAGGACTACTCATTCCACGAAAGATCTGGACGAAGAGTTCGTCATGTGGCAGGTCCCAACAGTTCACAGACACTTCTTTCCACCAATCAACATAATCATTGTCGACATCGTTGAGGGGATACAGCGCTCTGACCCAATGGGGAATCACTATCAAAGTAAACTGACTCTGAAAGGAGGCAGACCCAGGTGGGACTAATCTCCGTCAAGAGGTGTAGTAATTGGCAGAATCAACCAGAGGCCAGGGTACCAACTGGGCCAACCCAAATTGGCGAGCAAAGTGGTTAGGGGCATAGAGCTCATAACTTATGCGGTCGGTGGTAAGACGAATATTCGAGCAGGAGATGGCTCGACGAAAGGCCAAGAGGGCTCTTTCGCTATGATCGCGTCCACTGGGCAGAAAGCCATCATCAAGGGGAGGAGGGAATCGCCTAGAAAGGACTATTTTTGGGTCCGGCATCTCTCCCAACAAGTACAAGTAAATAAAACACTCGGAGTAGGGTAGAGCTCGATGCCTTATGTTGCCACAAAGCCAGTTCCCCAAAAGGGAATCGACTGGAGGTTCCTTTGGAATATCACCGCGACGGAAGCGAGGGAAATAAATCTGCAACCAAAAGGCAAGGATCCAGAATGGACCACTAATGTCGGTATCAAAGGGGCGCATTACAACTCTATAAAGGGAGCGATATAACGAACCCAATACAGGTTGTCCAAGGCCAATGCAAATACCATTGTAGAGAGCAGTGGCCAGAGAATTCCAGCGCCCAGTAGGTTTGTTGGAAGAAGTGCAAAAGATAAATTTGCAAAGCCAGAATTCCAGGAATGCGATACCTCTTGTATGGTCACACTGGGTGCGGTAATAATCACGCCAGACATGGTAGGATTTACTGTGATGCCCCCGACCAGCCATATCCATTCTCAAAGGAAATTGAATACCATCAAACTGACCATGCACATAGGGGTCGAAATCAATAGGGCAACCCCGTGATGGTAAGAACATCCAGCAGAGTTATGCTCATCTGCCCAAACCGGAAATCGAATGTATTGCTGGAAGTGTTCCAGAAGCAAAGAGCAGCGGCAAGCGGTGCAGGGCTAGTATTATGGGGAAGACAGAAGCATAGATCGATCGTTTGGGTGATACCCACCGCATCCCATCGGGCCAAATCTCTCACTCGGACCTCCTGATACCAAACCTTTTCCTCGAGAGTGATGGTAGGCCAGAAGCCCACTTTCCTCCTTGGTCCCCAACTGCTAAAATCACCAGGCACCTGCCGAAGAGCCACTATGGGACGGCGGATGGGAAGCCCATAATAGGCCATAGCATCATCTGGCAAACGATCGCGAGGTGTGGGACCCAAACCCGCTTGACTATCACCTCCACCAAAGCTCATCAGTCGACTTCTCTCCTCTCTGGTCTGACTTCTACATCGAACACTCATGTTAGTCTGCCATGTGAATGTGGCTTTCTCAGTGATTTCATCTGCCTGATCGATAACGAATGGTTTCTTAGATGTCATTTCTGGGTCACAAGGAACACTTCTCCATTACACCTTGATCAAGTGTTTTTGGAGATTAATTTATTAGCTGGGCCAGTGAGTGGCCCTAGTTGATAATTAATGAATCACTATTCTATCTTGAGAATCGCATCTAAGGCGACAGTGAAGATATTCCACATTTTCCTACCACCGCAGGGCCAGCATAGTGGCCTGATATTTTTTTTTTTTTAAAACATGATTAAAACCAATGCGGTTTTAGATGCTAAAGTTGTAGCAAATATGGTGGTTTCATTTCGTCACATGTCATGATGACGATAGCCATGATTCAATCATCCTCTTCAGCATAAGATTCGCGAAGGATTAAATGGCAGCAAACAGTTTGCTATTCAACATCTTATTTTGCCAAGTACTATAGGCCTTGATCAAACTTGATCTAGCCAGCAAAAAGGCTCCAAACACCTACATTTGAGAAAATCAACAGAGAGCCAGCGATCAAGGAAGATACTTGCTGCTATACACATGGCGAAGCTACCACCAAAGAAGAGAAGGATCCTCATTCGCAATCAAAAGCAGTCTCCTTCGCATGGGGGGCACGCTAAAGGTATGATATCCTACAACCTGCCTAAGTTTCACCAATTCACTGCATACCAGACATCAGATACTGGGACAATAAAGTTGGCAAAGAAAGCATCAGTTTATGACAAAGGCAATTCAGATTGTGGCATCCAAGCTTTATGGCCCATTTAGAGGCCTATATGGAATCAATAAAGTAATTTCAGTCAAGCCAATACAAGTGGCTTCAGAGCAACGATATTATACGAGTGGTATTGATTCAAGACATCTTCAATCAAGACGAAGACCTTTGACTTCGAGGTCTGGGGGGCAATGTTTGGACCCAAAATGAGCATTTTGGCCTGACAAGACACGTATTGGAGAAATCGAGCCAATATCAGTGGCTCAAGCTATATATTGTCGACAAGTTCGAAATATATATTTAGAGGCTAAATAAAGCCTACTATGGAAGCGTGGAAATGAAAAGTCAACTTTAGCACATTTTCCTACTTCGGCTAGGAGAAACTGAGCTAAACAAGGAAGGAGGGGCGGCAGACTAACCATCCGAACTTCAAATGAGTTGAAACTTTCCAGATTCATTCTAGACATCCCAAGGATCATTTCTTATGAAGAGTGCTAGAGCTTGTTCGAAGTGGAAAACCTTCAAACAATCAGTCCAATTTTCTGCATAAGCAAAACTGGAAAACTGGACCTGTAAGGAGTCCAGTAGCATTTTCGGCCCAACCACATGGAAATAAATTCTGAAATTTTACCACAATAATCTACATCCATGGTGGATCATTTCATATGAAGAAGTCGAAAGTTAAATATGAATTCTTAGTGGAGATAAAAATTAAAGGAATAAAGAAGTGTTAGTGCTCTCACCTAACAAAATCCACTAAGTGTTAGTGAATTTGGCCTAACAAATCCACTAAGTGTTAGTGAATTTTGCCTAACCCACTATGATTTGTTTAAAGGCCAAATAGTGTTGCTTGGAAGCCTATATATAGAGGCTACAACAAGTATCATCTCACAAATTCACTCATCAAAACATCTATAAGATGATCTAAGTTCTCTCTAGAGCAACCTCTCTAAGAGCAATTCCTCTCCTTCTCTCATTCTCTTATCGGTGATCACACTCCAAGTTCTAGTCTCCATAGGAGCCAACTTTCAGTACCACCAAACCCTCTGTCAAAGTGCTTTGGTCCTAGTCTCCTCGGGAGCCGACTATAGTACCACGACCACAACGGTTGCGGAACCAGCCAAGCAAGGGTAACGCCCTCGCAAACCAGCCAAGCTAGAGTCACGCTTTAGCAAGTTCTCCTCACTTCCCAGTGGTTTTCGCTCTGCTCGATCTACAACATCGAGTATCGATTGTGATTTTGAAAAGGCTCAGCAAAAGTCCTCGCCACGAGGCATAAAGAACCCCACGACGAGGTTGGTGCTCTCCTCGTCCACAATCGCTCAGAAGAAGTCAGGTCAAGGGACACCCCCGACGACCGCACCCGAACGGTGCTGGCACACCCACGCAAGAAAAGAGACTGTTGACCAGCTCAAGAAAAAACTGGAGCCAAACAACCGCAACAGTCCACCACCAGCCTAAGGCTGGCACAGTCCCTATCCATGACGCCATGATGGCATCCATCATGGTGATGGCTCCCCAGGTGATGTTGGAATCACAAACTTTGCTAGAAATAGCGTTTCAGATGCTTAGGCCCAACCAAAGTCTTCATTGGTTGATTCTAAGGCCTCTCACTCATTTTACAAAACCCGTTCCTTAGGGAAATTGGGATTGAGACCAAACTATGCAAAGGATATGAAAATACTCATTCTGTTCTTACATAGAATCCCTGGGGATTCTGTGGACTGATTCAACCAACTTGCGGACGTTTAAATATCTCAAGATGTTGGTTGACACACAAACACGTTGGTCACGTATTGTATCATTGTCCACTTGTAATGCTGCTTATGTTACACTCCTAGCACATATCATATGACGACAGGCTCACTCCCCGGATCATCATATTCAATCGATTGGATTTGACTATGCTAGAGAGTTTACATCGAAGTCTTTCGATGGTTATTGCAATAGGACTGATGTTGGACTTCATATTCCCATGTACACATCCAAGTGGTCTCGCGGAAATGACTACGATGGTAGTCTATACATTGGTAATATGCACTAATCTCCTTATATCCTCTTGGGGTGATGCAATATCGCAGGCAACTACGCTAATTCGTCTACGACCTATCGCCACTCAATGTATCCCTGTGTTACAGCTAGTTACTGGATACAAGTATTTCGTACATACGCACATTTGAGTGAGCCATTTATGTGCCAATTGCGCCGCCACAGCGCACTATGATAGGTCCCTACAGATGAATGGGCAACTCAGTTTGATTTGAGACTCCAACAATCGTCCATCACTTAATGCCCTTACAAGGCGATCTCATTACCGCTAGATTTGCTGGTTGTCACTTCGATGAGACAGTCTTCCAATCGTTAGGGGGAGATAAGAACATGAATGTTCAGCAGAAATGACAGGAATTGTCGTGGTCTGTCACCACTATGTCTTATCTCAATCCCTGTGAAAGTGACGAGATCACACATCTGCTACAAATATGTCTGCAAGGAAGGACGTCCCTACGAGAGGACGTAGCACCATCCTACACGAAGGTAGGCATGGCGCTAACGTCAAAGAGAGTGGCACTCTGGCTTTACAGGCTATGGCCTCAGCTAGGATGCATGGGAAGCTCGTGGCTTCGAATGATACCTTGGCATAACCCGATCCTTGGATCATCGACACTCAAAATCCATCTCATGAGTATCTTCTAGATTATGGTTATTATTGGGGGACGCCTCAACGTCAAAACTTATTCCTGAGAATATAGAGCTTTATGAAAATTACACTAGTGTCATGAGACGTAGGATAGAAACTCCATCATATTTGATGATATAGTTATGCATTTCATTGTGCATGAGCATGTTGAGTCCGATGATATTGAGCCATGCTCCGTTGATGAATAAATGCCAACGTAGAGAAATTTGACCTAGATGGAAAGATGCGATCCAGGTTAAGTTGAATTCTCTAACGAAGAGGAAGGTTTTCGAGCCAGTAATGCCAACGCCTTCTAACATAAAACCTGTTAACTAAATGGGTATTCGTTAGAAAGCGTGATGAGAAAAAGATATGGTAATCTTGCCTTAAGACGCAAGACTTCTCACAAAACACCCTGGAATCGACTACGATGAGACATGTTCTCTCGTAATGGATGTCATTGCACTCCACTACCATGTCAGTTTGGTAGTTTCCAAATAACTGAACATGCAGCTTACAAATGTGGTCACTACGTATCTCTATGGGGATCTAGATATAGAATATACATGAAGATTCAAGGTGAACTTCATTTACCTAAGTTAAGTGGCTCTAAACCACGGAGTGCGTTTACAATAAGGTTGAAACGCCTACTAAAGTGACTACTTGATTGGGAAGGGATATGCCCACGCGTTTCCATAACAAGTTTCGGATTCTATCGCGGTTCATGTTGGACATGATCTTCATTGGAAGCCCTTAAAGAGTGAAGAGAAACCGCTGAACACTTGAAATCCGAGTTTGAGATGAAGGATTTTGGGATAACACGATCATGTCTAGGTTTGGAACTTGAGCATCGTGTTGCTTAGGTATTTTGACAAGGTCAAACCTTCAAGCACCCCTATGATCATCCATAGTCTTGACCCTGAAAAAGATCTTCTTCGTCCAAAGGATGATGACGAAGATGTACTAGAGGCAGAAATGCCTTATTTAAGTACAATAGGCGCATTGTTGTACTTGACTCAATGCACAAGACCGGACATCTCATTTGCAGTGAACTTGTTAGCTAAGGTATAGCTTTGCGCCAACGCGACGCCATTTGATTGGTGTAAAAGATATTTTTCGGTACTTGAGGTGTACGATTGATATGGGTTTGTGCTATCTCTATAGAGAGACGATGGATTCGAACCCATCACACACCAGGAACGCCGCCAACACTGGCCTGCATCCCTCTCCCTATCCCAAAACGAAGTTAGCGTTTTGGAATGTTTTGCTGATGCTAGGTATCTCTCTGGCCCACACAAAGGTCATTCCCAAATGGTTAAGTGTTCGTCATAGGTAAAGACCATGATATCTTGGAAGTCTACATAATAGACCCTAGTAGCTATGTCTTCGAACAATGCAGAGATTATTGCTCTTCACGAAATGGTTTGTGAATTTTTATAATTGGATCCATAATTACACATGTTTGATCAATTGTGGTTTGAAGTCTACCACATATGTGCCTACGAGCGTATAGGATAATGCTGCTTGTTTTGAACAAATGAGGTAAGGCTACATCTAAAGCGACAACACCAAGCATAATCAGCAACAACAGACTCTTCTCAAGATCAAAGTGAACTAGGTTCGATCTGAGGACAGTGTGGCAGACTTGCTCACTAAGTCATTGCCTAAATTCCACTTTCGAGAAACATGTTGGAAGCATCGTTTGCCAAAGTTAGCCAAACTCCCATGACCGTAGTCATCAGGAGGAGATGCATACATCAAGGAGAGATGTCTACATGTATGGTCTCGAAACATGAAGGGTGTGTTGTGCTCTTTTTTCCCTTCAACCGAGGTTATTTTTGTCCCATTGGGTTTTTGTTACTCGGTAAGGTTTTTAATGAGACAACGAGAGGAGCACCACATTTGGGTGATATAAAGGGGAGTGTTCAATTAAATTCAGAATATGTGTATGGTCCAAACTCTAGGTTACTTGACCTAGTGGTAATAGGGTTTTAATTAGAGATAATCTCGGAGAATCTTAGAGATATTCATTCAATGTATGATTACATTTCCTTGTACAATTCAGATTCTATGCATTGTAATCCTCTATATAAAGAGACCCTTAATATCAATGAAAGTATATAGCAATTCTCTCCCAATTTTAGTTTTCCTTAAACATGATCTTTTTTGTTTTGAAGCCTCAACCTTCCAACAAAATTAATTAGCATCACAATCGAAAGAGATCAAACACAAGTTACATGGTACATTAAATAGTGTTTCTTTTTTTGAAACGTAAATAGTGTTTCGGTACATAATGTTAAATGATATCCTAGATTCAAATTCTACTTTCCCGAAGCTAAACAAAGCTTGCCTGATCCAGTATACTTGGCCTTGTCGATAGATCATGAACCTCTGCCCTCCATATTTTAAGCCACATGAAACCCTACATAGAAGAACTCCGACCCGGCCCAAACAATTATTCCACAGATGAATCAAGTCAATAAACCATCAAGCTTATGAACCATCAAGCTTATAGAAATGTAACGGGGGAAACTGGGAATTGCTTGCCTTATTATTGACTAGTCTTTTAGTCTTCTCAAAATAATCACGTCACTTAATATATGGACCACAATTTCCACACTCTTATTCAACTAGTTTCATTCATACACAAATGGAGGACACATCGACAACTTGTCCAAGCAAGTCTTGACAAACGAAAATATAACACGACCTTGTTTGTGGTGGATCGGTATTTATGATGCAATCGACCAGTTTCAATGTATATAAATGATAGTTGTGATATGTAAACTTTAATTTCAGATATTTTATTTGAAAATGCGCGTGAGTAATTTCCGAGCCAAGTTAAATGTAATCGGTAAATTACATTTTTTTTCTTTTTATGATAAAGATACTAAAAAGTAAGATCATGATCTAAACCCTAAACAATATACGAGAAACTAGTTAGTAGAGCTGTAAACCTCGGATACATACAAGCCTCATCATGGGCAACAACAAATTAACGAACTTTTCTTCCTCAAAGCTTACTTGAAGCTTCCATGTTACCTTGATTTCGCTTGGACGTTTATCCGTAAATAAATTTTTTTTTTTTTTGTACAATTCATTAAACAGCTTATACACTTCATAGAAAACGGATTTATTATTTGACACATGATACCCTAATCCACCAGCAGTCTAAGTCAGTTTCACATACATCTACGGTTAGAAATTGATTGCTCGCATGAAGGCGACTTTCCCCCTAAAAGAAAAAAGGGGTAAGAAAATATCACGGGTACAAGTAGCAAAAAATCAATAAAGCAGAAACGCCAATTCTATGCAATGCATCTAAATTCTGAATTGGGATTTTCGGTAGCAAAGTGTCAAATCTCATCAATAACTGTATCTACTCCATAAGGGGCTGTTGTCTCTTTACATGACAGGACCAAATCTAGCTGTGTTAACTCGCAAAAGGCAATAAAACAAACACAAGAACGTTGTGAGAATTAATGTCTAACACGTCCTCAACCAACCTACCCTTTTCAAAGACCACAGATTTTTTTTGCACCTATAATTCGACACACTAATACGTATGTCCTGTGATCAAAAGCGTGTATGGCAAAGAACAGAAAACAATTAGATCAAAATGCTTTAGGGATTTCCCTTCTTTCCAGTCTCGGCAAATTTACCGGCTATTGTTTTAGTTAGTGACGTGTTAAGGTGATTGAATCATCCCTCCCCGGAATCAAGAAGAAAAGAAGGCGGAGTGACGTGTTAAAGGTGATTGTCCAATTTGAAGATAGAAAATCAAATTTGACAGCTGGGGATGGGTGATGAATTGCCCACCATGTATTTCCAATCCAAAAGGGCTAGCAAGAACAATAAGACCTTACAAAAACAAAAGAATGAGGAGTTGCCACTGCTTATCCATCATATGATTCATAATCATTCGGAATATGAGTAGAAAACACAAGGGATGCCATTTTTCATGGGGTTCAACCAGCAACATAACCCAGAATTGCCATATGCATATGCGGGTAGAGTTGAAAATGTGCTAAATGGATGAGCCAGTAACAGAACATGATATGCACATTCTGTAAAGGGCAAAATGTGCTAAGGTGATGACCATTTGTTGTGTATTATGTGGGAAAGATATATACGAAAATGCCTACCAATTTCTATTAGACCACTTTCAAACTGTTTCACATGAATGTGACATGGGAGGAATACAAATAAAAAGGCTTGGAAAACGAACCTTTCTTTAATTACAATCTGACCCGGTACCACTACAAAAGCAGGTCATAAAGAAACACACTTAAGAGAACTTGGGTTTAGGCATGGGTGAACTATATGGATGCTGACCAAGCTTGGGGGAACTATTTGGATGCTGACCAAGCTTTTGAATCCAGTGAAGCATCCCCTTCTTATGATCTTGGCAAGTCAAATTCTGTACAAGCGTCAATGTTCCATCTCGGGCAAAGGAAGACTCAAATTGTTCTAGCACCTTTACAACCTGCCAAAACTCAGGTCTTTTATCCGGCTGCAATGACCAGCATTGCTCGATCAAGGCTCGCATAGCAGGCGGACAGTTCTTTGGGATAACCGGCCTCAAATTCTAAAAAAAACACACAATTTCTTAGAATGTGTTTAACAAGAAACTTAGTAAATCAAGAAATGTGCTTGAAAAATGACAATGAGCTTGGGCATTATATCCGCAAAGAAAAGATCACGTGATGCAGCAATTGCGAAACCTGCTGCAAACTCATTTCAATATTACCCTCACCTCAAAGACTAAAATTCATAATGAAGACAAATAAACGAGGATGTAATATGCATGAAGAACGCAAAACTAAAACTTAGAATTAAGAAAGCAAAGATCACTAAAAAAAAACAAGTACTCTACTAACATACCTTATTCACAACTGCAAAAGCAGCTTGAATGGGATTCATCTCCTCATAAGGGATTGTTCCGGCTACTAGTTCCCACAAAACGAGTCCAAAACTGTAGACATCAACCTTTCGCCCATAGGATTTACGCTTAATCATTTCGGGGGCCATCCAACGGTAAGTTCCAGGGTCATCAGCCAATGAATCACAGTATGCCTCCTCACATGCTATGCCAAAATCAGCAATTTTCAGCCTAAAGTCTTTATCAATCAGAACATTCTCAGGCTTAAGGTCCCGGTGAATGACTCCTTGCGAGTGGATGTATTCCATTCCCCGAGCAATGTCCAAGGCAATGGCAATTAGTTTCTCTAAAGGAAGAGATTTGCACTCGAGTTTGTGCAAGTAAGCCCTCAAGGAACCCTCATCTAAATATTCTGTGACTACACAATAAACAGGAGGCTTTCTGCAAGCTGCAACGAACTGTTTCATTTGGATCAATGAATCAAAATATCAGTAATCCATCTCTACAACCTCAATTCAACCCAATAGAAAAACAATAATAATTCCCAATGATGACTGAGCATGGCTTAATCATGTCTATTGTCTATAAATCATCGACTACTATACAAAATTTTGTGAGCCAGAAGCATAATTTTAAAAGAAAACTAAACAAACTAATGAAAGAAGAAAGTTGGGGCAAGAAAATTCAATTACCTTTATGATATTTCTATGGTGGAGGCGAGAAAGAAGATTAACCTCTTTGTTAAATTGTTTCTCCAATCGAGCTGCCAAGACTCCACCTTCATCATCTTCCGGTACCCTGATGATCTTAACTGCAACAGCTTCCTCATTGTAAATCCCATGATAAAGCCTGCTATGTGCTCCATGAGCAAACTTCAGACCAAGAAACAACTTTGACAAATCAACACTAAATTCATCTGCAGCATCCACCGCATTCACTCTCCCACCTCCATGATCAAAATACTTAGCCCAAGGCGATTCCTTCCTCTTTGATTTGCTCGATTTGTCACCGACTTTCATTGAAGACAAGTGCCTGAGGGGGCTAGTATTCGAAGACGAATGCGGAGGGTGTGATCCCTTAGATTGTGAATCCTTCCTGAACAACTTCCCCATAATTCCCTTATCTGATGGTACTCTCCTAGGGTGTGGTGTTGAAAACCTCTTCGTATCAGTCTGAGCTTCCTTAAACACATCACTAAGGTTGCTCGCCGGCATAGGAGACAAAGATCTCTGCTTGTTGACAAGTGGATTTCGACCAATAGGTGAAGACACACGACTGTTCCTCTGAATCTTTGAATTACTGAGGCTCGACTTCTGCCTAGAAGGAGCTACTGCTGGTGTTGCTGCTGCTACAGGCCTTGACTTCAACCCTGCAATCTGCTCTTTCTGAAAATCCTGAAAGGTTAAAGGAATTGAGGCCAATCTTGAATCATCATACCGATGTGAATCAAACCGATGAGAGAATTTCGTTCTCCTAATCCAAGAATAAGCCTCTTCCTCCATATCTTCCCACTAATTCTCCGAAAACCCACAACCAGCAACTCTTTATCCCCACAAAACCACCTCCTTAATCTTCTTCTCCTCCTCCTCCTCAAAGTGAGAAGAAGGGTCACAACAAGTTTGGTGCTCCTCAAACAATCTTACTACTAATACACAGTTTGAGACACCAAATCTCTTCAATCCCATTCACAACAACAACAACAACAACAAACTAGTCGTGCGAGCTAAACAAATATTCAAACTTTTGTTACAAGCTATAAACCAGAAAACCATTCAAACACTTTGGAAAGACGCGTCAAGCATCCAGAGGGGTGGTGATTCAAACACTATTCTCATCTCCATCAGAACCAGAATTCCCTGAAACCCACCATAGCCCATCAAAACGCAGACCCTTTCCTTCCTCTAATCAAACACTAACAACAACAATAATAATAATTTAGTATTATTATATGGACCCAAGAAGCACCACCACCAAACCCTCCAACCTCTAAAAACAAACTTGTGTTTAGTTTCAAAGTCAAACACCACCTTCCGTAAAAGCCTGGAAAAATCCTACACTGATATAAAACCAATAAACATGTCAATAATTAAAAATCAAAAATCAAAAATCAAAATAAAATACAAGCCCTCAGTTATATTGAAAACTATTAGACACCCATGATTACAACCCCCATCAAAATAATCATTGTGTCAAAACAATCACAATAATACAGAATAAAAGAATACCCAGATACAAAGACCACACCATCACACAAGAAAAGTCAATAATTCATATTCAATTCGGAAGGTTAAAAAAATAAATAAATAAAAATAAAAATAAAAAAAGGTTGGAGCTTTGGGGAGCTTACCCCTAAAGGAATATGGGTTCTTCTACCTCCATCATGGCGAATAAACCACCACGATTTTGGAGACTATATGTCACCATTTCAGCATTTGATATCTGAACCCCAATAATTAAAAAAAAAAAAAAATTGGAATCAAAGAAAAAATGCGATAGATTCTATGGACCCGGATATTTATATGGTGAAGGTCTTCTCCATCCTGTTGTGGTGCGGTGGTGGGCTCTTAAGGGGCGGGGGGGTGGTGGTGGGTGGGGACCACCAGGGCCGAAGTCAGAAAAGACGGATTGAAGAAAATGAAAATGATAGAGAGAGAAGCAGAGAAGAGAGAAAAAGAGAGAATTGTTTAGATTTTAAATTTAAGGTAAAAAGGAAAAAATTATAAAAGTAAAAATAAAATTAAAAAGTGGGATTTGCGAATTTCCATGTGTCGTTATCAGAGAGAATAAGGTGTCCGGTACGGTACGGTTCGCACGGATGCATGTTCGTACGTGAGAGATTTTTTTTTTTTTTTTTTCCTCTTGCTTTTTTTGTGTTGGGTTAGGGATTGTGGGTGCTATGAATCTTCTTCTATAAATAGATTTGGGGAATCTTAAAAGGTAAATAAGAGTTTTGGGTGTGAAATGAAAGGGTGTAGATATAGAAGGAGTGATAGATAAAGTAATGCCTGAAATTAGTTTAATGGAGCCTAAATCTGGAACGGAATTGATATTAGTTAGTTTTTTTTTTTTAAGAGATAGAAATGGTAGTCAATTTTGGAGATTTTATTTATTGAGGTTCAATAATGTGGAATTTATTTTCTATAACAACATGCGTTTTATTATTGCTTGGTAATCTCTTTATTTGTTTTGTGTATCAGTTGAGGTGGTTTTGGATGATCGGCATAAAAGAATCTCAAGAGAATCTTTGTTGTAATATTTTTTAAATTTAGATATTGCATTAGAATATTTTATTGTCGGCTTCAACACATGATCCTACAAATAAGATCTCAATCAATAAGTCCGTTGTATCTTATTTTTTATTTACAGTTTTAGTGCTTGCTAATATATATTTCTTTTTGTCTCTTTAAAATGAAAATTATTCCATACTCTACATATTGTTGATAATGATTTGAAAGCTAAAAATTCGAACAAGGTATAGAATGCAAGAATCGACAAAATTAACAAGGCTATCAAATGGAGTATTTATAGTAAGGTGTTTTAAGGGAAAAAAAACAAACCTCATTAATTTATTATACATTTTGTCAAAGCAAAGAAGAAAAGGAGAAAAAATTAATGCTTATACAAAATATTTCTTCTTCTTTTTTTGGAAAAATTATGCAAAATATTTCCAAACCAGCACGTAGAATGTGGACATGTGACATGGGACATGTATAACCAAACTTGTAGCTCCAGCTACTACAGAGTTTGTTCCTTATGCGAAAAGAAATGAAAAGGTGTTACCCTAAAGAATAAGGAATCGAAAGAGTGGACAAAGATCCAAATATGCTCCATTTAGATATGGACCAGATAATATTGAAGCCCAAGAAAGTACAGTCTATCAATTTGATAGAGGCCCAAGCCGGTTGACCTTAACCCATTCCAGAAAAGCCCAATAATTTTCAGTTGACTTGATGAATGTGTTCAAGGATATTAATATAGGTGAGCGTATGAATCGGACTGCGAATGAGCGCATTAGGGTAGGCACAAGTTTGCCAAAGACAATATAGGCTGATGCGATTAAGACTGATTGTTAATCGTGGATTGTTAGTATTTTTAGAAAAAGTAAATGTTGTTGCTATTGTTAACGAAATTCATGTTATTATTTATAATGCACTACTGAAAGAGAATTATATTACTAGTCAGACTTTTCATCCGTTAATAATTTTTTTTATAAGACTAAAATGGTTCATTGCATTAATGAAAATAACCAAAAGGTTTGAATAGTACATACACCAAAACTTGACATAGGCCTACACCTATATTGATACACAACTACTAAAAATAACATTATAGCACAAAGTCTGAAACTAACAAAAGAATTTCACCTTCATGCCACAATTGCCCACTCTCGCTAGGCACGTAATTGTGGTATGAAATATAAACAATACTTCTAAGAAGACTCAAAAGATGTTTAATTAGGATCGGCTAGACCACCTTGATCATTATGTGATTGTATTCTTCTGATTTATGATCCAATTGATGACATGATTTTAGTGATAGTAGCCAAAGTCAAAACATCCACTAATAAATGAGAATTTATGTACTCATTTAGCTCTATGGGTACAAGTGTTAAAAGATCTCATAAATAACCATGAATTGAATCGTTTGTTGCTAAGAAATGACAAAGGAAATTCACTATCTCTCCTATTCTATTAGTTTTGTTTACTCACCCTATTTTGTCTAGGCATACCACTATTGGTCTGTATATTCTCTTATATGTTTGTAAATTGGGAGTTTCAACGCAGCAGTATCTAATCGGATGATTGCTGCTTAGAATGTTGTGGTGTGAGCATTGCGGAGGTCGTGTTTCTACGAGACTAGATGGCAATTTCTTTATGTAAGGAACATACAACTATAGTTGTGTAAAGAAGAGGTGTATTCCTGATCTTTTAGGTATGCAATTAAGAAAAAACTCTCACATAGTACATATTATTTTATTTTTATCAATAATTCCTATATTACATAGAAGTATGGTTTTAGCTAAATTCACATTGAATAAGATTAATGAATTATCAAGTTATCAATGAATTCTTTTGCTTTCAGATGTTGGAAACGTGCTTCTAGATCAGCAGGAACCTGCTATTGTCAAAGAGCCCCAGAGAAAGCTACTCAGAGCTAACAAGGGTATGCATAGTTTTGTGTTTTTGAGTTTTTCTGTCACACTAATCCTTTGATTGGGTTCATTAAGTACACTAACATCAGTCAAATCTTTCCCAACTATGCTAAACTTCTTATTCGTTCCATCTATATATTGTTTTTGTTCAAACTAGGATCGATACTCGAAAGCGAAAGCCAATCCTGTTGAGATTTCTGCAGAACCTAGCAGACCAACAAGTTCTATTCATCAAGGTCAGTTTCAAAAAAAAATTTGCTATGAACTTTTGGTATTTCGAGTGGTCCTACATGGGCCTCATAACCATTGCTACATCCACACAGGCCCATCTGATTAAAATTAGGCCTCTTCCCCATTAAATTCAGCCTCTTATTTCATTTAGCGTTAAATACTAGTTACTACCCTGTGATTTAGGTCCAAAACTAATTCAGCCCCTGAACTTCTAATTTCATCAAAAACACTCATGTACTTTCAATTTTGATCTAATAGGTCCAATTTGTTAATATTCTGTTATGGGTTCAAGTTATAGTTGGATTATTTGTTGAAAAACTATTTATTTGAT
Source organism: Rosa persica (assembly GCA_025331145.1). Classification (NCBI taxonomy): domain Eukaryota; kingdom Viridiplantae; phylum Streptophyta; class Magnoliopsida; order Rosales; family Rosaceae; genus Rosa; species Rosa persica. The sequence goes on along the minus strand of WFKR01000005.1, from coordinate 3,903,925 downwards.
AGATTTCTAATAGTGGGACTCACTCTTAAATTGACTATGCATGCCACTTCAACACCACATAATAAAACATAGGTCATATATGAAGCACGTCAACAAGTTAAATGACTCAATTGTCAGAAGACTACCAAATTAAACCTATTAGATCAAAATTGAAAATGCAGGAGTGTTCTTGATGAAATTAAAAGGTCAAGGACTGAATTGATTTTGTACCCAAACTACAGGGTAGTAATCAGTATTTAACTTTTCATTCATTTGCGTACCCCAAGCACACCAAGATTATCCCCTAACAAATAGACATGGCTACTCAGATCCCTGTTTGGCTCCATTTTTGTTGTAGCTGGTCAACAATCTCTTTTCTGTGCGGGCGTGCCAGTACCGTTCGGGTGCTGTCGTCGGGGGTGTCCCTTGACCTGACTTCTTTTGAGCAACTGTAGATGAGGAGAGCACCAACCTCCTCGTGGGGGTCTTCTGTACCTCGTGGTAAGGACTTTATCTTCCGTTACCAAGTCGATACTCAACGTTGTAGGTTAAGCAGAGCGAAATCACTGGGAAGTAGAGAAAACTTGCCAAAACGTAACTTTAGCTTAGCTGGTTTCGTAACCGTTGTGGTCGCGGTACTACAATGGGCTCCCTAGGAGACTAGGACCGAAGCACATTGACAGAGGGTTTGTGGCACTGACAGTCGGCTCTTGAAAAGACTATGACTGGAGTGTGATCACCGGTAAGAGAAAGAGTGGAGTTGCTCTTAGAGAGTGGTTGCTCTAGAGAGGCTTGGATAATCTTAGAGATTGTTGTTGAATTCTGTTGTCAATTGTTACTTGTTGTAGCATCTATATATAGGCTACCAAGCTATAGTAGTTGGTCTTTAAACAGATCATGATGGGTTAGGTTTGAGCACTTAAACACTAATGTAATGTTAGGTTTAAGCACTTAAAACATTAATGGAATGTTAGGTTTAAGCACTTACTGCTCCAATTTTGCTGCAACTATATCTCCACCAAGAACTCAAAATGGATCTTCGATTTCTTCATATCAAATGATCCACAATGAGTGTAGATCATTCTGATAAATTTTCAGAGCTTTCTTTTATGTGGTTGGGCCGGAAATGCTGCTGGACTCCTTACATGTCCAGTTTTCCAGTTTTGCTTCTGCAGAAAATTGGACTGATTGTTTGAATGTTTTCCACTCATAAATACCTCTGAACTCTTCACAAGAAATGATCCTTGGGATGTCTACAATTAGTCTAGAAAATTTTAGCTCATTTGGATTTCATTTGGTTAGTCTGCCGCCCATTTTCCTAGTTTAGCTTGGTTTCTCCTAACTGAAGTAAGAAAATGTGCTAAAGTTGACTTTTCATTTACATGCTTCCATCATTTCCTTTTCTTGAAGCTCGCATAATCTTCCATAGTAGGCTTCATTTAGCCTTTAAATAATATATTTCGAACTTGTCGACAATATACAGCTTGAGCCATTGACTTTTGCTCAATTTCTCCAAGACACGCCTTGTCAGGCCAAAAATGCTCATTTTGGGTCCAAACAATCCCCAAAAGTTCTTATATGCACACCAGCATTATAAGTGATCGAACACATAAATACAATCTCAGCTTTTGATATTTATGGTCAACATTTCATTAAAATAATGTGGGGGTGGTCAACCAATTTGGCCCTACAATCAAGGCAATTAAAGGGTAATAATGATAGTATTATAGCCGTAAATGCGACGATCAATGCAACACTCAGTATGGCAATCATGGCCGCCAATAAGTGCCAGTTATTGCAGGAGTAAATACGGCCTTAATGGTGACTTTCTGGCCAAGTCACTGGTAACTTGCCATGCAAGTTTACTTGCAACCCACCCCGTAATGCACCTATAAATAGGGGGCAAGAGGACCAAGTATGGGATCTCATTCCGATTCGTTTGACTATGCTCGACTTAGACAGTTAGTGACTTAGGCATCAGAGGATCTTTTGCAAGTATTCCCCCTACCCCAATCTCCTTTTTCACACCGATGCCAAAGTGGAGTCATTGCTACTCATCAAAGCCACAGAGCGGAGAGACACTATGGAGAGGGGTTGCGGAGGGAGACGATGGAGAGAGGTTACGAAGAAGAGCGATGAGGTGGAGAGAGATTACGAAGTGGAGAGAGACTACGGAGCAGAGAGAGGTTATAGAGAGAGACTGCAGAGAGAGGTTACAAAGGGATACTACGGAGAGAAATGACGGAGAGAGGTTACGGAGCGGAGACAAGTCACGAAGCCAAGAGGGGACTTCGCTTCATCAACATCAGGTCAACGACGAATAGAAGCTTCTCGATTGTTCCTGGTTCAGCTTCCGCTCATGTCCGCATTAATTGTTGGGTCAAATTCCCAATCAGAATTTTTCACCACCGGAGTTACGGAAAGGAGAGAAGGTACGAAGTGGAGAGAGGGTACGTAGCGGAGAGAGGCTACAGAGCGAAGAAAGGCTACGGAGCGGAGGGAGATTACGAAGCGGAGACAGGTTACGAAGCAACGGGAGGGTATCCGCTTCACCATCGTCAGGTCAATGACAAATAGAAACTTCTCAATTGTCCCCGGTTTAGCTCCCGCTCCAGTCTGCATTAATTGTTGGGTCAAATTCTTAATCGGAAATTTTCACCTCCAACAAATAACTAAAATTGCACTTGATGGTATCCAGTCATCCGTTCTTACTGGTTGCAAGTGCATATCAATGCTTTGAATCCCTTCCGTCAAATCCTTCAGTACTTTTAGTTCAACTCTTTACCACTATCATTTGGGCAAAAACATTCAATTCATAATATTTAAGAATATTCAGTCACGTCTTAACTTAAGCTATCCTCCAACAAAAACTCATACATGAAAAACGAGAATCAAATTTACCTGTAAACCAAATTCAAGTCAAATATTAGATTATAATCGTCATTAGACCTTTAATCTGCGAGATTGAAACCAATTCTGATTTGCCCTATCAAACTTACACACTATTTGTTCTAACATATTGCTCATCTGTTGGAAGCAGCATATTCCAGGCTCAGAAAAAAATCCGAAACCACCTCCGTGAAGGTGATGCTACTGGCCGGACAAACTTCTATTATGATCGGATCGTGTATGAATCAGATATGAGGGACAGTGACTTTAAGATGGGGTTTTATGATTGATGGGGATGAATAATGGTGAATGATTAATACTGATGTAACTCATATTGTTGGACGTTTAACATTTATAATGCATGTGCCCTTGTGTCGTATATGAAACTGATCGATCGAGGTGGGCTATAGCTCATCTCCAGATATCTGTGTGAAAACCATGTCCCATCTGCCTAGCCAGTTTTTTTGTAGTGATGACAAAGTAGCAATAATATGTATTTGAGGTATGGAGATAATCTGAAGTGGGTCGACTCAATGTCTCATGTAGTTCATGATCAAGCCAATTAAGCTTTATGAGGTATTGCTACGTGATTATGCATCCGCAAGTACGGTAAAATAATAGCAAAAAATTCTGTCACATACGTTGTATCTCATATTCCCAATATCTTGAGTTTGTAATTTCATTTTTGGTGCAGAGAGATAGTTAAATGATGAGGAATAAAAATGAAGGATGAGGGTACCTCCAATACTTAATAGTGTAGAAGCATAAAGTTACAACAGAAGACTATCTTCGATGTCTAATCTATACTCTTGAGTTACTCTCCTCATTCATATTGTCATTCCCTCACTCCACTTTGTGTGGGTGCCTTCTTTGCTTCTATCTGTGTACACGTGATGCTCGATCTGGTTTATTATTTTTGCACTCGATCTGTGCGTAACCTAGTTTTTTTTTTTTTTATCATTAATCGCTTGTTAATGCAACTTACTTTTTATCTCATTAGTTCTCAGATTTTGTGACCAAAACTCAAACTGAATCGAAAGTTAATTACCGACATATTATGTATTCAGATCAAACCTTATTTAAGGATGACAATATGATTACACTTTTTCCTACATATATTATGTGCATGCAAACAGACTCGCAAGTACTACGATTCGAAATTCGACTTTTTTTTTTAATTCTAAGGATTACTTCATCAGCTAGCAAAAAGATCATAAACAAGACGCTTGTTAACATTATCACAAAACTGCAACAGCTTTGCAGTGCATATTAGGCATCATCTCTCCTAGCAAATCAACAGTTAGCATCGATGCCTTCGGCCTCGGCCGCAGCTGGTCCGATTGCCCCATTGACAAAGGCGGTGCTGACGTCGTTCTCTTGCAGGCACCAAGCCATTTAGCTTGCATGTACTTTTGCTTCCTCCAGGGCCCCATGTGCATTTTCTTCTCCTTCATACACTTCTTGGCAGCCGAACACAAAATTTTGATCAAATTTTGAAGTCTTTCGACCTTGCCGATAAAGATTTCGGGAAGTCGTTGCACCAATGTGTTGTATTCGTCGCTTGCTCTCGCCATCTCAAACTCGGCTCTGAAGTTGAGTTCTATGATCACCCTCACCTCTCCTTTCCTTGAGCTTGAATTGTCCACCACATCCAAAAATGTGTGCTCTCCTAAACACATAGAAAACAAAAGCCTTATAAGTATCTTATCATACAATTTACCAAAGTCTTACGCTGTTAGAGTCTTAGTTATTCCAAATTTTCGAGATATTTCCAACTCCTCCTCGAACTATTTGTATTAGGCTATTATACAATATGTTTTGATTAGTTCAATGATGATAACAATGATCTTTTGTTTTAGAAAAAGAGCAAATTGGTTGTACTTAATCATTAATATCAAGATGTTAGATCAGTGCAGACTTAAATATTAATCTAGCTAAGAAGATGGTTAAAAAGGATCATGCTAGGTCAAAAGAAATAGGTATATGAGATTAGGATACATGTATTCCTTCTTTGTTAATTACAATTACGTCTTAATCATCTCCATCTTCCTCAATTATCACCATCATCCTTATTATTATAATCATAAATTCATAATGACAATAAAAGAGGACATCAAGATGCTTAATTGAGAAAGATGGAAGATGATCAAAGGCACAATGACAACTAACAAAGAAAGGAGTTACGTGATCCGCCTAAATAACTAATCAAATAAGCCAGTAACTGAATTACGGGGATCGTGGCCGGTTTTCTCACCTGAAGGAATATCCGGCGAACTCCTCCATTTGGACTTGCATATGGCACTGTTGTAACCAGCATTGCAAAGCCTGCCGGAAACTTCCCTCATAAGGCAGCTCCGGCAACCACTCGCCGCCTTCCCACAACCGCACAGCGCCTCCCCCGACTCCTTCACCGTTTCCTTTGTCACGCTCCTAATCTTCGTCTCTAGAGAACTAGTCCTGCATAACGTTGCCTGCGACATAGATCACAACAATCAATTAATATTCGTCGACCCAGCTAACAACGTGAACTACTACATTTTGAAAAGTTGACGAAAACACTATATCATTACCTCTAAAATCTTGTTCTGGTTGTCCCAGAACTTCTTATCCTTCTCGTCCTCTCCGGCCTCTTCTTGATCATCCTCGATGTCGAACATTGCCTCATTTTCTTGACTACTCCCTTCGCTGCTGCTGTAAATCTGCTTGAATTCCTGACCTCCGTCTTCTAGAAACCCGAAAACCATGCCGGAGAAACTCGCCGCCAACAACTCCCGTGCAGTTCTGGCCATAGTTTGGACTAGTGCTTTGCTACACAAATGGTGTGATTAATCGGCAAGAACCATGTGTGAGAATATATAATGGGATTGGCCTTGGGTTCATATATATATATATATATATATAGTTATATACCACCAGCAGCAGGTAATCAGAACCCACTGTTTGGATTAGGGTAGGGCCCACTTGTGTGGGGCCCGGTAGGCCTTACACGGAGATAAACCTCCCGCCGCGCGCATGACGTGGATAGATTGGATTGGGGGTCGTAAATCAAACCGGGTTAGGGGTTTGGTGGATTCGGACCGGGGTCGACGAGGATCCACGTCAGTGATGTCCAATAATTGCAATAGTTCTGCTGGTCTTTCTGGACCGGTCTATCTGAATGTTCGAGTATATCCAAGCTTCCCCTTATTAAAAAAAAATAACAATTCTTTTTTCTGGTGATGGGCCCCGCAAAGGAGTGAATGATTCGCCTGACGTTGAAACATGGCGCAATATCAGCCGCTGATGGATGGGGGGTTTATCCTGTTGTACCTAACCAACATAATGGAGGTGAGTAGTACGGATTTAGAATGAAGACGCGGCGTCCAGGCCTCGCCCAATCATCTCACACTCTCTGGTTTCCACATGAGGACGGAACTAGACAACTAGTTTGGCGAGGGTAGGCGGGGAGGGAGAGGGGCATTTTCGTCATTAGAAAGGCCACTTATTTTGAAAGCGCACATGAATGCGTCTATGTTCATCATTCCAATATCTGTCGCGATCAGATTATAGATTCTCTTTCAGTCTTTCGTATACACTAAACATGAATGTATTCCAAAGCCCAAAGGTATTATCAGCTCTACGTAGTTCTGTGTGTCGTGGACTTGTGGTATGATCAGTCAAAGGTTTTTAGCACGACACGAAAACATATTCATATTTATAAAATGTCAATGCATCATAAAATAGCTCATTTAAGTAGAGATTGAAACCATTTTGATAATTTTGTAGGGTTCTATAGACTAGATTTACCACTATCTTCGCCTCGAAGTAATGGAGGTGTATTTTCCATCTTATGTAATAAATGCCTACCTGATCATATGAAAGTATTAAGAGAAGATAATACCAAGAATTATACCTAATATTCATCAAGCTTTTCTACCTAGAATACTGCCCCCGATCCGCATTGTATCAGCTAGGCATCTACGTCGGCAGGTAGGTAATTAGGTAATTTGGTAATTTAGGTCTTCAACTATAATATGATTAGCAACGCATCATGGTCAAAAATATACACAACATCCAGGCTAATCCTTCCAAAAACTAAATTGATATGTTATGAAAATAGAAGCTTGTTTTTCAGCTTTAACACGTTCACTCAATCACTGCGATCAATAGGACAAGTTGCTTATAACTTTTGTAGTCGTTTTCCGATCCCAAGTAAAATATCCTTCAATTCCCAATACTTTATTCCAAGTAAAATAATTTACCAACTTGAACTTCGGCTCTATATGTGACTTTCGGGTCTTCCTTATTTTACAACTGGGACTCGAATGGCATGCCTTTATTTATTGATGTATGGTGACTATAGTCATTGTTTATTGATGCATGTTGAGTAAAACTAATACAATTAACATGAAGCTTATCGTTGACTACCTGTATTTTAACGTACGATATATAAAAGAACAAAACTGGGAATCAAAGTTCACTAGGAATCCAGAAACTAGCTCTGCCAAGCTTTTGATTATTATAGATTAGATATACCCTGAATTGGGTTAAGATCAACAAACTTATCTAAGGTCTGTTAATTAAATTATCATATTATTCTTCATATTACATATTACATCTAGACAATCCCTTGTATTTATTTAATGAATTTTGATTGTTAAAAACAAAAATTGATTATGTTATAGCATTACTAAAACGCAAATTTAGAGCTTCGAAAATTTGAGAACTAAACTTTAAAATTTAATTTATGGAAAAATATGTATAAAACCATATCATATGTAGCAATACTTCATTTGAATATATCTTCGATTGAATTGACACGCAATATTTTGTTTTTGTGATAAGCAAGTGAGGAAACAATTATCATGTGATGTGCTGGCCTTATATCAACTAATAATTAGTAAGGGGTCTTTCTAAATGTACTCAAAAAAATATGTAAGTATACCCAGTAAACTTTTTACACTATCAAATTTCCTGATATACCCATATTCAAACGCAACAAAACTTCATCGAGCTGAAGATTAACAAACCTAGCAAACTCTTAGGTTCTAAAACGAAGAAGACCAATCCTATATCTACCTTCCAAATGCTGATATGTTGATTTTCGAGTTTCGATTGGAGAATGAGGGCAATACTCCAAGGAATATTTTGGAGGAAATCATATGGCACGAGGACACGAAAGTTGCGAGGGTATACTATGCCTTGATCTTCCAGACCTACCTCTTCATTTCAGCATCAATTCCATCTCTCGCCAATCTACTCATCTCCCTCATCCTCTTCACCACTACAGACAACCAGTACCCACCCACCGCCCTGATCCTGAATCTGCTTTAGACTAGCTTTACATTACGAAATACCACTCGGGAGTTCGAGGGAAGAACCCAGAACCCGATCTACAACCGAATAGCAACTCGTACGTAAGCATACACACTTTAAGCAGAACTCAAAGCGATCATTCTTTCATAACCTTACCTACATAGCCATTCTTGCATATCCGGGCGTTGCGTGGTTGTTTTGCAAGATCTGGCTTTCGGTTCGTAGAGTGGATCAAACAAACATGTGTTCAGCTTGATTCGTTGGTGCAGTCACTTCGTCATCTTATGATTTGAAACTAGATTCCGCCTACGCAAACAACGTAGTTGTTGCTTGGTGAGTCCCTTCGTTTGCTTTGTGTGCTCCTTCAGTTTTCTAGTAGTAAGATCGGTTTCAAGATTGAATCAGTGGTCAGCCTGTGCTTGAACGACGACATTCCAAGAAGCAACTTCCTGGATGGTCCCCTATTGATGAATCAAATCACTAGGGAAAATTTGTTTTAAGTTTGGCTCGGTTAACAACTGAACAATCACGGTAAGGCACCACCCTCCTCAGTCATTCTCCTGCTTAAAGGAACACAGTCAATAGCACCATTTGAAATCCTCTCTTGAATAGGCCAACATCCATCTATAAGCTCACTAACGGGAGGATCACATGAGAATATTAGGAGCACCATTGAAAGCGACTCTTAATCCCCTATTGAAACTGACGGTCCACGATTAACCAAGTAAGCAGCAGTCTTAATCGAATCCGCCCAAAACATCTTTGGCAAACCTGCGTCTATCCTTGCGCGCTCATTCGGGGTCCTATTCATACGCTCAGCTACTCCATTTTGCTGTGGAGTTCCAGGAATGGGCCTCTCTGCACAATAGTCTTGGAAATTCTTCTCAGTCTATTCACCTCCATTATCCGACCTCAGACATTTAACCTTCAATCCTCTTTCTGTTTGCACCAAAGCTTTCCACTTCTTGAAAGTCTCATAAACATCCTCTTTTTTCTTCACAAAATAAACCCGCGTCATCAATGAATGTCACGTAGTACCTTGAGCCTCCTAGAGATTGCACAGGTGAAGGCCCCCACACATCAGTATGAACCAGTTCCAACTTTGTAGTCTTTGGCGCCTCTAGATTTTGATCTAGCACGGTTATTTGAAATCCTGTCAGTCGCTCTGCCTCTAGTCCCTGTATTGAATGCTGCTGGTAGTCAGAGATTATGAACTAAAGAAGCTGCTTTCGTTCCTGAGAGAAGGTTTCCGTATTCGGATAGGACACAAAAAATAGCATAGATAGAGAGTAGTATATCAGACTTTTTTTGGATTGTTGAAATCTCATAAGTAGAGTGTAAATCCAATTTGCGAAAGGAGGGTAAAGGTCTTTTTGGCTTCGACTCCCATTGCTTTCTTGTGGCGAAAGTAGGCCACTCCCCTTTTCGAGGATCGGTAAATTCGAAATAGTAATACGCTTTTTTTTTGTTATTCAAGAGGTTTACATCCCCTTTTAGTGTTTGTCAGGATTCTCCTCTTCTTTCTCATCCCGGTTCGGATCGTTATCGTTCCATCTGGACCAAAAGTCTTTTTTATTCGAATACACTGGGGAAATGGTTGAATTTGCCAGCAGGTGTGAAAGGAATAGCGTTGAATCTTGAGAATGAGAATGTAGGGATTGTTGTCTTTGGTAGTGATACCGCTATTAAAGAAGGAGATCTTGTCAAGCGCACTGGATCTATTGTGGATGTTCCTGCGGGAAAGGCTCTGCTAGGGCGTGTGGTCGACGGGTTGGGAGTTCCTATTGATGGAAGAGGAGCTCTAAGCGATCACGAGCGAAGAGGTGTCGAAGTGAAAGCCCCTGGCATTATTGAACGTAAATCTGTGCACGAGCCTATGCAAACAGGGTTAAAGGCGGTAGATAGCCTGGTTCCTATAGGCCGTGGTCAACGAGAACTTATAATAGGGGACCGAAAAAGCTGGAAAAACGGCTATTGCTATCGATACCATATTGAACCAAAAGCAACTGAACTCAAGGGCCACCTCTGAGAGTGAGACATTGTATTGTGTCTATGTAGCAATTGGACAGAAACGCTCAACTGTGGCACAATTAGTTCAAATTCTTTCAGAAGGGAATGCTATGGAATATTCCATTCTTGTAGCAGCCACCGCTTCGGATCCGGCTCCTCTGCAATTTCTGGTCCCATATTCTGGGTGTGCCATGGGGGAATATTTCCGCGATAATGGTATGCCTTACTAACCTCCCCGTATGGCTGTGCTTTCGTCTTCTCCCTCTGGTATAGGAAGTTCATCATCATCAGATGCCTCTGAATCATCATCGGGGATATCCAGTGGAGCCACGAGAACCCCATTTACCTACCTGTTCAAGGCACCTTTGTATGAAACTTCTGCTTTGCTATTGGCCCGTCCCTTTTCAACCCATGATAACTATCACGAAATATTGAATCCTCATTCTAATCTAGGTAGTCATCCACTTCGAATCGAATAGTAAGTCAATCCGTACCCCAGACTATGGTGCGTGCCGTACCTACTAATCTGTCTACATGGTTCATTAGTCGGCTTCCCCACTACTAATGACGAACCCCCGGTATTCCCATCAAGACTCCCAGCCTTTGACCATTCGGTTTGAGCCGAACATTCTTTTGAAAATGCTAACGAAGAAAAATGAGGCCTCCTCAGGGAACCATCGGAAAGGCTCTCAAAAGCAGGCGCGTATCAAGCCAAGGGCTAGGGCTTTATCCGAACAAGGACTCCCGCGGGGTAGAAGGGAGGGCTTCCACAGAGTCTGACGGAGGAAAAAGAGAAGTAGTAAGCTCGGCAGAGCGAAGGAAAAGCCTTCAGAGAGCGGGGGTAGGCCGGAAGAAAGAAGTCGGGAAGCGACATTACGTTGAAGGATCTCGAAGGTGGTTGAAGACACATTCCTTATTCTCTCTTTCTTTGAATTACTCGATCTTATTGACTATTCAAATCACTCTTTTCTTTATCCGTTCGAGAAAGCTCATTCGGGATGCTTTGATCCTTCTTTCATTCTTTAGAGGGGAGTCAGTCGTCATGGAAAAAGCATAACATATTTCCATTCATGGACCCGGAAAGGGGGTCAATGCGCATGTCATATACGATGGAATGAGATAGATCCCATTCTAACCCCCACCTGGCTGCTCAATACCAACCAACCATTAGAGGTGAGGAAGATTGATCAAACTTCCCAAGGGGATAGGAACGTACTGAATCAACGGGCAGGCAGACAGGACTTTAGCGAACGAGCAATCCCCAATTCCCGCTAATCACTCTACTCCTCCTGCGAACCATTGATGAGCCAGCTGAGCTTGTTTGTTTAGTTTTGTCTTTCTCTGAGTCCATGTAAGCTGACCCCAATCCTCCATTTCTCAAAATCTCCATCGCGGCTTTCATCAAATTAATCTAGTAACCCAAACGTGCCTCCCTGATCATTCACCATCAACAACTCATTCGCTACATTCTTCCCGCTCTGCGAACCCTTTTGGAATCCCAAGTTTCTTGCTCCATATTTTCCTTCCCAAGAACACTAAAATGTTCCTCCCTCCGTTGTCTCTTTTGTCTAATATTTGCGACTTTTTACTTGTTTTTTGGTGTTACAATTGGGAGTTTCGGGGTTTTTTAAAGATCTCATTGGAGTTAGCCGAGTAATTAAATCAAATAATGTGTTGTTGAGTTTTTGTGCTTATGGTATTGGTGATTTGACTACTGGGTTTGTAATTCTTCATCTTTGCTAGGTTTAATTAAATATATGGATATTAGTGAAAAAGTACTGAGTGTAAAAGATTTATTGAGTATATTTAGATTTTTGTTGATATCCGTTAATAAAAGATAAGGTTAGTATAGAACATTATTTGTTCAAATCTTAAACTCGTTTATAAAACATCAAGTGGGGGTTCTCTGGCTAACTTATCCATTTTGCAAGCATTTAGAATAATATATCATCATGTTTTGAATCTTAACTTGATCATCAACAAAATGTGGCGATAACCTCTAACTCATCGGTTGCTTCGTTTAAGATATATCCGGTAGCCTGGTAATCATTAATCGATGAACACTAACGAAAGCAACATAAACATGTGTCCATGTCGGTCGTACAAGAAATCCCAAATTAAAGCTCCAAGTAACCACAAAGCTACATGATCATGCCAAGGATCGACCAAGTATATCTATATCCACATATGCGTACGTATAATCCTTAAACAATTGTGGCTAGCTAGCTGGTTAGTATTAGATACCCATCTGATCGATCTAGAAAACCGATGAGAACAATAATGTATATACACATTAATACATTATGAACATATTCATATTTGAACATGGCCCGCACGTTTAGATGGAGAAAGCCTACTGGATCAAGAAAACCGATGAGAACAATAATTTATAGAAGGTTACAGAAAGGACAGTGATATTTCGGTGTACATGAATTTTAATTGGAAATTATTAAACAAAATGATAAGCATACACGTGTTCAACATGCAGTTATGTTTGTCTCTGTTAACCTCTGTCCTCTTATATATCAGCTCATCCAAAAAAGATAAAAGGTCAGATTATCCAAAGCACATTCCAGTCTTTCTCTGTTGCTTCTTTTATCGTCATGATTTAGCATGATGGATATAAGACAAGTTACCAAATGTGATATGTGATGAGCTGGTCGATCTTGTGCTGGTTAGATAAGGTGGTAGAAAAAGCTGGATGAGTCCGTATTAATTAGAGCGATGAAGGATCTTCCAGAAGATTTGTATGAGTTTCTGGGTACATGCCAGCAATTTACAGAGAGACAACTCTGATCATCTAGCTCGAGGCATCCAGCCACGTAGCTAGGTATGCATTGCCCGATGTACCTGTCAGAAAATTCAAGGGCACTGAGAGTCTGAGAGTTCAAAGTAATACAAAGATGACAAACAAACCAGAGAAATTATGTGGCGCACGTAAGGCTAAGCTATTTATCCTTAGCTACGAGGGATCGATCATGATAAATTTGATACCAGTCGCACTCAGATAGGGTTTCAAGTTGAGTGGAAGCAATAAAATAGTTTATGTATACGCGTCTCTTTCAATGTCACATGTGTCATAACTATTCTTGTATAACAGAATATGAGGGGTTCTTCGGACTAGGTTAACATTCTATGTAAAATACATAGTTAATGATTTGAACTATTTACATAGTTAATGAGTTGAACTATCTATATTTAAGTCGTATATAATTGTAAATTATGCGTACATAAAAATTTAACACAAACTATCTTATGAGATAGTTTGATTGTCGAATCTCTAAAATCATCAGTGATATCAACTAACTAATATCCTCTAAGACTTTAAGGTCTTTCTCTTCTATCTCCAATTCATTTCATTTTTCTATATGAGATCAACGATTTAAGTTAGAGTTCTGCTGATCAACATCAGAGGCGGCTCTGTGGGGTTGCAACTAGTGTAGCAGCATTAGGCCTCCGATCGCGAGCATGTATAAATAATCTATAAATTAAAAATATTACATGTTTATTGAAAGGTAAAGTGGCGTAGTTGGTTAAAGTGCTTTTATCATCTTTTATATTTCGTTTTATTCATTTTTATCGTAATTAAATTTTCACTACATGCTTCTGAAAATTTAAGACCAGCCTGATCAATAAATTGCAATAAAAGTGAGTGCATTTTTTATAACTCTGCGTCTAACCTATGTATAATAATGTAGGAATGAACACGTTGATCAGCACCTACACACTAACCACCGACTCTAATGTTATTATCAAAATGAGATTAACATGTTTTAGAGTTCATATATACTCCATTGAAAGTGTTTCATAAGGAAAATTTTCAAGTAGATATCGAACCTCTCTTAGAAGACAAGAAGCCTCATGATCCCCACGCAAACGACCATTTCAAGTAGTGTCATGTCATTCTCGTAGTCTCTACCTGTCTGTCTTGCAGGATTAGATAAAAACTCATTTTTTTTGAATCCTTTATTTCTTATTATATATTTCACTTTCACACACGATCAATGCAAACAATGAACATAATACTTTTTTTTTTATTAGAACGGAAACTTGAAAGAAACAAAAGAACTCTCCAACCCCAATTTATTGAAAAAAAAAAAGGGAAAAGTTACAACCAAAAAGAAGGAACAAGGCATTCCTCACGAACCATCAGATAGACCTATACAGATACATGAAAAATAATACAAAGAACTTAGCATATTCGAAACTTTGAAAGACCAAGTTCATCTAAACCAACTTAACAGCAGTCGATGAGCATAACATTGTAATGGGAAAATGTCGTGAAAATTGAGAATCAAAAGCTCTGGCAACAGCAAAAACTGAGTGGACGTAAAATCCCATCCATCGAGAATCAAGGAATGTAACAAGTCGATCCTTTTCTTTCCAAGTGCCCCATGGCCCGCGTCCCTTGAGAAAAGGAAGACAATGAGGACTCATCTGTTTGTCTGACTCCCACATGCATTGTCCATTTCTTAATAATGAGACTTAAAATAACATATCCATATGGCTAGCTGGCCTGATTGTTGATCGATCTCATTCCAATGACCAGGGAACCTTAACAAAGAAGAAAGAAAAGAGTAAAAGACTATGGTCTCGGATCAAACCTAGGCCCTGTGTCCATATTTTTTTGGATAGGCCCAACTAAGCCCCATATCTTTTCTTCGGTTTTGCCCCCCGGACCTCAAGGGATGTGCTAAGCTACCAAAGAAGTGACATATAAGGCTATAACAGAATGGATGCTGCCCGAGCATGACTAATCGCGATCAAAGACCAGAAGTTTCGAATGAAGATGATCGAGGACATGCCAATCAGAGGAGTGTGCAGTCATGCCCGGCTGCTATTCTAAGCTCGTTAGGTAGCAAAATTCGTCGAGAATGTAGAGAAGATAAACTCATATCCGCTCATTGAAAATAATTTGTACAATTTATAGTTATGATAAGCTTATCTTATCATCTATTCTCCATTACCATTTTTAGTTATGATAAGCTTATCTTATTACATAATTGAAATGATTCAGAATCAGGCCCAACATTTTATTGAATATATCACTTTTAGCTGCTTTTCAAGTTGATCATTCTACTTCTACCAACCCTCCTACCTAAAACCATCGCTATCATATTTGAGCACCGTTTGCTTCCATCAATATGAACAAGACAACATGATTCCTAGCTAATGATACCTGAGTTGTAGCAGCTTTACCCCATAGCAAATCATGGGACAGAAATCTCAAGATTGAGAATAGCATAAAGAGAATGAAACTTTAGATGACTCACACGATGTGTGCATTTTAAGCATAAAACTCACTCATTTAGTCATGTTATATCATATTTACACATTAAATTTTTTCTACAACACCCAATCAATTATAACTATAAAAAATAAAGAAAAAAAGAATATTTGGTATATGATGAAAGGTTCACCTACCCTCCACTATATTAGTACTGGACCAAGAGAGAGACATTGAGTTGGATATTGACTGCTTGATATCTTGAAAAGTTGGGTGTGATGATAATCCATAACCAAAATTATGTGAAAACTCAGACCACATGTCCTTGGATTGCAATTTCTGAAGCAAATAAGCATCCATTTCCTCAGTTTCAGACTCATCGCAGCCCTCATTAGCATTCTTCCCCTCCAAAACTTTCACCACTTGCCTCATTGATGGTCTTGCATTTGGGTCAGGGTAAGCACACAACAAACCCAAATGCAAAACCCTCTCCACCTCCTCTTCACTTAACCCCAAACCTCTGCTCCTCAACCTCTCATCAAACGCATTTAGCAATTGCCCTTTCACCATGAGTTGCCACACCCATTCCACCAAGGGTGGCTTCCCTTCCTCTATAGGCCTCCTCCCACACATCACTTCTAAAATCAAGATCCCGAACCCGAAAACATCCGTCTGGGCGGACGCTCGCCCTACGTGAATGATTTCCGGGGCCAAGTACCCCACGGTTCCTACCACCCGAGTAGTGCCCGGCACATCACCATGCCCGTGCATTCTCGCCAACCCGAAATCCCCTAACCTTCCATTCATTTCCCTATCAAGTAACACATTGCTTGCCTTAATGTCCCTATGCAACACTCTAGATTCCCATCCTTCATGTAAGTACAAAACCCCAGAAGCCACATCTCTCAAAACCCTAATCCTGTCTTCAAAACCCAACATCTTACACTCATCACAATCAAAAATCAACTTATCCAAACTCCCATTTTCCATATAGTCATAGACCAACATGAAATTCCCCCTCTCTCTCTTACACCAACCTCTCAATCCCACTAAATTTCTATGCTTCAATCTCCCAATGCTTGAAATCTCAGCCAAGAACTCTCTCATTCCATTATTCTCATGTGAAATTCTCTTCACCGCAACCTCTGCCCCTCCTGCCAAAACACCCTTGTACACCTTCCCATTCCCTCCAATTCCAATCACATTTTCTTCCCGAAACCCCTTCGTCGCCGCCTCAATTTCCGAATAAGTAATCCGGTGAGGCCAGTACTCCAATTCCCAATCCTCCATTTCATCTCTCTCCCTTTTCATCCTCCTTTTTCTCTTAACCAAAAACAGAGTAAACAGAGCAATCACACAAACTACAAACAAACCCCCAGCTGTAACTCCAGCAATAAACCCTTTAGACTTAAAAATGGAAGCCTTAGGAAGCACAAAATTAGGCAAACCAGAAGTGATCAAACTCTCACCCAAAGAAAAATTAGTATTGCTGAAACTCCAAGCCAAAATCATGTGACTTTCGACTAATTGCCCCGTTGAGCCTGTGAAGCCTACAAACATTTCATTCTCCAAAACATCAGAAAGATTATAAACATAACTCAACAACGGAGTCTTCGGCTTCGCCATCCCAGCTTTCACCATAGTCACATTAATCACCGAATCCCTATAATCAATCCAAGCCTGGTAATTCTCACCATTGTTGAGTTTCAACTTCTTGAAAACCTTATTCTCACTCCAATACCCGGCTTCGGATGCATTAACCGACTCCAATGAGTTCACATCAATTCCGACGTGGTTGTTACTAATGTCATTAAACTCCTCGTTCTTAAACACATCGAACTCGACCCCGAAAACATGGTTCGTCGACTGGCCTTTGTTTGTGAAGTTGAGCAACCCTAAATGCTCGGTGGAGCTGGTTCCGTTTATGCCCTCAGCGGGCGTCAAGATGAAGACCATGCCGTGGCCGGGGAGAGTGTTCTTGTCAGGAGCGATGGAGAATATGAAGGAGGTCGAGAAAGGGTAGATGTATGAAGAGTTCGGAGCTTTGGTTGGGATTTTGGACTTGTAGAGAGCTCGGCCGATGGAGAAGCTGGTGGCGTTTGTGATAGTGAGGATTTGAGATGAGACGGTGGCGTTGCCGAAGAGGAGGAGGTCGGAGGAGGAGTTGAAGCCGTTGAAGATGAAATCGAAGGCGGAGAGTGGTCGGAGGGAGAGGAGGAGAAGAATGATGAGAAGGGTTTTCATGAGGAGAAGCAGAGGAGATGAGAAACAGGGGAAAACAGGGTAGTTGAGATTCTACGTGAAGCTGTTGATAAGATGGAGGATTTTGGGAACTTGTAAAGTCAAAGAGTTGGGGGTCAAACTGATGAATGGAAGTGAGATGCTGAGATATTGGCCTTTGATTTGGGGTTAATTACGAAAATGGTATTTTGGGTTTTGAGTTATTAGGTGGGAACTGGCTGCTCGCCGAGTCTAGGGGCGTCGCTAGCCGGCTAGGTCACAGATAAGAGAGATAATATTTTCAGATATAATGATATCAGTAATGATAAGTTATTCATTTTCTTGGTGCAATTCTTTTTTTAAGAGTTGAAGAAGCCAATGAAAATGTTACCGAATTGCACTTATTTGAAAAATAATTTTCAATCACAACATCGAGATCAAATTGTGCTAGAGTATGAACAATTACTTCTTAAAAAAAAATTATGAATAATAGTTCCTTTCCAACAACCACGTATATGAAATAAATATTCTCCATTAGTCCTCATCAATAAGAGTGTGAACAGCTTGTGTTAGAATGCGAACAATTGCTTCTTAAAAAAATATATGAATAATAGTTCATTTCCAACAACCACATACATATAAAAGAGATATTATCCGTTACTCTTCTCATAAAAGAAATTATTTTGTAGTCATGGACCACCATGTGACAGTGTTGAGTTGGTGATCAGGATCAATAAACTTAGGACATGTGGTTTATTTTTGACACGTCAGTTAACATAAGAGATAACGTCGTTAAGGATATCATCCCTAAATTCCCAACACATCTCTATTTTTTGGGTTTAATATCAATTATAACGTTGTTGATTTATGAAGATTGTTATACTTCTTACGAAATTTACAGCTAAAATGTGTTGTTTAGTATTCTAGATCTATGGGAAATATAACTTCTTTGAATGCTTTTTTCAATTATGTGAGATTGATTCATATGATATCAAAGAAACATATACGGTTCTAAAAATTTGAGATATGCCATCTTCATATCCTAGTAGAACAAGTTTCTACCAAACAACCTCAAAGGTTTCTACAAGGTTCATCTGAACTTTGCTCTGCAAGGATTGCAATCAACTCAAAGATGGCCCGATCATAGCCTCTTATAAGGCTATAACATGAATCCACTATGGATTTTGAGTATCTCACGAATCTTTTCACTTCACATCTGAATTGCTAAACGTGAGACATACCCAAATTAGTGAAAAAAATTAAAAATTATCTTACATTAGTAAAAAAGATTTAGATCTTATGCTATAATGGAATATTTGTAGATATAGAAGACCAAGATCAAGTAAACCAAAATGGATGAGAAATTTGGGATTTAAGTGCTTTGGAGTTTAAGGCAGTCAGAAGTGAAGACGAAGTTGAAGTGTCGTAGACTTGCAGTGTAAAGGGATAGGCTTGAAGACAAAGAATGTTATAGACTTAATGACCCAACAAACCATTCAACTCTCATGAGTTTTTGTACGCATGTCAATATTTTATTGATCTAGACCACCACCTCAAATATGCCACCTGGTGGTCCAGAACCCACAATAATTCCCCATCAATAAATATGTAATTTCAAACAAATGCCTTGATGAATATGGAAGCTTTTTTTAACAACTTAATTAATTTATTCTCAACGAAATTTTTCTTCTTCCTTCTTTACCAAAGTTGTCCGTATTCCCTTGTTTTTTCTTTAAGAGAATAAAAGCTTCGTGTTCAATTTATTTAGTTATATTCGGGGATTCTAGGTTTCTCTGTTTGAGTTTAATCACAAAAGGTAGGTGTGCTGTAACTATGCTTTAAAGTGTAGTGATGACTCTTATTAACAGCCTCTTAGAGACGTGTCACTATTGTACTAGTGACTGAATTATTAAAGATTGACGTAGCCAATAAAAAAAAATATATACATTTGCTTAATCATATTGAAGCAGTAGTTGATATTTCTTTACGGTGTTAATGAGATTTTAGTTGAAAATTTATCCTAGCGAGTAAAAAGGAATTGAAATATATATCTCTACCTGATAATGGCACCTTCGTTATTTTATGGCAAACGGAATCCCATTTCCAAGGCAGAGGTTGAAGAGTCAACGTATCCTTCTTTGGTACAAAGCCCTTTCAACAAGGCTGCTGTTGGACTCTCCGTACGAAATTGCATGGTTGGGGAGGTTGGCGGCTGCTGCTGCTCTTAGGTGACGTTTCACAATCCACATCCGCTACTTTGCTGCTATTCAAGTTTGCTCTTGTTTACATTACCAAAAAAAAGTTTGCTCTTGTTTAAGATCTTTCTGCAATGTATACCACGTACTGTGTGAACCAGTCAAACATATGGTTCTGGAAATGTCTGATTTTTCAGAACATATTTTTTGAATTTTCAGAGTATCGTGTATTTGACAAGAGTTTTGTTCGCCTCCCCAATAAAATTCTTACTTACTTGTTCACGAATCTAAATCCAATAGATTTTTCATGTCTTATAACTGCCATTAAGGAGTATCAAAATTGGGGTGATTACTAATTAGATACTCTTATAAGTAAAAAGTGAGAACAGTCATGTTCATAAGCACTATATGAATTAGAATACAATCATGTAAAGCAATTGTTATATGAGGCAGTGCAAGATGTACTGACTTTATATTAAAATTCAACTTCAAAATCACTTATTATTTCATTTGCTTTTTCACGAAATGAATAATGACTCAATTATTTTATCCATTTATGTCTCGTATTTTACTGAAATATCACTTACATATGTTGATCTTATGAGCCACCGCCTAATGCATATCCAGTGTACTTGACTTTTTAGTTCTTATCGATAATTGAAACCCGTGTGCTATCTCTCCATTTTTCCCCCCTCACCTGTATGCTTAATTTCAAACAGGAAACTTGTTTGGTCAAAATGATCATACAAGACCTTTAGACACAAACAAAGATCAAGTATATTATACTAGATGATATTACCAATCTAGACAACAAGATCTTTGTTAATAATGCTTATTAGAGGACTCAGTGTGATCAAAACGACCAAGTTACATGAGGAATATTATTTTGGAGGACTAGACACTTTTTATATAGTAACACGAGTAGAAGAAGTGATCAGTTAATTAAGACGGTGATTTAGTTAGTGACATATAACGTCAGTTGACATTTAGACATCAGAGAAGATAATGATCAACCAATTAAGATCAAGACATGGAGATGGCTTCTCCATTTTCCTCCCTCCAGAATCACACTACTTTTGAAACTATGCAATTATGCATTGAAGACAATGGAGATGATATATAACGGGCCAAAAATGTACATTAGCTGCAGGCCCAATTTCACAGGATAAACCCAGGTATGAATTGGAGTCTTGCAATTTTTGGGGCTCTCCCAATTAGTGCCCGCCATTTTAAGTTGGGGCTATCCGTGGTTGAATATCTGAAAATCTAGGCCCATAATGATTTGCGGTCCACGATTCTATCATGCTTGTCTTGTGCCCGGCAAATCATCTTCTCGGACTCGTACCGTGTTTGTTGAGTTTGATTGATTAAAGACTATGGACTAATTCAATCACGTCTGTTTGCCGGCTCCGTTAGAGTCATTATACGCCTCTTTTAGCTAATTCATGAACAATCTGCAATATCAAGAAGTTTGCTGTATAGGTACATCTAACTATAGACAACAAAACAATAGTCCTTATTTTAGAGAACGTATGTGGGTTCCAACTCGATTTAAGTCAAGGTTTCTCTTTTCTTTATCATTTTGTTAATTGGTATCACACTTAAAAATTAATTATTTTCAAAATAGTTTGTAAGAGACTATTTATCTGCAAAATCAAATTAATTACATCATATCTTATCTACTCATCTAACTGTTTCAAACAAGCGAGTCTACTAGTGAAATTGCTTGTAACTTGATAAAATTAAGTATTGTTCTTGACGGTGGCAAGGTTGTGGTGTAGCTCGGACGTTGACCTGGCCGGTGTGAGAAAACTTGAACAGTTAATATCGGCACATGATGTTTTGAAACTATTAACAATTGAGGCAATGACTTGGCGTAAAGGGATTGAAATAGAAACAATTTGGACATCATTATCGAATGTTAATTAATTGTGGTCCCCTTAATTTGTAATTTAAGTCTAAAACCAGAAATTGATACAATGAATTTGACGAGTGTTTTAAACCTTGGCCATTGTGCCTATCCCCATTATTCAATTTGCAACTTGGAGGCCATCTTTCCAAATCTAAGAAAGAGACTAACAGAGGCACAAGGTGCTGCCTTTTAGTACACGATTAATTGTAATGACAGAAGAAAAAGCCCTAGTTTTAATCATGCATCATTAATAGGAAGTTAACTCCTTCATCGATGTTGGACTGAAAATGACATTAAATTACATATTAATACACTGCGATGAAACCCTATATAGTAATAAACAATAACAGTACTAGAATGATAAGAAATGAATAAGTCGTAAATTCAAACATCTTAAATTTAAATTCTTAGGCAAACAAAACACTTTATTTTATGTGACGTATATGCTTGATTTATATATTACAAATTTTTAGATTCCAGCCTAAAACTTGTAAATCATTAGAGATTGGATGAAGAGTAAATTGTAAAGTTTTTTTTTATTAAAATATTGAAGAAAAATTAGATATCTTGAATCTGAGAATATTCTATTGCACAAACCATAATAGCATTGTTTGCACTTTTGATATTTCATCATATAACATGCACAATTATAGGGAGGTAGCTGTTTTTCCGGTGGAAAGATTGGTACATGGTACTTTTATTAAATTGTACCAAAGGACAATTATACAAATCAATAATGGACCGTCTATTGCAAAAGTGATTTGAGATTTCACGTAGCAAGTCAAAGGTTCAATATTTCTTAACATGACAATATGGCACATGATCATTTACCCAGAAATTGATTGTAAAGCGTCAAATCGTGAAGAACATAGGGACTTTAAAGTCCCACTTCGCCCCAACATTGATTTGAAAATAGAAAGAATAAATTGGAGACAAGCACATACATAAATAAATGGGGACCAAAGTATTTTTTTTTTTACTTTTATTTAAGGGGGATAAAAGTGTTTAGGACTATATTATTTTTTGATATAAGTGTGAACTTTTCTCATATTTATTGAAGATGGAATTGTGAACTCGAGATCCAATTATATTTCAATTCATGATGTGTTAGTGAATAAATAACTCATTGACTGCAATAGATCTTAATTTTAGCTAAATTTAACTAAAATGTAACTTCTACGGTTTGAGATGCACTTACTATCTAAATACTTAATTACACAGTATACGCAACAACATTTTGTGTATTGTATTATAAAAACTTGAACTTCAGAATCAAGACAAACATCATTATTGTCATATTTTTATTTTAATATGAAATAAAACATATAAATTTCAATTTTCAATATATAAAAATCCGTAGAATGCTGTGTTTCGTTTGAAGACAATTATACAAAGCTGATGTTAGCACAAAAAATTAAATTCCTGGATTCCCAATCATTATAAAATTTATTACATGAATCAAACCTTGGATATTTCACACCAAGAAACAAAATCGATACTTTCTGAAATCCCCTAAAATTGCCAAACGTCCCTCTTTGGAGCTCAAGGTAGCACCAAACCTCTGTGCAGTCCGGGTACGACATCACCGTCGTCTTGGTTGTTAACATCACCCACATGGCGCAGGTTATCCAATCATAAATTCCCATATGCTTATTTTCTAATTTTATTTTATAATATAGTTTATTTTATTTTCCTAATTCGGACTTATAAATAATCCAAGAAATTTTTTCATAATTCGTACTCCCTCAAAATTAGCAAACATTATAGAAGAAAAGCTTTTGTTGTAAATTGTGATCCCAGATTTCATTCATAAAGCAAAAAACCTAGATTTCATAAAAACCTAGATTTCTGTCATAAACCCTACAACCCCCAATCACCAATCTCAGATTTCCCACCCTGTTTTTAGAGTTCAAATTCCCATCTTTGTTCATATCTCATTCACTGATTGGAGAAAAAAAAAAAAAGCACAAACTTTTGCTCGGATCACTTGTTTCCCACAAGCAAAATTGCTTCTTTTTCAGAGCCCAAGTTTGGTTTTTCGGGTTTTGGAAGATTGAGTTAAACTGTGGTGGTGGGTGGTTTTGTGTTGCAGTGCATTTTGGGAGCTTGTGATTCAGTGAACTTTGGAAGTGAAATCTAATTCTGGGGGTGATTTGGTGAAGTGGGTTTTGTAAATTGTGGGATTTTGCATAGTGGGGGATTGGAAAGATTGAAAATTTAGATTGAGATTGTGAATGAGAGGATTGAGAGGGAGATGAGAGGTGTAGATGAAGGTTTGGAAGAACAATGACTACAGGGTCATTGGGAATTCGTTCAGGGAGTTATGGGTCTCTGGATAAACAGGCACAGAACAACAGCATCAGCATCATCAACAACGGAGTGTTGCCTATTCAATCTGCACGAAAGCCTTCGAAAATGCTCAAGGAGAAGGAGAGGCTGTTCCATTCGATCTGCAAGTTTGCTGGCCGGAAAAAGGTGGGAATGCTGCTGCTGTGTGTAATCTCAGCTGCGGTTTTCGGATGGGTTTTGTATGTTGGAAAAGGTTTGATCCCTTTTGCTTCTCTGCATGTTGGGTTTTTGAAGTTGATTTGGTTGTGTATTTTTGATGTGGATATTGGTTTGTTTGAGTTTAAGTTGATCCTAAGCTGGTTTAGATATGATTGGTGTTAGGGAATTGATTGAGGTTCAGTTTGAAACTGGGGAATAGAATTAAGTCTGATGTGAGTTTTCAATTATAGCACATTGATTTAGTGCTTCAGCAATGCATATGTGAAGGTCATGGGGTGTTTGTTGTGTACATTTCTGATTGGCAATGTTTTTTAGAATAGGCCGAGAGGATCAGTAGCTTTACCACTTTGATCAGGAGGTTCTCATGGTTATTGACACTTTCAAATTAATGTTGCTCTGTTTTGATATTGGATTCTTTGATTCATCTTTCATCTCATAGTGGTAAAGGTTCGTTTCTCAGACAAAGATGTGACTTAATATACATGAGCTTTCATTCAAGTTCACAGTATTTAACTCTATACCTGCCTCTTACATTCTTGGAATGCTTGCCTGCAAAAACATTTTCATGTGATTTTTCCATGTTTTGGAGTTCTACATTATCTCTTTGATTTGTGTGAGGAAGTAATATAAACATCATGTTGGCCCATATATAGGTGAAGACTCACAAGAAGGCATCGCTCGCCAAAACATTAGTCTTAACAACAGCGTCATTTTAAGGAATCCTGAATCCTTGGTGAAAAACGACAAGCAAAGTTACAACATATCACCGCTAGCCTTGCCCCCTCCTCCTCCTGCTTTTTTCTTGGGTTATACTCTTCCTCCTGGGCATCCATGTAATATATTCACGTTGCCTCCCCCACCAGCAGATAAGAAGAGAACTGGACCACGGCGTGAGTTTCTACGTTTTATCTTGGTTGTAATTATTTTCGTACAAAATTGAAGCACAAAGATAGACTAACAACTGGCACCATGTCAATGATGTTCCTAATTTTCTTTCTTCTTTTGTTTTTTTGTTTTTGTTTTTTGCAGCTTGTCCAGTATGTTATCTTCCTGTTGAAGAAGCCATAGCCTTAATGCCAAAGGTCCCTTCATATTCTCCTGTTCTTAAGAATTTGACATACATTTATGAAGAAAATTTATCAAGAGAAACAGAATTTGGAGGCTCAGATTTTGGCGGATATCCTACTTTGAAGCAAAGGAGTGATTCATATGATATAAGAGAGTCAATGAGTGTGCATTGTGGGTAGGTTTTCTTTGCTTTTTATTTTTTAATTTTTAATTTTTAATTTTTTTTAATACCTTGGTCAAATTTTCTTAGTATGTTTGGAAGCACTGTAGAATTTATATATTTTATCTTTTCAAATGTATCCGGGTTTCTTCCCTGATATAGTATAGTAATTATAAGACTGTGTACAATGGCCATTCAGTCATTTATGTCTAATATGCATTTTTGGTTTGATGAATTTGAGCATCAATCAGGTTTGTCAAAGGAAGTAAACCTGGGCGTAATACAGGGTATGATATGGATGAGGATGACCTACATGATATGGAGCAGTGTCATGGTGTGGTTGTTGCATCAGCTATATTTGGTAAATGCTCTTATTTTTGTGAAGTCCAAACATTTTTTTGATGAAGCTGGTGGGTTCCTGATCATTTGTATCCTTTTCATCAGCAAATTTTGATGAGATAAACCAGCCAAGGAACATTAGCGATTATTCCAGGGAGACTGTTTGCTTCTACATGTTTATAGACGAGGAGACAGAAGCTTATCTGAAGAACAGTAGTAAACTGGACAGCAGAAAGAAAATTGGTGTATGGAGAACTGTTGTTATTCATAACCCACCTTATAAGGATGGAAGGCGCACTGGGAAGGTAAGATTTATTGTTCTCTTCCCTCAACTTTTGTTGACTCTAGTTCAGACTTCAGAGTTCAGACTATCTCTTGAAAATTATATAGTTGCCTGACAACTACAGCTTTGAATATCCCTACACTGCCCTTGTTATCATTTTCTACAAGCATTTTATCGTAAGTGAATGTTCTGATGCTTTGCAAACATGTAAAATATCACTTAAGCTTCTCTGTAGGGAACAAATGAGTCAATGCGAAGGATGGTGTTACCTTATATTTAAATATGTCATTAGATTAATGGGGTTATCTATCAAGAATGCTGCGTTAATATGCATTCATAGTTTTTGGATGTACCTTATTGATGCTGATTACATCTTTTGCAGATTCCTAAGCTCCTAGTGCACAGAATGTTTCCCAATGCCCGCTTTTCCTTATGGATCGATGGGAAACTGGAGCTTGTCGTGGATCCATACCAAATTCTTGAAAGGTATATCTGATTAAAATTCAAATGAGTATCCAGCCTTATCGCTTTTGTTTGAGGTCTTTTTAGGAGACTGCTTAGAATTTTAGTCCTCAGATTTCTACTCTACAGAATAGTTCTTTCTTATTTTTCTTTTTGTTTTCAAATTACCACAAGTTTGAAATACCATCAGTTTGCGGTTAAACACAGGGGCCAAGTCTGATTCCCAGAAACATCCAAATGCTGAGATGGAAAATACCAACCATGATGAAAATGTTGTTAGATATTTGCACCTGCAATTTGATTTAGTATCTCTTGTTTAATTTCCCTGTTAACCCTTTCTGCTGCAAATGACTGTAGCAACAGAAAAACTATCATATGCTTCCCTTAACTAGTTAACTCCCCAAATCAATGTAGAGCGAGTTCTTTGTAAAATACTAAAATTGTTTCTCGCTGTTCTAGGTGGCCTTTTTGTATTTTTCCTTTTTGTTTTTCTCCAAATAGTATGCTTTCCAGTGTGGATGAAACCCATGAAACATGATAATTGGATAATTGTTAATTGCTTTGACTCTTAAACCTATACTGGGATTCTGTCCTTTATGCAATCAACTTCAATCATGTAATGTTCTAGTATTTTAATATTAAACATCATACTGAAAGCGTATGTTGAGGGGGTCTTGGCTCTTGTATGATGACCTCAGTCAACCTTGTTTTTACTTTTTACTAGCATTCATTTTGATGTATCCTTAATTTTTTTTCTTCCAGGTTTTTGTGGAGGAAGAATGCAACTTTTGCAATTTCTAGACATTATAAGCGCTTTGATGTGTTTATGGAAGCTGAGGCAAATAAAGTTGCTGGAAAATACGACAATGCCTCTATTGACTTTCAGGTTGAATTTTACAAAAAGGAGGGTTTGACCCCATATTCTGAGGCAAAACTTCCCATTACAAGTGGTAAGGTGGAACTTCTTTCTGTTGTAATAAATTGTTCATGTTTTGTTTTGCTAAGTTTCCTTTGTTATGGCCTTGCTGCAGATGTTCCTGAAGGATGTGTAATAATAAGGGAGCATGTCCCTATCAGCAACCTCTTCACTTGTCTTTGGTTCAATG
Source organism: Rosa persica (assembly GCA_025331145.1). Lineage (NCBI taxonomy): Eukaryota > Viridiplantae > Streptophyta > Magnoliopsida > Rosales > Rosaceae > Rosa > Rosa persica. The sequence goes on along the minus strand of WFKR01000005.1, from coordinate 3,876,272 downwards.
AAGTTGATCGTTTTACTTCCAGGGACCAAATTAGTTTTTCAACTGTCAGAGATCACATTACGGCAAAGACAAACTGGACTATCAATATGTTCCTTGACTGTGAAAGGCGCAATTTTGTAGTTCAGGTAATCTATGCATATGGTTTGGAATTTCGGTTTTTTAGATATATGGTAGCTTTAGAGAACTAAAAACATCTGGTTTATTTAGTTTCTCACTATGCTTACTTGAATACTACCTATTTAAATTGCAAATTGTTCCTGCTTGATTTGGTGGAATCAAATTTTTGCTCCATTCCCCCATCTTCTTGGTTCTCTGTACATCTCCTGGTTTCAAAATTCTGGCCAAAATCTGTAACCTTTAAGGCTTTTGAGGACTCCATTGCTTTGATTCTCTCCTTCTTTGTCATGTTTCTAACTGTGTAATATTCTTTCACCGTCCACAGAAATACCATAAAGATGTATTAGAGCACATGGCTCCTCATATTCCTGTTGCTGCTCTTCCACCACCACTACCGCCATCACTGCCACCGCCAGCTTTAAGTAATGAACCACCAGTCAAACCAGTTGAAACGGCGCCTGAAAGGCCAGTAAGGAAGATCCAACCAGGGCGCCGGAGAGAAAGGAGGCCTGGTTCCAGACGTCACCGCAAAGTTATTACCGGAAATAGAGACACTGATACAAATTGAAAAGTTTTGCTTGATCAAATTATAATTATTCTTTAACCTTCCCCATTCAAAAACCATACACGGCGGGGCTGGAAGATTTGTGCAAAAGATGAGTGTTTTAGTTCTGCCTCGACATGGTAACGCTCGCCTGTCTCATTTTTTCTACGTTTTGGGAATTGCCGATTTCACTCAATTTTTTTGTTGTATATATAAAGTATAATTTCAAATAATCACTACAAGGGTTGCTACCAAACCCTCATATTTGCTGCTCCATTTGTTATTCCAATATCACAGTCGCATTGTATCAGGTCTCAATCATATAAAAAGCTATGTATTCATCTCATGTTTCTTCCATTCAAAATCAAAATCAATAAAGTTCACAGAATTTACTACATGTCAACATTTCCCTCCTGTTTCTTTTGGTTATGAGTTCTAATTGTTGATAGGCCTAAATGTTGGTGGATTAAATGCAATTGCAACCCCAATTCAGACATGCGTGTTCAGACTCTATCATGTCTATATCGTGATTCAGTCTATATCATGATCTGAATCTGAATCGTTTGTCTTCTGAATCTTTAAAGATCATCTAAATAAGAGATTGTTAATTCATCCAACATTATCAAATAATTTGACGACTTCGGTTAAAGTAACATTCTTAAGAGTCAACACTAACAACTTTATTTATTGGATGCAATTACATGAATAAACGATTTCTATTTACATTGATCTTTCATAGAAACACTCTCAAGTAACCCCATGATGTGATATGGTCGGTCGAGCGGCCTAGTATAAAACTCCTTGTCTAGCTTTCAACTTCCAACTCCCACCAATTTGTGACCAACAAGTTTGAGGGACATTCGAGTTCGTGCCCTTGCGGAGACGAATTAGTTTGGTTTTGTTAGGATATCCTCGTGGACATTCGGTCCAAATACTAACTAGATTGAGTCTGTTACTAATTCACTAACATAATCGAAGTGACTTGCCACCTCGCTCACAATAAAAAAGAGAAGAGAAGCACTTGTGTCTTACAATTCCTCCCTAAACCCTAACCAATTCCTCCCTTCTTTGGTAAAAGATACGGAGTCGCATCATCCTGGTGTACTCTACATAAGTACATAGTATATAGAGTAAAAGCATCAGATCTTTACCCCACCGAATTGAAATGTGCTTCTCAATCAGAATCTGTCGGCACTATCCAGATCCCGCCACGTGTCCAGTCAATACACTGTCCCCCTCTGGGCCCCACCGAATCCTTATCCTGAATCTCACCGTATCCGAAAAAAGGCACAACTTCACTCTTTAGGGCTCTGCTCTCCAAAAACCATGCCCACCTGAACCACCCAATCCTCCGCCGTCCAATCAATGTCATCGTCGCCGTCGCCGTCGCCGTCGTCGGCGTTCTCCGTGATCTGCCTCCTCCACGCGGCGATCGCCATCGCGTGCGGCGCGTCCATGATGTTCTACATGTCGGATCTGTACACCTTGGGGCACGGAGTCGAGACGGCGCAGAAGCTTCTCGGGTCGACGCCGCACGACCAGCTCCTGATCCGGACCTCCGACTCGTTCTCCGGGTTGCTCCTCTTCGCGATCGGGTTCCTGCTCCTCATGGTCTCCTTCGTCAGAGATCGCGAGTTCCAGAGCTTCTTCGCCAAGGGCTGCACGCTCCTCCATGTCTTCATGGGCCTCTGGCGCTGCTACTTCGAGCGCAGGGTCGAGGATCTCGCCTGGGATTGGCTCCGGCAGACCGTCGGCGACGTCGTTTTGGCCCTCTCTTGGGTCTTCTTCCTTGTGTACTCGTGGAGAGAAAAGTACGATTAAGCCCCTCCCTCTCCTTCTCTCACTATTTTTTACAGCTTGTTAAAACTTGTATCAAGGGTAAAAATGTCAAAAATTCACCGAGTTTGTGTTGGTGTTTCCTGTAAATTTCGATGTTTCTTGTTGGATTTTTACTTACACGATAGTGGAATGGTAATCTCTGCTGTAAATATTCACTCTTTTGTGGATAATAAAACTCATATTTTAATGATAATTCTTGTTTACATTAAAGGTTAAATAGTAACTTAGTGAACTTGAACAATGTGGTGATGATATGTAAGAGCAGGATAGCTTTATGGTTTTGTTGATGCTGACAATCATATTGTGCTATTGGGGATTTTGGTGTTTCGTAGTGCGCCACTGCACTTATGCGTAATCTGTTACAATAATTTGACAATGTATATTCCTGCTCTGCTCGTTAGCAATCTCGTTTTTGCTTCATTGCTTCCATTATTTTTACTTTCAGTTTTTGCGTAGAGACGTACTAAGTTGTGCTCTGTTTTGGTTAGTGTTCTGTTCCTTTCTGTTGATTATGTATTCGTTGACTGTTAATATATGAATTAGGCATGACATGTGCATGGTTGGGAATATATTAGGCTTTAAATCATTAACCAATTTGCCCAGTTGCCGAGCTATAGAGTTTATGGGGACAGATTTAAGTATCATCATCAATTACGAGTTTACAATCTTTTCACGGGTGCTTTCTTTTTCTAGACCCAAGTTGTGTCAATCCTCAAACTGATATACTATTAGGAATTCCTCTTGCTGTAACCCCAGGTTCTGAGCTTGGAATGAGCAGCTCGTATGGTGAAACCCCAGCCCCACATCTGTTGCGTAGGCTTGAATTCGAATTTCTTTGTGCAATCTCTTTTTCAATCCTCTTCATATCCATTGAAAATCTGTAGAATGCCTCAATAATAACTGGGTCAGCTGACCAAGCGGACAAGTCTTTTCTTTCCCCAATATACTCCTCATCCGGGGAGTGCGCTGAGATGATGTCTATCACTGCCATATATGTTGTTGCTTCGATTAAACTTGGCATTGTCGATAAAAAATATTTCTCTGGATCCTCGATGAAAGTAGCGTACTCTAGTTCATGTTCTTGTGGCAGTAATCTCCGCATGTGTGGTGGGCGGGTTGGGACATATCCGCCATATGGATACTGCCCGTAGTTCAATGCAGCATGGTATGCTGATGCGAGCCAAATGATGGTGGTGAGAATGGAGGCAAGATCATCTGGAGTACAGAGTTGTGGCCACCAGCTAGCATGGCGAAGATCGGCATGGCCTAAATTGATCCATTCCTTGTACCAGGCTTGCAGTTCTGTATCAGAATCAACCGCAGTTGCATCAGGATAGTAATAGTGGACATAGGTTTGAACCAATCTCTCAATTGCTGACCATATGAGGAGTCCATCTGTTGCGTAGGGATAATCTTCAATCAGTAGTCTTAGTCCATGGACCTGACTGGGGTCTGGTATTGCTATTCCTCTAGGTAGAAATGAAAGTAAAGTAAATTCTAGGAAATAAGGTTCACATATGATGACAATATAAATTGAGTGAAAGTCTTTTGAAATTAATAATGTACCTTCTGATGAGATCTGCAGGAAGGCCCTCAAGGTCAAAACGCCACCAGTCTCGATATGCAGCACAACTATTCTCCATGCTATGTTTGCCACCAGTGAAAGTAGACTCAATTATTCCTTCAGAATTGATCAGAAACTGACGGGCCAATGCATTTATCTTCATTGTGTATCGCATGTGAGGTTTGAGAAGCCTGTACATGGGATGCATTGCACTCAGCTGCCGGTCGGTTGCTATGATAAATGTTTCCATACACGCATGGCTGCGTAACCTGTTATAGGCAATTGAAATTTGAGCCTCAATGAACCGTATTCAAGGCATTTTATAAAGATTCTTTCATGTTGAATGTTATGAGCATTATGGAAACTGCTGGTGTGGATTACCAGTGATGAATGAGTTGATGAACGCAGCAATCATTGGAGCATACATGGGCTTTGCCAAGTTCCCAAAGCCAATTTGTTGTAGCATCAACTGGAGGAGTGAGAACCTGCTTGGATGGTGAATCTGAATTGGTTTGATGGAGACTGAGCTCAATAGCAATGGGCTTCAATGTTCCCAATGAGGTGAGGAAGAAAATTGTACGTGTTGCATAAGCTTTTCGATCATCCATAGCATTTATTTGGTTGATAAACGGAAGGAAAATGTCATGATAGTCTAGTATGAACAGCTTGTTTTCTTCCAATGCCTGAAAAGTTACCACAACCATATATTTACTCTGATAGATCAATACAATCTATCAGTTTTGTAATGATATTTAGATTATCTACCTGTTGCACAGACAGGCCATTTAGATGGCCTTGTATATGTTCTTCCTTGAGTGCCGATTCTTGTGGGCCATAAGTGGAGGCATTCAGTTTGCTTACAGGTGGGAAAGTTGTGAGCCTCTCTATGCTTAGAGGATTTATGCCTGCAATTGCTTGACGTCCAAATTCGTTGTCTGGCAAACCACAAGCTGTAAACCCTGAAAATGGAGTGAGATATGAAGTACACCGAGCTGTTTGTTGAATCATGTTTAGGGTCAATTTTGAAACACACCAGTACCCAGGCTTATTTAGATAAGACGGTCCTTACTTGAGTTTAATTTTGTTGGGTCAAATTTTAGGTATTCCTGGACTTTGTTCAAAATATTTGGCAAGGAAGAATATGAGGTCTCTGTTATTGAAGGCATGCCGTCTCTATACAGACCAGTTATGTCTGAATATGCCTCGAATTCATCTTTATCCCTGGCAACTTTTGTTAGTGTAGGAATAATGTGCCTCATAGTTGCCTTTAAACTTCCAAGATCAACAGCTTCTCTCTTGGACTCCTCAAACTCTTCATCTCTAGGCACATAAAGTGTCGAGAATTCATTTACTGGTGACTCCAGTTTCTCATCTGTTGAATTAAGAACATGGATGTCAAATGCTAGCTAGAAATCAATTGAATATATTCTGATAGTTTACCTGATATATCGAGTTACTAACATGTACTGCTGTTACAGTATCACTATATGTCGAACAAATGAATCACCTGTCTTGGTTGGAGGACCTCCAGTTCGACAGCGTCTAGGGTATGGGTGATTGCTGCCTCCAAGAATGGGTCTAATGTATTCAATTCCCTTGTCCGGATTTCCAATGTCGCTGTAAGTATCGTAGTCGTATATTCTATCAGATGGCTTTCGAAGTCCTGTCCCATCACCCCTTAGTTGAAGTAGCTCCATTTCTCTTAGCTCTTTAATCCCTGCTGGTGTCTCACTAGGTAAGTATGCCTGCAAAGTTGAAATTTATTGATTGTTACAATATGTTCATTCATATATGCAATTTACATGCATGACTTACACAATAGTGCAAGAAACTTAACTTCATTATCATCACCTTGGTAGAAAAGAAGATTCTTTTTGCAGGGTTAGCATGCTCTGATTGAACCCAAGAGTTGCAGGCAAAACGAACAACACCTTCAATGTTGATACTATCTAAATAAAACTCGCTGTTGTATCTGTTGCTGACTGTGATGGCTCCTGGCGTCCCAAAGTTTGAATCCACCACAAATTTAACTTGGTAAGTAATGCACTTCCCAGCACCCATTTTCAAATTCTCTGTCCAATGTAATATTGCTTCCTCACTCAGCTTTGGCTTCATTTCCTCTGCATTTGTTTAAACATGTACATGATCAAGGGAGATGTCAAAGATTAATAATCAGTGATATCAATACATAAACCGGAGATTATAGATAGCGAATTAAGCAGCTTACTTGTGTGGATTTGTGTACTAACAAGCTGTAGGACAACACCCTTGTGATTATGATGATCATCATGGCCATTAGGTGAAGCATAATTGCCAAGCAGCCTAAGCGTCATGTCTTTCATAGTATTTAACTTATTTTCACTTTTCCTTTTGACAGTGACTAGAGCAATGAGTTCCAAAGGCAGTGCAGGCTGCTGCTTCGCATTCTCTGAAGCTGCATCAACTGCTACATCAACGGATCCTGCGGCAAGTTCCAAAGGCATTGCAGGCTGCTGCTTCTCATTCTTTGCAGCAACTCCCACAGCAACAGCGGTGTATGCTGGTATATGATCCACACGAGCATGAACGGCCGCCACTTTCTTTCTCTCACTTTGGTGCCATCTCTTCTTCGTCGAACAAATGAAATTAATGGCAAAACTAGAACGGAGCATGTGATGATTATACCTGCTAATATTTAATGGTAATTTTGAAATGCGATTGGAATGAAGTGCTTCTACTGCAAATGCGTCCAAAATGTTTCTCGCCATTGTTTTTTTACAATATAACTAGGGAAATATCAGATGCATGTATAATAGCATATATATACAAGCTCGTCTTGTGAATAACTGATGACTCAAGGTTGGTATACAGATTGGTTCGAACTATGGCAAGGGATGGAGGAAACATTAAATCGATATATAGTACCAAGAAGTTTGGCAGAGATGGTGATTTGGAGGATTTAAAGATTTGTGGTTTCAATAACTCCAGCGTATCGTGTTTAAAGTCTATGCTCAAAAGCAGAATCACGTCCATGGTTTCAGAGCCAGAACTACAATGGCCTCGTGTTTTGTAGGGTTTTTGTTGAAAAGCCAAGTAACGGAATTTTGGTGTAGGGTTCATTTTTTAGTTCCATTATTTTCTAGTAAACCCTCTCCCTTCAAACTCTTGTCACATCCACGAATCGAAAAAATTAAATCAACGTGGAACATTATATAACTCAAGTTTCATTATTATCTTCTGCTAAGAGTCTAAGATTTTTATATAGACTCATGATATTATTTCAGGATATTCTATTGATACTTATTATTGTAATTTATGATTTAGGCTCTATGTCCCCCTTTTTGTATTATGCACATTTTCATTAATCAAGTTTTGAGAATAACCGTATCTACCTTATTTCTAAAAAGAAAAAAAAAATAAAAGAGTTTTTTTTTGACATCACCACACATGCATATCACAATTAAGAACAATATATACGATTACATGGGGCCGTGCACATTCATTCCGGTCCAACCTATTGATACAATGGTGTTTTTAGGTTATTGTCGGATTTAGAGTAATACTTTTCTGGTTTGTATAATATACTAAATTATAGTTAAATAAGAGAAAATATTTAGTCCGGTCATCATTACCGGCGACCATGTGCCAGCACATGTGAATGTGGGACAATGGGTCACAAAATCGACAACTTCAAAATAAGCAATTATTGGAAAATTGTCAAAATTTTGTTTGTATTTTCATAGACAAACAATCGGTCATGTTCTTTCCAGGTGATTTTCAAGAGCGTTTTTTACTTCAACATTGTCTGAACTCTTCGAGGACTTTTGAAATGATACCTGAATTTTCAAAGTTATCAATGTGATACCTGAACTCTAATTTTCTTGTCAACGTCATACCTACGTCAAAATTCCATTACGGGTCCGTTATCCAAATGGCACGTGATAAAAAAAGTGAGGGCAAAACCGACTTTTTCTTCCAATTCCCAGTTTTTTTTACTTCAACAGTTTCTGAAATCTTCGAGGACTTTTGAAATGATACCTGAACTTTCAAAGTAATCAAAGTGATACTTGGAATTATCAATAATTCAAAGGTTTATTTAATCATTTATGAAACTACCATTATTAATTATTATCGACTTAAGCTAGCCCACCACTCATCAATAATTCAATATATAATCAACCATTATATATATATATACACACACCCAACGCAGATTCATAAAGAAGTAAAATAATAATGCAATATGCTTATATTCATCCTATATAATATAAATTGTATAATTAAATGTTATAAAAATTAAAAGATAAACTCAGTCTCTTGGCCATTACCCGGCTAACGTCTAGCGATTTTTCGAACCTTGAGTCATGCCCAACTTGGTTAATGATTTTTGGAGGGAAACTGTTAGAGAGGGGTCAACTACATCTGTTTATAGAGGGGAAAAAGTCTTGGTCAGACCAAACAAAACAAACTGAGGGCAAATAAGCCATTTTGCTCTGTTTTACAGTCACATGTGCGCCTCACGTGACAAAATTAACGAACCCATGTCGGAATTCTGACGTAGGTATTTTGTTGACAAGAAAATTAGAGTCCAGGCATCACTTTGATCACTTTGAAAGTTCAGGTATCATTTCAAAAGTCCTCTAAGAGTTTAGACACTGTTGAAGTAAAAAACCCAAATACTTTTGAGGGTAAATTAGTCTTTTACCCTTATTTTGTGCCTTACGTGTCGGACACGTGGTCATAGTTAACGGTTCTGTGACGGAAATTGACCATAAGTATGACGTTGCTACGAAAAAATAAGTCCAGGTATCACATTGGTAACTTTGAAAGTTCATGTATCATTTCAAAAGTTCTCGAAGAGTTCAGACACTGTTGAAGTATAAAACCCTTTTCAAGAATCCTAATCATTTGATTTTGTTTCAAGGAGCAAGAATTCTTTGCATAATAAAAATTCTCATCCCTTGATGGTAATTCTTGATTATATTGAAGCCTAGAAAACTAGTTGAATACTTGAAGCTATGAGCCAAAGACTATTATTACCGAAATTATTGGTGAGCTTGAAGCGTTTTCAGGCAAGCATTTGTAATTGTGGTGATGGTATCTTTATTAATTTTTTTTTAACGTGTTTTATGGTTTCGTTGATATTTGATATTTGGGATGGAAAGAATGCTTCTTTATTAAAAAGTGGTGTATTCGGCTGCTATATTACTTTATCGTTTATCTAAAATTTGGTAATTTTGTAACATTAATTGATTGATAATGTACCACTGTTATATCAAATGCATGTATATTAGGGTACACACACACATGCTCCTCTTATGATATCAAGAAGTTTGAGTGATTGAGTCTCACACCATATCCCATCGTACTATTATTATGTTTTTACATTAGGTTGCGAGAATCCGAATTTGAAACCGATAGTCAGGGACGTAGCCACGTTAAGGGCTAGTTGGACTACAGCCCAAGCCAAAATTCTTCTTATATTTTACATAGTAAGTGTGCTCGTATAACAATAGTCAGACCTTTATCCAGTTGACAAAGTGTAAAGAATTTTAACTCTTTCTAACTGCATACCTGGGTTCAAGTCTCCCAAGGGTGTATTTTTTTTTGTTATTAAGTATTAACCTATATATTTCTCCCTTTTTTACATTATTTTCTCAGTCCTGTTATTTTTTATTTTTGTCTCTTTCCTCATTTTCTCGTCCATTTTTTGTTTTTCTTCTCCTTCTTTTGTTACAACTTTTCTATTATTTTCTATTAGTATTTTTTTTAAAATTTCTTCTCTTAAGTTCAAATCTTATATGTTTTTCTTTGCTCTTTCTACATTTTCTTCTCCTTTTTTCTTTACTTATAACATTCTCCATTAGTTTTTCTTTTAAAATTTAGTGTCAAAATCTATTGAATTATTATCGACAAAGAAAAAAATTTCTTTTAAGCAAACTTTAAATTAGCCCACCCCAAATCTAGATCCTGGCTACGTCCCTGCCGATAGTTAGAACGTAGATATCTTACTATATCAACCAAATGTTTTGCAGAGAAGGTAATTTGAAGGATTTAGAAAATGAATCTGATTGCAGAGCCAAATAATTAAAGAAATGTGGCTTCATTAGTTCTAGGGTATCATGTTTAATGTCTACGCTTAAAGGCACAATCCTGTAGGAAAAAACAGTCCGATTTGAACATAGTTAGTCATCTGATCTTCTAATTAATCATTATAGTATCTATTAAAAACTCATAATCTATTTCTTCGATCAGAGACTTAAGTAATTCATAGGTTTTCAATTTAGTTAATTGAATTAAAGATATGTAAAATCTATGGGATCTCATAGCAACATGACCCTTTATAAATATCACGTTCCTGGTTGCAGAGTGATCACATACAATTGCCTTTTGTGTAGGGCCTTCATTGTATGTTGCATTTGATGTAAGTTCATTTTTGAGTTCCATTACTTTTAGTAAACTCTCTCCCTTCAAACTCTTGCCACATTTATGCATGAATCACGTGAAATGTTAGCCAAATAGCCACCTTTAAATATAAGGGTCAAGTTATAGTGTAAGATATATTGTACTCAAGGGATTGGAAACCCACTCTACCTAGGGAAAACCTAAAGAGTGCTAGATGAATATGCAAATATACAAATCACAAACAAGGACTCACAAGTAAACCAAAGTTCATGGTGAATATATGCAAGATGATGTAGTGGTTTGATTTTGACTTTGGAGATGGTTTCAACTCAATTAACACAAGATAAAAACTTGAAATGTAACTTGGCTATGCTAAACTAGATGTGATAGAATGGATGTAAGTTAGAGCTTTAGATTGTTCACCATAGCCTCCCTTGCATGCATTGATGTTCAAACTATAAGTAATGCAATCCCAAATATTCAAGGGAAAATTTTGCAAACAGTACACGAACTAAAGGCCACTAATAATTTTTATACATAAAGTTCTAAACTGAACATTTCGGTACACGAAATCTGAAGCCTGACCCACTATCTAGACACGACGTCACTAACACTGTTTCATCCTCTGCCACTTGGCATAAAATTGAGGGGTAAATTGGTCTCTCTCTCTCTCTCTCACACACACACACACATGCTTGCTCAATGCAGCACCACCACCCTTTCTGCCTTTCATCATCAGTTTCTATGTCACGCCCCGAATTTTGAATAACAATTTTAAATCCGAAACGTGAATTAAATCACTCACTCGAGAACATCCAGAATTATTATTATTTTTTTTAAAACAAATACAACACTCGCCACTCGAATATAAAATTCCAAGATCCTCGAGTTAATTATTATAATTCACACACAATGTAAATTGTAAAGCTTTAAATGAGCATAACAAATTTCACAAAAGAAAAGCGAATAAAATAAATGCTGTCACTCTAAACAGCTCGATTACCACCTTAATTCTCCTGACATGTAGGATTATCCGCTACACCGTTTGAATAGTGTACCGGGATTGCAACAACACAAAACCCGGTAAGCTTTTGAAAGCCCGTATGAGTAAATAGAAATAAACAGTAAACCAACAACTTTTTACCCAAAACAATTTCAACTCAACTAACACAATCAACCTCATTTCAAAAGTGTATTCATGATCACGAGTAATCCAACTCGCTGCTTTCATGTCATGCTATGGCAGACAGACTAGAGCTCTAACTGATCGTATCCACTAACCCGGCCAAAGGTGTGGAGTTCCGATTTTTCTACCCACGATCATACTTGATCCACGATTCCTAACTCGTAAGTCTTTGGATCCACGATATAAATACCAAAACATTTAAAAGAGTCACACTAGACCCAAAATGTTATACGATACACAATACTTTTCAAAATAGATATTTATTTCCATAAAACATTTTTCACTTTAATCACAATATAAATAAGGAAATTAACGACATTTGGTTCGTAATATGAACCATGTGAGATTTACTCACCTCTTATCCAACAGATTTTAAAATAAAGACGATCCAACGGTCGGATCGAATTTAAACGATGATCAATGGTCGGATCCTCACGGATCCCCTTGGAAACATCCTAGCAAAATTATATAAAAATCTGACGAACGGATTCTCACGAATCGCCTCAAGAATCACTGTTTTACAATTATACGAAAATCCAATGGTCGGATCTTCGCTCGTGACCACACAAAGTCATTGAGACAGTCATATGATCATCATATCAAAATTTGAAGCAAACCGACGGTCCTATTCTCAAAAATCGCGAACCGAAGGTAAAACGTCGAAACGTTAAATAGGAGTGTAAAAACCTAAATTGACTATTTATCAACTTTTTCTAACATGACCATGTTATATATCAAAACGCTCGTATGGATACATAGATCATCGCCTAGATAATGAAAACTCGAAATATGGTCCGACGCGCCGCCATATGCGGAGGTCAGACGACGGTCACACCGGTCAACCACCTCAAATGCAAAAGTTGCCAACTACAAACTTCTTCAAAATGACGAGGTGAGTAATTTTCATACCTGGAGCTAAGCGTGATTTGGTCTAGATCGTCCTAGATCGAACTTTGAAGTTGGATTAATTTCGACCCTCTGATAAGATTCAAGATTGAATCACAACCATTGAAAACTTCAAATCTTGATCTTTCACTCTACATGCAAAATATTCATGCAAGGAGGATATGGGGATGATCAGAATGAGGAGGACAACCTAAAACTGAGGAGGATTGGCCCGTGTAAAGTCGATAAGGCCGAGATCCTACCAGGTCGGCTTCACTCGGCTGGGCGTCTTCGATCCAGGTCTGGGGGCAGCGGCTCGACAAAGCGGCGGCATGGGCAGTTGGGCGTGGAGCGACCAGCACGGGGGAGCCCGGGTCCGAGGCTGGAGATGGCCAGAGGGGGAGGAAAAAGACGGGTTGCGTCGCGTCGGACCCGACGGGGCTGAGGCCGAGAGAGAGAGAATTCCCGGGGGGGGGGGGGGGGGGGGGGGGGGGGGCTGGGTGCTAAAATGCAAAAATTGATTTTTTTTTGTCCTTAATGAATCAATTCAGATTTTTACTATTTATAGAAAATTTTCAATTTTCAAATATTCATAACTTATTCATACGAACTCCGAATAATGCGTTGTACATATGCACGAGATCGTATCGACGACCTCTATAACTTTCATGAAGGAGGTTTTCCCAAATTTTGAATGTATAAAAAGTCGATTTTCACGACCCCCTAAATAACGTTCGTTTTCGAAAATAAAATCATTTGAAACCAATTTTCTCAAACCACGACATACGAATTTATCCCAAATATCATAATTCAAATAATAGAATAATTATTGAATTATATAAATTTATTATATGAAAATTTGGGTCTTCACAGTCTACCCTCCTTAAAGGAATTTCGTCCCAAAATTCAAGCACGCTCGTTGACAAAAAGCTGTGGATACTTTTTCCTCATGTCAGACTCTAACTCTCATGATGCATCACCCTCATCATGATGACTCCATAACACCTTGAACAACTCCACTTCCTTCCTTTGAAGCTGTTTTGTTGACCGATCCAAGATACGTACAGGTTCGACCACGAAGGTCACATCCCCTCTAACCTTTATCGTACCATGATCAATCACATGGGGCTCATCTCAGATATATTTCCTGAGCATAGACACATGGAAGACATTATGTACGCCAGACATGCTAACAGGTAGAGCAAGTCGATATGCCAAATCACCGACCTTTTCCAGAATTTCACCTTCTTGCCAAATCTCACCACACCTTTCATAGGTGAGACTTTCAAGAACATGTGACCACCTACTTCGAACTCAACTGGTATTCTCTTCAAATCGGCATAACTCTTTTGCCTATTTTGTGCTGTTCGGATCATGTCTCGAATAACAATGACCTTCTCTGTAGTTTCCTGTACAATCTCAGGACCGAAGAGCCCTTTATCTCCTGCTTCCGCCCAACAGATAGGAGTCTTACATGGCATACCATAAAGAGCCTCATATGGAGCCATACCGATACTGGAGTGATAACTATTGTTGTAGGCAAACTCTACCAATGGCAGGTGATCCGTCCAACTCCCCTTGAAGTCCAGTACATAAGCTTTAAGCATGTCCTCCATCACCTGATTCACTCTCTCGGTTTGCCCATCTGTCTGTGGATGAAAGGCAGTGCTCATAGCTAATGATATGCCAAAGGCCTTATGGAATCTGCACCAAAATTCTGAAGTGAAACGAGCATCCTTATCAGAAACAATCGTTACGGGCACACCATGAAGCTTTACTATCTCATTTAGATACACCTTACACAATGCATCGCCTGAGTAAGTCTTCACAATCGGTCAACAATCACCCAAATCGAGTCATAACTTTGCCTGGACCTTAGCAATCTAGTCACAAAGTCCATGGAGATATCCTCCCATTTCCAAACAGGAATTGGTAAGGGTTTCAGCATCCCTGCAGGCCTCTGATGCTCTGCCTTCACTTGCTGACATATAAGACACTTTGACACATGTTCAGCCACATCCCTCTTCATTCCATACCACCAAAACTGTCTTCGTAGATCCATATACATTTTGGTACCCCCTGGATGTATCGTGTATCGAGATCCATGTGCTTCCCACATGACTTCCTCCTTGAGGTTATCAACACTCGGAACATACAATCTTCCTCGAAATCTCAACCATCCATCTTCCCCAATAGCCCACTCAGAAGGGCCCTCCACATTCAGATCAGCAGCCATCTCAGCAAGCTTCGTCTGAGCAAACTCATTAAGTGTCTGACCCTGAATGATGCTGGAAATCAGGTAGGCTGCAAGGTAATACTACCGAGGAAGATTCCCTATCCTTTTCCGGTTGGCATGAGGTCAAACTCGGATGTAGCCTCCAATATGAGCCACTCCTGAACCATAAGAGATACCATGATTACTCGGGGTTTTCTGCTCAAGGCATCGGCTACTATATTGGGCTTTCCGGGATGATACTCTAAAGTGAAATCATAATCTTTAATAGGCTTCATCCATCTCCTCTGCCTCATGTTCAACTCTTTCTAGGAGAATAGATACTTCAAACTCTTAAGATCAGAAAAGAGTTCAAACTTCTCACCATAAAGATAATGCCTCCAAATCTTCAAGGCAAAAACTACTACCGCTAGCTCTAGATCATGAGTCGGGTAATTTAGCTCATGCACCTTCAATTGCCTAGAACCATATGCGACAACACCACCATTCTGCATCAACACACAACCTAAACCCTGATGATATGGATCACTGTAGATAACTAGGCCGCCCCACCACTAGTAGGGACGATCAGCACTAGAGTAGTGCTCAACCTAGTCTTCAACTCGTCAAAAGCTTTCTCACATTCTTCAGTCATGACAAACTGAACGTCTTTCCTCGTTAGCTTGGTCAAAACTGAAGCAATACTCGAGAATCCTTCAATGAATTGCCTATAATACCCTGCCAATCTGAGGAAGCTACGGATCTCTGTAACCGTAGTGGGGCGATTCCAACTTATCATCGCTTCAACCTTCGCAGGATCCACAAAAACTCCATCATTCGAAACTACATGATCAAGAAACTTGACTTCCTTCTACCAAAAATCGCACTTCTCAAACTTGGCAAACAATTTCTTCTCTCTCAACGTCTGTAGCACAATCCGCAAATGCTTCTCATGCTCATCAGATGACTTTGAATAAATCAAGATATCGTCAACGTACACTAAAACAAACTTATCCAAATAAGGACTGAATGTGCGGTTCATCAAGTCCATGAATGCTGCAGGTGCATTAGTTAGACTAAAAGGCATAACAAGGAACTCAAAATGTCCATACCTAGTCCTGAACGCCTTCTTTGGAATATCCTCATCCTTCACCCTTAACTGGTGGTATCCAGATCTCAAATCAATATTTGAGAATACAGTAGCCTCCCTAAGTTGATCGAACAAGTCATCAATCCGAGGTAAGGGATACCTATTTTTGATGGTCACCTTGTTCAGTTGCTGATAATCCACACATAACCGAAGTGAATTATCCTTTTTTTTCACAAATAGTACTGGTGCGCCCCACGGTGAAACACTCTCCTGTATGAACCCTTGTGCAACAATCTGAACCTTCAATTCTTGATGTTCAGCTGGAGCCATCCGATAAGGTGCTTTTGATACAGGGGATGTACCTGGTATTACATCAATGGATAAATCCATTACCCTTTTTGGAGGTAACCTTGGTATCTCCTGGAACACATCAGCATACTCTGAAACTACAGGAATTCCTGTAATCCCAGAAGCACTACTCCCTGATTCAATATGAGCTAAAATCTCTGGCTTCATGGTGATGTCAGACTTCAGACAACGGTAATGAAACAATGGTTGTCCAGGAACATGGAAAGACACAATCATCCTAAAGCAATCAATCATTGCATGGTTCGGGCTCAACCAATCCATACCCAAAATCACATCATATGTGTGATCAGGAAGCACGATCAAAGAAGCAGTAAACTCTCTATCACAAATCCCAATAGGGTAATTATCACAAAACACACCAAGCTCAAGAGAGATGCCAAGAGGCGATGTAACACAAAGATCTAGCAAGTGGTGTAGCAGTCAATCCCAAAACATCTACCACAGAACTAGATATGAAGGAGTGGGAGGCTCCTGTATCAAACAATACTCTAGTTAGATAGTTATAAACATATAGAGTACCTTCCACCCCAATGCCTCTCTGGCCAATAGCGAAGACTCTTGCAGCTGCAGGTGGGAGTTGCCTCTGCTGGTTTCCCTGCACCCTGTTCTGAGGTTGGGTACACTCTTTAGCTAAATGCCCTTCCAACCCACATCTGTAGCATGCCCTACTCTTCAGTTTTGTGCATCCTCTGGAGATATGGCATGTCTCCGCACAGTTATAACAAATTACTAGCATGGTTGGTGCTGCCCTAGCTGGAGCCTGGTGAAGATAGGCTACCCTAGCTGGAGCCTGCTGATGATAAGATGCCCTAGCTGGAGCCTGCTGGTGAAATATGGTCCGTTGCCTCTTCCAGGGCTCACCCTGATGTCTCGTCGAACCACTGCTCCCTGCTATAGCCTTCCCTTTGTCTCAAAAGTCTCTAGCAGCTGTCTGGTCAATCCGATGAGGTGGGTTCGCCTCTTCTAGTACCATTGCCTTTGCCACCATTTGTGCCACAGTTGCCAACTCAAACGACACTACTATAACTTGAAGGTTCTCGTTCAGCCCTCGCAGAAAGTGCATAGCCAACCTTTTGGCATCCCATGGTCGTATGAAGCGATACATCGAGAGAACTCTGCCTCGTAATTCCGAACAGTCATATTCCCCTGAGTCAACCCCAGAAACTCCTTCTCCAAGTGTTCCACAACTGACCGAGGAAAGTACTTTTCCTTGAAGCGCCTTTCGAATTCCTCCCAGGACATGGCAGTCACGTCCTCACTCCTCTCAATGAAATCCCACCAAACACGTGCCTTATCTTTTAGCATGAAGGTGGCAACATCCTTCTTCTCAACACTAGTGCAGATGACCATCCTGAAACAGTTCTGCAAATTCTTGACCCACTGATTAGCCTCTAAATGATCGGTACCACCCTTAAAAGGGACAGCTCCAAGCTTGGTGGCCTCCTTGACTAACCTTGCCAGATGTAAAACATCCACCGGTGGAGCAAGTGGTTCAACTAGAGGCACCTCCTCCTCGTCCTCGTACATCTCAACAGGAGGAACTCTGCCTATACCTCGGCCTCGGCCTCGGCCTCTACCTTCGCCTCCCACCAAATCATTTCCTAATAAGCATAGCATTCCTGGTTAATACATGTATAATACTTAAACAAAGCATAAGTCAAATACAAGTCCATATTAATCGAGCTACTAACACGTCAAGGGTAATTCAAAACTCTAAACATAACCTAACGTCCTAGACGACTCCTAACGCTCTTACATACCCAATGATGTTGTCAATACTAAAGAGCGCACCATGGGGATCTACTGCAGACATGCCATCACTTGGAAACTATTGACGCATCACAAAATATGTACCTTACGCTCTGACACCAAACTGTCACGCCTCGAAGTTTGAATAACAATTTCAAATCCGAAACGTGAATTAAATAACTCACTCGAAAACATCCAGAATTATTATTTTGTTTTTTTAAAACAAATACAACACTCTCCATTCGAATATAAAATTCCAAGATCCTCGAGTTAATTATTACAATTCACACGCAATGTAAATTGTAAAGCTCTAAATGAGCATAACAAACTTCATAGAAGAAAAGCGAAGAAAATAAATGTTGTCACTCTAAACAGCTCGATCACCACCTTGATTCTCCTGACCTGTAGGATTATCCGCTATACAGTTTGAATAGTGTACCAGGATTGCAACAACACAAAATCCGGTAAGCTTTTGAAAGCCCGTATGAGTAAATACAAATAAACAGTAAACCAACAACTTTTTACCCAAAACAATTTCAACTCAACTAACACATTCAACCTCATTTCAAAAGTGTATTCATGATCACGAGTTATCCAACTCGCTGCTTTCATGTCATGCTATGGCAGACATACTAGAACTCTAACTGATCGTATCCACTAACCCGGCCAAAGGCGTGGAGTTCCTATTTTTCTACCCACGATCATACTTGATCCACGATATAAATACCAAAACATTTAAAAGAGTCACACTAGACCCAAAATGTTATACGATACACAATACTTTTCAAAATAGATATTTATTTCCATAAAATTGTTTTCACTTTAATCACAATATAAATAAGGAAATTAACGACATTTGGTTCGTAATATGAACCATGTGAGATTTACTCACCTCTTATCCCGCTGCATCTTCTAAAAAGGCAAAATCATAATAATCCAATCGCTCTTCAAATCCAACAGTTAAGTGCCTAATCAAGTACCGTCTTTACTTAGCAAACGAAACACGAAATAAACTTAAATGATGATCCAACGGTCGGATTCTAAAATGAAGACGATCAAACAGTCGGATTCTAAAAGAAAGATGATCCAACGGTCGGATTGAATCTAAACGATGATCCAACGGTCGGATCCTCATGGATCGTCCTTGGAAACATCCTAGCAAAATTATATGAAAATACGACGGATGGATTTTCACGAATCACCTCTCAAATCACTGTTTTATAATTATATGAAAATCCAACGGTCGGATCTTCGCCCGTGACCACACAAAGTCATCGCGACAGTCATATCATCATATCAAAATTTGAAGCAAACCGACGGTCCTATTCTCAAAAATCGCAAACCAAAGATAAAACGACAAAACATTAAATAGGAACGTAAAAACCTAAATTAATTATTTATCAACTTTTTCTAACATGATCATGTTATATATCAAAACGCTCGTATGGATGCATAAATCATCGCCTAGATAATGAAAACTCGAAATATGGTCCGACGCGCCGCCACATGAGGAGGTCAGACGGCGGTCAATGCCGGTCAACCACCTCAGATGCAAAAGTTGTCAACTACAAACTTCTTCAAAATGACGAGGTGAGTAATTTCATACCTGGAGCTAAGCGTGATTTGATCTAGATCGTCCTAGATCGAGCTTTGAAGTTGGATTAATCTCGGCCATCTGATTAGATTCCAGATTGAATCACAGCTATTGAGAACTTCAAATCTTGATCTTTCACTCTACATGCAAAATCGTCATGCAAGGAGGATATGGGGATGATCAAAAGGAGGAGGACAACCAAAAACTTAGGAGGATCGGCCCGTACAACGTCCGCAAGGCTGAGATCCTACCGGGTTGGCTTCGCTCGGCTAGGCATCTTCGATCCGGGTCTGGGGGCAGCGGCTCGGCAGAGCGGCGGGAGGGGGCGGCTGGGCGTGGAGCGACCAGCACGGGGGAGCCCGGGTCCGGGGCCGGAGATGGCCGGAGGGGGAGGAAAAAGACGGGTTGGGTCGCGTCTGACCCGATGAGGCTGAGCCCGAGAGAGAGGGGGGGCTGGATGCTAAAATGAAAAAATTGAATTTTTTCGTTCTTAATGAATCAATTCAGATTTTTGCTATTTATAGAAAATTTTCAATTTTCAAATATTCATAACTTATTCATACGAACTCCGAATAATGCTTTTCACATATGCACAAGATCGTATCGACGAGCTCTACAACTTTCATGAAGGATGTTTTCCCAAATTTTGAATGTATAAAAAGTCGATTTTCACGACCTCCTAAATAACGTTCGTTTTCGAAAATAAAATAATTCGAAACCAATTTTCTCAAACCACGACATACAAATTTATCCCAAATATCATAATTCAAATAATAGAACAATTATTGAATTACATAAATTTATTATATGAAAATTCGGGTCTTCACATTCTACCACATGGATGCACCTCTGCAACCACCTCCTCTCCCGCTACTATCACACCACCATCGTCATTCCATCCACTTCGTCGTCCACTATCCCCTCATCTTTTTTCCAAAATCTACTCACCCAAATCCTCCAACTTACCACCTCTTCCGGTGCTCCCCGATCCTGCTCCGCCACCAACCCGCCCAAGACCTCGATTACCACTTCGCCAACCGCCTAACCACTGCTCCCCGGCCTCTAAGCGCCATAATCGACTTCCAGATCGGCTGAACCAAGGATCAAAACCTTTAAACAGCTCCACAAGATTTTCTTCTCTATTCCTCAGCTCAAACCCACCTCACTGTAAAGTAACTACACCTATAAACCCCACAGTCCCAGAAGATCAAAGAGTCCCAGAAGAAAACCAATACTGAAAAATGTAAACTAAGACCTATAAACTAAATCACTTGAAAAAGGTGAAAACTTCAAGACCCAGAAGATCCATTAAGCTCCACCTTGGAATCTGGGGCTATTCCAACCACTTTGTGTTCCATTCAATTATACATCAAGGTTTAAAGTACCAATCTGGGCCCAAAATATAGATGCAACCATCATAATTAATAATACCTAGTATTGTTTTCCTATTCTCAGAACCTTTGCAAACATTGAAAACCAATACACAATCACACCCAGATCACCAAAACATGAAGAACAAAAATAAACCCAGACCTTCAATATTGGAGTGAAATATTCCGAGACCGAATGAAACGGAATAATTGTTGATACGGGTGAGGTCGTAGACATTCAAGACCACAGGAGTCTCAGAGATCTTGTTGTCCCGGTCAATCCCACCGGTCGAGCTCGACACTATTGTCCTCCACAAATCTATTCGAAATTCTAATCGGAGGTTGTTGGGTGACTTGGGTCTGTGGAGAGTAGAAAGTCAAAAGTACTAAATTACCCTTGAACAAATGACTAATGACAGAGAGTTAACGGCGTCATTAACGTCGTGTATGAATA
Source organism: Rosa persica (assembly GCA_025331145.1). Taxonomy (NCBI): domain Eukaryota; kingdom Viridiplantae; phylum Streptophyta; class Magnoliopsida; order Rosales; family Rosaceae; genus Rosa; species Rosa persica. The sequence continues at coordinate 3,854,915 of WFKR01000005.1, read as the reverse complement.
ATAGGTCGGGTTTTAGAGTTTGTGTACCAAAATGCTCGGTTTGGAACTTTATGTATAAAAATTATTAGTGGCCTTTATTTGGTGTACTGTTTGTAAAATTTTCCCAATATTCAATTACCCTTTTAGCATCCTGATAAGACTATTAAGGCGTAAACTCCTTTTATTTTATCAATTTTTCACCGGATAAATGCGAAATTAACTACCCAAGAACAAGTTCTATTACCGGATAAGTATCAATTCCTTGCTCCTAAATGCATAAAAGTTTGAGATTAAATAATGTGGAGATTACTGGTCCTCCCTTGTACTTTGGGTGCGTCGACAGTTTAGTCCCTCGCTTTTTAAAATAAACAGTTTAGTCCTAATTCTCTTTAATTTTCACACAATCGGTTTAAAATGACTATTTTACCCCTCACTTCTTTTGTTTTTTTTCCTTTTTAAATATTTTTTGTAATTATACTTTGTGCCTCTCTCTCTCTCTCTCTCTCTCTCTCTCTATATATATATATATATATATATATATATATATATATATATATATATATCTTCCCCTACCAACAAATAAAAAAGTTTCCCTCTCTTTGTTTTTAGGAGGAGACCTTGTTTTTTTTTAATAATTATGTTTTGTGTATCTCTCTCTGTCTCAGTCTCTCGCTCTCTCTCTCTCTCTATATATATATATATATATATATATTTTCCCTATCAACAAATAAAATTTTTTCCCTCTCTTTGTTTTCAGGAGGAGTCATTTTTTTCTCTTATATTTATGTTCTGTGCCTCTCTCTCTCTCTCTCTATATATATATATATATCTATCTATCTCTCTTTCCCTACCAACAAATAAAAATGTCTCCTCTTTTTGTTTTTTTTTGTTGGGGGGGGGGGGAGAGAGAAAAGCAGAAAAAATAATTAAAAAAGAGAGAAGAATTAAAAAAAAAAAAGGAGCAAGGGAGGGGTAAAATAGTTATTTTGGATCTATTGTGTGAAAATTAAAGAGAATAAGGACTAAACTGTTTAATTTAAAAGGCGAGGGACTGAACTGTCGACGCAGCCAAAGTACAGGTAGGAACCAGTAATTTTCCCTTAAATAATCAAGCAAGCAAACCAATCCTGGGTCTAAGTGATTTTAACTCACTACCCTCACATACACACTAAGTGTGCTATCATGCTATTAATGTTCAAAGCTAACTACTCTCTAAACATTGTTCATGTATTGACAAATGCAAAGTATTCAAATTAGCTAGATTCAAATACAAGCACTCACTTCTTGAATTAGCATGTGAAGATGATCATGGAAATTGCATCAAATAAGATTCAAACATCAATTCATTACAAGTTTGGCTAGAGCTTTCAACCTTAGCCTCAACAATAGACTACTCACACATATCTACATAAACTAGGATCAACATAATGGAAAACGTTAAGCTATCGAAGAATAGAGTTTCGAAATGACTAGGGATGATTACAAGTGAAGGATGATGAAGTGGTTGATCATGGAAACTTTCTCACAGAGATGATGTGGTGGATCCTCTTGTGTTTTAGCTTCTTCTTTGAACTCCTTCTTCAAAACTTGAGATGATGATGAAGCTTGATATATATAAGATGTCATGAGTACGTAGGGATGTAGTTGGAAAATGAAGTGGTGGAGACTGAGGTTTTGTGGAGGAGATAGTAGTAGATTATGTAGAGAATAAAGAGAGAAAAAGATGTAATGACTAAGTGTGTGTGATGCCTCTCCCTTTTGAAGAATGGATGCTTAAATAGATGGAGAGAGATGTGAAAATGGTGTTTAGAAGGAAACGGGAGCAGCTCGAGCATTGTAAGAAGCATGGAGGTGGGGTATGAGAGTGGTAATAGAGCCTAAAAATAAGGGAAAAGAGTATGAGAGTGATGGTGTAGGTTAGAGTAGGAAATGATGAGTGAGAGATGTTGATTAAGCCTAAAACATGATAGATATTGAAGTGATGATCGATGATGGTGGACTTTTAGGTAATAGGGAGTGTATGGTTGAATTGGAACAAAAAAATTTGGAATTTGGTTAAGATAGAATGATGGTGAATGAATGTAATGGAATAGATGCTATGGTACTCATCCTCCTTGCTCCTACATGAATATGGCTGGAAAACACATGGCACCACCGTGAGATGTTGATTAAGCCTAAAACATGATAGATATTGAAGTGATGATCGATGATGGTGGACTTTTAGGTAATAGGGACTGCATGGTTGAATTGGAACCAAAAAATTTGGAATTTGGTTAAGATAGAATGATGGTGAATGAATGTAATGGAATAGATGCTATGGTACTCATCCTCCTTGCTCCTACATGAATATGGCCGGAAAACACATGGCACCACCACGTGGTGCGGCGCCAAAAGTGGTGGCGCATGGAAAATTTGCCGGAATTTCACTTTTTTCTCCTCTTGTCAAGATTTTCTACAAAACATGAAATTTGATTAGTCAATACTTTAGAATAAGTAATTTTCATGTTTTAGGGTACAAATATATAGATGAATTATGATTCAACATAAAACATAATACAACTCAAGTTTCATTATTATCTTCTGCTAAGACATGAAAATTACTTATTCTAAAGTCCATTTTTTACTTATTCTAGCTTTACAACATGAAACATAATACAACTCAAGTTTCAAGCTTACAATAGCTCATATGTGATTTCTAGCAGTAACAAGGTCGACTCTTTTAAATTGGATATCTATCTTCAAGCATGTCAGCTTTTCTGAGTGGATTCATTTTGCAATTACAAAAGAATTGAAGAGCATCACCTTCAACTTGGATTTTTTAACATACAAGATGAACATTATGTTTTCCCTCAGAGTTTACATGATTTTGACGCGTTCAGTCAGCTAACTACTTTTACTCTAAAGAAAGTTGTTTCCTCGATCAATGTTTGATGGCAAATTTCTTCTTTGTTTGTTTATTACTTGAAAGCTTGACCTAACTCAATTCAGTTGGCTAGACGAGGACGATGTTGATGTGAATTGTGTGCTGGATCTACTCAAGGTTGTACCCCTTGGAAGAGCTTATAATAATGGTACTAAATTGTACCCCTTGGAAGAGCTTATAATAATGGTACTAAATGGACTAGACTTGTCTGAGACTAGTCCAAGAGAGATGAGAAATCATTCTGGATTCACAAATGATCATTTGTAACCTAGAGCATACACCAAAGCTCGAGATGCTGGTAATTGATCCAGCCAAAAAATTCTATTTGGGTAAAGGAAAATTCTCGTCCCTACCGCCGCAAGGTCGATACAGAAAAACTGAAGGGAGTAAAGACTGATGCTCAAATCATATTTCTATAATTGTCTAGTTCAAGAATGCCAAATAATTCTGCCATTATTTTAGATATGCTTTAATATTGACGTGGTTTGATTATCCCATTGCTGAAAATGCTATGTTTTGCTGAATATTGGAAGATGGTTCTGGTAATTTTTTATGTTATTGCAACTACTGTTATTTTATTTGTCTTTTAGCTTGCCTAGTGATGATTTGGGTCAAGTCATAGAGATGTGTTTGAGAGCTTAGTTCCAATATTAGCAAATATTGAGAGATTGCAAACTACCAGTCACGATCGATCAAAATTTCATCTATTCATCTTACATTCTCAAAGTGGTGTGTTTTCTTGAATAGTCTGACATCCTTGCCATTAAAGCTATACTCATAGCAAACTTTGTTTCAAACTCATAATTGTTTGAGGACAAACGTAAAATAACAGAGAGAGGGAGAGAGTAATTGTGTGTTTTATTCTTCTCACAATAGAGAGTTTATATAGGAATACAAAGTTAGTGTGAATGTTCTAAGAGAAACTCAATTTGATAACCGTGATCATCATCAACAACTCCACTTGGTTGTTCTTCAATCATGAAATCTGCCATGCTTGTTGCCTCTTGATATAAAGCATGACATGTGACCAACGTGTCGATGCATCAACCAACACCAATAAATATCTAAATGGTTCGCAAGTTGGTTGGATAGGTCCACAAATATCACCTTGTATTCTTTGCAAGAATGGTATATTTTCTTTAGTGTCCTTTGCATAGGATGGTCTCGATCCTACCTTTGCTAAAGAGCAAGCTTTGCAAAACGAATGATATGCTTTAGAAGTAACTCTTTGGATCAATCTTTGGTTCGTACTTCTTTTCGTTTTGAAGAATGGATGTCCGTGTGAAGTTTTTAATATATAGAGCATCATATCACGACCTGGATGTCCCAAACAGTCGTGCCAAAGCCTCTATGTGTCAGGATCCCATAAATTTTCATTCATGACATGGTTGGATTCAATGACACTAATAGTGGTTGCATACAATCCACTAGAGCGACACATAAGTTTCTCTAATACTCGTGTATTTCCGTAGTTATTAGAGGTGATGCAAAGGAACTCTTGTCCATTCTCACAATGTGTTTCCACATGAAAATCATTGGCTCTTATGTCTTTAAAGCATAATAGGGTTCTTCCAGCCCTTGACAGCATATAGAGGTTCGTCGACATTAATATTTGTGCTACTTGGCAAGAAAAATTGAGCTAGTCCTCGACCATGAATCAATTGTGATGGTCCTGCCATTGTAGTTACTGAAGATCAACGAGGCATCATCCATATACATAATTGCCTATGTCGCAATATAGTATGTGTGGTGCCACTATCAAGAAGGTATTCCAATTCTCCGGAAAACATACTGAAAAAAATAAAGTTCGGAATATTAACACATGTCTATGACATTGAATGATAATGCGATACTTTATTAATAAGGAAAATAGCCAATGATTACATCAAAGTTTTCCAAAGTCTATTCCAAAATAAAATCAAACTTAGACAAATTGTAGTCACTCAATCCGTTTGGTAATTCCAATAAAATATGACCAGGAAAGTAGAGAGATGTTGGTGGAGCGAGACTCGCTTAAATACTCCAATCTCAATTACTTTCCTAGACATCATACTTCATTGGGTACGCCACATGAGAAAGAGTTAATACAATTGTTATTTATTGACTAAGGCATATTTGCCGTTCTCGGAAAATAGAAAAGGACTATTCTAATCAAAGTCTGCGGCATCCTCGTGCTCTTCATTTACAGCTTTGAAGTCCTCAACGGTGAGATTGACATCTTCACCATCTTCATCTTCAGCAAGGTTGGCTTCTTGCTCCCTTGCTTCCCTGTACTCCTTGTAGTGTGCAGCTAGTTGGGTACTTGCATGGCATTGCTTAAACCAATGCTCGATTGATCCACATCGATGACACATGTCGTTGTGGTTACCTCCCTTCATTTGAGGTGCAGGTTATGCACGTTGTGCATGTTGTGGATATTTCCTAAGAGGGTTGCTGCTACTACCACGGCACATGGTGCGACCTCCATGGCTCATGGTGCTACTTCCATGGCCGGTGTTGCCATATCCACCTCTCCAAAGTGTGGAGTTGCCATCACGTGTGCCCGCTCTAAATTTGCGGTTCCCTTCTTTATTGGGGCGGTTATATGGACCCGTTTGTCCTTCATGTCCCTTGTTATTAGGCTACACATGTCTCTTATTATTAGGGTACCGCTCCTTGCGCCCTCTCTTAGGTGCATTATAATTCGCCTCACGAACGCTCTTGGTTCCAACGGGTCTTGAATTATAATTCTTTACGAGGATGTTGTCGTACTTTTTAGCTATCGACAAAACATTGATGAGCTCATTGAACCTTGTAATTCGTCCAATATTTACTTCAGTGCGATATAGCTTTGATAGCAAAATTACTGCGACGGGGAAGGTGGAGAGAATCTTCTCAATTAGCTCTTCTTCTGTGTGAGGTTTTTTACAGAACCTCAACATGGCTTTGAGGCGAAGAGCTTCTGAATTGTATTCAGCAACAGATTTGAAGTCGGAGAAGCGTATATCGTTCCACTGAACCTTCAAGTCAGGGAGGAGGGAATATTGGATATTGTTAAAGCGCTCTTCTACCCATAGGTCCCTTCCATCTTTGATGGACATGTACTCTAATCTGAGTGCTTTGTCCATATGACGTCGCATCAAGATAATTGCTTGTGCATGCTTTATGGTTGTTCGTTGGAACACAAGGCCCGCGTTTGGTGCTTGAATGATTGGCAATATCCATTTCGATGTGAGATGGTTCTCAACGTCGGTTTTCCAGCTATGGTAATCTGAACCTGTTGAGTCAAGGATTTGAAAGTCGAGTCTAGGTTCATTCGACATCTTGAATATAAGAAGAAAATATATATTGGTTTCGGAGTTTAAACTTCCATGAAAACTAAAATAATAAGATTTCCGAGCTATGCTACCAAGAAATCAATTTCCAAGAATATTTAGATTAGACATAAACAATGATGTTTAATAGGGTCATAAATTGATGCTTGCGGACGCTCTTAGTCAGAATATTATGAACACTCTTAGTTCATGGATTACGAACGCTCTTAGTTCGTTTAGCGTGAATTTCTATAATTCCGCTTTTGATTGCAAGTTCCTGAGAAAAAAGAAAGAGGAGAAAAAAATGAATAAAAACTGAAAACGGGAAACTTTTAGTAAAAAAATACCTTGAAATAGTGTTGCCGGAAAATTTGGCTGGAAAAAGTTGTCGAAGGTGACCGGAATGATTGCTGGAAAAATTTGAGAAAATCGTCAGAAAAATCCCCTGAAATGTCACAGGAAAAATGTCGGAAAAGTCACTGGAAAAGTCGTCGGAAACTTTTCTCGCAGATCTGTCGGTAGCTGCTCAACAGGTGTCTCGACAGCTGCTCGGTAGGGGCTTGACAGCTTCTGCGCAACTGCTCAGCAGCACTCGGTAGATGCTCTCGACAGCTTCTAGGGCAGCTGTTTAGCTTCAGATAGCCAGTTCAAGCCTTTTCTGGCCGGTTCTGGCGGTTTTGAGGCCGGTTTTGGGCTTCTGGGATCAAGGGCTTTGATATTTGGTAGGGTTTGGAGGTTTTTTGTTGGTTTGGAAAAATGACTTTGATTAGATGATGAACTTCCTCTTCTCTTGTCGATTTGATTCTAATTCTAGAGCTGATAACGTGTTTGAGGACAAACGTAAAATAACAGAGAGATGGAGAGAGTAATTGTGTGTTTTATTCTTCTCACAATGGAGGGTTTATATAGAATCAAAGCTAGTGTGAATGCTCTAAGAGAAACTCAATTTGATAACCATGATCATCATCAACAACACCACTTGGTTGTTTTTCAATCATGAAATCTGTCATACTTGTTGCCTCTTGGTATAAAGCATGTCACACAAGTCTTTATACCTACACTCAAGTACCTATTACATGATATAGACATTTATACTACAACAATAATCTCATTTGTTTAGTTTTTATTGCTATACATTTCTTTCACTTCTATGTTCAAACCTCCAAAAGCATGTCTTGGACAACAACTAAAAGCATCAAGCTGTTATACTATTTGGAACACCTCTGCAAGTAACCCCAGGTTCTGAGCGCGGCATGAGAAGTTCATATGGTGAAACCCCAGCCCCATGTCTATTCCGGAGACTCGAATCCCTGTTTCTTCGTTCAATCTCTTTCTCAATCCTCCTCATCTCCACTGAAAATCTATAAAATGCCTCACTAATCTCAGTGTCAGCTGACCAGTTTGACAAGTCTTTTCTCTCCCCAATGTACTCTTCATCCGGTGAATGTGCGGAGTTTATATCAAGCAGAGCCATGTACTTCGTTGCTTCAAATAAACTCGGCAATGATGATATGAAGTATTGCTGAGGATCCCTAATGAAAGAAGCATATTCAGGGTCATTGTTTTTTGGAATTAGTCTCCTCATGTGTGGTGGGCGGGTTGGGACATACCCGCCATATTGGTATTGCCCAAAGTTCAGTGCAGCGTGTTGCACTGACGTGAGCCAAATGATGGTGGTGAGAATGGACATGATATCCCCCGGAGTCGAGAGTTTTGGCCACCAGCTAGCGTCACGTAGATCGGCGTGTCCCAAATTGATAGACTCATTGTACCAGGATTGGAGTTCAGTATCTGAAGTGACCAAACTTGCATTAGGGTAGTAGTAATTGACATAAGTTTGAACCAATGTCTCAATTGCTGACCATATGAGGAGCCCATCCGTTGCATAAGGGTAGTCTTCAATGAGTAGTCTTAGCCCATGGATTTGACTTGGGTCTGCTACAGCTATTCCTCTATGGTAGAAATAAATAATATTAAATGTCAATAATAGAAATTACTTTGTTCACTTATGGTATGTACATAAATGAAGACAAGCTAGGTTCATTTTATTAAATTTGTTACCTTCTAATGAGATCTGCAGGAAGGCCTTCAAGGTCAAAGCGCCACCAGTCTCGATAAGCAGCACAACTGAACTCCATGCAGTATTTGGCATGAGTGAAATTGGACTCGACTATCCCTCCAGCGTTGATGATATCCTTACGGGTCATTGCGTTTGCCTTCAAGGTGTAGCGCAAGTGAGGTTTGAGAAGCTTGTAGATAGGATGCATAACACTCAGTTGCCTGTGAGCTGCTATTATAAATGGTTCTATGCAAGCGTGGGTGCGCAACCTGTTTCCAACGATAAAAAGTACATTGTTAAATTTTTCGTGACATTTTGTCAAAAATAGAAATTTAAACATTTTTTTTGAGGCATTTCATTGAAATATTTTCAAAAAAGAGGAGGCAATTAAATCTACATAATTCAAGTTCAATCACTAGGCGTACGCTATGATTATCCGATCCTCCACAAGATAACTAAGTGATTGATGCTAGTTTGTTGATCCAGCAGACATCTAGTTGGTGAAGCGTACCTACTAAGGTCACTTATGCAGTTTATTCTAACATACATGTACCTAGTGTTACTGAACAATTTCTTATGCAACCAGCTAACTATAGTGTATATACCAGTGATGAACGAGTTGGTGAACAGCGGCATCATTGGAGCATACATGGGCCTTGCCAAGCTGCCAAAGCCAACTTGTGGTAGCGTCAATTGGAGGAGTAAGAACCTGCTTGGATGCTGAATCTGAAAGACTTCTTAGCTCAATGGCAATGGGCTTCAAAGTTCCCACTGATGTTAGGAAAAAAATTGTTCGTGTTGCATGTGCTTTTCGGTCATCCTGAGCGTTTATTTTGTTGAGAAATGGAAGAAAAATGTCATGGTAGTCTAGTATGAACAACTTGTTTTCTTCCAATGCCTGAACACAATCATATATTAGCTAATATTGTCTTTATCTTATTTCATAGATGATAGCTAGACTATACATACCTGTTGTACAGACATGCCATTTAGTTGGTCTAATATATGTTCTTCCTTGAGTGCTGATTCTTGAGGACCATATATGGAGGGTTCAAGTTTGCTTACTGGTGGAAAAGCCCTGAGCCTTTCTATGCTTAAAGGGTTTAGGCCTGCAACGGTTTGGCGCCCAAATTGGTCATCTGGCAAACAATATGTGTCCCCTGAAATTTAGACAATTAATTTCATGGTTTGTATCGTTATATTCTTGGAAATCGACCTTACTGTATAATAATGCGAAGAACTTGAGAATAATATTTGCTCACTATTTTTTAATTTTGGGGGATCAAATTTGAGGAATTCTTGGACTCTGTTCAAAATTTGAGTTCCTGGCTGGGTCTTGGATTTAAGTGAAGACGAATCTGTATACAGACCATTAATGATGTCTGAATACCCATTGACATTTCTATCAGCGGTAATTGTTGAAAGTGCGTGAATTATATTCCGGACAATTCCTTTCAGCTTTCCAGAATCAATAGCTTCTTGTTTGGGCTGCTCAAACTCTTCATCTCTAGGCACATAGATTGTAGCAAATTCACTCACCGGTGACTCCATATTCTTATCTGTTGCATTATGAGTATGAATATCAACTCAAAAACCAGTTACTATTAGATAACAAAACTGTATACTAAACATTATATATACATCATGTTAGCAGACAATTAGTTTCAAAGGATATGAGCGAACAATGTATATCAAACAAATATGCATGCACCCTCCCTCGCATTCATTCCCATTAATTGCACATTTAGAGCTAGCTTGATGGAAACCTATAAATGTTGCAAATAACTAAGATCATAATACCATGTTAGACGTCTTGGCCCCAAATCTATCTGATCAATACTCACCTGTCTTGGTTGGAGGTCGTCCAGTTCGACAACGTCTAGGGTGTGGGTGAACACTGCCTCCAAGGGTAGGTCTCATGTACTCAAATCCCTTATCTGGATTTCCAATGTCATTGTAAGTGTCATAGTCGTATATTCTATCAGATCGCAATCTAAGCCCATTCCCATCACCCCTCAGTTGAATCAGCTCCATTTCTCTTAACTCCTTCAGCCCAGCTGGTGTATCATTGGGTAAGTATGCCTGCAATGATATTCAAGTTCATCAAAATCAACACCATAAATGGTAGCTATTTCTTGTTATGCAAGTATGTAACAGTAACAAGCACCTTAGTAGAGAAGAAAATTCTTTTTGCGGCATTAGACTTCTGATCCGGTTGAACCCAAGTGTTGCAGGCAAAATGAAAAACACCTTGAATGTTGATGCTATCAAAATAGAACTCCTCATCAGATCGGTTACTCACTGTAATGGCTCCTGGCATCCCAAATGTTGAGTCCACCACTAACTTGACTTGGTAAGTGTTCTTATCATCACCCATTTTTGGATTCTTTGTCCAATACAGCTTCTTCACTTAGCTTTGGCTTCATTTCCTCTTCATTTTTTTTTTAAACATGTTCATGATCAAGGGGGATGTCAAAGATTAATAATGAGAGATATCAATACATCAACCGGAGATTATATAGAGCAATTTAAGCAGCTTACTTGAGTTGATTAGAGTACTAACAAGCTGTAGGACAACACCTTCTGGATTTTGATGACCATCATTGCCATTCGGTGAAGCATAACCACCAAGCCACTTAAGCATCATGTCTTTCTTGACACTCAACTTCTTTTCAACTTCCCTTTTGACAGTGACTAGCGCAGTGAGTTCCAAAGGCACTGCAGGCTGCTTTCTTCCATTATCTGCAGCTGCAGCAACTGGAACATCAACAGATCCCGCTATGAGTTCCGAAGGTATTGCAGGCTGCTGCTTCTTGTTCTCTGCAGCAACAGAAACAGCATAAGAACTGGATGTTGCCGCCACTTTCTTTTTCTCATTTTGCTGCCGCCACCTCTGCGTAGAACAAAAGAAATTAACGGTGGAACGAGAACGAAGCATATAGTTATTATATTTACACCACCCAATATTAAGTGGTAATTTTGAAATGTGATTGGAATCGAGTCCTTCTACTGCAAATGCGCCCATCATGCTCTTTGCCATTGTTGTTCCAATGTAACTATTCAGCTAGCTACGTGCTAATTCGAATATAACGATAGTGGTGCATGTAGTATTTATATATGCTAGTGTGATTGTGAGTTGTGGTAGTGTGAGTTTGGTAGGCATATTTGGTTCCAAAGTCCAAACACGCCAAGAGATAGACAAACTCAGGAAGTTTGGTTTCAAACTCAAGACGTTTGAGTTTCAGCACAGATCCACGTCCACATCGCCCTACAATTCTGTTTTCATGAAAGTAACAATTAACGAATTTTTAATCAACCTTGTGAAGAAAAATATTTTGTTACATAAATCAATTATATCACGAACTTTGAAATTAAAATTTAGGTTGAACACATAACGAAAATATGAGGTTTCCTTCTTAACGAAATGACCCTCTATAATGTATATAATATATGTCCCGGGGAAGGTTACATTGCCACATGTACGCACAGATGCCCTGTGTCCTTAATGGCTTAATCAGTAGTAATTAATATATGATGAAATTTTGTATCACTTCCTGATGGTCCAATGCATTGTTTCTACGTCTGAGATGAGATATCCTTAATGGCTTAATCAGTACGTAGTAATATATGATGAAATTGTGTACCACTTCCTGATTGTACAATGCACTGTTTCTACTTCTGAGATGAGATATCATCTTTCCGATGCTTAAGAATAGCTACCATAGTACCTTGTAACGAAGTTTTTATGTGGGTTCATTTTGGAGTCACTAAAAAAATCCTCCCTTCAAACTGGCGACATCCACGAAAACACACGCACATATATAATTTTTTTTTTGTTTGGTCGTTAATCGACTAGGAGAACGTCCTCCATGTGCATATATGCCTAACCTGGTGTGGTGGTCCAAGATGAGTTCGGTACACATTTGCATCCACGGCACATTATTTCCTTCGTGTCCTTTTCGCTACTCATATGGAAGCAGAGGTTTGTAGGGTGGGTATTCTATTGGCTATTCTTGAATATTGGGATACTTTCGACCTAGAAAGTGATTGCTCACATGTCGTGTCCTTGCAACAGAATGTAGAGGGCCGATCTGACATATGATATATTATCGATGATTGTAATTCATATTTGATATCTCTTCACTCTGTTCATATTAGACATGTTTCCGGTGAAGCAAATGGTGTGGTGCACGCGCGCGCACACACACACACATATATATAGATATAGATATATATATATATATATATATATATATTGGCTCCCCTTGCTAGTTTAAATTATCTTGATGATGTTTGAGTAGATGAGTCTTCTGTGATTATCCGTGATGTACTCTACGAGGATTTATGTATTGAGGCTAGAGGTCAAGGCTTTATGTCCCTCATTATGCACTCTTCTAATCTTAATATAATAAGTCAAACGTTGAGATGAGCCTTCCAGCTCGGTTGGGTTTCAAAACCCATTTCAAAATAATAATAATAATAATAATAATAATAATAATAATAATAATAAAAATACCTAACTTGGGTAAATGTGGATTTCACTTTAATAAGTGATATGTATAAGAATATTATTTGCCAATAAAGTGGTTGTTGGCAAGATGTACAAAAATTATTTTTATGAAAATATTTTATTTTGACTGATAAAGTAGTTCACTGTATTAATGAAACCAATTAAAAGATCAGAATAGTAAAGACTACCCATTACAAATTAATCCTCACCCAAACCTAATGGCAAGTAAAAACATTTTGCCCTCGAAGGAGATCTTGCACTACTCCCACCGAGCACGCAACTGTGGTACGAAAGTAACTAATACTTCTAAGAAGGCTCATAGAGCTTCTACCAGCAACCAGGGGTGGATCTACTCACTGTGATTATTACGCTCTATATTTCAGCTTGTGCACAAATTGGTGCATTCAGTCATCCAGATATGCCAATTGGGTTCAACACATTGCTGGGAAATTTGGTTTTGGCCCTTTTGAAAATGTGCTTGTGGGATTTGCATTGGTAAGTGTGTACTCAATGTGTGGGAGCTTGGATGATGCATACAACATTTCAAGGAATGAACTTTTCACAAAATTTGTATGCACTTAAAATTTACCCACCCCATTTTCAGATCTTGGTTCTGCCACTACATAATGTTTCTTGCCATTGTTTTCCAATATAACCAAGGAAATATCCCTTTTTCTTTTCTTTATTAAACCACGGAAATATCAAATGCATATATATTAACATATAAATAAGCTCCTCTTCTGAATAACTGATGGCTCAAGGTTGGTATACAGATTGGTGCCCAGCTATGATAGGGGATGGTGGAAACATCAAATCGATATATACCGGTATCAAGAAGTTTTAGTCGTACACGTCCATGTCCCGTCGTACTAGAGTGAGAATCCAAGGAAACATCAAATCCGGTATCAAGAAGTTTGAGTCGCACACTTCCATGGCCCATTGTACTAGAGTGAGAATCCAAACTTGGAACGGTCGACAGTTGGAACAGAAATATGATGAGATATCAACCGGAATCAAACTTTAATGTTTTAAGTTACATATGATATACTTTCTTTATGTCTTCTTTTTATTTTTTCACAGAAATATATTATTATTTCTTATTGCTTTCATCAGTTTATGCATACCGAGTTGGGGGGAGGGGGTGGTCCGGTCCGGTCCACCTCCGGCCCTCATGTTGTTCCCCCATGCAGTACATGATTATGGTCTCAATCTCATTAAATCCACAACCAATTACAGATGCACACATCTACATTTTCAAAAGTTTGCATACAACTCAAGTTTCATTACTATCTTTTGCTAATAGAATACTCATTATTGTTTTTTTTTTGACATCATCACACATGCTATCACAATTAAGAATGATATATACGATAATGCATTTCGGTTGTTGTTGGCAAGTGCGGAACGGGGATTAAGAGTTTGATGGGGTCAAAATGTAAAATTATTTTTTTAATCATCTTAACTATAAAATTTAAGTATATACTAAAATAAATAAAGAATTAAAAATCATTAATGTCATTTCACAATCACATTAAACGTGTTGCTAGATAAAAACTTAATGTTTAATTAATTCATGATATATCATTCCCTAATGGATGTTTTAAAAATACTAAATATATATCAAAAACAAAAGGAAGACTAAAAGGATTGAAGTTAAAAAAGGGGTTGAAGGATAGTATATGAAAGGACACAAGACAAAAATATGTAATTAGAAAAGTACATAGTGGTAATTAGTAGCACCACACAAAAGTTGAAAAACAGAATACTCAATTTTTGGCAATTTGTACAAATAAGAACACATCACCTAAAATTGGTGAATAGTCACTCTGACGCACGTCACGTGGGTTTGGGTATGCTAGGGTTTTTGTAGAGTAGATATAGAGTTTTTTTAGGATTTCTGGCTCTAAAACTTCTCAATTTCGTCTTGTTTTCGTGCTATTGGGGTGTCTTTGCTGGTGATCTATGCTTAGGTTTTGTGAGATGGAGGAGGTGGCACGTAGGTTTGCTGGTGCTCTGGTTCTCTCGGAGAGGGAGTCACGGGGCTTGAAGATTGGTGGTCTGGCGGCCATGTCGGTGAAGAAGTACAGATTCACGGGGGAGGGGGGGTGAAGTATTTTTGACAAAAAAAAATCTATTATAAAAATTAATTTAACGTATGTTATATTTACCATTTGTAAATCAAGCTTTAATGTTTTAAGTTATGCATGCCTGAGTTTTGGGGGTGGGGGGGGGGGGGGGGGGGGGGGGGGGGGTTGTTTGTCCGGCCCACCTCCGGCCCTCATGTAGTACATGATTATGGTCCCAATCTCATTAAATTTCTTATTGCTTTCATCAGTTTATGCATACCAGAGTTTGGGAGGAGGGGGAATTGGTCCGGGCCACCTCCAACCCTCATGCAGTACATGATTATGGTCTCAATCTAATACCTGAGTTGGGGGGGGGGGGGGGGGGGGGTTGGTCCGGGCCACCTCCGACCATCATGTAATTCCCTCATGCAGTACATGATTGTGGTCTCAATCTAATTAAATCCATAACCAATTACAGATGCACACATCTACATTTTCAAAAGTTTGCATACAACTCAAGTTTCATTACTATCTTTTGCTAATAGAATACTCGTTATTGTTTTTTTTTTTTTTGACATGATCACACATGCTATCACAATTAAGAATGATATATACGATTACATGTGGGCATGCACATTCAGTCTGCTCCAACCACTATTGATACAATAATGGATTTCGGTTGTTGTCGGCAAGTGCGGAACGGGGATTAAGAGTTTGATGGGGTCAAAATGTAAAAGTATTTTTTTTAATCATCTTAACTATAAAATTTAAGCATATACTAAAATAAATAAAGAATTAATAATCGTTAATGTCATTTCACAATCACATTAACATGTTGCTAGATAAAAACTTAATTTTTAATTAATTCATGATATATCATTCCCTAGTCGATGTTTTAAAAATATTAAATATATATCAAAAACAAAAGGAAGACTAAAAGGATTGAAGTTAAAAAAGGGGTTGAAGGATAGTATATGAAAGGACACAAGACAAAAATATGTAATTAGAAAACTGCATAGTGGTAATTAGTAGCACCACACAAAAGTTGAAAAACAGAATACTCAATTTTTGGCAATTTGTACAAATAAGAACACATCACCTAAACTTGGTGAATAGCCCGCACGTCACGAGGGTTTGGGTCTGTTAGGGTTTCTGTAGATGGGATATTGAGTTTTTTAGGGTTTATGGCTCTAAAACTTCTGGATTTCGTCTTGTTTTCGTGCTGTTGGGTTGCCGTGTTGGTGATCTATACCTAGGTTTTGTGAGATGGAGGAGGTGGCACGTAGGTTTGCTGGTGCTTTGGTTCTCTCGGAGGGGGAGTCACGAGGCTTGAAGATTGGTGGTTTGGCGGCCATGTTGGTGAAGAAGTACAAATTTGCGGTGGTGTGCAAGGTTTTGACACATTGGTAAGTGTGTACTCAATGTGTGGGAGCTTGAATGATGCATACAACATTTCAAGGAATGAACTTTTCACAAAATTTGTATGCACTTAAAATTTACCGACCCCATTTTCGGATCTTGGATATGCCACGACATAATGTTTCTTGCCATTGTTTTCCAATATAACCAGGGAAATATACTTTTTCTTTTCTTAATTAAACCACGGATATATCAAATGCATATATATTAGCATATAGATAAGCTCCTCTTCTGAATAACTGATGGCTTAAGGTTGGTATACAGATTGGTGCCCAGCTATGACAAGGGATGGTGGAAACATCAAATCGATATATACCGGTATCAAGAAGTTTTAGTCGCACACGTCCATGTCCCGTCGTACTAGAGTAAGAATCCAAGGAAACATCAAAATCGATATATACCGGTATCAAGAAGTTTGAGTCGCACACTTACATGGCCCATTGTACTAGAGTGAGAGTCCAAACATGGAACGGTCGACAGTTGGAACAGAAACATGATGAGATATCAACCGGATATTTAGTAGAGATGGTAATTTGGAGGACTTAGAAGATCGATTGCAAAGCAAGATATGTGATTTCAATAATTATAGGGTATCATGTTTAATGTCTACGATCAAAGGCAGAATCACGTACATGGTTGCAGAGCCAGAACTACAATTGTCTTTTGTGTTGTAGGGTTCTTAATGCACGTCACATTTATTGAAAAGCCACGTAATAGAAATGTGATGCCAGTTCATTTTTTAGTTCCATTCATTTTTTAGTTCATTTTTTAGTAAAGATCTTGCCACAAAGTTACAGGTTGGGGGGGGGGGGGGGGGGGGTTGGTTGACAAAAAAAAAATCTATTATAAAAATTAATTTAACGTATGATATATTTATTATTTGTGAATCAAACATTAATGTTTTAAGTTACATACGATATACTTTCTTTATGTCTTCTTTTTATTTTTTCACAGAAATATATTATTATTTCTTATTGCTTTCATCAGTTTATGCATACCTGAGTTTGGGGGGGGGTGGTTCGGTCCACCTCCGGCCCTCATGTAGTTCCCTCATGCAGTACATGATTATGGTCTCAATCTCATTAAATCCACAACCAATTACAGATGCACACATCTACATTTTCAATAGTTTGCATACAACTCAAGTTTCATTACTATCTTTTGCTAATAGAATACTCGTTATTGTTTTGTTTTTTTTTTTTTTCACATGATCACACATGCTATTACAATTAAGAATGATATATGCGATAATGCATTGCGGTTGCTATCAGCAAGCGCGGAACGGGGATTAAGAGTTTGATGGGGTCAAAATGTAAAAGTATTTTTTTAATCATCTTAACTATACAATTTAAATATATACAAAAATAAATAAAGAAGTAATACTCGTTAATGTCATTTCACAATCACATTAAACGTGTTGCTAGATAAAAACTTAATGTTTAATTAATTCATGATATATCATTCCATAATGGATGTTTTAAAAATATTAAATATATCTCAAAAACAAAAGGAAGACCAAAAGGATTGAAGTTAAAAAAGGGGTTGAAGGATAGTATATGAAAGGACACAAGACAAAAATATGTAATTAGAAAAGTGCATAGTGGTAATTAGTAGCACCACACAAAAGTTGAAAAACAGAATACTCAATTTTTGGCAATTTGTACAAATAAGAACACATCACCTAAACTTGGTGAATAGTCCCTCTGACGCACATCACGTGGGTTTGGGTCTGCTAGGGTTTTTGTAGAGTGGATATAGAGTGTTTTTAGGATTTCTGGCTCTAAAACTTCTGGATTTCGTCTTGTTTTCGTGCAGTTGGGGTGTCTTGCTGGTGATATGTGCTTAGGTTTTGTGAGATGGAGGAGGTGGCACGTAGGTTTGCTGGTGCTCTGGTTCTCTCAAAGAGGGAGTCACGGGGCTTAAAGATTGGTGGTCTGGCGGCCATGTCGGCGAAGAAGTACAAATTCACGGGGAAGGAGGGGGGGGGGGGGTTGACAAAAGAAAAATCTATTATAAAAATTAATTTAACGTTTGATATATTTACCATTTGTAAATCAAGCTTTAATGTTTTAAGTTATATATGATATACTTTCTTTATGCCTTCTTTTTATTTTTTTCACAGAAATATATTATTATTTCTTATTGCTTTCTTCAGTTTATGCATACCTGAGTTTGTTGGGGGGGGGGGGGGGTTGTTTCGGGGTACCTTCGGCCCTCATGTAGTTCCCTTGTGCAGTACATGATTATGGTCTCAATCTCATTTAAATTTCTTATTGCTTTCATCAGTTTATGCATACTTGAGTTTTCTTTTTTTTTTTTTTTTTTTGGGGGGGGGGGGGGGGGGGGGGGGGTGGGGAGTCCGGGCTACCTCCGGCCCTCATGTAGTCCCGGCCCTCATGTAGTTCCTCATGAAGTACATGATTATGGTCTCAATCTCATTAAATCCATAACCAATTACAGATGCACACATCTACATTTTCAAAAGTTTGCATACAATTTAAATATATACAAAAATAAATAAAGAAGTAATACTCGTTAATGTCATTTCACAATCACATTAAACGTGTTGCTAGATAAAAACTTAATGTTTAATTAATTCATGATATATCATTCCCTAATGGATGTTTTAAAAATATTAAATATATATCAAAAACAAAAGGAAGACTAAAAGGATTGAAGTTAAAAAAGGGGTTGAAGGATAGTATATGAAAGGACACAAGACAAAAATATGTAATTACTGGTAATTAGTAGCACCAGACAAAAGTTGAAAAACAGAATACTCAATTTTTGGCAAATTGTATAAACAAGAACAAATTGCCTAGTGTCACGAGCC